>OZ023251.1:2630019-5491872 GCA_964006365.1 Trididemnum miniatum | reverse complement strand
ACCCCTCCCAACCCCCTCCGACCCTAACCCCCCAACCCTAACCTTTTCTGACCCAACACCCTCGTTCCAACTCCTCCAACCTCCATCCCCTGATCCCAACCCCCCGATCCCAACCCCCTCGACCCCAACCCCCTCCGACCCTAACCCCCCTTCCAACCCTAACCCCCTCTGACCCAACCCCCGTCCTCAACCCCCTTCGACCCCAACCCCCGTCCCCAACCCCTTCGACCAAAACCCCCGATCCCAACCCCCCCCCGACCCCAACCCCCTCCGACCCCAACCCTCGTCCCCAACCCCTTCGACCCCAACCCCCCGATCCCAACCCCCCCAACCCCAACCCCCTCCGACCCTAACCCCCTCAACCCTAACCCTCTCTGGCCCCAACCCCCCCGTCCCCAATTCCTCCGAGCCCAACACCCCGATCCCAACATTTTTAACCCCCCGACCCCAACCTCAGTTGTCCCCGATCCCACCTCTCCCGACCCTAACCCCCCCAACCCTAACCTCTTCTGACCCCAACACCCCCGTTCCCAACTCCTCCAACCTCCACCCCCTGATCCCAACCCCCTCGACTCCAACCCCCTCCGACCCTAACCCCCCCAACCCTAACCCCCTCCGACCCCAATCCCCCGACCCCAACCCCCCGACCCTAACCCCCCAACCTCCACCCCTCTGACCCCAACCCCCCCGTCCTCAACCCCCCCGATCCCAACCCCCCGACCCCAACCCCCTGACCTTAACCCCCCCAACCCTAACCCCCCCAACCCTAACCCCCTCTGACCCCAAGCCCCCCGTCCCCAACCCTCCCGATCCCAACCCCCCCGACCCCAAACCCCCCGACCCCAACCCCCCCAACTCTAACCCCCCACCTTAACCCCCTCTGGCCCCAACCCCCCGTCCCCAATCCCCCGACCCCAACCTCGGTCGTCCCCGATCCCCAACCCCTCCGACCCTAACCCCCTTCGACCCCAACCCCCCCGACCCCAACCCCCTCGACCCCAACCCCCATCCCCAACCTCTTCGACCCCAACCCCCCGATCCCAACCCCCCGACCCCAACCCCCTCCGACCCTAACCCCCCAACCCTAACCCCTTCTGACCCCAACACCCCCGTTCCCAACTCCTCCAACCTCCACCCCCCGATCCCAACCCCCCCGATCTCAACCCTCGACCCCAACCCCCTCCGACCCTAACCCCCCCAACCTTAACCCCCTCTGACCCCAACCCCCCCGTCTCCAACCCCTCCGACCCCAACCTCTCGATCCAACCCCCTTCGACCCCAGCCCCCCTAACCCCCTCCGACCCAAACCCCTCTGACCCCAACATCCCCGACCCAAACCCCCCCCCGTCCCCAACATCTCGTCCCCAACCCTCCTGACCCCAACTCTCCGCTCGTCCCAACTCCTCCGACCCAAACCCCAACGTCCCGACTCCAGCCCCCATCCCCAACCCCTTCGACCCCAAAAACCCCCGATCCCAACAATGTCCATCGGTCCCAAAATACCCATTTGCCCCAATTGCTGATTTGCCCTGGTGCTCATTTTTCCTGGTGTGCATTTGCCCCAAATGCCCATTTTCCCCAATGCTCACTAGCCTAATGTCCATCGATCGGTCCCAAGGTGCCCATTATGCTCCAAAGTGCCCATTTGCCGCAAATACCTGTTTGCTCTGGTGCTCATGTTTCCTGGCGCCCATTTTCCCCAAGTGCCCATTAGCTCCCAATGCCTACTCGTCCCTGTGCCCATTTGCCTCAAAAGTTCTTCTTTGTCCAATTAAATGCCCCAAATACCCATTTGCCCCGGTGACCAGTTGCCCATACAATTGCGCTCATTTTTCCTGGTGCCCATTTTTTTTCAAGTGCCCATTTGCGCCAAATAGCTAAGTGACCATTTGCCCCTGTGCCCATTTATTTTACATTCCTAACCCAAGTCAAAACAGTAATGGTTTCTGCCGCTAGGGGGTGCTAGAATTATAGTACGTGTGCCCCTATGCATAGTCGTACCCCACATGAAATCATAGAGCTTACATGAATTCATAAACATTTGCATGTTTTTCATTCCTCTTCAAAAACAATAATTTGATATATTCGGCCACTAGAGGGTGCTACATATCATTTTGCATTAGTCATTGTCATATCCCAAGTCCCCAAAATAGGCGCCCCTTAGTCCTTTGCCAAACGAGACCTGCAACGTATTTCTCGGACAAAACAACATATTTCTCAGGTAACGTTACCAGCCCTGCAACGTATTTCTCAGGCAAAACAACATATTTCTCAGGTAACGTTACCAGCCCTGCAACGTATTTCTCAGGCAAAACAACATATTTCTCAGGTAACGTTACCAGCCCTGCAACGTATTTCTCAGGCAAAACAACATATTTCTCAGGTAACGTTACCAGCCCTGCAACGTATTTCTCAGGCAAAACAACGTATTTCTCAGGTAACGTTACCAACCCTTATGCTTTTTTGTCCAAGTCTCTAAAAAATAGGTCTTTAATTATTCCCTAAAAAAGTGAAAAATGAAACAAACATAAAAGGTCTTTGATCAGCTTAAATACCCCAAATTTTTAAAATTATGATAGCTTGCATTTTTGTCCAAATTTTGTTAGTTGTGAGCATTTTTTTTAAAATTTTTATGTCTGCAGAGAACACTGCTTTACGCGACCCACCAATCTTCATTTTGCAATACCCCTAATATTGCTTTGTTGCTCATAATAGGAATACTGTATCAAAAAAAAAACAACTTTTGACAGAAAAGTTAAGGATGCTGAGAAAAAAATCACTACTGCATTATGATGATGTCAAACTTGGTAATTAAAACTTGTTACAAAAATGAATTGAGGTACAAGTATCAACGATACTTGTTACAGACTGAAGCTCGCCTGTGACTATAGCTAGTTAATATTTAGCCCAAGAGGAGCGCCTGGGCTTTCACCACTTCGTAACTGTGTATCCAACTGTCTTCCAATACCAAACAATTTTCGAATTCTCTTTCTTCTATATTGATTAGTTTTAAAACAGTGTGAAGATATTCTTGACTCAGCACAAAGCGGCAAAAATTAACTTTGCTTTACCGGGTTAAAACTTCAATAAAATCTTTCAGTTAAAAGCACGTCCTTCCACCATAAAACCAAACGTAAAACTGATTTTGAAATTCGCAAAATAGATGTGGCAAACAAACAACAATCACGTGAACAATGACGTAATATGGAGTAAACCAATTGCAATAAAGTTTGAGAGAGGCGTGAAATTGTGTAGAATCAATCAAGTGTGACGGGCAATCGTTGAAGGGTGAATAAACGTTGAGAGCAAGAAAAAAAAATTTACAGTGAGCAGCAAATATTAAACACCGGGTTTGAAACCTTAAGTCGGAAATAAAAAAAAAGGTTCGGTGCTGAACATACGGCCCCGTGAAACTAAGTCCAGAGGTGAAGTTTCAATATAAGAAAAATATATGAAGCACCGAAAGCACACTAAATCATAATGAGTAATATTTGAGCAAGTGCATTAAGTGATTATGAATAAAATAGCATAAGGTGAGAAAGACGGTAGGTAAGCTTTATATTAGAACATCGGTAAAATTTGAATTATGGGCATAAATTATGAATTTCGATAAACGACGCAAAGGAAAGGTAAAAATTCAACAAACATGTCAACAGCGAAACAATTTTCATCAAAAATAGCACAGACGTCTAGGCCTACGTCAAAACAAAGAACGCCAATTAACATAGCACAAAGGTCTAAGCCTACAGCATAACAAAAAACGCAAGATTGATCAAGCAACAGGGTCAGGTCATACCGGAGCGATCTTAGAAAGATCCCGGAGTACATACTCTAATTCGGCAGAGCCACCAGGGGTTTTCTTAGACAAAACTGCCACCGTAGCGCGGCGCACTATCTCTCTACCCTTGCGGAGCTGAGGGTGCAAACGATGAATGCGACCCAGGCGGTAAGCTCCTTTATGAAAAACATCTTCACTATCCCCTAAAAGGACAAGCTGACCCGGGGTAAGGTTTTTCTGTATAGTCCTCCACTTATTGCGACCCTGAAGAGTAGGGAGATATCCCGTCATCCAGGTGAGCCAGAACCGATGTCCCAGGTTAGCATTATACAAAAAGTCCCTGCGGAGATCACCCTTATCATGGTAAGTTCCCACCGGGGTATTGGGTGCCAACTGCTGCCCCAGAAACGACGACGGTGTCAGGGGTAAAAGATCATTCGGATGATCACTAAGAGCAGTCAAAGGCCGGTCATTAACGATACGCACCGCATCCGATGTGAAGGTCTGGAGTTCAATTAACGTTGGCATACGCCGTGTATCTGAGAGAACCTTATTTAAAGCGGTCTTAAACAACTTTACCATCGATTCCCACGAGCCACCCTGCGAAGCCGCGTAGGGCGGGATTCGAACCCAGTTAATATCTGATTTACGTAATGCGTTCACAAATTCTGTCGAGCCAAGCAAATCCGGTAATTTTACAGAAGCAGCGCAAAAAGTAGAACCATTATCGGAATAGAACGTGTCTACTGCCCCACGCAGATTAGTAAACCGAGAAAATGCAAGTAAAAAACTATTAAGATCTAAACTAGTCACAACCTCAACATGAATACATCTTGTGCACAAGCAGGTAAACAGAAGACCCCATGCCTTGCAAACGCTCCGACCTTGTTTAAAGGAGTAAGGTCCAAGATAGTCAACACCACAAAATTTAAATGGCTTGTTGCACAGAGTGAGTCGGCACTCCGGGAGATCTGCCATGAGCTGCCTAATAGGTTTAGCTTTGCGCAAAGCACACTTGCTACAATCTGCAATAAAATGCTTCACGCTGGAAATGCCATGTATAATCCAGTAGCGTTGACGAGCTTTCATGAGCGTGTATGAAGGGCCAGCGTGGCCGGCGGAGCAATGTTCAAAAAGCACAATAAGCCGTGTCAACGGGTGTCTTGCAGGTAAAATTATAGGATGTTTGGTGTCGATTGGTAGCTCGGCATTTTCCAGTCTGCCATCAACGCGCAACAACGAGTCTGGTCCCACGCAAGGCCTTAAATTCCGCAGAGTTTTTAATTCGTTTACACGGCGGGTGTTGTCTGGTGTAGCAACCCCTTGACTCAAACGCTTCAGCACAGCTTCGAAATCATCGGGTGAACCCTGACTGAGGGGTCGTATAACATCCCCAAAACGCCGTGCTTGAACATATTTGACTACTTTCATCAGCGCATGATCCAAAAAGGCAGCATTAAGTTCAGGTTTGTTAAAGGAAACTTTCCTAGACCGAGCAACCCAAAACTCCACAAAAACAATAAGGTAACTAAAACGCTTCTTCAAGGTATAGAGATCTGGCGAGGTTTCAATAAGCCTGTCCAGGGTATCGATATCATTCCCATCTGAAACATTCACATGACTAACCGCAACGGCTTTAACAACAGGAGCCAACTCCGAAGGTTGAACAACAACTTGTTTTTGCTGCAAAAAGTCGGGTCCACTAAACCACAAACCAAGCGAGTGTAAGTTTTTAGTAATGCCGTCGCGGGTTCCAATATCAGCAGGGTTAACGGCGGTGTGAACATATCTCCAGCAATTAGAAGGTGCAATGCCAAGTATCTTATCAACACGTCTCTTTATAAAGCGAGAAAGATGCAGATCAGGATTCGTAATCCAATTTAGCACCACCTGTGAGTCAGTCCACGTATGAATACTGCAATTTAGATGACTTAACGCTCCAGCGGCCTGAGCCAGTAATTCACAACACAATCTCGCAGCCTCAAGTTCTTTACGTGATATTATCCAATTCGTTTGATGACGTAGTACCAATCTCGATTTACCTAACACAAAACTCACTTGGACCTTACCGTCAACTACGCGACGCAAATAAACCACGCTGCAAAATGCCAAATCCGAAGAATCACAAAACGCATGGAGCTGATAAATAGCGGTTTCAACAGGTTCAACACTAACACTACCAGCAAAACAATAACGCGGAATCGAAAACTTTTCAAGCATGTTTAGAGTTGCTAGCCACTTCTCCCAAGTATTTTTAATGTCGTCTGGGAGGTCGTCGTCCCATCCAACGCCCGAGGCAGCCACTTTCTGCAACATCAACTTTCCTCCCAAAAGAAATGGGGAAGCCATTCCTAAAGGATCAAATTGACTGGCAAGCTGACTCGACATCCCTCGCCTAGTAGATGCCCGAGTAAACTCGCGGCAGCGTACAAGCAGCTTATCCTCATTAGTGTCCCAGATCAAACCCAATGCTTTTGAGTCCGGCAGGGGCTGTGAGCCCAGGTCAATCTCACCAACACCGGGGGCGAGATCACAATATGGAACACCCAACAAGATATCTTTAGCGTGACAATTTGCAACCCATTTACGAAGTTTAAAGCCACGACTATCAAACAGTTCCGTAGCTTCTTTAGCCACAGCTTCTAATTCAGCATAGGTGTCACACGAAAACAACAAATCATCCATATAGCGGTGGTTAACAACAGCATTTAAAGTAAACTGGCTAGCCCGAGTAGGGTTTTCCTCTACCAAACGCCTGATAGCAAGAAGCGCAATATAAGGGCTAGAATTCAACCCCCAAACATGTCTGGTAAAACGGTAAACCATCGTTTCACCTTTGGAGATGTCATTGTCTTTGAACCAGACAATCCGAAACAAATCCTGTTGCGCACGAGGAACACCAACTTGGAAAAAACATCGGCTAATGTCCGTCACGAAGGCATATTTGCCCAAGCGGAATCTTATCAAGACTTCCACCAAGTTATTGAGCAAGTTTTCCCCACTCAACACGGCCCGGTTAATGCACATACCGTTAGTCATGGCAGCACCATCGTACACAACGCGAGGTTTCTCCGATTTAGTAACAAAAAATGGCAAATGCCATACAGGACCAACAACTTCAGAGTCTTCCGCAGGCACAATCCAACTTTCGCGGATTAACTCAGAAAAGGTATCAGTTAATACTTCCCTAAGTTTCGAGTTGTGCAGAGCAGAATTGCGCATGGACATAGTGCGTTTTAAAGCATTTTGGTAGTTTTCAGGTAGTTGTTCGATAATACCCGGCTTAAGAGGGACTGGCATTTCATACCGGCCGTCAACAACCTTTATGTTGGGTTCAACAAGCTCTTTGGCCATCTCGTCACTTACGGAAGGCATGACAACCTCATCATCGAGTTCGTACTGTCGCACAGTTTCTTTGAGAGCAACAATTTCTTTTTTTAGCTCGCTGCATTCACAAACCGAGTTCCCCGGGTTCGTAGTTTGAACTCTCAACGAGGACAGTGAATTCTGGTGAGCGGCAGCCAAAATGCGTCCCCCACTGGCAACGGGTCCAAGTCGTGTCAGGACATAGTTTGGTTCCTCAGGGTCAGTGCCTTCACACTCGTCTAAAACGGTGAGCAAGGTTTTATCCGACTGACCAATTAAGATATCTATTCGTCTGCGCCCGGGTACCACATGGAATTCTACACCATTAAAGTGTTCGAGTGCAGCGGTGTCCACAGCATGAGGCAAGGTATGGTCATCGTTGGGAAACTCAGGTACCACCAAAGCATCCTTGATGGTAAATTCTTCCCCGGAGTATAAAGATTCAAGGACGAAATTAGTGCGCCCACCACTGTCAACAGTACAATCTGCTAAGGTTCGAATCTTGACAGTCGAGTCAGGTACTGCCTTCAACCCAAGCTCATCTTTCAAGTTCTCTGAAATTAAAGTAGCTTGGCTGGCAGTATCGTGTTGAGCATAAGCCAACGCTGACTTGCCGGTTTTAGGGTTAACCACTTTAACTGCGCTTGTGCGAAGCAAAACCACACGGTTATTTTCGTGTCTAATTTTGCGCACGGTCACGTCTTTTCGGTCATTCCCATTGGATTTTACCCTATTTCGGGGAGCTGGAGTGGGTGCTACAGGTTCATTTCCCGCAGCGGCCCCGGAGCTTCCACCGAACGTGTAGTATTCATGCAGCGCAGCAGCATGTTTATTGCGACATTGCGGGCCACACAATCGACACTTAGATGGAAAAGAACACTGGCGAACGAAGTGGTCAAGAGAAAGGCAGTTTAAGCATCTCTTAGCTTCAACCACGGTCTTACGTTTTATTTCAGGTGCAAGACTTTTAAACTTCTCGCAATCCGCCAGATAGTGTTTACACGTAGACCGAGAACAAACGAAGCACACAGGAGGCGACTTATTATTGACACGCCTAGCTTCTCGTGGCTGACCTGTAGCAAAACGCAATTCTTGATTTTGTTCATCGGTAGCTGAAGTATGCTCTACTTCCACTGGCCGAGAATCGAACCCATTATCGACAGCAACCTGACGAACACGAAAGGTTTTGGCACCAGACGGTTCACGAGCCACTTCCCGCTCGTCAGATTTAAAAAACGCTTGTGCGTAGTCTGACGTCATGACACCAATTTCGTGCACAACAAAATTGCGAAGCGAATCAAAACTAGGTTGATTCAGGTCAATGCTCATTTTATCAAGGTAGTCGAGATAGCGTCTTTTCAACGCATTAGGCAATCTATTGGCAGTGTCTAGCATAAGTTGCCCTGAAAGTTTCTCGACTTGATTGTGCGCATGCGCAAAAACTTCCAAAGTGTTTAAGTCCTCATTGAAAAGCTTAAGCGATGCAGAATTAAACAAGACTTTAGGGCCCTTACGAACGGCAACCACTTGAGGTTCAGATGTCACGCCACCAGAGACGCCATAACGTTGACGCAAGCGATCGATGGCCTTCTCGATGCGCTGCATTGTTGTCATACTCCTCAATGGGGCGCAAAACAAGTTGACCATTTCACGCGGTTGCCCAACGCATGACGCTCTTAGCACTTCGAGCTTACGTTCATCATATGGACTTTCGTCCATAAGACGACGAATTTGGTTTTCGTAAAACACAAAAGCCATATTGCTGCCGTCGTAGCGAATTTGAGAAGCAAGGTTTATATACTCGTTTCTGCCTTGCCTGTCTAAGTAAGATCGCAATATAAGGTCATTGTTACCCACTGTAGGAACAGTAACCTGACGAAGAGGCAAATGCGTTTTAACCTCATCTTTGACAGGCTGAAAACAACCAGTCGGAAGCCCCACTTCCGGAACGCCACCAAAACCTCGAGAAGCATAAGCATGAGGTTCGAGCCCAGGTTTTAGATTCCTTTTAGGTAGGGGTTCAGTTAAGGTACCGGTATAATAATTGGTAGTAGTAGGTTTACTTATTTGATCAGAAGCAACAAATGGCTTCATATCAACCGTGCTCTCCTCACGTTGCAAACCAAAGCCAGGTGGAACAGTGGGGACAGCCTTCAAAGCGCAAGAAGGATCCACTTTCTCAGCGCGAGTCGTACCTGGTGTTTCATACTCTGCTGAGCGGTTCGATCTCGCTTCTCTGGCTCGATTGCTTGAGGCTTCGAAGCCCGAACGAACACGAGAGCGTAGTCCTGAGAGCCCAGAGACTGACAAGCCCTCCCCCGAACAAGCAAGTAGCCGCTCTTCGGCATCAAGTTTTATTGCCTCCATACGCAGTTTAGCTAAAGCTTCTACTTCTTGTGCCTCGGCTTCAGCAGCAGAAGCTGCGGCTTGCAAAGCCTTACCTCGAGCACGAGCACGAGCTCTAGTCAATTCCTCCATATTCTTAAGCTCAGCCTTTTTTTGATCAAGTTCAATACGTCGCAACAAAGAGGATTTATTCGAACTAATACTTGTTCCTTTCGTAACTTTACTCTCGCGGGCTGATACTTGAGACACGCTGTCGGAGGGTTTAACATCATTATCGGTGTCAAAGTCAATTTCAGTAGTACCGGTAAGTCCACTATCGTGAGGTTTATAAAGACGCGACCTGCAAGCTTCGTAAGACCTCAAACATTGCTGAAACTGCTCAGCCATATTTTCAGAAAGCCGCCCTAAAGTCTCGCTATCTTTGACGTTATTCAAACCCTCGACAAACTTATCATACGCACAACGAGTTACCTCCAAAAAAAGCGAAGCGCGATCAAATTCGTCTACCAATTTACACGAAGCCAACTCATGTCGCAATCGTTTCATATCTAAAAGTAATTTCCGGCGAGAAGTAAGCAATTTGCGCTCAAGATTGCCTAACGTCGAGGGAGCAACACAAGTCGGCACCCTCCCGGGGGAAACAAAACCAGGACCATCCCAGGATGACTTACTAACGCCCTCCTGCCCTACGCGCTCAATGCCAGGGCTCCGATTAAATTGATTTCCAGAAAAATGAGGTGCATTCTCATCAGTAACAATTACAATATTACCCTGACCATCAATTCGGTCGATTTCCGACACAGTATCTCCGGTAACCCGGTCGAGAGGGTGAGGAGTATCAGTAAATTTACAATTTTCAGCCATATAAACGGTAGAAACGGGATAAAAAATTAAGTAGCATAAACGATAAAAAAAGAAGTAGTACAAAGTTAGTAAACACGTCCGTGCATAAATAAAACGTTGCTGCTCAAGGTTCGTTACACACAAAAAATAATAAAGTAATGACGGTACCTTCACCGTAGATAGCAGTCGCAGTAAAGTCCAAAGTATCAAGTTCTCAGCACTGGTTCGAGTTGAGGAACAGGAGCCTAAGGTTGACGAACCACGAGACGGAGAGCCGGAGAAGCGGACCCGCAAGTTGCAAAACGTTGTCGAATGGAGACTCCGAGAAACGACGTCAGTTGACGGAAGTTAGTAGCAGTAGATGAAGCGTCCAAACAAAACGTTGCCAAAGGGATGAAGTTCCAGGTAACGGATAACTTCGAGAGTGTCAACCAAGACTAATGTCGAACAATGACGAGGAACCAGTTGAGAAACCACGGCAGGACAAAACGAAACCAAAACGGGAATGGTGTAGCTTTCCAAGAGCAGTAGAAGACAGTATTTCTGCAGGTTTGAGAAACTCTGCACGTCGTATAGATGTAAAAATGAAAGGACGGGTTTTTCCTCAGCAGGTAAAAAGTTAATTTTCTTTATGTTACAGACTGAAGCTCGCCTGTGACTATAGCTAGTTAATATTTAGCCCAAGAGGAGCGCCTGGGCTTTCACCACTTCGTAACTGTGTATCCAACTGTCTTCCAATACCAAACAATTTTCGAATTCTCTTTCTTCTATATTGATTAGTTTTAAAACAGTGTGAAGATATTCTTGACTCAGCACAAAGCGGCAAAAATTAACTTTGCTTTACCGGGTTAAAACTTCAATAAAATCTTTCAGTTAAAAGCACGTCCTTCCACCATAAAACCAAACGTAAAACTGATTTTGAAATTCGCAAAATAGATGTGGCAAACAAACAACAATCACGTGAACAATGACGTAATATGGAGTAAACCAATTGCAATAAAGTTTGAGAGAGGCGTGAAATTGTGTAGAATCAATCAAGTGTGACGGGCAATCGTTGAAGGGTGAATAAACGTTGAGAGCAAGAAAAAAAAATTTACAGTGAGCAGCAAATATTAAACACCGGGTTTGAAACCTTAAGTCGGAAATAAAAAAAAAAGGTTCGGTGCTGAACAATACTGTATCACGTATTGGTATGGCTAAAGTAGTATTTTTAAGTATAGCGCATTGGTATTGCTTTAGCCCAATTTGAATGTATCGCATATCGATATCGCTTAACGCAAATTTAGGGTATCATGCCCATCACTGTACATAACTCAGGACAAGTAGACTAAACATAATGAAAAAATATGCCAGGCAACCACCTCATTAAATATAGATACTGCCAAACTGGCATTGTATCAACAAGTTGTTATTTGCTCGCAAATCATTAAACCTGCTGAACTGGAAAAAAATATTTTCAGGAACTCAATAATTCAAAAAATCAGTCAAAACTAATTTTGAGCATTCAAATCATGCCCAAAAAACATTTTACAGTGCTTGAATGTTTAACGCGGCATTTTCAAATTTTACAAATGGAGGGTGGTTGCCCTCCCTGCACCCCTGTCTCCTACGACTAGGCCTATGCCTTTTTCCACACCTCTCCACAACCCAACTCACTTCTCCACTCCTTTTCCCACACCCTCAACCTCAACCTGTCAACACTCACCTCGTACACTCTACCACACCTCCCCAGACTTACCCCATACTCTATCCCACACCTCCCCCTACACATGGGTGCAAATCCAGGTAGGATGAGGGATGCATCCCCCCCAAGAATTCGGCAGCATCCCCCCCATACTTTCAATGACCAAGTAGCCTACCGGTACTCAAAACTGGGCATCAGCGAACGTGATGACCTTTTTTGGTCTTTACTTCATTTTGGGCAAAAAATTGGGCATCTGCAACCTTTTGTTTTCTTGGTCTTCACTTTATTTTGACAAAAAATTGGGCATCTGCGAACGTGTCAATTTTGCTAAATCATCCCTCCATTGCTCAACATAGATTTGCACCCCCGCCCCTACACCCCCAGTACCTTTTCCCTCCCTGCACTCCTGTTTCCTTCGACTAACCCTATGCCTAGGTCTCCTACGACTAGGCCTTCCACACTAGCTTCATGTTGTTTCAACTGCTAATCTGATGTGCTCCTTGGGAGCAATTCAGAGCGTACCTTGTAACTCATGCGTGACGAGTGGGTCACGTGACACAGTTGTACAACCATATTATAGAGAACTATGGTGATATCATGATTGTATTATGTAGAATCTATGACAGAACCAAAATCTATGACAGAACTTTCATCTATATCATTGATTTCAGTACTTCCGAAGCGGGGAATTGCGCGTTGTGCCCAAAGCATTTGGAGCGTTCGCCTTGGAAGTTGGTAGACTGGGTTCTACGCTTACCGTACTGGCTTAGTAGGGTCAAACCAAAGACTTTAAGAATGGTATCTGCTGTTACACTTGCTAAACGCTCATTGGACGTGATGATTTTCCCTCAAATGGATTGTTGATTTCCTCGATAATCTTGCTTGATTTCTGCCGTGGCATTTCTTGCTGGATCGGTTTGTTGTTATTGTAAAGGACCTCAGCAGTTATTAAGCGCCATAAAACCACACAACATTTCATTTCATTTTCTTGTGTTTTCAGTAATGACGAATACTGCTGTTAGGCCTACCAATGTTGAAATGGTGCAAAAGGAAGATGATGAACAAATCAAAATTAGTAGCAAATCGGAAAACTTGACTCACCAGTATAAAGGTAGGCTATTTTATTTATCTGCACAGTGCAGTCCTAGTCAAATGACACTGCATCAAACTGGGTCTTGTCTAGATGCTAGAGAAAGCCGTCTGCATCCAGAGTAACTTGTCCGGGTAAGACCACAAAAGTTGCGGATGGCTTGCCCTAGATAAGATCCCTTAAACTTTGCCCTCACTGTATCATCACTTTATCTAACTGTTTGATTTTTGCTGTTTACCGGTATCTCATTTTTTGCCTGTTCTTTGTTTGGATGCATCTATGCTGGTATTGATATCGATAGGCTTGTGTGGAGTACAAGTTGTGCCAATCATCTGGATTTTGAGTTAAGCTCTGTGATAGGCATATTCCCATATAACGGTATCGTACAGAACGGTATGTTGTCTACATATGCACTGCAGATGCTGATTGGTCACTGTGAATATGTGGTACTGGTATTCAAAATTTGATACTCTCACTAACAATAAAATATTGAACACTTTGGTTCTAGTTTAGTGGTTGGCAGTGTCTAGAGCACCGGCTCGTTTTTCATAATCAGAACTCTGCTGCACCATACTGCTTAAATGTTTCTAGGCTATTTATGATGTTGAACCGATTTTCATTATAATGGCTACAATACTTTTCATAGTACTCTGTATAGTGTACTTGGTAAGCTGTGTTATCTTGCACTCCAAACTGGTGGTAGATTGGTTTTACGTGAATTTACTGACCAATGCTGGCTAAACTTGTACTGAGATAAGTTTACCTTTTGTTGGAAATTTTTGCATGCACGTGTATTTATGGATTTGATTTGATTTCTTCATCTTTATCCTCCTATCACGAGAAAGCGACGGAGGTGCTATGCGTAGGACGAATCCAGACTCGCTTAGGAGTTGCCTTTGTTTCCAAGTTTTCCGCTTGAATTTTCTTCTGACTTCTTTAATTTGCTGCTTGCCAGATTCCACCAAGCAGAGATAATCATCGTGAAGCATCTTATCCAAGGACGCAACAACGAGACTAGGTTGGGAGGTAAACCATCAACCTTGCGATCATGGTCGTCGTAAAAACGACGCTCCGAACCACTACGCCACGCTGCCGACTAAATGGGGTCCAGAGGTGGGCACAATTTTGTTCATAACCAAGCTGCCGTTACTTTTTCATTATTTTTATTATATAACTAGTCTAGTTATTTGTTAAATTTCTTTTTGAAATGAACAGACTGAATTAATTTCCGTGAGTGCTTGATAATTTCCGTTAAATTTTTGTAAACGCTTATTTCTCTTCTTGTTGGTTAAGTTTGACATCGATAAAGTAGCAAAATACAACAAATAATGTCAAAAAGTGAGATAAAAACAACAAAACATATTGCTTGTGAGCAGAAAAATTGCTTAAATGCTTACGTGAACATTGTTATTAAAAAATTTAAAGCTTTTTAAAAAAAAAATGCTGTTTTAACCCTTAATCGCCTGTGTGGGTCTCCAGCGACCCGAGCGGACTTTTTTTCTTCCGTTTCTCTTCAACTGTTTATCTTTACAGCGTGTGATTACCAGTATTCTCTTAGTGTTTAATCTTCTCCCATTTTACATTCCAACGTTTAAAATTTTTCTAACCTTAAAAAAGTTATTAATGTTTTAGAGTAAAAAAACAATAAGGTTGCTGGCGACCCATGTTAGGTAATAGTGTAAGTTTTTTTAATGGCGAGCTATTTCCTCAATAGTAAGTTTTTGAAGTGCCACAAATATAATGTTTACATGCAATGATGAATGTAGCAGAAGAATTCGCATGCTTTTAGAGTAATAATGCATGTTTTGTTTAAACTAAATGGTATTGAATGCAGTAAGAGCCGCAGTTCAATATTAGGTCCTCAGGTTTGTCAGATTTGGAGGAGAGTGTTTCAGATGATCAAACCACCGTTGAAAATGAGTATTCTAAAGATGACATTGACCAACCATCGTTATAAAAACGTTAGCATAGCTCACACAAGTATGGACGATGACTCATCTGCTGTCGACAATCATAATGCAATTTGAGTCGGGGTCAGATTATAAGAACTGACAAGTGACAATTGCAAAAAATGATTTGACTAAAAGCAGTAGGGTCGAAAGTGATAGTAAAGACCCCACTGTTGGTAGGACGAACGATTTTTCAGCAAAAAGCTTAATTAAAAATAGAAATGGTTGTATGTGGGTTACCACACGTTCTTATCATCCAAAATTCATGGAAAACATCTTGGACAAATCACTGCAAGGCTATATTCGGGGATGCAAAAGACGTCCATATTGGAGATAATGTTTTTTCTTGCTTCTGATGAAGATTTGCCCAGGCAGGTTGCAGCTGTCCATCATTTAAAAATTGTGCTAGAAGGGACCTTAAAGCAATGGGTGCCATTTGATTTGTTGGTTGTGTGTATGTGATTGATGTGCATTAATTTTAACACGAATCTCTTTGTTGGTTATCTGTGCTTATATGGCGCATCAGACAGCTTCTTTTTTCAGCTTTTTTTGCCATAATCAGTTTGAGTAAATCATAGTAAACCAACGCTTTGATGTTGATGAAAATTATAAAACGGACAGATACATTTGCTGCATTTCTACGAATCAAAGCATTCAGTGCAAATGAAACTATTTCCAAAAGCTGCTAACAAAATTATAGCAGCAGAAATGTGGTTACAAAATTATCACTCACTATTCTCAGTAAGCTACATATCAAAGTGGGAACGCAAAAAACGGCGGAGCCACAATTGCACATCTTCTCTGGATTGCCAAACAGCTGGTTTGCGCACGCAATGTGATGGGTAATGTGGTATCAACCATAAACAAGTCACAGCTTTATGCTCCTACACTGCCGCGTCACTCTTGTGCCTTAGCATTATCATTGCCGTTGCACAGGCATCCCTAAAAACTGCATTTATTTCAAATTTCTTGTTTTTTCTTTCTGCTGTTTCAACGACACATAATTTAATTCTTTGGTCTTTAACTAGTTAGCAGAGTATAATTGTACGTCTTAAATGCGAGAACATTCGCACAATCGATAAAATATTTCATTGAAATTGCTAAAAATTTAGTCTGTTTTTGGTGAAACATGATCGTGGAGGGTCAATGACAGTGAACATGCAACTTCTTCACTTATTTCGTACGCATATTGGGAAAAAAAGTACGAATTGTAACCTACAGCAATGGTTTTTAACCACTGGGTCGCTAGCGACCCACATAGGTAATAATGTTTGGCGAAACACCTGGGTGTTTAAGGGTTAAGTCAAATTAACGATTTAACTAATTTAATTAACCCTTGAACACCCAGGTGTTTCGCCAAACACTATTACCTATGTGGGTCGCTAGCGACCCAGTGGTTAAAAACCATTGCTGTAGGTTACAATTCGTACTTTTACAAACTTCGTTAATTGAAGCTTAATTCAGCAAATTAACGTTAACGGAGGTACATAACTGTGTTAACGAAGTAGTGGTGAACAAAGCTAACGTTTTGCATTAACTTGCCCTCTATGATGGGGTCTATTGGTATTATACAGCGTTGGGAACTCTGCCATTTTAAATAGTCTGAGTCGGAGTGCGAGTCCTTTGGTCATGAGTCCTAGTCCACAGCAATTAAAAGTGAAGAGTGCGAGTACGAGTCCCACAGGCACAAGTCCGAGTTCACAACAATCAAAATCACGAGTCCCAGCCTGGGAGCTTGAGTTCATGTTCTGATAAAAATGCCATGTTTGTGCAGATGATTCATGTCAACGCTAGTGCAACTGATAATCAACACAATCAATTAGAAGAAATAAAACATTGGTAACTGTAAATCACAACTACGAAAAAATCCACACGTGATTTGACAACAGTGAAATATATTTGCAAGCACGTGCTTCTTCTGCGAATTTTAGTTTCTACTTTTCACAATTTCTTTAAAACGTTGTAACTGCGTTTCAGCACAGTTAAAGATGAAAGTGGACCAGCTCCAGCAAAGTGTTCTTGAATTCAAACTCGGCCAACAAACTTAAAACTAACCAAGGATGCTCGCAAAATAAAATCAAACAAAGTGCTGTTGCTTCTCCAATAAAAAATTCGATACTGATCTCACATCTCAGTATTGAAAAAACAATTGAGATTTGAAAGAATACCATTTCAAATTGGGCCAACGATACAATTTCTCCTAATATGGGCGCGGAAAAAAAAGAGACAGTGTTAATAACAACTAATTTCGCACGGTTACAGCTTCAAAGATCTGAGCTCGTGTCGACGCTTGCAAACAGTCCAGCTATCTTTTCGCCGTCTACCATTGCACAAAAGCGCCGTAATTAACAACTCAACTTTGCCGACAGCTTTTGTTCATGCAACAAATTAAAAATTTTTGTCGATTCTTCGGGTATACATACAATAATTTAAGTTTAAAACTGATGTACCAATCTGATGAGTTCGAGTCTTAGAAAATTTCATGAGTCCGAGTCCTACATGACAGGCAGGAGTCCAAGTCTGAATCCTCAAAAAGTGGACTCTACGTCTGGACTCGCACTCGATTCTTCCCAACTCTGGTATTGTATATTATGTTGGCAAAGTGGATACCTATTATATTTCAAGGTCTAAGTTTTTGTACCATGCTTAAGTCCTCTAAGGTCATTTTGATTATATTTTTGAGATCAACATTGTATTTGAAAAATGAAATACCTGGCTCAAGTTCCATTAAAAGATAGTTGTGATTGAAAAAGCTTGCAACTTTTTGTGCAAAAGAGATGTACATGTTGACTGAATGATTTTAAATAAGCAGTTCGTAAGTTATAGATTTGGGAAATTCTTTACGTGACTGTTGACTGGAAGAGCGCAATCTGACTTTGCAGTATCCCTCACTTATCAAATCAAAATCATTCATTGTACTCGCAGTCGCCGCATTATGCCGAAGCATGTAACGAGCGATGGGGCCCATCTCTGCAGCTTAGTACCTGGACAACACAGCTCAGAAGAAACGTCGCAGTGGTGGCGAGCAATTGGCGTCACTGTGTACGGTTTGACCGACTGAGCTAGCTGTGTGGTCTCCCTTACTCATATACGGGTACCATTGAATTTTCAGTTGATCAAGTAAGAAGCTGGTACTAATCCACATGGGTACCCTACCAATGGGTGCATGATAGTTGCGACCATTTTATGTTCACCCAAAATAATTTAACCTTCCAAGTTTTGCCTATAAATGCAACAATTTGTTGTGTAATTTGTGAGACTGAACCAGAGGTGACCAGGAGCTGGATGCAGAGCCTGAGTCTAACAAACTTTACCAGATTGGACTGCAGTCGGAGTTTACTTTAACGTCAAAACTGGATTTGGATCTGTAGCTGGGTTGACTGATTTTTTTGACGCATTTTTTGGCCCGGATTGGAGTCTGCAAAAGCAGACTTCGAAAACCTCTGAACTGAAGCCATCTTATTTTTAAACTACTTCTTAGCTCAAGCTCATTATTCCTAACTTTGAATGAGTGACTATTCGACATTTGACTACTGCGCATTGAGACAACTGTCCCTAGCCAAGCACTCACTCTAAACCTAACCTGAGTCCTATACCAAAACTGTTTCCCTAAACCAAGCCTTAAAGTTTTGCTTTAACGCTAAGTTGATCACGCCAGGTGTGGTCTTGAAGTGCTGTCCAGCCATTTCTAATTGGCATAAATATTAGGGAAAAAGTATTTCTGTTGTAGATTGGCATAGTGTTTGTTATTAAACTTAATGATTTTTGTTTTAGAGATGAGTCTGGAAGATTTGAAAGAAAAACTGACTTGCGATGATATTTCAAAGAATCAGAAAAAGAAAATCATGAAGCAAATCAAATGGCTTGAGAGTGCTGACACGCGCAAGTATGACCTTTTAAAGTTGAACTCGTATATTTTGTGACTTGTGAAGACGGGTTTATATTTTATTTAGTCATCGTGGCACATTGTTCAGTTTTGAGGGTTAAAATTTTAATGAAGAGTGCGTTACCATAAAAAAGTTTTATCAGCTTTTGTTTTTTGGTCAGGGAAATTCGGAAGAAAAGAAAACAACGTTATAAAGAAAATCGTTCAAAAAATGCTGACTCGTCTTTGTTAAAAAGGAGGAAAATTGAGCCAATAGTTACAACTGAAAATTTTGATTCTCATCGTCATATTGCTATTGATTTATCATTTAATGATTTGATGAATAATAAAGACATAAGAAAACTTGGAAAACAAATTGGATGGTGTTATCAAGTCAACAGAAGATCTTCTCATCCTGTTCAGGTGTATTTTTGATTTTGTGTTAAACGAAAGAAGAAATATCTACAAATAGGGTGGGGGCATTTCTGATGAGTAATGCGTTTCTTGCAAACCTTGATCTAAAATGCTGCTTTGAGATTTTCAAACATGAAGCTATTCGATGCATGTTTTGTAATTAATAAAGTCAGACATAGTTTAAGAATGAGCAACAAACATGCAAGCTCGTGAACGACTACAGGCTGTGGTACATTTTTTTTTGTCAAAAAAGATATCTATCGATGCAGTTTAATTTGCGAAAATGGGGTATGATTTCTTTAGGTGTCAGTCTGCACTACGCGTCGTTCTGTTAAACATTTTTGTCTCGAATTCGTTCGTAAAAAACTTGTCATTCTGTGTTTTTTTATACTAGGCTACTTTTGCCGATTTATCAGTCTTCCAGAGATATTTTGTATCTTACGTTGCTTTGCTTTATTTAGTGAATGCTGTGTATGACATGAAAAACGACGTTATTTATTCAAAGCCTGTAGTTTAACAGCTTATAAAACATTCGGGATACTGCTTAATATTCATCAATAAAATACAACCTGAGCTTGTATGGGCAATTAAGATATAAGAAATGGTCTTTTCTCTTGTTTTTGATGATTTGTATTTTGATATATTTACGTAGAACTGAAAGTTTTAGTCATACATTTTCTGTCGATTTAGTACCATTTATGTGGACTTAAAGATCGATTGAAAACAGCCGTTGATCCATCACATGTTAACTGGGACATACATTTTGATTCTGATCTTTTCGATAACCATTACGTGAAAAATCTTGTATATTTAACTGCGGAATCACCTCATGTTCTAACTTCATTTGATCCTGGCAAAGTGTACGTGATTGGTGGATTGGTAGATCACAATCATCAAAAAGTGTGTATTTTAGAATAAAGTTTATATGAAAGTATGTTCAAATCGTGAAGCCGAAAATTGAACAGGAATGGAAGGAGACTGTGCAGTGAGTTTCCGTTCTACGAGTCGACAACCGTTAGAATGTGTCCAATGCAAGTGCCTGGCTGTGGAACGAATCCATTAGGCAGGATCATAACCCATGCGCTGTGCCGCGTAGCTGACTTTCAGTTGCATTTTGATATGAATTCAAATGTAGTCGATGCCAATAAAATTAAAATCTTTGCGTCTTTCCAGTTTCTGCGATGAAAGGAAAGGAGCTGCTTTGGTTTTTGTAAATGATATTGCTCTGTGCCTACAAATAATGATTACCAATATGCTAAATTAAATATATTTTAAGGGAGTGTGCCAAAAACTAGCTGAGAGCAAAAATCTTTTCACAGCTCGATTGCCACTTCAAGAAAATATAAGCATCAAAACGAGAAAAGTACTTGCAATCAATCATGGTGAGTTTTATGTGATATCGGCTATGTTCACGAGAATACTGTTACCTCATTTCCGTTACTTTTTTTGACTCTCGGCATTATTGAGGTGTTACTCAACTGATTGGTTTGACACCATTCTGGGGCCATTTCCGCAATTTGATAGCGAGATTCATGACAGATCCAGGAGGTAGCTGATGGGGCACAAGCTCTCTCCCTTAAATTTTTAGTTCTGCGTACTAAAAAATTAACAGTTCAATATTTCTGGACGTAGAAAAGAGCAACAAGCATTTTTTAATTTTTAACCCCCCTCTTACTGAGAAAATTCTCTATCTCCTAAGATTAGCGAAATTGCAGAGCTTCCGAGGATTTTGCCGCAATGCGCAACAACGCTCCACCTTCCCAGACTTTTTGCGTTTGGCTGGGGTTTCGAAAGGTCGTGTTAGCAGGTTTGCCACGCAGTTAGTAGCTTCTGGTTCGTGATTTGGGCAGCTTTGAGATCTATGGACCTCTAGCCCAAGGCAAAATTTCATGCTCTTCGCCACATCTGTTTGATGTCATAATCAAAACTGAAACGAAAAAATTACTGCCTCGGTCTGAAATTAAAATTCCTAATTTTTGTCTTTTCAGTTTTTGAAATATTACTTGCTTATTGCGAATTTGAAGATTGGAAACGTGCAATATTGAAAGTTCTTCCGGAAAAAAAGTTACATGTTAAAAACAAACCTCCAAATTCTATTAAATCGGACAATTCGACCCATAATAATGATCCAGTATCCAAAACTAAAGATCTTGATAAAACCCCGGAACTTTCACCTGGTCGATCTGAAAATTTATCGCAGGACTGCTTTCAAAGCCAATCCGATGATGCGGTTTCGAATTTAACAAATGTACCTGATAATTCTGACCCTGACAAGTCATAAAAGTTTATTTGCTATTTTTTAATAATTTTGTTTTGAGTCATATCAAAAAATTATCGCAACAACATTTTGATGAAAGTGATGTCATCCACAGTATTCTTCAACTGTGGATTGGTTCTCATTTCTAAACGGTGTGCATAAAAAAACACTGTGATGTCAATCCTCGGAAGTTTTTTGCATTACGAAAAAATTTTTAAAGCACAGTTGTACAGCGGGCGAGCACACATTAAAACTTTCCTTTGTGGTGCGACTCATGTTAGCACTCAAAATTGTGCCATGGACGATTTAATTCGACGATGGGTGAAAATATCCTGTGCCAAAACTGTAACAAAATATTTCCGCAGTTACTTGGTTTTGAAAGTGCAAGGCAGTCTATGATTAAAAAGAGTTTAGAGCATGCATCTGTGATTATTTTAATGGTCGTCGTGGTGGTGCAAAAGTCTCTGCTGTTATAGGTTTAAGGTCAAAGCGCTCAGCCTAAGCGGCATCTTCAAGGCTCCGTTTCGCTACAAAATTATAAAGTCTGTCGTTTACTTATTGATGGTAGCGGATTAGTGTATACGGTAGCGTAGACTATCTTGTGACTTGTCTTTATAAATGAATTAGGCAGGGCGTAACTTTGGCGGTTGGGATATGGGAGCAAACAACTAGCACGGAGCTCCGTTTTCTTGTGTCCCAAGGCATCCTCTAAAAAAGATCTCTCCTATCTACTGCCCTCTGCAGCGTATGTTGTTCCAACTTGCTAGAGTATAGCCCACCCTCGCTAGTTACGGCCTCGGCTGAATTTAAGCTCAAGTTTTTTAATAGGCTTAACGTTGTAAATCCTCTAGATTTATTCAACGAATTAACAGCTAACTCCGTCCGATATGTCGCTCCCTCAACAATGTAGGGACATCATCTCGTTTGTACTCCATTTGTTAAAGTAATAGCTGATACATTAACCAAACTCGCAAACTATAGATGGCATAGGCGGCTAAGAGACCAGCTAATGAGCCGTTAACCGGTCGATGTGCTGATTCGCTAAAGTCCCAGTTCTATCTGGTTCTATCAGTTGCTCTTGCTGTACCGCAACAGTTTTCAAAAGCTCTCGGAATTTTCGTGATAAATGCTTTGATACCGGTATAAAGAATGGGTTTGGGCGGGCCGGGCTTTATTTTTGGATCAGTTACGGTAACTGGGCTAGAGATGTTGCGCCATGGGCGGTCCTGGCTGCAAAAAAGTCTGCTCGTGCCATCTTCGTCACAAACCTAATGGACGCTTTTCACACTAACGCGCTAGCAAGCGTAACGAAATCGTTTTGGCAAAAAAGTTGCCATCAACTTAGGCTTACGCTACCATACGTCCTCCTTTTGGAGGACATATTGTCCTTCTCACTGTGCTAAGTAGAAAGTTTTTACTTGGAGGGATGTTTTTGTCTACAATTTTGCCTGAATTCTGAACCCAAATAACAAGACAATATTGCAAAAATGGTATTTTGTTCATGGGGCGTCGTCATCGGTCAATGACCAAATTAAAACAATGGCGGAGGGCGTACTAACTTGAGTGTTTGCATACCACCAGCATGATGAACAGAAATTATCAACGGGAGAATTTTGAAAACTTCTTTAGCTTGGTTTCAGGCAGGTATTTTTTTTAGGGGTAGAGCAGTAAACTACCCCAGCGGGGTCCAGGGCGGAGCCCCGGAAGCTATTGCATTTTCTTAATTCATACTCTCAATCTCAAATATGATGAAAAAAAGTTGGGGAACCGCTGCTTTGACATATTGTTAGTGCTTTCACTCAGAGTTGGGCAGTAACGCGGTACTTTTTTAGTGCCGTTTTCGGTACCGTCGATACTTTTGAAAAAATGTACCGTTTTTGGTACCGTCGTTACTTTTTAGACTGTTTTACTCGATATTTCGGTAACTTTTTTTGAGTAAACTTAAAGAGAGGAAAAGCGGGAAACTTTCCGGCCTTTTCCGCGAAAAACATCTTCGAAAAGTAAGCTACCGCGAAACCACGTTGTTGTAAATCAGTGATCGGCAACCACCGGGCTGCGGCCCCGTGCAAAGTTTGTTACCGGTCCGTATGCGTTTTCAGAATAAATGCTTTGAGTTTGAAACATTTTACCGGCCGTTAGCTCAGTTGCTAAGCGCACGCTATCGGTGCGGGATGTCTGGGGTTCGATTCCCGGGCCGGTCAAATCGGCACAGTGTCGCCAACGACTCGCCACCGTTGCGACGTTTCTTCGGAGCTGTGTAGCCCAGGCGCTAAGCCGCGGAGATGGGCCCCGCAACTCGTTACACGCTTCGGCGTAATACGGCGAGTATAATGAAGATTTGATTTTTTTTTTTTTGAAACATTTTCATGACGTTGGACGCAATTTCAGTCGCCAACAAATGTTTGCAATTTTCACATAAAAACACTCATTTTAGCAAACTTATTTATCGAAAAAGATCATGCTGTGAGTGCAGTCACTATGGACAATGCAAAAATATTTTTGCAGCTTATGTTTTAAAGCAGAAGCTTGGCTAAAATATATGAAAGGAGGCTGCAACCATTATTAGTTCGAGAAATTATAGACTAAAAATTAGGTTTTAGCAGCTTATTACAGGGCCAAAATGGGAGGCGTATGGCACCGTAGCTCCCCTGCGTTCGCCTATGACGTCTTTTTGCCTGTAACGGCAGTTTTTTTAAATCCCCTAGAGCTACCGTTGTAGACGAATTCTGCTACCAATATTGTTAACAATTGATTTCTGAATAGAAATATTTCCATAACTATGCGAATCGGTGTTTCAAAAAGTGCTCGATAACTGAGTTCAGTTGGAACAAATATACGCTACAAATTCACTCACCACGAAGTCAGTGATGGGCACGATAAACCTTTCTGTACTAAAGCGAAGACGATAATCGATAATTTCAAAAATACTCTGGGCGATACCGATAATCGATAAATCTCAATTTCTTAGAGCGATATCGGTAATCTATAAATTATCGCCGATAAATTTTTCCGATAAATGTTGCGGTAAATTTTCAATGTGCTTGACGAAGTTTTTTTCTTGTAAGTCTAATCACAAAAGTGTTTTTCTAGATTTTTCAAAAGAAAGCAGTTCACGAACTATGCCGTGGGATTAAACAAAACAAAGAAAGATTTTTTAAATTGCAACAACACTCTATCGACACCGTGAATTTTGCCATAGCGCCTACTCCCTAACTTTGAACACTGCGAGCATAAAGAATCGTTTATCGCGATAATTTATGGGCGATAACACAATATATTACAAAAGCGATATCGGTAATCGATAATTCCAAACCATTTTGAGCGATAGCGATAATCGGTAAAAAATTATCGCCGAAACATTATCGCCATAAATGTCCATCTCTGACCACAGTTTAATAACATCTACAGTATTTTAAACCCGACAGTCCGTTTCACCTAGGAGGGATCATCAAAGGTAAGGTGAAACAGACTGTCGGGTTTAAATACTGTAGATGTTTGTAAACTGTGGAGAATTTTTAGAAATAAGTTCAGATTTATTAGCAACATGCCTATTTAATGATCTTTCAAAAACTTTTACAAATGTGTTGCAAATAACGAAATTTTATAAAAATGATAAAAAAATTCCGCAACGCCAGAGCTGGCAAACTGCGGGCCAGCATGCAGATATTTTTTTGCTCTTCACCGATTTTCCGTGGAAAAATAGTGTATCTGCTTACGTGTAGACTTTTTTTGATTTTTACTCATCAATGCTTTGCAGGGGCAATTTCAACCCACACTTTCCAAAAAGAGGAGATTGTGTAAAAATGGCTGAATACCACTTGTCTTCTAGAGTAGATTATATGGAAAAATTTATTTCTGTGTCATTGAATCAAAGTAAAACTACAGACCTGCAAATTCTGAGAAAAATGTAGATTTTGATTCATCTAAAAGTTCTGAGCATGCTGCTACTGATACACCAACCACGACTGAAAGTGGAATTGCAAATGAAAGCATTCTCCTTGAATGCAATGATGAAATTCACACAGCAAGAACCTTTGCAGCATTTTTTTCGTATATAGGCCATAAGCTCTTTCACGTTCTTAGTATTGTTCGAATGTAGCAGCGTAGCCAGATAAGCAGGGGTGTGACAAAAGCTTCCGCTTTCCAGGGCGAGTTTCTGATGATGATACTCCTCATACCTAGCCTCATAACTAGGGCGATTTTTTTGTGACGTAAAAAACTTGAAAACGTGACTTTATTTCGGCAAAAAAGTAACCAAAAACAGACTTTATTTAAAGGACAGCACAAAATGAAAAATAACAGCAGTCTAAGCTAAAAAGCGATAAAATAGTCTCAAGTAGTGCTCAAATTATAGTGCACGTACATATTACGCTGAACATTCTTCGGTAAAAAATTTTTGTCTTTGGCAAGTAGGACAGGACAGAACAGTTTATTTTGTCCAGGGAGTCGAACCGTTTAAAATATCGCTCCGGTTCAGGTTCAAGAAATTTTATTTTTAACGGTTCAGTTCCGGTTCAGGTTCAAGACTTTTCAAAAATTTGAGTTCAGGTTCGGTTCGGGTTCAGTTGCACCAAAATTTAAAAGTTCGGGTTCGGTTCGGGTTCATCGAAACCAAATTTTTAAGGTTCAGGTTCACTAAATCCAAATTTTAAAGGTTCGGTTCGGGTTCATCGAAAAAAAGCGGTTTTTACCGGTTCGCGGTTCAGGTTCGGGTTCACTTCAAAATCTTTAATTTGGCCAAAAAGTAAATTAGGGTCTTATATCATTAAAATAACGAAAAATACATTGCATGCCCGAATTAATTAAAATTAAATAAAACTGTAAAAATTCATTAAATTTTGAAAAGCAGAAAGAATGTTGCAAAAGTTGGATAGGTCAGTGCTTTATCGTTCTGATGATGTTGGTCGTCAGTACCAACGAAACGTCAACAAATAAAACACCTGACTAGATTTAGTTGAGGTTATTGTAAAGTTACCGGAAGAACGAGAAAAAACTCCAAGTAAGCAGAAAGAATGTTACGCATCGCAGCACATGTCTAGAGATTTTTATTGACATTTTTTAAGAATCAGCTCAGGTTCAAACATTGTTACTGAACGATTTCTGCTCAGGTTTATGTCCACAAAATATTATAGGTTCGGGTTTGGTTCGGGTTCACTTGCATAAAATTTTAAAGGTTCGGGTTCAGTTCAGGTTCAATAATCTCAAATTTAAACGGTTCAGGTTCGGTTCGGGTTCACCGAAAAAAAGCGGTTTTACCGGTTCGCGGTTCAGGTTCGGGTTCGGTTCGACTCCCTAATTTTGTCGATAATTAATCCAATAGATATAGCATCACCGACGGGAGACTGCGAAGGGACCATTTACGGTCTTCAAGTCAAGCAGCCACCCTGGAATTTGTCAATGTTTGACACGTCAATTCGAAATTACAAGCTAAAAAAATTGATAACTGACAATACAAAAGTAGAAAAAAAGACAAGTATAAGCGAAGCTTAATGGTAACTTTCGAGCAGTAGATTTTTGTAACTGATCTTGAACTTTCTGAAATGTTCAGCATGTAGAAACATGGAAAAAGTAGCTTGTTCAGCATGGAAAAACTGCGTTCTACTGCAGCCGTAGTTGGTCGGTACTCTTGAAGCAAGCAATATACAGCACGAGCAACTTCTTGACGACTCATTTTAGTAATATACATCCATCATATCATTTTTTCGAAAAACTCAAGCAATGCAATTACAGTTGCTCCATACCAGAGACGCATCCAAGATTTGGCAAAAGAATTGGCCCAAAACCGGTGGGCCACCGAAGTCTAAGAGGCTTAATTTGTGATCTGCTTCTACCAGCCAACGGATTTTTACGATTTTCACATGAATGAATTACCACTGATATATCTTCTAGACAAAAAAAAAAGAGAATTAGCTCAGTTAATTTTGATAATTTTGGTCTAGACCTGCCTGCAATCACTCTTTTTTTTCAATCGTTGTTGAAAACCAGTATTCCGACTATGCTCATCTACGATATTCATTTTAACCCTTCAGTTTTAAAATAGACAAAAGTTGGTGTAGGAGACTCTAGGTGTTAAATTACCGCTGCTTTTTTATTGAATGCTAAAATAAATCTCTCATTTAAATCAAAGAAAATTTAAAATTAAGTGTTTACTGCCGTAGGCTGTAAAAACTATTAGGGTTTTGGTAGATACAACATTATGATTTACAAGCCACTACCCACGTTAAACAGATTGGAATATTATTAAGCACCAGTCCATTTGCTTTTCATTCAGTCTAATCTTCGAAAAAATGTTAAATTTTTGCTCTGAGCGAAAACTAATCAATGGAATAGCTTAATCAAGCGCTTGAAAATTCAAAGTGTTGGCATTGCAAAGATGCCATTGCATTACTGGAAGATTTAGGGCTTTATGTTTAGTATATAACCACCTTGATGCATTAGGCAGATTGTAAATCCAATCCAGAAAGAAAAGATTAAAAAAAGGAAAATTGGGTAAAAAATAGCACAAAAGACTTTGTAACCTAAAAAATTAAATGTAACCAAAAAACACAAAAAGTAACTTTTCGTGACTTTATAACTTCTTAAAAACTGGCCCCACACCCGCGAAATTTTGGTTCCACGCTTTTTATGTTAATAGGAGCCAGCAAAAAAAAGTAACTTTTGCGACCTAAAATCGCCCTACTCATAACTAATGCAGGAGACCAACAGTTTATACATGTTGCCATACATGAGAATGCTTGTTTTGATAAGCATGTCGCTGTCGCCTTGTTGATATAACCGACATGTTCGCTTGCAGTATCAACATTCGCGTGAGACTACAACTCAGATCTTACACTAGCACCAGATGCGACAAAAAGCTTGATAAGGCTTTAATTTCGTTGCTTTGCAAGACGAAAACCAAAACAAAACTTAATTTTCAAGAACAAATTTTCGTTTCAAAAATACCGAAAACCGGTACCGAGTAACGATATCGTCATTACTTTTTTAAAAATGTACTGTTATCAGTACCGACTGTACTTTTTCAGCAAAGTATCGGTACCGATATCGTCGTTACTTTTAAAGTATCGAGTGCCCAGCTCTGGCTTTCCCCATGCTTTCACTAATGCTTACAAAAACCTGCTGACGTGTTTTAGTGTTGATGAAAAATAAACTGTTCTGAAAACTTTTTGATCTGTGCAGTGTAATAGGAGCACTGAAAAGATTGTCCTTGTTTGGTTTGTGAAGGAAGTCATAATGGCTACAAGATGTGCTCGAAAGTGCCCTGTCGCCGCAGTCCGTACCCACACTGCACAGGTTACACGTATACCGGTAAAAAACATTTGACTTTTTGCAATACTTATCACTGGGGGGGGGGGGGGGGGAGCGTTTTGGCATCCCCCCAGGACAAAATTTTTTCTTTGCTCGGGACGACGACGATTTTTATTGGGGGGTATGTCCCCCTATCCCCCTTACTTCGCACACTGGTCCTCCTTTTTAGCAAAAAAATAATTTGCCCTTCGAGGATGCTAAAAAAATGCCCAAATGTCCTCCTTTTTAGGCATTACGAACAGGGGCGTAACTAGGATTAGCTGAGAAGAGACCCTGGGCACTGCCTAACAGGGGCTTGCCCAGGAATTTGAAACGGGGGGTGCAATTTAAAGCCATGCCAGCAGGGCCGGATGTATTTTCACTGCGCAAAAAGACGACAGGTTCTTTAAAGGTCATCACGCTCGTTTTCCGCCCAAAATCACGTGAAGAGCAAAAAAAAAGTCATCACCTCCGCAGATATCCACTTTTTCGCCCAAAGTCAAGTGAGTAGCAAAAAAGAAAAAAGGTCATCACGTCCGCAGATGTCCACTTTTTCGCCCAGGGTCAAGTGAAGAGCAAAAAAAGCAGCGGCCACAGCTCCCCCCTAGATACGCCCCTGAACACCTAGAAAAAGACCCTGGGCATATATGCCCCCCCCAAAAAAAAAAGCCTAGTCACCAGTGATGGGATTCAAAATTTTAAGAACAGGTTTTCTTTTGTATCGTACTTACTAACAACAGGTTCCCTCATAAAGGTCTAATGTCTGTAAAAAAAAGCAAGAACGGGCTCGCTGATTATCCTGGCATTCCAAGAACGGGTTCGCGCGAACCCCCTGAATCCCATCACTGCTAGTCACCTCACAGATTATGAACAGTGAAAACATGTCAAATCATTGTTAGCCTACGCGAAAATTTTTGGAAAGTTTTTGTTCAAACTGCGGCCTGCGGACGTGATGACCCTTTTTTTCCTCTTCACTTCATTTCGGGCGCAAAATCGGGCATCTGCAGACATGATCACCTTTCCTGAACCTGTCCTCCTTTTGCCGGGGCCGTAGCCACGGGGGGCTATTGGTAGCTAAGCCCCCCCAGAATTTATTTTAGCCCCCCAAAATTAATTATTGGTTTATAATTTTTTTCAAAATAGCTGCTTCAATTAATGTTTAATTTAAATCTCCTAACTAGTTTCTGATTCGCATCCTGATACTGAAAGCAGAAGGTTTTTCAATTTTCATCGTTAGACAGACTGACGTCTGAGTGTAGCGCAATTGTACACAGCCTACTGTAAACGCAGTTAACGAAGTTTGCGTTATGAAAACACAACCTCTCGTTGTAAGCAAAGCATGCAACGAGAGCAAAGCATCACCGCGACAAAGCGCCTGGGCTGTACAGCTCCGCAGAAACGTCGCAGCGGTGGCTGCCAATTAAACCAAACAAGCTTACTATTGGGTTAAACTAAAGTTAGAACATAAACGGGCTGACCAGATTTTTTCTGTGATAAACTGGAAAAGTAAAAGAAGAAAGATTTAGATTATTTGTAGGCAGGGCTGCGAACTTGATCGAATGTTATTCGAGTTCAACCTATTTTAGCAAGTCCGAGTTCTCTAATTCAATTATTCACGAGTTCGAGTTCGACAAAAATAAGCTTTTTCGAGTTCAGGCAGATGAATATCCTAAATCGAGACAACTTTTTCACAAACAGTGCTCATGCAATTACATAAATAAAAATATTTCGCTCGAGCATTAGGTTCAAGACAAAATCTCAGTTGTTAGTAGGCCAGCCATCGCAATTGTCGGTGTTGTGGCACAATTAAACAACAAGCTATATTTCGTAGCGATCTTTTATTTCTTTTCAAGAATTTAAATATCGTTCTAATGAACTCCAACAGTTTTAATCAAGTTCGAGTTCAGAAAAAATATTTTTTTGAGTTCAAGTGCAAGTTCGAGTTCCGCCAAATGATCGAATTTTTTCGAGTTCAAGTTCGAGTTCGCAGCCCTGTTTGTAGGTTCGCTTCTTTTTAGAACTAATAGGCTAACTACGCCGCGTTTTCTTTTGAAAGCGCAAACCACAAACAGTCTGCGTAAATCACTCTGCGTAAAAAGTTTGGAAAACAATTTTTATTTTTTTTTTATTTGAATACAACACAATGGTGAGAGAATTCACATTCAATCAAACTTACAGTACAAGTGAGGAAAAAGTAAACAAACATTAAAATACAAGAGAGGCAACAGAATGTATATCAAACTTATGAAGACGCAATTTAAACAAAGAAAGTCTTGAAGCAGATACCAGATCATTTGAGAGACAATTCCATACAGAGACAATGCGGTTGAAGAAGTGTCTAAACCGATCCTGTTTAGCATTATGAATGGTTTGCACAGTGAAAGCATGTTGACGCAAATTATACCTGCTTGTTGCTGTGACGATACTCAAAACAGTTGGAAAATTGCAAATCACAAAGGTTATGACAAATTTTGAACATAAGTATGAGGTCGAATTCGAGTCTGCGATATTCGAGAGACTTGATGCCAAGTTTGCAAAGACGATCATGATAAGAATTAAAAGGAATGTTGCAGCGAATGAAAGCATAACGAGTAAAATTTCTTTGCACTGATTCAAAAAGAACAATATCTTTTTTAAAATAAGGATTCCAAATACACGTATTGAATTCAACTTTAGGGCGAACGTAAGCATTGAAAGCTTTGAGCAAAATCCAAATATTTTTAATGGAAAAGGAACGCAAAATTTGATAAGAACATAAAGAGGCATTACGATGTATATGAGAAATATGGCAAGACCATTTAAGATCATCACTAAAGTAAATGCCTAAATCTTTAGCAACAGAGACAGTCTTGATGTTAAGTGAACCAGCAAAAAAAGAGTTAGAACAATGATTGCGAGATATACACAGATGTTCACATTTAGCTACTGCAAGATCAAGTTGATGAAGTTGGAGCCAGTTTGTGAATTTATCCAGACCCTGTTGCAAGCTAAAAGCATTATTGCTGAAAAGTTTGGCATCATCAGCATATAAAAACATTTCACAGTTAGGATTATCCTTAGAAACAAAACTAGAAGCGTCATTAATGTAGTAGATAACAAACAGCAAGGGACCTAGAATGCTTCCCTGAGGAACACCACTCTTGACAGGAAGGAAGCAGAACAAATATTGTTAATACAAACACGTTGCGAGCGATCAGTGAGAAAGCATTTTATCCAGTTAAGTAGATTATCTTTGACTCCATAACGTGATAACACTGAGATTAATTTGGAATGACAAACACTGTCAAAGGCTTTGGCAACATCAGTATAAATCAAATCAACACTGTTTTTAGAATCAAACGCATAAAAACATTTAAGTAAAACACAAAGCAGTAGCGAAGACGACGAACGTTTAGGTAGAAAACCAAATTGATTTATAGAAAGTAAATTGAAGGTTTCGAGGTGGCATAATAATTTACTGACGATAATACTTTCAAAAACTCGACATAAAACACAAGTCAAAGATATAGGCCTGTAATTGCTAGGTATATCACCAGAGCCTTTCTTAAACACAGGTACAACAAGAGCAGTTTTCCATTGAAAAGGTATAACTCCTTGTGAAAGACTGAGATTGAAAAGAAAAGCAATGACATGAAAAAAAGGAGCATACCTAGGTAGGCTTTTTTCCAGAAGTAAGCAGGGATACCATCAGGAGTGCGGGAAAGTTTATCTGGGATATCAATAAATAATAAAATATCGAAAAAATTTTGGTTGATTTTTCTGCCCCACCAAAAATATATTTAGTCCCCCAAAATGTAAAGGCTGGCTGCGGTCCCGCCTTTTGAGCAGTGAAAGTATGGTAACCCCACAGCAACTGCTGTTGGTTATAATTAAAGTAGGCTATAGTAAAAACGCTGTTTTGCGTTGTCATTTTTGTGGAAGTGAAAGCGATTTTGCTCTGCAATACAAAAGATAATCATTTATTAATCTCTTATAAAATAGATAAAACCAAAAAATTTTTTCGTAATTGCTTTTGACACCTGTGGTTCTATTTGTAGACTGGAATCACGTCAAATAGTTTAGGTTATCTTACCATAAGAAGCGCATAGTTTGACTCTTTCAGGTTCAGACTGAAATTTTTGTTAAATTTCGGATGCCAAAACGCGTTTATGGGGAACCCGTGCAAACACCTTAATTTTAAATTGCATGATTTTACAAGTCGCTTTCATGGTTTGCATATAGTTAAATCAATTGAGACTACTTACAAATCACAATACCGGCAATTTGGAATGCTTATGTGGGCACCTGATGTATTATATTAGGTACCGGTACTCACAGTAATTTCTTTCTTGTTTTCCTTTTCTTCTTCCAGATTTCTACAGATATAAACGTAGCTATATATCTGCGACTTACTTTCCTGCATTGCAAATCAAGAAGCATTTTTTAATGTTGCCAATTTTAATTAATACTGTGTCTGCAAGGTGTAGTGGACACTGGTTTATGACCAGGGTCACTACACTTATTCAGTTTGCGCTTTGTCCTGGATCTAAACGAATCATAAGCTTAATTAGTGTGTTTTGCAAATACATTGAAACTCATTCATCGTAATTATACCAATGATATGGCAGATTACAGAAGCGTACCCAGAGGGGGGACGCGCCCCCCTCCACTAAAAGATAAGCTGATATATATCTCCAGTCAGCGGAACAGTGAAAACAGGACATCTGAGAACGCGATGACTTTATTTTAATTTTTTTGGTCTTCACTTGATTTTGGAGGGTAAATTGGACGTTGGAAGACGTAAGGACCTTGTTTTGGTCTTCACTTGATTTTGGGGGATTAATTGGACGTTGGAAGACGTGAAGACCTTGTTTTGGTTTTCATTTGATAATAGGGGGTAAATTGGACGTCGAAAGACGTGAAGACCTTTTTTTAGTTTGATCTTCACCGATATTTTCAGTGGAAACGGAAACAGGAAATTGCAGCCCCTCTTTTCAAGTTTCTGGGCACGCCCCTGGGTTAGAGTTGCAACATGATGCGTACTGGTACATAACGTCGTTACGTAAACTGATAAAGTCTTCAAAAACATACCCTATGCATCTAAACATCTTTGGTTAAGCTGATTTTTTGTTCTATCACTCACTTATTCTGCAATTACTTTAACAGCTCAGATGGCCGAGTGGTATGGAGCGTCTGCCTCTTGAGCTGTAGACTCTGGTTTGATTCCGAGTCGGGTCAAACCAATGACTTTAACATTAGTATTCACAGCTTCTCTGCTTGACGCTCAGGATTAAAGGGTCAGTGTGGAGAACAAGCCGGCAAGTTTACTTGTTGTGCCGTTGGGAAAGGCACTTAGCGGGATTCCCCCATCTTGGTGTGGTAGACAGATGGCCGGCAACTCCTAAGCGAGCTCGTATAGCGCATTGATCGCTTTCTCGTGATAGGAGGATAAATATGCAACTAAATAAAAAAAACAAATACTCACGTAAAAAAATTTGCTACTGTTATGCGAAAAAACGAAAATTTTTCCGTTATTGCCATTCACTTCTATAGTAACTTCATCGCTTGATTGCAACTCGCGCAGACATTGCTTCGACGCGCATACGCAGTAAGCTACTGTGCAAAGGGTTTATTGCGAGTGGAATAGTGGATGCTTCGGTCTCCGTAAAACTACGAAACTGTAATCCGGATATTGTGACTTCGTAGTTCGCACTTGTTTTTTCACGATTTTGGGTCAACCAGTGATACACTAGTCTAGGAATAGGCTATCAGCAGATTTGGGGAAATGTTTGCAGTTTTTGTTTGGAATAAGGATTATGGTTCAAAATAAGCCTAACAAGAGATTGAATGAGGCTATAGCAAAAATTTGGGTTTGTAAGAATATCGTACAAGGTTGTAGGCCTACACTGGTACAGTGAGACTGTGAGATATGGGTGGGTACTGGTACGGTGGTACCAGTAAACCTTAAACTATGGTACATTGCTAGATGCTGGGTGGTGAAATGCTAGGTGTGAGCAATAAACTAGAACACTAGTAGGCCTAGGTAATACTGAATATGAAGACATAGGCCTACAAATGTGTGAACATGGTCAATCATTGTTGAAATTTTTGCAGTTGAAGCCTTGCTGGTACCAAAATACCAGTGCAGTGTTAGACTAGTCCAGGTACCATTGATTGTTGGCAGCGCTGAATGTGATGTGCTAGGTCTATGTCAGTATGTGGTTTAGAGTGTCTAGAATATGTTGTGATGGTCATGGTTGTAAGGTTGATGGTTCATCTCCCACCCAAGCCTCATTGTCAGATTGTTGTGTCCTTGAATAAGGTGTTTCACAATAATTTTTTGTGCTTGGTGGAATCTAGCACGTAGACTACCAATAGCAGTTACCAGTACTGGTGAAAAATCAGCAGCAAAACTCGGTCAGAAAATTTAGATATTATCTGATTAAGGCGACTTCTAAGTGAGTTTGAAATATTTGTATAGAACCAGACTATGTTGTCATTTTCTTGCAACACACAGAACAGGAGAATAAAAATGAAGTTTACAATCATTATGTAAATTGGCGCTCTAATCAATTGAACTGTTGCATATCCCGCATTACTGTTATGCAGTATACCACCCCCTACCACTTACCAGTACCGGTTGCCAGTAACTTTGCCACATGGCAACTTCGCCATAGAAACTTTGTCACATGGTAATTTTGCCATACTTTGAGAAGGCGAGGGGAGATGTGGGAATAGCAGCAAAATGTGTTGGGGTGTGGGGGGAGGAAGGGAAGATGTGAGAGGAGGTGTAGGAAAGTATGTTGGGGTGTGGGGAAGGTAAGGGGAGATGTAGGGAAAGGTGAGGGGAGTGAGGTGAGGGAGGAGATGTGGGGAAGTGTGTTGGGGCCCCACACCCAAGCACACTTCCCTACAGCTACCCCATTTCTCTCCCCACATGCCAACACACTTCCCCACTCACCCCATACACTCTCCCACACTTCTCCACTCCCCACACATCTTTCCTTACCTCCCCCCACACCCCAACACACTTCCCTACACCTACCCCCTCATCCCCCATACCTCTTCACACAGCTCCCTTCACCTCCCCCTACACCCCAACACACTTCCCCTTCCACAGTCCACCCCATGCACTCTCTTACACCTTTCCCCACAGTTTCGATTATTTGACAATGTTATCTTAGTAAATTTAACTCAAATAGCCTGATAAATTTTTTACGACAACTGGGAATTTAAAGTTTTTTTGCGGTGTAGGCAATGTAAATTTTCGATGTATGAAAGTGTGGCAAAGTTACCCTGTGGCGAAGTTACTGGCAACCCCAGTACCTCTGTATAGTATACCAGTATTTTAACACCAGCAGACCAGGATACTGCTATAGCTTGAAACTCTACGATTAATGGTGCTAGAAGAGTAAGCCAAATAGTTTATATGAAACCAAAACCATTGTATTTGCCATAGACTAGTGAGTACTGGTGTATCAGTGTATAGCTAATTTATGGATGTTCACATTAGCAGAATTTGCGGGGCTTGTTTGAATTAAGCTAAGGTTAAGGTTCAGGGGGTTAGGGTTTCGAATAGGGTTAGGCTCTAACCCCTGCTAATAATGCACTAGCACCCCTAGCGGTCCTCCTTCAAGAGTATAAAGACAGTTTGTTCCAAGCTGAATTTGCTGTAAATTTGACTATGAAAAATGAAACTTTCCTTGTACCAAAATGTTGATGCAAATTTAGGCGAAATTGCGCCATACTAGTTAGCACTCTCAAGCAAAAATTACCTAGAAAGTTTGCCAAAATTTTTCCGTTTTTTCCATAATTTTTACACGATAAAGGGAATGGAACATTGATAATCAACAATAGAATTTTTGGAAAAGTTTGTTTAATAATCATTGTTAAAAGTAGGGATGTACCTATTCCAAATTTTTTGCTGATGTCAATGCCAATTTCGATACTCAAAAATACACCGATTCCGATTCTCAATAAATTGCTGATACTCACCGATGCCAATTCCAATATCGATTAATTGGCTCATCCCTAGTTCAGACAGGAACCAAATGTGGTGCATACTCACAGTAAAATAAGCAAATGATTAGAGGAAATGAAATTAGACAGTCAAGGAAAAGGGATATAAAATGATTTTCAAAAAAAAAAAGATATTCAAAATCCACAAAAGATTTTTTCTGAAGAATCAGGGTACCAGATATTGGTATCAAGTATCAGCCATTTTTTACCGATGTCGATTCTCAAAAAATTGCTGATACTCATCAATGCCAATTTTGATTAATCAGCACATCCCTAGTGAAAAAAGTATACATCTTTTTGTTTTGACTTAATGATTGTGATACGAACATTTTAAAAATGATCCTTTGCCAGATGACTCTTATCTTATTGACAGTAAACAAGACTGTTTGTTTCCAGCTTATGTCATTATTAGTTTTTAACAACTATAGTAAATGTAGTGTAATATTTCATTTATATCTTGTGTTTTCCTGGTGTTGTGTTATTGCATGAGCTTTGAATCATAATTTACCATTATTTATTGGATGGGATATTGTATATGATGAATTAAGCATGAGTCATCTAACTAACTCTCTATCGTCGATTGCCTCTCAAACTTCTCTGAGTCCATTATTACCCCCTGGGTCTGTTACGCATGCAAATGACATTGATCCTCAAAATTTTATTCAATTCCATTTTCAAATTGGGTTTTTTCGTGAATCTGTTACAGTTCAACAGACTAATCTTACCCTTCAAACTGTGAAGGAATTGGCATGCTTAGTATTAGAAAAACAGGTATAGTATTGTGATGTTTGCTTGGGCGTGGACAGATTTTCCATTTTCAGATAACGATTTTTATCCATATTATGTTCATTGATAAATATTGTTGCTGTTGTTCAATTTGAAAATGTACTTTGAGTTAATGTTTCCTATGGGCCATTCATATTTTGTTATGTTACATTGTCACAATTGCAACTGTCTACACTGACAACAAACCATAAACACTATTCGAGTTTTGATTCATAGGGTTTTCATCATTTTACCCATTGTCATGTTAGGTTCTTCGCGTTGTCAGTTGAACTACTCAAAAGCTACTGGTACTGGCCGTTTAGCTCGGTTGTTAAGCTCATTGCTGTTGGTGCTGAAGGTCTGGGGTTTGATTCTCAGGCCAGTCAAGGGACACAATGTTGCCAATGGCTCACCACTGCTGCGACATTTCTTGAAAGCTGTGTTGCCCAGGTGCTAAGCTGCAGTGCCAGAAATGGGCCCTGCCACTTTTTGCGTGCTACAGAATAGTACTGCGAGTATAAGATTTGATTTGGTAAGCTACAGGTACTTGTGAGCTAATTCAATGCTGTTTTTTAGTTTCCTCAAGCGCAAATTGGAGGTAAATTGGTGGACAAAATTCTATTATTTCAACATGATGTCCACAGCGACAACATTCTTAAACTTGTGAAGAATTCTGATGAATTAAAACATCGAGATTTGATTGAAATAGTGCTATCATGTAAGTTGGTAATTTTGCCGAAACAATGATAAAATTTAAATGAGTCCGATTTGTCTTCCTTATAAGAAAACTCTGCAATCATTTTTACGTGGAAGTTATGCGAATTGATTGACTGACTGCGATGTGATTTTGAAAGCATTTAAGTGAATGTAATTTTACTTTTTAAATGTTTCTCAGCTGAGTTCGGAGATGAAAATTCCCAAATTTGCCCTCATGATCTTAACGTTCATTCCTACCATTCCCCAGCATTTTGTGATTATTGTGGTGAAATGTTATGGGGAATCGTTCGACAAGGTCTACGCTGTAAAGGTATGTTGTATATTTATATAGGTATTTCTTAATTATTGTTTTAGTAATATATAATACTCTGCAATTTTGCTTCATGCGTGCTGGTACTATAATATTTTTTTAAAACAACTTTAACATAAAAGTGACAATTTTCTCAAAAACCTAACAAATTGTATGGTCATTTATGTTATTGTTCATGCACTGTTTACTTGATCTTATGTCACTCTCAACTTAGATAAAGTTTCACGTTTTATCTGCATACGGCAATTGTGATTGTTTATGTGCTAACGTATTACAGTATCACATGTTTCAGTTGCTTCGTCAAAACAGACTTGCTAGTAATGCAAGTCAGTTTCGGGATAGTAAGTTAATCAATCGAAAAACATTTACAGCTTTCTTAATTCAAATAGGCTCATACGTGTTTTTTTTTTTGCGAAAAGCAGCAATGTTTGTCTTTAACATAGTTTTTGATTAACCTTGCGTTTCTATAGCTCAAAGTCATCAGCCCTGTACAGTTTTTATCAAAAGTGCAGCATTGTCAAGAAGCAACTGCATTGGCACACGGTAACTTGCCGCTGTCACCGTCAGATCATATGATGCAAGTTGAAACTTCTTTATATGACGCTGCTTAGGTCGTGGCTTGGAATGTGTTGTACGCCCGAAGTATGTGCGAAGCTTTCTTCAGGGTCTTCATGGAGAAGACCTAGTGGTGATTGACTAAGATTAAGAAAAATCGACCAGTATAACTGACTTGACGTTTTCTAATTTCGTAAATCAAAAAAAATTAGCGCACTCAGGCTATATCTTCATGCTATTGTTTAGTACGTTCTTCTTGTTTTTGAGGCAGTGTCAGAGGTGGTGTGTCATGTGTAAAATAATTACCAAGCTCTGCTTTAACTTTTAGAAACACGGCGGTTCAATAACGTATAGATGACTAAATAGTACTTAAATCATTTTGTTATTTTTTAACTCCTTGTTTTTGCCTTTTTGCGTTGAAATTATGGATTTGATACCGGTAACATCGTGTTAGGAGGTTAACGGTCAGTCGATAGTCCGCGTACATTCCGTGTTGTTTTCACTATAGTAAACTTTTAGAGCTGTGGTCATGTTAGTAGTGTGCTTACATGCAGTAATAATTGATACATGCAGTAACAATCGAGTTTTTCAAAAGACAAAGAGCAGCATGTTTTTCGCGAAGTTAATTACAACCACTTGTAAAATTGCGTATGCAATAATTATATCGTTACGGTCTTATCGTACAAAATATGGCCATATTGTTCAATTAAGGCGATTGTTAATGACACTTTTCCACCTACGTTCTTCGCTGCTTAGGTTTTACAATTTCTTTGGTATTTTCACGTCTAAGCGAACGTCATAACTCAAAACAATCTGCAGATACAACACCGGAAGAACACTGAGATGCATTGCCCTGTCTAGATCCTTATAAGCTAACTTGAAGCACTCAACCCAGTCTGAAATTATAAGCTATCTCGCCAGAACTTTTTTCTATTATGTAGCATGTATACTAGTAATGCATTAATGCGATTTGAGTGTGTACATTTCGCTCATTTTAATTGCTCATCAATGATTGTAACACAGGCTGCGGACAAAATTACCACAAGCGTTGTGCTTACAAAATACCCAATGACTGCAGTTTAACTCGCAAGCGAAAAATTTCAACTATCAGCTATTCAAACGGAACGTTATCGGCGCAAGAATCAATTTCATCGGTAAGTGTAATTTATCTTAAACACCTTTTGAGAACACCCCTGACAGATTTTTTTCATAGTTTGTTAAAGAAATTTATTCAGAAAAAAGAAAGCCTTCGATTTAATTCTCAAACAAAACCTGCGGGTTATCACTCGATATGGAAAAGTTTAAGAAGACCTACCGACACACTTTGAAATGCTGAAAATAATTAAAAGCTTGATATTATTATGCTGGCGGAAAATTTTTGGTTTTTGTTGTTATTACACAATGTTTTTAATTGGCTGTTTTTACCTGTGTGCTCATGCTGTACACGTACCTCCTATTTTAAGTAGGTCGAAGATGATATTTGATGCGAGAACACTTTGTACTTAAATTAGTTAACATATCCGGGAAAATGTTTGTTTGATATATATAGATACCGGTTTCTACGAATAATTAATTTGCGATTTTATTGTCGTTTGCGGTCCTCATCATCACTTGATTCAGATAATTGCAAGCGTTAAACACTGTTTTTACGTATATGTTACATTTTGTGTATTCTTATTTATGTTATCGTTGTAAATACAGGTTGTAAGTTTCTCTCAGCAGAACACTCAAAAACGCACATACTCGTGTAGACCAATTTGGAAAGAAGGTTTGCCAAAAATAAAAATCCCGCACAGTTTCGAGGTATAATGTGTTACCGAACTCAAGTAGACTTATTATATGACATGCATTTTAATTAAGAATATTAGTAGTGTGATAACAGTTTTGCGGTGTTCGTTTCTGATAGATTAATAAAGAAAGAATTGAAGTTTTTGCCAATGAATTCATTTTTTTACCATTGGAGTCTGAGATCAGTAATTTAAATCTGCATCCTTTCTACAGTGTTGTGCTACTTATACGAAGTCAAAACAGCTTGCTTCGGTCGTTTTCGCGTCCACGTCTTCAATGAACAACGATTAAATAAAGTCGGCTTGTTGTGGCATGTCTTACTCAAAGACAGGGCCTGAAGACTTCGTCTAGACCACCAAAGCCTTCGGCTTAAAGTCCCGAATTTAAGTATTAAAGCTGATGTACCTTTTCCCCACACAGTTAGCTGAATGTTGTGACTGGTAGCATAAACTTTGTTGCTGAATCAGACAAATTATTTTAGAATTATTGTCTTTTTTAGGACTGAACTGTAGTAGACTGCGCAGTACACAGTCGTTTCATATTGTACAGTGGCGATTGATAATTTGGTTATAAACTGAAATTTAATTTTACAGTTACATACCTTTACAAGACCGACTGTTTGTGGCCAATGCAAAAAACTTCTTGTTGGCATTTTCAAACAAGGAAAACAGTGCAAAGGTATGACTATATAATGTTTTTGGTTTCACGTTTGTAATGTCAGGACCAAGTAATGTTATCGATTGCCGTAGAGCGGGACAGTGTTGTTTTGGGCTATCAGCCGCCCTCAAGCAAGATACATTCATCTTTCAGAACGATCACTCATCCCTTCGAATAAATTTATCTTAAAGAGTTTAACCTTTGTGGTACGTAAGCACTCGTGTGTTAACGTCACCACGCTAGTCAAATCCTTTACGTGGCCAGGGTGAAGATCAATAACTTAAAAAGCAATGTCCTTCCTGGCCTACTGGACGGGAAGTCATGACGACTTCCTCTTGTTGATCGTAGGCTATATCAGCTCTCCATCACCAACAGCGCAAAGCACTCCGGTGAAACGTACCGTAGAGCGGGACAAAACTTCCCGTCCAGTAGGCCAGGAAGGACATTGCTTTTTTAGTTATTAGTTATCGATTGCGTTAACGGTTAGATTAATAACATAAGTGCAGAGTTAGTTTTAATACTTACTAACGTAGCAATTGTTAAGAATGTGTTTGCTAACTGTGTATGGTAACTCTTGCTGTGAGTATCTAGTTTTGTGACCCATACAGTTGATGAAAGTTTTCAACTATTCGTTTTTTTGCCAGTTATACAGCTTTTTGCGAAATCAAGCTTTAGCATAACTAGCTAGCTATTCACTATTGCTACATGTAAATTAGTCTATTAATTATCATAGCTACCAACCGGTTGGCGTAGTGGTGATAGATATCGGTGCGGTAGCTATTAGGTTCAGTTCCCGGGCCACTTCAATGAGACACTGTCGCCATCGAATGGCCACCGCTGCGACGTTTCTGTGCTGCCCAGGCGCTAAGCTGCGGACGTACCCGCAGTGCCTGGTTCGGAACCTGACTTCACAGCGTGGAACAACTTGATATTATAGCAGGGGTTTGGGAGTCGGTTTTGGTTTGGGGCTTGCGTTGGGTGTGGGCGTGGGGTTAGGGATTAGTGATCGAGTTACGCCCTGGGTTAGGTGTTTTAACGCCGGATAATCCCCCGCCGTATAGTGGCCTTGTCAGGCTTAGAACTCACAGTTTGCGATTTCACAATTTTCATAGTTGGCGTTAGTCTTTACCAGCAATCTGATGAACTTGATTTATGCAGACTGCAAGTTTAACTGCCATAAAAGATGTGAGGAGGAAGTGCCCGATAATTGTCCTGGCGAAAATAGCAACGCTTTCATATACCCAGGCGAAGATATCAATACAGGTAACTGTTCTACTAATGTGTCGCAAAATTGCATTTGGTTTGTGATTGCTCTAATTTGATGACGGCTAGAAAAAAACGTATTTTGCCCCCAAAACTAGTAGACATTGCTATCGATACGGGAGGACTGGGGTTCAATTTCTGGGTCGGTCAAATCGGACACAGTGTCGCCTACGGCTCGCCACCGCTGCGACGTTTCTTCTGAGCTGTGTTACCCAGGCGCTAAGCCGCGGAGATGGGCCCCGCCACTCGTTACACGTAATAACGCGAATATAATGAAGATTTGATTTCAATTTTTTTTAACTAGTCTTAAAACTTAGTTTGTATCGATAGCCAAACTCAAAAAACTTGCTCTCCTTAACCACCTATCTAATGCACTTCTTAACTGCGTGCAAACATAGACACTTTTCAAAACTTATAAATTTTATGCCAGTGGGTCACGGTCTGTATTGAAACTACTATTTCAGCAAATAAATATTTGACATTTTGCTTTTTAAAATCGAACGCTGAAAGTTTTGATTGTATCTATCTTCATGAATAATGTAGTAGCATTAAGAAAAAGCAGTTTTTTATCCTGTTAAGTCCACATCATGAATTATTTATTCTGTTCAGTGCGTGTTTGTTTAGTATCCCTAAGTAGTACTAATTTCGCTTAGCATTTTGAACCAACTACCACCATATACAATCTTGCAGCTTAAAAAATTGCACGTATAATTTTGTTAATTTTTGAACCAAACAAAGGTTTTTATGCGGCGCTAACCTTGCCACTTTTAAGCGCTTAATTATTCATAAACCAAATTGTTTATCTCAGTGTATTAAATTTGTTTGATTAATTTACATACAGAAAAGGGCCTTATGACAGCCTGGTTACGTCATTTAGAATAGAATCAGCCTTAATTTTCGATTTTTGCCTTAGCATTAGCGGTGGCAACGACATTGAAAGCTTACCGTGTAATTAGTGGCTGGTTTTGTACGTCTAATTGGGTATTAAGAAGGGCTAATGGAGTTAGTTTGGTTGTTTTGGGCTTAATTTTGGCTGTGGTTTTCAGCTTAGGGGATTATGAAACGATATATCATAGTGATAACAAATAAGCTTTTAATATTCTAGGACGTTTGTTTTGTGTAATATTTATCCTTGATATCACCGGATATGTTGTTATTATTGTCGAAAATGTGTTGCTGACATTTATAATTTACTCGTTTACTGGTTTATATAAAGCAACGTCACACATTTGTGATGACGTCAACGTCACAAGAATGACGGTTAAGGAAAAAATTAAGGATTTAATTTTATTTGAAATCCAAGAATTTGCTCTGTTTATGCAAAAATACAAGTACACTTGCCATTTGTTATGACGTCTTGATGTGTGATATTAGTGATGATTTTTCAAGATATTTTCATTATTACTTTATATATATGTTTATCTTATTGTTTTAAATTTATGGATTATTTATAGCATTTCTTTATGAATGGACCTGTAATACGTTTAGAGGCTGTTTTATAACGCTCCATGTCACTTTGCAGTGCTTCTCAAAACTCACTGAAATCTTCATTTTGTAGTCGTAGTCAAACTGTTTGGGTAGAAAACGGCTTTTTTGGGGTCAATTTGCAATACCATCAAAGCCTGGCTTTGGCTGTCCATTAAAAGTTGAAATCGTTGAAGAGTTGGTGTTAAGCCCCATTTAGCGTCTTAAGTTGTTTCCTTCAAAGCGCAATCAGTATTGTATCAAATACAGAAGTCATTGCAAAATTAGCGTGGTCTTGTACCAATAACGAGGACTTAAAAGCATTTTTTTGAAAATTGCTTATGAGTTTTTTCGTGGCTTTGCTTACTTGAAAGTAATTGCATAGCCGTGCAAAATTCTGCTACATCATCGATAGCCTCTTTACTACTTCGTGTCATAGCGATAGGATATTGTTCGCGCAGCAAGATTTTGCTTATGGTAGCTTTATGACACTTGAAAGTCTTAAAAAATGGCCACGCTGAACACTTTGTTGACTCGTTAACTCACAAAGCAAGATTTCCATCTAAGGATTATGGCTCACTGCACAATGCACAGCGTAAAGTCTTTCGTATGCTATACCGTAGTAATAGTTAAGTCCACGATTTTGAAGGCTCAGCTAAGCTTCTTTGACGAAAAGTCGGTTCACGTCAATGCACGTATTGGTAAAACTGTTAGTTGCAATATTACAAGTCAAATAGTCGATTTTAATCGTCTTTTGACTGCTTTTCTTTGCCCAGGATTTTTAAATGACGTGAAGCACCAACGTTAAAGGGTCTGGTTTCACTTAAATCATATTGAAGCGACTGTTAATAAGCTTTTGTTTAGTTAGGTTGATTCATAATATGTGCTATTAAGTTTTAGGCTAACACAGGCCAGAATGATCTCAAACCGTGTTACGGCACAACTGTGGTGTTTTTATGTAATGTTTTACGGGAAGATGCTTAATCTACGTTATGATAGTAAGGCTTTCTCTGTATGCAATTGCATAAAAGCTTGTTAAGCACTACCACCGTTAGAATTATTATGTTTTGTATTCCAGATACGAGCTTCCTTTTGCATTGCCATTTGTTGTCTTTACTGCCCTACCATAGTGACAGCATTTACCAGGTTACGTCAGCGACACCGCGCGCCGGTGATAAACCCTACGTGACGGGTTCGATTCACGGTTGGAGCCGGTCGCATTTGACATATTTACTGGGTAGCTGCTGACTCGAAGAGCGCGAGCTCACTTCGCAATCACCCTTAGTTACTGTTGAATTTTCAGTTCAATATAATTTGAAAAAACGTCAGATATTATCAAAATCTTTACAAGTTGAGCACTGACAAATTTGTATGCTGGCTTTTTTTAATGTCATGATTTTGATACCTTGCTAAACTAAATAACATAAAACATAAATATGCCACCTGCTGGATAATAACTATTCGACTATTCGAAGCTCGTTAAAACACCCTCAATGTTTTTGCAATGATTTGATGTTGAAAATTCAGCGAACCGATTAATTGATGCTGTGTATTAGTATCGGCGACAAAGTCTAGCTGTATCATTCGCCAGTGACAGGTTTTCGTTACGGGTTCAATTCCCGGCTGAAGCCGATCGCATTTGACATGTGTATCGGGTGGCTGTTGGTTGGAAAAGATCAAGCACATTTTGCAGTCTCTCTCCATCACGCTTAATTTTTAGTTCTTGAAATAGTTTAAAAAATAACCTCGGTTTTATGTCTATCTACTGATCTTTTATTCTTTTAGACGTTTCAACTTTCTGTGTGTTCAGGCTTAAGATTAAATATTGTTGTTTTTATCCTCCAGGTTCAGAACCGGACATAGATGAGGATGACATGGACATTGAGCTTGATGATGAAAGCGTTAGCAGCAATATTGCAGAGCCAATTACTCCAACAGAACCTTCTAATGCTGCTGAAATGGTAGTGGAAGGGTAAGTAGAAAAAACTGTCTGCTAGCGGTTGAAAATTGAGTTTTTATCGTTCTGTGCTACAATGGTTCTGTATTGAGCCCAGCTGTTTTCGCTCATATCAGCAGCTGAAGTTACGGTAAATTTGTCATCTAGAAGCAACTGTTTTAAGCTGTTAATTCTGTTGCACTGGTTTTGGCAAAGTTATCACAACCATATGGTGTTGTTAAAAATGTGTTGCCGACAATCCGACATATGCAAGAATACGAATTAACTACTAAACCTCCAGTGAATGTGCGGGTGCTGGATGATCTTTTGCATTTCATACCTTAACAATAATTTTGAAGTTACAGCGATGCTTAGGCACCCTAACTCTGGCTGAGCTCATTTTGGTGATGTAATTTTCATTAATAAATCTTGGATTACAAGAAAGGCACTGTAGTTTTTCTATGTTATTTTGCCTTGTCCATATGCTTATGTATTTGAGTACAATCGTCTGTTTTCCATTGACATGATGATATTTAACAGTTCTGACATAATACCCCAATTGAAGGTTTAATAAGGTTTGAATTGTTGACTATAATCTTTGTACAAACAGTGACCTTTTTACTTAAAAGTCAAGCTTTGACTTTACAGTAATCTTCTTGTTAGTGACAGTCAAAACATTCCATTGATGAGAGTGGTTCAGTCAATAAAGCACAGAAAAAAACACTCAAATACGATACTTAAAGCTGGGTGGTTATACCATTATACGAGCAGAGATCCAATGGTAAGGCGTAGTTATTAACTCTGTTTTATTTTACCGTTTGAAGAATAAAGGTGTTACCTCTGCTATAGCTTATTCATATTTAACGATATTTTAATCGTGCTGCTTTCTAAAGGCCTGACTTGATCATATGCCTTGCTGTCGTTAAGCGTCAATTTGCAAAGGCTGAGAATACATAATACTTAATGCATTTTGCAAAAAACGAACATATTGATAATTATTTACTTAAGTTACCTTTTTGTTTTGATTCTTAAACTTATATCAAAAACAGCCAACACATACCCACGCTTGTACATTATGTGAAATCTTGCCTTATGTATTTACTACAGCCTTACTTTTTGTGCTGTCGTTTTAAGATATGCTTTTTGACCTCAGAAACTGAGCAACTCGGGCGCCTTAGTGTGTCCAGACAGACACAAACATCAAATTTACGTATGTGTTTTAATGATATGCAAAGCTACTGGGTTTTCGCTCTTGTTGTATTGATTTTGTGTTTTTTGCAATGCATGTTTGCAGCTTTTCTTCGCTTCTGAACTGCTAAGATTTAACACGCTTAGATTATAGATTTTTGCCTATGCCTTTCCTGTATTTAAACCAACATAACCTTAAAAAGTTTCTTTAGGCAAACATCTTAATGTTGCTTTCAATCAAGTCATAATTTTACCACCACTTATGAATAAATTTAAGCAGCAGTGTTTCCAATTTATATTAGACTTGTATGTGTATTGTTTAGCCCTATTTAGTAGACACTGTTGTGTTTGTTCTTTCCGACTTCTTGGACGGATGCTTTTCTGGTATAAAGCAGTTGTAGCGTAGCATATCCGGTTTACCAAATGCACAGTCTTGATTTAAAAAGCCCTAATTGCAGTTACAAGAGCAGATTGGCAAGTTGCACTTATACCTGGGTCGACGCACCACTGAACCTGCAGAAATTTGTTTTAACCGTGTTTTTTTTAGACATTCATTAGATGAAAAGATAGTAGAAGGCTTTGTCAACTGCAGCTGAGACGGAAAAGATAATTGCAGCAGTCAATTTTCTCTGAGGATGTTAGAAACCTGCCAGTGTGAAGAATAGTTCCCGCAAGTTTTGAGAGAGCGTGTTAACTAGAAGAAAGCGATGAAGTAGCACGACCACAGAAGAGCCCTACTAAACACAATCTTATTTATCTTTTTCTATTGGGGCTTCTGTGTGTGTTTTTTTTTTTTTTTGGCAGAGCAAACACTAAACAATGTATTTACCAATGTCGGTCAGTTAGAATGGAAACGTTATCCTGTAATGTCAGCAGCTTTTCTGATGGGCAAGTTCTGCAGCTGCTGTCTTAGTTACTGCTAGTAGCTTTCGAGGAAGGCTGTGTACATATACTTTCTTTGTGATTTTTTTTTGAGGTGTTGACTGTTGAGAAGTCGTAATTGCATGCAGTTATCAAAGAATACGTACAAATTATTTTACGGAACTAGTTTTTATCCAACTTTCGAGATAGGGCTACTTGCGTGAACTTTTACTGTTAGCAAACGTTTTATCGAGTTTCATAGAACTGTTGAAATTTCGAAATGATAGTACATTTTATGTTTGCTTTTGAACTTTCCCAGCAGATTGGAATATCTATGTTATCAGAGCGTATTAGCAGTTACATACCCAATAAAAAATTCGTAGTTTAAGGATTATTTAGTTGTATATGGAAAACAGTGCTTGTGGCTTATAATTATTTTTGCTTTTTCAGAAAAAGCGGCATTACTGGCGTTTGGATACAAAATCTATAACCATGTATAGAGGCGAAACTGGTACCAATTATTTCAAAGTGAGTAAAATGCTTTGTCGTAGCTTGGCCGTTAAGCATTGGTCCTTGCGACGTTGTTTTAAAAAGCCCGAGGCTATGATGCTATATTGTATTTATTAGCTTATAGTAATATCAACCTTTAGAGGGCATAACGAATAAAATGTTAATCCTTTATAGCGCTTACCTGGAAGATTTTAAAACGATTCTAATTCATATGCCTTTGATAGCTTCATCAAGCGTTTAAGACCCTGCGCTTGTATTGTAAATGACATGATAAGAATGTGTAGCACTTAAAATGCTTAGTAGAACAAATTTTTGCCTCTGTAAGTTAAGTGGGTTAATTTATAGCTAAAAAAGCTGCATCAGTTTGGAATGCTGAAAAAGGTTTAATTAGTTTCGATTTTAAGTTAATCTGATAATGTAATGCCTTTTTAGTTTGCGCAAAACACGTTATCTATTGAAAAAGCTTGTGTTGGTCTAATGCTGCTTGTGTCACGTCTTTATGTCTTGTGAACTTTTTCCTATATTCATGTATTGTTTTCTTAATATTTAAAAGTGAATGATCAATGGTTAACAAGTACATCCTTGCGCTGTAGTGAAGTCATTGCCACGCCCTCTCAATATAAGCACTTTAAGCCCTGTAAATGGTGGCCTAATCTTTGCTGACCTCAATATGATATTTCAGAGATTTGGAATAAACAAAAATGGCTAAAACAGAACCACTGCTAAGGCACAATATGTACGAGGTTTAGCGGCCTTGTCTTGTCATGTTTCATGGTTGAAAGTTAACCTTCGCGATGAAGTCTTATTGTTTTATCCAGTCTTAACAAACATTGTCCAATCGATAATTAACAGTGAAACTGGGCAAATAGTGTCTTCAAAGCACACATTAAACTGTGGGAATACAGCAGAGCATAATGCAAACATATTGTATAAAAATCTATATTCTATATCACCTCTGTCTTACTTATTTGCGCCACTGTTCCAAACTTTGTGTTTCTATGCAGTAGGGTCGAGTTGTAGCTTCTACCACATATACAAATGATATAAGTTAGGAACTTGTTTTTTTGAATTTAGACGATTTTACATTTTTTGCATGTTAACTATCGTTTTTTACTTTTCTCAATACGATTTGGTTTTCCCTGTTTTTTTGTTTTTGAAGCTTACTCTTCGCTAACGTTGTCTCCGAAACTCTTCGTACTAAATCGAATTTTTACAACTGCGCGTAAGTACGTGGCTAAAACTGGTCATAAACAGGATTAAAACTAAGCAGTTCAGCAAATTTCAATAAACTTGATCCTAAGTTACAGTTTACTGTGAATTGGAAGGCTACTAGTTGAAAGCTGCGTTGATTTTTAATCGAAATGCGGTATTCCGGTGGTAATAGTCTTGCAGATTTCTGCTTTAAATTACCTGTAAATGTTTTTTGGATAATCCCCTTACTCCTTTCTTCAGCGGAGTACTTCGAAAAGTTCGTCAAAGAAAATTTCTGTAGGCGTAAAACGGTAATTTACCCTTTCAAAGGGACTACAAGCATTTTAGCTGAACGCTAGTTGTGCAGCTGTTGTGAACCCAAGACAGTTCTTGTGGTTTACAGTCAATACAGTGTTTTCTTTGCTTGAAAAAGATCATATAACGAGTCCAATATGGCTGTAAAACGAAATTTTATATGCCTTGCCATTTTATGACTTTTTGTGTAGGATTGCATTGCTCAAAGCGCAAAAGAAATAACAGGCTCAATCGTTCTTTAAGCTAACATTAAAGACAATTGCATTGGCAAAACGTGACTGTTTTTTCTACCAGTAGCACTTATTACATCACACCCTTTGCTTATCCATGCGTTTCATGCGGTGCGTAGCACGCTGTACTTGTACTGGCACTATTAAGTGACAATTTACCGGAAATTTCGAAAATGCAACACAGAAGTTGAAAAGTTGTCAATTTACGTTCGCGCTTGTCTAATTACGAGTTAATGCATCTTGCGCCACTATCCTCTAGTCAGTCGTGTAGTTATTCTTTAGGTGCGTTTATCGATACGCGACAGGCGACAACGCGACAAAAATTGGAAGTAGGTGTAGGATTTCGCAGGCTTTCGTGTGATCGCTAAACAGTAAAACAAAACACACTAGGAGCGATAAAAAATTGTCGCTTGTCGTCTGTCACGTATACAGAAACGCACCTTTGGTTTTAAAACCACAAGTGGAAAATTTTATCCCGATGTTTTATAGCTGTGGATGTGTTTGTGAGTATCGTTACAGATAAGACTTGAAAAGTCGAATGATTGTAACGTATATTTTTATCTCTAGGAAATTCCATTAAGTGAAATTTTGAGCATATTGATGGAAACGGGACCAGAACCGCGTGCTCCCACATATTTTTTTAAGATTCTCACCTCTGGTTTGGAACTTCTAGTTAGCGATGACACTGGCGAAAAGTAAGTACAAAATTGTCAATGGAAATTTTTTTGAATTTTCTTTTACGATCAGGCTTAATGAGATAATTAACATTTCATAAAATTATTAAGTCCATCCTAAATTCGAAGAAGTTTGCATCAAAAAACTATAATGCCGTTTTCACTAAAATTAATTCCAAAAAAAAAAAGAAAATTAAATTTTCATTATGTTCGCGGTATTACGCCGAAGCGCGAGGCGAGGCCCTTGGGCAACACAGAAACGTCACAGTGGTGGCGAGCTGTTGGCGACAGGGTCCGATTTGACCGGCCGAAAATCGAACCCACGACCTCTGGCACGGATAGCGATGTCTAACCATTGCGCCATCCTGCCCGTTGAAAGTAGTTATAATTCATAATTTCATTTCATTAAATGTTCTTATGCTTTTTACGACTTTAATCACTTCATTACATATGCTGTACCGTTGTACTTCGGCATTGTATTTAAACTAAACCTTGTGATACCCTTTGCAAACATCGTTAAGTGTGCTATGTTTTCCACACTTCAAGTCGTACGTTAAAGTTAATGCATTGGCGCCGTTGCTTTACATGTTTTGATCTCAATTTGGATGTATGATCCATCTTTTTTAATAATTCCATCTGAATTTTGCAACTAACTTTTTAATTTTTTAAACTAACTTCGTTCGCTGAACAGTAACAGTGATCATTATTGCTGATGTAAGTCTTATCTATGCTTTGAGGTTCGGATAACCATAAAAATCTAAGAGTTGGTACTGTGCAGTAGTTTAACTCGTTGCAGCGTAAAAAATTTCGTAGAATATGTTACAACGCATGTACGTAGCTCTTCATTAGCTACTAAATCGGAAAGTTGTTTTTACGAAATTAAGTGCCAACAGTGGCGTTAGTTTGTTGCCATTCCGAATAATATGTGCAGTTTCTGAGCTTGTCGTGCGCTGTTAGCCTGTGTCTGGTATATACAGAGTTTCATTTGGTATACAGCTTATGCATCCATATCATATTGTGTGCTCATGTAAAAAAAAAAAACTCTGGTATTATTGGGTTTACAGCTTGCACGTTACGGCAAGACAACTTCTGTATTTTTACCCTTTGCCCTAATAACTGAACAAGACCGCTATTATAGTAATTAAAAATATTTTGTGCGTCTAGTCCGGAAGCTTGGCCTTCCGGTTGCGAAATGGACAGTTAAAAGACTTGAAAACTTCAAAGTTGATTGGTCACACTTAATATGTTTTTGAATTTTTGATCAAAAGGTATTGCTTTATGAGCCAAGTAATATTCAGATTTTTAGCGCTGCATCTGATGCTGTTTGAAAGACTACAACATGCCACAGGCTTTTAACAAGATTATAGTAGGTTTAGGTTTAAAACGAAGTCTAATATTGGTTCAGTGCATGCGAATTTATTGGTTACCTCTGACGTTCCTTTAACTCGCTGGACCCTTGCTCTTCACTACAGCACTGGAACTATTTAAAAAAGAAAAATAAAATTGAATCGATTTCAAACGTAAATCCTGGCAAGCTACTGCGGTAGCGTTCTAAGTAGGCCGGTTTGAGAGCCCTGGGAGCCTGGCAGAAGTAGGGTCATACGATCCTGAATTGCTTGTAGTGTTGTTGGTAAAGCATCAATCACATCACGAGATAAATTTGAGTTAAGCTAGCTGCTCAGTATGTTCATTGTCCAGGCTTAGTGTTTTGATTGCATTTGGTCACTTATTCTTTGAACACTATTTTTGGAAAAGAAGTTTCGTTAAATGACATGATTTTTATTTAAATGCAGTGAATTTGTGAATGAAGTTGATTTACGTTTGAAATGTGACTTTCTTTTTACATGAGATCTATTTTAAGTTTTTAAGTTTTCTCTTAACTGAACAAAAAGCCACGTGCGCATACTATTTCTCTGTTACTTTGCTTAGAAGATGAATCTTGGCTTTTAATGGATATGAAATGCATTTAACTTCATTTCAAGTTTGTGCTTATGCTGACAGTTATTTGTGTAAACTTTAAGAATTCAGAAATTTCCTTACAACAAAACTGTTGGCAGAATTGATTTAATTGCTGAATTTTTGGAATTGCCACTGGCATTTCTTTTCGTGACAACGTGATTAGTTGTTTTCTCATATTTATTCTACGTACAACACACTTCTACTTGAGTAGTTTTCTTGCCTTTTTGTGCTATTGTATCTTTGTGGTGGGCTTGTGACGCATAGATTTGGGCTTGAATCAAAGCCCTAATGTAAAAGATTAAAGCCGTCTCCTAGTCAAGCCATACAAAAGAAATGTATTTAATTTGCAAAAATTGGTGTTGCATTTTTCTTTATTGAAGTTGAAAGGTATTTCAGTGGAGTTGTGACAAGGTACAGAAGCATTTTTTGTGTCTATTTGCCCTGCAATGTGCCACTTTTCGAATTTTTTTCAGTCTTTTTTGCATACCGATACTTAATTGGCAGTATAGGCAGGTATATAACTTATTTCTGTAACGCCGTTGATACTGTGTGCACCTAAAGCGATTTGAATTAATTTGGTCTAACGATACGTGCTCAGATTTGACTGTATCTAAAAGACTATTTTTCCTTGTGGTACACTTTTTGTCTTTGGAAAAGATCGTTTATGTTTTGATGTAATGATCTTTATCAAATTGAAGTAGTATGAGATCGTGCTGCTGGCGTGGATAGGTCGCTGTGACAGTCGGTTCATTGGTGACTCTGTTGCAGTGTTAAGTGCATAGAAGCGGACTGAATTGTATTTTGTAAATGTTTGCCAAGGTTCATTTTGTTATAGCTGTGAATGTATTAGAATACCCTGACAGTTGATTGGCGCGCCTGAATTGCTTTCTCATACTGCCATTGTTTTCTTAGGTGAATGCTTTTTCTCACTCCCGCAAAATTATGAGGAATTGGAGCAGTATTGGTTAAACGAGAGCTTTAAACTTTCTGTAAAAAAGATTTTAGCTTTTGTGCAGGCATACACCGTTTCTACACAAGCGTGCAGTTAGTAGCTGAATGGTATTAATTATTCTCTTCTTTAATTGATTTATTTCATTTTCAACCTGCGGCATATTTGCCCTTGCAGCTTAGCGGATAAGGCGTGTGCGCGTAACGATTCCTTTCTCTCATTGCACTTCGAGTCGGTGGCCATTGGAATTATGTGTCGCGGGGGGTTCGAATCTTAGTAGACAGTCATTTTTCCTCATCCAAATAGAAGTGCGGGCTACAACATTTCTAAAAGTATAATTAGAAGTCGCAGTTTTGTTTAAGTTGAAAGAAAAGCACCGCTGAATGAGAAGATAATTCAAAATTAAAAGTGTAGTATGAATGCAAAAACCTTCACATAAAATAGAATATTTTCAATCGCTATGTCTTTAATTTCTGTTCTAATAAATATCTAATAATGTACATTTTTCTTGTAAGTGAAAATTGTTACGGGTACCAATGCTTGGAAAAATATAATTAAAGTTAATTTTTTTCTGAAATGACAATGATCTGACTGGCCGCGTTTTAAAGGTATGCGGATCGCTCGCGATCCGTGCACTATATGTTGTTTGACCATCCTGATGTATCTATAAGATAGGCTCCAGTCGTGAATCGAACCCTTAGTGCAAGATTGTTAAACTCTTGTATGGTACTAAAAGTTCATGTGGCTATTTTGATAATGATTTCAGTAGTTTATTTGCAAATTTTACATAAACTATTACATATTTACAGGTTTTTATCAGTAATGCGATTTAAGTCTGCTACAAATCTACCTAGTTGAAACGACAAATAGTACTGCTAGGCATGATTTGCTGTTTGAAAAGTGATCTTTCAAACCTGTGTTAGGCGTTATAGTTACAAGCTTGTGTTCGAACTTAACAAAACTTGCAATTTACTAGTTCAATTCGTATTAGTAAGGAATGTTATTTTGAACCAACAAGCACTTTATTGTGTCTTTAGCTTACAGTCACATCTTTTTATAATTCTTGAAGCGGATAGGATATAATATGGGCTGGGCTGCGACCACTCTGCAATTAAAAAGCTCTTTTCTCCTCACAAACTCTGTCATTGCTTTCTCAATCATTAGCCGAAACTAATGGTGTGCGATAGTGTTTTGAACTCGCATCGAAATGCTGTGTATGTGTAATTGTGTATTTCGTATGTGTTTTGGTATATCGCCAACGTTGGCGTGAAAAGATTATTTTGAGATGAATTTAGAAAACATTGCTAACTCTTGTATTTACTCGCAACATGGTGTAGCAGTAACGCGCGTTGATTGTAGGTACTTCGTATTGGGCTCGATTCTCGGCAGGATCTAGTCGCATTTTCCGCATACTTGATACGACTGCCAACTTACGACGGCAAATTCATTTCTTAGCCTTTTCAGAGCACGTTTGGATTTTCTATTTAATACTTTTTAAAATAAACTAGATTATATTTTTTTTAATCTGAAACTTACAATTTGTAAGCTGGGTCAGTATTTAGAGCTCTGGAAAATAACATAATTGCTTTTTTTATGTGGAATTCCTGCATGTCTGCTCGATTTTTGCATCCCTTTGACTTCCGAGATACTTTTGCATTACAGGGTTTTAATTTACCAATGCTTAGCTGTGCTAGCCGGTCCATTAGTCAGGCCGCTGCAACGGTAAAAATTAGTTTTTAACTGCTTAAGTGTTTTAGCGGTACAAAGATGTAGGTAGGAAGGAACTATGTCGTTTGAGGTTTCGTTTTTGTCTAACTTTACACGATTTAACTTGAGATTTGCGAGATTGGGTCACGTTTGCGAGGGCAGCTATTTCATGCATGACTGCATTTACAGTTCCAAATTTTTGCAATTCTTTTGAACTCTGACTTATTTTGTGTTTTACCGTTGTTTTGTTATTTCTCAGCACTCCTATGGGCTTTGATTTCTCGTCATGTTAGGTTTTAAAAACTGTAAAATACTTGTGTTTTTGAATTTAAAATGATTTTTGCCAAAACAGCATTTGGTGTTTGACCAAATTGCTGCCAACTTCACAACTCCGCACAGACTTGTACGAAACAGAAATAGCAACAATAAACAAGCGTGAAAGGTGTGGAAAGTTGCAAAACAAAAATTTTGTTTTTTCGAAACTGTGTTGGTTATTTCCCTATTTTGGAAATCAGGAAAATTTTGCTAGATTTAGGAATTGGGAGTTTTCACTGCGAAATCGCGTTGTGATGCCGGTTTTTGGTGATGTTTCAGTATCTATAATCCGACGTTTATCAGCATTTGAACTGAGATAATAGCACACACCGGACGATTAGCTCAGTTGTATGAGCACGCGCTATTGGTGCATTAGGTCTGGGTTTCGATTCCCGGACCTGTCAAATCAGCAGAGTGTCGCGAACGCCACCGTTACGACGTTTCTTCGGAGCTGTATTTCCTAGGCGCTAAGCCGCGGAGATGGACTCCGCCAATCGTTACACACTTCGGTGTAATACCGCGAGTATATTGAAAATTTAATTTTTTTTATTGCCTTGCCCTGTTATTGAATCTTGAGCTAAAACTATCACAAATGCAAAAGCTCGTACTTTCACTAACATAACCAGCTGAATTAGTATTTTATATTAAATTGCATATTTATCGTATCACAAGGAAGCGATCAAAGCGCTATAACGAGCTTGCTTAGGAGTTGTTGGGAATCAGGCTACTACTCTAAGATTGGGGGATCCTGCGAAGTGTCTTTCCAACCGCACAACAAGTAGATTTGTCGGCTTGTTTTCCACACTGTTCGTGTAATGCTGAGCGTCAAGCAGGAAAGCTGTGAATGCCAATTTCAACGGCACTTCTAGTCTAGGCTACGTTTTTGTCTTATTATTTCCGCTTTTTGGTCTTCATATTCTCTGATTTTGCTTCCTTTGCCTCAATTGCTGTTTCTGCTGCATTATCTCTGAAATTTTTCGTAAATTGCTGCATTTTTCTGCACTTACTGCAGCACACCTGAACAATTTTTAACAATGTCTTTGTTGCCTATCGGAAGAAATCGTTAGTTAACTCCGTAAACAATTAGATTATTTTTAATTGGTTCCGTTTTCAATTAGTATTTTTCCGCGCTACTTTGTGGATATTTTTAATTCCATTGATTGTCAATCGTTAATTTCACTTATATACACCACAATAAAGTTTTAGTATAATGGCATGATACAATGTAATGTTATGAATTGTTAATCAGTTCCGTCGATGCATCGTAATGTCATTCATGGAGTATAAATAAATGACCCACCTAATCTGCAAAGGTATAAAAGGCCTGCATTTTTGATGGCAGAACATAGGCTAAAGTTTTTCGAAATTGGGTTAGCGTTGCTATAATCAAAAGAATTGTTTTTGTTAGTTAATTATACATTTGCTGAGAAAATTTTTGAGTTTTTAGTTAGACTTTTGAAATTGGACGAATTTACAAGGTTAGAATGTCTTGTAGCAATTTATAATCATTATAAAGCTAGTCCGTGCAATCTGTCTGGTCATTATCAACCTAGATCAGTGTTTATTTATCTTTTTTGGCTTGCAGACCCTAAAACCTTTTAATGAAACCTAACTACGCCTTAATAAGAAACGAGCGGTAACGACAATGTTCAAATAGCCCTTCAAGTATTGCTCATACCGTATTTGTATTTGGTTTACGGACTGGGATTTATATACCGCAAGTTAAGAAGCCTGAATAGTACGAGTTTTTTAACTTACGGGTGGTTGAGGAGAGATTTTGAATTTATCTGTAACTGTCTCAGTCAAATGTAATCGACTTCTGCTGTAATCGAACTCTCTACGTATGATTTTTTGATAAGTAAAGTGAATTACTCCTGACCATGCTTATTTAATTCACTTTTTTTTAAAATATATGATGCGTTTTTATCACGCAGTAATCTGACATCCTGATCAAGCCTGCTAGGTGGTATAGTATCGCATGTAAACATAGCATACTAAGGCAACCTCTGTCTAATAAAGATAAAGCTGGATATTGCCGCAAATTCAGTTAGTACTGTAACACTTTTTGGCCGTTATATGGCTGGTTGGCCTGTGGCTAAAAGTGTCTGTTATTCATTCTTACCCATGACTTGAAGAGATTTAGACAATGCTATCTCACGTCAAACGCTACTTTGGTTGTATTTTATTTAGTTTGGTTATGTGGCTATGGTACCGCGCGCTGGTGACAGATCCTACGTGACGGGTTCGATTCACGGCTGAAGCCCATCGCTAGTGACATATGTACTGGGTGGCTTCTGATTCAAAGAGCGCAAGCTCACTTCGCAGTCTCCCTCAATTACTGTAGAATTTTCTGTTCTGCATAATATGACAATTTATGTGTGTTTTTGTAGGAATTCGAATATTCTTGAGTGGCACGACATGATATTTCAAGCTCTAACACCAGTTGAAACGGGAATAAAGCGAAGTAAATATAATTTATTAGTTTTTTCTTTAAAAATTATTGGAGGTATCTTATTCTATTTGAATTAGATACCTTTTGACGATCGCGTCCAGCGTCAAACAGAATGAATTTCTAATGCTAGTTTTTACTTGATCTAATTCAATAAAAATGACTAAATATATTTACATTTTTCGTTTTAACTAAATCATTTTCTGTTAAATTACTTTTTTTGTAATCTGAAGAATCGTAATCTAGCACAGGAAAGTTTTCTTTTCGTATTTTCCTAATTATCAAAGTTGATCAACTAATATCTTCACTTGAGCATTTTTGTCAGAAATTGAAATAGATCAATTTCAAAGAGCGTGTATGTCTAAAGTTTTATTGGTAATAGTGTTATATTTGACTAAGGCGTTCTACTATCGCGAGCAAAACAAGAACGAGTAATTTTCTATACTGACAAAATGTTATTATTGAATTTGTGTCGAGCGTTATTAATGGTATTATGATAACTAGAGTAAAACAACTAAATGTAACTTGAAAAATATTGAAACAACACGATGAGAAACTGGTTTTACACTGGCAAAGGAAAAAACACGGCAAAAACCTAACCACTTGTAAGCAGTACTTTTAACTATGTACTGGTGGTAAAGTGGGTAACCATCCTACATATGCTTATGCTTCTATTTATACAATATTTCGTGTAAATTTGTGGGGCCAAAAGCCCGCCGACTTTCTTTATCATAATCAAATTTTTGATGTCTGATCACTTTTAATCATGGCATCAGAAATTTGATTATCATGTAGAAAGTCCGTCGGTTTATGACCCTCTTAAAATGGACATGTGAACAGGGTAATGATGTTTTAGGTCGTATTTAAATGCTGTCTTATTAAACAAACTTTACTCTCGCTGTTAGCAGTTTTTTATCATGACAAAGCATTTTTAACATCATGTATTGCTTTTAGTCATGAGTCAGCAATTTTGACGTCGCATGTTGTTACAGAAGCGTCGATGATGATGTCATCAGCCGGCGATCAGGAAGTGGAGCAAGCAACGGATATAAGTCAGGTAATTTGTTGAGGGACAGGAATGGTTATTTATTTTGAACACGCCAACCTATGTTGATAACCCTAATCTGATATCCCATACTTTCTTTTGACGTGAGCTTTACGGATTTATAAGTTCTGTCAAGTATATTTCTTAACCGAGCTTACAATCCGTAAAGCTCACTTTTGTAAGTGTGGTTAAGCACATACTTAACCTTTACTGAGTGAGCTTTTCGGTACCAAAATGAGCTTTACGAATCTACAAGTTTGGTGAAGGTCCGTACGCAACCGAACTTACAAATCCGTAAAGCTCACTTTGGTACCTACACATTATTTTTACGGATCTGTGATGACGGAATATTACGATGTACGGATTATGCACTGCTGTGTACTAAAATATCGCAGGCACTGGCTTTTCTTTTTAGTATTACCTCAGGATTTTAGATGTGGAAACGATAGCACTTTATGCATATCAATAAGTAGTCGGATAAGAGACTGGAAGCATATATGGCGTGGCAATGAAATTATACAATTGATACTTACGTTGTACAAGGTGTCAATGCCTGAGATAGAAATTTAAGCATGCTTTTATAGAGATTTTGATCTTATGTGAAGTACAATATTATAATGCGTGTTATAGGTATGGCGAAATGTTTTTGTGTTGATGATGTGAAATGCTTTTTTTCTAGATTTACCAAGTTTTTCCTGACGAGGTATTGGGTTCGGGACAGTTTGGAATAGTGTACGGTGGCAAACACAGGAAGGAAGGCTTTGATGTTGCTGTGAAGGTGGTAGATAAAAAACGGTTTCAACATAAGGAGGAGAGCCAATTGAGACACGAAGTCCGGATCCTGGAGGTGAGATCCATATGCCAAAATTATTTTCTCACAATTTCAATTTGTAATTGTTCTGTTTAATATTGTGGACTTTTTACGTAAAATCAAATATTCAACATCGTAGTTAAAAAAGCGATTATGACATCAAAGCTTTAACTGTGACGCAATTGTGGCAAAAAATGAGCCTGTGATCAGGATGCATATGTCGTTTGGTGAATACTTTTTCTTCAAATTAGGTCTAGTTTTTTATGTTTAACCATATGGCCCAGATTGATTCAAACTAGCGATTGAATAAGAAGATCCTGTTTAGTTTGTTTAGGTCATTGATTACGTCATTTTTTCAAATACACCGGCTTAAAAGTTGCTAGCATAATGATTGCTTGCTGCCCTATGTCTCCTCAAATGTAGACGTTTTTGGCGAGGTGTAACTCTTACCTTTTCAAGTCCCCTGAATACAATGTTGCTTTCAGCTTCTTTAAGATTCAAGCTTTTTTAGTGTTGCTGTGCAAGCTTCATCATAATTACACATACACGCACAATTAGATGTTACAGCCACGGGGCGAATGCGAGGGCTGAGATCAGCGAGTCAAACAGCCACCCTAAAATTGAGTTCTATTTTTCGTGCAGTAGTCTTCAGTCTTTTCCGTTGACGCGCATCGAAAAAATATCCCCAGATGATAATGTTCACATGTCTTGCTTGTATGATAATAGCAAATATTTTTATGAAGGAGAAAAGCGCTGAAGTAGTATTTCAGTATTGCCGCTGTTTTAATTTAGTAACCAGTGCTATTACTGGTAGTAAGCTATGTATGAGTATTTTATATAGAAGTTATTTTGAGGTGCGCGTTATTTTAATTGCAAAATACTGTAACATCTTGTACAAATGCGTAAAATAGGTGTTTAATGTGACTTTAATCTTGAGAAATTTTATGTAAAATGCCTCCAGGGCATTAATCTTGAAGCGGTTGTAAGCTTACAAAAACTGATAAAATTGGGACGAAAATTTTAAAAAGTAGCGATTTACTTCATGTTCGTCACCATAATCCACAATTTTTGCATTTATCCATTATTTTTTCTCTAATTTCGCTTTCCTAAAAGCTTATTCTCGCTGTTTTTATTGCGCTACAAGTTAAAATCGGGCTTAAGCTTTCCCTTGCTCAGTAACCAGACCGTTGCAAGATAGCATTCTGTTTGAATAAGATGACATTTTACCATCTGAGGAGCCGGTAACGGCAAAACAGACTGTAGTGGTTACTGTGGCTTTATTTGATTTAATACTAGCTTTATTTTGCTACGTTGTGGTATATCAAACCTTGGCCCCTATTTTAATGAGCCACACGTGAAATTTTTGAAGTTGTAGAAAAACTTTGCTTTTAGAAAGAATACGTCAAACTTGTGTTAGCTTGGTTAAGAAAAATAGTGTTTGCCGCCATATGAATTATCAGGGATTATCGGCGGGTTAATTGCTATCGGTGCGCAAGGTCTGGGGTTCGATTCCCGGGCCGGTCAATTCAGGCACAGTGTTGCCAACAGCTCGCCACTGTTGCGACGTTTCTTCGGAGCTGTGTTGGCCAGGCACTAAGCAGCGGAGATGAGTCCCGCCACTTTTACACGCTTCGGCGTAATTACACGAGTGTAATGAAAATTTGATTTTCAATTGAACCCCCGTAATTGTCTCACAAAACTTTGTTTTATACGATCGAATCTACTTTAATTTGCTGTTTCCACTTAATGTTTTTAGACTCTTGATCAACCTGGTATAGTAAAATTGTATCACATGTTTGAAACACCGGAGCAAGTATTTGTTGTAATGGAAAAATTACGAGGAGATATGTTGGAGATGATCTTATCAAGTGAAAAAGGAAGGTTGCCAGAACGCATCACCAAATTCCTTGTCTCTCAGGTGTGTTTTGCAGTCAATTGACCACATATTAGACCAAGTCAGTTTGCTGGTACCATAGATCCTCTATTTGAGCGCCATTTGTAATCGAATATCTCTATCGAAAAAGGCTTAAAAAATTGTACGCTATTCTTTAATTGAACTTCTCCACTAGTGGAACACTGTTATGGGGGAAAGGTCGAAAAATAGAGCGCTGTAGCAGTGAGATAAAGGCTTTGTGGTAGGGTTTATGCTGCAGGTAATACTTTAACTGAGTTATTTTCATTTTCACTTCGTGGCAATGGCTAGAAAACACACCATAAATATATTGCGTTTTAGCTGAACTACGAGCAGTCTCATCAATGCTTCATCGAAACTAAATGATGGAGTTTTTGTTCGTTAAGTATTTTGTTGATGAATTACCTCACGCGTTTTAGTTCCTTATTGCAACACCATTGTAGGTTGAATTCGGGTGACCGCGATGTCAGTTCCAGCACTTTTTGTATAGTCGTGTTGTCGTTTTTTTTTTCGGTTTCACCGAACAAAGTATTTGCATTAAGACTGCCAGCAATTTGTTTTTCATCACGGAAGACTGAAAGACAAGTAAACGAAAGTATAAACTCTATTTGGAATCTTGGAATTTTTCTATAAACGGTCACTAACAAATTACCTTAAACAGCGCAAATTTCGAAAGCTCTGTCACATTTGTACTAGCAGAATACCTATTGCAATTTAGTGTGGTTCTGTTCTCGCAGACGGTGCAATTTTACAGTACAGGTTGTTTATTAAACTGTCCGCTTTTCTGTTTCATAGCATTTATTCAGAAAAGATCATTTGCATATTTTTTAATTTTTCATTGCTAAAAAATCTAGGCTACTCGAGAACCGAACGTAAAACTAGTTCAGTATCTTGACGTTTAGTTTCGCACCTTGGCCAGTTAGCTGCGTGGTGTATTGCGTAAAGAAGTAAAAAATAAAACAAGAAACACTTTTAGTTTCAGAGATGCATGGGCATTGGTTGTTTTAAAAAAGGCGGCGCTTTTCCCTAATATATAGTATAGCCACCGCTTCGTTATAATGATCCGTCCTGAGTAAAAAAAATCGCGAGTGCGGCCCAGAAAAAGGGTAAACACGCCAGATTGGAAATGACACTCAGAATATTGAGTCCATGTGTGTCGACTCGACAACGTCTGAGCTTCCTACGTATAAAACTTGTAGTTGGGGCTGGATTTACAAGCCTGAACAGGAAAACGTTCTGTTAGTAGTCTGTAGTCATTGTGGACCGTTACAACCATTACGACTATAGAAACCCTTAGTCCCGTAGAAATAAGCATTAAGTGCCTTTTTCAAGGGTACTGTGTCCAGTTTTTAGGTGTCAAACGCAATACTTACAATTTCTACATTTGATTGAAAACCCACTGCTCTTATTAAGCTGCTGTGTGTGCTGTGTAGTGCTCGTTTGAGCTTGTACATCCTGTTTGTGAGTGAAATATTACTACTGGTTGTTCTGTTGATTTCTAATGATTAATTTTGTAGATTCTAATGGCTCTGCGCTATCTTCATCGTCAGAATGTGGTTCATTGTGATTTGAAACCGGAAAACGTCTTATTATCAAGTGACGACCCGTTTCCTCAGGTACTAATCGCATTCATATCTAAGCAGATTTGCAAAATCGAATTGCTACGAATTTTTGGATTGTTGTTTTATAGTTTACACTTGAACCTGTTCATTGTTAGCAAAATAATTTTTGTGGAATTAAATTTTCAGTTCAAATTTATTTCAATGCTGCAAACAACGGATTAAAATTGCATTTTTATCTAAAAAGTATGAAGATATCAGCAAAAAATTTGACTAGTTTCAAATCAAATCTTCATTACACTCGTCGCTTTACGTTGAAGCTGTAACTAGTGGCGGGGCCAATCTCCGCGGCTTAGCGCCTGGGCAGCGCAGCTCCGAAGAAACGTCGCAGCGGTGGCGAGCCATTGGCGACACTGTGTCAGATTTGGCCGACCTGGTATGCGATCCCAAGACCTCCCGCATCGATAGCAATATACTTAGCAGCTGAGCTAACGATTCATATTTAATTCAGCGCTGCAAATACCGATTAAAAATGCATTTATCTGATAAGGTTTTGATTCGTAACTTCTGTAGTATTTGATAGGATGTTAGTTACCGATTCGACTAGTTTTTAACATAAATCAACTGTGGATAGTTGTTGAAGTTTAATACAATGTGCAGTTAAAACTTTGTGATTTTGGATTCGCTCGCATTATTGGACAAAAATCATTCCGACGATCAGTGGTCGGAACTCCTGCCTATCTTGCGCCAGAAGTATTGCGGAAAGAGGTAAAATTGAAATGCTTTGTTGCAAGGTCTATTGTGATTCCGTAGCACTCTATGTTATTAAGCTGTTACTTAAAATTCAACCTCTGCTTATACGTGATTTAAATAGCGCAAAGTTTTTGGCTTTTTGTCCAATTTTAAAGCGTAAATAGTAAGACCTTTTCCATAAACAGATTTGATTCCAGGCTGGGTCATGCTTAAAAATTGAAGATATTAATTTAATTTGTCTTGCTTGGCGCCCACTATCAGTTGCAAAGGAATTGACGTTGTAAGTCTGTTGCGTTTGTTCCGCCGACGCATTGGCGCAACTAGGCGAATGCGTGGGTCTTGTCAGAAATTTAAAAATGTCTTGCATTATGCGCCATACGCAGTAAAGCTAGTAGTAGTGCAATTTTCCATGCACTTCGTGCAACTAAGAAAGACTAATCGTCATTATACTCGCGGTATTAAGCCGAAGCGTGTAACTAGTGGCGCCCCCCATATCCGCTGCTTAGCGCCTGGGCAACACAGCTCCGAAGAAACGTCGCAGCGGTGGCGAGCCGTTGGCGACACTACTAATTTGACTGACCCGGGAATCGAACCCCAGACCTACCGCACCGATAGCGTGTGCTTATAAACTGAACTAACCGGCCCACGAAACTAATGACCAATGCTTGAATTGATAATTGTCATTCAACCAACGTTACTACTGATACTGAAGCTTATTAGCGGCTGGTAGCTAGTTAGTCTGATTTTGAATAAGACTGAAATTTTCATTTTTTCAGTGTTATAACCGATCGCTTGATATGTGGTCGGTTGGTGTCATCATTTACGTCAGTTTGTCGGGGACTTTCCCTTTCAATGAAGACGAGGACATCAACCAACAAATACAGAATGCATACTTCATGTATCCCCCCAACCCATGGAGAGGTTTAAGCGAAAGTTGTAAGTTAAGCTAATGCAATTTTTTGTTTTCAAGGGACCGTTGCTTCTTTTGTTGTAATTTATGGAAAATTTTTCCGTCTGCTTTGGTTTTTGAATTGCAGTGTGTTTTTTTATTAGTTTTTAGGCAAGGTGTTGATAAATACCCTTAGATGGTGAGCTAAAGCGCTTCACAAATAAGTAATAAAATGTTTTAATTTCGTGCATCTGCCATTCTGTCCGTTAAATTTTGCACTGATTAGGCTCGTAAACTGGTGTGTTAACTGTGTTGTTAGGATATCGTTTTTAACATCCATTGATCCGACTTCACCGAGATTTAAACCCAGTCCTCCTACTGCTCAGTAAAAACCTGAGTCTTATTGCCAAAGTGCCTTTAGCAAAGCGTTGCAGTAACTTATTGAGCGAAAATTGTATCAGCTTTGTATGATGATCAACTTAGTTTATATGCTAGTTAATTAGTGGGTAATTCCCCTTTATTAAAGCAATTTGGTTATTGTGGTAGATTGTTGTTTGTTGATGAGAAGTAACGTTTTTTGTTAGGCCAAGTGATTAGAAGAACAAAGCTTTGCTAAACGCTTAACTTTTTTAATGCTTTTTGCAGCAAAAAGTCTTATCGCAGCTTTGTTGCAAGTCAAGAAGCGAAAGCGACTGAGCGTCGATAAAGCTTTAAGTCACGAATGGCTGCAGGTAAGTCCTTACGTCAAAAATATAAGCAATGCTGGAATGCACAGAGATTGAAATGTTGCTTAATTATAAAAACAGTAGTTTATTTGCCTTTGTTTTTCTACCAATACGATAAAAATGCTTTTGACTGACCGGTTAGCTCACTTGTTTTGCGGAAGTTTTGGGTTGTCTTGGGTTTGATTCCGGGTCGGCCAAATTGGACACAGAGTCGCCAACTGCTCGCCGCCGTTGCGACATTTCTTCGGAGCTGTGTTGCCCAGGAGCTAAGCCACGGAGACGAGCCCTGCCACTCGTTACACGCTTCGGCGTAATGCCGAGAGTGTAATGAAGATTAAATTTTTTCTTTTTGATTTCTTTATTTTTACTTTCCTGTCACAAGAAAGCGAAGACGCAAAGAACGAATCCGAACTTGCTTAGGAGTTGCTTCTGTTTTCGAGTTTTCCGGTTGAGCGACCGACTAATATTGATAGTAAAGAAGCTAGCGTTTAATTCATCTTTTAGAGGCTTGGTTGATCTCTGGGCGTTTACTATTTTTGCTTTTTTTGTGAAACTGACATTACGTGTTGTAACTAGCTCGTCCATTGACTGCTGAGTAGCGTCTACATTCTCATAAATATATTTTTAAATTGAAATGTTACTGAAAATACACACGTAGGCGCACGCGTTTTTTACTCCTATTTTTGGCAATAAATTGAGCTATTTTTATCCGAATTGCGTCGAAATTGGGTAAAAATAGCAACATTATCAATCAATTTTAAAGCAGAAAGCATGATTTTTAATTGCTATGTTACAAAATCCTACATGTCATGACGTCATCAAATGTCAACGCGTAGGAAAAATTACATGCATATGAATGAGCTCAATCCCTGTCGCTTGTTGATGTAGTTGTTGATTAAATAAAAAGATAGTCTAGTACTTTAGGCGTGTTTTAACTTGCCTTGATGACTGGCCGGCTCGCGTAGTGGTGACGTCATGGGCCATGGCATCTCGTGTTCGATTCCGGGACCGGTCAAATTGCGTGCTAACGGCTCGCCATCGCTGCGACGTTTCTTCAGAGTTCGAAACTGTGTTGCCCAGACGCTGAGCTGCGCCGATGGGTCCCTTCTCTCGTTACATGCTTATTTGCTTAAGCGTAATACTGCGAGTGTAATAAAAGTTTGTTTTTTTTACTTGGCTTTGATTTACGAGTGAAGTTTTGTTTCGTTTAATTGTCACCTGCGTGTGGTTGGTTCTGCATTGTGCTTGCTAGGGCTCACACTGGAGGTGGATAGCATGACCAAAAGAAACTCAAGAATGTGACAACATAGTGCCACAGCTCAAAAGCATAAATTTGGAGCTGCAGTATTCCGTGATAACTGATTAGTTACAAAATTGCGAACTGTGTTTTGTCTGCTTCGCCCAAAATGAGAACCTAACAAGTGAACGCCTCCGACGAGCCCGCTTAGGACAAATCTATACTAGTTTTTTTTTTATGAAAACAAGGTTCATTATTTTTCGATGTTATGTCACGTATTGAGTTGTTATAAGAGCTAACAAGCAAAAATGCAATCTACAGGATTACCAAACGTGGCTGGACCTTCGTCAATTAGAAGCCACAGTTGGGAAGCGATATTTGACCCACGAGAGCGATGACGATAGATGGGAAAGATATGGACGAGAACATGACGCTGCCCTTGGTATACAGAGAATGGTGGTGTAAGTCCCCCTGCTCCCCCAACGTTCGAAGCGGATCAAGGTTCCCCCTGAAGACTGTCATGTCATTGCAAGCAGCGAGGGACGAGTGGTGACTGCTCCCCGCCCTCCGTTTGACCTGGGGTCGTCCCCCCGATCGCTTATCATACCGTGTACTGTACAGCCTTCATGCAGTAGTATACACGCTCTTGTGCAATGTATATTGTTAACTAACAACATTATTGTGCCTTGTGGTGGCAACTGGCAATTAAAATATGTAGAAAAGCTTCAATTTACAGCTAGCTCTTAAGCATTACATTTTTTTCACCCAAGTACTTTGTTACATTGACCAATTATGTGAAGCAAATTTTTATATGTTCATTGTGAATGTAAAACCTTTATTCTGGTTTGCTTGAAGGATTGGATGCAATATTCCTTTTGTGACTCCGTTACTGCTTTCCCAACTTGTAGTACACTGCCAAAACAATTTACTGACGGATTTGCTATTTTCTTTATCTAATACAGTTGTCTTAAGTTCGCTTTCATGTTCGCCTATGTTATATTTTCTATTTTGATATGAATTCAAAACGCACCGGGACTCGAATTAAAAAGGAAACTGAAGAAGCTTGATATTCGGTGCAGAGTAGATGGTAGTTGAACTTTATTTCATATTCCGTAAAACTACGTAACTTTGAACAGCAGGAAAACTTTGAACAAAATTAAAAGTCCGGAAGATAACTTGTTTTGCTTCCCATTTTTTTGTCGATTAAATTTTCCCGCCAACACTTTCCAGAAGGTTTATATGAGCTAAGTCGTTTTGAATCAGTGAATTTGTTTTTCAAGAAAGTTTTTGGGTCATACGCTCCTATTTCGCATAGAAATTTCGATATCATTTTTGCAAAAATGAGGCAGTGAATAGACGTGGTCCAACTATTATTTAGTTCCGACAAGATATAAAGAGTTTAGTCTCGTGTTTTGTTGAGAAGGTCAGCTTTTAATCAGTGTCGTAAAGGTACTTATTTTTTTGGTGGGGTGGGGGTGGTAGGGGTTTGCCCATGAATCGCAATTTTTTAGGAGTGACCTGCTCTCATTTCAAAGCGAGTTTATTTTGAACAGGTTCAACGTCACTCTCGACTTTAAAAAAATGCTGTTTAAGAGGTGGACGTGTTGCTGCGATATTTGATAACGGTAAACGATCACTTCAAGGTTATTCAGCTATGTCAGTGCCATTTTTTAATGTAATACGTTTATTTTTTTTGGGTATTTATGAATGTATTTAGATACAAGTTCGCTGGGCCGAAAAAAATAACATGTTGTCGACTGTCGAGCAGGAAACTGTCTTGAACACTTCCATACTGTTAGCAAATTTTAATACCGTCTCTTTGTATGCAAGTTTTCCGACATGTACTGTCTTTGAAAATTGATTGCTCCTGCGTTAGTGGCTATAGAACACTTGGATAATGAGTGAAGCAAAATAAGTTGTATCTCGGCCATACCTCAATTACAGGCAAGCAACTTTGGAAAAGCCTTTGAAGGAAATACTATTGAAAAAGATGAGTCTCCAAAAAGACCTTATTCATTCTACTGAGTTTTTCTTTTGTAAAAGATTTTGCTGAGAGTACCAATGTTGGAAGTGAAAATATGTCTTCTGTGCGCGACTGGCAGCAAAGAAATGCCCGCATTGATTTTATTTATTTTTTTTAAAAGCCAATTTCTGATCAAAGTAAAACAGTAAGCGAAACAAAATTAAAAAACAGGAAGAATAAGTCTCTGTTCAAAGTTATCCGAAAATTCGAGGTAGCTTTGAACACCAAAAAGTTAAAAAAAGTAATAGTAACCAACAAAAAATAAAAAAAAAATTTTACAAATTTTGAAAGGTCTATTTGGAGCCCTCAACATTTATTAATTTGGTAAGGACTGGATAAAAATACAAGAAATGGCACCAAAGGGAAGTCAAAAATTGTTCAAAGTTAAGCTGTTTTACGGTTCGTCTTTATCTTGGAAATGCCGATCAGACGACCGAGTGGATAGAGCATCTCCCTTTTGAAGCGGTAGGCTGGGGTTAGGTTCAAAGTGAAGTAAAATCAGTGACTTGTTAGGTAGTCAATACTTGTTTAAATGACTTGACTTGGTTAAAAAATCAGTGGCTTGGGATAGGTTCTGAGTAAAAATTCATAATCATTACAAAGAAATATTATGGTTGGCCGTAGAATACTTTTTAAGTAGAGGCTGCAATAACCAATTCGACTAGTTTTGGGGTTTGACAGCTCATCGTGTAGACTCTGGTTCTAAAACTCAGAATGTTGTAATTGAAGGTCCTCTAACCACTCGGCCACCGTGCTTTACCGTATTGAATGCAGTTTTAGCTGTACAAGCCTCTGCAATAGGGTGGAGTGAAAAAAATCAAAAATTCAAAAAACGTCCTCTCCCCAAAGTTGCCTTTAGTCCCAAAACTATGTTTAAAAGCGGTTTTCCAAAGTTTTTTTCAAAATCCAGGTGGCTGCCCAGGCGTAAAAATCAAGCGGAGGTCAAATTTCGTAAATCTGCCATAACTCATTAACCAGTGGAGCTAGAGAGCTAATCTTGGTGTCAAAAGAAGCAGAATGTGCACTTTCCTATCTAACGTGAGAGAACTTTTTATCCTAATTTCAGTATTTTTACGATTATTTTCAAAAAAGTGTAATTTTGGATCAAAACATACCATTTTGAACAGCTTAATATAAACACAAAAAATTTGTATTATTCACAGTATATGATTAGTCTCCTGTGGAGCTGACATTTCAGTGGTTTAACATCAAGTACAGAACAAATAACCATTGAAATATTGTTCACATATATAGTTGCGCTATCACATGCACAGTGCACACAAATAGACATAAGAATCAAACATAGCCCAAAATAAATGTAAATAATCTAGGCGAAGTCAGCAAAAGACTGTCAAATCTGTCATCAGGAATTTGCCACTTTTTACAACTTTACGTACCGGTAGTATAGTTTGTTCATACAAACAAAAGATTACAATCAACTGCCCAAAGTTATTGTAATACAATGTGTAAGTAGTGTGTTCCATAGAAAAGAATACAACCACATGACGGCAACATTAAATAACATGAGCAATGAGCACGGTAACTACAGTAGTTTTTATGTTACTTTGTATACCACATTACACCTAGTGGTTCGGAGCGTCGTTTTTACGACGACCATGATCGCAAGGTTGATGGTTCACCTCCCAACCTAGTCTCGTTGTTGCGTCCTTGGATAAGATGCTTCACGATGATTATCTCTGCTTGGTGGAATCTGGCAAGCAGCAAATTAAAGAAGTCAGAAGAAAATTTAAGCGGAAAACTTGGAAACAAAGGCAACTCCTAAGGGAGTTTGGATTCGTCCTACGCATAGCGCCTCCGTCGCTTACTCGTTATTGGAGGATAAAGATGAAGAAATCAATCAATCACCTACGTTTTGTAGATAAGTTCACGCTTTCTGAAAATAATTCACTACAGCAGAAAACTACGAAGTGCACACTGGACAAATATATTTTAGGGCATTTAAACCTCTTACAATTGGATTTTTTTGCTGACCATTTGTGATATTTTTCTTTTGTTTAATTAAAGTCCAAGATTTAAAGAAATTGCGTAGATGAAATCGCTTTTAAAAACAAACAAATGGGTGATACATTGGCCACAAACTTGATGATTTTAAAATACAAAGCAAGCAAACTTGCTCACAAAATTCCACACTGCTGCGAATGAATGAATGTGTTATAACAAGGGACCACAATCTTACAAAATTCCAAAATCAATTTTTATACCAGATAAAAAAGAAAAAATGACTCAGCAATCGGTATAAAAAAAGGATTTCATCCATTTATCTAGAATTCAAGATTAAAATTGCTCTTTGGTGTTGTATTGCTTCATCAATTTTCGTGACCGTAGTTTTAGCCTAATCATATCATCACGTCTGCTGAAGCCAGCAAGTGCTGAGGAAGCTTCAGCTGCAAGCTCAATGTGGCGCTCCACAGCTTGATTATGACAGGGGTGATACATATCATAATAAGCTTCTCTTCTCTGATTTTTTTGATGTCTACATTTGTCAAGTGTCGAATTGCCGGTGGTTCTTTGGTTTGGTCAGAATTAAAGTTCACAAGTTTGTGGTAAGATTTAGCATGAACATTTATTGCAGGAACATTAAATTTTCTGTCAGCGTGAGATGTGGCTAAAAGTAACATAAAAACTACTATAGTTACCGTTCCCATTGCTCATGTCATTTAATGTTGCCATCATGTGGTTGTATTCTTTTCTATGGAACACACTACTAACACATTGCATTGCAATAACTTTGGGCAGTTGATCGTAATCTTTTGTTTGTATGAACAAACTATACTACGTAAAGTTGTAAAAAGTGGCAAATTCCTGATGACAGATTTGACAGTCTTTTGCTGACTTCGTCTAGATTATTTACATTATTTTGGGCTATGTTTGATTCTTATGTCTATTTGTGTGCACTGTGCATGTGATAGCGCAACTATATATGTGAACAATATTTCAATGGTTATTTGTTCTGTACTTGATGTTAAACCACTGAAATGTCAGCTCCACAGGAGACTAATCATATACTGTGAATAATACAAATTTTTTGTGTTTATATTAAGCTGTTCAAAATGGTATGTTTTGATCCAAAATTACACTTTTTTGAAAATAATCGTAAAAATACTGAAATTAGGATAAAAAGTTCTCTCACGTCAGATAGGAAATTATTATAATTAATTACCTTTTTATTTGTGTGAACAAAAACGAAAAAAAGAAAATTACAAATGCAAAAAAATAAAAACATGACATAAAGTCGTCAAAACAATAAAACACACACTATGGAGACTGCGAAGGACCTTTCGGTCATCGAGTCAAGCAGCCACCACCAAAATTATTTCAATCATAGCAATTTTCCTTAAACTTTTCAAAAATTGGTTTCAATTCTTGATTTGAGCAGCAAAGCGAACAAAGCGATAAAGAGAGTGCATTTAGTTCAATCTGTATATTTTGTTAGAAGATATTGCTTGTACTTTTTTTTGAAAGTTGATTTGGGTAAATTTTTTATTTCATCAGGAATAGAGTTCCATATTTTCGCTCCAACATATTTTAGACTATGTTGAAGTTTTACTGTTTTAAAACGGGGAATAGACAAAGAAAATTTTTGTGAGGTGAGCCTAGTGGTTCTGGCAGAAAAACTTCGTGTTGGTGTAAAAAAATTCATTATTTCTATTGGAAGATTGTTATTGAAATATCTTTTAATTAAATATCCTACTTCTACTTTGTGTAAATCTTGTAATTTTAAGATACCTAGCTTTTTAAAATGTTTAGTTGAACTATCAAATAGGTTTGCCCCTGATAGGATTTTTATTGCCTTTTTCTGAATTTTGTAAAATATGTCTATGTAGGTTTTGTATGATGAGCCCCAAGCTAATAACCCATATAGGAGGAAAGGGTGGATCAGTGAGTAGTATAGGCTCAGCAAGGTTTTGAAAGGAATAAGATACTTTATTTTAGATATGACACCAATTGCACGGGAAGCCTTACTTGCAATGTATTTAACGTGGTTATGAAAATTTAGATCAGAATCTATGAATATTCCAAGATATTTAACTACATTTTCTGGTAAAATTGAGCAATTGTTGTAATGCACATCAATATTAATTGGCTCAAAGTTTCTTTTAGAAGGTATGACTAGTAATTGTGATTTGTTTGGATTAACGGTTAATTTGTTTGAAGCAGTCCATTCTTTAATCGCATCCAAATCTTGCGTTATAGCAGATTGGAGTGATGCTACATTGTTTGCATTAAGGGTCACACATGCGTCGTCTGCAAATAATTTTACTGATGAGTTAATCGATGTATGAAGATCGTTAATATATATATTAAATAGTAACGGACCGAGTATAGAACCTTGCGGAACACCACAGGTGATTTGCTTGTACTCTGATTTTATTGAAGCAACCTCAACAAACTGTTTTCTATCAGTTAGGTAAGAAACAAGCAAATCATGAGCTGGTCCACGTATTCCATAATGATCTAATTTTGCCAGTAGAATATCATGATTAACGGTATCGAATGCTTTTTTTAGATCTAAGAACAATAAAGCCGAGTGCTGGTTTTCATTAATTTTATCAAATGAAGTAGTTATGACGTCAATGAGGGCGTGTTCTGCAGATACATTTTTCCGAAATCCGTATTGGGTTGGACATAGAATGCAATGTTTGTCAAAGAACTTTGTCAAACGTTTATGAACTAATTTCTCAAGAATTTTCGATGCACTTGAAAGAATCGAAATGGGCCTGTAATTGTTGAGCGTAGCTTTGTCTCCAGATTTATGCACTGGGGTAACTTTGGCTGTCTTGCAGTTGTCTGGAAACACTCCATGAACTAGACTGAAATTAAAGAAGATTGAGAACCAATGCGATAAAGTAGTTGATGCTGCTTTAATAAAAAAGATGTGCAGATTGTCATGTCCCATGGCTTTATTTATGCACAGGTCTTTAATTATTGAGCTGATTTCGTGATGGGTGGTTGGTTCCAGAAAAATCGACGATACAATTCGATTGCTTAGAAAACGTTTAAACGAATTTACTCGTGTTGATGTTACTTTTTTGGCTAGACTGTTACCTATGGAGCAAAAATATTTATTAAATTCATTAACAATTGTTTGTGGTTCTTCAAATTTTTCATTGGAAGTAGTTGTAATAAAATTTGGCAATTTAGACTCAGAATTGTGTTTACATGGTAGTAAGTTTCTTAAAATTTTCCATGTGTTTCTGGCATCATTTTTGCACTTAGCAAATTCGTCAGCATAAAATTTCTTTTTTGAAATGGTTTTTAATTTCGTCAGTTTATTTGAGTAGGTTTTATAGAGTTTGATTTTTTCCTTGTCATGAGATAGGTAATGTGATTTTATCATTTTATTTTTGTTAAGTGCACATTCTGCTTCTTTTGACACCAAGATTAGCTCTCTAGCTCCACTGTTTAATGAGTTATGGCAGATTTACGAAATTTGACCTCCGCTAGATTTTTACGCCTGGGTAGCCACCTGGGTTTTGAAAAATTTTGGAAAACCGCTTTTAAGCATAGTTTTGGGACTGAAGGCAACTTTGGGGAGAGGACGTTTTTTGAATTTTTGATTTTCATTTTTTTCACTTCACCCTATTGTGCAACTGCAAGCTTTAGCATTGAGATTGCCGACATATGCCGGCCAGGGGCTCACAAAGCTGGTGTGGGCCCGGGGCTATTGCAATGGGCCCCCTTCGAAGGCAAAATTTGTAATGCTTCTTCCTGCATTTTTGCACGGTCGACATGCGACATGTGCGTATGAAGCCGGTGTTGCAGGCGAATGGACGTGGGGGCGTTATCAGAAAAGTTGCCCACAGTCCACACCCGACGTGAGGCTGTTTAAAGTGGTACTGCGCTATTTAAAGCTTTTCAATCAGTTAAAATAGGACTACTTCCTATTAGTTGACTACCTGAGGCAAGTTCAACAACCAAGGGATCACAAACACTGCTGCATTGATTAGTTTTTTCCAATGGAAATAGCTTCAGGTTAAAACTTCTTAATGTTTAGTTGGAGATCTGTGCCTTGCTGCGATTTCCGTTTTATTGTAACAAGCAGTGCGAAGGCTTTTCCAACTCGTTTTAAAGATCCAGTCCGATGAAAATGGGCAAAATTTTTCTATTGCGCAAAATGTAGAAGCTTTTTCTAACCTTGATTAGTTAGTAAATGCCTGCATAGCAGAGCATATGTTTTAAACCAAAATTTTACAAGCATCAGACCTACATTATTCCATTAATTGTTTGCTTAGCTCGTAGCACAAAATTGGCAGAATTTCCGATTTATTTGAGGCAAAAACCTTGAAATGAATGAACATTAAAAAGCAAAAAAATCAAACATGAGAAGTGCCGACACAACACAATATTGCACAATGAAAACTGCATGCAATTAATTAACATTACAGAACTAGACGACATGCGGAAAAAATGATGCATTCAGGCAAAATTAATTCATGTGATATATGCAAAAATTTAGATACTGCCATAGCAGTACACAGTTACAGGTCTTCCCTGGGCACAGTTGGTTGGCCTCCAAGGGGGAATTTCGCATTGGGAAATCAGACTCTCCCCACCCGAGCAATTAACGTTGGTCAAGCGGTAATCGAACCTACGAGGTCCGTATGCGGGTTGATGTCTCAAAGTCGATCCGCCCTGAAATTTTAATTGCCGGCAAAGTACACTGGTGTCGTCCCTGCCCCAATTTGCTGCGCAAATTACTCCCCATTCCCTACTGCCCACCCTTCGGGCCTCAACAACACCATACCGCCCTCTGGCGGAAGCTCTGGGATGGTAAATGCGGAACACGAATCTTGGTTGAGCTAAAAAATAAAACAAACGCTTAGGCAGACACACAAAAACTAAAGCACGCAAGAATCGGTAATTTCACTGGCAAGCAAGAACGTCGGCAAACAGGGCAGCCCAAGGTCCCCTCCAACATACTGAGTGCATTAGGTTCCTTCAATCTTGTTTACTGACGCCCTTGATTGAAAGTCGTGCAAAGAAAAAAACTGTACAAGTAACAGCGGACTTATGTAATACAGTACATTGAAAATGGCAGCGCGATTTTGCTCTAAAAAGTAATTAAAAACAAAGCAACATCAAAAGATTCAGTAAAAAATAACAAAAAACAGTGAAAGTACGCAAATATGTCGAAGTAAAACTGAGTGGGAAACTCCTCGACTTCCTCTATCGGGCGAGTCTGATAAAAACAAACAATTTTCATTCCACGATCTTGTTGGAAAATTTAAGTGAAACTGTGTTTTCTAGTATGCGGTAAAATTTTAGATGGACTACCAAGCTTACAATTGTAACCATGCCCACTTCTGTTTTTTGTAACTTCTTTTCTCCTACCAGCATGCCATAGCTTTAATCGTTTTGTTGCCACTTTTCTCGTACCGTTTTATATCTCCTTAATCTTATCGTATTCTTCATCGTAATGACGGTACGGAAATGAAGACACTGCTACTACTACATTTACAATCAGCTACAGAAAGCGATATATTAAAAATAATGGAGCAATATAAAGCAGCTCTGCAACGTGTGCATGGAAAAAATCATGAACCTCATTTTCCAACTTCAACGTGACTGACTTCGACGCTGCATTTTCGGCTATGATTTACTATTAGTTGCACATTTACCTTCCTATAAGCGATCAAAATCACGAAAAAGCGATCAAAACAGTATAATGAGCTCCTGAGGAGTTGCCGGCCACCACATTACGATGGGGGTAATCCCGCCAAGTGCCCTTCCCAACGGCACAACAAGTAAACCTGTCGGCTTGTTCTCTACTTTGTCCCTTCAAGTGCTGAACGTCAGGCAGGGAAACTGTGAATACCAATTTTAGTCATTGGTTTGACCCGACTCGGAATCAAACCCGAGCCCACAGCAGGAGGCTCTTACCACTTGGCCATCTAAGCTGTCATCATTGGACTTACTGGCCATTATTGGGTTTATTGGTCATTCCTGGACAATGGCCATCTGAGCTGTCATTACTACACTCTTTATAATTCAAGATACCTCGGAGTGGCCCGTACAGTCGTACTACCAGCAATTTTTTCTCGCACCGAAAAATTCGCAGTTTTAGAAAAGCGCTTAACTATGCGAGCCCAATAAAGCAATTATCATGTTGTAAAAAGATAACCTGGCAATTCAGCGTATCCAAGGCTCTAAAATCTAAGCAATGGTTACTACTTCGAAATCTCACGTAAAATTGTCTTTGTAATTTCCACAACAACTACATTACACCATACACCTAGTACAGCTAAAGCACTTGTGCGGACATTTCGTCTCCTTTCTGGTGCCATTGTCAATGCTACAACCTACATTAAGCTAGGTGTTTTATCCCATGATGCAGAAAGCATACAACTGGGTCAAAGATGCGCAAAAATCAATCACAATTTTACAACAATGACTACAAAGGTTAAAGACTAACCTGGTTTAGGAGGTTCTTTGTACGGTATAAGGGTGGTCGAGGGATTAATTACGACCGGTGATGAAGGGGTTCTATTACAAGATTCAGGATTACCCCTTTTAGAAGGATCCACCAACTGGTACATCCGACCCCCTTTTTGATCAGATTCAGGGTTTGAAGTGGAGAGAATATACACTTCACCTGAAGAAAAAATTACTGTTGAAACTGAGAAAGGCGTGGCAACTGAATAAACAACCATAACAATATTTTCAAAAAAAAGTGTAACTGCTTGTTCCTGGGGGTCCCGGGGACAGCTGCTCGATCCCCTGCAACAAAGGATAGATGCTTTGATGGGATGCCAAGGCGGTATCAACTAAGATCTCCAACGTAATCTCGCTATCGAGTTCTGAGACGGCCTCTAAGGCCTTCGACCAATCGGTGTTGAACAGAGCAGTTTTGGGCTGTTTTTTTCCTGGGACATTCGTGTCACATGTCCAATTGTCCATACCAACGCAGTTGCGATTTTTCTAGTCGAAGAAGCAACAATTCGATAATTAGAGATTCACGAATATCTGCACTTTTAACCTTGTCCAACAAGGTCAAACCTCTAAATTTTTGCAAGAATCCCAATTCAGCTGCTTGAACTCAAAATCTCACTTTCTCATCCATGATCCAATATTCATAGCCAAAAGTCAGAATAGGAACATAGAATAGGAACATAAACTAGATTAAAATGAATAGCTTTGCCTTGGTGCAAAGCTCCCGTTTCAGTACCACAAATCGGTGGAGCTGGCGCATTACTACACTTGCTTTTCCGATGCGGATATCCAATTCGCTATTTTATTTGCCATCACTTGTGAAAGAGAAGCTGAGGTACTTGGAATTTCTCTGGACTGTTTTAGTGGTACTCCACCAATTTGTAGAGAGCACGCAGTGCTTTGGTGTTCAGACAATTCAGAAGAAGTTACTTAGCATTGTGTAAATTGGTGATTCTCTACCGGGGAAGGGATTCATTTACTTCTCGAGATTTGCAAGGCGTTTTCAGAGGGGAGAAATACCATTACTGTGCTCTGCATTCGAATTTTAAGTTTGCTTTGAAGAAAAATATTGTTTTGCGCGAGAAAACTGCATTAAATAGTCATATGCAATGAAATACAAAAGTGTATCGTAAATAAGTCAACCAAAAATACAAGCTCAAAAGCTGCTTTTGGAGAAGTTGCTTCATATATGGGGGGAAGGAGGGGAGACGGAGCGTAGTACCACTTCGTAGGGAGAAACAATTGGACTTCAGACAAGTAAAATCATGAAGATATCTCCGCATCAAAACTCAATCTCCTGTTCATAATTAAAGTTGCGATAACCATAAATAATAGGCCTACGGGTACGCTAGTCTGAACTAACTGATCGCACAGCAGTGCAGTAATTCAAAATAGCTGAGCCTTTCATATCTATGGGCAATTGGGTCTGTTATTACTTAAACTCGTTAGAGAGGTAATCAATCATTCGTAAGACCATAAATCCTAAATAACATACCAAGTTCGTCTTCAGCAAATGAATTAATGTATCGCACATAACTGCTTGACAATCCACCATTGACACAAAGTGTTGCCCCACCCATGCAGATATTACGACGGCGCCAAGCACCGTTATTTCGCTCTTCCAGAAAATACAACCGTCTAAAAATTCATGAAAAATGCTATAACGTTCACATAAGAAGCAGTTGAGTTGGCTGTTGACTAGTTGACCGTAACAAGTCCCTTCCAGTCCCCGGTCGTTTTCTTTCAATAGTATGTTGTGTGTTATATGTGCGAGTGTTATTTTGATATGATCTTAAAGCGACAAATAAACTGGAACTGAAACTGAGTTGAGGAAGGCCGTTTGCTCAGTTGCTAAACGCACACGCTATCGGTGCGGGATGTCTGGGGCTCAATTCCCGGGTCGGTCAAATCGGCACAGGGTCACCAACGGCTCGTCACCGCTGCGACGGGTCTTCGGAGCTGCGTTGCCCAGGCGCTAAGCTACGGAGATGGGCCCCGCTACTCGTCACACGCTTCGGCGTAATATCGCGAGTATAATGAAGATTTGATTTATTTTAAATTAGAAGCAGTTGTAAGATTGAAGAAATCCAACAGTTAGTTAATGCTGCCAATGCAAACTCTTGTTTATCACAAAATTTAAACATTCAAACGAAAACTTGAAAATAATCGTAAGTTTTACATCACTGCTAATATCTTGGTTGATTTTTAATCGTTAGGATAAAATGCAGACAACAGTAATCAGTTGATATATTCTATTTGAATTTGTAACCTACCCATTTTGCCAGTCTCCAAAAATATATTTTCCATTCAAATTCGGTGATTCACATCCTCGATAAACATAACCTCCAGTAATAGACTTTCCAAAATTACGACCATATGTGTTGATGGGACGAGTGTGGTTGACTGAAATAAAAACATTGGTTCTATTCGTGTTAATAATTTTAGGGGGTTCGAAACAATTACCTAAAAACGAGAGCGAAATGTATCAGTATGTTAAACTAGACGTTTACTCTTTACAAGAAAAATTACTAACTAGGTCGTGGCTCCTATTTTCTCTAATAGGGGTCACTTTCCTGCTCCTATTTTTCAATTCGTCTCCAATAAATAATGCTCTGCAATTACTAAGTCTTGCAGCTCTGTTGCAAAACTGAAACGTTAAAGTCAAGATGCTTGCGTAGTTTTACTATTTACATATTTAAAACAAAAAAGTCATATCTTTATTATAGGCGCAGTATTAAGCCTAAGCGTGTAACGAATGACCAGGCCCATCTCCGTGGCTTAGCGCCTGGGCAACACAGCTCCGAAAAAAACGTACCAGCGATGGCTAGCCATTGGCGACAGTGAGTTCGATTTGTCCGTCCCGGGAATCGAACCACATACCTCCCGTACTGATAGCGATGTCTTGGCAACTGAGCTCACTGGCCGGCACACATATTTGGAACAAGTAGAACCGAATTCAAAACTTTCAAAAAAGTAAGCTCACCTACGGATCGACAGTTACGGAAGCACGAGTTTCCTTCGTATCCATTCCACCCGTAATTGGCTCCTTTTTCAATAATATCTACTTCTTCAAACTGATTTTGTCCGACATCTCCACAAAATATTCGACCACCGGCTTCGCATGAAAAACACAAAAGTTTGGTAGATTTTTGAAAATTTTGCCGTCTTTTACCACACATTAAGCTGTAGATACAAAGCATTGAAAACTGAGGACAGAGGAGGCAAACCACAAACGCTGCAGTTAATAAATTAGTCATAGGTAAAATCGGAAATTTGGAATTGCCCACTAAAAACTTTTGAATGCCCCTGTTGAGATTCATCTTCGCTTGCCCGATTCCCAACAACTAGCAGGTTGAAAAATGAAATAACTCGATAATTTTACCGCTAAAACAATTTCTAAGAAAGTATAGACTTATCCTAAGCATACTGGCAGAGTCAACCAGTCCACAAGTCCAGTTTAATTAGGCAAAACCAACGGAATTTTGCATTAAAATTAATTTTTTGAGGTCACAATTGAAAAAGTGACTACGCCATCAAAAATTTAGTTGTGACGCACAAAGCCGAGGGATTTGACCTACTTGGGCTGGACAATAGACAGGGTAAGTGTTTTCGTACTTTTCTTGCGAGATTTGTAAAAACAAATTTATCAACCTGTTTCCGAGTCTCCGCGGTCCAGTGTACACCTCCAGGGATTGCGAAGACCATAGGCATAAATTTCATTCCTTCCAGTTTGGCCTACGAACGGGTTGTCACTTGGTATGCTGTATGGACGAGTGGTGTAATCGTCTACGTTGATTCGAAGAACTTTTCCAAGTAAAGAGTTTCTGACAATATCAAACTAGATTAAATAAGTTCAAAGCAACGCAATTGACTATCTTCACCGAATAAGCAGATCGACATGAGCGCATTGTACTCAACGACTTAGGATACATATGAATAAAACCAAAGTCACAAACACACGCACAAATCTAACGGTATATTAAAGTTGTTTTTGATGACCTGAAACTTTTCTCATAAGATATACTCTAAAGTTCACAGCTGATTTGTACCTTTAATCAAATAGATAAAACAAGTTTAGACAGCACAAAACCCCATATTTCACTCTCATACAGATAAATTTCAAAGTTTCAAGGAAGTGTCTTTTTCACAGACTTGTTTTAATGGCTGAAAAAGAAGAGATTATCGACTACCAATGCAAATTAAAACCTTTATTAGGCATACACTGAGCTGTTGTTCATTGGCTCGGAGTACTGAGTAGCCCGAGATATACTGGGTGCCCTTAATGACAAATGCATTGTGGAAACCAGACTTAGAAATGATGCAAAACTCACAGACAGGCAAGCAAACCGGATGGGTTGTAATGAATTGCGTGGTTAACTGGTTTTGTATGACACCCTTTTTCTACGCACCAAAAGAAGTCGGATAGTAACTAGACAGTACAAGAATGTGGGCTGAGGACAGCGTTAGTCCCATTTCTAATTAGGAGTAGAAAAAAAAAAAAAAAAAAAAACAGGCAACGAATACTTTTTGAGTTTTTTAATGTGTTTTAAATACTCGATTAGCTTCCCTGAAAATAATAACAGCGTCCCTACAATCATAAAAATAACGAAAGCAAACAGCATTTGTTTCATGTCGGTCCCCACAGCTTCATATTTGGGCGCCAAACATTATCATCAAAAAACTGCTTCTAATTAGCATACTTGTTTTGCCCATATCCACTAGGATCGTTTGCTCCCCCGCCATCCCCGGTAAAAATGTACAATAATCCCTCTCGAAAAAGAATCGAGCCTCCGTTGTGATTGGCTCTGGGTTGACTAACATCAATGATTACTCTTTCGCTAGAAGCATTCGCTCTGTTGGCATCATTAGACGAAACCTGTGTGATTATAATACTTTAAATAATAAGAATACTACAAACATAAGTGCGCATAAAACATACACGAAACTGCGTCGAGTTGTTACACCTATCTTGAAACTATACCCTCCCCCGACTAGAAAAGCCTGGCGAAACTTGCAACTATTATAATAAACCCGTTTAATGGAAACTTCACTACCTATTCCACACAAATTACTGCATCTTTATTCTTTATTTGACTATCACGCTCACACTCATTTGTTAGTCACACACAGCTGCATTTATCCTTGCACAGCGAGCAAGAGGCGGAGGCAATATAACGGGCTGGCGTTGGGGTAGTTGTCAATGCCGGCCACCGGTTTACCACTTACACGTGGAGAAATCTGCTTAAGTGTTTTTTCCAAAAGCACAAACTTAACGAAGTAAAAGACAGTTTTTGCATAGTCGTCTGCAATAAAACGCATATTGAGGATAGCTACCGACCCCACAAGCAAAGGAGACTGTATGTAAGACGTTGAACTATTGTGTTATCAAAAGCACAAACATCAAAAAACATGGCTCTCTTCATATTCAGCACGGCATTTTTTCCGAATATTTCACTTACTGTAAATTCACTAGTTCTGGAAACATGACGTCCATTCCTCAAGAAAGAATAGAAGAGGTAAAAGCGACCATTTTCTTTAAAGTTAGGATGAAATGCAATGTCTAGTAGACCTCGCTCGTCAAAACGTCTAAAATATAGAATATTATCTCCAGTAATTCCTTATTTAAAATCAAATTTCCACTATACTTGGGGTATTACGTAAAGCGTGTAATGAGTGGCGGGGCTCATATTTGAGGCTTAGCGCCTGGAAAAGACAGCTGCAAAGCGGCGTGGCGAGCCGCTGTGTCCGATTTGACCGGCCCGGGAATTGAACCCCAAACCTCCCGCACCGATAGCGGTTACTTAAACCACTACGGAAACCGGCCGATCTAATCCTTTACTTCTTATTTGAACGGAAAGCTGGTCTCTGTATGCATGCGGATCGTAAAGCGGCAATCTGAGCCACCTTACGCTCAACTGCGCTTCAAAAATTGACTAGCAACGCCCAATTCCTTAAAGTCACGTTCACGATAATACCAAAACTTTGTGGAGTGGATGCTGGTACAAACGCAGTTGACAAAAACAAAATGTCAAATTTTCAAATCAGTGAGGACAAATGACAATCAGCTGCAACAAGGAGTTGCGCAAACAAAACGAAGTTTGGCACCAAGTAAAATACGTCGCGCCTCACGGCCCAGAAAAGTGTTTAAAACATGACTGGCCAAAAAACTTATGCTTTGACGTCTCTAATGTCATGGTGACATTTATTGTTGAGTCCAAAAATGATTTTGCACGATATCATGGGACTTGAGAACGTGACAGAACTTTTAAGTACTGTACAATAAATCGTGGAGTTAATTCTTTTCTGTTAGCCGCATGCATATGCAAAAAATCAAAATCAAATCTTCATTATGCTCGAGGTATTACGCCGAAGCGTGTAACGAGTGGTGGGGCTCGTTTCCGTAGCTGAGCATTTGGACTACGCAGCCACGAAGAAACGTCCCAGCGGTGACGAGCCGTTGGCGACACTGTGCCGATTCGATCTGACCAGGAATCGAAGCCCAGACCTACGCACCGTAAGCGTGTGCTTAACAATTGAGCCAACTAGTTGGTTCAAATTTGCAACTGAATATAAATGCATTTTTTTGCAAAGGAAGGACCGACGAATAAAAATAACGATTACAAAAGCAAGAAAATCTAAAACGAATCAAGTTTTGTCCGGAATTGGTCTAAAACTTCAACGATGATCCAAGAAAGAATGCATACACAATGTTTTCTATGAGTTTATCTTGTTTCATCGAATTTGTTGTTTACACAGACTATGATACGATTTTTTGTACCTAAATTGACGACAACCGATGAAAATCAAAATCGTTAAAGTTTGAACTCCGCGGAAGATATTTCCGTCAACTGGTGACGTCAAAATAATCGTAAGAAAAAATTCGGATCAGAGTCGCGTTTAGCGTAAGTAGACTTATACCGGTTGAAGCGTTTCTCTATTTTTACAAAATAGTTGGGCCATAGGCAGTGGCGCACCCAGGTGAGGGGATTTGGGGGTCGAAACCGAACTCTCGCTTTTAAAGTGAAGTGTCCAAACTGTGCAAGTGCAGTACGTGGTGTTATTTCAAAATTGCTGAGACAGAATTTGTCCCACATCATATTGAAGCCAAATCAGCTGGTTGGTGTAATGGTAAGAGACATTGTTATCAGTGCGGGCAGGGGCGGATTCAGGGGGGATTCATCCCCCCCACCAGCCATTTTCAAACATGTTTTTGATGAATACAATTTTTTCTATAATTTCGAACCTTTTTGATAATAAGCCTTACGCCCAAAGCACGCATAATCAAAAATGTATGAACAAAATGCATCATATTTACTGAAGTACTCAAATTTAGGGGCAAAAAATTTAAACAAAATTTGCCTAAAAATTGTTCAAAAAGTACTAAAATGGCCACTTCAGTAAGTTACGTAAATTACTAAATTTTTAAAAATTTTCCGGAGTAGCATGCCCCCGGACCCCCCCAGAGCCTTTTTCATTCTCAATATGCTTTAAAATATTTCTTCTGGAAAAAATACACTTGAAAATATGTCAAAATTTGGTGCTCCCTCACTAAAAAAATTTCTTGAATACACCGCAGCATATGAAAACATTTCTCAAAGGGCTTTTTTACGTCTTTTTTTCGGTCTAACGTCTTTGTATTTAGCTAACATCCGACCTAATTTAAAATTTCATCCATCCCCCACCAAAATTTTGCTGGGTGCGCCTTTGGCCATAGGGCAAGTCGACAACAACAGAGTACATTGGCCAAAAAATAAATCAGAAGTGGGCCAAAAAATAAATATGAAATAGAAAACTCCAGCAAAAACACAATTAAAAACTTGTCATATATCAATTTCACACTTGATTACATAGCCATAAAACTCAAATGTTCAACTCATTCATCACAAACAAAAAGTTAGTAAAATTTAAAAAATCATGTTTATCACCTTCCACTTTCATATGTCTCTATTCTAATATCGATGAACGCTGGAAAAAGTTTGGTGAAGTTCGCCAGATAAACCCACACCACTCCACGTTGTTCCAACACAAACATTCTAAAATCAGATAAAATAATCAATAATTCGCACAAAAATTTTAAAAAATCACAAACAAATGCTTTTTAATTTAGCCAAGCGCAAAAAGATCCAAGTTATTAACAAATTATTTGTGTGTAAACTCAAGTCTCTAAAACGTGTAAAGATTCTTTGAATCAGTTCAAAGCTTATGTACTTCAAAAGTCATGAATTGCTCACTATGTGTTAGGTTTGAAAAGCTACGTTTTTCAGTTACTTTAAGGCATCATGCATCTTCAGGAAGTCTTATTCCTTGCGTTAGTTCACATTACATTGAACTGAAAATTCAGGGAGTAACTGCGAGAAACTGCAAAGTGAGTTTGCGCTCTTTGAGTCAGCAGTCACGAATCGAACCCGTCACGTAGGATCTGTCACGTGCGCTAGCTATTCGCTGACGTCAACTTCTAGTTTAACTTGTTAAATCCTAGTTCACCTGTGGGTGCCATCTCCGGCGTGTTTAGCTGATGTTGGACTGTACAGGTCGTTGATCACTTCTTTTACGCATAATTGAGTGCAAGTGCCTGACAAAAAACAAAAAAATTAATTAGCTACAGAAGCTCTTTGCTTTTTTTGGAATCGATTCCAAGTCGACAAAAAACATCATTATTATTCGTGTTTGAGACGAAAATAGCTTAAGGAGGAAAAAGAAAGCCACAAAATATCTTAAAACTGGACGTTTCGACAACATAGATTCAGCTGTCATCATCAACAGCGTAAGCATCTTTGTACAGCCTTACCTATACTGCTGATGATGGCAGCTGAATCTATTTTGTCGAAACGTCCAGTTATGAGATTCACTGTAGCTTTATGCTTTCTCCTTAAGCTATTCGTGTTTGAATTCAAATTTCAACGCCAAGCTGTCCACCGTCAAACAGTCTTGCGCCGCGCGTTGAACCGTTTTGTGCCACATTACAGCCAACATCAATAACTTACTACGGTATACAGCATATCCGTATCAACTACTTGCAATTAGGCCAGTATCTCACCTTCTACGTTTGTTTCTCCGAGTTCTGTGGTTGAAGAATCTGCATTTGTTATTTCCGGATAACAATAATTAGGATCCGGAGCCATTGGAGGAGAATTAGTTAAAAGAGGAAGCAAATGATTGCACACGTTTTGGAAGCGGTTGTAGTAATCCGTGCATAACGATGGGAATGAAGAAGGTTTTTGGGTCGACTCAGCGAAATATAAATGAGCTGCATAAGGAGAGCAAGTCTAAACGAAATTGTGAGCTTCAAAAAGCAGTTAACGTGTCTTTACCCGAGAATACAAATCGCAAACTTTCTGTTAAATATATTTACAACGGACCTACGTTTTGCCGCTTTTTGGTGGTAATTTCGAACCGTCTAACAACAAACTTCGTTTTCTTTAACTTTTTTATTGTCCGCGACAAAAATTTAGTGTCTGACTCCAAGCGGCAAAACGGTCGTATGCTTGCCAACGTTTGTTCTCACCTGACACAAAATAGACCGGATAAACGAATCGCAATTATCAACATCAGATTGTGTCAGGTTCTGCAAGATATGTATGTATCGAGTTTCCACGATATTCTCATCATTACAGCAGCTGAAGTTCTGATACTCAGAACACATGGTAAGCTTGTTTTCAGGTCTAAAAACAAAAGTCAATAAACAAAACGAAAATAGTAGTTGAAGATGATCTGATATGATTGCATTTCTTTACGAAGTGAGATTTAGAAAGTTACTGTAATAAAATCTGCATCTACATTTAAACAGCTCAGATGGCTGAGTAGTAAGAGCGTCCGCCTCTGGAGCTGTAGACTCGGGTTTGATTCCGAGTCAAGTCAAACCAATGACTATAAAATTGGTGTTCATAGCTTCCCTATTGACGCTTAGCATCAAAGAGACAGCGTGAAGAAAAAGCCGACGCGCTTATTTGTTGTGCCGTTGGGAAAGGCACTTAGCGGGATTACTCCGTCTTAGATTGGTGGACAATGGCCGGCAGCTACTAAGCGACCTCGCTATAGGGCTTTGATCGCTTTCTCGTGATAGAAAGATAAATATGCGACTAACGTATCGAAAGTTACAGATTTGAAGACATATTTTTAGGATAGAGTTTTTGAATTTTTAACCCAAATTTAGCTTTAAATACGATTATGAAAAAACAGAAGATAGTTCTTCTATGCCCGAAATTGAATCCACTGGAAACTCAAGTCTAGTTGTTTTTCTATTGCAGTACTTAAGCACGTTGTTTTAAAATCATTAAATGAAATACCCAAAACACCGTCGTAGCCATAATAGCGAATGCCTTAATCATACATGATATATTTTCCTATGAAAAAAATCACCATCGCGTTTTCCGTGGCGCTTTTGAGCTTGCTTCACTATGCAGGAAATCAATTTAAAATTTTAACCATGGTTACTATCACTGACGCAGAAAAGCAGCAACCAAGGCACAAGCACTAATACTCACTCATACGGGGGCTGATAATCCAGGCATTGTGGATGACCAAACGCTGTAACGAAAAAAGCAAAAACAAAACAAAACATTGCAATTACACCTAAAAACAAATATAAAATACTGAATAGGCTACATGTAAGAGTATAGTGATTCATTACGTCGTATTTGCAAAGCATTAGACAATTAGTACTTAAATGCATATAAGCGCAAACAAAACACTTTACATAATGCTGACATATCAAGTTGAATAATAAAAACCCCCAAACAACCACCTTTTACCAGTTACGGTACCTTGATTTTCCATCAAGAGTTACAATAAATACAACTTGCAAGCTGCCAAAACCAGACTTTAGCTGCATATGTAAGCCATGAATAAACAAACTTTTTTCGTACAAAGCTGCTGAAAAGCAGTACCATGATACTTGACTATTATTTATTACGCAAGAAGTTGCATAAAAGGATGCAGCAAATGCTGTACGTGCCAAATGCACTTTACACATGTATTTTTCACTAAATTATTCACAGATTAAACTATTCTAAGGGTTAGTCGTCGCGCAGATACAATCACAAGTGTTAGGTTTTTAAAAGATTGCTAGTTTGCTCACGGTATACGGTGGAAATATCAGTGTAAAAATCCTTGCATTAAGAATTATAACAAATAAATACGCAAATTGGACAAGACAACATTAATCAAAATACACTAATGATAAAAAAATTACTTTCTTAACACCACGTAAGATCTTCGCACTTTACGCAAAATAATCAAAGAGATTGATATAAGCACAAGCACTTTACACATTCAAAATTCTATGTAACCAGCACCTAGGTCAAGCTAACACCACAAAAATTTAAGCACACAACACAGTTACATAATATGCAAAATAACAAAAGCCATAGCAGCAAGCACCAAAGTTGTTTTATTTCTTTTTCTTTAGCAATGTTGGTAACGATGTATTGGAGCCCAATACCTCAGTACTATGTATAGGAGACAAGCTATCAGCAGTTGACTTTAAATCGCTTAAATCAGATGTTCTAATGTCAGCTAAGTCTGATGTTCTGACATCACTTAAATCAGATATTTGGAAGGAACTTTCAACACTTTTCCTGAATTTGCGATGAATTCTTTCCACTGACGAAGAGTTAGAGATTGTAGGTGGACGTGGTTTCCGACCACCAGGTTCAGATACGAGGGAGCGAATGACAGGAGAGTCAGAAGAGGGAGCTGGTTTTGGCAATTTTGTTGCCATAACTGCTGTGGCAATTGAAGCCGAGTCATCTGTAGGCTTTGAATCATCATCTTGAGACTCATACGTAGGAGAAATGTCTTTTGGGGATCGAGGCATGGTTTCAGGAGAAGATGGTAAATCAAGTAAAGATGGAGATGCAGTAGGATCTGTGTCACGTGGCTTATCATCTTCAACAGTTGAAATCACACTTTCCAAATACTCTTTTTCTGGTTCCTCTAAAATAGAATCTCTTGGTGTCAAGCGAAAAGATACAGCAGGAGAGAGTTCGGATACAGTTGGTTGTGGAGAAAGATCCGCAAATAACCTATTTGGAGAAGCTCTTTCAGGGTCATCTATTGTAGTCGTGTCATAAGATGTGGTAGGTTGGGGTGAGGAATCCAGTGTGGTAATAACTGAATCAGTGTGCTCAGAGGTAGAATGATCGTCATCAAAGTCATCAGAATATTTATATTGACTAGAAGGCTCTTCTACATCATCCGCAGGAAAATCTTCCGTCAAAGCAGACGGAAGACGAATTTCAATGCTTTGTCGACTCAAAGCTCTCGGTGAGCTTTTATCACGTGACAAGGACAGATCATCCAGTTCTTTTACATTTGTTGCAAATGGCAACTCAATTGATTCACTATCAGAAGCAACATCTTCTGACAATGAATCATAGTGCTTCACATCTCTATCATCTAGCAAGGTTTGGGTGTAAGTAGACACTAATTGATGAGAAAAAGTGTGTTTTACTGCTGATTTTTTGATTGGTTTTGACCGTTTTGGCTTTTTCAATGTGTATGTCTTGCTAGGAGTAAAGGGTTCAGAAAACGTATGTGAAAAATAAGTTTGTCTATTTGTAGATAATCGTAACAAATGTGACTTGGTTAGACCATAAGAAAGAGGGTATTTTTTCTTGGGTAAAGATTTGGAGGGTGATTTCTTTGGTGTAAAAGAAGACTGTGGGCGTTGTTTTAGAGGTGAAACCTTCGGTCTTATAACACTAGAAGAAAGTGGCCTCTTTTTGTATGTTACAGGCTTTGATTTAGCAGTGATCTCAGCTACACGTTTATGCTTAGTTTCTACTGTAGGTTGGTTTAAGCCAAGTTCCACTACTTCTTTTATTAAGCCTTGAAGAATTGGGAATTCACTAAGGTGCTGAAGACTAGTTTGAGTTGATTCACTTTTTTGTCTAGAGCCAACTTGAATAAACGTTTCCATCTTATCTCTCCATTCAATGACAATGTTTTTGTTCCGCTCAGCTTTTAACTTTGCTTCGTTTTCTTTATTTTCATGTCCCGTGGTGTCTTCACTTACATTTTCCTTTTGAGGTGCAGGTGATTTTTGCTTTTTGGGTTTATCAGCTCGATAATACAAAGCAGGGGGACAGACAGAATTTTCATCTAGTATCGAATCTCTCTCAGCAACTGATGGTATTTCAAATTGAATTTTCTTCTCTCTGACAGGAGATTCTTTTAGTGGCACAGTTGCTGACAAATGAGGTAGCATTGCATGACCCAAACATGTGAGTTTATAAGCAACTTCAATGTAACCAATCGCATCTTGCATAATGTTGCACACAGTAAGAGTGAGGTTTTTGCCTCGAGAGGAGGTCTTGTTCATTCCAAAGTTTTGTATATCCTGAACAACATGTTTAATCGTATCATTCAAATCAAAAGCACTTGTTCCAATGCATTTTTGCCTCTTACTTTCAACAGAAACTTCACCTTGGTCAAGCACTAGCAAATAGATAGGAGTAGAAGTCAATTGTTTGTACAACTCAGTGGGACTTATTTTAAACAAACACGATTTTCCTTTTTGAAAAGTATACCGATTTGCTTTTTGATGAACGGCTTTGTTTAATTGAATAACAATGGTTGGAAATTTTAAAAACACAATAGAGACAAAAGGAATGTTGCAGGATATACCCTTACGCAGTTTTAAATCATCAATAGCAATTTCAAAACAAAACACAGATTCCATACCTTGGTCTACAAATTCAGCATCTAAACATATTTATAAAGCAGAGGTTACGATTATGAAGAGTATTACATTCACTTAGTATGTTTTCCATACAACCAACACCAAAAAACATCTTAGAACTACAAGCATACCGTGCATGTGGAATGGTAACGACAGCTACAAGCACTTCACGTTCCTTTTTTAACTTGGAAACTGTTTGTTCATAGACGTAGGCTAGTGTGCATACACTAGACCAGGGGTGGGCAAATTTTTCGTGCAGAGGGCCACATTTGAACAAAATGTTGCAGCTGCGGGCCACACACTCTCATTACGTCGAAGGAAGTTTACTTGGTGTAGAATAAACACATATTCATATTAAACACAATTTTTATTTTTCACACTCAGCAGACTGTTTAATGTTCTTTTGATTTCCAGCTGTTTCCAATTACCATATTTTTTAGACCATGGGATGTACCTGACTATAAGGTGCGATATCAATAACGTGACTCACGCATTTATTTTCATAAATAAGGCTCTACGGACTACAAGGTGTAAAAACAATGCAATTTCTTTGTGTTATGTATAATCAAACAATGGATCAAACAGCACGTCAGAAGCCTACACTGCGATTTAGGCGCAAAGGATGTGTTCTTTTACGCATTGAACGTGAAGAGAAAAATATACTAGTAAAGAGCAATGAACAAGAGTAGGCAGTTGAAAACATGCGCCACACTTTCTTTTTTGGGACTGATTCGTTGATCGCAAGAACGAGTACAAGTGCGTGCTAATGCGGCAGGGTTGGTCATGCTTATTGCAATGAGAAAATTGTTTAAAACTTGGTGATAGAATGCAACGTAATCCACACATCAAAATAGAAGACAAGTTTGCATTCATTGAGTCTGACATATTCAGATCTAAACGTTCTACCGATGCAAGTTTCATTATTTTTGATGTTTCGCCTTCCATTCAGAAGGCTTCTTCAGAAATAACAAGTGCACACTCTAATGATGTTATCTATAAGTTGTCATATATAAACGTTATATTATATAAGCTATATAGGCTATCTATATAAACGTTACATAAGTTGTTATACAGGGTGACCCAAAAAACGGGCCCCAATTCTAATTATTCTAAATACATGGGGTCCGTTTTTTTTTGGGTCACCCTGTATATACGCGCACAGGAATAACAAACTTGTAATGTCATATATAAGTTACATTTTTAGTTCTTTGCGATTTTTCTTGCATTTCCAAATACATTTACAACGTGCGCTTGCTATTTCAGAAGAACCTGCGCTTGTTATTTTTGAAGTGCTGGTGGGCCGCATAACGTAGTTTGCCCAGCCCTGGTCTAGCTGTCAAGACTACTTGCTTTTTGGCAGAATGGCATAGTCTGACTAACCTACAGTCATGATTCTAGACCAGTGGTTCTTAAACTGGGTTCGACCGAACCCCAGGGGTTCGGTGAGGCTGTAGCAGGGGTTCGGCTAAGATCAAAATATGTTTTTGCAAAAAGGCATACAGTTGTAGTAAATGACTATCTCTGTGTGGAATGATGCATCCCCCACCATACTCTTTCAACGCTGTTTTTGATGAATACAATTTTTCTACAATTTCAAACCTATTTGATAACAATCATCTTTGTGCCTTAAGCACGCATAAATTGAAAATGTGCGATCAAAATGTATCATATTTGGTGAAGGACTTAGAGTTAGAGGCAAAAAAATTAAACAGAATTTGCCATAAAAATTGTTCAAAAAGCGCTAAAATGGCCATTACAGTGTCTAAATTTTTGAAAACTTTCCGGGGAAGCATACCCCTGGACCCCCTAGAGCCAGATTTTTGTTCCTCAATTTGCTTCAAATTAACTTTCCGAAAAAAAATACGCATAAAAAATGTAAAAATTTTATGCCACCCTCCACCGCCTTAAGAATATTCTGAATACGCCCCTGACGTGAAACATTTTCAAAGAGCTTATGCTTTTTTCCGGTTTAGACGTCTAACGTCTTTGCACTCATTCAACCTAATTCAAAACTGCACCCCCCTCTAAAACTTTCTGGATCCGCTCCTGGTTATAATTAAGGGTTCGATGTATGCTTGCATGACACCTGTTGGATTCGATACTTCCGACAAGTTTGAGAACCACTGTTCTAGACTGTATATACACAGTTGAAACTTTAGTGTGAATATTTTACTTTTTTGTATATTTCATACTGTATTGATACCACCTAAACATGCTTTTCATTATTCTGCATCAATTAACTGCTCAGATGGCCCAGTGGTCAAACCATCTACCTTTGGAGATATAGACTCAAGTATACTAAACAGTAAAAATGCAACAAACCAGCAAAAGACCGTACATAAAAATAATGACACATCCTGTAATGAATACCGGTAATTTATTTACACAGGCCACTCTCACTAAATTTCAAGTCGGCACTTCATGCAAAGACACTGCGTTTTTCTGATTTTTTTTCAACGATGAAATCGATTTCAAATCACTGGTACAGTGGTAGGCTACACCTTACATGATGCCATTGGTTGCATTTATTGCAGCTTGCAGGCCACCCAAAGTGGCTCAATTATTTTATCATCATCATTTTAATCTCGTGAGCGACGAATTTCCGTAAAGACTCAAACCAAGGGTGACTTAAGATTCAAACTTCTTTCATCCAGAGATTTGAGATAACGACTTTTTAAAATACCAGGCAAGCGGTTTGCAATATCAAAAAGTAACTGACCTGAAAGCTTATCATTGTGGGCAAAAGCAAAAACCTCAAGAGTATTTAGATTTTCATCAAACAATTTCAACGAGGGCAAATCATTAGTTACTTTAAGTTTTAGCAGCAGTACATATGGCCATCGCTTTCGGTTTTTTCTTCGTCTTTATCCTCCTGTCACGAGAAAGCGGCGAAGGCGCTATGCATAGAACAACTCCAGAAAACAAACCACCCAAAATGCTGTATCTTTGCCTTAATACAGTACCGCACTAATACTATTATTACGTCACAAATGAAATACTTCTTCGCACCAAGGTTCATTTTGAATATTTTTGAGCTTCTAAAATGGAAGCGAAATTAGAATGTTCATGGCCCTCTAAAAAAGTGAAAAATACATGGCTGAACTTGAAAGCTATGTACATGAAACGTGTGAAAAAGCTAAGAATTTGAGGCTAATCTGAAAAAGTTATCAATCTTTTATTAAACAATTATAGAAAAAGGTGACTATTCGCCCTTACTCATTTTTTTAAAATTTTTGTATAAGCGGTCACTTCTCCTTTGAGTCTCTCTCAAAAATCCTCTACTTTTGCATAAGAGTTTTATTAGCTATACGGAAACTACTCTTAAAATTAATCCGTTGAAAAGCAATTAGTTTGAAAGAAAAATGAAATCTTTGCCATATGATTCAAATTTTCCATCTTCGCAGAGTGGTGCATGGACTATACAATTATTGCTAGATACAGGTCTCGTAATCTAGGAGTAAACAAAAGTTTAATCTCAAAAACACAGGCGATAGACCCATAGGTCCAACATTATCAACATCAGGGCACCTCTAAATATTTCAAGCATTTTGTTTTGTTTTCTGAGTAAATCAGTCATGCATATCAAAACTGTTCCTTTCGGATCCTTTTGGATTTTCTACAGAAGCGGATTTTATCGACAGGCTAAAAAGGCGACACAGGGCATTTGGCAATGCTAAGCGCTACAAACGACAGATAGTTTTTATACTACGCCCATGGACCGAGTTTTAGGGGGGACGGGGGGGACATGTCCCCCCACTTTTTGAAGTGGGGGGGACAAAATGTCTTTTGTCCCCCCCACTTTTTGTTGCCAAAATACACAGCGTTTATCGATATACAATCACACGTATAACATGTCACACCGTCACTAAAGGCGTAAAAAAATTTCGAAGCTAAGCTTGGCCAACAAGCTAGAAATGGCTCGGGCTGACTTTTTTGAGGCCTGGACCGCCCACCGCCCGGAACCTCTGAGCCAGTAAGCGTAACCGATCCGTCAACTCGTACCAAAAATATAGCCCAGCCCGCCTAAAGCCCTTTCTTTTTATAAACATTTAATCATATTAACCAAACCCGAAGGGATCTCAAAAAATGTTAGCGGCTCGTTAGCGGCCCAGTAATAAACAAACATAAAACCGGGCCGTTAGCGGACCAATAAAAAGACCGGTTAACGGCTCGTTGGCGGGTCTCTTAGTGGCCCATGCCATCTTTGCTACAAGCCGCTTCGTAGGTATTAAATGATTGATGTCAGTGACATGGCGAAGGTATTGGTCTAAGACCATTTTTTTAAGGTCTTTTCTTCGTCAATCGCGGTCTTGAGTCTTTATTTTATTTTGGTCTAAAGACAAAATGGTCTGAAGAAGATCAAAACGTCTTAAAACCGCAGTTAAACTTTTAACAATCCTTCCAGTTAGAATCAGTTTTCTACTGTAGATGCGCTACAACGTACCTAAAGATCAAAAGCACAAAGGCTGATCAAGGACAATCAAGTATCCCGCTGTAAACCAAAGATCGCACCTTTACTTGGGAGTGAAAAAACAAAAATACAACAGTGTGCAAAGAAAAAACAATCGATTTTCATAACAAGCTTTTCACACGTGGGTTACACAATGCAGCTTGCATAATACATAATACTGGACTGCTGGTGCTCGTTACTATTCAACGTTATACCGTCAACGTAAATAGACAAAAAGCTAAGAGACTTGACTTTGCAGCGTTTGTTACGCAACTGCGTCATATATTGCTAATGAATGATGGCTACTTCCTTAACTATTTTATGACTAGTGGCGTAGCTACGGGGAGGGGGGGAGGTTGGAGATTACACCCCTCAATCGAGCCTAAAATGACGTCATACTTACTTCTAGTGCCGGCGCCAGAGCAGTCGACTTAGGGGGGCCAAGCGTTTATCAGAGGGGAACCAAAGTTTAACATTAAGCACAAAAGCCACTGTTTTCAAAAGAGTAAGCTTGTTGATTGGGGGCCCAAGCATGTCGATTGGGGGGGCCAGCCCCCCCTGCCCCCCCCCCCCCCTTGGCGCCGGCTCTGCTTACTTCCTTTTTTTGATATTTATTTCGAAGTGCTCGATGCTTTGTCATTGATAATCTGGTTTTGTAATTGCCATAATAACAAGAATTACGTAGGGTTGTTTCCTGAATCTTGTTCTTTGCCGTTATGCTGAATGAAACAATGACGCAATTTTATTAGCAGGGCAGTGCCGCTCTTGTACATGCAACTGCCCTCGGCCCCTCAGACCTTCCGTAGAAAAAGGCTAAACGATTTCAAGCAAAAATGATCTACGTACTGTAGCTCAAAGAAGAACTAAATCGTTAGAATTTGAATCGCCTACCTATCGTTTTATCAGTTTCACCAGAAAGCATTCCTTTGACTTCCTTTGACATTCCATTGACTTCCTAACAACAAATTCACCAGAAAGCATTCCCTTGACATTCCTTTGACTTCCTAATAACAATCGGCAATCGTGCCTTAACTGCCTTCGGTATTTTTAGTTTAAAGCATCTCTCTTAAATTTGAGGTCATCTTTTGTTATTATACAACCAGGGGCGGATCCAGGGGGGATTTAGGGTATGCTGCGTATGCATCCCCCCACCAGCCATTTTCAACAATGTTTTGGATGAACAAATTTTTTCCATGACTTCGAACCTCTTCATATCAATATGCCTTAGTCGCCTTAAGCACAAATAATCGAAACTGTGCGAACAAAATGCATCACTGGTGAAGCACTCAAAGTTAGGGGCCAAAAATATGACAAACTTTTCTTAAAAATTGTTCAAAATGCACTAAAATGGCCATCACAGTATGCAAATTTTCAAAAATTTTCCAGGGTAGCATGCCCGCGGACCCTCCCTAGAATCGTTTTTGGTACTTAAGTAGCTTAAAATTAACTCTGCCGAAAAAAATACGATTGAAAAAGTGACGAAAATTGGTGCCTCCTCCCTGAAAAAATTCTGATCACGCCCCTGGCATGAAACATTTTGAAAGGGCTTATTCACGCCCGTTTTCGGGTCTAAACGTCTTTGGATTTTTATACATTCAACCTAATTCAAAATTGCATCCTTCCACCAAAAACTTTCTGGATCCGCTCCTGCATACAACGTATAGTCAAATGTGACGTCATTCTCAACCACCCCCATTGCAAAATCCTGGCTACGCCAGTGTTTTTGACTCATACTTAAATTCATGTTTCACTGATTATATTTATATCAACAAGTACCAGTAGTCCGGTACTCTATCAATTAAGTTGACTTTCAGTGAGCCTTCGATTCACGGAATTCAAGGAAAGCCTTCAATTCACGGAATTCACGGAGCCTTCAATTCACGGAATGTTATGTTTCTATGTATAGCATTTTCTTCTGATATTCGTTGTTTTTTGTAGAATAAATACTGTAATTTGTTTTCCACTAAGTAGGCCTACTGCTACTGTTACTTCAATTTTTTCTGTGCTCTGAAAGTTGTCGTAAAAGCAAATTTCATTTGGTAGTTTATCGATCGTATTCCTTGTTGTTGTTGTTGTAAAGAGCATATATCCATCTCACTTTTACCTCATCGTCTTTCCTTTTTTCGGAAATATTGCGGTTTTAGTTTTTACTCATCCTTTGATTTGGTTTGCCACATTGACGCAAAAGCACAACAGTGATTGTTATGTCACTCGAAAGTTGCTGTAGCGTTTTCAAGTTGAGGCGAATAAAACGCGCTGCAGCTAAAGACGCGCTTACCGATACGCGGCACGCGACAAAAATTTTTCGCACCTTGTTTGTTTTATTTTACTGTTCACCGATCACGCGAAAACCTGCGAAATCCTTGCTTACCGTACATCAGAATTTTAGTCGCGTCATCGCGTGCCGCGTATCGGCAAACACGCTACAGCTAAGACCTCGAGTGACGTCACAATCGCTGTTGCCTGTTGTGCTTTTCATGTACGTCAACGTGGCAGACAAATTCGAAAAGATGAGTGAAAATACAATAATTTTCAAAAAATGGAAAGCCGATGAGGTAAAAATCGGATGGACATGTCTTGTTCATAACAAACTCAAGACGTGGGATCAATAAAGTCACAAAATGTAAAATTGCCTTTGCAGGCATTTAAACCTAGGACTACAAAGAATCAACGTCGGCGTTCTACAGTATCGGTAATATTCAAGTGACGTACTTCTGTGTTCTGTCAAGAGCATGTACAATATAGCCTATTACACAAAATTTGTCCCCTCACTTTTTACAGCTAAACTCGATCCATGACTACGCCTGTTTCATTTCACACTTTATTGACCACGCAAAGGCAATTTCCTGCAATATTGCAACTATCGTGATTATCGTTAAAGTTGCATAAACATTAACCCACCACCTCGTGAGCGCATTGAGCGTATCTAGGATTCAGTTTTCAGATAAGAAGAAAGATATCTTTTTTAGGCTCATTTACGCAATATTCTGATTTTTAACGGTCAAAGAAAGGTGGTAAATAAAAAAAGTTGGAAACAAACTGCGTGGGTGAATAGTGCAATTGCAAGACCAGGGCCACGACCGAGAAAGAAAAATAGAAGTAAAAGCGACGACGTTGCACATCTATTTTGGAAAAAAAATGGACGGTTATATTTAGAACCTTGGAAAAAACTATAATATCCAGCGTATCTACGAGGTTGCCATATTTAGCAGTCAAACGCAATTTTTCCTGTTTTTACTCAATTAGTCAATCCTTTCTATAATACTAATTATATCATTATTCTTTCTGCGAATTGTTGATGAATTTCGTTTCTTGAATGACCAGTTACATAACAGTCACGTAAGCTAACAAAATGGCTACTTGTTCGAGTAAATGCTTCGTTCATTTAAAGGAGAAACTAACATCGGTCAACTCAGTACTTTTAAACGCTTTCCTTAGAACTAATAGGCCTCTAACGCTTTCTGAATCAACACATTTAATTCTTGTTCTTTTAAGCATGGACCGCGTTTGGTTTTGAAAAGTGGAGGGGGACAAATTTTGTGTGATATATCACACAAAATTTGTCCCCCTCCATCTGACAAAAGTATGTCACTTGAATGCTACCGGTACTATAGAAAGCCGACGTTGAGAATATGTTGTCCTAAGTTTAAATGCCTGCAAAGGCAATTTTACTTTTTGTGACTTTATTGATCCTATGTCTTGAGTTTGTTATGAAAAAGACATGTCAATCCGATTTTTACCTCATCGGCTTTCCTTTTTGCTGAAATTATTGTATTTTACCTGGGCTGTGAACTCGATCGATTTTTAAGCAAGTTCAAGTTCGAGTTCAAAAGATATTTGCAAGTCCGAGTTCAAGTTCGAGTTCTAAGAATTTTATTTTTCGATTCGGCAAGAATGACCGAGTTCAGCGAGTTCGAGTTCGAGTTTGAGTTCAAGTTCGAGTTCGTAGCCCTGGCATGAACAAATAAACGACATGCAGCTTTTCTTTTGGTAAAATAATAACTTCGATTTACACGTTGTGACTACTTGAACAACAAACTATATTTCGTAGTGATCATTTATTTCTTTTCAGCAATTTAAATATCTTTTTAATGAACTCGAACAGTTTTATGCGAGTTCAAGTTCGAGTTCAGAAAAAATATTTTTTCGAGTTCAAGTTCGAGTTCGGCAAAATGATAGAGTTCTTTCAAGTTCGAGTTTGCAGCCCTGATTTTTACTCATCTTTTCGATTTCATTTGCCACGTTGACGTACATGAACCTTTAAAAGCACAACAGGCAACAACAGCGATTGTGACGCCGCTCGAAGTCTTGGCTGTAGCGCGTTTCATTCGCGTCAACTAGGAGACGCGACAGCAAGTTTCGAGTGACATAACAATCACTGTTGTGCCTTTCAGTGGCGTAGCAAGGAGGGGGGTCTGCCCCGGCGCCACGCCCAGGAGGGCGGCATTTTGAATAACTTTTACGAAATTTTTTCCTAATTATTTTGCACAACCATTACTTTGCTATATCGCTTACTTGCTCATCGTAAATCATCTTACTGTGTTGCTCAATGCCCTGGCGCAACGTTGCGGAAATGGGCCCGCCATGTCGTTTGCGCTTTAATGTGTTCCAGCGAGTATAATAAAATGTGTCACAATTGCGTACTGTTTTCTTCGTTTTTGCATTATTTGAATCGCCATGCCCCGCCTCTTTGGCAATGTAATAAGGCGCTAAAACCGTAAAAATTCGTTGGCGGCTGGGAGCTATGCCCCCAGACCCCCAGTTGTGGGCCCCTCCCTGCCAAATCCTGGGTGCTACACAGACATTGCATATTATTTTTGCGTATTATTGTTGTGTTGACGGTACGGAAATGAAAAACACTCACTAACTAACCTTGTTAAATACACTCTAGCTTCGTAATCATTGCTGTAGTTTGCGAGTCAGCGTGCTTTTAATAGACGCATATTTTGTCATGGGGAATAGATGACCGCATTTGAAGTTGATTGATGCTTAAAAAATTATTGCTTATTTGAGGGGTGGCAATTTTTGGAATCGCTCCGGGCGGCAGAACCTCTAGTGAGGCTACGCCACTGGTGCTTTTGTTTTTTGCATCAATTTGGCAAACCAAATCAAAAAGATGAGTAAAAACTAAAGATACAATATTTCCGCAAAAAGAAAAGACGATGAGGTAAAAGTGAGATAGATATTTACTCTTTGAAACAACAACAAGGTGTGGGATCAACAAACTACCAAATGAAATTTGCTTTTACGGCCACTTTCAAACCACAGAAAAATTGAAAGAGGAGGAGCGTATTTAGGGGACATTGTGCCCAGTGGTGGTCTTAGACAAAGGGAGGGCCTGTGCAACAACTATAGGGGGGCCTTTTGGGATTCGAATTTCAAGACTGCTGTGGTGTGTACTAAAGCACGTTATAATAGGCATTTCATAGGAAGTTACTAGAGAAGCACCAATCTATCAAGCAATCTCATTTATTGCGTGTAATGTAGAAACATCATTTACTGCCAGTAATTGGTAGGCTACAATAATGCTAGGGTTCATTAAAAATCTCCCAAAACTTATCAAAAATTAGAAACCTGGAGTGATTCGCTTATTCTGCTATATATATGCAATATTGGTAGCTTGAGTAAACCATGAACTAGTTATGAGCATCTAATTGGTCATGCAAATCATTTACAATTTCCTCTTCTTGTGCAACAGTAATTATTTCTTGTGCTTTGGTAACTGATTCACTGTGTAAAGTACTAATAACACCTTTCTCCGGAACATCACTAGCATTTGTACTCAGTGATGGGCACGATAAACCTTTCTATACTAAAGCGATAACAATAATCAATAATGTAAAAAAAACCTGATCGATACCGATAATCGATAAAGCTTCAGTTTCTTAAAGCGATATCGGCAATCGACAAATTATCGCCGTTAACATTTTCCGTTAAATGTTGCGGTAAATTTTCATTGTGTTTGATGAAGTTTTGTTGGCAAGTCAAATTGCAAAAATGGTTTTATGGATATTTCAAAAGAGAGCAGTTCGCGGACTTCGCCGTGGCTCTGAATAAACAAAGAAACATTGTTTTAAATCATGAACACCGTGTATTTTTTCCATAGCGCCAACTCACTAGCTTTAAACACTGTGTGCATAAAGAATCGTTTACCGCGATAATGTATCGGCGATAACAAAATATATTGCAAAAGCGATATCGGTAATCGATAAAACAAAACTATTTTGAGCGATTACGTTAATCGGTAATGTATTATCGCCGATAAATTATCTCGATTAATGCCCATCTCTGCTTGTACTTTCCTCATCATGGGTTCGAACTGATTGGCTTTGAATATCACTTTTATCAACATTTTATTGAGCATTTGTTTAACTTTTACTGCTACCTTGATTCTGATTTATGGAAGTCTGATCACTAGAATTTAGGAGAAGATATTTTGACATAGATCCTCGAAGTGATTCTTGAGTAGCTAGCCATTGTCGAAGCACACTTACTATGAGCACGAGGCTTAACAGCAATGGAATAAAAAGTTACATCAAGTTATTGTCTAAAGCACTGACATATTATTAACCTAGACAGCAAGAGGTAATTACAAACAAAATAGGTTGCTGACATATTTCTTCCCTATTAATATCAAAACTACAAATTGTAATGACTACTCGGTCAATATTAATAACAATAATACACTCAGGTGCGTGTTTTCAAACGGACAGTTTTCGGGGCCGATGTATATTAATAACCATAATATACAGAAACTGCTAAGTTTCACTCTAAGTTAGTTTAGTTTCGATTAAAAATAAAAAAAACAAAGAAATGGTTCAGACAAATTGTTTACCAGTTTACTGTGTTTCAATGCAAAAAGTTTTATTAAAATGAAGATTCTTTTAGAGGAGCTTAAATTTGGGATAGGCTTAAGTAAAATCAATTTTAATGGTTTGGTTCAAGTTAACTTAATGAGAAGTGCTTTTATGGAGTTTCCGTATTGATTTTTTTTGAGGAGGGTTTATTTTCAAAGGGAATTTTCTTCAAGGGGGGAGGCTTATTTTTAAAGGTGGCAGAGAGTAGTTCTTATTCAGGAGAACTGAAGCCAATTCTAATGATATATATATGGTTCAAGTTTACAAAAAAATGTTTCTTTAGAAGTTTCTGTGTCATTCTTTTTTTAGGGGGAAAGAGGGCGCATATTTACAGTGGAGGTAGCTTCCTTTAATTTGGGATAACTAAAAATAATTATATTGATATGGTTAAAGTTTATATAAAAAAGTTTTTTTTCACAGTTAACACGATGAGTTTTTTCAGGGGGGCCTGTGCGATTGCACAGCTCGCACATTCTGTACACTACCACTGATTGTGCCATGCCCCCCCATCCTTTTGACTCTGCCTTTTAGTAAAATAAAACAAAACTAATGGTGCCAATTAAGTGACTGAAAAATGCCAGACTCTTTTGACGGTTTCTGTAGCTTATGACCAGGGGCGGACCCAAGGGGGTAGGATGAGGGGTATGCATCCTCCCACAAGCCATTTTCAGAAATGTTTTTGATGTTAACAATTTTTCCATAATTCCGAACCTCTTCAATAGCGTGCATAATCGAAAATGTGCGAACAAAGTGCATCATATTTGGCAAAGCGCTCTGAGTTCGGGTCAAAAAATTTAAACAAAATTTGCCTGAAAATTATTCAAAAAGAACGAAAATAGCCACAACATCATGTAAATTTTCAAAATTTTTCCGGGGGAGCATGCCCCCGGACGCACTTTTATGTAATGTGCCTAGCACTAGCAGAACCTTGCTTTTTTCTGACAAAGCGTGGGCTTATTATACGCCATTATTTGCAACATTGCATCAACTTTTCTGTTGCTCAGTGACTTAAAGCGCCGCGCTAGTAGGGAAGCGTTGCAATAGTTTTGGGTTCGATTCCCGTCGCGGCTTCGCTTGTGACATATAGTCAACAATCGGGTTCGTCAAGATAATAGAATGGAATAAGATTGTTACTTGTGCTGGTACTATAGGTACATTACATCATATGCCCCCCCACCCCCTAGAGCATTTATTGTTTTCAATCAGCTTTAAATTTGTTTTACCGAAACAAATGCACTTGAAAAAACGTGAAAATTATGCGTCACTGACATCAATACATACGAGGCGGCTTGTTGGCCAACCTTTGCTTAGGAAATTTTTTACGCCTCTAGTGACGGTGTGACATGTTATACGCGTGATTGTATACATATCGATAATTTCTATGTATTTTGGTAACAAAAAGTCGGGGGGACATGTCCCCCCCTTAAAGTCGGTTCATGCTTCTAAGTACAAATCGCAAGCAAAAATAGCCGATGTTAAGTTATGTTTACATTACCATACAAGATACGTGGACATTGCAAACTTGGAATAAATGGATCCATTCGGACTCTTGGCTCAAAAATCTGGTGTAAATTTTTCGGTGTAACTTTTTGTTGAAACCTGTTCGGCAGCAGTGGTGGCCAGGTGAGAAGATAACAGAAATAAATATTTGTTGAGGTAAAAACTATGAGCACTAAAATGCTAACGCTTATAATCAAAAATTTAGTTTCCAGTTTTTAATTTTAAATTTGATGTTTTTGTGTGTAGCAAACTATTGGTGGAAGAATTGTTAACTCAGCAAAATCATTTTTCTCTTCAGCTAAATTGTAAAAAAAAACGCAAACATGTAACGAGTGGCGGGGACCATCTCAGCGGCTTAGCGCCTGGGCAACACAGCTCCGAAGAAACGTCGCAATGGCGGCGAGCCGTTTGCGACGTTGAGTTCGATTTGTTGTTCTGGTGAAATGTTATCACATTGGTGTTAATCTTTCGTTAGCTTGTAAATTTTCGTTCTTTTCTTGAATAAAAATCTGGAAATTATGCTAAGTAGTAAGTTTTAACGCTCCACAAATTAAAAGAAGAATTAAATCAGCAAAAAAATGAAGAAGAAGCGAAAAAGACTAAATGAATGATTTCATTCTTCGTCAATTTTGAAAACAAAATTTACTACAGGTGTAACTATTTGTATAGTTTGGTGTTCAAGTACCATATTGTTATGTTAGAAATCGATAACTTGATAATGAGTATAGTTGTTTCAAGTAGGCTTAATGAGTAGTTGGTGGTTTTGTTATTCATAATGTTGGACGTTGGTGTTTGTTTCAATTAAAAAAATGAGTGAGAGAAGTCATAGATCATCAGTAAATTTGAAATTTCGAAATTATGGTAAAATTTGGTGAGAAATTTGGTTTCATTACTTGACGTAAAATCTACCCAGAGACACCTAACGTCAAGAAAAATTAATTATTTTTGTTAAAAATAATTAGTCCAGCTTAAAAATTTAGTCGATTCCCGATTGACCAGCTTTCACTAAACTAAGAGACGAATAACGCATCAACCTGAACGAGTAAAAAACAGGAAAGGAGAAACACGTAATAGGTCAATGTAGTAGCCTATGCTGTTAGGATGAATTAAAACCGACAGCCTTTAATAAGAAGTTAGATTTTAAATTTATGAAAAAGAGCCTTTCCAAAGTAATAGCATTACTTATTTGTGATTCTGCACTGCATTAACAAATGCTTAACTCGTGAAAATGATACAGTATGTAAAAAATACATAACAGATTGCAAATAGTAGTTTTTCTGAGTAATTTTACGACTACGTTTGCGTGCTGACGATAACAACACCGTGTAACAGTCGAAACGTCGAAGATTCTTCAACCAAATTGACTTTGACGTATAAGTCTCGTTTCCTCTCTTTGTTTGATCGTTGCTATAATCGAGGCACTATGGGGCTTTATTTGCGCGTATTACTGGCTCTCGCTAATGAGCGTTGTGGCTTCTCGGAGACATTGTTTGAAAATTCAAGGTGAATAATGGCGTTTGATGTTAAATATTTGTTCATGGGGAGGATAGCTTTGAATATCATCAATCATCAAAATTGAGTGCAAAAATGCCATTAGTTAGTGACCACTGACCAGCATCAAAATTATGAGTTAACTTTGCACAAAGAATGGGATTTCACTTGAAAGAGTAGGAAAAGATCTTTCTTGCAAATTTTATACCGAGTTGAGACAGAATTAAACTTAGACCCGGTGAAGAAAGTACCGGTATCTGAATATTTAAAAAGATTAAACACTTTTGTCTAAGCAGTTGAAAAAAGAAAAAACAACAACAAATGGAATGTTTGGAAAAACATATTTTGGTTTGTGGACTATGACTTTTTTTTGAAAAATAGGCTTGCACCACATCCTTCAGAGACTACTAAACCGGAATTTTTTTAAACTCTAGCTTTAACGCGAGGTTACCTCTAATAGACCCAACTTTTTAGAACGAAAAATAGAACCATAACTAAAACTTCACTTATAGAAAACAATAAAAGGATATAATTGCTCTTATGTTTTAGAGAGAGCAATAAGATCGGCTTAGCATAAATTTCCAAGTGTGTTTAAGAACCTGCTATAAGCAGGTGGAATTCCAATAGAAGCGAAAGTTAGATTAAATTGAGTGTAAAAGCGCAAGTATGTTTAAGTAACTGCAGACAGTGAACATTGTTTCGACCTTTCAGGTCTCATCAGCGCAACTGCCTTGAGAAAATGTCGGTCACACCAAGTGCACTGATGAGACCTGAAAAGTCGAAACAGTCTGTCTGCAGTGACTGCAGTCATAGATCACAATGTTATTGTAAAAATTTAATTAATTTTGCTCTAAAAACGAGATGTATTTTTAACTTTAGTTCTCTGTAGACCAAAGGTTTTTAACCGGGAGCAAATTTACCCCCTTGGGTTAAATTTTATCTACCAAGGGGGTAAATTTTCTGAAGTAAAGACTAAAGAAAACTTTAATTCATAGTATTGAAAAAGCAGTAGGCTAGTACACTGAAGATAAATTATACTTTTTTCTTTCGGCAAGGGGTAAACGAGACAAAAGAGGTTAAGAACCCTTGCTGTAGAATGAAATAGAATAAAACAATTGAATAATATTTTTTAAAGAGAATAAGGCAGTTTTGGTTTGAGTAAGATTGACAATGGTTTAAGCATAAATCAAAACGTCCCGAAAATATTCAAATGTTTCACATATTATTGGTTTTATTTTAGTCTTTTGTGATTAAAATTTTTATGTCAGCCTTTTGTAAACAATTATGATTTTAAACATTTGCTCAGAAAAAGAAAGTTGTAGAAGTTTTAACAAAAATATTTTACGCTTCAGCATTAAAGTAACGGAACGACTCGGTCTATTTCGATTCATGCGAAGTTGTGAATTCTGCAACAATAATGAATTTTTATTCATTTTAACTATTCATTCTTACACTGCATGCGGTGTATAAAAATAATAATACTTTTTTTGGAAATTGAAAATAGTGACTCGCATAAACAAGCCTAAACCACGGAAAACGAAAAAAAAATTTTTTTTTAGTCTATAAAAACAAAAATTTTTAAAACTGTCATAATGGAGATTAGTCCTCCAGAAAATGTGGGTGGATACTGGATAGTATACAATTGTGTATTATGTAAGGTAATTGGTAAATAGGTTTAATAACGCTTAACCATTGTTTCATCTTTTTAAGCCCGTAGCCATAGTTACAAACGAACAAGAACGATTATTTCGAAAAAATGTGATTGCCGATAACGTTCTAGGGCGTTTTTAAAAATTAATATTTTTTTGGTAATAGTCTTTGTGCAATCTTATCTTCTGCATATCTGGGTAAGGTGAAGCAATTGCGCAGTCCAAAGCAGTGTAAGCGCTAGCTCAGTTTAAAATTTTTGGTGATTCAATTTGAGCCCAATGTCTTTCTAACAGCTTTGAAATTCGTATCGAATCGTTTCGTTAAAGATCTTGGAGCATTCTTCCCCGGAGCGTATTTATGGGCTGGCATTGTGCCATGCCCGCCCCCTTGACCTTGCCTTCTGGAAAAAGAAAGATGAAATATTGCTAAGCAATGGAAATATACCAGACTCTTTTGAATGATAAATCCTTTTCTAGAATTTCTCACTACGCCATTGAGTCCTTCTTCTTCAAAGTTTCGAATCCTGAATCACTCTGTCGTAAAACTTTCGGTAACATCAGTAATTCCGCGTATAAATATTGAATTGAACATTATTACCCCGACCTACGAGATCAAAATATATGAACGAAACAAATGCCGTCAATTTTTAGTGTTACTTAACTGCATACCTACGTGTGACCGATTTTCTTAGTTTAGCCTGTAGAATATAAAATTTATCTTCAAGCAATTATTGTTTGTAATTTTGAGCCATTTTTCTATCTCAAAATCCATAATTAAGATACGAATAGGCCTAGGTAATTGCTTAACATTTAGGAGAAAAAAAGTTTTCAAAACAGTGTCACGGGCGGAAACATAATTTTTTTGGAGGGGTAGGGAGGTACAAAAAAAAGGCATTTTTGTAGTTTTTGAGTTTAGAATGAATCGAAGCACTAACGTATAGTATTGTTCGTATTAATTGAAATCCACAATTTTTTTCATTCTTTCACTTCGGTTTATCTTGTAACGGAAATAATGTTTGTAGTTTATTTATTGTTTACATCTAATACAACAGGTCAATATTCTAAAAAAGTTTGTGACGTCATTTACTGCATTATTACGTCATAACGAGTGCTTAAAGCAGAATGTCAGTGGCTACAGCTAAAAAAACAACAGGCGGATACCAATCCTAGAAAACGTGCTAGTGTCATTAGTTTATACAAACATTCCGTACTCAACCAAAAAAATATTGCAAAATCACTTAAAATGAGTAGGGCAACCGTTTGCAGGATTATAAAGCAATTCAATGCAACAGGATCCGTAACCCCCCAAAGGAAAGGAAAATGTGGTAGAAAAAGGTTTACCTCCTCTAGGGATGATGCCTTAATTTTGAGGGAAAGCAAAAGAAATCCGAGAAAAACGAGTGACGAGCTAATGAAAGATTTAGCTCATGCAGGAGTGAAAATCAGCTCAAGCACTGTCCGTAAACGTCTTCTTGAAAGTGGTAGAAGAGCAATGCGTCCACTTAAAAAACAGCTTCTGACAAAAAAAAAGAAATCAAAAAGACTTGCTTGGGCCAAAAAACATACATAAAACCTGGACAGTTGAAGAATGGAAAAAGGTTCTTTTTTCTGATGAGAGTCACTTCTACGTCCGAGGTGAACACAGCAGATTTGTACGAAGGAGTATCGGAGAGTCGCTAAACTCTCATCATGTTAATCAAACCATAAAATATCCTCAGAAAAAGATGTTTTGGGGGTGCTTTAGCTATGCAGGCGTTGGATCCTTGTTTTCCGTGGAGGGCATGATGAACTCTGACCGCCACATTGACGTGATAAAAAAAAAGTGATCCCAAATCTAAACAACGCATTCCCAGGAGGAGAAGGCATCTTCCAACAAGATTTGGCCCTTTGTCACACATCAAAAAAATGTGCAAAGTTTATGAGCGAAATCGATGTCAAAGTTTTAGATTGGCCTGGAAATTCCCCGGATTTAAATCCGATCGAAAATTTATGGTTTATAATCAAATCTCGTTTGCTAAAAAAGGATTGTACAACAAAAAGAAAGCTTACAGAAGCGATCATTGAAGTGTGGTACAGGGATAAAGAAATTGCTGAAAAGTGCAAAATATTAGTTGAATCAATGCCAAATAGAGTGACTGAATTGCTGAAGAATGGTGGAGGACATATCAAGTATTAAGTACAGATTAACTTGCTTTTATGGGTTTAATAAATACAAAATCTGCAAACTTGTCCTATTTTATGTACAATTTCAATTAATTCGAACAATACTGTACTAGTATGTGCGACTAACAATTTTTGTAGTTCGAGATTTACTATCTCAAACAGTGACGTAGCGAGAATTTTTAAAGGGGAGGGGATATAAAATGCAAAAACTATCAAAAAACTGGTATTTTTCAATCACTTGACAACGTTTGTTCTTTATTTACTAAAATGCAAATTTAAAAGAGGGGGTGGGGCATGGCCAATGCCCCCCTCTCCCTAAACACGCTCCTGCTCATATCATTTCTTAGCTATATTTTGTTTATTTAGGCGTTTGTCTTTATGAGCAGGTAGGCCTACGAAGTTTACCAAACTTCAAAACTTCTTTGCGAGTGCTACCAAGTTTCCCGATGCGTGTGATTTACTGCCGTAAATTATTAATCTAAACCTTTGATCCTGAGACTAGAAATCTAGTAATGAGTAAAATTTTAGTGAGCTTTAAGCCCAAGGTTTTTGGTTCTTGTTTCTGCATGATAATCAATTTTTTGATGCCATAGTTAAAAAAAGTATTTATGACATCAAGAAATTGATTATGATACAAAAACCAGAACCGAAAACCGCATGTCTAAAGCCTCGAAAATTGGACATGTGGACAGGGAAATCACGAACGAGAACTTTTTCAAAGAACCCGCTAGGCCCGCCAAAGCTTTTGCTTTGTGCAAAGTGCGTGTTACGATGGCAATCATTGCGCAGTTTTCTTTGCCTCTGTTGCACACAGAGGTTGCCTGCAAGCACATATGCATTAGTCAGAAAAGATATAGTCGCCCTTGCGTTTTGCAAGATCATACTTGAATAAATTTTCGCCCCAACAGCTCGCCGCCGCTGCGTCGTTTCATCGAAGCTGTGTTGCCCAGGCGCTAAAGCCGCGGAGATGGGCCCCGCCCAGGGGCGCTGAGAGAAATTTCGGGCCCCGGGCAAAAAAAGGTCATAACGTCCGCAGATGTTCGAATTTCGGCCCAAAATCAAGTGATGAGAAAATAAAGGATCATAGCCTCCGCAGATGTTCAAATTTCGGCTCAACATCTAGTGATGAGCAAAATAAAGGTCATAGCGTCCGCAGATGTTCAAATTTCGGCCCGAAATTAAAAAAAAAACATCATAGGCCGTAGTTTGAGCTGATGAATTTTGCATTCTAAACCTAACAATACTGAACCTCGGCTGCCCAGTGTCCCCGGACAGTGACCCCTTCTGCCCCCCCTCTCGGCGGGCGTGGCCCCGCCACTCGTTACATGCTTCGGCGTAATACCGCGAGTATACCGAGGTTTTGATTTTTTTAAATTTACGTAATTTCTCCTTTGTGGACTCCGTGAACAGAACTACAACGAGACATGAAATCGGCTTAATGGCCTTGTATGACAATTTTGACATTTTAGTCAACAGAAGTTGTTGTATAAAAAAGCAATTTAGGCCATTAGTAGAGGCATGTTGTGTAAGGTAACCAATGCTGATAATGAATAATAAAGGTATACGTTATATTGATTCAGGCGATATCATTTATTTAAAAAATCGTCACCATTTTTGTCAGAGCTTTCACGAAGTGTTCGAGTTATTTTTTAATGCTAAAGGATTTTAGTTTATGATTCGAGACTCCGAGAAAATTTCAGAGATTTTGTAGAAAAGACATTGCGCCTGCGGCACCGCGAGCAAGTTACAAATTCCACGCAATGAGTTCGATTCACGACAGGAGCTGATAGCATATTTTGACATATATATCGGGTGACTGCTGACTCGAAGAACGCAAGCTTACGTCGCAGTCTCCCTCAAATAGTGTTGAATTTTCTGTTTAACATAAAACGAAAATAATCTCAGTTATTTTTTGTTCAAACATAGTAATAACAATTACGCATTTGTGCAGCACTTTTTACGATGGAAACCATATCAAAGACAGTAAACCATAAAGTACAAAGAGAAAAATAACAAATGGAAGAAGTAAATATTGATAAAATTGCCAAATTTGGGTAAAAATAAAAAAAAAAAAAGGTACCACGAAAATGGCAGTATAAAATGTGCGTTGAAAGATCACTACACGACTGGTATTTATTTCTTGAATTTTCTTTATAAAGTTAATCGTTTGTGCATTGTTCACACAATGATGTCTTTCCTGTTTTCATTGAAACAAGCTCAATGGCAGCCAATGGGCCCAGAGCACTAAAAGTATAATTACTTATGCGCTGCAAGCATACTGCTGGTTACAAAAACGTTTGGTTCACCAGTTCTTTGTTAGTTTTTTTGCATGTGTCATTGAGATTTTTTAAAAATTAAGTGTAAATATCTGTCGTAATGCGTGTATTTTAACACGGTCAACACGAGACGTATACGTTGACGATACTTTCCTTATATTTCGCATTCATCCGTAAGTAACGAGTAAAGAAACGGGTCTAATAGCTCGCTTGTGAAGCACAATGCTACCGATGAGGGAGGTCTAAGATTCGAGTCCCAGGCCGGTCAAGTTGCCACATTGTCGCCAACGGCTAGCCACCGCTGCGGCGTTTCTGAGGAACTGTGTTGTCCTGGCGCTAAGCCGTGGGGATAGCCTCGCCTCTCGTCTCACACTTTGGCGTTATCCCGCGCGTATGATTAAGATTTTTTTAGAGGCTGAATCTAGCATTTAAATGAGTTTTGTCATCTTATAAAGTCCTATAGCCTACTTGAAATACTTACAAATAGATCAAATCGAATGTATCATCACGATTTAAATCGAAAAATGTAAAAAATAATAAGAAAAAAATAACTAAATACATCAAAAAAATAAAAACATATTTGAAAATCCAGTGAATACTAAATGCCCTTTGCAGCTGATAAAACGCTTCCGCTCCTGCTGCTAAATCTTGTATTTTTTAGGACAAATCTAGGAGTTACTGGGCAATAGCATTAGTGGGCCCATTTGTAAAAGGTGACGTAACTAGGGGAAATTTTTAAGGTTCCCCTTTTCTGATTGAATTTTTCCAAACATGGCATGGCATATTGTTGAGAAGTTTTTAGAACAAGTGGCTGAACACTCCACACTCGTGGGGAAGTTTTGGGTAACGTTCTTCTTCATTTTGAGGTTCTTGATGGTTGTATCCATCGCGGACACTGTGTTTGGAGACGAACAAGGAGCCTTTGTGTGTAACACACTGACACCTGGTTGCGAAAATGTTTGTTTCAATGACTTTAGCCCCATATCATTAATTCGGTTATGGGCTTTGCAGGTGGGTATTATATACCGGTAGTGCCTGATAGAAAGTAAACAGTAAATTTTGCCCATGGTTTTTCATTCGTAGCCTACTATTCAGCGTTTTAGGATTTAGATTTTGGAATATTGAATCGCTAAAACATAGTTAAGAATTGGTTAACGTGTTGCTATAGCAGTTTTTGAAATACTTTTGCATTAAGCTTATTTAAAAAAAATTATAATGCATTTTCCGTTGAAATAGAAACTCTAACTAATTTGCTGATAAGGATAGCAATTTTTCCTAACATTCAAGCACATACACTTGGATTTAGTTTTGTCTAGATCGAAAAATGTGGTAAAAGCAAAATACTACGGGATGCAGTGTTTTTATTTTAGTTTTGTTGTTCAGATTCTCAGTGTTGCGCTCCCTACGATTATTTTTATGATATACACCGCGCATAAACTAACAAAAATTGCCCAAGCAAAAAAACTACGAAAAGAGGAACAAGACAAAAAGAAAGCGGATAAAGAAAAGGCAAAAGCTTTGAGAGAAGAATCAAGAAAGAAAGCTTTGATAGAAAGAAGAAATATGGGTGATACTGGCCTACCAGGTTGTGAACTATACCTTCCGTGATTTTTGTACTGCTTTTAATTAATGGTGACACCGATTTCAACAAGATCGGAAGAGTATTAAGATCTGAACAGAGTGAGACGAAAACACTTTGCCATAAAACGGGATATCAAATGAAACTAATTTTTTTAGAAATTTCGTCCGATACCAGTGATAAAGTGCTTCATCATTCGACTCTCGTTACGTTTTTCAAGGGAGCAGTTGTGCAGAAACACCGTGTAGAAATTGCCGATACCGGTACTTGTTTTTTTAAGGTTAATCAAATTTGTTAATTGTTACTTTATTGCAGACTACAACGATGCGACCGAAAAACCTGCAACTGAAGTAAAGGTAAGTTTTTGAAAAACGTTTAGACTTACGAGCAGAAAAAAGATTGCATGCCTAGGCAGATATACACAAAAGCGCTACGAAAGTGTTGAGAGTTTCATTCCGTTTGGACAAGACCAGGGCCGGCGCTAAGGGGGGGGGGGAAACTGCCCCCTCCCCCAATCGACATGCTTGGCCCCCCCCAATCAACAAGCTTACTTTTTTGAAGACAGCGGCTATTGTGCTTAACTTCAAACTTTGGCCCCCCCAATCAACAAGCTTACCTTTTTGAAGACAGCGGCTATTGTGCTTACGGTAACTTCAAACTTTGGTCCCCCCTGATAAACGCCTGGCACCCCTAAATCGACTGCTCTGGCGCTGGCTCTGGACAAGACTGCACGGAGTGAACGCTATTTTGCAATTTTTCAACTTTTGAAGTTTCAACAAAGAACGGGTTTTGCAGAAAGAGACAAAACAAGATGATGACGACAAGGAAGTAATTGCGACCAAATTGGACTCAGATACACCATCTAGGCTTATGATAGCCTACGTTGCCCAGGTATAAACATTTCATAAGGTGATGATAAACAGTAGGCTGCATCAACCACCACCAGAAGCTGCAGTTTTTTCATACGTTGCCGTGAATAAAAAATTTAAAAAAACTGGGCATTACAGCGGCATAGCTGGAGGTACAATGCTAGCAACAAGTTACAGGATCGCGTGCAAGTTACAGATCCTATGAGACAGGTTCGATTTACGGCTGGAGCCGATCGCATTTCACGTGTATGCTGGGTGGCCTATTGAATCGAAGAGTGCTAGTGCACTTCGCAGTCTCTTTCAATTACTGCTGATTTTTTTATTCAAATTAAAAATCTTGTCGGCTTTATGTTGCTGGAGCATACAGTTCCTTACATTTCCGGACATAAATGCGGCATGCTGTACGAAAACTACCGGGAGAATGTAAGTCTTGCGGGCTGATTTTCAATGTATAACAGCTCAGATGGCCGAGTGGATAGAACGTCTGTCTGTTGAGCTGTAGATTCGGTTTTGATTCGGAGTCGTGTCAAAACAATGACTTTGAAATAGGTATTCACAGCTTCCCTGCTTGACGTTCAACATTAAAGGGACCGCTTGGCAAGCCGGCAAGCTTACTTGCTGTGCCATTGGGAAAGACACCTAGCGCAATTTCCCATCTTGGAGTGGTAGAGAGGTGGCTGGCAAATCCTACGCGAGCTGGTGATAGCGCTTTGGTTGCCTTTTCTTGATAAGGGGACAAATAATATGCAACTAAACTAAAATAGGCTACTATTCGTTAAGCAGCAGAAAAATGGTGAATACCAAATATGGAGTTTGAATTTGGCTCAACACGGAATCAAACCCGGTATATACGCTCCTGAGATAAAACGCTCATCCACTCAAAAATTTGATCTAGGAATGATTGATGAAACATGATTAAACTGGTCGAAACAAAAAATGCCTAAGAATAACGATAACGAGTCAGCACTTATCAAGAACAAACTTAATAATTAAGTTGAAAGCGGTGCTGACGACGTGGTATTTGCGGAGTGTGGCATTTTTATCGGAATGCCGGAGCTAAAAAATTTTTGCTGACTAACAGAAAACTATCTGAACCTGGGAGACCTCTCCCAGAATATTGTTTGACTAAAATAAAAAAAGCTTTGTTTAATCAAGTCAATTTAGTTTCCGTCAATACTGTACATATTAACTTAGTTGGGATTTGAAATTTCAAGTTATTACGAACGTATTGTTCGCGTCGCCATTTTGCTAGTTAGTCGTTACGGCGATCTAGAACTTTACTACGCTTTAGCAGTTGATTCATTGCGTTTCACTAAACTAGGCTTATCATACTGTACGTCCTCCTTTAGGAGGAGAATATGTCCTCCTTTTTAGCCAAAAAATAATTTGTCCTCCAAAGACGCTAAAAAATGCTCAGATATCCTCCTTTTGTCATTGTGAACAGCGAAAACATGTCAAATCATACTAACAGGAAAAATTTGGGGGAAGTTTTTGTCCAAACTACGGCCTGCGGACGCGATTACCTTTTTTTTTGATCTTCACTTATTTTTGGCCGGAAAATTGGGCATCTGCGGAAGAGATGACCTTTGTTTTGGCAGTGACTATTCGTACGAGCCATACGACTCTTATGTACAAATAACTCCAGACGCTATTTGTATAGATCCGTACAAATAATCACTGCCTTATTTTGCTCATCACTTATTTTTGGCCGGAAAATTGGACATCTGCGGACGTGACGCCCTTCAAAGAACCAGTCCTTCTTTTGCGCAGCAAAAATATGGTGACCCTACACTAAACTCAAAACTTGAGCTTATTTTAAACCAACTTGAATAAGACCAATTTCAAATTTAGAACGTCAGTTAGCCGAATGACGCATCATGGACCCGAAAACCCATTTGCTTCTACCCACATTGAGCCTAAATCCCGAGTTTTTAATAAGCTTTGGATATAAGCCGTAACTGAACCCATGTGTCAGCAAAATGGCCAAGCGGTACCGGTAGCGGGTGACAAATCCTACGTGACGGGTTCGATTCGCGGCTGGAGCCGATCGTATTTGACATTTTTACTGGGTAGCTGCTGAATCGAAGAGCGCAAGCTCACTTCGCAGTCTCTCTCAAAACTGTTGAATTATCATTTCAATAAAAATTGAAAATAATCTCAGTTTTTAAAAGCCCCATGTAAATGATAACTACTAGGCCTGTAAAACAAAATTTAGCCAAATCCATACCAATTTTTTAACTGCAGAGAGCGAACACTGTTTCGACTGTTTAGGTTACATCAGTGCTGCTGGCGTGACCGACGTTTACTCAGGCATTATATATGCCGAAAAGGATTTTTTTTCTTGTGACTTGTAACTGTTCCAGATACAAGAACCTACAAAAAAATCTCTGCCAAACCCGTTTGCCCGAAAAAAAGCGGGTGATATGGCAGGCGCTGTGCATAAAGCCCAAATTGTAAACGGTTTGTTATAGATACCTTTCCAGTTAAATCGTGTACTTTTTTAGGTTATTCTTCGACTTGCTTTGGAAATCGTCTTTACAATTGTCCAATTCAATATCTATGTGTTTAAGTTCTGGATTCCAGAGTTATTTAAATGTTCACGTTGGCCGTGTCCAAATGTTGTTGACTGCTTTGTGTCTAGGCCGAAAGAAAAGACTGTGATGTTGTGGGTTATGTTTGGTAAGTTCACAAAACACGACTTTTGCGTTAAAAAGTTGTTTGATATCTTGTCTTGAATACTAAGCAAATAAAAGTGATAGTGTAACATGAGTTTGGCATTACTTTTATGAAAGAAAGAAGTCTAGAGCATTGCGGCCCACTATCGACTCAGTGAAAAAATTGTTTTAGCAAATTTTTTATGTAGTGAGCGCAAGAGCCTTCACGTAGTTTAACCAAAATACTTTATATTTAATAAATAAAATATTCAACATAAAAACAATTTTAAGTCACTGATTAGCGTAATAACTTTTTTACAAAAATAGCCAGCTCATTATTTGGAAACGTTTTCCATAACGGTGACCAAATTTGCTACAACTTGAAACCCTGCCCTTTTTTGGATTTAAAGTACTGTTTGGGCCAAAACTACTTTGAAAAATCTTTTGATAGCTGTTGTAACTGTGTGGTATGTTATCTTTTATAGAAAACAAATTCGAAAAAATATTACTTATCCTAAAACATGTTATCATCTTAAAAATTTTCTGATTTCTCCAAAAACACACAGTTTGCTCATAAAAATTATTTTGATGTTTTAGGCGTGGCTATAGCGGTTGTCATGCCTTTGAATGAAAGATATCTTGCTAAAACTAAATTAACATTTTTAAAATAATTAATGGCAGTGGTATGCGTAGACGCCGCTAACTTGACGGTGCCAGTTGACACCTTCAACTTTTCGTTGACGCTGGTCGATGCGCCGTCAATTTTCAAAAAGTCGACGCTGGGCGTCAGGCCGTAAAATTTTGGGCGTTTCGGCATAAATTTTTGGATTACAATTATAGACTCATGCAGGGGGGCCACCGCGCCATGCCCTCCTATCCCTTGGTTTTGGCGTTCCGGAAATTTGTAATAAGCTAAGCTGCTAAAATCTAACTTTTAGTTTACATTTACTCAAAATAATAATGGCTGTAGCCTCCTTTCGTTTATTTTAGTCAAACTTGCTTTCAAACATAAACATCGACTACCGATTTATTTTGGCATTTCGCATTGTCTACTACTTTATTGTGACCGAACTCGCTTGCAGGTATCAGTAAGCTTATGTTCTTTTTCAATCAGAAAGTGTGCTAAAATGAATATTTTTTGTGTGAAATTTGTAAAAATTGTTTAAGCGCCTGGGGACTGTGCCCTCAAGCTCCCAGCTGCTCCCATCCCTTTATCAAAATATGGGTGCGCCTCTGATTACAATAACAAGCTTTTGTTTCCTGCAAAATGAGCGAAGTGTTCTTCTAGCTAAAAACGCTGCGAATTGCAATCCAAGTAATTTTTCTATTGTATTAAGATATTGTGGTGGTTTTGCGGCCCACCTAAAGATTTTAGTTGCAATGCGGCCCGCCAAATTAAAAGGTGGGACATCCCTGGTCTAGAGTGTCTACTAATAAAATGATGTTTCATTGTTTGCACAATAAGTTTAGTGTTAGTTTGTTAAGGATTATTTCTTCACACTGAGGTTTTTAAATTGCATTCCACAGCGCTCTTCGGCTCCTCAAAGATGCTTGAAACGGTCTCTAACTTAAAATATAAATACACCGGGCAAATGGGACTATCTTACACGACTGCTTGATATTGACCATTTAAATGTTCCAAAACAGTCCCGGCGCCAAGGAGGGGCCTGCCCCCCCACTGGACATGCTCACCCCCCCAATGAATAGGCTTTCTCTTTTGAAGACAGCGGCTTTTGTGCTTAATTTAAAATTTTGCCCCCCCTAAGCCGAATGCTCTGGCGCCGGCTCTGTCTCAAAAAAAAGGTTAAGAGGTTTCATTAATTAGGATTGCGCAACCTAAAAAAGAATAAGAAAAACTCCGTAACGGAATTTTCTTTTTTCTTTCAGGGACAAGCATGATTATGATCGTTTTAAACATTGTTGAGCTTTATCATTTGGGATTGAAAAAGATCTGGGAAGCGTGGAAGACCAGAGGCCAAGACATTACTAAAGAATATAAACTGAAAAACAACATGCCTTCTTTTGGACACGTCGGAGGAGGAGGACACTATGGAGCTCGTTATCCAAGAGGATACCCTCAAGCAGTTGGAATCCGAGTTGGATACGCGCGGAGTAGTATTTCGGGAGAAGGAGGCAATGATTTTGATGGAGATAAGTTTATTTGAGTGTCTGAAACCCGTATTTATAGGATGTTTTGGAGTTGGACGATCAAACAAGATTTAACTTTATCAACATATTAACTGCAATTAATGCTCTTTTAAACCATAATCTAATTTTAAACCACAGATGAGCGTTTTGTATTCACTGTTACAGAGTATCGTTTTTTTTTTTCTACAGCAAATCACCATCCCAATTTTCCTCTTTTTAATTAGCTTAAAAAACTGCCTGACATTGTCAAACATGTAATAACCACGTTACGTAATATTAGTCGATAAAATTTAAAGTTTTATTTTTGGAGACAAAATTTCCTTTTAAAGAAGGTTATTTCGCAAACCTGCAGCGTACTACTACTATGTTTGCTGTACTTTGACGCATTTTGCGAAAATCTTTCAAACTACTGTACCTAAATTTAGCGAAACGTATTTATTTTAGTAAAGAATTTACAGTTATAAACAAGTTTTATGTTAAAATTTTGACAAAACGTTTTGCCGAAAAGAGAGCAAAGTTTGGTGTTAAGTTTCTTTTTAAAACTTTGACCACTCAAATACCACTGTATCTCAAGCATCAGGCAATTTTGCAATCAAGACGCGAATTTGGGAAATAAAGTAGTTATGTCCACAGCAATCAACAAGGGAAAAGCCAAATGCTCTAATCAGAAAAAGGAGTACGAGTACAAAACTCTTTTGTATGTATTAGTGTAAGGATTATTTTCAAAACTTTGAACACTCACATACAATTGTATCTCAAACATAACGCGATCTGGCAATTAATACTCGAATTTTGGAAATAAAGCAGTAATGCCCAAAGTAATCAACTGGGAAATCCAAATGCACTAATCAGAAAAAGGGTACAAGCGTAAAATTTTGTTTTTTATATGCATAATCTGTTATACGTTGTAAAGTTGCAGCTTTTTTTCAGTGTTTCGCATGCTAATCTGCTGGTGTCAAAACAGGCTTTGAAACAATGCATTTACAATAATTTTTGTAAAAAACGGTTTTACGCTCCCAAAAATAGTATGAAAATGGACTATTGCGCTGTGCAAATTAATTCACACGAAATTTGTATTAGTAATTTATTGATTGTTTTTAATTATGTCGAAATGTTTTATTTGCACCATATTGTAATGTTATTGAGTGGCTTTGGTATTACATACAGTAAATCGTTTTTTAGTTTTTTTCGTGTCGTACACTACCATAAACAGTCTAAAACGTATGAAATCATAGGGTCTTTGCACAATTTTTTCTTAGAAACCAGCTGCTAACAAATACGGTAGGTCTTTATACAACATCTTTGTTTATAACAAACAACAACAAAAAATTGAAACAAGCGCAAAAAGTTCATAAGTTAATACACGTTTAGTATTCAAGGCAATCCCCCTATTAATAAATTCCATCAATCCTGTGTTCAACGTAGCAACATAAAATTTCTCAATTCCAGTTATACTGCAAACCACATGACAAAAAACACATACACACCAAAATCACATTTATACATAGTTTAAAACCCTCTTGGTCTTGGATGTGCTTGTGCTTAAAAGTCAGTTTTTCTAGCATTCATTGCCGTATAACTTTTCATCAAACGAATGCCGATCAGATAACCACGTGGATAGACATCTGATATGAAGTGGGGTAGAATCGAAATTCGATTCCGAGCTAGTTCAAACGAATGACTTAAACACTGGTATCAACAGTTTCCCTGCTTGACGTTTATTGTTAAAGAAACAGTGTGTAGAACAAGCCGGCAAATTTGCCTGTTTTTCCAATGGGAAAAGCAATCAACGGGATTTCCCCATCTTCGAGTGGTGGGCAAGTTTTCCCAAAGATGATGCATTGACGGTCACAATGACATCATTAACTCCCCAACATTCTAGATGAGAAGCTAATACACAAAAAAGCATACTGCATTGAACGCGTATATACAAAAAAATCGTTTTTTCGAAAACACACTCGTTTTAAAATACCAAGCTACAAGCAAAATGTGTCGAAATCATTAATCTTTGTTGGAGTGCATACACTTAAAATATTCACACAAAACTTATAAACCTCTTTATAAAGAAATCATGATACAGTAGTAGCCAATACAGCAAATACGAATATCGTATTTGCATATGGGCTTACGCAGCCCTAGCAACAATTTCCAGGACCTATCGAGAGTTCATGCCCCCCACCCCCGTTTAATTTGTTCACTCTTTGCCCTTACGCTTGTAAAAGAATGAAAAACATTTTACAATGGTGAGAGCTAGAAACAGAAATAAAACGATATCTCGAATTACATATACAAAGTTAGGAGGTAAACACATCATTAGTATTACCACTGAGATTGTTGTGATGGTAAGTTAATGTATATCACCCAAAATTTCCCAAACAAATAACCAATCAATCAATCAATACGTTTATTCGTGCTGAAATGAAGCAACGACATTGTTTTCGAATTATTCCTGAAACCAAAGGAATATATATAATTAGTTAATTAGTGAAGCAAGCAAATAATATGCACTAAATTTACTAGTAATGGTTTTGTCAACCAGTAAAGTACCGATTATTAATATTGGTATTGCTGGACATAAGACCAACCTCGCCTCCACGTGGTGTCCGGTGGAAACAACATTGTAATGTTGGCTAAAGAGGCTCTGGCATTTTTATTTTTTATGTTTGCCAACTTAGTCTTAGCAACGGCCTTACCTGTTGAATTCGCTCCTTGAAGCATTTCGGCTTCTTTTCCTGGCGGATGAGAAGTCGAGCTGTGAAGGAGGGAGTGGATAAATCAGGTTTGGCATTAGCGAGGATGCGGGTGGTAGGCACCAAGAATTGTTTAAATGGGACATGTCAGGATTGCGTGACTGGAACTCAGATGATTGCAATGGAATCTCATAGTTGTAGAGGGTACCGGTCTAAAACGCGCTCCGTACCGCGGCCGCAAGATAGTTCAGAGGCCCGCCCCTGATCTAGCCAATTGGGGGGGCTGCCTCCGTCAGCTTGTGGAAATCTCCATGCAATTGTAGCTCCAGTTGGCGACTGGGAGGGGGCCTGCAGTTGTATTGGGGGGGCATTCCTGAGGCCACTGCACAGAATGACAAGTCCATTGCACATAGTCGCCTGGGTCCAGCTGCGGGACTTGACGTGGCCTAATAACAATTTTTTTTTTTTTTTTAAATCTGGTCTTTAGGTTTTTCCCAGTTATAAAGAAAAACCAAACTTTATGAATGAAAAACAAACGAAAAAAGAAAACAGTACGGTTTGTCCCCCTAACAAGGAAAGAACCACTGTCGCAGCGAACAGTTCTTGAACTATTAAGCGGCAGTGAGAGTACACAGCTAGTCAAAACCTCTACTCCTGCAAGGGTTGAGGTGGAGACAAGTGCGAAAAAATTGCCTTCAGCCAGGACTTCTCTTCTGATGGAGGAGAAGCCTCTGGCAAATCAAGAGGCAACAGTTTCAGCGGCATTGTCGATTGAAAAGTTGAATACCGCTCAAATATCCGGTTCGCTCACTCAGAATCCATCAATGTCTCTGGACGTTGGTAGCACGTCTGAGTGGCGTCGAGGAAAAAATTATGAAAGAAATCAGAAGCGCAAGCAGCGAGAATGGTTGTGGAAGGGGTTAGAGGGTTTGAACATCACTAACCCTGGAGATAATCCTCAAACTGCCTGCAACTCTGCATCAACGAAAAGGTCGATGGAGTCTTCTAGCACTCAATCGAGAACGTCAGAGATGCTTCGGAAGGAGCTGAGGAGCCTCAGAACCTTGATCAGGGTTCGAAGGCAACCAGTTCCTACTAAAGTAGACTGACAATCAATACCTTAGAGCAAAATTGTTGTATTTTCGAAATTCATACCGTGTATGAGTAATAGATCTGCAACAAACGCTTTAAGTAATCAAAAACAAATTCCAGCACGAAAAACCAAGTCGAATGGATTTGAATGCTGGCAGATTAATCTTCACAGAAGTAAGGCCGCTAGCTATAACTTATGTGAAGTAACAAAAAACATTCGTTCAGGTATAGTCCTAATTCAGGAACCCTGGACTTATGGAGGTGCAATCAGAAGTAAACTCCGGGGATGGAAACTTTTTCAAGGTAATAAAAAAGATAAACGTCCCCGAGCATGTGTTTATGTCACTTCTGATATGACATGCTCTCTCATACCACAATTTTCTAGCGAAGATGTGGTAGCAGTGAGAGTTAAAAATGTAAGACGAGAAGGAGATAGCTTTGTCTTTGTATCGGCTTACATGGCTTTGGAAGAACCAGCTCCACCAGTAATTCTGAAAGAGCTGCTGTCATTCAGTGACAGAGATAAAATTCCTACCGTTATAGGAACTGATGCAAACGCACATCACACAGTATGGGGCTCCTCCAACGTCAATACAAGAGGTATGGATTTGCTTATGTTCTGTGCTAGTGCGAACTTGCACATCTGTAATGTGGGCAGTAAACCCACCTTCAGAACGAGAAAAAGAGAAGAAGTGCTAGATCTGACTCTAATAAACCGAAATGCTGAGAACTGTATAAGTGACTGGCATGTCAGTGATGTGCCATCCTTTTCAGATCACATGTATATTAGGTTTAGAGTTCAAAGTGGCACCAAAAGAACAAAAATGATCAGGAACGTTAGACGTACTTGCTGGAATAAGTATGCAAACGAACTTGATCACAGGTTACATGATTTGAATAGTACACCAGTTAGCATATCATCAGTAGATGATATAGAAAAACTGGCATCAACTGTTCAATCACAGATAATAAAATCTTACAATGTATCTTGCCCTCAGCGTAAGATCCGTCGTAAAACTGAAAATATCTGGTGGAATACAGAGCTAACCTGTCTCCGCAGAGAGGCTCGTAAAGCCCAACGTAAAGCCATCAAATCAAAACTTGGAAGCGATTGGGAAGCTTTTAAGCAGGCCCAATTGATTTTTAAAAATGCCGTAAGAAAAGCCAAGAGAGATTCTTGGCGTCTTTTTACGGAATCGATGAGTAGCCACTGTGCAACCGCTCGGCTGGCTAAAATTATGCGTCGAAACGAAACGGTGCAACTAAGCAACGTTTTAAGACCTAATGGTCAATTCACCGAATCTTCTGTTGAGACTATGAATTGCCTTTTAGACACCCTAGCACCGGGAAGTCGGGAGGTAAACTATAGTAAAGCAGCAGAAGAACCAAATGATAACACTGCTGTGTTACCAATGCACGACGAAATTGTTAGCTCCATCTGTTCACTTGAAAAGATGGAAAGAGCAATAAACGAATTTCTGCCATTTAAGGCGCCGGGACCAGACGGTATTTACCCGGTGCTACTACAAAAAGGCTGGAATAGTATTAGAAATATATACCAAACCATTTTCCAAATGTGCTTGAAGTACAGCTATGTGCCGAAAGTATGGAAGGAAGGGACTGGTATCTTCATCCCTAAACCCGGTAAAGAAAACTATCATGAAGTTAAGTCTTTCCGGATGATCACTTTAACTTCCTTTCAACTTAAATGGTTGGAAAGGTTAGTACTGTATCATTTTAATGATGATTCTAATTTGCAAGCAAGGTTTTCTGCATTCCAGTATGGATTCAGAGCAGGAGTTTCAACTGAAACTGCACTGCATGAATTTGTACGACGCATAGAACTAAGCTTGGCAAAGAAAAGAACAGCACTAGGAATATTTCTGGATATTGTTGGTGCTTTTGATAATATCACACATAGTGGCATTGCCGATGCTCTGCGAGAATTGAAGGTGTCGCCTTTTCTCGTCCATTGGATTGAGAATTTACTGAGACACCGCACAGTTCAAGTAGAGCTAAATGGTGAAAAGATTAAAAGAGAAGTAGTAAAAGGGAATCCCCAAGGTGGTATTTTGTCCCCTTTTCTATGGAACTGTGTATTAAACTCCTTGTTGGTAGACCTACGCAACAGGGGTTTTCATGTACAAGCCTATGCCGATGATGTAGCAATTTTGGTCACTGGCACCAACATGCTGTGGATCAAAGGTAGGGCTCAAAAAGCGCTAAATATTGCAAGAAATTGGGCTCATAATCAAGAGGGCTCATAATCAAGAGCTTCAATTCAGCAGTAAAAAGACTGAAATAGTTCTGTTTACTAACAAAAGGAAGCCGGATTTCGGAACCTTGCGTTTAAACGGACGCCAGCTAGAAATTTCCAAAGAAGCAACACTACTAGGTGTAACCCTTGATAGTAAGCTTACCTGGAAACCTCACATAACACGTATTGCTCGCAAGGCGACTGCGGCGTTATTACAATGCAGACAAATAGTGGGCAAAGCGTGGGGATTAAATCCCACCAACATGCGATGGATATACACTGCAATGATACGACCTGTTATCACATATGCGTGTACATCCTGGGTTGGTGGACTAAATAAAAAATATCTAGTGAAAAAGCTTGCTAGAGTACAAAGACTAGCTTGTCTCATGATTTCTTCAGCATTCCCCAGTACCCCCACAGGTGCTCTGGAAGTGCTGTTGAATATCATGCCAATTAATGAATTCATATTGTCAGAGGCGCTAAAAGGTTCATACAGGTTATCCCGTGTGGGCCTTTGGTCAGCCATGACAATCGGATCAACAGGGAAAACTAAAAGTCATGTTGACGTATGCAATGAAGCAAAGGAAAACTTGTCTTTGTTGAGCATGCCCGCTGATTTGATAAACAAAACAAAGGTATTTGGAAAACAGTACAATTGCCTTGTTTTAGAACGCAAGGACGCAGTGCAGTTTGAACGTGCTTTAGAACAAAGCATAATCAGATGCTACACTGACGGGTCCAAATTGAATGGAAGAGCCGGTGCGAGTTTCTGTATAGAATATCCATCAGGATCTCACACAGACCAAAGTTTTTTCCATTTGGGAAGATATAGTACAGTCTTTCAGGCAGAGGTCTTCGCTATAGCTGAAGTAGCGAAGAAACTGACCATGGAAAAAACTCTAAATGAAGAAATAATAATTTTAGTGGATAGCCAAGCAGCGATACTGGCAATCCAAAATAATACTGTAAAATCTAGTACAGTATTATCATGTATCAAACACCTAAATAAATTGGGTGAAGACAATCACGTCACTGTTGCATGGACGCCGGGCCACACCGGCATCCACGGTAATGAGAAGGCGGATACACTAGCTAAATCAGGATCAGCATTTAATTGCTTCGGCCCTGAGCCTTTTGTTCCAATCCCATATGCGAGCTGTCGCGCTGCAATAAAGGATTGGAGTGTTGAAAGATGGAAAACATCTTGGATAGAACGAAAGGACTGCCTGAGCACAAAAGAAAACGTGGAGTGGGCCTCGTTCCAATTAACTCGTCGACTTTTGAGTCTCAACAGATCTAGATTAAATGAAGTGTTGCAAGTCCTCACTGGTCACTGCAACTTACAGAAACACAGGAAGACCACTGGACGTGACGAGTCACCGACATGTCCAAAATGTAACCTGGAAGAAGAAACTCCAAATCACCATATTGGAGCATGCACTTATTACCAAGCCCTTCGAAGAAAGGTGTTTGGTAAAGAAAAAACCACAATAAAATCTGTGGTACAAAAGCTAAATATAAATCTACTGGCTAAGTATTTGCAGCAGGCCGGAAGGCTTGCTGAATACGGCCAGTAGACTAATCTGAATAAAACAAAAAAAAAAAAGCGGTGAAAAATTGTAATGGGCCTAATTGATGGCCTACACAATGTGCCAGAGAGGTTTAAACGTTGTTGTTCCTCTTTGGCACCACCGCCCACTAATAATAATAATAATATTGGTATCGCCTTTACTATTGGTATCGATTTTTACAAAATCAACAAGCGTGCCGCTAGTGAAGATAAGCGTATTGTACTTATACTCAATATTTAATGGCAAGGCACTGTGAGATCATGAAGCATGTATGATCTCACCAGTTGAAAACGTTTGAGCGATCCGAGTTTTGATTAGAGCAGTGCTCTTCAACTTTTTTTCCCATGGTATGCCTTATCGAATTTTCCAAAAAAGTTGTATACCTTTTAGTTTCGAATGTCAATGTGAATATGAATATGAAAATTTGTATTAAATGAATGAACACTGTACTACAGTTTCTCTGACTTCTTCGGCATTCATAAACACTGTGCTTACAGAAAATACAAAATTGCGGGCTGCTTTGAACAGTGTTCAAAATTAGATAAATATTTTACCCAACTTCAGAAAATCTATTGCTATGATATATTTTTAGTAACATGAATACCGTTTCTAGCACAGATTCTAGTTAGCTACTAAATTATCTACGATTTAAACTAAACTGGTTCCTAAACTTCAAATAATATTGTCACAATGATGTAAATTTTTCCGCCTACTTCTCAAACTAGTTTTTTCGCCAAATTAACCTGTTTGCAAAAAGTAGTTTCAAACTCTTAAGAAGGCTTAAACATCTCTAAATACCGTAAAATCTTTACTTGAACGCCACCTCTAATAGAACGCCACTATAGGAAAAGGGTTGAAAATAGAGCGCCACTCTAAATGTCTAATTGAACGTCCCCTCAAATTTAGCGCCACTCAAAAAAGACATTCGTATTATGCTAATTTGATTTTCTCTAACGAATTTTTGATTACTTACCAGTAATCAACTTGCACTCATGACCTTTTTGAATTATTTGTTTAATGTTTTTTTTTTTACTAATAAAATTTATCTTTCTAAAAAATTCTGACTAGCTAGTTGAAAAATAGAGCGCCACCCTAAAATTGAACGCCACCTGCAATAGAACGCCACTATATACGAAAAGAATTGAAAAATAGAGCTCCATGGCGCTTTTTACGATATTTATTTTTTCAAGATTTTGAAAAGGAGAGTAACGCTGAACTGTTTGGTATTACTTGCATTTAAAAGTATGTCGTCACACTAGTGCGAAAACTGCCCAAGATATTTTTTGGCACAATTGATTTTTTGCATTATATTGTTCTGTTGGGTCAGCGCTATCGCCTGACACAATTTTTGGAAAAAATATCGACTTCTTTTGCAAGTTATGCCCCAGTTGCCAAAGTCAACACATTAATTCGAATAATATTAAATCATAATAACGTATTGTACACCATGTAGCTCTCGTCTGTTGTTATTTGACTCGTGGCGCAGTAGTAGATAGCCTACTTACATTCTCATGTTTTCCATTTTTCTCCAAAAAAAATGAGTCAGGCAGTTTTTACGCTAACGTGACAACATCAAAGTTTGTGAAAATTTTGGCTTGATGTTGTAGCAAAATGTTTTTTTTGCAATTTTGTTCAAAGCTAGGTTGGCCTTCATAGTGCGTGATGTGCCGGACTGACGGCATACCCTTTGTATACCAATTTTCAATTGTATACCCTGATTTTGATTTGGAATACACTTGGGTATACAATATACCCGGTTGAATAGCACTGGATTAAATCAAATCAAATCTTCACTATACTCGACGTAGTACACCGAAGCGTGTAACGAGTTGGGGGCCCATCTCCGCGGCTTAGCGCCTGGGCGACACAGCTCCGAAGAAACGTCGCAACGGTGGCGAGTCGTATGCGACACTGTGCCGATTTGACCGGCCCGGGATTTGAACCCCAGACCTCCCGCGCCGATTGCGTGCGCTTAGCAACTGAGCTAACGGCCGCTGCAGCACCGGATCAGAGAACATAAAATGAAAACAACGTTTTCAGTAAGTTGTAACATGACATCACAACACGTTGCGTTGGTTTGTGTAACGCAAAATCAATCCCTGTTTTCGAAGGCCGGTATATGCGACAAGGTATTCTCTTTGCTTAATTCCAGATATCGCGAAAAATATCACTTACTAAACACCTCGATTTCACCACGGCGTCCGGCCCGATTGAAACTCGACATTTTTTCAAAATCCAAGCTCGGGCCGAACCCGACCAGACCCGAAAAACCCGAGCTTGATTGACACTATGGATCAAAGGTCAAACGCCTTTCTTTTTAGCGATAATGTAGTAAAGTTTGAGTGAGAGCACTTGATGTTGGATAAGTCAAAGCGAATTTGGTTCACTGCCAACAGATGAATGATATTTGCATGTCATGAGCAGCTGCGATGAAAGCTCGATTGAATATTTAGTCGCATAGTCGTAAAAACATCCAGTTACGAAAACAATAGTGGGCGATACTTCACTCTGGGCATTTCAACAACTTAAAAAATATCAGTCTGTTGTATCACATTTCACTTCGATAGGCTTGTCGCAGGGCTGTGAACTCGAAAGCCATCTTGAACTCGAAAGCGAACTTGAACTCGAAAGCGAACTTGAACTCGAAAGAACGCGATCTTTTTGCCGAATTCGAACTTAAACTTCAACTCGTAAATATAGTATTCTGGGCTGAGAACTTGAATTCGCAAATAAGAAAGCTCGAGTTTATTTCTATTTGCACAACAATTTTGAGAATGTACAATAATCTCGTAGGTCACAGACTACTCAACAACCACTTGTTTTCTCTCAAAAACGACTTGCGCCATGCTCAAGATAATCTTTTTTTTTTTCTAAACTCGAAAGCACTTGATAAATTTTCACTGGACTCGAACTCGCGAAAATGCGAACTTAACTCGTAAAATAAGCTGAACTCAAACTCGAACTTAAACTCGATAAAAAAATCGATCGAGTTCCCAGCCCTGGTTTGCCGTCATCAATAGATAAAGCGTGTAGGTTTTTATCTTTGAACGTAGAGTTGGACATCCAATTTTGTAAATGTTTACTTTTATCTTCTGTGCTACAGCTTTCGATGAATTGCAATTACTGTATTTATTGAATCAAGATGTTGCTTTTATTGAAAAAAAAAAAAAAAATGTCGAAAAACAGCTACCGAGCAATAAATATGGGACGAAAATATCTCAAGAAAAATAAAGCTATAGGAAATCTCAAAAACGCACGTTTCGACAACATAGATTCAGCTGATATCATCAGCAATGCAAGCAAGCAGTACAAAACTAAAAGGAAGACCTGGTGACATATAATATTATATACAAGAGCAAGCAATATTTGAGTCACGTGAACATTGAACAAATCTTTCGGTTTTATACTGCCTTGCTTACACTGCTGATGATGACAGCTGAATCATACTCTATGTTGTCGAAACGTCCAGTTTTGGGATTTACTGCGACATTATTTTTCCTGCTAGTTACCTTGTAGTCATTACACAATTTCAAAGTAATACGTTCATATTTACATAAATTGTTGCGTTGAAAAACAATAAAATTTACGAAACTTATACAATAAGCTACAAGAAACTTGGAATGTTGATTAAGTTTGTGTTTTGGACTCATACCTTTTGCAGCAGGAAAAACATTTTACAATGGTGAAAGCAAGGAATGGAAAGGAAATGATATCTCGAATCACACTTACATATTTAGGAGAAATGTTCACCAGAAACAAGGATGATAACGAAGTTGTAGCAAAAACGAAAAACGCATTAACTAGGAAGAGTAAGTACCAATTCAAACGTCTTGTAATAATTACAAAAATGAGCAGAAAGATCATCGCTAAGAAAAGAACACATTGGAGTATATTTAATTCACCATTAAATAACTTATATGTTACATACACCCCATATATTCCTGGTGAAAAAAAATACAATAGGGCAGGCAATAGTGAACATATATGAAAAATTCTGTGGCAACAAGATCGCTTTTTTTCTCGAACTAATTCACATGCTTTGCTAAGAATATCCTCACAGGTGCGGTTTTTCCAATCCCCGACAAATTTATAACAGTTCTTACAGGGAAACCATGTTAATAAGTACAAGATTGTTATGAACTGAAACGTCCATACGTACAACCAACGTTGATGTTTAACAGAAACAAAATCGTCTTTAATTGAACTGTCTGATTTGAGAATGAATCCCAAAAACACAAAAGCGAGAACTTGCCCGGCAATGACGGGAAATGTTAAATCAACGACAAATTTCACTCTCATATGAATTATGATTGCAATGGACAACAAGGCTCCTATAACAAACGCAATTGTATCTTCTTTAACCTCATCATAATATTCCACCGCTGAAATAAAACAATAAAAACGTTAGCTCAGTAGTCCAAACTTTTTCAAACACTGATTCTGTTCAAAAATTTATTATCAAGCCTATAAAAAAAAGAAAACCTAAATTTTTCTGACCACTGATTGCAACTGTCCTGCAGCACCTTCACAGTATATCGCAAGCGCTATTTAAAAAAGCACTAAGTGCTTTGTAAAATTCAATATATTTGGTAAAGGACTAATTAGGGGCAAAAGAACAAAATAATGAACAGAGTTCATCATTTTTTTCATGCAATAAAAAAAATGAACATCTCGAAGGTTTTCCAGTAAAGCAGCTACAGCATCACTAACATTTGCTATTCTTTGATCAGCTAATTTCCTCTATATAAGCTAGTATATTTAATAGTCTTGCATTCTTAATTGTGTTTCGAATGGGTGGCTATTATTTGATGTTTGGGCTTTCTCGTCTTCAAATTAACTTTTCTTTTTTGATTGATGATATTGTTATTTCTCAAGCTTATTCCCTTGATTTTCCTCAATAATCGTTACTAAACAGTCCCAAAATATTGCAACTTACGCGAAGTATCCATGAGATAAATTAAGGAGATGAATATGAAAGTCCAAATGAATTCGTTCCATAACACTTTCAACGCAGTCTCGCAGTAATTTTTACAAAGTTTTGCTACCTCACTCCCGTCAGTTGGGATTTGTTGATTGTTTGATATTGGTGCATCCCTAATAGTTTCTCCCCCCGTAAGGCCATCATCGATTGCTTCAGCGGCAATGGGTGGAATATCGATTACTTGAGCTGCCATACTTTGATTTCAAAAGCCTAAGCCAAATTCACGTACTCAATTACCCTACGTAACATACTACAGAAAAGTCTATGCAAAATGTAAATAACCTAAATAACCCAAGTTGATTTGCAGCGCTCCAACAACACCTGTTTTTGCGTGAACTCAAGCTTGAAACTTGAGCTAGTGACTCTTGTTTAGCGGAGTTTTGTTCCAACAACAAAGATTCGTCGGCCTGCGATGACAACTTTTATTCTCATAGCTATTTGAAATGCGATATGGGAACGCTATGTGCTACGTTATACCAGTTTGTAGCGTTGTTTGCCTTTTTCATTTCAGTCAATCAGTCATACATCCTTACACGTAACACAGCTTGTCAATTTTGCATCGATGATACAGGTTTTGCTTGTGGAGCACAACCAGATTTTGCTTGTGGAGTGACCTACACAATTTTTAAAGCAAAATTTCACTATTAATTCATTTGCACCATCAAACAAGGAATGCTTTAGCTAAATCCGTAACCAAAGAGGACCACGAGGCGAACCCCATCTACGAAAAATTCTGGCTTTTTGAAAGAGTTTTTTCTTGAAAGGGTTACTCCGCCAAGCATGATTAGTCTGCGGACATGTATTTCTCAATTCTCGTCTTAAGCGCGAGATGGTCTCACGTAAGCAATGTGTGCGCTTATTGTTCTGTGAATTGGAAATTCATTAATTCATTTCAGCAGAAGGAGAATGTAGCGTCACAAAAATATTTTGCTTATGCCATTACAAAAATAAAGTAGTCAAGTTGGTGACTGACAAAAAATGAGCATTTTAGACTTGGCTGCGATCCCCGCATAGATTTAACGACGAGGTTTTGCGTTTGGTGGTGAAACGTAATGATCACTGCTCACACTGAGCGAAATATAAAGCGTTTACACGTAATCGATGTAGAACTTTCCAGGGATGGCATTACAAAATTTATCTCACTTGATATTTTTTTTGACTTGTGTCAGACTCGAACGTTTTTTTTTACTCAAATGAACGTTTAAAATCTGGCGCGTGTCAATATGCTGAAATTTTAAGTACGCTAGAAACAGGCGTGCCAATAAATGGTTAACATATTTTTTAGCAACAATTGGCGCGCATATTATTGTTTGTAGCTTTTCGGCACATACTCAATGTAAATCAACAGCATAATATAACACAGCAAAAACACTCTCAAGTACCGACGTGTTTTGTTCTTATACCTCATGGCTACTCAACTGACGGACCGCGATCCGAATCCGGACCTTTTGAATGCTGATGCTGGACCCCAGCGGAGTCTTAGCATATGGAATATTTTCCAGCTGATATCATAAAACTTTATACTAAATACAGCAGAATAAACCTTAAAAGTGCGCGAGTCATTTATGTGTCTTATTGTAACTCTCTACGTGGCTGCGATCAAAGGGTTATGGGTTACTCAACAGCTCAGATGGCCAAGTGATGTAGAGCGTCCGTCTTTTGAGCTGCAGACTTGGGTTTGATACCGAGTCGGGTATCAAACCCAAAAAATCATACCAAAAAATATAAAGAAAAGAAATGCAAACCCATCAAACCAAAAAATATAAAGAAAAGGGACAGTGTGAAGAACAAGCCGGCAGGTTTACTTGTTGTGCCTTTGGGAAAAGGACCTAGCGGGATTTCCTCATCTTGATGTTGTATACAGATGGCTGGCTATTCCTAAGCGAGCTCGTTATAGCGCATTGATCGCTTTCTCGTGATAAGAGGATAAATATGCAACTAAAAACTAAAACTAAATTAAGATATGATTTTAACCAACATCGCCCGATTAGCATAGTGGTTAAGCATGACGTTACGTTGAGGCAGATCTTGGATCCGATTAGCCTACCGAGCAAGTAAAATTGGGCACAGCGTCGCCAGCAGCTCGCTACCGCTGCGATGTTCTTCGAATCTATGTTTCCCAAACGCTAAGCAGCGGAAATTGGCCACACTACTAGTTACACGCTTCGGCATAACACCCTGAGTATAATGAAGGTTTGATTTTATTCAAAGCCTAATTTTATGGCGCGTCAAAAAAGAGCGACTGCAGGCACTTTTCATTTAATGGTAGTATTTTAAAGAAATAACGGATCGCAATGCAAGATAGCAAGTAAAAAGATTACGATAAATGCGATGGAAAACGTCGGTGTTCGTCGTGTTTTAAGGGAGTGTGAGAATCTTAAATTCAGTAGCAGGTAAAACGAAATGAGGAATACCAAGAAGATGGAGATAAAAGTTAGTAAGAGAAAACAGGGGGGGGGTTAAAGCTAGGAGGAAGATGAAGTACTTTCGGCAAAATCTTAAAAAGAAAAAACTGCAATCTTTTTCAATAAAGCAATAAAGATCGGATTGACTCCAGGTCATTACACCACATTTTGAAAAGCAACTAAATATGATTCTGGTCACTCTATAAAAACTAAAATAACAACAACTCGTTTTTTTTTTCAAAATCAAATTTTATTATCCTCATGGTACTACGCCGAAGCGTGTAATCAGCGCATGTGGAGAGGCCCATTTCTACGGCTTAGCGCCTCGGCAGCACACCATGAAACTCCGAAGATACGTCGCAGCGGTGGCAAGCCGTTGGCGACACTCCCCTTGTCTACTTTCTTAACCAGTTTACGAGGTTCCAACCTTTAAAAGCTCACAATCCTTGTGCATCACATTTGAATTTTTGATGTCGCAATCACCTGCTGTAATTATATGACATAAGCAAATTGACTACGAATCAAAAAATAATTGATTATGATGCACAAAGCCCGTTGGCATTTGGAACCACTTAAATTGGACATGTGAATAGCGTAACATAATATGTTCGATTTGGTAGGCTCGGAAATTGAACCCTGAACCTCCCCCGCCGATAGCAATGTCATCAATCAATGAGCCAACCATCTGGTATGGTTTTTTTTTTTTCGGAATCGAAACAGATGTAATTTTTTTGACCTTTGCAAATATTGAAGTTTTCTAAATTGACCGATCCTGGTTATAATTGAGTAGCCCTGCTATATGGGATTCATCAGACAAATTGCCTTGCATTATCGTAATTTTTTTATGATGCTTATTTTATTATGATGGTTTAATCTATCTTAATCTTACAATTTTTTATATGCATAAAGCGTTATAGATTGTTATAGGTTGCTGCTTTCTTTTTCAATGTTTTGCATGCTAGCTTGGTGTCAAAACAACACTTTGAAACAATGCATTTGATTTAAGCTAAACCAGTTTTGCACTACCGAAGAAAATGCGGAAATGTACCGTGGTGTTGTGCAATTTGATTCATACGAAATTCGTATTATTTATTGATTGCTTTGTTACTTTTGTCACAGAGTTTTATTTGCACCGTATTGTAATTTTATTGAGAGGTTTTGGTAATACATAAATCGTTTTTCAGTTTTTTCATGGCTTGTGTATACAGTAACATAACAGTCTAAAACTTATTAATTAGATCATAGAGTCTTTACACAAAATTTTAATTTGAAACCAGCTACTGACAAATCGGAAAGCATCTTTGTTTACAAAAAAGTTCATAGGCTGATACATGAATTGCACTCAAGGCAATAACGCAATTAATAAATTCCATCCATCCAGTGAGTAACGCAGTAACGTGAAATTTCGTAATCTGTACCTCAGTTACACTGCAAAACTCTTGCAAAGTGAAATATGACAAAAAACACACGCGCAACAAAATCAAACTTAACCGTCGTTCAAAACCCTTTTGAGCATATTTATCGTAAAGTCATGCAAAAAAGAAAAATGGTGGAATTCTTTCCATAATATAGCAAAATTCATCACTAGAAAGGCAAGGAAGGAATTTTACTTGGTTCTAAGCCAATTATAAATGAGAAGGAACACATTTCAACAATTTATCGAAGCGGCGTAGATCGTTATCAATTATTTCATTATGAGTAACTAATTGAAATTATTCACTCATCAGGCCTACTTACTAATCTGAAAAATTTTACACTAATATCATCAACAACAGTAATATTGAACAGTGCCTAAAAATGCAGTAGGCCTACATATAAAAAGTTAAAAATAGCATGTCACTTTTTTTTTGTTCTTTTACCATCCTAATATTGTTCTATAACTTGGACAGCGCTAGATGGGATACAGGTGATCGGTAATAGCTATCAATTGTATGATAAAAAACTTGCTCCTTTCCACCTCATCACATATCATTGGAAGATAAATTTACCTGGAATATCAGCAAGAGTTTTGGGAAAAGATCTCGATGGTGAAGCATTATTATGAAACAAACATAATGCAGTTTTGCGATTAATACTAGAATTTTGGAAATAAGGTAGTAATGCCCAAAATAGTGAACTGGGTAAATTCAAATGCACTTGTCAGAAAAAAGAGTTCAAGTGTAAAATGTGCCTCGCCTCCTTGGTTTTTATATGCATAATCTATAATGTTGTCAAGTTGCTGCTTTTTTTTCGATGTTTTGCATGCTAATCTGGTGTCAAAACAAGCTTTGAGACAATGCATTTATACAGTATTTTTAGCGAAACCCAGTTCTAAACTCTCGAAAAAAATATGAAAATATACTATTGTGTTGTGCAATTTAATTCACACGAAATTTGTACTAAAATTTATTGGTAGTTTTGTTAATTTTGTCGCAATGTTTTATTTGCACCATATTTTAATTTCATTGAGTGGTTTTGGTAATACATAAATCATTTTTTCTTTTTTTTGTAAATTGTGTACAGTGCACAAAGAAAAAGAAGTACAAATTGGTTTACATAGCCTATCCTTTACAACAGTGTTTTTTAACCTTTTTCAAGTTACGGACCCCTAAGTTGAGCAATTTGTTATTAACCCCACACAAATCAACGCAAATAAACACGAATCCAATTTTCCGCTCAAAATCAAGTGAAGAGCAAAAAAAGAGGTCTTCACGTCCTCAAATGTCCTGTTTTGCGCTGAAAATATTGGAGAAGAGCTAGAAAAACAGTCTATCCTTATATCGTTCACAAAAAGATTATTTCTTAAAACTCATTGATAATTAATAAACACCGGTACCGCGGACCCTTTAGCTCTTGCGGCTCCCTTAAAATCACTCGCGGACCACTTGGGGGTCTGCGGACCCCAGGTTGAAAACCACTGCTTTACAACATTATGCAGTTAAAACCACAATTTAGCTTATCACCTGCCGGTAGGTCTTTATACACAAAACACAACGCAAAAATAAAACACGCACGAAAAATAATTGATATAAATGGAACAATAACCCATTAATAGAGTATTTATTTTTTAAAAGTTACAGTTTGTACAAGCAATGAAATATTGTAACTCCCAAAAGAACACAAACTCCTGGTCGACCTTTATAAGTCGCTAAAATAAGCTTGTTATTTGAATTCAAACTAACCAAAGGATCTTGAAGGCCTACGCTGAATGAAAAGCTTTAACATATACGTGGCTTTTGAATTAAACTGAATGGTATGAAAAGCGGCTCGGTGGCGGAGTCTGTAGTCTTCCTTTTGAGCTATTATTTTTTCATTAAATCACAGTATAATGTCACACATCTGCCGGTACAACTGTAATTCTATATTTAACTACTGTGCAAGAACAATTGACATTTTTTTTAACCGCGAAATGCACAAACAGCAGGAGACACGGTGAAGAAGCTTAAGCTCCCAAAGATCCTTGAAGCAAACATAAGTTGTCGAGAAATACGTTGTCGAGAATAAAAATGTCGAGAATAATACGTTGTCGAAAATAAAAAATGCTCAGCCCTGGCTCTACCATTCAAGAAAACCTTTTACAGTTTTGGTTTGACTTGATTATGTATTCGTTCTGTAGTAAAAAAGTACTGAAATTAGTTTGATCTTCACATTAATATACAGTATGTCTTATTGAGCAGATGTACTGAGACGGCAAATTGTCTCTTTCCCCATTCAGTGGTGCCTTCCCAATTAATTGTAAAAGAAACATGGGAAGTTTAATGGGAAATTATTTTCTACTTCTGGTTGTTTGTGGGAAAGCAGCTCGAAAAACATTTTACGACAGAAAAAGCAAGAAATGAAAAAGCAACAATATCTCGAATTGCATTTACGTATGTAGGAGATATGAACATTGGGAAATAATATAACGCACAACTTGTGGGAGCCAAATAAAGCATGTGCAGAAAGAAATCACACAACAACCGGTAACGTGAAGTATAAATTACCATTATACATAAAAACACATCGATGAGCGGTGAAAAGTATAGAACTAATTTAAAAGTTACTGGTTTCTTCATAACAAATAATTCCAAGCACCCACCAAGAAATATTAATAGCGCAATACCGGCACTTAACACGAAAGGCCAAGTGCAGCTACAGCATTTATCAAATTCTTCATAGAGCGTTTTTCTATACGGAGAAACAGCAAAAACACCATATAATACAACCCACACCAACACTACAACCAAAATTGCAAAAAATTGAAGGGCCCATATGTATTGCCAGCGCTGATGCTCACCAAATTCAAATTCATCTTGAAATTGGGATTTTGATTTGAAAAAGGCCAAGCCAAACAGTTGCGACGTAATGACAGGCAATGCAGTAAACTTACGCGAAAATTCTTTTTTCACATAGACTATCAATGCAATAGTCATCAAGATTCCAAAAACAAAAGGAACTACTTCATCAGCTTTGACCTCCGCTAAGTGGTCCAACACTGCAATAAACCTTGAAACATTAACTGAATGCCGCGGTACAAAATCTAAGGAGCAGGCTTTGATTGTTGAATTAAAGTTTTTACTATTTTTTTGTATGGCGACAAAACCCTTATTGCGCAAGATTGAATCCAGTAGCGCCCCCTCCCACTGGTATGCCAACTGTCTGATGTAAACTTGAATAATGCTTGCAAATTGCTGTACCATCGTTTCCGTCAGTAGCATAGCTAGGGGGGGGGGGGCTGAATTCTTTTCACTCATTATATTGGTATGCCAAACTATCTACAGCCCCCCACCCCCCATTGGTATGCCAACTATCTGATGTAAAGTTGAATAATGCTTGAAAACTGCTGTACCACCGCTTTGGTCAGTAATATACAAGCCCGTAGCCAAGGCGGGAGGGGGGAGGGGCAGGGAGGGCGAAGCCCCCCTAATAAAAATATTGCCCTCCCTGAAAAAATTGAACTTTTTAAGGATTTTGGATTTTACCGCAAGATAAAATTAAATGGCAAACCAATTTTTCTTAATTATTTTTGCTAAAGACATGCCGAAAAATGGCTTGCGGTGGATTGGCAAAATAATTAGTTAGTTATTTAGTTAGTTGCATATTTATCCTCCCATCACGAGGAAGCAATCAATGCGCCATACGAGCTCGTTTAGGAGTTGCCGGCCATCTGTCTACCACACCAAGATGGGGGAATCCCGCTAAGTGCCTTTTCCAACGGCACAACAAGTAAACTTGCCGGCTTGTTCTCCACACTGTCCCTTTAATGCTGAGCGTCAAGCAGGGAAGTTGTGAATACCAATTTTAAAGTCATTGGTTTGACCCGACTCGGAATCTAACCCGAGTCTACAGCTCAAGAGAAGGACGCTCTATACCACTCGACCATCTGCGAATATAACTGCAAGATAATGAGCATTTAAGGCTACCAGAGTTACTTTACTGATCTTTTTAGATGATGTTAGTAGGGCCCTTAGAACATCATATTTTACCGAACCAGCTGCAAAAGATTCCAAGGAATACAGGAACGTGTTGCCAATGGGTCCAGCGAAGTACAGAATAACGCATTGCTTGCCATGATAACGACAAAATTTACGAAGCAAGACACTGCCATGAGAATGATTACTTCGTGCCGAGCAAAACTGGATATAGCACTTCAATACCTAACCAGAGGTGATCAGGTGAACGCTTGCACTCTCTGATGTTGTTATTCAGAGTGGCCCATAACTGCGTTTCCCAGCATGTTTTTGAAAGTAATTTTTATCACTCGATTCCCATAAAACCTCACAGTTTTTGAAATTTTCTGAAAATTTGTAATGGTATCTGCACCCCATCTTAATAGGCTACCTACTTTTTCGACATTTTTCGTTTGTGTACCTCGTAATTGAGTTGTGGCTTGTGAGATTGCCTAGTAGTGCTAGCACGCGCCTTTAAACGAAGTGAAAACGCCTTTTCCAAAATTTACAATCTTGCAGCTGTTTTTGCTAGCCTACCATTGACTCGAGTACAACAGTTACAACAGTTTGTGAATGTTGTTTCTCCACTTTGACTGAAGTGGATGCTCCACCACGGCGTTCAATGCTTCAACCACGTCAGCGTAATTAACGTGACCGCACGCGCAAAATTGATCTAGATGCTTTTGTATCGCAGTTCTGCAAGCATTAGGGTGGAGTGAAAAACATTTTTTTGAAATAAAAAAAATTGTAGCTCTCAAATCCGGCCAAATGGTCAAAAACTTGTTAAAAAATTGATTTTAGGGGGTTGCCCCCATTTTCCAACCTGCTACCCCCCAAAATGTTATCGCAAACGATGACGCAGGGAGCAATTCACATATCTCGGTAACCACTGGTCATGGAGTAATGGTATATAGCTCAAAATCTGATGAAACACCATGTTCCTATCTGCGCTAAGAAGAAAATTTTTTCTATTTTCATCACGAAAAAAGTTACAACCGAAAAACAAAAATTGGGACCATTTTGGTAAATTTTTTTGGAAAATTCGCCGACGAGTAATTGTGTAAGAAGCACAATCATGAAATTCTGATCGATGGAACTAATTCCTCTCATATAACCAACACTGTATGTGATTTGATGCATCAACAAATGGACGGATGGTGACTTTTACTCTAGCTCAAATAAGATGAGTAGTAACAATTGCCTCAAATCAGCAGGACATATGCATCAAGTGGAAGTCACTAAAATAAGCGTAATGCAAATTTAGCCATTTTGGTAAATTGATCTTAGTTTGATGTGAAATTGTTTTTGAATTACACAAAAAAAAATTGTAACATATAAAGGCTGCGTAATGTCAAAACTGAATATATCGCAGAATAATACAAGATAAAACAAAGGGCTGTTTTTGGCAGCCAAAAATGCTGTTAACCTCATAAGGAATAATTTTGACAAGTTGGAGAAGTTTGGTGCGGTGGTAAAATAAAAAGCTCAATGCAAAAAAAACTGTTTTGAGATCAATTGGACCCACCCGGGCAATAGAAGAGATCACACGGTAGGCTACTAAAACATTTTATTTGAACTGCGTTTTGGTGTCAAATGTTTTCATAAGTTTGCAAGATTTAATTTTTTTGTTGGATTACTCTTTCTCGTCTATGCAGATGCTTCCGCAACCAGTTTGATGTGCCGCTCCACAGATTGACAATGAAATAGGTAGTGTAATACGATAAGTTTTTTCAGACATTCCTCTATTTCTGTGTAAGGCTTGCAATTGCTTGAGGTTGTTACTGGTAAGAATCGAACCTGGCTAATTTGTAGCAAGCGTTTGCTTCCAAGTTCAGAGTTGGTACATCGAACAAGCGCATCAAACTGTTTTTCAGTGCAGGTGGGCAGTCATCGTTATGTGCATTTTCTTCAGCTACTTGTTTCCGACGTGCTAGCGCTTTCGCCACTCCTACATTTCTTACGTTTTCATAATCATACCCTAACACGGGTGTCCAACCCAGGGGCGTGCCCACAAATTTGAAAAAAGGGGCGCAAATTCTTGTTTACATGTTTCCACTTTAAATATCGGTGAAGACCAAAAAAAAGGTCTTCACGTCTTCCGACATCCAATTTACCCCCCAAAATCAAGTGAAGACCAGAAAAAAAAAGGTCAACGCGTCCTCAATGTCCTGTTTCCACTGTTTCGCTCACTGCAGATATATATCAGCTTATATTTCAGCGGAAGGGGGGGGGGACGCGACCACGCGACCCCAGCGCCCCCCCTGGATACGCCCCTGCAACCCGTGGCCCGCGGAAAGGTTTTGAGTGGCCCGCGCGAGTTTTTCGAAATGACCAATCTGATCAACTTAATTGCTATGTAATTTATGGTGGACTTGCATTCCGAGAAATTGGCATTAATTTTATTGATTGCTTTCTTTCAAATTGATTTTATTCCACCACAATGCAAATTGTTTTGCATCACATTTCCCATATTGTTACGTCCGCATCCTTTGCACACCATCGAGCTTGTGCTTCAAGAATCAGTAGTCAGTAATGGGCTAAGTTTGGTCGTGAACTCGTGATCCCAATTTACGTTCGACGTCTGAGACGTAAAAATAGTCGGCAGTGTGGATGAGTGGTTCAGAGCGTCGTTTTTACGACGGCCATGATCGCAACGTTCATGGTTCAACTCTGACCCAAGTCTCGTTGTTGCGTCCTTGGATAAGACGCTTCACGACAATTATCTCTGCTTGGTGGAATCTAACAAGCAGCAAATTGAAAAAGTCAGAAGCAAAATTCAAGCGGAAAACTTGGAAACAAGCGCAACTCCTAAGCGAGTCTGGATTCGTCCTATGCATAGCGCCTCGGTCGTTTTCTCGTGACAGGAGGATAAAAATGAAGAAGAAGAAATCTCGAATTTTTTGGTTGAAAACCGACTTGGTCGAGAACAGAATCGTTTGATAACCGAGGTTTGGCAGTATCTTTTGCCCTCTGCAGTGACATAGAATATGTTAAATCAGAAACGAAAAGCAAGCAATGCTAAAAACTTTGTTGACTTTAGGCCTACCGTTGGTATGTTTATTGTTCTTATGATAATATTGTAAATGAGGATAATACACATTTCTAAAATGAGAGTTTTAGTGTGAAGGTTTGTCTGTCTTAGCAGGAAACACTCAAGTGGCCCGCGCAATCATTCGTAAATTGCATGTGGCCCTTTGGCCAAAAAGTTGGACACCCTGCGGCCTAACATCATCACATAATCAATGGACCTAGCAACTTTTTCAACTTAGTTCAGAGGATTAGGAATTTTTTAAACAAATGTGTTTAAGAAATTGCTTTGAGTGTGATGCAACGAACGGTTATTTTGCCCACCAAAAAAATGTTTTGATTGCGATGGTAGGGTATGATTATGAAAACGTAAGAAATGTAGGAGTGGCGAAAGCGCTAGCACGTCGGAAACAAGTAGCTGAAGAAAATGCACATAACGATGACTGCCCACCTGCACTGAAAAACAGTTTGATGCGCTTGTTCGATGTACCAACTCTGAACTTGGAAGCAAACGCTTGCTACAAATTAGCCAGGTTCGATTCTTACCAGTAACAACCTCAAGCAATTGCAAGCCTTACACAGAAATAGAGGAATGTCTGAAAAAACTTATCGTATTACACTACCTATTTCATTGTCAATCTGTGGAGCGGCACATCAAACTGGTTGCGGAAGCATCTGCATAGACGAGAAAGAGTAATCCAACAAAAAAATTAAATCTTGCAAACTTATGAAAACATTTGACACCAAAACGCAGTTCAAATAAAATGTTTTAGTAGCCTACCGTGTGATCTCTTCTATTGCCCGGGTGGGTCCAATTGATCTCAAAACAGTTTTTTTTGCATTGAGCTTTTTATTTTACCACCGCACCAAACTTCTCCAACTTGTCAAAATTATTCCTTATGAGGTTAACAGCATTTTTGGCTGCCAAAAACAGCCCTTTGTTTTATCTTGTATTATTCTGCGATATATTCAGTTTTGACATTACGCAGCCTTTATATGTTACAATTTTTTTTTGTGTAATTCAAAAACAATTTCACATCAAACTAAGATCAATTTACCAAAATGGCTAAATTTGCATTACGCTTATTTTAGTGACTTCCACTTGATGCATATGTCCTGCTGATTTGAGGCAATTGTTACTACTCATCTTATTTGAGCTAGAGTAAAAGTCACCATTCGTCCATTTGTTGATGCATCAAATCACATACAGTGTTGGTTATATGAGAGGAATTAGTTCCATCGATCAGAATTTCATGATTGTGCTTCTTACACAATTACTCGTCGGCGAATTTTCCAAAAAAATTTACCAAAATGGTCCCAATTTTTGTTTTTCGGTTGTAACTTTTTTCGTGATGAAAATAGAAAAAATTTTCTTCTTAGCGCAGATAGGAACATGGTGTTTCATCAGATTTTGAGCTATATACCATTACTCCACGACCAGTGGTTACCGAGATATGTGAATTGCTCCCTGCGTCATCGTTTGCGATAACATTTTGGGGGGTAGCAGGTTGGAAAATGGGGGCAATCAGGGCGGCTTATGCATAAAAGCTGCACCACCCCCTAACTTTTTTTATGCACTTAATTTTTTTTCATTACCTTTTGAAGTTTTATCGTCAAATTTTTTAAATTTCTTATTTCTTTCCATGTTTTGATTAAAATCAAATCAAATGTTCATTATACTCGCCGTATTACGCCGAAGCGTGTAACGAGTTGCCAGGCGCATCTCCGCGGCTTAGCGCCTGGGCAACACAGCTCCGAAGAAACGTCGCAGCGATGGCGAGCCGTTGGCGACACACAATTTGTCCAATATATAAGTCCGAAGTATCTGGCTTATTTTGCGCGTGTTTTTGGTCCGACTTAAAGAACAATTTGTCAGATATATAAGTCGAATATTTCCGATATATATATTGGACAAATGATGGTCTAAATAAGCTGAAAAAACATGGGTCACAAAATAGTTTTTTTTCAAACGGCTTGTGGCGCACCGTTTGGAAAAATATTATATAATTACTTATTTTGCGCGTGTATTTTGGTCCAACTTAAAGTACAATTTGTCCGATATATAAGTCGAATATTTCCGATATGTATATCAGACAAATTTTGGTCTAAATAAGCTCAAAAAACATGGGTCACAAAACAAATAGTTTTTTTCCAAACGGCGCCCCGTAAATTAGGTGGTGCAAATATGTTATATTAACCAGCTTTTATAACAGCGTTGCATTGGAAGTTCATGCAAGCTTTTTTGAATGATTCAGCTGTGCCTTTGTGGAAAGATGTTGAAAAGTCTTGGGTTAGTGATTATATATTACAATGCGTATTAAGTTCTAATTTGACCTTACAACATCGTTTATTGCGAAAACTCATTCCGTTTCGTTTTTTGAAGATGGGTATTCAGGCAGCTAAAACGCTAATTCTTAACAATACTGATGAAAATATATTTCTATGGCTGAATAAAAACGTAAAATATAAGCGTAACCTCTTATTCATTTTAAAATTTATTAATGCCGGTATTTGTTTTCATGCACAGCTGCTTGATGGAAATGGCAATTACATGCGCTTTTCGGATCTTGCTGGTAAATTTCCAATTACTTCCGATTCTCAAACAAACAAGGGTTTTGTAACATTGTATTTGACCATACCGGAAACTTGGGAAAACAGAGCATCGTCTACTGTGACTGATAGTACAAATGTCGATTTCTTGAATATTGTGAAACAAAAATCTTTAGATAGTTGGTTTCCACTAAAAGCGTTTATTTACACTTTGTAATCAAGAAAGACCGATAAAACATCAAATTCGATGGGCAAATGATTTGACTATAGATAGTAGAGCACAGGCCCGCCGAGACGGGGGGGCAGAAGGGGTCACTGTCCGGGGGCCCGGGGACACAGGGGGGCCCGGGGTTCAGAATTGTCAGGTTTGGAATGCAAAATTTATTAGAACAAACCACAACCTGCGGACGCGATGATGTTTTTTTTGATTTCGCGCCGAAATTTGAACATCTGCGGAGGCTATGACCCTTTTTTCGCTCATCACTTGATTTTGGGTCGAAATTCGACCATCTGCGGGCGCTATGACCTTTTTTTGGTCATCACGTGATTTTGGGGCACCACTAACCTAAGGGCCCAAACGAAATTTTTGCCCCGGGGCCCGAAATTTCTCACGGCGCCCATGGTAGAGCAATCAACTGGAGAACCATTCATTGTAATAATTATTTCTGTACTATACTGAAACTAAATTACGATCCTTTCAAATAAAATTAAATCTAATAGCTATTGTAACTAATGTGCAATTGCATGGTTTTTGCATTGTGGATTCGCCTTTTTGTTCATTTTGTGCGCAAAGCATTGAAACAATTTTGCATTTATTTTGTGTTTGTCCAGCTGTAGATCAGTTTTGAAATGAAGTTTTTAGTAGGCTATATGCTGTCATTTCAAACGGGACATAGATTTTTGCAATTTTAACAAGATTTTTGAATTTCAAGAGTTAGAAAATTGTACTAAGACGAATTTGATTAATTGTTTTTTACTCAATGCAAGATTTTTGATTTATAGATGTAAAATTGAAAAAAAACAAGCCAAATATCATGTTATTTATAAGTACCATTAATTTGCTAAAAAAAACAGAATATTTGATTGCTAAACGTAATGGGGATTTGAAAAAACATTTTCGAAAATCGTCACGTTAGTGCAAAAACTGCGTAAGTCATTTTTTTGTGTTTTGAGAAAAACGCAAAAAACCTATTGCGTTCAATCACTATTGCGTTACAAGCAAAATAACAATAGAACAAAGAATAAATGGTTTCATGGTATACAATGTGTTATTATGATTAAATAATTGTGCTGACTTACTCAATTTAGAAATTGGGGCATAACTCGCGAACGCGTCGATATATTTTTCCAAAAAGTGTGTCAGACATCAACGCTGACCCAGAGGAACAACTTGGTGCAAAAAACTCAATTTCGCCAAAAAATGACTTACGCAGTTTTTGCACTCACGTGACGAAATGGAATATCTATTGAATCGTGGTATTTCTGTACCTCTTTGGGCTTAACAACGTTATTTTGTGACGCCTTAATTATTAGACTTAAAAAATAGTACAGTATTGTTTTCGTGTTGATACCCATTTTATTATTACTTTTTGCAATAAAAAAAAAAAAAAAAAACATTCTTGCAAAGACTCTGGTTTGGGTTCAGCTTATTGAAAAAGCTCCAGGGCTTAACTATAGCCTAGTAATGTCAAAATTTTTGTAAAACTGTATAAGCAGGAAGTGAGAGTACCATCGATGGGAAAACCAGGGGAGGGGGGCATTGGCGCCAACATGGTGTGGTTTTGTGCGAGCACAAGCAAAGTAACAGAGATCACGAAAAATACGCATTACTGTGCTGCTTAGCTTGCCCCAAAGAATGCTTAGGTTTTCGAGACGCATTAAACTTTAGCTTGCAAATGCGTTGAATACGAGTACCGATAAGTCTATTATCCTGCGTAGCATTTAGCATTCAATCAGCGAGTTTTTTTAAACAGATATGTTTCGTTAACTAACAACACAAAGAAGTAGTTCACCGCTGGCACACATCCAGTCAAACGTAAACCAACGAAATGTTTTTGCTTTCTAGTCTTCAATTGATACGTTTCGTGATGGAAACCGGTCGGGTCGCGATTTTTAAAATGCGTTTGCGTGGATCGAAAAACCAGTCCAATTCTCTCTTGCAACTAAAATACGTCTAAACACCAACCGAAACATACATATGTATTTTTAAATAAATGTATTTTTAAATTTTTTTTAATTTTTATTTTTTAAATTAATACCGATATGTATTTTTTATATAAAAGAGTTTTATGAAAAACGTCATTAGCAGATTTCACCATCTGAAAACTCAACAGTGAAACCTGCTTACTTATTAGCGTATACCCGTATAGTTGACGTTTTTTTTTTAGCAGGATTGTGATACTATTGTGAAATTTGTGATGTTACATTACCGTGTCGCTCCATCGTATAGCCTATAGTGGCTTTAGCTTCTCTCCATGTGCGTGGGCCGGTAGGGTTGTGACGTAACATCCCGGGCTGGTTGTGGCGTTTGATAAAGTAGTTTAAAAAAATCAATCAATTGCCTCTTTATGATATAGAGGTTTCACCACCTGTCGATTTATGCCAGGGGTGGCAAACCTTTTTTGGCGAACGTGCCAAAATATTAAAAATAAAGTTTAGCAAGGTAAAACCGCGCCATTACATTAAACAAAACAAAACATTAATGACTTTGGTTCAGCGAACGTGAAAGACCTTTTTTGCTCTTCACACGATTTTAGTAGGAAAACAATAGCTCTACGGACGTGAGGACGTTTTATTTTGCTTTTTTTTTTGGTCTTCACCTGTTTTCAGTGGAAAAATTAGTAGATCTACGAACGTGAAGGCTTTGTGGGGCAACATGGACCCACACTTTCCGAAAAGGTGTGATTGTGTAAAAACGGTTGAAGACCCCTGAGTTGAACAAAATCAAGATTAAACTATCAAGTGGCGTGCCACAAAAAATCTGCGGCGGGCCACATCTGGCACGCGTGCCATAGATTCGCCACCCCTGATTTATGCTAACCATTCAAGCGGAATTTGTGTTCATCAAGTAACATGTTAAGTAAATGTCAAAGTCTATTAGAATAAAGTCAAATAATACCGGCTTCGTATTTATTCAAGTGAAACAAATCAACAGATAAATTTACTTTCATTTAAATACTGTTTTTATTAGATGAAATTTTACGTGTTTAATACATGTAGTGACAAAGCTAGTGTAAACTCCAGTTTGTCTTCAGGTTTATTTAACACTAAATATAAATCTTCAGGAAAAAAACGGTCGATCGCGCCGGTCAGTGACCAGTCAACCGACCGGTCGACCGACGTAGATTTTGCATTTTACCGGTCAGGTCGGGTCGAGAAAATCCTGACCGGTTCCATCTCCGATACGTTTCACTTGATTTGCCCATTTTCATTATATCGTAATATTTCTCACGCTCCAATCAAATCACTGTTTAGAAAATCATTGTGCTATGCAAAGCATTTCAAACTTTTGGTTTTTGCGATCAGCATCTGCTTCGACCTGAGACCATCGAGTTAGCAAGTTTACCGTAACTATCCTAAGATTTTAGAAGTATCACATTTCGCGAACGTTATTTTTATTCCATCGCAACAATTAATGAGCACGTTTCCGAATAAACGATAGCAACGCGTTTCAGGCTTGCTGATGAAAAATTAACGCACACAAAATTATGAAAAAGTTTTAAAGATGACACATTAAAATGACAAGTAATTACGCTCAGCGCTACGCGTACGCAGGGGGCTCGACTCGGCTTCATTTCTCACGCCCTTCATCTTGGCTTCCTCCGATACACGCCAAAAGCCTTTGTCGCTTAGATTCTACAAGAAAAAATTGTACCTTAGCGTGGAAAAATTTTACTGTAAAAATTATGGGTTTTTGCATTGCCCGAATTTGGGTACTTGTGTGAAAAACCCAATTTTTAGGGGATATGATAAGCAAAAGCCCTAAGTCGATTTTTGGGTTCTGTGAGACCCCAAGCACACTATTGGGCATGAACAACTATGGTCCAAGCAAAATTGGGTTAAAACTTTTATTACCAAAAACAAATTTTGGCTAAAAGTTACTGCAAATATTGATTTGAGTAAAGTGGTTGCAAACCCCAAAAAAAGTTTTGGGCGAGTGTTATATCGGCTAATGCTTTTGGGTTAGCGGAACTTAAACCCATTTTTTCGGGGGTTACATTTTCGCAAAGCAATACTTGGGTAAATTGATTTTATACCTAACATTATTTTTTTGGGAGAGATAAAGTGATTATTATTTTGGACAAGTGGATTTCGAACCCAAAAATTTTTTAGGGGAAATAGTCCTTCAAATTGAGTATGGCATAAAAAAACAAAAATTTTGAGAAAATATTCTAGCCTCACTCGAACAGAAAGGTTGATTTGCAACTTTACTGGTTATGTTTATAATATAATCGAAATTTTGTCTCTGATAACTTTCCATTTCGAACAACAGTTAACACGTGCTATTCCTAACAAGAGAAAAAGAAAGAATGCCAAACCAGCAGTATGCGCACAGCGCTTGTTTTTGCTATGTGTATTATTTTTGGCCTGCAAACACACGTAAAGTTAGATAGCCTTACCAATCTAACAGGAGGTTGCTTTTTTACGCTATAAATGACGACAAGATTGTCTGATTGAGACCACAAAAACCGGCGAGAAAAGTGCAAACCATTATTACGTCATAATTGCAACAGAAGCCATTTTTGTTACGAAGAGTAGCAAAACACTAGAGATGTGCTTAACCGTTACTTTTGAGTGACGGTTCCAAGCGATTACTTTAAAAAAGACATTCGATACTTTATATCCTTTACTTGTATTCGTTTAGGTAATCACGAATCCAAGACCTTTTTTTTGGTCTTCACCCGATGTTTGGGGGAAAAATTGGACGTCGGAAGGCGTGAAGACCTTTTTATTTTTTTGGTCTTCACCCGATGTCTGGTAAAGATGTGCTTAACCGTTGCTTTTAAGTTCTAAGTGATTACTTTAGAGTTTAAAGTAATCACTTAGAACCGTTACTCAAGAGTAACGGTTAAGCACATCTATACCAAACATCGGGTGAAGACCAAGAAAAAAAGGTCTTCACGCTCTCCGACTTCCAACTTTTCCCAAAAGTCGGGTGAAGTAGAGTAGAGATGTGCTTAACCGTTACTTTTGAGTAACGGTTCCAAGTGATTACTTTAGTAGAGCTATTCTACTTTTTAACAGTTACTTGTATTTGTTTAGGGAATCACGAATCAAAGACTTTTTTTAGTTTTGGTCCACACCCGATGGTTGGGGGAAAATTAGACGTCGGGTCCCCGAAAGCTGATTTTGGGGGGCCACGCATTGCCCAGTTTCGGCCCTGGTTGGCAAACGAATACATTTTGGAATCGGTATTTTGACAAAACGAATCTGTTACTCTCCGTTACTTCTTGTTAACCATTACTTTTTAACGAATGATTACTATTCGCTTAACTCTACGAAACACATAGTACCATAAGAGAATTTTAGCATTTGGGTACTGTCTTTACATTATGAAGTTTGGCCCTAATGGAGAAACTTTAGGCGCCCTGGTCTAAAGCCAACCAAAAACCTTACATGTTTTATCTACGTTGATCTGTAGGATGATCGAGCCATCTAAGAAGTTTCTGAGATTTATCTGCGTGTTTGGCAGATATTGTAGTTGGGCAGGCCATCTTAAATTTTTATAGCATTTATCTACAGGTATTGGTAAGTGTAGCTACATTAGTAAAACGGAAAACCGGAAGCCATAATTATACGACATGGGTGGGCAACCTTTTTCAGTCACACGGCCGTTTAAGAAAATATATTTCATCATATGGGCGCAAAATGAAAACCTTTAAAAAAAACACTGGTTGCATCTCCAAATCTGAGGCGACAATTAAAAAAAGTCTTACGGTGCTTTGTCTTCATATACTTGGCCTTGACTAAAATTATATACAACGAGACATAGTTCTTTCTACCTTAGGAGCACGCAGGCACGCTCGATCACTCGTTAAGAAATGTATTTATGTATAAAATTGCTTATGGCATCACAATAACTGTAAAAGGCCGCCGGTTGCTCACCCTTAGTCTACGATTTATTGCATTTCAAGGCCTTACTACGCGCATGCGTTTAACTTTTGCTTACACGTAAATGCCAGAGCATGATGAACTAGCATTTGCGTAGTTCTTTAGCTTGATGAGACAAAATGGGCCATCTACCCCAAAATCATAATTATAGCTAAATTTTGCTCTATATTTCAACTTGAAATAACCCCATGACAACCCCAATTTCATCAGTCATTTAATGAGCAATCATTGCCTCTTTTCGCGCACTTACACTACAACAATTTTAAGTTATATACCTGTGTTCAATCATTTTAGTTTTAAGTTTTACAGTATCATGATAAACAATTGCGCAAGCGGCTAACCTTCACTTTACCGTGTAAACCAAGGCGATCTCTATATCAAGGGGGTTATTACAGGATGCTCGTTAAGCGGTTTACGAGCTCGCAAACTGCTCGGTAAAAAAAATTTCCTCGCTAACGCGCTTTTCGGGATTATAGGATTTTCCAAGCTGGCGAACTCGCTCGGCAAGTAGCGAGAAAAAAAATGAGCACGTTAAGACGTTAAGTTACAGAGAGACAATTTCATTCACAACTAGCCATGGCAGAGCACAGGTTTTTACAGTAGGTCATAGTATAGTTTATGCACACTAGCTAGTACCCAGTATATGACACAACTAGAGCTTTACACAACTCTCAGTCTTGTTGTAAAATGATAGACTCAAGTTCAAGCTTATTCATTCTTGCGAAAGAGGCTAAGGCTCATCAAGTCACTACACTCTATCTCAAACATGACACATGTCAACAGAAAAATCAGATTTTCAAAAATATAGAACAAAACAAAAAAGAAAAATGCAAAGCATAGTCAACACACAAATACATACACATCAAACTAAGATTAGTAGACCAGCTGCTGATCACCGGTACTAGCTAGCGCCTAGTCTAGTGCTAAAACTGTGCCAGTGACTTATTACAAAGTTGGGATGGTTTTAACTTGATTACAGGTAAGAGTGTATGTAGTAATGGTGTCTACAGATGTACCGGTATAGGCTTGCTGTGACGTGTTAGACTAGCAGCTGCTCTTTGCTGGCTGGCACCTAGTCTGCTGCTAAAACTGTGCTACTACGCCTATTGCAAACATGCGTTGGCTGCAGACTTACTTAGAGGGTATGTACAGGGTGACCCAAAAAAAACGGAACCCAATTCTAATTATTCTAAATACACGGGTTCCGTTTTTTTTGGGTCACCCTGTAGAATGGAATCTTCCACCATTAACTGCGTGAGGCCATGGCCAGCAACTGCTAGTCTAGCACCTCACAACAAGCCTATACATCAGTGGACACCATTACTGCATACACTCTTTACCTATAACCAAGTCAAAACCATCCCAACTTTGTAATACTAGCGCAGTTTTAGCACTAAACTATGCGCTATAGCCAGCAAACAGCAGCTGCCAGTCTAGCACCCCACAACAAGCCTGTACATACCGAGCAGTTAGCGAGACACTCGGCTTTACCGAGTAACTGCTCTTTCTGCGAGCGCAACCTGTAATCCCTACTTTGCGAGCACGTTATCTCGGCTGCCGCTCGGAGAACTTCTCCTCCGAGGAGAATTAGCGAGAGAAATCACTCGCTAACGCATAAAATCCTGTAATCACCCCCCAGGCCAGGCCTGGACGTGCGACTCCGTTTCAAGACTGTAGGCGGTCACTTTTTCAATTCGCAAAATTTCAATACTGATGCGGTTGCATACCGATAGCCTATTGCTTTAAGTCTAGGACAAGGTCTAAGCAGAGTTTTCTTTATCAGATTTGTTCAACTCTTTCTCATTTTTGTTTCTCTATTATAATGGTCACGCATCAATACTAATAGATCAATTGTTTGAAAGAAACGTTACAGTGCATAAATTACAGTAGCAGCAGCAGCGAAAAAAGGCAGCAATGCAGTTTTGTAGCTTGCAGCAGCATTAATTTTTTTCATTTGGTTTGAAATCATGATATAAAATGCATGAATTTGTTTTTAAAAACTTAGTGCTAACCTTCTACCAAAACTCTGCTACTACGCTAAAGAAAAGGTAACTGGTAGCCTACTCTGATATTAAACACCGCTTTTCTTAGCATATTTAGCAAAAAATGCTTTACGCAGGCAGGCTTATTACAGACAGTGGCGTAAAAGAAAGTACCGATAGACTTTTACACGAAAAGTTTTTTCGAAAACGGGTAAGCCTAGCATTTTCGATAACGAGTATATTTAGCATAAAGTAACGCTACCCGAGCAGGTTTTACCGCAAAAAGCTAAAATGTAGTTAAGTTTCAAATTTTTAGCCACAATGTCGATTTCCTTGGTTAAAAAAAAAAAAAAAATTACACTGGATAATTTTGAGATTTTAGAAAGCTTGCACAGCACACAATATTAATATTTGACGAGCGCGTCACAAAAAGCTTCTGGGATGCAACAGCTTTTTTCAAAGCTATCAGGAGTATTGATAATAGAGGTTTTTCCAAATGCGAAAACCAGGGAGTCGAACCGGAGTTTTATAAACCGGTTTTACGCTATTTTTGTCGAACCTTAAGCGAACCTGAACCGTATTTTTCAAAATCGCAAAGAGCGAACTGGGACTGAACCGAATAATTTGAGTACTTGCGAACCTTAACCGAATCCGAACCGATTGGAAAAGCGGCTCGCTCCGTGAGATCACACGAATCACTTTGATCAGCGTAACCGATTGGCACTTTGAAGGTGGCTTATATTCAAAGAAATACAGTACTTGCACAGCACTACAAGCACGGTAAATTGGCCCGTCAATGTGAAGATATGTTTCTTTATCAAAGATTAGGCCGCCGGTGTCGGAGCATAGTAGCAATTTAATTACCTCGAACTTGGCTTTACTACAAGTATTTTGTGCATTATATTGGCCTGTTATTGCGAAGAAAAATTGCTTTGTACGTTTCATTTTTTAAATTGTGCTACTAGATTTATACCATTTTTTACTGCGAACCTGAACCGGAACTTTATAAACCAGTTTTGAAATATTTTTTACTGGAGCGAACCCAAACCGGAGCGTTTCAATTTATCTGAACCTTAACCGGGACTGAACCGAAATTTGAAACTGCTGTTGAACCCAAACCGATCCTGAACCGTAAAAATTTAACGGTTTGACTCCCTAGCGAAAACAGCTTTTTCAAAGCTGCTATTCTGATGCTATCTAATGCGTCCTGAATAGCACTAAAGGCTTGAATGAAAGCCAACGGAAAAGACAAGAGAGACAAATGGTAAAATAGAAAACTTCCAGAAACATAATATGCGAAAACAGACATTTTAGGGGGCCAGTTTTAAATTGCAATAACATGTCGACTTTTTTCCCAAAAAGTGTGTTGCAGCTTACCGATTGAATAAAATTTGCACTAAATATTGTTTGCGCGTCTTTGTTTATTGCATTCTATTTTAACGTATGGGTATCATGTTTTTTTAGCCTATATCATGTTTGGTTAGTTTTTATACGACATCATGACTATGGCTAGTTGCTTATTAACATAATTTTGCTTCGGCGGAATTTCTCACCGACATATAGCGTAAATATAATTAGGCATAGTTTGAAACCTTCGTGACACAAGTTTTAGATTTATAGTTGAGAGCTATAATTGCCTTTTAACGTTTTGTTAAATTCGATCGCTGCTAACTTAGTTTTTGTGAGCGCACAATAATTTGCACTTAAAAGTGCACCGTAGATTGTTGATTATGACCGAAATTAATTAATTTTATGTATCATAATACTTTAGTTTTAATCTTCGCAAAAGCATTATTTTGTATTGTCTCTGCGTAAGCACTTCATTTTTCATTTTTGGAGTATAATATACTCTAACTGCTCCGTATCTATGATTGTATATTTTTTTAGACTCATGTGTGAGTTGAAAATTCTTGGTTTTGCACATGGTTGTAACAGCTTTCTGTTTGTGCTTGCAGGAATTGGTTACTCGCAATCCTCATTTAAATTGAGGTTATAATCGCATAATATAGCCTCAATATTTACATCGCTTGGATCAGTTTATATAATCGAAATTTGTTTTTATGTTCTTGTATTATGCTTTTAACTCAAACCAAATCTTCATGATACTCGCGGTATTACGCCGAAGCGTGACTGTTACGAGTGGCGGGGCCCATCTCCGCGGTTTAGCGCCTGGGCTACACAGCTCCGAACGTCGCAGCGGTGGCGAGCCATTGGCGACACTGCCGATTTGACCGACTCGGGATTTAAACCCCAGATCTGCCGCACCGATTGCGTGTGCGCTAAGCAACTGAGCTAACGGTTTTATGTTTTTATAATTACATTCACATGCGAAACCGAAGGTGTTTAAATAATCAATACTGTTATTTGTTAAACATTTAATTTGTACCTGTTTCTTCTGACAATATAAAGCATTAGTGCAACGTTTTGTTGTGCATTTCTAGCGAAGCCTCCATTATTAAGTGATTATAACGACTGTCGTTTTAAGAATTAAACAAAGACACATTCACAAATTTTGATAGGAAGACCCAAATCTGGAAATTGAGCTTTTTTCTTTAGTTTTTGATTTTGAGACAAAGCGCCCGAATTTTCAGCTTGGGTGTTAATTACCCAATTTGTTGGTCTACAAGATTTAAGGTTAAACACCTAAATTGAGGGTTTGGATGTTGTGGTTTGGGTTTAAAGACCCCAAACTAGTTTGGGCAAAATTACCCTCTGCACTTGGGTTATGGATATTGGGTTAACAAACCTAACTTTGCAAATTGGGTCGTTATTACTCAAGTTGGCAAATTGGGTTTCTTAGCCGTCGAGCCCAAAATCATAACCCAAGAATTTTGGGTTTACGTTACTCAATTTGATTTACAGTGTTCTTCACGCTCCATTTAAAAATTTCTACATACGCCCATGCTAAGCATATTTGATATCAAATCAAATCTTGATTATACTCGCGGTATTGCGCCGAAGCGTGTAACGAGTGGCGGGGCCCATCTCCGCGGCTTAGCGCCTAGGCTACACAGCTCCGAAGAAGGTGGCGAGCCGTTGACGACACTGTGCCAATTTGACCAGTCCGAGAATCGAACCCCAGACCTCCCGCACCGAGAGTGTGCGCTTAGCAACTGAGCTAACGGCCGGTGCTCATATTTGACATTCCGAAGTTAAAAACATTCCTCATTATTATTTCGCGTTTGGAATTGTATGTACTGCACAGTAATGTGGAACAGTTTTTTTGCGAGTGTTTTTTCGCATTTTACAATTTTCATATTATCTGCAGTGTTGTCGCAACTTGCATCTTGACACCGCTGCTTGAATGAGAATCTCAAACCGTAGTATTTGATGCGCGAATGCGCTTATACAGTATACACGTGTGCACGCACCTTCTCGTAAATTAACCTGCGCATGCTTAGATGCGTTTGCGCGGGCTTCTGAGATTTACTTTTCTTGGGTGAGTAGTGTGAGTACAGTGTGAGTAGTGTGAGTAGTGTGAGTTTGAACGGTACACTTTCTGGTGTTGGTACGCTAATGAGAATATAACATACTCCTTCCTTCAAGTAGGCTATCAGGTTAATTTTTGATTAACGCGAACGCAGACTTTAGAGTTTAATGCTTCATGAACAAGATATCATTCTTTAACATATACCTGAGAGAAATTTTTGCGGGGAGGTTTCTCACCATGCTGCAAGCTATGGGAGGTTAAACCTCTCCAACTCCCCGCAAGTCGGCGCCGGTGGAGGGGGCAATCAATTTTGACCAAAGGGGGGACAACGGAGTGCAGTGTGTTCCCACCAAAGACCTTTTTTTTGGAGATGGACATACGAAGACCAGTTTTAATGATAAAGACATGTCTTCACTATTTTTTTTTATAAAACGACCTGCTAAAAGTGCTGTTTTACCCCTCCCCCCTTCCCGAAATTTCTGGCTGGCAACGCCACTAGTAATATTGCAACTTAACGTAAAAAAAAGTGTTATAGTCGAGGTTGCAGCGGTTTTTCATTTGCTCCGAATAGCAAAGGAGAACCGAAATTCCATACCCGTAAAAACGTTTTCATTCTCTGAATCTCGACTAAAAAAGAATTGATACACCAAAACTGATATCAATTTTCTAAAAGATGTTTAAATCCAAAGCTACTTGGAGTAATCTTTCAAGCTCTTTAAATCTCCGCTCAATCGATGCGAAAGTTAATGTTTAATGGATGAGTTGATGCATCACAGCGAATGTTGGATCGGTTAATGAACCAGCACCAGCTCGTGAATGCGTACTTTTCAAAAGCAAAATGCAATCAAGGTATAATGTTTTGGCGGCAGTTTGAATTCAAACTAATGAGACACAGGTAATATAAATGTTTGACGAACATAAATTAAAACTGAAACGCAGAATATAAAGTAATAAATCTAAACTTGAATTCGAGAATAGAGCTATATGTTAAAAGGTTTCACTTGCCAGGAACCCAGCATTCTGCTCAGAGCAAAACGAAATAAATTTGAACTAACATTATAAATGCCGCTTGTCTAGAAACTATATTTTGCCTTAACAGAACGTGATCGCCTTGTAATTATTCCCACGTGACATTATCTTGGTGAAACCATGCAGTGCCTCGAACTGTAACCTTTAACTGTTCCTAAATTGAAACAACTTACTCGGCGGGTAGATAAGATAAACCATAGATGAATATAGGTAAGTCCACATAGCTTGAATCAGAGTTTCTTCTAACATAATCATCCCACAATCTTTCAACCACTTCAAGCATGTTCCGGCAGGTCGCTGTTTATTATGTAATCCTCCAGTATTATTGGAAGTACATGATTCGATATCAATCACATTGTCCACCATATTTTGATTTAAACGATCTCAAATAAGTTAATGCTTAAATCTATTCGTACGAAGTGCTGCAACAGCAAAATAATATGCATGCATTATTAAGCCTATTTCAAAGTTTCCTTTGATGTTATGGAAACATTTTATTTATCTGGTATAAAGCATGTTCGGTCCTGGTGTCCTCTCCTATAGATTGCCATTTTAACGGGGTGGGGAGGCTTGAGTTTTCAATGATTCTTAGAGAAATGCCGTCTATAGTGTTTAATCACTTCTATCAGGGTTACCCAAGGTTGTAAGGTCGAAGGAGAGAAACACACTAAGTAGCAATCCAATGCTGTAGCCAGGGAAGCGGAAACGGTCAAATTTTAATGGAAGTGGAAGCGCAATCTAATAAGTTATTAGATATTGTTTTATTCAATTTATTAGATATTATTTTACAATGCTAGATTCGCATGGATGCCAGATCTCATCATAGATAGGTTGATCCTAACAGAATAAGGTCCTTTAGGCTGCACTCAATGTCTTTAAATTTTTAATAATTTTTTTGCTTAAATCAAAAATGCAATAAACTCGTTAGACTCGGTTCAAAAAGACCTATTGGATCGATAGGAGGAGAAATATGCCTATAAATAAGCAAAAGCGACTTCTAGCAGTGAAGTGAAATGGAGAATGGTCTCTACCTACTTTTCATAAAATTAAGTAAATAAAAAAATGTATACCGTATGTACTCGTTTTGTAGTCCGGGCCCTTAATTTTTTCAACCAAACTCACTTTTGGGCTCTTATTCAAGCACGGGCGCTTGTCATTTTCAAAGTAAAATTATGCACAAAAATTATTTTTGAGGACAAATGTCTGAATGTTTCACGACATTAATCTTTTTTCCGTGTCAATTTATTTACGTAATCAATGTGGTTGCCAGAACTTTTGTCACTTGGAACTTTTGTCACGGAACTTTCGTCATGCTATACTTCGACGAATCCTGCAATATATCGCGTTAGTTTGCTTTCGCATTCCGGTCATATTTTAGGGTCAAATCCGATCATCACGCGAAACCTTTGTCACACTACTGCATACATCGACGTTCGTCACGCGAAACTTTCGTCACACTATTGTTTACAGTGACGATGTTTAAGTTAGGGTTAGAGATCGAAATTCGAAGCCTCAATTTTGAAGTTAGAGTTATAGATTAGGTTAGTGTTAGGTTCGGTTAGGGCAGGAGATCCCAACCTGTGGTACTAGGGTTAGGATTCGTTTAGGGCAGGGGTTCCCAACCTGTGGTACGAGTACCATCCGGAAGCTTTTCAAGTGGTACGAGCGATATTTCCAAAAATGCAAAAAGAATTTGATTTCGCGGAATCCTCACTAATACTTTTTTGCTTTACAACTGAAATACGTTGCATGAAAATAAGTTACCTAAAGAGATATTGTGTATAATCACGTGCGTAGACCTTATATGGGCATCGCCAATATAGTAAGGGCGGGGTCCAACATACCCGTGAAAAATTCTTTACCAAACAATTTTTGCGCCAAAGCGCTCTGCTAGGTCTGCAGTATCACCAAAAAAAAACTGTAAAAAAAAACCCCATGGGAACTCCCTACAGAGCTTCTCAAAGTTTGGATACATATGATGACGTCATATGCACGCATGAAAAATTATCCCCCTGTTATATCGTTTAAGTGTTTTTCTGAAGTCTTGTTTTGCACTAATTAACTTTTTGTAACATTTGAGAAAAAATAAACCCAGTGACGTAATAGAATGAGGTAATAACGGTGGCCATAGCGCCTTTAGTGCCAAAATTTCAATTTAAAATGAAAAGTGAATAGATTAGCACTTTTGACTTTGAAATTACAAACGTGATGAAGAGATAAGGAGGCCTACCTACGTTGGTGCTTCAACACGTCATTCCATTGTGATGACGTCACAATCACGCCATTTATTGTAATAAGCTGGAGTAGGTCTATTTCATTTTTTCCAATTTGCTTGAATAAACAAAAAATTACAATGTTTCATTTTTTCCAATTTGCTTGAATAAACAAAAAATTACAATGTTTGATTATAAGCCATGTTTTCATCGGTAATTACAAGCTAAGTCGCAGTGCGTTTGTTGAAACAATTTCCCTGACATTCAACACATGCAGAAATGCAATTCAATCAATTTTTGAGGCTAATGCACCGGTTATTTGCACACTTTGTTTTGCATTTGCAGCAAAATAAACTTTTTAGGATTGTGTGGTGCAATTGCGCTGAGTGTTCCCACTGGTTCGAGTCCCAGTTCGGTTGATTTCCAGCCAAAGTCTTTTGCATCTCGGGATGACGCGATGAGAGTGAGCCAATCATGGCATTGTAAATATGCTCGCAAGCTGTGTTGCTCAGTTGCGTAGTGAAAGGTGGTAGCTTTTTTGAATGCATAAGACCCTTCGCTACCATGTCATTAAAATAGCGATGACGTAATCAAGGAAGTGTTGGTGGTAAACCTGATGATTAGGGCCATTTCTTTTTACCTAAAAATATATATTTTTGACTTTATTTTAGTAAAATTTTGACTTTATTTTGACTTAACCGCTTCCGCCTATTATTTATGTCTTGTTGCACTTTATTAATTAAATATGTTTTATAATCTGCAATTTACACGAGTTTTTAAAGAAAAAGGTAGCCTACTTCGAGCATTTTCTTAATTACTCAGTGTTGAAGCTAATGCAACAAAGCGACGCATGACGTTAAAACTGCAAGCTGCAATCGCAATCGCCTGAGGGATCTGACTCTAGCAGGGCTGCTTCTGCCCTGCTGTCCAGGCTTGACAGAAAACGCATGGACCGATAGTCTGAGGCAGTCCAAACCGTCGACTTTTCTCACTCCAGTCGTAAAGCATGGAGCATATTAAACAACTTAACTGGTAGATCACGACGCTCCCGTCGGCATTGTGCAGTTTCAGCCAATGACATCGCATCAGTACTGGTCAATAACGGCAAATACGAGGATATCGATCGCAAGTCATCCCGGCTTGTGTCTCAAGAAGTGTCTGATCTTTGGAGGGCCTCTACAACAAGTGCAGTGAATGTCTGTGGAAGCTTTACTCCCTCAGAATTCGCAGCCGCCCTCAAACATCTGAAACCAGGAAAAGCTCCAGGCCCAGACTCTATCTGCCCTGAGCTTTTGCTCCATGCTGCAGCTGCCCTGAAATCCTGGCTGTGTGGTTTTCTTTCATCCTGTTTGCACCACCTCAAAATTCCAAAAATCTGGAGAAGAGCGTTGGTTGTCGCGATCCCCAAACCAATGAAACCTGTAGAGGACCCCAAGAGCTATCGCCCCATCTCTTTGCTCTGTGCCCCCTACAAGATCCTCGAGAGGCTCATTTACACCCGTATCGAGCCCATTGTCGACCCGCTTCTTCCTCGGGAGCAAGCTGGGTTCCGACAGGGGAGGTCCACGGTAGACCAAACTGTTCTACTTACCCAACACATCGAGGACTCATTTAAAACCAAGAAGAAGGCCGGTGCTGTTTTTGTCGATCTGACAGCTGCTTATGACACTGTTTGGCATCGTGGCCTCACCTGTAAGCTGCTGAGACTCCTTCCTGATAAACACATGGTCCAAACAATTATGGAACTTATCCGGAATAGAAGTTTCACCCTTTCCATCGGTGACAGCAAGCGAAGCAGGTTACGACGTTTGCGAAATGTCCTCCCACAGGGATCAGTCTTGGCTCCCCTCCTTTTTAATATCTACACATACAATCTGCTTTCCACAATTTCCCAGAGGTATGCGTATGCCGACGACCTGGCATTGATGCATACCTCGAAAGACTGGAAGACTTTGGAGGGCACTCTAAGCCAAGACGTGACAACATTTTCAGCGTATCTCCAGACTTGGAGGCTGAAGCTCAGCCACACTAAGACGGTGACAACGGCCTTTTATTTAAACAGCCGAGAGGCGAAACGTGAGCTCAAAATCTTCAACAACGGCAAACTATTGCCATACTGTCCAACTCCAACCTATCTTGGTGTAAAGCTGAACAGGTCGCTCATTTTTCGTCATCACCTAGAGGCATTGCGCAAGAAACTTTCCACTCGAATCACACTGTTGAGGCGACTTGCAGGCTCGGGATGGGGTGCAGGAGCCAAAACATTGCGAACAGCCGCCTTGCCCCTGGTTTACTCCACAGCTGAGTACTGTGCACCTGTTTGGTGTCGTAGTGCTCACACTCGGCTAATCGACAGTGTTTTAAATGACGCCTTGCGCATTGTCACTGGATGTCTGCGACCCACTCCAACGGACTACTTGCCAATCCTCGCAGGCATCCAGCCAGCTGAACTTCGCCGTCAAGAAGCGACACTCTCCCTGGCTAACCGCGCCACCCTTAACCCTGATCATATTCTACATGAGCAGCTGGTCGGGAAACAAAATGCGCACCAGGGAAGGCTCAAATCAAGACGTCCGTTTGTACCCGCTGCACAGAAACTACTGGATAGTCTGACCGAGTCAGACATTCGTGCAGCGCAGTGGATAGATTATGTATGGAACATGAAGTACTTAAAAAGTGCATCAAGGCTTCATGCTTTTATTCCCAGGGCCAGTTCTAAGCCTCTTGGAATGGGTTTGCCCAGAACATCTTGGGTAAAACTGAATCGTCTGCGGACTGGCGTAGGGCGATTGCACTCATCCATGTACAAATGGGCTGTTGCTCCTTCACCGAATTGTGAGTGTGGTGCCTCTGAGCAAACTGCAGACCACATCATTTCTACATGCCCCCTACATCGTGCACCAAAAGGAATACAAGGTCTGTTGGTCCTGGATGATGACACCCGACGCTGGCTCAAAATCAATGCCGTCAACATCTAAAGTGTCGGAAGAGGATGCCGAACCACACGACGACGACGACGACGACGTTAAAACCTAGGATAACGAATCATTGTGTGTACCGGTATCAATTAGTGTGTTACTGTAATACAAAAATTGCGTTGCTATCGCAACTGTACTGTACACTAACAGTACGTCTATAATTTTTTTAACGAAAGCCACGCAGTATACTTACAAGGACGTTTTATTGTAATACAGCATCATATATTTTTTTGCGTTCTTAGCATCAAAATTTCTGTCTTTTCTCAGTAATTTATTGAACATAGAAAACGACCTCGCAACAGCAGCAGAGGTTGGCTGGGCTTTTTGCAATAGTGCGTAGCTTGTTGGGTCAATTGTCAAGTTAATACAGTTTATAATTGTTTCTAAATAAGAGTTGGATAGTCGTTTGTTAATGTAGTCTTTAATTGCGCAAGGATCATCATCGAATTGCTCATTCTTCACCAGTCCGTATGCTTTGGTTATTGTGCAGGCACTTCTTTCTACGAACTCTACGTTGGCTGCTAGAGTCCGGTATTGATTTATTTTAACCAAGTCCGACACCAAACCTTCCACATTGATAGCGTCTTTTGCTCTGCTGACTAAGAGGCCTGCACTTGTCCAATTGTTGACAATGGTACGAACAGCTGGAAGGTTCTCGCTATAATATAAGACAGCTCTAAGCCAAGTTGCCCATCTTGTAATTACAGGGTTAGGAGGAGATGGCAGACCAGCATCATGAAAATCTTTCTTGCGATCTTTGTTTTTGATTGTTGCTGCCTTGATCGTTGCTATTACTTGATCAATATTTTTAAAATCAGCACGCACACGCATAGCGCAGTAATGTACTGTAGTAAGTGCGCAACGCAGGTGACATGCATCAAAGAAGGGTATAATTCCTTTAACGTCTTTCCAGCCGAAGACATGTACCGAGCAGCATCAGTCAAGAACAATGAAAAATTCTCGCGTTTTATTTCAAGTTGTCGCAATATGTCATCCACAGTGTGCAGAATAATACTGCTATTAACACTGCGACCGCTGTCAAGTGGATGGCAATTAACGAGGAATGTCTGATTTGGAGCATCTAAGCTGCCCACAAGCACACTAATATACTTTTGTTTAGCAACCTCTGCTTCATCCACAATCAAAAAAATTTTAAACGTCATGGCAATGGCGATCAAAGACAGTGAGACCCGCTCGCTTCGCCTCACTGAGCTAAACCTGCAGTACTTTTATAGGAGGTTCTTGTGCCTTTCTGTTTCCATACGTTCATGCCAATAAAATGAAACATGAGCTTTGCTGGTTTTCGATTATCTCGGGCAGTTTTGACCTTTCTTACGAACTTTTGTTCTTGGTTGATAATCATTACTAAAGTTGTTAAAATTAATGTTTCTTCGGCTTCGTTTTATGGTTTAATTTAATGTTTTTTTCGGCTTCGGTTTACAGTATAGTTCTCCTAGTTATTTTGTAGAACATATTCACGAGTTCTGTAGGGTTTCACAGTTAATTTCGAGATTTCTGCAGTTGACTTGATTTCATTTCCAAGCGCGCATGATGCTTTTAGGCATGATGCTTTTACGCATGATCTTTTAGGCCTTGTTACGCTATCAGAAAAAACGCCTAGAAAATGGATTTCGTGATACCCACCAAAGAACTCGATGAAACTTCGTAAATTTGAAGTAAATTCGTAAAACATAAGAAATGCTGAATTTAAATCTCATGTCTTCCGTGTCCAGCAGGTGCTGTTACGTCATAATGACGTCATAAAGACAAAAATAGCTCTTTCAAAGGTGCAGAAATTCCACACACTTAGAAGCCTCTATAAATTTTTTTGTAGTAGATTTAAATGCGTCAGACCACTTTCAAAGTAATCTTTGGTTGACAGATATGTCTGTGCCCAACTGTGACGTCATAATTTGATGACATCATAACCCACAAAAAAAGATTTTGTAAAAACAATTATTTTTTCTGGATGGGGTGTATATAGTTCCTCATAACTTCGGTTGTATTACGTTTAACAAGCTGAAAATCGGTGTGAAAAATTCAAATATACATATTACCACATTTGCGAAATTTCGACCAGTTTTATTCCGTATTTTTTTTGCTATTGACCTACAATGATTACATATTAACCATTAGCTTAAACCGCAACCAGACCAGAAAATAAATAATCATATCGAGTAATTGCTTCCAACTTCTTGTGTTAGTAATACAAACACTTTAAAATAGTTTGGAGACATCTTCGGTCATTAATTTGCCGTCATAATTTGATGCTCCGGATGGCAGATGCTTTCCCGTAGCCCGGAACGTTACTCTGTCTACGCTATTTAATCTGGCTGACAGAAACCGAATCTGTCCTAACGGCGGGACACCTAACGATGTTCAAGCTGGGCAGCGGCAAACGTCCTTTTCAGGACGGGGCGATGCGCATCTTCGGCGCACCGTCAACAAGTTCCAAAGGCCCAGCATCCTCCAACTGAACATCGAAGGCCTCACTGCAAGCAAGATGAGCGTGTTGTATCATCTTGCGTTACAGTGTGAGGCACTCGTCATTCTCTTACAGGAAACCCATTGCACCTCGGTAGAAAGGCTAGATCTTCCGAGCTGCCATCTAGCTGGGTTTTCTTTGAGCAGGAAACATGGTCTTGCTACGTTTGTCCATGAGCGTCTGAAGTGGATCCCAATCGACCAGTCCCCACCAACATCGGAGATCGAGTGGGTGTGCGTGGATGTTGATAACTATAAAATAGTCAACGTCTACAAACCCCATCCAACACAGATGCAAGCATCTGATCTTCCAGCATTCCCTCATCCCTGCCTCTATGCTGGCGACTTCAACTGCCACCATGTTGACTGGGGCTATGATAATAGCAATCCAGATAGTGAATGCCTGGCTGGCTGGGCCAGTGCCAACAACTTCACCTTGCTATATAGCCCCAAGGAGGCCGCCAGTTTCCACTCTGGCCGCTGAAAAACAGACACCAACCCGAATCTTGCATTTGCCAGTGTCGATTTGGACAGTCGCTTACCTGACAGATGTATCTTAGGAAAGTTCCCAAGGTCACAACACCGACCCTCGCTTATAAGTCCACCCAAACTTGCCCATCCAAAACCGAGCAAGCCTGTAAAGCGATGGAACTTCCGCAAGGCCATCTGGGACCACTATTCTAACCTAACCAACAAACTGGCCAAGAGTATACCGCCACCTGAATCTTAGAATATCGATCAGGTTTACCAGTGCTTTTGCAAGGTAATAAGCACTGCGGCGAAGAAATGCATCCCTCGTGGTTGACGATCAAACCACATACCTTGCTGGGATGCGGAGTGTGAAAACCTCTATCAGCATTTCCTGCAGTCACCTGGGGGCCCTGATTTGGATAGGGCTGCCACAGCCCTACTCACAAGGCTCGACGGGAAGCGGAGAAATCGCTGGTCCGAGACGGTCTGCAACATTGACTTTTCGCACTCCAGCCGGCTGGCATGGAATGCTATAAACAACTTGACTGGTAGGTCACGACAATCCCCTCGTCAATGTCCCGTTTCAGCTGATGCTATTGCTTCTCAGCTGGTTAAAAACGGAAAATACGAAGATGTGAATCGGCGCTCATCTCGGCTCGTTTTACAGGAGGTGTCTGACCTTTGGAGGGCTGATCCATTGCATCCTGCAAATGTCTCCGGAAGTTTCTCTCATCAGGAGTTCGCTGCTGCCCTCCAACATTTAAAACCAGGCAAAGCTCCTGGACCTGATTCCATTTGCCCGGAGCTAAAAATCCATGCTGGAGCCGGCTTAAAATCTTGGCTACGTGGCTTCCTATCTTCCTGCCTGCACCATCTCAAAATTCCTAAGATCTGGAGAAGAGTGCTAGTAGTAGCGGTCCCAAAGCCTTCGAAACCTGTAGAAGACCCAAGGAGCTATCGTCCGATCTCCTTGCTCTGTGTTCCCTACAAGATTCCCGAGCGACTTATCTAAGCCCGCGTCGAATCTTTTATTGACCCTCTGCTCCCACGGGAACAGGCGGGTTTTCGACGCGGAATATCCACTGTGGATAAAGTCACTTTGCTCACGCAAAGCATTGAGAATGCATTTGAAGCGAAAAAGAAGGCCGGTGCAGTCTTTATCGACCTGACAGCTGCCTATGACACTGTCTGGCACCGTGGCCTCACCTGCAAGCTGTTGCGGCTTCTGCCGGACAAGCACATGGTTCGTATGATTATGGAGCTGATCCTCAACAGAAGCTTCACCCTTACAACTGGCGACAGCAAGCCTAGCAGGTTACGACGCCTGAGAAATGGCGTCCCCCAGGGATCGGTCCTGGCCCCCCTCCTTTTCAACATCTATACATATGATATTCCCTCCATAACCTCCAAGAAGTTCGCCTATGCCGACGACCTGGCGATACTTCATACATCTGGAGAATGGAAGAAGTTGGAAAGGACTCTAAGCCAGGACATAACTACATTCTCGGAATATCTCCAGACCTGGCGACTGAAGCTTAGCCACACTAAATCGGTGACGGCGGCCTTTCACCTCCACAATCGAGAGGCTAAGCGTGAGCTTAAGGTCTGTAACATCGGTAAGACCTTACCTTTCCGCCCAGTTCCCACTTATCTTGGGGTCAAACTGGACAGATCGCTCACATATCGTCCTCACCTGGAAGCATTGCGCAAGAAGTTATGTGCTCGCGTCTCACTGTTGAGGCGACTTGTTGGAACAGGTTGGGGTGCTAGCGCCAAAACATTACGCACAGCTGCCCTGTCTCTGGTCTACTCGACTGCCGAGTACTGCGCACCAGTCTGGTGTCGCAGCGCGCACACACGCCTCATCGACAGTGTATTAAATGACGCCTTGCGCATTGTTACTGGGTGCCTGCGTCCCACTCCATCGGTCTACCTTCCGGTTCTTTCAGGCATCCAGCCAGCTGAGCTTCGCCGCCAAGGAGCGACACTCTCCCTAGCCAACCGCAGCTCCCTAGACCCTGACCACATTTTACATAGCCAGTTTCATGAGTCACAGGACGTATGTAGGGAGAGATTAAAATCTAGACACTCATTTGTACCTGCTGCTCGGAAATTACTAGACAGTCTTTCTGAGATGGACGTCCGTGCAGCCCAGTGGACGAACACGAAATGGGACATGGAGTACTCTGCCAACGCATTGTCACTCCACGCTTTCATTCCCAAGGCTGGCTCCAGACCCTTGGGTATGGGTCTGCCGAGGGCAGCCTGGGTCAAGCTCAACCGTCTGCGTTCTGGTGTTAAATGTTTCTGTTCGTCCATGTACAAATGGGGTCTCGCTCCTCTAGCGAATTGTGATTGTGATGCCAGTGAACAAACCGCAGATCACATCATCTCACAGTGTCCCATACATCGGGCACCCCGAGGTATGTTTGGTCTAATGGTTTTGGATGACGAAACAAGATGCTGGCTGAAGTCCCTTACAGTTAGCATCTGACCCAAGCAGTTTGGTGGCCAGGGTGGTAAAAGGATAAACCCTCGGCCTTGGTCCTTCCATATGTCTTGGAAGAGATGCCCCGCCAAATGACGACGACGACGAATAATTTGCCTCTATTCATGGCGCACTTAACAACAGGCCTTGCCATCGTGCGAGTCGGCATTTTTTGTGGAGGCTGATCGTTAGAGATGGGCGAATAGTAATTATTCGTTAAAAAGTAACGGTTAACAAGAAGTAACGGATAGTAACAGATTCGTTTTGTCAATATACCGATTCCAAATTGTATTCGTGTGCCATCTACAATACAAGATACTGGAAATGAAAACCAGGCCAAATGAAAATACTGGTTTGAACCGGTTTATGTCGCATTTTTTCTTGCTTTTCATTTCACCGCGAAAACAGCGGAACTATAAATACCGTGCCGTGGTTGAATCTATATGATGTCATCATTTCGGCATAGACTTATTGCGATCAAGGCAATAGAAATGTCTGCGCTACAGTCAAATCTCGATACTATGCCACTCCGCTTCTGTGCCACTCTCGATACTATGCCGCTTTTGATCGTCCCAACGAAATTTAATAAAAAATAAAGTTGCTATGTCTTCCCTTAATCTCGATACTATGCCACGTGAGATTTATGAATGATTAGTAAAATGAGCCTTGTGACAAGTCAATGAACAACAGTATGCCACGTTCTGTGCTGCATAACTGCAGCACAGAAGCCTACAGCACGTTTGAGGTCAAAATTTCATTTCAAATCGATGTTTTACCCAAAATGTTAACTCAGAAGCGCAAGCTAACTGATTTCAACCAAGTTACAAAAGGCCTCCTTATTTTTATTTCACTATGCTTCTGCTGACAAGTCAACAAATTCCTTCACGCTTGCGTGGCAGACGAACGAGAAAGAATATTTGTTTGCGGCCAGTTTGATATTTTTTCTCTTTTATCCGCCTTGACGCTCACAAGCAGAGAGAAAATATCTGGTACCTGTACTTGGTATTTGGTAATCATTATAGGCAGTGGCGTAGCTAGGGGTTTTGCCGCCCGGGGCGGTTTAAAAAATTGCGCCCCCGAATGAGCAATAATTTTTTAAGCATTAATCAGCTTCAAATTCGGTCATCTATTCTGCATGACAAAATATGTGTTAAAAGCGCGCTGACTCGCAAACTACGGCAACGGTTACGAAACTAGTGTGTATTAACAAGGTTAGTTAATTAGTGTCTTTCATTTCAGTACCGTCGACACAACTATAATACGCAAAAATGATATGCAAATGTCTGTGTCGTACCCAAGATTTGGCAAAGGGGGGTCCATAACCGGGGGTCTAGGGGTGAAACCCTCAGCCGCCGCGGGCCAAGGGGGTCTGGGGACGCAGCCCCCAGCGGCCAACGAATTTTTACGGTTTTCACATAAAAAAAAACTCATTTTAGCACACTTTTTTATCGAAAAAGGGCATACGGTGATGCAGTCACTATGGACCAGTTGCGTAGCGAAAATTTTTAAAAGGGTAGGGCCATAATTTGCTAATGTACAACTTTTTTTCAAACGTAATTTTTTTTCGGCAGAACAAATTTAAAGCTGATTAAGGAACAAGAAAAGCTCTAATGGGGCCCGGGGGCATGCTCTCCCGAAAATTTTTTGAAAATTTCCCTGCTGTAATGGTTATTTTAGTGCTTTTTGAATAATTTTCTGGCAAAGTTTGTTTAAATTTTTTGACCCTAATTGGGAGTGCTTTGCCAAATATAATGCTTTTTGTACGCAAGTTTTCGATTAGGCTATGCGTGCTTAAGGCGTAAGAACAGAACAGAATTTTAGTAGACACCGGCGAGACACACACTTCAATTTAGCTATTAGGCCTATGAAACAATAAACACGGGTGTCGAGGTATAGCGTGAAAGACCACTATTCTGCAGCCGAAGGCTACATGGTCGCCGAGTCTCCGCCTCCTCATAACAATGCTTATCGCTATTTAAGAGGTTCGAAAGTATGGAAAAATTGCATACACCAAAAACATTTTAAAAATGGCCGGTGTGAGGATGCATAACCCTCATCCTACCCCCTTGGATCCGCCCCTGGCCATAAGCTAAAGAAACCATCATAAGAGTCTGGCATATTTTAGTCACTTGGTACCATTAGTTGTTCTTTTTTACTAAAAGGCAGAGTCAAAGAGGGGGGGGGGGTGGTTCAATGCCTCCTCCCCCCTAAATACGCTCCTGCTATGGACAATTAATGCAAAAATATTTTCGAAGATTATGTCTAAAGACAGAGGCTTGGCTAAAATAAGTGAAAGGAGGCTGCAACCATTATTAGTTCGAGAAATTGTATACTAAGGTTATGGTTTAGCACCTTATTATAATGCCAAAGAGGGGCGGGAGGACACGGCGAATCGAATAATGCAAAGACGAAGAAAAAAACAGTACGCAATGGTGACATAATAAACATTGAAATCAAATCTTTATTATAGTCGCTGGAATGCATTGAAGCGTAAACGAGATAGCGGGCCCATTTCCGCGACTTTGAGCCTGGGCATTGAGCAACACAGTAAGATGATTTACGGTCAGCAAGTACGCGATATAGCAAAGAAATGATTGTTCGAAATAATTAGGAAAAAAATTACATAAAGCTTATCCAAAATGCCGCCCTGGGGGTGAAACCCCCATTCGCCAGAGGCCGGCGTAGCCCCCAGCCGCCAACGAATTTTTACGGGTTTTACATAAAAAAACACTCATTGTAGCACATTTTTTTATCGAAAAAGGGCATGCAGTGATGCGGTCACTATGAACAATGCAAAAATATTTCCGCAGCTTATGTCTAAAGACAGAGGCTTGGCTAAAATAAGTGAAAGGAGGCTGCAACCATTATTAATTCAAGAAATTGTAGATGAAGTTAGGTTTTAGCACCTTATTACATTGCCGAAGGGGGGGAGAGACATGGCGATTTAAATAATACAAAGATGAAGAAAAAAACAGTACGCAATTGTGACGTAATAAACATTGAAATCAAATCTTTATTATAGTCGCTGGAATGCATTGAAGCGTAAACGAGATGGCGGGCCCATTTCCGCGACTTTGAGCCAGGGCATTGAGCAACAGAGTAAGATAATTTACGATTAGCAAGTAAGCGACAGATGTGGGCAGAGTACTTTTTTAAAGTACCGGCGGTACCGGTACTCGGTACTATCTTAAAAGTACCGGCGGTACCGGTACTCGATACTTGAATATCAACAGTACCGACGGTAGTACCGCGGTACTTTTGTCGGTGACGGTACTTTTCAAAAAAAGTTTCAGAAGGAAAGTACTGCCCTATATTTTGTTGATTTTTAAGTAAAACTGTACAGTTTCATAATAATTAGGCCCATAGCTATTAGCTAGATAAATCCTAAGTTACTCAATATTGCAGTGTTACCGGTAGTACTTGGTACGGCACAATTCACGAATTGTGAACTATGCATCAACCATCAAAAAACGGTACAAAACAAGCTATAGTTAGTGCCAGTGGTTAGCGTAACCAAAATCAGAAAAAATGCAACTATTTCCCTCGCCCATAAGAATGGGCCGGCACGCATAAAGCGAAAACTTTTTGTATTGGAGATTACTTTTTTCGCAGAATGCGACAAAAAGATTGTTTAAGAATTTTGAATGAATTGGGACCCCTAACCAGAAGTGGCCTACGCTGGAGTTTTCAAAGGAAGGAGATCGTCATAAATCATAATGACGTCAAACCTCTTAGTGAAATCATTAAAATAGAAACAGAATTTTTAACATTGGAGTGTGTAGAGAAGGGGTGCCCAATTTTTTTTTAGAAGCACCAGATTTGATAATGTAAAAGTGCTCGAGGAGTCGAAGGCCAATAATATTTTAAGGTATGCTTTGCTATTTTTTAAAATTTGCTGCACTCGGATCTTCATGTAGGATAAATCGTTCTCACTTTTTCATGGCGGCTAATTTTCGTGTCGGTGATTATCAGAAAGCACTCAAAGCTGTAAGTTAGATTCATGAGATCATAATAAACGACAATACTTCGTGTGACCACGGACAAGGACAATATGAAAACTCATGATCGCGAGACTGGAGACCTTGGGTGTAGAGCAGTGATTCTCAAACATTTTTGTTCTACCGCTTCCTCTTGGAAGTTGAAGACTTTCATCACCCCCTTAACAGGAAATAAGTTTTAAGAGGGGTGTACGCTGTGCGTAGGTATTTTCTAAGATGGGGTTGCGTAAGTGCAAGGACACGTTTTGCTTTGAGAGTTTAGTATCTTATGAATTAAGATATAGCAAGCGATTAAGTTGGTTGGTGCGAAAAGCATATGCGCATTAGGAGTTAGGAATAAATCCCATAACGGAACGGACAGATGGCAATACGCTACAAAGTAAGATGGGAAGAGCTGCTGCAATAAACTGTCATAATCAGCAATGATTAGTTTGAAACATTATACAAGAATTTGTCGAGCTGACACCAGTAAATGTAATACAAAATATAGTAAGGCCTATGCTATTAAATTAGGCCTCAGGCCAGTAATGTTTAGAATGTGGGCCTTCAAAAAAACTAAATTGATTTCCGCTCACTAATAAAAAGGTCGATATCGATCGAATTTCATCGGATTCACAAGAAAAAGTACTTAATTATTTTACATTTTCGCATCTTTCTAAGGAAATTCACTCAAGAAACATTATTGCAGAGAGTTCTAAGTCGGTGGAATGTCTGACGGCAGCGTGGCCGAGTGGTGCGAAGGGTCGTTTTTGCGACGGCCATGCTCGCAAGGTTGACGGTTCAACTCCCATCCAAGCCTGGTTGTTGCGTCCTTGGACAAGATGCTTCTTCACAATTATCTTTGCTTGGAGAACCGACGAAACGGAACTACAGTATTGAAATACTTTTACTCTGAATTGTCTTTTAAAAACAAGACCGTTTGGGAAAGACAGTCTAATTCTAAAAGACCATTCCTTTTCGGCTTCAAAATATCTTTTCCAGAGGAAAAAAATCTTTCTATCGCCGCGCTTGACGGGATAGCAATATTGTACATTAAAAACAAATCTTTCAAACGATTGCTACGGAGAAGTATCTGAGCAACCTTCTCCTTTTTTTATTATAAAAGATTTTGCAAAAGTACCGAGTACCGCCTAAAAATTGAGAAATAAAAGCACCGGCATTGTGGTACCGGTACTTTTCTCCAAAGTACCGACGGTACCGGTACTAAAAAAGTACCGCGGTACTGCCCACCTATTGTAAGCGATATAGCAAAGAAATGGTTGGTCAAAATAATCAGGAAAAAAAATTACGTGAAGCATATCCAAAATGCCGCCCCGCCCCTTGCTACGCCACTGATTATAGGATTCGAATTCTTGGTAATCATTATAGGATTCGACTCCTATAATGATTACCAAGTACTAGATATTTTCTCTCTGCTTGTGAGCGTCAAGCCAGTCAAAAGCGAAAAAATATTCGTTTGCTGCGCGCTTGATAATGGGAATCGTTAGTGAGTCGAATCCTTAATGATCACTTTTTTCTCTGCTTGTGAGCGTCAAGCCAAACAAAAGAGAAAAAATATTTGTTTGCCGCGTGCTTGATAATGGGAATCGTTAGTGAGTCGAATCCGTTATGATTACTTTTCTCTTTGCTTGTGAGCGTCAAGCCAGACAAAAGAGAAAAAATATTCGTTTGCCACGTGCTTGAAAATGGGAATCGTCAGTGAGTCGAATCCTTAATGATTACTAAGTACCAGATATTTTCTCTCTGCTTGTGAGCGTCATGGCAAACCAAAGAGAAACAATATTCGTCGTCGCGTGGTATTTAATTGTTTTGATTCTGCTGCTCTTTTTAGATTCGAATAGATTTTGATTCGAGATTACTAGGGCAACCAGATTTTGACCTAAAAATTATGAAATTTTGACGTTTTTTAAACATAAAAATTTTATCACAAAAAAAGCAACAACATGTTTAAGCAAGTAAAAATAATGCAAATTAGTATTTTATGAACGAAGTACAACCAACATAAACAACGAACAAAATAGCACTAAAATTGTTTCAATCAAATTAGTCCAAAGGTACAAAATAACTTTTTTTCGGTCCAAACAAGTTAAAAAAGATCCAAATTTCGCGAATTTGTATCCAAGATAGTCCAATCTGGCAACCCCGCTTTTCGTCACTGTTAGAATTTCGCTAATCCTCAAAACTCGATCTCCGGCTACTGCGATATAACAATGAAATTCTGGAATTAAGGTACCCAGCCCGAATAAGGCCCATCGTTTTGATTATTTAAAATAACTCGCATACAAACTCTTCTAACTCTTCTATTAAAAGTGCAAACAAACTCTTCTATTAAAAGTGCCGTATAAGTTGATATTTGTTTAAAATTGTGAGCGGATTGGCCAATTTAGAAGCGAACCCACTTCAAAAACCCCTAACATATTTCATTGTGCTATTTGCTAATAACTTATTAATACATTATTACCTTAGTTTAGTTTTTAGCTTGCAGTAAGTAAAGACATGTCAAATGCGTAATAAGACCCACACCTAAAGATAAAGGGCCTTGTTAGGGCAACCTTGCCTAACCAACTAAAACAAAATCCGCCGACGAAATACAAGCAAGAACAGCTAAACTCTCAGTGGACACAGAAAGTTAAAGTAGAAGCTACGTCATAAAATTCCAACAACCTTTTCAGCAGCTATAACTTACCAGTTATCCAGACTAATCTCGCGCTTAATGAAAACTTTCAACAGCAAAATTGGAGATCCGCAACTACGATCCCACTGCATCGTAACTAAGCAACTAAAAGCGAGACAAACTACATACGAGTTGCACGTGATTATGCTAGGCGACGAAATAATAGAATTTGTTCCGCACTGCTTGCTACGGTTTTTGAAATACTTTCGATGGGCCTTATTAGGGCACGGGCCTTATTTGGGTTGGGTACCTTATTCGAAAACGATTGTCTCGTCATAAACACAGCTTACTACTTTTATACTCGAATGGTGTTTTAATGCGCTTATGTTGAAAAAGGGACTACCAGTTTGCTTTCCACAAGCTGGCAACCAATGATCGCGACGTAATTTGTTTCATCTATTTATCAAACAATGTATATTAAACAATATAAACGACGCAGATTTTGTATCTTGACTTAAAAAGCAGATTTTGACCATATTTTGACCCAACGCAACATTTAGACCATATTTTGACCTAATAACTTTTAAACTACGCCTAGTTTGAAGCTAAAACATGCTTAGTAGAAGTTAAATGACTTTCTGAGCTAGGTAATAATATTTGACTTTATTGATTTTTGGTTGCCCTAGTGATTACCAAAACAAATACAAGTAACGGATAAAAAGTATCGAATATCTTTTTTAAAGTAATCACTTTGAGCCGTTACTCAAAAGTAACGGTTAAGCACATCTCTAGTTTGCAAACGTTTCCAACCTTGAGAGAGGTTATTCACTTTTATTACATCACAGAGATGCAACTGAAAGCATTCGGCAAGTTGCAAAAGTTGCTTCACCTGTTGTGGCGTAACAATCCAAATCTGCAATCTTACAGCAAAGCTCCCAGCTGCCGGGGGTCTAGTGGCAGAGCCCAGGCCGCTGAAAAATGTTCAAGATTTCGCTTAAAATAAATTGATTTTAGGCCTACTTGGAAGTTAAAAAGCACAAATATTGTGATAGTGCATTGATGAGCGACATTGGTAGTAATTAATGGCGATAGATTATTATATTGTCAAATGTTAGAATCTGGAGATCTGGACCTCCCCTAATACCGTAACTGCGATCCTAGGGAATAAATTTCAAACAACATTAAGCTGAAACGGAAAAGGTTGACCTTTTGAATGGCAAATGGACATTATTTACTTTAATTTTACCTTGGTTGATCGAGGAGGGGGGTTGAGGCCCCCCAACTCCCTGTATCCACCACTGCTTGCTGCTATTCAAACATCAGTACTACAGTGGCTAGCTTTTTGTTGGAAGGAGGCTAAAAATGGATCGGAGGGGGGAGCAAATTTAAATCGGGGGTACGGCCCCACATCCCCCTCGCTGACGACGCGCCTGTTCATAGATGCTCTGGCATATTTTGATAAGATAACGCAATGTTCCATAGCCTTTCCTAAGGTCCAGTCACTGAATAAATTCAAGAAATAGTGCTCTAGCAGTGTGTTCGCCAAAAACATTAAAAGTTAACATTATAGCTGCTTAAATTTTTAATATTTTGAACTAATCTTTGTCCAAATGTTTCCAGTATATTTAGTGACTTTAAATGTTTAGTTTTTTTTGCTTAAATATTACATAGATCTTTCAGTAGCAGAGAACTTTGCCTCATATTCCAAGTGCGCGGTCCTTTGTGAATTCTAAACAAGCAATACAGCATTTTCCAACGTTGTGTTTATAACTTTTGTGTGTTTTTATTTTGAACAGGCTAATTCGAACTATGAAGCGATTTTCTTACAAGACCATCATCTATGTGCATGTATTCCTCCAAGAGTGAAGCCAGGGGACGGAAAGCTATAGTCTATCCTCCTCCTCCCCAGTCCTACAATGGCTTATCATACCTAAATAATCTTTGGAAATTCATGTAGAAATCTCATTTTTTAATTCCATAATTTTATTCATGAATAGTAGACTTATTAAACCTCGCCTATGACGTTTTTTTTTTCGTACTTCTAACTGCTGTACTCAATTTCACCATTACCTTTAAAAATTTAAGCGTTTGTGCTGTGATTCTAAAACCTCTACATCTATGATGCATAAAATTCAATTCTTTTGAGCTAAAACTTCAAAAATCATCCACTGTCCGGGGGTTTTCCACAAATTCCAGCCTCCAAACGCTTCGCTCTTGGGCTCTACCTTGCCTGCGGAAGCTAAAAGCTTTGCACGCTAGGCCTGCCCTATACCTTGATTAAGCCTCCCAACAAAAGATTCATTAGTTCCCCCACTCGTTTTGGGCTGGCGCCGCCCCTGAAGGTAATGAAAAAAAAAAATAATAATAATAATAAAAGCATAAAAAAAAGTTAGGGGGTGCTGCAACTCTTTAGCTCTTATGTACGAGCCGCCACTGCTCAAAATTATCCAGCGTTCTCTCAATCAAAATCAGATCTTCATTATACTCGCCGTATTACGCCGAAGCGTGTAACGAGTTGCGGGGCCCATCTCCGCGGCTTAGCGCCTGGGCAACACAGCTCCGAAGAAACGTCGCAACGGCGGCGAGTCGTTGGTGGAACGGTGGAAATTCACTTGGCGGTCTCTCAAAACAGCGCTTTTTCAAAATTGCTTAGCCTGATGGTTTCTCAAACCAAACTTCAATACTTTCGCTGCCAGAAATTTTTTTTTGCGTTAACGCTGCGTGCCAGTAAAATAGAGTAGGTTACACCCTTTCTTTCTCATGAGTTACATCTGTTGTCATGCGTGACCGATGATGCGTAACAGCCATACACTGAACACTCATAGACCGACTGCATGCAGCTATATTAGTTTACGGCGTAAATCTACGTTTTTAGCTTATTTTTGGCAGTCAACCGATGGGATATCCACGCAGGGATATCTAGAACAACGGGATCGCTTACTTCAATATCGCACTGACAACAGTGGTGCTAATGAGCCATTGTAGAACAGGTTGTTTTAGGTTGGGCCTGGTTTTTCAGCTAGACAAGCCAGCAAACGGACGTGTTTTTTGTGGCAGCTTCGAGTTGGCTTGTTAGCAACAAGAAAATGCAAAGTCTCAGCTATGCCCAAGCTGTGAAAGATAATTCTGTTTCTCACAGCTTTGAATCTAAAACGAGAAGACCCAACTGCTTGAATTTTAGGCCTAAACAAATAATGAAATGACAAGAAGCAATTACTTTCCTCAAAACAGTTACAGTACTCGATACTGAAATTGACAGGAGTTGCAGAAATGAAAGCAGGTACGATCGACGTTACCTGCAAGAAAAGAAAAGATGTATTAGAGCTATATGACAAACCGCAAAAAGTGGATGCAGTTGCTTTTGTGAAATTATGCGAACAGGATAACGTTAACGTTGTAGTAGGTTGGGTACCCATTCCCATGCCTAACGAGCATGTCAAATCAGCTTTTCAAACTGCATTTGGACCTGTAATAAAGGTTTTACGAAGAAAGTGTCGCGATGGCCTAGTATCGGGCGTAAGAATTCTTATTATGCAAAAAGATGTTTTAGAAAAAAAATCCTATACCCAGTTATTTTAAAATAGACGGCAACGAACTCTATGTGACTTATGAAGGTCAAAAGTTTACCTGTAAATATTGTGGCGAAATTGGGCATAAGCAAGTAGATTATGACAAGCGAACGCAGAACTTCCCGTCACTTCAGCGGGATGAGAACATTATTAAAAACAGCAACCCTGACTAACTGCAAACCGATGCCTTCCCAAGCAAAAATCGCAAGAAAAATACCGAAATACGCAAAGCTAACCAATTGAGGACCGAGGCTGCAGTGGACTTGAGCTGCGCGGCGGGTTCTCTATGCTGTAATACTAGTAACAAGCCACTTGATTTGTCGCAACCAGAACCGCTAAGCAAAGAACAGATGGAGGTGGACGGTTCTGCTGACAAGACTCATGTCCCCAAAGATTGGTGGGAGCGTGGAAGCTCTATTATTTGTCAAAGTTGTAAATCGGAAAATATACTAGTCAATCCCGAGTCGCATTTAATTTGTTGGAACTGTCATAACGAAAACCTTATTGCCAAACTACGCTGCGCATTTGAAGATAATGCCGATTCGTATCTAAGTGTTTGCCCGAATACTGCAAAATTTCCATGCCCAGCCTGCACTGTAGAAATGTTGTGCCTTTCTTGCTGTGACTCGTTTGTGCCTGTTAATAAAATAGACGACGAAAATATTATCCAATGCGGAAAATGCAACAAACTGTTTATGCAATGCAACTGCGAATCCTGTAATCAATTGGCCGATCAAGGCTTGCTTTTTTGCTGCAAAAACGTCAAATGCCATTACAAAACCGTGCATTGTGATTGTTCTCGAAAATCTGTGCAACTTTTTACCGGTATGACTCCATATCTATGTGAATGCGGCTGTGAATTTGAATATGACATAGATATGGGTGTAACGAAAATGTACTAGCTTAATTACCTCTGAAACGAGACTGTAATATATACAATAGCTTTGCGTCTTTTCCCGCTGAATACTGTTTGTGTTACTATTCCATAGGTCTAATATACTGTCACTTCTTTTACTGTTAATTTATAATGTAAAACACTGCATAGTGGGGAAGATTTTGTTGGACTTGTATACCGGGCATCGTAGTCTAGGCTAGCTAGGCTAACTCAAGTTCTGCGCTCTTTGTTCTTCCAATACGGTAAAAACGGAGACAGAAAAAAATCTATTCTCCAATTTTATTTTTGACGTTTCGCTTGGCAATGAACGCCAAGCTTCATCAGAAAAAAAAATTTCCTGATGAAGCTTGGCGTTCATTGCCAAGCGAAACGTCAAAAATAAAATTTTTTTTTTTCTGAAACGTCAAAAATAAAATAATAAAATAATTTCAAAAATAAAATAATTTTCAAAAATAAAATTGGAGAATAGATTTTTTTCTGTCTCCGTTTTTACCGTACCGGAAGAACAAACAGCGCAGAATTTATAATGTATTTGGTTGTTGCTAGCTATAACGTTGGGGGCTCGGGTAATGTCATCAAATTCATTCACTTTCATTTATTGTTCACTGGACTTGCAAATAATGCGGCATATTTGTTGTCAACACATGCAAAGTTCTAAACAAAAAAAGTTCAACGTAACAATGCAAAAAGCGCAACACATCAGCAGCCATCACAAGCAGTCCAACGAGCGGTGTGAAGGACCATGTGCAGGTATAAACCTAGCGGTCATCGAGTCTCCGTCCGCTCGTGTTTATTTTGGTTGCTAAACCATAGGATGTTAACAAAGTACCACTGATCATTCGAGTCAGCAGCCTTACTGATCATATTATGCAATTGACAATAAACAATTACGAAAAGCATTGCCTACTAGTAGTAATATATGTCTATATAGCAATATAGCACGTTGTGTAAAAGCTTAAAAGTCATTGTACAGTACACAAATATTAACATCATGACAGACTCTTGTTCATACTGTAATGCATAATACACGGACATGTTCATTGTAATAAAATTTGTAACAGTGGTATTATAGTAATCAATCTTTATTGTATTTCTCACTTTGATGTTTATGTGTTTAACTTGGAATAAAGTTTTGTTAATAAAGTGGCATAATGTTAGCTGATGAGCTCGTACACACAAGTATAATTTTCGATCATTTGTGTAGAAAGATCTCTCACACTTGTTGTTTCGCTAAAGATTTAGTTATTTATTCTGTTGATCTATAAGATGCTTTAAAATCTTTTTTACCTCATTTTAAACAGTGCTGCTTAAAGCTTTTTCCTCATTTAATACATTTCTATATGGTCACCGTTAGTTAAGAGAAGCACATCAAGTCGGTATTCGATTTCCTGCCATGTTCGTTGCAGCATATCCTCCTTAATGGTGGCAATAGCATTAGAAATTCTTTGCTTCAAGTCAGTTATATCCTGCACCTTTGCTCGATACATGATATCTTTTACATAACCCCATAGCAAGAAGTCTTGGGGAGTAATGTCTGGTGAACGAGTTGGCCATGAAATCGGTCCGTCTCTTCCAATCCATCGGTCTGAAAATGTTTTATTGAAGAACTGACGAACACGTAATCCCCAATGCGGTGGTGCTCCATCTTGCTGGAATATGATAGTTGGTTGAGAATCAATTAGTTGTGGTGCCACATATTCAGTCAGAAGGTCCAAGGAAACGTCTGCAGTTATTGTTCTCTCGTAGGAGAAAAATGGACCAATTACTCGATTGGACATGAGCCCACACCACACATTCACTTTTGAACTATCCCTTTCAAGCTCCCTAATCTCATGAGTGTGTTCTGATCCCCAAATCCTTATTGTGTTTGTTTAGTTACCAGAAACATGAAACGTTGCCTCGTCACTAAAACAAATTCGCATAAGAAATTCTTCATCCTCAGAAATTCTGCGCAGCATGTTATCTGCAAACTCTTTTCGTTTCGGCTTGTCACTTGGTTGAAGTCTCTGTAACATTTGCACTTTGTAAGCATACAATCTTAACTTTTTATGTAGAACCTTGAGCACTGTTGTAGGTGGTAATTCCAATTTTCTCGCTGCAGTACGGATTGACTTCATAGGAGAACGATTAAACGCTTGTCTTACACGCTCGATGTTTTCCGCAGATATTCTTGATCGCCCAGTTCTCACTGCATCCAACACTGATTCTGTCTCCATAAATTTTTTGTGCCATTGACGAATTGAAGAACGTGATGGTGGATTTTTTCCATACTTAGTCCTGTACCATCTCTGAGTTTGAACGTCCGATTTTGTTTCAATGAACCAGGATACACATTGTGCTTTCTCTTGAGGAGTAACCATTTTATAAGGGTTTATTTAAAACATTCATAAAACACATAAAAATTATGTCTGAAACACAAAATTTTATTTTAAATGAAAACTTTAAGCAGCACTGATTCACATAAAACCAACCTGGTTAAGATATTTTAAGAATTAACTTCATGAAAAATTTTTGAAATTGTATGAGGATTTTATGAACACCCTGTATATCTCTAAGCACACAGAGGGTATTGTGATTATATAAGCAGTCTTCTATGAGGTACCGTTTGTAAAATACGTTTTGCAAGCACTCTACGGACAATTTTACGCTTTTCCCATTCTAAGCCAAAATGGTAACGAAAAAAGTGAGATTGCATTCTGCGAACTGTAAAGAAACGTTGCTACAAGAAAGGATTTACTTAAACGCTTTTTAATGCAGTGCCGTTCGTAAAATTAACATTACATACAGACTCAAGACGAATCAACACTTTTCTCTGTTTCACGACAAAATGGCAACGTAAAAAGTCGCACATTTTGCGAAACGAGTAATCATGCGATGAGAAAGAATTTCGTTTTTACTCCTTTGGCGAAGTGAAAATGAAGTGATTTATCTACGCGACGAGTAAGGCCTAGACTCAAGACCAGTTTCGGCGGTCAATAACATAGTGCCGTATGTAAAATAGTGCAGATCGTAAAATTCATTCGGAAGCGATCGAAAAACTTTCGTCATTCAGTAGCCGCCAATAACGCTCGCACCACTGAATGACGTAAGTTTTCCGATCGCTTCCGAATGAATTTTACGATCTGCTCTATTTTACATACGGCACTATGTTATTGACCGCCGAAACTGGTCTTGAGTCTAGGCCTTATTCGTCGCGTAGTTAAATCACTTCATTTTCACTTCGCCAAAGGATTAGAAACGAAATCCGTTTTCGTCGCATGATTACTCGTTTCGGGTTTTGTCTCAGGCTGGATGAAAGCGTATTTAGTTTTAGTTTTTACGTTGCCGTTTTGTCGTGAAACAGAGAAAAGTGTTGATTCGTCTTGAGTCTGTATGTAATGTTAATTTTACGAACGGCACTGCATTAAAAAGCGTTTAAGTAAATCCTTTACAGTCCGCAGAATGCAATCCAACATTTTTCGTCACCATTTTGGCTTAGAATGGGAAAAGCGCAAAATTGTCCGTAGAGTGCATGCAAAACGTATTTCGCAAACTGCACCTCATAGTCTTCTACTTTTATAGATCCTCAATGAAAATATTTCTTCTCAATGTAAAAATCGGATGGTGCTGCATGGCAATGAGGGTGTGCATACACCGAACAGAGGTAGCAAAGACATATTAGGAGCTACTACACACTACACCCCCGTGATGACTATAAAGTCTGGGACTGCTCTCAGCAGAAGTAGCGCAAGAATGGTCTTCGGCTATTGGAACAGCAGTATTCAAATCACGTTTAGGACATCATGCTATGTGCTCTAATCCACATCATTCACGTGCAATGGTACTAGACGGCAAGCCTTTCGGGTCTTTCCCTTGCAATACATATTAGTTTTTGTCTTACCGTCAAGGCTTTAATGTGACATCGTAAAAGCAACACTCAACACAATCTCATTTGAAACACAAAGTAAGGCATAGATAGGCATGAAGCATTGTTAGCACTTCAGGCTGTCGATGTTAGATGGGAAGGGGTTGTATCTTTAGCTCAATAATACCCAGGAAGTTTAATTATTAGTTTTCCAGTCATCCTTAGATTGGGTTCCAGATCGATGGAATTCTTGGTTATACGTTAGACGGTCAGCTAGTTTTGTAAGCCAATTTAAGTCGGTTTTTGTGCTGCCGCTACAACTTACAGTATAGTAACATTTTAGCCTACAGCATATGACGTTGAATAGGAATGGCAAAGGCAGCTAAGGTCTCAAAAAAGCCCAGTCTTAATAGGGTTAAGAAAGCCAAAGAGATAAGGTGTAGTTACGTACGAAAATGTATCAAAATACGTGCGTAGGTTTCAAACTAGAATACTCAGATGCAAAATCGGACGCAATCGCATTTTGTGTACAGACATATCCGTCAGATTCGTTCATCAAAAATCGCACGAATATGCATGACATGCAAAGTCGGATGAAAATCGCATTCTGTGTAAAACCACCTTTAGCTCTTTACCTTCCATTTTGCTTGCGGATAAAGAGGGCCCCACGTGAAGTTTTCGGAATCAGAATCAGAAACCATTTATTTGTCGCCGAGATAAAAAAAAAAACAAGCATGAAACAACACACACATATAACAAAAAAAAAAGCAAAGCATTGGTGAATTATTAGCGACAGGGAGACTGCGAAAGACCTCTCGGTCATCGAGTCAAGCAGCCACCCTAGATCTACGAAGATTCGTAGATATTAAAGACATAAGTTTAAAATAAATAAATTATAAGCTTTATGACTGTGTGACAACCTGAAAATGAAGAACATATAGGTACTAACGATAGGAAGCAATAAGGTGTTGTTTGTATTTTGTTTTAAAAGCTTTAAAGGAAGAGGACTTGATTTGACGTAAATAGAGTTCCAAATTTTGACGCCCTGATACTTCATGCTGCGTTGCATTTTCGAAGATGTGTACGATGGGATGTATAGAGTCATCTCACGATTATTAGTGAATCTGGTGATTCGGTTTGTAATGTTAGAGTTTTTAACAAATAATTCTGTAAGAGTAGTAAGAAGATCGTCGTGAAAAATGCCATATACTAATTTGGCAGTTTCGTGTTTAAATAAGTCTGGTAATTTTAAAATATATAATTTTGAATAAAATAAGTTTGGACTGTCTCGGAAGTTCCCACCACCAATAAGTTTGACAGATCGATTTTGAAGAGCACCAAGTCTTGCTTGGTATGTTTTATAAGTGGATCCCCAAATAGGGAATCCATATAAGAGATAGGGATGTAATAAGGAGTAATATAATTTAAGTAGAGCATCAGAAGGAAAAATGTGTTTGAGTTTGCTGATAATTCCAACAGCTCTAGAGATTTTGTTTTCAATCAATTGTATGTGCGTATGAAAATCAAATTTTGAATCTAGAACTACTCCGAGATATTTGAATTCGTTGACTATTGCGGAGTATTCGGAGGGGGGCCTCAGGTGGCCTAGCGCCGGCACTGCTTCACACGATACTTTGATACTAAAGTTAAACTCTAGAATTATCTCAAACAATTTTTCCAATTTCGCAATCCTAATCACGTGAATGGAAACTGTGATGAATTTTCACAATTTCGTGGCTGCACAACAAACAGGACTTGAGGGTCAAAGCGCTGATTGCTCACAAACAATAACCAGCGTCGTGGCCTAGTGGTTAAGAGCGTTTGCCTTGGAAGCTGGTAGGTTGGGTTCCATTCTCAGTCGGGTCAAACCAAAGACTTTAAAACTTGTATCTGCTGTTACACTTGCTAAATGCTCAGCAATTAAGTGTAGCGCGGTGGATGAAATAAACAGAGAATATAAATACGTCAGTGAATTCTTGAGAAAATTTAGTCCTGTCGCTAAAGGACCTTAGTAGTTATAAAGCACCATAAAACCACACAACATTGCAACAACATCATTGATGTAGCAAGCTTCGGCATGACGAACGAAGTAGGGCGGTTCGATTCTCCACAACGCACGCCATGCAGACGATCTCAGAATAATATGCTTGCTGTAACACCCGGACCGGTCAGGCTGGGCCAGAGATACAGTGTCTATGGAAATATTTGACGACTAGTCGTTTATCACCGCATTACGGTTTACAAGCACAGCACATCTCACTTCATAACTGAAAATGTAGCTGGGAAATATCTATTTTATTCATCGCATTTTTTGGCAAAAATAACAAAGTTTAACAAACAGATTGTCACGTAAAAAAAAAAATTAAACCTTGTTTTCATGGGCGTCCGCAGAAAAAAATGCAGGGGGGCAAAAACATTCTCGAGATGGGAATCTTAGCGAAAGCTATAGTCAGGTAAGTGTCAGTGATAGGGTGACCAACTGACCATACGTCCGGCATCGGCCGATGCCGTACGTGCAGAACTCTTCTTTCATGTTATTGTGCATTATGCGGACATAAATCAATTTATGTGCCACTAGGCTTGACAGTCTGTAAAAACAACTTTCTTTTTGCATTGTTTTCTTAGGTCTTGTTATATGTGGTTGGTTTGATGCTTACATTTCAAAACAATCAAATCTTCATTATACTTGCGCTATTACGCCAAAGTGTGTAACGAGTGGCGGGGCCCGGCTCCACGGCTTAACCTTCGAGAAAACGTCACCGTTAGCGATACTGTGTCCGATTTGACCAATCCGGGCAGGGCCGGTGCTAGGAACTGCGGGGCCCAATTAGAAATCTAATGGCGGGGCCCCTCTTTTCATAAAAAAATGTATAGACGTTTGTGTCTCATGAAAAAAAAACATGTAAACGAACCAAAAAAATAGACGTTTAATACCTGCTTTAAAACAAATCTAAAAGCTGATGCCAGAGCAGTCGTCTTAGGGGGGCCAAGCCTTTATCAAGAGGGGTCAAACATTTAATCAATTCTGTAAACTGCAAAAAAAGCTTTCACGCCACAGTCTTCTTTATCAACGAGAACTTTGCAGCGAGCTGACATTGACTTGAACTTTAAGATGCCATTTCTGCGCAAGTGTTAGGCCTATATATCACAGTAATCTCATGTTGTTTTACGAGTTCGAAGACAAAAGAAAAGCAGAGGAACATGCTCATAGTAGCTTGTTGCGTTGTTAACAAACGCAATTTCCATATTTGATATTCGTAATTCGAACGAAACGCAAAACAGTTCCGGCGAAGCTGTTTCAGCAATACATAAAATGTTTAAAATTATGTTTAAAAGCCGCTGTCTTCAAAAAAGTAAGATTGTCGATTGGAGGTTAAGAGTGGGGGTGGGTGGGGGGCAAGCTTGCTGTATGTGGGGGCCAGGCCACACCTTTGCGCCGACTCTGCTTTTATTGATTACTGTAAGGCCTACTTTTAACATCAAGAAAGCCGGCCAATTAGTTAAATAATTTTAAATTTCAGACAAGCATTACTTTATAGTAATATCTTGAAAATTATGCCACAACGCAATAATTTGCGATTATATTCTTTTGAATTTGGAACTCCTTCAAATAAGCCTAAATATACCAACAAACAAAAACTACCGGAAAGATTTTTCAGAATGCACTAAAATTGTACTTGTTATACGAAAATTTTAATAAATTTCCGAGTACGCATGGCCCCGGACTTCCTAAAAATGGTTTTGTCTATAAATTGCTTCAAATGAACTCAACCTGATGTTGCCACTGCGTTATTGACTTTGTTACTATAAATCTTGAAGGTTTCTCCCAGCTTTTGCTTTTATTAAACAGAGTACACTTTACAAATTAACTCAAGTGTCAATTGCTTTGGTGGAGAGCGTGCATCCTTAAACAGACACTAAAAAGCTGCATATGAATTTAACATGAAACCCCCCTAAAACTACCTCCAGGCGTTTACTTGTGAACAGCAAACCCACGTGACCAAACAACTGCGTGACTTTTTTCTTTACTAAAGCTTGGTTTCAGAGCCGGATTTAGAGAATGAGAGGCCTTAGGCTTAGGTTATGTTGATATCAGGTAGGCCGCTAGTGATTATAGGTCGCTGATCAGACTCATCTCTAAGGTGGCCATGGTTGATCTCGAAAACAAAAAGGTCGCTCCGTAATCGCGTCGAGCCCTTTTGCTTGTGACGAGGTCCCTTGTTACTCCGAGGCCTTAGGCTTAATTCAGCCTGCTTTGCCTAATGGTAAATCCGACTCTGCTTGGTTTGACCAGCAACCGAGTTGCCGATTTTTTCTATTTAACCTAACCCTAATTAAAAAGAAAATAGAAATGATTCATAGATATTATGCGCCGGTTCAACTTTTGGCACTTTCACCTATTTTGTATCTCACAGTACAGAAAAGGACTCCCGCTAGCGCGGGGCCCCTTAAGGTGCGGGGCCCAATTTGGTCTAATCGGCCTAAAACCGGCTCTGAATCCGGGAATCGAACCCCGGACTTTCCGCACCGATAGCGACGTTCTGATCCAAAATGTCAAAATAGAAAGTAGTTTGAGCTCTGAAAATCAAACTTATAGCTACGGTCTATAAATCAGTGCTGCTCAATTTTTTTATTGCAATGTACCGGCAGCGCAGTTTCTGCCATCAAGGCGTACCAGTAGCACATCAGCAACAAGTCCAAATTTGTTTTACAAGATAAGAGATACAAGATACGATACTGGGTGTATAGGCAAAAACCAGAATTTTTCTGTACAAGATGCAAAAAGTAAAATTGGACATGCTGCTGTTGCCGCGTGAATTTGCTAGTATACGCACGTCCACATGACGGATTGGTAATCGGCTGATTGGTGTAGCAGTAACGATATTGCTTTCAAAGTCAGAGATCTGGGGTTCGATATCCGACCTGTCAAATCGAATACAGCGCTGTTCACGGCCACCGCCCAGGCACGCCGAAAGGGGGGGCAGAAGGGGTCATCGCCCGGGAGCCCGGAGACACAGAGGGGCCCTGGGTTCAGAATTGTCAAGATAGAATGAAAAACTACGGCCTACGGACGCCACTAGTGTATTTAGGGGGTGCAATTGTGCTATGCACCCCCCCCCTTTTGACTCTGCTTTTTAGTAAAAAATAACAAAACCAATGGTGCCAAGTGACTGAAATATGCCATACTATTTTAATGGTTTCTGTAGCTTATGGCCAGGGGCGGATCAAGGGGGGTAGGATGAGGGGTATGCATCCTCCCAGCCATTTTCAAACATGTTTTTGATGTATACAATTTTTCCATAATTTTGATCCTCTTTGATAGCAATAAGCCTTACGCCTTAAGCACGCATAATTGAAAATGTGCGAACAAAATGCGTCATATTTGACGAAGCACTCAATATAAAGGTCAAAAAATTCGAACAAAATTTGGCTGAAATTATTCAAAAAGCACTAAAATAGCCATTACAGCGTAAATTTTCAAAAATTTTCCGGAGGAGCATGCCCTCTTTTGTTTTTCTCAATCAGCTTCAAATTTGTTTTGCCGAAAAAAAATACGCTTGAAAAAAATGTGGAAATTATGACCCCCTCCTTTTAAAGTTTCTAGCTTTGCCACAGGCGATAATGTTTTTTTGATTTCGGGCCGAAATTTGAACATCTGTGGACGCTATGATCTTTTCTTTTGCTCATCGCTTGATTTTGGAGCACCACTGACCAAGGGGCCCAAACGAAATTTTTGCCCCTCGGCCCGAAATTTCTCTAGGCGCCCCTGCCACCGCCAATGACTCGCCACGTTTCTTTGGAGTTCGAAGCTAAGCTGCTCACGCACTAAGTTACGGAGATGGTCTTCGCCACTCGTTGCACACAGCTTCTGGGTAATACCACGAGTATAACCAAGATTTGAGATTGACGATCAATAAAAAAGACGCACAAAAATTTTTAACCGAATTCTTCATCTTATGCGAAGTGTGCGCCTGTTTATCTTCCACCAGTTTATCCGATTGTGGTTTGACTGAAGAGCAGCATTTGACACAACGACACTTTTTTAGTCTTTGCGTCATGACAAAAGATAAATCGCCATGTCTGTTGAGCTGAATAGTGTGCGATAGTATGTACTATTGCATACGGCCTTGAAAGACAAGAAAGTAACCTAAACGAATGGAATCATGCAGAGAACAAAAAATGAATTAAGTATCAAGCAATAACTCGTACTGATCAACGTAAAATGATGCTCGGGACCTGTACCAATATTTTCTGATGTGCTTAGCATTGGCCTTGGTAACAGCATGCCTAAATGTAAAACCAGTTTCATGTGTGAAGGGTGGAGTATCCACTCATTGAACGGCCGGACAAATTTAGACAGCAGCATTTAGACAATTAGACAAACTATTTTATGCTTTAATTCAGAGGTGGGCAACCTGCGGCCCTCCAAAGCATGTGCTAATAGCCAATTGGTTCCGAAACCTGTTTTTTTGCGATCTAGTTCAAACCCAATCAACACACGAACTGCTTTGAATGCTATTTTCCAGGCTGAAGGTCTTGTTTTTCTAGTCATCTTTTATTTCAGAGACCTCTTTTTCACGCGACAGACCCTTTTTTAGTATTACTCCTGCCAAGAAGTGTTTTTTTTTTCTAAAAACTGCGGCCCGCTGGAAGCCTATATTTATAATTTGTGGCCCAGTATCACCAGAAAGTTGCCCACCCCTGCTTTAATTAAACAGATTATTGCGAAATGTTTTGTTATTTTATTCGTTTTGTATAAAACTCATCTGTATTTTTCAACTTTTTGTGTAGTTTTTTAACTTGCATTTTTTCATGCGTATTTTTTCAACTTTTTTGATTTTTCAGGGGGGGCAAGTTCCCCCTCTTGCCCCCCCTGCGTACGCCCGTGCTTGTTTTCGCAGATAGCATCTTCGCTTCTTGCATGCATCTTCGCTTCTTGATTGCGGCAGATAGCATCTTCGCTTCTTGCATTCATTTTTCGCGAGGATCTGCGTTAATTACAAGACAATTGTTTAGTCCACATTGTTGAACATTAGCCCCTCCACCCACAACAACTGGTTTGTTGTAGCGATGTCTCCGTTCACCCATTCCCAAACTCCTGCAGTATGTAGATCATTCGCTCCAGCCCAAAATTTTTCCGACAGCGAAAGAGCAGCGATGATAGTCCTGTGAAATAAAGGTTTTTACACGTTAGTGCATCACTAAAATTGGATCACCAAGATTAGAACAACACAAAAATGTTTTCAAACTTACTTTCTTGATTCCGTGGTTTGAACTCCGAGCACAGCGAGGTCTCCACCCCAACTTCGACAAACGTCTCGACTATCGAACCAAGTTTATCCTTTAGGGCAGTGGTCGGCAACCTTTTTCGCACAGCGGACCGGTTTGAAACTGAATTGTTTTTGCGGACCGGCCTTTAAAAATCAAAAATGTTTAAGCAATAAAACACTCATATTCAGAACTGAAAATCTCGATCTTGCATTACTCTGACCAGAGTATTAAACTTTTTCAGTCTTGCTGCAGCAGCATTGCTTAATTTTTTTATAGTAGCTTCTCAAACCTGATTCTTAACGTTATTCTTTCTCTTAACCAAGCGCTGTGTGATTTACAAAAGATTTACATAAAATGTCAGCATAATTAAATGTTCGCTGTTCAATTAAAATATTTGACTTTTCAATTTGGTTAGTTTTGTGATATTGAGTAATTTTGCCATACTGGGTCACCAGAATTGAGTTATTTAGCATTTTTACAAAAACGTCCCAAAATTGCGTCTCACGTTATAAAAATGTTTTAAACTCAAAGCATTTATTCTGAAAACGCATACGGACCGGTAACAAACTTCACACGGACCGGCACCGGGCCGCGGCCCGGTGGTTGCCGACCACTGCTTTAGGGGTCGCTTTGTATCAATACCCATTAAAAGTAAACCAACCCACGTTCTGATATTGTATTGCCTGGTTCAAATCTCAAAAACAAGTTGGTCATCAACTACCGATAACTTTGGTTGTAAAAAAAAAAAAAAAAAAAAAAAACGCTAAGTAAAGTCAAGACAGTATTTCGAATCTGTATTTCGGATCAACATTATGTCCAAACCTTGCACAAAGGAATTTTTTTAAAAGATATTCGCATGGCGCAATCACCAAGGCCTCGAGGTAATATGGCAGGCCTTAGACTGCAGTGACTAAAGCCGCGTTCACACATAGTGGTTTTCGCAACCAGGCACGAAACTTCTTTTTGATATTGTGAATGCGTTTTTTAAGATTTTAAAAACTTCTTCAGCAATTCGAAAAACGAACCATTTCAGTTTTTGAATCGCTGAAACAAGTTCGAAAAGAATTAAAATAGCATCTGCAATAACAAAATGAAGTTTTGTGTCTGGTTGCGAAAACCTCCGTGTGTGAACGCGGCCTAAGTCGCGAGACTGACAACTCAGGAAAGCTGAGATTTTGTAGTAATATTTGATGTCTTTTTAAAATCTTCTTTGCAACTGCAATTAAGTCTCATCTCAATTGACAGCCACAAGTTCAGATGCTTGAATTTCTTTCGCAACTGCATCAAGCACAAGATCTGTTAAGTATGAGGCGCTGTTGTGAAAAAAAGAATTTAGCAAATTTGTACGGATTTTCAGCAACATTTATACCAGAGGTTTTCAACCCGTGGCCCAAGGGCTACTTCTGGCCCGTGAGGCACGTTTTTGTGGCCCGCAAGCTTTTCCCCGAATTGTAAGAACATTACCGAATGCATGTCTGAAATTTCAAGCCAGTGTTCGCATCAGAAATCTTTATCTCATCAATAGGGCGATTTTTGGTTACTAAAGTTACTTTTTTTTTGTTAGCTCCAATTAACGTAAAAAGCGTTTAACCAAAATTTCACAGCTATAGGGTCAGTATTTAAAAAGTTATTAGCTTACAAAAAGTTAGTTTTTGTCTTTTAGGCCTTAGACTTTTAGGCATTTTGGTTTTCGTGTTTTTTTGCATAATTTTTGTAGGTTTTTGTCTTGGATTGATGCAAGAAAGATAAATTTACAATCTACAAACACTGAGGTACCTCTTTAGTGCCAGCCAACAACTGCCTCTGTGGAAAGAAGTTTTTCTATGCTTAACAAATTACTTGCAAAGAATAAAAACTTTCTACCACAAAATGTAAAACACTACATGAACTGCACAGCGAGATGGTGAAAGACATTTATCTTGCTTGCACTGAGGCCTTCAACATACCTAATTTTAAGGATTTTTTATCACTGCACATTTTCCCAAACGAATATTTCAACTCTCAGCACGCCTCAACGAGATAAGGCCGACGCGTGGTATAACTTTAATGATAGCACAACCTTTATACTAACTTGAATGAAATTTTTCAAAGAAAGCGAGATAAAAGCGGAGTTTGTTTTCGCATAGACGCATACACAAGTTTTTTGCATCTGTACATTGATGCAAACACAGAAAATCGTATACCAACTTCTAAAAGCAAAGTGATCAACATCACCGCTTTCAAATGGAGATGGAAATTGAGAATTGTCGCTATATCAGTAGCAATATAATGTCCCAAAGTTTGCCCATAAAAATAGCCAGTATATCCATGGAATTCTGTTCGAGCATACAAGTGCGGCGATTGTGCCTGAAAATTTAAGGTGGAAAGCGTATCCGACAAAACAAACTATTTCTGCTTAAAATTTCCGACGTATTGGTTTCATCTGTACAGTTTCGGCATCCTGGTTACTAAATAGTTTTTTAAACCACTCCTGCTTGGATGCTTTCGGGGTGTCTCGAGCTCTTCGGTCTTTATCATCCATCCATCGCAAAATGGCAGGCCTCGGATCGTACTCACATAGCGGAGGCATATTCATATTTATATACAAATAGTCACTGACAGTTTGCCGATCGAAGGATGCTCTGCATGTGGATTTAACCTTGTTGTATTGCGAGATGACTCTCTCGCAGTCAGCAGAATGCGGCTTGCAAACGAGAATGCGACTTAGTACAATTATCACGTCATTATATTCTTCTTTGCCTCCTTTGACGATACTCTGTAGCACTTTGTACGGATTGTCTTTCGGTATACCCGTGCAATTTTGAAGTTCTTTGTATTGTATTGCCAAGTTAGCCAAGTCAAGGTCTGGAGCAATGGACTTATGAACATCCCTGATTTCCTCATTAGTGGCTGTAAACTTGGTGAAGGGAGTAAAATATTTGGATGTACTTTGATCAATTTCGAGCCTCTGGTCAATAAACTCTTTTATTGCTAGAATAGATTCATTTCGAATTGCAGAAAATTCTCGGCGATCGGTAACATTGAGATTGGCTTCTGTGCGTCGTCTTGTTTTCTCCCAAAGCTCAATACCGCAAAATTTATTGGATTCTTCATCAAACTTTTCTTTAAATGCTTCTTCCCATCCCCCCAGAAGTTTTTGTTCGTTCATATTGTCAAGAGTCTTCTTAAACTTTTTTGCTTCTTCTTCGATGTCAATAATAGTGAGCGAATCACTTTGGAGCTTCTTTTGAAACACTTTTAGAACTAAAAGCAGGTCTGCAATAAAGCACATCATTAAAAGGTTATCTTTATTGGTAAGCAGTTTCAGAAACTTTCGCCTTTCGGTTACCGACTGATTCATGCAGAAATTAACCAATGCTCGCCATGAATACAAAATAGAATCTAACAGTGCAGCTGTAAACTGCGACCATCTCACTTCAAAATATTTTGGGATAGAGCGTACAGCTAGGTCTTCCGTTTTTGCTATCTGTTCCAGTTCTGTGGTGCGTTGTGCAGAAGAATGAAAAAATTTTGCAATGCCAGACAACTTTTTCACTAAGTGATCAATTTCTGGTACGCTCTTGCACAAATCCTTGTATGCATTTGCTGTAGAATGTACTGCGCAGACGGACTTCAGAAGAGGAAAATTTACATCAGCTTTTTCTCGTTCATCATCAAGAAGTTTCCAAAGGCCGTGGTGTTGACCGGTGTTTTTGTTTTCTCCATCTGTTGACAGATGATTAATCAGTCTGAAGATGTTATCAAATCCTACGGTGTCATTTGCACCTGCCTTAAGTGCTGCTAAATGTCCAAGTGCACCACGATCTGCTACATATCCTATGCCAATAAATTTCAGGTCCCTCTCTCCATTTTCCTTTATCACGTTTAATAGCATAAACTCGTGATCTTTTTGTGTATTATCCATGGAAGCATCACATCTAAATGAACCAGCTAAGAACAAATCGATTTCTTTTTTTATTCGCGGTAGATCGGCACCCACAATTGTACGCAAAAGTTCCTGCACAACTGGAGGTCTAATATATTGCAAATCAAAATCGGTAGGATTGTATGGCGTGAAAGGATCGTTATAATTAAACAGATGCGCCATCTTTGCTGCTACTACTCTTGATGGCCATGAAAATGCAGAAACTGTAAGGCATTTTGCGTCATTGTATGCATGTATTATGAGGGAGCCAATTTTATTTGCCAGTTTCTGCCGCTGTGAAGAGAGCATTTTTAGCAATGGCACTTGTTGTGATTTCTGTACAGCTGACAATTTGTTTAGACGGTCTACTTTCAAACATTCTTGGTGCACTTTGCTCAGTAAGTGCTCTTTAATTGTTTGTGCTCTAGCTTCGGTTCCATGCGCTAAACAAATAGGGGGAATTCTTCCTCTGTAACACAAACGCTTCAATACTGTTGGATGAGGGAGACAAACCGTACAAAACACACGTTTTCTTACACCTTTCCGTCCTGGAGCGACACGCACTTGCCTAATGCATTTGTCATTAAGCAAGGTTGCTGACTGGCTTTCCGTCTGAGACATCTCACTTTCATTTCGTGAACTGGAGGTTGTAAACGCTTCACTTTCGCTCATGCTACTTTTCTCCGATACTTTATTCTCATGTGCTCTTGGAGGAGACTTTTCGAGTTCAATTGTGGCTCTGGAAGTAGAAGGCGCTTCACTTTCGCTCACACTGCTTATCTCCGGCACTTCCTTCTCTTGTATTGGAGGAGACTTTCTCAGAAAAAAACTTGTTATGTTTGACTGCTGTTTATCAGACATAATTGAAAAAAATACAGATTCGTCTAAACAGAAAAAATGTACATAGAAAGTTCTGGTTGTGTTTATTTTGAAACTAATGTTCTAATAATGTTTACTAGCAGTAAATGGCCATGGCTGATACATGCATCTGCTATTGATGCGCTTGGACGAAGCATTGGCGATGAACCATCTGTATACTCCATTTATTACTTATACTTACAAGGCTTAATTAAAATATGGCAAAATTATCTACCAAGTATATTATCCACTCCATTCTCTCATGCAAAAATATACATGCTAAAAGGCTAATTAACTTCCATCTCACTGGCGACTCGTCACTTTGGCATGTACGAAGAGCGCAATTAAACAAAAAATTAGCGAGCATAACGGCATCCCCGAAAACGTATTATGATGTCATACTATAGACAGAGCGTTATTAGAAATGGAAGACTGATGTGACGCGAAGCTTCAGACATCTTATTCGTGTTGGCCTTGCACCTTTTCAACGCTGTCGCTGTGTATTTATTTCACTTTTATCTATCACTGCACATTTCGCAATTTATCACTGCACAAACCCATTTTATCACTGCACAAATTGGTTATCACTGCACCTTAAAATTAGGTATGGCCTTCAATGTTCAGCTGCAGGATTGCTGGCCTTCGGAACTTGTTGACGATGTGCCCTGAAGCAGGGCAAACATCGCCCCGTCCTGAAAAGGACGTTTGCCGGTTAGTAGGCCTTGGCTGAGCATCGGGAAGAGTGGATACTGGATACCCTTCCGGGTCGGCAGATTTGGTTTCGGTCTGTCATTGTAACTTTGCAAGAGAAAAGCTTTGTGCAGACTTAATCACAGCCCGGGCTACTTGGAAGCATCTGCCATCCGGGCCATCTGCCCAGGCGCTAAAGGACCTTAGTAGATATAAAGCGCCATAAAACCGCACAACATTTCAACAACATCATTGATGTAGCAAGCTTCGGCATGACGAACGAAGTAGGGCGGTTCGATTCTCCACAACGCACGCCATGCAGACGATCTCAGAATAATATGCTTGCTGTAACACCCGGACCGGTCAGGCTGGGCCAGAGATACAGTGTCTACGGAAATATTTGACGACTAGTCGTTTATCACCGCATTACGGTTTACAAGCACAGCACATCTCACTTCATAACTGAAAATGTAGCTGGGAAATATCTATTTTATTCATCGCATTTTTTGGCAAAAATAACAAAGTTTAACAAACAGATTGTTACGTAAAAATAATTAAACCTTGTTTTCGCACAAACCAACGAAACGAGTACGGCAGGTAGCATCTTCGCTTCTTGCATAATCATTGTCGCGAGGACCTGCGTTAATTACAAGACAATTGTTTAGTCCACATTGTTGAACATTAGCCCCTCCACCCACAACAACTGGTTTGTTGTAGCGATGTCTCCGTTCACCCATTTCTAAACTCCTCCAGTATGTAGATCATTCGCTCCAGCCCAAAATTTTTCCGACAGCGAAAGAGCAGCGATGATAGTCCTGTGAAATAAAGGTTTTTACACGTTAGTGCATCACTAATATTGGATCACCAAGATTAGAACAACACAAAAATGTTTTCAAACTTACTTTCTTGATTCCGTGGTTTGAACTCCGAGCACAGCGAGGTCTCCACCCCAACTTCGACAAACGCCTCGACTATCGAACCAACTTTGTCTTTTAGGGGTCGCTTTGTATCGATACCCATTAAAAGTAAACCAACCCATGTTCTGATATTGTATTGCCTGGTTCAAATCTGAAAATACAGCTATGTTTAGAATAAAATGATAGCCCTATGGATGTGGCAGCCATGACTCGTGTCTTGAACTCGGCAAGGCAAGAAAGACATTAATCAATATCAGGGACGTGTGGTCAGGGGAGACAGGTGAGACACTGCCTCACCTATCTAAAAACACGGCGAAGCAACAATAATTTTATCGTAGAATAAGTAATTTATGTGAAAAAAACCAAATTATTTTGTTTTAAATAGTTATGTTTTATCTCTTGAAATATCTGTTGACGCCAGCAATTTTACTGTTATTTACAGTATGTTTCTACACCCAATTGTTGCGTCAGTGCATTATATGACGTTATTTGAACAGAGAATTCACGTAGCTTTCTTCGCTCAAATACAGATGTGAGGCAGTGACGACGCTGCCTTACTTCTAGAGCAAAATATACATAAACATGTTCGAGCGCGCTTTTTTCTCCACGAATCTCTATGTCAGATTTTCAAAAACTGGAGTCCGCGACGATCGCACCGTGGGTCCGTGACAATTCTGCGAAAATGTAAACAAAAACAAACTTCTGAATGATTTCTGCCGTAGCCTACACACACAGATCCAATTAATTGCTGAAGTGATTGCTAATCCCAAAATATTTTTTTCTTCCATGCACGTTATCTCAGTGATTTTTAACTTTGTTTTACCCTGTGGCTGCCATTTTAAAAAGGGGAATGTACCTCTTTGGTGCCAGCCAACAACTGCTTTTGAGGAAAGAAGTTTTTCTATGCTTAACAAATTACTTGCAAAGGACAAAAACTTTCTACCACAAAATGTAAAACACTACATGCGTGTTCACTATAACTTAAGCACGAGGTAGAACTGGGCCTTCTTCGCGTTTTTTCATGTTTGGCTGCAACCATTTTCGTTTTACTTTTATTCGTTTAATAAAGTTACTTTTTGGTTACTATTTTACAAAAATAAACTTACATTTTAAAGTTTTTTAGGTTACAAAAAAATCGCCCAAGTGATTACTTTTCTCTCTGCTTGTGAGCGTCAAGCCAGACAAAAGAGAAAAAATATTCGTTTGCCACGTGCTTGATAATGGAAATCGTTAGAGAGTCGAATCCTTAATGATCACTAGGGCGATTTTTTTGTAACTTAAAAAAACTTTATAAAATGTAAGTTTATTTTTGTAAAATAGTAACCAAAAAGTAACTTTATTAAACGAATAAAAGTAAAACGAAAATGGTTGCAGCCAAACATGAAAAAACATGAAGAAGGCCCAGTTCTACCTCGTGCTTAAGTTATAGTGAACACACATGTAGTGTTTTACATTTTGTGGTAGAAAGTTTTTGTCCTTTGCAAGTAATTTGTTAAGCACAGAAAAACTTCTTTCCACGGAGGCAGTTGTTGACTGGCTCCAAAGAGGTACCTCAGTGTTTGTAGATTGTAAATTTATCTTTCTTGCATCAATCCAAGACAAAAACCTACAAAAATTATGCAAAAAAGCACGAAAATCAAAATGTAACCTGTTACGTCCTAACGGCGCGGCCTGAACGCTTATAGACGAACACAGAGCGAAACGCGGTATAGATTGCAATATATTGAGCAGGTGCACTGTCTTCCCGTGCTGAACAATTTAAACCGGTTTCTAAAAAATAAGAAACAAACAACTGTGAGCGCAGAGCTACAAATCTCAAGAAACTCAAACTGACTTATTAAACACAATGAATAAATGTTTGCTTAGGCCTACAGTACACTATAACACTGACTGAAATTAATAAACTGTTTACAAACGTACACAATTAACTTACCAACTACTATTGCAGGCCAACTCTAAACATCATCTTCACAAGATTTACAAAATTTAAATATATAAACTCCTTTAAAATAAATATATAGATGGTTGAGAACATTGCTAACTATTCGAACTATACACTGTATCTAACAACGTGTCAAAAACGCCAAAGACATCGCTAACTGTTTTAACTACACAGTACACTGTATCTAACAACATACCAAACGCTAAAGATTAGAACACTCCGACCTGCAAGCTGCAAACTGTAAATTAAATCCGTGGACTGAAATCACGGTGAGGTAGCTATCCCATTGCACAAGAAATGACGGTAAGCCTTTAGCACAGTGACTTGAACGTAAAATTTCAAACGCAAATTCCAATCAACTGAGAACTAGAATAAATTAGTTTGCACAAGGCACGTGAAATAAATTTACATTAAACAATTCAACATTCAGTAGTTGACAACGTAACATAACAAAAAAAAAAAAAAAAAAAAAAAAAAAGACAAAAACTAACTTTTTGTAAGCTAATAACTTTTTAAATACTGACCCTATAGCTGTGAAATTTTGGTTTGTAGCGATGGTGTCATGTATCCTCGTTAAACTTTAAATTTTCAGATAACGTATTTAAACCATGAACTACTTTCACATTCGTTATTAGCACATTTAGCATAGTTTTGATGTAGGTTAAATTCCGATATGAATTCTCTTCATACATTTCATACTTCCGTTAAAATGATATTTTGTCAACTAAATGCTTTTGCCATTCAGATCAGAATGTTTCATCTTGATAGACGGTTGCAATAGAATCAGAATGCGTTGTGACAGAAATTATGATTCTCTATATCATTAAAAAGCTTTATGAATTTAAGTAAAAGAAGCAAATTAGTTACCGTAATTCCACTGCAGATAAGTTGAAGTTTTAATTTTTACACTTCATTATTTGAAAGAAAATATATCACAATAGCCGACTATAATGTAGACGTATAACTGTTAATTTATTAATTTTGTACAATAATAATAATCTATTTTTCTTTTTGTTAGTAATTCTATTTGAATAAGTTTGTAATTCTATTTGAATAAGAATTCTATTTGAATAAGTTTAACGTGGATAAAGATGAATTGTTGAATTGTGGAATAAATTAATAAGTAACACTGGAGTCAGATATACAGCAACCCGACATCTTTACAGGTTAAACACTTTTTACGTTAATTGGAGCTAGCAAAAGAAACTCGCCCTAGTAATCACTAAGGATTCGACTCACTGACGATTCCCATTATCAAGCACGCGGCAAACGAAAATTTTTTCTCTTTTGTCTGGCTTGACGCTCACAAGCAGAGAGAAAAGTAGCCTAATCATTAAGGATTCGACTCACTAACGATTCCCATTATCAAGCACGTGGCAAACGAATATTTTTTCTCTTTAGTTTTGCTTGACGCTCACAAGCAAAGAGAAAAGTAATCATTAAGGATTCGGTTCACTAACGATTCCCATTATCCAGCACGTGGCAAACGAATATTTTTTCTCTTTTGTCTGGCTTGACGCTCACAAGCAGAAAAGTAATCACTAAGGATTACTTTCTAACGATTCCCATTATTAAGCACGTGGCAAACGAATATTTTTTCTCTTTTGTCTGGCTTGACGCTCACAAGCAGAGAGAAAATATCTGGTACTTAGTAATCATTATAGGATTCGAGTCCTATAATGATTACCAAGTATTCGAATCCTATAATGATTACCAAGTACCAGATATTTTCTCTGCTTGTGAGCGTCATGCCAGACAAAAGAGAATATATACCAAACTGGCGGCAAACGAATATTTTTTTTCTTTTGTCTGGCTTGACGCTCACAAGCAGAGAGAAAGTATTTGGTACTTAGTAACCATTATAGGAGTCGAATCCTATATGATTACCAAGTATTCGAATCCTATATGATTACCAAATACCAAGTACAGGCACTAGATATTTTCTCTCTGCTTGTGAGCGTCAAGGCAGATAAAAGAAAAAATATCAAACTGACAGCAAACGAATATTTTTTCTCTTTTGTCGGCCACGCAAACGTGAGGGAATTTGTTGACTTGTCAGTCAGAAGCATTATGAAATATAAGTAGGGAGACGTTTTCTCGATTGGTTCAAGTCAGTTAGCTTGCGCTTCTGAGTTAACATTTTGGGTAAAACATCGATTTGAAACGAAATTTTGACTTCGAAAGTGCTGTAGGCTTCTGTGCTGTAGTTATGCAACACAGTACAAAAACTAAACGTAGCATACTGTTGTACATTGACTCGTCACAAGGCTCTTTTTACTAAACATTCATAAATCTCATGTGGCATAGTATCGAGATGAAGGGATGGCATAGTAACTTTATTTTTTATTAAATTTCGTTAGGACGATCAAAAGCGGCATAGTATCGAGAGTGGCACAGAAGCGGAGTGGCATAGTATCGAGATTTGACTGTAGCGCAGACATTTCTATTGCCTTGATCGCAATAAGTCAATGCCGAAATGATGACATGATAGATTCAACCACGGCACAGTATTTATAGTTCCGCTGTTTTCGCGGTGAAATGAAAAGCAAGAAAAAATGCGACATAAACCGGTTCAAACCAGTATTTTCATTTGGCCTGGTTTTCATTTCGAGTATCTTGTGTTATAATGGCAAACGAATACAATTTGGAATCGGTATTTTGACAAAACGAATCTGTTACTAGGCTATCCGTTACTTCTTGTTAATCGTTACTTTGTAACCAATGATTACTATTCGCCCACCTCTATTTCAAAGCCAGGCAAACTTTGCAATCGACTGTCTAACTAAACCAGTGGCAATCGCCAACTGCCAAGCTTCAACACTCCCTATGTTCCAACCAGGCAACGAAGCTATATGACGTCACTACGCGTTCAATCTGAACGCATTGAATGAAGTAGACCATAGCATTAGGATGCTGCAGATCGTTTTTTTCTTTTTTCAGTGTTTTGTAGTTGTTTATTATAGTCAGCGCGTTTCGTCGGGTTCGATGCACCTAGGTCGACGTCAGCCTAATAAATTTTTATGGTAATCGCAAAAAATTGCAATTATTAAATTATTTTAAAGGGCAGAGTAGCAAAATACATTTTTTGAACGAAAAAGTGTACCGGTATTACAAAAGTTACAAAAAATAAAAAAGATAATATAAAGTAAAAAAACAAACTTTTCTTTGGAAATGTCAGAGTGTTTACTGAACACCTTGAACACCCTGAGAATACGCTACTGGACAGCCATTGTGATAATACTTTGGCCGGGCAATTTCTCTTCTACTTCTCTTTTGGAGAAAACGAAAATATAAAAATCGGCAGTCGGCTTTATTAAAAGAAGTTTAAAGTAGCTTTATCAAACAAAATCGGTAATGGGTTGCAATTAGGTCGTCCAGAAATCATTGAAGAGTTGATATGTTTAAACTCTAACAAACTACAGACTTTTAGTAAATGTGAGACCAATGAGAGAAACTAACCGCTCATACGAAGCTAAGAGCGCGACATTACAAAAAGATGAAGCGCAGTATTCGCTTTAGCGATAAACTCGAAGCCATTGGATTAGGGCTCTTCTAGATTCTCTTGTTTCAAAAACAACTAATAGTGCAGTCCAGACACAAACAGGCGAGCTTATCTGCAGCAGTAAGATTACATTAGTGCCAAAAAGTCATAACAATGCCTCGAAGAAATGAAGCTACAAAGAAGCTTTTCTGAACTTTGGTTTTAGCTTATAAGAGTTATTGAAGATTCTATTAAAGCGCCACAGCGTGTAATATGTTGCAAACTTCCTACACAGAAAAGCATGTAGCCAAGCAAACTGAAGCTGCATTATGAGTATTGCCATGGCAAACTAGCAGGAAAATCGATTTATCACTTTAGGCAAAAATCTGAGCATTTAAAAAATCGCCGCATTGATTCTGGGGAGGGTGTGTAATGCAAAACAAACAGTAATCGAGACATCATATTACCACATTGCTCAGGCAAAAAATCAAAAATACTCACACAATTGGCTTGGAACTAATAAAGCCCTGTTTCAACGAAGCAACTACGAACAACCCTTGTACCGGAAAAAGAAAAACTCGAAGCTATTCCGTCTCGAAGCCTTTTGTGGCCGTTTTTTGAAAAAAGAGAAATTGAGAGACATCAAAATTTTTTAGGGCTAACAACATAACGAAGGCTCTTAATTGTAGTGTCATGGTTCAAACTGGATTATGATATTCTTGCCTATACAGCTCATGTTGTTTTAATAGCTTTTTGCAATGACGAGTTGAACACACATGTGTAGTACAGAGATGAAAAACTCAACTAGACTAGAGAGACGCCGATGCAAGCTTGTCCAGAAACAAGATGCAAGTTTCAACGGTCTTCACTTTGCATCCTGTTAGTAGAGCCAAATTACATTTTTGTGTTGCATTATCTGCTTCTACGGTAGTATATTAACGCAACTTAAGAGTGGGGTCCGCGGTAAACCTGATTGGAAAAAAATGGGTCCGTGTCACACAAAGTTTGCGAAACCCTGCTCCAAGACTGTTTACTTACGAAAATATATCAAATACTAAAAATATATACCAAACTTGCAATCATTTTTTCAAGCAGATTTTTTTCATCCTTTACGTGTTATATCGGTATCAAATATGTTATTACCGACAGTGAGACCAATTCTTGCTCGGTTTCACTGTTCTAACAGCACATTTTGTATGGTGCTAAGCAGGGTTGGCGAGTCGGGAGTCGGAGTTGTGGGAGTCGAGGTTTTTCTTGGGAGTCGGAGTTGAAAAATTATGCTTGCCAGAGTCGAGAGTTGGAGTCAAAAAATATGCTCAACTCTGACTCCCACTCTTTCGCAGGAATGGAAGGCTTTTTATGCCATGAACAAGTTACCAAAGTATACTGTTTGCCTAAGTAAAGTAGGCCCGCTAGTGCTTTACAAATCAGTTGAACTGAGCTCGCTTTTCTAACCAGCAAATGTAGTAAACGGTCGTCTTCTTTTCAGCCAGAGTTGGCGAGTCAAAGTCAGAGTCGTGGGAGTCGAGTTTTTTTGGGAGGAGTCGGAGTCAGAGTTGGAGTCGAAAAATTATCCTTACCAGAGTTGAGAGGCGGAGTCGAACAGAAAAAAAACGGAATCGGAGTTGGAATCGAACTAAAAAAATACCTGAGAGTTAGAGTCGTATCGATTTTACAACGACTCGCCAACCCTGGTGTTAAGACGGCTATTCTGTCTACCTTACTGCACTGTATAACCCACTGGTGGGCAAACTTTTCACTCGAAGAGCGACATTTAAAAAAATTTTGAATCCGAGGGCCGCACTGATTGAAAGGGCAAAAAAATCTGTTTTCTACGGAAAATCAGTGAAGAATATAAAAAAAGGTTTTGATTTACGGTAGGAGTTTATATTTCTGTAAGTGCCCGCGGGCCGCATAAAATGGTCTCGCGGGCCGCATGCGGTGCCCAGGCTGTAGTGTGCCCGGCCCTGGATTATCTAAACAAAATTGTCAGTTATTTAACAAGTAGTAAAAATTAACCTAAGCAAAAATCCATCCGTCATGTTTCTTCAAAAAACTAGCAATTGTTACCCCGTACGTAAACTGGTATATTTATATCATAGATTAGAATACCGAACTACCGATATTGTGATTTCATAAACAGGCTATAATTATTCTCAAAATAAAGTCATGGACTCATCCTAGCATTGATGAAGAAAAGTTTGATACCAATTTAGACCTGAGTTTTTAATATTCCGACGTGTTGAGTCTAAGCACATTTCTAAAATTATATACTAAAAATATACCAACATACCCAACCCAAATTTTTTCGTACCAAGCAGCCAAAAAATACGCCAGATTTCTGGAATCTGGTATATAAATATACCAGCTGGCAACGCTGATGCTAAATTCAACACGCTTTGCGGTGAGCCGCGAATGATTGTGACATCACTAAGATAAAAACATTTTTTGCGCCAAGCTTGAAGTTACGCGTATTGCCCAACGATACCAGCGTTATAAGGCCTATAGTTTGAAGTTAATAAGTTAATACAAATTAAGTGAAAAATTAGTGTCAAATTTGATAAACTTTTTACTACTGAATTATTAATTTAAATCTTAAGTTATAAACAAAGAAAAACACATCTACAGTCTTTACGCCAGAACTCTAGGCAGAATGAAATAACTTCGCTCCTCTCAAGTGGATTGGTACGAAAGCAAAAACTGGCAGCGGAGCTGTGATTTAAAAAACCGTCTTTCTATTTACCTTGTCTTGTGTTTTCAGGAAATAGGGCCTAATAATGTTTGGACTAAAGCATGATTTTGTGAAGTTAAGAATGTTTAAGAAGTATGAGAAATCGCCGCTCACATTCAAAGCCAAAATCGCTAGATTGTTATATCAAAATCTGATTTCGCTTAAAATTAACAGCTGAGAATTAACATGAGCTCCAACGGCCCCACAGTTCCGAAATGTAAAAAATCGAAAACTTTTAAGTTAACCCTCTTTCGCGTGGGGAGACAAAAAATACAAGTGAAATTTTTAAAACTTGGTGCGCCAACACTACAAGACATATCGTTTTTGAATTTTATGACTTTTTCTGTTTCGGCGTTTGGCTTAATTTCAAAGCTTTTTTATAAGTTCCCATTAATCAAATGCAATATGTTGTTCGCACCGTTTGAAAATTGTTTCGAAGAAGGACATCTGTTATAGCTGGGAACGATCCCCTTGGAAATGAAAGACTTTACAAGTTGCGGAAAAATAAAGAAATGTCTAGATAGATAGATATTATGGTGCAAAAAGATGGACATGGGATTTTGTAAATAACAAACAAATGTGAAACATTCCATGAAGTAGTATTTTGATTATTAGGGCGCTACTTTTATTTGTTATTAAATACTATGAATAAAAATAGCTGGTAACATGATGCTAAAATAAACAGTGTCTCACCAATCACGAACCCCACCGCACGTCACTGATTAACATCACAGACACAGAGAGAGATTTTTCGCAGAGGGGGGACGCCCCCAAACTGCTTAGAGTCTAGACTAATCATGGCTTAAACAAGTCCCAACGTAAAATTTCCTACTCACCGTAAGCTAATTTAAAATTTACAAAATCGGCAAAGAAAAGTCAGTGCTTACTATCCAACTGCCAGTGCTTACTATCCCACTATCCGACAGTCAGCGATTATTACCCGCATCCATTGCATTTAATTACTGTATAAGCTTTGCCATGGGCGCAATTTACGTAGATACGCCATTACCTGTACGTGAAGAAGAATGAGGAGGGACTTCCAAATTTGTCATAAATCAAATTTTTCACATTGGTGCGCGTTTGATTTTCTTTTTATGCCTATTTTTTCACATATGTTATGATAGCCTTAGTGAAACAAATTGTTGCACTGTAATGCATTTTTTAAAAAATTTTACCTTTACAATTTTGCGAGAAATTGATTGAAAATTGCGGTGAAATGTTGCTTTGATTAAGAAGAATCAGCAGCCACGTTCACTTTGACCTTAACGTGGGATTTTATTTCAAAACCAAGCAAAAATCTTCACAAAGTTAATTTTGTTTTAACTGTGTAAAGCCTGCTTGCTGGTCTATACTTTTTTCAAAAATTTTTATGCTCATTGCATGGATAAGTGCTTGGACGCCAACAATAGCGGCATTAAAATAGAAAACAATTAAGCAACAAGAATATAAACAATACATCAAATGGTAAGTCACAGTCTCACAGTCCAATTGTAATCTTATGTGTAGGGGAAGGTGGGGCAATACGGGACACTTTAGAATAATCGCGCATAACTCGGGATATAAATAAATATTTTTTAAAACTAAACTATCCTCGGATAGGTGTTGACTAGTAGCATAATATTAGACTGCATTTTTTTATTTTGCTGCCTGCGTCAATGTGTAATTATAAAAATAAAAACATAAAAAATTGTCCCGTCTTGCCCCTCAGCTGGGGCAAAATGGGACACCTGTCCCATTTTGCCCCACTCCTTATTTTGCCAAATAAGACTACCAGTTCTATGGTAAAAGCAAGCTGTGGGTGAAATGAAACAGGTTTCTACTGTGATATAAGCTAATATTGATCGTAGCAGTTCAAAAAATCGGCCAACTTGTACTCGGTTGAACCCACTAGCTCAGCTTAAACTGGTAGGGTCAGGTTGCCGCAAGCTCAATTCTGGGTGGCGTTTTAAAAAATCAAAACAGCCAATCCTTCCCCGCTTTGTTTGAACTTTTTTAAAAGGGGCATTTAAGCCATTGGCCTCAGCAAGCTGAAAAGCCAACTCTCTCAAGGAGTCTGTGGTTAATCCAAAAAACATACATTGCATTTTTTTCGCATGCTCCAGAAGTTCATTTTCGAAGCTGCTATCAAGGGCAGGAACAAAGTGGCCAAGTTTGGCTTTCCCTGGTTGGCTTACTTTGCTGTTGACATGCTTCTCAAGTGTGCTTTTTGGGATATTGTAAACAATTGCAGCTTTTCTTAAAGAATGTTTCTTCTCTTTAACATTTTTTATGGCTTAATCAAGATCAGCTTCTGACCACTTAGAACGTTCGCTTTTCCTTTCATAATTTCTGACCATTATTATTTACGATATATACCGGTATATATATATTGTATTTACTAGAATAGAGGAAACTATAAAAAAGAATAGTCTATATTAGGCTATACCGGTACCATACCAGTACATTGGTATCATACCGGTAATGAAAAGGAGAATATAATTATGAAACTAAGTTACCGGTAGTTAAAAAGTCTAGGCTACCAAAAGTTAGTCTTAGGATACTGTGTACCGGTATACTGTTCATTTAGCATCCAAAATCTAATCAACCGTGCCGGACTGCAGTAGCAGGTACCAGTAGCTTACTGGTACTTCTTCAGTGTATAGAGAACAATATATCATATCAAGATTATTACTAGTAGGACTATGCTAAAGCAAAATATTTTTAATAAATCTTTGGCATTTCAGCACCAGCAGCTACCACTGCACAGGTACCGGTAATTTTGTGGGTTTTTACTAGGCTATTATCCTGGTACTGCCTCAAACTTTATATCTTTTAAGGTTAATCTTAAAGTCTGACTAGATTAATTAGCATATGGAACGTAAATGAAAAACAGTTAAGAGAGAGAGGATGTCCCATTATGCCCCAATAGGGTAGGTACGACTAAAAAACAAGTAACTCAGACAGTTTTTCACAAAAACTGCAAAACTTTTTTTTATTAAACACAAAGAGGCTATTGAATTTACAGAATAATTTTCTAACCAATTTGTCAACATCTTCACTTTAAATTCACTCAACTAATCAGCAACTACCTTACATGAAACTACAGCAAAACACCTTTTCTCCCCTTACACCACGATGTTACAAAAAAGTAAAAAGCTTTTCATGAGCAAAGTTTGAAAATGTGGTAACCCAACATACAAATGCCACAAGAGTTCGCTAAACTATGTACAAGCAAAATAAAAGCTATGTCCCGTTTTGCCCCGTGTCCCGTTTTGCCCCACCTTCCCCTACCATTTTGTTATAAGCAGTGGAATCACTTTATTTAACGCAGGGGTATTCAACCTTTTTTCACAATCGTCCTCTTTTTGGAAAATGTGGGACTAAATTGTCCCCCGGAGAGCGTTCAAGTAATTTTTCCACTAAATTCAAAAAAATGGTCTTCTCGTCCGCAGAGCTTTCCACTAAATTGAAGTGAAGATCAAAAAAAAAAGTTCTTCACGTTCGCAGAGCTGCAACTTTCCACTGACTTCAGGTAAAGAGCAAACTAAAAAGGGTCTTTACGTCCGCAGAGCTTCTTTCGGAAGATCATTACTAGGGCCTTTTTTTTTGACCTAAAAAAATATATTTTTGACTTTATTTTAGTAAAATTTTGACTTTATTTTGACTTATAAGATCTACCAAAACAGACTCCTTAACACCTGAAACGAACGTTTCAGGTGTTCATGTAACAATTTTGATCATGTAACAAGGTCCTGAAAAAATTTTGACTTTATTGATTTTAGCGGGCCCTAATCATTACATATGTTGTTGTCAATTCTGAAATGGCCCCCACAAGAAGCAAAATCGCCCCCCAATTTCAACAATTCTTACAATCGCCCGTATACGCTTTGAAGGCCAAAATTGCCCCTTGGGAGGTGATATCGCCAGTGGCGTATTCTCAGGGTGTTCAAGGCGTTCAGTGCACATTCTCACATTTCCAAAAAATTCTTTTTTCTAACTTTTTTAATCTTTTTTATTTTTTGTAATTTTTGTAACAAACTTTCTCGTTTAAAAAGTAAATTTTACTACTTTCCCCTTTAAAATAATTTAATAGTTGCAATTTTTTGCGATTACCATAAAAATTGATTTGTTCAGGCTGACGTCAACCAGGGTGTTCACTCGACCCAGATGAACTCCTTGGCTATAAAAAACAATTAAAAAAACTGCAAAAAGGAAAAAGCGATCAGCAGCATCTCAATGCACAGGCTACGTCATTCAAGGTGTTCACTTTGAAAAGTGAACACATTGAATGACGTCATGTAGCTTCATTGCCTGGTTGAAGCACGGGGATTGCTGAAGTTTGGCAATTGCCACTAGTTTTGCTAAGCTAGTCTGCTAGGTAAATTTTGCTTGGGTTTGAAAGTGAGAGGATGAAATTGAAATCTTGCTAGGCAGTAGACGTTGTGCTTATGAGCTAAAGGTTTATGAGAAAAGCAGATAAGTGTAGAATTGGTACCGATATAAGAATTGAAGCTAGGCCAAAATAAAAAATATAGGAAGTGTCTATTTTGCTGTTAGCACTAAGATACTGATTGGGTAATTTTTTTGAAACCGGGTCATGCGTATGATGTATACCCAGAGCCGGTTTCAGGCCGATTTGACCGATTAGACCAAATTGGGCCCCGCACCTTAAGGGGCCCCGCGCTAGCGGGAGTCCTTTTCTGTACTGTGAGATACATAATAGGTGAAAGTGCCAAAAGTTGAACCGGCGCATAATATCTATGAATCATTTCTATTTTCTTTTTAATTAGGGTTAGGTTAAATAGAAAAAATCGGCAACTCGGTTGCTGGTCAAACCAAGCAGAGTCGGATTTACCATTAGACAAAGCAGGCTGAATTAAGCCTAAGGCCTCGGAGAAACAAGGGACCTCGTCACAAGCAAAAGGGCTCGACGCGATTACGGAGCGACCTTTTTGTTTTCGAGATCAACCATGGCCACCTTAGAGATGAGTCTGATCAGCGACCTATGATCACTAGCGGCCTACCTGATATCAACATAATCTAAGCCTAAGGCCTCTCATTCTCTAAATCCGGCTCTGAAACCAAACTTTGGTAAGGAAAAAAGTCACGCAGTTGTTTGGTCACGTGGGTTTGCTGTTCACAAGTAAACGCCTGAAGGTAGTCTCAGGGGGTTTCATGTTAAATTCAGTTGCAGCTTTTTAGTGTCTGTTTAAGGATGCACGCTCTCCACCAAAGCAGTTGACACTTGAGTAAATATGTAAAGTGTACTCTGTTTAATAAAAGCAAAAGCTGTGAGGAACCTTCAAGATTTATAGTAACAAAGTCGATAGCACAGGGGCAACATCAGGTCGAGTTAACTTGAAGTAATTTATGGACAAAACCATTTTTAGGAAGTCCGGAGCCATGCGTTCTCGGAAATTTATTAAAATTTTCGTATAACAAGTACAATTTTAGTGCATTCTGAAAAATCTTTCCGGTAGTTTTTGTTTGTTGGTTGTTTGTTTGTTGGCATATTTAGGCTTATTTGAAGGAGTTCCAAATTCAAAAGAATATAATCGCAAATTATTGCGTTGTGGCATAATTTTCAAGATATATTACCCTGATATATTACCGTACCATAAAATAATGCTTGTCTGAAATTTAAAATTATTTAACTAATTGGCCGGCTTTCTTGATGTTAAAAGTAGGCCTTACAGTAATCAATAAAAGCAGAGTCGGCGCAAAGGATGGCCTGGCCCCCACATACAGCAAGCTTGCCCCCCACTCTTAACCTCCAATCGACAATCTTACTTTTTTGAAGACAGCGGCTTTTAAACATAATTTTAAACATTTTATGTATTGCTGAAACAGCTTCGCCGGAACTGTTTTGCGTTTCGTTCGAATTACGAATATCAAATATGGAAATTGCGTTTGTTAACAACACAACAAGCAACTATGAGCGTGTTCCTCTGCTTTTCTTTTGCCTTCGAACTCGTAAAACAACTTGAGATTACTGCGACATATAACACTTGCACAGAAATGGCATCTTAAAATTCAAGTCAATGTCAGCTCGCTGCAAAGTTCTCGTTGATAAAGAAGACTGTGGCGTGAAAGCTTTTTTTGTAGTTTACAGAATTGATTAAATGTTTGACCCCTCTTGATAAAGGCTTGGCCCCCCTAAGACGACTGCTCTGGCACCGGCTCTTAGATTTGTTTTAAAGCAGGTATTAAATGTCTATTTTTTTGGTTCGTTTACATGTTTTTTTTTCATGAGACACAAACGTCTATACATTTTTTTATGAAAAGAGGGGCCCCGCCATTAGATTTCTAATTGGGCCCCGCAGTTCCTAGCACCGGCCCTGTGTATACCCACCGGTTAACCTACAAACCTAAATTTTTTGGTCAATCAGTGTTTTGGCGTTATTGGCAAAATAGACACTGCTCAGAGCCAAAAATATACGGAGCTTGTTTGAATTAAGTCGGGTTTGGGGTTAAGGTTAGGCCCTAACTCCTAGTAATAACTTTCTAGCGGTCCTTGGGGTGCGGCTTGATTTAAACAAGCTCCAAATATAGTTGGTAAGAGTTACCGGTACTGTGTAGTCAGCAAAACATGGCCTTTGGTATAGGACTGTAGGACCTAACCTAGTCAGCTTTAATATCATTTTTATAAGCAACCAGAGTAGGCTACTGGGGCGGTATACTGCTCACTATTTGTCGCGCTTTACGAGATCGTAGAGAGAAAAAGTGCGTCGAGACAAACAAGTTGGTATACACGTCAACTACACAATTGCGTAGACAGCAAAAAAAAGTTAGTCAGCTAACGCAATCTTCGAGGATGGTGTAGACAGCATTTTCTGCCAATTTGCTAACTGTGACTGCGAGTTTGGCGTTTGCAATTATGGACGCTTGCACGGGAGCAGGGTTGGGTTGAATTTGAATTCATTCCCAAGTTATTGATAAATTTGAACGTGGGTTTTCAAAATTCGATAACTAAGAATTTGAATGCTACTTTAAAGTCATTGAATTTGATTTTCTTGATTAAAGATTTGATGAATTTGGATTTTTTCTCATACCTACAAAGTAAAATATTGTTTTGCCACTGGTTTATTACTGTATATCCGTACATTGCAAACGATCCGTAAAGTTTATCAAGCAAACAGAACAATTGTCACGGAAAATGTGACGCTTTTAAATGCTTTGGCGTTGGTTTTGCAAGGGTCAACTTTCCAACTCTTTCATGCCTTTTGTTGCTTTTGCTAAAAATTATGATTTTTGCTTCTGGTATTGACCTTTTTGCTGTTACTTACAGACTTAGCCTGCTTAATTTTACGGATTCTCTAGTCTAGAGTGAAAGTATTTAAAACAACTCGCTACAACCATTCAAAAATATCTGTTTCTATTTCTAGCCTATCTAATACATTGTTTATCAAAGGCTAAGAACTTTAAATTGTTCAGTTTTGTGAAGTTTGAAACGGTGTTGCTACCAGCAACACTTATTGAGCAAGTAACCCCGGGGGAGCCACACGGGTCTTCACTTCAACTGTCAACTCAGAAACAACCAGACTGTAAACATCCAATTCTTGCATTTGTTTTTGATCTTCTTTCAACTGGGTCTTAAAAGCGATAACTTGAACGGAAAATTGTAAACAAAAATAGAAGCAGTAGAAGCAAATTTAAAATCAAGGTGATTGAGGGCAGTATTCACTCAACTTCCTACTTAAATCTCAGCAACCACAAAATAAAATTGTTAAAAAGCGCCTCGTTTCGCTGCGCTAGTATCAACCAACAATTTAAAACTAGAGATGGGCGAATAGTAATCATTCGTTAAAAAGCAACGGTTAACAAGAAGTAACGGATAGCAACAGATTCGTTTTGTCAAAATACCGATTCCAAATTGCATTCGTTTGCCATCTACATGCAAGATACTCGAAATGAAAACCAGGCGAAATAAAAATACCGGTTTGAACCGGTTTATGTCGCATTTTTTCTTGCTTTCCATTTCACCGCGAAAACAGCGGAACTATAAATACTGTGCCGTGGTTGAATCCATGATGTCATCATTTCGGCTTTGACTTATTGCGATCAAGGCAATAGAAATGTCTGCGCTACAGTCAAATCTCGATACTATGCCACTCCGCTTCTGTGCCACTCTCGATACTATGCCGCTTTTGATCGTCCCAACGAAATTTATTAAAAAATAAAGTTACTATGCCATCCCTTCATCTCGATACTATGCCACATGAGATTTATGAATAACTAGTAAAAAGAGCCTTGTGACGAGTCAATGTGCTACAGTATGCCACGTTTAGTTTTTGTGCTGTGCTGCATAACTACAGCACAGAAGCCTACAGCACTTTCGAAGTCAAAATTTCGTTTCAAATCGATGTTTTACCCAAAATGTTGACTCAAAAGTCCTAGCGAACTGACTTGAACCAATCGAGAAAACGCCTCCTACTTATATTTCATAATGCTTCTGACTGACAAGTCAACAAATTCCCTCACGTTTGCGTGGCCGACAAAAGAGAAAAAATATTCGTTTGCCGCCAGTTTGATATTTTTTTCTTTTGTCTCCCTTGACGCTCACAAGCAGAAAGAAAATATCTGGTACCTGTACTTGGTATTTGGTAATCATGATAGGATTCGAATACTTGATAATCATTAAGGTGGGTTTGCACGAACAAAAAATGTCGAGCGGAGCTTTGTTTATTCTTTATAATGTTATGCAGCTTGCTTCAACTTTGCAACGCTTGCTTCAGCTCCGCTCCACTCCACTTGCGTCAGCTTCTAAACGCTTCTTCGACGCAAATACTTCAACTTTGCTCCGCTCGTATTCACGCAAGTTGCCTCTGCTCCGCTCCGCTCAAAATTCGCTACAATTTGAAGCGAAAATTTGAAGTTGAAGCGAGCGAAAATTTGAAGTTGAAGCGAGCGGAGATAGATTTTGAAACTCAAGTCTTTTGGTGTTTAGCGACCTAGGTTACATAATTTTGACGATTTTTTGGCGAGGATTTAAAACAGTTGTCAAAAATACTGTGTTTTGACTCGATCTAAGCATAGTAGTAGCATCAGAATATTGTTTTTTTTTCTATCTAGCCTATTTAATCTTCAAATAAAACTGGCTCATTGATTTAGCATTACTGAAGCATATACTCACAATGGATGTTTGTAACGTTTGGTTGTGGAATTCAGATCATTATTTTAAATGATAGCTATGCATACGGTGGAGAGAAGATCAGAGCTCATACATATATGAAAGTCCAAACTGAACTCAACCTTTTTCTTTCTCAATTTACGGCATGTAGGTGCCCAGCTGGTTATCATATTCTGCAACGTTTTGCTCAGCTTGTGCTGAAGAGCCAATAGAGCACACATAACTTAGCGTAGTTAGACCAGTGCCTCTGAACACTTCATTCGCCCAGAAATCAAGTTTGCTTTAGTTGCACTCTGCTCCGCTGTCAAAAAAGAAAACTTATGCAGTTTAATGACGTACCATCGAATCTGAAACAACAGATCATGACATAGTGTAGCAAAGCCTACAAATTTACTTCAGCTCCTCTCCACTTTGCTCAACTTGATCAAAACTTCGTATAAACAGCCCTTCAGCTCCGCTCTGCTCCACTTGCTTCAACTTTGCGACGTTTGCTTCAACTCCGCTCTGCTCTGCTCCACTTGCAATTATTTTCGTGTAAACCCACCTTTATAGGATTCGAATACTTGGTAATCATTATAGGATTCGAATCCTATAATGACTTCTTAGTACCAGATATTTTTTTCTCTGCTTGTGAGCGTCATGCCAGACAAAAGAGAAAAAAATATTCGTTTGCCGCCTGTTTGATATTTTTTCTCTTTTAAGCAAATGACTAGCACCTGGAGAAGCAAAATAAATGCACACAACATAATTCAACGTAATTTGATCAGACATATACACAATAACGAATTCACAATAAAGAACTATTATACAAATACACAACAAAGAATACACAGAGATCTCTCCTCGTGACAGCTGTTTCGCCCAATGGGGCTCATCAGACAGTGACGCCTGTCCTTCCTTTTCTTTGAATTGTGACCGAAATCATCATGTGGCTTGATGGATTTCAAGCCCGTCGGCTTTGGCTTCCTCATAGCGCTTGTGATTGGCAAAATTCTTTGTAATTTTGAATTACCGCATACTTCAGAAAAGGCGTGACTTCATTCACCATGCGTTGTTTTCGCGTGCTCTGCTGACGTAGTTGGCTTTCTAATTGTCTTGGTATAATGATGTGTTGTATTTTCGCCGCACGGTGATCTCGTGACTCGTCTGATGAGCCCCATTGGGCGAAACAGCTGTCACGATCTCTCCTCGTGACAGCTGTTCTCTCCTCGTGACAGCTGTCACGATCTCTCTGCAGTTCTCTCCTGTTCTCTCCTCGTGACAGCTGTCACGTTGTATTTTCGCCGCACGGTGATCTCGTGACTCGTCTGATGAGCCCCATTGGGCGAAACAGCTGTCACGATCTCTCCTCGTGACAGCAGATCTCTCCTCGTGACAGCTGTCACGATCTCTCCTGAGATCTCTCCTCGTGACAGCTGTTTCGCCCAATGGGGCTCATCAGACGAGTCACGAGAAGAGATCGCTGTGCATTCTTTGTTGTGTATTTGTATATAGTTCTTTATTGTGTATTCGTTATTGTGTATATGTCTGATCAAATTGCGTTGAATTATGTTGTGTGCATTTATTTTGCTTCTCCAGGTGCTAGTCATTTGCTTAATTGTGTCATTCGATGACGTAGGTTTGACGTGAGTGTGATACTCCATTCGCAGGGTGACGCCTGCCCTTCCTTTTCTTTTTCTCTTTTGTCTGGCATGACGCTTACAAGCAGAGAGAAAATATCTGGTACCTGTACTTGGTAATCATAGGATTCGAATACTTGATAATCATTATAAGCAGAGCTGGGCACTTCCGCAAATCAGTCCGCAAAACCGCAAATCCGCAAGTTGCGGACTTTAATTTATTTTTGCGGATTTGTAAAAGTGAGTTTCTACAGTTCTAGTGAGTTTTAAGTGAGTTCTAGTGAGTTTGCGGAATTGCGACAAAACATTGAAATTTGCCGCAAATCCGCAAAGCAATAGCTTGAAGTAAAAGCTCCTTTCAGTTTTTTTAAAAATTCTAATCCAGCTCAATACTTTTTTTTACTGCTTCAAGTTGGATCCTTGAATTAATCCATGATTTTTGCAAGCTCTTCAGGTTGACCTGAGGTGGCGTATGAGGTTGGCTTTCATTTGTAAAAGTCGAATGAATTTCGCTTGACAATTAAGTTTTACCGCAAAAACAACCGTCGTTCAAGATTTGTTTACTTTGGAATGTCTGTTCTTGAGGAATGATTGTCTCGCTTAAGGTTTTACGGTCAATTACAAGGATGAATGAAAAATCAATGAACTTTTACAGTATTTGAGAGTAGTTGATGATACTGTAGCTAATAGCCCGAAAAAGCACTGTCCTACTCTGTGGTACCATAATTATTGCAAGAGTTGTCTTGCACCTGTCAATGAGGAGGATGTTTCTATCTACGATACGGCCGTCGCATACAAATCAGGAGGTATTCCATTCTGTAGTCCAGGAGGAATGTCTGTTTTTAGCACTGTTTGACCTTGACTACAAAGGGGATTTAACTGGAGTGCACCACAAAAGTTTAATTTTCCTCGGAGCATAAATGTTGAGGGATAATTGTTTTGTTTAAGGCAGGGGTGTGCAACAGGCGGCCCGCGGGCCACTACCCGGCCCGTCAAGCTATTTAGTCTGGCCTTCATCAAGACTATCATTTTTCCCCATCAAGGCATAGAGTCATAATCAGACAGTTTAATTAGGGTAACAATTTACACTTCGTGTATTTTTTTATAGCTTAGCGCAATAATTTGATTATAATCGTACGTGAAGTAAGCATTCTTTCGCTCTGTGGTTTAGACTGGTGCACTTATCAGCTGGGTCTGGAAAATTTACGTTTGATACAATGTGTTACTCGCAATAGAAAGGAAGTGGTGTTAGATGCCATTGTTTTTTTCAGTTCATTTGTTATTTGCGTTTTGTCTCAGATGGCCGATACGACGTGTGTCTCTGTAGACTCGGGTTTGATTCCAAGTCCAATCAAATCAGAGACTTTAACATAGGTTATCACAGCTTCCCTGCTTGATGCTCAGCAATAAATGGACAGTGTGGAGAACTTAATATTATTATTAACGTTTCTTTGGTTCTGGCGACCAACATCATCAGAATAATAAAGCGCAACGAGTACATTACACAGCATTTTAAAAAGTTACAAACACACTGCTGTGTATAGTGTTGAAACTCTTTATCATTCTGATGATGTTGATTGCCAGGACCAACGAAACGTCAATAATAAACCTGAGGAAATCTTAGTTGAGGTATTTATTTGTAATGTCTTTCCGGAAAAAATGAGTTTTCAATTAGCCTAAACATTCATAATGCACATAAAAATCGTATCTGAAACACAAAATTATGTTTTAATTAAAAACTTTGAGCAGTTTTGATTAAAATATAACCAATTTGGTTCCGATATTTTGAGAATTAACTTCACAAAAAAATTTTGAAATTGTATCAGGACTTTATGAACACCCTGCATAATTTTGAACCACTGCTCAATTTTACATCTCTTAGTGCGACGGCTGACTTCGCATCCGCACAGCCGATTTGGAGATTTGCGGTTTAGTGTTCGATAAAGCCAATCGTAGGCCTATATCATCATCAACTTTCCTTCAATTTCGTGCTTTCATCTTGATATATACTAGAGCTGAAAAGCCGCTCTCGCCGAGGTATGTTTTGGCAAATGGAAGTAATATTCGAAAAGTCAGTTCGGATATTTGTGGGTAGGATTTGTGTATAGCACACCAAAGCTGAGAGATTGCTATATCCTGGAAAGCATCATGCGCCGACGAATCATTTTCAAGATCACAAAATTGGTCTGGTAATTCATCCAACGCAGTTGAGAACGGATTTCGCAGTCGCACAAATGCAGTTTCTTGTTCTTTAATCTTTAGGCTCAGGAAAATATCATTTGAACTCAGCTTCTAGAGATTGAAGGTGCTCTGTAATCGATGTCTTCAAACGTTCATCGAGTTTTTCAATTTTTAATAGCACTGGACCAAGTTTTAATCATGGCGATATTGTCATGTATCACTTTTCAATGCCAATCTTGCAATTGTGAGTAAAAGGTATGGGGTGCCATTCGTAAACCCTTACTTTCCTATGTATTATAGCCTTTTTAACGATCCCTTGTGCTATATCACATAGGTATGAACTAACTTTTCATTCCTATGTGCTATATCACATAGGTATGAGCTAAGTCTCGTTCCTATGTGCTATATCACATAGGTATGAGCTAAGTCTCGTTCCTATGTGCCATATCACCATGGTAACACATTGGTATGAGCTAAGTCTGGTTCCTTTCTACTACTGTATAGCGATCATGCGTGACGAATGCGCGATTGGCGGGAATTACTCAGCATTTTGCCTTAAAGTTGTTCCAGGGATTGCTGGTACTGTTCAGTTCCAGTAAGCGAAAAGTTGAAAAATGCTTGAAATGTAGGCTTAGTCTTGGTGTGTTTTCATTGGCAAAGCAGAGACAGGTAAAGGTTAAAATACCTTTTAGTTTTAAGTTCAATACTAGAGAGTTACCGGTAATTGATCTGTCGGCTTAGAATAGGGACGATAGCACGAGTATTGCAATGGACTTAAAACTAAAAGGTATTTTAACCTTTACCTGTCTCTGCTTTGCCAATGAAAACACACCAAGACTAAGCCTACATTTCAAGCATTTTTCAACTTTTCGCTTACTGGAACTGAACAGTACCAGCAATCCCTGGAACAACTTTAAGGCAAAATGCTGAGTAATTCCCGCCAATCGCGCATTCGTCACGCATGATCGCTATAGTAGAAAGGAACGAGACTTGGCTCATACCAATGTGTTACCATGGTGATACAGCACATAGGAACGAGACTTAGTTCATACCAATGTGTTACCATGGTGATACAGCACATAGGAACGAGACTTAGCTCATACCAATGTGTTGCCATGGTGACACAGCACATAGGAACGAGACTTAGCTCATACCAATGTGTTACCATGGTGATATAGCACGTAGGAATGAAAAGTCAGTTCATATCAATGTGACATAGCACATAGGAATGAAAAGTTGGTTCATACCTACGTGATATAGCACATAGGAATGAAAAGTCAGTTCATACCTATGTGATATAGCATATGGGATCGTTAAAAAGGCTGTAATACATAGAAAAGTAAGGCTTAACGAATGGCACCCCATAAAAAGGCATTTAGAATATCGCTGTCATTTCGAAAATTTCAGAAATGTTTGCGATTAATCAAATATTTCATAAATAAATTTACGACCTCCCTGGAAAGACCTTTGCGACCCCCAGGTTGATAACTGATCTACTGGCACGTCTTCATATATAAAACACAACGCAAAAATTAAAACGCACAAAAAAAATAATTGACGTAAATGGAGCAATGACCCCTTAATAGAGTATTTATTTTTCATCAGTCACAGTTTAGACAAGCAATGAATTATTATAGACCTACTCCCAAAAGATCACAACCTCCTAGTCGACCTTTATTAGTCGTTAAAGTTAGCTTGTTTTTGAATTCAAACTAACCACAGGTTTTTATGCCCACGCTGAAAAGTATACCGTATAGCGGGACAGCGCTGTTTCGGGCTATTAGCCCCCATCAGCCGCACCCAGGTTAAATCCATTTATTTCCAGTACAAATGATCTAGCCAGGTGCACTCATCCCTTTGGATAAATATATCTTAAAGAATTTAACCTTTGTGGTAAGTAGCCACTCGTGTTGTAGCCACTTCCCGTGCAGTAGGCCAGGAAGGACATTGCTTTTTAGTTATTGCTGAAAAGCATTCCAATAAATGACTTTTGAATTAAACTGAATATTTAGAAAAGCGTCCCGGTGGTAGAGTCTGCAGTCTTTCTCTTTAACTATCATTTTTCCATTAAAACACAGTAATGTCACCCATGTGCGGGTACTAATTCTACGCTTAAATAGCCTACTGTGCAAAAACAATTGACTATTTTTTTTACCGCATAATACACAATCAAGGGAAGACACAGTTACAAAGTTTAAGACCTTTAAAGCAAAAAAGTTGTCCAAAACCCTCAAAGTCGAATCAAAAGTGCTTTGAATTTGTAACCCTGGCTCTACCATTCAAGAAAACCTTTTACAGTTTTGGTTTGGTTTGTCTTGAATATGTATTCGTTCTACAGCAAAAAGGTATTGAGTTTAGTTTCGTCTTCACATAATATGTCTAATTAAACAGGTGAACAGCAAGAGCAAATGGTCTCCACCTCCATCAATTCGTCCCTTTCCCCGTTTCTTGCAAAAGAAATACGGGAACTACCACAGAAAGTCATGTTCTTCTACTCTTGGCTTGTGAGAAAGCAGCTCGAGAAACATCTTACGATAGAAAAAGCAAGAAATGAAAAAGCAACAATATCTCGAATTGCATTTACGTATGTAGGAGATATGAGCATTACGAAACCATATAACGCAAAACTTGTGGGAACCAAATAACCCATGTTCAGTAAGAAGTCACACAACAAATACCGGTAACGTCTCATAAAAATTACGAATATAATTAGAAACACATTGCTGAACAGGAAAATGCATATCGGAGGAAATGCATGTCGGTTGAACAGGAAAATGCATGCTACTTCAAAGAACGTCCAAGTAAATGTTAATAGCGCAATACCGGCAATTAATACGATACAACAAGTGCAGCTACAGCATTTACCGGATGACCAAGGAAACTTAGCACGAATACATTTTGAAAATTTCTCAAAGAGCTTTTTGCTATCCGAAGAAACAGCAAGAACACCATATAATGCCAGCCACAATAACACTACAACCAAAATTGTAAAAAACTGAAAGGCCCATATGTATTGCCAGCGCGGATGCTCACCAGATTCAAGTTCATCTTGAAATTGGAATTCTGATTTGAAAAAGGCAAAGCCAAACAGTTGCGACGTAATGACAGGCAATGAAAAAAAATTACGTACGAATTCCTTTTTCAAGTATGCTATCAATGCAATAGTCATCACGTTTCCAATAACAAAGGGAACTACTTCATCAGCTTTGGTTTCCGCTCTGAGGTGGTCAAACACTGCAATAAAACTTGAAATATTAACTGAATGCCGTGGTATAAAACTCTAAGGAAAAAGGTTTTGATGGTTGAATCAAAGATTTTTCTAGGCCTACCGTTTTGAATGGCGACAAAACCCTTATTGCACAAAATTGGATCACAATAATTATAACGGATCTTGCAAAAATTTTCAATTGCCCAAAACTCAAAATTCTTAGCTTTCAAAACGCAGTCATCGGTATCCTTCAAAAGTAAAAAGATGCACAACTTAAAAGTTAAGAAACATTTTGGGATCAAAAAATCAAGAAGAAAAACTAAGCCAAAATGTCACAAAAATAAATTTTTCACGGGCGAACGGGTTGGGCAGAGGGTTTTTTTGCAGTTTCTGGTAACTGGTATACTTTAGTCACAAACCACTAGCAATAAATTCCTTCTCAGGTATGTATATTGCCTGGAGTAAATGTCGGTCATACCAACTGCACTAATGAAACTAGTAGGTCGAAACAGTGTTCACGGTTCACTGTCTGCAGTTCTGTGAGGCAAAGTAATATTTGAGTCTGGACGTTTTGACCACATGTTTACCGTTGTCATCATTAGCAGTGTACGTGGCAATACCAAACTGTGAGTAAATGTCGAGTCATTATATAATGGTCCAAAAAAATCAACACCTGTTTGTGAAAACGGTGCTTCGCTTATCTGCAGCCTGAAATGTAAAAGTCTTGCCATGATTGACTTTTTGGTCGTGCATCTCTCTGTGTTTGCACGTCACACAATCCTTGATGACCTGATATATAGCTATTTTTGCATTCAAAATCCAGTACCGCTTACAAACTAGGTTGTAAGTAGCTTCAACACCCAAGTGTCCCACAACTCTGGTGTGAACGTCACGAATAATGATGCCAGTTAGATAACGCTTCTCAGGCAAGATTGTAGGGTGTCTCACCTCAAAATCTAAATACGCTCTATTCAATCGTCCGCCTACCCGCACCAGTCCATCGATGAAGATCCGATTTAACTTGTAAAAAAGGGATGATTTTGGTATGGTTCCCACAGAGCCCCTTACCAGCCTACTGAAGCATTTAGAAAAACATTTTCTTTGTACATATCTTATAAGGCTTGCTTCAGCACCACTTAATTCGGAAACAGACAACAAGAACATATCTAACACATATTCAGAACATTTCAGTCGCTCACGCATACAAGACTTCATGCGCAACATCCTCGCTGTAGCCATAAGTGGCGGAACTGGGGAGGCCGGGGGGGCCCTAGTTTACGCGTTTATTTTTTCAATATTGTCTCTGCATGACTGTAGCCTATTTGAAACTTAATAGGCCTACCTTCGAAAGTAAAACCCAGAAAAGAGCATAAATCCAGAGATGCCTTCCTTAAAATTTTGTTTATGGGGTGGGAGTAACAAAACTAGAAGCAAGAACCGTGGATCTAAAGCCCACATAAATTGGACATGTCACATGTGGACAGGCTAAATATGGATTGTAGGCATAGGGCCGGATTTACGTATAGGCTAAGCAGGCTGAAACCTAGGGCCTCGGAGGAAATAGGGGACCTCATCACGAGCAATGAAGACCTTTTTTTTTTCTCTTCACCGTTACTTTGAAGGTAAAACAAAACATCTGAGGACGTGTATATTTTTTTTTGCTCTTCGCTACCTACCGATATTTTCAGTGAAAACAGAACATCTGAGGACGAGAAGACCTTTTTTTGCTCTTCCAATCAGTGTGATGAAATGGCCTAGGGCCTCTCATTGTCTAAATCCGGCCCTCAGGAGAGTATTTAGAGGTGGGACCATTGTGCCATGCCCCCTTTTTGACTCTGCTTGTAGTAAACGGGATCAATAGTAATGGTGCCAAGTGATTGAAATATGCCAGATTCTTTTGATGATTTCAGTACCGTAGCTTATGGCCAGGAGCGAATCCAGAGGGGTAGGATGAGAGATATGCATCTTCCCACCAGCCATTTTCAAAAATGTCTTTGATGCATACAATTTTTCTGTAATTTCGAACCTCTTCGATAGCTATAAGCCTTACGCCTTAAGCACGCATAATTAAAAATGAGCGAACAAAATATATCATATTTGGCGAAGCACTCAGAATTAGGGTCAAAAAATGTAAACACAATTTGCCTGAAAATTATTCAAAAGGCACTAAAATAGCCATTATAACATGTAAATTTTCAAAAATTTTCCGGGGGAGCATGCCCCAGGACCCCCCTAGAGTTTTTCTTGTTTCTTATCAGCTTCAAATTAGTTCTGCCGAAAAAAAGACGCTGAAAATAAATGTAGAAATTATGCCACACCCCCCCCCCCCCCTTTTAAAATTCCTCGCTACGCCACTGCCCGTCCTGGTTGTAGGTGAAAAAAATCTGGTCATTTGTTTTGCCCTCCCCCCCTCCACTTTAGAAATGCCTCCATCATCGCTGGCTGTAGCTATCTTCAAACGATACGTCGATGAGAAAAACTAAATGAATCGCTCAACACCCACACAATCACAATCATCACTCACCAGCATAGACAGTGGTGTAAAAAGTAGTCCAGATTAAATCTGGTTAAGTAAAAGTGTTGTTACTGATCGCGGAAACTACTTGAAGTAGAGTAGAAAGTAGGGGATATAAAAAGTAACCAAGTGAAAGTAAAAAGTACCAGCAATTTGAAGCTACTTAAGTAAAAAGTAGCGTTTGCAAAACCAAGGCCATAAAGCTGAGCTTTGACAAAAGATAATTTGCTCACTTACAAACTTGACATATATTTTGCCGAGGCTTAAGTATATTTAGGATAATTAGCACATTTATTTGGCGAAAATAAAAAAACTTGAATGTGTCATAATCTGCAAAATGCAACCTCATTGTCCACGCCAAACACAAACAACAAAAGACCACTTAATATTTCGAAATTGAAAAGCTTATATATATATAAAATAAAACAATACCTAATACTAATGCTGCCAATTTTATTATCAAGCATGACTATTTGTCATTTGCGTGATACATTGTTCAATATTAATTACTTGTCATTTTTAAAGCTACTTAAGTAGCGTTACCTTCTGACTGAACTACGTAAGTAAAAGTAGAAGTAGTCGAAATTTAAATCACTGAAGTAAGTACTATAGTTACCAAGCAATAATAATTAAGTAGTCTACTTAAGTAAAACTACTTCGTTTCTTTACACTGAACATAAGTAAAACACTGAACATAGACACATTATTACGTTTAGTAGGCAGATCATAGACACGAGCCAGCTCATCGCCGTAGTCATCCTGTTTCGGAAACTGATTCGGCCATTGATCAGGTGCAAGTTTCAAAAAATCAGGTCCTTCAAACCAAACTGTGTTTTTCAGCGAAGCAGACACACTTCTCGCCATGGCGAATCAAGCCGGCTGGGTTCAATTGCGATGGTGCGACGGTAAATGACGCCAATCATATAATATATTAGATCGATTTTCAGTATGTGCCAGATGATTGCGGGGAAAATAGGGAATCGCTTGGATTCCGCTTGACCGCTTGTATACTTTTGAACACTATGGGAGAGTCTGTCCAATAAGTACATTTACAATGCAGCCCCAGGTCTTTTTTCACAAGACATGCAAGCTTGACTGCATCTATAGCTGCTTCCAGTTCCATTCGCGAAATGGTCTTGTTTTGTGAACTTGCAAGCAATGCTTTGGCCATGACAATGCAGCAGTCTACGCGACCGCTTTCGTGTTGCATACGAACAAAAAATGAAGCGCCTCGAGCTACAACTGAAGCGTTAGCAAACACATGCATCTGTACGTCATCAACATCGTCATCGGACTGAAAACAGCATTTAATACAAATCTTACGCAACTCTTGCAGCGAATTTATCCAAGACGTCCAACGTGATTGCAAAGATGTTGGCAAGGGTTCATCCCATCCCACGTTCAACTTACAATGGTCACGAAAAATTAAGCGTGCTTCTATTATCACTGGCGCCACCAATTCAAAGGGATCGAACAACCTAATCGTAGCTGATAATACAAAGCGTTGGGTTGCAGGTTCGTCTTCGGCCGATACTTCAAATGTCAAAACGTCCTTTTCAATATTCCAGTTCATTCCCAAAACTTTGTTCTCGGCATTACGTAGACACAAATCCAGTGCAACCTTCGCCCTCTCCTCAAGGGGGATTGATTCCTTAACCGCCTTGGAGGATGAAATCCACATCGTCAACCTGAAATCACTTTTTTGCAAAAAGTTTCGTAAGTCTTTAATCAACTTTACAGCTGTTTCAACGCCATTCGTGGAAGTTAGCCAATCGTCAAGGTAAAAGCATTTTACGGCGGTATCAGCTACTTCGGGCGAAAATAATTTACCGTGGTCTTTTGCAGTTTGTCGTAAAGCAAAGGTTGCACAAGAGGGAGAAGAAGCGGCTCCGAACAGATGAGCTCTCACGCATAGAGTAGCTTACAGGTTCCTCATCTAACTTCCCTTCAGGCCACCTTAGAAAACGGAGAAAATCTCTGTCATGTGGAGAAACAGCGATCTGGTAGAATATCGCTTCGATGTCCGATACGATCGCAGTCTTTTCTTTGCGGAAAGGTATTAGCACTTTGACCAGTTTATTTACTAGATCTGGCCCTGTCATGAGGTTGTCATTGAGTGAGGTGTGGTGACTGCGAGAAGCGTAGTCGAATACAACTCTTACCATTCCTGGTTTCCTGGCGTTGAAAACTGGATGGTGAGGTATGAACCAAGTTCGCTTCAGAGAATTCACTTCCTCGTCCGGCACTCGCTCTGCATATTGTTTTTTCAAAGCAATGTCCATTTGCTCTACGTACTTGTCTTTCAGCTGTGGATTCCTTCGTAATCTTCGCTTAACTCCCATCAAGGGATTTTGTGCCATTTGCATACTATCAGGTAAGGTTACAGCTCTATTTTCCCATAGAAGTGGGAGTTGATAGTGGCCATCGCACTTGACACACCGTTCTTGACATAAGATCGTATGCCATAACGCCTTCTCGCAAATACCTTAAACCAAACTCCATAAGTTCGCGAACCAAACTCCATAAGTTCCCACTGATCAAATCGTCAACACCAGTAGTGCCAAAGTCAAAAGATGAAGGAAAAACTTCCCAGTCACCAACAGATCGCTTAGATCGGCAAGTTCACCTGGTATTCTGCAACCGCTCATCAACACGTATATTTGAGAAGCATCTCAAAAAAGGTGGTTGACCGTCCCCGTCCGGACCTTTAAGAATCCATCCTAAACGAGTCTTAAAACCTTGATGAGCTTGGGCAGGATCAGGAGCTGGCCTTGTCTCTACAGGAAAATGCAGTGCTGCGTGATCACATCCTATCAACAGTGTTACAGTAGCACCTTCAACCACAGGCAATTCCACGCCTTTCAAATGCTTGTGCAGGTTCAAGTTTTCACTTACGTTTCAGCATCCTAAGTCTACAGATACTTTGTCCACCATGATAACATTTGACAATTTAAACTTATTAGATGCAATGAGTGACAAGACCTGGAAGTCAAAAACCTTGGTTGCGATGTTTTTTTTACTGTTAGTGGTTAAGGTTTCCAACCGAACTTTTGTTGGTGCACCACTCTCGTTTGCTCCCAAAACGTTAATCAGTTTACGGCTGCAAAAGGATAATGAAGAGCCAGAATCCAGTGACGCATAAGTCAACACTTCCACGTTATCGTAACGCACACGCACAGGTAACGTGTCTAAATATGTTTTGCAACTTTTGTACGTTTCGTACGTTTCCTCATCTAGCAAACTATCGTCACCATATCATCAAGAGGAATTGTGGCACCACAGACAGTTGTAGCGCTTACTTCCAATGACGGCGCTGCAGGTTTCTCTACGTGCAGCAACGTACGATGAATGTTGGTACTTTTACAGTTCTCTACTTCACACAGCAACTTCGTGTTGCAGATTTTGCAACATGGCCATTACGCAAGCATCGAAAGCACATCCTTTTTCAAGTATAACACGCTTAAGACAATGACGGCCCATTTTTTTAAATTTTTGATACTTTTTCAAACTATGTTTCATAGAGCAACATTCATCAGTGTTTTTGCAGTGCGCGCCAGCGGCTTTACGCGTAGCATTAGTTTTTTTGATTTTTCGTAGTAGATGCCGAAGACGATGAAGTAGAAGCGAAAGAACGACCTTACATCTTTTTGAGTGCTCATCTTTACGCTGATCAGAATAAAATGAAACACCACCAGAGAACAATTCCAACATGAACAGAGGTAGCTTAATTATGCAGCAACAGCAAAGACATTGAACTCTTAACTTAACGACCAAGAGCCTGATGCTTTTCTGCTTCGGCGCACAGAATCCACTTTTTCCTCTACTTATTACGTACAGACACTCGCAAACAAAAGTGCAACGCAGAGCAACATTGATTTTTTTACGTCAAATGATTATAGGTGACTGTGGTGACACCCAAACTGAGCAAACATACTGCCAACAGACCTAGGCGATAAATTGTAATTCAAGCAGCTCCCATTGGTTTTTGTTTCGGAATGTGGAAAAATACCATATGAAACTAGACGAGCTTGCTGGTATATGTGACTTTTTCTAAGAACCGCGGGTTCGCTTATTTCAGTTTATATTTTGTAAAAAACAACAACATAAATTACTGGTATATCGTATCGCACCTTAACTAGTCATTAACTGAGCAAAAGGCAGGGCAAACATTTTTCCGCGCTCCTTCTGGTCTTGAAGACAGTAATACGTAAAAGTGGAATGAATTTCTGAAGCCACTTCTTTAACAAAAAAAAAAAAGATTAAAACCTCAGTTTCGGTTTTACAAAGAGTTTCTTCGAATAATTTTCTATCACGCATTTAGCAGATCTTTACCAATTTTTGCCGAGTTTACCACACAATGAACACCAATATGCACCCATAAACAGCTGATTTTTCTTTAGGGGGGCGAAAAATTTTCCAGGGGAGGCGGAGCCCCCTCCGCGCCCCTGGAAAAATTTTTGCTGCAAGCCCGCCTCCTTGGCAAAACACTCTATCAATCGAAGTGGATGATGTGTATAGGTTTTCATTCTTTGTAGGTAGGCCTATAGCCTGTTTCTCTCTTTTTTTTTGTTTTTTTTTTTTTGGTTAAGTTTCGGTCATAGTCCAAATTAAATTTGTACAAACCGAAAAACTCAAAGCCATTTCGGTCAATTGACCGAAGTAAATATCTTGCCAATAAGTAAGTAAAAATTACCAACGGACTACCGGTGTCACAGTGTCAGGTTTGACAAACATCAAACTGATAAAAGTAGTTTTTGTTTGTGTTGCGGTTACGAAGGAGTAGGTGTATAGTTTGTTCAACGTTTTGCTACTTCAAACATGACCGATAAAAATTGAAATGACTGAAATCTTTGTGAACCTTTAGGTCAATTGACCGAAGTCAAACTTTGAAAAAAATAAGCCAGCTTATAGCAAATGTTAGAAATACCAGTGGTAGTTGGTTTTTATTCAATTTAATTCGCTTCATTTAATTTTGAAGCGAACTTAAAAACAGCTAACAACTCTGAGATACGCTCATGTTCAGAGACTTCAATTGGTCTCGAGACGAGACCAAGACTTCACATCTTCAAGACCGAGACTTTGAGAAGTCGTGTGTAGAGACCGAGACATATCTCGAGACACTACAGCTCTGCCTAGCTATCTGCTCAGAGCAAAACGAAATAACTCTGAACTAACATTAAATGCTGCTTGTCCAGAAAATTTAACACAATTTTGATGTAGTAGTAAGCCACCTACGCAAAACAACTACTTGGGACCTGGGTGGACAGGCTTGCCAAAAGCCAATGAGGTCACAGCACTCAGACTTCGGGCTTGGGAAGACGTCCTGTGTTGTTGTGCTTCTTAAAAAGAGAGTGCTTTTTTAAACTAACTCCAAGTAGCCAACCATCATGTTTCAATTTTGCCTTAACATATGTGATCGCTTCGTGATTATTCCCACGGACATCATCCTGGTGAAACCATGCAGTGCTTCAAACTGTAAGCTATAACTGTTTTTAAATTGAAACTACTTACGTGACGGGTTGACGAGATAAAGCAAAGATGAATACACGTAAGTCCACAAAACTTGAATCACAATTTCTTTTAACGCAATGCACACGCAATCTTTCAACCACTTCAAGCATATTTCGGTTGCTCGCTGTTGATTACGTAATCCTTCAGCGATATTCGATGGATCTGATTCGATATCGATCACTTCGTCAACCATATTTTAAGTTAAACAATTTTAAATAAGCTAATGCAGAAATCTATCAGTATGCAGTGCTGCAACTGCAAAATAATATGCATGCATTGATAAGCCTATTCTAAAGTTCCCTTTGATGTTATGGAAACATTGCATTTATCTGGTCACTGGTATAAAAGCATGTACCGTACTGTAGCAGTCCGTGTTAAACAAAAAATGAAAAAATAGAAACAATAATGCTTGTGTCACAAGTTCTTACATATAAGCGTACCAAATGCATTTTCTTCTCCCATAAACACAGAGGCGTATCCAGGGGGGGGGGGGGGGGGGCCGCACGGATCGCGCCCCCTCCCCCTCGCTGAAATATAAGCTGATATATATCTGCAGTCAGTGAAACAGTGGAAACAGGACATCTGAGGACGCGTTAATCTTTTTTTTTTGGTCTTCACTTGAATTTGGGGGTAAATTGGACGTCGGAAAACGTGAAGACCGTTTTTAAATCTTCACCGATATTTTCAGTGGAAACGAGTAAACAGGAAATTGCGCCCCCCCCCTTTTCAAATTTCTGGGCACGCCCCTGAAACAGTATGGCTTTCGACAAAATTATTTCACGTCTTTAGCAATCGACCAACTTCACAAATACATTTTACGAAAACTTGATGAAAGACAGGTGGTCTGTGGTATATTTATGGATCTTGCAAAGACTTTCGATACAATGGACCATGGTATTTTGCATTACAAACCAGGGCTGCGTACTCGGTCGATTTTTTTATCGAGTTTAAGTTCGAGTTCAGCTTATTTTACGAGTTCTAGTTGAAGTTCGAGTCCAGTGAAAATTTATGAAGTTCTTTCGAGTTTAGAAAAGTAACTATCTTCAGCATGTACAAATGAAAATAAACTCGTGCTTTCTTAAAATATTTTCGAGTTCGAATTCAAGTTCTTAACCCAGAATATTTACGAGTTTGAGTTTAAGTTCGAGTTCTCAGCTCAGACTTTTTTCAAGATCAATTTCAAGCAGGGCTGCGAACTCGATCAATTTTTAACCGAGTTCAAGTTCGAGTTCGAGTATAAGAGCTATTCGCAAGTCCGAGTTTAAGTTCGAGTTCTAAGAATTATATTTTTCGAGTTCAAGTTCGAGTTCGGCGAAAATGATTGAGTTTAGCGAGTTCAAGTTCGAGTTCGCAGCCCTGGACTTTATAGGTCGCAATGGCATGAACAAATAAACGACATGCAGCTTTTCTTTTGGTAAAATCATAACTTCAATTTACACGGATTGTGACTACTTAAACAACAAACTATATCTCGTAGTGATCTTTCATTTCTTTTAAAGAATTTTAATGAACTCGAACAGTTTTATGCGAGTTCAAGTTCGAGTTCAGAAAAAACATTTTTTCGAGTTCAAGTTCGAGTACGGCGAAAATGACCGAGTTCCGCAAGTTCGAGTTCGCAGCCATGCCACAAACTGGAACAATATGGCATAAGGGGGGTCGCTCATGACTTAATTATACCTTACCTTGACAACCAGAAACAAGTTGTTACTATTAATAATTATGACTCAGAACAAAATGTTATTGAGATTAGTGTTCCACGAAGCAGTGCTCAAAATAACATCAACCAGGAATTACATAAAATTTAAAAATGGCTCTGCATCAATAAGTTGTCAATAAATTTGAATAAAACTAATTTTCTATTGTTTACCAATTGCTTTGCATCACTTAAATTTAACATAAAGTTTGCTGGTTCAAGCATCAAACAATGTGATAGTGTGAAATATTTAGACGTGTATTTGGATGACAAGCTAAGCTGGAACAAGCACATTGGTACTAGTAGTAGTAGGATTTTTTTTATTTTTAACCATAAAATAACGCCATCATCAACACTAAAAACAGCTGGGTTAAAAATAAGGAAACAGCAAAAAAACGTTGTACGTTGAACATGCTCAAGATAAAAATACAGAACTAAAGCGTTTAAAAAAAAAAATTAGCACGGTCGCTGCACCTAAATTGGTAATCTAATCAGCACCAAACTATCTTCAGCTTGCGCAATTCTGTAAAAATTAAGAAACCTTCTTTCAACAAACATCCTAATCTTTGTGCTTTACAGCATCGTCTATTCACATTTACAACATGCTGTCACTAGTCGGGGTAACTTCTCTGTTACTCTTAAGAAACGGCTACAAATTAAATAGAATACTATCATTCGTATTGTTAACAAATTTCGAATATAGGCTACCGAACCAAATTAAAACCGCTTTTTGAAAAATTGAATCTTCTCTATATAAACGCGATTCACGAATTTGAAGTCTGCAAATTTATGGCTAAATTACACAATAGACGGATTCCTGATTACTTTTGCGGGTTATTTTCTTTGACATCTTCCCTTCACTCCTTCTTTACTCGTAGCGTGGCAAGTACCAACTTTTTTCTGAGTAGAACTAATTTAAGTAAAACTGATAGATCCATAAACTGTAGGTCCTAATATTTGGAATAACCTTCCTAAAACAATCAAAGAAAATTTTAAAAAACCCTAGTTTGTTAAAAGTACGCTAAAAAAACATTTCTTGATTTCGCAAGAATTTTTATTACCGTTGCTTTCGATTATCTGCAGTTACTTCATTAACATTCTTTTTATTTTTTATAATTTAAATTATAATTATCATAATTAAATCTGTTAAATCTAATTATTAACATTTTTTCTGTTAAATGCATGTAAAGTGATACTACGTTTCTTTTTGGTTTTTGTTTTGCTTTGACTCTTCTAAAAGTATTTCGTTTCATTCTAATATGTAAGCTATTTGAGCCACTATTTAATATTGCGCGATTTTTGAGTCGCTTCTGCTGTTGAGGAGATGCAGACTCGAAAACCCCTCAGCTGTTACAGCTGTCGTAGTTTTTCGCATCTCCTCACGAGACACTATTCTTTCTGTTTTACGACAATGAGGCGCTATTTTTATTTCAATACGATAACTCTGTCCGAAAAAATAAATGCAAATATTATATTTCGTCTCAATAGTCATGTTACGTTAAACGTATCGATGAGCTAAACTAGAACATAGTTGTTATTGAAGTTGCTCAACTTCTTAACGCTGTAATGACTCCAAATCATATCTTAACAAGTAAATGGCTCAACCTCATCATCTACACTTCCGTACGAAAATGTTTCCGTTCAAAGTTCAGAAATATTTGAATTTGGCAAGCTTAGCTTTTTATTTGGTTATTTAAAATAACCTTTTCCTTTGCTGGGTGAGATTTTCATCAACAAAAAAAGATTTTACGCCATAAATAGAAGAATTATTGAATTCACAAGTTAGTCTCTATAGGTGTATATTTTATTTCCGTTAGCTCAGTTGCAAAGCGCACGCTATCGGTGCGGGAGGTCTGGGGTTCGATTACCGGGCCGGTCAAATCGACACAGTGTCGCCAACGACTCGCCACCGTTGCGGCGTTTCTTCGGAGCTGTGTAGCCCAGGCGCTAAGCCGCGGAGATGGGCCCCGCAACTCGTTACACGCTTCGGCGTAATACGGCGAGTATAATGAAGATTTGATTTTTTTGATTTTTATCCCGATTTACAAATCTAGCAATTATTACTTTGAACGGAAACATTTTCGTACGGAAGTCGGATGATACTGTAATTAAATCGGAGGATGACTTACGCCTTATAGCATGCATCTTGATGCCTTTTATTAATTCTTTATAATTTTAACCTAGGTCTATCGAAATGACCTTCGTCGTTACAATACATTGCAAGTCTGAGTGAGGCTTAATCTCCTCTGGCAGAGTGCTCAATAACCATGGCTAGCTGGAGCTGTATTGTATTTGAATAAAATCTCTATAAAAAACGTAAAAATCACTGCAGCCTGTTTTGCATTTGTCGGCTCTTCAGGTGGTAGAAAGTATTTGAATTTAAAATATAACCCGTTAAAAACCGGAAAAAGTTGATCAAAATGTTACAGTTAAAGCTTCTGGGTTTAAGGCTTCTGCGTTTTTTGACATCCATTTGTATACCTTAGCTGTTGAACTTCTATGGAATCGATCCACCAATTATTATTGACTCGTACGTTGCCGATAAATTGTCTCTTATAACCCGAAAGATTGTGCTGCGACGCCTGCACTGTCACTCGGTCAGCACAGCTGATAGAGCTTTCGGGGTACAGCAGCAATGCATAACTGTAACGTTTTGATCAGGTTGTAACAGTTTTGACGAGTTATATTTTATATTCAGATACTTTATACCACCTGAAGAGCCGGCAAAGGCGAAACAGGCTGTAGCGGTTTTAACGTTTTTTATAGTGATTTTAATCAAATACTACAGAAATGACATGTTTTAGTGCTGCCACTAATGCAAAGGATTTGTTGGCCTTTGATTAGGACGCAGCTCAAATTACATTGTAATACTATCTCTGCATCTTATGACATCGTATATGTTTTGAGTTTAGCTGCTATTGTTTACTGTAAACAACCATGCGCGTCGATTTATGCAAAATGTTGGGGGGATCCAATACATTGAAGAGAAAACTTATTTTTACAGGGGGCCAAGGGGGCTAGAAGTAGTCAAACCGTATCAACGTCTGGGGGCCGTCTGGAGGGCCCCTATGGTCGTCTTTCATGCGAGTATAGCGGTTTCGTTGAGCTGTTTTATTCAACAAAACCGCTTTACTTGATAGTGCTGTTAATGGATATTTTTGAAATAGTGCTGTATAATTTCAATTTTAAACATTTTTCTGCTGCTTTCTTTGCAACTTTGACCCAAGAACCAAAGGTCTGAGAAAATGTAGGGGTTGGGGGGGGCTTCAGTCCCTTACTTTTTGCCTAAGGTCCAATGAAATTTCGTGATCATCAGCAACCTAACAGTCGAGTCATAACTGATCACCACCTAGTTGTCTGCACTTCAAAAGCTTCGAAACCTTTGAGAGAACGAAAAACTTTTTAACCACGAAAAAATTATATTATCGAAGCAAGTGGGAATCATTGGCTGACAAAAAGATACGAACCGTTTTTGCGGACAACATTGCATCTACTGTACGTTCAAAGAACTTCCGACCTCTCCTGAAGACATTGAAACTGAGTGGTGTCTGCTTCGAGCAGCAGTCACCACATCTGCTACAAAATGTTGTGGACGTAAACGTGTTGGAGGGACGAAGACCAGCAAGAAAAAAACTCTTTGGTGGAACCAAGAAGTTAAAGAAGTTATTCGTGCGAAAAAAGTAACCTACAATTCCTGGCTGACAAATAAGTCATCACTTGAAATTCGTTCGCAGTACTCTGAAGCACGTAAGGCAGCAGCCGCAAAAGCTAAACTGTCTAAAGAAAGATTCTGAAAGGAATTTTGGGAAAATGTTGGACGATGATTTAAAAATTGCAAGCAAAGTATTCTGGCAGACCGTTCGCCGTTTGCGTAGAAAAAGATCTCAAACCGCATTCTTCATCGAAGATTCGAATGGTGTTTTCCTGAAAGATCATGATGGTATTTTGAATAAGTGTAAAAAATACTTTAGTGATCTTTCAAACCCAAGTTGATGCTACACCGAGACAAATTTACGAGGAACATCTTGAGGAAGATATTCAGATAACGGAAACAATTGCATGCTGTTATAAAATCATTAAAAACTGGAAAAACACCTGGTGAGGATAATATCGGACCTGAAATGTTGAAAGCAATAAACGTGCATGGTGTTCGTTGGCTAACTCGTGTTTTTCAAGTAGCATGTAGGACTGGGCAAGAACCTACGCAATGGCAAACTAATGTGGTAATTCCTAAGAAAAAATGACCCAATTGTAGGGGCATCTCGCCCATCAATGTCCCGCGTAAGACTTACGCCAAGTGCCTTGAAAAGACTGCCGTCAAATAGTCAAACCTAAACTAACGGATGTTCAATGCTCAGTGCGGCTTTCGTCCAGGCCCCCTTTGCCCGCGATATTGCCCCCTTTGCCCCTGCTATGGCCATAAGCGTTGGATTATGAATGAGAAAGTGAGGTTTCGAGTTCAAGCAGCCGAAATGAAATTCTTGCAAAGAATTAGCGGTTTTACCTTGTTGGACAAGGTGAAAAGTGCAGATATTCGTGAATTTCAAGATCATCGAATCGCTGCTTCTCCATCAACAAAGATCGCAACTGCGCTGGTATGGACATTTGACACGAATGTCCCATGAAAGAAAAGCCAAAAAACTGCTCTAGATCTCGATGGCAATATTACGTTGAAAATCTTAGTTGGTCCCGCCTTGGCACCCCACCAGAGCGTCTACCCTTCGTCGCAGAGAATCGAGATGCTTGGATACTCCAACTCGAGCAGCTTCCCCCTCGACCTCTCAACGATGAGCGGGCCTAGAAAAATTAATTAATTGCGATATCTGTGTAATGTGTCTGAACAAAAGATATTTTCTAAAAGAGTCTGCTTGTTTGCGCATAATCAAACTATTGTGCTCCCTAAATATTAGGGGAAACATTTTTCTTTAGTCCCCCCAAGCAAAATTATTGGGGGAGTGCGGACCCCTTGTCTAACCCCCCGGGAATCTACGCCTACACAAACGACACTTACGACAACTACTGTACCTCGCCTCGTCTCAAAACGTACTGTAAAATGCTATTTCCATACTAAAAGCTAAGATCAGTGATTCTCAATATTTTATGAGCTGTGGCCCCTTGACTGTACCTCTTAAAGACCAAGACCCCTATAGTGAGTAAGTTTAAAAGTCCCGGTCTGTTATAATTTATTAGTGCTTTCTACCATCGTGGCTCCCAAGAGAACACTCTGTGCTCCCATTGGGGGGCCAAGGACCACGGTTGAGAAGTAGAGAATCCCTGGCTTAGATTCTACCAATCGCTGGTTTGCCTTTTATATGTTAAGATGCTCAATTTGACATTTACAAGCCGCAAGTTAATTTTTTTGCAATAAGAAGATTACACTTTTTCGGTTCCACCACCCACAAACAAAATTTTAAAGAAAACATATCAGAATTTCAGCTTTTTCCCGGATTTCAATGTTGATGGTAGACCTAGTTTCAAATACATTCATGCAGAGATATTATTGTGGAAATAACGCGTAAATTAGGGCCCCCCGGTTTTCTCTGAAAAAAAAGTGGGGGGCCAGGGCCTCCCGGCCCCCCGCTTCCGCCACCTATGTTTGTTAATCAAATTGACCAGTCCTATCTGTGGTAATAACCCTAACTATATTGCAAGAACTGTCTATTGTCATCCCAATACTAATATTATTGTATTTCTCGACATTCTTGAAAATATTCTTACTGATTTGAACAACAGGCACATACACTACTTTATTCTTGGCGTTATGAACATAAACACATCTAACACTCCACACATCCATCTAAGTATAAACAGAAGTATTTAAATATGCTAAGCTCTAATTCCTCGGCAAATCTCATTGATAAGGGGTTCTAGAGCAGAGGTTTTTAACCTTTTTGTATTACAGTATTTATCCCTTGCCGACTGAAAAAAGGATAAGTTACCCCAGTGCAACACTTTCACGTTTTTAATACTAAAAATTGAAATTGTTTTAGTGTACTTGGGATAGGTAGCGGGGTTGCGCGTTTTCTCATGATTGCTGAGTATGCTACTTACAGATACTTGCGATGTGTTGTGAATGTAATTAAATTGTTTTAGTTTATGCTTCAGAAAAATTACCCTCTCCGTAGGCAAAATTAAGCAAAATTTACACGTAAATTTACCCCCTGGTTAAGAGCATTTGAACTGGAGTAACTCCTACTTCAGCTACTACTAGATCATATTCTTACTAACTATAGTAAGCACCAGATTACTCCCTTTGTGATAGACTATATGAGATCACAGATCACTACGCTACTGCAGCTCTAATTAATAAAAACCTTACGCCCAAACGCAACAATTCCACTCTAGTCCCAGCGGCGCCTCTTGTATAGGAGCTGCGAAGCTGCAGCACTCCCATAATAAACCAGCAAAAAATAGCTGATGGTGATTTTTTTAATTAAAAACAATTTGTAAAATTATTCAAAACCACTCAATTTCATCATTTTCGTATTGAAGAATTTACCCCTTATCTCATTTATATCTTCGACGTTTTGAGCTCAAATAACAAAGAGTCAGTAAGTGGAAACTTTTTTACCATAAGCATGCAATTGCAGACATTTGGCTACACTGTTGGTGCTGCAGTGGCGTAATTGATTCGAACAGCACCAATTTGTGTTGCCGGTTAGAAAACAAACAACACATTTTTTTCTGAATTCGCGCTAAAAAGCAGAAGCCCATAACAAAAATTGTCATTACAGAATGCCGATACTAGTAATAGTTTTTGCATAAAATAGTCAAACGCGTGTTTGAACTGTTAGTTTTGAAATAAGCTCTTTACAACATTTAATGAGGAAACTGTACGTAATCCTAATCAGCTTCAATCTACGTTGAAGTAGTGTGGTGCTGCAAACATTTTTACGTGCATGAAGCACCAGGGGTCAATTTCTTGCTGATTTTCTATCTTTGGTGTTTATGAATGCTAAAAAATACTAGACAAATATCACGATGTTTCTAGCCTTTCTAGTCTAAAAAAATGATACGGCTACAGGATCTAAAAATCCAGGAGATTGAATCAACAGAAAAAGTATTAGACCTGCTTTATTTCCTGTAAGTAGTTGGGGTAGTTAGTATATGCTGGAACATTCATTTACAACAGAGGTGGGCAAACTTTGCACACGAAGGCCCAAATTTGGAAAAACTGTTGAAGCCGCGGGCCGCACGCTGATTGGGACACAAGGTGAAGACCTTTTTTCCTTCATTTTTGGAGATCGCAGTCCACGTACGAATGTGATCTCTACAATAAAAGGTTTTCACCTCGTTTTTCATTTCAATTTTGCACCGTTGAGACTTATTTTTTAAACATCACTGCCATCCGTGATCTTTAAAGGAAAAAAAAGGTCTTCCGCTCAATTCATGGAGGGAGTTCAAGTTTCCGTAAGTGCCGGCGGGCCAGAATAAAAAAACGGCGGGCCGGATTTGGCCCGCGAGCCGTAGTTTGCCCATGTCTGATTTAGAACCTTGTAGTCTCACTACATGTCACACTCCAGGCTAGATTTTTTCAAAGTTCAAAGCGGACCAAAATCGTAATTTCAAATCAGTTGCCTCTGAAGCATTATCCTACTAGGTATTAGGTGTAAATCTAAATGCAAAGCCAGATACAGGCTTAGTCTACATCCAATAATAGTCCAAAGTTTACATCACACATATTAGAGAAGTAGGCCTACGTTTTGAACGATATGGACAATTATATCATTTCGGCAACACGTAAGATGCTTTTGCAGGCATGCGACGGGCAGCATACGACACGCGATTTTGATGCAAGTGGTTGCAGCAGTGTTGATAAGCAGTAAAATAAGCTCAAAAAGGTGGTGGAAAAAATTGCTTGTCGTCGGTATACAAAAGGGGCAACGCACAACGCACAATTATAATGCGATATTTTTGTCGACTAATAATGTTGCATTTCGATGCAGATTTGCAGCTACCCCGAAAATATTCTTCACCAGCCGCCACTGTCTAGTCCGATCTATCACTGTCACAGAGTCGATCCTAGAAGCGCGATACAATAATTAACAAGATTCACTAATTGCGATCGGAAGTTTTGGCGGCCGTCGCTGAATTACAACTTAGTAAAATTCCTCTTGGACTTCTTATTGCGCAGCACATATGCAGTATGTTCTTAGGGTAGTATTCACCAAATCTGCTTAAGTTGAGCAATCGCTCAGGTTCAAACTGTGCTCAAGCGAGCGCAGCTTGAACGACTGTGCTTTTTCGTATTCACCAAGGCTACTCAAACTGCGCTCAGCTGAACTGTTGTTTCTTGAGTAGAGCGAATGTCGCAGCCAATAAAAATGGGTCCGGTGACTTTTTAACGGAAAATAACCAAAAGTTTGTCAATAACTAGTTAAGCGTAGTTCAAACCACCACCAATGGCTGCTTAAATCTCTGCTCAACTCGAGGTAGTTGAGACTGGTTTGAGCGTCGATTTTGCGTGGGGAATACGGATTTCTGAGTTGAATCTAGTTTAAGCCATAATTTGAGCTGGACCTAGTTTGAGTGAGCATGCTGAATACGGCCCTTAATCCTTATTTAAAAGAAATCATAAAAAAACAAACAAACAAGAATTAGAATAAAACAATCACGAAAACGAGAACAATTACACTTACTACACTGTACAGCGTACTCTGCTGTCCAGGGCCGGATTTACTAATAGGCTAGGCAGGCTAAAGCCAGTAGCGTACGCTGGAGGAGCTTCTATGCGTGCGCCCCACCTCAGGCCTTCTCGACACATGTTAAAAGCCTGTGTCGCTCTGATACTGCTAGAACAAATCGTACCTTAATGTGAAAAATTTCTTTGTGCCATAGGCACACGCAGGGGGGGGACGCGGTGCCATGCCCCCCTTTTTAGCCATGTAATAAGGTGCTAAAACCTAACTTCCAGTCTATAATTTCACAAACTAGTAATGATTGCAGCCTCCTTTCACTTATTTTAGCCAAGCTTCTGCTTTTGGACATCAGCTGCGAAAATATTTTTGCATTGTCCATAATGACTGCACTCACTGCATGCCCTTTTTCAAAAAAAAAGTGTGCTAAAATGAGTGTTTTTTTTTGTATGTGAAAACCGCAAAAATTTGTAGGCGGCTGGGGGCTACGCCCTCAGACCCCCTTAACCTCCGGCGGCTGTGGGCTTCGCTTCCACATCCCCGGTTGTGCCCCCTTTGCCAAATCCTGGGTGCGCCACTGCTTCGCGCGTACGCCACCGGCTAAAGCCTAGGGCCTCGGAGAAAGAAGGGGCCTCGTTACGAACAACGAAGACCTTCTTTTTTTCAAGATCTTTTTTGGGAAGTTGACCATCAAGACCTTTATCGGTCTGAACGTAGAGACAAGAGCGTATTTAAAGAGGGGTATTCTGCCATTTCCCCTCCCCCCCCCCTTTGACTCTGCCTTTTAGTGAAAAAGAACAAAATTGAGAGTGCCAATATGCCAGACTCTTTTGACGGTTTCTGTATATTATAGCCAAGGGGGTAGGATGAGGGGTATGCACTCTCTCACCAACCATTTTCAAATATGTTTTTGATCATACCATTTTTCCATATTTTTGAACCTCTTCCATAGAAATACGCCGTACGCCTTCAGCAGTATATCGAAAACGAGCGAACAAAATGCTTCATATTTGGCAAAGCTCTCAGAATTAGGATAAAAAATTTTAAACAAAATTTGCCTGAAAATTATTCAAAAGCACTAAAATAACTATTACAGCATGTAACTTTTCAAAAACTTTCCGGGGAGCATGCCCCCGGACCCCACTAGAGTCTTTTGTATGTCTCAATCAGTTTCAAATTAGTTCTGCCGAAAAAAAGTATATACGCTTGAAAAAAGTGTGGAAATTATGCCCCCCCCTTTCAAAATATCTCGCTACGCCACTGCGTAGAGATGAGTCTGATCGTTGCTCACTAGGGCTTCATTGATCAAATAGCCTAGGGCCTCTCATTGTCTAAATCCGGCCCTGCTGCTGTCGCATTCGAAAATCTTTGGTTACTCAACAAAGCTACGCCTTTCCCTGTACATTGACTTTGTGAACAAAACACAAGCTTCCTTGGTTACGCCAAACGTTAATTCACAAGGGAACAAAGATAATACGAAAAACCAAAGCGCTTCAACCAAAATCATTGAAAGTCAAAGAAGCGTGAATCCTTAGTAAGCAAATTCCGGCCAAGGTATAAAAAGCGCTTCAACCAAAATCATTGAAAGTCCAATGAGCGTGAATCCTTAGTAAACAAATTTAGGCCATGGTATAAAAGTGTCAACCACAACGAAAATTATGTAGGCCTATGTACCGTGTATCAAAACAAACAGGTACTCTACACTCAACACTCCCAATACAAATTAAGTTTGTGACAATCACTAATTTCAGTTACAATGAATTCAATAATGATTTGATTTGAATGCAAGACTTGCCCAGCGGTCTCTCAAAATCTGCAAATTTTCGTTGGAACGGTTGTCGACTGCAGTTTCATTTACAAAGTCAAAAACTTGCGGTCGTTCAAAATTGCTTAGTGGTTTCTCAAGCCAAACCTTTAAAAACACGGTCACGGTGTATTCTTATCCATTGCATGTATACATGTTTACACATTTACGCTCGTTGAGTAATACGCTCCCTTGCCGTATTCTTGGTTGAGCACTCTCAACTGGGGGCCCCCTGTCCTAGCATTGCGCATTGAGAGAGAGAGAGAGATTTATTTTTTCACCATTCATTCACTATACGATAATCGATAACAGTAAGAAAAAATTTCTGTAAGCATAGCTCATCGCTTATCCGATTTGAGCACTTTGGCAGGGGTGGAAATTTTTTGCTTTGTGGTAACACAAACAAAGAATTTCTGAAGTTCTTTAAATTTGATTTGAAGGATCTTCACCCCAGACTACTCTGAGCTCCTCTGATGAGACCTAATAAGGTCGAAACAGTGGCTGTCAGGAGATTGAGTATTTACACATATACAGATTTTTTGTCAATCTCAAAGTTTGTTCTTTTTTAGTTTAAAGTGATGGTGACTGCAAAGCACAAAGTCGTTTTTACAGGATTGCGAATTAAGTTTACTTTGAATATTTTCGAAGCGTACCTTTTCATACATATTTTTTATCGCAGTTTGAAATTTCGTTAAATTTTTAAATTAAAAAATATATGCAGAAATGTTCTCTCAAACAAAAAACCTTGGAGGCGGGAAATTTTCATGCTGCGCCTCAACTGCACAAAGTATTCGACTTTCAAAAATAGCTGGGTGGATGGTGAAAACAATTATCCAGTGGAGGTTGTATGACCCTCCTCCTGCCCTCCTCCAATAAAAGGGTGGATGAGGGCCCGCACCAATGCTCAAAGCATCGTATTAAAGGGGAACTGAAGTGTGGAAATATTTTTTCACTAAAGGTGTTAAAAAATACAACAAATTCAAAACTGACACTAATTTTTAAAATTATTTAGTTAACCAAAAATATGCACTTAAAGTTAAGATGAAGACGAAATTATCGAGTTCGTAGTAACAGCAGCAATACACGTCAACCAAATTCGACTTGACTGATCAAAAATCAAACGCATTTCTTTGTGGTGATAATGTAGTAAAGCTTAAGTAAAAGCGTATGTTGCTTGGTAAATCAAAAAAAAATTGGTTCACTGCTAACAGATGAATGATATTTGCATGTCATGAGCAACTAGTATTGGTTATGTGGTGAAAGCTCGGTCGAAAATATAATCGTAAAAACCTCCAGTTACAAAACCATCTTTGGCGATATTTCACTATACGCATTTCAACAACTTAAGAAATATCAATCTGTAGTATCACATTTCACTTCGATGTGCTCGCCATCATCAATAGATAAAGCGTGTAGGTTTTTATTTTTGAACTTAGAGTTAAGCATCTAATTTTGTAAACGTTTGCTATCATCTTCTGTAGTTTTCGATGATTTGTAATGACTGTATTTATGTCTGTAATGACTGAATCAAAGTGTTGCTCCTGTTGAAAAAACTAATGTCGAAAAACACTTACTGGGTAATAATCGTACCGTAGAGCGGGACAGCGCTGCTTCGGGCTATTAGCCCTCATCAGCCACCCTCAGATAAGATACATTTATCTTCCAGAACGAATGATCTTGCCAGGATCACTCATCCCTTCGGATAAATATATCTTAAAGAATCTAACCTTTGTGGTACGTATCCACTCGTGTGACTACGTCACCGCGCTGGTCAAGTCCTTTACGTGGCCAAGGTGAAGAGCAATAACTAAAAAAGCAATGTCCTTCCTGGCCTACTGGCGGGAAGTCATGACGACTTCCTCTTGTTGGGTCGGAGGCTATTTATCCGAAGGGATGAGTGATCCTGGCAAGATCATTCATTCTGGAAGATGAATGTATCTTACCTGAGGGTGGCTGATGAGGGCTAATAGTCCGAAACAGCGCTGTCCCGCTCTACGGTACGTTTGACTGGAGTGCTTTGCACTGTTGGCGATGGAGAGCTGTTATTAGCCTCCGACCCAACAAGAGGAAGTCGTCATGACATCCCGCCAGTATGCCAGAAGGACATCGCTTTTTTAGTTACTGTGTAATAAATGTGGGACGAAAATAGCTTGAGGAGAAAAGTAAAGCTACAGTAAATCTCAAAAATGCAAGTTTCGACAATACAGATTCAGCTGATATCAAGCAATACGAAACAGAAAGGAAGACCTGGTGACATAATATAATAGAGCAAACAAATGTTTGAGGCACATGAACATTAATCACCATCTTTTAGTTTTGTACTGCCTTGCTTACACTGTTGATAATGACAGCTGAATCTATTAAACGAATCTATGTTGCTGAATTTATGTTAGCTGATTCTTAGCTGAATTTATATTGTCGAAACATGCGTTTTAGAGTTTACTGTGACTTTATTTTTTCTTCTTAAGTTACCATGTAGTCATTACACAATTTCCAAGTAATACGTTTATTATAAATTGTTATGATGAAAAAAAAGCAAAACTTATCAAGTTCATACAATAAGCTAAAAGAAACTTGGGATGTTGATTAAGATTGTTTTTTGGATTCATACCTTTTGCAGCGGAAAAACATTTGACAATGGTGAAAGCAAGGAATCGAAAGGAAATGATATCGCGAATCACATTTACCCATTTAGGAGATATCAGCAGCAAGAACATGAGTTGTAGCAAAAACGAAAAACGCATAAACTAAGAAGAGAACACACAAATTCAAACGTCTTGTAAAAATCACAATAAAAATAGACAGATCATCACTAAAAAAAGAACACTTTGGGTATATTTAATTTACCTTTAATTAATTTGGACATTACAAACACCGTATATATTTCTGGTGACATAAAACACAATAGAACAGTTAATATTGAACACACATGACCAAATGCGTGGCAACACGATCGCTTTTTTAATCGAACTAATTGCCAAGCATTGCTAAAAATATCCTCACAGGTAACGTTTTTGAATGCTCCGAGAAATTTATAAATGTTATTCAAAGGAAACCATGTTGATAAGTACAAGATTATAATGAACTGAAACGTCCATGATGTACAACCAACGTTGATGTTTTACAGAAACAAAATCCTCTTTTATTGAACTACAGTATATGATTTGAGAGTGAACACCAAAAACGCAAAAGCGTGAACTTGCCCGGCAATGACGGGAAGTGTTAACTCAACGACAAATTCCACTCTCAAATCCATTCAGTGTGATGTGCGTTGACGCCGCTAAACGCCATCAACTTTTTGTTGGCGCTAGCCGATGCGCCGTCAATTTTCAAAAAGCTGACGCTAGGCGTTACGCCGTCAAAATTTCAGCTGTTTTAGCGTCAAGCGCCAAACGTCAATTTTTTTTAGATTACAATACTTTCCTTTGATTTTTGCAAAACAAGCGAGATGTTCTTCAAAATAAAAACGCTGAAGATGTGATCAATCGGAAAAAGGAAAAATTAACTTCAATTAATGGGCGAGCAAACGGTTTTTGAACGTAAAATATTTCAATTATTTTTCTCCTATACCGCATAACGTCGGTTTTATTCAGTTTTGTGCGTTAGATAATAATGGTTACAGCAGAAGGATATAAAGTTGTGGTAAATTTTGGGCTTTAACCAAATTTCATTGTGGTTACTGCTTAAGTTAATTATCATTTCGATATTCGGTGCAGGAATGAATACAGATTTAACATGTTTTTAGATAGCAGCGCACTCTCACAGCTCTGCAGAAGAAGGTTTGAAAGTATAATTAATTATTATAATTAATAAAGTATAATTAATTGTACGCAAAGCTTGGTGATAACCGTGTTGTAGCCTAGTGCACTTGTTGCCAAGGGTAGAAACCTGGCTACTTGGCGTTAGGGTGTCAGTTTCAGTTTTGGTGTGTTGAAATCCAGATGTCGGGTTTCAGTTTTGGTTTGGTTTCACCGCAGTTGCAAAATAGATTCCAGTTTCAATTTCAGTTTTGCTTACGCACAGCTTCGGGTTCCGGGTGTCAGTTACGGTTTAAGTTTCATCTAAGAGAGCTATTTTATTTTGAATACGAATTATTTAAATGCTCTACTTCTTGGCATTTTTGCTTTATTACGATGATAAGTTTTAGGTCAGATGGCCGAGTCCGGTGAAACCAAAGACTTAAAAATTACTATTCACAGCTTCTCTATGTGACGCTCAGCATTAAAGGAACTGTGCTGGTAATGATGGTGATGACAACTTTTAAAACCCAAAACCTTAGAAAATTTTGAATAGGTTTTAGTTTCAGTTTCGGTTTTGACGTTTCAAGAAAAAACGGTTTTAGTTCAGGTTTAGGTTTTCAAAAATTTGGCTAAGTAGGAGTCAGTTTCAGTCTGGGTTTCCAAAATTTCCTTTAAAACCGGGTTTTCAGGTTTAGGTGTGGGTTTCCACCCTTGCTTGTAGCCTACATACTGTGTTAACGTCTCATCTACAACTCGTACCTTGCAAGACGTAGAAAATAGTCAAGTCTCAATCGAGACATGAAGAAATTTTAGCTTTGAAAGAGTTTTTAGGTCTTTGATACAACAACAAGTACCCGAGGAGTATAAAGTAAATAGTTGTGTAAAAAGTAAAAAAATAAAAAGTTGAGGCCAAATATTTTTCAAAAGATTTCGCACTTTTGAAAAATATTTGGCCACATTTGTTGAGAACGTGTTGCAACAGCGAAATGCAATTCACCTTTTGGAAGCTTTTGTACTGGCCGACTGAATTCCTCATAAAGTCTCGTTTTTCGTCTCGGCCTGGTAACTTTCAAGTCTCGTCTCACCTCAGCTTAAACAGAAAAAGTTTCGTTGTGGGTCTCGAAGCTGTGATCTCCCTTGTAGTTTGGGTCCTCGTTCCAGCTCTGCATCGAACCCGCGGGACCAGGTCTTCAATTTCATGCGCCGACTACTATAATCAGTACTATAAACTAAACTGTAAGCATTTAACACTTTCGTTGATTTAAATCCGCGACATCATCGCAATTCAATGACTGGAAAGAAAGTAACGAAAAGAATATAAACGTTAGGGCAGTAAGCGCGCCTCGCTGCACCGGTATAATGTGATATATTAGGCAAGCATACGTCCCAGTCAGAAATAAACTATTTGTCGATGTGTGGTTTAACCACAAATCCCTTAGCCTACATTACTCAGTCTGGGAACTGCCCTGTTAAAGGTTGTGTCATCACGAGCTCTATTGCGACTACTAGCAAACTTATTGAAGTATCAAAAAGTTAAAATGGGCTAAACATAGTCCGTAAATTGCTATTGGGGCAAATGGGCACTGGAGCAAATGAGAACTGGAACAAATAGGCACTTACGCTGACGGCAATTGGAGAAATGAGCACCTGGGGAAATGAGCGCGAGGGCAAAGATAAATACTTAGGCTAATAAGTATCTATTTGCCCAAGTATTTACGTATTTGCCCCGAGAGCCCATTTTCCCCGATACGCATTTCCCAAGAATTCATTTGCTCTAGTGCCCATTTCCCAACTGTCCATTCGTCTAAAGTGCCGTATTGCCCAACTGCCTATTTCACAAGAATCAATGTACGTACCCCAAGTGCCTATCAACAACATCACTAGAAGCCGCCACGGGGAACATTACAACGCAAAGTGGTCAGCGCATTGATCGCAAAGTGGTAAAGGGCATTGGACTGCAACGCAAAGTGGTTAGCGCATTGATCCAAGCTAATTTGCAGCGCTCCAACAGCAACTGTTTTTGTTTGAACTCAAGCTTGAAACTTGAGCAAGTGACTCTTGTTTAGCGGAGTTTTGTTCCAACAAGAAAGATCCGTCGGCCAACGATTACAACTTTCATTCTCATAGCTATTTGAAATGCGGTATGGGAACGCTATGTGCTACGTTATATCAGTTTGTAGCGTTACCTGCCTTTTTAATTTCAGCCATAGCCTACATCCTTACAAGTAACACAGCTTGTGCAGGGGCACAACCAGAAGTTCGCTCGGTTAGTGGTCGGAACTACACAACTTTCGAAGCAAAATTTCACTATTAATTTATTTGCACCATTAAGCAAGGAATGCTTTAGCTAAATCCGTAACCAAAGAGGACCAGGAGGCGAGCCCCATCTACGATAAAATCGGTCTTTTCGAAAGAGTTTCTTTCTTGAAAGGGTTACTCTGCCAAGCGTGGTTAGTCTGCGGACATGTGTTTCTCAATTCTCGTCTTAAGCGCGAGGTGGTCTAACGTAAGCAATGTGCGCTCTTATTGTTCTGTGGATTGGAAATTTATTAATTCATTTCAGCAGAAGAAGAATGTAGCGTCACAAAAATATTTTGCTTATGCCATTACAAAAATAAAGTAGTCAAGTTGGTGACTGACAAAAAAATGAGCATTTTAGACTTGGCTGCGATCCCCGCATAGATTTAACGGCGAGGTTTTGCGTTTGGTGGTGAAACATTGTAATGGTCACTGCTCAATGCTCATGCACACTGAGCGAAATATAAAGCGTTTACGCATAATCGACGTAGAACTTTCCAGGGATGGCATTACAGAATTTATCTCCCTTGATATTTTTTCTGACTTGTGTCAGACTCAAACGTTTTTTTTTACTCAAATGAACGTTTAAAATCTGGCGCGTGTCAATATGCTGAAATTTTAAGCACGCAAGAAACAGGCGTGCCAATAAATGGTTAACATATTTTTTAGCAACAATTAGCACGCTTAATATTGTTTATAGCTTTTCGGCACATACTCAATGTAAATCAACAGCACAATATAACACAGCAAAAACACTCTCAATTACCGACGTGTTTTGTTCTTATGGCTCATGGCTACTCAACTGACGGATTGCAATCCGTACCCGGACCTTTTGAATGCTGATGCTGGACCCCAGCGGAGTCTTAGCATATGGAATATTTTCCAGCTGATATCGTAAAACTTTATACTAAATACAGCAGAATAAACCTTAAAAGTGCGCGAGTCTTTTATGTGTCTTATTGTAACTCTCTACGTGGCTTCGATCAAAGGGTTACTGGTTACTCAACAGCTCAGATGGCCCAGTGATGTAGAGCGTCTGTCTCTTGAGCTGCAGACTTGGGTTTGATACCGAGTCGGGTCAAACCAATCACTTTAAAATTGGTATTTAAAGCTTCCCTGCTTGACGCTCACTTCGCTCAGCATTAAAGGGACAGTGTGGAGAACAAGCCGGCATGTTTACTCTTCGTGCCGTTGGGAAAGGCACTTAGCGGGATTTCCCCATCTTGATGTTGTATACAGATGGCTGGCTACTCCTAAACGAGCTTGTTATAGCGCATTGATCGCTTTCTCGTGATAAGAGGATAAATATGCAACTAAAAACTAAAACTAAATTAAGATGTGGTTTTAACCAACATCGCCCGATTAGCGTAGTGGTTAAGGATGACGTTACCTTGAGGCAGATCTTGGATCCGATTAGCCTACCGAGCTTGTAAAATTGGACTCAGTGCCGCCAGCAGCTCGCTACCGTTGCGATGTTCTTCGAATCTATGTTTCCCTGGCGCTAAGACGCGGAAATTGGTCACACTACTCGTTACACGCTTCGGCATAACACCCTGAGTATAATGAAGGTTTGATTTTATTCAAAGCCTAATTTTATGGCGCGTCAAAAAAGAGCGACTGCAGGCACTTTTCATTTAATGGTAGTATTTTAAAGAAATAACGGATCGGAATGCAAGATAGCAAGTAAAAAGATTACGATAAGTGCGATGGAAAACGTCGGTGTTCGTCGTGTTTTAAGGGAGTGTGAGAATCTTAAATTCAGTACCAGGTAAAACGAAATAAGGAATACCAAGAAGATGGAGATTGAAGTCAGTAAGAGAAAACAGGGGGGAGTTAAAGCTAAGGAAGAAGATGAAGTACTTTTGGCAAAATCTTAGAAAGAAAAAACTGCAATCTTTTTTAACAAAGCAGTAAAGATCGGATTGACCCCAGGCCATTACACCACACTCTAAAAAGCAACTAAATATGATACTGGTCATTCTATAAAAAATCAAAAAAACAACAAATAGTTTTTTTTTTCCAAAATCAAATTTTATTATCCTCGTGGTACTGCGCCGAAGCGTGTAATCAGCGCATGTCGAGAGGTCCATCTCCACGGCTTAGCGCCTCGACATCACACCATGAAACTCAGAAGATACATCGCAGCGGTGGCAAGCCGTTGGCGACACTCCCCCTGTTTACTTTCTTAACCAGTTTACGAGGTTCCAACCTCCAAAAGCTCACGACCGTTGTGCATCACAATTGAATTTTTGATGTCGTAATCAGCTGTAATTATGACATAAGCAAATTGACTATGAATCAAAAAATAGTTGATTATGATGCAGAAAGTCCATTGACATTTGGAACCACTTAAATTGGACATGTGGACAGCGTAACATAATATGTCCAATTTGGTAGGCTCGGAAATTGAACCCTAAACCTCCCCCGCCGATAGCAATGTCATCAATCAATTAGCCAACCATCTGGTATCGTTTCAACTGCACACGGCAGGAATAGTATAACACAAAAACGGTAACAATAATGGCCTCTTCTAGATTGAGTAAGTGCTCTGGCATTCCTTAAAATATTCTTACAGGTAACATTTTTGTCATTCCGTTAAGCGAGACAGCGCTGTTTCTGGCTATTAGCCTTCATCAGCCGCCCTCAGGTAAATGTTTCTTACCTGAGGGCGGCTGATGAAAGCTAATAGCCAGAAACAGCGCTGTCTCGCTCTACGGTACGATTTACTGGAGTGCTTTCGCACTGTTGGTGATGGAGTGCTGTTATAGCCTCTGACCCAACAAGAGGAAGTTGTCATGACTTCCCGTTCGGTAGGCCAGGAAGGACATTGCTTTTTAGTTGTTGATCTTCACCCTGGCCACGTAAAGAGCTTGACTGGAATGGTGAAGTAGCCACACGAGTGGATATGCGTACCACAAAAGTTAAATTCTTTAAGAAATATTTATCCGAAGGGATGAGTAATCCCGACAAGCAGTGTTGCCAGTTGGGCACTTTTCCCGTCCAATGGGGCTGGTATCGATACGAAGCTGCGGGAATATTTTGGAGTTTGCGGGTAGCGGTTTTTTGGGCTACTTTTTGTTTAAAGCTGCGGGTTTTGGGGCAGTGTAGTACCGGTAGGCCTACATCTTCTCTGAATATGAATCAATTAGGGTTGGATCCATTCTTTTTTTTTTTCTAATTTTGAAATTCAAATTCATTGACTTTGAAAAAATGAAATTCAAATTCATTGACTTTGAAAAAACGAAATTCAAGTTCATCGATTTTGAAGAAACGAAATTTAAATTTATTGACTTTGAAAAAACGAAATTCAAATTCATTGGCTTTGAAAAAATGAAATTCAATTCAAATTCATTGACTTCGAAAAAACGAAATTCAAATTCTTGAAGAATTTGTGAGCGGATTCAAATTCAATCCAACGTACCAGTCACCAGTATACTCACCATTGTCGCCACTCGTCAGCCACCTCTACTGATTCCATACTTGGTCAGCTAGATAATAATTATGTGTTTAAAATAAGAAATATTTTTAAGTAGCCTAGTGTAGGTTTAGCGAGTAGCAACTTGTTCAAAATGTTTTCACTCAAAAAATGCGTAAAATAAAGTAAAAGTGTAGCTAACTGCAAAAGTGACAGTACAAGATGCAAAAAAACGAAACTTTTATTAGAAAACACGAAGAACAATTAACGAAAATTGCTGACGTAAAAACGAATTTCATTTTCGGCGACTTCACTTCAAGATAAAATGCTATAAAAACCTTTAAAGATATGAAATCCGAGCGATTGAGTGTAAAGTCCATTCTCCAGCAGGTGCAATAGGGAGGCTACTGTGGCCCAAAAACAACTTCAAAGCGCCTTGCAGCGTCATATTTGCTATCATAAACTTTCTGTTGGCTTAATAAAATTTTAAGGAACGTTTGCAACATTAACCAGTTACAAATTGCTACATTTGCTTTGTACGGTTTAAACCGAAAAACCCAAAGTTCGTCGAATGTTTAATCAAAACATTCGATTTTAATTTTAATCAAAACATTCAAATTCATTGACGTTGAAAAAATGAAATTCAAACTCATCCACAACTCGTGAGCGGATTCAAATTCAATCCAACCCTAGTTTCAATGCTGATATGCATCTAATTCTTTGTTTATTTTTTTATTTATTTAAATGCCAAACGACGTATTTTCTTAAGTTTAGTGAGGTGGTCAAAGCTTCTTTACATTTGTTTTATTCCACAGTATGTTAATGATTGTGATAATGCGCCAAATCCAGTGGGCTATCATCGGCAATCACTTGCCATCAATACTTTAAGTGTTAATGTACACTGCTTTTACACAATTCTTCATTTCGCTTGTCACACTGTTTATGTTAGTTTGCCAAACAGTTTTAATTTAGCTTGTCACACTGTTTGTATTTAGCTTGCTTCTTTACTTTCATTTATCTTGCCCTACTATTTATTTAACCTAACGCACAGTTTTTATTTCACTTGCCACGTTTTTATTTATCTTACTGAACATTAGTATTTGTATCTATGCCAAGGTTTTTCAACTTTTTTGCTCATGGCTCACTAAAATGATAAAATATGACGGTGGCCCAACAACTATTACCAAAAAGTACGAAGTTAACATAATGACATGATTGGAGATTGCTGATGTTGCTTTCTCATCAAGCTCTGTGGCCCACTGAAAACAGTGCCGTGGTCCACTGCTGGGCCATGGCCCATAGGTTGAAAACCTCTGATCTAGCTTTGCACCACCTATTTTTGTTTTTGTTACTGTTTTAGTTGATGTGTTGTATTCCACTAAACAGTGGACGCATTAATGTTATGCATTCACAATGGATTAACATTGGTGATTACAATTGGGCTGGTTTTGGGCTAGTTTTTGTCACTGATTGGGCTGGAAAAAAATAACAATTTTCTCTACGGTACGATTTACTGGAGTGCTTTCGCACTGTTGGTGATGGAGTGCTGTTATAGCCTTTGACCCAACAAAAGGGAAGTTGTCATGACTTCCCGTCCGGTAGGCCAGGAAGGACATTGCTTTTTAATTTTTGTCATTTATAACACTATCATACGTTTCATCTAAAGGAAATCTAGGTGTTTTTTTCCGGTCATTTGCCGGTCATTGACCGATTTTTTTGCAATTACCGAAATTTTTTAGGTCAGTTCGGTCACAGTGATCAAAAAAAATTTCTAATATTTTTAACATATTTTGTTATAGATCGTGTTTGACACAGAGTGTGTTGCCTATAGGCTGTATTGGTATTGGACCTAATGGTCAAATAATTCAGTTAGGATTTGATCTCTCCCTAAATACGACCTTGCCTCAACAACAAGCCTTTCATAAATCTGAAGCGTTTAATCCGTCTTGAAGATGAGAATTATGATAGAGAAACAGCCTTGACTCATTTCACGAGCACGTCTTTTTGGCAGTCATATCGAAAATTAGCCCCTATTCACTTCTTAGGCATATTTTGAGATGGCCCCATATCCAAATACCTTTGTAAGTGTTTCACATAGCTATACCATTGTGCCGAACGTAATGCTTTTAACCTATTTTAAACAATATTTTACCTGCCCACTTGGCTCAAACAATCTGCAGAAATATACTGTAAAACAATTATTAGCTAATGAAAAATGTTTTCTGCCTAGTACCAAATGGCTTACAAATACGGAGTAATCAAATCACACTTCAATCTAAAGCAGGGGTGGTCAACTACTGTAGTCAGATGCTAAGAGTCACATTTCTTTCTGTGTTTCAACGAAGAGCCATATCATACGCAAGGGATAATGATCGCATTCACATTACCAATCCAGGGCCGTATTAAGGCCTAGGGGGGCCCCGAGGCTAATTTTCCGGGAGGCCCCCATGCTTTTTTGCAGATCTGATTTTGACGTCAGAATCGAACTTTTTGAGAGGACGCCATTTGACGATCTTTTCTAGGGTGGCACACCCTTGTAAGCATCTGTCTTAAGAGGCACGATTTACACAATAGGCCCCTTGCTTTGCTTTTTGCTGCTCTCAAATACACCAACCTACGTATCAGGCTGCAAATTCAAACCTGAAAGATGTTTTTCGCAAAACTCGAATTTGAAAATTTAAAGTTTTTGAACTGAAAAAATCAAATTTCGCTGAACTTGATCGAAAATAACACTGATGAGCTTAAAAAAAAAATCAACAATTCTGACTAGTAAAGATCCACTAGCGTAGCCAGGATTTTGCAATGAGGGGGGGTTGAGAATGACATCACATTTGACCATACATTGTATACAGAAACGGATCCACAAAGTTTTGGTGGGGTAGATGTATTTTTGAATCAGTTTGAATGTTAACCAAATGCAAAAACGTTTAGACCCGGAAAAGGGGGTAAATAAGATTTTTGAAAATGTTTTCATGTCAGGGGCGTATTCAGGGATTTTTTCAGGGAGGGGGCACCAATTTTCGTCACTTTTCAAGCGTAGGTTTTTTCGACAGAATAAATTTAAGCAACTTATAGCCTAAGTAACAAAAACAACCCTGGGGGGGGTCCTGGGGCATGCTCTCCCGGAAAAGTTTTGAAAATTTGCATACTGTAATGGCCATTTTAATGCTTTTTGAAGAATGTTTAAGGAAAGATTGTCATATTTTTGGCCCCTAACATTGAGTGCTTCACCAAATATGATGCATTTTGTTCGCACAGTTTCGATTATGCGTGCTTAAGGCGACTAAGGTATATTATTATGGGGAGGTTCGAATTTATGGAAAAAATTTTTATTTATCCAAAACATTGTTGAAAATGGCTGGTGGGGGAATGCATACCCCACATCCCCCCTGGATCCGCCCCTGGTTGTATAATAACAGAAGATGGCCTCAAATTTTAAGAAAGATGTTTTAAACCGGAAATAGCGAAGGCAGTTAAGGCACGATTGCTGTAGGGAAGACAAAGGAATGCTTTCTGGTGAAACTGGTAAAACGATATTCAAATGTTAGCAATTTAGTTATTTTTTGAGCTAGAGTACCTAGTCGTAGATCATTTTTGCTTGAAATCGTTTAGCCGTTTTTATACAGAGGGTCTGAGGAGCCGAGGGCAGTTGCATGTACAGGAGCGGCACTGCCCTGCTAATAAAATTGCGTCATTGCTTCAATAAGCATAACGGCAAAGAACAAGATTCAGGAAACAACGCTACGTAATTCTTGCTATTACGGCAATTACAAAACTAGATTATCAATGACAAAGCATCGAGCACTCCGAAATAAATATCAGAAAAAAAGTAAGTATGACGTCATTTGAGGCTCAATGGAGGAGGGGGGTTGTAAGCCCCAATTCCCCCCCTCCCCCCCGTGGCTACGACAGTGTAAATATCTAATGAACTCGAACTTGACTACGCTAAAAATTGATCAAGTTTGCCGTCTCGCTAGGCCGCTACGACTGCTCTGTGCTTATCGTCTCTACGTTCCACCTGCACTTTTAAGCACAAAAATGCGGCACAGAATATGATTACGAAAGTTGGAAAGTTGAACATGGAAAGAAATATTGAATAGTGATGTTTATGATGCCACAATCGACGTGGCTCAGATTGATGCGCGTAGTGGAAAACGCATTGTCAACATGATCTCGCAGTCAAAGATCAGAAATTTTTTAAACCTTAGTATCTGAAATGAATTCCTGGTTGCCAAGGCATGCAAAATGAATCTAATGCACTTTAGCAGAAACAGCTAAAATAATGGCATATTCGCTAAACGCTACAGCTAAAGTAATGGCATATTTGCTACACTATTATAAAAACAGAAGGGACAAACGCCTGTAGTTTTAATACACTTACAATACTTTATGTGCTGGCTATCAATAAAGTAGCGAATAGCATAACTTATCCACCGGACCATCTCCGCGGCTTAGACTCTTCAAGCCCGATAAGTAATGACAGCGACGTGGCCAGCGAAAAATTTAGGGGGTGCTGTACCCGGATTTAGGCAAATCATCAAGGAAAAAGGTCTTCTTTTCTAAAGAATATCTTCACAAGGAAAAAAGGGGGGCCCCCTTCCCCCGGCTACGCCACTGAGCAATGGTCAAAAAAACTGTGAAAAAATATACAGTATCGGTATGTGAAGCAGAACTAGTGTAAAGAACAACCCTCCTTCAAATGCTTCGCCGAAACACTGTATTAAAACTTTTGCAAGGCTACCACTTACTGGTATTACTTGCTAAAATCTCAAAAAATCATCATAACATACAGAAGTGATTCAATGGCCATCTAAACTTTTCATACATAATTTGATTAAATTTGAAACCGAAGGTTTTTTTTTGAGGAAGCCATTGACAAACTTTTTATCACTGATCAGGAGGGCCCCTTTTTTAGGGGGCCCCGGGGCTACAGCCCCCATAGCCCCCCCACTTAATCCGGCTCTGCATCAATCACCATACCTTTTATTGATACACAAACTTTTGCTTAACTAAATTAATAGTATACCGGCCGGTTAGCTCAGTTGGTAACGACATCGCTATCGATGCGAGCGGTCTGGGGTTCGTTGCCTGGGCCAGTCAAAGCGGGCACACAGTCGCCACCGCTGCAATGCATTTTCGGGCTTCGAAACAGTGTTACCCAGGCGCATATTAAGCCGCGGAAATGGACCCCGCCACCCGTTACACCCTTTGTCGCAATTCTTTCAACAAAGTGATTGTTTACGTGATAAACTGATAATGCACGTTATGCATTGCCAAACGCAACGTGATTACACAACTAGGCTGCTGATAGAAGAAACAAAGCGAGTGAAAAAGAGCCGCATGAAACTGGGCAAAAAGCCGCATGCCGCTCGCGAGCCTCCGATTGGCCACCCCTGATCTAAAACGAAATAACTCGTAAAGTGACTGTTTCACTAAGCAGCGTTCAACAGCAGCGGCAAGGCATTTGTAGTTGAAAAATCTGTAATTTTTGAAAATTTTTTTGACACGGAGCCATGCCTACGAAAAAAAAACGGAAACCATTGAATTAACATATTTTTTATTGCAGTGGTGAACTATTATACGGAAGTAGAAGAAGAAATAACTGCATTTGTTATCGTAGGCTTGCTGTCGATTGCAATGATAATTGATAACCTATTTGAAAGTGGAATTTGTTATGGATTTAAAGCCCGGTTCACACACACGGTGTTATCGTCCCGTCATTGCTTCACAAGTTCACGCATTTCTATTCTTGGGGTTCACGCTGAAATCTTCCGAACCAGCGAAAGATGAATTTGCTTCTGTTAAACATCAACGTTGGTTGTACATATGGGCGTTGCAGTTTCATTACGATCTTGTGCTTATTGATGTGGTTGAGATGCAGGTCGGCAGCGTGGCGGAGTGGTTCGGAGGGTCGTTTTTACGACGGCCATAATCGCAAGGTTACAGAAGACCATTTTTTTGGAGATCGATTATGAGCGTTTTTGCTTAGAGATGGGTCTGGTCTGATCATTTATCACTAGCGGAAAACGTGGGAACAAAGTAGCCAAGGGCGTCTCATTGTCTCAATCTGATCCTGTTCCCACTTTACATATGAGCATACTTTTGCTGTAATAAGTTTTAACACCATCAAAATATGACGAGTTAACAACTTACCAGAAGAATCCGACATATAAGAAAAATATAATAGTCCAAATGAATTCGTTGCCCATTACTTTCAGCGTAACCTTGCCGTAATCCAACCAAACGTTTGTTTCCAGACTTTCCTCGGTTTCTCTTGGTGAATTGTTTGGTAGTAATGGATCGCCTGAGGTTTCGGCTTTGGTAGGTTCAACATCAATTTCTTCAGCTGCCGTAGTTTCAACGTTGATTACTTGAGCTACCATAGGGTCAATGTCGATTACAAATATAGATTAAACTTCTGCTGCTACAGGTTCAGCGTCGATTACTTTTGCTGCTACAGGTTCAATATCGATTACTTCAGCTGCCATATTTTGATCTAAATGTAGAAAAGTCTACGCAAAAACTGAATGATATCAGTGGTTATAATTTATTAGTAGGGCGATTTACGGTCAATAGGGTCAATATTTTTTGGATCTAGAGAATAACTCTAACAATTTGGAAACAAAACTTCACGGTCGTAGGATCAGTATTGATGAAGTTATAAAGTCAATAAATGCAAATTCTTTTGATTTTTACAGTAGATCAATTTTTTTATTAAGTCAATTTTTGCTTTCTTAAAAAAAAAAAGGTCTTCACGCCTTTGGACGTCCAATTTTCCTTTAAACATCGGGTGAAGACCAAAAAAAAAAAGAAAAAAAGGTCTTTGATTCGTGGTTACCTAAACCAGGGCTTCTCAAACTTTTTTATTCTGCGATCCCATTTAGAAAAAAATATTTCTACGCGACTCCATTATGGGTACCGGTACTTTCAAAATGCCTTTTTAATTTGGAGGGTTTCATGCTTTCCGCAAACAAAGTTTTATTACAAATTAAACAACGAGGTTTTTCTATTCCATTGTCATAACCACCAGCAAATCCATATTGCAAAAATGCGTTATCAATGTTATCATATTTTCTTTTTGACTTATTGTCTTTTTTCCCTTGCTGTCAATGCTATACCATGTGAATGTAAACCTAACCACTAGTCCATAGTAAAATCAGTGGTAAGGCCTATAACTGCTTTGAACTTTAGTCCAAAACTGCTCAATGCTCAGAGGAGTTAGCTTAAACCTAGATTCCCAGAGAGACACAATAAAAAGGTTCGTTCTGTAATTTCTCTAAAATCGGAATGCAAACAATAAAGGCACTATTGGCCAGCTGCTCGTTACAGCATTAATTGATATGGTAACAATGGATCACGTTTTGCGTTATTAGAGTGATTATGATTATTAGGTGAGCTCGGTTGGTGAAGCAATGGACCGGTAATCCATAGGATGCTGATTGAAGTGGCTGCTGTTTTTGTAGCCAGTGCCGGGTTTACCATTAAGCTTACCAAGCTACAGCTTAGGGCTTTGCGGAAAAGGGGGCTTCGCGCTCAGTGGTTATTGATTATGAATGAATTTTCAACTGAATGTTGTTGATGCGCCTGCCTAAGTTGCATGCATTCGCAGAATTATGGAACTTATAGATGAGGATGATCTTGATATACTTAGGTCAATTCGTTAATATTTTCGAAATACAGGTATCCTAATCCTAGGCAAAGTTAAAATTAAACAAATGATCCATGATTGATTTTTTTCCACTCAGCCAATAGGTCGCCTAAAGGGAAGGCCAGTACCCATGAAAGGGGCCTCATCCAAATTTTTGGCTTAGAGGCCTCACTAAGTCTAAATCCGGCCCTGCTTGCAACCCTTCCTATGAATGTCGTTCTTACATTCATTAAGCCAGAAAGTACGTAAATTTGAAAAAAAATGCATCACTTGTTGTAATTGGTTATTTTTTGTCATCCGATATCTCAATCATCTTTGCCATATAACAACTTTGTAGTAGCAGTGTTTCGCGGCCCTAAAATTATTAAAAGCGACCCTTTCAAGACCCTAAAATTTCATTAGGCGACCCCATTTGGGGTCGCGACCCATAGTTTGAGAAGCGCTGACCTAAACGAACACAAGTAACGGATAAAAAGTATGGAATATCTCCTCTAAAGTAGAGATGTGCTTAACCGTTACTTTTGAGTAACGGTTCCAAGTGATTCCTTTAGAAAAGACGTCGGAAGGCTTGGAGACCTTGGAGACCTTTTTTTGGTCTTCACCCCATGTTTGGGGGAAAATTGGACGTCGGGGCCCCGTAAGAGGCCACGCATTGCCTAGTTTCGGCACTGGATGGCAAACGAATACAATTTGGAAACGGTATTTTAACAAAACGAAGTCTGTTACTATCCGTTACTCAGACTGTTACCGGTATTACAGTTTTACACATGCTTAATTTATTAATGTAATGTTTGATGTGATTTGATCGATTTCGATTGTGAAGATCCGTTCAGACAACTTTGCAAGATCGCAATCTTAGCAAAATTAGCGTACGATAAAACAAGCTTTTCGTCGTGTTTTCATTTGTTACATATTTTTGTCGCTACGTGCCGGTAGTCAAAAACATTAGAATTGAAAAGACAATGCATTAGTTATTGGAACATACTTTGATGTTACAAAAATTGCAATACAGCCAATTGCAAAACACTTGAATTATATGTGCGTACATTACAGAATAATCTAAGCACTAACTGAAGTGACGTTGGTGTTGTTTTTTTTCTTATGGACCGTTTCTTTCATTTCCTTGTTTCGTTAGGTCAATAAAGTCAATTTTTTGATGGAATAAGGTCAATTTTTTGAGATTTTTAGGTCAATAAAAAATCGCCTTATCTAGAAGCTAAGTTGATACCAGTCATACATTGACTATTTTTGTTCGAGCAAAGCTTGAAAACTGAGCCAGCGAAAATTGTTCAAAGCAAAACAGGACTTCGAACCGATCGAAATATCACTGCGGCCTGCGGGTTAGGTTCAGGTTCCGCAAAAATTTATTTTTTGCGATTTACCTCCGGTTAAGATCTTTAATCGTTTGATTTTGCAGATTTACAGTAGTTCCGGTTACAATTTAAAATACTTTGAATCATCGGGTTCAGATTTGCAGAAGCAAAAATTTAAAGGTTCAAATTCGGTTAAGTTCAAGAATTTGAAACCGTCAATTCGACTTGTGTTCTGGTACACAGCTACGGGCGCGTTTAAAAAAAAATTACGTATTGTATATAGGCCGATTGCTTTTTAAGATGCTGCAGTAGCTCATAAAGGATATCCTCAGCGGCAGAAATAACCTCAGATTACCTTCAAGAATTATTCGACTTTTTTCCGCCGTAGCCAATGTAAAATTTGATTCTGGTCTAAATCAAGCAATAGCCTATTCTTTGGTTAAAAAAATTCAATCTTCGCATTCACTCTTAGATAAATCGATTTTACGAAGTAGAATGTAAAGGTACGGGACAGCGGGTGCTAAGCACACATTGTGTAGGCCATTTTTAACTGGCGGCTTATTACAAATATCAATCATGAATGATTGAACGCTGTTAAAGGACAAACAAAACAAACAACACACCTGCACTTTACCCTTGCATGCATCCCCTTTGCTAGCTGCTGCAGAGTTACTCTCGCCCTCCAACAAGAGCGACAGCATTGCAACGCAAACGTGCCGAGATCAATGAAACGAAGCCATCAGAAATGGATCACTTGGTCTTATGGCATTGATAGCACAGTCCCAAAAATGCACTCCGGTCTGGGTTTAGGTTAGACAAAAATTACTTTAACGGTTCAAATCCGATTCAGGTTCAAGATTTTTGATGATCTTGGGTTCAGGTTCAGGTTTTGGTTCACGTCAATTAAATTATAAAAGTTACGGTTCGGTTTATAGGGTTCAATGAAAGGAAGCAGTTTATACGGGTTTGCAGTCCGACGCCCTGAGCAAAAGCCAAAACATCCGTCTGGCTGCGGATAACATTTTATTTCGTTAAACATTTGAAATACGATAAAGGAAAGCAATTAACAATTGTATAGATTCGTATAAGTCTTTTGCCTTTTTATTATAACATTATGTAATCTTTACCATACGTAGCATGGCTAGTGAAGGGTTCCATAAACTAGGGTTACACTAAGGGGAGGTTAAACAACAGTACCGGTGCAACATGTTCAAAACAACATTAATTTGCATGATTAAACAAGAAATTGCTACAGCTGTAGCTAGGCCCGTTATCTGGGATGTGGAAGCGGAAGCAAAAGCGCGAAAAATCCATCGCTTCCGCTTCTCCATAATTTAAGACTAGAAAAGTATAGCCTACTGGCGAAAAAGTTTTGTCCATTCACCAATGTGGTCAAAACTCAATTTGTAAAAAGAGTATCTAAAAAATTGCACTGAAATCCAAGCGAAAGGCGATTTGAGATGCGCGAAAGATTTTGAAAAGGTGTAACAAGCATTACATTTTATGTCAAATTTCGGGCAGAAAAGTGGTAAGCGGAGCGGTTAGTGAAACGAAACCAAGGGGGATCAAGGGGCAAGAACGTAGGTAAGAAGGGGGTTCGGGAGTTCAAATTTTGCTTCGAAAATTGCAGTGCTTTACAGCTGGTATTCACTGATCTGTTGTAAGAACCGATGATTTTGATCCTTGCTTGATCAGCGATTGTAGTAACATCACAGCGCAAGCCCACTGCACTAACGTTGCTCAATTACGAAGTGTGATTATTGTGTCGCAATATTGATTACCCCTCTTGCCTAACGGCAATCACAAAAAACGTTGGCCAGTCCGGTACTCATCGCTGTTGGTAAGTTGAGCACAGCTAGGAGCGGATTTAGGAAGGCGCCAGCCATTTTTAACAATGTTTTTCATGAATACAATTTTTCTGTAATTTTCAACCTCTTAGACAACAATAATCCTTACGCCTTAAGCAAGCATAAATCAAAATGTGCGAACACACGCATCATATTTGGAGAAGAACTCAGAATCAGGGGCTTAAAATTTAAACAAAATTTGCTTTAAAAATTGTTCAAAAAGCACTAAAATGGCCGTTACTGCATCTAAATTTACGGGGGAGCATGCCCCCGGACTCACTAGAGCTTTTTTTGTTCTTCGATTTGTCTCCAAGTAACTCCGCCGAAAAATAACGCTTTTGAAAAATGTCAAAATCAAAATTTGGTGTCCACCAGAGAAAAAAAATTCTGAATACGCTCCTGACATGAAGCATTTTTAAAGAGCTTATTTACGCCCTTTTTCCGGTCTAAAGATCTAACTTCTTTGTATTTGGTTCACATTTAACCTATTTAAAACTGCATCTCCCCACCACAATTTTACGAATCCGCTCCAGGGGACAACCACTACTGTTGTAGATACTAAAATGCTTTAAGTTTTGTATTTTATGACCTAGTTGTAGAAAGTTCTAGTTCGTAGTTTAGAGCATGTTTAACGATGGCAAAAGATTTCCACTCTGCGATGGTGATACTGAGCTAGGAGGAGATTAGCATAAACTGCATTGCAATGAAGTGAGCACGTTGGTTGATGCAAATTCTCAACAATCAATAACTGCTTGCGCATTAACAAGCGTGCTGGTAGTGACGATAAGCGTCTTAAATACGCAAAAACGTTACGATTTTTGGCCCCCTCAAAATTGGTTAGCTTAAACATCGTTCTCTTGATTTAGCTAGCAAATATTAATTCAAAGTCCACGACTCGAGGCTTTAGTGTGACGGAGAACTAAACTATGGACTGTGGGACAAAAATTTCTTTTATCATTATCGTTTAATTCTCATTGCTGAAATGATTTTCATTAGTGTAAGAAATATTTGCTTATACCGGTAACCTCACAATTGGCGACATACAGCAATATTTATTAACATAGCTCCCACTCTTCACTTACAAAAGCATAAATCTCTGCTTTGCGTACTGCGTAACCGCGTCATAAGTGAAAGCATTAAAGTAAAAATCCGGCTTAGTATTCCAACACCCCCCTCCATTGAAAATTTCTGCTGAGCCAATCTCTATCTAAGGGTTACACCTCATGAGCACCAAAAAGGCTACTTTGACCATGACACAACACGTCTCATTGACCATGTTAAGGCTCATTAATTCAAACTGTGATAAAGCATTGATGACTTAACACTCCAGGGTTAGTTCCTGCTGCGAAAGGTTGTAGCAAAAAAGCTTTTCACGTGTTGCCATTTTTTTGAAGAAAAGTAGCCTAACTTTTTCAAGAAAAAAAATTATTGTCAATAGTTGTATAGACAAAGACAGATAAAAAAATTTTGCTTCTTAAAAAAATAAGTAGGTGATAAACTGGATAGGCTGCAGCCTTTTTTGCATTCACTGCGAGGCTACGAACCGCCCTTGCACGCCACTCATATTGGTATTATTTACCAAGACATTCAAAGAGGCCCAGAGTTTATTTCGTAAAGACTGTAGAAAAAGTGACTGATTTTTAATCGTCGGCAACGTCATCATAAACTTTAATAAAGACGAATAGCCATTCAACAAATGTTTGCTTGTCGGTAATTATTGACCAGGGTTGACAGCAAAAAGTTTATTAAAATGCCTTAAAACAAAGAAAAGTTAATATCGTGAATCCAATTAGTCTGGAAGATAGCTGTAGAGCACAGGCTTATAGTAAACTTGTCTAAGCGAAGCAAATCAAAAAATAATGTGAAATATTGAAAAGTAATTGACATACAGTACTGACAGCTTTTTTGAAACTTAAGTAGGTATTAAGTAGGCATCGTGACTTTTTAGCCTATAGAATACCCAAACTTTAACAAAGTCAGTGATAGAACTTAGTGTGTCCACTAGGCTATCCCTCTACTTGTTATTGGTGTCATTGATACTGCGTGATTTACCATTTTATACAAAAACAAACCAAAATTATGGAGATCGGTTTGTTGTACAGTACAGTAATTTCTGATTCCCAAATTGGAAAGTACTAGTACAGTATAACAGGATACCGTCGCTTTTACGACGGCCATGTTTGCAAGGTTTATGGTTCAACTCCCACCCAACTCTTGTGGTTGCGTCCTTGAATAAGGTGCTCTTACGATTATGATTCCTGTTTGATGGAATCTAACATGCAGCAAAGTGAAGAAGTTAGAAGCAAAAACTAAACGGGCAAACTCCGAAGGAAAGGCAACTTCTAAGTGACAGGGGCGGATTAAGAGACCGCGGGGCCCTGGGCAGTTAACGTCGATATCCAATTTTCCGCCCAAAATTGGATGAAGAGCAAAAAAAAGGTCATCATGTCAGCAGTTGTCTAATTTTCCGCCCAAAATCGGATGAAGAGCAAAAAAAGGTTATTATGTTCGCGGGCCGTATAGTTTGAGCTGAAATTACTGTAGTATCGCTTCACAATCCAGCAGCTAGAAATTACCAAATGCGCGGGGCCCCCCAAAGCGTGCGGCTTGGGGCAATTGTTCAGTTTGCCCATTGCTTAATCCGGCCCAGCTAAGTGAGTTTGGGTATGTCCTATAAACAGCGCCTCCATCGCTTTCTCGACAGGAGGAAAAAATGAAGAAATTAAATCATATAAACAATAATTTTATGTCACTGCACTTCAAATCGAAATCACAGCTATTGGATTATAGAGAGTAGTTTTGAAGGAATTAAACGGGTTGGAGTCTTACTAGACTGAAGAGGAGAAAAAAATAATTGTTTGTATAGGCGTAGAGATATTATACAAGCGCAAGAGTTTGGAATCGAATTTTTCATAAACTACAATGTCAAAATTAGCTTTTTAATCTCGCATTCACCTTTTTTACGATGATGATCAATTTTAATTGTAAATGGTAGGCTACAACAAAAAAACAGCTAAAAATGCTTGGGTGGACGTTTCGACTGACTTCCGTGCCAAGTATTTTAGTTGTTTTTGGCTGTAATATTTATAATTAAATTGCTAATTAACTCTCAGTTGTACGGTTTTCCAAAATTATGAAGTTGAAAATTGAATGGAAAACCCAGAAGTTTGGTCCAAGAAAAATAGATTATGGACAAATTCATTACAAAAGCAGACGAAAGATTAGTTGCCTTGAACTAGAATAATTTTATCAAAACTATTTCAGAGCTTGAAGCACTTATTTAGATGGTAAAAGCCTAATTGTTAAATAGGCTGCTCAATGTTCATCGTTACCCTGAAGAATTTGTGTAGTACGAAATGGGTTGGCATATAGTTCAAAAATATGTGGAGCAAGCTGGAGAACATTCCACCTTGGTTGGAAAGTTTTGGGTCACCTTTTTCTTCATCTTGAGATCTTTGATGGTGATCTCAATTGCTGACACAATATTTAAAGATGAACAAGGATCGTTTGTGTGCAATACACAAACACCAGGTTGCACAAATATCTGCTACAATGACTTCAGTCCAATATCGTTATTGAGGTATTGGGCGTTGCAGGTAAATATTGGTTTATTTGTTTTTACTTCGTTGCATGTTTATCCTTCTGTCACGAGAAAGGGATCTAGGCGCTGAAACGATCGATGGAAGGAGTTGCCGCCTGACCTGAATCGGAATCAATCCGTAGTCTACCGCTCATAGAGAATCGGTTTATCCCTCGGCAATTTTCACAAAACAAAAATGGAAAGAAAAAAGTTGTGACGAGCAAAAAAACGCCGATTAATTTCGTGAATGTGCCTGACAGTAAGGGTAAGGTTGTTAAGCTTTTGGTTACAATAAAAAAATAATCTGACTTCCACGAAGTATTTCCAGTTTCAGGATACGCTAGCGTGGAAATTCATAGTTTAGTAATTTAGACAGAAAGCACCCGACCATTAGGAAATGCCCAATCACATTGTAAAAGTAGAAAAAGCGCGTAACAACGGCTATTGATAAGGTTTTACAAATTTTGTAACGCAAATCGCTTTGATGAAATAATCACATCAAGGATCAGCAGCGGTAGGATCTGAAACTGCACTCTAGATGTCCTTAGACCCCAGCCCCCAAACGGTTGAGAAACACTTGGTTTATCAAATCTGGTTTGGGATTAGGCTAAATCGCAAAAATTCATTTTGAGCTTTGGTTGTTGATTTCACTAGAGCTGGTTACGTCAAGCTATAACAACCTCATAAAAGTTACTGTACATTTCGAAAACTTTACAATGTATGTGAAACATGGCTTTTTTGCTAATCTGTCTTGTGGGTTTGTTTGCTACAATGTAAATCATTAGTCAAAGCAAACCATAGAATGATCGGTTTTTGTTGCTTCAGCTTGTTGGCCAACAAACTTTCCTCATTTTGTTTAACTATAGTTCGCTCAGTTCCGCCTATTTGCATAAAAAGGAGGCTTATCAGCACGGGTTACGGCTTTACAAACAAATCTATACAAAGTGAAACAAAAGTGTCCGAAAAATTTAACCAAATAGTTCTGAAAAAATTTAAGTTTTGCTAACCTATAATGCCTATAAAAATTAAAGTCTATAAAATAGAAAGATTTCCAGTCTTGATTTTTATTCCTTTCCGCACTGCTCAACATTGTAGCTAAATAGTTATTACTATTACATACTTGATGCACGCCGTAAGGTCGTAGAGCTCATCTTCTCAAGGCGTGTTTTTACGAACAACCAAAGTGGATTGGTGCTAAGCTTTATTCAATCAGGGATGGATCCAGAAGTTGACGGCGGGGCCTAGTCGTTGGGAGCGTCATTTTTACGACGGCCATGATCGCAAATTTGATAGTTCAACTCACACCTAAACCTTGTTGTTGCGTCCTTGGAAAAGATGCTTCACGATAATTATCTCTGTATGGTGAAATCTATAATTATAACAAGCAGCGAATTAAAGAAGTCAGAAGCAAAACTCAAGCGGAAAATTCGGAAACAAATACAACTCCTGAGCAAGTCTGAATTCATTCTATGCATAGGCGCCTAGAGATGTAAAAAAAATTTTTTTTTCGCTTGTTTTTTTTTCTTGTTTTTTTTTTTACGTTTTCTTTGTTTTTTTTTTTGTCTTTGCAGTTGACAAAAACCGTAAAAGTTTGTTTTTAAAATAAAACAAGGCAATCAGCGTTAAATCGCACGACTAACATGACAGAGTATCGCACATGTCATTGTACAGGGTGTCCATAATTATAGCTACAATTTCAAAAATTCGCCACAGCCTTACTTTTTAGATATTTTCAATCGGTTTGTTTTATAGTAAAGGAAAATGCTTCAAGTTTGCGTAGATGCTTTAGTATACTTCTACATGTGCACCATCAGTCGCACGTTGGATATCCAATCGGTATTCAATTTTTAGCTATGTTCTTGCTAACATATCCACAGTAACTGTATCAAGTGCTTCAATTATTCGTTGTTGCAAATCACTAATATCTCTGACTTGGTTCGGTAAACAATATCCTTTACATAGCCCCAGAGGGAAAAATCCAATGGTGTGATATCAGGGGAACGTGGCGGCCATGGAATGGGACCATCACGTCCAATCCATCTTTCTAGAAATGTGTCATTCAAAAATTGACGAACTGCATGACCCTAATGAGGGGGTGCACCGTCCTGCTGGAAAATAACTCGTGGTTGATACTGTTCAAGCTGTGGTGACACATATTCTGTCAAAAGGTCGAGATAAATTTGAGCTGCAATTGATTTCTCAGCGAAGAAAAACGGACCAATAATTTTATCATGCATGATTCCACACCACACATTTAGTTTAGGGGAGTCTCGTTCAAGCTCGTAGGTTTCATGCGGATTCTGCGAGCCCCATATCCCGGAGTTGGGTCTGTTTATTAATCCAGAAACGTGAAACGTTGACTCGTCACTGAAACAAACACGTTTCAAAAACCCTGGATCTAAATCTAATCTCTGTGGCATCGTCACTGCAAATTCTTTTCGTCGTGGCTTATCTTCTGGCTTAAGGGCTTGCAGTAACTGCACTTTACTGTATATGCATAAAGTCGCAAATTTCTATGCAAAACTTTGTGAATAGTGGAGCGTGGGATCTACAATTGGGTAGAAGCCTGCGAATAGACTTTCTAGGGCTTCCGTTAAATATGCCACTCTCATCGATTCAATTTCTTCTGATATTTGAGGTCGGCCAGCTCCCTTTCTCTGTAGCACACTACCAGTCTCCATAAACTTTTCATGCCATGCTTGAATGGTAGATCGTGCAAGTGGCTTGCAACGGTACGATTAAGCCGATAAGGCAGTGGTCGGCAACCTGTGGGCCGCGGCCCAACTGTAAACTTTTTAGCAATTTTTCGTAGGCCGCGGGCTATTGGGTTTTACAAAGTCCTTGTGGGCCGCATGCTAGCTGCAAATAAAAAGCAAGTCCATAGGCTACAACTAATAACAAAAACCTTTCCTTTGATGCTTTGCGCGTAAAACAATCCAATTCTTTTTCTCCCGGCGGTGCATGGCTACACCGGCCGGTTAGCTCAGTCGTTAAGCACGCGCCATCGGTACGGGATGTCTGGGGTTCGATTCCCGGGCCGGTCAAATTGGCACAGTTTCGCCAACGGCTCGCCAGTCGCCACCGTTGTGAAATTTCTTCGGAGCTGCGTTGCCCATGCGCTAAGCAGAGGCGATGCCTTAATACCGTTACACGCTTCGGCGTAATACTCGTTACACCCGTTACACGCTTCGGCGTGATACTCGTTACACCCTTCGCCGTAATACCGCGAGTATAACGAAGATTTGATTTTGGTACATGGCTACAAAAGCAAAACCCGTAGTACCATGCACAAAAACGTGTGCCGTGTGTCTGTATACTTTTCATGCAATGCTCGCTTCGTTTCTTCAGTTCTATTGATGCGAGCGAGTAGAAACAAAAGCACGCGCTTTACATTTTCTTTGCTTTTGAAACAACGCATCGTTTCTTCATTTTGTAGTTTGTAGTCATATAATTTATTCGATTTGTAGTCGTGGTTTTAAATATAAAGGGCCTTCAATAGCTATTGAAAGGGTGATCTGGGCCGCGTTAAAAAAAGGTTGCCGACCACTACGATAAGGCATTGTGATCTAAAATTTTGTTGATTGTCACTACACAGTAGGCTCCGTGAATAATGACGTCCGACTATTTCACTATCGTAATTAGGTTATACATTTCCATTGATTTGCTTTTGTGAGGTGAAGTTTCGTCACAATTAGTTTGATAGGCTTTTGGTCAAGATAGACTCTTCTGCATCGATTCCGTAGTAGTAGCAGTAGTAGGATTTTTTATTTTTAACCATAAAACAACGCCATCATCAACACAAAAAACAGTTTGGTTAAAAATAAGGAAACAGCGACAAAACGTTATACGTTGAACATGCTCAAGAAAAAATATAGAACTAAAGCGTTTAAAAAAAAATTAGCACGGTCGCTGCACCTAAAAGTGATAATGATACGTCACTTAAATCCTCGAAGCGAGAATATCTTGCCTTCCCACGATTCTTATTCAAGGATGCAACAAAGATGGACTCTTCTGCATCGATTCCGTGATAATGATACGTCACTTAAATCCTCGAAACGAGAATATCATTTCGCTTACGTTGGCAACTGATGTATTTAAAAAATCTTTCCTTTTTCTCTGTGAAACCTACTGTTTCCATTTTAAACTAACAACTAATGCGGTTCGCTGGAAACGGTGAGCTGTATTGCTTGTTATTCTCGATCTTTTACTTTTTCTCAAACCCCTTCACTTCGGTGCCATTTTTGCCCCATTTCCCAGCTATATTCACCTGATGAGCTCAAAATAAGAGCGAAACCTGTCGTGGATTGCTACTACGTTCCCTGCATTGCTATTTTTTGCGGTGCTTTCTTGTCATCTATACTCTCCTAGTCTTTTAAGTCTTATATCCCATTACTTTCGAAACTGCTTTGCTTCATGCACTGACTGTAACTTTAATTGTGCATCGTGGGAAGGCAAGCTATTCTCGCTTCGAGGATTTAAGTGACGTATCATTATCACGGAATCGATGCGGAAGAGTCTATCTTGACCAAAAGCCTACCAAACTTGGGAACCTGGGCACTCCCTAATTTGTTCTTTATAATTAATACAAGGGTAACCGAAGTTAGCCTACCAAAGTGGTCATTGGGCAGTCCACGCTATGATGTCACAATTAGTGACCATTTTAATTTATCAATATTATTTGACTCATCATTTTTCGTAGCAGCTGTCAGCATATTACCTTTATCTTTGCTATCAGCTCGCAGCCTACTGTAATATACGTTTGGGAGAGAGGAGATCTTTCATATCCATATTGTAGCAACAAATAATAAGTTCAAAACATAAAACGTTTTTAATTAGAAAATAACATGCGGAAAATATGCTATGCGTTTTCAAACAACTCCACCGTCCTTGATGATGATGATTTTTTTATTTTTATCCTCCTATCACGAGAAAGCGACGGAGAAGTTATGAGTAGGACGAATGCAGAGTTCCAGACTCGCTTCGGAGTTGCCCTTGTTTCCCATTTTACCGCTTGAATTTTGCTTCCGACTTCTTCAATTTGCTTCTTGTGAAATTTCTCCAAGCAGAGATAATTGCCATGAAGCATCTTATTCAAGGATGCAACAAGGAGGCTTGGGTGGGAGTTAAACCGTCAACCTTGCGATCATGGCCGTCGTAAAAACGACGCTCGGAACCACTCGGCCACGCGCTGCCGCCCTTCATCAGAACATGAATGGAATGAAAATGGAATTCTAACGCGCCCAGGGCAAACTAATTCAAGTGAAAAGCAAAACAGCAAGGGTACGACACAACTTTTTTTTTAAAAACAAAGGCAAAAAAACATTTACATCTGTAATAGCGCCTCCGTTGCTTTCTCGTGACAGAAGGATAAAACGAAGAAATCAATCAATTAAGAGTCTTTTAAAAGCAGACGGGGACCGAAAAATAATATACGCTTATTTTGCAGTTGTGTGAGTCTATAACAGGGGTCGGGAACCTTTTTTGCTAAAAGAGCCATTAAAGGCACATATTTTTATTAGTAGTTTCATGAGAGCTATATAATTTTTTTAATCACTTGCTCATTTCGTATTAATATCATCACAGCTGTATTCAAAAGTCCAGAAGAAACGAACGAACAAAAAAGTTATTTAAAACATACAATTTCTGAATGTATATTTGAAGAAAAGGAAGGGCAGGCGTCACCCTGCGAATGGAGTATCACACTCACGTCAAACCTACGTCATCGAATGACACAATTGAGCAAATGACTAGCACCTGGAGAAGCAAAATAAATGCACACAACATAATTCAACGTAATTTGATCAGACATATACACAATAACGAATACACAATAAAGAACTATATACAAATACACAAAGAAATTATGTTGTGTGCATTTATTTTGCTTCTCCAGGTGCTAGTCATTTGCTCAATATATATTTACAGTAATGCGACTTTTGATGCTGCATTTTGTTGCTGAAGGCGTTCAAGTGAGGTTGATACGTGGAGAGGTTAAGTTTCACACAGGCGTTAAGACTTCCATCTGCTGAGCGAGATCGTTGGTTTGTCTAGATGTTTTTCAAGTGTGAGAATGCCTGCTCACACGCATACGTGGAGCCAAACATAGGCAACGCAGCAATACTCATTACTCACGTTCTTCAGTGTGTGCTGTGTGGTATGTGAGAAGAAGCGCGTTCCAAGTTCTGACAATCAGCTGGTTTGCGGGTTGAAGCTTTTCATTTCTGTCCACTTGTGGTTAATTGCGAGCTCTGCTTAATCTCGTGCTAGTGTTTCCAATTTTCTGTTTAGTGACGTGAACTTGACCCATACGTCAAAAGGCTTTCAGATCAGCAACTTCTAACTCAAAATTTTTCACACAAACACTAGGGATGTAGCTTAAATCGACTTCGTTTACAGTACACTCATGTCGATAAGTGATGAACTTAAAAGACTAGTGCGTTTACGAAATTCTGCAAATCGCGCTTTGAATGACTGCAGAAGGTTAACTTAGATGTAAAACCAACTAGCTGCTGGTGATCGAAGTATTGAGTGGGATTGCTTTCTGCGAATACATCTTTAAAGTTTTTCAATCTTTCAAAATGTAACAGACGACCTGTTTTAAGATCAGCAATGAAAATATCTAGCTTGTTTTCAAAAGCGAACAAAGTTTGTTGAAAGGATAAAATTGTATTTCCAACGCCTTGCATTTTTACGCTTCAGCTGGTTAAGATGTTCAGTCATGTCCACGAGTTAGTAAAACGTGCGGAGCCAGTCAGAATTGGTTAGCTTAGGATGCTTCAGGGCCGGCGCCAAGGAGGGGCCAGGGGGGCCTGGCCTCCCCAATCGACATGCTTGCCCCCCCCCACTTAACAAGCTTAATTTTTTGAAGACTGCGGCTTTTGTGCTTAATTTCAAACTTTGGCCTCCCCCTAATAAACACTTGGCTCCCCTAAGTCGACTGCTCTGGCGCCGGCTCTGGGATGCTTAACATTTTTCATATCAAGAAAAGCCCGTATTTCACTTAAACATGCAGCAAAACGGTTGAGCACTTTTTCTCCTGACAATCAACGCACATTGCTGAGCAAAATTAGGCTGAGATAATTATTTTTGTTAACTGTCACAAATAAGTGAAAAGAACCGTTTGTAATAGTGTTGCCAGATTGGCAAATGTTCTATGAAATTTGGTTAAAAAAAAAAGAAAAGAAATCTAGTAACAAAGTAAACTTAGCCTCGAAATGTTGCCTTTTCGTGGGAACCATATGCCGTCACTAAAAGAGCCATAAATGGCTCGCGAGCCATAGGTTCCCGACCCCTGGTCTATAAGGATCGGCATGATGATGTATTAATGAAACGAAATTGAGGGGGAAGGGCTGTGAACCTCTTCAGTTCTCCCTGGATCCTCCAATCTTGTTCATTTGTAATGACATGCAGTTTGGCTAAGCAAGCTCATGGAAGTGCTGCCGCGCTGGATGACATGATAAAAGAAGAAGCCCAATTGTCGGTCATCCCTGATATGCTGGTGTCTACTGGCTGTTTTTCCATTCCATGTTTGTTTACTTGTTAATTTATTATTTTTGTTGCAGCTGTTATGTTCCGCCATTCCATCAATCATTTTTATCATTTACACAGCCCACAAAATGCTAAAGATTGACGAGGCAAAGAAAATACGTAAAGAAGAGCAAGAAAAGATTAAAAAGAGGAAAGAGGAGAAAAAACAAAAAGCAATTGAGCGCAGAAAGAGATTGGGTGAATTGCCTCCTGGTAAGTTAAAATAACATAGAATATGTTAGTAAAACAATTTGTTCATTAATCTACCAATTTTGCATTTCTTGTGAGCAACGCCAAGATTAATCAGCAACTGCTTGAGAGTTATTATGAAACCCCAGCATACCGCAATTTCCGGCTAATTAGCCGCTTTGTAGACCTGATCTTTGAACCTGATCTTGAGTCGGCTTATTGGGCTATTGATCGTTCAATTCAAAAAAATCGGAAGTCGAAATTGATCGCGAAATAACACATCTTTAATCTAACCGCAGCAACACCTCACTGCGCGTCAATTTACAGTAGACTTAAACAAAGATGATAAAAAAAAGATACTCGGTAGTCATTTTTATACTTTTTACGCAAGTTTTTTAATAAAGATATGTTGCCTCTTAATCTGCCGTCTGCATCAAGTTTATGCGATTTGCAGTAGGTTCAAAAGGTAGATTTACCGCAACAATCGAAGCTGAGCAAAGCTCTGTGTCTTCTGCAGCTTGGCTCCACTTTGCTCGACTTGCTAAGCCGATCCGCATGACGTCATAAAAGAACAAACTAAGCTCAGCGTTAGTTTACTTGTTGTACCGTTTGGAAAGGCAATAAGCGGGATTCCCCCATTTTGGTGTGGTAAACAGTTAGTCGGCAACTCCTAAACGAGCTTGTTAAAGCGCTTTGATCGCTTTCTATTAATAGAATAGGATAATAAATAATTATGTGACTACAAAACTTGCGACTACTTTGTTTGTTCGTGTAACCTCGCTTTAAGTGCCTGCTAGGCTAGTGCATCAACATCATAAGCAGGGCATGCTATGGAATGGAATGGAAGGAGAATTTCGGTATGGAATATGGAAGATGCTCGGAATGGAATGGAAGATTTGAAAAATGGAATGGAAGATCGTCTTCCATTCTTCAACCCTTGCCTAATTCTGAGTTGCACACTTTAAAACTGATCATCGATAGCCCTCCCATAGAAATTTTAAACCCCCCCTTCAACCTCCCCTTTTAAAAATTTATAACTACAGTACACCCTGTTGCACTTCAATGATGGCTTAGGGCGTCACTTGTTATTCGTTTCTTTTTTTCATTGATACCATCAAACCAACGTACTAACTTTTGCAACTTTGTGACAAAAGTGAACAAAATCGCAAAAACTGTAGGATTTCCTGGTACCTTCGCGCACAAATCTCTTAAGCTTTACTATCATGTCACAGTAAAATTTTCTCCAATTTTAGTAGAAACGTCTGGGCAAATAACTGCGAAACAACAAAATATCAAATTAGAACTAGCTAGCTTATCCTAGTAGGAGTGGCGTAGCGAGAAATTTTCAAAGGGGGTGTGGGGCCATAATTTCCACTAACTTTTCAAGCGTATTTTTTCGGCAGAACAAATTTGAAGCTGATTGAGAAACAGGAAAAGCTCTAGGGGGGTCCAGGGGCATGCTCCCCCGGAAAATGTTTGAAATTTTACATGCTGCAAATGGCTATTTTAGCACTTTTTGAATAATTTTCAGGCAAATTTTGTTTAAATTTTTGACCCTAATTTTAAATGTTTTGCCAAATTATTATCCTAAGCGAGCTCGTACAGCGCATTGATCGCTTTCTCGTGATAGGAGGATAAATATGCAATTAAATACAAAAAAATACGATGCATTTTGTTCGCACATTTTCGATTATGCGTGCTTAAGGCGTAAGGGTTCGCTATCGATGAGGTTCGAAATTACGGAAAAATTGTATGCATTTACGGAAAAATTGCAAAAAACATTTTTGAAAATGGCTGGTGGAAGGTTGCATACCTCTCATACAAGTTCTACCCCCCTGGATGCGCCCCTGGCCATAAGCTACAGAAACCATCAAAAGAATCTAGCATACTTCAGTCACCTGGCACCATTAGCTTTGTTCTTTTTTGTTAAAAGGCAGAATAAAAATGAAACAATGCCTCCTCCCTAAATACGCTCCGGCCTACGAGCCTGAGACAATAATAAGTTTATTTAAAGGAGGTTTACACGTTTACAAACGTCGACCTGGCTACTGTGTGCTATGCTAGCTAGATGAAAGCTTGAGTTCATCAAGCTGTCTCCAAGTGACTTTTACTGAAGTTAAATGCATGTTACGCATGACGTATGTTGCAATAACAAGGAGGGGGTCTGGGGGCACACGTCAGGGGCGGATCTAGGGGGTAGGGCGAAGCCCCCCAGACATTGGTATGGTAACACAAATTTCAGCCCCTCCTACTTGAACGTTCTTCCAACGCCCCTGCATAAACTTTGCTTGCTTGTGTCAAGCAAGTTAGTTGTTCAATGATGTTAATTAGAGATACACCACACATTCGCAATGCAGTAAAAGCGAAAGGTGCTCAAGGAAGAAGAATGAAGCCAAGCCAATTTGTAATTAGTAAAACAGCAACAGCACATTTTGACAACATAGATTGAGCTGTCATCATCAGCAGTAGAGGCAGTAGCGTATTTAGGGGGGTGGAACATTGGGCCATGCCCCCCCCCCTTTTGACTACGCCTTTCAGTAAAAAAGATCAAAGTTAATGGTGCCAAGTGACTGAAATATGCCAGACTTTTTTGATGGTTTCTGTAGCTTATGGTCAGGGACGGATTTACAGGGTAGGATGAAGAGTATGCATCCCCCCCACCAGCCATTTTCAAAAATGTTTTTGATGTATACAATTTTTCCGTAATTTCGAACCTCATCGATAGCGAAGCCTCACTCCTTAAGCACGCATAATCGAAAATGTGCAAACAAAATGCGTCGTATTTGGTGAAGCACGCAGAATTGGGGTCAAAAAATTTAAACAAAATTTGCGTGAAAAATAATCAAAAAGCACTAATATAGCCATTACAGCACGTAAATTTTTTAATTTTTTCCGGGAGAGCATGCCCCCGGACCCCCCTTGAGCCTTCCTTGTCTCTTAATCAGTTTCAGCTTTGTTCTGTCGAAAAAAAATGCGCTTGAAAAAAACTGTAGAAATTATGGCCCCCCCCCCCTTTTAGAATTTCTCGTTACGCCACTGAGTACAGGGATATGCCAGACAGAGTTTCAAACTGCCTTGCATATGCTGATGATGATGACAATTGATTGAGCTAAATTTATGTTGCCGAAACATCTAATTTACGAAATATTTTGGCTTTATTTTTTCTCCACAAACCAGCTAACTTGCATTGTGTTTCTTTCCTGTCATCTAGAAACTAGATCGGCGACTTCAAACATATTTGATACTTCGCGATAATGCAATGAAAACTGACCGATACAGTTTGCTGATTTCGCGTTGCCCTGACAAAGTTCAACATCAAAATGAAATAAACAAAAAATGATGCAATCACGTACGTTGTCGCCTCTTGTGTATCGATAAACACATTTTAATACGGTATTAACCATATTATCGTAACTTTGAAAATACTGTAGTTGTGGTAACAGCCTTGATTTGAGCAGTGAGCACACACATGATGTTTGCATTATGTTTAATCCAGAGGTTTTCATTGCTGACCTTCAACTGGGAGATCTTAGTACAATTCTCGAGCTGGCCAAATTTGACACGGTGTTGCTAGCAACGCGCCAGTCACCGCCGATGTGGCATTTATGCAGAGTCAAGCCGTTGGTGCTTGTTCGTGATCACAATTACAGATTACAATGTTAAGTTACCGTACATTAGTATGGAAGAATGGAATGGAACATGGAAAAAAAATTTAGTATGGAATGGAATATGAAATGGAAAATTTTTAGCATGGAATGGATATGGAAAGGAAGAAATTCAGCAGCATGGAATATGGAAAAATCATCTTCCATTCCATTCCATAGCATGCCCTGAAACCATAAGATATTTTTACTTCTGTGTTTTTGAAATTATCATCTGCACCATTCGCTAAGCAGTCATCCGTATCAAGTTCTTCATTGAAGCTTCTCAGGATAAACTGAAGTTCAAGTATTTTAAAAAGTAAACTTGGCTTTAAAGCAGTCTGGTAGTGGTAGTTTATTTCATTTAACGACTAAATTAACGCAAGCAAAGACAGGAAACAAAAGCAATGGTCGAAAAACAGGTAGCAGCGACAAAACAATGTACGTTACAACATGCTTCAGTTAATAAAACGGTACTTAATAATAAAGTACAAAAAATCCATGATGGCTGCAGCTGCACCTTAACATTACCCTGTGCCTCTCATAGTGCTGTAAAACAAAAGTTCATTACTACAATTTTGTAGATTATGAAAAAACGGACGGACAAAAAGATAAAAAGGTTGGTGAAAATTTTTCATAAAAATGTAACAGCTTATTTACAGTTTTAAAATTTATAACATGAACCAAAAACAAGCTTTTTTCAAAAAAAATTGTTACCTTGCGTATTTGCGATTTTTGTATAGAGGGAAATAAGAAACCCAACATCACCTATATATCTTGCAGTCTTAAGAGACTAGAAGTAGACTATAAATACACTAATGCATTAATATGTGTAACTCAAACTTCAGAAGAGGCTTATTTCCATTTATGTAACTTATTTTTCTTTAGACAAAATCTAAGTGTTAATCTTCTTGCTATTTCTGCAATTTCCTGAAGACATTGGTTATTACCGTCATTAAATAATCGCTGACTCATCTATTTTAGAAAGACGACAAAAAGGATGATGACGACAAAGTGGTCGCGACAAAATTGACATCCGACACTCCGTCGCGACTCATGTTAGCCTATGTTGCACAGGTATGGTACACGTACCTTTTATATTGCCATCTTTGATAAAAACCCTCCTTTTTACTATTTTGACTAAAAATTGAAGAATTTATTTTAAACACGTATATTTTGATGCATTTGTTAAGCAAAATAAGTAAAAGTGGTAGGCATAAACAAAAGAGAGTTTATTAACCCTCAGATGGCAGCGCACCCTATTGATCACATTCTTTCCCTTTGTATGGGCAAAAACGCTCCTTTGTATGGGCTCAGGTGCGGAATTCTTCGAACCTGAAGTGTTTAGCTGACTAATGGTCGAACCTGCAGTTCCTTTCTATGGGCTCAGATTCCGAATTTTCGAATCCGAAGTCAGATTCCGACATTTTGCCCATACAATGGGAAGCATGCTGATCAATAAGGTGGGCAGCGTCATAGTCTGCGGTGTGACCGAGTGGTTCGGAGTTGTTTTTGCGGCGGCCATGATCGCAAGATCGATGGTTCCACTCCAACCCATGCCTCGTTGTTGCGTCCTTGGATAAGATGCTTCACGATAATTATTCCGGCGTGGTGGAATCTAGCAAGCAGCAAATTAAAGAAGTCAGAAGTAAAATCTAAACTGGGAAACTCAGAAACAGAGGCAATTTTCTAAGCGAGTCTGGATTCGTCCTATATACAGCGCCTCCGTTGTTTTCTCGTGACAGGAGGATAAAAATGAAGAAATCAAACTGATGTCGTAAATATGCACTAGTAATTTTCTAATTGTAAGTATCTCAGCCTTTTGGTTCATTCGTGATCGCTTCGCTTGCTATAAAGTGGACTTTGAAATAGCGACGTTTTGTTGTAAGGTCTATAGCAGGGGTGGCCAACCAATCAGATGCTAAGAGCCACATTTTATTCCGTTTTTCAGCAAAGAGCCACACCATACACAAGGGATATAACGATCGCATTGACGTCACCATACCTCTTAATACACATACTTTTGCCTTGCTCAGGGGTGGGCAAACTTTTCGTGCGGAGGGCCGCGTTTGAAAAGAGTGTTGCAGGCGTGGGCGGCACACTCTCTTCGCAAAAAAGGAATCTTACTCGGTGTGGAATACACACATATTCATATTAAACACAATGCTTGTCTTTCACATTCAGCAAGTGCGTTTAGAGCGATTTTGACTTCTAACTGTTTTCAATTACCGTATTTTTCGGACATGTGGTGTACCTGACCATAAGGTGCATATCAATAACCGTGTTCTTGCGCGTTTTCATAAATAAGGTTCTCGGGCCGGACTACCAGGTGTAAAAACTCAACACATTTTTCTCGTGTCGTGTATGATCAAAGAATGGATCAAACAGCGCGTGAGAAGCGGACGTTGCAGTTTATGCGCGACGGACGTGTTCGTTTACGCATTAAACGTGAAGAGAAAAACATACTCGTAAAGAGCAACGAACAGGAGTAGGTAAATCTTCATTATTCTCGCGTTAATACGCCGAAGCGCGTAACGAGGGGCGGAGCTCATCTCCGCGACTTAGCGCCTGGGCTACGCAGCTCCGAAGAAACGTTGCAGCGGTGACGAGCCGTTGCCGAAACTGTGTACGATTTGATCTGCCCGGGAATCGAATCCCACATCTCCCGCACCGATAGCCTGTGCGCTTAGCAACTGAGCCTACGACCAGGCATCAGTTAAAAACATGCGGCTCACTTTGTTTTTTGCGAATGATTCGTTGAACGCAAGAACGAGTGGAAGCGGGTGCCAATGGGTTTGGTCATGCTTATTGCAATAAAAAAATTGTTAAAAATTTGGTGATAAAATGCAACGTAATTCACACATTCTGAAAATGCCGGTGGGCCGCATGAATTAGTCTCGCGGGCCGTAGTTTGCCCAGTCCTGGCTTAGCTGGATTAAATGTATACCGGCCGGTTAGCTTAGTTAGTAACGACATCGCTATTGGTGCGAGCGGTCTGCGGTTTGTTGTCTGGGCCAGTCAAAGCGAACACAGCGTCGCCACCGCTGCGATGTTTCTTCGGATTCGAAGCCGTGTTGCCCAAAGTCCGTAAGTTATGCGGACTTTAGTGTTGCCCAGGCGCAAAGCCGCGGAGATAACAGCTCAGATGGCCGAGCGAGTGGTAAGGGCGTCCGCTTCCGCGGCTGCAGACTCGGGTTTGATTACGAGTCGGGTCAAGCCAATGACTTTAAAATTGGTTTTCACAGCTTTACTGCTTGACGCTCAGCATTAAAGAAACAGTGTGAAAAACAAGCCGGGAAGTTTACTTGTTGAGCCGATGGGAAAAGCACTTGGTGGGATTCCCCTTCTTGGTGTGGCAGATAGGTGGCCGGCAACTCCTAAACAAACTCGTTATAGTGTTTTGATGGCTTTCTCGTGATAGGAGGATAAATATGCAGCCATACACCATACAAATAGATGGTCCCCGCCACTCGTTAACACTTCGACGTATTTCTCTAACAAACTAAATGCAGCTTATGCGTTGCCAAACGCAACATGATTACTGAACGAGGATCCGGATAGAAGGAACACAGCATGTGAAAAAGAGCCGCATGGAATTGGGCAAAGAGCCGCATGCGGCTCGCGAGCCGCGCGTTGGCCACCCCTGGTCTATAGGCTGATCGTAAATTAGTTAAGTAATAGGCTGATCGTAAATTAAGGAATTGGTTAGCATTTGTATTTTTGTACTTAGTTGTATATTTATCTTCCTATCACGCAGTGCCGAAACTAGCGCCCCCCGAACCCCCCAACCGGGGGGGCCTCGCACAAAAAGGGGACCCCGTAAATAGTCAGTACGTAGTACTATTTACTCAACGTATGATAAAGGTGCCTTAAATAGGCCTATTCTAAGATTCAATATATTTTTGGTCTTAACTCACGCGATGTGGGGCCCCCATACCATATTTATACTTTTGACCCTGCAAATTTTTCAAAAAATAGCAGTCGCAATACTAGCAAACAAACGTTTAGTAGCATACCAAGGGCCCCTCATCCTCAAGTGAAAGGCGCAAAAATAAGCCTTAAAAACGTTTTTTCTTCGCATAGGTAGCGAAATGCTAGAGTAGGGTTTGCTTGCAGCATTATTTTAGTGGATTTGGAAGGGACTATGGGGCGCCGTTTGGAAAAAAACTATTCGTTTTGTGAACCATGTTTTTTGAGCTTATTTAGACCATAGTTCGTCCGATATGTATATTGGAAATGTCCTGCTTATATATCGGACAAAATGTACTCTAAGTCGGACCAAAATACACGCGCAAAATAAGTCGGACAAAATCGTTTTTTTCCAAACGGCGCCCCATAAGGGACCTAGTTAAACAGACTACTAAACCTCGTTAAAACTGAGAAATTTTGAAGGCTCAAAACGCACAAAAAGCCTCCAAAATAAGGTCAAATTCCGCAAAATTTTCTGGGGGGGCATGTCCCCAGACCCCCCTAGCTTGGCATCGCCCCTTCGGGGCTCGCTCTTTTGCATCACCATCCAAGAAAAAATATTTTAGGGGGCTCCGAAAGATGATTTTGGGGTGGCCCCGCATTGCCTAGTTTCGGCCCTGCTATCACGAGAAAGCGATCAAAGAGCTATAACGAGCTTGTTTAGGAGTTGCCGATCACCTGTTTACTACACCAAAATGGGGAATTCCATTAAGTGTCTTTCGAAACGGCGCTACACGTAAACTTGCCGGCTTGTTCGCCACAATGTCCCTTTGATGCTAAGCGTCAAGCAGGGAAGTTGCGAACACCAATTTTAAAGTCATTGGTTTGACCCGACTCGGAATCAAACCCAAGTCTACAGCTTCAGAGGCGGACGCTCTTACCACTTGGTCATCTTAGCAGTTATTTACATTTTAAATACTATAGCAGCAAAGATGCAACACAGAATGAATCTTGGCTTATAGTATGTAAGTAAACATTTTTTCAGGTTATTTTTCGATTGTCGGTAGATGTGGTGTTTACAATTCTCCAGTTTCAAATTTACGTGTTCAAATTCTGGGTTCCAGAATTGTTTAAATGTGCTCGATATCCTTGTCCCAACGTAGTTGACTGCTTTGTGTCCAGACCAAAAGAAAAGACCATCATGATGTGGATAATGTTCGGTAAGTTCAAACGTTAACATGATTAAAACGTATTAGATTTACTCATAGATGGGCACAAATTGCTAATCCGCTATTCCGCTAATTAGCGAAGCTAATTTTTTCACTAGCGGATTACCTGTTCAGCTAACGTTCAAAAATGTTAGCGGACTGTTTATCGAAACTAATTTTTACAGCCTATCCGCTAATCCGCTCGCATAAGAGTAGTTGCTACCGCGGTTTTAACATGAAAAAGTCTTTAAGTTGCCATACTTTTCCGTTTTTGTGCCAGAGAAATATCTACCGGTGCTCTTCTAGCTAGGCGCTAAGATCAAGCAATATTAACTCCGTCAATGACATCATAATCCTGAGCTTGCACAATCACTCTTTCAACATGTAGGAGCTAAGAAGTTGCTGAGAGGGGTTAGCATACCTTTTCTAGGTACCAATAATTGAGTATATTGCGACCTATTACGTCAAAAACCATCGGCGAAAATTGATTTCTGCCGGGTCAGATTGGATGCGGTTGGCCTTAATAATGGAGAGGCCAAAAAACCGCTAGCATACCTTTTCTAGGTACCACATAAAACCTAGTGGAAACGAAAGCTTACATTGACCAGATCACAAATTGGTATGTGACAGAAATTTTCTCGGCTGTTTACCCTCACAGAAGCCTCCAAAGTTCGAGTGATGACGTCACAAAGGTATGCTAGCGTACCTTTTCTAGGTACCGCATGAAATTTAGTGCAAACGAAAACTTACATTGCACCGATTACGAAATGGTATGTGACAGAAGTTTTTTCGGCTGCTTTACCCCCGACGAAAGCTCCCAGAGTTTGAGTTTTGACGTCATATGACTCATAGCGAAAAAATTTTGACTAAGAATCGCATGGAACTTAGTGCAAAGAAAAGCTTACATTGCACTGATTACAAAATGGTATGTGACAGAAATGTTTTCGGCTGCTTTACCCCTGGCAAAAGCCCCGATTGAATTATGACGTCATAGCGAAAAAATTTCGACTGAGAATCGCATGAAACTTTATGCAAACGAAAGCTTACATTGCACTGATTACAAAATGGAATGTGACAGAAATTTTTTCGGCTGCTTTACCCCCAGCGGAAGCCACCAAAGTTCGACGTATGACGTCACAGCAAATTATGAGGTTACAGCAAAAATGACGTCACAAGTCAAACTTTGGGAGCTTTTGCCGGGCGTAAAGCAGCCGAAAAAATTTTTGTCACATACCATTTCGCAGCAATGTAAGCTTTCGTTTGCACTAATATTCATGCGGAACTTAGAAAAGGTACGCTAGCATACCTTTGTGACGTCATCACTCAAACTTCTGTGGGGGTAAACAGCTGAAAAAATTTTTGTTACATTCCATTTCGTGATCTGGTCAATGTAAGCTTTCGTTTCCACTAGGTTTCATGTGGTACCTAGAAAAGGTATGCTAACCCCTCTCAGCTGCCGGTCTATCAACCTTGCATTTCGCAAGGGCTCGATAGTCAGACATGGTCAGATTGGTCGGACGGACATTTTTTTAGTAGGCCTACTGTGCTTATTTCTCTGCTCTACTTATTTCGGCAATGTGCTTATTTCAGTACTGTGCTAATTTCACTGCAGAGTTTATTTCAATGCTGTAAGTTTTTTCAGCGTGTGCCTAAAACCTTGACAATATGCCGTGCTTTTAAATAAACTTATGGAAATCGCGTTGATACGATACTGTTTAGATTTAAATCGCGTTGATACGATAATCAACTGAAAAACGCGATATTAAAGTGATTGCTACAAGTTACAAAGTTGATTTTTCGTTGTTTCTGTCTAAAATTATAATCTTATGATTAATTAGCGGACTAGAGTTAGCTTCCGCTAACGAAAAATTCGTGTTATCGGATTAGCGTTGGCGAAGCTAATCTTTTTGATTATCGGATTAGCTGTAAGCGGAGCTAATTTTTGCGTTAGCTGTACCCACGTATGGATTTACTACGTTGCCATGTCCAGTTAAATGAGCCAAAAGCCCAAAGGCTTTCCGCAATATAATTACATTTTTGATGTCATAATAAATAAAAAATGTGATTAGGCCTATATATGACATCAAAAATTTCATTATGATGCAGAAAGCCCATAAACTTTTTGCTCACTTAAACTGGATATGTGCACACTGGAGGGTGTCAGGGATATGTTGACTGTTGAGGTGACATTACACCTTTATGCATTAAATCATTTGTACATTATACACACTTATTCTGTTGATTTAATTTGCTCAAAGAAGCGATTGCTAGAAGTAGTTTGCAAAGACGTTTTTGAATTTTGTCTAGTAATTTTGTTATTGACTTGTTCTCTTTCTGATAGTTAATCTCAGTTCTTGCAGCATTTAAATACAGCAGCACCATTGTAATGGCGTCAATAAAATTGACATTACTATGCGAAGTTCTAAGAACCAGCGCAGAGGACCTTCTTTCAATAAATCTTCTTCATTCTTGAATATTTATTAAATAACATGAAAATTAAAACTATTTAATTTGATTGTAGTTTGTAGACTAATGTGAAGCTTACAGGCTACCATGCACTGATTGTAAAGAAGCCAAAGCATGTAATTTTTACAAACTTTTTCCGCTGGCCTTCCATTACTATGTTTCTGGTTTCCAATATTAAACCAATTTTTTTCACAGGTACCAGTTTGATAATGATCATATTAAGTTTGGTTGAACTGTATCATTTGGGTTTGGGAAAAATATGGCAAGCGTACAAAGACAGAGGCCAGGATATCACGAAAGAATACAAGACTAAGGATGATTTGCCAACATTTGGAGGATATCAAGGAGGACCTTATGGAATAGGAGCTCGTTATCCACGAGGATATCCACAAGCAGTTGGAATCCGCGTTGGATACGCACGGAGTAGTATTTCTGGCGAGGGTGGAAACGACTTTGACGGAGACAAGTTTATTTAAAAAACTGGAAACACTTGCCTAACGTTTTTAAAAAATGATTTCACTATGCAGAACGTAATTTAGCACTTTTTTAATTTTTCATTTACACACAACAAAACTTTCCCGCATTTTTAAAGCAATGTGCTGGTCAGATGTTTTTTTGCAATGCAATAAATGACACTGCTTTTAAAGCCTCTGTACTTGTTATTTGGTTGTGCACTGGCTTGAGCCTAATACTGTGGTTAAGCTGTGTTCCTTAACCACACCTACACTTCGAATGCTGGGTGCGTTTTTAGAAAATTTATGCTGAACTCTTGATGTTGGAAAGTTTTTGTCAACAACTTATTCGCTAGGCGAATTATATTTTCATCAAATGAAACACACAAAACTGCTTCTTTTGCATTCTGAGTTTAATGGATAAAAAAAATGAGATAAGCTACGGACAGTCAGCATTCATTTAATGTAACCTAATAACGTTTTAAATGAAAAGGAGGCTTAAATTTAATCAGTAATCACGTCGTTTTGCTACTTGTAGTCGACGCCCAACATACATTAGTATAGATGCGAAAAGTAATTAAGTTCTTTAGTAAGTTTCACTACCGGTAATTGTAGACTTTCTGCGTTAGAATCAAGAGAAGCAATTAATTTTCGCGAGATTCTTCCATACGGATATTGGCATCCGAACTCATAATTACCCTGTCGTCCGTATATGCAGTTTAGGTGGAATGAAAGCCCACGGGCTTTCCGCATCACAACCAGGATATCAAAAAATTAGATGTGATTTAGAAAGCCCGTGGGCTTTTGGCTAACCTGTGGGACATGTGGACAGGTTAAATGTTATATAATTAAATGCATCGTGGTCGTCCATTCTGAAGCTTCCACCAAGTTTCTTCGGTGGAAACGCCTCGGTCGCTTTGTTGTTGTAAAGGAAGAAATCAATGTCTTATCTCAAACGCACTAGTATATTGTTCATTGTTTCAAAGCACATTATTAAAACACAATCACATCAGAAATGACATGAGTTTGAGCTGGCTGGCTGCTTTTCGCAGAACAAACTATAAATTAGGTGCAAAAAAAGTTTGATAGTTGTAGCAGAAATTGTATTTTCCCAAAAATCGTGACCTGTAGATAAATCAATGATGTTGTTGGCTGGCAATTTTAGTCGTATCTGGGTTTATTGTCGATTGGTTTAGCAGCACATCATGCTTTGCATTCAGTGGCAACGCCTGATGAGCGAAATGCAAGCATGATTATTGATTTGATTCATATGAGTTAAGAGTGATTGAAACGAGACACGCGGTAGAAATTGAAGCCAGTGACTTTGATGCCATGTTGTGATTTCATACCTTGTTGCTTCGCTTCCGTTGGGGGGAAATTTAGAATTAAGCTGCATGAAACTACGTTGTCAATGATTTTTATATAGATTTGGATTTTTTGGCTTTAGTTGCATATTTATTTTCCTATCACGAGAAAGCGATCAATGCGCTATACGAGCTCGCTTAGGAGTTGCCGGTCATCTGTCTATCACATCAAGATGGAGAAATCCCGCTATGCGCCTTTTCCAACGGCACAACAAGACGAAACTTACCGGCTTGTTCTCCACACTGTCTCTTTAATGCTGAACGTCAAGCAGGGAAGCTGCGAATACCAATTTTAAAGTCGTTGGTTTGACCCGGCTCGGAATCAAACCCAAGTCTACAGCTACCGAAGCGGACGTTCTTACCACTCGGCCATCTGAGCTGTTGAATGGACTTTTAAATGATTTACAGTACAACCTCATTAATCGGTTGTTTGATTTGCATAGTAGCAAGAAGGATGAATAATATTCCAGATTTGTTCTTTAACTCCATTGTTTCATTCAGCTTTTGTTTGGATTATTCTTTTAGGGTTGGACATTGGACAAGTTGAAGAAGTTAGGGTTCATAAGAAAAACATGCGCAATGACGAATTCTTATCATCAGGCCATATAGAAGGTCGTCAATGAAATTCCAAAAGAAACTTTTCAGACTCTCTCAGTTCTAATTAGTCTCTTTTGTTTGCTGTCCTGTAATTGGTTGTAATTTAGGGACTAGAGTCGTTAAGGTTCGTCTCCCCTAACACTGACTGTTTGGTGCATTACAGGCAGTGCTCGAGTTGTAAAAACACTTATGGGGGGGGGGGGGGATACAACTTTTCACGCTGGCGTAAGGAGGGATGGTCATTATACTTGTAAGGGATTGGTTTACGCTAAAATATTTTATGGGGAGATGGTGTTGTTTTTCAGGGGGATGGCATCCCCCATAACTCGAGTACTGATTACAGGGAAGTATTAGCGCAGGCAACAATAGGGAAGATTTGTCAAAATCTGATGCATTTGCTTGATGATGATTTGGAGTGAGAAAAAATATTTTTTCAACTTAATGTTTCCACATTAAATCTAAAAAATAAACAAGCAATGCGTTGAAAATGCTAATGATTTAATTAAAACGTCGTCAAAGCATATTATCAATAGGGCTCGGGCTTATCGGGTTGAGTCGGGTTCGGGTCGGGCTCGGACATGGGTTTTTAAAAATTGTTGAGCTTCAATCAAGCTGGACGCCGGAGAAAAGTCGAGATTTTCAGTGAGTGATAGAGTTTTCGCGTTTGCACACTGTCTAAATATTGCTGTTCGTAACTGGTGTGACTCTAGATGAGTAAAACTCATTTTCTTTTTTATCAAACTTTCTTCTTAATTTAAAGGGATGTTTTTGATTTAGAGTTCAAATCGTACTCAAACTGGCTGATGAATTAGGACTCGAGTTCGGGCTTAAAAAATTGGGATCGGGTCGGTCTAAAGTCTTCAGCCCGTTGACAACTCTGCGTCAAAGACTTATAAGGGCAATGTCCGCGTTGGCAAATAGCTTTGAACCTCGAACTTACTGATCTATATGTCAGTGGCGGCTCGTACATAAGAGCTGCAGCACCCCCTAACTTTTTTTTATGCACTAAATTTTTTTTTATTTACCTTTTGAAGTTTTATCTCCAAATTTTTTAAATTTCTCATTTCTTTCCATGTTTTGATCGTACAAATGAATATAAATTTTTAAATGGAATCCTTGTTTTGTCTGCACCTCAAGTTTTTTGTATGCAAATGAGCCAAACGGTGACGCGACAAAGGCTCTTGATGATGTTTTTGGACTCGCCTTTCAATTTTTGCATGAGCTGCTCTGTTGGCAGATCAAAGGAAATTCCGACTAGCTCTGGCTCATGGCATAACGGGACTGGTTTTCAGCCGTGCTAGGCTGCTGCATCTGATCGAGTTAGTTTGTGTAAGAGCTCTATGATAGTTGGTACTTGATGCGGATTTAGACTGGGCAGGCTTTCTATTTTAGACTAGGCAGACAGATATCAGTAATCTAACTGTAGGCTAATCAGTAATGGTAGGCTACTGGTACCGGTATGTGTAGTCTTGACAGTTTAGACCACTGCCAGACAATTGATACTCTTGTGATAAAATTAGGCCTAAGTTGGTTGATGGTTGCAAAAACATGTAGTGGTGACTGGATCAAAGATGCTATGGTTTGCTCAAGCAAGTGTAAATTTGGCAGGTTTTTTAGGGAAGATTTTAGTTGCATTAAAAAAACTATTTTCCTCTACAATTTTCCCTGATTCTAGGTGTATGCATACCGGTACCTGGTTTATGTGTATTATATATATTTGGGGATCCATGCCAGGTCTCTCAAATGCTTTTAAAAAAAAACTTGAATTTGTGGATAATAGCCCTCAATCTACCCACGTGTATGTAGTGTGCACTGTAATTTAATAAACAAGTGAGAAAATTTGTATTGTTTTTTACCAAATCTACTGGTACTGTTCTGTGTTTTGTGTTACCTATCGCAGCTTTACTTGAGCATCAGTATTAAGGTATTACTAGCTTGGTAACTCTTTCTATGGTTTTAGTATGAAACCATTCCTATAAATTGTTATGTATCAGAGAGTTTCTGTAATAGGCGTTGGGATTACCACAGTTACGCAAGCTTGTCTAAATTTGTCGCTTGCAGCACCTCTAGTTTTTTTGGCCACGAGCCGCCATTGCTGTATGTACTATAGTATTAAAACAAAATTTTTGAAGTATGAGCTTATGCTGGACTTGCTGGCGGCACAGGTCTAATTGCAAGATGTACGTTATGTTGCGATGGCCTTGAAACAATAAAAAGGCGCAATTTGTTTGCCTTGCACGGAAATATTTTTACACCGGCCACTCTTCAGCATTGAAGTTTTGCCGAGGAATTAGCATCCCACAGTTCTGTGCAAAATACAAAATTGATGTGGCTTTCTGTGTCCGGGGCATCCTCTTCTTTGTTAATTGTGCTAACTTCCTCTGCATAAGCCTGATGAAACCCATAAGGACGAAACGCGTTGCAAATTAAGAGTGTTTTTACTGCGTCATATTAAGTTGTTGGTTTACATTGAGCATGCAAATGTTCACTTGTGCTGCATATGCGCAATTTTCGCTTATTTCATTAGAAAAACTAATGAAATAAATGAATTCTATTTGAATAAGTTTCAGATGGTTAGGCTGTAGGCTATCTTTGTTTTAGCAGTAATTCGGTAAATTTAAAAAATAGTAGAAGTTGTGCTTATTAAACCTAGAATCTATAATTGAAACAAAAAAGAGGATGGCATCAAAAGATCAAGTGTCTCAGCTGCTTCAACGTTTGGAAGAAATATCAGCTAAACAGGATGAGTATCAAAAATTATTTTTAGCTAGGCCTATGTCTAAAATAGCTGATGCTGCCTCTGAATCTGTTTCTGTTGTAGATTCAGTTAACATCCAAGGAAAACATTTGGAGGAGATGGCAAACATGATTTCTTCAGTGCAAGTTGCTGTTGAGCAGTTGGCAGATCGGGTATATCACAACGAGAGGAGAATGGATGATTTAGAACAATATAGCAGAAGCAATTGCCTGATCCTTCATGGATGTCAAAATCTTCCTCCAAAATCTTCTGACAATGAGGTATTTGAAAATTTTGTTTTAAATACTCTAAATGACAAATTACAAATTGAACCTCAATTAAGTAACCATGACATTGATGTATGTCATGCCCTTCCTTCAAGGAAAGGTAAAAACCCAATTATTATAAAATTTGTCAGGAGGACCGTGAGAAATAAGGTGTTTGCTGCAAAGTCCAAGCTGAAATCTGCTGGTGAATCGAACCCAAGGCTTGCGCTTACTGAGTCATTAACAAAACGACGGCTCAGATTAGTAGAGGAAGCCAGAAAGATTTTTGAATTCAGAAATGTATGGACTCAGAAGGGTTTGGTATACTGCGAATTTATGGGCCAGAGGCATTACATAGATGATTTCAGTGACATTCCGAGAATTCGTTTCCCTGGTAATAAGTAAGGAGTCACTGTTTGGGTCTGTGTCTTCCAGCTAATATACAGTAATGTGGTTCGTGTCTAATACTGTAGGCCTAAGCTGCATGTTGATAGTATAAATGGGAAGGTTTTAACATTCATTGTTATTAATACAAATCTATATAACACTTGAAGCATATCTTAGTTAGAATATTACATTTCGTTATACCATAGGTTGGGTAACTTAAACAGCCGTACATGTTGTGGGGTCTCATCTGGAGTAGGCCGTCTGTGTCTAAAATAACCCGTCTGCGTAAAGCTTTGGAAGACGCGGACGGCTTGTTCTAGGTGAGACATTATATTTTGTGCAACTCATTTGGTTTTGTCATTAAACCGAGACTGCTGAAACTAATTCTGCCGGGCCCTACTTTTAGCTGACCTCCAAGACCAGATTTGTGTTTTGTTGTATGTATATACATTTTCTATTTTGCCTTTTTATTTCCTCACTTTTGTGTTTAAGTGTTACTTACCATTTTTATGCCAAAAACAAAAGCAATTGAATGCAATGCGTGCCAAAAGAACATACAAACTTGCCAGCTGTCATCTGTAACTGATAAAATGTATTGTCAACCTGCATATTGTAATGACTGTAAACCTACTAAGGAAATGAATAAAGTTAGAATATTTTCAAAACTATGCCCTAAGGATCACGTTCTTGTCGCAAGTAGTGCTAGTAACAGTACTTCAAATGTAGCTTTAAATGCTATTGATTTTAACTTATTTTTTAATCGTGAAAATAAGCGATTTAGTATTCCTGATTGTGATATTGACAACCTCTCCAACCTTACAGAATATGTTGAGTCCCACAAGTTGCAAACTATTACTTCCAACAACAGCTTTAAGAATACATTTACAGTATTGTCCCTTAACATAAGATCCATTGTTAACTCACTTAATTTTAGCAAACTTGAGGCCTTACTTTCAAATATGAACTGCAAACCTGATGTAATTTCACTTACAGAAACATGGATACAACCATCATCCTCTGGCCCATATAAAAACTTAATTGGCTATAATTTCGTATCAAATTGTCGTAACAGTTGTAAAGGAGGTGGAGTTGCATTCTATGTAAAAGATAAATTCCACTTTAATATTTGTGATGAATTAGTGGAAATGGATGAAAAAATTTTTGAATCACTTTTTATAAATTTGAAAATGGAGGGTGAATCATTTTTATGCGGAACCATTTATCGATCACCAGCTAATGATGCTATGTCTAATGAAAAATTTAGGATTAAACTTCAAAATTGTCTTAGCAAAATAGATGTAAAAGAAAAATGTTACATATTTGGTGACTTTAACTATGATCTAGCCCAAACTACTGAAAATACCCATGTTTATGAGTTTACAGAAATAATGCTAAATCACTCATTTTTCTCAGTGATTAATAAACCAACTCGAATTACCGATACAACTGCAACTGTATTAGACCAATTATGGGCAAACTCCTTTTGTTATACTGTGAAATCTAATATTCTTCTGCATCCCATATCCGACCACCTTCCAATATTTATGTGTATTAATTTATGTATGAATAATTCTTCTGCTTGCACCACAGTTAGGTGCTTCAATGATAATAATATGTCTAAATTTTATCATGAGCTAGAAAACATAGATGAACTCCCGATCTTAAATGAAAGTGACGTTAACGAGTCATTCACGTGCTTCATGAAAGAGTATAACCGAGTCTTTGAAAATTGTTTTCCTTTGACTGCTGTTAAAAATTATGCTAAAAACAAAACTTGGTTTGATAAAGATTTGCAAATACTTCTACAAGAAAAGGAGACATTGTTTAAAAAATATCTTAAGAAGAAAACTCTCATTGCTAAAGTTAACTACAACAAAGCGAGGAACAGTTATTTCCGCACTCTGAAGATAAAAAAAGACAGTTATTATTCATCACTTTTCGCGCAACATAAAAGCAACCTAAAACAAACATGGAAAGCTATAAACAATCTTCTAGGGAAAGTGAAAACCGGATCCTGCACTTCACTTAAAATTGGTAATGAGGTGACCAGTGATGCTCAATCCATTTCTAATCACTTTAATCTTCACTTTGTCGAAGTAGGTAGCAAACTGGTCAAAAAATTACCCTCTACCCCAAACCATTTCGGAGATTATTTACCTCCAGCTACCCCAAATTCAATGTACTTTTACCCCACAACCCCACGAGAAGTAAAGAATATTATATCTGAATTGCAATCTAAAACAAGCAGTGGTATGGATGGGATTCCAACAAAAGTTCTGAAATCAACACCCGATAATGTTATATATATTCTAACTCACATATTTAACCTTTCCTTAAGGAGCGGTATATTTTTGAATAAATTCAAGCTTGCAAAAGTTGTACCTATTTTCAAAAAAGGAGCAAGGCATGACGTGAACAATTATAGACCTATTAGTTTGCTCCCAGTTTTCTCAAAAATCTTAGAAAAGTTAGTATATCGGCGCCTTTTAAGTTTCTTAACCAGACAAAATTTTTTTCATGAAAATCAGTTTGGCTTTCGAAAAAATTATTCCACCAGCCACGCAGCCACGTTACTAGTTGAAAATATTACTAATGCATTTGAAGAAAAGAAAAAAGTTATTGGTGTATTCCTAGATTTGTCTAAAGCCTTTGATACCATAGATCATAATATTTTACTTCGTAAACTACAACATTATGGTGTAAGAGGTCTGCCCTTAGACTGGTTTTCCAGCTATTTAAGTAATCGCTTTCAACAAGTTTTGTGTAATGATCATCTATCTGACAAATTATTATTAAATTGTGGTGTTCCTCAAGGTTCTATTTTAGGACCACTACTTTTCTTGATATACGTTAATGACTTTCCTAGGTGTATTTCAACTGGTAAAACTATAATGTTCGCAGATGATACTAACTTATTTTTTAGTAATAATTGTTATAACCAGCTGTTTCGAGTGGCCAATGAGGAACTGATTAATGTAGATCACTGGCTTACGGCTAATAAGTTGTCACTAAATATCAGCAAAACGAATTACATTGTGTTTCGTACTCTGAATAGCAAACTGCCTAGAAATCTTCCGAGTTTAAAATTGCGTAATAATAATTTAAAGAGAGTGAGTAACGTTAGGTTTTTGGGTATTATACTTCATGAGCATCTATCATGGAAACCGCATATGGAAGTATTACTGCAAAAAATTAGATTAACGACCAGCGTTGTAAATAAAATTAAGAGCCTTTTGAACAAGCAGATTCTGTTTACACTTTACAATTCGTTGATCAAAAGTCACATTCAGTATTGTATATTAATTTGGTGCAATGGAAATAAAACAATGGTGCAAAGACTTCAAAGTGCGGCGAATAAATTCGTCCGGTTAATTTTCAAACTAGATTTAAGAGAGAGCGTTAAAGATTCAATGCAGCAACTCGGCATTCTGACTATAAATCAATTGGCTGAACTAGAAACCGCTAATTTCATGTACAAGTATTTGCATAATAAACTGCCAATAGTTTTTAACGGATTGTTAGATAAAAACACAATCAGTGAAAAAACACATGATACGAGAAGCCAATCAAAGCTATTTCCCCTATACCGACGCATAGAGTTAACCAAGCAATCAATGAAATATAGAGGTCCACGTACTTGGAATGCTATCCCGATATCGGTTAGAGAAAGTAAATCACTCAAATCTTTCAACAAGCTGACTAAAGCTCATTTAATGTCTCTTAAGTAGCGACTATTGTTTCTAAAGCTCATGATACGTATGCAATCAAGGCCTCTCTCTGCTCTTTGCTTTTGTATACTGCAGATTAAGAAATTTCTGAAGGGTTGAAGAGCAGTGTCGAAGAAATCGGAACGTGATCAAAGTGTGAAGTATTCCAAATTGACGAAGCTACAATCTTAAAAGGAATGAAGCAAATCAACTGACTTTTTTAAACAAAAATCTGTTACACACTAGGCCTAATTGCATTGCGTTTGCAGTTTCTTGTTAGAGTAAAACGTGAATTATGAAATTTTGAAGTGCTGGCAGTTTGTCCTAGCCCATCCTCGCTTGGGAAATGTGTAAATTTGTCTCAAATGCTTGGCACGTGTTGCTTGCTTTCTCCAAATTTGTCTTTATTACACAATTTTGTTTGATTTCTTTTTGGCTCATAAGCTATATTATGCTTTAGGTGCAGTGACCATGCTTCTTTTAGTTTTTAAATTTATTGTAGGGTTGTATATTGCATGCTTTAACGGTTCGCGTTTTGTCGCTGTTACCTTTTTTTCGGCCGAATGTCGTGATATACGTTGTTTCTATGTACTTTGATGGTCGTTGAATAAAACACACTACTACTACTAAAAACTGTTTTCGCATTAGCTTTCTAAAAACGCTTCGTCATAACTCCTTTGTGTAGCCTTAAAAAATGCTTTTTCTCAAAAGCTTTTCGTAAGTGGATAATCTCGACAGAGTGAGAACGAGAATCAAGCTCTAGTGCTTGATTAATAAACAGTTTCGGACGCCTGTGAAGGTGGTGCATCGGCCAACCGAATGTGAGAAAGCCACGCTACTCCGATTGGACAAGTCGTGCGAACCTAAATTCTATTTCAACAGTATAAGAGTATGGGTAAACTCTTTCTGTTTGCATAGATTTGGTCGCCGTACTTTAATGTAGCTGCCTTCAGCAAACTGAGATGAAAGACATTGCGCGCCGTATCCCGAATAGAAATTTGAACTTCATTGTAATTGGCAGCTCATTGGTCGTTTTCTTATAAGTGTTGTCCAATTGCTTAGTCACATTCTGGTGTGGATTGTCTTCGCTCGCACGCTCGGTCAGGTTGCACTCGCTGGGAGGCTGCGTGTTGTCGTAACCATTCCGCAACTGTCTTGAAGTCGTTGAGATATTTTTCCTTCGTACCGACTGTTACAGTGGCACTAATATTCATAGACGACGAAATTAGGGTTTCCCTTTCGAGATTTCGGGCCGGGAAATTTCCCGGGAAATTTATAACTTTTTAATCTTTTACTCATTCTTTCTCTCTGCTTTCATAAATACGCACCACTAAACAATTTGCATTGCTGTTTGTAAATTTCCTGTTCCCGGGAAAATTGGCTCGGGATCCCGGAAAATTAAATTTCCCGTTTCCGGATCGGGATCCCGGGAATTTTTAAGCTGAGCAAATAGGCAAGAAAGTAGTGTGTTTTTAACTTAATTTGCCCTATTTCAGAGCTAGCCTTTAGATGTTCAATCTCAACTGAGAAATAGCAGTGGCCTACATCCAAGATATAACAATAATACAGCTTTTTCGCACGAATTATTATTACGGTACTCTTGTGATTGCGACTTGAAAATCATGAAAAGCGAACTTATAAAAATATATTTGATTGCTTAAAGATGGTTTGCATACAGTGCCGTATTTACTATTAAGCTAATTAAGCTACCGCTTAGAACATCATGTTTAAGTGGCCTCGCGCTGTGGTCAGGTTTCTGATATTTTAATCTTTCAGTTTAAAATTATTTTTGTAATTCATTTTATAAAAAACCTCCATCTTTGTATCTTTTATATCACAAGACTGACTTGGCTTTATCAAACTCTAATTAAAGACCTGAGACTAACGACAATAATCAGTTGGCTTAAACGATTTTATCGCAGGCTGTGTTGTCATACGGCTTATAAACTAGTGTTTCCTCCCGGGAAATCGGGACTAGAAACTTCCCTGGAAATTTGGCTTTTTTAAATTTCCCGTTTCCCGGGCATTTTATTTCCCGTTTCCCGGGAAATTTATGTCGGGATTCCGGAAAATTTTTTTACTTTAGCAAGGATTTCAATGGTACTGATATCTATCATTTCGACATAAAAAATGCGTTACTGCAAATTAAATTCTTTTTTTTTGCTTTACTAAAAATTATTTTTCAAAATTCGCAAAATTTTGACAAATAATTTTTTTCTCAATTTGTCGAAAAAATTGAAAAATTCACACTAAGTTTGTCAAAACAACATAACAAAATGCTAAAAATGAAATCTACAATGCTAAAAACCAGAAAAAAAAGCAAAGTTATCAAACTCGGAAAATTTTTCCGGGAATTTCCCGAATCCCGAGGATCTTTGAGATCCCGAAAATTTCCCGGGATTCCCGGAAAATTTTTTTAAAATTTCCCGTTTCCCGGGAAGCTAAAAATCCGGTAAAAAGGGAAACCCTAGACTGAACTCTTTTGAATGGCTGGTAACTGGTAGAACATTTTTCCAACTTGCAGACAGCATTTGTCTGGATTTCGGAAACAAATAAAGTTCGTACGGCCGCGGAGCCATTGCAGTTATCGACAGCGATACGAACGTCTTTTTTTCGCCTTATTCCAGCATAGGTGACTCGGATGGACACTTGTCAGGGCCAAACAGCTTGAGGCGTGAAAACTGCGTGATCTTCTTGGATTTTTGTTGAGGAACAAACTTTTCAGGGTATCCATTGTCCTGTAAGATTTCCTTTATCCGGCTAATTTTTTCTTCCAGTTTGCTTTGGAGAAGATCTTCAAGGCACGATGAACAAGTGTCGACACTAAATTGGCTTTGCGTTTCAGCGGTGTGAAGGATTCCCAGCGTAGGTACTGGCGAGTAAACGTAGGTTTGCGGAAAACTTTGGATTCGTAGCTGACCTTTGTGTTTTCTACGTGGACATCGAGGAATGGAAAGGAGTTGTTCTTTTCCTTCTCAAAAGAAAACTGAAGAGAGAAATGTACAAGTTATGTCTGAATAAAAATTCCTTAGATTCTTTTTCATTTTGAAAAATTGCAAAAATGTCATCAACATACGTGAAATACACAGCAGCAGGTTTGGATATTTTAGAAAATAACTTTTCTTCTTAATATCCAACAAACATGGCTGCCAAAGCAGGGCCAAGCGGTGAGTCCATTGCCATTCCGTCTGTTTGCCTGTAGTTGGTGTTGTCAAAACTGAATTCTACCGTACTTATGGCACTGAGCAGCAGGGAACTGTTGAGTTCAGTTTTGACAGAATCAGAAGTAATTTATTTGTCCAACTGTAAAGTAACAGATCAAATGCAACAACAACAAAACAATAAAAATCATAGGACAGGGAGACTGCGAAGGGACCTTCAGGTCTTCGAGTCAAGCAGCCACCCCTAAAACTAAATTATAGATTTGTATAAATTGTTAATATCAGCTACAGGCAAATAGACGAAATGGCAATGGGCTCACCGCTAGGCCTCGCTTTGACCAACATTTCTGTAGGATATCATTAAGAATGGCTATGTTCTAAAATATCTAAACCTGCCGCCGTGTATTTCAGATATGCTGATGACACTTTTGACGCTTCTCAAAATAAAATAGAGTCAGAGGAATTTTTAATCAGACTTAACGATCTACATTCCTCTCTGGAGTTTTTGCTCTCATTTAATGTTTTTGTTACTGATTTTTCTTCTTATTTAATGTTTTTCAAGTACTTGTTACTCAATATAGAATCTATTAATTCTGTCATATTGGTCATTTTTTGATGCATGCATGCCATAGGCAATAACCAAATTATCACTGCAGCCTGGACAATTTTTGAGAGCGACAAAAATTTACGCAGCGTGACAAAACTCTTTAAAGTAAGTAAAGCATTTAAGCAAAACATTAAACTTGCTGTAGGTTTAAAAATGTTTTTGTGGTGACTTTTTTGAAAACCATACGCTTTCCGACAGTATATGAGCCCTGAACTAAAGGATTCTATCGTTATATTAATTCTTTCAGTACAACAATACGCCATAGAAAAGAAGCTGATTTTGCCCCCGTATAGCCTGTCAGGCGTCGGGATTGCGTCAGGGGAATTTACAACGATTTATTTTCACGAAAAGATCAGAGATAGAAAGTTTGCTTTTGCGCAAATCTTTATAGCTTAGCAAACATAGTAACTAGAAAGGTAAAACGTATTATGCATTCAAATTTGTAGTTCATGGAAGCTATCTTAACCACGTATAAACGGCTGGTAACTTTATTACCATTTCCATGAAATATTTATTTTGAATTTCATGATTGTCCATTTATGTTTGGTCTTGGATTTTGTGCATCAGCCCCCAATGTTTGAATTGTTTGGTCGAGTCAAAAGACTATCGCTTTTCAAAAGAAAAAAACGAACTTTTGATTTAAAAAACACACTGTTTCCTTATCGTTTGTGATTCAGTGCGAGCCAATATTCAGCTCATTTGTAATGTTTGATTTAAAGTGGTGATATTTGCTTGCTTATTTTAAGCAAATCAAAGACTCATTTAAAATTTATCTCTGGCTCGAGCATGCAGTGTTAAAAATGATATGTTGAGATGAACAATTTGTGCCAAGGTTTTATAATTCTTAGACCACAGTAGGCTATATTTTAAAAATGCACCAATAAATCGGGCGCCTGCGGTAGTGTACGCCAGGAGGCTTCTGTGCGCGCGCGCCCTCACTGCCCTCTATATTCTTTCGATGCACGTTAAAAAGTTCCTATTGCTCAGATTTTGAAAAATTGTAGTTTTTTGTGGCAAGCTCAGTTGTTAAGACATTGCTATCGATATGGGATATCTGGGTTCGAATACCACGTCGGTCTAATCCAATACAGTGTCGCCAACGGTTTCACACCGTTGCAACGTTTCTTCGGAGCTGTGTTGCCTAATAGGCGCTGTCGTTGAGATAGACCGCGTCACTCGTAGCCCGCTTTGGCGTGATAACGCGAGTAGCCTATAATGAAGATTTGATTTTCTTAATCTGCTTTGAGCGCGTCCCCCTCTCACCACCTCAAAAAGTTTGCGTATACGTCCAGACAGCCTGTTCCCTAACAGCCAGACTATAGCTGTTCCTTTGCATGTAATTACTTCATTTTTGTTGTTTGGTATACATGAACGACACAAATGTTCCATTCAGAAATTTAAGTAATAAGCTTAAAAGCAATATTTTTAATATTTTTACGCAGTTAATGTTCAAAGTACGAGCCTTGTTATTTATCAGTTTGTAGGAAAGTAAACATGTTTGCGCATCCAACGCTATTGACATTTTAGTAAGTTAAATAATGACAACGTCAGAGCGAAAACCATTAATATTAAAGCGAGGAAGTGTGGGTGACTTACGTCACTAGTAAACTTAAATTTTAATTCACATCTAGCTAGGTGAGTGATTTGGATCGAGCGGATTAGATTAGGTACAGGAAAGACTTTTAAGTCTATATGAAAAGCAAATGCAGATTACTTCACAACAGGAACAAATAGGCCTACAAGATTTCTGTTTCTATGTAGGAGCGATTTACTTTCCGGATTTTACGGAACGTATTAATCCAAGAACATTGGACATTATAACTCATAATATAATGCTCGAATATTGTCAAGATTTAAATCATTAAATAAGACTGACGATGCTTGAAAAATCGTAACGTCTCGAAAATACTCAACTTATAATGTTACGTAAATTGTTTTCACTCACAGTGAATTTTTTAAGGTTTGGTTTGAGGAACCATTAAGTAATTCATGACGTAAAACACAGCTTTCTACACTATAGAACCAGATTTTGAGAGACCGCTAGACAATTTCGAGAAACCATTTCGGTTCCTTAAAACGCCTTAAAAACACGAGAAACCATTTCGGTTCCTGCTCTTACGTAAAGATTTTTTCAGAGTAGGGGTGATTGTCCCCTCTAAGTTCATCCCTGGCTTCAAGTTGAACTGTAAAGAAAAGCTACCAGTGAAAACTAAGAATAGGTTCCCCAAATGCTTAGGCTAAAATCGGAAAGCGTAATGTATTTTATCGTAAGTTTCGTTCTCAGCTAATAGTGTGTAAAATGACCTCTCTTTTTTTTGAGGCAAAGGATGGTAATCACGAGCAAATTAAACAAAATATCGGGGCATTTGATGACTTAAATCTTTTTCGAACTGTTCACGATATTTTGACTTCAGTTGTACAACTGAAGTTTCGAAGTGTGAAAAGGTTAAAAAACGTCATGCAGTTCCATGGCATCGTTAGAATGCATTCACAAAACTACCAAAGGCGGTGGTTTTTCAAAATAATGATAATATTACTTTGTCTCTGTAATAAAATTAAATAACTAAAATACAAGTATTTGCAAACATGAGCGAGCCTATTAGTATTCAACAAGCATATTTTACGAGAATCGAGTATTCAAGTTGATAAAGTCAGTTGCTTCATCGAATATATTTGAATGTTTTAAATATATGAGACACGGGAATTTGACATAAACAATTCCGTCAATTTAACTAACTAAAAAAATTATTTTCAACTTCAAAATAGATTCATTTTTTTTATAAAATGAAAGTCGTACCCAACATTTTGTTTTATAAGTTAATGCTATAGTGTTGGGGTTAAAATTATAAGCTTAATGGTTTAACTTTAAAGTCAACCTAGGTAAAATTTTATGCTTGGTCTAGCTAGACCTACTGGTTTGCTTTATTCATTATCAAAAAAAACAAGAATTTTTAACTTCGACAAATTAAGTGTTGGTGCCACAAAGTATTAGTGTTGATATGCAATTTTGTTTTTGTACGGAAGTTGTTCATATTTTAGTAGTTGCAGTGTTTACCTACTTTTTAACGTCTCATTAAAATGTATTTTGTAAAACGGTGAATACCCCTTAATCTAAAAAATCTATAACTTTTTTCTTGTTACCGGTATATACTAAGTTACTTATTGTTGGTGAAATATCACCTCATAAAATATATTCATTTAAATCAGAACGGGGCAAAAATGGGATGTAATTACGGTTTGAAGTGGAAAATCAAACTATGGTCATTTTTGCTTCTCGACGTTTCGACTGCACTACCTCAGTTGTCATCATCAACAGTGCATGTTAGGCAGTGGGCTACCCAACCCAGTTTTGCTTGATTTTCCATAATCATTTTTAGATTTCTATGTGATATCCTGCTTAAAACAAAATAAAAAAGAGCAGCCTACAGTATTGCTTCAGTTCTATGTTTTATCATTGCGATATTATTCGCATGAAGTTTTCAATTAAATTTTGCGAATTTAAAAATTTAACACTTTGTTTGCTAAAATAGGCGTTACCGGTAACCTATATTATACATTCATGAACTAAAGTCGTATTTGCGGCTATTACTATCAACCTTTGAAAAATTCCAAATCAAATAAAATCTATTATGTAGTGCTGAAGAGCTTTTATGCATGGTAAACTTGGTCTATAACTTCGTTTTATTTAAGCAGGCAATCAATGCATATGGACTGAATTTAACCTGATATGGCTACACAGAGAGTTTATGCTACTAGTTGCGAAAGAGATTAGTGTACTTTCAAGTCCTACTGTCAGATCAACAAGTTATTCTCTGTCCTTAATACCACCGTAAAAATTTCTTTTTTAAATTCCTTTTCCAATAATTTCAAGAGTTCGGTGGTTTCTAGCCATTGCTCATAAAATCTAGTGTATTTTTCCTCATAACTTTCTTTCTTTCGGGCAAGTTACCAAGGGCTTGGTGTGATAACTTACCTCAAGCTCCAAACATTTAATTTTGACTAAGTTAATCATCATTTTTCTGCGATAGAATGTGCATGTTTTCATCGAAAAAAACCTGCCTCTGATTTCTCGATTTTATTCAGCTTTGAACTTTACGCTAGCACCTGCTGGTCAAAGTTATGCTATCCCACAATTACTAATTTTGTAGAATATTGTCAGGACAGAAGATTTCAAAGACACATCAGTAAAACGCCTAGGCTGAGCATTGAACTCATGTCCTTTCGATTGCAAGAATGGGTTTTAATCATCTGCATCGTCCAACGATTTGATGGCAAGGAGACAGTTACTCAGTCCACACGTGAATTTTTTTGAGCTATTAGGCCCCGCGGATCTTGGTTCTGATTATTCCATCATAATCACTTTTAATGTCACAACTACTTGTTTAATTATGACATAAAAAGTTGATTATGATGAACAAACTCCAGAACCGCGATCCTAAAGCCCATGAAAGTTGTGGACAGGACTTGTGGACAAGGTAATTGTTTGCCAGACAAGCTGAACTCGTCTCTTCGATGATCTCACCCTGATCTTCATGATTGGGTTACGAGTTTTAGGCTTGCTCTAAATTTAACTTAAATAGTCGGTGTTAATTATTAATTTATTGTAGAAGTTTGAGAGGTATAGGCCTATCGTTGGAATATATTTGATAAGTGTAAAACATGGCATGGCATATAGTTGAGAAGTTTTTGGAACAAGCAGCTGAACATTCAACACTCGTGGGCAAGTTTTGGGTGACGTTCTTCTTCATTTTGCGCTTCTTGATGGTGGTTTCGATAGCTGATGATATTTTTGAAGATGAACAGGAGTCTTTTGTATGCAACACAGTTACTCCCGGTTGTGAAAATGTTTGCTTCAACGATTTCAGCCCAATATCGCTGCTGCGATTTTGGGCTCTACAGGTGCGTTTTACAAAATTCTTAGGAACTGTGAGAAATAATTTGCAACTGTGGTGAACGAAAACGGGCATGAGGGTTTGATATAAATCTAGATTATATCGCAAAAACTCATTAATGATGTGCGATTACTATTGTGGTTTCCTAATTCTTCATTCACTACAAGGCAGATATTTTTTTTTAAATCCAAATCAAATCTTGATTATACTCGCTGTATTACATCGAAGTGTGTATCGAGATGCGGGTCCATCTCCGCGGTTTAGCGCTTTAGCGCCTGGGCAACGTAGCTACGCGGTTAAGCGCCTGGGCAACGCAGCTCCGACGAAACGTCGCAGCGGTGGCAGCCGAATTGACCAGCCCGGAAATCGAACCCCAGACCTCCCACATCGATAGCAAGAGCTGAACAACTGAGCCCTCTAATGCTGAATATGCTGGCATTGTTCAAATTCCTTACCAGTGTAATGTCGCTTCCTGAATTTTAGAAATGCGACAAATTTGTCTAGTGACCGATGTTTTGACATATATGCGCTTTGACAGGGCGTAAAAACTGGCGGTGATGATAAGTTACACATATTTCCATCAAATCTGTCCCTTGTGGTAACCGAACCCGCACTATTCAATCAAGAAACGCAAATCATTCAGTGGTTAGAGCTCAAAGTTAAATTCACCTCGGTGATGATAGAACTTGTACGTTTTTGTGTTGATTGTTTCTCAGCAGCATACATTGGCGGACCTGAGGGGCGGCCAAGGGGGATTTCGCCTCTAAATTTTCAGTTACATATATTAATATTAAAATTACGCAAAGCACAAGATTCAAATAAAATACAAAATTTTAAGAACTTTTCAACATACACAACCCTAATAAGCTATCACAGCATCATAGGAATATCTTAGTTGTGAATGCGACTTATGCATGTCCCACCTTATTTTCTTTACCTAACCCGTAAACATGAGGTGGGACATGCATAAGTCGCATTCACAACTAAGATATTCCTATGGTGCTGTGATAGCTTATTAGGGTTGTGTATGTTGAAAAGTTCTTGAAATTTTGTATATATTAATATATTGGTCTTGGATATTCTACTTTTAGACCAGTGGTTTTCAATCTATAGGGGTGGGACCAACCCCAAGAAAACATTCCCGAGACTCGAAGAACCCCTGGACACTAATTTAACTCACCAATTTACTTGAACCCAGCTCTAAATTGTAAACTTGCGGATCCCTGGATTGAAAACCACTGTTTTAGACAAGCAACGCTGCTACATCAACATTTCTTTGATTCTTATTTGCTCTTTTTATCCTTCTCTACAGTAGTATGACATCAATTTATCATATTTGCTTATCTCTTGTATTTCGGGTAATGACGTCAACTCTACTTCGCACAGACTGCAGTTAGGCCGTAGGTGGACTGGTTGTACAGCTAGAAGTTGTTTCAAAGTTTGTTTTCTTTGCTTTTTTAGTTTACTCAGCCATTCAGAACAAGTCCACAAGTTTCGATGTTTAAGCGTTATTTCGGACTTTCCAACCACACAAATACATCTCTGTAATCGATGTTGTCAACAAGATTTATACATGTTCAACTACGGCTGAATTCCAAAATAAATCTAGAAATTTTACCCAAATCCAAAATTGACGCTCAATCTTAAAGCAAGAAGTCACATCTGCTCTTCTTGTACCGAAAACATATGTTTGCAGATTGACACAGGGCAGATTTAGAATTTGTATTTAGGAGGGAGGGAGATTTGCTCTAGTGGTTTTATGGCATGCAATGCATTGTCACTGAACACCTCAACTCACATTGTCCCGTAATAGCACTTACAGGTGTTCGTTGTTATGCTCGTTTTAGGGTGCGTTCGCCCTCTCTGGATCTGACCTTGGATAGACTCTCATTGATTTTTAAACTACCGTAAATCCCAAATGCTGTCCAAATAGTTCTGCACATTGTGCCTTTTGATCGTCACTCTTGTCTTTTATGATTTAGATTCTTGCTGTCTCTTTACCCACGATTACCTTCATAATCTACACCGCTCACAAAACAACCAAAATTGCTCACGCCAAAAAACTACGCAAAGAAGAGCATGAAAAACGAAAAGCAGAGAAAGAAGCGAAGAAGAAAAAAGCAATAGAACGTATGCTGGCTTTGGACAATTATCCTCCGGGTAAGCCAACTTGAATCAGAAAGAAAGACCAAAAATGTTGAACTATTAAAAATGGTAGAAGTTTGTGTATTGAATAATGAAATTGAGATTTCACTTGCAGCGAGCAGGGTAAAATATTAGTTGTACAAAATAACAACTTTTTTGAACACCTCAAGAACGTTTTATGGAAGGCTTTTGTTGAACCCTATAAAAGTTTTGTAAATTTCACTCATAATTGAAACGATATCTAAAATTGTTAGAGCCTTTATAGGCCTGCCAAATCAAACTTTTTTGAAACTTTGCTTCTGTAATACCAAATTTATTTTTGCGACCTTATTAGGCAAGCGTTGCTCATCGTTTGCGACTTTCCGCTAAATATTTGTGTTTTTCAGCTAAAGTTTGTTATACTATTTGTTTAATTTTGCAGCTTACAACGGAGAGGCGAATCATGAAGCTGAGACGAAAAATAAGGTGAGTTCATGGTGATCAAACTGCATTTTACATAAAAGTCAGAACGAAAATTTTCTAGCATTTCATGATTAATACTTTCGGGCTTGATATTGACCTGATACATTAAAGCAGAATAAACAGCTGCGTTGGCGTAAATGCTGCACACATACCGCACAACACCTAAGTTTCTGGCCTGGCATAAGGTATTAAATCAGACAAAATGTTTGCCCTGCACTTCTAAGTTGATTAACGTGAATATAATTTGACACATGTAACTGACCATTAATAATTTGGACCAATGGTGACGCCACATGGAATTTGCCCTGTCAGTTTTGTCGTTAAGAATGCTTAGTTTTACATATAATAATTTGTTCCAAAATCCGTTTTCTGTTTAGTCGTTTTATTCCGTTACACTTTATAGATTGCCTTTAAGTTACGCTGACTGTTTTTGCAAACAGAAAGAAAAAAAAGAGGAAGAAAAAAAAGATGAAAAGAAAGATGATAAAGAAGAAGAGGATCAAGTCATTGCGTGCAAACTGGATTCAGACACGCCGTCAAAACTAATGATAGCTTACGTCGCCCAAGTATGTTTGTTCTATTATTGCTGATGATCAAAACTCAAAAAAGGGAACAATGATAATTATTAATTATGCGCGATATGCTGGGTCGGGTTAAGGATTTTTGCTTGGTTGGAAAGGTTTAATTTCATGATTTTGTAACAAATAATGAACAATGAGTTCTCAGCTCATTTGTTTTGAAAAAGTACGGCTTTTTGCTGTTAAAAACGTCTTAAAGAGGTGATATTCCCACTTCTCTGCTGGATCCACCTGTAACAACAATAAGGCTTATAACGGTAATGCCAGTGGGCTATATATTCTGGCTAACGACTATATTGAGTTTCAAGTAGTTTCATTGGCACTAAGACAGTAGTGATATCTTTCCTCAATTTCTGATGCAGAATAAACTTACTAATAGAAAGTTATGGGCAAATGCAGACAAAAAGGCAATTTATTCTCAAATACGATAAGACTTTTTTAATATGCTTGCATGTTAAGTCATTGCTGTGTTTAATTACGTTGCTGATGACTTCTTGCTCTGCGGGTATTTTTCTGTCGTTCTGTACTCTGTTTGTTTCTTTATCTTCTTTCCTCTGTTAACGTCATATTGAATCCTTTTTGCCCGACTCTCTCCCCACAATTCATCGAACCGTTGCCGAGTTAATATCTCGGGTTTTATGCTTCCGTCCAGCAGAGTTTAATTTTTTGTCAAATAAAAAATACATACTTTTAACAGGAGTTTAATAAAATCCTAAAAATGGATCATCCTCCTATAATCCTATTACAGCATAGATTTCTGTGAGTTGAATAGGCCAATATATTTTAGTCAGTAACAAGTTAGCAAGTAACGTCGGGGTACCTATATGCAGTAAAATGTCAATCGCACAAAAATTAGAAGTTCACGGCCATGATTTTCATTATTCTTTTACCTTCATGGATACTAATAAACAACTTTGTGTAAGACCAGGATTTTTTTTTCTACATGTTGAGTTAGCAACGTGGCAGGAACTTCTTTGAAACAAGAACTCCTCGATTTTAAGCAGAGTAAATGTGTTTAAAATGGTGTTATGTTGCTCTCGCTTATGAAGCTATGCAAACAAAATATTGATAACTAAGAGCATCGGCTGTACCTTTTCAGCGTTTAGCAAACAATATTTTTGGGCTTATAAAGATAAGCTTAACGCTTAAGTTCATCATGAATGGTATCATATAGAGAACGATTACGCAAAACGCTTTCAAAGTTCGTTTTCGAAAGCAAGCTAATCAATAGCCAGTCTTCCACGTTCTAACTACGTTTCACATTTATATTATGCACTTATGCAGCCAGTAACAACTTTAAATTTGTAAGATTCCGACTAAACTTGTCTGTGCTGGGCCTTTACATTTTGCAGTCAGTAAGTCGAGCAATGATCGTAAGGTTAAAAAGCAGGTAATTAATACGGAAACTTGATTTTTACAAAAACTTAGTCCGTAAAAAGTCACCTGCTTTTCATCAACATCGAGCTTGCACTTCATGTTTTATGACTCGATTTCTTCACCCAGGCGGATCCGGGGGCGACATAGTCGCTCCAATGTCCTTTCATGATTTAATATATACATCCGTAACAGTAGCGTAGCGAGAAATTTTAATGGGGGTGAGCACCATACACCACAAAAAACCATTAAAAAAGTCTGGCATATTTCAGTCATTTAAAAACATTGTTCATTTTTCCTGGAAGGTAAAGTCAAATAGGATGGGAGCATGGCACAATCCCCCCCCCTGAATACGCCCCTGATCCTTGAAAAGTTTAACATCCCCTTAAATTTTAGCAATACATATTAATACATTTATTAGTATTTCGATGCTTTATGACACACTGTACTGAAAAGGAACAGGCCTGTTAGCTCAATAATAAGCTCATGCTATCGGTGAGGGAAGTCTTCGGTTCGATTCCCTGGTCGTTCAAATTGGCACAGTATTACCAGCGGCTCACCACAACCCTGCCACGTTTCTTCGGAGCTGTGTTTCCCAAGCGCTAAGCAGCGGAGATGGACCCGCCACTTGTTATGCGCTTCGGCGTAATACCGCGAGTAGAATGAAGATTTGATTGTTTGATTTGATTCAAACTGAAAGGTAAACTTTTTTCGATCTTTCGCAAACCTTTTCTTAAATAATTTCTGGATCTGACGCAGATTTAAATTATAAAGACTTAACCTTTGTTTTTTAGGTTCTGATCAGGCTTGCTGCTGAAGTTGGATTTACAATAGCGCAAATGAGTATTTACGTATTCAAGTTTTGGATTCCTGAGTTGTTCAAATGCTCCCGATATCCGTGTCCTAATGTAGTCGATTGCTTTGTGTCGAGGCCGAAAGAGAAAACAGTCATGTTGTGGGTGATGTTTGGTAAGTCACAAAAATTGAGTTTTCTCCTGCTCACCGTTTTTTTACTTATTTCCTTGCTTGTAGGCCTACATCATTTTTGAAATTGAAAGCTTCGCAGTTTTGAAAAAACTACTCGTTTAGTTTCATCTTTTTTGCTGGTAGTTCGATTGACATTGATTTAAAATAGGTACGTTATGCAAAAATTAAACCAGACCTTTTCCATTAACTCGACATCTGCACTGATGGTGGCCCACTGGTTGCTTATCATCAAGGAGTTGAAAAATTTTTTTTGGTTCTGAGTTGCCTCTTTATCGTACGATTTACTGTTAGTTGTTTTTATTTGACTTCTTTTGTTTAATCAAGGAGTAGACCTTGGTAAACGTGTACCCTCGCACGGGTGTTAACAAAACTGTGTCTTGTCTAGAGAGTCTTTTGAAAACAGTTTTTTGATGCAGTACACTGATAGTGCCAACATTTAGTTGTTTCATTTGGGTTATATCTCGGAATATGAAAAATTTTAAATCTGTTTTTAATATTTACTTTAATAATTTTTTTTATGATTTTGCAGGAACTAGTTTGATAATGATCATCCTCAGTATTATCGAACTTTATCACTTGGGGATTGGCAAAATATGGGAAGCCTGGAGCACGAGACATGAAGACATAACAAAAGAATACAAGTTGAAAGACAATTTACCCACCTTCGGACATTACGCAGGCGGCGGACACTACGGACATTACGGATCAAGATATCCGAGAGGATATCCTCAAGCGGTCGGAATCCGTGTTGGATACGCACGCAGTAGCATTTCTGGAGCAGGAAATGATTTTGATGGAGATCAGTTCATATGATGAAAAAACCCGCTTATGGGTTTTTGATGTTTCACACCACACTGCTGCTTATCGTTATAAACGTTTCACAATTTTTGGTAGTTGGCACCAAAAATAGGCCAAAAGTGCTTTTAATATATAAAAACACTTCCTTGTTTAATGTTTATTAGATATCTTGAACTCACTAACAAACTTGTTGATATATAGAATTGATGTTTTCATTCAAAAAATGCATGCGAAAAACGTTACATTCTTTTTTGTGTTTTGGTGCAATTATTTCAGATGTTTTTTAAGTGTAATTGAAGATTAACCGAATGTGTATTACCAACGCCTTACTTTTAATCTCTGTGTAACACTTTGTAAGCATCGCGCTGACTTGTTGTAGCAATTACGCACCTGCTGGATTTAATTTTAAGTTTTATACTTTTACGTTTTGTAGCAATCACAGGTAGACCCTTCTTTTAAAAGAATAACTATGTAAATGTAGCACATTAATGTTCGTGCCAAATAATACGGCAACTTTCCAAAGTTTTGTTGACTTAGCCTACTATTTCTTTTGATCGCTACTTTTTTAGTCTTTTTGAGACTTGGTGAAATACGTGTAGGCTACCATAGTGCTCTTGGTAAAAGAAATATTTAGCCTTTACATTGTTGAGGTACGCGGAAATTTTTCTGGAAAGGAGTTGTTCCTATACAAAGAGCCGCATCTTTTCTCGGAAAATCTGAGCCATAACGGCTTTTGATGCGTATCGAAGGACTGAGGGTGGAACTTGGGACTTTCCCGCGTACATCACTGCTTCATCGCTCAATATCTTTTCAAACAAAAACTTCTTATTTCTGTTTTCGTGACTCTGGATGTTGGCTTGCTTTGTGAGGTTGCGGTTTAAGTTTTATATTTTGTTACGTAGACGTACTCAGTTAATCATTTTTCAACTTTAAATATAACTTTGCTTCTTTTGTTACCGAACTAAGCCACCGCGTTCGTAACTACTGTAGTTGTATTTGTGGTATTTGGTGATAAAGTGCTCGCTTGTTTGTTTTTTGTTTATGCACATCTCACGCTTTCACTATTCGGAAGAACGGATATGCAATCAAGTTTTTGGCGGAAAATGAGACAAACTGCAAGCGCATTGCTGTCAGGAGCGTATTTACGGAGGGGGGATCATTGGGCCATGCCCTCCCCCCCTTTTGACTCTGCCTTTTAGTAAAAAAAATCAAAATTAATGGTGCCAAGTTATGAAATATGTCAGACACTTTAGATGGTTTCTTTAGCTTACGGCCAATGGCGAATCCATGGGGGTAGGATGAGGGGTATGCATCCTACCACCAGCCATTTTCAAAACTGTTTTTGATGTATATAATTTTTCCATAATTTCAAACCTCTTCGATAGCAATAAAAACACGCATAATCGCAAATGTGCGAACAAAATGCGTCGTACCGAATTGGCGAAGCACTCAGAGTTAGGGTCAAAAATTTTAAACAAAATTTGCCTGAAAATTATTCAAAAAGCGCTAAAACACCCATTACAGCATGTAAATTTTCAAAAATTTTTCGGGGGAGCATGCTCCCGAACCCTCTAGAACTTTTCTTGTTTTTCAATCAGCTTCAAATTTGTTCTGCCGAAAAAAGCTATGCTTGAAAAAATGTGGAAATTATGCCCCCCCTCCATTTTGAAAAATTCTCGCTACGCCACTGATTGCTGCACTACAACAAATGCTACGAGCAAAAAATAAACCGTACCAAAAAAGATTTCTGCTTAAAATCTAGAGTGTTGGTTATTTTGTAATTTTATTCGAAAGCAAATCGTTTAATTGCATAGAAAATAATTAAATTAATTTTTTTTTAATATTTTGCTTCTTGCTGGTGACGATTTGTGATATGTTTTTGTTATTGCAAAGGTGGTTTACGCAAATTTTCACAATCAAGCAGCCCTCTTTTATTCTCATGCTTTTCCAGTTAGGCTATAATTAATGTAGAATATCAAAAATAGCAAATATTTTAGTTCTGCGTTTTAATTCGCAAGCCCGCAGTGCACCCTCTCTAAACTCTATCGCTTGCTGCAAAGCAATTTTTCAATAATTTAACCCTAGAGTGCATGAAAGGGTCTGTGAGACCCTTCACGGTGTTTTGCCTTGCGCAGCTCCTACAGTTTTCACTCGACTAACCCCAAATTTTCTGACTTTTATTTTTTTGGGCTGAACTTTTTGACTATAAAATTTGGAAACAAAGCTAGAAATAAAAAATAATTATACTTATTACATTACTGCATAACGAGGTTCTCTCAGACCCCTACGCATTTCTTATGAAAAAACTGCGCCTGCTTCTACGAAACTAGTTGGATTTCCATATTTATTCATGAAAAAGAGTAGCCATTGTCACGACCAGGGCCGGTGCTAAGAGGGGGGGCAGGAGGACCTGGCCCCCCCAATCAACAAGATTACTCTTTTGAAAATAGTGGTTTTTGTGCTTAATTTCAAACTTGGGCTCTCCTTGATAAACGCTTGACCCCCCTAAGTCGACTGTTTTGGCGCCGGCTCTGGTCAAAACAACGTCTAATTGCGTTATTCAAATATTTTACAACACCCCACGAGAAGCAGTTTCAAATAATACAAACAGGGCAATTAGGAACGATTGCCATAAGCGAGCTTTCTCTGTATTCTATGCAGAAAAAAAAGGCCACGGTTAGACTATTATATAATATTGAGCCAGGACAGATCGAAAATGACGGACCTACCAGTGAAAACAACAACTCGTGACTGTTGATGAGGAGCTGTACCCATTTAGAGGCAGTTGCCCAAGCATATACATTCAATACCGGTATATATCGATATGTGTAAAAATCCTGCTGAACATCTAAACACAGTTTGGAGTTTGGAGCGTTAGCTGATGCTCAATCATACAGTATTACATTTCTTGCGTATCTATATAAACATGAGTGAAAATCCTGGAGGGATGTATCCCCTCCAATAATCCGGCAGCTAATCTCCCAATATTTTTTATGGAAGTGGAAACTTACCCACGTGATGTGTAGTATGCCTCGAAAAATGATCAATTTTGCTAAATCATCCCCCCCTCCCCAATGCTCAAGATAAATTTGCACTTATGTATATAAACTGAGAAGAACCAGAAAACTGATCGTGGGCCACGCAGTTTAGAAAACGTGATAATGAATGCAACAAGACATGTCACAGAAGACAGAAATGTTACAACAGATAATGATTTTTTCACGTGCCTATCCCTTGCAAGGTAATTGAGAAAACGTAATTTCGCATTTCTATAGGTACTATAAGACTATGAGTACTTCTACTTTGAATACTTTTTTTTACAAAGTGACCACAACCGGGAGCTTTATTCAAGCAAGTTTCTGTGCACCACTGTTGATCATAATTCCAACACAAAGACTGCTTACTGCTGTAGGGATGTCCGTTATGCGTAAAACACTGCCAATTTCTGCTAAAAACTGCTCAACTGTGTATGAGCATTTTATTCAAAACGGTGTAGGCTAAGGCTAAAGGGGAAAAGTACAGCCACAGTAAATCTCAAAACTGGACGTTTCGATACAGATTCAGCTGTCATCATTAGCAATGTAAGCGAAGCAGTACAAAACTGAAGGAAACGTACTGCTTTGCTTACACTGCTGATGATGACAGCTGAATCTCTGTTGTCGAAACGTCCAGTTTTGCGATTTAGTTGTGGCTGTACTTATCTTCCTCTTTAGCTATTTGCATCCCATAATTATTGTTTTCCGGTGTTATAAGGCTATGTTTGTCTGCATTTATGTTCACAGTGCCGCTCCCTATTGTTTTTTTCAACCTTTGCCGAAAACTGACTTTTAATTTTACAAACGCCTTTTGTAATCGTTTTTCATTAAAAGCTGATAGAATTTAAGACGGAGCTCTTTCGGATGAATTACGTGAAATTGAGTCAATAAACGTACTAAAAAAATTAAAGAACTGAAGAGCATCTACACCTATTCTTTTGGGCAGTTTATATCACCATTTAAGACCTTGAGATTTCCTTATTGACCACCTATGTAAGTGTTGCAACGCCCTCAAACAAACTTATGAAGATACAACGTTTTATATTCAAACTACCTAGTTATCCGCATAGTTTATCCAAAGCCATACCAAAACCCAGTTTTCGGACGCTGGAGTCTCACAGACCCTTTCATGCAGTAACAGACACAAAAAAAGTCATGCATTCTAGGGGTACACTTGTTATTCAAATGCGTTGTTTGCTATTTTTATGTAAATAAACATGTTTTGCTTCATTTTTTAGTCTGTCGTCGGCTCGTCGTTTAATAAGGGTTGTGGCTTTAGTCGAAAAGTTCATTCAATATTACAGCTAGTTGGCTTACTGTGCCAAACATAAATTTTTCAAAAACGAAACATGTAGGCCTACTGTCGATTTATGGTGAAATATTATTTGTTTTTGTGGCAGATGATATATAGTTTAATACTTCCTGCGGTTTTTATTACCTAAAATCCTGTTGTATTCTTGAACCAATGCCTTTACTGTTGATGTAACCGTTTAACTTTCTCACCGCTGTCAAAAATAATGTAGAGTAAAAATGCAATAAAGTCAACAGTTAACTGTTTTACGCTGCACTGTTTTAGAACTTTTAGTTTGACACCAGTTCTACAGTAGGCCTATATTGATGATTCGATGCGTTTACTCATTCATTACCATTGCCTTACCAAATCCCGAATTTATCGTAAGAAGCCGACAAGGCCTACTACAAAAAATTAAGAATAACATACCAACTTGGAGCAGCATTGAAATTTGGTCCGAAACACATATCGCATCGCTAAAGCGAGGTAATTAATGAGCAATTTTTTGAGTAGGGAACCCTACGCTTTTGATTCGTCAAACTTTTAGCCATTTCAGTGTTCCGTGCCAGATGCCACTGGTACCAATTTTTGAGATTATTTTTACACCTCAACATCACTGTAGCCGAATTACCCTATTTTTTACTACAGAACCACGACAAAATGTGGCACTTGTGGTGCAAAATACTAGGCAGACAAAATGGTTTTCCGAAACAGATTAAGTCAATAAGACATGATAATGTGGTAAATCAGGCTCTAAAGTTGAAAGCATCCCTATCAACGACACCCATACTTTCCATTCTGCGATGCCGCTATGGCGTTGTCGGGAAAACCACCACAATGTGCGCAACTGATTTCGAATCAATTCTCCATTATACTCACGGTATTACGTAAAATCTTGTAACTAGTGCCAAGATCCATGTCCATGGCTTAGCGTTTGGACAACACAGTTCCGAAACAATGCTGCGGCGGTGGCGAACCGTTGGCGACGTTGTGTTCAATTTAACCGTCCCGGGAATCGAACCCCAAACCTCCCGCACCAACAACCCTTTCTTTCACCACTACACACACCGACCGGTAGCAACCTTTATTACAACTCAGTGATGAAGGTCTTGGTCTTGGCCAAGACGGTCTTGGTCTTGACCATTAGCGATCTTGACCGTTTAGTTTGATATTAAGACCGAAAGAACTAAAAAGCATCTTATAAAAATTTAAGTGATCCTGCACAGCTAGAAAAAGTATCCAACAGCGTGTATGTGATTGTGTTGTTCTTATTTCTTTTAATATTCCTGTATATCTTTTGTCCGTTTTTTTTGTTGTTATAGAAAAATGGCGATAAGTGATAAACTGTAAATTTTCATCCCATTTTTATGATCTTGGTCTTGAAAAAAATCAAAGGTCTTAATCTTGGTTTTGGTCTTGAAAAATTTACAAGGTCTTGGTCTAGTAGGTGATGGTCTTACCTACATCACTGTTACAACTGGAACTAGTAAAATTGGAAAGCAGATTTTGAATACTTTTTTTGCAAAAATGACAAAGAATTCAAGATCATAGTTTATTAAACGCTCATGAAATTAACATTGACTTGTCTTTCAGATGTTGAATTAAAAACGAAAGTCTTCAATGCCTGCAAATAATTAAACTTTATAGCAACACACAGAGTAAAAATGTCCAATAAATTAACTGGTGCGGGATAAGGCCAAGCTTATTTCACCTGTTAACCGCAGTCGACTTCGCAAAAGTCTAAATAGAAAATTTCCAAAAAATACCAAAAGTTTTTGCTTAGCTTTGGAATGAATTTGACCAAAGATTCAAAGATTGGTATACAAACGTCCCCTCTATTTTTTTTTTTTTACAGCTACATTGTGCAACAACTCGCACTAAAGTGTATACAACCACCTCTGTGTGCAGTAGGGTTAAAAATGCCGCAGCAAACGCAGCAGAGTTAACTGCTTGGCTTATCGGAGAGAACATTGTTCAGAGATTCCTTGCTTGTCCTTGAGCATTGCAGAGATATTGTGGAGAGCAATTCGGCAAAGCTATTAGCTTTGCGAGACGACAGCGCTACTTCCCAACATATAAGACATTGAACAAATTTTAATTCCACCACCACGGGACCAGGCTTTGTATTGCCAAGCCCAACTTACTTTCGTCGTCTCTATCAGGAAATCTTTAATTTTCAAAGTGATTTTGAGACTTTAGTCTGTTAATAAAACGAAGTTAAAATACTGTAAGTAATTATAACGTTTTTTATTGCAGTTAAGCAAATTTTATAGCTTACTTGAGTTTAACCGCTAATTAAAGGTCCCCAACATGCCTACTGTAGAGGTTATAGCTCTTGCATGCTTTCTGCATTCGAGTAAATGCCAAATTCCAATTAAGCACTATAATTTCTACTCTTTTTGGTACGGAACAATAAAACTTAACAAGAGCAGTAAGACTAAAATTAATCATCTGTGCTGAAGAACGTAAAGCAATTGCATATAATTTTTATGGAAGTTTTTCAGTTCCATATACAGGACCGGAACTCTAAATCGTACAACCATATCCAAAAGAGCGAATAGTTGTCAAAACATTGCTACTGGTGCGGGAGGTCTGGGGTTCGAATCCCGGGTCAGTCAAACCGGACACAGAATCACCACCGCTGGGACGATTCTTCGGACTGTGTTGCCTAGGCGCTAAGCCGCGGATGTGGACCACCACACTCGTCACACGCTTTGGCGCAATTCCGCGAGTATAAGATTTGATTTCGATTTGATTTTTGCCGTGTAAGTTGATGCAGTTACCACAGTGAGCTATTTAAATTTTTTGTATTTAATATACAAGGGCGCATTCAGGGGGTGCGGGGTCGCGGCCTTCCTCCCCCCCGCTGAAATATAAGCTGATATGTATATCCAGTCAGCGGAACAGTGGAAACAGGAAATCTCGATGACCTTTCTTTTTTTTTTTTTTTTGGTCTTCACTTGATTTTGGGGGGTAAATTGGACGACGAAAGACGTGAAGACCTTTTTATTTTTATTTTTTGGGTCTTCACTTCATTTTGGAGGGTAAATTGGACGTCGAAAGACGTGAAGACCTTTTTTTTGTTCTTCAACGATATTTTTAGTGGAAACGGAAACAAAAAATTGCGGCCCCCCCCTTTACAAATTTCTGGGCACGCCCCTGATATAACTACACGAAATCTTGCTTTAACAGCTGTGATCACCAAAATAACAAACGAAATAATAAATTAAATTTACCCCGCATGGTGGTGGGGTGTTGTATGAATAGTCGCAATAACCAACAGCAGAGTTGAAGACCAATCCAGGAATGCATTTCTAAACAAACATAAAAAGTATTAAGATCTTGATCAGAGACGGGCACCCTACTGTATTTCGTAGCAAATTCATGACAGTACACAATACTTTTCAACTAAATTGTGGTAATTCAACTTACTTCAAATACATGCACAATTGATACCGACATCGATAAAAAAGTATGGCGCTGTACATACAGGCAATTAATAGTAGTAGTTCTGTGCATCTTATTTTGACTATAATGTAGGTTAAGGAATTTTTGAAAAACTCAATAAACAAAATAAGCGAACACAACCATCGAACAAAAAAATACAGCATAGAAGAGCATTTTTCCCTCCTTGTTATTAGCTCTAACAAGGTTAAGTGTCGATTGAAATCAAATCTTGGAACAAAACAGTTCTTGGCAACTTACGTTTGGGCAAACTCTCTGAATGTTTGGGTCGCAATTATAGAAGGTGACGCAGTCTGGATCCACAACTATGCTAGTAGCACCATTGCATTCATATCCTGTTTAAAACAAATTGCTGAAAAACAATTAAAGTTAAACAAAACAAAATTTCTTTGAATGTAACTCGTTTGTGTGACTGAATTTAAATATGTTGCGTTGTATCTAACGCCGGCAGCCTACCTTCTAGATGAATGAGCCTCCCACAACACGAAGAATTTGGTCCAACTAAACGCCGCAAAGGACTGAAACACCGCAAAGTACGACAAAGGACTTCAAATTGATGTGCTAAACACCTCAAATCAAAGAACGACAAAGTACTTGGAATCACACCATAACAAAGAACGATAAAGGACTTTGAATTAGGGTTAGGGTTAAATCAGGGTTAGGCTTGGGGTTATCAGGTCCTTTGTTGTACTTTGCGGTGTTTAGTAAGTCTTTTGTCGCTCCATTGCGGTGTTTAGTAGGACCCCAAAGAATTATTTCAATTTCTTTCTTTTCGTTTGATGTTTAAGGAGTTCTGCGATATAAATTTTGGACGATTGACCAGAATACGTAAAAATCTTGCTGCCGTTGCCTATAAACTTACACTGGTAAATACAAGGTCTATGTAATACAAATAAAGTGATATCATAGTACTTACGTTCATGGTCTTCACAAGCAGCACCTTCTACAAGAGGTACTTTGACAACTTTAGTCTGTCGAAACATGTAAGAACGATATTAGCATTATGAAGCAAATACGCAAGAGCAACGCATTTTTAAGCCCATGTCGAAAATTGCAAACAACTAGACAAAATGGCGAAATGCTGATTGTACAATTCATAGGATAGCACAGTGAACACATAGATTTAGTAGACAGTCTATGTATGGCGCATGTATCTTTGCGCAAGTGTACCTGCTGCGCAAGCCTTTTTTGACACGCCCTATAACGGTACCGCACTCAGCTTGCAGCTCCGACGTGGCGGGTTCGCTTCAAGGCTGGAGCCGATCGCATTTGAGATACACATCGAATGGCTGCTGACTCGAAGAGACAAGCTTACTTCGCAGTCTTCCTTAATTACAGTTGAATTTTCAGTTCAATATGATTAGAAAATGACTCGATCATTCTTTTAAAATTTTATTTGCGCTATAGTGGGAAATCTACCTTTTGCGAGAATGTCTAAATACCGTAATCCTACGTCTGAATTTGATCTACGAAAAACGAGCTTCTATCGTAGGCCTATTAGATTGACGAGAAATAAAAACGAAAAAAATAATCAATCATCCACGCTGAACGTGATGAAGTTGCAAATAAATTTCTGGGGGTTTTCCACTGAACACTGAGATTTCCTAAAGAGGCTAAAAGTGGATCGAGTCATACCTCGGCCCCTTAAATCAAATCGCCACCTCAAACTTAGCGGTAACAAGATCAGCAACGTACCGTACATCAGCCACGTAATATTAACGTTTAATATATGACTTAGCTCAACTAAACCTTGCCTGAAAATTATAAAAATTGAAATACCAGTAACAAAAAAATGATGAACTTTACTTACGCCACATGGTGGTGGGGTGTTGTATGCGTAGTCGCAATATCCCACAGCAGAGTTAAATACCAATCCAGGAATGCATTTCTGAACAATTACAAAAAGTATCAGCATTATCATCAGAGATCATCATCACTAGTCTCCTGTATTGAGGAATTCAAAAGATCCTGAGTTGATACCACGTCAATACGAAAGAATTGTATACGAGATACCTTAAAGCTTATTCTACTAATGTTTCGATAGTTTCTATCTCTGGCAGTAATACTGTATTCTGAAACACAAATAATTATGCAAAAACCAAAAGCGAATGCCTACATCAAACCCACCAAGCCGAATAACAATTAAAATCATATATTTGAACAAAAGTTTGAATATAGTTAGTTAGTTGCATATTTATCCTCCTATCACGAGAGAGCGATCAATGCGCTATACGAGCTCGCTTAGGAGTTGCCAGCCATCTGTCTAGCACACCAAGATGGAGAAATCCCGCTAAGTGCTTTTCCCAACGGCACAACAAGTAAACTTGCCGGCTTGTTCTTCACACTGTCCCTTTAATGCTGAACGTCAAGCAGGGAAGCTGTGAATACCAATATTAAAGTGATTGGTTTGACCCAACTCGGAATCAAACCCGAGTCTACAGCTCAAGAGACAGACGCTCTATACCACTCGGCCATCTGAGCTGTTATATAACAAACTAACTACTTAACAAAACCAACTAATTCCTGACAACTTACGCTTGGGCAAACTCTCTGAATGTTTGCGTCGCAGTTGTAGAAGGTAACGCAGTCTGGATTCACAACTATGCTAGTAGCACCATTGCATTCATATCCTGTTTGTTTTAAAGAAAATCTTTAGAAATCATTTAATAGGTCAGAAAGAAATAAAATACTAAGTTTCTAGGTTACCACCTGAGGTGATCCAGTTTCATCAAAAGTAAAAAAATGTCTAAAGGTACTTGGTGTAGCCCATGCAGCTACACGTAAGACAGCTAAATGGTATTTGCCCAGTGAAAATTGTCAATGACGTCTGAAACACAAAGCACTTGTACAGCAAAACATAAGAATGGAAATTTTATGTTCCAAATCAACTAGAAAATATTCACTTTAATATAAAAACTTTTTCACGTCTGGGCCTCGTTACTAAATATCATTTAAGTATAACTTATTCAAATATTTTTTGTTAAAATATTTATTTGCATTTCACAGCCTAACTTCTTGAACAATATGAACATTTTTCTGTCGAGGTTTTTTGTGGACAGCCTATTTCGGCGTTGTTAATAATAATTCAGAACTATAGAGCTTATAAATGCAGTTCCTATTACCTTTGGTTATGTTAATTTAGACTTGATTTCAAATTTGACTTGAACTTTTAACATAAGTAAATGGAAACAGCAGCTACTGGCAGTGATAACCCTTTCTGCACTAAAGCGATATTAAAGCGATAATGACAAAAAAGCCTTGGGCGATAACGCTAATTGATAAATCTAAATTTCTTAAAGCGATATCGATAATCGATAAATTATCGCCGATAAATTTTTCCACCAAGTGTTGCGGTAAATTTTCAATGTGTTTGACGAAGTTTTTTTGAAAGTCAAAATTGCAAAAATGTTTTTCCAGATTTTTCGAGAAAAAAGGGCGGTTCACGGACTCTGCCGTGGCATTTAACAACACAACGAGCGATTTTTCCAATTGCAAGAAGACTTTGCGAACACCGTGTATTTTGCCATAGCACCAACTCACTAATTTTGAACGCTGTGTGCATAAGGAATCGTTTATCGCGATAATTTATCAGCGATAACAAAATATGTTACAAAAGCGATATCGGTAATCAATAAATCAAAAATAATTTGAGCGATAACGATAATCGGTAATAAATTATCGCCGATAACTATCGCCGATAAATTATCTCGATAAATGCCCATCTCTGGCAACAGGCCTAGTAGATCGTTACTGTCAACGGCATGGATCAGCCATGGATCAGCAGTACCGCGCGCAGGTGACAGATCTTACGTGACGAGTTCGATTTACGGCTGGAGCCGATCGCATTTCACATACATGCCAGATAGCCGCTGGCTCAAAAATTGCAAACCCACTTCGCAGTTTCCCTCAATTACTGTTAAATTTCAGCTCAATAATTTGAAAATAATCTGTTATTTATACTGAGTTCGCAAAAAAAAAGGCGCGCCAGGCAATAGGGTGCTTATGGCAGTACTTACGTTCGTGATCTTCACAAGCTGCACCTTCGGTGAGGGGGACTTTTAGAGCTTTGGTCTGTCAAAGCATGTCAAAAACGTTACTAAAATACAAAAATCAAAACAAGGGCAAAATATTTTCGCTTAACATCTAAAATCGTACACAAAATGGCAACATTACTGTAACACATGTAGGGTAGTGTAACTGAAAGATCTTAAAATGCAATAGCTTACTTTTGTGCTCGTTTACTTTTAGTTTCTTTTTTATGAACTTTTGCAAGAAAATAACAAAAATTAATAAAATCCTCACGTATAGGCTACACAAACTTCCATCGCTCTAATGTTTGCATTTTAACAAACTTACACATGATTAACAAATAATTACCCCGCATGGTGGCGCTACGTTGTAAGGCCAATCGCAGTAAAACTCTTCTGGGTTGAAAACTAGTCCGGATGGGCACGGCTGAAAATGAAAAAATCTTAATGCAATGTGAACAAGATTTTCAGCCGCTTCCTAATGCAGATGTAGCTCTCTGATCTTAAGTTTGATGAAAAGGTGACACTAATAGTAGTAAGGCACGTTTGCAAATCAAAGAGCTTTTCGAAAAAGTTACCTCAGTAGCAGATATTTAAGCTAAAAATTTTAAAAATTAAACTATTTCTGTAACGCGCAGATAGGTACATTAGTTTGAGGTGAGAAAAAATTACTAAGCTAGAAACTGCACGAAGGAAAAATTTTTACTGAAAAAAAGGAAACATTTTACTGTACTGTCTCTTGCTTTACCCGGGTACACCATACTACAGTGGTGCACCCTATAAAACTTTTTGGTGACACCCTTGGGTGTACTATAGGCTACATACGGTTGAACAGCACTAAACTAAAAAGCCTTCGTTGGCTCGTAAACAATGTTTTTCTTAAGGTTTGGCTTGAGAAACCATAAGCAACTTTAACAGCTCAGATGGCCGAGTGGTAAGAGCGTCCGCCTCGGGAGCTGTAAACTTGGGTTTGATTCCAAGTCGGGTCAAACCAAGATAGTGTGAAAAACTAGCCGGCAAGTTAACTTGTTGTGTCGTTGGAAAAGGCACTTAGCGGGATTCCCCCATCTTGGTGTGGTAGACAGATGGTTGGCAACACCTAAGCGAGCTCGTTATCGCAAATTGATCGCTTTTTCGTGATAGGACGATAAATATGCAACTAAATACAAAAAAAAATAGCAAATAAATTTGTAACGTAAAGTATAGCTTTCTACACTATTGTAGAAGCAGATTTTGAGAGACCGTTGGACAATTTTGAAAGAGCATTTCGGCTCCTTAAAACGCTTTAAAAAACACTGTTCTTAAATGTACTCACTATTGGCGTGGCTGGCTGACCAGGGAGAACATCCTTGTTGCATTTGTAGAATGAATCGCAGGCATTGGGGTTGGCATAGATACCATCAACAAGATTGTCGCAATAGAACGCTAGAAAAAGCAATATTTCTCGAATTCAATTCAATCACTGCCGTCTTTATTGAAGCGTAATGAAAAATTGTTAGAATTACGCTGGGATAATGCAGAACAGAATAAATATTTGTGTTTGGTGCTTGCTCACGTTCACAAAGACGACTGGAGCTAATTTACTCATTTAGCATTTTGTACGCTTAATGCAGTTCCTAAAAATCGACTCACCCAGCGGAAGTATATGGTAACTCCACTGCATAGGCTACGTCTTTGGGGGTAAAACTGGATTTTTGCTACGCATTTCTCTTTCCAAAAGAGTTAGGGTTGGCCCATGGCCGGCGCCAAGGGGAATCCTGCCCCTCCCCCCTCTCCAATCGACATGCTTCGCCCTCTCGATTAACAAGTTTTCTCTTTTGAAGACAGCGGCTTTTGTGCTTAACTTCAAACTTTGGCCCCCCCTGATAAACGTTTGGCCCCCCCAAGTCGAATGCTCTGGCGCCGGCTGTGGGTTGGCCTCTCATAGAAATTCTTTGCCGACGCACGCCTATACATGAAACAATAGCTAAGGAAAAGTGGTAAGAAATTGGTTAATCACTAACTTAGCATGCCATAGAATGCTAATAAATGTTGCTTAATTATTATTTTTGCAATTAGGCTACTTTTAGGCTGGTTTGAGCATTTGTGAAGACGAACTTACGATTTGGATCAGGAGTTATTGGTTCACCAGTTTGAGTACTTCCGGTCCAAGCAGTGGTGGTTTGCTTAGTCTGCAACAGAAGACTGACAAGATGCTTTGACTATTTGAAAAATTACAACAACATATTTTTGCTTGATGAGCAGACTAACGCAATAACGTACATCATGACATTAAAAAGCATTTTACGGTTTTGATTTAAATGTGGCTTTCAGGATAAGTCTTTCAGGCTACATCATTTTGGCCTAAGACTCCCTTTTTTGATTTAGCTGTCTTGTTCTTATACCTGTAATGAAAGAGGTTTAGTTGATTGAAGAACGGAACTAAAGGATTTATTGCCAAATAGGACATTTTTATCAAATATTTCATAAAAATATTGAAAGTATTCAGAACTAGTATAGCGGAATTTTTAAGTATCAAAAAACGATTTTTCAAAACTTCAGTAAATCCGAAAAAATATTGCTTGTAGGCCCGAAGAAAAATAGCCTAAAATTTTACTTTGTCGGAACGCCGCCTGCTCATTTGTAATAGTTACGAGCGTTTCAACTCACTCCGCATGGTGGAAAAGCATCCCAAACGTTGACACACATTTGAAAAGCATCTTCGAATACCTCATTTTCATCGTTGCAAACGTAAAGATAAGCATATGTGTGTCCAGGAACACATCTAAACCCCAAAAAACACATTGACATCGAGACTAAATTTGAAGCAAAATTAAGTTTGAGGTTTTTTAGGTCTTACGCAGGCCTAACCAAATTGTGTTGCTTGAGAAATTGTTAAAAACATTTATCTGTACCGCACAGAGCGACAATGAGGTTATTTCTTAAAGTATATTGAACTGAAAATTCAACCATAGTATTTAGGGATATTGCGAAGTAAGCTTGCGCCTGAGAAGTCAAGAGCCACAATGTGTCCATGCCAGTCACGTGCGATTAGTAACCTGCGCGCGTTACCGCTAGCACATGTCTCTAACGACTAGTGTTTCCTCCCGGGAAATTTCCGGGAAAATTTGGGGTTTTTGAACTTCCCGTTCACCGGGAAATTTATGTCGGGATCCCGGAAAGTTTTTTTATATTAGCAAGAATTTCAGTGGTACTTATATCTACCATTCTGACATAAAAAATGAGTTACTGCAAATTAAAAATTTTTTTTTTTACTTACTAAAATTTATTTTTCAAAATTCGCAAAATTTTTGAAGACAAATGCTTGTGAGATCAAAAAGTTTTCCTCAATTTGTCGAAAAAATCGAAAAACTGAAAGTAAATTTGTCAGAATAACGTAACAAAATGCTAAAAATATGATCTGAAATGCTGAAAACCAGAAAAAAAGGCAAAACAATCAAGCCCTCGGGAAAATTTCCCATAAGCTTTTCCCGGAAATTTTCCGAATCGGATTTTCCGTTTCCCGGGAAGTTGAAAATCCGGGGAAATAGGAAACCCTACTAACGACTAGGCATAGGCTACTTAACTTTTATGCAAAGATACTTGTTAAAATTTTCACCTGTAAAACGTGTTGCAATCTACTGGGTTGGCGTAAAACCTGTCGATAGTTGGGTCCTCAACTTGGCTGCAGTCGAATTCTGAGCACGAGGTAAAATGTATTGAATCATAAATAAAGGGATAAGTTTTGGCTTTGTAATATCGGCAGCTTAATTATGTGATTGATTCTGTGGTCACCTGTGCTTAAAAACTCACTTGTGTTAAAATGTAGTTACAAAAGTCACCGCTCTGCAGTCGCGATTTGAATGACGACACAATTGAGCAAGTGGCTTCAGCGAATGTTTAATCAAAAAATTAGCTGCAAGCAATGCCGTGCTGACTGCCCTGGAATACTGGGTACAGAAAGGCAAAAACATTTGATAAAGCGAATTCTTAAATAGGCAATTTTCACATTACTATCCAACAGTGGCATTTTGTCGATTTGACGCAAATTTTTATTACCAAAGAAATTAATCTTTCTTTAAATTGAGTAGGCCTGCAATGATTAATTAAGCAAACACCGTTATTTTGTTGCTGGAAATGTATGCTTTTTTTACAAAAACTTACCATCTATGGGTACAGTGGGGTAACCTGTAAAAAAATTGCATGAATTATTGAAGACTGCTGTTACGGAAGCAGAATTATTTTCTTGGAAAGAAGATTACTGTCCCCACAACAACGGCAGTAAGTCTATATTACTGTTGATTAAGAAATGCGAAAAGTTGTTGGTATTATTAGCTGGGCATCGAACCGCTTGAAATATCGCTCCGGGTTTAGGTTCAGGTTCCGAAAAATTTATTTTTAGCGGTTTCGCTCCGGTTCAGGTTTTTCGTCGTTTGATTTTGCAGGTTTTGTTTTGGTTATAATTAAAAATACGGTACTTTGAATTATCGGGTTCAGGTTCGCAAAAGCAAAAATTAAGGTTCAAATTCGGTTTGGGTTCAAGAATTCGAAACCGTCAATTCGACTTAATGTTCTGGCACGCAGCTGCGGGCGCATTTAAACAAAAAACTATTTATAGTATTTAGACTAATTGCTTTTTAAGATGCTGCTGTAGCTCATAAAGGATGTCTTCAGCGGCAGAAAGAACCTCAGATTAACTTCAGAATTATTCGACTTTTTCCGCCTTAGGTAAATCTGAGTCTGGTCTAAATCACGCTCTAGCCTATATCTTTGGATAAACAAAATTACATTTGCGCATTCACGCTTAGATAAGTCGATTTTACAAAGTAATGAACCACTAATTACATGCACCACCGTTGCTTGTTGCAATGTTGCTCTCGCCCTTCAACAAAAACAACAGCATTGCAACTCAAACGAGCCGCATGAATGAAACGAAATCATCAGAAGTGGATCACTTAGTCTCATGGCATTGATTGCACAGTCGCAAAAATGCACTTCGATTGATAGCACAGTCGCAAAAAGACACAAAAATTCAGTAATCGTTTTTTTACTCTGTGATTTTCTTTTTCTATGTGTGATGTACTTTCTGCGACTGTCAGGGAGCATCTTGATTCGAAAGTCTTGCGGTTAGTCGATGCTTTCCTGCCATTTGTTTACTGGAATTTTTTCCTTTTTTATACTTTGTTATATCGTGTAGTAAATGAATGGCAAAATAAATCTCTCTCTCTCTCTCTGGGCTTAGGTTAGACAAAAATTATTTTAACGGTTCAAATCCGGTTCAGGTTCAAGATTTTTGATGACCTTGAGTTCAGGTTTAGGTTCACGTCTATTACTTATAAAGGTTGCGGTTCGGTTCGGGTTCAATGAAAGGAAGAGGTTCATGCGGGTTTTCGGTTTACGTTCCGGTTCGGTTCGACGCCCTGATTATTAGTCGCATTTTTCTAGTTCAAATTATCAGTTAGCTAATCTGCTCAGATGGCTTGCTAACCTTGCTTAGCATAATCCAGTCTCCCAAAAATGTATTCATAGTTCTAGCTTAGGGTAGCTTTGTCACATCTGGCATTGTTTTCGAAACTCCGAATAAAAATTCAGTGACCCAATCCATTTAATCGTCTTGGGCAATTTTTTTGCAGTAAAGCGACACTGGCGACAAACTTTTTAGCTATAATTTTTCCCAAAAACAACTTGCAACAATTAGCAAAAATCAACAAAACAGCATAGTTTAATTACCTAGATCTGGCGCAGCGAATGCTGAACAGATAAGGCCGAGAATTAGCAAAACCTGCATAGTTAAACTTTTGAAAACTAACGTAAACTAAAGCAAACTGCGAATAAAAATTGAAAATACTAGTTTATAAGGTAAGATGAATTAGAACCATTCTCGGAGACATCATCTGCTACTTTCCCAGCGAAAATCAATATTCTCCTCATATTAATTAAATGTTGTTTCACTTTGAACGTACCGGTAGCCTCTATAACTTATTGCTCGTCTTCAGACTTAAAACTAGGCTTAGTTGAAATTTAACAACTATTTATAGCCAAACTATGAACTTCACCGAAGCATTGTTGATTTCATTGAGCCAGCGTTGTGCCTTGGTGACTGGATTCAATTTTATTGTACATGGACTAGGACTTTCAACGTCTTCGTTTAATTCAGAGAAAAGGGGTTTCGCAATTTAGTTTTGGTAGGGTGTGCACTTCAAATGAAACTAGTATTAATCAATAATTAACACTCTTGAATGCTTCCGCGACGCCATCCTAGGTCGTGCAAATATTTCATGCATAAAGCGAATTTTGTCTCCCAATATATTTCCATTTTAAAACTTATAGGGTTTCAAAAATGTCATCTTTACTTGAAACGCAACCAACGGGATGTAAAATATTATCTTGCAGTGATCCGCATTGAGCCATTTATTTATTTCAGTTTTTTTTTTTATTTCGATACGAATGGCGTGCAACTTTGGCATACATAGCAAAGCGGACAGCGGTAAATGTGGTATGACATACTTTGAGTGTTGCCGCTAGACGTCGCTGCAAAACTTTCCCGCGTGATTGAAATCAAGCTTGTTCGGCACACCATTCACCGGTAAATGTCATTGATCCAGCGCAAGGATGAAGTTCTGTGTATGGGTAGAGTGGTAATGATACTTAACAGGTTAAAGTTGATTTCTGGGCCGTATGATGAGGTTTATTTTGAATTGTGGCAGTCAGTGATAAATTGCGATAGGCTGTAGCTATTCCTTTGTATATCTAGGCTGTCAGCAAGCGTCGGCTCTGTGATTGTCCTACCACTGCCCGGTACAAACCAGCTTGTCTGTTAACGAAATACAGGGTGGGCCATAAGTTTCCATACATGGGAAAAATAAACATTTTATGTTAAATAACCATTTTTATTTATATAATGTGCGCTATATGATTCCCATTGTTTTCAAAGCACACATTGATACGTGTTTCCCACTGTTGATGAACACGCATTAGCTCAGTTGAAGATATGCTTGTAATGGTGTTGGTGATTCGTTCTTTTTGGTGATGTATGTGTCGTATCTTTACGTGATACATCATAAACTTCAAGTGCCCCCAAAGATAGAAATCAAGGGGGGAGAGATCTGGGAGGCCACTCCACACGACCACGCCGACCAATCTAAGCATACGAAAACTGCTGATCCAAAAACCAGTTTCTTAAACTTGCTAATAAGTTTAGCCACAGTGTTATGTGTGATGTTTGCTCCATGTTTTCTGTTAAAGTTCAGTGCAACCATGCGACTGCTTCCCTACCCAGCCATCAGTATAATTTCAATTCGTTGCTCTTTCATCAAACACATCTTCCAGGGTATTTCAAATATAAAAAAATACACTATCATCGTGAGCTGGTGAGTATCTGAAGTAAACAAAAATACACCATACATTTTCCTATATATGGAAACTTAAGGCCCACCCTGTATAGTACAAGTTGTAAACGCCGCTAACTTAATCCTGCACAACAAGAAAAAGAATGACCACACTTGTGGCAGTTGCAGCTAGCAAAACCAAATAAACACAATTGTGACGTAACAAAACACAAATCTACCTAGAATTAGCAGTGCGACTGCTACAAGGTGTTTGAAACATGGTTGCAGTTAGTGTTTCCTCCCGGAAGGTCGGGATGCAAAATTTTCCCTGAAATTTTGAAATTTCCCTGTAGTCTACCGGAAAATTTATGTCAGGATCCCGGGAAGTTTTTTGTTCATTGACCAGCGCCATGGCCTAGTGGTTAGAGCGTTCACTTTGGAAGCTGGTAGGCTGGGTTCTATTCTCAGTTGGGTCAAACCAAAGACTTGAAAAATGGTATCTGCTGTTACACTTGCTGAACGCTCAGCATTAAAGTGTAGCGCGGAGGATGAAATGAACAGAAAATAAAAATACGTCAGTGAATTCTTGACAAAACTTAGTTCTGGCGCTAAAGGACCTTAGTAGTTATAAAGCACCATAAAACCATTCAACATTTAGTAAGGATTTCAGGGGTACTGATATCTATCATTTCGATGTAAAAAAATGCGTTAGTGCAAATTTTACATTTTTTTTGCTCAGTGCTTACTAAAAATTGTTTTTCAAAATTCTCACAATTTTTAAGACCAAATGCTTTTGAAATCAAAAATTTTTCCCCAATTTGTGAAAAAAATTGAGGAACTCAAATCAAGTTTGTCAAAACCACGTAACAAAATGCTCAAAATTAGATCTGAAATGCTGAAAATCAGAAAAAATAGCTAAATAATCACGGCTTACTCTAGATGAAACCCGCTCCATGTAGTGCCAGTTTGTCAACTCAGTATGTCTGTACGTGGGCAACAAACAATGTTATAGTCTGGACTACAGCATATGGGTACTTCAGTGTTCAGTACTGGTATATAACAGTATAAGTCTTGTCTGTTGTTAGATACCGTACCAGTACTGGATGAGGGTAACTGGCATAATATTGGCACCAATACTTCTGTTGCTGTAGCTACCAGCCTGTGAAATTTTAAAGAATGGATGAATTTGATACTGCTTCTGTATCAAAAGTAAGTAGATGGATTTTCATATTGACTCATTTGTTTAATGCACCAGCATGCAGTGATTTTTAGTTGCAAGTGGGTTGTTTTGTTAGATATTGGTTGGCTGTCAAATGTAACTGCACAGTGCATTTTATTCTGTACCGGAAGTAGTCTTAACTGTACTTGGTACAACTTACTTTTTAGTTTGTGTTTTGTGCTGTGTGAGCAACTGCTTTTATGCATAAAGATTTGTAGGTTTGACCCAACTTGGAATCAAACTCTATCGTGCAAGAGGCAAACACTCTTACCATTTCGCCATTATGAGGTGTTGTGTTACCATAGTCTTTTTATGTTCACAGGGTTGTTTTGTTGTACATGGAGAAGATAAAAAAGCTCTGAAAACTACTGATTATTTGAATTATCAAAAAACTAAATCTAATGTTCAATGGCAATTGGCTCAAGAGACTTGGACTGATATAAGTGGAACTGTAAAAGTAAACTATGCTAATATATGTCAATCTGCGTAGTCTACTTTGCATGAGATTATTTCAATACAAGGTCGTCTTATCAAAATTTAATGCTACTTTCTTATTCAAGTAATCGCGTGCAAAATCAATGAAATTTCGAGGGTCCAAGTTGGGGAACTCATTACCTATTTTTTTAACAGTTTAAAACAACCATCTTATAAGTTTATCAAAAAACAAAGAGCTTCACTTTCAAAGCTATGATTTAAAATAATAAAGTATCTATAGTAAGCTATTCAAGCAAAAATATTGTTCTACTGTGGGGCAAAAGTGTTTCGCATTATTTACCAAAACTACCGGTGTATTACGTTGTTGCATAGATATATATTCCCCCATTGGTGCTTCTTTCCATAATTAGGTTTACTGGAATCGTTTGACTAGAAGACTATGTGACCCTTTGCGACAAATATTTGAATTGACGAGGTTTAGTTTATGTAGGTGTTGAGCATGTTTTTTATTTGTGAGGCCTATTGCTTCTTTTCCAGCATGTTATAAATTTTTGGAGTGGACTAAACTTATTTTGTTCATTATTTTTAGAGTCTGAATGAAAAATTGCAGCAGAGCATTTTTGAAAGTCTTGTATCACATGTTTGTGAATCTTTTTCAACTTCAAAAATGGTATCAGAAATTCCAACTGCTATTTTAAGCACAGGTGATACGTTTATTTTTGTAGGCTTTTCAATATGTTGGGTTCATCATTTTGTTGATTTTACGAGAGAATTAATTTCGTCATGTTTTGTATTGCAATCAATTTTGAAAATGTTTTGTCTGGCCCAGGCTGTATTTCCCGGTCTCTGTTGAATAAAGTTGACAGTGATGTGTCATAGCAATACCCCCTTTATTGGAGCCAACTTTCAGATATGATATTGTTGCTTGCTGCTGATTAGGCCAATATCATGACATTGGTTCACTATTCTACATCTTTGTTGCTCTAATTGCTCCTAAGCACAAGACTTCGCTTTTTTTGTAGAAAAAGAGTCTTCGTGCTGCTATTGTAGAAACACTAGTAAAAACAATGTATTCTTCAGCACCATTGATCATGCTGACACTTGACCTTGGCATGTTATACTGTTTTGATATCTGCTAATTAATATGTACCAAGATGTGCTTTTAGGAAAAACTTTTGACTAAAACTAAATATTTTATTGTTTTTGTTATTTTTATGTTATAGGTGTGAATATGCCTGACCATGCAGCAATGTTTCAACAGCTGAAGAGTAAAATGGAAAAGTCCATTGTATCTTCTGTGGTTATTTTGCAGTCGAGCATGTGTTCAAGTGAGCTTTTTGAATTTTAGAGAGAGTTAGTGTTTTTCATAAAAATTGAAGAGGAAATGGTCTCTTGTTTTTGGCTTTGCTAAACTACGGAATTGGAAGCTCTCCAGTTGATATTTTTTTATATTCAGCATTTTTATGTATCAATTGTCAGATTATTTTCTGATGCAAATTATTTTACTTTTATTAACTCAGACCAGCGAATTTTTAAGCTTAGTTGATTATAAAGTGTCTTGAAGTTATTGTACTTGCAATAACTTGTTCTGGCTGCTAAAATGCCTGGGTTTGATATCAAAATGTTACAAGTTCCGCAGGTGGTTTTTGAGCTAATATTGTGTTGTTGTGTTTTTAATCAAGCTGCTTATCTTTTTTTCACTTCGTCCAAAGTGGTCGTTTGTGGTGGGAGTCTGTTAGCTCTGTCCTGTTGAAAACTGCATCCAAGTGATGTATTGGCTACAATTACGAGCTGTTCTTAAATTGCACAAACAACGAGAATTTGTAAATGCAAAGTTGACATTTTAATTTCATTTTCTTGATATTTTTTAGATATGAAAGCGCTCATGCGAAACGTTTGTGATCAACTGATAACAAGTCTTATGATACGTGGCCGAGATATTGATGATCTTGATAAATACAGTTACATGCGTAATAAATCGACTGCGGTCACTATAAGTATGATCAAAGACTGGTATCTGCAGGTAAAAGCGTAGTTTGACCAAGGGTTATTATGGTAAGCCCCCATCCATGTTATGCATTATACCCTACGCAGCTTAGCCAGTGTAAGATAAGTAAGCTTAGGCCCATTGGACCATGTTACTACCATGTAAAAATATATACCGGTACTCAGAAGGTGCTATTAAGTATGATTTTTAATAGGTGTTACTTCAAAATGGCGTTGGATATATAGCAAAAGCAATTGCAACACAGTAAATCACCAGATAAAAGTATATATACTTAAGAGTCCCCCAACAGGCTGTTTCGCCGTTTAGCAACCCCCGTGAATTTACTGTGCTGAATTTATGCTCTGGTAATTGATTGCGTTGAATTTATGCTCTGACGCATACCATTGAGCTTTTCGTTTGGCGCAACGGCCAAATCTCATCACAATATAGCAATTGCAATATTTCATAAAAAAAATTATAAATAGGTGTTAATGCGTACAAAGTGTTTAACATTAAACGTAGAATATTTATTTTGCCTTTGAAAATTTCATTCAGGTTTGCCGTAATGGAAATGTGCAAAAATCTCCTAAGAAGAAATTAAAGCTATCTTCAAACACAAAAGAAATCCCCCCGATTATCATCATGTTTCAAGATTTGGAAGGGTTTCCGGCGAAATTGCTTCAGGATTTCATTCTTATGACCAGGTTTTGATTGTGCTTTAGCTCGTAAAAAGTTAATATTTTCTATTGCAAAAAAAACGAAAATCAAATATTCCTTATGCTCGCGGTAGTAACCTGAAGCGAGTGGCAAGGCACGTCTCTGCGACTTAGCGCATGGGAAGCTTAGTTCCGAAGAAACATCGCAACGGTGGCGAACCATTAGCGACAGTGTCCGATTTGACCTGCCCGGGAATCGAATCCAGACTTTCCGCACTGATGGTGCCGTCTTCAAGCACTGCGCTCACTGCTCGATTCCTTATGCAGTGGTGACATTTTTTGTATTTCGAAACTGCGCCGGACAAATTTCGCGTTTTTTCGAGTCTATTTCGTCTTGATTTTGAAAAAAGTGTAGATATTGGTATATCCAGAATAGAATGGAAATGTTTTTTTTTTTTTCGTTTTTAGCACTACAAAAAATCCGTATGGTAGAATTACTCACTGTGTTTTCACTTGAACGTGTTTTCCTGTGAATTGTTTTTCAGTAGCCTCCTCAAAAATATTTACTGTTAGTTTAGTATTTGGCTACTTTCAGCAAAAAAACGTATTGAACTAGCTTGCGTAATTAGACTGCTTTATATGATTTCCCAATAAAAATATGATTTTCATGAAGGTCACCTTTTGCTTAGCTATTTGTTCTATATTCCAAAGCCTCAGTGCGTCCTCCAAGCTGCTTTTCTATATAATTTTCTAGCTTCCACGTCCCCGCTCTTCCCGTCTTACTTGTTTTCGGCGTTGCTACATCTTGGTCTGAGGTGTCCAAGCGACTTTTTCCACAATCGGTGATCGTACATTTGTCAATAAAAACCTTTTCAGCCCCAACTGCGTCCTCTCATCTGGCCCTCATTGTTGATGAGGTAAAACGTGTTGTCAAAAATCTGTATTTATAGACATGATGATTATTTAATGTATTTGTAGCATTATTGGTGGACTGATGCTCTTGTGGCACCACAAAAAACCATAGAAACGATCGAAACTTGTTAATTTATTAAGATTGTTAGTGATTTGATAAAAAGGTTTGGTTAATGTGTTGCAGCTGCGGTTTGTAGCCTAGGTATTCATGGTTTTACGAGAAGCCTTCGTTAAAATTACACCATAATTGTAGCTCGTGTTGCAATTTCGTGATTATATCTTGAAAATTAAAAAAAATTAGTTCATTCGCCAGTTTTGGTTTTACTAAAGTCATTAACAAGAGCTCAAAAATTTGTGGGTGTGTTTAGCTGTGTTGCAATTTCATTTTAAAATAATGCTCGTGTTGGCAATGCTTTACAGGTGCTGCTTAGTTGGAATCATCCTTTCAAATTAAGCGGGAAATGTTTACAATTACTACTCGATGTGTTTCTGTGCCACGATTTTTCCATCACCAATTTTATGCACAATTTAAAGTTCTGCCTTTTGGAGCATTTTTATGAAAAGGTGTGGAGATAGAGTTTAGATCAGAGGATTTTATCGTGTTCATGAACTGAAGGCGCTTCAAAGGGCGCGTTATCCCAAATGCTGTATCAATATCTATTTGCATAAGTATTGAGTGATATTGGCCGTTACATAATTTTTATGAAAGGTTACACAGGTTTTATTAGAATAATTTGAGGCGTTCGTACTCCGCAGTCCAAAAGTAGTAAAGAAACGCTGGTATCAACTCTATCGATTCGTTCGCTTATGATCTGTTGAAGCACGTTCGCTTATTATCTGTTCATTAAGAATCAATGAGCAGAGTGTAAATTGGTCTAAGATTAAACTGAGCGAGTCCTTTAACCGAGCGAGTTACGCTCATTATGCAAGATAATGAAAATATTGTTGCTTTGAGAGCTACGTGTCCTGTATTTTACCAAACCGATGAGGAAGAGTATCTTGATTAAGAGTTACTAAGCTTGTAACCGTGGCGCTTCCTAGCTACATTTTGCATTTAAAGATAGACTTTGGTTAGGGGGGGGGCTCCGAACCTAGATCGGGCGGTCCGAACTCCCGCTTACAGGCGTGTTTAACGATCCGCGACCAGCGGCAACGCGACTGCCTAATTTTTTTGTTTCATTTTGACGTTGAACTTTTGGTGCGGCAACGCGATATCAAGTAATTGTACCTGTACAATTTTAACCGCTTCATCGCTCGGTATCAAGACACCTTGAACAACATCATTGAACAATCAGCTTCCTTGACGCAGCCTAGCAAATTTTATATCACGTTAATCGCAGGACAGAATGGTTTGTAATGGTAGTCGCATTGCCGCGTATCGGTAAACACACCTTTAGCTGGCTTTGGATTTTGTAAAAGGTTGTGATTAAAAAAGATCTAATATTACATTCAACTTTTCAGTTTTCCAGTGTTCTGTGCTCTTGCAATTTATCGAAAGCGATTGAAATGCTTTCAAATTTTTCCAAATCGGATTTAGAAGAATTAAAAAAACTTCCATCTGTGAAAAGGTGTGGTGTTAATGGTTATTAAATGTAGCGATATTTCCAACCGTGCTTACGAATTCGAATAAGACTCTCAATTTGGTCTTTGTTTTGACATAGTAGACCTTCCTAGGAAGCAGGATTCTTGTAATATCTTGTACACAACTTTTTAATTGGTATAGTTTACTGCTCGGTCTCCGTAGAAAAATAGCGCAAAAGTATTTTTCTGTAGCGCAACGACCCTCGGTGAGTTCGCTTATCGTGCATTCAGAAGTCAGGCAGCTGAAAATTATGCTTGTATCCCAGTGATACACAGCAACATCTCAATCCTATTGATACACAGCAATATGGTCTTTAATTAGTTTTCGTACCATCGCCCGCTGGCCTTGTGATTAAAGACATCGCTATCGGTGCGGGAGGCCCCGGGTTAGATTCCCGGGCCAGTCAAATTGGTCACTGTCGCCACCGCTGCGACGTTTCTGTGTTTCCTAGGCGCCAGTTGAAAAGATAACCCCCGCCACTCGCTACACGCTTCGGCGTAATACTGCGAGTGTAATGAAGATTTTATTTTTTGCCATCGCTCTTTACCGTCTTGAAAGTTGTTTAGTATTGCAATGAAACCAGCATTATTTGTGTATGATGTTAGGTGTACCCGTATGAGTTTTGCTTGAAGGATCTTATGTTTAGATACCTAAGCGAAAACAACAACCTAATTCAAACTACAAAGAAAGACTCTGTTTTTAAAGTAGGTGTTATTTTGTTGCTGCGATCTCGTATTTATGCTGTGAATTCATTCGGAGATTTTATTTATGATGAACTAAATCATGCTGCCTGTAGCTAGCATAATCATTATCCAGTTTCAAGCCGCTGTGTTCCTCGTGATCGAAGGTGGCCGGATGCACCTCATTCCCTCAGCGATCGCTCTCACTCTCTCTCTCCATCTTGACCACTTTGCAGCCTCCTCCACCCCAATTTCGTTTACACTCTCTTCAACTTGTCTCCTCCATATCTACTTTAACCTTCCTCGCTTTCGCTGCCCATTCACTTCAAGCAAATTAACTGTGCGATTTTAAGCATGATTTGTGATTTAATTATCCAAGAAAGCACATATTCTATTCACCCTTCGCATTTGGATATAAGATATGTGTGAAGACAAGTTTCAAGCTCCAATTGATCCAACGTTTTATGCTTAACTGCGTTAAACCGCTGTAAGTTTGTGTCGCATAACCAGTGATGCTTGATCAAGCGGTTAAAAGAACTCGATTTGGGGTTAGGAGACTGGGTTCGATACTCGGGCTGGTCACATTTGTGAAAATTGTTACCATGAAGTAATGCATACGAAAAGATGATTGTCGAATGCTATGAAGAAGAGGATGCTAGATTCAAGTTTTATTAACTGTAAATTGTAAAAATATGATAATCTTCACCTTTTTTGAAGCTTTGTTCGACGAAATGTGACCGTCAGTTTGCTGCTGAAGCTGTATTCCCTGATACTATTGGGGTAATTGCGCGATGTATTAACCCCTGCTAGCTTTAAAATGGCTGCGCCTTAATTGCTCCTTTATTTGAAGGAATTATTGAAATCGTTTTTAAAAGACTTACATGCTTACCATGAGGCTTATTTTTTGGTGTTGCGAAGCTTGCATGGTTTGACGTCATCGCTACCTCAATGTCCAATGGGAAAGCAGGTAAAAGTGTTTCCACTTATAATTAAAACAATCGTATTGAGTTACGCATTTTTTTTTCAGTTGCGGGAAGTTTACGTTGCTTGTTCGCGAAATAACTTACCGGAGTATTCTGGCTACCAAGAAGCTTTTACTTTTTTGAAAGTGAGTTTAGTCCATTAACATGATCTAATTTTAATGCGATTACATTTCGTAAATGACGATCGAAAACTTCGAGAAAAATATTTACGGTAAAAATATATTCAAATTGCAGACAGTGAACACTGTTCAACCTTTCAGGTTTCATCAGGAAATTGATCGCATGCATTGAGAGCTGCAAGATCTTAATTCATTTTAATTTTATGCATTCACGTGATTTTGATACACCAATCATTTTTCCAGGTATCATCCCGTGATCAATTAATGGACAAATTGAATACATGCGTCCAGCATCTGAAGTCGGCGAAACGAAGTCAGTCCGCCAATGAAGACTTAAGCTTGTTCTCAGCTTGCCGGAAAATACATGTAACAATAGAAGCGTTTACGAAAATGGGAGAAAGTAAATTTTCTATAATCAGCTAATAGGACATTAGAACAGTGTAATTTTAAAGAGCTTCTTGAATAAGATGTAAATGATTAATTCAACCCAGATTTGTAAGTAGACCATAAGCTTGACACAAATTTAATACACCAATGCCCTTCAAAAAAATTAAGGTTTCAAGAAATAAAATGTTTTTGAGTTGAAGCGTTATTTAAAACAGCTATGATCCCACGAGATGTTGATTTGTTTTTCTTCCAAGCATCGTTGTTGCGGGCTTGAATAAAATGCTCGTTGCTCAGCGGTCATTAACCGCGCTGGCGGTTTTTACCGGCGAATTGTAATAAAATCAAAAACTTGCTGGACTTCGTAAATAAATTTCATTCTTGTTGACATAGCATCACAGTCGCTTTCTCATGATTAAAAAGCAGAATTATAAGATAGATCAATCGTAATGCGCGATGTGGTGCCTTGCTGGTAACATGGCCTGTGTATGGGCTTTGATTGGATTATTAGGCGTAGGCCAAGTCTTTAGGTCGAGCCAGCAGATCTTATCTCTGAAAAAAGTGGTGATCTTTATATTGTAACTATAGCACGGCGCAATATCCTGCTTACGGGTTAAAAAATAGCTAGTAGTGTTGCAACTCCAGCGCTTAACCAGTTGATCAATTCCGCGTGAAATAGCACGTTGCCAAATTCAGTGTTGTCAACTTGGATTATTTTAATGTAGATTTAGATTATTTTCGTATGATTTAGATGTAAAAAATACCCATTTAGATGTTGGATTATTTTTAGATTATTTTAGCATTTCATATAGATGTATTTTTTGCACTTGAATTTGGGCAAAAAATTGGACATCTGCGACGTTATTTTCTTTTTCTCGCTCCAGCTTGCTCTCTTCACCTGATTTTGCGCGGAAAATCGGACGTGAAGACTTTTTTGGTCTTCACCTGATTTTGCGTGGAAAATTGGATGTCTGTGGACGTGAAGACTTTTTTTGCTCTTCACTTGACTTTTGGCGTAATATTGGACGTCAATTTTCATTTACTCATTGAAAATATTACTTTGGTATGTTTAGATTATTATGTGGATTATTACTTCAAATTTAGATAATTTTTGATGAGATTCTGGATTATTTTATCTCTGAACATTTGGCAACACTGGCCAAATTATATTTTGTTAAAGGCAGGCTGAATTTTTTCTAGATCCCAGCAGTCAAAATGATGAAGAAGATACAGACGAAGACGAAGATAATTACGAAGAATTGGAAAGAGTTAAATATGCATATCAATTGCAAGAAGTGAGCATCAAAAAAAATCTTTTTCCTATACTTGCAGTAGTACGCCGAAGCGTGTAATGAGTGGCGGGGTACAACTCCGCGGTATAGCGCCTGGGCGACACGGAAATGTCGCAGCGGTGGCGAACGGTTGACGACAGGTCCGATTTGACCGGCCTGGAAAACCCAAGGCTTCCCGCGCCGGTGGCAATGTCTTTGACCACTAAGGCGCCGGTTGGTAAGAAGTAAGCATATTTTTAATCTGTTGACAAGCATTGTAAACAAATAATTTTTTCCAGTTACTTTCGCTAAAACTTCGTTTTTTTTAAATCGGTCACACCTCTACACCCAAGTTCTTTGATGGGCATTCATCGTGATAATGTATCACCGATAATAATTTCTCGATTACCGACATCGCTTGAAGAAATTTATCGGTATCGTTTAAGAGTTTTCAAGTTATCGATCTTAGTTCAAGACAGTCATCGTGCCTGTCTCTGCCAAATTTTGTTTGGCCTTACAATAAGCCTCAATGATGTCTTTACGTGCAAGGGCGCCTTGAAACCTCTTGAAAAATTCGCAAGATGTTGGGTGGAAATTTTGTCACGTGGGAACAAGAATTAATAAAAGTCTAAGACAGGAGAAAGGACTGTAAAACTGTGTACCTAATAATTGTGTGTTATGTAACTAGTCCAGACAGGGGCAAGTTCGCTTATTAGCTTGAGAAAATGTAAAGCTGTTTTATCGCCAGAGTTTTAGGTTGCTAGTCTATGATAATGTTTTTTTTGTCAATATTGCGGAGTAGTGTCATAGGTCAGTTATGCGGTAATGTTTCAGCTGCGTTTTCTCACATTTTCTTAGAGATTACGAAATCGGAACAAGTTGAAACGACAAAAAAAGTTGAGCAAATTTGAAAAACTACGACAAGACATATTGAATTACTTAAAAGAATTTTTTGAGTACGTAATATATTAATATGTGGTTGTTAAATCGAATTAATGGCCAACATGGTGTATTTGCTAAGCTCTGTCTGCGGTACTGATTAAGGAAAACCTTGTAGCAGCGAAGTCGATGGCAAAGGCTATAGTATGCTCTATTTAAGTGGCTCTTAACCTTCGTAACCCCTGTGAACTTTATTCTTAAAGATATTAGCTTGGAAACTTCTTGTCTGCACAACTGCGAAGGAGGTGCATTGCGTTTTGAAAAACTGACAATGTTGTGGCAAGGGATTCCGTGAGACACCTTGCTCAATTTGATTGAGACATTATTTACCTTAGTAATCTTCATGTAGTTAGTAGTTACTGGTCTGCTAGTCAGCAGCAGCGCTTATGGATTATGGAATCGGAGCTCGGTGCTTGCTTTTTACGTCAGTCATGACTTCAAGGTTGTGGTTCAATTCCTACCCAAGCTTTGGTGTCTTGTTTTGTATAAGACGTTTTGCGATATATTTGCTTAGCTAGCGCGAAATTGTAGATGTAGAAGCAAAACCTTAACCGAAACCGTAAACTCCTGTAGTTCTTGAGTTTTCAGGGGATGAAGTTTAAGGTCGGTTGTGGCTTAGGAATGTATCGACTGTGCGAATACCCTTTAACAAGATTCATGGCACCAGAAAATTCAGAAACTATGTTTTTCATTTTACTACTTACTACCTTGCCTGGCGCAGAAATCTGCTTGTATATGGCCATCACTGTTTAACTTCGTCCTGCGGTAGACTGATATAGTGATATAGGTTGATGATGATGATGTTTGAGATATCGATTTTTTCATGCAGGCATCATCTTCACCGAGTGCAATCTCTTCCTCTTTATGAAATCTTTTACTTTGAATCTTCAAGTGAAGTCAAACAGCATCTAATTGCAGCTCCCCGCCTAGCAATTCAAACTGCGTTGTCTGACCCTTTTAAGTATCTTAAGGTAAAGCAAAGTAGTTTTTCTATGAAAACTCTTACGATTCAAAGAAATCTTGTTAACGACATTTTAATGAAAGTAAAATTTAATGTTGACCAAAACATTGTTGAATACTAGCCTAATTCGCAATTAAATTTAGGGAAGCATTGATGGATTTGTTTTAATCCTGGATATCTTAATAAGCCCAATTTGCTCTGATCAATTTTAATTAAAATTTTTTTTCAGTGTTTTGTGCAGCTTCGAGTTTGCTACAAGCTTAGTCTTTTCCAAATCCATTTAGTCTGTTGTGTGTTTTGTACAAAATTGAGCTGAGCAAAGTGATTGTTGGCTCTGGCTAAATCATTAAGCTCTTGGCTGTTTTTACTACAGATCGTCGATACAGTATAAGCCAATATTTACATTTATTGATGATTCTCGAAAGATCTTTGAGGTAACAGAATAAGCTATTTGCATCTTCGTTAAACTGCTGTTGCAAAAGCTAATTTGTGCTTTAATCAATATTGCCGACGAAACTTTGGGGACGAAGATTTTCAAGGATTTGTGTTTTTAGGTATCTTCACTTGAGTCTGTAGTGTCAGGTATTATTCCTGACAACGCTCCTGATATATGCGTTGCGTATAAACTCCATAACGAATGTGGGACACTCATCAATCTTTTTGATTGGATGCAAGCTTTCCATACTATTTTAACGTCATCAGATGAAGTAGATGATGATGTAGAAGCCGAGATCGATGACGTGACGCAGTGAGAAAGCTGGAGTATTTTTAAACTTTCAAATATTATTAATAAGAAAAAAGGTTACTAAATTGTAGGACATGCCAGATCTTAGCGGAATATCCCAGTCTGTACTCTGCAGCCAGCCGAGTGTAACTTAAAATGCCATCGACTCCAGCCGTGAATCGAACCCTTCATGATCTACTTTTAATTTCGAGCGCAGTACCTATTGACCAAGACGCTGACGATTTTCCTTTGCAAGTTTGTTTTTGAGGATATAACTGAGGTGAGTTAATATCAAAAATCTGGTAAATTCTCTCCGAAGTTGGGCGTAATATTAATTTTCTTAACATTATGATGGAGTAAAGCACTTGTTTTGTTTTTTCAGAGCTCGATTCATTCGCGCGGTGTCGGAGTTACAATTTCTCGGGTTTATTCGACCAACAAAGCGAAAAACCGATCATGTTCAGCGGCTGACGTGGTCTCATATATAGCTTTGCTGCTTGAAAAGTTGTAGGTCTACCTGTTAGATAAATCACCCCGAAATTTTTAATCGATTACTTAAACCCCGAACTAAACTTGGTTCTTCGGAGCTTTTTAGTTAGTTGCATATTTATCCTATCACGAGAAAGCGATCAATGCGCTATACGAGCTCGCTTAGGAGTTGCCAGCCATCTGTCTACCATACCAAGATGGGGGAATCCCGCTAAGTACCTTTCCAACGGCACAAGTAAACTTGCCGGCTTGTTCTCTGCACTGTCCCTTCAATGCTGAGCGTCAAGCAGGGAAGCTGTGAATACCAATTTTTAGTCATTGGTTTGACCCGACTCGGAATCAAACCCGAGTCTACAGCTCAAGAGACAAACGCTCTACACCACTCGGCCATTTGAGCTTTTTGTGTCATAAGTTAGAGGAGTGCAAGTTAGGTTACATCTTCATTTTTCCAAAGATGTTCTTGTTTAAGCTATCAAATACAATGCTTGATTTGTTTTCCTCTTGTTTATTACCAAATATTTGAACGCTACCAAAGTTTATGGAGGTGATTATCAGAGATGTCCGTATGTTGCATTTTTGAAATGCAAACCTGAGGTCACTTATTTCCAATCAATCGCGTTATTTTTAAAATGCCCTTACGTTTTTCAATAAATGTTATTCGCACAAAGTTGTCAAAGCTTTTTGCCATGACCAGAATTTTATCAATTACGATACTGTAGTAATTACATTTCCTCCACAATTACAACTCTAGTTCTACTGTAAAATGAGTATATTCGATGGTCGCAAACTCCAAATGTCTTGTGAAACAATTCTCTAACAGTGAAAATGCAATTTATGAAAAAAAGCATGCTAATCGGTAACCTACTTGCTCTGAATTTTGGCTGGTTTGTTGTAACGATTTGTAAGTAGAGATCAGATCATCAAAACAATGTGATCTTAAGATCAAGATCACTTGCTATGCAGCGTACTTAGAGGTATTGGTTTACAAGTTGATGATAAGCAATGTAATTACCTAGCTTGATCTAACACAGAGATGGGCAAACTTTTCACACAAAGGGCCAAATTGGGAAAAACTGTTGAAGCCGCGGGCCGCACGCTGATTGGAAAACAAGGTGAATACTTTTTTTTGTGGAGATCACAGTGCAGGTACGAATGTGATCTCCAAAATAAAAGGTTTTCACCTCGTTTTTCATTCCAATTTTGCAACGTTGAAGGTTTTTTTTTTTTTAAATCACTGCCATCCGTGATCTCTAAAGGGAAAAAAAAGGTCTTCCATAAGTGCCGGCGGGCCGCAGTTTGCCCACGTTTAATCTAACGTATGAGGCAGTAATTAATCGCTCCTCACTTGTACATGAACATAATTTTGCACATTATAAGAACTGTAAGTTTTACCTTTTACAGTAGTTTTTAAACTATAGATTAATCTTGCTACTGATTATTTTATTTTTTGCGTAGGCCTACTACATGTCCCTGACTGACAACTCTGATTGGTAGCACGTTACCACATTTTGAGGTTATCATAAAAACATGATTGAACTGAAGTTTTATTTATATGAAAAACATTTGTCCATCCATTGACACACGTTTCACTATGTTGCAATGCATAACCTAGTATATACGCTTCGGTACCGGTGTTTCTGAGTTTAACAGATGTAGTTAAAACAGCCATTACGACCTAGAGACCGTTTCATTCCATTTAATAAATGGTAATATAAAACCATGGATTAAGCTGCCTAAAAATATGATATTATGATAACTCAGTACTTACTGCCGTCTACTTGCAGTAGAAATGTTTACAGCAGATCTTGATCTTAAGATTACTTGAAATGCGTCATCTTGAAGATCAAATCATCGAAAAACATTGTGATCTTGAGGATCAGATCACGATCTTGATCTTAAGATCACGATCTAATCTTGAAGATCAAGATCATGCCCGAGTCTATTTGTAAGTATGATCCGTTGGAGATATATGGTCATTACCAGGTATTTATAAAGAGTGGTTTACGTTAAAATGTTTAATGAGGAATCGCACTTCCTCTTAACTCGAGTGCTGGGTATCGAGTTATTAAACTAAACTACCGAAATATCGTGCTGTTGGTATAGGCTAAAAGTGCTTTCAAAACATGACATTCACAACGCGATGGATGCCAAGAAATGGACGAGCACACGTAAAGGTTATATTTCTGCTGTCGGTACCGGAAAACGAATTTTCCACGGTTGTTCTGAGCTGGAAAAATTGTATTTGGAGCTTGTAGGTATTAGGTTAGGCTGTTTTTGCCCAGTCAAGAATTGAGATATTCGGGCTATAGGCCCAACCGTTTTAGGTTGGGGTTCAGTTTAGGTTTGCCGTTGAACCCATGTTTGATTTTTTTGTAATTACCAAATCATTTTTGTGGAGTGTGGCAAGTAGGATGCTTGTACGGTTACTGCTTGGTACTCTGGTACTTGGGCAAATTCTCAAAGTATATATGTAGTGACATAGTCACTACCAATGTATGATAACTTATAAACTTAATTGGCAACACTGTATTATAATCTTTGATGAATGCTTCTTGTTCTTTTGCGGGATAGGAGCTAGGCTAAAAAATAGGATGCTGTGAGTTAATCAAAAGAAGAAAGCAAGAAGAGTGTGTTGTAGAGGTGAGGAGTGCCCTACAGCATATGGCGACCTCGCCCGACATATAGACTACTCATAGTTCAACAGTCATAGATTTAACATATTGTAGGGATTCATATTTGCTCTATCAGTATGGTGTAATTCGTATAATTTTGTTTTAAAATGGACAAATAGCTAGTACAGGTGTGATGAACTAGATGACCAATCTTGGTCTTTCTATCATTCCTTCCTTGCTGGTGCAGTTTTAAAATGAATAAACTGCTATGTGAGATGTTTTTACGTGACTCTTTACTACTTTGGAAAAATAACAATAGATTCAAATTCTATCAACTGATCAATACAATTGATAACTAGACAACCGTTACTGGTCATAAAATTTCTTGTAAGCATAGAATTGTCTATTTGGAGCAATGACTTACTGGCAACTTTGAAATCGCCCAAGGTTGATTTGCTTGCATACAACAATCAGTGTAGCAAATGGTTAGTGAGCAAAAGATGTAGTCTACATTTGTGGTGAGCAATTTGCTTCCTGTCCAAGAAGATATTGACTTAATTACTCTTGACTACCAATTGAACTAAAGTAGTTCTGGGTATTAATACTCACTACCTAGACTATATCGTTCCACATCTCTTCACATTTTCTGAGCTTGACTGTTGGAGACTCTGAATTTTAGAAAATTGATTTAGATTTGCTCATACATTGTGCTCTTGTTTGATTTAGTACCTCTACATGTAAATTGATCCGCTTTGTAAAGTTTGTACTGCCAGTTGTATACTTTATGCTTGGAATTCATGGTTCAACTATGACTTCACAACCGCCAACGGAAGAGCAAAAATATGCTGTATTTTCACCATTATCTGTTCAAATATATGCTGAGTCCATTGGTCTTCCAATTCTTCCTGATGATATTTTGAGTCGTTTAGCTGAAGATGTTAGTTATAGGGTTCGAGAAGTGGTCTCCAAAAGTTGTGAATTCATGCGTTGCTCCAGAAGGAAAAAACTGAAATCCACAGACGTTGATCGAGCTTTGAAGTGGAGCAATGTTTCTCCCATGAGTGGAGTTGGTGACTCATTAAGCTTTGAATCAGTGGAAGGAATGTATTACACTGAAGACCCTGTAATGGATTTAAAAGAGATGGCTCTGGGTGATGTCAAGCCCATACAAAGGTGTCCAATCTCTATGTCCAAGAAGTGGTTGCCTCATTTATGTTTACCTGAGACACCATCTACAGGTCCAGGTATATTTTTTTCTAATTTGCAAAGTTTTCTGCATCGGTTTTAAGTGTATTTGTGTAATTTGTATTTATGTTGGCATTAAAAAAACAAAGCAACAAAGTGGCTATTGTTACAGACTCGAAACATTTGTTGCTTAAGGTTATTTTATCACTTTGTCATGCTCCCGGGGAGAGAGTGAAGGGATAATAAAATAAACAAAGTAGTTATTTTTACTGTCATGCAACCTTAGCCACTGCCATAAAGCAAAACCATCACCTAACTGCATTATTTTCTTGAAGTGGCATACTGGTGCATTGTTTCTAGAAAAGAAGACTCGTATGTTCTTGTTTTGCTTGTTGTTGTGGGCTTAGACTTATTTGGCTTAATCATTGTCCGACACGTTGCAAAAAATTAAAATTTCAATACCTTTCCTTAAAATTAAAATGCTTGCAATTCTTCTGGACGGGTTACACTTAACTCTTGTGCTGTGGACTTCAACCGCTGCAACTCTTTTTTCAGTGTCACAATTTTGTTTTGCAGATGCTGGTAAATTTTCAAATGGAAACATCTCCGGAGATCAGCAGCACTTTGACAGCTATTATACTTCGCTGGTTGAATGCATTCTCAGTGATAATGATGCTTTATTTGAGCTAATACTGAATGATATTAGAACCAATCCCAGAATAGGTCCAATCATCTCATACTTTGTGAGCTTTCTGTCTGCAGCAAATGTTGTCAGTCATGATCTAACCAAATTATCACGAATGCTGTTTGTTTTGAAAGCCTTGCTTGCCAACCACTACATATCAATCCAGCTGTATTTAAAGCCGTTGTTGAAGGCTGTAATCTATTGCGTCGTGGAACCATTGGCTGCGTCCATAAATCCACTAAATGACCATTGGCTTGTACGAGACTATGGAGCTATTCTAGCTGCTGAATTAATCTACAGACATGCAACTGAAGTTGATGCTTTGCTCGAACACACTCATTCAGTTATTTGTGATATTCTGCACGATACTACCCGTCCACTGTGCTCGCATTATGGCGCTATTATTTTAACTGCAAGACTTGGTGTTGTATCGATAAGAAAGCTTCTGTCACCAATCATGGCTAATTATGTTACTGCTTTTTTGCAACCGATCATTGAAGACATATCTTTTGATAATGTTCATATGAAGAATGATGCTCAGATGGTTTTCGGAGCTTGCATGGTTTGCATTGAAAGACTGCACTATAAAACGATTCCTGATATCGGTTTAAAGTTTTGTTTTCCGAATTTGAGTTCAGAAATCACCGATTTGTTTGGCGATGCTTTGTCTGTGAGGTTACCTCTTCATGCATTAAGCAAAGTTAAAGAAGAGGAATCAAAAAACAGTGTTTCGAATGTGACGTTATCGTGGCAGCATTACAGCTTATCTACCGGCAGTGGTTTTAACGTAAAACTGCCTTCAAAACGAAGAAAGATGCTGTTAAAGGACATATTTTTACCTACACCTCAGTTAAGACGTTACACGCCTATACGAATCGCATTTGGGGTACAGAGACCGCATACTTATCGTAAACATATATCAAAAACTGATTCTCAATATGTCGCCGCTCAGCATCGATTACATTTAGTTCGTAGAATTGTTACTGCCCCGAAAAGAACTGCCCCCTGTGGCGTTTTGGCTTGGTTATGATACACTCCATCTAATCCTTATTGCATTTTTCATTATTTTTGATAATTTTGGCTTTACTGAGTTGGTGCGGCTGTGTGTCCCGGCTCCTGTTCAAGCCATTCACTTAAAAAATGTGGGCCCGTTCGTACTGATTATGATAGTTTTGGTACGTTGAATTTGATGGTTTTTGGTACATTGAATTTGGGCCCCTTTCATATTGATTTTGATGGTTTTGGTACATTGGAATTTTCGGTCGATAGCTCATAATAGTATGGTTATTTAATGGGTTACGAAGCAACTGTCACTTAGCTTCGCATGTCCACTACGATTTTTCATTTCTCTTTTGGTTTTCTACTTCCTATGATTGGAGTTAAAGGTTTCGACTTTTTTGTGGCTGTTTTTTTACTTATCACTTTGTGAAAATCATGGCATATTTTTTAGTTAGCACGATTGTTAGCGCAGTCGTACTTGTGTAATTTGACTACATTACCTTACTTACAGCTACTTAATACCGAGTGATACGATGAATGGTTTTAATACAATTTTGAAAGTCTTTCGTATACTTAATATTACTTATCCTAGAATCAAACCAGTTTCCTCACTGCAGAGCGAGTACTTGTCAGAAGTTCTGTGTTCACACTAAATGGAATTCTGCAAATGCAACAATTGAATGTTGATCTTAAAAAAGCGATGTCGTGATACACTGCACGACTAGATCGGCGTTGTGACGCCTAACCTAAGCTTTAGACATTTCCTGGCCAGTGCCCAACACTAAACCAAATCTAAACTCTATCCCAAAGACCTTGTCTCAGCGTCAAGCAGTCTCACGCCTAAAACTGCTGTCTCGGCCTTAACCACACTTTTACAAAATGGGTTTTCAACCTTTGCGTTAATTCATCGATTACAACGTTTCTGCGCAAAATGACTAAATTGCCACAGACAAATAATCAAATTGGGGGTATGAAATAATGTAACTAAATAGCAACGATCCAGATTAAGCTATTATTGCATCATTCATTGGAAAATTCCGAAATGAATTACGAGCATCAGCTAAAAGTTATCTACTCAATTTACTTTGGCAAAATATGATTTTAATGACTTGGTTACATACAGCAAGAAGCACAGACGCCAAATCACAATTTCAAAGAAAAAAATCGGACGGACAATAAAACACAATAACGAAAAATGTAAAAAAAACATTTGCAACAATGAACCGAAATAATTAAATACTTTACGAAAAGGCTATGTTAAAATCAGTTGGACCGCTCCAATAGTTTATTCGATCTTCAAAAAGGTTTAGTAGTCAAAACCATGAGGCAAGCCAACATTTGAAACCGACACAGCTATCAAAAATTCAAAGTCTAAAATTTAAATCAAAAGTGAGCCACTTCAAAAAAAACGTAGTTCAATTCGCCAGTATTTCAATAAAATACCTCAACTATAAAAATCAAATCTTCATTATACTCACGGTATATGCTGAAGCGTGGAACGAGTAGTAGGGTCCGTCTCCGCGGCTTAACGCCTGGGCAACACAGCTCCGAAGAAATGTCGCAAAAGTAGCAACACTGTTTCCGATTTGACCAGCCCAGGAATCGAGTCCCAGACCTCCCACACCCGAAATGTTCTACAAATGCGTTAACCGGCGGGTTGCATCGACGAATTTAAGCGATTAAAAATGGTATTTCATTGCACAGATACAAAACTTTCATGTGTTTTGTGATATTCAAAACGCTAAGACTCAAAAATGTACATCAAAATTTCGAGTAAAAAATTTGACAAGATTAAAAAACAAAGCAAAACTAGATTTTGAAGAGAAAAACAAAGTTCAGGTTTGATCAAATCGTATTCATAAGAAAATATAGAGCCCACTCAAATATTTCATAAATACACTTCTGAAATAATGTCACCGTAGACATGACTTTAAGTAATTATTAATAGTGGTTAATAGGTCCACTGGTCCAGCTTAAGACTATCTAATTATTTGTTGGACCTTTTACAAGTGAAAGAAGCAAGGCCCTTGGACTTTTGAAATATTGGCCCAGCCAAAGGAATCCACAGACAACAATACAAAAAAATCAAACACGATTAAAATATATTAAATGCAACTTAAAAAATTGTAAAAGCTTTAACCAACACGGAAAAGTTGCAAACGAGCTTTAATATCTGAAAGGATTGCTGTAACCAGCACGAATGCGTGTGAGCTTGTAATATTTTTACGAATAACCCAAAGTCGACTAATTTTCAAGGTTGCTGACATATAATTTAATAAGCGAATTAAATGAAGCTTGAAGCTGATGAATTCACTAATAGATATTTTTTGCGAAATACACAGGCACCGGCGTAATATCGGTATTTCCACGATTTTTGATATCAGTATTCGCGTAGTGTTTACGCTGAAGAATCGTTTTTGCATCAACTTCCAACACAGCTTTTATACTCTCGGTCGTTCAGCACGAAAACTGCACTATGCGCCATCTAGCAGGCAGCATCAATCTCAAATGTTACTGCTGGATATTGCTGTTAGCTTGAGATGGAGTACTGGCGTCTGATAGGAAGAGGTCAGTTTTGATCATCGAGAAGTCATCGTCCATCATAACATCAGAAAACTACACAAAAAATTATCATCGTGTCAATAAAACTTAAAAGTTCAACCAAAGCATCGAAATTGTCGCAGCAACACAAAACGACCCTAAATATCACCACAAACAAAGCTTTGCTATGCGGCGTTTTGCAGCGTAAGCAGTTCCACTATTCCATATCCATTTTGTGATGAGCCTACAGTAACCGTTGCACATCTTTCCGACGTTAACTTCCAAAAGACATGGCCTAGCGGTCCGCGCGCAGATGACAGATCCTACGTGACGGGTTCGATTCGCGACTGAAGCCGATCGCATTTGACATATTTACTGGGTGGCTGCTGAATCAAAGAGCGCAAATTCATTTTGCACTCTCCCTTAATTACTGCTGAATTTTCACTAAATATAATTTGAAAATAACCTCAGTTATCTCATTGAACAGCAATGTTTGCGAGGAACAAACTGATGCACTAATGGCAAGCCTTGACGGGCACTGCACCATGAATTATCCGGCTCAGAATCAAATGCAGTATTTCGTGCTTCTAAGGACAAATAACAACCGAAGGTAAACAGCTTTTTTAATTTACATTCAATGGACTTTTATACGACAGTTTGGTTGAGTCTTCAACCATGTACAACACGAACCGCGTGATTTTACTTACCGTATTAGTATCTGCACCGGCAAGTAACGCTCCAAAACCACCTTCTATATTGGACAAGTCGACATTAGAAGGATTGTCAAAGTTATAAGTTGAAATATCCATTTCTGGAATACCTGCAAATAATTGATACGAAGTTAACAAATGCCACCGCCCACCCTACTCTGTGCACACAACTAACTACGAGAAAGTGCATCACCCTATATCAACCTTTTTTAACACTAAATTACATATGGGCATAACGTAGGCCTATAAGGACAGCGGAATAACTCATTGTTTAGGTAACCATGCAAAAATTAGAACTACACAGAGGCGGCATATCAAGACGAAACAGATTAGTTGTGACGAAAACATGCTGATTTGTTGAGTCAACAGATCACATGCAATGCTGTCTTAGAACCAATCACACGTACCAACTTTTTAATTACTCCCGCAATTGTTTTAAACCTTAAAAAGCAAATTTCCCAAACACCTAGGCAACCTAACGTGCACCGCTGATGACTACCGCTAAATTTATGCTGCCTAAACAATAACATCCAGTTTCGAGAATTTCGGTCAAACAATTATCATTTTTTTACCGTACTCTAGATTTTAATCAATGCAATTCTTGCGTTTCACTTACCAGTATTATCTAATTTGAGTTCTACGTTTGAATCTGGTGCTTGTTGCATAGACGCAGAGTTAGGAGATGTAACATTGCTCTCCGTACTACCAGGGGAATAAATAAATTGAGTGAAAGTAGGCTGGTTGGGAGACATGTGCTGCTGTTGCTGAGGAGATAGCGCATTCACGTCGACTGTGAGAAGCTACAAGAACAATCAAAGCGGTTACTTTAATAAGATTCAGCCATTGTTAATGTTTAATTAATGTTGTTATAACCATTTTCTTAAATCCGCTTTCCATGGGAGGATTTTAGGAAAAAAGACAGTGTGGAATGTTGAAATTTCGCTTCCACGGCAAAGTCATGGGTTTGATATCGACAAAACTTCATCGTTATTTGATAAGACGTTGAACACTATGTTGAAGAGGAACGTAACAAAAAGATAAACTTTGAAGATTTTAAAGTGAGCGATGTGTTTAAACCAACGGAATGCTTAAAAATCAACCATCACTCACAAGTGAGTTAGCTTACTGTCGGCAATTACCACCACCAACCCCCGTTTAAAAATCGATATTGCAACATTTTGACGTTCCAGAATTTGATTTGAAATTTTAACTGCACGAAGCATGAATTAATCACACATCCTTTGCAACGTTGACGCAGAGCAGAATAGCAAAATAGCTTCGATTCAGTGTCTTCAGTATGAGTAGAATGGGATGGCCTTACGATTGAACTTGAAATCAAATTTTCATATTACGGTAACACGCCGAAGTGAGTAGTAACGAGTAGCAAGGCCCATTTTCGCAACATATCGTCCGGATATCACAGCTTCGAGGAACATCGCAGCGGGGGGGAGCCGTTGACGACATTGTGTCCGATTTGGCCGGCCCTTGTATTGAACCTCAGACCTTCTGCACCACAAAAGATGTCATTACCGCCAGGTCAACCGACCTTACTAAGATTGAATTCACCTTAAACTGCTTCCTAACCTGTTGTCCTTGGAATGCAGGCTGAGGGGAGAGTTGGAAAGTGGCTTGGCTGGTATCTTGTTGCACGGTCATCATCTCTGGCTGAGCGGGGGTTTGGGGCTGCGTAACCATGACAACATGAGAGGGGGCGGGTGATGGCAGTGCATTATGGGGTAATCCGGACAACACTTGTTCTTCTTCTGAAATGCACCAAAAAAACTATCACTCAAATTAAGCTCATCTTTTTCTTTAACTGGAAATTAGCTATTGGAAATTACCGGTGATACTCCTAATAACACACATTATTAACTTTCAAAGTAAAAATAAAGCGGTGTGTGGTATTGTAGGGCCGTTGCTGAAGCGATGCAAAGCATTAGGAACTTCTGCAATAACAAAAATGCATTATGCAAGCGATCTCAACACTTAAAAAGTAAGAGATTTATGTCGTAAAACTTTTTCTAAAACGTCAATTAACTGAACTGCAAAATGAGTGATTGAACAGAGCAAACTACCTGAAAAATGGTGACTCTACTTGGCTCCTTTTGGGGGAGAGGGGTGAAGTAACTAGACAGAATGAGACTCAGATACAGGCAACTACGTCTTTTGCATTCGCTATTCAGATCTTAATGTATTATATTCTAGCAATTACAAACTATTGAAATAACTAATGATGGCATTGTCGTTGAATAAAAATTTTCTTTAGTTTCACGAGCTTTCCAGGACGAATGCTCTCATTGCTCTCTTCTTTTAAGAAAATTTTTAATCGATAACAGCGCCATCATCAGTTATTGCAAGAAAACTAGGCGGACACGGCTAAAACTTATTTTCAATAAAACTATTGAAACTAACCTTTTGTGAATAGAGTAGAAGTACCAGAGTTGGGAGGATTGGGAATTAATATATTCATAATCTGCTGTTTCTCAGCCTCGTCATTTCCAGGATTGATGCCATGCTGCTGCAAAGCTGACTCCAACTCCTACATAAATGTTCAAATGAGTCTCAAGGGAAACTTAAATGTGGGTTGATATGAAGAAATCATGAGCATCACATTTTCACGTAAAATAATGGCGTAGTGGTTAAAGATATCGCTAACAAAGCGGAAGGTCATGGGTTCGAATCCCGAACCGGTCAAATCGGACACTGTCGCCATCGGCTCGCCAACGCTGCGACGTTTCTGTCTTGCCCAGGCGCTATGCCGCGGAGATGGGCCTCGCGACTCGTCACAACGTAATGCTGTGAGAACAACAAAGGCTTAGAAGTTTTTAAGTATAGAAGCTTGCACCTGTTTTCAGTGATATATCCCCTGAACTGTGAACTTTCATCGCAAAAAACTACATTTCACTCACGCAGTGATCAAACGCACCCTTCAAAGATCCGTAGTAATGAAATCACGGCACTGAACTGTATCGAAATCGATAAAAAATAATGCACAATCTACATTAGACAGATTGAATGCATAGGTGATTTGCAGTACCAAATCTACTGATGGCAAGGTAGAGACAGATCTAGATTGGACGTAATAAAAAAATTTTAACTGTTAACACATATTGAGCACCACGCCAACTTTGAATGCTATTTTATTCTTGAAAAAGACTCAACCGCGAAGCGAACCCAGTTTCCGAGTTTCAACGATACACCTAAATGCCAATTTTTTCTCAACACTTACTTCTACGCGAACGAGAAGCTTCTTATTTACGGCTTCCATTTCCTTATTCCTCTGTTCAACTTTACGAAAATGCGCTTGTTCGTTTTGCAGTGTCCGAATATAATCAACGGCTGCTTTTAATATTGATCCTTTATTCCATTTCATTTCTCTGGAAAAAATGTTAAATCATTAAAGGTCCGACTAAGGTTGGGAGATATTAACTTTACTAGTACCATACACTGTCAATACAATTTTGAGGCGTGGTCACCAAGCCTCCAAGCGAAACAGTCATGAACGTAGAACTGGTGAAGTTGTAATAGCAAAAAAATTTACGATTGTGCACCAACAAAAATACCGTGTTCTGCTGCGATTGCACGACGACACCAGAAGCTTGGCTGATCACTGCTAGCTTCTGATCTGGGACTGTGCAACTGCTTGCGTGATAAAAAGATAGACTCAGGAGCTGTTTACACTTGCACCGGAATGGTGATCGGCCGAATGTCGACGACAGCTTTAGAATTAACAGCAACCGCAACAAAACAAAATTAAGTCTCTATTTATCAAAGTAGGTAGATGCACTTTTATTGATGGCTAAAATATAAGCTCGCGATACACAGACGCTCATGAAACAAACTAAAAGCACGACGAGGAGGAGTGAAAGACCATGAAAGTTGTCGAAAGATGAAGCCGTTGCCGAGTCTGCTCCTCCTCAAGTCCCACGATATATTACTGCTTCTCTTACCGACTACGAAAAACAATCGTAAAGTATGAAGGTCTACATGCAATTTTGCTTTCTAGCTTCGCTCTATAAACTACTTACGGGTCTAGTGACTTTGGTACCATTTGTCCAAGCTCTTTGATTCTATCGTTAATGTTGTATCTGCGACGCCTTTCGACTAAAAATTAAAATACAAAGTTTTTGATCGCACCTAGCTAACAGAGCAAAATGAAACAAAAACTGATAGAATGTATATTACAAAGTTGTACAGAAATCGATTAAAAAAACGTACGTAAGCGGGTAGAAACTAGGTATGTGCCGAGTCCAGTCCGAGCACTCGGCCGAGTAATAAGGCATTACTCGGATTCGGCCGAGTATTAAACCATTATCACTTTTACCTCTTTTTGCTTTTTATCCGACTTAGGGTCGAAATTAGGACTTCTACGAACGCGATGATCTTTTTCTTTTTTTTTTTTTTTTTTGCTCTTCACTTAATTTTGAGTTCATATTTTGACGTCGTAGATACTCGGATTCGGACTCGGCCGAGTAATGCCGTGAATACTCGTTACTCGGCGAGTCCGAGTAATTTTCCTTGAGGCACAACCCTAGTAGAGACATCTGTAACTCCTTTCCTACTTACTTATATTATGATTATCTTTCTTGATTCTGTCTTTATTAAAAAGACGAATATCTTCCTCTGTTAATTCTTGCTTGATTATCGGACAGGATGAAGACACATTTTCCTGAATAATAATTGGTAATTTTTTGCTCGAATTCTGCGTGAAGCGACCCAATTCGGAAGGCGATACGGTGGAAAGCTGAAACATATCGTATACAAGAATAACCGACTAGCAGATAATCACAGCGACACGACTTAGCGGTATCAAGCGCAGGTTGCAGATTCTTTATGACGGGTTCGATTCGCGACTGGAGCCGTTCGCGTTTGACGTATTATACATACTGCGGGAGTGCGGGTGGCTGTTGACTCGAAGAGCGCAAGGTCACTTCGCAGTCTTTCTCAATGACTACTGAGTTTTAGTTCAATGATATGAAAATAACCTCAATGGACTCTCGAAACCGAGAAATAACTCAACAAAAATCTATCTTGTATCTTGTATGACGCCCAGGTGAAGGGCAGGACGTAAGAATGAATTGTCTAACTCAGTGGTTCTCAAACTGGGGACCGCTGTCCCTTGGAGTCCGCGAAGCAGTTTCAGGGGGACCGCAAAGAGGTCGCGGATTTCTAATAAATCATCCCATAAAATTGTGCTTGATTGGACATCGGCGGACATGATGACCTTTTTTTCTCTTCACTTGATTTTGCGTGGAAAGTTGGACATCTGCGGACATGATGACCTTTTTTTTCTCTTCACTTGATTTTGCGTGGAAAGTTGGACATCTGCGGACGTGATGACCTTTTTTTTTGCTCTTCACTTGATTTATGCAAATCAAGGACCGTGAAAGATAGAAAAAAATCTTTGGGGACCGCAAAGTCGAAATTTCTAAAAAGTTTGAGAACCACTGGTCTGACTTATTGCGTCAATTATTCCAAAATGTGGCTAATTTAGCCAAACACCATTATCAATAAATAGCAAGCTTTGGGTTTGCTTATTGGGCAAAAGCTTACAATAGGCTTACCCGACCAAAAATTTTATCAGCCGCAAATCAAAGCAAAAAATGAAATGAAAAAGCTCAAAAGCGGCATTTTTTAAGAAAATAAATCATAAGTACCCTTTTCAATAACAAGATGCTAAAAACAGGTGAATCAATGCGTCAAAAAATTGATCTATGATAAAAAATACTTTGGCCTTGCAGTCTCTCTATAATAATTATGCTTACAACACTACCACATTTGTTTCTGTAACTAAGCAAGTTATACTCACGGTGGTAGCGACTCTGTCAAGACGATGTTCTTCTCCTAAACTTGATTCCAAACTCACGATGTCATCAATAATATCACTGACCTGAAATAATAAAACCATATCAGAAATGTAGCTTGGGGACCAATAGTGTTCACATTAAAATCAAATCTTCATCATACTCGAGGTATTGCGCCGAAGCGTGTAACGAGTGGTGGGCTCTATCTCCGCGGCTCAGCGTCTGGGCAACTCAAAAACGTCGCGGCAGTGACGAGCCGTTGGCGGCAGTGTCTGATTTGACCTGTCCGGAAACCGAACCCATGACCTCCCGCGCCGATAACGATGTCTTAAACACTTCCAGCGCCGATGCCACTACGCTGACTGGCCGGTAACGATAATGCTACTAATAATGGTAGCAATAATGTTACCAAATTTAATTCCCCTCATAAGCAGTCACTCAACTGAGCAAGGGAGATACCCTACAGAGAGAATCGAAATAGCAGTAACTCCAACAACGGCTTCAACAAATCGCATTAAAATTTATCGCGTATAGGTTGCCTTGGTCGTTGGTTGTCCATTCATGTGTGAGATTTGCGTACTTCAGACGCCAAAACATCTACCAAAAAATTTTACGTCTTTCAAACACCTCTAGTCCATGTTGAAAACCTCTCTGTGGGGCAAACGCTTTGGCCATTTCATTACGTACCGGGATTTTTTTTTTCAATTACTCAATCCTGTTACAAGTCTGTTTAGCGGAGTTACGGAATCGATTATTAAAATTTAGGAGGCCTTGCGCGACTAGAATTTACAGAAAATTTTGCCAATGATTTTTTTGTAGCAGCCAAAAAAATCGAAATGTTAAAAGCAATGGAACTATAAAATCACCTATGTAATATCACCCACGAACCAATCAAATGCTACATCAAAACGGATTAAACATAAATATTTTGCTTCTTAATTCATAAACTTGTATATCTGAGGGGACAAATTTGAGGAAAATTCATGTACCTGATTACTCTGCTGGGTTAATTGCTGATGGCGCCTCCACGACCGCCACTGAGCACACTCATATTCATACATCCATGTCATGGTTTAAAGTAATTTATTATCTGTTTTTAATAAACTCTAAAACACCTCCCAAGATTAGAGAGCAAAATCTAGCGAAAACATTGCTGCAATGGAATTAGGCAGCTCACAAAAAAATCAAATCTTCATTATACTCCCGGTATTACGCCGAAGCGTGAAACGAGTGGCGGGGCTCATCTCCACGGCTCAGCGCCTGGCCAACACAGCTCCGAAGAAACGTCACAGCGGTGGCGGGCCGTTGGCGACACTGTGTCCGATTTGACCGGCCCGGGAATCGAAGCCCAGACCTCCAGCAGCGATAGCCATGCGCTAATAACTGAGTTAAGCACACAGCTAACTCAAAAGTCAAAGCCAGTGTAAAAACCAAAAAAAAACTTCTTAATTGTAAACCACTTTACTTCAAAATGAAGGTTTAGACTGCTACTACCCGTCAAAAACTTTTTTACTAAGTGCATTGTTTCATTCACAATCACACTGTCCCTAACAGCTGAAGTATTCCTCAAATTTCAACAGAAATGTCCGGCCAGTCGTATTGCTATTTTGAGAAAAAGCTTTTCTGCTTTTCGGGGTGAATATCTCCAAAACAGTTTCTACTTAAGAAATGTCATAATTTCTGACTAGGCTACCAAAACTTAGCTTCAGATCTGCACAATTGTTGTTGCACTCTCACTCACTCGCGTAAAACGACAGTAGAACAGGATACGCCCTCTATAATGCAAAGGGACGTGGATTACTAAGCATCCGCCCACAGATAACCGTCAGGTAGGAATAACACCTGCTAAGACTTTGTCCATGAAAGGAAAAGCAAAATCGCTTACACCACAACAACGTCATTTTTTTCAACCACAATCGTATTTTTCGAAACAACTTCCTTGTGAGAATATTAACTATATAACTGGGAAGTCAGTGACCAGCACAAATAGTAGCTACTTTGATAAAGGAATTTCTGAAGAATGTGCATTTAAGAGCAATACTAAAGAAGCTATATTACTTCCGCGAAGTCTGTTCGCCAAGAGAAAAATGAAAGCCTATCCGCCGCAAGCTGTTTTTATCGGAACTAGGAAAATGATCAAACAGACCATCGGATGGACTTCGAGAATAAACTATTGTTTGTGGTTCGTAAGCTGTCGACTCATCACCGATAGAAAAAATTGACCGGTAGCCTCGCTAGAAAATTTCATTCATGAATAACAATTGAGAATAGTATTTAGCCAGTGAGCCGTAACGCAAACTTAAACAAAAACATTCCACTATTCATGAAAAAGTTGCTTTCGAAAGCCAACTGGAAAAGTTTTCCAAAATTTCACAAGAAACGGAAAACTATTCAAGCATTTTGCAAAACAAGCCAAAACCACGAATGAGTGGGTGTGGGAGTACATACTACGATAAAAAACGGAGGATCCTAACTTAAGAATTACTAACACAATAAACAACTTGTTTTTCAGCAATTAAAGATGTACGATAGACTGCAAAACTTACAAGAATTTGTAGGCTTAGTAAATTTTGCGTGACAAACAACATCACGACAACGGAACACCAATCAATCGACTTCGTAATTTTAGCACGAAATTAGAAACAAAAACATAACGGCTAGAAACTCGGAATAATTAAGATACAAATTAGACCAGCGAATAGATAATTCGGTCTCTTGAACTACCCAACAGCATTCGCATTGTACGGAAAATAAAGCAAAATCTAAACATAAAAAGCACAGACATAATCACCTTTATTTAAACCAATTACTTTCATTACCAGTTTACTTCAGTCCATTTTTCAACGTTTAAATTTTTTCATTATTTAAAACTTCGTTTAATAACTTGTATAATTTGATTAATTTAAACACATGCTGATGGAAGTTGCATTTCCGTTGTATATTGCATCAATTTCTTTGAAAATTCTTGTTCAAATGCGCAAATATTTGTTTTTAACTGAAAGCGGAAACGCGATATTTATAGAAAAAACAGCAATTTTTTGCGTCTACGAGTTAGCAGTTGGTTGTAGTCAATGAGATAACAGAATGTTATAACTACTGAAAGTTATACACACATACACCACACAACAGTTGCTCATTACTTCATTAGTAAATAGAGCAGTAGAACATCACAGTGATTTATTATTAGAAAGTATCGCACATCCGAAAACATAGGCCTAATACAAGAATGAACCGCTCATGCACAAAACCAACGTGCTGCTGCGGAGACCTGCGCATCTAACTTTAGCCAGACTAATGGCGCCATCTCACGGATGCTAATTTCAGCGACATGGTACAAGCATGCCATGTTTACAAATTTCCACAGATAGATTGTACTTACATCGTTGTCACCAAAATTATCTGCAGAGGTAGATATCTTCAAACGAGCAAGAGGACTAGCAGGAGTTCCGCTATGAAATGCATCTGCCAAAACACAACATTAATAAAAATTTTACTTTCAGAGACAGAGGTTTTATTCCCTGTAGGGTTAAGCCAAACACTTTAGAAATCAGTGATGCAAACAGCTGGAGTGAAAATCGGTGAGGATTTTTTAAAAAAATTTATCAACGTATGGGGGGCGAAGCCCCCCAGACCCCCCGACAATTGCTTTGTTTTTGTATGTCCAGAGTCTTAATTTTATGGAAACAAGAGAATCGTAGTATCTTGCAAAATTCAGTGGGTGGAAACTGGAGAGTCAAAATAGCTGTCTTTTAAAACTACTTTGCTTACAAACCTTTTTTGCCTGAAAACGGGATTCGAGTGAAAAGCTGCATGAGTGCATGTGCCCGTAGCATAACTTTTCTGCATTAAAAATGTTTACATAGCTACATAGCTGCTCTTCTGAAACTACTCCAGTCTACTAAATGTTATCATATCTATCATCCTCGATGTGTACGACCGCAACCGGAGGTCTGGGGGCAGAGCTCCCAGTTACCAACGAATTTTTACGATTTTCACGTGGGAAAACACTCATTTGAGCAAACTTTTTTATGGAAAAAGGACATACCGGTACCAGCGGTGAGTGCAGTCACTACAGAAAATGCAAAAATAATTTAGTAGTCCATGTACAAAAGCAGGAGCTAGGCTAAAATAAGGGAAAGGAGGCTCTAACCACTATATAAGTAATTGTAGACTGACAGCCAAATTTTAGCAGATTATTACAAAGCCAAGAGGGAACCATGGCACCGTGCCCTCTCCCCCCTGCATGCGCCTATGCTGCTACCACACCGCAATTGAGGCTGTCATGGCGCAGCGGTTGAGAATATCTTTTGAACCAATACTATTGTTGCATAACAGACTATGGATATTAAGTTTGTGTCACAGTCATATTGAGAAGTGCGCTTAGGAACCCTCAGCCGTACGCCTATGACTGCAAACCATGTAGGCTACTATTAACTTTTTTGATTTTGATCTTATTTTTTAGCAGAGCGATTTTCTAAAAACCAGCTCAGTCAACGGCGCTGCAAAATGAATAGCTATATGCAGTATGTGATCAAGTCAGCAAGCAGATAAAACTCCAATTTCTCAATTTCCCAGATTTCAATAAACAATTGTACGAAAACGTCAAGGACTACAGTTTCCATGCTGAAAAAAAAAATTATCAAGAGTACCCCAGTAATCCAAAAGTTTCGAAATGGATTAAATTTAAACACTACTACTGCTGCTACTTTATTTCCAAGAAAATAATTCAATTTTTGCAGTATGAGAAAATTCAGGGCAGGGACTTCACATCATGTGTTTGGGTCATGCAAACACCATGCCAACAATTTTCTGTCTAAGGGCCAAAGAGCAATGTACGCGCTAAATCTAATTAATGAGTCAAACAAACTATTTTCCTCGTCGTTATCAAAAACACGACACTTAAGAATAAATATGCTATCATACTCTGATTATAGCATTCGATCACGATAATGAAAGCCATCACAACTTATCGATTAGTTTCATATAAACAACCTGAATATGCATTGTGCACCCCCAACCCCCTCCCATATACCCCTAGATTGTCTCAACAGATTTAAACGATTCACGAAAATGACTTTTTTGGCAACAAAATTGGCGAAATTCGCCGAAAAGCGGAAGATTCGCATCATTGAGAAATACAACAAATATGAGACGAAAATAGCTTGAGGAGAAAAAATAAAACCACAGTAAACCTCAAAACTGGACGTTTCGACAAAATAGATTCAGCTGCCATCATCAGCAGCGTAAGCAAGGCAGTACAAAACTGAATGCAATTACTGCAATCCATACCAAACTGAGACATGAAAAAATTAGTGATACTTTTACATTAAACTAACTTGAACGAAAATGGAACTTTCTAATATCATAATTCTCTACTGCAAAGCAACATGGTAAATACGCTGCAAAATCAATCTTTCACACGAGCCGGTATCGGATCAAATTTGACCAATACAATAAAAATGTGCCGCATGCCTAGCCGCCCATCATCAAATTTAGAATTAGTTTCCAAAGCATAGTCATTGCTCTAGTTGATCATATTTCTTCGAAAAAAAAAATACAACAAAACGAGCAGCAGCTTAATTAGAGCAATGAAAGTGCGCATCTAGCTTCTAAGGTGAAAGTTTTATGACATCAAAGCACCAAAACCATTTCACTAAAAGTGAAAAAGTGACATCAAAAGCTGTGCTATATCACTTACGCACAACTATGCTTTACTCAAAGCGCACTGCACGTTGATAAACCGGCATAACAGGAACCTCGGCACTCTGCAACACCTTACTTTAGACGACAAGCAAAACTAGGCAAAATTAGAATGCGACCAACTTAAACTTATATTATAGTTCCACCAACATTGGATTTAAAGTTTTTAAAAATCAAATTAAATCGTCACTATACTCGCGGTAGTACGCCGAAGCGTGTAATGAGTGGCGGGGCCTATCTCCGCGGCTTAGCGCGTGGGCAACACAGCTTCGAAGTTCGAAGAAATACCGCAGCATTGGCGAGTCGCTGGCGAAACTATGTTCGATTTGACCCGCCCAGGGCGCGAACCCCAAACCTCCCGCACCAATAACGAAGTCTTAACAAATGAGCTAACGGGCCGGTTTAAAATTTTTAGTACGTATGATTCAAACTTCAATTTTGTCAACATCATTCCACATTAAATACAGCGCGGAAACGTTTGGCTTTTAGGTCTGCTGCAGGTTAAGAGGTTGTCTTACATGGTAAAAGTTAACAAATGCTAATTTCAATTCCGTAACACAATTATATTAATGAAGTTTTTACCTCCAGCGCCACCTGCAGGTGCACTTGATTGGGGAGCAAGAATTTGCCTGATTACGTATTTCGACCCATCGTGGGACTGGCTAAGAAAGTCCTTCACTTGATTACGTTGTGTTTCACGCACATGATATCGAGTTGGATTTTGCAATCCAGTTTCGACCTAGAAACGACATTGAGTTTTCACACAGAGGTGTCAATCAAATCGCCAAAAATTTAAAGTAAGTTGATTGTTCAAAAGATGCTTTTCTCCTTACTAAGTAGGCTTGTGAGCTGATTGACGTTCTTCGAAGCCATCGTGTCACTGTCTAGCATATTTTCACAGCCAAATTGGCGTAATTTGCAAGCAGCTACGAAATTAACCAGTTGATTTGGGCTGTTTTTGCCTGTTTTGTGAAACGATGGAAAGAAGAGTACCGCCAATAGCTTGGGATATGCAAAATGCCTTTCAATAATTTCAATGCTTGCAGCAAACAATATATGTGCTTCAAAAACCGCGGCTAACAAAGTGAAAATTTTTCACAAGATTCACTTTTTGCAATATGATCAGCATAAAATACTGACAAAGCATGAAGCATAGTGGCATTTATAAGAAAAAGTATTAAAAAAAATTACTACGATACATTACTGCGTGACCTTCAGTTCAACTCCATGCAATTACAGCAAAATACTTTTAATTAAGCTGCATGCGAATATCCAAATTTCCTATAGCGCACCATGAATTAAATTAAACTATGAAATTAAATTTATTCAAGTTTACCGGTAGTTACAACTTGAATAAAAAAATGTTGATTAATATTTATAAAATAGCTGATTGATGTCCTAAACAAACGGTTCAAAATCTCATAAAACGATCGTTTTAATACAAAAACTGCAGGAAATAGTAGAGTTAATGTCACATTTACGATAAAAACACAAGCACTAGGTGCGCGTCCAACATTTTACAGTTGAGCTCAAACGTGAAACGGAAGTCCTAAAACAGAAAGCGAAACTTAAAGCGAAAAAGAAAAATCCCTTTGGGAACATACGTATTGTCAAAGCACTGTTTTAAGCCCACTGATGCAAAAATGAAGATCAATGCCATTTTAAACTATCGGTAAAAATATTGATTATTCTCCTAGAAAAGACAGTAAAAGGTGCACAAATGCAGTCAGATTGTGTAATCATCACTGCACACACAGTTTGGTTATACTTATTGAAAACACTTCGTCTATGTTTGGGGCTAGAGACTAGAACCAAGGTTTAAAGCAGGAATGGGGAACCTGCGGCCCGCTTAAGTTTTGAATGTGGCCCGCTGAAAATATTATGCGATCAATGTGGCCCGCTAAGCTGTGCCGGTTCCCCACCCCTGGTTTAAAACATTTTGTTGATGTAGTCAGTTTCTGGTAATGTTGTGTGCAAATATTTCTTTAAGAAGTTCAAGTTTGCAATTACTGCGCTAAGGTTTGATTCTTAGGTAGCACAAATCTACTATAGTGCTACAACTGCTAGCGACTCGTCACTGTGCCAGCATGCTGCTACTATAATATAGTTATGCTGTCTTGAAATCGAAGCGTGAAACTTCCTCACAAAAAGCTGAAGATATATTCAACCTTAGGTAAGTGTGCATCATCAACTACTGATTTTTAACAAATAAACCTAAGTCAAATATAGTGCATACTTAGTTGTTAATACTTTTAAGATGTAACAATAGTAATTTAGACTAATTTGAACACGACTTGAGAAGAAACGTTTCGCTTAGTAAACAAATTTGCAAGTCATGGTTAATTAGTAGTTGGGAAAGCAGGGGAGTTCCGCCGGCTTATAAACATGGCAAAACATATGTGATATATTTACGTATATTTACGTAGAAGGAATTTTTTTCATTAAGAAAAGTGGACATTGGCAAACCGGGCCAAATGACTCAAGGGTGGCTCTGACGACTGCAAGCATGCACTGTCGTATCATAAAATAAGAAAGCACACCCATGTGAAACGCAGTGCAGTTTAATCGACGTATCAACAAAAGGGACTTTTTAATGGCTAATGTGTGCTAAGACAATATTAGTGTTAAACAGCTTTCAGGAAAAAGGTAAAGGACATACATTAGCTTTGTGTTGGTGTGGGTGAGTATATGAAAACTGAAGAAGTAAATCTACGCACGAGTTTCTCAAGATAATCCAATAGTCATACGATGAAATATTTTCTCGCATTTTAACACATCAGTTACTGGTATTTTGAAAACATGAGAAGTAAAGAGCTCAAATACCATGCAAATTAAAGCTAAATTTTGAATAAAACTCTTTAAATCAGACGAAATAAACCTTAGCCCCTCATCAGGTCTACAAACGGATGTTTGACTGCTATCGAAAAATTTATCATAAAAATTCGATCTTGCCATTTAGCTTGAGGAGATACAAATGTAGGTAAGTTGGTTTTTTTTTTTCGCAAGTAGTAAGAGCCTTGTGCCATGAACTATTGGGCCAGACCATTGCGAAACTGAACTCTGGGAAAAACAAAAACGAACGTCTTTGAAAAAGCTAAGAATTTAACATCTTTTCATTTCTTACCTTTAAAACTTGTGCAGGCAGAGCAGGCTTTGTTACAACATAAGTAGGCAGATTGACTGCAGAAGTTGCTGAAGTTTTAGCAGATGATCCAGTGATAAATCTCTTCTGATTTTGCCGCTCTTCTTGTATAATCTAAACAGGTCAAGCCGTGCAAGTTTTTGGCTAAGTATGCTTTGATTCATTTAGCAAATATACTGCATAATTACACACACAAAAATGACAAAAACCAGAATAAACAAGAAGTATGAAAGGTCAAAAACAAATTGCTTTAAAACGAAATAGTTGGGAGTTTGTTAACAATTTTATTACAAACAATGTAGCCAAGAAACAGCTAAAAATACTTGAACAGACGTTTCGACTTACATCTGGTGCTATCGTCAATGCTAAAATCCTATGCTAAGCTGGGTCATAAGCCATGATGCCAAAAAGAATGAAATTGAGACAGAACTCAAAGTTGTATTGTTTGTAACAAAATGGTTTCAAAATTTAATATATAATGAAGCAGCTACACTTGCTTCAAAAATTATCAAGCATAAATCTAAAATAAAAACCAAACGATTTCTTTTGTGTGTAAAGTTGATTTAGGTTGTAAAAAATTAAAAACAGAATTTTTTTATTACTGCAAGCATCTGGACCATTTTAATGACAGTAGCCAGTTTAACCAATTTTACTAATCTCCACAAAAAGTGTTTGGCTTCCTTAGTTCGTCTTTCTGACTGTTATTAAGCCACGTCTTTGCAGTTATCAGAAAAAACATTGTCATACCTGGTCCCTCTGCAACTGCATTTTCAAATTTGCTCTCATTCCCGCCATGTTGGTATCGGCTTTTTTAACCCTGATAATCCTGCAATACATAACATTAATTTTCGATTCATGAAGTAGGTCTTGCTTTCGGACAATTTTGATTGTGACTAATGTCTATAAATTTATAAAATGCTTTGAAAAAATTCAAAAATCTGCGTTATGACATTCACTGCAACAATCAACGGCTACCATTCATATAATTTGCACTGGAAAAGTTATACATACAACTAGTAATACACTAAACTTAACAGAATCCCGTTTAAATTGGGAAATCACTTGAAAATGATTACACAGAGCTAAAATATGATGCATAACAAGATGAATTTACACTTAAAGAGTACGCTTTTGCGAAGCTACCTGCAATTTGATTGTCATAAAAATTCATAGATTTAAGTCAAAATGTAACCACTGGCAAGTTTTGAAAATCCATACACTGATACTGCTATATAAAAAATGACTAGCACTACCAGATCCAATCACAAAAGTTAATATATTTCAATGGTAGAGCTTAATCAAAGGCTGACTAGGTTGCTATGCTGTGACAATTCAGCAGTAGCCCAACAAAATGTGAGACAAATAAACGATACTAGTGTACATAATGCACCATTTACAGCAAGAACAAAAAAGTAAATTACATGGGGTATACATGTACTAAACTGTGACAAAAAAACAGATTTCTACTGAAAATTGAAGTTAGAATTTACAGGAGTTGTTTTAGATTTGCGAGGTTTGGGGAGCAAGACATAGTATCACGTTAAAAAACGTATTGGTGCCGGTATATAGCGTATTTAGAGAAAAATGAAAAAGATGAAAATATATCATTTGTATGAAAATCAAAATATATCATATGTGGTACAAAGCATGCAGAAAAGAAAAATACACCGGACAAGATAAGTTAGAATTGAATAGGATGATAACTGCTGAAGCAAGTGGACAACTTCTGAGAGGAAAAGTGGAAATGAGATGCTTTAGAAGTTAAAGAACAAGGCAGAGCTGAGAAGGCATAAGGAGGATAAGCATCCAAACTAAGGATGCCCATAACCTAAACAAACCAAGAGACTGAGCAAAATTTCAACAAGGATCCAGCCCTTCCAGCAAATAAGAACAACCAAACATGAATCATCACTAACTTCCACATACAAAACATTATCAAGATTTGTCAAGGCACAATTTGTGGTAAGCAGTAAATTATAAAATAGGTTATCTTTCGGAATTTTGATTAGCTTATTGAATCAGAGAGTCTGCTTTGAAACCAACCAATACACACAAAGAATTGGCATCGAAATCTAGTCTTTTTGTGTCATTTCCACAAAATGGCAAAATGCCACTGCACCAGAAAGCAAATTAAGAGTATCAAACAAGCCAAAAAAAAGCAAAAATTACATGATGGAATTTGTTATAGTCAATAGCTGTTCCTCCAGAAACATAATTATGCATAGTATATATTGTACCTTCTGTGAACAGAACCCTTGATTTATCTAACTCTTTTTTTTTTATATTATGACTACGCTATTATGACGACCAAATTTGAATTTAGGAAATAACAAAGAGCATTATAGCTATCTTTAAAATTATCATAACTAAACAATTACAAAAATGCATTGCACCAAAGGCTTATTTTGAAACAATTAAGCACAAATATATCTAGCACTAGTACATTAATTACAGAATAATAGATGAAAAAATGCAAGTCTCCATATTTTCATGATCATCAATACAAAATGTGTTAAGTTGTAATTCATCAGATTACTCACCAAAAATTTCTTTAACTAGCTACAATAAATTTAGTAAACCTTATGTGATCAATAAGTGAGCACCAACTACAAACAAAAACAAAGATTAGACAAGCTACAACACAGTATTGTTCCCATTCCACCTTCTTAACTTTACAGTTTCTACATAAACATGCTTATGATGTATGGCACATCATGCTAGTATCCACAGATCCTGGCATATGGTACAGACCAGTCTTTACAGTTTAAAGGGTAAATCCAGTAAGATGCAAAACCTAATGATCCAATACAGTAGCATTTTATCAGTTTATTTGTTAGCACAACTATGTCATTTCTGTCTGGATTACGATACTCCACTGTCCAGCAGCCTTGGTCTGTTAGGCTATTTGTTGCTGTTAACTGGTTAAGCTAAGTAGCTTTGCCTTCTTAATACCACTATTTCTTTGCTGTAGGCCTATTGTGAACTTATGATGCACTGCTATTTGTACCCAAGTCAATTACCACTCAGTTACACCACACTCTGATACTAGACTATTGATACTGTTATTCCGTACTAGGCCTACAGAGCTGCTTAGCAGCTCAGTACCGGTATGCAAACATTCTGCATGAAGCTAGAAATATTTGAGAGAGCATTGCTAACCACCTCACACCAGTGCCAACTGAAAAATGCCATTAATCAGGGGTATTAACTTTCAGACTTGTCTTAAACCCAGAACCTTTGTTTAACAGCTTTGCAATGACAAAGTTAGACTACTCAGATGCTGCACTAGACTAGACAGCTATACTATCAGCTCAGACTGTCAGAGCGAGTCTATTGTACCGGCCACTACTAGTAAAATCAATACTAGTAAGTATGATACCAGTATGCCGTTTGCTAACTTTTGAAGACATACTGGCATTATCTGTTATACAGGTAGTGCCACAGTAGTCTACTAGACTAATCGGGGCTTGTTTACAGTGTTCCCTCTAGGATTTTGACTAGTGCAAATTTGCCCAAACGATAAATTCATTGAAATTTTTTCCCAAAGATTTCACTGCTTTGAGGACCCCTTTTTCAAATTTTTTGCATTAAATTTGCTTTTCCAAGATACAGATACAAGCTACCAGTACAGTCTTGCATTAAAATATTCAAGTTTTTTGTTGAAGTTTTTCAGGTTTACATTTTGTAATATTAATTTCTGGTTCAAAATCAGTAAAACTTGCCCAAAAATTTCGCATTTTTCTCAAATTTCTCACTCTAGAGGGAACACTGCTCGTTTGAATTAAGCCGTGGTTCGGGGTTAGGGCATTATATACCTGTTATAGTGCCACAGTAGTCTAGTCTACTAGACTAATCAGGGCTTGTTTGAATTAAGCCGTGGTTCGGGGTTAGGGTTTGGGTTCAGGGGGTGAGCTAGTTTACCATCTACTTATTTATTTAAATACTGCACAATGGTGCTGGACTAACATCCTAACACTCTTACCGGTACTTGTGCAAACAAAAGTTGAAGAACTGAAACGAAAAATCAAAGCAGCAATCTATCAATTACAAATAGAGGAAAGTCTTGGTTCTAAACAAAGTAAAAAGAAAGCAAACATAAAAAATATACAAACACCAGCAATACCAGATACTGAGCAAGGCAAATATAGACTATACCAGTGCACTGGTACAGGGAGAGAGGGAGCAGTATTCAACAGCTGACATAATAATTCAGGCTAAATCAAAACATTAAGTTAGCATCATTATCCAAATCAATCAGTCTAACATGAATTACCCATTTACCAATACCGTGATCAACCTAGACTGCTAGACTTGAGTCTAGTTGCCTAGACTACCAGTACTCTGATATGACTAGGCCTATACGGATAACAGTCTGTTTTTTGTTGTTTTTTTTTGGGGGGTAAAATTTTGGTCATAGTCCAAATTAAATTCGCTAAAACTGAAAAAATTAAAGCCATTTCGATCAATTGATTGAAGTAAATATCTTGCCAATCTGCAAGCGACAATTACAAATGGACTACCGGCGTCAAAGTGTCAGGTTTAACAGACATCAAACTGATCAAAGTATAGTTTTTATTTGTGTTGCGGTTACAAAGGAGTAGGTGTAACTTTCGTTCAACGTCTTGTTACTTCAAACATGACCGAAGTTTTTGTAAACAGTTAGGTCAATTGACCTAAGTCAAATTTTGAAAAAAAAATAACCCAGAGTGCGGTACTCAGGTACTGGCAACTTACGACTACTATCAGAAGGCTTACTGAAATTAAAGTTTAACAGTAATAGACAAGAATTATGACATTAGTTTTTCATGTTCACAGCAATGTAGCGTTACGGTTACACCATTACACTCTCTGTCTTCAACAACTTCTACCACTTAGAACTCCTAATCGAACTGAATCGCTGATGACTGAACAAGAGCAACAACAATGAATGATTGATGACCGAAGCTAAACCAAGCCAAGCGGAACAAACAAAAAAGGAATTTTTTAAATACCAAATCCGTAAATAGCGGATTAATACTCAACCTAAGCTTGTATAACGTTGCATCAGCAATCCATGATTCAAAGGTTGTACCATAGATATGTAATACTACAACATATCTGCTATAGGTTGTACTGTTTATAAGTTTAAAGCGAACCGAGAAAATAACACGCCCCCCAAAAAAACAAAGCTGAATGATCTCACCGTGCTCGCTAACATTTTGCAGCAAAAAATGCACTGTTTTTTTAAAATAAATCTTTATCGCCATTAAAAGCTGACTATTGAGTCCTTTTTGTGGCGTCTGCTTTTTTTTTCACTTCATCCTCTGCATATTACTATAATGAGTAAGTAGGCCAGAGTGTAGCTAGGGCGTAGCCCCCGGCCGCCAACGAATTTTTTCGAGTTTCACAGAAGAAACACTCATTTTAGCACCCTTTTTTATTGAAAAAGACCGAGCAGTGAGTGCAGTCACCATGGACAATGCAAAAATATTTTCGCAGCTAATGTCTAAAAGCAGAAGCTTGGCTAAAATAAGTGGAAGGAGGCTGCAACCATTATTAGTTTGAGATAGACTGAATGTTAAGTTTTAGCACCTTATTACAGGGCAAAAGTGGGGTACAAGGCACCAAGCCCCCCTGCGTGCGCCTATGTTTCTGCTGCATGTTACCGTAATTCACACACTTTCCCTAAACTTTTCAATCACTAAATCACAAAATTTTCCTAAGTTGTCGCAATAATGCACGAATGCACTAATTATCTGACATAACAAAGGGCAGTATAGCCTATTTATCGGTAATAATCGCCGTATAAACAAAAAATGTTGCCGACTGAACTGATTTGCTCTAGTCTACACTATCCGCATATTGGCACTCGTGATCACACATTGCAGTGACTAGGTCACTTATACACTCGTGCGTCTCGGTTGGGTTGGCTCACTATACATCGTATGGAGAATTTTCCACTTTCATGAAAAATATTGAAAGGGATCCTGCCGGATTATTGGGGGAGATATATCCCCCATCCCCCTGGATTTGCACTCATGCAACGGTTTATTTTCGATAAATACAGGCTTTCGTAGACAAATTAACGTTTCTTAAAGAATTTGTAAGGGTAAACAAGTTTTGTGAGCGCATTTTTACTTTCAAATTTTAGCAAGAAATAATCGAAATTTTGTGGCGCAAAAAAACTTTCTTTGTCACGTTTGTTTTCTTTCTTTAAAAAAGTGCAGGTTGATTTAAACACAAATCTTCGATTTTGGCAAAGTGTTGTTGGATTTAATAAACCAAAACTGCGTCGACAAACGGACAAAAGTAAAGTCGGCAGCGTGGCGCAGTGGTTCGGAGCGTCGTTATTGCGACGACCATAATCGCAAGATTAACGGTTCAACTCCCAACCTAATCGCGTTGTTGTGTCCTTGGATAAGATGTGATGCTTCAAAATGATTATCTCTGCTTGGTGGAATCTGGCAAGCAGCAAATTAAAAGAAGTGATGTTTCACGATGATTATCTCTGCTAGGTGAAATCTGGCGAGCAGCAAATTAAAAGAAGCCAGAAGAAAAATCAACCGGAAAACTTGGACACATAGGCAACTCCTAAGCGAGTCTGGATTCGTACTACACATAGCGCCTCAGCCGCTTTCTCGTGATAGGAGGATAAAGATGAAGAAATCAATCAATCAACATTCATTTTTCAACGATATTAATCAATCCATTACCTTAACCCTTTTTTCACGCTTGGCCAACGTATTTTCTTTTTTTATCGTTATAAGGTAAAGGCATCTGATTATTTTTCGGGGGAAAATGGGGGCTAAAAATAAAACAAAGTTTATCTTGCAATTGGATGGGTTCAGAAATACCGAAGTAGGGGGTTGAGCTGCCTTAGATCCCTCGTTACCTGCACCAGCCAGTGAAAGTATAACCATTTTGGTTGACACTGTTGGTTAATTGCTTCAAACTAAAAAGCTTACCCGTTTTTTGGCTTCAAAACTTTCACAACCACAGTTTTTCTAGTTTGTGTTCCCACTTTGCTTGACACAGTTGAACCACTACTGATAGTAGGAATCTGATATACTTTTGTTATTTTTGCTTCTTTTGGCAAAGTTCCTTGAACACAACCGTCTTTTAAAGTTATAATTCGTGGTTTGGCTGTTTCGACTTGGGATTTACCAGCACAAACAGTTTGACTGCTGGTAAAGGTGATTTGTTTTGTGCTGGCTTCACTGGTTTCAAATATTTTTGTTGATTGTTCGGTTTCAGACTGAGAAGTTAGGGTTGGTTCTTTCGGAGGCAGTATCGAATCAGCGGCACAATTTAATATACTTTTAAGGGGATCGTTTACATCTGAGGTATCCGTGCCATAACCTTCAGAACCAGGTATTGATTGGCAATCTAGTGATTTATTTGGCGGCGAAAGTGGTCGGAGAAAATCAAATTCGTCGTCGTCGTCGCTCTCGTACGTTATATCGTCCCAGTCGTCCAAGATTGGACTGTCGCTTCGGATTTCTGAATCTGTATCCGTTTTTCCGCCTAGTTCTTTATTCAACCACTCTTGAATACTGTCAAAAGGATCGAAGTCAAGATTCAGTTGGTTTTCTATTGACGACACTTCCGGCTCATTGGCGAAAGCGGAAGTTACGTAGCAGTGATTACCAGTTGTACTTACGCTTGAAGTGGTTGTTTCAGTGCTGCAAAAAAAGACAGTATATTATCAATCGAAGTAAATCAACTTACTCTGAAATAAAAACAAACATTCCGAGAAAACACACGAAAAGTTTACTTGTTGTAGCTATAACGTTATAAATTGCAGAGGCAGACAGACCCTGGTAGGCTGGTAGTGGGACCAGTTGAAAGAGATACTCAATCACCGATAGTCTGTCGTCTGACCTACATCTATCTAAATTCTAAACCTTCCGCTTACCGGATAAGCGTCGTTTATCTCGGGTCGTACATATTTTGAACGAAAATGTGGATTGCGTTTTAGCTTACTAACATGTAGCAACACCGACGCTTGGTTCAGATAATTCAACTTTTTATTGCCTTCAATAATTCAAAGTGTTAATAAACACTATTTTGTACCAACAACTCGAAAGATCTGTAAACTAATTTCATCACCCTAAATAAAAAAAAATATCCATTGGATCAGCTTTTTGTTTGGAATTTACATATAAACATTTATTTTACATTTTCACCTTTTTAGCAGAGTTTCAGCAAGAGTAAAGTTTCCCACCTTGGGTAGTTTCCTTACAACTGTTTCTGTTTCATTACTATCATCTGCGGTTCGTTTTTCTCCGCTGCCAAGCGACACCATTATACATTGATATACACAATACGTCTGCAAAAATGAAGAAGCAGTTTATCTAACGTATAGATGGAAAGAAGCTTGCCTCACGCACACATTGTACCATGCTAGGTCACAATCTAACAGAGACAAACCAGGAACATCTTTACTTTAACGTATGCATTGATGGTTCTGCTAAATCTAAAACTTTTGGTCTCATGTACCACGCACCTCTTATATTTAGCCAGTAAAGCACACCTAAAAGTGCACGTAGACTAATATGAGTAACACTTTTGAACCCACGGTTTTCGGCAATCAACGCAGCAAGTTACCAAACTTCACTGCCATTAAATGATGAATTTGGATTTAATTGTTTTAACGTGCGCCACTGCCAAGTGCCTATTGCATTAGAGATTAATGGTTTTCAACTAACAACGGAAAATAACACTAATTTTAAACTTAAGACAATAACACAGTCGATAAAACAGTGAAGCGCTGGTTTAATACTATTAACTCCTACGATTTTTACTCCTACTCGAATGATGTTTCAACAAATCCGCTTTTCACATAATGATGCCAAGTAGTGCGGAGTTCATTGAAAGTAGAGTAGAGTAATGTTTTAGTGGTGCTTTGCAACTACAAGGTTTTTTAGCACCAGGACATCATAAAGAAAAAATTTCAACAAAAATTGCAAAATCAGTACAATAACTTGTACAAAACGTCCGACAAAAGGCAAGTGATCAAATCAACTGAAAAAATGATGTTACTTCCTGTAGAAACCAGGCGCCTTGGCATCCGACGAAAAAGAACTGCAAAATTTGCAAAAACGTTTTGGAATAAGAACATTTTGTATTGACAAGCTAACATACGAAAGTAAACAACAAATTAATATGTCTGGTATTAAATTTCATTATGTATTGCATGCATAGCCTATTTAAAATAAAAATAATTCTTTAAATTTAACCGATATTTTTTTAAAAATTTGACAATTTAATCTTGAAACTGATTAATCAAGACAATGTAGAAATTCTGTGGTCGTAATTTTGTGTCCGATATATATTGCAGTAAACGCACCGTTGTTATTGAAAGTTTTGAAAGCACAATTTAATTCCACGGACATCTGCAAAATTGACCTGCCCTACAACCTTTAGGTTTTCAGTGTTGTCGCTGCCTTGTCACTTCTGCGTTATTGCTAAAACTCAGCATACCAGCTTTGGTTGGAACTGACACTGCACTCCGCAAACAAAACATTTCTTGTCACAATCTTGCTTCTTTCGCATAAATCAACAAAGCTAGTTATTGTCCCGGTGTTAGGTCCAGGCAGTGACGAACGAAAGAATGTTTTTATGCACGCCCCTGGTCAGTGGTCAGGCTTCCTGTAAATAAGCCGTATTCGCTCTAAGTCTTTTACAAACATCGTGCTTTTCATAAAACTTACCCTTGGCGCCCTCTCCTTCCCTCAGAAAGTTTCTCCCCTGGGAACAAATTCTACGATTTAGAAAATAAATAACCTAAGCACAAACTGTTGCTAGTAGAGTTGCAATCATAATCAATGCTGGAAATTTTCAGGACTTGCGATTTCATTTAAAACTTGACTAACAATGATCTAATTTTAAAAACTCTATTGAAATCAAAATTTGTCTCAACTGTTGCAAACTTTCTGTGATAGGATATTGCGCTCTTTTCACCAAAATTACGATTTCTTTGGGTAAAACAAGCTTTATAGCCTATAACACGTGCTAGTTTTTGACAATCGCTTCTTCTACCATGGCTAATCCGGAAAAACTAAAAACGAATATACGCTAATAAGCTTTCTTATGATTCGGAATTGCGAATGCGTTCTCAAATCATTTGGCAATGCTTTGGAAAATTTGCTTCGATTTTTGTCATAATATGTCATATACGCAATTTACAGTATTTCCTGTAAATCTGCTTTACTATTCGCTCTATCAGCGTAACATATTCTATGTCTTATATCCGGAACCAACAAAATTGCACATTTTGCGCATATCTAAGTTGTGTGACATGATTTTTTTCAGTAAGTGAAGGTAACAGCTCTATAGTAAGTGAAGGTAACAGCTCTATTTGAATAAGAAACACCCTGATGATCCCTTTGAAATGAAACCTTTATACCTTTAAATTTCATTTATTGCACAACTGAAGAGGAAATTTTTTTATTTTGTACGGTAATGTTTGTCTAGCGAAAAGGGACCAAAAACGTGATCAAGAACTTCGTGTCTTAGATCACTACTGTATTTAGATCGCAAACAACGGCATAGCTAGAAATTTTTTTAAAAAAGGCCTATAAACTGCAAAATCCATCAAAATAGTCGGACATATTTCAGTTACTTAACAACATTTGGTCTTTATTTACTAAAAGGCAAAGTCAAAAGGGTGGGGCCATGGCACAACCCCCCCCCCCCCCCCCATCCCTAAATACGCTCCTGTTAAACCTAAAGCGTCGAAACCATGGTTAAGAAAAGAAATAACTTGCTCACAAAGTAGAGGTTGATCGTCTGACGATTTTGCATGTGCGAAATTACATATAGACTTCCTGGATATACTTTTGCGTACTAGTAGGCTAATATATCCAGAAAACCTAAAGCGTACAATTTTACCTCTGAGCGATGAGACGCACAGAAACTGAGCAATGTTTGGTAGCTGTATGCGCACCAAAAGTATCAACATTTACCTTGCGATCAGTGTATTACCCGTGTTTTTACCAACTTTTGAAAGCATGCTCGTAAGAAATAGAAAACAGAAAGAAGCCAAAAGATTCAGACCACTTGTCATGAAATTCAGAACTAAATTAACTCCTCCAAAGCTTAAATTAGTTTGAAGATCAAATTTTTGTTACAAGCTGATTAAGGAAATTGAATGCAAAGCAAAATCAAGTGCAAGCACACCAACCCATCTTTGCAGCACACAGACCAAATCTTGAAAAAACTTCAAGAAAATGCAACGATTAAGTAATTGAAAAATCGAGTCTTTGAGAATTGAAATATATCTATAATACGTATGTTGGCCAGGTTATGCCATAGTTTGCATGTTTTCGTTCGTCCAAGCTCACATCCAATCTTTTTATCGATCTAAGCTGCGAGCATATTGATCAAGCTTTTACTTACCATTCAGCCTTAAACTAAGTTCAACTACGGGTTTATTCGGTACAGTATCGTCCAAACGCTAAGTAGCTAAGTAAGTAGCCAATAATTGCAAAACGTAAAAACAAAACAATAAAAATTACACAGCAAAAATTGCCTGGGTTACTAAATAGCTTTTAGTTCATTCAGGATGTTTTTTAAATGAAATAAATGAATCATGAACAAGGCATTAAGCCAGTCACTTACCTGGAACTTAGCCATTGTGAATTATACTCATTTAAAATCTGCCGTATACTTCCTCATAAGAACGTTATATAATTTTATATGCTTCGCAGACTCATTCATATAATTTTAATAAAGAATACGATATGATTCAGGAAGTTTTGAAACCTTTACTGGATTGTGATTTTACATTTAAAGAAATTCCGTCGACAAGTTTTCACTTAGTAAGCTTATTGTACCGTAACTATAGTCGGCATTGGTTATCCATGTTCTGCGGCAATCTATGATGTGCTATATATAAACAAACACACATGAAAAGTAATTGTCACTAAAAGCAACTCTGTTTTTCTGCCAAAAATTACTAAACCTAAACTACAGTAAAAAACTGTTCCGTTTTTCGCATTTATTTTTTATGTAAACTAGCAAACAAAGTACTGTAAATATACTCTTTTTCTGGTTTAAAATGTGATGATATCTTGCAGGTTTTAAAAATTTTTGCTGTTTACAAAATGCATAGGCCACTGTAAATTCTTGATGCTGCAAAGTAGCTGCTCTACACGTCTTCGCAAACGCAACAGTTCAACAATTAACCAGTCAATCGAAGGCACTGTTTACATCGTACGACTTCATTCGCATTTTGAGCTGCTTGCCTTGTGTCTCTAAGTTTAATCGTTTGCTCTACAACTTATTGTGCTATTAGTTCTTGGATGAACGACTTACACAGAGTGTGGCAATTACTCAACAACATCTCGTGATTTTGCTGGCCACATTTTCAATGCGTTTTTACAAAAGCAAACAGATGGGCTTAACTCGTATATGGTCTGGTGACCTGATTATTATATAATTCGTTATGAAACTGAAAATTTTGCGCAAATTAAAAGCTGCTGTGCACAACATAAAATTTTGCCAGGAAAAAAAAATAATAAACAAGCAGAAACTGTGTAAGTAATTTCAAATTCATGCCTTCTCCGTAAATATGTACACTCAAAAGTAACGAAACCTTCTTTATTTTAAAAATTACGTAAGGTTAAGTGTCAAGCAGCAATTGTGACGTCAACATTCGAAAAATTGAGAATAGAGAATCTTGTTTGTTTTATCGGTTACCGCGTAATGCTTGTCGTTTGCAATGGGAGCGTAATATTGCAAACAAAACTTTGATGATCTAATCTTAATAGTTGGTCGTAAAATTTACATTCTACAACTCCAGACAGAAGAAATGAAAACTTAGAGAAACAAAGAATGGAATAATCTCATTTCTGGCCATAAGCAGTCCACACTGGATTTTAAAACACCGCAATTCCAAAACCACTCAAAAAAATTCAAGATCTACTCCTAAAGCCTCAGTCATTCCCTGAAGCCTAATAAATATGAAAAGAAAAGATACAAAAGAACTATGTAACTAAATTTTCATTATACTCACGTTAACACTCACGCCGAACAACGGGTGGTGGGCCACCCCCTCGACTCAGCGCATGGACAACACAGCTCCGCAGAAAAGGCGGAGAGGTGGTGAGCCGTTAGCGTCACCGTGTCCGATTTGACCGATCCGAGATTCGAACCCCTGACCTAAAACACCGATAGCAGCATCTTAAAAACTGAGCTAACCGGCCGGTCGAAATGAATATGTTGCATGTTAAATGTTTGACATATTGGCCTGCGGTAGTGTAGTACGGTGAGTTCAATCGATCTTAAATTTATCATTTTAGTGCTATTGATTTAACTAAATGAAATACAAAGCATCTTAAAGCAACTTCATGAAATATTAATAATCATAAATCTCAACATTTGCACATGATTAAGTAGCTATTGGCTGAGTGATTTTGTCATGCGTGATTAAACTTGCCGGTACCGGTACGTCTTGCTTTATTCAAGAGTAAGGACGTAATTTAATGAGCCTAAATTTAAGTAGGCTAGACTGGCCGGTTAGTTCAGTTGTTAAAACATTGCTATTAGTGAGGGAGATCTGGGGTTGAAATCCCGGGTCGGCAAAATCGGACACAGTGTCGTCAATTGCTCCGCCATCGCTGCGACGTTTCTTCGGAGCTGTGTTGCTCAGGCGCTAAGCTGCGGAGATGCCCCCTCCGCCAGTCGTTATACGCTTCCGCATAATATAGCGAGTATAATGAAATTTGATTTTTTGGTAAAGTACACTTTCTAGAAGAAAGAACAGACAAGTTATCCCAAAAATTTTTGATTTGTTTGGCTTTTTTGAGAAAACGGTTGCCAATTAAAAAGCCCAATTGATGATAATATACACAGTTTAATTTTAATCAGCAGGTTTGAATCTAAAAGCAGCTTCCAAATGCAGAAATTGAAGGAATTCGAACCGAGTCATGTTAACGCAAAGAAGACACTCACAACCGCTCGGCTAAGCAGCAGTTGCTTAAGAAAATTGCTTTGAGTTTCAAAGCTCATATTTGTCCATTTACAACCGATACAGATTAATCATCTTTGATTTTTTCAAGTCAGTTGCAATATTTTGAACATACACTGGTAGGTCTTAGTTTCTTTTATTATCAACTACAGTTTGTTATCAAAGATTGCTTGCTACATGTATAGTATTTAAAGCCGGCCAGAGTATGTGGAAAGTGTAAAGTTTGTCCAAAACGTTGCTTTTTTAGAAGTAAAATTCATACCGTACCAAAAATTGAAACTTAGGCCTAAACGTACATTTTTTAAATTTTTTAAAGCAAATATTTGAAGTACGAAAAGAAAATCAGCTATTAGGGAAATTTTCAGTCTGGTTATGATGAAAATATTACTGCAGTCTTTAATTTAATAGCATGTGATAACTTTTACTGAAATCATTCAAAAAAAAAAACAAAAATTGGTGCAAAATAGTGAAACGTGAGAAGCAAGCATGGAAGCAAGGCATAAATTTTAAAGTCATGGGTTAAAATTTAACAACACAGACGTTTGAAGTCACAAGACTCGAAAAAACTTTTCAATATAATGGCATGCTATACGTCATTCTCAGCGGAAGTGTACAATTCATAAAATCATCCCGGCAGGGTATTCCCCTCCTATTCTCAATTGATTAGCAGAGTTTTGCGAAGAAAAAACCAAGGTTTTGTCAGTTACTGCAAAGTCATGTGCCGTAGCAAAACAACTTGGTTTACTATTTTAAGCACCCAATTTCACAAAAAATTGTTTAAATTCGACAGAACTTCGAATTGGCGTCTCCTTTAACTTAATTGGTCACAAGACGTGACGTCGTAATATCACGCCACACGTGACGGCGATGATGTAATGCCGTTCAGTGTTTATTCAGCAGACTGTTGCGACGAAATCTGATCTTGAGCGCCGACAAATTCTCTCTATTCCTAAACAATGCAAAAGAATGCCGTTTTCAGTGAAACCAAAGCGGATTTCGTTCGCTGCTCAACACAGCAGTAGTAGTTCCTTTTTATGACGCAATATTCGGCAACAAGCAAACCCTACAGAGAAACAGCTGCACTACGCAGATCGAAGATTCATTTTACAGAGGTAGGGTAGCATTGCCACAGCCGATACCAAGGGCGAAGCCAGGAAGGGCACGGGGGCCATGCCCCCCTCCCCCAATCCATTCTGGACAAAAACAAGGACTTTGGTAATTATGATAAATGCCTATCATTACGTGATTGTTTTCTCGCTGGGCTTTTAATAAGTGGGCTTACAAAGGAGAAATGCGATATAACTTTGCTTTTTGCGTTGGCCAGAGACCCAGAGTTATGATGGCGCTGCCGCAATGGCCAGCGAACAATCAGGCGTCACTTCAATTGTTCAAAACGAATCTCCGTTGGCATATTATTTTTACAGTGCTATGCATCGCTTAAATTTGAGCCCTTCTGCAGCTGTAAAAGTTTCAAAAATACGAAATGCTGAAAACTTGCACGAAAAGTGGTTACAATGTTTAAGGCCAGTGCGAAGAAAACAGCGTCGTTGAAGTGCTGCATCAAAGAAGATGTCTCTAGTCAAAAAGCAAAACGTTATCTTGTCGGCTTATGTGAAAACCGCTTTGTAGAACGCCATGTATCGATACAGGCATTGGTGGTGGAAGCGCCCCCCCACACTTTTTTTCAGGGGGCTCTGGGGGGGCCTAATTTACGCGTTTATTCTTACAATAATATTTTCCTCTGCATAATTGTATTTGAAACTTAACAGGTAGGTTTACCATACGCTAAAAAATGCCCAAATGTCCTCCATTTCGGCATTTTTAACAATGAAGACATGTCAAAACATAGTTACACTGTTCAAACTACGCCCTGCAGACGTGGTGACTTTTTTTGCTTTTCACTTGATTTTGGACGAGAAAATTGGGCTTATGGCCTCTCCCACTTTGGAAATGCTTTCGCCATCGCTGGATACCAGTGATGCACTCAAAATTAGGAGCAAAAAAATGTCGAGATTTGGTGCCCCTTCCTTAAAAAATTTCTGATTACGCCTCAGATATGAAACATTTTCAAAGGGCTTATTTGCGCTCTTTTCCCGTCCAGACGTCTACCGTTTTTGTATTTACAGTAGTTAACATTCAACCTAATTCAAAATTGCATCCCCCCACCAAATTTTCTGGATCCACTGCTGGCCTGAAATAAACGCGCATAAATCAAAAATGTGCGAACAAAATGCATCATATTTGGTGAAGGACTCTGAATGAGGGGTAAAAAGTTTGATAAAAATTTGTTCAACAAGCACTAAAAAGGCCATTACACCATGTAAAATTTCAAAAATTTTCCTGAAGAGCATGCCCTCGGATCCCCTAGAATCGTTTTTTCCTCAATTTGCTTCAAATTTACTCTTCCTTAAAAACATACGCTCATAAAAGATGTCACAATTTGGTGCCTTCCCTAAAACAACTTTGAATACGCCTCTGACATGAAACATTGATGCCCTATTCCGGGTCTAAACGTCTGACGTCTTTGTATTAGTTAACATTCAACTTAATTGAAATTTGCATCTCCCCACCAAAATTTTTTGGATCCGTTTCTGCTGTTGGGTAAGATTTTTTAAACTTTAGCCCACCCAATTGAAAATTCTGGCCACCCCTATGGCCGATATCTTACTTTTTTGCCGCTCAACGCCGTAATTGTATGTTTCACAGCTTCACAAAACAATGCGCCAAGCGTTGTTGAATTGTGGATTAAGGTTAACAAATGTTTGCCTGTAAACAAACCTATGCACCTGAACAGTGGCGCCGCCAGGGTCAAAAAAGTGGGGGGGGCAATATGACGTTAAAACTTGAAGACGTCACGTGCGGGAAACGGAAACAAAAAAGTGTTTTTTGTCTTGATTCTAGCTACCGCTGAACAAGTTCGAACGACGCAACTATTTAATCGATCTAACTTTAACCTTTTACTGTCCGATGTTCCACAAATGGCACATACAGTACTTTTGTTTAAAATTGATTAAGGAAATAAGGCAGTGGCGCATCGAGGATTTAACAAGAAGGGGGGGGGGTACAACCGGCTTCGCTCCCAGCCGCCGGAGGCTAAGGGGGTCTTGGGGCGTAGCCCCCAACTGCCAACGAATTTTTACGGTTTTCACATAAAAAAACACTCGTTTTAACACACTTTTTCATCGAAAGAGAGCATGTAGTGAGTGCGGTCACTATGGACAATGCAAAAATATTTTCGCAGCTTATGTCTAAAAGCAGAAGCTTGGGTAAAATAAGTGAAAGGAGGCTGCAACCATTATTACTGTAGTTTGAGAAAATATAGACTAAAAGTGAGGTTTTAGCACCTTATTGCGGGGCCAAAGGGGGGGCATGGCACCGTGCCCAAAGGGGGGCATGGCACCCTGTGTACGCCTATGAAATAAGGACATCATAAAACTTATTTTTTTTGTTGCATAAAACTTAAATTCTAGATAACTACCGGTACAGTACTTATCGGCTATCGCTTTGTAATTAAGGAATAAACTTAGTAATAAATTCAAGTACTGAAAACATAGCTCCTCTATTTTATCAGCTACAAATATTTCGGGAAAATTTTGAAGTTTAACGCAATAAAGACTTTCATTATTTTATGATGACTTAAGAATACTACCCCTATACAAGCGGAAAAAAGTAAAGTCAAAGTAATAAGTTGTTTCGCAAAGTAAATGAACTCTAGCGTTTCAGGTTTTCTTCCGCAATAATATTCACTCAATGGTTTTGCGGTTATGTGAGGAGAACCACTGGCACAGCCAGGATTTTGCAACGGGGGGGGGGGGGGTGATAATGACGTCAGATTTGACCGTACGTTGTATACAAGAGCGGATCCAGAAAGTTTTAGTTGGGGGAATGCAATTTTAAATTCGGTTGAATGTTAATTAGATGCAAAGACGTTTAAAACCGGAAATAAGCATAAACAAGCCTTTTGAAAATGTTTCATGTCAGGGGCGTATGCAGAATTTTTTTCAGGAATTTTTACACCAATATTCGTCACTTTTTCAAGCGTAGTCTTTTTCGGCAGATTTGATTTTAAGCAACTTAAGTACCAATAGCGACTTTAGGGGGGTTCGGGGGCATGCTTCCGCGGAAAAAATTTGAAAATTTGCATACTGCAATGGCCATTTTAGTGCTTTTTTGAACAATTTTAAAGGAAACTTTGTCATATTTTTGGCCCCCAACTTTGAGTGCTTCACCAATGATGCATTTTGTTCGCACAGTTTCGATTATACGTGCTTAAGGCAACTAAAGGTGCGTTTACCGACAAGCGTTTTTTGGGTCGCGATTGCCGCACGCGAGATTTTTTTTGATCGTACTTACTATTTTTCAAGTAACCGTTCACCGAACACGCGATAAACGTGCGCGATGACCGCGCGTCAAAATGTGCCCGCGATTTTTTATCTTGGTGAAGATAAAATATCGCGCGACGCGCGCGAAAAGTTTCATTTTTGAGAAATCTGCAGTTGGACCTACTGGTAAAATTTTGATTTTACAGCAGCCTAGTCTACGGTATTGATAAATAATGGTTGCTGAAGCGATTGAGATGTTAATAGAGCTGGTGAGGTAGCAAGAGTTTATATATAGTGCCAAACATGAAAGTCACATGGACGCCACGATGCTTGCCAATGTGTGGGAGAGCATCGCCAAGACTGTGAACGTTGAGGGCATGGACGGTGAGTTCATATATCGAATACAGTATGTAGTGAGCAGTCAGCATAGACCTTCCTGTGCTGGGTGTATGAGTATGAGCATCCCTCGTTGATTCACTTTCTATAATTTAGATACCGGCACTAATATAGTAATCGCAGCCAAGATATAGTCGGTTGGAGCAGTTACTGTACATTCAGTTATGGTGCCAAGTATGAGCAGAGATAACATTGGAAGCAGGTCTCTCAGGCTATCCCAAGCACCTTACTGGCACGGTAGGCTATGCAAAAGCGCATATTTATAATCAGAACGATGGGTGCTTATACAGTACAAAAAGACAATATTTTTGCGAAAGGTTATCATACCTCTAGTAGGCCTCTTGCGTTGTCTCCTCTCCATTTATTTGACTAGCAAAACGCTTACACGAGAAGTGCATAAACTTTTGAGCCATTTTTAGGCAGCAAGATTACATATTGACGGCATAAACATAGCATACTCCACAGTGGCGTAGCCAGGGGGGGGGGCACTGCCCCCCCCCACCTTTTTGACGAAGCTTAATCTGAAGTGTAATTAAAACATTTTCATAAAAACTTTGTTTCGAAAGCTCCCTTATCTTCACTTCTTTTTCATTTGCGACTAATTTTTGCGTCATTTAAATTTTGACACAACTTCTTCACAAAAGCGCTTATGAAGCATCGTCGCATCGTAACAGCGCAGTGGGATCAATCAAATACGTTAGTATAAGTACAGAAAAAAAGCAAGATTTTATTGCAAAAAGGCGATCGAATACGGCGAGCTAAAGGAAAGAATGTCCAATAGAAAAATAGAAATTTAAGAAGAATAGAGACTTTTTCGTTGTGTTTGTCGTTCTATGTGTTTTTTGTTCGTGCACACCATATGGTGACAAAATCGTTGAATTTTCTTAATTATATAATGCCGTGAAGAAGGCAGTTTGATTAGGATTAGGGTAGCGATTAGCGAACTTAAGGATTGCTTGCCTAGGTCTACAAGCAAATAATTAACTCCATATTCATCCGTAAACAAAATAAATACCAATAACTTGAGGCAAAAATCAAGATACGGGAAGACAGCCTGAGCCTAACGCCTTGGTCTGAACAGACCATTTTTTGAAGTTCTTGGCTGATTGTAATTTAACCCCACCCCCCTCTAAATATTCCGCTGGCTACGCCCCTGATATTTCAGGCCCCTCAATGCCTCAGTCAGGCCATGAGTAGGGCTGCCGCAAATAATACAATGCCGGAAATTACGGTTACAAAATTTCATGCTTTCTTTCCGTATTTCAGCTTTATAGCAGTAGAACAACAAAAAACTTTTGGAAGGACGCCATTGGCCTCATTGATGATTGTTTGTTTCTTTTGCTGTCTGCTGGTTGAGACAACTCGGCAGTTTAAAAGTGCTTGATTATACCTTCTGCTTTTCGAGCTCTCCAAAATCGCTTTCCTCATCGCTACTTCGGTAAACACCCCCGCGTTTTTTTCCGGTCGCATTTAACGCAAGCGTTTATCGCTGTGTAAAAAAAATGCGTATCGGTAAACGCACCTTAAGGCATATTGTTATGAAGAAATTCGAAATTATGGAAGAATTTTATTCATCCAAAACATTGTTGAAAATCGCTGGTGGGTGGATGCATACGCAGCATACCCTACATACCCCCCTGGATCCGCCAGTGGTTGTATAATAACAAAAGATAGGCACGATTGTTGTAAGGAGATTAAAGAAATGCTTTCTGGTGAAACTGATAAAACGATATTCAGTTAGCGATTTAGTTCTTTTTTGAGCTACAGTACGTACATCAATTTTGCTTAAAATCGTTAAGCCTTTTTTCTACGGAAGGTCTGAGGGGACGAGGGCAGTTGCACGTACAAGAGCGGCACTGCCCTGTTGATAAAATTGCGTCATTGCTTCATTAAGCATAACGGCAAAGAACAGGATTCAAGAAACAACGCTACATAATTCTTGTTATTATGAAATTACAAAACCAGATTATCAATGACAAAATATCATGCACTTCGAAATAAATATCAGAAAAAGAAATAAGTATTACGTCATTTGAGGCTCAATGGGGGGTTGTAACCCCCTAAATCCATCCTCCGAGGTTACACCACTGAGGAGAACTGACAGTAGAAAACAGTACCGGTGCATTTGAGTTCTGCTAGATTACCTTGCCTTTGCGACGTAACAAAGGCCATTGACGCATTCAGTGTAACCCGGAGGGCAAGCCTGGTTAGCTTATGTTTGAAACAAAAAACAATATTCACAGGTCAAACACTAAATTTTCACGGCTAAGTTTCATTAGTGGAACAACGAACCGACAAAAGTTTAAGGGGGTCGGGGGGTATACCCTTGAAAAAATTTTCTCAACGGATTTGCACGAACTGGAAAAACAGCACAAAACAAAAGTGGGGGGGCAACTTGCCCTTCTTGCCCCCCCTCTGGCGGCGCCACTGCAACTGACGGTTTATTTTTATTTAAAGCAATCAAAGCGTTGTAAAAACTTGCCCAGGAGTTGCCGGACACCGATCTACCCCTCTTAAATAGTGAAATCACGTTAAGTGCCTTTCTCAACGGCGCCACAAGCAAACTTGGTGGGTAAAAGTGCTTCATTTGATTGCTCTGGGCAAAGAAAAGAAAATGCTTTAATATTCAAATATTCCTCCGTAAATTATTTTATTAATATTTCATCGCTTTATTTCACTAGTAATTTATTGAACAAATTCCTCAAAATTACCGGTATCGTTTTTATGCGCGATTTTCAAGGGAGTTTAATCGTGTTGTTTTTTGCAATCCGAAAGAAAGGAGGAAATAGAAACAGAGTATTCTCGTGCAGATTTTTTGTCCTAGGGCTCGCAGTGAAAACATAGCAATTTGGCTGTGCTAGTGAACTTTAGAACGTGTATGGACAACTTAAGTCGTAATTGTAAGCGCATGTTTAGGAAGTTGACAGCAATGATAGCACTATACAAAAATTGAGAATATTGACAACCAATAGCGTATTTAGGAGTGGGAGTATTGCGCCATGCCTCTCTCATTATACTTTGCCTTTTAGTAAAAAAGAACAAAGTTTGCTAAAGACTGAAATAAGGCAGACTCTTTTGATGGGTTTTGTAGTTCATGGCCTCCACCTTTTTTTAAATTTTTGGCAACGCCATTGCTGATAACATGAGGAAAAAAAATTAACTAATTTTGTGTAAGTTTTTCAGATACCTATACCTTGGCCACTACCGGTACATATCATCAAAATTATAGAATAGGTTTTAAAATTATTGCTGGTTTTTTGAGGGCGTGCAAGGAACATGAATTGATCGAATAAAACCGTGTGCAAAAAAGCGTGTGGGATAATATAATCAATCATTCGATCAAAGTACATCACCATTTAACAAAAATAACGCGTGTCCGTTATCACGACTGTGTAGCCGGCAAGGCATGTGATCGGCCAAGTTTTTACCAAACAAACAATTATTTCAACGAAGAGGTTCTAAATTGCTACGTTATATGAAAAAAATTACAGTATAAATCTATAGACTTCAACAATGGCCATTTTTCCTTACACAATTGCGTGCAAGTAGCCTTAAGGCTTGTTATTGCAGATTCACCAGTTAAGCAGTATTTATCCAACCATTGGGAGAAAGCGGCGGAGATCCTCCAACCAGCTCGCTGGGAAATTACCTGTCACTTGTCAAACGTCTACCATCAATGTGGAAGAATCCCGCAAAGTGCCTCTCGCATCAACACAACAAATGAGCTGGTCAATTGGTTCTCCACACTATCCCTGTAATGCTGAACGTCAAGAAGGGAAGCTATGAACACTGATTTTTAAGTCCTAAGTTTGCCTAACTCTTAATCGTACCCAGCGTTGGTCTTAGACAAAGGAGGGGCCTGTGCAAGAGTTATAGGGGGGGCCTTTTGGGATCCAAATTCCAAGACTGCTGTAGTGTGTACTAATGCACGTTATAATAGGCATTTCATAGGAAGTTACTTGAGAAGCACCAATCAATCAAGCAGGATTATTTAATGCTATTGTAAAAACATCATTTACTGCCAGTAATTGGTAGGCTACAACCAGTGGCGTAGCGAGAAATTTTAAAAGGGAGGGGGGCCATAATTTTTACATTTTTTTCAAGCGTAGGCCTACTTTTTTTCGGGAGAACTAATTTGAAGCTGATTGAGAAACAAAAAAGGCTCTAGGGGGGGGGCCGGAGGCATGCTACCCCGGAAAAAGTTGGTGTAATGGCTATTTTAGTGCTTTTTGAATAATTTTCAGGCAAATTTGGTTTAAAGTTTTTGACCGTAATTCTGAGTGCTTCGCCAAATATGATGCATTTTGTTCGCACATTTTCGATTATGCGTAGGCTACTTAAGGCGTAAGGCTTATCGCTATCGAAGAGGTTCGAAATTACGGAAAAATTGTATGCATCAAAAACGATTTTGAAAATGACTGGTGAGAGAATGCATACCCCTCATTTTATCCCCCTGGATCCGCTCCTGGCCATAAGCCTCAGAAACCATACATATTTCAGTCACTTGGTACAATTAATTTTGTTCTTTTTTACTAAAAGGCGGAGTCAAAAGGGGGGCATGGCACAAGGCTAGAGTTCATTAAAAATCTCCCAGAACTTAAATTGACGGTAAATCAGGTTTGGTATAGCCTACTCGCAATGATCAATTATAGCATCAACTTATACGCAATATTGCTGCATCTGCTAGTGACAGCTTGCAATACTCTTTGCAGCTAATGGTAATTCATAACGATAATAAACAAAGTATACTTTGCAATAAATTTGCCTATGATCAAAATGTCAGTTATTTCACTTTGAGGTGGTTCAGCTTCGATCAGAGATTTAAAAAAAAAGTGGTTCAGGCCAATTGCTTACTGTGTTTCAATGCAAAAAATTCTATTGAAGCGAAGATTCTTTTTAGGGGAGCGTAAATTTGGGATAACTAAAATCAATTTCATGTTTGGTTCAAGTTAACATGAAGAGCAGTGTTTTTTGAGCTTTCGCATTGATTCTTTTTGGGAGGGGCCTTAACATTTTCAAAGGCGATTCTTTTTTAGGGGGAATTATTTTCAAAGGTGGCAGCGGAATAGTTCCTATTCAGGAGAACTGAAACTAATTCTTATGATGTATATGGTTCAAGTTTACAAAAAAGTGTTGTTTTGGAAATTTATGTGCTTCTCATTACAATGACGACAAATTTTCAATTCTTGCCCGAGGTCATTCTCTCTTTCATCTCTCCGCCTTAGAAGCTACTTTTATTAAATCTCTCAAACCGATCCTCCGCAAACAAAAAGAATTCGTTTATTCTTTGAAATTATCTGAACTTTCTTTCCCTTTGACTTTCTTGCCAATCAGAGCTCTTCTTGAAGATTTCTATAGGCTACTTCTAACTAATCAATCAGAGCTCTCTATTTCTAACCAATCAGAACTCTGTCTTTTTCTTTATAAATCAGTTTGGTTCACTAATTCTTCATTCTGACGATTTCCCCTGGTGAGTGTCAGATGAAAAGCTTTGGGAAAAATGAATCTTTTACTTCAAGCCATCTTCAAATTCTGTACCACTAAATTTATTTGTCGATTCTTTTTTTTTGGGGGGGGGGGGGGGGAGTAGCGTATTTACATTGGAGGTAGCTTCCTTTAATTTAGAACAACTAAAAGGAAGTGTCTAGATCCACGGCAAACCTTTTATGAAAACAAACAAGCAGTCTGGTGCAGCAGCGTTTTGATAATGGAAACCGGTTTAGTGTGGCAGCGACGTCATATAAAAACAAACCAAGCAGACCGTGGATATAGCGTTTAGGAAACAATCCACGGTCCGTGGATCTTGACACTGTTTAACTAAAAATAATTTTAGGAAGTTTTTATTTCACCGAAAATTTCCGGTCACCGAACTTTGAAAACCCTGGTTACGTAACCGTCAACTTCCCCTATGTTTCCCTAGTGGGACAATGGCATTACAGGAACCAAAAAACGGTTGCGCAACCACGGTTTTTAAAGTTCTGTGACCGGAATTTCCGATGAAATAAACACTTCCATAATTTTATTAATATGGTTCAAATTTATATAAAAAATCTTTTTTTCACAGTTAACGCGGTGATTCTTTTTGAGGGGGGCCTTCTCTTTTAGGGGGGGTTTGTGCGACCGCACAGTTCGCACATTCCTAAGACCATTACTGATGGTACCTCCAATTTAACGCTGCCGAGGAAGACGTGTATGTAGACCCTCTATCCACTCAGCCGTGTTAGCAGCAGACTCTGCTAGCTGGGCTATAATGATTAATTTAATTTAATTTAATTGATGTTATATATAGCGCAGTATCACTGTAAACAGCCTTATTGCGCTGTACAAGAGTTGCCAGCCGTCTGTCTACCACTCTTTGATGGGGAAACCCGACAAGTGCCATTTCCAACGGCACAAGTAAGCTTGCTCTCCCAGTCCCATGTGCAAACATTAGCGCTCCAAAGTTCCAACTTCACGGCGCGTGCACAGGTGTTTTTATGGCGTAGATACTGTATGTACTGTGCACGGGTAAATGGAGATTTTTTCTCTTTTACACACACAAATACAGTCAATTAATTACCTAATATTCATAATAAAGAACTTCATTTCTTTTCCACGAACACGCTTTACATAATTATGTTAGCCAAAGAACATGACTGCCCTCTTGCGGTAATCGAAAATATTCCAACTTGGATTTTTTTGCAAATACGCTTTACATTTTAGCTTGAATAGTAATAAAAATAGATAATCCCCACTCTAAAGATGTATTATTGTGGACAAATTTATAAGTTTTATCATACCGGTTACAATTAAATCATGCAATTTAGGCCAAGATATCTCAACCGAAAACACAATTGGCATATTTTTAATGACGTTTTACACGCGCACAAATGGTAGGTATGTATTAATTTTAACACATTTTATCTTTCTGTAATCACGAGCGAGTTTTAGCACAAACAAAATAGATTTCTAGATGACTCTGCTTGGACAAAGTTAATTATTTTAACAGCGTAGCGTAACAAAACGAAACAAATGTTGTTAAAGTAAGTTCTAACAGAGTAATTTTTTAGTTTTATAAGTTGATTACGTTTCGAGCTGAATACGGGTGTGCGTGTTTCTTGGACCAATCAGAACTCAACTGCAGTTACAGGGAGATAGATCCTTCTCAACAGGTTCGATTCAGGGCTAGATGCCGAAATGCCGGTTACATCAAATCAAAATCAAACCTTCATTAAACTCGCGGTATTACACTGAATCGTGTAACGACTGGCGGGGCTCATCTCCGCGGCTTAGCGCCAGAGCAACGCAGCTCCGAAGAAAGGTGGTGAGCCGTTGGCAACACAGTGCCAATTTGACCGGTCCGGGAATCAAATCCCTGACCTCCCGCACGGACAACGTGTGCGCTTTGCAACTGAGCTAACGGCCGGTATGCCGGTTACATTTGATACATAATTTTACGTAGCTGCTGAGGTCAAAAGTGCAAGCTTGCTTCACCGCTTCCTTAAACTGCGCCAGGATTTTCAGTTTCACGGTTTAGAAGTAACCTCAGGTATCATTAATGCTAGGCCGCTTCAGCCTTTAGCTAAGAAAAATTACCATTTTGATGCCCTTAAATCAATCTTAAAAACCGCTGTATTGGCTGATTTTTTTCTAAAAAAGGAGTAAAAAGTACGTGCACGAAGCCGTTTGTTTTAAAAGAATGAAAATTACGAAAATGCAGCATAAGTAAACATATGCATACTCAATGTAAATCAACAGCGCAATGTAACACAGCAAAAACACTCTCAATTTGCAACGTGTTTCGTCCCTATGGGACTCATCACGCAAATGCTGTGGAATATAACACAATTAACAAAAAAAAAAACGAATACCACGGATTCATTATGGTCCACAGTACATTATTGTTTGTCTCTACTAGTTTAAAACTTGAACAAAATCACTTTAAAATACCTTTTTTTTTCGCAACAGCTCATTGGAATTGACAAATAGAAATGAAAGGGTGATTCCAAAAATTTTTAGGGGGACGAGATGGGTTGGAATCACAAAATACACCTATTCTGCAGTTTGATGAGTTTAGAATAATCGAGATACTAATATATATTAGCCCAACATGTATAACTAAAACAGCAAAGTGGGTTTGATCCTCTTGTCTTACTTCATCCGCTTGTAACTAAGCTGGTTTACAAACCAAGCGTTCCTCATGCTAGTTTTTTTTGTTTGAGCTTAGTTCGAGCGATGGGGTTCGAGCAAGCAAACTGATTGGGCAATTATTGAATTACCGACACGATAAAACAAAAAAGGCCTAGTTTTCTATTACGGTAATATAAAACAAAAGAGCTATAACCTACTTGCGTAAGTTGCGTAAAAGCTTCTTTCAGACGGTAAAGCCAATCAGCTTGCCTTTCAATCACGATTTATTTACGACTTAACTATAACTTCTCTCAATTGCAGTATTATGCTGACTATGACCTGTTGCTTAGTGGTCAATCTTACAACGTTTAAAACTTGATAAATTTGACTAAGCCTTACTTTCAATTTAAGCTGCACTTATGCTCACTTACGTACTTTCTTTTAGCTTCAAAGTTTCTTTCTAAAGTGTTTGTAACATTCGTATTAGTATTACATAACCTTTATTAGTATACGCCGGTAATAACGTTTCAGATGAAGAGATAAAGGTCATCGTTATGATATAAAAAGGTTAGGGTTACAAAAAGCGACGCAGCGTAAATGTGAAACGTTAAATCAACTTCTGCCTACGGTAATACGCTAAGCGACATGGCCTATGGCCGTGTGGTTACCAGATTCTTTGGGACGAGTTCAATTCGCTGTGGGAGCCGATCGCATTCTTGCGGACTCAGATATTGATTTGCTTGCCGGTACTTGAAGAGCGCAAACTCACTTCGCAGTTTCCCTCAAAAAAGCTATTTTTCTGCTCGACAATAATTTTAAAATAATCTAAATTGTTAGTGCAAGTTATTGTTAATTTCTTTCTTTCTCCTTAAATTCAGTTGTCATCAATATGTCTGATTAAGTGATTATTCTTTTCCTATTATCGTTTTTCGCTCGCAACAATCTTTTTTTTTTATTCATTAATCTCTTTGATATCGATTTTGCCGCTGCCTAAATATGTTAAATCAAAAATCAAATCATCATAATACTCATGGTATTACGCCGAAACGTGTAACGAGTGGCGGGGCTCAATGATCAAACAAATGCTCAAGGTTCGCTAGGCTAATAAAGCCGTAAAGTTGTTGGTAAAATAAACTTGCTCATGCAGTACTGTAGGGGTGTAGGTCCACAAACTGATAGGCTGCGACAACAGGAGTTATAATTAATTTTAATGTTTTACGATACAGCCTACCCATTGCTTTTAACTTAAAAAAAGCTATAGTATTTAACACATAAAGAGATATTATGACTTATCAAAATGATCGCTGTAAAAAACTATTCTACGACTAGTTTGGCGGTTTTAAGGCCTACCATTTTATCTCTTTTTATGTTCATACACTGTATATTGGCTTACGTCGGCTCTACTTATCTCACTACAGTATATTTAAGTAATAAGTATACTACCGCACTATATCGCTACCTCATTTTTAAACTATCTGTTGCTGCACTTTTTACTGAAACTGTTGGGGCCATTGGACTTACAAAATACACGTTGTACAAATAATCACGTGTTTTTTATTACTAAATCAGTATTTTTTAAGACAAAGACCAAAGTGTACTTCATAATTTTTGCTTGTTTAGCATCTATAACATTTTACAGCTCGTAAAAGTCATGCCCTTCGTGGCTTGGTACGAGTACTGCCAGGTCAAAGGAAATCGTATGATATGTGGCTAATTCATAATAACTCAACGTGAGCTACTATAAAACTACTACGCTTACAAGCATTGCAATATAGGAACTTTAGGAAGACAAAGTTGTTACGCATAAAATGTGTAACTACTATCATGACTGTTTAAGTTCTAAGGTAAACATTTGAATTGAGTGAAGTTCGACGCATTATTGATTACGGATTCCATCGCACTTTATTTATTTGATTTCATTGTTTGGTGCGTAAATATTCTCTCGACAATGCTATTACTGGGTCAAAATGCTTTGAAATTCGTAAGGTCCTGGTCAACAAGATATGCAACATTACCTTGGGTCTATTAAAGGCCCTTAACATTTTGCAAATATGACACATCATGGCAGTTGCGGAGCGGAAAATTTTATAAGGGGGGGAGTGAGTGGGGGGGTATACACTGCAAAAGTCATCAAAAAAGACTGATATATACTTCAGTCACTTAGTAACATTTGATATTGTTTTACGAAAAGCAAAGTCAAAAGGTGGGGGTAGGCCTACATGGCACAATACTCGTTTACCTGGTCTGTGTAACGTTTACCTGGTCTGCGTAAAAAAAATTCTTATGCTTTTCGAAAAGGCAAAGACCAGTTACAGTAATTGAGGCCAGATCGTAGAATGATTCAATACTTTCTCTCTGAATACTTCCTCTCTGCAGCTATAAAATGTAAAAATAATTATGCCTATACCAAAGTTTGTATAACTAACGAATGCCTGCAATACATGTACTTTGTAGACTGGGTTAATTGTTGGTATGCCTATAGGCTGGTGGCAACGATTAACGACATTGATATCGGTGCGGGAAGCCTTGGGTTCGATTACTGAGCCGGTTAAATTGGTCAGAGTCGCTGATGGTTCGGTTTTGCTGCGGCGTTTTTTGTAGTTCGTACTTTGAAGCTGTGCTTCCCAGTTGCTAAGCCGTGGAGACGGGCTTCGCCACTCGTTACACCCTTCGGCGTGAAGCCGCGTACAACACAGGTTTTGTATAAATAATAGGCCTTTAAAGCTTTGTTGGAGCAATGAGTTATAAACAAACTAAGTTTTGCTAAAATGTTAGCGATGTCATTTTTAGTGAGACTGACCAAGATTTGGAATCTGAAGATTTTGATTTTTTCAACATTTGAAAACCTTTCAAAGTGGTGCAACACCGCAAAGTTAAAGAAGTTTGTTGAATCATCTCGCGTTGCTGGGCCGGCTGGCGCAAGGTTAGACATCGCTATCGGACCGGAGGTCTGGGGATTAGTTCCTGGGCAGGTCAAATCGGACACAGTATCGCCAAGAGCTTCCCACCGCTGTGACGTATCCTAGAAGCTGTTGTGTTTTCCAGGAGCCAATTAAGCCGCGGAGATGGGTTCGGCCACACGCCTAGGCCTACATATGCGAAGAGGTCTGTTTACACTAAATGCGATATTATACGATTTGTTGTCGCTCAAAATTTCATCCAGTCTTTGGCGTAAGCAGTTGGTGAAAATGGAAATATCTTCCACACAATTCGAACCCAAACAATTTTGCTTTCCATCGTTTTTTTTTTGCAAAGCACCTTACAATTGTTTTTTAGAATGCCGCGCAAAATGACGTAGCTTACGTCATAATCTCTAACTGTTTCGTAGCCATGTCACTTTACGTACAAAAAATCGCAACGTATTCTGTGTAAACACACCCTAATACGGTACCGTACTGCAAGTATAATGAAATCTTGATGTTTTGATTTAGCTGAACGCTCTGGTAGATTTACGTAGAAGTGAGGTATTATTAATGCATTCGTATCGGTGCTTCTTGACGAACAAAGTTGCAAATAAACATTTTTAGCCCTATAAAATTTTTTGAATTCCCTCCGCCTCAAAAAAATACGAAGACAACAACGTTTGAAGATCCAGTAGGCAGCCATACGAGTAATCTGCAAAAGTTTTGCACCTATGTAATTAAAACCGATAGTGTTTGTCCCAATAATCGCCAAAAGTTTCAGGTAAAATGAGCTCTAAAGATCACGTATGCTTGTTTGTCATTTCTACAGGCAGTGTTGTGAAGACCATTCCTCATGATCTCTGATAAATTAAAAATTTCGATTTTCTTACTAAATTCAAATCGACTGCTTTGTGAAACTGTGAGAGATCGGAGATGTCCGTTTTTACCTCAAGGTATAGGTATCCTACACTTTTCAGTTTGCATATCTTCACATGTCCATGGATTTGGATTAAAAGTAAATTGGATCGGATTTTTGCGAGAAATTCTTTTACCAAAAGGTTTTCGACCGAATTCGCGCTAAATCAAATCAAATCTTCTTTATGCTCGCGGAATTACACCGCATCGTGTAACGCGTGGCGGGGCCCATCTCCGCCGCTTAGCGCCTGGGCAGAGTGTACTTATATTTCTTACAGTGTACCCACTTCACAAAAATGCATTGTTACGAATGTCCACAAAAATGCAGCAAATGCTGCGATGTAATAATTGCTTTTTAAAGAAGTTCATCTGTTCTATTGCGGTATTGTTGCCGTTTCCAAAATTTGCTGTAGTTATTTTTTGTTTTTAAATTGTCAAGGAGCCATTGCAGATTGCTTAACTACGTAGAAGAAAAGAAAAAAAAGTGACAAGCAGTTTGTAGTTTAATAAATACAATGAAATTGCTCACCATTATTTTTTGTGTTTCTCAGTATAGGAATGGGCAACACGATTCGAACAGATGAACTCTTAGCTCTGATTTTCGTTCCGGACACTGAGCACAGAGAGTGGTTCCACTGTTAGTAATAATGGATACACTGTGGCCTGGGCTACACAGCTTCGAAGGAAAGTCGCAGCGGTGGCGAGCCGTTGGCGACACTGTACCGATTTGACCGATCCGGGATTTGAACCCCAGGCCTCCCGCACCGATAGCGTGTGCGCTAAGCAACTGAGCAAACGGCCGGTCAGCTATTTAGCACTCCCAGGTTTCAAACCGCATTTTGCCGCACGCGACCTAGCCTACATCAACATGCGTCACAGACCGCTAAGCCACCCGGTAGGCCTTCGCACTTAACTTAATAGCAATATTGCGTATGAAGAACTGCTTTGAATTTAAACGTTATTTAACTACGAATTGTCATCCTTACAATATAGTATTTCCATTGATTCCTTAACGAAAAGTCAGTGTTGGAACGAGTCCACCCATTGAAGGACTCGAGTCGAGTCCGAGTCATTTGGGACTGTGACTCGACTCGAGTCCGAGTCCATTTGAAAATGCTCGAGTCGAGTCCGAGTCCACCAAACTCGAGTCGGACCGGACTCGAGTCATTATAACAATGCAAGTCGCTTCGAAATTTTTCATTCATAAACCAAGATAAACTTTTTAATTCGTAAACTGAGATTATTCATAAAACAACTGGCAACTGATGCCTGAGATCAAATCAAAACTGCAAAATCACCACGGAGTCACATCGGACATCGCAGTTTCTAGTAGTCGGTAACAGTAATATCCAATCCATGCGTTAGTTGAACGAGAAGCTAAATACGCGAAAAATCATTTTCAACAAAATCGCTACAGCGACTTCAGTATAATGCGCTGACAAAAAATCAAAACCTGGAAGAGCATTGATCCCCTGCCCTGCGAGTCCATCACACTAACCCCTACACCACTTCACTGTTGCCAGGTACTCGTAAAAGTTTAGTACTTATTTATACTTTCTTTACGCATCACGTGACTCTCAAAAACGCTGTTGCGGTTTTGTTGAAAATGATTTTTCGCGTATTTAGCTTCTCGTGTTAGTGGAGGTTATACGGACTTTGTATCCAACCATCTAATTCGCATTTGTTTTTGGACTCAAGGCGCGAAAGATATTAACATATTGATTGGATTACCGAAAATCCGTTCACGGAAAAGTAAAAATCAGAACGGATTTTGCCTTTCAACCAACTTGGACTTGAGTCCGAGTCCGGGAGGATGACTCGAGTCCGAGTCCATACTTCTCATTGAGAACTCGAGTCGAGTCCGAGGCATTTGTACAGGGGACTTGAGTCGGACTCGAGTCATTACAACACTGTGAAAAGCACTGATGTCTCTATGTATCTCGTAAATTCACCATTAAAATTTGTTTTTTGGCATAGAATTAGGATTTAAGGTTACGGATTTGGAATAGAGTAGGATTTTGAGAAGTCAAATCCGGACGTATCTGCAACTTGGTTTTGGCCCTTGGCTAAGGAAGCTGCCAAGTTCTTGGAGGCCTAGGCTAGCGACCAGTGTTCCCTCTAGGATTTTGACTAGTACGAATTTGCCCAAACGATAAATTCATTGAAATTTTTGCCCAAAGATTTCATTACTTTGAGGACCCCTTTTACAATTTTTTTTGCAGTAAATTTGCTTTTCCAAGATGCAAGCTACAGTCCTGCATTAAAATAATCAAGTTTTTTGTTTAAAAATTTCAGGTTTGCATTTTATAATATTAATTTCTGGTTCAAAATCAGTAGGCTATAATTTGCCCAAAAATTTCGCATTTTTCTCAAATTTCTCACTCTAGAGGGAACACTGCTAGCGACTATGGTAAGGAGGGTCAAAGACAAACACGAGAATATGTAGCCAAGTAATGCCGAATATACTGCTCTAAAAAGTTGAAAAAAATGCAGGGAAAGAATTCCGAAAACTGCAAGTAGGCCTAGGTTTGACGACAAAAAAAATATCAAGACTGAACTAGACTAACTGACTAATCTGGACTCAGCACTCTAATCTGCAGTTGGTCTTGGCTAGATTAAACCTGTTGACAAATCAGCCAATTCAATATCTCAGATTTGTGGACAACCTATATATACTGTATATGGGCTTAATCTCGCATCATTCAGATACCGGTACTTAGACCTTTACACCATGATGTAAAGAAAACTGATACAGAGTCCACACGCGCAAAACAAATAGGAGCACAAATACATAAATTAAATGTGCAATTACGGGAAATGGTTGCTTCCAGTAACAAAAGGGCTCAATGACCAAGCTCAGAGCATATATATTTATTTAAAAACACAAAGTAAAAACCTCCACAGACTGTTTCACCTCAGCGGATCATCAGGTGGTATCTAAATTAGGGTTTAAAGTTAGCCTGATAGTGAATAACTGATAGTAAAATTGTAAACTACGCTTACTGCACTAAAAACCTGTTCCAACCATCCGCCATGCATAAAAAAACAGTTACCATCCAGCATAGAACGGAACGGCGCGTCTCACAACTCCCTTGCGACGCAGAAGCCTTCCACAAAGCTTCATCAATATACGAGGAAGCTCTGCGCAAGAGCGAATATCCGGCTAGCCTGACGTATCAAGAAAACTGCAAGCACTCCGGTCGCAACAGGAAAAGGAAAATTATATGGTTCAACCCGCCATTTAGCGACCATGTCGCCAAGAATGTAGGCAAGGAATTTCTAGGCCTAATCAGCAAGCATTTTCCACCAAACCACCGTCTCCACAAAATCATCAACAGAAACAACGTAAAGATCAGTTACTGCTGCATGCCCAACATCAAATCCATCATTTCATCGCACAACAGAAAACTCCTTGACAGCAATATCAACCATACCACAACACGGCCCTGCAACTGCAGAAAAAAAACAAATGCCCGCTAGATGGTAGATGCCGCATTAACTTCATTGTTTACGACGCAACCATATATGTCGGCAATACCAACAAGCACTATTATGGGTGCAGGGAGAAGGAATTCAAGACCAGGTACTACAACCATAGGAACAGTTTCAAAGACTCAAAGAAAAGGCATGAAACAGCGCTGTCAAATGCGTTCTGGACCGCAAAGGAACAAGGAAATCCGCCCAATATTACTTGGAATGTTCATCGTCAGGCGACCCCTTACCAATGCGGGATGAAGCAATGCCAACTGTGCTGAGAGGAAAAATTAACTATCGCCAAAGCCGACAAAAATATCACTCTTAACAAAAGATCTGAACTTGTTGGAAAATGCCGTCATAAAGCAAATATCAATCTGAAAAGCTTTAAAGTTACAGACTCTCACTAATGCGCCTATCCTTTACTATTTTGTGTGAAATTTGTATGCGTTGATCTGTTTGCGACCGCCCCCCCCCCCCCCTTTTTTTTATTACCTATAACACTCGCCACAGTATTTTAACAAAAAATGTGCTTAACCGTTACTTTTGAGTAACGGTTCCAAGTGATTACTTTAGAAAAGATATTCGATGCTTTTTATCCGTTACTTGTATTCGTTTAGGTAATCACTAGGGCAACCAAATGTCAATAAAGACAAATATTATTACCTGGCTCAGAAAGTCATTAAACTTCTACCAAACATGTTTTAGCTTCAAACTAGGCGTAGTTTAAAAGTGGTTAGGTCAAAACAATGTTGTGTGGGGTCAAAATAAGATCAAAATCTGCGTAGTATATATTGTTTAATATCATTTTAACAGCTCAGATGGCCGAGAGGTATAGAGCGTTTGTCTCTTGAGCTGTAGACTCGGGTTTGATTCTGAATCGAGTCAAACCAATGAATTTACAATTGGTATTCACAGCTTTCCTGCTTGAAGTTCAGCATTAAAGGGACATTGTGGAGAACAAGCCGGCAAGTTTACTTGTTGTGCCATTGGGAAAGGCACTTAGCGGGATTCCCCCTTCTTGGTGTGGTAGACAGATGGCTGGCAACTCCTATGCGAGCTCGTATAGCGCTTTGATCGCTTTCTCGTGATAGGAGGATAAATATGCAACTACCTAACGTTTAATAAATAGATGAAACAAATTACGTCGTAATCATTGGTTGCCAGCTTGTGGAATGCAAACTGGTAGTCCCTTTTTCAACATAAGCGCATTCAAACACCATTCGAGTACAAAAGTAGTAAACTGTGTTTATGACGAGACAATCGTTTTTGAATAATTCCAGAATTTCATTGGTATATCGCAGTAGCCGGAGATTGAGTTTTGAGGATTAGCTTAATTCTATCAGTGAAGAAAAGCGTGGTTGCCAGATCGGACTATCTTGGGTACAAATTCGCGAAATTTGGACCTTTGTTACCTTGTTTGGACCAAAAAAAGTTATTTTGTACCTTTGGACTAATTTGATTGAAACAATTTTAATGCTATTTTGTTCGTTGTTTATGTTGGTTTCGTTGTACTGTACTTCGTTCATAAAAAACTATTCAGCATTATTTTTACTTGCTTAAACATGTTGTCGCTTTTTTTGCGATAAAATTGTTACGGTATGTCAAAAACAACGACAAAATTTTAAATTTATTGGGTCAAAATCTGGTTGCCTTAGTAATCACGAATCAAAATCTATTGGAATCTAAAAAGAGCAGCAGAATCAAAACAATTAAATACCGCGCGACGACGAATATTTTTTCCCTTTTGTTTGCCATGACGCTCACAAGTAAAGAAAAAATATCTGGTACATGGTAATCATTAAGGATTCGACTCGCTAACGATTCCCAATTTCCCATTATCAAGCACGTGGCAAACGATTATTTTTTCTCTTTTGTCTGCCTTGACGCTCACAAGTAGAGAGAAAAGTAATCATTAAGGATTCGACTCTCTAACGATTCCCATTATCGAGCAGACAAGCACGCGGCAAACGAATCTTTTTTCTCTTTCGTCTGCCTTGACGCTCACAAGCAGAGAGAAAAGTAATCATTAAGGATTCGACTCGCTAACGATTCCCATTATCAAGCAGACAAGCACGCGGCAAACGAATCTTTTTTCTCTTTCGTCTGGCTTGACGCTCACAAGCAGAGAAAAAGTATCTGGTACTTAGTAATCATTAATCAACTAGGAGTGAATATAATGATTACCAACTAGGAGTCGTTTTTCTCGCTTGGTTTAAGTCAGTTCGCTTGCGCTTCTTAGCATTTTGACTTCGAAAATGCTGTAGGCTTTTGTGCTGTAGTTATGCAACACAATACAAAAACTAAACGTGGTTGTTGTCAAAATTAATGTGTATATACTGTACTAAGTGTGCATAATCTGTGAAGTGCGATTTTGCCTTATGCTTTGTGTGATGTTGTTGCTTTTTTCGTTTTGTGTTAGACTGAAAAGACAAATAGGCCTATGAATGAAAAGATGTCTGCGACTAGGCGAGCGTTTTGGCTCTTTCGCGGTAACCCTATGTACCATATTTCAATGTGCGTTAAGTTTTTTTTTTACTTCCCGCCGTAGTAAATGGTCATGAATAAACGTATCTGGTGTCTGGTGAAGTCGATATGTCCAGGTAAAGCAATGCAAAAAAGAGTCTTTACAGCCTGGAATGAGTTTAGCCTGGAGTGGCTGTGCGTAGCAAGGCTGACGAGACTTTTGTTATAGTCGAAACATTAATTTGTCCCTTGCAAATTTCTATCTGCATACTGTTGTACATTGACTCGTCACAAGGCTCTTTTTACTAATCATTCATAAATTTCACGTGGCATAGTATCGAGAGTAAGGGATGGCATAGCAACTTTATTTTTTATTAAATTTCGTTGGGACGATCAAAAGCGGCATAGTTGGCTATCGAGAGTGGCATAGAAGCGGAAAGGCATAGTAGGCCTATTGAGATTTGACTGTAGCGCAGACATTTCTATTGCCTTGATCGCAATAAGTCAATGCCGAAATGATGACATCATAGATTCATTCACGGTATTTATAGTTCCGCTGCTTTCGCGGTGAAATGAAAAGCAAGAAAAAATGCGACATAAACCGGTTCAAACCAGCATTTTTCGCCTGGTTTTCATTTCGAGCTTCTGTATTGCAGATGGCAAACGAATACAATTTGGAATCGGTATATTGACAAAACGAATCTGTTACTATCCGATACTTTTTGTAAACCGTTACTTTTTAACGAATGATTACTATTCGCCCATCTCTAATTTTAACATCCCCCATCTGCCTTTCTACTATAGCACCGTATTCCGGCCACGCTTTTTAATTTCTTCGAATGTTTTTAAACTAGCTTGTGAATGTGACTAGCTCGCTTGAGCACTGAGCTGTACGCAGCGGAGACTATCCTCCTTCTATGGTTCACGTCAGGTTTTTAGTGTAGTAAGCGTACTTTACAATTTTGCTATCAGTTATTCACTATCTGGCTAACTTTAAGCCTTAATTTAGATACCACCTAATGATCCGCTGAGGTGAAACAGTCTGTAGAAGTTTTTACTTTGTGTTTTTGAATAAATAAATTAAATGTGTAAATTTTTTTCCAGAGACATTTGACAAACTTGCCGTAGATCTAGGCCTAGCCTAGTTGTAGGTAAGACAATACATTTGAAACTAGATTGGTTTGACTTCGGCCCTTTTCAAATTAGGGCAGTTTTCAAAAATCATTTGTTTAGGGGCAGAGCTATTTGGTTTTCTAGTTGACTCACTGATTTTGTATGTATGAGGAAATGGGTTCTGTGTGGCAGCTTGGTGCAATTTTGCGTTAGTTACCGTACCGTATTTTATATTGAAAGTCTTCATTGGCTTTATCAATTTGTTGGAAACCACCCTAGATCATTTTGCGCAACATCAGACGATAACTACTATCAAAAATGTTGTACCGGTATGTTTCTTTGGTCAGAGACCAGCATTGACAACCGTAAGTCAATCTACTGCGGACGTATGAGTTCGGGAAAATTATACAAGTTTTTAGATTGATATGATGATTTCTGAGAAGATGCTCATACTGTTGAAAAGCTGCATTGCCAGAGTTTAGTCTGTTTCTGATTTCCGAGTGTCCAATTCCTGGTTGGTTATAGTCAATTTTACATCCTAGATATATACAGGATCAGGGATATTTAGGCCTAAATGTTTTGGTATTAGCAACTTTGATGCCTTTTTATGATCACACAGATCTGCAGATTGGGTATAGTCATTGTCACTTTCAATGAAGTTGAATATCATTGTTTCAGTCTTAGTGATGTTGATTTTCAGGCCAAATCGTTCAAATATGTCATTCATGATTAGTAGCGCATTTTGAAGGTCTCCAGCACAGAGCAGTTTTGAAAAAATTCAGAATATCATCAGCATATCCAGATCCGTACCGGTAGTTTATTGCTGTGCCATGGTAGTTATCGCGAATTCTTCTGTTTTGACGTGCTGAATTAGTAATGCGAAACTATCATTATACTGAGCAAATTTGATGTTTTCCTTATTGCAGTTGCGCTGTTGCGAAAAAATATTCTGTATTCGAAGAACATACCGGTAGTCAATGAATGGATTCATTAGGATAGGAGATTCTGGACCACCTTGTCGAACACCTGAAAGTGTGTCAAATTGTAGCTTGGAGTTATCTTTTAGTATTGAAGTAGTCTTTTCGTAGCTACAGATTTTCTAAAATGTTCACAACTTTATTGTTTTTGTTCTCTTCTTGGAGTCGGTTTTTTAAGGCAATAAAAAGCCATTTTCAGTTAATATGGTCAAAAGCTGAAGAGAGATCGACAAATAATGCAAAAACTTCTTTCTTGGTTTTTTAGGCAATGTGTTGAGTCATTTTAGCCACATAAATTCTGTCAGCTGTCCGTCGTCCTTTTCTAAGCCATTTTGAAAATCCATAATTTGACTTTCATACCATTCTGAAAATCAGTTTACCAGTAAGATTATGAGAACTTTGCAAAAGATTGATCCCAGTTGTACAGCACAATAATGGAAAGCAAAGCAGACTCAGATGCTTGAAGAACGGTGTCCCACAGGGATCTGTCCTGGCTCCCCTTCTCTTTAATATCTACGTCAGTGACTTACTACCAACCACTTCCATCGAACTTGCTTACGCCGATGATCAAAAAAAGTGTCGTCTGTATTCCATCTTACCAACAGGGAAGCAAAATGTGAGCTTTCAGTGGAGTTGAATGGCAAGCCACTCCCATTCTTTCTTACTCCAAAGTATCTTGGCATAACACTGGATAGATCTCTCACGTACAGGCGACACTTGGAGTCACTTCGCAAGAAACTCAGCACCAGAGTTTCATTAATCAGACGACTAGCTGGAACTAGCTGGGGCGCTGGTGCCTCAGTCTGCGCACTGCAACTCTTGCGCATGTGTCGTTGACTGCGAAGTATTGTGCACTTGTTTGGTGTTGCAGTGCCCACACTCGTTTGATTGGTCCAGTTAGTAATAACGCACTGTGCATTGTGACTGGATGCCTGCTTCCCACACCAACGGATTACCTAACGGTTCTCGCTGGCATCCCACCTGTAGAGCTTCGTCGTAGACAAGCCACACTGACCTTAGCTCGCCGAGCCTTGGAGCCAAACCATCTCCTCCATCACAAGATCACCAGCCCAGAACTAAGGCAATCACGGCGTTTGAAGTCAAGACATCCTTTTGTGCTTGCCGCCAGAGAACTACTATCCAATCTCAACCAACTGGACATCAGGGCGGCTGATTGGGCGCCACTCATGGAGATCTGAGTGGAACAACTGCAACACCCAACTTCACCAGTTCATTTACAACATTGACACCCCTCCTCCAGGTATGCATCTCCTGAGACGTTCCTGGGCGCAGCTAAACCATCTTCGCACTGATGTTGGACGATTCCGCTCATACCTGCACAACTGGCAAATAGTTCCATCTGCGACATGCGACTGTGGCACCGAGAATCAAACGGCAGAGCACATACTAGCTCACTGTCCCCTGTTTTCCCCACCACATGGGATAACTGGATTGGTTCGACTGGATGATGACGCAATTACCTGGCTGCGTAAATCTTGCCCGTACATCTAAAATCATGCTCATACGAATGAATGAAGCACGATAGTTTTTGGCATCTATTTACTGCCTTTTCTTTCCATATTGCAATCAGGTGACTTACAGCAAAGTGATGGGGTGGTTGCTCCGAGTTCCATATTGCTTTTATCAGTTTGCTCATTTCAGCTTGTATTGATTTTGAGGAATCTGTTTCATGACATTTGGGGATATGTCAGAACTTGATTTATCGGACTTCAAGCCCATGATAACATTCTTTATTTCATCCTCCTCCGGTGCATGTTCTACTATTTTAATATCTTGCTGCTGCAATTGTTTTATACAAGCTGGGATGTTTTGTGATTCATCGGGTGTGTTTGATGGTGGAGATGGAGTAAAATGTTCTTTAAAAAAAGAATAAATAATTTGGTTGGAGCATGATTTGGATTGTTTTCCGTTTCTAAAAGCTTGCTAATGGGTACTGGCGTTACTGAATATTTGTTTCATTTCGCAGTTAATGACATTCTGGTTGATCTTCTCGGCTTGTTTTTTTGTAGAATTCGTTCTTCAAGAATGGTTTTCTTTTACTAATGCTTCTTTTCATTACTTTAATTTCCTTCTGTTTTGTTCATGAGTATAAGTCATTGATTTAATCATTCAAAACAGTGTCATTTTCCCATACCAATGCAAACTATTTTTTTCTGGAACAGTGTTCATAATTGAATGATGAATGGTACTGAGAAGATTACTGCAAATTTCGTCAGCAGTTGAGGTAGATGTTGAAGGGGCAAGAGTTCTATTAATGTCATCCATTAAGTTTTGCCTTACTGTAGCATTTGATAACGCTGTCAAATCTATTTTTTGTAATTGCTTGTTGTCACAACTACGCCGAATTCTTGCTTGTTTGGTGTATGGTGTTTTCATGGTCGCTACTAGCATTTTATGATTTGAATTGATATATGTTTCATTTTTCACATGACAGTTGATCATATATTGTTGAGTCCACCTTTCGCAAAGAATGTAGTCAAAGAGTTTTTCTTGTTTTTCCATCTGGGCTAATATAAGTTATTCTTTTTGGAAATTTATGAGAAAACCATGAGTTACTAATGCACAAATCATTGTCTCTGCAAAAATTTAGCATTCTAGATCCATTTTTATTGGAAGTATATATAGTTGTCAATTTCATTATTGCCACAGTAGGAACAGTGTGGTTGATCAAATAGGATTGAAGCATTGAAATCTCCAATTACCATTAGTTTCTGTTTTTCAATATTTTTGTCTTATATGAAAGTACTGGCAAGATCATTATAAAATGATTTTTTTGAAGCAGTTGCTAGGCTGTTATGAAAGGCATATATAACAAACTCTTTGAAATTTAAATTGTGGATAGTGAGATGAGCTATCAGTATACGAGGAGAAATTCGACGTCTTTTGCTTTGATGTAGTTACAAATCTTAATCACTATGCCAACTCCATGTTGTCTCAGCTTTATTCTACCTTTCCAATACACATTATACGCTGTACCGTCTTCAGCCTTTACTGTTATATGTCCTTGATCCAGTCTTTTGACTTCTTGTAAACCAACAATATCAATTGATGCTTCTTGTATTCTTTCACTACTTAAATGCTTCATGTATTCTTTCCTAACCTGCCAAACATCCCAAGCCTTGTGGTTCCTTGCAGTGTTTAGTAGGATCTATGTCCAGTATCAGCCCCCAGGTTCGGTTAGGGTTAGGTTTGGTTAGGATTAGGTTCGGTTAGAGTTGTAACTGAACTGAACCCTAACTAAATTTAACCCTAATCGAATCTAATTCTAACCAAACGTAACCCTAACCAATCGTGGGGGCTGATACTAGACGTTACCCTGCCAACTTTAAAGTGATTGGTTTAACCCTACTCTGAATCAAACCCTGAGTCTGCCATTCCAGAAGCAAACGCTCTATCCACTCGGCCATCTGAGTTGTTATAATTTCTTTTGGTTTACCATTTTGCCACCTTCAGAGCAAGTCATCATTGACAAGTGTGCAGTTGACACTTTGATGATTGACAACGCTTTACTTTTACTTGAGTAGTTTTTACATGACTATTTTTTTACATTTACTTCAGTGCTTTTTTTAGTCAATACTTTCTACTTTACTTCAAGTAGTTCTGAGTTTTGCCGTCAGTAACAGTACTTCTACTTAATGCTTAAGTACAGTTTCAAAATACTTTTTACACCACTGGTCTTACTGTCAGTTATTAATGAAAATATATAAAAGTGAACTGTTGCATATTGCAACATTGTAAAATTTGGAATGTGTCTGTAAGTAGGGATGTGCCTCGAGGAAAATTACTCTGACTCACCGAGTAACGAGTATTCACGACATTACTTGGCCAAGTCCGAGTATCTACGACGTCAAAAGATGGACTCAAAAATAGGTGAAGAGCAAAAAAAAAAAGGTCATCACGTCTGTAGAAGTCCTAATTTCGACCCAAATTCGTATAAAAAGCAAAAAAAGGTCAAAATGATAATGGTTTAATACTCGTAAGTTGGAACTGTTGCATTGTAGAAGAAAAAGCACCATAAACTGTTAACTAGGTGCAAAGCAAAAATGTTTTTGCTAGCATAACGTACTGGTACCTAGATGAATTTTTATTCATAGACTACGGGTAGTCTAGTTTACAAATTTCAAGTATTGTTACACTGTACAGTGTTGGAGTAAACCTAGTGGAAAATTACAAATCAAAATTATAAAATTAGAATGCAATATGTTGTATATTACAATTCACGTGTATTGTAGCATAGCCTACCATGGAAGGCCTCAATTGCAAGGGTGGAAACCTAGCTACTTGGCGTTAGGGTGTCAGTTTCAGTTTTGGTGTGTTGAAACCCCTATGTCAAGTTTCAGTTTTGATTTGGTTTCACGACTGTTAAAAATTAGGTTTTAGTTTTGCATATGCACAACTTCGGTTTCAGTTTCGGTTTAAGTTTCATCCAAGAAACCTATTTTATTTTGAATATGGATTATTTAAATGCACTTCTTCTTGGTGTTTTTGTTTTATTGCGATGATATATAAGTAACAGCTCAGATGGCCAAGTGAGGAGAACAAGTGCTTCAGAAATTGTCGACTTGGGTGTACTTCTGAGTCTGGTGAAACCAAAAACTCAAAAATTGGTAGGCCTACTCACAGCTTCTCTATTTGAGGCTTAGCATTAAAGGAACTGTACTGGTAATGATAGTGGTGACAACTTTTAAAACCCAAATCCTTAGAAAATTTTGAACAGGTTTTAGGTTCAGTTTTAGTTTTGACGTTTCGTGAAAAAACGATTTTGGTTCAAGTTGAGGTTTTCAAAAATTTGGCCAAGTAGGTGTCAGTTTCAGTTTGGGTTTCAAAAATTTCCTTTAAAACCGGGTTTTCAGGTTTAGGTTTTGGTTTGGGTTTTCATCCTTGCTCAATTGTAATCATTAAAACAGTGTTCAAAGACATTGCATTTTCACCACTGCGAAAACGTGCATTAGTCTAGCAGTTTGCCAGAGAGAAAGAGAGAGCAGTAATTTATTTACCCGGCACATAAAAAACAGAACACAAGTAACACAAATCGCGAGAACGCAGTTTAACTTCAGATTTAACAAATGAACAAACAATAAGTTGCTACAATATTGCCGAGACGGGAGACTGTGAAGTGACCATGGAACTTCACTCCACACTTCACGGTTTGATCTTAGTAATGCAATAATGATACAGAATCGTAAATTAACTACTGTAAGAATGTTTGTATGATTGTTCCATTTCACTGGTGCAATTGGTTGTTTTATGATCTAGTTTAGGCTGTTAAAGGCTGGAAGGAAAAATGTTGATGTGTTATATAATTATAGTTGTCAGTTTGTAACCTGCCGGTACTTGGTTTGCTTGTTTATGGGTACTCAGTTCCTTGAAGTTATTTGGATGACTAAAATGATCAAACTTTTCTGTTTATATATAGGCTGATTTTCATTTTGTATTAGAACTAAAACTGTGATAGTGTAGTATAGCATAGCTGTGACAAAGACTTAACTACATTCTTCCATTATTAGATTGGCTTCCCTAACATTTAGACTATTGGAGACTAAAAATGCCCAACCTCAAAGGGAAAAAAGATAAAGCAGATAAGGTAAGTCATTTTGTTAAACCAGGGATCAGCAACCCTGGCACGCAGGTCAATCATGGCATGCAACGTGGCTTTATACGGCACATGGAGTCGTAAAACTTTTCCCCAAAACACTTTTTTAAATGTTAAAATAATGCAAAATTACATTTTGCCCGAGACAAGTAGTTTGCCGTGTTTGGTTTTATTGTTTAGTAACATCATCAACATTTTTTCATTACTATTATTATGTCACTATTGTATGTATTTGCTGCATTTTCTTCAGTTGGTAACGCTGAACCCAACTGCGATGTCTGCAGCCAAGAAGTCAAAATCAGATGAGAGGCAATTTCAAGAGCCTTGGACAGTAGATTTTGGGTTTGTCTGTCGTAATCACAGAGCAGTATGTACGCTTGTACAGTACACTCTGCTGTGAAAATGTCGCTTGCTGTACCGCAAGTATTAAACGTCATTTTGAAACCAAACACACAAAGTTATTTAAAGTTGATTCGAAAAAGAATAAAGCTTTTGAAAAGGCAGTTTTTCGTTACGAAAACAGAGCAGCATTTAAAAAAAGTTGTTCACACAACAAATAGTACGGAAAGCAGCTACAAGGTGGCAGAAGGTATCGCCAATTGTGAGAAGTTTTTTGTGCCGTTATATGACGCAATTTTTTATCAGCACGCAAACATATATTTTGACATTAACTTTTACAAATTGGCACACTGGAAGTAAAACGTTGCCGACCCCCGTGGTAAACCACATTTATGATATATTGTATAAAAACATTTGAAAATTTGACATAATTTGCTATATTCCTGTAGAAGTTTCAGCATTGTGTAAATTATATTGAAAAGTTTCCTAAGAAAATTTTGTTGTTTGTTTGGTGATAATTTTTTCTATGCATGTTTAACTTTTCAATCTTTATGTAATTTGTACTTTGCAATTTAGTACCGGTAGCTTGTTGTTTTGATTTATAGAGTGGGGCAAAAGCATCAAGCAACAATTCAAAAAAAGAAGAAGAGCAAGTATGTGTAGGCTATGCATTTGCAATATTACTGAATTGAGAAAAACTATGTCTCCATTTTAGTTATGTCAATTTGCATGATTAAGCATATTTTTGGCAACATTTAGTTACCATGGTTTGAGACGTTGAATTTCCAAAGCTAGCTGCCAGTATGTGCCCAAAATTTTTTCGATATAGGCAATCAGCTGTGAACCTATGAGGTGCATGGGGTACTTTTGCGGCTGTGTTATAAACTTTTCTAATAATGTATTGGTATGGGTGCATGTATTGATAACGTTTGAATTAGTCTTATTTATTGTGTCTTTGTTGTTTTGCTACTAGAAGGTGAAAATAATATTTATCAATCAATTTTATGAAACCAGCACTTTGAGAAAGACAAGCTTTCACTTAGTTGTACTTGCATTAACTAGCTACTTATTGATTACACTGCATTCCTGTTCACTTGAGTTTCCATTACTTGAATTTTGTTATTGGTATAGCATATTCTTTAGTTTTTATTATTATTTTCTTATCCTGAGTCTCTTTTTTTTTTACTGTGTAGGTGGAGTAATAACCTGAATTTTTTTAGTTATAACATGACTTTAGTTATAACACCAATTACGTAGCCTCTCTTAGTTTTTATTTCATTACATGCATATTTTAAAAATGATAATTGTCGTTTGTTTTACAAGTGTCAAAAGTTAGCTTTTCAAGATTTTCGTAGTATCTAGTTCAAAATTTTGAGTTATGAGGTAGTCTTACCAGTGCGAAAACTAATTATCATATATTCGTGAAACGTTTTATCTATTTTTGAATCCAGGTAAAAACTTAAGTTTAAAAGTTAGCATAATGTTTCAGCAACTATCTTGTTTTTCAGGAGAAACATTGTATGACTGTTAGATTACTTTGGGTTTTTATGTCTTTGGTGAAATTTGCTTTCTTGTTTTCAGAAAAAGTCTGGAGCCCATCCCCACCCAAACAATGCTGGCCCACCTGTAACACCACTCACTAGGGTTAAATACCAAACTGGTGTGCCATTAGTGAAAAAAGAAAAACGGCAAAATTCATCGAGGTTCAACATCAGCAAGAATAGAGAGCTTGTAAAAATACCAGCTTTGAGAGGTAAATGAACATTGAAGAGTGACAGCATTCTTAATTTTACCTCATATTATACAGACATACCAGTACCTAGTTTTTACCTTCTAAAAAAAAGGATAAGGGAAATTATGCTGCGTGGCACTTGTTGGTGTGCGATAGTGGAGTCGCATTTGTTCGATTTTTGTATTTCGTTGTGATATGCTCAGTCTCTTATAACAACATCAAGGAGGCTTTGGAACAAAATTGTTCTGAAAATACCAGCAGTTTTGATTTTATATGAGGTAGCTATGGAGGCTCACTAAATTGGGTTGTAGATAACCTGTTTTGGCCGAAAATTTATCATGGAAAACAATGTGAATTGTTTATGCTTGCTGGTACCGACTCTTACTTGGAAAATCCTAACTGAACAGTGCAAAAACTTAGCTATTGCAGTATGGTCCCACAAAACTAAAAATTGCAGTATGGTCCTACAAAACTAAAAATTCCTTGGCAGAAGACACGTATTTCTATTGTCTTTTGAGTGATATGAGTAGTTTCACACAGTTATGGGATTCAAAAGTTTAAGAACAAGTTCTCTTTCGTGTCGTACTTACTAAGAACCGGTACCTTGACAACTGATCGCCGCAAACTGACCGCGAGTCAACTGACCGCCGTAAACTGACCGTCATGCAAACTGACCGCCAAAAACGCCTAATTTGTTTATTAGCAGGAACTTTCGTCAAGAGGAACTACAACAAATCCTGACCTATCCCTGACCGAACATAACCCGTCCCCAACCCTTACCGCACCTAACTGTAACTGAACCTTACTCAACTAACCAAACCGAACCCTAACCTAACCATAACCGAACCTAACCTTAACCTAACCCTAACCGAACCTAACCCTAACCTAACCCTAACCGAACCTAACCCTAACCGAACCTAACCCTAACCGAACCTAATCCTAACTGAACCTAATCCTAACTGAACCCTAGCCTAACCGAACCTACCCCAACCGAACCCTTGCCTAACTTATAACTCTAACTTCAGAATTGAGGCTTCAAATTTCGATCTCTAAACCCAAACTTGAACATCGGAATTGATTGAAAAATTTGCCCACGACGTAATAGTTTTGTCAAATTATGCAGCGCACGAAGCTGTGATTGTCTTCGAGCCTTGTTACTCTCCGCTGTGAGCCTGTTTTGGAGCCTTGTCAAATTAAATAGTGCACGAAGCTGTTTTTGGCGGTCAGTTGTCGCGGCGGTCAGTTTGTATGGCGGTCAGCTTGCGGCGGTCGGTTGACTCGCGGTCAGTTTGCGGCGGTCAGTTGTCCGTGTTCGCTAAGAACAGGTTCCCTCATTTCCCATCTAAAACTTATTATCTCATTGTTTCTGCTAAATTTAAAAAAACGATTGATAATATAAATATGCAATACAACAACACGTTAAAAGCTACTTGTACTCCAATCTGCCAACACTGCTTTCTCAGACTGGTTTGCGCAGTGCGCACCACACTCCTGTAGAATTTTAGGCTTTCTCTTGCGTCGTAATGCTGCAAATTGCAGAACGTGCAGTTTTCAACCAGCTTTGAATTTTATGTTTTATTCCATAACAATCGATGTGCCTTAAAATTCGGCAATTGAAGCGTAAGCTGAAATATTTTTGGTGGAGCGGCAGATGAGAAACAAAGGCCAAACGTTTATACCAAAAAGCAAGAACGGGTTCGCTGGTTATCCCGACATTACAAAAACGGGTTCGCGTCGAACCCCTTGAGTCCCAACACTGGTTTCACGTTCATGTTCATTTGATTTAGGTCATGGCGTATTTTCGCAGTTGCTGTGTGCTTTTATGTTGCGCAATATTTTATGTACGTCGGGTATTGCAGTATTTGCAACTTGCTTTTTATGCACAGCTTCTTCCTACAGTTTTTGTAAATCATGCAAATTTCCGCTAAATTATTAATGCCCTTGTTCTGCCGGTCTCGTCCTTGTTGTTAACGACATACATTGCACTACTGTTACAAAACAATTCCGGCGATAGTAGTGATCTCTTCTGCTTTTTTATCGTTTTTTTTTTTGGAAAACGCTTTGAACGAAACCAGTTATTGTTGGTGAGTGTTTTTCGTGACTTCTTCCTTCCAATTTTTATTTAATTCTTCCTTCCATTAGGAATTATTGTTGGTGAGTGTTTTTCGTGACTTCATCCTTCCAATTTTTATTTAATGAGAATGCAGACAGGTACCATTTAATTGAATCGTGGTACAAGAACGCAGGAACCAAACCAGTATCTTGCCTGCGTAAATAATGCTTGACCTAATTATTTTATATGCTAAAAGTGTCTCTGTACCCAAATGTGTCGCGCCATAGTTTCTGCGCGTCAAAATGTCTTGTTTCGGATGGTTGTATGCTTTCTGACCTCGTTTGTAACGCTTTTTGTATTAACATGTGCATATTCTTGACTTTAGATGCTGCTCCAAACGATGTTGAAAACTTGTTTGTGCGGAAGTTGCAGCAATGCTGCGTTGTATTTGATTTTATTACTGATCCATTGAGCGATCTCAAATGGAAAGAAGTGAAACGCGGAGCTTTAAACGAAATGGTGGAATTTATTACTCATAACAGAGGCGTCATTACAGAACCGATTTACCCGGAAGCTTTGCACATGGTGAGAATACATCAACAGTTACGCAGCAGCATGTTAGATTTAAATGACTTTTCATATTTATTGTGTCCGTACAGTTTGCAGTTAACACTTTCCGGACTCTTCCTCCGTCTTCCAATCCGTCCGGAACCGAGTTTGATCCGGAAGAAGATGAACCGACTTTGGAGGCATCTTGGCCTCACATACAAGTAAATATTCAGGGTTAAAGTTTGTAAGCTGTTGCAATCGAGAAAGGACTGTTCAGCGCGGGGCAACTTGGCTTTAGGAAACTTAAAATAAAGAACTATCACCTTTGGGGCAATGGGCCAATTTTAACGGACATAATGAAGTGGTCATCTCATTATACATGTGTTCTTCTTGCAGAGGCCAACGATTGTTCAGCGTGGCTGATACGCCGAGTTGACCCACGTCAAGTAGTTGCGCACTTGTTGCAGCAGCGTTTTTTCCTAGTAATGTTATGTTTAATCTAATAAGTTTGTTGACCTATTGACTAATCGCTGAAATTGTTATAACAACACAACAACGATTAGCTATTATAGGCAGTTAAAAAGAATCAAGTGCTTTTCGCTTTCAGTAGTTTGTTCAGACCAGAGTTTTTGACTTGTACGAATTATTTAAAGTTTGTTTGTCATTCTCTCCGTTTGTTGTCAGCTTAACGTGATATTTCTATTTTTGACGTAACTACTACCTGTGCAACAGATTATATCAATTTACATAGAACTTAAGCGCTGTAATAATATGTTGTCTGCTTTTTTAAAACCTTGGTAACTTTTTATCACCATAAAGTTGTTTTGATATGTTCTTTAGTAACTTGCTTTTTTGCGCATGTAGTTAGCAAACTAAGTATTTAGCATTCGTACGTTAATCGGTTGAAAAACATACCTAGGCTTTGTTAGGTAAGTAAAGAGACTTGCGAAAATGCGCTGGGACGTTGCAACCTGGTGTTGGAATAGTTGCTGTTCCTGAGAAAATAGCTTTGTATCTTTAGTATAAGGGTAAACTATGAAATATTAGAATTATGCATCATTTCTGCATGTGCTGTTGGTACATGGCATGTAGAGAATCATTGGTTCGTGTGTACTGCTGCGAACAAATTTCTGGTAAATTTTGCTTTATCATGTAACGCCGATTGCAGCTATGCATTTTCATTTTGTTTTCATTTATATTCATGCTTTTGCTTGCCGTATATTTATGCTTTCTGTCGTGAAATGTATAGTTTCGTTTTTTCAGCTTATATACGAGTTCTTCTTGCGCTTTTTGGAGTCTCCTGATTTTCAACCTAGCCTTGCAAAGAAGTATATTGACTTTAAGTTTATCTTAGAGGTAAGAAGCTGGTCTTTCCTGCTTTTGGTCTAGTTTCTCAAGTTCCAACGACCTACTGTTTTTTTTGTTTTAGTTTCAATATTTCCATAGTGTCATTTGTGAGGTTTCTCTGACCATTTCCCTGCTTGAGCCTCAGCATTAAAGGTTCTGTGTGGAGACCATGGAGGCAAGTTCACTTGTTGCGCCGTTGGGAAAGGCACTTGGCAAGATTCTCCCATCTTGGTGTGGCATATAGATGGCCGGCAACTCCTAAGCGAGCTAGTTATATCGCTTTCTTGCTATAGGAGGATAAATATGCAATTAAATACAAAAAATACATACTTTATTTGCAGAAAAAAATTTTAACGAAAGTTATTTTGCGCTTAAATTTAACGGCCTAGCCTAATTTACTGTTTGCAGCCAACTAAATATCTTGTATTGGTGGCTATATTTTGAAAAGGTATTTGAAGCGCTTCCTAGATTACGTGATGTCACCTAGATCGAGATCAAGGCGACTAATCTCGGTGCTACCCATTTTGACTAAGGCAAAATATTCTCTGCGAGTAATCCCATTTGAAAAAGTCATCAGTTACTCCGGCTTCTAAATGTGAAGTTGAGGGATTCTATCCAGCTCAAGAACCAGCTCAACATTGTTTTGCTGATTTGTGATTTAATATTAGGTTCTTTCTGAAATAATGAGTGGAAACATAGTTTGGACTTTGCTGAGTCGAAGTGTCACAAAATTGAAAGAACACCATGTTTGTTTAATTCACACGAACCCTGGCGCCAAATACCTTAATGTTAATCGTGGAATCAATATAAGTCACGCTCAAAAGGTCGCCAAAAATTGAAAAGGGCTAATATTTTATACAGAATCTGGTTAACATTTTTTATTTGCAGTTGCTCAACTTATTCGACAGTGAAGATCCCAGAGAGCGGGATTTATTGAAGACAACTCTTCATCGAATATACGGAAAGTTCCTCGGATTGAGGCATCACATCCGAAAACAAATAAATAATATATTTTACAAGTAAATACTTAATTGAGCTTAGCCTTATGGCGAGTAAATATCTTGTTTTCTAAGCAAATTTGCTCATGCTGGTGAAAATATGCTGCTTGTTCTTGAAGGATACCATTGCTATGCTGAAGCAAAGAAAATTTTTCTTGTTGCGAGCTTTATGCTTTTCCACCAATGCAAAGTGATTTCGACTTTGAAACTGTGCTGCTCTCGTCCAGAAATAGTACAACGTCTAAATTAGTTTTTTGTGATGGTTGTCTTTTAAAAAATTTGTTGCGGTGTGGCTAGATTAAATAGTGATTAAACCGACCTTTTAGCTCACTTATTAAGGACACGCTGTCGATGTGGGAGGTCTGGGGTTCGATTCCCTGGTCGGTCAAATTGGCACAGTTCGCCTACGGCTTGCCACTGCTGCGACGTTTCTGCGGAGCTGTGTAGCCCAGGCGCTAAGCCGCGGATATGGTCCCCGCCACTCCTTGCACGCTTGGGCGTAGTGGCGCGAGTTGAAGGAAGATTTGGTTTTTTGATTTTGATGTTTGCAGGTTTATTTATGAAAGTGAGCATCACAATGGAATTGCTGAACTACTTGAAATATTGGGAAGGTAAGAAAACTTGAATTGCAAACCTTATTTGGTTTACGTACTTATCCGTATGAACTGATGCACTTTCAAAATTACATATTTTTGCAAAGCTTGGGTTGTTTTTTTGCTAAATTAGAGTGAATTATTTTAGTAGAAACTCGTTATCTTACCAGCTGTAACAGCAATAAAATCACAGCATTATATGCTCAAGTATTAAAGCTGCTTACGAAAATGCTATAAGCTAGCTAAATGGAGTTATACTTAGTTGTTTTTTGCCTTTGTAACCCGATCTGATTTATGATAAAGTAACCACTTAAAGCAGGGCTAATTCTGTTTGAATAAGATAACCACCTGGAGGGCCGACAATAACGATAAAGGTTGTAGTGTTGTTTTTTTTTTGATTTAGTGGTTTTACAACTGGCCAGTTAGCTTTGTTGTTATGACATTGATGTTGGTCCGGGAGGCCTGGGGTTCAAATCCCAAGTCGGTGAAATTGGACGCAGTGTCGTCAACGGCTCACCTCCGCTGCAATATTTCGTCAGAGCTGTGTTGCCCAGGCGCTAAGCGGCGGAGATGGACCTCGCCAATCGTTACACGCTTCGGCGTAATAACGCGAGTTTATTGAAGATTTGATTTGGTGATTTTACTTTATCGTGTGATTCGCGATAACGATGAAATGGCGTAGACTAAGTACAAAAACCAAAGTTGCACGATAGTAAACTTTTCAACCCGCAGTTATTCTGATGGTTGATTATTTCATTTGTAACTCTTCGAAAGTTTGCTCTGCATGGTATTAGTGTAGCTTTAGTGCCGTGCATCGTTTCTGCTTTTGCGTTGTCAATACCTCATTGCACAGCAACGCCAAGCATCATAATTTTTCGTCGCTGTTAACCGCATGGTCAAGTATTTCTGATAAAGGTTTCTTAATATGGATCAGTGTTACTTAAATGTTTTTGGCTGGTTACCCCTATAACATGCTCATAATACCTATGGATCGCATTATCTAAAACAAGAAATAACACCTACTGTTAATGCAGAAATACAGTTTTAATCTGGGTTTACGAACTCCTTGAAGCGTCTTTTATTGACCCCTTCGGAGTTCATATGCTTAGGTTAAGAATCCTGGTATATATAGTTCATAACAGCGATATATTTTCTAGCATCATCAACGGCTTTGCTCTCCCACTCAAAGATGAGCACAAGATTTTCCTGGTTCAAGTTTTAATTCCTCTTCACAAAGCACGCTCGCTCACTGTCTACCATCCTCAAGTGAGTCGTTTGCGCTTAATTTTTAGAATGAATAAAGAGAAAATTCCACAGTAATTAAGAGAGGCTGCGAAGTGAGTTGAACCTTTTCGAGTCAGCAGCCACGCAGAATGCGTGTGAAATGCGATCGGTTCCAGCCGTGATTGAAACCCGTCTCGTAGGATCTGCCACCTGTGAGTTGTACCGCTAGCTGAGTAAAATGTGGTGTGCTCTACTTGCTACCAGAAGTTTGACTTGTATTGCATCACTGTTGCATATTTTACACTACCGCAGAGTACTTCTTAATTTTTGAAGTTCTGTAAATTCAAGTAACGCCGTTCTATCTGTAAATTTGCTCTCCCAATCAAGTTTAAATTCGTTTGAAAATCAATGCTTTAGCGTTTGTTTTGCAGCTCGCATACTGCGTTGTGCAGTTCTTAGAGAAGGATTCAGCCCTCACAAAGCCGGTTCGTATGTGTTTGAAATAGCAAATAACAATGAATGACCTTAAATTTCTTGTTCATGTAGGTTATTGATGGTTTGCTGAAATTTTGGCCGAAGGTGCATAGCCCAAAAGAAGTCATGTATTTAAATGAATTAGAGGAAATTCTAGATGTAATTGAACCATCTGAATTCAGTCGAATAATGGTCCCTCTTTTTAAAAAGCTAGCACAATGTGTTTCCAGTGCCCATTTTCAGGTAAAATTTTGTACTATTCATGTGTTTATGGTGAGTCATTATGCTGCGTTTGTAAATGATTAAGTTAGTTTTGTTAAAAATGCAAAAACTCATCATGGTTAGATTATTTGGGGCTAGTCTAGCTACCTTTACGCATAAGCATTTGAAATGTTGACTCGCTGTTGCGTTATATTACTCACTTTACTATTTCGTTTAAAAACCGTTGCTTAAACTTACTAGACCAATCCCTGTTCATACACAGCCTAGCAACAGTTTATGAATTTCGCGGAAATGCGCTTCGCATAATTCAATATCTCTGACTAAAATTACATTACTGTAATGACATGATTAGGTTTTTGTTACAAGAATAGAGTAGACTTGAATGTGGTTCTGCGTAAATGTTGCGCTTAGCTGCTGCAGCATTAATGCATCTTTAAGAAACTGTTTCATTGTATAAACAGTTAGCTACTAAAAATGTCCTAATCATTATTTAGTTTCTTTTTCTTTTGAATTATTCATCGTCAAAACTGCGTAAAAATGCCTTGCCCTATGCTAATAACGAAACCAAAGATGTTTCAAAACCCAAAATCTTACGCTAAATCATGTGTTGTAAAATTGTAATGATCGAATTGATTTTTGAAATGTGCAGTGTTAGTTTTGCTTATTAATTTTAAAATTTATGGCTTTGGTGTCTCTTGAAACTAAATTCTTTCGGTTTAGCTTTTGAAAAAACAGCTATTTTAAATGGATATAAATCTTGGAAAGGCTACATATCTTAGCATGAGCTTTCTGTTTTTGTTACTTATTAACTATAGCCAATATGAAAAGACCTATCAATTCTTCGCGAATGGGATACTCCTTAAGAGGACAATGGCATTCAATTTATTGCTGTACACAAAGAACATGTCTACTGCAAATAAATCTATGTTTAGGTCGCTGAGAGAGCTTTGTATTACTGGAATAACGAGTACATTATGAGTCTTGTAAGCGATAATACACAAACCATCTTCCCGATAATATTCCCAGCCCTCTACAAGAACTCAAAAACTCATTGGAACAAGTAAGATTAGATGATTTTTTTTGCATTTTCTGACTCTAGTTGTGTTACATGTACCCTGTTCAGTGTTTACATGTCCGTTTTTGTAGGCTTTAGGTTCTAGTTTCTGCATCATAATCACGTGACTTCAAAAATTGATTATGATGTAGAAACTCGAACCAAGATCTGCTGGCCTAAAGCCCACTGAAATTGGACATGTGGACAGGGTAATTGATAGAAATGTCTAATAATTTGTAAAATTCATTATGTATTTAAAATCCTATATAGGCACTTGATAGCAGACCTTTTTCATTGCTGCAAATTGATTATACTGTATAATTAGAATGCATCCGTGGTTAGTTAGTTTAGCTAGTTATCTTGCGTGCGAGAATTTTTGAATTACCCTGCTTTATTAATTGCTCAATAGCACGTTTTTTTTAATGCGCTTGTACCGTGAAAATGCTGTGTGGTAAACGTTAACTAAAACTCTGGTGTTTCAAATAAGTTATACTTCAACCTGTACATAACACCAATACAGTACTATCTACAATATTGCTTATTGATAATCTGCATTGATGCGTTTAACTGTAAAGTTGCTGATTCTAGGATAGATGAAATTTGATATCTTAGCCCAGGCAAGATGGTATCATTAGCTTGCCATTTAGTGTAACCAATTTTATATTTGTGCTTTTTAGTTTTAAACAATTGTGGTTTATTGTTTTATTGCATGAGATGAAGCGAAAAACTAACCCACAGCGCAGACAGTTAAACTCCTAGCTCCGTCAATTAATGGGGGTCGTCGGGAGAGTAGGGTTTCAGGGGTGGGTGACGACTCTTTTCAGATGTAATTCCAACCTTTTCAATAGATGGTTGTCATTGATGTACCCATCGATCTCCCGTCCACATCATTGAAGTTAATCCAAAATGCCCAGCGTCGGTATTTACCTTAAGCGCAATTCGAAGTCTTTAGCCCTATTCTTTGGCTGATTTCTAACAATGTTCAGAAAATGTAACGGAATATGCAAGGGCTAGCGGAGCATCGATTCGCGAGGGTTGCAGATCGTTTGTGACAGGTTCGATTTGTGGCTGGAGCTGACCGCATTTGACGTGTTTCGGGTTTATGCTGACGTAGCAAACTTGCTGAGCAGCCTTCCTCAAAGCACAGCTGAATTGCTTGTTCATTACTTTGAACTTGTTGAAACTTTTACAGAACAATCCACGGACTTATATACAACGCTCTGAAAGTGTTTATGGAAATGAATCAGAATCTATTTGACGAGTGCACGCGCCAATATAAACTTGATAAGCAAAAGTAAGTTCGGTTTTCGGAAGTTATTCAGTAGTGCCAGCTCTCCCAATAAGCTGTTTCGCTTCGATTCGTGCTCTTCAGCATTTTTTCACAAAGACTGCTCTCCACTCCCATGCATTGCTTCCGTGAGGTTCTGGTGTTGCACTAGTGCAGAGTTTTTCCACCTTTTTTCGCTCATGGCCCAATAAATTGATAAAATATGATCCTGACCCAACAACCTTTACCAAAAAGCACGAAGTCAACGTAGTGACATGATAGGAGATAGCTGATGTTGCTTTTTAGTCAAGCTGTGTGGCCCACTGGCAACAGTGCCGTGGCCCACTGCTGGGCCATGGTCCATAGGGGCCATTGAAAACCTCTGCACTAGTGTTTTTGGATGTGTTTCACTGAGTCACGTTGCTGGCTCGATCCATTTTAGCTTTAAAAGCTAGTGTCATTATTCAGGGAGAAACAAAAGCTGAAAGAACGTGAAGACTTTTGGCTGAAACTTCAAGAAATTGCGCTGAGGAGCCCGCTGGTATGTTTTTTGAAAGTTTATCAACAAAAATAAATGTCGCAAAATTTTGTGTTGGCAATGAGAGAGTTTGCTGTGAAGTTTTTAGTTAACCACTTCCCTCGGAAGAAACTGTAAAGATGTTGAAAATTAAGAAACAGTTATCAAAAGAAAGATGGGCTCAAGTTTTTTGTGTCATTTTTTGAAAAGTGTCCGAAAGACCGATTGCACGGTTTTTCCAATTCCTTGAACAGAGAATTTAGCTGTGATTAAGGGAGGCTGCGAAGTGAGCTTGTTCTTATAGGTCAGCACCTGAAATATGTTTCAAATGCGGCCAAGTCCACCGTGACCTGTTACCTAGGCGCTGTACCGCAAGGACATGTCACTGACCTTAACATTTAAGAATCTTTGTCTTCCGAACATGTAGAACAAATCAATTCTTCGTCATACTCGCGTAATTACGCCGAAGCGTGACGAAGCCCGTCTCCGCGGCTTAGCGCCTAGACAACGCATCTCCGAAGAAACGTCGCAGCATGGGCAAGCCGTTGGCGACACTGTGCCCAATTTGACCTTCCCAGGATTCGAACCCCAGACCTCCCACACCGATAACAATGTCTTGAATAAAACTCTTATTAAATCAGGCAAAAGAATATTTCAAGTGTAAGGTCATCCCAACCACGAACATCATAGAAGGAGGAGATGCGAGTACAGAGCATCCTGATCTTTCTCCTATGGATGTTGACTCCATTGATGAAGATTTGCAACCTCAACATGTAGCCAAGGAAGCGGAAGAGGTATCCAGTTTTTGGCACTAATAAAAGCGTCTCCTCAAATTGTGTTTACAAACATGTAGCAATCTTCAATGTTTCGGGATTACATTTTCGATCAAGAGAATGAGACAAAAACGCTATAGTGAGCTCACCCAGAAGTTGCCGTCTGCTTTACCACTTGTAGGTGAGAGAATCTCGTTACGTGCCTTTCCTAAAGTTGGCATGATGCAACGGCCTGCCTAAGCATTGATCCTGAGCTCAGCAATCTCAACTTGCCTAAAAATTTATTTTATATTTAGGGTCGAAAGAAGCCCAAAGGGGTTAATTTGGTTCGCAGAAAATCAGAATTGCCTCAAGACCTTTATACCACTAAAGCTCTGTCGACTTATCAGAGGCCAGAAGATCATCTTTCCACTAGCTCTGAGAATAGCTGAAGCTAAATGAAGTACAAATTCAATCTAATTTGTCTGTTTGAACTCACTAAACCCCACACTTGTGCTTTAAACGGCGTTTTTTGTGAATTGGGTTTGACGTAGCAAAGCACAGCTGTCGGAAGATACACCGCATTTTAAATTCTCGTCGTTGGGCAACAATTCAATGATCATTTATTTCGGTATTAATAAATACCCAAGTTGATAGCTTTAGTAGTTCGAAAGCGCTCTGTATGATTAGTTGAAACATGCTAGCCAGCGTATGCCTGCGGTACTAACGAAGTCTAATCCATTCTTATGTGTTGTTACTTGTAAGCACTTCAACAGAAACGTCGTGAGCCTTCTTGGCTTTTAATGGCGAACCGTCGATCAGTTGATTGGATTTTTCTTATCCTTGACGTAGCTATTGGGCAGATGTATGACTTGCCGGCTCTGTGATAGCACTAAAAATCTATACATCTTTAGCGTGTTTAATGTACACTTATTCTAATTGTAATTTCAGCATTTTTTTCTTGCCCGTTGTGTTAATTTCATATTTATTCTGTTACGACAGGGTAACAAAGGCGCAACACAATACATTAGATTCGACGATTGTAGCTCTGAAAGTGGCCTTAATGAAGTTTTCGAGTCATATTTTTGTAATTTTGTCAAGCCCTTGGAACTAGTTCTACCTTAGATGTGGCGCCAAAATCTGTGTTATCAAATTCAGTGTACTGGCGTACGCTGGCTAGATCGTCAAGGTGTGTTGGAATTACAACGAGTTGCTAGTCAGAAATAGCAATGTCACTGTGCTTCTAGGTACTGGAAACACTAATGTATGTACTAACTTTTCGTGGTATGAACTCTTTTGCATAATGAATATTAAAAATTTCAATTAAACCTTAGGAATATTATCTGACTATTAAGTACTTTTTACTATAATGTAATATGTGTTAGACAAGAAGTTCAAGTAATATCAATCCATCATAAAAAACCTTACTTTGTAGCTGATTCCAGGTGACTAACTCTATTCAAAAAAGAATCCACTGTAGCAAATATAAAGCTGTTTGAAATATCCCAATTTACTTACTAATGTTAGGGCTTCGGGTATTTTTTAGCTGTGAGGCTTTCGCGATTTTGGGCCTGATTACTCGACTTTTTCTTTTGGAAATTGAGTTTTACGTAGATACCGCTAAGTGCATTAGCACGTGTACAAGACTTGAAAAGTGAGTTTGAATTTCGTTATCGTCTATGATATATTGAAGATGTATAAATTTTTGTTTGTACTTTTTGAAATACCTGCATGTAAATTTACCGTATATACTGCTGTTTTGTTTGGTCCTACAGTAATTGCAAAGTTTTTGAAATGTATAAACACCTCATACTTGCTAATCCAAGGCGTAAATAGTCGTCAAAGCTAAACTATTGAGCTTTAGAAGCATTTTTTTGCAAATCGTTTATTATCGCTGGTTTGAAGGTTATCACTTGGAGATAGTCTACAAAGAGTAAAACGTACTAAAGAATTTCAATTTGCTCTGATTTTATGAGCTATTATGAAGAATATAGCGCTATTGTCCTTGCTGGAAAAGCCACGGGCCAGGTTTCGAATTTCTTATCTGCTAGCGACAATGCTGCTAGTAACTTGCTATTGCTGCAGTAGCTACCACCGTTTGTTGCTTTACAAAAGTCCGAATTGTTCATTATGAACATGGCTACCGAAAACTCTAGATAGATACACGCAAAATCATATAAGTGCGGGCGTGTTGGGTTTAGGTGAAAAATCGGCTACATGATATAGCTTGAGTGAAAGAATTTTTCAAAAATCGCTTTTCCGTCCATTGATACTGGTAGTCTTATTTTGAAACAATTAAAATTTCGATTAACCAATGTGAAGTTTATTTTGATCTAAGATTTTGAAATCTATTTTTAATTGTAATGATCGTTCATTTTATTCGTAACTGCGATCACCTTAGCTTAGATTAGCTAATTGTGATTTGACTGAAAGGGAACTGAAGTGTAAAATTGTTATTTTACTAAAGGACCTTATGGCGTTAGAATTTACAACGCACAACAATATTTTCATTTTGACAATCAGTGGTTACCGTCATAGCTACCTACCGACATTTTTTCATAATCGGTTTACTCCCGTTTTGTTTAACGACCCTCAATTTTTATCCATTTGCCAATTTATATTAGGGTCCCTCTATGTGCTGTCATGTTAGCATATGTACTATGTAGGTAACCTCAAAATAGTGAATGGGGTAATCCTATGGCCCGAACCTAAATAAGAGTTAGAAAACAAAACTTAACGTGAAAAACGAACTCAAAACCAAACCAATTCAAAAATTAAAAACTAATCTTGACTCGGGGGTACTTTGTTAACGAATGTAGAATATTTTTTGGATTGTTACTTAAACTGTAGTATTATTTTCTTGCTACATACATACATACATTATTATGTTTAAGTTGCTTTCAAAGTAAAGTGTGCTGAAGTATACAGTGTGATTTTAATGCGTCAATATATGCGTTTATTGTTGTGAAGTAGCCTACTTGTTACCAGTTTTGACTGTAGAGTTAAAAGTTATGACGGTTAGGCTACATGCTGAAAATAATTTGCACTAATTTGAAGATGACTGGCATTCAGTAAAATGTCAGATCCACATTGGCGAATCCGACGGAGACGGCCCAAGCTCTCCCCTTCCCTATTGGTGTTGCTTGTTGGGGTACTGAAGACCTTTTCACAATAATTCATTATTTCTGGCCTACACTCATGCGGCAAATGCTTATGGTTTACTATTATCAAGTTGAATATCTTCGACAGGTAGTTAATCGGCAACAAATCGAAAGATGCGGATTTCAAGTTTGGATCCTCGAAAAGTTAGATTAAAATAGTTGGGTAGCTACTAATTTCATTCAAATAGCATCTCATTGCGTTTCATCAGCGAAATTGAGAGAATGGTTTGGGACTAATTCTTGGATTTTTCGGCTTGACCGCAGGCCTCTAATTGTATCCAGCCATTCAGCAGACTTTAATGTTAGCCCATCGTTTTCACAGCTACTTGTACTAGTAATGCAAGTGGAAGGAGCCATTGAAGAGTCAAAAGATTGCAGGAGAGTTTCAGCTGAATCCTGGGATGGTGATTTCATAATTGCTTCCATTCGGATCAGTCTTTTCTCACCTATCAAAAAAGCTGCTAAAGCTAGCGTAGGCCTATTAATAGGGAGCCATCTTTTGGCTTAGTCTTATAATACAAAAGAACAATGTTGGTGAGTTACTGAAATATGCCAAACTCTTTTAATGGCATTTGTAATCAAAGCCCCTCTCTCCTTAAACATTTCTTGCTACGCCAGTGGGTGTTAGGTTATGTACTTGGGCAATGTAAACGCTTTTCGCCGTTCCTATTACGTATTTTTTAACCATAATTATCGCTTCTGCGCTTTCGAAGAGACAATGACACGAACTTGAAACGTAGAATGTAATGTGAAAGAAGGAGGCTATCACTATGGATGGGTAACTTCATGCAAAACGTTAGCTTCGTTAAATTGAGCTCCAATCAACGGAAGTTAATAAAATTCGTTAAATCGTTAATTTCGACTTAAAACGGCATTTCTTTTTCAAAAAAGCTAAAGTTTTTTTTAGTATCAATGTTTGCGTAAGCATTTAAGCAATTTTTCTGCTCACATGCAATATGTTTTGTTGTTTTTATCTCGCTTTTCGACCTCATTGGTCGTATTTTGCTAGTTTATCGATGTCAAACTTAACCAACAATAAGAGAAATAAGCGTTTACAAAAATTTAACGGAAGTTATCAAGCACTGACGGAAGTTAATTTAGTCCGTTGATTTCAAAAAGAAATTTAACGAATTAGCTTTTTAATGAAAAAGTCAGCTTCGTTATTAACGAAATTGTGCCCACCTTTTGCTATCACTAGTATGTTAGGTCACTTGGCAGATCAACCATAACGATAGGGTTATACAGAAGGCGAGGAAGTGAACAATGAACGTATTGGCAAGTTCAAGGGGAGGCTCAAGCAGCCTGCTAAGTTTTTAGTCATGCATACGGATACAGGGTTGGGAATCGATACCCAAAAAAGTAAAGAAATAATCGATATGCGATAGTTCACCAAAAAGTAAAGAAATAATCGATTTCGATGGTAGTTGAAAAAAGTAGAGAATAAAGAATATTGTAATCGATATTCGATATTACACTGAGCATTTAGCGGTGTACGCCAAGCATTTTTTGCGATGTCCTCACATTCATGCGGTAACTTGCAGACACACGACGGACATAGTATAGGCTACGACATTACTGATGCAAACCAACTTTGCTATTAAAAATCTTTTTTTTTTTTTGCACAAAAAGAAAATTATCAGCTAGAACAGGGTAATGACATACCGACGATTATTTTAAATTTACTAAAGTGAAATAGCCTAAAGTAACCTGGACAAAAAGAATCAAATATGGAATATCGAATTGCGCCGAAAAAAAAAAAAATTAAAGACAAGGCCATGTTCGATACTCATTCAAAAAAGTAAAGGCTGCAGTGCATTCGGTAAACAAAAAGTAAAGAATATCGATTACAAGTCACAATCGATCTTTCCAACCCTGCATGCATATTACTGCATTGGTAAACGCACTAAATTGCAAAATAAATATTTTTGATTCTTAACCCCTCTAAAAAAAATTCTGAATTCGCCCTTAAACCCGAGACTTCACGACGTAGCCTAGAACGCAATTAATGTACAATATGCAGGCCGTAGTGGGCCTACCGGCCGTGGCGTAGCGAGAAATTTAAAGAAGGGGAGGGGGTCGCCTAACCTGCAAAAAACATCAAAAGAGTCTGGTATATGACATTCACTTAGCATCATTTTCATCTATTTTACTAAAGAGCAAAGTCAAAACGGGGGGAGGGCATGACACAATGCCCCCCTCTGAATCCGATTCTGCCTACCGGTATATTTTGTCACTCGAACGGATCAATCGCAAAAAGAGATTTATTGCACATAATTTTGAATATAGCCTACTCACCATCTTTGTTGATTTTATTTACAAGGGAGCTGCAAGTATCAGTTTCATTTTCAACGTCTAAGCTACTTTTTGTCGAAATGGGAAGCTTGAACAACCTACTACAAAATGAGTATAAAAGATCCGAGCGTCACGCATGTAAACAGCTTATACTAGAAAAAGTTTCTGCCACTGCAGCGAACTCAAACTTGAACTCGAAAAAATCAGTCGTTTTGCGGAACTTGACTGGAATGAAACTGTTTGAATCCATTTAAAAGAAATTTAAGCGCACACCCGGGAGTTCTGGGGTTCGATTCCCGGGCCGGTCAAATCGGACACAGTAACGCCAACGGCTCGCCACCGTTGCGACGTTTCTTCAGAGCTGTGTTGTCCAGGCGATAGATTGCGGAGATGGGCCCTGCCACTCGTTACACGCTTCGGCATAATACCGTGAGTATAATAAAGAGTTGAAAAGACTAAAAATCGCTCGAAAAAACAAACATTGTTCATTGATCAAGCCGCGTAGGCTCAATCGAGATTGCATTTTTTCCAGGAGCTGCGTAGGCTAATTGTTCATTTATTTGAGCAATCCAAAAGTAACCGTGGAGCAGGAGCGGACCCAGGATTTCTGTTTGGGGGGGACAATCTGTTTGGGGATATAATGGGACGTTAATGAAGCATGACACAGAGCCGCTGTTAGCTGTTACGAAAGTTTTGGAGGAAGAGGAGCGATTGTCATTATGAGGGTCGGCCCCTGCCTTAGAATCCGGAGATATAAGACTACAGCTACCAAAGTCATCACCAGTGATGGGCACGATAAACCTTTTTGTACTACAGCGATAACGATAATCGATAACTTCAAAAAAGTCTAGGGCGATACCGATAAATCTCAATTTTTTTAAAGCGATATCGGTACTCAATAAATTATCGCCGATAAATTTTTCCGATAAATGTTGTGGTAAATTTTTAATGTGCTTGACGAAGTTTTTTTTGAAAGTCAAATTGGAAAAACGTTTTTGAAGTTTTTTCCAGAAAACAGAGTAGTTTACGGACTCTGCCGTCGCATTAAACAAAACAAGGAGAGATTTTTTTAAAATTGCAACAAGACTTAATGGGCACCGTGTATTTTTTTCACAGCGCCAACTCACCAACTCTGTAGTTTGAACACTGCAGGCATAAAGAATCGTTTATCGCGATAACTTATCGGCGATGACATTATATTCCAAAAGCGATATCGGTAATCGATAAATCCTAACTATTTTGAGCGATAGCGATAATCGGTAATAAATTATCGCCGATAAATTATCGCGATAAATGCCCATCTCTGGTCATAACTGCATTAAAGAATAGCCGGTAATCGACGCCGTGACTTAGCTCCTCCAAACGAAGAATCTTAGACTCGTTTTTTGATCAGATCACGTCCACCTATTTTACGTCTGAAATGACACGATTTGAAAGCTTTATTGATTTTGAAAAGAATTTCAAAAACGTTGTTTAGCATATCCCCCCTCCTATTTATGCTCCTTTAGTTACCATTCTTTTATGGCCTTCCTGTAGGTATTTGCAGTGGAGGCCCATTTCATTTGCCTTATAACTTACTTGAGCACGATTAGCCTTTAGTTGGCCTATATTGAAATAAAATGCTGGTTATTATGATAAATTACCTGGTGAAAGAAGTGCTACAGTGCGGATTTGATTTCAACTCCGTGCCGCAGTTACAACTCGGCTTGTTTCTGAGAGTCATCTTTTCAGTCATATCAATCACGTGTAACTGATTTCGGGCATCAATTTGAAATCGCGGCATCTGCCAGACGTGATGTTACTGTATTTGTTGTGCTCGAAACATCATTGTTGGTGAGTAAAACTAATGTGTTTTGTACCAGCCTACACTGCCCGGTAATTAATGGTTAAGCACATCCAGCGATGGGCACGATACACCTTTCTCTACTAAAGCGACAATAATCGATAATTTCAAAAAAGCCCTGGGCGATACCGATAAATGATAAATCTCAATTTCTTAAAGCGATAATCGATAAATTATCGCCGATAAACTTTTCCGATAAATGTTGCGGTGAATTTTTAAAGTATTTGACGAAGTTTTTTTTGTAAGTGAAATTGCAAAAAGGTTTTTCTAGATTTTTCAAGAAAAGTGAGCAGTTCACGGACTTCGCCGTGGCATTAAATTAACAAAACAAAGAGAGTTTTTGAAATTGCAACAAGACTATGGACACCGGGTATTTTTTCCTTAGCGCCAACTCACTAATTTTGAACACTGTGCGCATAAAAAATCGTTTATCGCGATGAATAAATTATTGCCGATAAATATCTCGATAAATGCCCATCTCTGAGCACATCGCTATCGGGGCGGGAGCTCTGGGGTTTGATTCCCGGGTCGGTCAAATCGGACACAGTGTCGCCAACGAATCTCCACCGCTGAAACGTTTCTTTCGAGCTGTGTCGCCCAGCTACACAGCGAGATGGGCCCCGCTATTCGCTACGCGCTTGGGCTTAATACCGCTAGTATAAACATTTGATTTTTTGATTTGTACGAACCGACCGGGAATAAAACTAAGGTTTTCTGCCTCATAAAATATGTGAAATTATATTTCCTAAAATCGTGTATAAAAAACATACCCTTGTTGTTAATCCAACGTCCTGTATCGCCAAGACTCCCAAACCTTCGCAAAAGAAAAAGGCGATTCCAGCCATGTAAAAAGACCAACCGTATGATAAATCGATGGAATTTCGAGTGACAGAAAACTTTCCAATACTTGTTATGAAAATGATTATACCAAGAACAATACTCAGACCTGAAAAGAAAATCTTTTTTTAACGATTAATGAGATAGAAGACTTGGCTTCTATTCCATTAATCCTTAAATCACTGCAATGACACCATTATTGGTATGTTCTTTGGCAAATACCGGTCGGTTAGCTCAGTTGCTAAGCGCACACTATCGGTGCGGTAGGTCTGGGGTTCGATTCCCAGGCCGGTCAAATCGACACAGTGTTGCCAGCGGCTCTCCATCGCTGTGACGTTTTTTTCGGAGCTGTGTTGCATAATAGGCGCTAAGCCGCGGAGATGGGCCCGCCACTCGTTACACGCTTCGGCGGAATACCGCGAGTATAATGAAGATTTGATATTTTGATTTTTCTTACACAAAAGTTTTTAAAATTCTAGGGCAACTACGCCTCTCAATCTTTTACTTGCAAATTCTTAACAAGTAGCAAATACAAAAAGCAAAGATAACTGCGACAGATTAAAATCAGCGGCAAGTGGTAGTGGTAAATGAGTCTATAGATTCCTTTATGTAGGCTATAGTTCTGTGAGAACACCTTGTAACGCAACGCTCTCGCCGTGGAGAATGAGGGAATCAATTACATAGCATAGTATAGGCTTACCAGTAACGTATCAAAGGAGACATTACACCAGTGGCCAGCAACCTGTGGGCCTTTCAGTAATTTTTCGTGGGCCGCGGGCTATTCCGTATTACAAAGTTTCTGTGGGCCGCATATGCTAGCTGCAAATAAAAAGTAAGCCCATACAAATAATTCTAAAAACCTTCCCTTTGATGCTTTGCGCGTAAAACAATCCAATGCTTTTTCTCCAGGCAGTACATGGCTACAAAAGTAAAACTCCTAGTACCATGCACAAAAACGGGTGCCGTGGGTCTGTATCTCTTTCATGCAATGTTAGCTTTGTTTCTTCTATTCTATCGATGCGAGCGGGTGAGTAGAAAAAAAAGCACGCGCTCTGGATTTTCTCTGCAACGCACCTACCAGGCGCGTGTTGCGGAACCACACACGTGCTCGCTTTGCAATACGCTATCGTCGGGTCGGTTTTAAACGTAGTGGGCCTTCAATAGCTATTGAAAAGATGATCTGGGCCGCGTTAAAAAAAGGTTACCGACCACTGCATTACACCATGCCCTCTCTTTTGGCTATGACTTTTAGTAACATGTTGATACGTGATTGAAATAACCCAGACTTTTTTGATGGGTTTTGCAATTCATGCCCTTTCCCATTTAAAATTTCTCGCTACGTCACTAAGGCCTGCTGTACACTGCGCGGAGCCAAACGACAACGTTTGTGTTGTATTTAAATAGGATGTTTCATATGACCAAGAGGATAAAGCACCTGCCTTCGGAGCAACAGACTTCGGCTCAACTTTGAATTGGCTCAAACTAAAAAGTCAATCGATATTTACAGTTTCCCTGCTTGATGTTCGACAATAAAAAGACCGTGTCCAGAACAAGCCGTAAGTGGCAAACCGTTGGAAAGGCACTTAACGAAATTTCTTCCACCTATGAATGGCAAAGATATCATTATTGGAGGATCCAAGTGCAACCGAGAATTAGTAAAAGTGAATGACAGAGAAACCTTTGAATAACGGCCAAATTTTTTTAATTTTCTGATTGCGGCACGAAGAATTGATCATTTCACCGTTCAATTATGACTCTGATTCGTTTACCGGTACTTCGTTATTACAGGTTTCACAGCTTACCTGCTAAAATAAAAAATATTCCTCCCGAGATTTTGAGATATTTCACCCAGCGAAATTGCGATACAGCAACGCAAATTGTCCCAAGACCCTCAAAAACGACGCTGAGTATGGGAAACATACAAGATCGACGTAATATGCCTAAAATGTAAAAGATTTGAAAACTTAGTATTTAGGGTTACTATACTTTCACTGCGCAAAAGGAGGACAGGTTTTATGAAGGTAATCACGTCCGCAAATGTCCAATAGGCCTATTTCGCCCAAAATCAAGCGAAGTGCAAAAAATAGGTCATCACTTCCGCAGATGCCCAATCTTCTGCCCAAAATCAAGTGAAGAGCAAAAAAAAAAGGTATCGCGCCACAGGCCGTAGTTTAAACTAAAACTTCCCAAATTTTTCGTGTAAGAATGATTTGACATGTTTTCACGGTTCATAATGCCGAAAAGGAGGACGTTTGGGCATTTTTTAACGTCTTCGGAAGACAAATTATTTTTTGTTGAAAAAGGAGGACATGTCCTCCTAAAGGCCTATTGGTACTTGAATGTAAAAGTTCAGTATATAAAATTATTACTTTTTCCGCATACATGCTGCTATTTATCTTACTTATGATGTATTGCGATGATATCATGGAATTAGGAGAAAAACTTTCTCTGAAGTAATTAAATGTTTTGCATTGATTCTCGCAAACAGCTGCAAAAAATATATATAAAACTTGCTAAAATAAAAAAACTAAAAACGTCAAATCTTCATCAGGCCTACACCCGCGGGATTACGCCGAAGCGTGTTCCGAGTGGCGGGGCCCATCTCCGCGGCATATAGCGCCTGGGCTATACAGCAGGCTGCGAATAAATATCGCTGCGGTCAAGAGTCGCTGACGACACTGCGTACGATTTCAACGACCCTGGAATCGCATTCCAAATCTGCCGTACCAAAGAAAAAACCAAAAACCCCAAAATAACCTAAATAACATGCAAAGTAAAAAATAAGCTTTGCAAAATAACGTGCAGCCTAGTGCTAACCAACAAATTAAAAATGCGCGAAGATATAACTTTTACTTACAATTCAGAACTGTTTTTGTTTATGCATTCATACCTTGCCCACAGCAAATTCTCCACAAACCAGAAAATGCTAAAACCTCGACTTCCGTCGTATCACTTTCATTCTCTTTCTTGATTCTCCATTGGCTGCGTTGGTTCATCCAGTGATTACCAAACAATGAACAGAGCAACAACACGAACGCCAAAACTGATCCCAAAATTAGAACAGTTTGCTAAAATCAAAAACATTCGATTTTATTGTGAAGTTATCAGCAAACAAAATTCTAGATTTGCTTGCTTATCGCACTTAGCTTAGTGGTTAATCACATCGCCATCGGGAGGTCTGGGGTTCGATTCCCGAGTCGATCAAACCGGGCAAAGTAATCCCGAAGGGCTCGACATCGCTGCGACGTTTTTACGGAGCTGTGTTGCCCCGGCGCTGAGATAGACCTCGTTGCTCGTAACGCGCTTTGACGTATCACCACAAGCAGGCTTATAATGAAGATTTTATTATTTGATCTTAACCAAAGAGCGCTCAATATCTCAATCAAAAAGCTTTGACCTCTGCCGTTTTTTTAAAACAATTATCCAGCTTGACCCATGCAAATGGCCAGCTTGGCCCATGCAAATGGCCGGTAATTGCCATGCAATTTTTTTGATTGGTGATTAGCGGACTAAAAACTTTTAAAATATTTAAAACGTGATTGTGGACTTGCGAAATGGGTCTAAGGATTTAAAAAAATACACTGGCAACACTGCTGCAAACCACCTGCTGTTGATCATAATATCTTTCGATCTCACTTACCTGAAATATTGGTTTTCCCATTTTCACAAAACAGGCTATAGGGTTATACTGTAAGATCTAAAATATTCTTTTTTTTTTGTATATCCTTTTGCTTCAACTGCGAAGTCTGCAAATTTTAACTAATGACAACTAATTTCGTTGAAGACTTCATTGTTTTGACTTATTTTTTCCTCAGTCAAAAGGGTTTTCTGGTGTTTCTTGGTTCTTCTTTCTCAGATAGGCTATTTAAAATCCTGCAATCTACTTGTGAAAGTCCGAGAAAATGATATGCAGTCATTGTTAGGCTAGTTTTTCTCACTTTTTATTCTTATTTTGAGCAATGCGAACTGACAACAATGAACTTGCTCGAGGTTCAAGACAAATTTTATCACATTCCTATAAATATATATTAGTTACTTAAAATATATATTAGTTACTATAAAAATTCCCACAGGCAATATTTATTTGATTTGATGAATGATTTCAATTATTTGAAATGTCAGTGTTATAATCTTTTTTAATGAGATGACGTTCCATTGATGTACCCAATTGAGCAAACTTTATAGAGGTTCTAAAAAAAGCAGCGGCATTCAATTATTTAACATTTTAATTTTGTATTACAATGACTAGGGTAAGGAAGGGGTGGGGAACCTGCGGCCCCGCATAGATTTTGAATGTGGCCCGCGCCATAACTTTGTTAAGTGTAGGCCTACTATACACCGTTAGATTAGAAAACGTTAAACTGCTCCACATTCGACAACATGCTGCATTTGTGACATGAAAACCGTGCAAAAGTCTTTCATTTCACGATAACAAATAACTCGACCATGAATGGTTCATTAATTTTCGACGTGCAATTGTGCATTTTGAAGCGAAATTTTAAGATTTAAAGCTAATATGGCCCGCTGTGCTTAGTCGGTTTCCCACCAGCATAGTAGGTGGTAAGTTTTCATCATTGACGCAACGGTCGTGCTAATTCTTAACCTTTTTTCGAACTGTAGGCTACTATAACGTTATGAGCACGTCTTTACGTATGTCGCTTGGTCGTTACTTCCTTACTTTTTGCCTCGCTGTTGTTTGTGTTATCGTCGCTGTCATAGGCGCGGGAAGTGGGGTGCCAGGGTGGGCTCAAGCCCCCCCTGAACTTTTTTTAGCCCCCCCTGAACCATTTGAGCCCCCCCTGACAATTAAAAAAATTATGCACTGAGTGCGACGTGATTAATGCTCGCAACGTACATACGTAATGAAGCAAATATTTTTTAAAGTGCTTTTAACCAACGAAGAATCACTATTCTTTTAAAAATCAGTCAGTTATTATTCACTTGGTCAACGTAAAATTTGGTAAAATTTTCAATGCTTGAAGTTCATTTTTAACCGTGTTTTATATCAGCGTTTGCAAACCTTTACAGCAGTCATGGACGATGGCCCAGTAAAAGTATAATGGCTGTCAATTCTTGTAGCTGCCAAACACTTTACGCCAAACTACTCTGAATGCTCGAATGAAAGTCGCTACTGATCATGGGAATTACGTAAATCGTAAACGAAAATGCGGAGAAGTGCAAAAAACGGTCCTCAATCCTTCAGATGTTCCGAATTCCACCAAAATTTTTGTGAAAAGCTAAAAAAAAGGTCTTCACGGCCCGGACGCGTTACATGAACTGGAAATGTTGGTGGCCAACCTGATTTGTGTACATGCCAAATTGACCCGCGATCGACAGCCAAGCATCCAAAGATCGACCGGTACATCGCGATCGACTGGTTGGGCACCCCTAATTAAGCTTATATGAGCTGGTGCAAGTTCTCTTCTGGTTGAGTTTTTTAATGGTTTTGAATTTTTTCTACCAACCCAATGAAGCGGCTAAATCACTACTAAACTGGCACCGATGATCAGTAGGCTACTCGATTTGAGGGGGATGCCATCCCCCCTGAAAACAACACCATCCCCCCCATAAAACATTTTAGCGTAAACCATTCCCTTACAACTATAATGACCATCTCTTTTTAGGTCTGCATGAAAAGTTGTAGCCTACCACCCCCCATAAGTGTTTTCACTACTCGAGCACTGCCGATGATTGTTACTAAAATTGAGCTAGTACGCCTACCTAAATACCTATATCTACACATCTCATTATGTTAAAAAATGGTTCAGTGCTTTATTTTGATTGTGTGTTTTTTGTTATTTTTAAACCTCAATGGGGCATTGTTTGTTGCATGTAACTCTGATCAGCAAAGCAAAAGTTAGATCGGGCAAATTTTGTTTGCCTACTTTTTGGTTTTGTGATTGAGGTATTTGCATTTTACAAATACATGAGTAGTAATTCGAGCATGGTTAGAAAAGCCTAATGGTAGTAAGCAATCTTGTTTTCCATGATAAAAGATTATCCTGAAAAAATTCCGGTCACTTGAGCGGCATGCAATTGATGTCTATCAAAATAGGTCTGCTGAGTGTCCTGCTCTTAAAAACGTGCGTTCGAAAAAAGGGGGGTCTGGGGGGCTTCGCCCCCCAGACGTTGACACGATCTTACTATTTTGAGCCCCCCCTGTCTAAAAAACGTTCCCGCGCCACTGGTCGCTGTGTATTATTTCATGGCCGAAAATAAGAGTTCACTACTACAACCACTACTATCCGAAAGGAGGCCTACTACTTTTGTGCCCCCAGTAACAACATCACATCGTTTTTGCGAAAAATTCGTAAATTTTGTCACTATGTCAGGTTCGATCTTCTGATGAATCATATCAGAACTCCTTTCGTAGCGTGATGAAGTCAAAACAAAGTTATCTGATCATAACAGCAACGGTTTCAAAACTTCATTCCTCCACCTGTTGGTTCTTGGTGGTATAGATAGTAGTCTGCTTCTAAGCTTCTGTAGCGGTAAACTCGGAGTTAAAGATCTACGGCTTCCATTTTTGACAGCATTAGAGACGCAGAGTGGAAACAAGCCAATAGTTTTGCTAATTGTGCTGTGTCTAATTATAGATCCAGATTCATTTTATTTCATCGCATTCATACGGTATTTAAACGAATATAGTAAATAAAAACAAGAGCAAAATACAAAAATATAGAAAGTAGTTCAACAACGAAACATAACACAATATAGAAAAAGAAAAAAAAAAAGTTTACAATGAATGAAATAGGGAAGCTGCGAAGTGACCGTCTAAGGGTCTTCAAGTCAAGCAACCACCCTTGCTTTAAAAAAATAAAAATGTAAAAAAATAATAATTTCTTTCTCAGTTGCTGTGCATTATTCCGCTGATTCGTATAGGATCTGCTGTAATATAAAGAAAAAAAAAATAGAAAAATAAATAAATGAAGATAAAAGAAAGAGGAGATGTTTAGGTTGCCTTGTAGGTATAATTTGAGGTGTTTTAAGAATTGACTGTAACTTTTAGTTTTGATCCAGTTAGGTATTTTGTTCCATATTTTCACACCAGTATATTTTAGGGAGCGCTGTAGACGAGTTGTTTTATATTGTGGAATATAGTATGTAAGTCCACAGGTGTTGCTTCTCGTATGAACTGAATGAATTGCAGCAATTCGGTTAAAATATTGCGAAAAAGAAACAGGTAGTTTATTGTTATGGAATTTATACATGAATGTCGCTGTTTCATGGATGTGAAGATCGTGAAGTTGCAAAATTTTAAGCTTTTCATAAATCGGAGCACATTTATCATTACGTTTTGAATTAGCAATCAGCTTTATGGCTTTGTTTTGAAGTCTGGATATTTTATTAGTATTTGTTGAGTAAGTATTATGCCAAATTAATAACCCATACAATATATTTGAGTGAAATAACGCGTAATAAAGTTTTAGAAGTACAGACGAAGGAAAAAAATGTTTGAGTTTTGATATTATGCCAACTGCCCGAGAAAGTTTAAAATTCTAAATATTCAATGTGTGATCCAAAGGTTAACTTGTCATCAATTATTAGTCCAAGATACTAGGCTTCTTTAACTACTTTTATTGGAGTTGAGTTATTAGGCGCGCGATTAAGTTTTGGTGGGACAAGAAGTACATTCGATTTTGTAGGATTAATAGTTAATTGATTTGCATTGACCCATTCTGAAATTTTTTTAAGTTCCGAATTAATGATGAGTTCAAGGTTTGAAAGTGAGTCTGCGTTGATGTTGAGACAAGTATCGTCAGCAAATAACCTAGGTAGTGAAGATGCACTGTTAACAATGTCATTAATATATATCAAAAATAACAATGGCCCCAGTGTAGAGCCTTGAGGTACCCCATTATCAATAGATTCAGTTGTTGATGTGATGTTGTTGTCTGTAACATATTGCTTTCGATCTTCGAGATAAGAACTTAACAGGTTTTGTGCCTGTCCTCGAATGCCGTAATGATTTAATTTGCCAAAAAGAATTGAGTGGGAAACGGTATCGAACGCTTTCTTTAAGTCTAAGAACACCAAGCCAGTAAATTCATTTTTATTGATATTATCGTAAGTCAGAGTTAGAAGGTCCGCAATAGCGTGTGAAGTCGAGTGATGTCTTCGAAATCCGTATTGCGTGGAAGAAATTACAGAGTGCTTGTCCATAAAATTCGTTAATCTGCTATGTATCACTTTTTCGAGAATTTTTGAAAAACACGTTAGAATAGAGATAGAGCGATAATTTGTTGGTAAAGATTTGTCTCCGGATTTGTACAAAGGAATAATCTTGGCAGTTTTTAGGCAGTTGGGAAAGTAGCCAAGCTCGAAAGAATGATTTACAAGTATCGAAAGTGCACAAGCTAGTATTTCTGCTACGCATCGTATGAAATACGCTGGAATATTATCATATCCACGTGATTTGTATGAATTTAAAGACATTATTGCGTTATACACTTCCGATACTTGTGCAGGATTTAAAAATATGGACGACGATACAGGGTCTTTTAAGTACGTTGTATAATTTATTTCGTTAAGATTTTGTACTTTCTGCGCTAGCTTTTTACCGACACTACAGAAGCGTTTGTTCAGACAGTTTGCTGCTTCTGTTGGGTCATCGATTATACTCTCGTCAACTTAAATTTCAGATGGAAAATCAACAGATTTTGTTTTCTTGTATAGAAGGGAGTTAATAGTTTTCCAAATTTTGCGTGGGTTATGTTTATTTTCCTCAAGCTCTCTGTTCAGATAAATTTTCCTCGAAATATATTTTAATTTGTTAAGCTTATTTGCATAATTGTCTGTAAAAATTTTTTTCACTATCACTTTCTTTCAAAAAATATGTCTTATATAAATTTTGCTTTTTACGAATCGAGGTCATCAAACCGCTAGTAATTCATGGTTTTTTATTTAATTTGCTTTGTGTGCGAGTGGCAATTTTTAAAGGTGCATGCTTATCAACAACGGATTTTACAATGTGAACAAATTTTTGAAATGCTTGCTCATAATTAGTGTTTAAATTAAACGAGCTAGGTAAGTTTTGCAAGTAAGTTTGCATCACTAAATTTAGCTCTTTGGAATAGGAACCGATTTTAAAATTGCTTAAGTCTCTGATATACCTTTTTTTCGTGATTTTGGTTTCATGGTTTATATCAATCTTGCAAAAAAAACGGAAAATGGTCACTAATATTGCATTGAAAAATACCAGGTACAATTTGGTGTTGGTGGTCGTTTGTTATGATGTGGTCCAATGTTGTTTCAGAAGTTGATGTTTTACGAGTTGGTTCGGTAATGATAGAAACTGCTCCGTTACTTTCCTTACTTGGGGGGATGAATTCCCCACCAGCCAATTTCAACAAGGTTTTTGATGAATAAAATTTTTGCATAATTTCGAACCTCTTCGATTCAACAAACTGTGTTTACATAGAATGCAATGCAACTTTTCATACGTAAGGTGACGTAGGCGACGAAACAGTTAGAAGTTATGACATAAAACCATCATCATCATCAACATTTATTGGCGGTAAAGCAGCACAAAATAAGTACAGTTTAAGGAAAAGGAAACACACGACCTCAGGAAGACGGCGAATAGACCTTTCGGTCACGTAGTCAGCTGCCACCCAGTTGCCCATTCTTTGAATGGATGCGTGATCACTTTAAGATAAAGATTTGTCAAGGTACCAATTTTATTTGAGTGTGAATCAGTGATTTGCGTAAAAACTACTTCAAGATTTCACACCAGTAAATGTTCAGTTGTAGATTTGAAGTAAATGCTTTTTGAACCGAATTTTAAAAGAATTATATGAAGAGTTCTGGATATCGGAGGGAATATCGTTCCAGATTTTTACTCCTTGAAACCAGGGGCGGATCCAGGGGGGGGGGATGTGGGGGATGCATCCGCCCCACCAGCCATTTTCAACAATGCTTTGGATAAAGTTTTTCTATAATTTCGAACCTCTTCATAACCATGGGTGCATATCCATAGAGGGATGCATCCCCCCAATAATCCGGCAGCATACCCCCAATATTTTCATGTCCCAAAACTGGGCATCAGCGAACGTGATAACCTTTGTTTTGGTCTTCACTTCATTTCGGGCAAAAAATTGGACAACTGCAGACGTAATTTTGCTAAATCATCTACCCAATGCTCAACATAGATTTGCACCCCTGTTCATAACAATAAACCTTAGTCACCTTAAGCACGCATAATCGAAACTGTGCGAACAATATGTATCTTATTTGATATTTGATAAATATTTGATAAAACACTCAAAGTTAGGGGTCAAAAATATGAACAAACTTTGCCTGAGAATTGTTCGAAAAGCGCTAAAATGACCATTGCAGTATGCAACTTTTCAAAAATTTTCCGGCGGAGCATGCCCCCGGACCCCCTAGGGTTGTTTTTGTTACTTAAGTTGCTTAAAATTAACTCTGCGGGGAGAAAACTGCGCTTGAAAAAGTGACGAAATTTGGTGCTTTCTCCCTGAAAAAAATTCTGAATACGCCCCTGACATGAAACATTTTGAAAGGGCTTATTTACGCCCGTTTCCGGGTGTAAACGTCTTTGTATTTAGTTAACATTCAACCTTATTCAAAATCACATCCCCCCCACCAAAACTTTCTGGATCCGCCCTTGCTTGAAACCTAATACATTTTTGCATCCGATTACTAGCATAGCGAGATATATACAAACAGTCCCTTCGAGGCTGTGTAGATCTAGTATTTTTTTGTAACACTTCACTGGTTAGAATAAAATATTCAGAAAGTGAAGGAGGTAATTTGTTTTTAAAATGAGCATGAACGAATTTTCCAACTTCTAATTTAAAAAAATCTGTAAGTTTGAGGATGCCTAGTTTGAAATAAAATGGAGTAGCCTTATCTCTTAATTCCGCCGCCAATTAACTTTACTGCTTTGTTTTGAAGGGATAGCAGTTTTTTTAACTTAGATTTATAGGAAGAACCCCACACTACCAGTCCATATAGCAGATGCGTATGTATTAGAAAATAATACAGTCTGTTGCAAGATTGCGCATGTCGGTAGATAATGACGAAGTTTGGAGATGATTCCAACGGCTCTAGATATTTTATTTTCAACCGATGATATGTGTTTGTCAAAATTTAATTGCGTGTCCAAGGTAACGCCTAAGTACTTAGCACTAAGACAAAAAGGAAGAAGTGAATTGTTGATGGAAAGATCTACACTAGGAAGAGGTTGACTTAAGTTTGGAGGAATTACTAGCGCATTTGATTTGGAAGGATTAATTGTTAGTTTATTCGCCGTAAACCATTCGGAGATGTCAAAACCATTCGGAGATATCATCTGTAAACCATTCAGAGATATTAAAACCAGTGGCGTAGCCACGAAGGGAAGGGGTTTGGGGGTTACAACCCCCCCACTGATCCTCAAATGACGTCATACTTACTTCTTTTTTTGATATTTAAGTCGAAGTGCTCGATGCTTTGTCATTGATAAACTGGTTTTGTAGTTGTCATAATAACAAGAATTACGTAGCGTTGTTTCCTGAATCTTGTTCTTTGCCGTTATGCTCAGTGAAACAATGACGCAATTTTACTAGCAGGGCAGTGCCGCTCCAGTGCATGCAACTGCCCTTGGCCCCTCACACCTTCCGTATAAAAACGGCTAAACGATTTCAAGCAAAAATGATCTACGCACTGTAGCTCAAAAAAGAACTAAATCGCTAGCATTTGAATCGCCTACCTATCGTTTTATCAGTTTCACCAGAAAGCATTCCTTTGACTTCCTTACAACAATCGTGCCTTAACTGCCTTCGGTATTTTTAGTTGAAAACATCTCTCTTTAAATTTGAGGCCATCTTTTGTTATTATACAACCAGGGGCGGATCCACGGGGGATGTGGGGTATGCTGCGTATGTATCCCCGGGCAGCCATTTTCAACAATGTTTTGGATGAATAAAATTTTTCCATAATTTCGAATCTCTTCATACCAATATGCCGAAGTCGCCTTAAGCACGCATAATTGAAACTATGCGAACAAAATGCATCATTGGTGAAGCACTCAAAGTTAGGGGCCAAAAATGTGACAAACTTTCCTTAAAAATTGTTCAAAAGCCCTACAATGGCCATTACAGTTTACAAATTTTCAAAAATTTTTCGGGGTAGCATGCCCCCGGACCTTCCCTATTAGAGTCGTTTTTGGTACTTAAGTTGCTTAAAATTAAATCTACCGAAAAAAATACGCCTGTAAAAGTGACGAAAATTAGTGTCCCCTCTCTGAAAAAAATTCTAGATACGCCCCTGACATGAAACATTTTGAAAGGGCTTATTTTCGCCCGTTTCCGGGTCTAAACGTCTTTGCATTTAATTAGCATTCAATCTAATTCAAAATTGCATCCCTCCCACCAAAACTTTGTGGATCCGCTCTTGTATACAATGTACGGTCAAATCTGACGTCATTCTCAAATCTCAACCCCCCATTGCAACATCCTGGCTACGCTAGTACGTAAAACATACTAAAACTACGTCACTTTGCGCGGCATGTTTAATTTTTTATAGAAAACAATATTGTAAAGTGCTGTACAAAATAACCGATAAAAAGCAAAACTGTTGAGGTTTCGAGTTGTGTGGAAGATATTTCCACAAACTTCTTACGTCAAAAAATGGATGAAATTTCGTACGACAACAAATCGGATTAAAATCGCATTTACTGCGACAGACCTTTAGCCACGCATAAATCGAAAATGTGCGAACTAAATGCAATATATTTGGTGAAAGACTAATTATAGGGGCAAAAGAATATAATTTGCGTTACAAATTGCTTGAAAAGCGCTAAAATGCTCATTACAGTATGTAAATTTTCAAAAATTCTCCGGAGAAGCATGCCCCCGGACCCCCCTAGAATGATTTTTGCTTTCCTATTTGCTTCAAATTTAACTTCGCCAGAAAAATACGCTTGAAAAATGTCAAAATTTGGTGCTAAAAAATTCGGAATATAGGCTACTCCCCTCACATGGACACATTTTCTAAAAAAGACTTATTTACGCTCTTTTTTGGGTTTAATATCATATTCGCATTCAGTTAACATTCAACCTAAATCAAAACTGCATCTCCCCCACCAAAATTTTCTGGATCCGCCCCTGCTCAGCATTACAATCGAGTGTGGAGAACAAACCGGCGCGTTTACTTGTTGCGCCGTTGGGAAGGCACTTAGCAGGATTCCTTTACGTGTGGTAGATGACTAGCCGGCAGCTTCTAAGTGAGCTCGTTATACCGCTTTGATCGCTTATTCGTTATGAGGATAAATTTGCTACTAAAAAGTCCTGAGCATGCTCATTACATACAGGGGCGCCGAGAGAAATTTCGGGCCCCGGGGCAAAAATTTCGTTTGGGCCCTTTGGTCAGTGGTGCTCTAAAATCACGTGATGAGCAAAAATTAAGGTCATATAGGCTCATAGTGTCCGCAGATGTTCGAATTTCGGCCCAAAATCAAGTGATGAGCAAAAAAAGGATCATAGCTTCCGCAGATGTTCAAATTTCGGCTCAACATCTAGTGATGAGCAAAATAAGGTCATAGCGTCCGCAAATGTTCAAATTTCGGCTCAAAATCAGATGTTCAAAATAAAAAAAAAAACATCATCGCATCCGCAGGCCGTAGTTTGAGCTGATGAATTTTGCATTCTAATCCTGACAGTTCTGAACCCCGGGCCCCCCTGTGTCCCCGGGCCCCCGGACAGTGACCTCTTCTGCCCCCCTCTCGGCGGGCCTGATTGTATAGCACTTCGCGGATGCAGACTTGGAAACAAAAGACTGAAAAATGCTCTTGAAAATGAATCTGCATGTGCTTTTTTCATTATTCAACAAGTTTATTATATTTTTTCCGTTTATGCGAATTGTAGTCTCTTAGATCTAAGCAGTCTTTGGCTGGAGTAAACAAGTGAGTGTGAAGTTGAAATGGACCATGTACGGATCGGTACGGACACTGACAAACGTTTTTCGCTGTCACAATTTTGTCAAATCATAGTCTAGACTACTCAAAGTACTCATATTACATAAACCCGAGATTGGGACTTGGGAGCAGGGAGGTTGGAGGTGGGTGAAATGGGAAAGTGCGACTGTGGCTTATCAGCAGGAGTGGATTTAGACAATGAGAGGCCCTAGGTTATTTGATCAGTGATACCCTAGTGATCAACGGTCGGAGTTATCTCGACGTTTGGTCTAGATACCGGTAGATTAGGCTACAGTACCGGTACTGAGTACTGGTACTGGTATAAAGGTTTTGGTGGTCAATTTCGTTGTTTGTGACAAGGCCCCTTCTGCCTTCTCCAAGGCCCTATAAGTATCAGCTTGCCTAGCTTATTGGTGAATCTGGCCCAGCTTATCAGTGTTACTAGCGATTACCAGTAACCTGTGGTTTAATAGCATGACTAAGCTAATCTGTCATTTAACTGTGATTTGTCAATTTACCGATCATTAAAAAGTTTTGATACTGTGGCAGTGCAGAAATAATGTCTCTGTGCAAGAAAAATTGCATGTGCAAAAATAGACTATTTGACTAGGCTATAGGAAAAGTTGGTAGTCTACCGGTCTCCTCTGCTCAGCTGCTGTAGGCTACAGTTGTAATCAAGTTCCGGTAATGTTAAGAATATAGTTATGTTGCAAATTAAGTGTGTAGACAAGCTATTCGTGTTGCTGACATGTAAACATGATGTACCGATATTTAGCTCTTGCTTAATTTGTTCATTTGAGTTTCAAAGTTCTTTCTGGAAATTGCACTTTAAAGGTTATTAATGGCTGAAGCCACGTATCATCCACTTTCCCCAGATTTGTCAATGAATATAAATTTGCAAGAATACTTTCTACAAGGCACTTTTACTGAATCACTTTTGGACAAAATCCGAGATCGACTGAAAGGTGTTTGTGATAATGTCGGAGAAAAACGCTTTCGTGATCTTGAAAGAACCTATTTTTTAGCTGGTACTTCCACTACAATACCAGTGAATGTAATAGCCAAAGCATCAAAATCTGTAGATCATCCTCACATGCCATGGCAATTACGTTACATTGGACCCACTGATACTGGTGATAGAGCAAAAAATACGATGATTCGAAGCAATGTGACAATTGCAGTATCAGATGACCCCACCAAGTTCCTTGAAGATCTTGGCTTTGTGTACAAATTTCAAACTGAAGTTGATGGTTATTTTTATCGCAAAGGACGAGTCAAAGTGATTATTGCAAAACTTTTACCGTATGCTAATTCCTTTGAACCTGCAAAATTAACTCATACTCTGAACTGTTATTTTGTAGAAGTCAGTGCGTTGTCATCATCCGGTGATAAGGCAGCTGGAGATGAAGTTACTAGTTTTTCTCAGCTTTTGTTTCCATTAGTCACATTGGATAAACTTGATCATAGACAATTGCAACGTCTTCAGTAATGCCTTTGCGTGCCATTAAATGCAGATGACAGCTTCAAAAATTATATTGTGCAGTGGCAAGGGTCTGTCTCTTTCCTACTTGTGTTTTGTTCCTAATCTTTTTTTGTACTGATGCTGCCAGTTTTATGCCAAGATTTTGTCAAACTGAGTATTTAATGCATTTTGAAATTGTGACTTAGTTGAAAGCTGTTGGTGCTTCCTTGATTATTTTCCTATGACAGAAAACTGCGGTTTCTGTTTATTGTAGATTTTGTACAAGTACTGTTTGTCTGGAATGACATGTTTATGTCTATCTAATCTCCGATTCTAACATTCAAAAATCAATATGTTTCAAAGTTTTAATGATATCATGCTGGTTTGTGAAAAGCTGCTACAGTGAAATTGCATGCTAGTCAATAATTTTTCTTGTCGGTAGCGAAAAATTAGGTTTGTGTAGTTGACATGATTGTCATTCTTTCAATTGTCATTTTTAGTTGCAGATTTGTTTTTTTATTAAAATATCTTTCTAATGGCTGCTGAAACAAAAGAAGTAAAGAAAGAAGAAGAAGGAGATGTAAAAGATAAGAAAAAACCAGTAAAAGAAGAGGAAGAACCAGAGCTGGTTAGTAATTCACCGGTTTGGTAATTATGACAAGTGTAAATACATTGTAGTGAATTTCCTAAACTCAACTGTATTGAGAGTGATTTTTTGGGCAAGAGTCTTGCTTTACATAGTTAATGCAGCTGATTTTGGTACCAATTGTTTTGTCTTGCTATTTCATGTTGAACTGTCTCAATATAAATGTTTTGACAGAGTGAAGAAGATAAACAACTTCAAGATGAGTTGAATCTGTGCGTGGAAAGACTGCAGGTAAAATTCTTATTTGTGGCATGGACACAGTGCACTGGCATTCGCTGAACTTTATACTCCTTAAATTGCATTTCGATTAAGACTTTCTGAACTGTGAGACCTTCAAGTTTAATTTTTAACACAGTTACCTGTCAAAAATCTGGGGTTTCCAGAGGGAATAAATGCCAAACTATGCTTCATATACTGCGCAACTTCTTTGCTGATTGCACCAACAGGGAGCCCATCAAGTCAATACCTTTGCAAACAGGGACCCCCAGCTGGGAGAAAAGAGGTTGAGAGCAACTGTTCCACTAGTTTCTTTCTGGCTACTACGTGCCTGCTTTCTGCTTACTTTATCTCTTAATTGATGATTTATGCTTTCAGAATTTGTTCTCAACAGTAGAAAGAATTTAAATATGATTTTGTAATTTTTACAGGAGAGTGACACTTCCCTCTATCACAACGCGTTAGAAATCCTTCGAACACAAATTCGATCTTCAACTGCTTCCATAACATCTGTACCAAAGCCACTGAAGTTCCTACGGCCTCATTATGCCATATTGAAACAAATCTATGACAAAATACCAGAAGGAGAAAACAAGGTACTTATATTTTGAATTTGTTTTGAGGCATTATTGACACTTCTGAATTTTCATTTTAAAGTGAAGCAATCGAGGTAATAAGTCGCATATTTCAATGTCGCAGTCAGGATTCTGTAGGTGGCCTGATATGCTAGCTTGCACTTTTGTGTGTCATAGAACTATCAAAGCACCTATCCGTCAGTGTGATTAACCAAGAATTGAAGAAGGGAGCTTGCGTCTCCCTTCTTACTGCTATAAGTTTGGAGTTCCAAATTCTGACGTCAGTTTGTAAAAGCGCTTGTTTTTAGTCTGATAAAGCATTAAAAGACTTTTTTCGAAGAAATTTGCATCTGTTAATGAGGTATATCTGTGTTCCCAATTCGGAACATTGAAGGCTTGCGGGACAAAACGCTAAAATTGGTGAAAGTTTATTTCAGAATATTCAGGTTAAGAGTGCGTGGGATCCCCTAGCGATGTTGCTGGATCCGCTGGTGTGTTTTTTTATGAGACATATTCACCTCTTTTTAATGAGGAATACCTCTTCAGTATTCCCAACTTTTAATTTCAGCTTTAATTCATACTCTTCATTTTGCAGAGATTTTGTGCTGACATAGTGTCTGTGCTTGGCATGACGGTGTCCGATGAGAGGGAGTGCTTAAAATACCGACTTTTGAGTTCACAAGAAGATATTGGGTCCTGGGGGCACGAATACGTTCGGTAGGTAGAAAGTTACGGAAGTAATTGCACATACGAGTAAGCGTTAATTTCGTTAAGGTCTCTATCTTAATATCATGAATCAAAAATATAAAATGCGTCTTTTGTCATTGACTGGTGAAGTGATTGTTGATGCGTTGTACAATTTGCCTGTTTTAGTTAACTTTGATAATTTATTTTGATCCGAAAAAGAGTTTTGAGAATATCGTTATGTTTTAAAATGAATGTCGTTTTTGTTAATGCTAGTTACAAACTTCGCTCCTTTAGTACCGGTAACTGATATAATTTCACATTGTTATACACAGCATATTTTTTTCAGTCACATTTCTGGTGAAATTGCGAGCGAATGGCAGGATATGGACCCAGAAGAAGCGGGATCGAAAGAAAAATTTGACAAACTTATGGCTTTAGTTAATGTAAGTTGAAGGCTAATGATAAATTAAAGTTGTCTGATCGTTTTCACGTCAAATCAAATGACCAGTGTCGCTTCAGAGTTGCTTTTTCTACATCTGTATTATTCAGTTGTTGGATAACAGCGCATTCTCAAATTTGACCAATTTTTTTTGCATAATAAGCTAAAAACTCATATTATTATATGGGATTGTATTCTGTTTCTCAGTTGTAGATGTCAAATGTTTTTGTTTTAACTGAACTAAAAAATTGGTTGTTTTCAAATTATACGTAACTGAAAATTTCACTGTGATTGAAAAGTGAGCTTGCGCTTCTGGAAGTGAGCTTGCGCCACCTGTTATATATGTCAAATGTGATTGGGTCCAGCCGCGAATCGAACGGTCGCCTAGGATCTGTAACCTGAGCGCGTTACCACTCGGGCCGAGACTAAAATTGGTGAAAGTTTATTTCAGAATATTCAGGTTAAGAGTGCGTGGGTCCCCTTAGCGATGTTGCTGGATCCGCTGGTGTGTTTTTCATGAGACAGATTCACCTCTTTTTAATTTTCATGAGTTTTTCATGTTTTTCAAAGTGACTAGGCCTTGTCCCCAACAACTGTACAGTTTTTGTTTACATATGTGAGTGATGGTAGTTGACAGCACCGGAGCAAAGGCGTAAAAATGATGCGTTTTATACTTGAACAAATTTGCGAGTGCCAAATCTAATATATGCCTTGCTTGCAGTATTTTGCTTTTTATGCTTATAGTATTTAAATTAGTGGTCGGCAACCTTTTTTGAACACGGCCCAGATTACCCTTTCAATAGCTATTGAAGGCCCACTACATGTAAAACCACGACCACAAAACGAATATACGACACGACTAACAAACTACAAAAGTACCGGCGCTTGATGTATCAGTTAAATGCGTCCGCTTGGTAGCCGGGAGACAGGGTTTTTATTCCCGGTCGGGTCACTCCAAAGACTTTAAATATAGTATTCGCAGCTTTCGTGCCAGGCGCTCGGCACAAGCGGAAGTGCGAAGGGTTTTGTGTATGTGTTGTTTGTCATGTATACTATGTCCCTTAACAGCGTTCGATCATTCGTGATTGAAAATTGTAATGGGCCGACAATTGAAAATGGCCTAAACAATGTGTGCTTGCATCCGTTGTCCCGTACCTTTACCTTTACAAACTACAAAATGAAAAAACGGTGCGTTGTTTTAATAGCAGAGAAAATGCAAAGCGCGTTTTTTCTTGCTCGCATCGATAGAATAGAAGAAACAAAGCGAACATTGCATGAAAGAGATACAGTCACACGACAGCCGTTTTTGTGCATGGCACTACGCGTTTAATTTGCTTTTGTAAGTTGTTACCCTGTACTGCCGGAAGAAAAAAAATTGGATTGTTTTACGCGCAAAGCATCAAAGAGAAGGTTTTTATTATTATTTATATGGGCTTACTTTTTATTTGCAGCTAGCATGCGGCCCACGAAGACTAAGTAAAACCGAATAGCCCGCTGCCCACGAAAAATTGCTGAAAGGCCCACTGTTGGGACGCGGCCCACAGGTTGCCGACCACTGATTTAAATATATATTTTTTACCAATTGCCTTTTGTAATTATTTTTTGCAGTATATTATTCCTTATGATATGGAGCATAATGCTGAAACAGAAGCTTGTGATTTGCTGATGGAAATCGAAAAATTGGACAAATTAGTTGATTTTGTGGACGCCAATACACACAGCCGAGTGTGTCTGTATCTTGTGAGGTTAGTGAAATGGAAAAAGCATGATTTGGTCGGTTAGCTTAGTTGTTGAGCACACGATATCGGTGCAGGAGATCTGGGGTTCGATTCCCAGTCCGGTCAAATCGGCACAGTGTCGCCAACGGCTCGCCACCGTTGCGACGTTTCTTCGGAGTATAATAAAGATTTTTTTAAAACTCTGTGCTAGTTTATACAACTATAAGGCAGCTATGTGGAAAGGTTGCATTCGTGGATCAGAGAATGGTTTATTTTTAGTTGACTGCTGTTTAGGTGATGTAGTTAACTAGCTTTGCCAATCCTTGGCTCGTGGAAATGACTGCTTTGCTGCGATGTAATTACATTGCATTGAAATTTATGACATACAATTAACTGCAGATATATGTCACTAAACTTTAATTTGTATGCATTTTTGTGACTCAGCTCACATTCCAAAGCATTACATTTTATACAAGATATTTCCAATGATTATGAACGACTTCTGTAGCTGCGTTGCGTCATCTATGGTTGTTATTGCTATTGATCCAAAACTTTGTGCAGAAATGACGTTACAAATAAATTTTCATGTTATTTTCAAATTGTATTGAGCAGAAAATTCAACAGTAATTAAGGGAGACTGCGAAGTAAGCTTGTGCTCTTCGAGTCAGCATCCACCCGGTATAGATCTTAAATGCGATCGTCTCCAGCCAGGAATCAAACCCATCACGTAGGATCGGCAACTTGCGCGCGGTACCGCTAAGCCGTTTTGCCGACGGTACATTTGTTATTTCTGTCTCAAACATCCACTTCCCCATGCCTATATCTTACACAAGGTGAAAACTTTTCAACGCTTGATGCTCTTTAATTTTTCCAGCTGTGTTCCTTACACTGCGGAACCAGAAAACACGACGTTGTTGCAAACAGCAGTCCAGATCTTCAGAAAGTTTGGTCGTGAAACAGAAGCTATGAGACTTGCTATGCAGTTAAATGATATGGATTTGATTGAAGATATATTTCATTCTTGCGAAGACTTGTAAGTTTTTTTATCCCCTGGAAATTTTCACGCCATTGTTTTGTGATGTTTCTTGAGTTTAATTGTTGAGTTGGGAGACTAAATTTGTTTGGTAATACGGTTAGAGCGTCTACTTTTGCTGTTATACTGGGGGAGAGAGTAATTTGAGGTCTCAAGGTACTGAAGATTACACCGCATTTGTAAAATTATTCATAAATTTTGGCATGAAGTTTTGGAAAAAGTATTCTTAGAGCAAAAGAGTGTCTTTTTGTAGGCCTATTATATTTTTTTTCGTGTTTTGCGTAGTTAATCCAACATTGTCAAAAAATGGTTCGTTTTGATTAAAAAATGTCGCTAAAAAAACATAGTGCACGGATCTCTCATACCACTATCTAAATGACGAACGATCTTAGGAAAAAATAAATAATTTTTTTGTACAGGACGCTTCAAAAGCAGTTGGGTTACATACTGGGCCGGCAGCATATATTTGTGGAACTGAGTGAAGAAGTGGATGAAGCCGATGATTTGACAGAGATTATGTCCAACTCTCACCTGAACCAAAACTTTTTAGTTCTTGCAAGGTAAAAATCATGGATTTGTGCTATGATACAGTATTTTGTTTTTTTTTTCCGATGAAGCATGGTAATGCGCCGTTTTAAGTTACGCTTGATGTATCGGTTAAGACCGTCTGTTTGGTAGCCTGGAGGCTGGGTTTTATTCTTAGCGGGATCACACTGTAGACTTTAAAAATAGTATTTACAGCTTCCCCGCCATGCGCTCGGCACCAGCGGGAGGTGCGAAGGGTTAAGTGTATGTGTGTTATTTGTCTTGTTTGTTCGCTAATAGCGTGCGATCATTCATGATTGCTATTGGTAATGGACCGTCATTTGAGAATGGCCTACACCGGGGGTGGGCAAACTTTTCACACGAAGAGCCACATTTGAAAAATTTTTGGAAGCCGAGGGTCGCACTGATTGGAAGAGCAAAAGAAAAAAAAGGTCAGCACGCCTTCAGGAGTCCCTATTTTCCACTAAAAATCAGTAGTGAGCAAAAAAAAGATCTTTGGCTTGATTCACGGTAGAAGTTTATGTTTCTGTAGTGTCCACAGGTCGCATAAAATGGTCTCGCGGGCCGCATACTATAGTGAATGTGTAGACTAATTAGATATCTCACTGTTTTAGCAGTTTAGATGGTCGAGTTGTGAGAGCTCTGCCGTTGGAGCTGTAGACTTGAGTTTGATTCCGAGGGGGTCACGCCAATCACTTGAAGATTGGTATTCACAGCTTCCCTGCTTGACGCTCAGCATTAAAGACACAGTGTGGAGAACAAGTGGGCAAGTTTACTTGTGGTGCCGTTGGCAAAGGCACTTAACGGGATTACCCCATTTTGGTGTGGTAGACAGATGGCCGTCAACTCCTAAGCGAGCTCGTTATAGCGCTTTGATCGCTTTTTCGTGATGGGAGGATAAATATGCAATTACTACTACTTACACTTTGCCAAGCTCTATCTCTCCTTCGTATTAAGCTGTTGTTTGATGGACTTAGTTAACACAGTGGTTTTAGTCTATAGTTATGCAGGACTTAGTTTCTGCTGTAAATTCTTGAGAATCGCAAATAAGGGTAATAAAGTTCGAGCTTTTTGGGTTTTAATGGTTTTTACTTTCAGGGAACTTGACATCATGGACCCCAAACTTCCAGAGGATATCTATAAAACCCATTTGGAAAACACGCGTAAGTTAAAATAAAACAGATAAAGCAAAATTAACGCATCAAGAAGTCAATTGCAATGTCCCCACAATTAAATAAAAGTTATTTTATGAATTATTGTCTGTTTTCAAGCTGAAAGCGCGAGGTTTTATTGCAATTCCTTTAATATGCGTTTTAGACGTGGTGGTATTTAGGAACTAAGTCTCTTTAATGTGGTACTGTATCAAAAAGGCAATGGAATGTTTCATAAAACCGATCGTTCTTGTCACTGATTCTTGAGTACAAGATAACATTAGTTTAAGCATTAATTCGTCAGATAGCATTATGCTTAGCATTGATTCGGCTGAAAATCTACCGCTCTCTCATTTTGCTTTTGCATTTTCGTTTTGCGTAAAAAACTGAACGCTCTCACTCAGGTGTGCTATTGAGGCCAACGGTAGCATCAGTCTACGGAAGGTACTACAGACGTAAGTTAAAAGCGTGATCACTGTCAAAATATTTTTGATGCACAATTTTTCCACTGTTTGAGTGATCTTCTATTTTTTTTTCTACCAGCACTTTGTCACATGACTCACATCTATAGGTTAGTCTAAGTAATGTTTGGTAGAAACCAAGTCGACCGGTTGGCGATATGGTTTACATTGGTGCGGGAAGTCTTGGGCTCGGCTTCTTGGCCTGGTCTCATCGGGCAGAGCGTTACCAATTGCGCACCAATAGGCCATCGCGCTGCGACATTTCTTTAGAGCTGTGTTGTCCAGACGCTAAGCCGCGGAGATGGGTTCTGTTTTTCCTTTCATACTTCGGCGTAATACCGCGAGTATAATGAAGATTTGGCGTGGCTAATTCCATCATCACAAAGCGACTCCATTTTTGCAACCACTGTTCAATGTATTTCAGGTCCTGGTATGAGCACAAGCTCGAACGTTGATTCGGCTCGTATGAACTTGGCTTCATCTTACGTGAACGGCTTTGTAAACGCAGGCTTTGGACAAGACAAGCTGCTCACTGGAGAAGGAAACAAATGGATTTATAAAAATAAAGAGCATGGTAATTGTATTTCTTTTTGTGGACGACTAGTGTCTGATATGTTTTAGTAATCAAAATTTTGCGCCTTTGGCTGCTTTTCTGCACTCCAGAGCGCAGGACCTAGAGTTTAGTCCACCTGAAAAAGCATAATTAGTATGAAGGGATAGGGGCGTCCGTAGTTTAAACTAAAATTCTATTTTGCTCGAAATAACTAATTCAAAGCGACTGAACAAACTGAGAATATTTCAAATCATTTTGAACTAAAAATTCAACAGTAATGTGGGAGACAGCAAAGTGAGCTTTGCGCTCTTCGAGTCGGAAGCCACCATGTTGGTATATCGAAGGCGGTCGGCTGCAGCGGTGAATTGAACCTGTCACCTAGGATCTGTAGTCTACCCGCGGTACTTCGCTTTGATGGTGGGCGACATTCACTGAGCTTGCAATGTCTCAACGTGTGCAGAAAAGTATCGTCAAGCAAACTCTTCATGTTAATTTCTATCTAATATATCCTACTTGCAACAGCCAACTAGACAGATAAGAGCTCAAGCAACTAATGAAATTATTGCAGTGAAGGTCCAGTTGCTTTTCTTAGATGCTTGTATTATGTTTTCGCCTTGTAGTTTATCATATTACTTTAAATTTTCAGGCATGCTAGCAGCCACTGCTTCGCTCGGTCTTGTGTTGTTATGGGACGTTGATGGCGGATTAACACAGATTGACAAATATTTGTATTCATCCGACGATTACATTAAAGCAGGTAAACATGAAGATTTGAAAGTGATTTTGTAGGTTAAAGAGTTTAACAGTAACTGATCAAAATTCATCCAGTTGACAATAAATCTTTTTTTGCGAATAGGGGTGCGGCGCTAAAAAAAAGTGATAATACTGTACGCTTGTCATCGGAAGGCAGATGACTAATGTTTCATTATTGGATCTGTTGCTCTTTGTCGTTTGCAAAAACAACGTAATTTTTTCTAGCAGTGCCGAACTGCCGATCTATTTTGGCAGCTTTAATACGTCCACCAAAAGGACTTATAGAGTGGTTTACAAAATGTCTGGTTTAGATTTAAGCACTTATTGCAATGTATGTGTCTTCCCCAGGTGCCTTGCTGGCGTGCGGTGTCGTCAACACTGGTGTACGTAATGACTGTGACCCTGCTTTGGCTCTGCTATCTGACTATATTCTTCATAATAGTAATGTTATGAGAGTTGGATCTATACTTGGGTAAGATGGCGTCTTCTATTATACAGGTAGTCACCTGTTTCAAAGCCTACGTTACAGTCAGCTAGTTGAAGTTGGAGGTCTTGCGCACTGGGTACTGCAACCACGCCCACTTATGTTTTTTGAGCTCCTCTTCTTCTACCTGCATGCCATAACATTAATTGTTTTGTTGCCTCTTCCCTTTTTTTGTACCATGTTATATTTCGTTTGATCTTATCGTGTTCTTTATCGTGTTGGCGGTGCCGAAATAAAATCTACTACTACTGCTGCTACTACTTTCTTTTCATGCTTCTAATGATGGTTTGAAGCTCAATAGGACAACCCAACTGTCTACTTTTTTCAATAGATAACCTCTGGCGAATGCAAACTTTTTAAGAGTTGCCTCAACGAAACTCAACATTAATGTTCCATACTCTCTGTAATATGGCGACTCGCCAGCTCAAGCAGCTTTCATTTAGGCTTACGGGTTGCTGTCACCATGAGTTGGGGTTTTTGGTTAGCTAATAGGGAAGAACTATTAATTTTCTTTATAAGTTGAAGAACTGAAGATATACAGCGGCTTAGAACAAATGCAAGGAGCAGAAAACACTGGCCTCTAATATTAGTTAGGTTGATAATTACATTTTTGGGTGGATAGAGGAAAAAATAATGCTTTTTGTGCAGTCTTTTTCAGTTTTAATTTTTACGTTTTTTTGTTTTACCCAACTTTTCAATTACAGACTTGGATTAGCGTACGCTGGGTCAAACCGTCCCGATATCGTTATTCTCTTATCGCCTGTGTTAACCGATGCCAAGTCAAATATGGAGGTAAGAGATCTAAATTCTTCGATGAATGCGTAAACAATTTGACAAAGTTATATCAGTAAGAACTAAAAATTGGCTTTTGTAAGCGCCTTATAAAAAGGAAGGTGACAGCAGTAGTTGCAAAGAGCTTTGGCGATAGTACGTAAGTGCATCTATCACCACATACGAGCTACCAACGCACGGAGTAGCAGCTTATGTCCCACAAGAAATTATTCGCCCTAGTACATTTAGAACGCCCTCCGCCCCTCCTACACTGAATGCTGGAAGTACTTTTCCAGCAACAGGGTGCCATAGAGCGGGACTGCGTTGTTTCGTGCTATTAACATTCTTCAGCTGCACTCTGGTAGAGGTGGAATAATTATCCAAGAAAATGTAACTTTTGTGGTACGTAATAGAAGCTACGTAGCACTCCAGTCAGTTTATGAAAAGTGGTTCTGTCATTTGCTCGACACAATCTATTCACAGGTTATTGGAATAACAGCTCTTGCTCTTGGTCTTATATCTGTGGGAACTTGTAACAATGAAGTTACATCAGCTTTGCTTCAAAGTCTGATTGAGCGTTCAGAATCGGAACTACGCGAATCCCACGCCAAGTTCATCGCTCTCGCATTGGCTTTAGTTTACTTGGGTACGTTTTTGATAGTTTTATGTTCATTTCAAACCACTTGAACTGCAAAGATTACTTTGATAAAGTTTTCAATGAGTTTTCTAAGTGTAATAAGTACTCTCTGAAAATTTTTTGATAATTTTTCAAACTGCTGTTCAATTTGAGAATTATTTGATATACAGGTAGAATGTTCGATAGTGGTCAGGCTGCTCTAAGTGCTTTTTCTTAAATAAATAACTTGGGTTACTCTCAAGCTGTTGAATTGGAAATTCAACTGTAATTGAAGGAGCTGTAATTAAGACTGCGAAATGAGTTTGTGTTCTTGAAGTCAGCAGCCACTCGGTATCTATATCAAATGCGGTCGACTTCATCCGTGTATCGAACCCTTGACGAAAGATCTGTGACCTGCTCAGTACCGCGAAGCCATGTCGGTGACAAGTTCCTAAGTTTCTAGCGTTCATTGAATGCAAATTTTATAATTTATTCAACATGATTTAACTATACCGTTGTTCAAGACCCGTCGGTTAGCTCAGCTTGCCACCATTTCGTTTCTTCGCAGCTGTGTTCTTCTGGCACTAAACTGCGGAGATGGGTCCCGCCACTCGTTACATGCTTCGGCATAATACTGCGAGTGTAATGAAGATTTGATTTTAACTGTGGTTGCAATTATTTTGTATGCAGGCAAACAGGAAGCAGTGGACACCATACTTGTAGCTCTTCAGGTTGTTCCTGAACCCCTGAGAGGTTTTGCTCTTGTATTAGTCGAAGTTTGCGCTTACGCAGGTGAAGCTAATCAGTTTTTTCCATTAAAAAAGTTGCAAAGTACATAAAGAATTCTTATAATTTAATTAAATTGACGTTATTCTTGTATTATTCGTTCGTGCTCACCTGTATTTGATGTTGGAATTCAGCGAAAGCAAATTCTATTATTAATGATACGGATGCATCTTATCTGAAGGTGCGTTTACCGACGGGCGACAACGCGACAAGCGACAATTTTTTATCTCACTTTGTTTTATTTTACTGTTTAGCGATCACGTGAAAATCTTCTACATTCACGTACATTATAATTTTTATCGCGTTGGCGCACGTCGCATACTGGTAAACGCACATTACAAAGGCAAACACATTGTGTTGTACTTGGGTTAACTCCTTTGTTCCTTTGCGTCAAGTTAAAGTCCCTGTGCGTCATTTTTAAAACATTTTTGTACTTTCAGCTGTTTTATCGTCTAGTCGATTGCTTTTTGTATGCACTGACTGTCATTTGATTTCATTTCATATGATAGCGAACCAATCACTATGCTTGGATGGATCTGTTTGCTCATGTTTTTTGTTGTTTCGTGGATTGTTTTAAAACACCTTTTTTGAGATTCGGAATACATTAAATGGGACTAAAATGGCTTAAATAGGAAAAATAAAGGCGCAGTAATTCTTAAAACTGGACGTTTCGACAACATAGATTCAGCTGCCATCATCAGCAGTGTAAGCAAAGCAGCACAAAACTGATGACAGCTGAATCTATGTTGTCGAAACGTCCAGTTTTCCTTTTTTACGATGTTTTTAAGCGCGAAAAATGTCATTTTTAGGCACTGGAAATGTGTTAAAAATTCAACAAATGCTTCACATTTGTACTGAGACATCCGACAAAGATGAAGAAAGTGGAGAAAAAAGTGAGAAGTCCGATAAGAAGAAAGATGGAAAAGATTCATCCGAAACCTCCACCTCTTCGTCTTCATCATCGTCATCCAAAAGCAAAAAAGATGACTCGAAATCAAAGGTAATGAGAAAAATTTGAGATCTATTGCAATTGTATTGAATTGAAAATTGAACTGTGATTGAGGGAGAATGCGAAGTGAGCTTGCGCTCTTCGAGTCAGCAGTTACCCGTGACATATGTCAAATGCGATCGGCTCCAGCCGCGAATCAAACCCGTTACGTAGGATCTGTCACCTGCGCCCGGTACCGCTGAACCATGTTGACAAATTCCCACATCATAGCATTTAGTGGTGAAGCGAGAAATTTTAAAAGGGGTGGGAGAGAGAAAATAAACTACAAAATCCATCAAAAGACTCTGATATATTTCAGTCACTTGGCCATATTTGTTCTTTTTTTACATTCCCAACACATCGCAACCCCGGGGTTGCGCGGTTTCTCATGGCTGCTGAGTATGCTACTTACAGATACTTGCGATGTGTTGTGAATGTAATGCTTTTGCTCAGTCAACTGTCCTTTTCATTTCTTTTTTTTACTAAAAGGCGAAGTCAGAAGGGGGAGGGGGTCATGGCGCAATGCCCCCTGAATACGCTTCTGATAGCGTTGTCAGATTTTATTGAGCTTAGATTTGTGAAGATTCAGCTTCAATGACATGAAAAACTCACCGGTCTTAGAATGATCTACTTCGTATCATAGTGAGTTATTGTAAAAATGCCTTTTGTCTTAGGTTAGTAGGGCTGTCGTTAGCCTAGTTCTAGAAACCAACAGGATCATTTTCAAAGAGAAATGAGTAATGGTCGTAGCGCATTTTCATTGGGAGGTACCGTTTAGATTTGGATATATTTGGATTGTTTTGTGCCACATTTTAAAATCCTGTACTTTCATGGTTACTGTGGTGACTTCATTTTTGAGCCAAATTTTTCCAGCGACGGATCTTGCGAATTAAATTTTTATTCTCAGAGCGACGACAAGAAGAAGTCATCTTCAGATTGGGGGATGACGAAGCATGCTGCTGCTGTGCTGGGGATTGGCCTTATTTCAATGGGAGAAGAAATTGGATCAGAAATGGCGTTCAGAACGTTTGGGCATCTGGTAAGATGAGCATTGGATAAACCTTGAACTACGTATGGCAATTAGTTACTCAAAACCTTTCGATTTAGTGGCAATGGAACTTTGCTTATCTACCTGTATATTTTCAAAGCGCCTAGCCGCATTTTGACAAAACTTCAGAAAATTATGATTAAATATTTCTTGTTTGAAGCAGGTTGAATTGTCTCTAATCAGCAGCAGCTGTTTCTACGAAAGACTGCTAGTTAACTGTACATTGCAGCTCTGGTTATCGTGAAATTGATGTCGTCAGCACTGTTAACGAACGCCGTACTTTTTTGGCCTGTAGTTCTTAAGTTATGCCAGCTTCAAGAGTTTGCCCCCTTCCCTTAAGGAAAGCTCCCGAAGGCGAGCACATGTTTTAATTACTCCGGGTGCAGGCAGTTTAAAAAGTTGAGGATCGCTGCGTTTTGATGTTACCCACTTGTATTTTCAGTATCGCTACGGTGATGTATCGGTTCGTCGAGCTGTACCTCTTGCACTGGCCCTCACCTCAGTATCGAACCCACAACTCCATGTTCTCGACACATTATCCAAGTTCAGTCATGACGCAGATGGAGAAGTAGTACACAACTCTATATTCGGAATGGGATTAGTAGGCAGCGGTAAGTATTTTTGTAGCACAGTGAGACATGATCTTTGCTGCATCAAAAATGGTTTAACACTCTCTCGAGAATAGTGGGTTTCACTGTATGTGTGCCTAACTGCTTACGCTGCTTGTAAGCAGCGTTTTCTGCGCGAAGTTAGTATTATATTCTTTAATCCTCCTAGACTATTTATAGGAAGAAAAATGTGTACGTGGAGCGTGGACTGTAAATTCAAATGGTTTACTCAGGAATCATCTTTTGCTTGTCTAGCCCTATTATAACTTGTAATAATAGCTTAACCAGATCGATGTTTGATGGGTATTTGGTATATGGTGCATTAGATTTACGTTTTCAAATCAATGGCAGTTTCTTTTACTAATTAAGATTTTGAGTACCGGTACTGATTTGTCGAAAGTTTCAAATTTTGCTAAATTTATAAACTATTTAGGTACAAACAACGCCAGATTAGCCCAAATGCTCCGAAACTTAGCAGTTTATTATGCTAAAGACCCGAGCAATCTTTTCCTGGTTCGACTAGTGCAAGGACTTGTTCATTTAGGAAAGGTAGGTTGGATACTTGTTTTTCCAAAATCAAATCTACATTAAAGTTGCAGTATGAGGCCGAAACGTGTAACAAGTAGTGGAGCCCATATCGCAGCTTAGCGCCTGGGCAACAGAGCTTCAAAGGAACGCCGCAGCGGTGGGGGGCCGTTGGCGACCGTGTTTGATTTGACCGACCCGGGAATGAATCCATGACCTCCTGCACCGATGGCATTGTCTATGACCACGCCTCTCAAATTGATCAACATTTTTTCTTTCTCTCATTTTCAGGGCACTCTCACATTGCAACCTTATCACAGTGATCGACAACTGATGAATCCTGTGTCAATGGCTGGGTTGCTTTCCGTCGTAATTTCATTTTTGGATGTAAAAAGCAGTAAGTAGAATTTTTATTTTGTCACAGATTTTACGAAGCGGAGTGATTAGTTTTTTTTTTCAACGTCTCCTAGGACTGAGAATTTTGTATGTTTTGGTTAGGTTAGTCGGTCAATTGAACAGAAGTTTTGAAATTTTCAATTTTAAATGCGTTGGTAGCAGAATGTTCGTTACTGATCTCTCCAAAATCGTATGTGGAATTACAATTTTTAACCGTTGTCACTAATCGCTTATTTTCAGCTATATTGGGCAAGAGCCACTACATGCTGTATGGCTTGGTGCCAGCCATCCAACCTCGCATGTTGGTAACTTTTGATGAGAAATTAAATCCTCTGCCAGTAAGTGTCAGAGTTGGCCAGGCTGTCGATGTAGTCGGACAAGCTGGAAAGCCTAAGACAATAACAGGTGAAGTACTTTTGAGCAAGTTGGTGTGGCAGTGACGTTTAAGAGTTGTTAAACTAGATGTCCATGAATCCCAAGGGAGTTCGCAAGTTATTTAAGCCAAAGTAAAATTACTTTTTTGCCTGTGTTATGCTGAAAGGGTCTATTGGTTTTGCAGATTGTTTTAGTTAGCTAAATACCAATAAACTAAACCCTGCATTAAACGAATGTTTTGGTTAAGTATCAATAAAGCTTGTTTATTATTTTTTTATAAATGTGAAACCCACCAGCTGCTGATATTTGTTTACTGGATGCAGCTAAATCGTGTGAGTGTTGCGCCCTCTCACTTTCCAATTTTTTAACTATTGTATGCATTTAATAAGCAATAGATACTGCTGTTACCCACTCCCTACTTACGGATACGGTTTGTCCACTGCTGCCTCTCTAAAATGTTTTTTATTTTTTCAGGATTCCAGACCCACACTACCCCGGTATTGCTTGCTTATGGCGAACGAGCAGAGTTAGCAACTGAGGAGTATATTCCACTGACACCAGTCATTGAAGGATTCGTTATATTAAGAAAAAATCCCGATTACAATTAAGTGCCAACGTGGCGCCAATGCTGCTCCGTTATGTGTTGTCTTGTTAGCTGAATATACACTTTATGTTGAACGCGGTTGATAATTTATTTGGTTATGTTAGCAAGGCTGCGAGCTCTGAAAATGTTCAATAACTTTTTTGAGTTTCAAGTCAAGTTTAGCAAAAAGAACGGAGTTTTGCGGGTTTGATTTTGCAGCCCCGGCTAGAGTACACAGACACACTACCAAAAACTGATTGGAAGTATCGATTTTATTTTCTATAGTTCGAAAAATGTGATTGAACAGTTTGACATTGGAACCAAAACATAATAAAACGGTTAAATATGGTCAATTTCAACCAATTTATATAAAATCATTCCATAAAATTAAAAAATCAATGCCTTGATTACAGTATATTGCCGAGTGCACACATACAATAGTGACATCTATATCTACAAGTGAATTCAACAAATTGAAAATAATTCAAATCTGGTTACAACTTGGGAAAATATGCAAGGACAATAATACGTTTTCCAACACAATATAGCAGCATTTACTTATTTTACAACTGGAATACACATCTAGAATTCTAGATGCAACGCAAATTTTCAGTCCAAATAATGATAATTTCATAGTACAAACGCTACAGACACGCGCTTAAAATATTTTACTTTTTTGACCCAAGGTAACATCGCAAAAAAATTTTTGGAGGGGGAAAAATATTTGTGAAAAAAAATTGTCAACTTACAGTTGGGTGCCAGAACTACTGTGGACGCCCATAATGTCACCCAATTTCAAGTGGGCGCAGAGTAAATGGTAGAAATTGATGGGGGTAGCTCTAGACGAAGTGGCAGAAGCCGAAAAAAAGGTACAGAAAAAAGATTTTTTTTATGTTAAGCCAAACAATACCAGTAGTACAGAGTCTCAGACAATTTTAAGTGGATAATGTACAAGAAGCAATACCAGTAAGTACAAATTTCCGTAATCCCATACTTCATTTGCCCGTATGAAACGCTTTTTCAAACGGAAGTTACAATTCGAGCATTACAGATTCAATTATGCAGTGGTGGTTTCAATAACACAAAATGTTACCACAGCGAAGTGTTAGTTACAATTAATGTGTGCCAATACACAGACTATAAAGGTGCGATTACACTGAGACATTGTGAAAATTTATCTTTTTATGACATCACGTCTCAATGACTTCGTGCGGATGTGATGTCATAAAAAGATAAACAAAGGTCTCAGTGTGATTGCACCTTAATTCTTACAGCAATACACTAGTTCGAAAGTAAATTTTGGTGTTATCCATTGATATATTTGCCAAAGACTTCTTTTTTGTAACGGATCTGCGGGATAACAAATTAACACATCGGTACGAAAATAAAGTCTTACTTTTTGCGATTTAGTGATAATTATGCACGCACAAGAAAATAATTTTCCATAGTATCTTCGTTTTTCTATAGCACTTGGTACCTTGCTACTTCTGAGGCAAGGTGGAGCTAGCAAAAATTACGAACGAACTATAATTTTAGGTTTAGTTTTCTAAACGAATCCAACTGTTTAAACGGTGTTTTAAGTTCGCGGCCAGGATCTACGAGCTCAACTGAAAGTACCTAATTCCTTAGGATCAAAAATATCGACTTGGGTCACAGACGAAGTATACTTTGCTTAGAAAGATCTTCACGTAACACAGTCCCTGGCTTACTGTCATTCACACCCTATGCGTTCGTAACTATTAATGACATGACAATTAGTTGAATTCTAACTTTAAACCTTTTTTTGTGCCCATAGCAGGGGTTTCGTAATTTTTTAAGAAAAATTTGAATAAACCCAATTAATCTTTAAATGCCTTAAAACTTTTTAGCATAGTCCATTATTCCTACGAAAAATTGAATGATAAAAATGCATATTGAGAAACTTTACAGTAATACTGGAAACGTTATTCGGATAGCACTTATTCGACAGTTTTAAGAAGCGTAGCACCTGACACTACACGACAGACAGTGGGGGTAAACAGGTTATGCAAAACACCAAAATATTAGGGCGCCATTGTAAGCTAGATTGTATAGAAAGAATAGTACAGCAGGGTAACATTAAACTACGTAACTTATTAAAACTACAATATCAAACGAAAATAATTGAAAAGCCCTTAGATGGAGTGTCCTTATGACGTAGACTCAGGGACAAAGTCAGAAATTTTGGAGGGCTATCAAAGAACCACCAATGCCAATAAATTTCGAGGAGATTGAGCCTTCATAACCTCCCTCGCCGGGTCTGCCAGTGAGATTTATGATTGGTGCATGGCGATATGTTACAATTTTGGATACTTAATTGTTTCTTCAACAGCATTTTCATCAAGTTGCTCTCTATGGCAAATCTAGAATCACTTGAACATAGCTCACAGGAAAATAACCGGTCTGTAAGAAAGCAAAAAATTGGCAAAATTTCATCTCAAAGCTAGGCAGCAAAGAGTTAATTCATTGCTCTCTGCTCGCACATCTATTTGTGGAGGTCTAAACGACCTTGGAGGTAAAAATTTGATTTTGACATATTTGGCATACTTCTGCCGACGAAAAAAAAGGCAAGATTTTACGGTGCCATGCTCCAAAGGTTGCAGTCAAGTTTTGGCCATGATTCGTAGCAGCGCTTCAGGACAAGATGGTTAATTATATCTCTAATGGGAAGATTCACATGCAAACAAAATCAATGAAAAAAGTATAGCGAAACGTTTGTGCAACGGCAACTTTCAAGCGCCTCTGGTGCTTCTATTGCCTTCCGGAGAAATAAGAACTCGAAAAAGTAATCAAATCATCCCATGTCCTATTTCAAAGTAGACCAACTAGCTGCGCCCAAACGAAAAAAGTTTTCCGCAGTTTTGCACAACAGTTTATCTGCAGAAAACGTGAAGATATTGGAGACGGCAAGGAAGAACCAGTGGAGGTGTTTTGTGATGAGGTGGAGACTGTGAAGGGTTTTTGTTATCTTGGAGATAGGCTGAATGCTAGTGGTGGGTGTGAAACTACAGTGACTGCAAGAGTAAGGAGATGAAATTTAGAAAATGCGGAGAGTCGTTACTTGGGAAAAGGTTTTCTTTGAAAATGAAAGGGATGGTGCATCGAAGTTGCGTAAGATCGGCAACGTTATATGGAAGTGAGACGTAGTGTTTGAGGGAAAATGAGATGATAATTTTAAGAAGAACCGAAAGAGCTATGGTAAGATCGATGTATGGAGTAAAACTAGTGGATGGAAAGAATACCGAAGATCTGATGAAAATGCTGGGCTTGAAGGAAACTAGATAAAATGGCACAAGCGAATGGAGTAAGATGGTATAGACACGTAATTAGGAGCGATGAGGAGAGCATTTTCAAGAAGGCAATGATGCTTCAAGTGAATGGACAACGAAAGCGAGAACGGCCAAAGCAGACCTGGAAAAGACAAGTTGAAGAGAGTTTGAAGATTGGGTTGAGAGTGGAGGAGGCTACAGATCGTGCGAGATGGAGAGAGGGGGTGAGAGCGATTGCTGGGGGAATGAGGTGCGTCCGGCCACCTTCGGACACGAGGAAAAACCGGATTAAAACTGGTTGATGATGATGACCAACTAGCTACACAAAATGCAAAAATAATCAAGAAGTCACCAACCTCTCCTTTTTGATTCATTCCTTCGTACCAATTTTCATCAATTCGAGATATCAGAGTAATGTCTTCACCTTCTACAAAACCCAATTCGCCATCGTTTTCTGGTTCGAAATCATACAGACCTTTGCAGCATGGTTGACTCGGCGTTGGTTCTGAGAACAGATAATGTCATTATGACGTCATTGTGACAACATTGAAAACTTACGTGATCGGGCAGTGGCAGTAGGAGTGGGATGTCGGGGGCTACTTGCAGGGGGGGTGGAGGACACAGGAGCCCGGTCGCTAGGAGCAGTACTGTTGTTTCGAATTTGTCTCTTTCTTCTTTCCTGTGCAAAAAACTTGGTAAAAGTTGCTCAACCAGCTACTTCGGCCACGTATTTGAAAGCAATACAGCAAGACCCGCGTGTGATTCTTGGTCGAGCAGAGTGCTGCAAATGATTCATCACCACAGTTGCACTGATGCTAGTGCACTCTGGGAGTTCATCACAGAGTTGAGCACAGCGAATTCATGACATCATCAGCTTGTCAATTCGGAAAACCGTTTTACTATTTTGTTTTACACACATAGCTACTGCACCGAGCACGCAAGCAGTTTTCAAAATGAATTCTTTTGATTTCTTAATGTGGCATAAGTTGTATTGTTTGAATTTATTTCTTCATATACGTTTTTCAAGGCTACTACGCAATTTTCTTTTTTCGATTTTATTTCCTCAATGTCTAACATCTGACACGTTTTTGCTTTTCGAGTTGTACGAACGGTAAGACTCAAAAATTCTCATAATGTTCTGGTTTTTTGATACTATCAGAGAAAAAGCTTGTTTCTGTAATCACACATAAGAGGTCTTCACGCTAATATTTCACAACAGGTTTTAGAGAAAAGGAAAGGTACAAAGACGCAACAATAAAGATGGGAAAAACTGATCAAAAATTTAAGTTTACGCAAAAAACGACGAACTTACTTTCTCTGGCTGGTCGTTTATAGCAGAGATAGATTGCTGTAATGTTTCATTGAGTCCTTCTAGGATGTCAGCAGATTGCCGATGGTATTCCAGCTGTGCTTCTACCAAAGAAGACAACTGACGGACTTGCTCCACCTGAACCAGAGAGTATTATTTAACCAACATTTTTTACTTGGTTAAATAATAAAACTAATTTGCAATTTCTGATTTCAGACTATTTGGTCAAGGAGAGAAGTGGGGATGCAGAGAATAACTTGAGGAGAATAGGTCTACAGCAAAAGCGATGCTCGTTACTAGACGCTTTGACAACACTGATTCAGTTGCTACCATGAGAGGTGCTTAATTTTTCCTCGTACGAACAGTTACAAGGCATGTTTCACCAGACTAAGACATTAGTAAAGCGCAGCTGGTTAACTTTCTCGCATTCAGTGAGCCATTGTTCGCAGTATAGATGACTGGGTCAGTACGCCTTATTGCAACCTACTTATAAAATCATTGAATCAAAATGATCCATCCATCCACTAAAAATTAATAGGGATAGATGCTAGGTTGATGTATATTGTTTTCACGTCTCGCGATTTATTATTACTATCCTTGTGATTGATGTTATGAGCAGGAGAGTGTTTCTTGTATGAATGATAAATCGATTAAAACACAATGAACCAAAAAGGTTAACCAAAGTGCGTAGCGATAGTGAATAATAGTGATACATCCATTTCTGTTCTGGTACAAAAATGGGTTTCATTAATTGAAGAAAACTGAGAAATAAGCGGCGTAGCTGCAGGGTAGGGCATTAACCCAATTGCAGGACGCATTTTTCAACAGCTTTTAGTCATAACAACACCCCACCAGAAAACTTGTGCAGTTTTAGTCTCAGCTTCTCATCGATTGTCAAATACAATTGACGTAAGCAACGGTTATAAGGCTATGCTTACTGCATCAGCTCGACCTAGAATTGAACCTAGAACTTTTGCTTTGCACAAGACTTTTTCCACCTCATAACCAAGTTCTTACTGCAGCAAAAGTCATCGTAAAGGAATTTACGCGATTTTGCACTTTTAACAACACGTTAAGCTTAAATGCAACGCAAAGCAAAATGCAGTTGTTAAAGTTATTCATACTTTGCGGAAACAAACATACACGTGGGCGAGTGTGCAGTGCACAGTGCAATATAGGTAAATGAATCAACAGTTGAAACTTATTGTTTAATTCTACTTTCACCAAGTTTTACCGCATTCAGGCAATAACATAAACCTTTCCCGCCTTACGGTTAAGTTGTCAACCACAACGAAACAGTTTATTATAAAGATCCAAGAAACGACAAAAAAAAAAATGCTCGAGTGGACGTTCCAGCTAATTTCTGGGGCCATTGTTAATGCTATAAACCTACGTTAAGCAACATTTTTAAGCTATGAAAAAACAACAACACAAATTCTTTGATGATAACTATTTTCTGAGAGGGTGTTTCTTCCTAGAACTTGATGCAAATTTCGCAAGGAGCATCGCATATCAACAAATTAAACATATTTTTGACTTTAGAAACCGAAACAGGTTAAAAATTTTTAACATCAAATCAAAATCAAATCTTCATTATAGTTGCGGAATCACGCTGAAGCGTGTAACGAGTGGCGGGCTGGCGGGGCCCATCTCCACGGCTCAGCGCTTAGGCAACGCAGCTCCGAAGAAACGTTGCAACGGCGGCGAGCCGCTGGCGACACTGTGCCCATTTGGCTGGCCCGGGAATCGAACCCTAGACATTCCGCACCGATAGCGTGTGCTTAACAACGAAGCTAACCAGCTGGTTTATATTTTCGTCTTACACACAAAAATTCCACTCTTGCAATATTGTATGGTCAAGTTCCAGCGCACAGCAATTTCAAAAAATGGCAGAGATATGCACAATAATAAACTTACATCTCCGGACAAAAGATTGTACATGCTACTGTCAGCTAATTCCAACGACTCTTCCAGTTTCTGTTCCGCTTGACTGATTTCTTCAGCCGGAACTTTCGATCCTAAAAGATATCAAGCAAATTTTAAAGATTCATTCCATTCTGGGTTTTTGCATTTGCGTTTAGCTGCATATTTATCCTCATATCACGAGAAAGCGATCAATGCGCATTAACGAACTCGCTTAGGAGGTGCCGGCCATCTGTCTACCACACCAAGATGGGGGAATCCCGTTCAGTGCCTTTCCCAACGGCACAACGAGTAAACTCGCCGGTTTGTTCTCCACACTGTGTCTTTAATGCTGAGCGTCAAGTGGAGAAGCCTTGAATATCAATTTTGAAGTCGCTGGTGTGACCCGAATGGGAATCAAACCCTAGTCCACAGCTCCAGAGACGTACACTCTTACCGCTAAGCCATCTGAGCTGTTGAGTTTGGTTAAAGCTATATACGGGTTTGCACTTCATTTTGAAAGAACAAACTCTTTGCTCTCGAACCACCTTAACAGGTTCAACTTAATTAGCATTTCCCATAGAGTTACTAAAGCTTGGTGACGTCTTTATGCAATTGGCGGTTTGCTTGAGCGTTTTATAGCAATGACAAATACTTTAGTCCTCGCTAGAAATAGCTACATTGAGCAGCATTTTCGAATAAAACTCAACATGCAATATAAAGCCAGAGTGCTTTCTCAAGCGCTAAGTCCAAAGTTAGATTCACGTACAACAATAAAGTCGATTCAACATAAAACTCAAATCGCTTATTCACAACATTACAGTCCAAAGCAGCGTTTCCCAAACCAAGGATCACGACCCACTGGTGGGCCGCAAAAAGGATCTTGGCGGTCGTAAAAAGTTAAAAAATTTCGAAATAAACTGCAACTTTCAAATTGTTAACGTCTAAAACTATAAATTGGAATTTATGTCAAGTGCATTATGGCAAGCAGCAAGAAACAAGCTCATCTTTATCATAGCCTTGCTGAAAATTCAATTTGAAGGAATAAATGTGTTTTCTCTGTAAAAGTTTTGCTATTTGATAAAATTTAGTGGGTCGCCATAAGCTGTGGTAATAAATAGTGGGTCCCAAAGTTCGGGAACCATTGGACTAAACTACATGGAAAGAATGGAAGCAGAAGTACGTATGTCAAAAGTCAGCAAAATCAAGTCCAAATGTTACACAATAAGAAATACTTCCATGAACCTAATCGTTTCTCCTATGCACTACTGGATAGACAGGCGATAGCTTTAGATCTTGGTCAGACCGGGTTATTACTAACACAATCATGCAGCTAGCTTCCCATTAGAAAAAACGCACTAAACGATTTCCAAACAACACAGCGATGCAATAATGCGCTAAACCTCAGTTCTTTCCTAAATGGAGCTGGTTCTCGCGCAATTTACATTAAAATGACTAAAAGGCAAATTTCATGAACACTTCGGGTCAACTGCTGAGTGCGCAACAGTGTCATTTTGTCTGTGTCAGGGCTGTGAACTCCAACTCGTTTGTTTTTGCTGACCTCGAAAAGCAAAAATACCTCACCTTGAACTCGAAAAAAAGCGGATTGACTGATGTAAACTTGACAAAACTTGCTTGAACTTAGCCTAAACCCGATCAAAACTACTTGAGCTTAGCATAAACTCGGTTAAAATTATTAACTCAAACTTGAACTCGCAAATTAAAAGTGAAGGACTTGAACTCAGTTTACAAATTCTCAGCGAGCTCGAACTTGAATTCGATAAAAATGCTGCGAATTCACAGACCTGATCTGTATCACAGAACGTTACCACAATAACAAAGCTTACCTTTCTTTCTCTTGTAGTCGTAATCCAGTCGTCTCCCAGATAATTTTTTTCTATGATGCTGTGATCAATGATAATATAAGTTATTTTAAGACAAACAACAGCAAAAAATACAGCACATTTTGAACTAACAAGCAACAAAACTGACAAAAGCATCAAGAAGTTATTACAAAGCTATTACAGAAGTATCCGAAATACCGGTAGGCTAGTTATAAGAAAGTCTCGGTCCACCGTAATATTTGAATTTGCTAGAATTGCTACACGTTTGAAAGTGCGTTTATCGATACGCGACAAGCGACAAAAATTGTAATGCAAGTAAATGTAGAAAGTTTTCGCGTGATCACGAAACAGTGAAAACAGGTGCGATAAAAAATTGCCGCTTGTCGCGTTGTCGCCTGTCGCGTATCGGTAAACGCACCTTTCGCGTTTTTTGGATCTACTAGTTCGACTTACCATAACTTCTTTAATGTCTTTATCGCAAAGTTGCTGCAAAGGATCCAAGAAATCTTGTTTCACCCCAACATCGAGAGAGTCTTTGATTTCAGATAATTGGGTTAAAGCTTCGCCAACCTCTTTAAGAGCTTTTCCTAAAAAATGTAACTGATTACAAGAAAAAAGTGTCTTTTTCTTCGCTAAATTATTGCTCGTACAGTATGTGTTAGATTTGTTGACTGGTATAAGTATATACTCAGAAATTAGCCAAATTTTGGTGGTCGCCAGTCGAAGAAAGTGCTTAATGACGTAACCAGAGCGGAATATTATGGTTTGATATAGATTTATTGCATAAAAATTTTAAAAACTCACTACAGTCTGTTTCCTCCTATGGGGTTCATTAGGTGAGATTCTTATTCAAATGAATTCTCACCTGATGAACCTAATAGGGGGAAAAGACTGCAGTAAGTTATTAGCATTAATCTGTTATTGCACCATATATTGTAGCTACTCAGAAATTCTATGTAAATTGGATACTTTTATAAAATAACTTTAGGATTCTTCACAAGAAATTTGATGAAATGAGGAATGTTAAAACTTTTCTAAATTTACCAAATATTCAACTCGTGTATGCAAATTTAGCACCTACACACTCAATTAAAGGCTTAGATTTCCTCGCTATGGGTATATAATTGGAATTCCTTCATATGCTGCCGAAACAAGAAATGACGAAGTGCGTTGTTTTCAAAATTTTATATAGAAAGTGGCATTGGAACGGCGCAAAGATTTTTGTGGTAAACAGCACGTTTGAAGGTCGAGGCTTGTTGCTTGACGAGCTTAGACACCTCACACACTTTATGCTCAAAACTTTTCAGCAGTGATTATAAAAACTTAAAAAAGTGGCAGCAGAAACCACACCAAAGTTCAAAAAACACTCTTGAGTTTCAGGTAAGAACGCACAATGTGTTTTAAGCGTTTCCGAAAAAGAAATTCGATAAATAGATTTGGGAATTTACAGCTATTAACCAGCAAGCAACCTTTTACTTTCAACCCACACTTTATTGATCGCAATCAACAGCAGCCTCCTATTGAAAATAAGCAGTAATTTACCAAAATTGGAGTCTTCTCCCAGCTCAGTCCCATGCTTTGTCATGCATTCTCCCAAATTTCCTTCCGCTTGAGGATATTTCAGATCCTTTGGCTTACCCTAAAAATACCCAAGCTACAGTATCAACCATCACAACAGACACACAGAGCACCACCAAAAATATCATACGTATAAAAATTGTACATTTGGTAAAAAAAACGAAATGTGGCTTTTGGTCACAGAAATGCAAATTCAATATTTGTCAAAAAATTGGATCAGTTGCATGCAATATGAAGGCCTGCTTGGAAGTTCATTGCCTGACACTTACAATATTTTATAAAAGCTTGTAATTTAACGCAATAAAATGGGTAAAATTTCCGTCCTTTCTATTTCCCATACCTTTAGCGCAGTAAATTAAACAGAGTAAGCTATCAGAAAAAACCAATGCTATTATCAAGGGACAACGAGAAAAACTGACCATGCTGCAAGGACTGAATTTTATTCGTTTCAGCCTCGCCATCTGATAATATTATTCGCATAAGGCTTCTTAAAGAGCTCCGAAAATAAAGTAAAAGTAAGAAAAATGGAATACTGTACATGGGACGAAAATAGCTGAAGGAAAATAGGGCCACAGCAATTCTTGAAACTGGACGTTTCAACAACTTAATCTCAGCTGTCATCATCAGCAGTGTAAGCAAAGCATTTGTACTGCTGATGATGACAGTAAAACTGTGTTGTGTTGTCGAAACGTCCAGCTCTAAAGATACTGTGGGTTTATTTTTCCACCACAAGAAAAATGGTTTTACCAAAACGACCTCCTCGGCAAAAGAGTAGAAATCTGTCGACAAATAAATTTTATAATCTCTTATTTAAGCAGCCAAGTTTCGCTTTGTCAGCTTTGAAGTACCAATAAAAAGCACACGAGTTTTAAAATGCAGCAAAATACTTTCACAATTGTTTAACATGGTAATTTAAAACATACTTAGTGGTCTAACTATTTAGCTGCTACGTTTGTATTAGTGTAGCCCAGGTGCCAAGTCGCGGACATATGGAACGTTAACTCCTGGTACGCTTCCACAAAACACATGAGCATGAACAAAAACGAGACGTATATGAAGCTATGAGATCAGAAATAAACTCATCTTCCTTTTTAATTGTCGTAGAAGTTACTTAGTACTGAAAGACATTTTAAAAGACCACTGTAAACATTTGAGATGCCGTTGTGGTTCCTCAAAATACCTTAAAACACTGCAAGTACATATCAATGAAAGGACACTGAAAATCACTCGAAATCGCTCACATGGTGATAGCACACTTCTGCTGGGCTCATTCAACGACGATTAAAACCCCATCAAGCACTCTTAACAATCAAACAAAAAAATACGACGGAGAAATACGATGATTAATCGATTCCATATGCGCTGTTTCGCCACATTCATTTCATTTAGGAAAAATCTTATGTTTATTTAAATCATTGCAAAGTATAAGAAAGCAAATAACTGGGTAAAAAAACTAATGAATAATAAAACAAAGGCATTAGGATATACTTACGATAATAGCATAGCGTTTGCAGGCAAAGTACTCATTGCCAATTGATACAATCACAATTGATAAAAAACGTAAACGTCTGCCACTTGAACAAACAAAAAAAGTTACCTGGATTTTCTGATAAGTGCTCATCATATTCATTTTAGTTCTTATAGTAGGATTTGGTTGTAAGTATTCTTTAGTGAGATTCATTATTTCGGATATGGCTTTAAACGTCACATCAACTTTCTGCCAAAAAGAAATCAAGATATACATAGAACTATTCGCATTATTACCTGTAGACTTATCTTTCTACCAGAAAGCGGCCTACGAGCTTGATTAGAAATTCCCATTCACCTGTCTACCACTTATGAAGAAAAATCCTTTTAGGCACCCTTCCCATTGGCACAACAAGCGAATTCGCCAGCTTGCTTTCCACGCTGTCCTTTTAATGCTGAACGTCAAACCAGGAAACCGTGAATACCCATTCTTAAATCACTGGCTCGGCCCAACTCGGAATCAAACCCAAAATCTAATGATCCAAACGCAGATGCTCTGTCCACTTCAGAGCAGTCAAATACCAAACCACATATTAAACAAACATATACCGGTACTGTGTTACACATAGCCAAGATCAAACTTCAATATATTACCAAGCACACTTGAGCAAATGTTGGAATAAATTCACAACAGTCAAAAGTTTTTGGATTTACGCGTAAATATAGCAACGGCAGGACTTCAACAGCACCTAAGGATAGATGTTAGTCACTGTACAATTCTGCCAAGCTGCGAAACCGCACTATGTTTAGAATGGACGAATTTTGTGACACTTCACATGATTACAAGGCTTAAATTTCGCTCTGATTCACCACACTAGTCACCTCATGTTACGTAGCAATTGTCAGCTTTTTTTAGAAGAAACTCGTAAATGTTGGAATGCAGTTAACAAGCATTTCCTTTACAAGGAAATCATACGATTACAAATGTTGCATATAAGCACTAGGCAGCTGGTACTTAAAAAGCAAGCGTTACTTTTTAAATCAAAAACAAATCAACTTGACAAGGTCTTTTGATTTGTTAAATTAAGCAAATAACACCATGCTGGAAATACAGTTACTGTGTTAATTCAAGTATAACACACACTTGTGTATAACGCGCTCCTATAATTTTCGATTAAAATTGGGTATGGCATAGCTAGCTTCTTCGGCTAGATTAGCCATCGTGCACTGTAATAACGAGCAATCTATAAAGTGCACTTCGACTTAAGTTTTCAATTTTGAGAGCAACTTTTGCGCGTTCTACTCGAATAACTATCGATACAGTATATTGAACATAAGCTAATTCACAGTGATAAATTATTCTTTTCTTAACAGCTAAATCCTATTCAAAAATCTGCAAAAGCACATTATTGAAAAAGTCTACATTAAACAGCTATATAACTGTTTGCCAGTAAATTGAAGAATAACGCTCTATATATGCATATAGACATACTGAATGTCATGGGGGCTGTGTAAAGGGCAAACAGATTAATTTTTTGAATACAATAAATATGGGACGAAAATAGCTGAAGGAGGAAAACTAAAGGCACAGTAAATCTCAAAACTGTACTTTTCGACAACATAGATTCAGCTGTCATCATCAGCAGTGTAGGTAAGGCAGTACAACACTTGGTGTTCTATCAAAGTTTTGTACAGCCCTCCCAACTATGCTGCATCACTGATGACGGCAATAATTCTATGTTGTCGAAACTTTCAGTTCTGAGAATTACTGTGGCGTTATTTTTCCCCATTAAGATTAATTTTTCTAGCGAATAATCATCAAAAGCACTCTTACTCGTTCCATTTCAATAAATTCGTCTTCCATTTTGGTTTTATCTGTTTCATTTCCAATTTTTTCCGCAACATACTGTAACAAAATATATTAAATCAACACATAACTAAAAACCCACAATGAAATTTCAGAACTGGTAATGCAAGAATAAACCAGGTAGGCTATAAATTTTTTTCAAGAAGAACGTTGCCAAGGATTAACTTATAGAGACCTAAAATGGAAAAAAAATATTTTTCTCCAAACTTTTCACAGATTCCAAAAATCCAATTTTCATTCTCAACTCAAATCGAGTCCTCAAACGAATGTATTAAAAAAACTTGATATGTATCAACTATCAACTGAACGATTTTAAACAATACAAGTTACTACAAACTAAGTAGCTTATGAACACTGTATGAGTGATTTTTCTTTACTTCAGCCACTTTCAATGTAGCTAAAACCACATCTACATCAGTCACTATTTAGCAAATAAGATAAGTTTTTTAATGCAGCAAATAAGTCATATATGTTTCACCAAAGTTTGTTAGTGAAGTATCATAAACCAAATGCCAAAGAATAAACAGGCATTCTACCATACAATGCATTGCTAATATTGACTTTTAAAAATGAAAACACAATGCATATTAAATAAATGAACAATTTGACTTAATATGTTATCTAAGCTATATTATAATGTTACAATACAAAAAATATCATGTTACCAGCACATATTAAATAACTTGTTATCTAAACTGTACTATACACATAATGGTTACGCATTCAACATTCACTGCTCAAGTTAAGTTTAAAATTATGTTACCAACAGTTTGAAATACACAAAGTGGCAGAAAAACAAAAATGTTTTTACAACAATACAGATATATCATCATGTAATTATGCAAAAGTAAGGTTTACCAAGTTAATAAAAACACATCAGCAGAACCAGATAGTTGCAACAAAGTAAAAGTTTTTCGAAGCGTTTAAACCACCCCAACACAAATTTTACTTTCCATAACAGTGGTTCTCAACCTTCTATAGTGTTGGCCCTCTTCTAAAACTTTCAACACCTGAGGCTTCCCGCTTAAGAATATAACTTTCACTCTACATAACAGCTCGAATGGCCGAGAGGTAGGAGCGTCCGCCTCGGGAGCTGTAGAGTTGAGTTTGATTCCTAACTGGGTCAAACCAATGATTTTAAAATTGCTATTTACAGCTTTCCTGCTTTACGTTCAGCATTAAACGGACAGTGAGAAAAACAAGCTGGCAAGTTTACTTGTGCGTTGGGAAAGGCACGTAGCGGGATTCCCCCATCTTGGTGCGGTGGACAGATAACCAGCAACTCTTTAAGCAAGCCCATATAGCGCATTGATCGCTTTCTTGTGATAGGAGGATAAAAATGCCACAAAAAAGTATGGTACCAGTATTTGCACTGGCTACAGTGGCCATCCACTGGCATAAGTGGTTAGTTTCCATTGATAAATCTTACGCTTGTAGCTCCTGGTTGAGAATCGCTGTCATATATATACATAATATCTTTTGTTCAGGCACTACAAATTGATTGAGGTATCATAAGTCACCACATAGCAACTGAAATTTAATCACTGATATTTAGGTTTAATTTTTTTGTATTTAGTTGCACATTTTTCCTCCTGTCACGAGAAAGCAATCAATGCGTTATACGAGCTCGCTTAGGAGCTGCCAGCCATCTGTCTACCAAAGTCATTGGTTTGACCAGACTCGGAATCAACCCCAAATCTACAGCTCCCAAGGCGGATGCTCTTACCACTCGACCATCTGAGCTGTTGCATATACTTAGAGTTCTAGAATATACAAGGTGATCCGAAAGTAACTCCCTATTCTAAAATAACTATGACTTATTCAAATTTACTGACAACTTTCTCAGTTTTTGTGTGTAAGTTACTCTTGTTTCTATATTTTAATAATTTTAACTTAAATTTGAAATAAAGTTAAATCATGTTTTGTAAATTAGCATACTAATTGTGATGAATAATAATTTTTAAAAAATTCAACCACATTTAAATAAACAAAAAGCTATTGAATTTTAAATGGAAGTCCATGCAATGCACTTTTTTCTCATGTTTAATAAATGAAGAAATTACACTTCAAAAACAAACCATTTTTATTTTAGAATAGGGAGTTACTTTCGGATCACCCTGTGTATAAGAATTAAAATGCATACAAAAGCCTTTTACAAATAAAAAATCAAAAATATATGAAATATTATACCTGGTTTGCTTTATTCCACTGTTTTTTTATTCCACCAAAAGACATGGTTATCTAAAGTTTGTCTATACGATGATATGAAAGTGATTAAAACAACAATCTATAAAAATTAAGCATTAGAGTGAATAATTTGGAATTAGATAAATCAATTAATCTTAACTAGATTTATGTCATCATCAGTGTTCCCTTTAGAGTGAGAAATTTAAGAAAAATGCGAAATTTTTGGGCAAATTTTATCATACTGATTTTGAACCAGAAATTGATACTATATAATGCAAAACTGAAAAACTTAAGCAAAAAACTTGAATATTTCAATGCAAGACTGTAGCTTCTATCTTGGAAAAGTAAATTTAATGCAAAAAAATTTGTAAAAGGGGTCCTCAAAATAGTGAAATCTTTGGGCAAAAATTTCAATGAATTTATCATTGGGGCAAATTCGCATTAGTGAAAATCCTAGAGGGAACACTGGTCATCATATACATTAGGCATGAACTATCTATTACTTTATGAGGACTGTACTGAAACAAAGGCACCAATTACATGATCAGCAGTGCCGTATAAGCATTGACAGGCAATCAAAAATCGTAGACTATCATCACTTATCAGCTACTTTTAATTTTAAAAATGGTTATAACATCAGACTTAAAGGGATTAAAATTTGCTTCCATGCTTAACTGTTTTATGCACTTAAAAGAAATTATCCCCATTCCCAGCATGATAAAAAGCCGCACAGCCAGAAACCAGAAAAACATTGCATCACGTTTGGTGCAAACGCCATCTTTGCAAATGATAGTTATTGCTTTGCATCGCATTGCACATGGTTGATTATATATATCACGTCTGGCGTAAACGCAGCATAACAGTTGTCAGTTGGACGATGGACTAATATTAACTAATAACTAGCTATATTTAGTTTGGTGCTGGCAACAAAAACAGCATTATGAAACATACTGGTACACAGATAGCACACAGAATATTGCTTGACATTCAGATAATCACAAATAAATGTCCCAGTACAATGGACCATGGGTTTTGACATGACTGTACTGGTGTTCTTGACTACATCAATTGTAAACGTAATGACTTTGGTTTTGATGATTATGAACTCATTTTGAGTGACTACATAAATATACAGACTACAACGAATCTTTAGATTTAACGTTTCGCAGTGTCTATTTTGCCGTACCAGTAGGGGAAGTTATGCCCAAATATGGCAAAACTTCCCGTTACCGAACTTTGAAAATCCTGGTTGCGGAACCATTTTCAATAAAACAGAAGCTTTCTTTTTTATTTTGTAAGCATTTTGAGCGGCTTCTATTCCAAGGACAGCTTCAATTTTTTTATTTGAACATTTTGGTCTTCCAACTAGTGTCCAGCAGCACTAGTGAGCATTCAAGTAGATCTACCATAAGTGACAAAAAAATGGAAACACTAAATCAGCTGCATTTCTATTGTCTCTTGTTTGTGAACACTCTATAGGTACTGGCAGGTCATCAAAAGACATGCTGCCCCACAGTTAATCCAACAGCTGCTATTCCTGTTGTGTCTGCGCCACTGTTCCCTCTAAGATTTTAGCTAGTGCGAATTTGCCCAAATATGAAAGTCACTAAAAGTTTGCCCAAACATTTTAAGGGTGTAATTCAAGGTCTGGAATAATTTTTGTTGAAGATATGAGTTTCTATGGAAAAACATGTACATTTGACACAAACAAACTTGAGCACTTTTAACTACTTTGCTTTTTAATCATCATGACAATGCGCAAAAATTGAAAATTTTGCCCAAAATTTCTCATTTTTCTCAAATTTCGCACCTCAGAGGAAACACTGGTCTGCGCAAAACACTTATATAACAAAAACAAACATAGGCAGTTTAATTTTTTGGTAGTTCAGTTTAGTTCCATTCCACTGATTCACCAAGTGAAGAAAAAAACAACAATACGAGAAAGGGTTCAGCAGTTTGTGAATATCATAAGTTCACTTGGCCAGGAGACAGCAAAAAGACCATGCGGTCATCGAGTCAGCTGCCACCTGCCACACAAACAACACAACAAAACATCAGGAGTATAATACATCAGGTTATTCATAAAATATTAGGTAAATTGGTATATGTGTTAGCATTGGTCGCAATTTAAATTGTTAAACATGGGCAATTGGGTAATGGGTACGTCTTAAACTAGAAACACGGTAAGCTTTTAACAGGTAACAAAAAAATATTCCTTTTTAAAGCAAAAAAAAAATCTGGATGGTTCCACAAGGGCAAAATAACAACTTCCAACAGTAAAAGTAGTTAAGATGGCATGCTTCATTAGTGATGGTTGAAAAATGAACCCGAATCTCGCCTTCATCAGTGAACATAAATCTTCATTCCACTATTCCACACGTCTTCGATGAGAGGTAGGAAAAACCATTTCAAAAGAATGTAGCTATACATCATCCATGACTAGCTCATTCTTAAACCAATCATCATTCTATGAAACTCTATCTTGAAGGAGCTATATGTTTTACATGACATATATATGATTCCACTGCTTCAAGAGGCTTAAATTCATACATCATCCATGACTAGACTATAAGCACTTCTAAGCGTAACCACAAGGCCTTTTCCAGCAAACCTAGCAAATCCGAATCCCGCCTTCATCAGCAGATGCATGACAGTTTGCAAAAATCTATGTGCAATGCTTACAATTAACTAATCCCATCTCATCCATTTTGGTTGAATATCCTCCGAATACATGGTAGTATCTTTCAACTCCCACAAGTGACTATCGGAAATAGATATTCTTTTCATCGCCTTTAAAACGGTAACGTTATGGAATTTGCTGAGGACACAAAAGCGTTTCGACTAATAAAAAGTCTCTTCAGCTCAGCTGAAACTCCTAATCCAAGGAGTAAAACCCAACAAGGAAAGAACAAAATAAACGTGAGCTTTTTCATCATCCTAGTCCACTCAACTCTACATAATGGAAACCTCGGTAGCAGTGGCATTGGAAGTACTTTTAAGTAGGGGGGGCTGAAATTTGTGTTACCATATCAACGTCTGGGGGGCTTCGCTCCTCAGACCCCCCTCTTTGGTATCACAACAGACGTCGTGCGTACCATGCACTTTCCTTAAGTAAAAGTCACTTGGAGACAGCTTGGTGAACTCAAGCTTTCCTCTAGCTAACGAAGCTCACAGTAGCCAGATGGATATTTGTAAACGTGTTAATTAACCTCCTTCAAAGGAATTTATTATCCGTTCACAAGCTCCTAGTCTCAGGCTTTTAGGCAGGAGCATATTTAGAGAGGGAGGCATTATCCCATGTCTCCCCTTTTGACTCTGCCTTTTAGTAGAAAAGAACAATAGTATTGGTGCCAAGTGCCTGAAATATGCCAGACTTTTTTTATATTTCTAGGGGGTAGGATGAGGGGTATGCATCCTCCCACCAGCCATTTTCAAAAATGTTTTTCACGCATACAATTTTCTGTAGTTTTGAACCTGTTTGATAGCGATAAGCCTTACGCCAGCATGCATAATCAAAAATGTGCAAACAAATGCATATTTTTCGTCTTTAGTTGCATATTTATCCTCCTATCATGAGAAAGCGATCAATGCGCTGCACTACTACAAGCTCGCTTAGGATAACAATTTGGCGAAGCACTCAGAATTAAGGTCAAAAATTTAAACAAAATTTGCCTGAAAATTTATCAAAAAGCACCAAAAAAGCCATTCGCAGCATCTAAATTTTCAAAAATTTTCCAAAGGAGCATGCCCTCAGACCCCCTAGAGCGTTTTTTGTTTCTCAATCAGCTTCAAATTTGTTCTTCCCAAAATAAAATACGCTTGAAAAAAATATGAAAATCATGCCCCACCCTCTTCTCAAAATTTCTTGCTACGCCACTGCTCCTAGGGTAAGCTAGCTAATTTTAATTTGATATTTTGTTGTTTCGCTGTTATTTGTCCAAAAGTTTCTTTTAAACAAAATTGAAATCTCCTTGTGACATCATATTAAAGCTTTAAGAGCTTGTACACAAGTTACCAAAAATCCAACAGTTTTTGCGATTTTGTTCGCTTTTGACACAAAATTGCAAAAGTTAGTATACTACGTTGGTTTTGATAGTATCAATGAAGAAAAGAAACAAATAAGAAGTGACGCCATAAGTCATTGTTGAAGTGCCTTAGGCTGCACTGTTATGATAAATTCTTGAAAGGGGGGGCTGAAGAGGGCTCAAAATTTCTATGGAGGGGCTGAAAAAAATGTAGGGAGGCTTCAGCCCCCACCTTCCAACGCCCTTGCTCGGTAGCCTACAGGACAACTGACCGCGAGTCAACTGACTGCGGCGACAACTGACCGCCAAAAACGTCTAACCTAACACTAACTAACCGAACCTAACTTACCCAACTTAACTCTAACTAACCGAACCTAACCCTAACTTTAACCAAATCTAACCCTAACCGAACCTAACCCTAACCGAACTTAACCCTAATCGAACCTAACCCTAACCGAACCTAACCCTTACCAAACCTAAGTGCCTAACCCTAATCGAACCTGACCCTAACCCAGGGGTGACGAACCTATTTGCTATCGCGGGCCACTTTGTCATTTACCAGAGAACAAGCTTAAGTTTTTAGTCATAGACCTATTGCGCCGAATACTATAAAAATCCATCTACAGTCTTTCGTGTCTTTGCTGAAAACATCGAACTGCTAGTTAAATATAGATTGGAAAACAGAATAACAAATAGCTTTAAAATGCTGTAAAGTTTGCATACGGTATGTAGTACTACAAGCTACCAATTTATTTCTGCAATCAGTGCGTTGCGAGAAATTTTAAAAAGGGGAGGGGGGCATAATTTCCACATTTTTTTAGGCGTATTTTTTTTCGGCAGAACAAATTTAAAGCTGATTGAGAAACAAGAAAAGCTCTATGGGGGTTCGGGGGCATGCTCTACCGGAAAATTTTTAAAAATTTACGTGCTGTAATGGCTATTTTAGTGCTTTATGAATAATTTTTAGGCAAGTTTTGTTTAAATTTTTTGACCCTAATTCTGCGTGCTTCGTCAAATATGATACATTTTGTTCGCACATTTGCGATTATGTGTGCTTAAGGCGTAAGGCTAGTTCCTATCAAAGAGGTTTGAAGTTATGGAAAATTGTATTCATCAAAAACATTTTTGAAAATGGCTGGTGGGAGGATGCATATCCCTCATCCTACCCCCTTTTATCGGCCCCTGGCCATAAGCTACAGAAACTATCAAAAAAGTCTGGCATATTTTAGTCACTTGGCAACTTTAATTTGATTTCTTTTGCTAAAAGGCAGAGTCAAAAGGCCAAAAGGGGTGGCATGGCTCAATGTAATCCCTTCCCATAAATACGCTCCTGTCTGCAATGTTACATAAACCCTATTACTGTAAGGCAAGCTAATTATTATTACATAACAATGGATGAACTGCTGAACCCTGAAACAGATGAAAGGTTTGTACTGTATGATTGTGTGATTCCTGCGTGATACGCGCATAGTTCAATCGGGGGCTGAGCTTTTGATATCGTATCGCAAAGATTAGACGGGGAAAAAAGTTAAGAGTACTTGTCTCGCCAAAATGTTCACGGGCCGCAGGAAATTCTTCCGCGGGCCGCATGTTCGTCACCTCTGCCTTAACCGAACCGAATCTAACCCTGACCGAATTAACCTACTCCCCGCTGTGAGCCTATTTTCAAGCCTTGTCAAATTATTCAGCGCATTTTCGCAACGATACAGCGCACGGAGCTGTTTTTTGCGGTCAGTTTGCATGGCGGTCAGTTGTCCTGGCGGTCAGTTGACTCGCGGTCAGTTTGCGGCAGTCAGTTGTCCGTGTTCGTGGAAACCTTTCCAACCCAAACCAACTAAACTACCACAAGTCCCTACCTTTCCGTTAAACCTTTTTTTATTTTGCAGCTGCAGACGCGTTTCGACCTTTAGGCCTCATCAGTGCAGCATAGCATCCCCCCTCCCAAATAAAAAACTCAAAATAATCCCTAATTCTCCTGCCTTTTTCTTCATAGAATAAAATATCTTACAGGCTAAAGTTGCTCTTGACACTTTCAGAACTGATAGAACTTTGAATGCGGGTGAAAAATAAACAGAATTTCCATTGATTGTAATCATGTAAAGGTTATTGTGATACATAAGCAATCTTTTATTTTTATGGTACCTCAAAAAAATCCCCTTTTTTTTCTTTGAAAAAAATTTTTTTTGAGGTACCATAAAAACGGAGACTGCTTATGTATCACAATAACCTTTATGTGATTACAATCAATGGATATTAGTATTATTGATGATGACGAAAAAAACCATTGATGCAGTGGTTGAAACTTCATAAGGTGGGGGCTGACAGCTTTGTTCAGTTTTGCTGAGTGTCAGTTTGTCTGTTTGATTCGTTTTTTGCAATTGTTTGTTTTTTTTCAGGTGTCATGGCCATGCATAGTTGCTGTCTCTTTCTCTCTTTGTCAATTTTTTCTTTTCGCGTGTTTTACAATTTTTTCCATTGTGCTGTGTTTTCCTTTTGAGTTTTTCTTTCTCTGAAATGCTGTTGCTCTGTGCTAGGCCTACCGAGATTAATGAAATTTGATTCTACCTTATTAGTATGTTCGTCAAGTGTCAAATTCACAGTTCTATGATATGATTTACCTGCGAAATGTAGATTTTTTTCTAGCTTGTATAGGGTACGCCAAAAAGGCCTGACACATTTGAAAGTTCAATTTTTAAACTTAGTAAATTTCCAAATATGTTAGGTCTGTATTTACCTTTTTGAAGAAAAGTTTAGTACTGTAGAAACAGGCAGTCTACAGTCAGTGTTTACTTGCGCCAGTGTTACCTTTGCATTCAGGAGGCCAGGAAGGACGACGTTGTTTTATTGAATGGGAAGTCACAACAGCTTCCATAATATCCGGAAGAGTGTTTTGGCAAGGTCAAGCATTTTGAAGGATGAGTATATCTTTTACCTGAGTGCGGCTGATGAGGGCTAATAGCCCGAAATAGCACTGTTCCGCTCTATGGTACAACGTACAATTATATTATAGGCTACTTGTTCTACCATTTCCACACTGACCTATTGTTATTATTGAATTACAATTGCATAAAAAAAAGTCACAAGCTTGGGCTTTATAGCATGCCTAAGAATGCAAAATTTGCCATAGGTCTCCCGTCATTTTGCGACAGCTGTAAGATATCGCTCCAACAAAGTGAGTTGCTACGGCTATGCACAAAATCTCAAATTTGGCAGAAGGCTCCGCACCTTAAATAGTTTAAGAACCCCTATTCTAACTGTTTCAGAGTTGTCAACGAGCCAAAGATGTCGAGCCCGACCCGATTTTTCAAGCTCGAATTTTTCAGCCAGTCTGAACCCAAATCAAACATCACTTTAAATTTTGAAATTTCGATGAGCCTACAAACTAGAGTTTTACCCACCCTCTATCACACTAGTTACGAGCAACAATTATATAGTCACCAATCGCAAAAACACTACCTATCACTCACTGAAAATTTCGGTTTTGCTCCGGCATCCGGCCAGATTAAAGCCCTGCAGTTTCTCAAATCCAAGCCCGTGCCCGAAAAGCCCGATTGACAACTCCGAACTGTTTGGTAGTTTACGTTAATTTAGGCCTACGTACGAAAAATCGCATCGTATTCTGTGTAAACACACCTCAAGACTCCTACACAAGCACAGTAAGCCGAAAGTTGCCAGCACAGTTTGATCGTGGCGGTATATCCTCTTCAGGAGTCGGCAACCCCAGGGCCCCAGCAAGCGTGCTAATCATGTCACGCGACCCGCGACGTGTTTTATGCGTCACGCGGAATCGTTGAAGTTTTCCTAACATCTTTTAAATGCTAAAATACCGGTACCTAATAAAAAATTACTTTCAGCGCGAAACAAGTAGTTAATATTTTGCTGTGTTTTGTTGTTTACTCATCATAATTTTTTCAATACTACCATTACGTCACTATTGAGTATACAGTATTTGCGTTTTGTTCAGTCAGTAACCCCGAAGCATGTTTTTTGTATTTTGCGGCTTATTTATCCTCCTATCACGAGAAAGCGATCAATGCGCTATACGGGCTCGCTTAGTAGGTGCCGCCTGCCGGCCATCTGTCTACCACACCAAGACGGGGGAATCCCGCTACGTGCCTTTCCCAACGGCACTACTAGTAAACTAAACTTGCCGGATTGTTCTTCACACTGTCCGTTTAATGCTGAGCGTCAAGCAGGGAAGCTGTGATCAGCAATTGTAAAATTTTTGGTTTGACCCGACTTGGAATCAAACCCAAGTCCATAGCTGACGAGGCGGACGCACTTAGCCTACCACTAGGCCATCTGAGCTGTTTCGGCCATCTGAGCTGTTTGGCTAATCTGAGCAGTAAGGCTAATCGCGATGTCTACAGCCAAGAGGTCAAAATCAGATGCGAGACAATTTGCGGAGTTGTGGACAGCAGATGTTTTCTGGTTTGTCTGTCGTAATGACATAGCAGTATATGTACAGTGTACACTTGTACAGAACACTTTGCTGTGACAATGTCGCTTGGTTCATTCATTTATTGTTCACTGGACTTGCAAATAATGCGGCAAATTTGTTGCCAACACATGTTTCAGCTTCGAACTCGCGTCTTGGATTAATCCTATTTTGTTTCACAATTCACATCAGCATCGTCTTTTCTCGCGCTGCGGCGTTGTAACTGCTAACATCGTGCAAACTGCACCGCGCTCACATTGCACTTCTCCGTTTAGTTTCTTGTTTTTATGACGTAGTAAGCGACTGGTCTATGTGGATTTTAAATTCTAAACCTTGCTGGTCATTTTGCAAAGAATTCATAAGAGTAACTACAGTTATTTTATTGGTTTTGATTTTATATTGTGTTCAAGTCTAAGCCGGGATTACGCTTAGTCAATTGCCCTGTTCTTTGTTATCATCAGTTTTATGAATTGAATACAATTATTTCCTTTTGAGTTGGTTTTGAAGAAGTGAGGGCAAGTCCTAAGCAAAGAAGATTTCTTAGGAAGAAAGTTATCCTTGGTTCATATTCCATTCTTCAACAACACATGCAAAGTTCTAAACAAAAAAAGTTCAACGTAACAATGCAAAAAGCGCAACACATCAGCAGCCATCACAAGCAGTCCAACGAGCGGTGTGAAGGACCATGTGCAGATATAAACCCAGCGGTCATCGAGTCTCCGTCCGCTCGTGTTTATTTTGGTTGCTAAACCATAGGATGTTAACAAAGTACCACTGATCATTCGAGTCAGCAGCCTTACTGATCATATTATGCAATTGACAATAAACAATTACGAAAAGCATTGCCTACTAGTAGTAATATATGTCTATATAGCAATATAGCACGTTGTGTGAAAGCTTAAAAGTCATTGTACAGTACACAAATATTAACATCATGACAGACACTTGTTCATGCTGTAATGCATAATACACGGACATGTTCATATGTAATAAAATTTGTAACAGTGGTATTATAGTAATCAATCTTTATTGTATTTCTAACTTTGATGTTTATGTGTTTAACTTGGAATAAAGTTTTGTTAATAAAGTAGCTTATGTTAGCTGATGAGCTCGTACACACCAGTATAATTTTCGATCATTTGCGCAGAAAGATCTCTAACATTTGTTGCTTTGCTAACGATTTAGTTATTTATTCTGTTGATCTAATAGAAATGCTTTAAGGGAGTTTCTAAATGAATTTAAACCTTTCTTAAGATTATTTTGTATTGTTGGTGGTAATGAGTTCCATATTTTGGGTCCAGTTATTTTTAAAGATGATTCTGTCATTTGGAGATTTGATCTTGGCAAGAAATATGAGTACTTAGAAGAGCGAGTATAGTGAAAATGTACATTAAGAGATTTACAAAAGTAGTTTTGGAAGTAGTATGGAAGTTTTGCACAGTGAAACTTATACATAAATATATATATTTTTGATTTGAAGCAAGTTTAGTTGATCATATAGTGGAATTAATTTAGTTTTGAAACGTGGTTTGTTGGTTATGATTCTTATAATGTCGTTTTGTTTTACCTGCAATTTTATAATTTTCAATTTTGGTGTACCTACGGTAACCTACCTCAAGTATTAAACGTCATTTTGAAACTAATAAACACGAGAAATTATTTGGAAGATGATTCGAAGAATGAAGCTTTTAAAAAGGCAGTTTATCGTTACGAAAAACAGAGTACTAGCCTAGCATTTTAAAAAAGTTCGCAATACAAATCAAAGTACGGAAACTGCAGAATGTATCGCCCAGCACGGGAAGTCTTTTACGCCGTTATATAACGCAATCTTTCATCGGCACGCAAACATGTATTTTGGCATTAAATTTTACAAATTGGCACACTGGAAATAAAACGTTGCCGACCCCTGTATCTTTTGCTGATTGTACACCCTTCTTATAGCATAAATAGGCCTACTTGGGTAATGCGTACAGTAATCTCCTGGTTAAGTTCGCAACTTGAATCTGAACAGTTCGCGCGAACTTATGCGGTAGGTGCGAACATAACAATTAGGCTATGGTTAGTTAGTACAAAGTGCATTATTACGTAACATAAGGCATGTGTCAGCGCTGACGGAGACTCCGACCATTGGGCTTAGGGCATGAACCTACCGTTTCGAAAAAAAAATAAGGTCCTTGAAGTAGAGGATCAGTTGTTGTGCCCCGACGTGCAAGATGAAGCAGGAATTGATCACAATAAACTGAAAAATTCATTTGAATTTTTTCAGCGAAAATTGAGGCAGGTGGTCTTGGAAGCGAAGAACAAGTGAGAAAGCAGCAGGCATCAGCTGATGGTACATGACTTGTTTAAACTGCTAACTTTTTCACGACCTGTTTGTTTTGCTGTGAACATCAATACGTTTCTGTCAAAAGTTGAATCTTGATTTTTCGACAATTTTTTGCGAACTTAATAGAGATGCGGACTTAACCGGGAGGTTACTGGACACCGTAGGCTACATTCGGTTGAAGAGTACCGGCCAAGTTAGGCCTGCATCAACTCAGCCCAGGTTAGGAGACTATTGTCCGGTGCGAAATTTGTATTGCGTGGCAACAGTAGGATGAAAATTGCATTGTATCGTCGATCAGCATCCAACGCAGCTTTAGGCAAATACGACATCTTGTAGACCAGTTGTAACTATTCAAAAAACAGGCCAAAAATTATAAGCTTAACAAGACGCGCAAGCTTTAAGTCTGCCTTCGTGGTTGTAAATCAATGAAAGCCTTTGCAGCTTGTTTGATAAAGCACCTCTACCGCCATGCATAAACATGAACCGCTTTCTAATTCCATCTCTCTGCCTCAGACATTGCACTGCAACGATTAAAGCAATCCCAACGCGCACCTAAACCGTCTAGCACAGAAAACGTCAACCGCAATGATATTAGCCTTCTTCGCATAATTAAGGAGTGAAAAGTTACTGCAGAAACTTCTGTTTATTGAAACTACGATTATAAAAAGCCGCAACATGGGAAAGCACAAAGAAATAAGTCCGTTAACGCGTAGAAGATCGTATATGCTTTCCTCGAGGTTTGTTATAAGCTCGTCCTCTTCTTTGGAAAGTGTTTGTCCCCCATCTATTGTTCGATTGCCCAAAAGTAAAACCTCCACGATTCGGAGGTCGAGACGTTTTTCCTCCTCGATTATGGTACGAGTAATCCCGAGCCGATCCACGCCATGATCCTTGCTCGGCTTTGTTCGTCTTAAATCCTTCCTGAGGTGAAAAGCTAAGACGAGCGCTCATTCGAGTCGTAGTGTTGGTCTTGTAGCGAGATTGTATGTGCTGGCCTCTGCTACTTGCACTGGAAGGCCGCGGTCGAAATTTGCTCAGAGGAGTAACATTATTCCCCTGATAGGAAAAATTGCCGCGCCCACGATAATTGCCAGTGTTTCTTGAAATTCGTCCGCCTCTTCCCCCACGAGGCGTAAACTCCCGCGATTTAAATTTGAATGATGAGTTCAGATTGGAAGCGGGATGACGGGTTTGAACGTTAAGAAGAGGAATGGGTGATTTAAAAATAGGCTCTGAGGTCTCCTCTTCTCCCATTTTTTGCTCTTCTTCCTCATCTGCAGCTACAAAATCATCCACATGCATAGATGGAGGTCGACTAGTGTTCTGTTTGCGATGACGAAATAAATCATTTGGCCGGTGACTTGGATTACCTCTTCCACGGCCTCGACCTCTGCCTGTGCGTTGTTGCGCTATAAGAAGCCCGTGTGAACGTTTCATAAACGTAAGGGACTTTCCTAAACGTGCCGAGTACGTCTCCATCTTCTGACGTCGCTTTTCCATTGCTTCTGTTTCTTCAGCTACGTGCTGGACATCAATAGCTTTCGATAACTTGTTTAGCTCTTCAGCTAAATCATAACCAGGGCAGAATTTTTCTGCAGTTGCAATTAAATCGCATTGCACCATCCGCTCTTCTGTTTCAACTGAGCCATTTGTATTAGGGAGGGGTGCAATAACAGAAAGGCGGTTGTATAAGTTAACGTCATCATAGCCAATAACATACACGGGACGCTCAGAAAATATATCGGTAAGAGGCATCGGTGTTGGCAATTCTTCCCTATCTAATCCTGGAATTTTTTCTTTACTGCCAGTAGCATTGAGGCTTTGTATAATTGATGATAACTTATTTAAAACGTAACCAACATCATCATCAAAATTTTGATTATCTGAAAAAGCTTTGTTGAGTTTTCCCAGTAAAACTTTCAATGGGTGGTCATTGATGTCGCTTTCCCAACAGAGCAATGTTTTAAGCTGAGGTAAAGTTAATGACAGGGGAAGTTCGTTTTTGCCAAGATGCGAGTCCAAACGGGCATCAGTAAGACGTAAAACAAACTCGATGAAGTTGTAAACAGCATCAAACCAATGTGAATTTGAAGCCTCAAAACACTCTGCGATCTTTGATAAGCCGAGATACAAAGGTTTGCGATCACTTCGAAGAGCTTTGCGAACGTAAGGGATAGGAAACCTGCAACCAAAAATTATAAGAATCCAGAAAACAGATCACGTACTTCGTGCAGTTTTCAAGCATGAAGCGTAAAATGTACAGCACACCATTACTCAAACTGGTCAAAAAATAAAAATCGAATCGGTGTACTCGCAGTATTACGCTGAATCGTGTGAAGAGAGGCATGGCCCATCTCCGCGGCTTAATGTGTGGGCAATATGAATACAGCTCTGCAGAAACGTCGCAGCGGCGGCAACACTGTCCAAATTGACCAACCCAGGATTCAACCCCAAATTATTTTTCAAATTATATTGAACTGGTAATTCGACTATAATTGAGGGAGACTGCGAAGTGAGCTTGCGCTCTTCGAGTGAGCAGCCACCCGATAAATATGTCAAATGAGATCGGCTTCAGTCGCGACCGATGTTTACAACTGAGCTAAAACAGCTATTAAAAAGAAGGCTATTCCTTGATTACAACAAAAAATCATAGGCTTATATATCAGTTAACTTTATCAATTAGTAATCAAGGCATCAATATATTTACAAAACTAACCTGTTATTTTGTAGCAACCCCAGAACCAGAAATACTCTGCTTGAAACTTGAGCGAAATTGCAGTCGATTTTTTCCATTGCAAGGTCTATGATTGATTTTAACTGGGTTGCGCATGGAAAAGCGCTTGCAAACCTGGACAAGTCATCATCAATTGGCACCAGAGAAAGATCAGTGTCCACCAAAACTGATGCCAAGAGCAGAGCAGCAGCCACATCTTCATCGGGAGTATGCAAATGGGAAGCATATGTCCACAGATCCATTATTCCTTCACCTTCACTTGCTATAGTATTTATCATGGCTGTTTTTGCAGCAGGTAAAGTTAATATTTCTGAAAATGTAACTACAGCTGTGATTTGCTCAGAGGACATCATCAAGAGCTCCTTTTGCTCCTCCTTCGTTTCTTCTTTTGTTTCACTCTCCTCCTCTTCTTTATTCCCGAGAACAGTGTTGACTAAAAGAGGTGAAGTGTCTTCAATATACTTTTTCACCACTGCGAGAGCCAATGTGGGAGAAAGATCGATTATTTGCTGCGTCAAGATCACCACAACATCCAGGACAGGTCGGGATATGGAGGAGGATAAAGGAAGCAGAAAAGAAGTCAATTTCTCGACATGAGGTGTGATGATTGAGCTCCACAACTTGCAAGATGCAAGAACAACACTCCTAGAGGATTCGGGAGGTAGGTCTGGTGTGATAATAGGCAACGGCATAGGCAGTAATTGCGAAAAAAGCAGCAAAGTTGGAATAAAATTGTCACATTGGCTCTCAGCATATTTTATCAGCTCGGAAATCACCGGATTTGGTTTATCAGATGAAGGAACATTTGTAAAAAATAAAGACAAAACGGCCACTACTTGTCCAGTAAGCGAATGCAACTGAGCGGTATCAAGAGGACGCAAAAGTACGTACAAGTCAGAATACAAACTAACTAAAACCTGTGTCACGTGCACATTGTCTATATTGCTGTTGTCGATGGAAGATTCTAGAACTTGCTTAAGCATCAGTCGCAGCAGAAGAAACATGCAGCGACACATCGAGATAATTAGGGAGTGCGTTGAAGCTATTAAACCAGCAGCCATTGGCCTGATTCCGTGACAAAAGTAATGCAAAGTTTTGTGAAGTTGTTCGCCAAGTGCAAGTAAAACATTGAGAGAATCAACAGCGAATAATTCCAGAACGCGAAGTCTTGATTCAGCGTTAGGACTCTCTTCGGTATCTGCAGTAAAAATACGTACAAAAAATACTAAGTACCGATCTGAGATTATTTTCGAACTATTGAATTAAAAATTCGACAGTGAATCAGCAGACTGCGAAGTAAGCGTGCATTTTTCGAGTCAGCAACCACGAGTGATAATTCGTCACATGCGGTCGGCTTCTGCCGTAAATTCTTCTTCACGAAAGATCTGATACTGCCGCACATGGCGGAACCACGTCGTTAACAACAGTTTTGAAAATATTTAAAAATACATTCCTTTGCTAATGCGCACACCAAGCTCAATTGACGAACAACATATAGGTGTTAGTATTATTACCTTTTATACATAAATGGCACAGTAAGCGAAGGGCGGTGGTAATCCCAGGACCATCTATTGTCAAACTGGACCATTCTAGTAACGAGGTTTTATCTTTGATTAGACTGATAAGTTTTCCAATATCCGAGTTGCTACTATCTAATTTTTTCTCCAACGGACTCAAGTATTTTTTGAATTCTTCTGATTTTAAAACCACGTGACATTCGGTCATGCATGAACGAGCCAACTGTGCTAAGTGGGAGTATATGTAAGAAGGGTCATCGGAAATTTCAAGCATGAAAAGTAGCAACGAAGCAGCATAGCCATTGATGGCACTTCTGTGTTGAATCGCAGGAGCTTTTTTCTCCACTTTTTCGGATTCTGCAAATGCATAAAAATCAAACTCAAACTTTCGATTGAATTGCAAAATTGATTAGGCTTCAATTGGGGCAAACTAAGACAAAATTTTTAGGCCGCATAGGCGCATACTCCAAAAACCATGCAAAAAAAAGAACCACACGCTAGCAATATTACAGAAATGACGAATATTGTGGCAGTACATTGCAATTTTCAATTGTAAATACAATACGCCCTATTCACAGACCGTAATTAGATTAGCTACAGATTCAGATAATTTGCGTTTTGCCGACTGCAAATATAAGCAATTGTTATTACATTATCAACTTGAACTACGAATAGAGACACGAGATTGACGTACTGACAACATTCATCAGATAAGGAAAAACACTTGACGATGGTATGATTGCATCTTTTTTAACAGGTCTTAGGGATACTGACTAATTGAAGCACATCTTACTGCTTCAAAGCAAAGTGTTCTACGTCAAATGAAGTGTATTTTCGACTTACCACCGTCTTCGCTTTTATCGTCAGCGTTTGCTGATTTTTTGTCTTCTTCATCAATTTTCTCCAAAACAGGATCAGGATCCGTTAATTTGACCGGAAACCAGAGGCAGGAAATGATGGAAGAGATAAAATTTTCAATTCCAAGTACAGCGCACACATACTGTCTGCTGAACTGCGGATACGTTAAGGAGAAAAGTGTCTTTAGATCATGAACTAGGTCTTCCTCCACATCTTCCTCTGAAGATCCGGAATCAATAAGACTCCATATGTGATCCAATGACTGGAGCACTTGAAGATGAACAGATAACTTTGCTCCAAGATAACCAGCTGTTCCTGGAGTCTCGACATCGAGAGCAAGAGAAGATTTCATAAGATGATTACAAATATGAAGAACCGAATCAGAGTGGGATAGAAGATAAATAAGTCCTGATTTTGTGGACATTAATTGATTCAAGAGAGAGGAACATGATTCAAAAACATCCTCATGTCCGGATACAAATGGAAGAGTTAAAAGAGCTTGGATTGATGGAAGCAAACACGATTCTTCAGCCAACCTAAAAACACATTTGCTTTAAAATTAATGTCAAGTATGGGCACTGCGAAAGAAAATAGTATTCAGTAAAACAGCCCCAAGCCGACAACTATTACGTAGGGTTTCCTTGCCTCCAGGAAAAACTTTGCGACAGTTTTTAGAAAATAACTAGCTCTAACACGAATGCAACGTGATGACTTCTTGATTGCGTCTGTTCGTGCCAGAGGCGGATCCAGGGGGGATGTAGGGGAAGCATCCCCCTACCAGCTATTTTCAACAACGCTTTGATGAATAAAGTTCTTCCACGATTTCGAACGTCTTTGACATAACAAACTCCTTAGGCTTTGCGCACGCTTATATCGTCCCCCAACAGCCATTTTCAACAATGTTTTTGATGAACAAAATTTTTCATGATTTCGAACCTCTTTTATACAACCAAGATCCTTAGGCCTTACACACGCATAAATCGAAAATGTGCGAACATAATGCAACATATTAAGCCAGTGCTTCTTAACCTTTTCACTTGCTGGCACCCCATTTGCATCACCAACCAATTCTCGCACCCCCATTTAGAATTGAAAAAAATTGATGAAGACCAAAAAAAAATTCATCAAGTCCGCAGATGTCCGATTTTCCACGCGAAACCAAGCATAGAGCAAAAAATCTTCAGATGTCCTATAAAAGGCTAGGTCTAATCAACCTCAATGTTCATTTCAACCCCGCACCCCCTAGCAACGTTTCTCGCACCACCTGGGGGTGCGGGCACCCCTGGTTAAGAATATGTCAGTAGTTCTCAAACGATGCGTCGATTTGTTTTTCCTGGGGCGTTGCATAAGAAATTCCTTTTGTAGCAATACTTAATTTATGTAAGTAAAAGTTATCATATTTCTGTCGTATTATCACTATATGTCTATCTATTATGATCAAATAACAAACTTTTGCTATGACTCTTGGTAAGACGCTTTTTTGAATTTCGATGTATTGTTAAGTAACAGTAGTAATTGATTGCTCATAAAAGCGTTGCTCGGTGTTTATTTAGTCACAACTTTAATTCAGCAAGTAAAATGGATGCAAACAAAAAGCGTAAAATCACGTTTGAAGATAACCGTGAGAGTAAATAAGTTTAAATTTTCCAATTTAAAGTTTTGTTATTAGTGGTGCGTCGCACGCTTAGCAAACTGTTCTTAAGGTGTCACGGCAAAAAAATTTTGAGAACTACTGAGCTATGTGAAGGACTAATTTCGAGCAAAAAGTTTGCCTTAACCATTGTTTAAAAAGCACAAGAATGGCCCTTACAGTATGCAAATCTTCAAAATTTCCGGGGGAACATGCCCTCGGACCCCCTACAGCAGTTTTGGTTCCTCAATTTGCTTAAATTAACTCTGCCAGAAATATACACTTAAAAAATGTCAAAATTTGCTGCCACCCCAACTAAAAAAATTCTGAATACTCAGCTGACATAGACACATCATTTTCAGAAAAAGGATCATTTACGCTCTTTTCCGGGTCGAACGTCTTTGTATTTAGTTAAAATTCAACCTAATTCCAAACTGCATCCTCCCATCAAAATCTTCTGGATCCGCTACTGGCTCGTGCATCGCATTTTTCACGCAAAAGTTGATTCAAAAGCGAGGCGCCGTAGAGATGCCGGGGCAAAACTAGGAGAAAGTTACGCGTTACTACTTTGCTTTGTACTGTATATTACGTTACTAACCTTGAGAAGATGTTGGTAACATAAACTGCAATAATAATAATCGAACGACACAGTGTTTATTGTAGTTTAAAATCAAAACAAGACTCTTCGGCATAACCGCCATTGCGCTAAGACAAAGTTTTAGGGTTAAGGCTCGCTCCGGCAAGGTTTAGAGTCGGCCCCGGCGTATAGTCGCATTTTTTAAATACCTGTATAAAGTACTGCTGGCTTTAGTTTTGTTGAAATCGTCACTGAGCGTCGCATATTGCTTTGACAAGGGAAAGTGCTTTAATAAAAACTGTCCGATGGTTTCTTGGGGATTTGCTAATGCACTGGTCACTTCTTTCACACAATCAGCTATTTTACGAAGGTCTTTGTCAACAACCCCAAGATCAGAATAAGAAAACACAGATTCCATTGCTATGATGTAGTTATCCTGCGCAATAAAAATTCAAGAAAACTTCTGTAGGACATAAGGTTTCAAATCAGATATCTACAGCAGGGTGTACAGCAATGTGTAGCAAGCGATTTGCCAAAATGAAACTTCGAAGCTTTAAATATTAAATAAGGGTCCTACTAAGCACCGCAAAGGACGACAAAGGACTTCAAACTGATGTACTAAACACCACAAAAAACGACAAAGGACTTGATAACTCTAATCCAACCCTAACCCTAGGCCTAACCTAATCCAAATTTAAAGTCCTTTGTCGTTCTTTGTTATGATATGGTTCCAACCCTAACCCTAATTTTAAGTCCTATGTCGTTCTTTGTAATGGTATGGTTCCAAGTCCTTTGTCGTCCTTTGCGGTGTTTAGTAGGATCGTATAAATAAGGTTGAAATATTTCAACTTAAAAAGTTTTCTATGTCGTTTTAACGTTGAAGTTAGTTATGTTTTAAAAAGCTTAACAAACGAACTAGTAGGCTTGGTGCAAAACACGCAGTTATCAATTAAAAGCTATATACTTGCAATTGCAGCCAAGGAACAAATTTTTTTTATTAAAATGTATATTGTTCCGCGCATCATACAATAAAGACTTACATTGTATTCTACTTGATGTTCTAACGATAGATCTTCTTCCGCGAGGTTTTCGTGAGACAATTGGATGCTAGTTTGGCTTGTTCTAACTCGCCTCTTATCTCCATTTTGCATTATATTGATTTCAATGTTTTGCTGAGCTGATAGTGACGTTTCCTGCAGTAAACATACAAAGCTGTTATGAACAAGTAGTGTAACTGCAGCCCTATACGTGCTTGGACACAACCAAAAACATACACAAGTTTCAACAAAATTTCGAGTTGGTAAGAATGGGAGAAAATTTAAAAGATGAAAACAGTGCCCTAAAATTACGCAAAATGAAAAAAGGAGAATTATCTGCATGTTCTAAGCGAATTTAGTCCTATGCGTGACAGATGGAATAGCAACTTGGATTTATCATCATCTTTCGATAAAGTATACTCTGCGCCATCCCTGCACTACGAGACAGAACTTTTCGGCGTGACTACTCGGGTCGAAGCAACGGGCGTGAATGATCTGGCAGTAAGACATGGTTGTAAGGTATATATTTATTATCGTACTTGGCTTAAAGTTAGGGGTTAGGGCCAGGATTAGGTGTCAGAACGCTAAGTTGTTCCAGTGTCCCACGCCGAATAGTCGCTTAAACCACTCACCATCGCTGGATCTTCTTCGTCGTTATCTTCCGCAGTAGATGCACCATCAGCCTCCATTTCTTCACAATTGTTGCCGTAATCCTCTTCTTCCTCATCTTCTGGGCTTTCTCCTTCATCCGAGACATAAGCATACTCATTCGGAATTTTATCAAACACCAGGGACTGCACCGAACTTTGAATCTCACGCATGCATTCATAAATATGGATTTTTTGCACTAACTGATTCAACGCAGAAGATACTCGTGCTGTTTGAGGCTTAAGACAAAGTTTAATAAGGTGAGCATAACCAGTTAGAGTTTCCTTGTTGGAGGTCTCGCTATGGTCCACTTCACTATCACCAAACATAAAGGCATGCAACTGCATAGGCCAGTTTGTCAGAGCATCAAGGACGTGAATTGTAATGATTTTAATTGAAGAAGCAACATGGTCAGCATGGAGAATATTAATGAGGGAATCACTCAAATTTACTGTGGTAAAATGCTCTACAATGTCTGCAGATGAATGGCAAAGTTCTCGTGCTAAACTCAATCCAACTTTTAATGCTCGAATATTTAAACCAATAACTTCAGCAATCTGACCATCCAATTGTACGGCATAAAGGGCCCAGGTAGAAAGGACAAAGGCATAATCAAGGTCAGACTTAACTTCCAAATACGGCAAACCCTTAGACACTAATGAAACCATTTTTTCCAAATTATTAACCCATTGATTTTCCTTTCCGGCAGTAATGGAAGTAATTCTCTCTTTTTCATGTGGTTCAGATTTGGTGTATAATTTAACCGGACAAAGACTTATCGACTCTTCAATGAGTTGCTTTAGTTTTACAGACCCAGTATTGCCCTTATTTCCAGTTTTTCCATCATCACGCTCCTGCTGATCTTGAAAATTATTTCTGCACAACTCAAATTCTGTCATATCAGGAGCACTGAAAAAAAAAAAAAAAAAAAAAAAACATAAATGAAACCATGCAACCAAGATATGGATACAAAATCAAAATTGCTACTGAAAAAGTATTTTTGTCAACTATAGATAGGCCTATGCCTACATCAGTCACCAGAATACGACTAAGGTGCTTAATGAAATGAGGAACAAATTTAAACTAGCTTATCAATTTTATTTTATTTTTTCTTCAATCTGCTGCTGGTCAAAAATTTGTGAAGTGCAAATAATATCATCGCAACGCATTTTCAGATTATACGACTCAAAATGCTACTAAATTGATACAACCACAGTACGATCACTATTCTTGAAGAACCTTAGCCCAGCAAAGCAGCTACTAACAATGCAAACCAACCAAGTTATAGTTGGTGCCTGCAAGTACTTTTGTCTCCGAGCATAGCTATTGAAATCAATGATTTTAGCTCTGCAATTTGTAAGCGCAGGAACACTAGTCTGCTTTTATTGAGAATATTATGATGTAGGCGCTGCCTCACGGAAATAAACACAACAAGGTTGGTAAGCATTCTTAACCACGAAGTTCTATACAGTTATACTGTAACAACTGCTACAGTTCAGTCTTAACTAACAAGTTTTCTTCAGGTCAATAAACATACTTAAAGTAAGTAAGAGGGTAGGCTTCCATGTGAAATGGATTGAATGACATCATTGATGATGGAAGAAGCATGTCTTCGGCCACCATCGCTTCCATATTAGCAGCTGTCTCTTCATCCAGTTCTTCATCACTAATTTCCTCATACTCCGCAGCATCCCAATTATCATCATCATCCTGAAAAAAAAAAAAACAAAAAAAAAAAACGATTCAATCAACATTGCTTAGACCTGAGGATGTTAATCCGATGTTCAATTGTACATAAACCCCTAAAAGTCTTTGTTATGATATGGTTTCAAGCCCTTTGTCGTTTTTGCGGTGTTTAGTTGATTAATTTGAAGTTCTTTGTCGCTCTTTTGCGGTGTTTAGTAAGTTCTTTGTCGTCCTTTGCGGTGTTTCGTAGAACCGCTAAAATCCAGTAGGCCAGGAAGGACATTGCTTTTTAGTTATATATCTTCTTAAAGGACATTGCTTTTTAGTTATCTTCTAAAATCTTAAGCGAAAAGAGAATATGCAAGACGTTAAATAAAATTTAATGCTTTCTGACATAACACTGTCAACGCAAGCAATATCATGCTACTAAGTATGTACCGTATCAACTTTTCGTAGGTTTGCTCGACACTTTGCATGCTGTCTAATTGCAAAGATTTTTGCCTTGATTGCGATAAACCACTAAAAACCTTGTACCAGAGTTAAAAGTTGTGTTAAACAAAAAGTGGCTTGACTGCTTAGGAGTTGTATTAATATACCTGCTCTTTTGCAGAAAATCCTTCATTTTTTCCTTCAACCTTCTCCACTGGAAATGAACTGTCACTATTCCATCCACCATCCTGTCCTTGGTGCTGGAATCTGTTGTACTGATACGCATCATTGTGGTGCATTGGTTGGTCTTTATTTATGCTGGTTGGGGTGGGAAGTAATGGTGGCTTCCCATGATAGCTATCTTGTGGGCGAGCTTGACGATGCTGACCTCCGCCACGTTTGTATCTATTTGACTGGTAACTGCCTTGCTCATTATTTCGAAATCCATAGTTAGGATTGTTTGTATGGCCCGGGTATTGCTGATAGTTAACAGCCACAGATATTGGGGGTTGAATGGGGTTCAATGGTTGGCCAGAAAATTGATGCATGTCATCAAGTTGTTTTCGCATAGCTTCAGGAGGAGTAGGTAAAAGACCTTGACCAGAAACAGTCGTTTCTTGTCTTCTTCGATGAATTTGTCGTACGGCATCAGAATCACTTGCTTCAGCACCAAAAACTGCTATCGTAACTACAGAATACCTTCCACTGCACAGTAGCTTAGTTGTAACAAAGGGAAGCCTTGGAAAAGCAGCTGTGTTTCCGACCTCACTAAACTCTAATGCACAAAGATTTTCGAATGTGCTTGCTTTGTCATTTTTTTCATCACATGCAAAAAAATCAATGCGAAATTGCCCAGGAGATGTTTTTCCACATTGTCTGTAAAAATATACCTCAACACTATCAAGACTGACAACACAAACATTAGGTAAATCAACAAACAAAAGAATGAAAGTTCAAAAAATAAGCTTCAGGAATTACATGTATGTGTTTTGTGTACTCAGCAGTTGCACACTGGGATCAATTGAGAGTTTGGCACAAAAGTGTAAATAAAAGACCCAATTCGATTAATAGCCAGACATTTTGATGTCTAAATTTTTTATAGTAAATGTAAGCAAGCAGAATAATTGTGCTAAATTTCCATTCTTCAAACAGCTACATAACTCTTCATCAGATGCTAATGAATCAATCTAAACAGTGATATAAGAGTCTTTGTTTTACAATTTTAGCAAAACAATCCACCATTGCCTTACCCGTCAGCTCTAAGTTGTTCATGGACACAAACACCTCTAGGCAGAACTCGAATCTGCTCCAGCACAACTGGCACAGGAAATTCTATTACACTCCATGTGTTATATACACTGCCATCTGGTGGATCTTGGTAAAATGAATCACAAAAAAGCACCTTCATAGTTTTACAATATAATGTCGCTAAAGTTGGGAAAAAACATTACCAAACAAGTATCTACAATATGTAAAAGAAATAAACAAAATATCATGAATAACAATTAACGTAGCATTAGCAAGAAAAGTGCACTCAGGAACATTACAGCATTCTCGACTGAAACATTTACATTTTAATTGGAAAATGAATGAAACATCAGTTAAAAAAATTACGAAATGAATCTACCTTTGGAGCAAATTTTTTAGCACAAATTACAATTGCATTCACTATTATGCATAAGTCAAAATTAGAGATGATTCTGTTGGGTTAGGGTTGCAAATGCAGTTAAAGTTCAGATTTTTCTGCGTCATGATTTGAACTGAGCTAAAACAAGTCATAGCGTGAATTTTTTCCCTGTAAGCCTACGCTAAAATAAACAGAACCATACAGCTGTTTCAACGTTCCAGAAAAAATATTAAGTATCGATAAAGAGATTGAGTTACCATTCATCCTGAAACTCACAATATAAAAACACATTAGTCTAGTGCCAAAACTGGGATCCCAACTCCAAACAGCAACGTGGTGAGAAATTTTAAAAGTAGGGGGGAATAAATTGCTACATTCATAAAAAGAATCTGGTATATTATATTTCAGTCACACAGCAACATTTGATCTTTGTTACTCAAAGGCAAAGTCAAAATGGGGGGGAGTATTTGTCCCTCCACTAAATACGACCTTGCATCCAAACATAAGGAAGAAATTGTTACTGAGCATAAGAAAAAAATATAAAATACCAGTCGTACCTGGTATTTCAAATTTTTTTCTTATGCTATTAACAATTTTTTACTTACATTTCAACTAGAGGCGTAGCTACAATATGCGGGGCCCCCCGCAAGCATAACTCAGGAGGCCCCACCAGGCATCAGCGTTTACCGCTCTACAAAAGCATTGATGGATACGTGCAACGTGTTCATTGGCTAAAGATGTGACAGTAATGTGATGGTGTCATCATCTAAAGTGCTTACGACAAAAAAATAAAAGCTAGTGTAAAGTTATATGCATGCTTAAATGACATGCTTAAAGAAGTTTCCATTTCATTTGCAACCAATTTTGAACATTAGTGCAAAAGAAACTAGTAAAATCACTCAAGGTTCTGCAACGACCTAAAGGTATGTTTAGACAAAAAAAAAACAAACTTTTCCAACATTGGCATTAGCAAAGCTTTTCGCAACAGCTCTGTGGTTCATCCGATTAGATGCTTAGTACTGCAAGACCGTCGAGTGTCCTTGGCTCATTTGGCTTCTCAAGCAATTCTTTATTAACTTCCACTTGCTAAAAAATCTCTCTGCTGCAGCTGTTGTAATAGGCAATGTCAAAAAGATAAACAACGTAGTGAGCACATGGGGAAAGGCAGATGCTGCGGAATTGTATGTCACATACAATAATTCAGCAAATTCTCGAATGACTATAGTAGGCTCATTTTTTATCTCATTTTCAAATGACGCTCTTAACTGAAGCTACTCAAAGTAAAAACCGGGTTCAAGCTCAGGATAAATTTGAATTAGATTTTACCTCGCTACTTGAAACTCGATCGGGTAAGATTATGATGTCAAAAAGTAAAGTCAAAAGAGCGAGGAAAACAGTTTTTATGAAACACGTTTTTGATAAGAATGAATACGAAAGGGTGGCAGAAATCAGCTCTCTCAATCAGGGGTGCAAATCAATGCTGAGCATTGATGGGGGGAAGGGGGGTGATTTAGCAAAATTGACCATTTTTCGATATTGGGGGGATGATTTAGCAAAATTGATCATTTTTTGATATTTGGAAGGGTGTAATTGGCAATTCAATTTGCTAGCCTTACCAGTTATTGGTTGAGTCCATTCCTTCTATTTAGTGGCGCAACCAGGATTTGGCAAAGGGGGCCCACAACTGGGAGCATGGGGGTGAAACCACCAGCCACCAACAAATTTTTACAATTTTAACATAAAAAAACACTCATTTTAGCACTTTTTTTTATCGAAAAAGGGCATGCAGTGAGTGCAGTCACTATGGACAACGCATAGCTAAATATTTTCGCAGCTTGGCACAGCCCCACCCCACCCACATTATGGGATATTCAGTCCTGAGTTTAAGTTTAATGTAAGCACTGGTTTTGTGTAGCCTACATCTTTAAAAAATTTAACCAAAAATTTGGGGGCCCCAAGTATGCAACCCCCTCCCTGCAGCTGCGAGTACTGCAGGGGTTCCTACGCCACTGATACCAGTATATCATCTAAAACACATTAGTTTTGGTCAGATCTATATACAGTTCCATAATCATGTACAAGCAGACCAAATCGAATAACCATAACAATATAAATAAACATGATTCAGGTTTGCAAATTATGTACATATATTAAAATATAAGTACTTCGACTTATCTTGCCTAATGCCTATTGTCACTGATAAGTTCAAAATTACAAACCACATACTGGTAGCACTCAAATAAAACTAATTAAAAAAATAGATCAAAAACTATAAAACAATTAGCTTTATATTTTGCTTGGTAACTTTTTATAGATTTGGAGATCATAAATATGGTAAGCAAAAAATTAAAGTATACCATACTTTAAACATGCTTCTTCAAGACAAAAATTTCAACTGCAACGCAGATTGGATATTGCAATAACTTAACATCACCAGTCACTGCTCCTTCTAATGCAAGTGAGAAGTGTTTTTTGAGATCGCCAACTGTGATGTAGACAAAAATTTTGCCACCTAGAGATGAAACAAAGCGCCTGATAGTTTGGTGTAAAATGAAAGTATCACACTGTGCAAAGTCACACTCAAGCAAAAACTCGACTCAAACTTTTTTAAAGCTTGGAATATTGTGGGAAAATTTTGAATGAAATGAAAGTTTGGGCAAGTGTGCACTTGTTAAAATCTTAACAGAATAGTGACTTACACCTTTGTTATGAAAAGTTCACAAAAAGTTAAAACAACTCAAAAATGAAAAACTTGGTGCTACTCCAATGCAATCATTTTTACAGGTAGTTGAGAATTTTGTTGAGCAAAAAACAATGACTTTAAACGCTTTTTGAAAATCAAAGGAACTAACAGTTCATCTACTGAAGATTGATTATCTAAGTGTTTGTGTAAAACTTGTAAGCTCAGTTTTTCTAAACTGCACATTGGAGTCAGTATATCAACTGAGGTTTGCACAAATCGTCCAGAAATCACAGCAGATGGTTTAGGAAAAAATATTGTCAACCGTTCAGAAGTAAATGTCAAAGAATAGCGATATTTGTTTTCATAAACCATCCATGGATGGCCAACAAATGTTCGAACAGACAGTTCTTCCCCAGGGCGGCAGTTGGCAGCATAAGTTTGATGTCGGCCTTTAAAATCAATCCATTCGATTGAAACATCATGCATTGTTTTATTACAAAACTTGACAAAGGAAGGCTGTCGTGAATTACAAGATCGCAAAAAATTTTGGTTGGAATCAGACATTTTACAGCTAAAATTTTCTGCACATAAAGGAACTATTGATTAATTATCAACAAAACTCAAAACAATCCAAAGAGTTGACACAATTACACAAAACTTCATACAGTACCCTGGTACCTTGTGTACTAGCATATACAGAGTACATAGTCAAGGCCTGGAACAAAATTGGAAATTATTTTTGAAATAAATAATCTATCTTAGTTTATATTTAAGCTCAATTTCATAACCTACAAGTAGTTTCAACTCTCTTCTAGGCCTAGTGCCTTAGCAAGTTACTGGTAACTCTGTAACTAGACTAACAATTTAGAAGCGGTTTGGCACCGACAGACAGACCAGTACTGGTACTTGGCACTAAGCAGTGGTTAGGAAACACTTGGCGATTAGGCTTATTTGATATTGCCTGTAAAAATATTCACTTAGTTTCTTTTCCATCGTCTTTTCTTTTTGAAAGTTCTGTTCCCAACCTGGGCAGAGAGCGTTGCATCCATGCCCACTCTCCAGCTCTTGTTTTTTTCAACTCCTCTTCTCCTACCTGCATGCCAAATTACGTTGTTCTGTTGCCTCTTCTCTTTTCTTGTACTGTCCAGTGTCGTTATATGTCCTTTACAGTTAATCTTATCATATTCTTTTCTGTGTTGAGGTGCGAAAATAAACAAGTTACAACACTGACAGGTTACTACCGTACCATACTAGCCTAGTCAGCTAGTCTAAGTCCACTCCTTTTTTTCCTCTCCCTTTTTAGTGATGATTATCGCAACTCTGCCTGTCTGCGATCATGCTGGACAGGATTTCTTTGGGTAGGTCTCTTTGCCTATCTGGCCTTTTGTGGTTACTCTATGATAGAGATGGCTTGGGCTGACTTTTTTGAGGCCCAGACCGCTCACGGCCCGAAAACTCCAGCTCAGTAACCGTAACTGGCCCAGCAACTCATACTAAAAATAAAACCCAGCCCGCCCAAAGCCCATTCACATTAATCGAACTTGAAGGGATTTTAAGAAGAGTTAGCGGCCCAGTAATAAACAAAGATAGAACCGGGCCGTTAGCGGATCAGTAAAAAGACCGGTTAACTCCTCGTTGGTGGCAGAGATGTTCAGGAGTCGGAACCGGAGTCAAGCAAATTTTTCCGAAGCCGGATTGGACTCGGAGTTAAGTTTAACGTCAAAACTGGAGTAGGAGTTGGAGCCGGAGTAACCATTTCTTTAAGTTATTGTTGTAACGTACACTGAACATTGTCAAAAGTTATGCTCGCTGTGAGGTATCGGTTCGCGCACAGCCTCTAAACACCAGTAATCTCACTTGCATGAAATTTAACATAGGCCTAAAGTTTGGATAACAGTGTGATTGCAAAGTTTGCAAAAATTCTTCGAGTAACAGGAGTGAAAACAGGAGTTGGAGTTTTGATTTTTGACGTAAACCGGAGCAGGATTGGAGTAGGATTTTGTAATTTTGGAGCAGGATTGGAGTCGGAGTCTCAAAAAAGCGACTCCGGACATCTCTGGTTGGTGGGTCTCTTAGCAGCCCGTGCCATCTCCACTCTATGATCTTCATGGCGCTTGGTCTGACTCTGGGATTAGCTTGGGCACAGAGTATTCATTGTTACGAACAGTGGAACCACTCTCTGTGCTCAGTGTCCGGAACGAAAGTCAGAGTTGAGAGTTCATCTGTTCAAATTGTGTTGCCCCATCCCATACCTGTAGTGAGAAATGAAAAAAATAACGGCGAGCAATTTCATTGTATTTATTAGACTATGAACTGCTTGTCACTTTTTTTCATTTCTTCTGCGTAGTTAAGAAATCTGCAATGTCTCCTTGAAAGTTTTAAAAATAGAAAATGAAAACAGCAAATTTTGAAAACGGCAACAATACACATGAACTTCTTCAAAAAGCGATTATTACATCACAGCAATTTTATAAATTGTGTGGACAAACGTAAGAATGCTTTTTTGTTAAGTGGGCCCACTGTAAGAACTATACATACACTGTGGCTTGGGTCTCTCCGTGTTAACTGTTAGTCCGGTAGCACTAAACACCGTATGAGACCGTAGCGACAGTGTGGGAGACCGTAGGGATCGTGTGGGGAGCGCGTGAAACCGTATGGGCACTGCACAGGCCCATATGCGGTTTTTAGTGCGACCCGTGTTAGTCTAGTTGCACTGTGACGACAGTGAGTAACCTTGAAACGCCGTATGTTACACTGTTATGGTTCGTAGAGCGAGACAGCGCTGTTTCTGGCTATTAGCCTTCATCAGCCGCCCTCTGGTAAGAAACATTCATCTTCCAGGACGAATGATCTAGCCATGTCCTGGAAGATGATGATCTAGCCATGTCCTGCAAGATGAATGTTTCTTACCTGAGGGCGGCTGATGAAGGCTAATAGCCAGAAACAGGGCTGTCTCGCTCTACGGTACGATTTACTGGAGTGCGTTGCACTGTTGGTGATGGAGTGTTGTTATAGCCTCTGACCCAACAAGAGGAAGTCGTCATGACTTCCCGTCCGGAAGGCCAGGAAGGACATTGCTTTTTTAGTTGTTACTGTTATGGTTCCTTCCTACCATTGTACTATATCATAGCGGTGTTGGAGCTGTATAGTCTCTCCAGCGTCTTTAATCTCGCCGTCATTTGTTTGTTTTTTTCTTTTTTCCTCTATTTTAGTTTAATCGGGTGTTGCGACCATGCCTACTAATTTCCTCATCTTCAAGTTTTATTCTCGCCAGCATACCACAATGTTAATCGTTTTGTTGCTTCTTCCCTTTTCTGTGTCCGTTTGTGGTTTAACTCCAATATTGCTGCTTTCAGGGTTGGGGAAAATCGATTGTAATCGATATTTAATTGCGATATTCTTTACTTTTTTTCATCAAATGCACTGGAGCCTTTACTTTTTTGAATGAGTATCGAATATGGTCTTGACTTTAATTTTTTTTTTTTTTCGACGCAATTCGATAGACTATTCCCTATTCGATTCTTTTTGTCCAGATTACTTTATCTCACTTTACTGTAAATTTTAAATAATCGTCGAAATGTCATTACCTTGTTTTTCCTGATAAATTTTTTTTGTGCCAAAAAAAAAAAGATTTTTAATAGCAAAGTCGCTTCGCATTATGACCGTCGTTTGTCTGTAAGTTATTGAATCAATGTGAGGACATCACAAAAAATACTTGGCGTACACCGCTAAATCAGGGCCGTAGTTATGCATTTTAGCTGGGGGGGCTCATCACAAACGGTTCGATAAGACGCTTCGTTTAGTCGGAAGAGCGAAGGCCCGTTAGGGCCGAGCCTCTGAAGGAGGGTCTGGGGGGGTTCTCCCCCCAGGAAATTTTTTGAAAATATTGTCAATTTCGTGCATTCTTGCGCATATCTGACGAGATTTTTTGGTCAAAATTAAAGTAAATTATTGAGAAAAATGTCAGTTTTGGTCCGTCAAGGTCCAATGTCCTTGCTGGAGTGCGTATTACTCAGTATTTTTAATAGCTTTTGCTTTAGTATTGTTGCGAGTTCGGTATTTCACACCTCGGCTTCAAACAATCAGTGTTTCAGTACGAGTCTCGTTTTGTTTTTTTACCATCTGAATCAATTTTTTCAAACGCAGCATTTTTAAAAACACCAAAAAATCATTGCCACGTTGGGAACTGGACATGGAAAATTACACTATTTCAAAATTCTGAATTCACATGGGAAAAATTTTCAGTTTGCAATGAAATTGCCACTTTTCCTTTACTTACTGTTAAAACTTGCTGATACTACTACTACTACTACTTACGCCCACATTAATCACAGCTACTACTGCTACAGCTAGTCTACTTCAATCAAACTTTTTTTGAAACCCAAATTCTGCACTACCCAGAGACTAGGCCCGCAACCTGGGAAAATCGGTTATCAGTACGTTTATATACTGTATTACCTTCTCTTCTCGCCCCCACTAGACAATTTATAAGCATTTTCTACTCGTTGCAGGCCTGCCGGAAAGTCGGGGACTATCTAGCTAGGACAATGTCAACTATCGACAAATCTACTGTGATGTTAAGACCAGGATTTTAAAACTCGTAAACGCAATTGTGACGTAAACTGAGCGCATTCATAAGATAAAAATGACATTCATTAAAACAGTAGCAATATGGTAGCAGCATGGCCGCTATCTCTCTGAAGCCCGCATCCCACTGAGCTGCGACTGTTTTACGAATGTCATTAAAGTGAGTATTCCACTGAACCACGACTGTTCTGAATGAGACGCTAAACAGTCACAGTGAGGGGGGTTGTTCAAAATAGGGTTACGTGGTTTTGTGAGATATACTGCTGCCAAAATAAAAAAAAAGTTTTCAAAAGGTTGGGGGGGCAATGGCCCCCCAAGCCCCCCCGCAAACTACGGGCCTGCGCTAAATGCTCAGGGTAATATCGAATATCGATAATATTTTTTATTCTTTACCTTTTTAAACTACCATCGAAATCGATTATTTCTTTATTTTTTGATGAACTATCGAATATCGATTATTTCTTTACTTTTTTTGGGTATCGATTCCCAACCCTGGCTTCGATTTGTTTATTTTGATGGTGCAGAAATAAGAAACACTACTATAACTACTACCAGAGGAGGGCTCAATTTCGTTAATTCGTTTATAACGAAGCTAACTTTTTCATTAACCAGTTATTTTTTAAAATTTCTTTTCAAAATTAACGGATTAAATTACCTTCTGTTAAATTTTTGTAAACGCTTATTTCTCTTATGGTTAATTAAGTTTGACATCGATAAACTAGCGAAATATGACCAATGAGGTCAAAAAACGAGATAAAAACAACAACACAAATTGCTTGTGAACAGAAAAATTGCTTAAATGCTTACGCAAAAATTGATATTAAAAAGTTTTAGGCTTTTTTTTAAATGCCGTTTTAAATCAAAATTAACGCTTTAACAAATTTAATAAACTTCCGTTAATCGAAGCTGAATTTAACGAATTAACGTTAACGGAGGTGCATAACTGTGTTAACGAAGTAGTGGTTAACGAAGTGCGTTAACTTGCTGATCTATGACTATACTATATACTACACACTATCCCTTCACGCTCTCCCCCTTCACGCTCTTCTTCTATGCACGGAGCGTGACGAAAATAAACCAGAGCGGCAAATGTTACGGGCCATTAAAAACATTCACTTTGTTTCCATTACTCGAGTCTGCCCGCTCACGCGCTCAGCCGAGCTTGCCAACAGTGGCGTAACAAGGGGGAAGGGGGACGAGTGGGGGCAGCCGCCCCAGGGCGCAGGCCCGGGGGGGCGCACGTGGCTACCTTCAAATTTTTTCGTTGTATTAATAAACTGGACTTACACAAATGAAGCACTAAGGAAATTTTTTTAACGTCAACTGTTTTCCTGTTACGGCGCTTGTCAAGTTCAGAACAGTAGGCTACTGAAACAAAGAATCAAACACGTGATCAGTTTGTTCACAATACGCTGTTAAACCAAACTTGTCTCTGATTGGTCAATCGATTTTTTCCCTAGTGATCAGGTAGTAACGAAAATATGCAGTTTGCGGTCGTATGAGTTATGTACGAAAACTGGCTTGTAGTGCTTGTCCAATTAATGCTGCGTCGCGAATCTTAGCAAAATAGAGCTCTCCAATGTAGTTTTGAAGGGATGCAATTACTTTTGTGGTTTATTGGTAGTATTTTCCTTAAATTAGTCTGATTTAGTGCATTTGAAAGCTGATTAAGGCTAGGTTTTAGACTACAACTTTACAAGTTATCAAACCCAACAAGTCCAAGTCGAGATACGGAGAAAGTTGATTTTATTTCCATAAACTGTTAATAATTTGCTGTAGTTTTGCTGGTTTATGCAACAACTCTGTTTAATTCATGACAAAAAAGCTGTTTAATCTACCAGTTTCTGAACACTTACCGGGCAAATTCCCGGTACGGTAGCTGTTAGACTACCGTACATACCGTCTCATGTCACTCATGTGTGGGCTACTTTGAGATGTGCCAGTAATCATTGCGATGGAGAATGGGTCAGCAGTTCAAATTTGCAGATACTGTATCTAAGACAAACTCATCAGTAAGGTTGCAGGGTGCAGTACTGTTGATTACTGGTATTAGGATACCGGTAGTCTACTGGGCACAGAGTGGGAGTGCAGCAGTACAGTACGGTACTTGTATTATCTGCTGTGCATCTCCTAGTCTGTTTGCAGTTAACAACTGAAGGAAAAAACAAATAAATCTAAGATCTGCGGTGCGACGGATTTACGATGAGGTTGATAGACTAGCAGTGTGTACAGTAAGCAGAAGCAAATTCAGATTCATAGTTTGTCAAGCTTTAAACTGAAATTATTTTGAGAGATTTCAGTTTGAGTGCGCGAACAATGATCTGCATAATCTTCAAATCTGCTGGTATACACGTAATAGGCTTAACTTTGTTTTATTTAACAATTGTATGTAAAGATGGAGCCACAGAGCCACTGCATCTTTTCAAACAACAAGTATAATGCAGATTCCAGTGAAGCAGGTACGGTACCAGTAAGTAATCAAAAGGTGTTGTGAATGTGCTAACTAGGTATGGTACTGTACGGTAGTGTTCCCTCTAGAGTGAGAAAGTTGAGAAAAATGCAAAACTTTTGGGCAAATTTTGCTGATTTTGAACCAGAAATTAATATTTTAAAATGCAAAACTGAAAAACTTTAACAAAAAACTTGAATATTTTGATGCAAGACTCTAGTTTGCATCTTGGAACCAGAAATTAATATTATAAAATGCAAAACTGAAAAACTTAAACAAACAACTTGAATATTTTGATGCAAGACTCTAGTTTGTATCTTCGAAAAGCAAATTTAATGCAAAAAATTTGTAAAAGGGGTCCTCAAAGTAGTGAAATCTTTGGGCAAAAATTCCAATGAATTTATATTTGGGCAAATTCGCACCAGTCAAAATCCTAGAGGGAACACTGGTGTACTGCACCGGTATGTCAGGGAGTATTTTTAACACTAAATGCAATGTACTGGTACGCTTGCATGGTTTTTAGATTAATTTCATGTGTCAAAGATGCCACGTATTATTGGTGATTGTGATTGCAACTTAATTAATACAACACAAACTTGGACAAATTTGTCACATGATGGTCAGAGATTGGAATTGATGAGGTGCAAATTTTGTAGTTCCTCAGCCTCTCTATGACATGCTCTACATGAATTTGGGGCTTGCTTGAATTAAGCCATGGTCAGGATTGGGCAAAATCGATTGTAATCGATATTCGATTGCGATATTCTTTATTTTTTGTTTATCGAATGCACTGGAGTTTTTACTTTTTTGAATGAGTATCAAATATGCCTTGTCTTTACTTTTTTTCGGCGCAATTCGATATTTCATATTCGATTCTTTTTGTCCAGGCTAGGCCTACTTTATCTCACTTTGGTAAATTTAAAATAATCGTCAGTGTGTCATTACCTTGTTTTTGCTGATAATTTTTTTTTGTGCCAAAAAAAAAACCAAAAATTTTTGTATGGCAAAGTTGCTTTGCATTTACTATGTTCATCGTTTGTCTGTAAGTTACCGCATGAATGTGAGGACAATACCAAAAATGCTTGGCGTACACCGCTAAATGCTCAGTGTAATATCAAACATCGGTTACAGTATTCTTTATTCTTAACTTTTTTAAACTATCATCGAAATTAATTATTTCTTTACTTTTTTGTGAACTATCGAGTATTGATTATTTCTTTACTTTTTGGTGAACTATCGAGTATCGATTATTTCTTTACTTTTTGGTGAACTATCGAGTATCGATTATTTCTTAACTTTTTTGGGTATCGATTCCCAACTCTGGCCGTGGTTTAAGTTTGAGGTTAGGGTTCAGGGCTAGGGGTTTGGGCTAAGGCCCTAACCCCAACTAATAACTCACTAGTGGTCCTTGTGCTCTTTATATTTCTACCTGTTGAAAGATGCGGCTTAATTCAACACTAGCTCCGTGAATTCTACACGCAGCAATTTTATGTGTACAAATTTGACTTCTGAACTTGTACATTGTGTTTTGCCAACACGAAATGGTGGTAAATTGAGAAACACATATTTAGGCATTTAGTTGTAGATCAAAAAGTCTTTGTCTGCACTCTGCATGAGCGAGAACCAAGTCTCCCGACTGAATGAACTTCAGTTTCTGACTAAACTCCAGGAATTTTGTCATGCGTGGTGAAAGCTCGAACTGTGTATTGGTGTGGCAATCTGCTAGTGCTTGGTCCATCAAATCACTTTCGGGTCGTAATTGAAGGATCAGGTTTGGGTTCATCAAATTCTTGTCAATCTGAGCAGGTCACCTCCTAAGTGACACCAAAATAAATATGATGCATATTATTGCAGAAATAAGTGCATATTACACTACTGTACCACCACAACTTTTGGAACGGAACAGACCTATGTGAGCTTTTTTCATTTGGTAGAATCAGAAGCAATGCAATCCAACTTTTTTACAGAAAGTTTAAAACGTCGCTTTAACTTGTACAGAGCTGTGGTGCCACCTTTACTGCAAAAAGTGCAAAATCATGATGCAAAATTTGTTTTGAAATTCAACACATTCTTTAATCAGTACGAAACTATGATGGAACATTTCTGTAAAATCTCGAAATTTTTTGAACTCTCTACACTATTTCCATTATGGCGGAAAAGATTAACTTTGCAAATATTTGATTTAATACAATTGCAATGCCCAACCATTGTGCAGTATTTGGCTGCAATGCAACTTCTGAAAAAACAAAGATTGATCATTTCATCGCCAACCATTAGAATCCAAAGCGAGAATACAATGGTTAAAATGCTAAACAGCAAAAATTATTTTCCAGGCAAATAATTATGCCCATGTTTGTTCTTATCATTTTGTCGATGATGACTTCAAAGCCACTGCTGCCACCAGCACAGCAGTTCCACATTTAAAAAAATAATCCTAAAGAAAGATGCTGTTACTCGTTTTAATCTTCATGGTCAGCGAAAGGATCAAAAAGGACGTCGCTGATCAACTGCAACATCAAGAAATACCAACAGAAAGCGACATTGTTGGATTTTATCTGACACTATCAGCTCAGGTGATAATACAGAAAGTTTCAATAAAGATGTAGCAGCTCAAACACCCATAAACGAAACTAAAGAAAGTAATGACAATGAAGACCTACAGCTTGCAACAAAAGAAATAGCCAAACTAAAAAAACAAACTGAAGCACTCAAAAAACAAATTTTTAAATGGAAAAATTTGTCAGGTGACGAAATAAAAAATTATACAGGAATTAAATGATCAATATTGCATTTAGTGTTAAAAATACTCCCTGACATACCGGTGCAGTACACCAGTGTTCCCTCTAGGATTTTGACTGGTGCGAATTTGCCCAAATATAAATTCATTGGAATTTTTGCCCAAAGATTTCACTACTTTGAGGACCCCTTTTACAAATTTTTTGCATTAAATTTGCTTTTCGAAGATACAAACTAGAGTCTTGCATCAAAATATTCAAGTTGTTTGTTTAAGTTTTTCAGTTTTGCATTTTATAATATTAATTTCTGGTTCCAAGATGCAAACTAGAGTCTTGCATCAAAATATTCAAGTTTTTTGTTAAAGTTTTTCAGTTTTGCATTTTAAAATATTAATTTCTGGTTCAAAATCAGCAAAATTTGCCCAAAAGTTTTGCATTTTTCTCAACTTTCTCACTCTAGAGGGAACACTACCGTACAGTACCATACCTAGTTAGCACATTCACAACACCTTTTGATTACTTACCGGTACCGTACCTGCTTCACTGGAATCTGCATTATACTTGTTGTTTGAAAAGATGCAGTGGCTCTGTGGCTCCATCTTTACATACAATTGTTAAATAAAACAAAGTTAAGCCTATTACGTGTATACCAGCAGATTTGAAGATTATGCAGATCATTGTTCGCGCACTCAAACTGAAATCTCTCAAAATAATTTCAGTTTAAAGCTTGACAAACTATGAATCTGAATTTGCTTCTGCTTACTGTACACACTGCTAGTCTATCAACCTCATCGTAAATCCGTCGCACCGCAGATCTTAGATTTATTTGTTTTTTCCTTCAGTTGTTAACTGCAAACAGACTAGGAGATGCACAGCAGATAATACAAGTACCGTACTGTACTGCTGCACTCCCACTCTGTGCCCAGTAGACTACCGGTATCCTAATACCAGTAATCAACAGTACTGCACCCTGCAACCTTACTGATGAGTTTGTCTTAGATACAGTATCTGCAAATTTGAACTGCTGACCCATTCTCCATCGCAATGATTACTGGCACATCTCAAAGTAGCCCACACATGAGTGACATGAGACGGTATGTACCGGTAGTCTAACAGCTACCGTACCGGGGAATTTGCCCGGTAAGTGTTCAGAAACTGGTAGATTAAACAGCTTTTTTGTCATGAATTAAACAGAGTTGTTGCATAAACCAGCAAAACTACAGCAAATTATTAACAGTTTATGGAAATAAAATCAACTTTCTCCGTATCTCGACTTGGACTTGTTGGGTTTGATAACTTGTAAAGTTGTAGTCTAAAACCTAGCCTTAATCAGCTTTCAAATGCACTAAATCAGACTAATTTAAGGAAAATACTACCAATAAACCACAAAAGTAATTGCATCCCTTCAAAACTACATTGGAGGGCTCTATTTTGCTAAGATTCGCGACGCAGCATTAATTGGACAAGCACTACAAGCCAGTTTTCGTACATAACTCATACGACCGCAAACTGCATATTTTCGTTACTACCTGATCACTAGGGAAAAAATCGATTGACCAATCAGAGACAAGTTTGGTTTAACAGCGTATAACGCATGTAGTTATAGCTTCGTGTTACGCTCAATTGTTTATTGCTTCATTTTTGTAACAATCTGCTTTGTTATGTCATTTTCATTCTGACGTCTAATCAGGACAGTGACCTGGTTATTATATCATCATAATGCTTTGCCCGTTGTTGCCATTTTGTGATTTTGTTACAATTTGCTTGGTAAACTTAGTTGAGAGCGTCGTCAGAGAAGACGAGCAATTAGTTAAACTACTCTAGCCTACTTGTTAGACAATAGTTTTGAGGCTTCGTTCACACATGGAAGTTTTAGTGTGTTCAATTCTTTTATAAGCTGACTTGGGGCATTGATATTAACTGTCACTCCCAGTCAAAAAGTTCAGTAGGCGTAATAAAAATGCTTCAGATTTTAGGATTTACAGCCCTGCCCAGAAATCAGACAGTGCAGCCTAAGTTTTACACCGCAGCCACTCTTCAAGGCTTACTGATGCTACGGCATTTTAATAAATTAATTACCGGTAGAGCTTACCGACTACGTCAGTAAATCATTGCGTTTGCAAGTTGAATTGTTTAGGCTCTGTATTAAGCGTGAATTTAGCAATTAAAAGAGTAACAGGGTTGGTTGTCAAGAACAGAATGACGAAGAAAGAAAGTGGTGCGCAAGGATGTAAACGTCGAACACAGTTTAATGCATCATTAGCGGAGTCGAAGAAAATCATGAAAGCTTATTTTAAGAAAAGTTCCGATCTTGAAAGACAGTCTAGTGATGAAAGAAGCCAAAACCAAGCCATAAGATCAGGACAAATTCAAAGAGATAAAACTCAAGTTCCTGAGACAAGCATTAGTTCGCAAAGCGAAGCTAGTGCAGAACAACGTGCATGTTCTTCTGAAGACCAGGATGTTGAGCTGGAGATCAGAAACACTGTCGTCTCAGCCAACAATTCTTCCGCGCTAACATGACTTCAACAAGTAATGTCTCAAACTCTAAAAGTGGATTGAAATATGTTAATGATGCCAATGATGAGACAGAGGTTTTACATCAAAGCGGCATAGGCTTGATAAAATTTGACGAAAGAGGATTACCGAATGTTACCCTTGCAGATTGCACTCTGTTGGTTAAAACTGGAGTTACCCAATTTCAGAACAAACAGGGGCCATTCCATACTAAAGACGGACGATCAATGACAAAGTTTTGGTTCAAAAAAACTCTTTTAAATGGTCAAGTAGTCAATCGATCATGGTTGCTTTATTCTCCATTGCATCCAGCTGCATACTGCTTCTGCTGTTTGGTTTTTCCACTTTCATCATCAAATAACCGATCTTCCTTCAAATTAAAAGGCGGGTTCTCTAAATGGCAGAAAATTGAAAAATTACATTCCCATGAAAAGAGCGAAAATCATTGTAAAGCATTTGCAGCTTGGAAGGAAGCTGAGCGTCGTCTCGAGCATAATAGGGCTATAGGCCAAGAATTGCAAGAACAGATTGAACAGGAAAAAAGCAAATAGAGAAATATTTTAAAAAGAATTTTAGACTATATTAAATATTTAGCTTCACAGAACCTTGCGTTGCGTGGTCATGTTGAAAGTTTGACGAAAAATGAAAACCCTGGTAATTTTTTGTCTTTAGTGGAGTTACTGGCTAAATATGATCCGACGTTAAACGAACACTTGGAGTTGGTAGAAAAAGAAAAGATGCGTACTTCCTACCTTTCTCCGGCTATTCAGAACGAATTCATTTCATTGTTAGCTTCTCATGTGCGAAGCGAATGCTTGTCCGAGATTCGTAGAAATACATATTTTGGTATCATGCTCGACTCTACGCTTGATGTAGCACACGGAGTGCAATTGTCTCAAGTCATACGGTATGTTGATGTTGACTGCAAAAAAAAAAAGTCCAAGTCAAGGAGACTTTTGTCGACTTTTTGCAACTGAAAAAAAAAATGCTGCCGCAATTGTGAATACTATCTGCGAAAAATTGGAAAAGGATCAGTTGCCCCTACGTGACTGCTGCTCTCAGTGCTACGATAATGCTGCAGTTATGGCAGGCCACGTTTCCGGTGTCCAGCGAAGAATCTTAGATAAAAATCCAAATGCTCTTTTTATTAATTGCGACAATCATGGTTTAAACCTGGCTTGCATCCATGCAGCCAGCGAAGAAACCATAACCATTTCTTTGTTTGGAACCATCGTAGCTATTTACAATTTTTTCGGCGCTTCCACCAATCGATGGGCTGAATTTAAACAAAACCTTGGCGTTTCTATGCATCCTCAATTAGAAACAAGGTGGAGTGCTAGAGATGAAGCAGTAAGAACTGTGAATTGTCTTTTAGATGTATTGCTTCAGCTCCTCGAAGATTTGACCGAAAATGGCATTACTGCGGACGCAAGAAGTGGTGCTCATGCTCTTATGCAAAGCATGCTTGAATTTGAATTATTGACATTGTTAACGTTTTGGAACAATTTATTGTCATCCATTAAAAAAACGCCTTCAGGATCCTCAAATGACTTTTGATGAAGCAGCAGCGGATTTATACTGTTTGCAAGAACATATATACGATTCTCATGAAAATATCTGAGACCATGCCATTGAAAAAGGAAAAGAGTTATGTGTGGCGTGGGGTTTGAGTATGACAAGAAGGCAAATCCGCTGTAAAAAACAAATTGATGAAGCAGCAAGTCACATTGAATTATCATACGAACAAGAAATTAGACGGGTTATGAAAGCGACTCTGGATAGATTGGTCACGGAAGTAAATGGTCGATTCTCTCACTTAAAGGACCTTGAATCTCGATTTGGATTTCTTTTGCCAGTTGACAATATTGTTTTGCCAGCATGGAAGACGATGAGTTAGGCCCACAAGAAAAATATAATGATTTCGCTAGGTGCTATGCAAATGACATCGATGGCATTGAGCTATATAAAGAAATTAAGGTCTGCCAGATGTTTTATGGAAGATCAGAAACGAATATTGCTGAGCCAAAATCTCCTGTAGATTTGCTTCACCTGATCATTTCCCGTGGCGATGATGTGTTTCCTAATTTGAGAATTTCTCTTCAAATTTTGTCCACTAATGGTTCATCAATTGCAAGTTGCGAAAGGTGTTTCAGCAAGCTGAAATTGATTCTTACATACCTGAGAGCGACGATATCACAAACGCGATTAAGCGATTTGGCTATTTTAAATATAGAAGCGGAAAGACTTGAAAATATAGACTTTAATCCTATTACTGATGCTTTTGCATCAGCAAAAGCTAGAAAAGTTTTTGTATAATTGTTTCTTCGTTTCATTTTTTGCTATTAGTTACCGGTAGGATGGGCATTTATCGGCAGTAGTTATCGGCAATAATTTCTTACCGATTATCGTTATCACTCAAAGTAGTTTTGATTTATCGATTACCGATATCGCTTTTGTAGTGTATTTTGTTATCGCCGATAAATTATCGCAAAAAACGATTCTTTATGCCTACTGTGTTCAAACTTCAGAGTTGGTGAGTTGGTGCAATGGAAAAAATACACGAAGCCCATTAAGTCTTGTTGCAGTGAAAAAAAAAACTCTTTTTGTTTTGTTTAATGCCACGGCAGAGTACGTAAACTACTCTGTTTTCTGGAAAAATCTACAAAACATTTTTGCAATTTGACTTACAACAAAAAAACTTCGTCAAACACATTGTAAATTTACCGCAACATTTATCGGAAAAATTTATCGGCAATAATTTATCGATTACCGATATCGCTTTGAGAAATTGAGATTTATCGGTATCGCCCAAGTCTTTTTTGAAGTTAGATCGATTGTCGCTGTAGTACAGAAAGGTTTATCGTGCCCATCACTGCCGGTAGGCCACTCGCCACTGTGGATTGTTTGTTTGTTTATACTGATTTTGGAATTGTTGTGACATTTTATGGTTGACCACAGTAGTGGTATCATACTCGTATCGATTGCTATAGCGTCTCAACGACCAACTGCCGGCAAACTGCCAGTCTGCCACGTAAAGCTTTTGAATTTGATTGGATGTTTTGTATGTATTTCACAAAAAGATGTTTAAACTTGATTAGGTCATGCTTTTAAATGTTTGTGGAATGCTGTTGGACGTGTTCAACGGAAAAATGTTGTATTGTTTTTTAAAATAACAACATCTCCACTCTTCTTCGTTTCTTGCTTCGTTCATTTTTCACCTTCGTTGTTCTTTTCCAAACCGCGAATCATTAGCAACTCGGAATGAAACACCAAATTTCATATTGTCATTTTTATGACTTGTGCAAAGTTCGTAGTGAAAGCAGGGGCGCAGAATACTTTTTTGCCCCCGGGCGCAGGGTACTCTAGTTACGCCACTGCTTGCCAATGTCGATTACTGGGACCATGCTCGTATCCTGTATCATGGTCGGCTTAGTCGCATCATGTATCTTTAAGGGCCGAATTCACCTACACGAATCAAACTGCTATCAGCTCAAAGTAGATTCAACTTGCAATCAAACGCATTTTTCGTATTCACCCACACGGATCAACTTCGATTGTTGCAGCACCGTAACTGCGTCACCGAAAAACGGTTGTGCAAGAACAAAATTCGAAGTTCGTGCTGAGGTGACATGGATCACAGGAACAGTGAGTCAGTGACAGGCCTGCCGGTACCTTATGCTAGCCAACTACCGGTAGTTGCTGCTTCTGTAAACAGTGACAGTATACTAATACACTGTCAGCTGAAATTTGCATGGTGCCAAAGTGTTGGCAACATCCATTTGTTAGTTGCAACAGAATTAGGCTTATTAAATGTTTTAACCTGTAATGCACTAGAGTAATTTGTACAGTACCGTAGCTGTGTAATCATGCTGCAACATATTCATGCATGGTATGTTGGCTGGTTTTATATATTACCCATATACTGATATAAAAATGCTGTGAATGAAGAGGTTAGCAATATATCTCTCATTACCAAAGTGCCTTAGTCGTGTGCAAATTTCTCTTGATAGTTTTTAAGCCTGTAATCTGGTACGTGTAGCAGTTAAGTGCGTTTTGATGCCTCACCAGTTTTTCAGTAGTATTTGCACCGTTCTAGTATTGTTTGGTTTAGATAATGTATTTCAGCTAATTATGACCTTGTCACTGTTTTTACAGGAAACATTCATGTAGAATCTTGCAACGATTCACTTCAACCTCGGTTGCTCAAAATGCTTCTTCTAATTCTGCGGAAAATGCAAAACAAGCAATAAAGCAACAGCTAGAATTTGAAGTTAATATTCCTAAAGCAAAAACTTGGTATGATATGTGTAGTTTCTTTCTTGTTTCTGAAAGTTTGATGCTTGTATTGTGTGCCGGTACAAATTTCCAAGGCAGTGTCTATTTTGCCACTAACGGCATAATAGCTTTTAGGTCTATTTTGCCGCAGCTACATAACCCCATGTCACACAAATGTTGCATCTTATTCTACTCTGTCTTCACGAACCCGATTGTTAACCCCAGATCACACGAATCCGAATTAAACCGACACGATCTGAACTGAAGCCACCGAAGCGAAACAAACCAAAGCCACTACGAGAATCAAACCCTAAATTAGTACAGCGCTTTCCATTATACGCTGCACTCTATCCACTGAGCTATCGAGAAGTTGTGGCAATCTTGCACAAAATGGCGCTTAAAAACCCACGACGTCACTTATGGCAAAATAGTCCTAAAAGCTATTTTGCTGTTAACGGCAAAATAGACCCTACCAATTTCCAATTTACTGCTTTTAGTGTTTATCAGAAAATCTTTTTTATCTTGATTTGGTCTTAGTAGTTCTAAGTTATTTGCCACCCAGTTGTCCATGCATGTGTATTTTTTTGAAAAGTAGCAATGTTTATGATTTTCACTGGTGTAAAGCAGGGGTGGGGAACCTACAAAGCACAGCGGGCCGCATTAATTGCGTGATATTTTCAGCGGGCCACATTTACTCTTAATTTGTAAGTTTTGTCCTAAAAATACGCAATATTTTGTCGCAAATTTATAAAACATTTATGCTGAGTTGCGTTTTCCACAAAAATTAAAGACGTTTGTGTGTTTTTTGTGTCATGAAAACAGCATGTAGTTGAATGTGAAACAACTTTTTGAGGAATTTCCATGTTTTCTATTCTACCAGTTTTGTTGTACATTTAACAAAGTTTTGACGCGGGCCGCATTCAAAACTTTAAGCGGGCTGCAGGTTCCCCATTCCTGTTATAAAGTAACGAAAAACCGGTACTTTTACTTGAGTACCGGTAGTTTTTTTCAGTAACAAGTACGGTACTTTTTTGTGTAGTTTATTTTTGGCTGCTTTTACATTTACTTAAGTACCAGTACTTTTATTAGAAAGTAACACTACTTGGGTAGTTTTTATTTTAAAAAAGTCCAAAGTAGTCCTTGAGTTACTAGTCTCAATTAAAATCCCTCGTTGTACCTAAAATCTTGTGTTGCAACTGCATAACCGTAGGTGATATACAGAAATTGCTTAATATGTTCGCATTAATATATTCATTTCATAAACCTATAGGCTTAGCACCTTTGACGCTAAGCATCATGCAGGAAAGCTATATTAACTTTTAAGTCATCGGTTTATAGAATACTGAATCTATCGTTCCAGAAGCATACGCTCTATCCACTTGGCCATCTGAGCGGTAGGAATTTCTTTTAGTTCACTTTGCCACCTTCAAAGCAAGTCATCAGCGGCAAATGTGCAGTTGACAATTTAACGATTAAAAACGCTATACTTTTATACTATATGTCTCTTCTTCTCAAAAAATACTTGAGAACACTATACTTTCAAATACATCTCTTCATCCTCGAAAAATACTTCAGAAATGTTGTGTTAGAAGAATCTCTAACAGTGAATATAGGGCACACACGCTAATTCTGTTTAAAAATCTAAAATACTTTAAATTGCATGACATTTACTTATTAGAAACTGCTAAAACCATGCACAAAATTTATAATGGAATGTCACCAATACAATACCGGTACTCTCAAAAAATGGTTTAACTAAAGAAAGTACATTTATAGCACCAGGCAAAATCAAAACGGTATTATAATATTTTTATTAAAATAGTGAGGACAAAGTTTGCTGATAAATCAATTTTATTTCTTGCTTCAAAATTTTGGAATAAATTACCTAATGATCTGAAGCAGCTATCATACTACAGATTAAAAATTGCCTTGAAATGTAGTATGATTGAGAGGTATTGAAATATTATAGCACAAAATCTGTTATGTAGATAGATAATGCTTACCTTTTTGCCATGAATATATTTAATTTTTTTTATTTTAATTTTTTTTATTTGTTTATTTATTTATTATTTTTTTGTTTACTTAGTATTTTTTTACACTGTACATTCATTTGCGGTTATGATTGATATTGTTATGTTGGTTCTAAAACTAAACTTGTAACCTGTACGGTGTATATATGTTCTGTGTTTCAAATTTTTTAATCTTTAGAAATAACAAATTTGGTGGCTGTGTTTGATGAGGTGACAGCAGACTTAGATGACCCTGTGGTCTTTTCGCTGTCTCCTCATCAAGTGACTGCACCAGGTGTTATATTTGTACAATTATTGTGCGCAACTGTAATATATGTTTGGATGCCATTGCTTGATAAATAAACAAACTGAACTGAACTTGTACTTGAGTAGTTTTTAAATGACTGCTTTTACTTATGTGCTTTTTTAATCAATACTTTCTATTTTGCTTCGAGTAGTTTTGCCGTTAGTAACTATACTTTTAATTAAGTACAGTTTCAGAATACTTTTTACGCCACTGATGATTGTGACGATCTATAACAGTATAAGTAGTTTTTCGGTTACTGTTAATTTGCTTGATGTCTTATCATTTTTTCAGCAGTATTTTTAAATATCGCATTTAATCTAGTCTACTTAATGTAACATACTTAATAGTACAACGTACCTAATTTACTCCCTAGTATGAAAGATTTTCGTTTAAAAATGCATTAAACTCTTGATATGTATTTTACGCTTCAAACTCTCTATATAATACAGTTCTTTTAATACCGGTAATATTTGCGATATTTTGTGTTTTTGATTTTGATATTTTGGATGTTATCTGTGCTTGTTTTAAGCACATTTCTCATTGATGTATTTATACATATTATGACAAAATAGAGCTTGTCAATGCTGTTCCAAGTTTGTTACTAGATAAGCTGCAACATCTTAAACGAAATGTTTATGGCAAAACTGTCTATCACGTTAACTGTTTTCTCATTGCCAGACTACAAACTTTTCAAGCAGTAGATCTAGCTATTTGTGATGACAAAAAATTACCAATATTTAGTGTTTTTTGACTTTTTATGTGAAAATGTTTGTACCACTTAAGCTTCAAGTATTTTCTTTATTTAAAATTTTTTTTGTTACTTTGTAGTCTATTGTTAATGATATGGTAGTGCAACAACCAAAAGAATGCGTTCTGTTGGCAATGAACTCCTTTCTTTCTCATAAATAATAATAAATAAATAACTCAGGTTATTTTCAAATTATATTGAACTGAAAATTCAACAGTAATTGAGGGAGACTGCGAAGTGAGCTTGCGCTCTTCGAGTCAGCAGCCACCCGTTATATATGTCAAATGCGATCGGCTCTAGCCGCGAATCGAACCTGTCACGTAGGATCTGTCACCTGCGCGCGGTACCGCTAGGCCATGTCGCTGACTCAGAAAGATTGTTTCTGGATTTTTGATTTGTTGTTAAGACAATGAACATCAAATATTTCATTTTTGAGGGGAGTTGCTTGCTGTAGTGTTAATTGTAGTGGTGACATGTACACATGGCAGAGAGGTGTGTGGGCTACGATGTTACAGGCCTTGATGTAACAATTGACTGCATATACCCTCTTCGGAGCTGTATAAGAAGTATAGCATAACTTTAAAAAACTGGGTGAAGTGAACTATTGACTGTTAGTGCACAATTAGCCATCAGCCACTTTTCGTGTTCACATTCTTCTAAGGTTTAAGGGTTAACTCTTTAGTCGCTCAACATTACCTGACGTCAGAAAAAAGTGGCAGACAGCCGATTATTCACTGCACCCAAAAAACTTTCCATTAATTTAATCAACTATTGTATGTACTGAAGTGTGACAAATAATTTTGGGATGTTTACTGAATTCACTGCATGCGTAGGCACAAATTGTATAATGCCGTATAGTTGTTACTGTGGCTTTTTTAGGTCAGATACTGCTGTTTTGCAAGCTTTGGCCAGCACAGTTGTAAATGATGTTAATATTCCTTATCAACACCTTGAATCACCTCAGTTTTGGTTTAATGGACCTTACACAGAAGAAACAAGACATAAACTGAGAATGTAAGTTTGTGATCGTAGTGTCACATGACAGTAAGCCTTGTAGCCATTTTTCTTTTATCGTATCAGGTAATTTGTTGGTTAATGCGATAGGGATTGTGTGAAAGCCTGTTTTCTATGCTTAGTTATATCTTCATCATCTTTTTTTGAGGAGTGATTAATGCGCTGTGGCATATAAGGTTTGCCCACCACTTTATAGTTTGTAATTCACTCAAAAATAGCGGAATGGAATACTACCTTTCCCAAGAACATAGATGAATTATTCTCTTCATTATCACTTTGATGCCGAGCGTCTAGCACAAAAGCTGTGAATGACAATTTTTTAATCTTTGATTTGGCCAGACTCTGACTAACCTTGAGTCCTCTACTCCAGAAAGAGATGTCTTGTTTAGTTGACCATCCAGTTGGTAATATCTTGTGCATGGCGAAATTGTATTTCTGTATTAAGTTGAATATTTATCTACCTATCACGAGAAAGTGATGAGAGTAGTATAACGAGCTCGCTTAGGAGTTCCGTCCTCCTGTCTACCACACCGAGATGGGAGAATCCCACTAAGTGTCTTTCCCAATGACAGAAGTAAACTTGCTGGCTTGTTCTTCACACCGTCACTTTAATGTTGAGCTTCAAGCAGTAAAGCTCTGAATACCAATTTTAATGACATATATTTGAGGTGACTCAGAATCAAACCCGAGTCTACAGTCCAGAGGCAGACGCCCTATCCACTCGGCCAAGTGAGTTATTGATTTACAGTATCTTTTTTGAATGTACACAGGCATGGAAGAGCAACTGCTAACTTTGTGATTGACCAAAATAAACAGCTCTTCCAAAATGAATTTGATGCTGACTCCATTGAGCCTTGGATAAATTTAGAAGGTGAAAAAGTTCCCTCAATTGATGTGCTAAATGAAGGAACAGAAGATGCAGAATCCAATGCTGATGAGGATTATGATCCGTTACAAAATATGAAAAAATTTTTGGAAAAAAAGAAAGTGTGTACAAAGTTGGATGTAACTTTTCTGACCTTGGGTGATGAAATTATATTTTTTCTGTGGTATTGACTTCGTCGTCAGTAGTATTTATTCCTTAAGTGTTAGGCTACTTAGTTAATTTTCTAAGCCTGCTTGAGTATTGGCTTATCGATTAGTAGTATAGTGTACTGTAATAGTAATGAGATGTGGTCATCATTGTAATCATAACACCGTGTTTGGTTGGCATAGTCGCTAAAGATTGCGATCGGTGTGGAAGGTGTAGGATTCGATTCCTTTGGCTGTCAAATCGTCCACAGTCACAGTGGTGCCCATGGATCGCCACCGCTGTGATGTTTTTCCACAGTTCGATGCTGTGTTACCTCGCGCTAAGCGGCGGAGATAGGTCCTTTCACTCGTAGCTTGCTTCAACGTAATACTGCGATTGTAATAAAAAATTTGATTTGATTTTTTAGATTCCAGCCGTGTTGCAATCGTTTTTACGATTATCACAAGAAAAAGCAGAAATTCCTCCAGAAATTCTCAATCACTTTCTTGGTTTTTGCGCTTTCTACAAAGGATCGCACTATATCAAATCAAAGTACGACAAAGATCCCACGGAGGTGAGTTTTGAAATTAGTTTGGTCTCGCTCGTTATAAGCCGAAAAGGGTCAAATTGCTGAGGAAAGAGTTGTGCTTCATTTAGTTAGTTCATTTGATGGAAGTTACTGCGAAAGTTGGCTTCGTTTAGGCGACGTATTTCAAAAACTTTTTAGCTCGGTTTGTATTTGAACTATTCTTGGTTCCAAATTGTTAGATTCGTTCTTAAAAAGGGAAAATAATGCCGCAGTAAATCTCAAAACTGGACGTTTCGACAACATAGACTTAGCTGTCATCACCAGCAGTGTAAGCAAGGTAGTGCAAAACTGCAAGATGAAAGAAACTTTCAATTTTGTACTGCCTTGCTTACACTGCTGATGACGACAGCTGAATCTATGTTGTCGAAACGTCCAGTTTTGAGATTTACTCTGGCTTTACTTTTCTTCTTCAAGCTATTTTCGTCCCGTATTTATTGTATTCCGAAGATTCGTTTTATTTTTGATGATTTTTGTGCTAAATGTCGGATTGACGCGAGATGAGGCCACGACAAAATAGTTCGAGCCAAGCTGTGGTAATTTGAGATATCAGACTAAGGTTGCTTTAGTAGTGTTGGGAATGTTATTTTACTGGTGTCAGGCTTTTCATAATTTTTATTTAGATGTTTTCAACGAAAAATAGACAAAATGGTCCTGCCGACGGTTCTGCAAACATTACTAAAGTCTACCAGGCGGTTCCCGCAGACAACGTTGACTACTTGAGTACAAAAATATTATCATATCCTCATAATGTTAGTTTTCAACATATTATCATAATTTTATATATGATTAACGACAATGCTGTAAGTGCGGGAGATCTGGGGTTCGATTCCCGATGTTTCTTCGGAGCTGTGTTGCCCAGGCGTGAAGCCGCAGAGATGGACCCCGTCACTCGTTATACGCTTTGGCATAATATCCCGAGTATAATAAAGATTTAATTTGATTTAACGAGAATTTGTTGGTATACCGTACCAAAAATAAGGAATGGAAATCACCTTTGGCTAGTTTGATTTTAGCATGCAGAAGAGCATTTGCAATTTTCGCTTATCTGTTTGGCCCAGGGAAGTGAGGCCTTCGATATCCCAGGATAGGTGTGAAATATATTTGAAGAAATCCTGTTTTGTAAAAATGTATTGTTTTTTTTTTTGTTGCTGTTGCTGTGGGTACAATTCATTAACTTTTTTCTTCCAGACTAATATGGATTGTGCTAATGTTTTGTCAATATACAAAAACGAAGTGAAAGACCACATGAAACTGGATGTAACTGTCTACAACTATGTGCTACTCTGTTTAGGAGATGCTGAGCTTATGAATTCTTATGGCGTTCGAACAGTGAGTGTGTGAATTGTGCCTTGTGACAATCGACAATTTCACGTAAATCAAGTTCTCAACCTGGCCATCGGCTCTTTTGGAAGGCAAAGAGATATTTATCGGGGAACCACCAGCTGGTGCCAAATTTTTGAGTACCATCTCATTTGAGGTTGAATTGTAAACCTGCTGCTTTAGTAAATAATTAAAAACCCTCACAAAACCTGACGTAGTGGTTAAAGACATCGTTGTCTGTGCGGGAAGTCCAGAGTTCGCTTCCAGGCGTCGTCAAATCGGACGCAGGGTCGCCAATGGCTCCCCCTCCAACGATATTTCTTCGGAGTTCAAAACTGTGTTGTCCGAGTGCTGAGACGCGGAAATGGGCTATGTCCCTTGTTACACCCTTCGACATAATACCACGAGTATAGTGATGATTTGATTTTCTTTTTCTGAAAAATTATTACAGTTGTTCTTTGTCTATCAGGTACTTTAACAGTTTTTAAAATTTCGCAGTCATGTTTTTCAACGTAGCTTTGTGTGCAGGAAATTATGGATGCCATGAAGAGGCATGGTGTAAGGCCGAATTATGAAACTTTTGTAAATTTTATGACCCACATTCCTCCCCCATACCTGACTTCTGGTGAAACTCTGTTAAATTATTATGCACAAGTCCTCTTGGAAATGAAAGAACTTGATATAGGTAAGAAAAACTGGCCTGTGATAGCTAAGATTCAACTCTCCAGGTTCTGCTAGCTCCTGCTCTGTTTCTGGGCAACAGCCTGAAGTAGCAGAAGGATAGGCTTTTGGCTTAATTGCACTAGATCCCGATTTGATACTCGCCTAACGATGATGATGATATAGTAATGAAGTAATTTAGAATGAAAGGGTAAAGATTATGATAAGAAATGGTACTAATCTGTTGCTTAATCGGAAAGTAAAAATTATTGATGCTTTTGAATAGTTCGAACTGTTTTTTTCTGCTCTTAAATCCGAAACGTAATGACTACTATACCCTCCTGTAGATACGAATAATCAGAAGTTAGACCGGCAATAAATGCCAACAAATTTATCAGACTTTGAATATAATTCTTGGCCGAGTATGACTATTGTGGCTAGTCCTACTCAGTGGCTGTTTCTGTCTTACAAGACATCATCAGCCAGGCATGCAAGCTAACGTAACAATAAATTCAAGTTGAGGGCTGTGAGTACCCGTTGAGCACATCCATAACATCGGACATCTATATCTTTTTAAAATTCTGAATGTGTTAAAGGTTTAATTTTTTTTTGTTTTCGTCTTTTCAGAGCCTGGTTTGTCTATGTTTTACACCCTGATGAGGTCTGCAACACGGCTGAATCGAAACAGCGTTGTCCCAGCCTTGCATGCTATATTAGATTTCATGGACGGTAAAAATTTCCAATATCAGCATGCTTCTGACGGTATGTGAGAATGAAATGAAATCAAAATGTTATAATGTAATCTTGGCTTAAGTTTGGGATTTCACTTGGCAAGCTCGCTTACGAACGTCCGTTTTGCAGCTGGCTGGCGACTATTGTAGATCGCAATGAAACTGAATGCAGTGGCAGTGTTTTTTAAGGAACCGAAATAGTCTCTCAAAATCTGCTTATACAGTACAATAGTGTAGAAACCTGTGTTTTACGTTATAAATTGCTTAATGGTTTTTAAGCAGAACTTTAGGAAAACACTGTGCAGTGATACTGCGCTGTATAACATTTCAATTCCTCAATTCAAGTGTTAAATAGATTAACCAAGGAATTCCTATATATTTTTTTAGTTTTGCTTTGAAACAAAAAGCATAAAAATGTGACTAGTCTTACCTGCACGTTGTCTATTACAGCGCATCCCAACCGTTGTTTCTTGATGACCCACTTTTAATGTGATTGGCCCTCAATTACCTTCGATATAAATGTTGTAGCTAAACCAAATCGAAATTCAACTGTAAATATCGGTGTTACGGTTCTTCAAGGACAAAAAAAGTCTTCGCCTTTGGGGTTAACATTTCTGGACATTTCTTTAATTGGGACAGGATGTCACCTGAACATCTTAAATTCCCCCCCTGCTGGGTAATTTCCCACCGGTGTGCAACCCATGGTCTACTAAATATTTTTGTTCAATAAAGTTTTTTCTGGATAAGTTTAAATTGAAGGTAGGGGTCATCAATTTCGCTTAATTTCCTGCCCGGGAATCAAACCCAGATCTCCCGCCGCGATAGCGTGCACTTAGCAACTAAACGAAAGCGCACGCTATCGGTGCGGGAGGTGTGGGTTCGATTGCCGGGTCGGTCAAATCTACACAACGGCTCGTCACCGTTGCGACGTTTCTTCGGAGTTGTATTGCTAAAGTGCTAAGGCGGGGAGATGGGCCCCGCCATTCGTTACACGCTTCGGCGTAGTAACGAGTATAATGAAGACATGTTTTTTTTTTAGTTCCAGCTCTTTCCCGAATGATGTCTGTCTGTAGCAGAGATTTGACTCTTGTAAAGAAACTCATGAAGATTTCGCAGCACGGAAAAAATACTTTGATATTGCATAGCAACCACATGAAATCGTATTCATTTTAGTAAGTTGTGCATGTATTTAATGCTTTTCTCTTCGTGATGTAGATTTTTTGAGTCGGAGTTGCTTTTCAAATGAAAAATTCAACTCAAATCTTCATTATACTCGCGGTATTACGCCGATGCAAACGAACGTTGGTGAAACGCATGTAGCAGATCATATTCAAAAGTTATTCAGCAAGCTCCTTTGAACAGTTTGGAGATAGAGCGTATGATTCTGGAGTTGTAGAGTCGGGTTCGATTCTGAGTCGCCTCAAATCAATGTCTTTAAAATTGGTGTTCACAGCTTTCTGCTTGACGTTCAACATTTAAGGGACAGTGTGGAGAACAAGCCAGCAAAATTACTTTTGTTTTTGGGAAAGGCATTTAACGGATTTCCTCCATGAAAGAGTAGCAGACAGATGACTGGCAGCTACTGTAAAGTATGGCGACTGGTGAGGTTGTATACAGTGAAAAAATCAAATCTCCATTCTATTAGCGGTATTACGCCGAAGCGTGTAACGGGTGGCGGGATCCATCTCCACGGGATAGCGCCTTGGCACAGCTCCGAAGAAACGTTGCAACGGTGGCGAGCAGTTGACTACACTGTGTTCGATTGGACCGACGTAGGAATGAAACCCCAGACCTCCCGCACCAATAGCGTGTGCTTAAAAACTGACCTAACCGGCTGATACGGTACTCAATCAAACCTCAGTTTGATATCGACCTTTTTTTTTTTTCAGTTCAACTTTTTTGTCAGCACTCTGTTTGCACGACACGATGGAGAATCTCTTCTATTATATTCAGAAGCTGGTGCCAGCTGTAAGTTGGATGTATTGACTTATATAGCAGAGATGCACATACTTGGCACGCTGTCAGTTTGGGAAAAAAACAATCCTTGAGTTCATAGTAAATTTTTTATAACTCATGCTTATATCGAAATGAACTGAAATCACCATGTTTATTCACAGATTTATGGACATTAAATTTTTTCAGTAGATGCTTATTCATTATGCGTTGAAATTTTGAAGTTTCATGTTGCTGGTATATGTTTTACGAAGCTCGGTTATAATTTTAACAATTATTTCAAAAGTGACGGGGCTCGTGACAAGATGATTTCAAATATTTTGGTCCGTATTCTTGCTTGAGCTGTGTATGATGTCTTTAAAAAAATCAAGTTTTCATTATACTCGCGTTAGTACGCCGAAGCGTGTAACGAGTGGCGGGGTCATCTCCGCGGCTTAGCGCCTGAATAACACAGCTCTAAAGAAACGTTGCAACGGTGACGAGCCGTTGGCGATACTGTGCCGATTTGACCAGCCTGGGAATCGAACCCTGGATCCTCCCGCACCGATAGCGTGTGCTTGACTACTGAACTGACCTATTAAATGGTGCCTGAATAGCAAGACTGTAATTGAAAAATCTGTATCACTGTTTAGAAAGGAAAAATTCGATCAAAATTTGCGAGTCATGAAATAGTGCGATAATCGTAATCACATTGCATTTTTAAGCACGAACTAATTTCTTAGCATTTTTAGTTTTATGCTCGCCCCTGAGCCATGTCACTGACCACAGAGCATTCTTTGTATTGAGCATTGCCAGTTGAATGAAACCACAGTAAATTCCATAAATGGACGTTTCGACAACATAGATTCGGCTGTCATCTTCAGCAGTGTAAGTTTTAAGTAAGGCGACATAAAAGTGACAGTTGCACGTTTCGGCGTACTACCGCGAGTATACAGTAATAACGATTTGATTTGATTTTGTTTGAGATGCTTTTTGAAGAAGGAATAGTCTAACAGGAGTTTTACTTTTTTAAACTATCTAAGTCATGTTTTTCCAGAGAATAAATCTCGATTTTGGATTCAGAAAAAAAATTTTCGATAGAATTCAAAAGGAAAGAAGGCCCGAATTTTTGCCATTATTGTACATATGTAAGTTTACACCTAAAAAATAAAGTTGCTGAAATTGTTTTTAAAACATTAAATGGAAAACGGAGCAGCTCTGTGAAAGAAACTGTCTAGTGAGCTTGTGCTCTTTGAGTGAGCAGTCACTCGAAAATGTGCCAAATGCAATCGGCTTCAGCCGTGAGTCGAACCCAACAACCTGAGTACGACACGACTAATCAGTTATGCTATGTCGCTATCAAGGTGTTAAATAGGTGGAATTGTAAGTCATGTTTTTAATAATAAATTCATGGAAGTTTACTTTTAGCGTGAACACTTTACGTGCAGATAAACCCTAAAAATGCAAAAGCAGTTTCTCTTGGCCTCTACGTATGTGGGATCACTTAAACGCAAAAATCTCCATTTCAATCGGCTTTGCCTCATTCCTTAGCTCCAACTCTTCATGCCATATTTTGCTACATTCATCTACTTTCACGGCCTTATTTTTTTCTTTTATGTGGTTCTCTCGTTTCTAGCATTATTTTTTCAATGTTGTTTTTCTTTTCATGCCCAATCCAGCGTCATAGGCGCATCCAATAATATTTTGAGGGGAAGAGCTAAAAGTGCTTTGCTGTTTTGTTGGTCTGAAATATCAAAATTTAGTAGAGCTTGAGCTCCCGAGCCTCCCGTAGTCCTTCCTGAATTAACGAATGAGCGTAGTCTTGTATCCCAAAGATAGTCTCCTAGCTTTGCAATTGAAAGCTGTTTATTCAATTTTTAGATGAATTTATTATGTGCTTGCTGCTTATTTTGTTCAGATTATCCGCCGTACCAGTACTACGAAGGATTGAAAACGTGGCTTAATGTAGCAATTTTGTTATTGGATTGCGCAGATGACTCGACTAAAACGCAGATGAAACACATCGCTTTGATTGAATTAAAGTTTTGCGAATCGCAACAGCAACAACAGGAGTAAGATGTCATTTCGCTGTCAAGATTTCACTTCGTTGTTAACATACTAACGGTGATGTCTAGTGACTCTGCCATTGATCGAACCCAGTCTTCCGCTTTAATAGTGCGAATGATAGCCTTTCAACAGACCAATACTGCTTAGCGTTCTCCGATATTTTGCAGGATAACTTGCATTGTTCTTTAATAAGAAAAATCAAATCTTCATTACATTCGCGGTATTACGCCGAAGGCTGTAACGTGTGGTGGGGACTGGGGACCATCTCCGCGGCTTGATGCCTGGGCAACACCCTGTCCACTGTCCACATGTCCAATTTATGTGGGCTTTCTGCATCACAATTCAATTTTTGATGTCATAATTTAGAAGAGGGATTATGACATCAAGCCCATATCATGTGGGCTTAAAGTCCACATAAATTGGACGATGGACATGTGGACAGGGTTACTGCGTCCGATTTGACCGGCCCGGGAATCGAACCCCAGACATCCCGCACTGGTAGCGATGTGCCAAACTGAGCTAACCGGTCGACATTCTTTAGTATATCTTATTATATTCTTTAATATTCTATTTAAGTAAGAATATGTTACAGCTGAAAAATGGTCACGGCGAAACAAACTGGTGTGTCTTGTGAAATGTTCAACTGTGATTGACACTGCTAAGACGTTCAATTAAATATCCTGTAGCTATTCTTGATTTTTCTGTTGATTAAACTTTTCTTGTAGCTTCAGCAAAGTCATCAACTCATGCTTCAAGCTTTTATTGTTGACGTCAACTGGGTTTATGGAAGTCGCGTCAGTTTTCGAAACGCTATTAAGAATGTCTTCAAAGTTTCACATCGAGTAGGTGTTTTCAGTTATTCTCATAATTTATAGAAGAAACAGAACTGCTAGCTCGAGAAAAAGTTAGTGCAACTTAGCCTGGACTCAGTGAAAATTACTGACTGATGAGACCTGATAGGTCGAAACAGTGTTCACTGTCTGCAATTTCGGTTTAGTTTTAACCTTAGCTGGTAATTACCGAAAAAATGAAACCAGCCTTGAAATAATTGTGTGCAATGACTTTGCGATTAGCTTCCTAGTTTTTCATTTTTCAGTGAAAATTTACTGCAACAATTTGAGAAACTGGGCGAGGAATATAACCGAGGTGTCCACGCATCACAGGTTAGTGAACGTTAATGCGACTCCGTCTAGTTTTTGCGGCCTCTCAAAACCGACTAGATAGCATATTGTCAAGTTCAACAATGCAGCAAAAGCTACTGTATGTTGCCTTCTGCTAGAATTAAGTTGCAGTTTCGGTTTTCAGATTTTAGTGGCATACCGAACTGTTAGAAATAGTATGCTGTCGCAGCTCACTCGGCTTGAGTAATTAGTTTTAAATTAGGAAATCATTGTCTTTATTTTCCAACCTGGCAGTGACGAGGGATGAGCTATGTAGAACATTTGATTATTCCGGAACAAAACCGAATCCGGAGCACCGAATTTTTAAATTCACTAGAATCGGTCACATGCTTTATTTTATTTTCTGCAACACTTCAAGCGTGCCGTCATATATCAAACCTGTTTAGCATTCATAGGCAAAACAGTGTATGTCAGTAACTGAGCTTTTTTCAAAAAGAACTAATAAAACAACAGCACAATTCAACCTCCTACAGAAAAGGCGGATTGCAGTGGAGAACATTTAGCTTCTCCAAACGTTCTCAAGTCAGCCTGGACCTCGTAGCTGTCGCAGTCAGCCCTGCTGAAGCCAGATATTCGGATAAATAAAATTCTGCTTACCGAATATTTTGGGATTCGAATCGCACTGGATTCGGTGTTCCTGCCCATCCCTAGCAGTGACCACTGACCAACCTAGTAGCGAAGCGAGTTTGACTAAATCGATTTAGTTAGGTTCGAAAAAACTGAAAAAATGAGGCTTATTTTTGGTAATCTTTCTAAATGCAGTTACTGTTTTTATTTAGTGTGATATTCGTACGAAATCTGGTTTATACAGTTTACTCTATCGTGATGTTACTATCTAAGATTATGATTTTGAGTTCAAATAATGTTTTGTTGCAGCTTGTTTCAAAGTTCAGAAAGAGGTGATTCGGCCGGGAAACAATTCTATGGACGGAAAAAACTTTTGATATGATATAGACACGTAGCTAAAAATAGTTTTTGTGTTTACCGTTTTTGTTGTGTTGTATCATGCCAAGAAAAAGGGACAAAGTTACTGGTTTGAGGATGTTAAGGGTTTTATCGAAGGCTGACCCAGCAGCTAGCACCCAGGCTTCATTGCTGTTTCTCTTTTGAATAACCGTTTGACGTTTCAATCGCTGCGACCATATTTATGAATGAAATTTACCGCAGGGTCTTATTTTTGAGATAGACCCCAGAGCCGTAGCCAGGATTTCTATTGAAGGGGGCGCGATTGTGCACGGAAGCGTATTTTTTTGGGGGGGAGGGCATTGTGTTATAGCCCTCCCTTTTTGAGTTTGCCGTTTAATGAAAAAACGAACAATTGGTGTCAAGTGACTGAAATATGCCAGACTCTTGATGATTTTTGTAGCTTATGGCCCCTCTTTAAATTTCTCGCGGCGCCATTGGTCGAGCACCACAAAAGTCCACACGCTTGTTTGTTTTTGCTGAGTTTTCAGTTTTTTCATGTTCAAAAAAAGAAAAATCAATGCGAAACACTGAAATGCATCATCGCCTGTATTTGAGCGTGAAGTTCCATAACTGCCACGTTTTTTCATGATCGCAACTTTTCATTATTATCGAGTCGGATACAAATGCGGTTATGGAAACATCTCTCATCAATTGCAAGCACAAATTCGAATCGCTGTGGATGAACAACCCACTCTAAAAAAAGAACAATAGTTTAGCATTGTTGACCTTTGCAGGCATTTGGTGTTCATGATCATGAGGCCATATCACATGAATTGGCGGATGTAGGCTTATTTGCGGGGGGAGGGGGGTTAGAGAGTAAAATTGAAAAAAATTTTTGCCGTAGTTTTGTGGGTCTAGGAGTATCGAAGCCAGAGCCGGCTCCGATGGGGGGGCAGGCTTCCCCAATCGACATGCTTGGGCCCCCCGATCAACAAGCTTACTCTTTTGAAGACAGCGGCTTTTGTGCTTAATTTCAATTTTTGGCCCCCCCAAGTCGACTGCTCTGCCGTCGGCTCTGATCGAAGCACAAGCACGAATGTACAGCTAAAAACTTAGGGGCTCTTGAGCTCTCATGGACCCACCTCTGGTTACGCCTGTGTGCCACCTTATATCATAAGTAAAGGTATTGGTTGAAAAATATAATATGAAAATTTTGAACAAAATATTTGTAAATTTAAGAAGTTAAGGCCTATTTTTACGTAGCATGTTAGGCCTACTTTTCAGGCTAAAGAAAGAAACTAGCCGTTGTTTAAAACTTGGAACGTTACTTGAAGCATCAAACATTAACTTCAAGTTGGCCTATTCAGCAAAACTAACTCACACTCGTTTTAATCCAGTTTGAAATTACAGTTACCTGTTGTGCAATTTATGGGCAAAACTATAATATCGGTGATTATTAATGCACTTCATGCCGTTGCCGATACATATCCAACATTTGTATTGTATTTTGCATTTAGTTGCACATTTATCTTTCTGCCCCGAGAAAGCAATCAAAGCGCTATAACGAGCTCGCTTCGGTGTTGCCAGCCCCCTGTCTACCATTCTAACATGGGGTAATCCCGCTAAGTGCCTTTCCCAACGACACAACAAATAAACTTGCCGGCTTGTTCTCCACACTGTCCCTTTAGTGTTAAGCGTCAAGCAGGGAAGCTGTGAATTCCAATTTTAAAATGATTAGCTTGACTCGACTCGATATTAAATCCGAGTCTACAGCTCCAGAGATGGACATTCCCAATTCCCATCACACTCCGCCTTTTGAGCTGTAAAACAGCAAACTCAAGCCTAAAACTTCAAATCAGTTTTAAGTCCGGAGTTTAATTGCAATGATGATTTATTTACCTGCCATATCCAGTGAAAATACGATTGACTTTTTGTATTCCTTGTTGGGCATGGACGTAATTGAAGAGCATATAGTTCGTCAACTATAACGCAATTGTCATAACCATTTCGCAAGTGGCCTCGTGAATTTAACTCCATAAGCTGCAACGACAAATACAAGGTGTTGCTCTTGCTCTCGAAATAGGGATGTTGCCGCCAGTGGCGCAAGCATAGGGGGCTCTGACTCCCTTTTTGAAAAAACTAACCTGAAATACATTTAAAAACATATCTATAAAATACCGTAATTTAGTTACAGTAAGTTTTGACCGATGGTAATTTGGCCCCCAAATTTTTTCCGCTGGCTACCCCCATGGTTGTCACCCACAGTGGAGATAGTCGCCTGAAAACTAGTTTCCAAAGGCTCGCTTAGGCGGGTTGGAACCTTTTCAGAACACATTTCGTTTATCGAGTTTTACGAGACTTAAATGTTGGCCGGAATCGGATCGCCTATTTTGTTAAAAATCGAGCTATCGGGAACCTGTATACGCTTAGAAAATAATGTTCTCTAAAAGGATTGCTCGAGAACGAACGATATCCGAAGTGAAGAGCGGAAAGCTATTGCGCAATTGGTTATCAAAATGATGTATTCAATAACTTTTTGTAACTGTTTCACGCCCAAAAGCATCATCAGGAGCAAGTTGTTGTTCAAATATAATTTTATGCAATATTACTTGAGAATTTCTACTGCTGCATCTATCGCCGTCGACAATAGCTTGATCAGTGTCTAGGCAAGCTTTCTTCACGCCCATGCTTTCAAGCTGAAACATAATAGAAATTATCCTTTGGTTTTCTGCTCAACAATAAAAAAAAAACTTCATTATACTCGCGGTATTACGTCGAAGCGTGTAGCAAGTAGCGGGGCCCATTTCTGCGGCTTAGCGCCGAAGGAACACAGAAAGGTGGCGAGCAGTTGGCGACAGTGTCCGATTTAACCGGCCTGGAAATCGAACTCACACCCTCCTAAGCCGATAGCGGTGTCTTAAACAACTACACCAACCGGCCAGTTCTCTGTAAATTAATTATTTTAGGAAAAGGGCTAAGAGCGGAAAAATTTTAGGCCTAATTTTCAGTTTTGTAGCCTACACTTTGGAAGCAAGCTCATTAAAGTACCAGAGAGTAGACGTATAACTAATAATTCAACGGAAGGGCAGGAACCCCCCGGGATGCGGCAAAGGCTATTAGAAAGCACAATTAGCTACTAACATTTCCGTAGTAACCAGGCTTAAGATCAGGAACATATTTTTCCGGAAAGACGTTTTTAAGATACCACGAAAAACTTTCATAGCGATTCCTGTGTATGCTCCAAGCATTGTTTTCCTGAATCTATAAACAAAAATGGTATACATCATGCACACTTGCCCTTTTGCATTTGCGTTAAAAGTGATATACTTTTCACAAAATGGGCTATGATTGGCCTCAATATTTGTAGACTTGTAGTAAGTGAAAATATGGTTCAGAAAATGAAATTTTTGTCTTAAAACCTGAGATTAGTTTTTGCAAAATTAAGCTCTTTTTAATAAAAACTGATAAGTGTTACTGGAAAAACGTCGCATTTTATGCTTTTACCAACCCCACATCAGTAATCTCCCTATCACAAAAAAGAATGAAAGCGCCACACAGGCTAATTTACAGGAGTTTCCTGTCATCTGTTCAACACTTAAAGGTGGGAAAATCCTGTAAAGTGCCTTTCCTGGCACAAGTAAATTTGTCAACTTGTCCTGGTTTGATCCCTGCTATTAAGCTTAAAGTCTCTGGTTTGATCCCACTCGGATTCAATTCCAAAGTCTACCGATGCAGAGCTTTATGCACTAAGCTATTTGATACGTGGATAAATTTTTTTACTCACTTTGTTCGTTTTCTTTCTTGCTACAACGTGCGCTTGAGAGACTGACAAGAATTCAGAACCCAACCAAAATAGAATTGTACCAAGTGAATTTTTATGTTTAATTGAAATAGCATCACGCCCTACAGCTATTTTTGCTACTTGACCTATGTGGGAACATGGGTGAATCATGACGCGCCCTTTGCTCATCCAGGTCTAAAAAATAGTTTTCTGGTATAAAAGTGCGCTCACCGACAAGCGACGGGTGGCAATAATGCAGTTAAAGTAAATGTAGCAAGGTATCGCGTGGTTGCCAAACAGGAAAATAATGCAATAATATGCGACAAAAGTTGATGGGTATCGGCAAACGCATCTTAGCTGTAAGCCTGTTCAATAAAAAAACTGATGAGGTTGTTCAATAGTGCAACTAGAGAGTCTGCAAATAGAGCCTGAAGTATGGGAGTTAGCATGCAGCCTTCTGAAACAGGTGTCCAATGCGATCAATTTCAATCTTAAATTAAACTCTTGCAAGCTAATCATGAAATCAATTGCTGTCAACATTCCAAATCTTAGGATTGCATTACGCAGTGCAAAAAACAGTAGCCTACGCCTACAGCAAAGCAAAAACGCATCAAGTAACTTAATAATGACATGCTGGAGCCAAGGCAAATATCTTCCACAGCGCATGCTATTGGATTCGATTAATGGCCAAATCACTATGCATCGCTGTGCATTTATACCAGCTTAGATGAACTCGAAAATGTTCTTTAAGTGAATAGTAAGCATAAAGTCACAAAATGAAACCCACTTTCTAAATTGAAGTTATGGAGTTTTAGCAAATCTACGCAAGTACATGCCACAAGGTTGTGAACTCGCTCGCATTTTAATCGAATTCACTGAAAATTTGAGAGCCAAGTTCAAGTTCTATCTTTAATTTTGCAAGTTCAAGTTCAAGTTCAGCGATTTTTACTGAGTTTAAGCCAAGTTCTTGGAGTTTAAGCTAAGTTTAGGCAATTTTTCTCCAGTTTAGGCAATTTTTCTCCAGTTTAGCATAAGCTCAAAATTTAATCAATTTTTTCGAGTTCAAGTTTTGAGTTCGCATCCTGATGCTTGTTTCCACTAATTGTGCTATACAAAGACGGGCACAATTTCGTTAATAACGAAGCTAACTTTTTCATTAACTAGTTAATTCGTTAAATGTATTCTTGAAATTAACGGACTAAATTAACTTCCGTTGGTGCTTGATGACTTCCGTTAAATTTTTGCAAACGCTTATTTCTCTTATTGTTGGTAAAGTTTGACATCAATAAACTAGCAAAATACAACCAATGAGCTGAAAAAGCGAGATAAAAACAACAAAACATATTGCTTGTGAGCAGAAAAATTGCTTAAATGCTTACGCAAACATTGATATTAAAAAATTTTAAGCTTTTTTTTTAAAAAGAAATGCCGTTTTAAGTCGATATTAACGGTAATGAAGGAACATAACTGTGTAAACGAAGTAGTGGTTAACAAAGCTAACGTTTTGCATTAACTTGTTCACCTATGGTGCTATAGAATCTTACTCTAAATGACAATTCCAAATCATTTCTTTCTTGGGCATATTGCGGCATATTTTTGTATTCAATCTGGCTTAAAAACTGACTCGATGCAACATAAGTCCCATTAAACGTTGGAGTGGCATAAGGAGCACCGAGTTTCCGCTTTGAATCCGCTTCTTTTGAACTTAAACTTCGCCAGCGAAACTCCATGTTCCAAGTAAATCCTCCAATTCTCATTTCATCATTGTAGTTGTAACTGTACAAAAAATTGAAATTCATAGAAACAAAAGTTTTAAAATCCTCCGAAAAGAAAAAAACTTCAACCGTTTCTGAAGACTTCAATTTCATTTGGAGTCATAGCAAATTTAACGACAATCTTTTAAAATACCGGATAACTTTTGCATCTATCAGTAAAATCAGTTGTAGGCTTTAAGCAGTGAACGTTTTGCAGCTAAGCGGTATGCAAATTTTGCAAAAACAGTATCAAGCAGTCTTTCATTTTGCAGTAGCAAAAATTTGTCTCGTTGTAAGGAAGAATTACTGCTTAATTTGTTTTCCTAAACTACGGAAGAACTTGTTGATGTACTGTACCTGCATCATCGCAAGGCATCTTGTTTGAGCACGCTCATTATGTTACTGTTAATTCGGCTTAATTGGAGGTCGAGACCCTGTTAACAACGATGAGTACACTAGATTTTTTCAAAAACCCGATATCGCCAGATCGGAACTGTGCCTGGAACCAAGCATGTAGCAAGCAGAAAAATTAGGGTTAGGGGGGGGGGACAAATTGCCATAAACCAAAGATCAGTGCCGGTGTCTAGGCCAACTGACCCCCTCCCCCGACAACTTCACGTGGGGCCCCTTTACCCGCAAGCAAAGCGGAAGATAAAGTTGGTTTTACACAGAATGCGATTTTCATCCCACTTTGCATTTCATGCATATTCGTGCGATTTTCGATGAACGAACCTGACGGATACGTCTTTACGCAAAATGCGATTTTACTGATTCCTGAGCAGCAGCTGCTTCTTTTTTTTTCTGTGCTCCACTTTTATGGCGTTTCATATTTCCGATACATTATTTTTTTAAAAATCGCCTTCCGCCGACCCTACCAAAGATTGCCGCGCGTTTTATATGAACATTTTTAAGCATATTTTAGACTAAAGTTCGCCACGAAGAAAGTGCCAGTATCCTCTATAGACGCGTCCGGCTAATACCTGCAGGAGCACAAGAACCGCCTATTCAAGTGAGTTAGGAGCACAAGGACCGCTAGGGGCGCTAGTAAGCTACTACTAGGGGCCTAACCCAAACCGAATCTTAATCCGTAATAATAACTAACTCAACTAAAGTATTCTCCGTTAGGTACCGTTCTACGGACCTGAAGGCACACTTCAAATTTTTTTTCTCAAAAATTGATCGTGCGCCTTATAAGCCGGTGCGCCTAATGTAATGATGAGGTAGTGATTTATGATTTATTGCCATTAAAACATCAAGTTTTTTTTGTTTAATAAGCTTTACACGGTAGCCTGATAGTTTACTTCTCAAAAACCGTTGCGTCGTATAGTCCGGTGCACCTTATGTATGAAAAAAAAAAAAAACAACCAAAGTGATTCATGGACACTGCGCCTTATGGTCCGAAAAATACGCTGTTTTTCAGCCTTATGCTCATTGCTTGCGAAGGAGATGTTCTTGATAAAATATCCGGGCTAAAAAATACAGTTTCTTTGACTTACGCGAGAGTGAAATGATCAATATCATACACAGAAGGTACGGCAATGGTTCTGTAGTCTTCTGCAATCAACTTCAAAAGTGGTTCAAGCCATTGAGCTGTGCATTCGCAATGCGAGGAGATGAAAGCAACGACCTTTCCTATTTAAAAATACTTGCTTAGCGGCTTGCAGCTATCTTGAAAAAAATTTCTTTGGGTTTGCATTGTAGGCCTATTATCAACCATTAACATTTCGTCATAAAAAAATAATTTTTGTCAGAAAATTAACATGATTTTGATGGGTGCTTAACTCCCACAGCCCCACTGCCCGAAGGATAGGTTGCAACTGATCACTTCGTAATGCGGTAGGCCTAGAAGTTAAACTGATTAACGCAAGCACATTTGACCTTATTACCATGGAAAACAACTTGTCAAAAAATTTTAACATCTCTATTCTGCATCAGCTTACCTGTGGCTTGTGCTAATCCTATTTGTCTGGACTGCAGAAGACCTTTGTGTTTTTTCGTTCTGATCAAACGAACCTTGGGCAGTTTTCGAATATATTTCTTCAAGTTCATTCGTGATTCACCTGAACATGAGCATTTCTTTATCTGCCGGATTTAACTGAGCTCAGCTACCACTAAAATTCAAGTGGATAGAGGATTTAATTGTGTAGCCTTTGACCCTGGGTTTGATTGCCGATCGACTTAAATGAAGTCTCAAAATTTGATATTCTCAATAACAATATTCTGCTTAAACGCCTCGTGTTGAAAGCAAGCCGGCAAGTTTACTTGTTTAGCCCTTGGAAAAGGCACTTGACGGGATTCACACATCTATAGGTAGGCAGGGTTGCCGCAAACTGCATCAGCTAGCTAATCGCAAAAAACGAAACTAACAAGCTACTGTATGACAAAGCAGTGCCCATGGAAGACTACAACGTCACTTTGAAATGCTCACTCGTGTCACATGACAAATGAATTGACTCTGAATGGTCCACATCAAACAGAAAACGTAGAGACTGCAAGCATCATTTGTAGAAACTTGTTTTGTCAAATAAACGAAATAAAAAAACGAGGAAAACTGTTTTTCAGACCTATGTAGCTGTAATCATCCACCAAAATTATCTCCTTGAGTATTGCATCAGCTGTGTAGTGGAGGACACTGTAGATAGTGCGAAGTAAAATAGACCATGCTTCATTGTGGAAAACTATTATCACTGATGTAGATGGAAGTTTAGAATAGTTAAAAGGAGAGCGTTTAATACATCTGAAATACAAAGTAGATCGAGAATAGCTTTGAAAAAAAAAAAATGTGTTCGAGTTAGACTTCAAGAAACGCTCTGTCATAACTAGGATTTCCCTTTTTCGCGGATATTCAACTTCCCGGAAAACGAAAAATTTTTCAAAAATTTCCCGGAAATCTCGGAAAATTCCCGGAATCCCGAATATCCTCGGGATTCCCGGGATTCGGGAAATTCCCGGTAAACTTTTCCGGGAAATTTACCCGAGCTTGATCATTTGGACATTTTTGTATGATTTTCAGCCTTTCACATCTAATTTTTAGCATTTTGTTATGTTGTTTTGACCAACTTAGTTCGAGTTTTTCAATTTTTTTGACAAATTGAGAAAAAAATTTTGATCCTACAAGCATTTCATCTTAAAAAATTTTGCAAATTTCAGGGCCGGCGCTAAGGGGGGGGGGGGGGCAAGCGGGTCTGGCTACCCCAATAACATGCTTGCTCTCCCCCAATTACAAGTTTTCTCATTTGAAGACAGCGGCTTTTGTGCTTAATTTCAAATTTTGGCCCCCCCTTGATAAACGCTTGGCCCCCCTAAATCAACTGCTCTGGCGCCGGCTCTGGCGAATTTTGAAAAATAATTTTTAGCAAGCAAAAAAAAATTAAATTTGCAATAGACCTAACGCATTTTTTATGTCGGAATGATAGATATCAGTACCACTGAAGTTATTAATGTAAAAAAATTTTTCAGGATCCCGACATAAACTTCCCGGGAAACGGGAACCGGGAAATTTACAAACAGCAATGCAAAGAGTTTTGTGGTGGGTATTTATAAAGGCAGGGAGAAAGATTGAGTAAAAGATGGAAAAGTTTTAAATTTTCCGGGAAATTTCCTGTCCCTTGAAAGGGAAACCCTAGTCATATCCCTTTAGCGCAGCTTCGAAAAAAGCTGTTTGTCCCAGAAGTTTTTCGTGACGAACTCGTCAGTGCTTGATAGCGTCAAAGTGAGAGCGAGAAGCAAGATAAATAACAGTTGCAGACGTCGACCAATGTACCACCACTTCGCAGACGGCCGAAACTGTTATTCATCAAGCGCCAGACCTTGTTTTTCGTTCTCACTTTGTCGCGGTTATCCACTGACGAGTGAGTCACGAAAAGCTTTTTGGGACAAACAGCTTTTTTCAAAGTTATTCTCAAGTTCTGTACCGACAGTACAAAATAGATTAAATAGCCAATGAGCGTCAGGCAGTGAAAAGTGCTTCTAATATTACAAACATAGCCAACGTAATTATGAATGAATACATATATGTACTTTTACTCATAATTAGTGTTAATAACAATTAGTTACTTATTAATTATGCAGTAAAATTGAAATTATACTTCTTTACCGGCATGGAAATCAAAGAACATAATTACAGTATTTTATTAAACCGAAAATTTTGTCACGTCGCTGTACTATAGCGTGAGATAACTGTGACGTTGGTTTACCACGAATCATTTAACTCTTTGCGACGGTTCCTACTAATCACCGCAAAAGACGAAAAAGGACCTCAAATTGATGTACTAAACACAGCAAAGTATGACAAAGGACCGTAAAACCCTAACCCCAATCTAACCCTAACCCTAGCCCTAACCTAATCCTAACCTAACCTTAATCCTAATTTAAAGTCCTTTGTAGTTCTTTGTTATGATATGATTGCAAGTCCTTTGTTGTTCTTAGCGGTGTTTAGTAGATCAATTTAAGGTCCTTTGTCGTTCTTTGCGGTGTTTAATACATCAATTTGAGGTCCTTTGTTGTCCTTTGCGGTGTTTAGTAGGACCGCTTTGCGACAACCTACAAACATATCAATTACAATACTAAAAGTCTGTATGATAGCCTATAAATGTAGTGAATTTAAAAGCACATAAGACTGGTTAACAATGAAATGAAGCAAGAAAGTAGGCACATTTACCCTGTCTACATGTCCAATTTTCGTGGGAGTTGAGCTCGCGGTTTTCGGTTCTGCATCATAATCAATTTCTTGATGTCATGACCACTTTTTCATTACGACATGGAAAAATTGATTATGATGCAGAAACTAGGATTAAGAACCGCGGGCCTAAAACTCACTAAAATTGGACATGTAGGCAGGGTAATTGTTTCCTTGCTCCGAGATATTACGACTATATTTCGATTGTTCCACGTATTTCGTCACTACTCAACAAACAACAAAGTATTTTGACCCCACAATACTTTAACACTGACTGACTACTAATAAAAGTATTCTGCTGAAACCAATTATTATTTGCATATGAACTTAGTAAATGTGAGACGAAAATAGCTTGTGGTGGAAGAATACATCAGCGTAATTCTTGTGTTCAGAGGTTTGTTTCTGTTTTGTGTTGGACTTACAGTATGTTTTGTCTATTATACTCTGCTGATGATGACAAATAAATCTAACGTTGTCAAAATGTCCTGCTACAAGAATTACGCTCTTTGGTTTTCTTTTTCCTTATCTGTCTCTGCTTTTTAAGTAAAATCTAAATTGGTCTTAAAAGATGATAGACTTTTTTCGCAATGCGAATAAAAAAAAAAAGAAACCGTATAGTTTCCACTTACGATTTATCTCTGTGGTCTTTCAAACTCCGATGTAAAGATATCTTATCGCTGACAAACACATTTACTCCGTAAATATATAAATTTTTAGCCATTTGTCGCATTTCTTCCGAAGACAAATTGTCGTAAATTACTTCAGCTCCCAGTTCTCCAGGACCGTCTGCTGAATAACACCTGGGTTTCTGTAATGCTGGCTTCGCCAATTTTACAGCTTTGCTGGTCCGTGGAAGAGATATGTCTGGTTTTTCGTCAATTAATTTGCCTTTTGCTTCAGTTAAAACTGCTTCTTCTTGCAACGTAGGATGTGGATCTGATGTAGCTCTTTTGTCTTTCAAAATGTAAAACCATGCACAAATAATGGAGAAGGCAATTAATAACCTGATCCTGTAAAAGCAATGATTCAAACGCGCTGCTAGGAACTACACTGAGGACCAATGCTAGATTTCTGTTCAGGAAAACAATTTACATGGCCATGCATGAATAACAACTATCTAAATTTCTAATGTTACCCCAAAAACACTTAGAGCCATCCAGGGGCGGATCCAGAAAATTTTGGAAGGGGGGAGGAAATTTGAAATTAGGTTGAATGTTAACGTTAGACCCAAACTTAACGTTAAACCCCATATGTTAACGTTAAGTACAAAGAAGTTAGACCCAGAAAAGGCGTAAATAAGCCCTTTGAAAAATGTTTTCATGTCTGGGGCGTATTCAGAAATTTTTTCAGGGAAGGACAACCAAATTCGACATATATTTTAAGCGCAGTTTTTCGGCAGAATTATTTTGAAGCATATTGAGAATAAAAAAGGCTTTAGGGGGTCCGGGGGCATGATCCCCAGGAAAACTTTTGAAAATTTACATACTGTAGTGGCCATTTTAGTACTTTTTGAACGAATTTTTGGCAAATTTTGTTTTTAATTTGTCTGCCCCTAATTCTGAGTGTTGCATCAAATATGATGCATTTTGTTAGTACATTTTCGATTATGCGTGCTTAGGGCGTAAGGCTTATCGTTATCGAAAAGGTTCAAAATTATGGAAAAGTTGTATTCATTAAAAGCATGTTTGAAAATGGCTGGTGGGGGAATGCATTCCCCACACACCCCCTGGGGCCATCAGGTGTTACACAAGTTTACGGGGAGGGGGGTTCGCCATAATCGTTCCCCATCTGGTTCGGTACCTAAATCGCACACATGCCAGGCGGCATATAAACAACTGAGGCCCTAAGCTGTACAAAATACTGAGGCCCTCTTCTTTGAAACGATCCAGATAGTACCAAAAGTTTGTAAGTAGCCTGCTGCATGTATAACCTAATCTAACAGCTCAGATGGCCGAGTGGTAAGGGCGTCCGCCTCTGGAGACTGGAGCAGTAGACTTGGGTTTAATTACAAGTCGGTTTAAACCATTGACTTTAAAGTTGATGTTCATAGCTCACCTGCTTGACGCTCAGCATTAGCCTAAAAGGTATGTGTAAAAAGAACAAACCGGAAAGTTCACAAGTTGCGCCGTTGGGGAAAGGCACTAAGCGGGACTCCCCCATCTTGGTATGGTAGACAGGTGGCCGGCAACTCCTAAGCGAGCTCGTTACAGCGCTTTGATCGCTTTCTCTTGATAGGGGTATAATACGCAACTAATACGTAACACAATTAAAATGTGCAAATTTACAGCAGTGAAATTTTTAAGATTATTCCTAGGCTGACTCCGAAATCGTATAAAAAGCGGGCTGACAAGCAAGCAATGCTTATCATACAGTTTCGGGCGAAATGAAAATCGAAGTAGGCTACTAATGTGACAACGTGCATGGGGGGCTTGATTCTTAATTCGTACCTACCCGCCCTGGATTTGCCAAAGTTTTTGTTGCGCATTGCAGTAAAATATTGTATGGTATCAACATGAGAATACAGACTAAAGTTGCCATAACAGACCTGTTATTTCGCTATTTTATCACTCAAGTTCGTTTTTGTTCATCTTTGCGTTATGCCTCATCGTTATTCGTTTTTGCTAAGTTGTCCAAAACTTTTCGGAGAACTTAGAGAAAGTTGGAAAAGTAAAAACTGCTGTGCGAATTCGCCATGAAAAGCTAAGGCCAATTTTCAAAATCCTCTACACTATCAAACTCTACACCAGCGCAGCATTCAATTTCCATTTAAAGATAAGGAGTTGGACCGGCCAGTTGGAGGAGTGGTAATGACATCACTTGCGGTCCAGTAGGTTTGTTGGCCGATTCTCGAGCTCGTCAAATCGGACAGAAGTTCGCCTCAGCTTGCCATCAGAGCCGGAGGCAGAGCAATCGACTTAGGGGAACCAAGCGTTTATCGGGGGTGGGGCCACAGTTTTAAATTAAGCACAAAAACCGCTGTCTTCAAAAAAATAAGCTTGTTAATTGAGGGGGTCAAGCATGTCGATTGGGGGGGCCAGGCACCCCTTGGAGTCGGCCCTGGGCAAGTATTTTACCAAGACACTTGTTTTTGTCTAGGATGGATTGGGGGTGCCATGGCCCCCGTGCTCCCCCTGGCTACGCCCTTGCTCGCCATAGCTGCGAAAGGTGAGCTACGCAGGCGCTAAGCCGCGGAGATGGGTCTGGCTTACCTTTCGTCACTCTCTTGGGCGTATTATCTCGAGTACAAAGATTTGATTTGAAATAATGGGAAGCACACAGTGGCGTATTTAGGAGGGGGGGGGCTTGTGCTATGCCTCTTTCAACTAGATCTTTTAGCAAAAAAAGACCAAATATTGCTGAGTGACTAAAAAATGCCAGACTCTTTTGATGGTTTTTGTAGTTTCAGCGGGCGCATCCCATTTTACAACGAAAAAGGGAATTAGGTACAAGCTTTCTTATATGGGGCGCCGTTTGGAAAAAAACTATTCGTTTTGTGAACCATGTTTTTTGAGCTTATTTAGACCATAGTTTGTCCGATATGTATATTGGAAATATCCTACTTATATATCGGACAAAATGTACTTCAAGTCGGACCAAAATACACGCGCAAAATAACTCGGACAAAATCGTTTTTTTCCAAACGGCGCGCCACACGTCTTTTGGAAAAAAAACGATTTTGTGACACCTGTTTTTCGAGCTTATTTGGACTATAATTAGTCCGATATATACATCGGAAATATCCGACTTATATATCGGACAAATTGTGCTCTAAGTCGGACCAAAAAACACACGCAAAACAAGTCGGATATTTCCGACTTATATATCGGACAAATTCGCCGTTTGGAAAAAAACTACACGTTTTGTGAACCATGTTTTATGAGCTTATTTAAACCATAATTTGTCCGATATGTATGGGGCGCCATTTGGAAAAAACTATACGTTTTGTGAACCATGCTTTTTAAGTCTAAACAAGCTCAAAAAACATGGTTCACAAAACGTGTAGTTTTTTTTTCAAACGGCGAATTTGTCCGATATATAAGTCGGAAATATCCGACTTGTTTTGCGTGTGTTTTTTGGTCCGACTTAGAGCACAATTTGTCCGATATATAAGTCGGATATTTCCGATGTATATATCGGACTAATTATAGTCCAAATAAGCTCGAAAAACAGGTGTCACAAAATCGTTTTTTTTCCAAAAGGCGTGTGACGCGCCGTTTGGAAAAAAACGATTTTGTCCGAGTTATTTTGCGCGTGTATTTTGGTCCGACTTAGAGTACATTTTGTCCGATATATAAGTAGGATATTTCCAATATACATATCGGACAAACTATGGTCTAAATAAGCTCAAAAAACATGGTTCACAAAACGAATAGTTTTTTTCCAAACGGCGCCCCATATTCATAGCCTACAATAGTTTGAATTTATCGGCTTGGATTATTTCGCGACATGGATTTATTATTTCTAATAAAGTATCCCTACCCTTCAAAATTCCTCGAAAAGCCACTGCTTGCACATAGCAATTTTAGAAGTGTTTGTCTCGAAGTCTCGTTTGCGTTTCATTAAGAATTCTTTTGTTGTTTAAAAATGTGTTCTGATGAAAATAAAAAACTTATGTAGCTTAACTAATGACCTTACCTTTGTCTCAGCTTGAAACTGTTCATTTTTTAACGAAAAGATAGTTATACAGGCCTATTTATTCTTTTGCATACGGATAGCCTTCTCTAAAAAAGTAGTAACAAGCAAGAACTGCCAAAATTTTATCGCAGTTTACAGTATTTCTACGATATTACCATTCATTGTTGTCACAAAACTGTTATTGTTCATGTGGAACGGAAATTGAAAATGATAAGGCTTATTAAGATATTAAATGAAGCGCAATCTTGTTTTCTTGGTAAAGAGATCAACGCTGTTACTTCCTGCTCTTCAATTAACGATCTAAGAACCTTTGAAAACATTTTAGATTTGTTATAGCATAAACATACGCAGCATGTAGAATCCTCTCTCTTGTTACCAGAAGTTTTAACTCAGCATGAAATTAGCCTAAAGCTCAGTCGAATCGCTCTCTCTTCAACTGGTCTTGAAAAGTTCAGGATTTTTAAGATCAGTTGAAAAGCGATGATCCTAAGCTTGGATCGCTTTCTCGTGATGGGAGGATAAACAAATAAAATATTCCACTAAATAGAAAAATACAATTTCAATATTGCAAGGACAACTTAAATGTTTCGACTACCACAAAAGTCTCGTCTTTTTTTTGAGTTTTTGAAACTTTGACGTTTTTCTACTTTTTTATACTTCCCTGGGGAATAATGTTCAGTTTTAGTAGACCAAGCGATCATTTCTAGTCCTTTCGATTAATTATTATTTAGAGAGAAGCTTGTGACATCAAAAATCCATACCTGTACTCTTCCCTTGAAATTGTTATTTTGAATGTAAAGAGAGAGGCTTTATGCTGCGATCACACTAACTGACCCGCTGAGACCTTTAGACGTTGTGCAGGTTTATCTTATTATGACATCACATCCGCAGAAAGTCATTGAAATAAGATGTCCAAATGAGATAAACCTGCACAATATCTCAAATGTCTCGTTAGATTGATCGCTTGGGGTTTTTAGTTTGTTTGACAGTTAGAGAATTTTTTTGAGGAAGGTGGAAGGTTGCTCTGCTGCTCTGACAAGACCACAATATGGTCGAAGCTCGTCTGCAGCTGCAAATGAGTGGGTTGCCCTGGGTGCTCGTAGTGATGCAGTAAGACTACCGGCAGTGCTGCCGTCGAGAGTAGGCTCGATAGACCTGTAGGCTCCGTATTTTTCGGGCTTGCTATTACGTAACTAGTAACCCGAATAGATGTGTGTGCAGTGCTACAGTAGCCAACTGTAAGTCACAAATCTTGAACAGACTGTGCGTCCGTTTTGTCAAAGCATGATCATTGGTCAAAGTAACAACTACAGTGTGCTGTAGCTGTTGGTGCGCCACCACTGCATTTGTTATTGATCTCGCCGACGAAAAATAATGCTTAACAAAAACTGCAGGAGTGATGTGTCAAGTCTGTTCGTTAATTGCGAAGTCAGGGCTGCGAACTCGATCGATTTTTATTCGAGTTCAGTCTGTTTTAGCAAGTCCGAATTTTTTAATTTACTTTTTTCGAGTTCAAGTTTAATGAAAATATCAAGTTTTTCGAGTTCCAGTTGAGGCTGATAAAAATACTAATTGTTTTTTCTGGGTCGCCTCCTCAAAAATTATGAACGACACGCAACTGTTGAGAAATGCGCAAACTCAATTCACAATTTTCTTTGTGACAAAAATATTGACAAAAATATTTCTTTGTGATAAATTTTAATCTGTTAATGTCTTTTCGATGAATTCGAACAGTTTTAGGTCAAGTTTGAGCTTGCAGCGTAGTGCGAAATCAAACAAATACAGCGCAATTGATAAGACTAAGAGTAAAAAAAACTAGAATTTTTGCTTGTGGAGGTGATTACTTTGTCGGATCAAGATATTTCGGCCGAGTTAAGTTCCAACTAGAGTTGCGGTTAGGGTTTGGGTTAAAAGCCTAACGTTTTGTTGATATTTTGCACGGAAACAAAATGTTACCTGTGCTGCTTCTTCCGCTCACTTGCTTATTGCTTTATTTTTTAATAATTTCCTTTGTCACGTTCAATCATCTTGCTGTCCTTCTTATTATAACGTCATAATGTCTTTCCCAATGTCTCCATTTTGTAATTTCTTGAATTGGCTTGCTAAAATCAGGTGAGAGCGTGGAAGAAGGCGAGTTGCTTAAAACTGTAGTTGTTTGTCAGATTTTTACATTTAGAGCAGGCTCGGCGCCAAGGGAGGGCTTGGCCCCCCCCAATCGACATGCTTGGCTCCCCATTCAAGAAGCTCTCTCTTTTAAACACAGAGGCTTTTGTGCTTAATTTCAAACTTTGGCCCCCCCTGATAAACGTTTGGCCCCCCTAAGTCGACTGCTCCGGCGCCGGCTCTGATTTAGAGTATAGGCTTGCCCTATGAATGTAGGAACAGCCGGCCCTGCTAAGCGAATTTAGTGCTTTTGCTTTTTAGAGCTAAGCATAGGTTTCAGTGGCGTAGCCTGCCGGAAATTTTGGAGGGTCTTGGGGGGGGGGGGGGCGGGGGGAACTCGAAGCTTGTTTGAATTAAGCCGCATCTTATAACAGGCGAATATATCATGAGCACAAGGAACGCTAGGGGCGCTTGTGAGTTATTAGTAGGGGTTAGGGCCCAAGCCCTCGAACCCTAACCTCGAACCACGGCTTAATTCAAACAAGCACCGGGAACTCCTCAGTCGTTGCTTTGAACTTGCTGACACTGGATAGAGCTTACCCGCTTATTTTTTTGGACGTCAGGCTACCGGTAATTTAGTTGTAGGTTTGAAGTTCTACGCTTTTTCACTGGGCGTCTTTGTAACTGGTCGCCTGCTAAAGCTGTAATAGGAGGGATCAACCTACGAAAGAAATGAAGTTGCGATGTTCAGGAAGGGCAATGTAACAGATACCCTTTCCCAGAACCTGTAACAGTGTAGTCGACTTAGGGGAACCATGCGTTTATCAGGGTGGGGCAAAGTTTGAAATTAAGCACAAAAGCCGCTGTCTTCAAAAGAGTAAGCTTCTTGTTTGGAGGGGGGGGCAAGCATGTCGATTGAGGGGGCCCAGTCCCCTCTTGGCGCCGGCCCTGCCCTGTCCACGTGTTCAATTTTAGTGGGCTTTAGGCCCGCGGTTCTTAGTTCTAATTTCTGCATCATAGTCAGTTTTTGATGTCGTGGCTAAAAAGTGATTACGACATCTAATTGATTGTGACAGTTATGATGCAGAAACTAAAACCAAGAATCGCGGGCCTCAAACCCACAAAATTGGACATGTAGACACGATAAAAGAGTCTTCACAGTTTGGAATGAGTCTGGCCTGGATTGGCTGTGAGTAGCAAGGCTGACGAGACTTTTGCTTGTTTCAATTGCTTTTAGCGTTTTGAAAGCCTTCCCCTCCCGTCCCCTATTTTCCCCGCGAGTGATGTCATACACTTAAGGCACATATTATTTGTTTAGCTCGCCGACATTCCATTTCCAAAGTTGTGTGATTAACTGATTACCTTGCATTCTATGACGTTTGGCGCTAGCTAGTTAGTTAGTGAGTTGCATATTTATCCTCCTATCACGAGAAAGCGATCAAAGCGCTACACGAGCTCGCTTAGGAATTGCCAAGCATCTGTCTACCACACCAAGATGGGGGAATCCCGCTAAGTGCCTTTCTCAACTCACAACAAGCAAACTTGCCGGCTTGTTCTCCACACTGTCCCTTTAATGCTGAGCGTCAAGCAGGGAAACTGTGAATACCTAGTTTAAAGTCATTAGTTTGACCCGACTCGGAATCAAACCCGAGTCTACAGCTCAAGAGACAGACGCTCTATACCATTGGCGCTTGAGCAATGAGCGATATATTGCATGATATCAGAGCTTAATGATCACGGGAATAATAAAATTAGTCACTTGATTAATGTAGTGGCTAAAGAGCCTGTAGTTTCCAGAATGGCTTTTGTGCAACCAGTTGTTGGCGCAGCATTAGAGGGAAAGGGTGGAAACCAAAACCTAAATCTAAACCTGAAAACCCGGTTTTGAAGGAATTTTTGGAAACCCAAACTGAAACTGACACCTACTCAGCCAAATTTTTGAAAACCTAAACTTAAACCGAAACCGTTTTTTCTTGAAACGTCAAAACCGAAACTAAAACTTGTTCAGAATTTTCTAAGGTTTTGGGTTTTAAAAATCGTCATCACCATGATTACCAGAACAGTTCCTTTAATGCAGAGCGTCAAATAAAAAAGCTGTGGATACTAATTTTTGAGTCTTTGGTTTTACCGGACTCGGAATTATACCCAAGTCGACAACTTCTGAAGCAATTGCTCTTCTCACTCGGCCATCTGACTTGCTACTTATCATGGCAATACAACAAAAACGCTAAAAAGCAGAGCTTTTAAAAAATCCGTATTCAAAATAAAATAGCTTTTTTGGATGAAACTTTAACCGAAACTGAAACCCAGAAACCGAAGCTGTGCGTAAGCAAAACTGAAACCGAAACTGAAACCTATTTTTCAACAGCCGTGAAACTAAACCAAAACTGAAACCTGACATCTGAGTTTCAACACACCCAAACTGAAACTGACACTCTAACGCCAAGTAGCCAGGTTTCCACCCTTGTTAGAGGGATGTTTGCATTGCACCGCACGTGCTTATGCAATGCAACGGTGTTAAAACACGAAAACGATTACTTCAAAAGAACAAAGTGCAAGGTGAAAGTGTGTTGAAGATTACGCTTACTATAGGTAATCACTAAGGCGATTTTTTTGCGACCTAAAAAACTTGAAAATGTGACTTAATTTTTGCAAAAATGTAACAGCTCAGATGGCCAAGTGGTATAGAGCGTCTGTCTCTTGAGCTGTAGACTCGGGTTTGATTCCGAGTCTGGTCAAACTAATGACTTTAAAATTGATATTCACAGCTTTCCTGCTTGACGCTCAGCATTAAAGACACAGTGTGGAGAACAAGCCGGCAAGTTTACTTGTTGTGCCGTTGGGAAAGGCACTTAGCGGGATTCCCCCATCTTGGTGTGGTAGACAGATGGCTGGCAATTCCTAAGCGAGCTCGTATAGCGCTTTGATCGCTTTCTCGTGATAGGAGGATAAATATGCAACTAACTCTAACCAAAATGTGACTTTATTTACGGAAAGTACAGACAACAAAATAGCAGCAGCGGTTAATGCTAAAAAGCAGTAAAATAGACGATGCTCAAATTATGGTGCACGCACATATTACAGTATTTAACATTCTTTGGTCAAAAAGTTTCTGTCTTTGGCAAGTAGCTTCGGTATGGAGAAACTGCTAAATTGTACCACTGTCCACTGAGAAGGGGAAAGCCTGTGCAAATGCCCAGAGGCTCACGCAGGGAACAGGTGACTTTTTCTAAATGAAGGTGCCTATTAAAGATTTGTTTATAGAATGCCTTTTGATTGCCTTGCATAATTTTTTGGCGTCAGGCCTCAAAACCGTCAGAGCGGCCCTGATACTTAAACATTATTGGAAGGTGTGAAACTTTGTGGGCTTTGCTATATTTAGGTTATTGGAAGGTGTGGAACCTTGATGCAGTATGCTGGTGACAAATCTATTCCAACAGAAGGAATAAAAGATAAAAAAAAGTTAGAAAATTAGGCAAAAAATATCACAAAAACACTGTTGCCTGAAAAATAAAATATAACCGAAAGACACGACACGTAACTTTTTGTAACTTAATACTGCCCCCATATCTGTGAAATTTTGTTTCCACGTTTTTTACGTTAATTGGAGCAAGCAAAAACATTGTAGCATAACTTTTGAGATCAAAAATCGCCCTAGTAATCCCTGATTATCTTGATTCCCCTCACGTTCACCGATTGAAGCGTACTTACTAACGGTAAAACGAACATTCGCCCTGCTAGGCCAAGCGTCAGCGCTGCGAAGAATTTATTGCACCCACGCAAAGAACAACGTAAAGCATTTGCGTGATTCGCGCTCACTGTCTCGTTTCGTGATCAAATTTAATCAGTTACGTTGACTTGCGTCAAAATTCAATCGCAGTGTTTGACTGCCATCCCAGAAAGCATTCAGCAACGCAAATACGGGAGAAAGCGTGCAAGTGATAGTAGTAGCTGATGAAATATGAGCTGTTGTGAATGTGACTGGTTATTGCTAAGATTGTTTCTAATTTCTTAAGTGCTTAGGGCGCAAGACGCACAAATCTTGCGAGTCAAAATAGTATAGTCAAGTTGTTTCAGTACTTATCGCTATTCGCTAGCAGCAAATGCGAAGTATTGATTTGAAGCTAGAGTTCGGAAAAGCATTTCTTAAGTCAGTGCTACCGTTCAGCGTTTATTCGGGAAAGAAAGCCGATAATAATTTTGGCATCAGCTGCACTATTTGATTTATAGCTACCGGTATGCATTTGCTGTGACTGAATGAGTACTTATCGGCGTTATCGCTATCCGCTAGCAGCAAATGCGAAGTATTGATTTGAAGCTGGAGTTCGGAAAAGCATTTCTAAAGTCAAAGCTATCGTACAGCGTTTATTTTCATTTGAGAAAGAAAGCCGTTGATAATTTTGCCATCAGCTGCACTATTTGATTTATAGCTACCGGTATGCATTTGCTGTGACTTAATGAGTGAAGACGGAGTAAAAATTCCACTGAAATAGGGCTGATCTAAGGGGGTGGGGGGGAGAGGGGGGCGTGCTATAGAATTATTAGAGTAGATCGCCCCGAAATCAAAGATCCGCCCCTGTATCCCAAAGATACAGTAACACTAACACACTAGTGTTTTGTGCAGAAAGCGCTGTATTGCTACCAGTGTTCCCTCTAGGATTTTGACTAGTGCGAATTTGCCCAAATGATAAATTCATTGAAAATTTTGCCCAAAGATTTCACTACTTTGAGGACCCCTTTTACAAATTTTTTGCATTAAATTTGCTTTTCCAAGATACAAGCCACAGTCTTGCATTAAAATATTCAAGTTTTTCAGTTTTGCATTTTATAATATTAATTTCTAGTTCAAAATTGGTAAAATTTGCCCAAAAATTTCGCATTTTTCACAAATTTCTCACCCAAGAGGGAACAGTGAATGCTACTATATTATTGCACTGGTGTGTGCACTGTTAAGCCTATCGCGAGCCAATGAAGCCACTTTGACAATCGTGCCTTCAAGCACACAAAAACAAAACGGTGTTTTCGAATGTAAATCTTAGATGTAGCAGTCACGCTTAATTGCCTGTGGCAAATCGTGCGATTTAAAGAAATGAGTTTTGACTACTGCTATTTCGATGTACAAAGCTGACCACCGACATAAGTGAAAAATTGAACAAAAGAAGAAAGTTTTAACATTTAGAATAGCTTTGAATAATGACAGGTGCCCTCTGAACTGCCTAACAAAGTCGTTTAGGCGAGCCAAAATTAGGTATTCATTAATTCAGCCGGTTGTTTATTCAAGAGGCTGCGTTTATGAATTTAACCGTATCTAGGGCTGCCAGCTGTCCCGGAGTGGCTAGTTCAATCTCGTGAGGTCTGGCGTTCCGTACCTCGAGCTGGTAGTTGAAAGTAGGGTTGGATAAAATTTGAATTTTTAACTTGAATCCGCTCACGAGTTCTTGATGAATTTGAATTTCGTTTTTTCAAAGTCAATGAATTTGAATTTCGTTTTTTCAAAGTCAATCAATTTGAATTTGAATTTCAAAATTAGAAAAAAATATGAATGGATCCAGCCCTAGTTGGAAGTAGATGACAGCTCTTTGTTCGTTACGAGAGTTCAGTTCTTAGCCGTGCCTAGTACCTGGCTAACCAACTGCGGTCCGAAAGTTCTGAGCAGTTGCGATGAAGGAGCCGGTAGAGCCTTTTTTCAGACGATGTCCCTTACAAACTTGTTTTTGGAACATGCCTTTTTAAGGGCAATAAAGTCAGAAATGTGGAAAGAAATTGCTAGAGATTGGATAATCTTAAAAATTTTTTCGCTTTGATCCGGTGTGATTTGTTTGTGTAATTCAGAAGATACCAAGTTTTTGAAAACAGCAAATCCTCGAGAAAATGGTGTCATCCGCTTTTGTAAATAAATACGACCGATTTCAAACTATTTATTAATCATATTCATATTGAGCTAAAAAATCATGTTAAGTATCTTGGTGTGTTGATAGATAATAATAATCAATTGTCGTGGAAAAATCACATTAATTTTCTTCACAATAAACTTTCCAAAGTTTGTAGCATGATTTCCAAACTAAGGCACTATGTTCCTCTATCCACTCACATTGGTATACTACAGCATGTTCAACTCCACCTTCAATATTCTTTGCTTATTTGGGGAAGAGCAACCAAAACTCAATATCACAAACTTATAATTCTCCAAAACAAAATCATCAGAGCATGTCTCTTTTGTCCACAACATTATAAAACGGACTTACTTTATTCTAGATTTAAAGTCTTGAAGCTAGATGACATGATTACAATCGAATACGCGAAATTAAATACAACAACCACATGCTACTGCATTCATTTAATAATTACTTTACCAAACTTGAACAGTACTAAGTACTACACAATGCAAAACCATCGTCAAGAATGTAACAGGGAGAAAAGCTCTTCATCATATTGGCTTAAATTCTTGGAAAAATATTCGCCAAATTATGGTCGTTGCTCCTTAAGTGAATTTATAAGATACTTTAAAAACAATATTTTAGCCAACTATTAATTCAGCTCTTGTATTATGCATTTTTCGTTTTTTGTTAGCAAAAGTGTTAAATGTCAAATTATAATTTATAATCCTGAAAGTCTTATTTCAGAGATAGCTACGATGTTATTTTTTCCTCCTCTAGCTACTTTTGACAAATATTTAATGCAGCCTAATTACTTCCAGTGTTGCCAGATCTCAATTTACTCTAGTGTCTAGATCGTTTACCAAAAGTATCTAGAAAGTAGCTAGATTTTTGATTAAAGCACAACTAAACAACAAAAGTATCTAGATTAGTATCCCTACAAAAAATGCGTTAATACGACAAAAAACAAGCGATATTTCGGAGTCTGACATGAAGTAACTTATATACAGCGTTTAATAATAGCACACATTCAGTTTTTTGAGAAATATTCTGCCCAATGAAGACACATTTTAGTCGCAGCGACATCGAAACACCTTTAAACACATCATAGCCACACATTCAAGCAAAAAATTAATGAAAATAAGCACAACAGAAAAATATCATGGATCTGCGAGTCAAGTCATATCATCAACTTTCAGCAATTGGCTCTATAATGGTAGTAAATGGACTGAACTTTGAATTCAGCAGTTTCATGAACTTCCTGGTAAACTTACGCACTAACAGTGTAGGCTACACAAATTAGCATAGGCATCTGTGAATCTTGTGCAAAGCACAATAATACGGTAGGCTTACTCCTACAATATTGAAAGGATTTGTCGGCAGCGTGGCGCAGTGGTTTCGGGCGTCGTTTTTACGACGACCATGATCGCAAGGTTAACGGTTCAACTCCCAACCTAGTCTCGTTGTTGCGTCCTTGGATAAGATGCGTCGCGATGATTATCTCTGCTTGGTGGAATCCGGCAAGCAGCAAATTATTGAAGTCAAAAGCAAAATTCAATCAGAAAACTCGAAAACAACGGCAACTCCTAAGCGAGTCTGGATTCGTCCTTCGCATAGCGCCTTCGCCGCTTTCTCGTGATAGGAGGATAGAGATAAAGAAATCAATCACTCCACTGCAACTTTACTCAAAACAATCTAAAAAATTAACTGCTCATGTGCTCAATCAAAGTTTTTCAACAAAATACCACAATATTCCAAAAGTCTACAAGACGAATGTATATGGTGTACTGTGTAGAGGCGAAGCCTAAAATACTTAACAGTTTGTGACAGAAGTTCGGCATTCTTCCGCGAAGGGAAAAAACGATGAACAAACTGGATAGTGATAGAAGTATCTAGATTGGTAGCTAGGATCTAGACGAAAAAATTGGTATCTAAGGGGACTAAAAAAGTATCTAGATCTAGATACTAAGTAGCTAAGTTGGCAACGCTGATTACTTCTGTCTTAATTATTATTTATTTTTTAACATTTCTTTTGTGTGTAACAAAGCTTATCAGTTGATTGATAATAATCATTACTCTATTTGAAACTATCGTAACTGTGGCGTAATTAACTTGGTCTAATTAACTGGTCTAATGTATACTGGTGCATGAAAATAGATAGAGCTCTACCACTGACGTAACATGTTTTGCTTTTATTTCATTTTTTTGCTTTGTACATACGTTACAAGTCCAAGTGTTTCACCAATACTGCTTCAGTAATAACTAGGGCGATTCACGGTCAATAGTCAATATTTTTTGGATGTAGAAAATAACTCTAAAAATGTGGAAACAAAATTTCACGGTCATAGGATCAGTGTTTATGAAGTTATAAAGTCAATAAATGTCAATTTTTTGTTTTTTTGGTCAATTTTTTTTTATTAGGTCAGTTTTTGCTTTCTTGCTTTTTTTGCGTTTCTACTTTATAGCCTACTTAAAAAGAGATGACTTCGATAATTTAGAGATGGAGGTTTGTAACTGTTGGTGGTACCAGGGAGGTGCATGCAGTCGCCAGACTGTTACAGGTATTACAGTTTTACACATGCTTAATTTATTCATGTAATGGTTGATGTGATTTGATTGATTTCGATTGTAAAGATCTGTTCAGACAGCTTTGCAAGATTGCAATGTTAGCAAAATTGGATTATGATGAAATAAGCTTTTCGATGTGTTTTCATTTGTTACATATTTTTGTCGCTACGTGCCGGTAGTCAAAAACACTAGAATTGAAAAGACAATGCATTAGTTATTCGAACATACTTTGATGTTACACAGATTGCAATACAGCAAATAGCAAAACACTTGAATTATATGTGCGTACATTATAATCTAGCACTAACTGAAGTGACTTTGGTGTTTTTTTTCTTATGGACTGGTTCTTTCATTTCATTGTTTCGTTTGGTCAATAAAGTCAATTTTTTGATAAAATAAGGCCAATTTTTTGATAAAATAAGGTCAATTTTTTGATAAAATAAGGTCAATTTTTTGATAAAATAAAGTCAATTTTTTGATAAAATAAGGTCAATTTTTTGAGATTTTTAGGTCAATAAAAAATCGCCCTTGTAATTACTAAGTATTAAGGTGCGGCTGACTCGATGACCCTGTGGTCTTTCGCTGTTTCCTTCTGGTGTGTTTTTCGTAAACTCTCTAGTAAAATAAACTTGACTTGACTTGTATTATGAGCCACGTAACCCAGAGCAAATTGCATATAGAATCGAAAAAATATATCGTCCTAGCCAATAGCCAGTTAGCTCAGTTGTTGAGCACGTCATTACCGGTGCGGGAGGTATAAGGTTCAATATCCAGGCCGGTCAAATCGGACACAGCAGTTACCCTGTCGCCTGTCCACATGAATAATTTTAATGGGCTCTTGGTGTATCGGTAAGAGCGTCCGCTTGGTAACGGGGAGACTGGGGTTTTATTCCCGGTTGGGCTTACTGAAGACTTCAAAAGTAGTATTCGCAGCTTCCCGCCAGGCGCTCGGCACAACCGGAAGTGTTAAGTGTATGTGTGTTATTCGTCTTGTTAGTCCTCTAACAGCGTTCAATCATTCATGATTGATATTTATAATTGGCCGCCAATTGAGAATGGCCTACGCAATATGTGCTTAGCACTCGCTGTCCCGTACCGTTACGTTTACTGTACACTGTGCAGTAGGTTAGAGCTTAAGCATAGTCTAGCTACATAAATATTTAGTCAGTCCGAGAAACCAAGCAGAATACGACCTGCTTCAGGTTTCGCTACGTCACAAAGGGAAGAGGGGAGGCAGTGCCTCATGCCCATCTTGGCTACACCACTCCCTGATTGTTGGATGAGTCTAGAGTGAGAATAAACAAGTGTGATGGCCGGTTAACGTAGTTGGTAAGCACACGCTATCCAGCGCAGGGCCGCAACCAGGGAGGTGCGGGGGGCTGACCCCCCCTGAAAAAAAATTTGCCCCCCCTACAAAAATTAGTTACCATAACACATGATACCGGTATAGGTAATTTGGCCCCCCCTAATATATTTTTCACCCCCCTAAGCATTTGCTTCTAGTTGCGGGCCAGATCCAGCGGCTCGCCATCGTTGCGCTGTTTCTTCAGAATTTTTTGTTGCCCACGCGTTGAGCTGCCGGTATAGACCCCGCCACTCGTTACACGCTTCGGCGTACTACCGCGAGTATATTGAAGATTTGATCTGTTGATTTTGGATTTGTTTGATTTTGTTTTGTATTTTCAGGGTTTAATCTTGATTGGTTGTATTTTGCTATCGAAATGTTAAAATGCTTGCACGGGAAAAGTTTTCGTGTCCGCTTTTTAGCTGTATTTTGCTTGTTTGTTATACTGGCGATATTATACATAACAGGGCAGTCTCTTGAGTTGACATTTAGTCACAACGAAACTTTAAAAAAGGTAGCGTTGTTACATCAAGATGTAAAGGACCCAGCAGTTCCTGCTTTAAAGAAACCCAGTTCCTATTCGCCTACGGGCTTGGGTGAATTCGGTATGAAAGTTGTATTAAAAAACTTAACCGCTATGGAAAAACAAGAACAGCAAAGGTTATTTGATGAATATGGAATCAATCATTTTCTTAGCAACAAAATTTCTTTACACCGAACCATAAAAGATCCGAGACCGCCACAGTGAGTGGAATAAATTTAGAAACTTGTATAGTGGTGATTCCATGTGAGGCTAAGAAGTGGGCTTTATACCCGAATTGAAATCACGTCTTTGCCTACGAAAAAACACTACCGTACCGGTACTTTTGTTATACCGTCAATCTCTGTGCTTATAAGAATATATTTCATGAGGCCTCCTACCCTTGGTAGGCTTTAGAAATACTGTATTTACTTATGTGGTGATGTGGTGACAAGTTTTTTTTCAGTGGTGATCCCTACTTTTGCAATTATGTCTGCGTATGAAATGGTGTTTAGGGATGTTGCTTAAAATTACAATACGTGTTCTTTACTTGCAAGAGTGGTCGTCTCTAGGATAGTCAGTGCCACGACTTTGCTTTTGTAAATTCTGGGCTTAATCGCGTCTTTTGGCATTTTTCTAAGCGCCATTTCTTCTCTGAAACCTGGAGCCAACTATTAATTATTGGCTTGCCCGTTATGACCGACCGGTTGGCGTAGGAATAGCGACATCGGTGCTGGTGGTCTTGTCGTTCGATTTTCAGGCGATAAAATCGGACGCGGTGTCGCCAATGGCTCGCCACCGCTGCGACGTTTCTTCGGTGCTGTTTATGTAAGCGCTAAGCTGCGTAGATAGGCCCCACCACTCCTTGCACGTTCTTCGGCGTAATACTGTGAGTCAGTATAATGAAAATTTGATTTTACTTTTACAGGTGCGCGAAAGAATTTGAATATTCGAAGCTTCCTTCTGCCTCCGTGATCATAGTTTTTTACAACGAAGGCTGGTCCACTTTACTCCGCACTATCTACAGTGTCCTTCACAATACTCCTGATGTTTTATTGAATGAAGTTATTTTAGTGGATGATTACAGCAACAAACGTAAGTAGATTTTTTTTGAGATTTGTCCTTCAAATAAGTCCTCAGTAAAATAAGCACCTCAGAAAAATGCTATTGTATAATTATTTGTTACATGGCACTTGCTATCTCCGAAGTCCGTACGATGCACTGGTTACTGCATAAAATTAAGCAACGGTCAGGTAAGATACAAACAAAACAATCACGTTCAAATGCGCGTACAGTACAGTAGTACTTTTTTCCTGCAGCAACGTTTGCTTTTTGTTTCTCTCTTAAGCTTTTTCAATGTTTTTCATCTTGTTTTCACTTTTCAATTCCTGTGTAAAATAAAGACCCTTACTATCAAACGCATCGAAACACTTTTCCACACCTAGATTAGGCCTGCACCTAGGACACTTTTAACGTGTATGCGTATGTACAGTAGTTGCATATTTATCCTATTACGAGAAAGCGATCGAAGCGATATAACAAGCTCGCTTAGGAGTTGCCGGCGATCTTTCTGCCAAGGGGAATCCCCGCTAAGTGCCTTTCCTACACCGCAACAAGTAAACTTGCCGGCTTGTTTTCCACACTGTCCATTTAATGCTGAGCGTCAACCATGGAAGTTATGAATACCAATTTTAAAGTCACGAAGTTATTGGTTTGACCCGACTTGGAATGAAACCAGTCTACAGCTCCAGAGGCAGACGCTCTTACCACATGGCCATCTGAGTTGTTAACTTTTAGATTACACCCAAGACACTTTTAACACCGCTAGATTATACCAAGAACATTTTTGCCTATTTAAATTACACGTTGACTTGCGACTTTGCGCGAAAGTGTAATCATGTTAAAGAGTCATGTTCAAGAAAACTTCGCCTTTATTCAGCGAACCACTGTAAAAGAACTAGGTATTTCAAAAGTAATCACATTGCATGGATTTTTTTTCTTTTGATTTTGGGCATGGCACTAACTAGATGAAAAAAAATTTGCTCTTTTTGCCTCTATAGTTTCGAGACTGTGGTTCTCCTTAATCTGAATAAGGAATTAGCGTTTAGTTATCTAAGCTTAGTATTAGCTTCGTGATACTGGGATCGGAAGTATTTGAATGAACAATAGCCAAAGGTATTGAATGACAGTAGAAGTGCTGAGAACTGAGATGATGGAGCTTCTATACATTGTTCTTTACCGTTTGATATACGAGTTCTTCCTTTTTATCAATTGCTCTATGCATTCGTTTGTGCATGGGCAACTTGTACGCGCTTTTCCTCAATCGCATATGAAAGAGGCTAAGACGTGAAAAAGCTTCGTTTTTGAGTTTTGCCAATTTACAATGCACTGTAGAGAGTAGCTTAAATTGTGAAGTGATTACTCTGTCGACATGTTCATTTTTAGGGGGTATTCTGCATCCTAATGAAACTTTTGATGTCATGATCACCTTTTTTAATTATGGTGTGAAAAATAAGACCATTTTTTTGTCTCACCGAAACGAACATTGTTGTTGCCCATTCTTGCTGGTTTTGTGCTGTTTCTGAAACTCAATATTTATTAATTTTACATTTTTCTGGTTACTCAATTACTGGTGAACTGTGGCATTCTTAAAATCGTGATGCCTTCTTAGTTCTTAGTATTTTAGACCGGTATTTATCTCATCTTGTAAATAAACTGTCTTAATGCTATAATGTGATATTTTTATAAGCCAAAAGTTAGCTCACTTTGTTGCCAATATCTTACCTTGATTGCTTTTTTTTTTTTCAGCTCATTTGAAGTCGCCTCTTGAAAATGTAGTCGCCAAGTTACCGAAAACTCGTTTGTATCGAACAAAAAGAAGAGACGGAATTGTCAGGTCCAGGCTGTTTGGGTTATCTCACGCAAAAGGTAGGAAATGGATCGTATTTGGCTGGTGGTAAAAGTTCTCAGCAGTTTTTAAAATTATGCTGTACCATGTGCTGAAATATTTATTTTGTTTATGGCAAATTTAAACTGATGAGGCATAGGAATGCCACTCTGTTCCTTATCCGCATCAACCCACCCTTTTGCGTACGTTTTAAGCAAGTAGGAAATAAAACATGGAGATTTATCAAAAGCGTGGCCATTTCACCCGAAATTACCCAATGCATGCTTGCGCTTTTGCGTTTGTGCTACAAATTGTAACCTTAGCGCTGACATTCGCTGTGGTTTCTGGGCTCTGCATGCGCAGACATAGTGCCTGCCATGTCCCCCGCTTTTTCTTTGGCGAACGAGTCTGGCAGATAGTTTTTTTGCAGGTTCTTGTAACTGATATAATTACAAACCACCAGCAAAAAATCCTTCTCGGGCGTATATTGCCTTGAGCAAATGTCGGACACACCAACTGTACTGATGAGGTCTGAAAGGTCGAAACAGTGTTCACTGCCTGCAATGCAGTAATGATATTTTGCATTATACTTTTACTTTGCTTTGCACAGCCCCCCTCCCTTGAATAAACCTATAACTGCGCATGGAACAGGTCGCCTCATGCTCATCTTATTAGTTGAACTACTTTTTAACGATACAGGTAAAGCAGGTTATGATCTGAAAATGCTAAGCTGAATCATGAGCGGCCAAAAGAATTGAAGCACAATGTCCGTTATACCTTGCGATAAAATTCTGCTGTTTAATTTTCCTCTGTCAGCTAACCGTTTTCGGCGGTTTGGAAATGTTTAGTGGTGTTAAAAGACGTTGATAGTTTACTCGACGAAATGTTACGACGTCTGTAAGCTATCATTACGAGCGGTTTATTATAAGTGGTTTGAGATTGTGGCTCTTTTGGAATGAGCTCGTAAATAGTCTATATGAAGTGATACAGTACAACTCATTTGGCTGAAGTTAAAACTTAAATTGGCCTAGTTTCCGTTTTTAATTGCGAGTTTGCAATTTTACATGTTAGCTGTGCGTATGGTCTGTGTTGGTGCACGAAGATTTGTTTCAGTGCTGTATTTTGCTTTTTCGGTCACGATGTTTGTAAATCGTTCGACGTCAAAGGAAGGTGCTGGCTATTAGGTTTGCTATAGCCCTAGGTGTTTTCGTGCTGATGGCATTGCCTTGGTATTGCCAATAAATGCCTCGATAGATCAAGCCAAGCTGCTGGTCTATTGCTGTGTACAATGATTTATGCATTAAACTTCCGAAAAGATTGGCTCCATTGTTTTGATTTATTTTCAAATATCGTCAATCAATCATGCTTTAATATTGCTTTCTTTGCGAATAAGGGCGAAAGAAACAGATTGACTTTGCACTACGGCACAACTTGTAAACCTGGCGCAAAAGATGTTAATAGTGCACCCGTACGCAGATGATGTTAATTTCGCTGATGCTTAGCAGCTGATACAGCCGAAATAAAATTCACTCTAGCGCAGGGGTGGGCAAGCTTTTCACACGAAGGGCCAGATTTGGAAAAACTGTTGAAGCCGCAGGCCGCACGCTGATTGGAAAACAAGGTGAAGACCTTTTCTTTTTTGGAGATCACGGTCCGCGTACGAATGTGATCTCCAAAATAAAAGGTTTTCACCTCGTTTTTCTCGTTTTTTATTCCAATTTTGCACAGTTGAGGCTTATTTTTTTGAAAATCACTGCCATCCATGATTTTTAAAGGAAAGAAAAGGTTTTCCACTCAATTCGCGGTGGAAGTTTAAGTTTGTGCTAAGTGCCGACGGGCCAGAGTAAAAGGACCAGCGGGCCGTAGTTTGCCCATGTCTGCTCTTGCGCTATAAGACCTCACTAACACTTGAGCGCTGCAGACAACTTATGTGTTATGTCAATGTACTTGCTTCCCAAGCAAAAGATTGAAGCAGCGTGCGAAAGCTATAGTGTCTTATATGGCTCTCCACCGCTGCAACATTTCTTCGGTGATATGTTGTCAAGACGCTGAGTCGCGAAGGCGGTGGGCCCAGCCACTCGATACATGCTTTGACGTAAAATCGCGAGTATAGTGAAGATTTGATTTGATGATTATGTTTGTATAGGCGAAGTAATCGCTTATGTGGATTGTCACTGCGAATGTACAGTAGGTTGGTTGGAGCCGCTGCTAGTTTCAATCGTGGAAAATAACGCGACATTGGCTGTGCCTGTAACTGATGATGTCGATTCCGAAACGTTTGAGTAAGTTTGCTGTCTCCATAAATGAATAGCGGCCCATTACCAATAGTGGCCCATTACCAATAAATGACTGAACGTGTTAGTGGACTTACAAGACGAACAACACACATACACTCTACTTTCCCTTGTGCCGAGCGTCTAGCGGGGAAGTTGCAAATACTATTTTTGAAGTCTTTGCGTCCCGACCGGGAGTAGAAGCTCAGTTTCCTGCCTATCGGACGATCTTCATTCGCGGTAGGCTCTATTCGTAAAAATTGTTTTGTTTTTGTAAACGCAGAACTTTTTTTAGCTATTAAGTTTAGTGTTAACTAGTAAGTTAGAGAGACAAGGTCCCTGGGCTCGAACCTGAGTCTACCTGATGAGCGGTCAAACCGGGAAACTAGTAGAATCGGTTTTTACAGCGTTTAATTGTAAATTTTCTAAAGCCTACCATGATATCTTTTCATGTTCACACACAGTCATTACCAAAATTTTAGAGCCACCTAGGCAAAAAACACATTTTTGCTTGTTTTTTTCAAATGTGTTTTTAATTCACTTCTTGTGTTCATTAGCTTTTGTTTCTTTTTTGCTCAATGTTACATGACTCTTAATTTGGCCCAAAAAAGTGGGCTAACTAACCTAACTCTTGTTTTCGGATGATCTAGAGAAGAGGTTAGAGGGAATTATAGCCATCATTCAGAGAGGTATTCTGGGTGAAAAAGTATCCTTGAGCATTGCTCATTGGCCAAAAATTGTTATCAGACATTCCACTTCCGTTTTTCGCGACTGATTTTCCGTTGCTGCCGTTTCCGCATCAAGTGTGAATGAGGCATAAAAATTTTTGGCCACTGAGCAATGCTCAAGGATGCTTTTTTACTCATAATACCTCTCTGAATGATAGCTATAATTCCCTCTAACCTCTTCTTTAAATCACCCTAAAACAAGAGCTAGGTTAGTTAGCCCACTTTTTGAGACCAAATTAAGAGTCATGTAACATTGAGCAAAAAAGAAAAAAAACTAACAACACAAGAAGTGAATTAAGAACGTATTTGAGAACAACAAGCAAAACGTGTTTTTGCCTGGGTGGCTCTATAATTTTGGTAATGACTGTATGTATTTAGACTTACATTGGCTCCGCATATTTCAATATTAAGGTTAGGTAACCAACTTGCTTTGTAGATATTATTATGGCTGGTACGAGCCTAGTATTGGTGGTTTTACCTGGGATATGTTTTTCCACTGGAGACCAATGTCCCCTCAGCAAAAAGCAAAACGCAAGAATTACGCAGAACCAATTCGCACTCCGACTATATCAGGCGGACTTTTTGCGATCAATAGGAAATATTTTCTTGAAATTGGAACCTATGATAAAGGAATGGATGTGTGGGGCGGAGAGAATGTGGAAATATCATTCAGAGTAAAGATATTAAAAACAACCACATGTCCAACTTTCGTGGGCTTTAGGCCCGCGATTCTTGGTCCTATTTTCTGCATCTTCATCAATTTTTTGATGACATATTCATTTTTTAGAATACAATAAATATGGGACGAAAATAGCTTAAGGAGGAAAAATATAGCCGCTGTAAATCTCAAAACTGGACGTTTCGACAACATAAATTCAGCTGTCATCATCGGCAGTGTGTGCAAGGCAGTACAAAACTGTAAGAACTAGAATTTACAATTCTGACTACAAGTAATAGCATAGCCCAGGCAACAAGTCAAAATAAGTTGTATAATTATAACGTCATAAACCAAAAGCTATTAAAAAGACTGACGGAGTTAAATTAACAATTAAATAAGTAAAGAGGAGCGGATTTGGAGTCAACGTTACGCAATGGCTAATATTTTTGAATGAAAAGTGACTCAAAAATTAATAAGTAGGCAGAATCACCAGTTTGGATAAATTCGTGGTGTGCCGACACTTATCGGACAATCCTGATCATAAAATGGACTTTGCCAAACCGGACATTCTTAGTAGGGTTGGTGATTCTGCACGCTTATTAATTTTTGAGTCACTTTTCATTCAAAAATATTAGCCATTGCTTAACGTTGACTCCAAATCCGCTCCTCTCTACTTATTTAATTGTTAATTTAACTCCGTCAGTTTTTTTATTAGCTTTTGGTTTGTGACGTTATAATTATACTACTTATTTTGACCTGTTGCCTGGGTTATGCTATTACTTGTAGTTAGAATTGTAAATTCTAGTTCTTACAGTTTTGTACTGCCTTGCATACACTGCTGATGATGACAGCTGAATTTGAGTAGTCGAAACGTCCAGTTTTGAGATTTACAGCGGTAAATTTTTCCTCCTTAAGTCATTTTTTTAAATTATCACATCAAAAAATTATGATGCAAAAGCTAGGACCAAAAAACAGCAGCCTCAATCCCACGAGAATCGGACATGTGGACTGAACAATTTCTACCAGAACTACGAAGCCGAAGCATTTTTAATGGAATTTGAGTTCTTTAATTATTCTTGTTCCAGTGCAGAAGTTTCCACCGAACTCATGTTAGTTCTGGTACCTTTATCGAGTTTAGGCAAAGTTTCGAAATCATATCCAAGTTCAAGCTCGGGAATTTCGCCTATGGCGGTTATTCTACATGTTTCTTATGAAGGGACTCGTATGTTCGTTAAAATGCCTTTGGGGTCTATAGTCCAACAAAGTGAAAAACCACTGGTGTAGAATCAGCAGTATATCCATGTAGCCATCATGCATGAACTTACGTAGCCATCATGCATGAATTCTGTTGTGGATTTGGTGTTATTTTGTCAGCGACATAGCCTAGCGATACCGCGCGCAAATGACAGATTTTACGTGACGGGTTCGATTCACGGCTGTAGCCGATCACATTTGACATAATATAGCCTACAGCGGGTGGCTGCTGACTCAAAGAGCGCAAGCTCACTTTGCAGTCTCCTTCAATTACTGTTGAATTTTTAATTCAATATGATTTGAAAATAACCTCAGTTATTTATTTTAGACTTGGATGTGTGGAGGCAGAATTCTGGTTCACCCTTGTTCCCATATTGGTCATGTGTCAAGGAATTATAACACGTATTCACGTGACTCAGTCTGGAAAAACGTGCTCAGGGTGGCAGATGTTTGGCTTGATGAATACAAAACTATATTTAACTCGCACATGTCCAAAGCACATCTTAAAGTAAGCAGGAAAATTCGTTTTATTAGCTTTGATCCTCTGTGGAAAGTGCTTGTGCATTTGGTTATGGTAGATCTAGATATAACAAGGGTTCGAACGATGTACGAAGCGTTTGTATGAAATGTCAAAACAATCAATTTTGTGTGGTTCCTTAAAAAAAATCGGATTAGTCCGAACTATGGAAAAGACATTTTTGATAAATTTACGAGATACAATTGGGCGAAAACAAAATCGGATAAAATCTAAACCTTGTTTTTGTAAAGAATTTCAACTAATGGGTTAAACTTGAATGTAATCCACTGAGATCTTTGGTTCAATCGAACGTATTCACAAAAATAGGACTACTAGTGGGAATCAAACCCACACTCACACCGACTAGAGACTTGTCACCAGCCCAGTGGTTGCGTCGTGTCGTTATCGAAAACACGGCCTTAAACCATTCGACCATCGAACCGAATTTCTCGTATAAACCCTACGTTAAACCTGCTATTTATGAAGTTATATTGTTCTTGAACTGATAAAGAAACTAAAGCATTGAAGAAGTTTGTAATGCCGGGCAACGAAAATTTATTAATATTTAACTCACGCCATTGAACTAAGATGCCACAACATTGCTATCGGTGCATTTGCACTGAAAGGTTTTAGTTATCTCGGGAGTTAGTTTTAGCAACCAAAATTGATTGTAGTGAAATTTTTGTAAAAAATTTTGATATAACGAAAATTTCAGATCAATTACGGCGATGTATCGGAGAGGAAAAAGCTTCGCGAAAGACTTCAATGTCATAACTTTAAATGGTATCTAGATAATGTCTTTCCTGAAAAATACATTCCTGAAAACAGAGAAGGACAGTTTGGAGTTGTAAGTAAATCATATTTACCTGTATCTAACTTCGGAATACGATAAATATGGGACGAAAATAGCTCGAGGGAGAAAAAGAAAGCGACAGTAAATCTTAAAACTGGGCGTTTCATCAACATAGATTTAGCTGTCATTATCAGCAGTGTAAACAAGACTTTACATAACTAAAAGAGAATGCAGCACAAAACTGAAAGAATCTCATTCAGTTTTAAGAGAAAACTGAAAGAAAATCTCTTTCGGTTTTGTACTGGTTTACTTACACTGCTGATGGTGACAGCTGAATCTATGTTGTCGAAACGTCCAGTTTTGAGAATTACTTAGGCTTTTCTTTCCTCCATATCCTAGTTGTTTTCGTAATTTGTATATATTTTACCACATACCCACAGTCTTTTTCCCTAGGTGCATTAAATCGTGTCAAATTTTATAAATAGTGATATCTTCAAGATCTATAGTTTACTGTAGAAGATACTATTGCTTAGTGATCCCATACCTTATACCGTAAGTTACTTGAATAAGTGTAAAGGCAAATAGAGTACTTATAGGCACACATGTTTGAGACTGCAAAACTGCTAATTAGCTTCAGCGGTGTACTTTGGCGACCACATTTGAATTTTTTTCTAGTTGATCCTTATCTCCGCTTAACATTGAACAACATTGGCGTTACCACATATTCTATTGTCTTGGATAGTATGTTGTATTTTAATTATTCAAGGTCTTTCGTAATTTTGTAGTTGTTAAATTTACACTATCCAATTGTACATGGTGTATCAGTTACACGCCTGAAGGCGAGGCGACGTGTCGATCGGTCCTCTAAAGTTTTACAGTGACTGCCCACACGGCATTGCTGCTGTACCAAAATAAAAACGTTATCGCCGAGGTTTTGCAATAATTGTTCCTGATATCTTTGAAATGCTTATGCCATTTTCTGCTCTTCCGTGTCGTTAACAATTTTTAACCGTCGCCGGTGGTCACTGGTCAGCCAAGACGGCAAAGTATAGCCTAGAGGAAATATTTTTTAGCTGTCCTATCATGATGAAAAATTGACCAATGTATTTATATTCAGGTCGAAAGTGTTTCTCATAAAGGTTTTTGTCTGGATGTATCGGGAACATCGGTATCTGTTTATCAATGTCATGGCTTAAAACATCAGGTAACATGGCAGCAGTCAATAAGCTAATTGTTGCATGATACACTAAGTGTAAAGGCATATCCATGCTTATTCAGTAACCCATTTTCCCGCATATTTTACGTTTTTCGGTTTAAGTCTGAAAGCCGAATAGCTCTTGAAAACAGAAACAAAGAAACTCACGGTCTTATAGATCAGCTGTATTGTTGCTTTTTCAACATATTTTTTTGTTCAGTGCACCCTGCTAATACGCGCGCACGTTGCAAATCCTATTCCTACGTGACGGGTTCGATTCACGGCTGGAGCCGATCGCATTTGACATACAGTATATACTGGGTGGCTGCTGACTGGAAAAGCGCAAGCTCACTTCGCAGTCCACTTCAACTTGGCTACTGTTGAATTTGCAGTTCAATATGATTTGAAAATAGCCTGTTAATAAAGCGTCTGATTTTCTTTACAAAGCTTACAATTTTGCAGTTATTTGAACTAAACTCTCTTCGTCAATTGAGAAACAATGAAGATAGCTGTGTTGCGCCAATAGAATCCAAAGTAGCGATAAAAACATGTCCTGAAAAATACGATCCCACTCCGCCATCAATAAGATGGCGACACACACAGGTGAATGAATTATTATTTTCCTATCAGCTTGAAATGAATTATTATCTTATAGGTGCAGCGGCCGTGCCAATTCTTATTCTTTTTTTACCAGTAACACTGCAACCTACTAGTGTCATAAGTACGTTTTTAACATATATCCATCTGTCTACTACACCAACATGGGGTAATCACACTAAATTCCTTTCCCAACGGCACAACAAGTAATTTTGCCGGCTTGTTCTCCACACTGTCCCTTTAATGCTGAGCGTCAAGTATGGAAGCTGTGAATACCAATTTCACCGTGATTGGTTTGACTCGGCTCGGAATCAAACCCAAGTCTACAGCTCCAGAAGCGGACGCTCTTACCATTCGGATATCCGAGCTGGTGATGACCGAAAGTAAAAATTCTCTATTACTTCTACTAAAATCAGGAGCGAAGAGAGTGGGAAATTGGGGGAGGTACAAATTACAATAGGCCAAAAATTACATTACTACGGTATTGTAAATATGAATCAGATTAGGTTTTGTTTGAAAAAATTGTGGCAGTGCTTCGGTGCTAGGGAACGACTGAGGCGACGATTTTGGCCTGGGCCGGAGCTCCAACCGGGGTCGGGGTATTGCGCCTGCCCTGACCGGAACCGGGATTTATACAATGCTTTATATTGTGTCTAGAATAGCCTACGTAGCTAAGTAAGCTACTTGCGTCTTCACTCCTCATGTAAATGCCGTCAGTGGTGTTTCGTGATGCTTTCATTCACGTAATGCTTTCACAATTGTTATCGTAATGTTTTCGTAATTGTGCACGCTTTTCATTGAGTTTTTCGTCAGTGCTTGACGAACCTCAAAAACGGCTTTTGAGGATGCTCGTCCTTTATTTTTACGCACCAACGCATTTTTCATATAAAATATAAAAATCTTCATGTAAAAATTAAGATATGATTTATATATTCGTTGTATGAGACCACCCCAATTTTTAAGGGTGGGTTTTTGCACTTTAGAGGTCTTTTTATACTCTAAAATATACGGTAGATAAATTTGAATTTTAACTTCGGCCCCGGCCAATTTTTATGACCCCCCCTGGCCGGGGCCGGACCGAAGTAAAAAGTGGCATCCCGGCTGGGGCCGGGGCCCCGGTCGATCCCTACGCGATACTCCACCTGGCTGGGCCACTATTTTAAATTGAAATGCTAAATTGCTGCTTTAGCTTTTTTGGGTTTAAATTACATGTTGAATAAGCTAAGACCACAAGAATGAAAAAGGAATGCAATATTTTGTTGGACTGAGTTTGTGGAGCGGTAGAGTAATGACTGTTACAGTTTAAGTTATGTTTTTCTTATGATTATGGCGGCTGTTCATTGAGCTTTTTTACTTGTTTAAACTATCAATATTGTTTTGAACACCACACATCGACTCTTGACTGAAACTGTAGTAAATAATATCTTCTGTTTATGCATAGTTCTTTGATTTGGGCTCTTTGACAGCGGTGAAAAAATGATGGTACATCCCTCGAATGTAAAATCTTTGAAACGCTTTAAATTGGTTTTAAAAGATATGCAACTTAGTAAACTTTATGTTCCTCTAATGAGGCTTAAATGAGTCAAAACGGTATACGCCGAGAAAAAGGAGATGGAATACGTAGCTTCAAGCAGTACTGTAAGTCTAAATCTAAAACTTGACATCTGCACACCCTGAATATCAGTTGGAGGATTAGGCTGCAGTACGATTGAAACGGAGACCAACCTACGAGAGAATATTATTTGTCAGCGCCATGGTCTTGTGGAGTGGAAGTGCGGCTGGGCACAGTTTTTCGAACTGGTACGATTCACGGCTAGAGCCCATTGGATGTGACATAATATACTGAGTGACTGCCGACTCGAAAATCCAAACACTCTTTGCAAGCTCCCTCGAGTTGTGTAGTGTTGGCAGAATCGAAAATCAATTCTAAAAATAGAGATTATTTGTTGGCTACAATACAGCAGGAAGCAACAGTTTTGATTTTTTTTTACTTAGATCCAGTGTTTTGTGTTAATCGTGTGTTCATTTTAGGATGGATTGCTTCAAAATGAAGGAACACAGCTTTGCATGAATGTACTACAAACGAAAGACCAGTTTAATTACGACTTACAATTAAGAAGGTGCAACAAAAAAGATTCTAATCAGTATTGGATGTTTAATCGCGTGTAAGATGACGAAGAAAGCATAAGAGAAGGGAAGTTAAGGTTAACCGAAGAACACTCCATTCGAAGGGTGATTCGTGTTTTCAGAGTTTGAAGAGATGTTTTTTTTTTGGCGAGGCTGTTTTCAGCAATATGTAGCAGTGCCCCACATCTTGGAAGTCTTGACTAGGCCTCAGCAAACGCTTCGAACTAAAAGCAGGCTGTGTTGCCTAAATATGTGCTAGTTCTCCTTCACGTTTTTACTACGTTTGAAGATATATTTTACACATTATCGCATATATGCATTACGCAACGAATCGTTTTGCGCATAGGTAGAAAAAATTTCAATCTGCCAGGAATAGCCACCCTCATTTCGTGCGAAAATCCTCTGAATAAAAATTGAAATGTTTGCAGCTTTTTTCAAGTAAAATGAAATTGCTCTTTGTATAGAACTCCTAATTATTCCACACGATCTTGGGATTCATATTTTTTTTATCTGACAACCGAAGTTTCTTTTAAGTGTTGACTAATTAGGCTTGCTGGTACTCTTTTCGATTAGCTAATCGTACTTCATGCCAGCTGCTCAGTGTCAGTATATTCGCCATTCGGCCTACGGGCGCAAGCTTCATTGCAGCCCTTGATAAATGGTTTTATGTGATGTAGAATAGGGTTATCATATCTAATGGGGCAAAATCCATCTCAAATTTGCGTCTGTCGTGTTTACCAATTTTTGCTCGCAAAACATTATTTTATGGTTGGTTATCAGTTCATAGAACGAACCGCCCGTAGTTGCAGTGGCTGAACTATCGAAGTTTGCTTCCTGTTATTTTTTTGGTTCGCTTCCGAATCCTTGAAAACTGCTTCCTGTTGCTCAGACAAAACTAAATCTGCTTTGGTTTCCTCTTCCACTGTGACTCTTTGCACTGACAGTGTTCTTCAGTTTTTTTGCTGCCTAGGAACTTACAATCCAGTTTGGGAAATAGAGTTTTTATTTTTCCGTAACTGGTCTGTTGGTGTGATTGTTAAACACGTTATCGGTGCGGGAAAGTCTGTGGTTCGGTTCCCGGGGCGGTCGCATATTTCGGAATGGTTGCATAGAAAATTTTCACTTTGCTCCTGCTCTGCTCTCCAGCGATCTGATTGGTTAAGCTGTAGAGCATTTGCGAGGAGAGCGTTATGAGAATCATAGGGCTCAACCAAAATGAGTTTAAATAGAAAATTGAACACAGATGTGGCAACAGCATAGATGGGCAAGTTAATGCAAAACGTTAGCTTCGTTAACCACTACTTCGTTAACACAGTTACGTACCTCCGTTAACGTTAATTCGTTAAATTCAGCTCCAATTAACGGAAGTTAATTAAATTCGTTAAATCGTTAATTTTGACCTAAAACGGCATTTCTTTACAAAAAAAAAGCTTAAATCTTTTTAATATCAATGTTTGCATAAGCATTTAAGCAATTTTTCTGCATACAAGCAATGTGTTTTGTTGTTTTTGTCTCTTTTTTTGACCTCAGTGGTCGTATTTTGCTAGTTTATCGATGTCAAACTTAAGCAACAAGAAGAGAAATTACCGTTTACACAAATTTAACGCTAGTTATCAAGCATTAACGGAAGTTAATTTAGTCCGTTAATTTTAAAAAGCAATTTAACGAATTAACTAGTTAATGAAAAAGTTAGCTTCGTTGTTACCGATTAACGAAATTGTGCCCACCTCTGGGCAGCAGTGATGTGGTGAAGCGTTTTCTACGCTGGGCTGCAACTCATAAGGTTTAGGTTCGATGCTGCTCTAGGTTTATATTTTATTCTCAACAAACTTGGTTTCTTTAACGTGTAGTTTGAGATGGGGAATTTTTTCCTGCGTTTGTGTCCTTTGTGAAAGTACCCAAATGTTTTTGCAACGTAGAGCACTGCTGTTTTTGGTTTTCTGTTTGTGGTTTTTGCAGAAGTAAATTACTGTTAGAGTGTTGACTGTTGCTACATTCGAACCCGAGATTATTTGTGCTCCAGGTCTGTTATTGATCGACCTTTTATTGCGTTAGTACTAAGCTGATATGGAATTACTTGGCATTAATAAAATGAGAAAAGCTTGAAAGAGCGTGTGTTTTGACAAATGCAAAGTGAACAGCACAGTTGAATTACCATTATATCCAAATTTGTATCAAGCTCGCAAATATACAATATAGCTACATCTCGGCTACTTACATTGCAAAAAAGAATGTTTAGCAGCACATACGAAAAGCCAACTTGCTTGTCGAAAAGAAGTTAGCTAATATGCTTATTTAGCTGTAAAAGAAATGCTAAATTTAAGCCTACTTGCATAACCAAAAAAAGTGCTCAATAATCTTAAAACTAGAGCAAATTCAATCAATTTGGTAGCGTTTTAATATCAAAACTCGTACAATCTGTTTCTCGCTCACGCGGTCGTCCGGGAGTCTTATTCAAAATAAGAATCGTCCGGGAACTCTGATTCTCTTTGAATAAGACTTCCTGACGATCGCGTGAGCGAGAGAAACAGACTGTAGGAGTTATGTGATTAAATGTTACCGAAATAATTGAATTTTATTTAATGATTGTTTGCGACACCGAGCAGTGCAAGTACGACATGGACCGGGTGTACACTAACGCCTAGTGCACGAAAAGGGGTAACCGGTTATTATTTTTTTCGTCTTTTCAGACTCGTCAGGTGCACAACTACGAGAGCCAGAGCTAGCTCTAACTAAACCCAACAAAAATCGAAGCTTATATACGGTTTACTAATCGGAAGAGCGCGGTAAGACAGAAAGCGCTGGAGGTCCAGAACTTAATTACAAAATCCAGGATGCGTAAGCCACAGAATCACCTCGAAGCAAAAATTCGTCGTGGGCCAGAACACAATTACCGTAACTAAGACAACGAAGCACCATGCACGCGTGAAAAAGCAAATTTAGTTAACCGCAGAAATTGGAGTTGAAAATTTTCTACGAAGCGCCACAGAAACTCGTGAATAAGCACAACAAAAATAACTAGGGAAGCAATAGACGAAGCCGAAGAACACATTATTTTTAACATCTACAATATCAGTTATAAACCAAGAACTAAGTTCGTAACAAAGTTCGTAGCATAATCGAAAACCAGCAAAGCTCATGTTTCGTTTCATTGGCATGAACGTATGGAAACAGAAAGGCACAAGAACCTCCTATATAAAAGTAGGTTCAGTCCAGTGAGGCGAAGCGAGCCGGTCTCACTGTTTTTGACCGCCATTGCCTTGACGTTTCAACCGCTGGCGGCATTAACCAAAGTGGCCACCAATAGTTCAATGCACGAGAAACTCATCAGGCGAATAGCTGTGGACTCAGGTCGCAGAAAATAAACATTGTACTCTGAATTAGACAACATAGCAAGAGTGCTCAACGAGGAAGGCGGCGAGTGGTGCATTGTCCCACATTCTCGAAAAATGCTCACCTCCTCTCCTTCCCAGGGAGCTAATCATAATGATTGTTTGCGACACCGAGCAATGCAAGCACGACATGGGCCGGGTGTAGCCTACACAAACGCTTAGTGTACAAAAAAGGGTAACCGGTTATCACTTTTTTCGTCCTTCCAGACTAATCAAGTGCACAACTACGAGAGCCAAAGCTAGCTCTAACTAAACCAACAAAAATCGAAGCTTATGTGGGCCTTACAGTTTGCTAATCAGAAGGACGCGGCAAGACAGAAAGCGCAAGCGATTAAAGCGCCATAACGAGATCGCTTGGCACTAGCTGGCTCCCTGTCTAAAATAATTCCCAAATACTTAGCTTTCTTAACCGTATTTATTCTTTCAGCAGCAGGAAACTGAAGAATAAAATTTACTGAAAGAGACCTAAGTTTCGGGGAAATCACTAAAGCATGAGATTTGGAAATATAGTACTACTATTTAAGGAAGCTAAATATTTGGGAATAATTTTGGATAAACGATTAAACTTTGCCGATCACATCAAAAATATTGAAACCAAAGCTGCTTGCTCAGTCGGAATCCTAAGTAATTTAAGTAATTATCTACCTAATTCAGCTATGTTGCAATTATATTATTCTCTTGTACATCCAAATTTGCTGTGTGGTCCCCCTTAGAGCTTTTCTTATTTCTCAATCAGCTTCAAATTAGTTCTGCCAAAAAAAAAAAAAATATGCCTAAAAAAATGTGGAAATTATGCCCCCCCCCCCTTTTAAAATTTCTCGCTAAGCCACTGCCTCCAGTGATTGGAAATTTGGAATGCTAGTGCTGCTCCTTTGTTTTATAATACAAATGTGTTGCCATTTTCTGAATTGATTGAATTTGAAATTGCAAAAATCCTATTTAACTACAACAATGATTGTTTGCCTCCTTCGTTTGATCATTATTTTACTTTTGCTAAAAATTTCCATTCTCGTATGACTAGATTTTTCTCTCAGGAACAAATGGTTATTCCTTTATAAAAAACAAATCGTTTGCAAACATCGATTAAATATGTTGGCCCCAAAATCTAGAATTCAATTTCTTTGGATGTTCGTAAATTCTCATTTAATCGATTCAACAAATGTTATAAAAATCTGTAAATGAATTCTCCCTAGAATGAATATTGAACATGAATACTCTCTTGCGCTTGTGCTACCCGATTATCGGTATTTACTCAGAAACTCAAGTCTAAATCCGGTCTGTAAAAAAACTTCAAAATTCAAATCCGGTGAAATTACTTTAATCCGGTCCAAAAAAATTCTAATCCAAATCCGTGGACATCTCTGCAGTGCTACGTCAAAAACCATCGGCAAAAAGTGATTTCTGCCGAGTCAGATTGGATGCGTTTGGTCGTAATCCAACGCTTAACCATTGTAAGTTCATTATTACACAAAATTTCCCATTGACCCAGATTGCTAGAAGAGTATGGTAACAGGGTATCATCTGTAAACAAACGCGGTTCTCATAATAGTGCATTATGTAGGTCATTATTATATAGCAGGAAGAGTGTAGGTCCTAATACTGATCTCTATGGAACTCTTGATTTTATTTCCCGCATTGGCGAGATTTTATCATCAATAAAAACATATTGCTTTCGATTTAATAAATAGCTTTCAAATATCTGGTGGCTGACTCCACGTATCCCATAGTGAGACAACTTTTTCAATAACATGGTGTGATTAATCGAATCCAAAGCTTTTTTAATGTCTAATGCAATAGCGCAAGTGTATAGTTTGTTATGAATATTTTCATAGCTTTCTGTTACAACATCAATTAAAGGAAGTGTGGTTGATATGCTTTTCACGAAAACCACTTTGCTTCTCATATAAGATTTTGTTTTTGTTTAAAAAAACTAATTCATCTTGATTTTATCAATTTTTCAATAATTTTTGAAAAAAGTGAAGTGCGAGCTTGAGCTTCTTGTTTCGATAATTTGATTTCCAGAAATCGCTTGACTTGAAGACCTCGCGTCCCTTCGCGGCTCTCTGTGATATCACCAATCTTTTATGCTCATTGTTAAATTGGTTGGTGTTGTTATCGTGATTTTGACGAAATAAAAATGTGATTAATTGATTGTAATGGAAACTCGAATAAAAACCCAAAAAAACGCTAGCATACCTTTTTTAGGTACCACATGAAACCAAGTGGAAACCGAAAACTTACATCGACCAGATCACGAAATGGTACGTGACAGAAGTTTTTTCTGCTGCTTTGCCCCCGACAGAAGCCCCCAAGTTCAAGTGATGACGTCACAAAGGTATGCTAGCGTACCTTAGCTGTCAATAATGGCGCGAAAACGCAGTCAGCTAGCAGCTAAAAATTATCAGCTATCCAGCTAGCTCAAAAACGACTCGTAAAACTTTCACTTAATTCAGCCTCCTCAAAGCCATTGTTGCGGCATCCTTGTTTTCGGCCGCTAGCAATGTTTCAATGACAGAAATTTCCGCGTACCCCTTAAAGCTGCTTAATTGTAATCAAGGCAAGCATTTGAAATAGACTTTTGGGTCTTTCTCAAATTTTTAGTCTGTCGAAGCACAGAAGTGAACTGAAAAGGATCGATTTTTTGACACGCACACAATCCACAAGTCTGACTCAACTCAATCAGATTCAAAATCTTCATTATACTGGCGGTATTACGCCGAAGCGTGTAACGAGTGGCGGGACCTATCTCCGCGACTTGACACCTGGGCAACACAGCTTCGAAGAAACGCCGCAGCGGTAGCGAGCCGTTGACGACACTAAGTCCGATTTGACCGGTCCGGGAATCGAACCTCTGGAACGACAACATTGTCGTAAAAACCTATAGACAACGAGCTGGTTACCCTTTTCTCAAAAGCTTTCAAAATCGGAAATGCTTAAAAACAGTTCTTCAACTCTGTACCACTCAACATATAATGCCAACAACATTTATTAAAATTGCCGAGGGTCACAAGAACAGCAAATGACAAATTTAAAAAAGTAGCCATCTTTGTTTCTGTAAATAAGATTGAGCACTTCCTCCATTATTACGTAATGAAATCATCAATACTTGTTAAAATAAATATTTTTTCAAGTAAAATCACTTTTTTCATTTGTCATTTGACTGCCTTTTCCTCCTTAGGGAGCAAGGATGATGTTATTGTCGAGAAATTCCAAGAAGTTTGCCACTTTCGTGTACACTCCAAGCACATATTCCCGACATTCGCCTAGATGTGTGCCAAATGACACGATGCCATTGAGTAGCCATCGGCGAGTGGGCCTATCTCTCCACATCAAAGGTCCTCCTGAATCACCATCGCACGAATCCCGAGCTAAATCGCTGCATATCCAAAGAGATTATTGTTATGCCGTCTTTCTGAAGGCATTTTTGATTCGTAATAAGAACATTAAACTTAATTGCATCCACACCGTTTGGAGAAAGTTAAATATTTTCAGTGTTGTCATTCAAGAAGTTTTGTATCTTTTACTGGACCAATATTTCAGCAGACACAAATCTTCCGTGTTTCTTGTTACCGCACATGGTTTCGGCTTTAAACACGAGGAACATCTGCCCTATTCACTAGATAGGCTCTTATATTACCAACTAATCTCTAATGTGAAAAAAAAAGAGGTCAGTGATTGACATTTGTCACAAATAATGATGTCATTGATGACGTAGAGGTGTATTTGGAGGTCTAAGCCACAAAGTTCAACGAAAAAGGGATCCCTTTGGTTTTAAGACCGTTGAAGTGAGTAAGCTTGCCGAGAAACTATGTTGAAAGCATGTTTATCAATTTGACATGGGAATATTTTAGGTCAGGTCACGTATTTTCCAATCACCCTGGTTTCTGCTCTTAACTTATGTCATAACTTAAACCAAAATTAACAGCATGCACTTATAAGAAAGAGAGAATAAAACTTCAAGAAAAGAAAAAAATGAAGTTATAAACTTTCTGCCACGTTTTTCGTCAGCTTTTTTCCAGGGACCTGATGATCGCTTTTTTTAGGTGAAACATAGCTAAGTGTAGTGGCTAAAGTGTATGCGGTGAGTTTGAAGCTAAACAATTAGATTAAGTAGTAGCTCTGGCTTTTGTGGTCATGCAACGATTTCTGCAACAAAAATTGACAAGCTTCAGTTGTAACGTACAAGATGTGATATTTATTTAATAATGACAGTTTTTTAGGGTATGTGTACTTACAGAAAACCTGCGCAGAACTGGTTGTTGGTGATAGTTACATGTTGAAAAGCTCTATGCTCTCGACTTTGCTGTTGGTACACTTGCAGGCAGTAAGAGCTGTTCACAAAAGGAACTCGTACAAGCCTCATGATACGTGCTGTTCGGTTCAATTCTGCAAAAAGAACGTACAAATTTTATGCTATTGTACGGATGTTGCCATCAGCTTAATTTATTACTATGGCAATCTCCACCTAGGTTTTTTAGGTAATTTTTCACTCATAGTCCAATAGAAATTTGAAATAACTAAACAAAAATAAGCATTTCGATCATTTGATTCAAAATGACGAATAAAATTGACAATGGTTTAAGTATACATCAAAACATCTCAAAAACATTGAAGTGTTTCAAATATTACTGGCTCTTATTTTTGTAATTAAAGCTACTACTGTTGTTTTGTTTCATTTTGTTTCATTATTTAGGTACAGCAGTCTTGCTTGTTCTTAAAGTTAACGAAACCACCATATCGTTTTGTAGCTGTTTTGTTACCTTTAGTCCTGCTAGTGTTTATGTTTCTGTTGTTCATTTGTTCTATGGTCACAAATAAAGAAAGCCAGAAAAATCATTACGGAAAACAGCAGGCATGAAGCAGTATGATACCTAATGTTACGATTATATTAGTGGTAAATTGTTTAATGAAAGTTTTTGGTTCGGTTATTCAACCGGCAGGTAACTCAGCTTATACACGGGCTATCCGTGCGGAAGGTTTGAGGTTCGATTTCGGACTGGTCAAATCGGCGCAGTGTCGCATTGGCTCTCCACCGCTGCGACGTTTCTTCTGAGCTGCGTAGCCCAGGGGCTAAGCTGCGAAGAGGGCTCCCGCCACTCGTTACACGCCTCAGGGTAATACCGCGAGCATAATGAAGATTTGATTTTTGAAATCGGTTGTTTTGGACTTAATGCAACCGTGATAGCAACATGCGTTCACAAAAAACTGAGAATTTACAACATTCACCAGATTTTAATTTTTTGTTTATACTGTCATTTTTATGCACGGTTTTTATCGTGCGGACAAGATAAATTTATAGCTTTAAACACTTGTTGCAGCATCGGAGTTTTTGTGTTGACTGCAGTTTCACATATAAATTTGAAGCAAAGAAAACGCGAAAAACCAAAGAAATTCTTTGCGTCATTTCTTGATTCACGCAAGTTTGCCGCTTGTATTCTTACCTGTAAGCCCCCAGCCAGCTACTACACCCTTTTTGGAATCAGTTTCAGGAAGATTTATTTCAAGTGGAGTGCGCGGTATGCATATCGGACGAACCTTTGGATAAAAAGAGCTTGATAAGTTTTCGCTTTATGAAGACCACAAAAACTATGTACGCTGTTTTTTTGCATTTGATTTTTCACTATTTTAACAGCTCAGATAGCATAGTGGTAATAGCGTCTGCCTTTGGTACTGTGGGACCGGGTTTGATTCCAAGTCGGGTCGAGCCAATGACTTAAATGTTGGCATTTACAGCTTCCATGCTTGACGTTCAGCATTAAAAAGACGGTGTGGTGCAAGCCGGCAAATTTACCAATTGTGCTGTAGGGAAAGATACTTAGCGGGATTTCCCCATTTTAGAGTGTCAGACAAGTGACGGCAACTTCCAAGCGAGATGCTGTATCACTTTGATCGCTCTCTCGTGACAAAGGGATAAACAAGCAGCTAACTAACTTATGATTAGTTCTACGCATCGTAGGCTACGTTGTAAAGGTGAGCTCACATCCTCCTCTCGACAGGAACGTTTAAATACCAATTTAGCATTTTTTGTTTGTTTAGTTGTTACGTCATCACGCTGTAGTTGCGATGTAAAAATAAAACGAACCAAAAACTTTGCAAAGATATAAAAAAGTCTCATTCGGTGTAATTGCACACACACACACACACACACACACACACACATCTGTTCCCAATCACATTCCCATCATAAGTAATTGTAGGCCTGGTTCACCCTTACTTTTACAGGTAGTTGAAAGTAATGCTTGCAGGTACACGTACGTGCAGCTACTAATTCATAATATTGTTATTGATCAGATATCTTCTATTTTCTACTTTATTTATACTACGTTAAACGTTTGTTCAGACTTACATATCGACCAATTTGAGCAGTTGTGTTTAGTTTCAAAACTGCAATGTCACCGTCATATAAATTGCCAGGTGTTCGAAAATAAGCACTGGATTGTGCGGAACTGATCACGGAAAAAACCTCAAAAAGAAATAAAATTGTGTTATACGGTATGAAATCAAATATGATTATCAGGAATTTCTGTTTGAATAAGATAACACCTGAGGAGACGACTAGGACGAAACAGGCTTTGGTTTGTTCAGTGAGTTTATTAAATTGCAACACAATTGAGCTCTACAGTAACTAACATTAATTGTCAAGCACACTGCCAAAAGAGATGAAGCCTTACTTTGGCATATAATTAATGTTAAAAAAAAATTCTACATTGGAATAAAGCCGATGACGCCCAATTCAAAAAAAAAAACAGAATTTCTTAGATGTTGTTAGACAAATAACTAGGGGCGTATCTATACCCGATATCATGAGGTGGGCTCACGAATAAGTTTTCTCATGCTAAGATATACGATTTTTCAAGTAGGCCCATAGAATTAGAACGAGAAACACTTTTAAGCGGTATTGCATGCAGAAATCCAGAAGGGGTCAAGCGCATAGGGCCCCTTACCATGCGTTCACCAAAGTGAGTGATTTTGCGAATTTGTTAAAATGATAATTCACCCTCATGCATCTCACCTGCGCATGTGTTTGATTCTGTCGATCTGTCACACCCAGGTATACCGATAAAATAGAAGCGGGTATCCTGCAAAATACGACGTACAAGTCTGTATGCCTTAACAACATAATTAGCATAATTATGAGTAACTTAAAATTATCACTCTTAATTTTTTAACGTAGCGCAAAGAGTCAGCTGAAAGTGTAGAGCTGGAATTCTTGATGTAAGATCCATGGACTTTTAAAAGGTCCGCAAAGGTGTTTCAATGGGTCCGTTAAATATTAGGAAAATTTTGCGCGCCTATGGCCGTTAGCCGGATGTTTCTTATAAAGGGTCTCATAAATTTGGTTAAAATGTCTTAGGGGCCTGCAGTCCAAAAAAGTGAAAAACACTGGTTTAGAATTTAATGCTTCGGCTTACCTAATATGAATTTGGTGTCATTTAATTAAAACTCATAAATAACTTGCAGTAGCTTAGTTTTCAAAGTGCGGTATTGAAGATCTTAATTTGTTTTTTTGAAAACCAAAACCGCGATAAAGACCTAGATCTTCATTTGTTGAAAACTCAGCCCTAGTTGTAGTCAACGGCATTGGCACATATTTTGAAGAAGGCGTTGATGAACCCAGGATTGTTAAAGGGGGGCTCAATCCACTTAAAAATTTAAGCAACCGCAAGATAAATATTTTCAAACATTGGCCCCTTTCTGAAAAATTCAGGACCGTTCCAAGACGAAGTGGCCAGCCCCAACCTTATTAAACAGCTCAGATAGCCGAGTGGAAAGGGCGTTCTGGACCTGTAAACTCGCGTTTAATTCCGAGTCGGGTCAAACCAATGACTTTAAAATTGGTATTCACAGCTTCCCTGCTTGACGTTCAGCATCAAATAAACAGTGCGGAGAACAATCCAGCAAGTTTATTTGTTGTGCCGTTGGGAAAGGCACTTAGCGGGATTTTCCCACTTTGGTGTGGTAGACAGGTGGCCGGCAACTCCTAAGCGAGCTTGGTATAGCGCTATGATTGCTTTCTCGTGATAGGGAGATAAATATGCAACTAAATACAAAAATACAAATTATTTTTATATAATGCCCAACAAACAAATCAAAAATAAATAAAATTACCCATCGACACAATGTGCAGCAGTAACCACGTATTGTTCGTCAACCAGTGATCCTCCACAAAAGTACTGTTCAGCTTCCAGTCCTCCTCCTGAGAAAAAACGCCATTTTACATAAACAACTCTTATAGAAAAACAAGATTGACTGGAAGGTTGGAGTAATGGTTAAAGTCATCTTTATTGGCGCGGAAGGTCCTGGGTTCGACTCTTGGAAATCAAACCCAGGACTTTAAAAACCCAAGGGCTTTAAAAAAAAAGTTAAAAACCCAGGGGCTTTTAATCTACTCAACTGGGCATGTGGGCAGGGTAAGTGTCGCCAACGTTCCCTATCACTGCGATGTTTCTGCGGAGCTGTGTTGCCCAGGCGCTAAGGCTTCTGTATAATTCCGCTCGTAGCTTGTAATAAGATTTTTTGATCTGCAAGAGAACACCAAGTTGGCGGCTAGATTAACTTTCATCAGTAACATGTTTATCTTTTTATGAAAAAAAGTGATTTAAGCGCTACAATGAGCTCGGTTAGGATATGCCGGCCCTCTGTCTACCACTCTAGGATGGAAGAATACCGCTAAGTGCGTTCCCAACGATCCAACAAGCGAACTTGCCAGCTTATTCTCCAGACGGTCCCTTTAATGGTGAACCTCTAGCACGGAAGATGTGAATACCAATTTTTTGAGAATTTCTTTGACCTAACTCTGAATCGAATCCGAATCTGCTTCTCCAGAGGCAGACGCGTTGTCCACTTTACCATCTGATCCCTTGACGTTGGGTTCATAGGACAATCGTCTTTTCCCAAATAGTTGCACATATGCTTTTTGTAGCAAGCGATTTTTCACATAAGTGTTGCACACAACTAAAAACCAATCGAAGTGGAATTACAATCGCAGCGGAAAAGATTTGCATTCTGCGAAAGTTAGTACGAAATTTTCTACTTTGTTGCTTGACTATTGCAAGTTTCTGTGGTTTGTCGATTGTGCCAACGAAGCCAAAAATAGTAAAAATTTAAATCTTCATTATACTCGAGTGATTACGCAGAAGCATGTAACGAGTGGCGGGGCATCTCCGCGGCTTAGTGCTTGAGCAACTGGCGAGCCGTTGGCGACACTGTGACCGATTTGAACGGCCCCCTAGACCTCCCGTACCGATGGCAAGGTCTTAGCAACTGAATTAATTGTTTGATTTAATGTTTTCCTACAAATCAATTTTATAAAGCAAAAAATTACGTTGAAGATCAATATAAGCCATCCACGGCCATTCTCCATATCTTGCGCTTCTTCCTCCAAAGATGAATTGAGAGAAGACTGGATCGTCGAAGAAGTCAAATTCCGGTCTAGCATTTTTGATTCCACATACTGCAAAAGCAATCAGTTGTTAAAAGTGCTCATACCAACAAACGCTGGTTCACATGAAACAAGGAAAACATTTTTGTTGCGCAATGGTTGATATCCCGTAGTGTTACATATGCATTAACTTATTGATACTGTCGTTACTTTTCTCGAAAAACATCGTTATCGATATCACAGTAGCTTTAAAGTACCGTGTGCCCAGCTTTGCCATTAAGCTACGATAAGCTAAGGAACCAGTTTTACTTTTTTTCGCTAGAAGCCTACAGCCACAGATTTAAAAATAATATTCATTTTGTAAAAATAGGTAAGCTAGGTAACATAAATATTTAAGAAAAAAAATTTGGGGTGCGCGGCTTCAAATTTCCAACCTACAACAAACGACAGTATTATGTGACCTCAACGACCCATGGACAAAAATGCAAATGAACTTGAAAAAAGGTTTTAAGCATTTCACCAAATCAAAGGATTTGAAACAACTTGGCACCAGCTTCGCCGTCTACACGACGATTTATGACGCAATAAATGCTTAAACATATATAGTGACGTACTAGGGCGGCATTCTGGATAGTTGTTATTGTCATTTGGAACAATAATGGCACCGCGGACTTGCCAGGTTTCATCTGCATCACAAAACCACTCGGTGGCGCCAGATACCAACTCGTACCTGCAAAAACAAACAGATTATGGAATCACCATGTTGGCGCGTTGAGCTACGGACCTGCTTTCGTGGGTTCGATACTCGAGTAGGTTATTTTCCATGTACTTCACAAACATAAAACTGATAAGCTGCAATATCATTGAAAGTACTTTAAAAAAGATTATGAGGCTAGTCTAATGGTTAGAAGGTTGGTCTTAGGAACCAAAGATTATCCACCTGATGAGCCCCAAATAGGGCGAAACCGGTCGTGGATTGATATTTGAGTTCACATTACTACCATTTTTGTAGTAATTCTCATCTTTTTAAATTTTACCATATTTGGCATTTTTTCCAAATTTTGTTTTTCCCTCTTGTTTGTTTCCCTTTATTTCCTATGGTGACGTTTGATTAGAAGATTCTCCTAAAATCTCTAGTCTCATAAACTAGAATCCTATTGTTCATCATTTATGATTTTGTTGATAAGTATAGGAGATCCCAGAAAAATTGGAGATCCCTTACTGATTCTTCACATCCATTCCTTGAACGGGACACAAATAAGGAATTGTTTCTGCTGGTATACTTGACCAAAACAACTTTTTGATAACATTATGAGGCTGGTCTAATCTGCTCAAATGGCCGAGTGGTTTGAGCGTACACGTCTCTGGAGCTGTAGACTTGGGTTTGATTCCGAATCGGGTCAAACCAATAACTTTAAAATTGGTATTTACAGCTTTCCTGTTTGACGCACAGCATTAAATGAACAGTGTGGAGAGCAAGCCGGCAAGTTTACTTGTTGTGCCTTTGGGAAAAGCACTTTGCGGGATTCCCCCATCTTGATGGGACAGGCAGATGGCCGGCAACTCCAGACCCGACAAAGGACGTCAATAAGCCCTTTGAAAATGATTTAAGTCAGTGGCGTATCTACAAATTTTTTCAGAGAGGGAGCACCAAATTTTGACATGTTTTTAAGCGTAGTTTGCTTCCGGCAGAATTAATTTGAAGCAAATTGAGGAACAAAAAAGGATCTAGAGGGGTCCGGGAACATGCTTACCAGGAAAAATTTGAAAATTAACATACTGCAGTGGCCATTTTAGTACTTTTTGGACAATTTTCAGACAAATTTTGTTTAAATTTTTTGCTCCTAATTCTGATTTGCTTGACCAAATATGATGCATTTTGTTCGCACATTTTCGAATATGTGTGCTTATTGTAGAAGAAATTCGAAATTGATAGTAAAAATTGTATTGCTCAACAACATTTTTGAAAATGGTTGTAGGGAGGGAGGCAAATCCCCTTGGATCCGCCCCTGCCACAAACCAAAAAAGATTGAAAACCACTGGTCTACAAGTTCAGAGATACTAATAAATAAAACTTTAGAGGGGGTGAATTTCTTAGCCTCATCAGGAACCGATAACGGCTACATGTGAACATTTAGCTTGCCTTGTCCACATGCACATTTACCTTGTCCACATGTCCAATTCAAGTGGACCTGAAACCCACGCGCTTTCTGCATCATAATCAAATTTTTGACGTCACAATTGAAAAAGTGATTACGACATCAAAATTTTGATTTTTGTTGTCATAACCATTTTTTTTAAAGGTAACTTAAAAATTTGATTTTGACCCTTTTAAACTAGAGTTATGGTGAAACAAATGATGTTTTCAATAAGGTGGCATTTTTCCGAACTCAAACCGAAACAAATATTGGATCACCAGTCACAAAATGTAGCGTTGCGGTTTCCTGGAGCTATGATTAACGAATTAATGGTTTATAATCAATTAAGCTAGAGTAAAGCTGATTGCTGGGTGATCGAGCTGCAATGTCGTGCCACAAGCTATTTGGCATTCTGCGACTATTAAGATCGGTTATAAGCTGCATTGGCAAGCGTTAGGCTATAACGGTCGTGAAGATCGGAATATAATACAAATATGGAACGAAAACAGCTTAAGGAGGAAAAATAAAGCCTTAGGAAATTTCAAAACTGGATGACGTTTCGACAACACAGATTCAGTTGACATCATCAGCACTGTAAGCAAGGCAGCTCAATTTTGTACTGCCGTGCGTACACTGTTGATGATGACAGCTGAAATATCTTGTCGAATCGTCCAGTTTTAAGATTTACGGTGGCTTTATTCATTCTCCTTAAGGTTGTGAAGATGTAAGGGTAGTTAACTTGAAAATCAACATATAGCTAAGATCCATCTTCACAACCACCTTTATGTAAAGTTTTCAAGTTAAAGTGAGGCTTAATCTTCTCCAGCTTAGTCCTCAATAATTATCCCTAGCTAGAGCTTAGTAATACTATGAAGACTACTGCAAGCTGTTTCGCCATTGTTGGCTCGTCATGTGGTACAAGGTTATGTATTCAATTGGAATTCAACGAGGAATATAATCAAACTAACCACCTGATGAGCCGACAACGGTGAAACAAGCTGCAGCAGTCAATAATCAAAATGATTAAAAAGCTCTTTTACGGCTTGCACTTACCCTGTCCACATGTCCATTGTCCAATTTTAGTGGACTTTAGGCCCACAGTTCATGGGTCTAGTTTCTGCATCATTGTCAATTTTTTTATACAGAAATTAGAACAAGAACCCACGGGCCCAAGCCCACTAAAATGGGACATGTGAACACTGGACAGGGTAATTATCTCACCATTGGTTGATGCAAGGAATAGTGAGCGAGGAGTTGAAAGGCCTTTCTTCTTCGTCAAAGTCTGGAGGATTAGTTCGCGATATATTGAGGAGAGCATCAGGTCGAGGACAGTATTTTACTGAAACAAAAAATCAGTCAAATCGGTGATTAGAGCAAAAGCTGTAAAAGACTGCAGGGATCGGTTTCACGACTTTTATGATCGCAAGATTGCTGGTTCAATTCCCTACAGGCTCGTAGGTCTAGTTTCAACGTAAGCTTTCTGAATTCGTTCTGCTAAATAGATTCCCAGCTGACAGCAATTATGATATCAGTATTACCTAGACTGGAAAACAAGTGCAACTACTAAGCGAGTAAGGACCCTTATTTTAGTATGGGTTATGCCTACGTCGCTTTCTCGTGCCAGAAAAATAAAACAAAACAGTGGCGTAGCGAGAAATTTTAAAAGGGGGGTATCAACTACAAAGCCATTAAAAGAGTCTGGCGTATTCGAGTCACTTATCAACCTTAGTTCTTTTTTACTGTAAGGCAAAGTCAAAAGGGGAGGAGGGGCATGGCACCATGCCCCCTCCCTAAATACGCTCCTGAAACCAAATAATGTCAATGTGAATCCCATGATATTTGCAGGCACGTAGAAAAATAAGATTGTAAAGCTCCGAAGTGTTATTACAATGAGAGTCCAGTCTGTGTTAAGCCTTGAAAAAGCAAACTTTGATTGAAATTAGAAAAGTTTTAAAGTTCTGATTGCCATAATAATTTTTGCAATAACTCTGTCATGACTTTCGAACGAACAAGCTGTAAACTGTAGTAATCTCAGCATGCTGTTAGCTTTGAAATGGTGAGTAATGCATTGCTTTACCATTTACTGTAATTGTAAACCCTGAAATGCAACTTTTTTACGCCAAATTTTAACAACTTTTTTTCCATTTTTACAGGCACTCAGACTTACAACTGGACGGAGTTGTATGGCAACATCCCCTAGGAATTCACGTAGAAAATCGCATTAGATTCGCAAGTGTTATCATGTAGCAAACCAGAGGAATCGCCATAGTAACATATTTCAAAACCGGGCATATTTGGTTCTTGGTAAAGTCAAAGTTTACGATAAGTTTACAGGGTTGCTGCTAGTTGCAACAGTACGGTTCCTGCAATGTAACTCCTTGCTGTAGCGACAATTGTGTTGGAGATTAGACGCATTTCTCGGAGAAGTTCACCACGAAGCCTCCAGTGCCTTTTTTGACTAACTTATGTTAAACGTAAAAGTATAGTGTTTTAAACGTTTGTTACGTTACGCTGGCATTTGCGATACGGGTGATCAGACAAGAATCATTGTTAGTGGCAAAAACCAATCGCTCCGGGTAGAATATTGAGAACAAAATCACCAGGCGCTTTTGTTCAATTTGTTTCCTTTGCCTTGTGCTGCCCCTAGTTTTTAATGTAAGACGCCGAGTGCCGTTAAATGAAATAAACACCAAGAACACCATCGAAGCAAGATCCCCTAAAGGAACAGTTGATCACACCAACCACTAACCATGCCGCACGCTTTCAGTGTCAGTGTAGCGAACAGTTTTCTACCTAATGGCTCAACCGAACCTATGCTTTTTTTGGAAAACCATTTTGACATATGCTGCCGGTTACCCTACATTTTTACATGCTTGAAGTGACCTACAAGTGAGAAAAACTGGAATGCCTTATTGACAACCAAGTCTAATAAACGCGATTTTTTCCCACCAGTCAAAAACAGTATCGTGCCAAAAGCCGGAAAAATAAGTTTTGAAATCAAGCGCAAAAATCAGAATCTATTTCAGAATTGATTTCAAATCAAATACAAAAAATCAAAGCCATGAAACTGAAGCCAATACTTTAAAATCAGCGACAAAAATAATTGCAAATCAAAAACAAAAAGTAATTCAAAATCAAGAACAAATCAATTTTGTAATCAAAATCATGAAATCAAATCAAAAAAAAATTTACGAGGGCACTCATGAGCCACCAACGCTCGTACTTTGGCATGTGGGGGTAGGCGTGCTCCATTCTCCATCTGCCATGCATTCGGTGATGTTGCTACCGATCAAGCGGTACCCCGTATCACAAGCAAAGCTTATTTTATCCTCATATTCAAAATTTTCTTTGTCTGGACTGTTGTCGATTCTTCCATTCACTGGAGGAAGTAGCACTTCGTGACATTGGACCCCTGCCAGAAATTGAAAAAATGAGAATAGGTTAGCTAGCGGGTAAAAAAAGGAAGTGGAGCAATGGCTCATCCAAAACAACAGACTTGTGTCTTGGTTAACTTCTACCTAAGTTGCAGTTCAAGCTGAACAGGTCGGTTCTCCATCATGTCTTGGCTGACAACTTATGACCGAGAACCAACTGCGCAGTATGATTTATTTATAGCTCTTTTAGACTCAATCATGAGCGTTTGTCATTATACGCAAAAAATTCAACAGTGCCTCAGTTTAACTGCTTAATAACCTTGTGCTTTTGCAGTCAGCAGCCTCCGTAAGATGTCTCGATCGGTTCCAACCCTGAGTCGAAACCAGCACAGCAATTCTGCAGCAGAGTTGTCAACGGGCCGAAGATGTTGAGCCCAACCCGACCAGAACCCGATTTTTTAAGCCAAAATCCGACCCGAGCCCAAATTCTAATTTAGCAGTCAGTCTGAGCGCCATTTAAACCCAAAATCAAAAACATCACTTTAAATTTTTGAAGTCAATAAAAAAGAAAATGAGTTTTACCCATCCACAGTCACCCTAGTTACGAACAGTAATATTTATACCAGCAGGTGTTCTCTTTGCTTTATTCCAGCAATCACGAAACTCACTGAAAATCTCAATTTTGCTCTGGCGTCCGGCCCGATTGAAGCCCGAAAACTTTTCAAAATCCAGGCACAAGCCCGGCCCGAACCCGACCCAAAAAACCCGAACCCAATAGACAACTTTGTTCTCCAGTTTAGGTTAACGGCATATGACCCTGACATAGGAGATAAAAATAGCCAACTTGTTCTAAGTATCATACAGTGTTCTAAGTTAACTCACGATAAACTCTGTAGTGCATTGCGTAGCCAGATTTTTCAAGGGTGAGATCAGAATAGAAAAATAGCTTTATTGGGTTCGAATCCAACGTAATCCAACTCCCATTTGCTGGAGCAGTATTTCCGCAGTATCTTGTTGTATTACCACGATGATCCGTAATCTGTGGGTAAAAAGACATAGGCGTGAACAATTACACACCTCAACCTAAGTGTAAAAGATGCATTTATTTTCTTGGAACTTGGTTTTATTATGGGTGCTCTGTTTGCCAGATTTTAGTCAGCCATAATACGCTAATATAGTAGAAAACCTCGTAGCAATGACTCTTTCATTTTGTATCACGTGTTGCGGCTTTCTATTCACAAATTTCTGTTGAAGTCAGACTGGGTCGCCACTGCAGGTAGACTGCATTGCCCCATTGTGCACTAAGCTTAGTCGCTCACTAACCTATAGGCAGCATGATTATTGTTTATCCTCCTATTTTGTGCGAGAAAGCGACCAAGGCCCCATAACGACACGTGCATATCTTAAAAGTGATGAAATCCGTTTAGTGTCATTCCTCACGGCACAACAAGTAAACTTGCCATCTTCTTCACATTGTTTGTTTGAATGCTTTCAATTTCTAAGCGAGGTATGCTATAGCGCTTTAATCGCTTTCTCGAGACAAGAAGGTGACTACGCAACAAATATCAAGAGGGAACCAAATTTATGTGAATGGTTTGACTAGCTCAGAATTGAACAAGAGTTGAACCACTTTGAACGCAAACGAAATCTCTTACTTCCAGATAATCGTACACACATCCTTCTTCATAATGTTCTTCAATACCAAACACATCACCAAAACGGATATCCATTCGTTTGCCAGGACCAGCCTAAAGTTCAAATTTAGACAGTGCCAGAACCGGCAACATTTTTTACAGCAAAGTTCTATTATGCATTCAACACTGTAGGAAGCAATTTTTCTGATCTTAAATTCGCTTAAGATCTTGTGAGTTCAATTCAGGTAATATTCATTCCCGTTCATTTGCCTAATCTTGCCAATTTTTGTTGAAGACCCTATTTCTGATATTGAAATTTGAAATTGATGCAGAGAATCATCACACTCTAACTAAACTACCTTGATAATTTCGCATCAAAATTAATATGCTGGTAGAAAGTGCGGCTGTGGGCTATGCTGAAATCGGTCACAAATATGACGCTAATTCTTCCTCAAATAGTAAATTCTCATTCAAATAGATTTCGAATTGTTGTTTTATGATTTTCACATCATTTTAGTTTCTAGTAATCAAAAGCAACAATCACCATCACTTACATCAAGCGAAGTCTCACAGTCGGATAATTTTCCGTACGCATTTGGATATTCTGGTGACTGAACGATTCCTCCACTTTCAACAGCTTCAACCTCCGCTTCGCAGTTGGCTGTCAAAATATTTCCAGTCAAAGCAAAGTTACCATTACATGGAAATTGCATTTTTTGCGTAATAAAATACAACGGCGAAAAACACATAAAATAGGAAAGAACCATGAATACGGTGTTGCGCAACATCTTTTATTACCACAATTTTCAGATCCATTTTAAGAAGCTCTGTGGGCCAGTTTACAAACCTGTCTGTAGTTAGTGTCTCAAGAACAAAAACCTCGGTTCGATTTGTTGCTCGAACACAATTTGAACAGTTTAGCAAATCATCAGCCATTGCTACGAGGTTTTCTATTATATTCGCGCATTATGGCTGTCTGGACAATATGCTAACCGAATACTATCACTGTCAAGTAAGTAAAAAAAGTGTTTTGGTAACTTGCCTACGCAGGTGTGTTCATTAGCATCAAGTGTGTATCCAGGGCGACAGGAACAATAGTAAGATCCTCCAATATTGTGGCAGAAATGGTTGCAGTAGAGAATTTGATCCCAATCCTCTACACCAGAGTTTACAGCGTGCCGCAAATCAAAACATTCGTCAATATCTAAAACAAAACAAGGCTCGAAACAAACCGATTATACCGCAAATATCCTGTTTCGAGTTTTTCGAACTCATCAGTGCAGTTGGTGTGGTGCGCTAACCACTTGTAAAATGAGCACATGTTTTTTATTGTGAGTGCATAACTCTTAGTACTAAAAAAACTCTCCCTGTGAAGTCAGACTGACGGTGTAAAAAGGGTCCGATACTGCGCATAGCGAGAACAGGATGACGATTCACTGTTTTGCATAAATTGACAAAAGCAATGCGTTTGTTCGTATTGAAATCACAATACAGATTATACAAAAAGTCTTGCTGGGCATATTTGAAGTCCCCGCATGTCCTTGACTATAAATGGTAGAAGATAAAAGTTGTGCCATTTTAAAGCTAAAACAGTAAGTTTTTTGTAAGGCTGTTGATTAGGTTTTTTGTAAGTTTTTACATCCTCTATAATTTCCGAGATATTCAATGTTAAAGTGTTCCCAAGACTTTCGGGACAACCTGTATTTGAACGAGTAGCAAAAAGTGTACAGAGCTGCAACGAATTCATTTTTCTTTACCGCACGGTCCCATATGGACTCATACGATTCCCATACAGTCTCATACGGTTTTTAGTTCCACCCTTTTTTAGTTAAATTTCGGGAACTTGTGGTCGAAAAAATTCTACTTTGTACATATCAGCCTATACTGGACTTATTTCAGAAGAGTGAAGGAAACATTGTATAGCACTACATGTGTGCTTACGCAGAATGCAATACGATTTTTCGTACGTAAAGAGACGTAGGCTACGAAACAGCTAGAGGTTATGACGTAAATCTACGTAACTTTGCGCGAAATTCTAGAAAACAAAGTACATAGCGAAACAACCGATAGAAAACAAAATTGTTGAGGTTCGAATTGTGTGGAAGATATTCCGTCAATTGCTTTCGTCAAAAATTGGGTAAAATTTCGTGCCACAACAAATCGCATTAAACTCTTGTAAGACTATAGGCTTGTATTTTATTTTCCAGAAAAAAAGAAATAGCAGTGAAAATTGACGAAGTGTTTATTATGAAGCAAGGACGGAAATTCAAATACTAGTATTTTTTCTTTATAAGTTCAGTAGAAATTCCTGGTTTGAAGTTTGAAAGCATGCAACGTAAAAGCTATTGAATGTATTTTAAGCAACATGTCATGAAGGCGGAAGTTATGCATTCCTGCCTACACGCGAATTATGCGCCTGTGGAATATAATAACGCACTAACAGCGCAAAACTTTATTTCCGCATGTTTAATCGCCCACTAAGAATGGAAGTTGAATAAGCGAGCGGATAATGCAAACAATGATTCTGCACCGTAGGAGATAATGATAAGGCTGCGCAATATCTCGGTACGGTAAGTGCTTTGCAAGCTAAGAAAACAAATTTTAAGTCGTTGGTGCTCTGACCTCCGACTGATTTTCAAACAGGTGAAACGGTGCAGTATCTACATACCCATGTTTTCGAACTAGCTTTCAACGTTTCAATAACATTCTGCTTTCCAATATTCAAGAAAAACTGCAAGTACGGCATGTTGTTTTTAACAGGATCGGGTCAGGTCGGATCCACGATGCCGTTACAAGAGCAGCAATTTACTTCCATGATTATTGATCATCAGGGCCTTATTGATCAAATAGCCAAGGGTCTCTCATCGTCTAAATCCGACCCTGCTTAATCCCAATAAAAATCATTTCTGCCATCTCACCTTTCTCCATCCAATGTGCTTCGAATCCAATTGGTTTAGGGTCCTCGTTCGAATAATCAGAAACAAAGCGCATAACCATGACATTTCCTTGCGACTGGAAGATTTCTCTTTCTTTAGGAGCATCTTGGGGAAATTGTCTCCGGTTTCCACATAGTCGTCGATGGCCTTCAACCTGTAAATGAAAAGTAATTGGCAATTAGCAAGCTAAGTAGTCGATAAACATATTGACAACATAATACTCTGGCCTATTCACACATCCAGCTAAACACCGGAAAGAATCCATGTTTTTTGCATCCCCAATGAGTTATAAGGTCATAATCATTTTTTTCAATTGGAACATCAAAAATTTGATGTGGGCGTGATAATACCGCAACACCCATAGGCCGAGAAAGTGGACCAAACCGCCTATAGGCTACTCAAAACTCAGGTGATGATAAAAAATCTTTCTTGAGATGGGATCATTCTCGACAAACATAGAAAATGAGGGTATGCCGAAATAGAGACTTTGGCATGCTTCTGGTGGTCGTACTCGCACATCTTACTCATCTTGGAACAAAAATTTGATTGACATTGTGGCTTGAGCTGTGTATTTACTGAATTGATGCTAGAGTACAGTGAATCATTGTTACAGATTCGAATCAAAGCAATTCAAATTTTTCAGTCAATGTCCTGAGCTGCGATGAAGAGACTGTAAACTCCATGATTAGAACCTGCATTCTCAGATTTTCCCAATTATTTCGAATATTGTTGACAAAAAAAACACTCAAAGGGGTAAGTAGAATCGTCTCAGGGCCGGGTTTACCAATAGGCTAAGCAGGCTGAAGCCCAGTGCCTCGTAAAACAAGGGGCCTTGTCATGAACAAAAGAGCTTGACACGATTATGGAAAGGCCTTGTTTTAGAGATCGAGCATGCCGACCTCTATTTGTTTAGAGATGAATTCAATCAGGACCGGATTAAGCAATGGGCAAACTGGGCAGTTGCCCTGGGCCCCGCGCATTTACTGATCTCTAGCTGCTAGATTGTAAAACGATACTAATTTCAGCTCAAACTACGGCGGAAAATTGGACATCAACGTTAACTGCCCAGGGCCTCGCGATCTTTTAATCCACCCTTGAGCCCGATCACCAGCGACAAAAATGTGGTGACTTCAAAATCCAATCGAAATCAAATCTTTATAATACAGAAGCCAACTCGCGGTATTGCACTGAAGCGTGTAACGAGAGGCGTGGCCCATCTCCGCAACTTAGCGCCTGGGAAACTACACAGCTCCGAAGAAACGTCGCAGCGGTGGCGAGCCGTTGGCGATACTACGACGATTTGACCGACCCGGTAATCGAACTCTAGACTTCCCTCACCGATTGCATGTGCTTACCAACTGAGCTGACAGGCTGATTTCGATGCTGGTGCAGTTAAAGGAAAAATCAAAAATCAATCAGATTTGTCAAAATACAATCTCAATTTGGCCAATTACATCATTTCCTTTGCACTGGGCGGCAATAAAACAGTGTTGATTATAACCAATTTCACGGGGCCACTACTCAAAGATCTCAGCGCAGGCTGCTGAATCAGGTGAACTCCTTAATGCAACAATAATCACGTTGGCAAGACAAACAAAGCGCAAAGTTCGAATTTTTCAGAAGTAAGTCATGCGTGTTTATGGCGCAGAATACGCTTGCTGTAATAATCATAATGTAATTAAGGAGGAAAAATAGTAATTCTCAAAACTGGACGTTTCGACCACATAGGTTCATCTGTCATCATCAGCGGTGTAAGCAAGGTAGTGCAAAACTAAAAACTGCGGCTTTTTTTCCTCCTTAAGCTATTTTCGTTCCATAGTTATTGTATTCCATAACGTGGTTGTTTAAGCTATATCGATAATAATCCGGTTACTCGACATAAAGCCTGTATTAATTGATTATAATCCAGTTATTGCGAATGACGGCGTCACAAATGAGAAGTGTGTAGTGTGTAACAACTCAAGGGTGTACCGAAAAACGAATTCAAATATACCTGCAAATAATCGTACGCGCAAGCCCCGATGTCGTCTTCATACGAATCTTCAAGGTCAAAAGTAGTAAAGTACACATGGACTCGATAGCCTGGCCTCACGGTAATACGCCACGTCCGGTCAATATCGTCTCCATACGGGTTTCTGGAGTCGCCAACTTTAATGGTACCGTAAGTACCAGTCAATTCAATCTCCTCAGTTTGACAGTTGAACAATGGCAAAAGAGTAAAGAGCGCAATAATGACAATTTGCATCACCCTAGAACGGAAACAAAAATTAAAGAGTCACTATTTTTGTTGTTACTGACAGTAATAAATAACTGAGGTTATTTCCAAATTATAGTGAGCTGAAAATTCATTGAGGGAAATTGTGAAGTTGGCTTGCGCTCTTCGAAACACCAGTCACCCGGATCATGTCAAATGCGATCGGTTCCAGCAAGGAATCGAACCCGTTACATACAGGATCTCTAACGTGCGCATGATACCGCAAGAAACATTTTTATCTTCCTATCATGAGAAAGTGGCTGAGAGATGTAACTCGCTTTGAACGTCCTGTCTACTACCTAAGAGGGTTGAAATCTCGGTAAATGCCTTTTTCAACAACGCAAAAAATAATTTTGCTGACTTGTTCCCTACACCATCCTTTACATGCAACTAAACATCAAGCAGAAAATTTCAGTCATTGCTGCCAGTCTACACTCCATCCATTTGATCTTCAAATCAATCTTCAAAATGGCGTTGTGGATATGAGCTAGCAGTGTGAACTAGTTGCGCATTTGCACTATTGGCCTATTTTACCGTATTTCAAATACATAGGCCTATTTTCGGAGATGGGCATTAATCGCGATAATAATTTGTTACCGATGATCGTTATGGCTCAAAATAGTTTATCGATTACCGATATCGCTTTTGTAATACATTTTGTTATCGCTGATGAATTATCGCGATAAACGATTTTTTATGCACACAGTGTTCAAAGTTAATGAGTTGGCGCTATGGAAAAAAATGCTCGGTGTTCATGAAGTTTTGTTACAATTTAAAAAATCTCTCTTTGTTTTGTTTAAAGCTACGACAGAGTCCGTGAACTGCTCTCTTAAAAAATTTAGAAAAACATTTTTGCAGCAAAAAATAACTTCGTTAAACACATTGAAAATTTACCGCAACATTAATTGCAAAAATTTATCGGCGATAATTTATCATTTCCCGATATTGCTTTAAGAAATTGAGATTTACCTACTATCGGTATCGCCAGGGTTTTTTTGAAACTATCGGTTATCGTTATCGCTTTAGTACAGAAAGGTTTATCGTGCCCATCACTGTCTATTTTACAGAACTACATACTCACCTCATGATAAGCTTCCAGTGCAACAAACAATCTTAAATCAATCAATCTCCTGTAAAATTTATAAAAACTTGCGCTAATATGTTTTAAATCTGTAGATAAAAGATAAGTGGTTCATAATGTGAAAAACGACTCTGTAGACATTTTTCAAAGGTAGTGTCTATTTTGCCGGCAATAGATCCTGATTGGCCAATTTACTCAAACCCAGTCATGCGTATGGACACAAGCCAATCAGGATCTAGCTGTTAACGGCAAAATAGATCCTACCTATTTCACACTTGTTAAAATGACTCTAGTTAGCGTATTGGTTAAGAACATCGCTGTCGGTGCGGTAGGTCATGGATTCGCTACATTTTGTCGTAACGCTTGCGTTGGACTGCATCTTTCTACTTTCTCGTGTATTGCAACTAAAGTTTCTTTTCTTCTGTCAGTGTTCCATTTTTTTTTAATCTCGTCGCTTCGTACCGGAGTTGCCAGTATTTCAGAATTTCCTACTTTTATCATTTCCAAGCGTATTCAACAGTTGAGGAATCGAATGATAATGGGGTCGCGTAAGGAGAGTCACCACCGGCACTTTCCAAACTTTGAACGATTTTCCGAGCACTTAGCAAAAATGACGTCATTAGACACAACTAACCATTACTTGCCCCCCAGATTTTATTTCTGGCTATGCGCTTGATTAAATACCTGCTAGAAGTTAAAACTCAATATCATATATTGATGATATTTTATTATCTAATCTTCACTGCGTTATTTAACATTTTTTTACAATAATTTTTTTAATTTATTGCCATTATCTACTACTTTGGATGGAATTTAGTTGCATATTCATCCTCGTATCACGAGAAAGCAGTCAAAGCGCTACAATGAGCTCGCTTAGAAGTTGCTAGCGATCTTTCTAACCAAGTAAACTTGCCGGCTTGTTCTCTACACTGTCCTTTTACTGCTGAGTGTCAAGCAAGGAAGCTGTGAATGCCAATTTTAAAGTCATTGTTTCACCCGACTGGAAATCAAACCTGTCTACAGCTCCAGAGGCGGACGCTCTTACCACTCGGCCATTTGAGCTGTTAAGCTCTAAAATGTTTGAGGATACCTATCATTTGCTCAAATAGTCATAAATAGGAAACAGATTAATTGTTTACCAACTTGGATTTTGAATTCCAACCTTTGCGTTAATGCAAACACGTTCTTTCAAAGCTTAATTTATGTACACATTTCGAAGTATGCACAAAAGTCCTTGAAATCGCATCAAGCGATCTCAGTTTTTCGCTGGCTAAGCCTCGAGGCTAAACTTTAATGAACACAGAACAGAGCTTACTGACTGGCTTATCAAAACGCAGTAGCTGCTTCAAGAATCTTATTACAAGTTACCCGGATGTACAAACGAACAACGGACAGCAGTTTTGAGGCTTTTGAGCAATCACGGAAGTCGTTAAAGCAGCACGAACCGTGACGTTTGAAGCATTTCGAATGCGGAATTAGCAGCCACTTTTCAGCAGCATAAGTCCATCCGTTTACACGCTTTAATATGGAAAATTTTTTTTGATGAAAGTGTTACCGGTATTTTATTGAAAAAGCGCAAGCTAATTAATTTGCTTTCAAGTGGGTCTGCGACTGCCATGATGAAGACAAGCGACAGCAGCATTTTCTCATGACGTCACATTTCGTCGTCCAAGCACCATTTCCACTGCGCTTCGAAAAAATTGGTTTCTCATCAGCATCTGATCATTGCTACGAGCTTAGATCAAGGGCATGCATAGCATCGTGTAGTGTTAAAAGCTTTACTGTTTGATTTAACTTTGAATGTTTCAGAAATTATACCTACCGCAACAAATTACAACACAAAATGCCTGGGTACAATTGTACCTGTGCCGCCTGTTAGCGGTGTAAAATTATGCCGCCGGACAAGGGTTAGAGCAGTGTTTTTTCTCGTTTAATCGATAGCAAGCGTCAGCTTGATGTTAATTTACGACAATCATGTAGGCTACATTACTAACTCATTTTTAACAAGATGCGTAAGGGTTATTGTTATCGAAGAGGTTCGAAGATATGGAAAAATTATATTCATTAAAAACATTGTTGAAAAGGACTGGGGGGGGGGGGGGGGGGGGGGGGAAGGATGCATCTGGCACATTCCGCTAGATCAGCCCCTGCAAGCTGCTAGTTTTGCACAACGGCCGAGCCATGCAGGCAAACAATTAATGCGAAGGCCTTGTCTTTTCACTTTTGTCAAAGGTATTTACTCCGGTATTGTGTTGATAGAGGAATGCTACTAACTAACTTTTCTAGACCCGTTTATCGTTGGGGAGTAGCGGAAACAGCTGTTCGAGTTGCAGCTCACAGGTATTTCGATCCTCTGCGACAAGGAGTAAAATGATTTTTACCTAATCAGGTTTTAAAGTTAGAAAAAAATATGGTCAAGTTTAAAAACACTTCTGTATCAAATTAAAAAAAGTCAAAAATCGTTATTATGGTACTCGCTTTATTACGCTGAGGGGTGTAGCGATAGTAGCGGGACCCATCTCCGCGACTTAGCGACTGGGCAATACAGCTCCGAAGAAACGCCGCAGCGGTGGCGAACCGTTGACAACACTGTGTCTGATTTGACCCACTCGAAACACGAACCCCCGACCTCCCTCACCGATAGCAATGTGCTTAGCAACTGAGCTAACCGGCGTGATACATCACTGTATTAAAGTTTTTAAAATAATTAAAAGCTTATTAATTGCGTCGAAAAGTTATGATTATGGATCATCATGGGCCTAAACCTTGTTGGAAATCAAATTGGCGACCAATCAGCCCACCCCTCCCCTTAAAATTGGCGTAAAAACAAAATTGACGTACCGTATTTATTCAAACGTCGTATGTTCGTGTTTAATCTACTTCCATTTAAATTAATGAAAGTCTATATTATTTGCTTCATCCTGTAACTTAAAGGTAGGCTTATCTCAAGAAACTTTTTATTCAAATACAACTTATGTTTAAATAAAAAGCCTCTGGAAGATCAAACTTGCGAATTAAACACATTGAAAAGGTCTTAGTCCAGCTTTGAACGCGAGTAAATAGCACTACATGCTCTGGTAGTTGTTTCTAAGTTATTAGCCCTTTGTCTGCTGGCAGGAGACAGCAGTGGAATCGTTAACTTTTCGCTTGGGATGATTTAGGTCTAGCATCGACGCATCCCTAGAAACATGTTTTATATCCCTGATCTGCAAGAACGTATTTTTTGCGAGGGCATTGTTGCTAAGTGACTGAAATATGCAAGACTCGTTTGATGGCTTTTGCAATTTATGGCCCCATCCTCTTACAATTTCTCGTTATGCCGCTGCTGATCTGAAACAAAAGTAAAGGCTAAAAGCGCGTTTACCGATACGCTAACGGAACTAAAATGCACTGGGGTTTCTAAGGGTCGTTAAACAGGGAAATAAATACGGTGCGGAAAAATAATTGACGCGTTTCAGATAGCGGTAAACGCACCCTCAGCCGAATCGAACTGTAAAGGAAGTTTGCCTAATACCCGGTTCGTACTAGCGCTGAAAGCGGAATTCGGAAGTTTTTTCGCGCGTGCCGCTCGGACTCGTTCATACAGGCAGCGGAAATTTTTGTCGTTTTTTCCGGGCGCAAAAAGAACTGGTCTTGGACGGAAAAAAACGAAGTTGAAATAATTCAATTTTTTTCGATCGAAGTACACTGCTTGTTGTGGTTGGTCTTGGTTTCAAGCAGCAACCCATCTTTCGTGATTTTTTCCGTCTTCCGTCGAATCTAGTGTGAACACGAGCGCGGAAAAACCGCGACGGTACCACAGTTTTCCGCGTGGAAATTCCCTTCGCGTTTTCCACCTTCGCATACAGCGTCTAGTGTGAACCCCGCACAGGGGTGCCTTGATAGGTAAAATTCGAATTAGGAGAGCCCTGTTCGCAGTGTTAAAAATTCAGTTGTTTTAAATGCCACCAATCCATAGCATTTGAATCGTGTAATGTTTAATTGCTCCAGTTTCAGTCACCTGCAATATGTTTTACAACGTTTGTGCAAGCTTATTTCCAAGTCCAAGACATTAGTTTATGTCAGGCATGGGCAACATACGGTGCGCGGGCCGGGTTCGGCCGGCGAGACTATTTTATGCGGCCCGCCGGCACTTACAGAAACATAAACACCTACCTTGAATCAAGCCGATCGAGGCCCTTTAAGCGCTCTTACAACCAGAGCAGCCCTAATATTGGCAGTTGTTTATGATATTAAATACGATTAATTCAACAATCCGGCCCGCCAACGCCAAGGGCTTCATTATCCCACATAAGCCCGCCGACTAGAAAAGTTGTCCACCCCTGGTTTATGTAGTTACAAGCACACAATCACTAAACATTCAAAGCTCAGAAGAGTGTAGACCTAGTGTCAGAGATGGTGAAAAAGTGACGGCTAGGTCTTCGAGTTGTAACTATCCATGCCAAAATATGGCAGTAATTACAAATACGTAAGTTTACCGGTAGGCTACTCTACAACCAAGTCACGTAACAGAAAAACGAAAATTGAAGTTGCAAATGACAATCTATTGTAATTCGCCCGAAAAACACAGACCCACCTGCAGATGTCTAAATGTACGGCAGTATTAGTTGGCCTACAAGACGCACGATGAAAATTACTTAAAACGAACAAAAGAAATACCGGTACCAGAAAAAACAAGAAATCATTATGCTAATGTAACAGCAGCCTCCAGCAGTCAATTATTTTCACATAATCGATGTAGAAACTATAAAAAAAAATTCTTAAAATGTCATCAAAAATACTCCAACTTCTGATATGTTATTAATTTGGGAGCAAAAAAACCCAACCACCCAAAAATCAATTTGAAAAACTCAACTCCGCTTTCGACAAGACATAGTCAGCCAGTTTTGTCTGCAAACTCTCGATGTGATTGTAAAATCACTCCCACAAACATCCCACAAAAGGTGTGGTATTATTGCGTCATTGAACAGTAGAATTTTGCCTGAACAGTGATGGTTCAAAGTAGTCTCGGTTGCAAATTTTTGTTCGACAGACTCGAATGTGAAAATACTGAACATTAGTTAGCACTAAAAATTTACTATGACTTGAATAGTTGGGCCCCCTGGCCCCCCTTAAGACCATTTTTTTAGAACTAGGGGAGGCCAGCCCCCCTCCCCCCACCAAGGCACCTCTGAACCCGCCCAACACTACAATTTGAAACGTTCAATGTCCATGCATTGCTTCGTCCCACAAATTTAAAAAGAAAAATCGCCCTAACCCCTTTTCCATTAAAGGAAATCCAAGAGTTGCTCATTCACTGGAGCTCTATCGTAATCCACCTAATTAGGTTGTTTTTCATTGGTCACAAGATCTTTTTTAGCCGTTTTTTGTCAACGACATGGCTTACAGCTAGGCTTACCATATGTCCTCCTTTTGGAAAATATGTCCTCCCTTTTGACCAATAAAATTAGTCCTCCGAGGACGCCAAAAAATGCCCAAATGTCCTCCTTTTCGGCATTATGAACAGTGAAAACATGTGAAATCATTCTTCCACGAAAATTTTGGAAAGTTTTAGTGCAAATTATGGCCTCGAACGCGATGACCTTTTTTTTGGTTTTCACTTGCTTTTGGGCGGAAGAAATGGACATCTGCGGACGTGATGATCTTTTTTTAGTCTTCACTTTTTTGGGAGCAGAAAACTGGACATCTGCGGACATGATGACCCTCAAAGAACCTGTCCTCCTATTGCGTGGTGAAAACGTGGTAACCTTACTTATAGCGGTACCACGCTCTGGTTGCAAATCCTACGTGACGGGTTTGATTCACGGCTGGAGCCGATCGCATTTGACATAATATACCGAGTGGCTGCTGACTCGAAGAGCACAAGCTCACTTCGCAGTCTCCCTCAATTACTGTTGAGTTTTCAGTTTAGTATACTGTAATTTGAAAATAACCTCAGTTACACGTATTTTATTTATTATATTTTTAACCTTGTAAAATTGCATTAACTGCAAAGCGCAAGATTGAAAAGAACGCGCAATGATCTTGGTTTCGACCATTTAGTTCTCATAAGAGTCAGCACGTTCATTCCCAACATGTTCTTAAAGTCAGGAAAAAGTCGAGCGCTGCAAATTACTCGGAAAACTGCTACTAAGACGAAACAGGCTTGGCTGTAGCCTGTTAAGGTCTAGTTACAGTATTGTAATGAAATCATTCCGATGCCACACTAACCTTTCTTTTGACGTTTAGCTAAACAATCAAAATAGCCTCACCCAACTTTTAACCTAAGTTGTTATCTGTAATTGACCATCGACAAACATCATCACACAAACTCAGTGATACTACGATGGCTGTAGCATAAGGATTACTTTAAATCAATAACGTCTTCATTTCAGTTACGAGTTACGGCTGCACTAAATTGGTTTAAATTGCAGGTACAGTAAGTTACCCGCCCGTCAGCAGACAAAAACGCAGCTTAGCAATACACATTCTTTGCAGCTGAACTACCATCTTTCCCCGAATGTGTGACTTATTGAATTCTAAAAATAGTTTTAATACACTTACCCTTAAAATTAGACGTAGGCGATAGCGCAACCTTTTTTACTTTCGTGTGTGTTTTTACTGCTTGAAAAGTTATTGAGGGAATATAGGATGAAAAGCAGTTTAATATAAGACCCTGTGTTGTTTCCGGGGAAACACGGTAATTATTAAAGTGATAGCAGTGATCAGCAATATAATCAGAGACAGAAAAACAAGGTTTTAGGTGTTAAAAATCGGCCGGTTATAGCGCAGTTGTTAAGCGTAAGCTGTCGATACGGGAGGTGTAGGGTTCGATTCCCGGGCCAGTCAGTTCGGATACAATGTCACCAACGGCTTGCCACCGCTGCGGCATTTTTTCGGAGCTGGATTGCCCAAGCGCAAAGCTGCAGAGATGGGTTCCTGTTACTCGTTACACATTTCGGCGTCACACTGCGAGGATAATGAAGATTTGGTTTTCTTGAAATTTTTGATTTTTATCTCTTCGTTTCGAGAAAATTTGGACAGGTCGTGCACGCAAGACGCATCCAAATTAGTAGTTTTACGGTATGCTTCTTCAATTAACCATACGCTAAGATCCCTAAGTGCAAAACGATTCAGAGCATGGTTGATGGAAATTTTAGAAAGTTTAACTACAAATAAAATAGCCAAAACAAATTGAAACATACTCAAATAATGCAGAGACGATGCGATTACAGTACATTAGCCATTGTCAATTATGCTATTTAAATAAGATTGACAATATGTTATAACCGAATCGTGTCTACATCATTTGAGTATGTTTCAATATATTTTGGCTCTTTTATTCGTAAGTATAAAGAATTCAGCGTTTCCCATGATTATGCTGCCAGTAGGCAATAACGAAGCTCGGTAAAGATTCAAACAATCACTCTGCGTTTAGGGGTTTACGCTAAAATTTTTTGAGGGGCAGCTGGGGAAGGTAAGGAAATTTTCAGTTTAAAATAAGACTTTTCTATACGAGAATCTGCGCATTAATGACTGTTAAAGCGTATTGTAGAAGCCTGCGGGATGCGCGAAGGAGCCTCCTATAAGCAGGACACTGTTTGCGAGCGTAACCGTTGTCAGAACCCAATAAGACCAACCTACACGTGGCGTGTAGTTGCACCATTTGATTTCAATTTCTGTGCCAAAGCAGTTTTTGGGCGATCTTATTCTTTGGAGTCTGAGGTTGCCTATGCGTACGTTTGGGAGAATTACTTTCTTCAAATTTTCAGAAGTTTTTTTTCTGGGAAACGTTTGTCACGTAAAACACAACCAATGTTTTTGTTTTTATAGTCTACATGTTTTTTTTCTTCTAAGAAGTAGCCTACAGCATGAGCGTTAGATGGAAAAACTAAAGACATAGGCTGAAAGTTTCATATTTCAGGCTTAGTGTAAATTTTATTCATCTCAGGTTCACCTTGTTATGCTCTGATTGAAAATTGTTTTTGATGAAGGTTTAGTTGTTTATTGACTGGAACAGCTTGCGATAACACTATGGCACGTTGGGAACCAAAAGTCATTTGTACGTGAATATGTTTTTATCGTGTAGCTACTATCTCACAAAGCTGCAATATTTTAACATAAGGTTGGTTTAGAACCGCCTGCTGAGAAGCAGAGTCGAAAATCCTGCCACGTTCTTTAAGTCGGATTCGAATCTCCGGAGGTCAACTGATTCGCGGATTCAAAATGGATCCTTAATACTTAAAAGATTCAGCGCAAACCCTTTTTAAAATCCACCATAAAGCATAGCTTACTCGTATAAAACGCACAGTTGTAATCACAGAGCTGCCAGTCACTCAACAACCCGTTTAGCTCTATTTAATGCAAATTGTACAACTACACTGTTAGCTCACATAGATGGCAAGCGGTAAAAGCGTCTTCCTCTGGCATTGTAGACTCGGTTTGATTCCGAGTCGGGTCAAACCAATAACTTTAATAAAATTGGTATTCACAGCTCCCCTGCTTGACGCTCAGCATTAAAGGGACAGCCTGGAGAATAAGCCGGCAAGTATACTTGTTCCGTTGGGAAAGGTACTTGGGGGGATTTTCCATCTTGGTGTGGTAGACAGATGGCCGGCAATTCCTAAGCGAGCAAATTATAGCGCTTTGATCGCTTTCTCGTGATAGAAGGATAGATATGCACCTAAATGCGAAACAAATTGTCATAGCACAAATTTCCGTTTAGTGCTGTCCAGCAAGCTCTCTCGATGTAAGATTGGCACTACATTTGAGTACTGACTGCTTTTTCAGATTTACGTAAAGGAAAAGATCCTGTTGAATTTGAACCGAACGAGTTCGACAACATCATGGAAGGACCAACATCGTTTCGGCGCAAGATCACAGCCAAGATCAATAAACTAACTAGCGATGAATCCTCAGGTAAGCTAATGATTGTCATGTTCTATTTTTAAAATTGTCAGCAAGATAGCTTGGGGTGCAGCTACTGCTATCCGGCGGGATTCAGACCCTAAGTCAAGGGTTCGATTCACAGCTAAAGCCGACCGCACATGACGTGTACACCGATAGGTTGCTCACTCAATGCCAGAGCTCAATTCGCAGTCTCCCTCAAATTACAGTACTTTTGATTTTTTTGTTCAACACGATTAGAATATAACCTCAGTTATTTCTTTTTTCCTAAAAAGTGTAGTAAGTCATATCCATATACGCATCAATGCGCATTCGACGACAGCAGGTTGCATGTTCTGTTCTCTGTGTATCAACATTCTGACGAGCCACGGGGTTTCACGGCCGCTTCTTTTATTGCTTGATTGCTTGTAGAAACCCATGGTCGCAATCGGTTAGTTGTCATGGCTCACTGAGTGTGTCTTTACCAAGCATAGAAACAATGTTTTCAAAAACTTTTGACTAGTCAGTTGGTTAGAACAATATTATTATTGCATTTAATTGCATGTTTATTTTCCTGTCACGAGAGCGCGATCAATGCGCTATAACGAGATCGCTTAGAAGTTATCGGCTCTCTGTCTACTACACCAAGATGGGGAATCCCGCTAAGTACTTTTCCCAACGACACAACAAGGAAAATTGCCGGCTTGTTCTCCACACTGTGTATTTAATACTGAGCGTCAAGCACGGAAGCTGTGAATACCAATTTTAAAGTCATTGGTTTTACCCGACTGAGAATCAAACCGAGTCTACAGCTGCAGAGGCGGATGCTCTTACCACTCGGCCATCTAAGCTATTAATAGAAAAACGATAAGCCCACTTATACGCAGAGTTGGGCACTACCGCGGTACAAAAGTACCGCGGTACTGTAACGCGGCACTTTTTTAGTACCATTATCGGTACCGTCGATACTTTTTAAAAAATGTACCGTTTTTGGTACCGTCGTTACTTTTTAGACCGTTTTACTCGATATTTCGGTAACTTTTTTTGAGAAAACTTAAGAGAGCAAAAGCGGAAAACTTTCCAGGTGTTTCCGCGAAAAACATCTTCGAAAAGTATCGCGAAACCACATTGTTGTAGATCAGTGGTCGGAAACCACCGAGCTGCGGCCCCGTGCGAAGTTTGTTACCGGTCCGTGTGCGTTTTCAGAACAAATGCTTTGAATTTGAAACATTTTTATCACGTTGAACGCAATTTCAGTCGCCAACAAATTTTTGCGGTTTTCACATAAAAAGCACTCATTTTAGCAAACTTTTTTATCGAAAAAGGGCATGCAGTGAGTGCAGTCACCATGGACAATGCAAAAATGTTTTCGCAGCTTATGTCTAAAAGCAGAAGCTTGGCTAAAACAAAATGAAAGGAGGTTGACAAATTATAGACTAAAAGTTAGGTTTTAACACCTTATTGCAGCGCCAAAAGGGGGTAAGGGAGGGGGGGGGGCATGGCACCGTAGCCTACCCCTGCGTGCGCCTATGACGTCAATTCGCCTGCAACGGCAGTTTTTTAAAATCCCCTAGAGGTGCCGTTGTAGACGAATTCTACTACCAATATTGTTAATAATTGATTTCTGAATAGAAAGAAATTCAATAAAAATGCGAATCAGTGTCTCAAAAAGTGCTGGATAACTGAGTTCAGTTAGAGCAAATATACAAATTCACTCACCACAGCTTAATAACATCTATGTAAAACCCGACAGTCTGTTTCACCCAAGAGGGATCATCACGCGTATCTTATTCAAATGGAATCTATTCTACTACTCTATTTAAATAAGATAAGGTGAAACAGACTGTCGAGTTTTAAATAGTGGTGAATTTGTTTCTAAACTGTGGTGAATTTGTAGAAATAAGTTCAGATTTATTAGCAACATACCTATTTAATGATCTTTCAAAAACTTTTGCAAATGTGTTGCAAATAACGAAATTTTATAAAAATCATGAAAAATTCCTCTACGCCAGAGCTGGGCAAACTGCGGGCCGTATGCAGATATTTTTTTTGCTCTTCACCGATTTTCAGAGGAAAAATAGTCAGTGCCGGCGCTAGGCCAACTGAGGCCCCCCAAATAACTTCACGTAAGGCCCCTTTTATCCGTAAGCAAAATGGAAGGAATAGGTGGTTTTACACAGAATGCGGTTTTCACCCGATTTTGCATTTTATGCATATTCGACTTATTCGTGTGATTTTTGATGAACGAACCTGACGGATATGAGTCTCCTGTTATTATAGTCGCAACATTAATTTCCTTGCATGCAAATTTCTCAACTGACGAATATGTTTTTACGCAAAATACAATTGCGTTCGATTTTGCATCTACGTACCCCAGTTAGAAATCTAAGCTAGACCGCCTGAAGTGCTAACAATGTCTCATGCCTATCTATACCTTGCTTCTTCGTGTTCCAAATAAGATTGTGTTGCTTTTATGATGTCGCAATAAATCTCTGACGGTAAGACAAAAAATGAGGCAAGACGAATAACACAAAGCTTGGTCGATGAAGTCCAAATAAGACAAAATAAGGACGCGAGCCAAAATAAAAAGACATTTCTAAAAAAAAAAGGACAATAATATTTTCCAAGATTTAGAGTGTAGACTGTAGACTCTCAAAATAAGGACAAATCTTTGAAATAAGAACGGTATGAAATCAGTGGCGTAGCGACAAATTGTAAAAGATGGAGAGCCATAATTTCTACATTTTTTCAAGCGCATTTTTTTCGGCAGAATTGATTTGAAGCTGATTGAAAAACAAAAATTTTTAGGCTCTAGGGGCGTCCGTGGGCATGCTCCCCCGGAAAAAAATGGAAAACTTACGTACTGTAATGGCTATTTTAGTGCTTTTTAGATATTTTCAGGCAAATTTTGTTTCAATTTTTCGACCCTAATTATGAGTGCTTCGCCAAATATGTTGCATTTTTGTACGCACATTTTTGATTATGCGAATATGCGTGCTGAAGACGTAAGGCTTGTTGCTAACGAAGAGATTCGAAATTATGGAAAAATTGTATACATTAAAAACATTTTTGAAAATGGCTGGTGGGAGCAGGGGCGCCGAGAGAAATTTCGAGCCCCGGGGCAAAAACTTCGTAAGGGTTCCTTGGTCAGTGGTGCCCCAAAATCAAGCGATGAGCAAAAAAAAGGTCATAGCGTCCGCAGATGTTCCAATTTCGGCCCGAAATCAAAAAAACATCATCGCCTGTGGCAAAGCTAGAAATTTTATAAGAAGGGGGTCATAATTTCCATATTTTTTTCAGGCATATTTTTTTCGGCAGAACTAATTTAAAGCTGATTGAGAAATAAGAAAAGGGGCATGCTACCCCGGAAAAATTTTGAAAATTTACATGCTGTAATGGCTATTTTAGTGCTTTTTGAGCAATTTTCGGCCAAATTTTGTTCAAATTTTTTGACCCTTTTATTGAGTGCTTCGCCAAATATGATGCATTTTGTTCGCACATTTTTGATTATGCGTGCTTAAGGCGTAAGGCTTATAGCTATCGAAGAGGATCAAAATTATGGAAAAATTGTTCTCATCAAAAACATTATTGAAAATGGCTGGTGGGAGGATGCATACCCCTCATCGTACCCCCTGGATCCGCCCCTGGACATAAGCTACAGAAACCATCAAAAGAGTCTGGCATATTTCAGTCACTTTGCACCATTGGTTTTGTTCTTTTTCACTAAAAAGCAGAGTCAAAAGGAGGGGGGCATAGCACAATGGCACCCCCTAAATACGCTAGTGGCGTCCGCAGGCCGTAGTTTTGCATTCTATCTTGACAATTCTGAACCTCTGGCCCCTCTGTGTCCCCGGGCCCCCGGGCAATGACCCCTTCTGCCCCTCTCTCGTCGTGCTTTGGTGGGAGGTTGCATACCCCTCATCGTACCCCCTGGATCCGCTCCTGTTCGTAAGCTGCAGAAACCATCAAAAGAGTCTGGCATATTTTAGTCACTTGGCACCATTGGTTTTGTTCTTTTTTACTAAAAGGCAGAGTCAAAGGTGGGGGGGTATGGCACAATGGCCTCCCCTAAATACGCTCCTGTATGGAATCCCTGCGTGTAACTGGTTCGTGAAGAATGCTCATTTTTGTTAAATTCTAATTTTTAAGAATACGATATCTGGTTCCACAGAGCAAGCGTTTACCGGACTACCGGCAAATGTTTTGCCTAAAATCATTTTAACACTTGAACTACTGGTTGTTTTTTGCGCGCTATTAAACGTCACAATAATAAATTAATGATAAACTGCCCAGCGCAGTGTGACATGAGATCGGAAAAAGCAGGAGAAAAGTATCCAAGAAAATCATCAATCCATTTGGCAATAACCGGTACTTAAAAAAACAATTGAAGTTAAAGTTGGTCTGCTTAAACTTATAATATGTCATAAATTTGGACTTTTAGCTATCCGTTTGACAAACCAATTTTGATCCTCTTTGCTTACGAAGTCGCACACCCTTAATGCTTTTGTGTAAAAATCATGGTAAACTTGTAAAACCTACTAGCCTCTAAACACCTATCACGTGCGACCTCACTCGAAGCAAGGCGCATAAAATAGGAAGTTATTATTGTTGCTATAACTTACAGTATATTTTATAAAATAAGTAATTTGACGGAAGAAAATTATGCTTTCGTTCATTCAGCAGAACAAAAAAATCGTTTACATACCAGCGATTATGCCTACATTTCAAACAAGAGCGGCACAATTAGAGTCCAACATTCTTCAACCCTTCCTCTCCTCCTCCCCCTCCCCGTCAGCACGTTTCTACACACACGCACACAAACAAATTGATGTTACATCGGAACACGTATTAAAATCATTTCCAAGTAAAAAAAACGCCGCGGTGTTTAGGTCGGGGCCCTTGACCAGGCCTGGCCCCCCCCCGGCCCGGAGGTTCGGGAGGTGGTTCCGTCGGCCCTGAAAATAGTAGATCTGCGGACGTGTAGACTTTTTTTTATTTTTGTTCATCAATGCTTTGTGGGGACAGTTTGAAGCCACACTTTCCAAAAAAAGCGGGATTGTGTAAAAAAAGGTTGAATACCACTGGTCCAGACTATATGGAAAAATTTATTTCGGTGTCATTGAATCAAAGTAAAACTATAGACCTGCAAATTCTGAGAAAATGTAGACTTTGATTCATCTAAAAGTTCTGAGTATGCTGCTACTGATACACAAACCTCTACTTAAAGTGGCATTAAAAACGAAAACATTCTCCTTCAACACAATCATGAAGTTCACACAGCAAGAGCGTTTGCAACATTCTTTTTGTATATAGACCATAAGCTCTTTTACGTTCTTAGTATTGTTCAAATGTAGCAAGTGCGTAGCCAGATAAGTAGGGGTGTGACAAAAGTTTCTGCTCTTTAGGGCGAGTTTTTGATGATGATACTCCTTATACCTGGCCTCATAACTAATGCAGGAGACCAACAGATTATTATACATGTTGCCATACAAGAGAATGCTTGTTTTAATAAGCGTGCCGCTGTCGCCTGGTTGATATAACCGACGTGCTCGCTTGCAGTATCAAGATTCGCGTGAGACTACAACTCGGTTCTTACACTAGCACGAGGTGCGATAAAAAACTTGATAAGGCTTTAATTTCGTTGCTTTGCAAAACGAAAACCAAGACAAAAATTAATTTCTAAGAAAAAAAATTTCGTTTCAAAAGTGCCGAAAATCAGTATCGAGTAACGATAACGTCGTTACTTTTTTAAAAATGTACCGTTATCGGTACCGACGGTACTTTTTTAGCTAAGTATCGGTACCCATCTCTGCTTATACGGTATGCCACCGCTCTGCTTATACAGTATACCACCGGCGCTTGGCGCATCGGTTAGGAGCGTCCGCTTGGTAGCCGGTAGACTGGAGTTTTATTCCCGGTCGGGTCAAACTAAAGACTTTAAAAGCAGTATTTGCAGCTTCCCGCCAGGCGCTCGGCACAAGCGGAAGTGCGGAGGGCTAAGTGTACGTCTGTTGGTCGTGTATTATATGTCCTCTAACAGCGTTAATTCATTCATGACTGATATTTGTAATGAGCCGCCAATGGAGAAAGGCCTACCCCAATGTGAGCTTAGCTCCCGCTGTCCCGTACCTCTACCTTTTTGCGCGGTATGCCTAGGAACACTATTCGAGTTGTTAAGTTGGGTTGAAAAAATACAGTAGGTAGTATTTGGATCACACCTTAGTCTGTGTTTAAACACGCAGGCACATTAGTGCAGTTAACAAAACTATCATTTTTCTACCAGCATTAATCTACCTTTATCGGTCGCTCGTAGGATTGTTCGTGGACGCAGCGGTCTTTTTGCGAAAAGGTAGATTCGAAGTAAGGGTCGCGCCAGACCAATGGCTCAAAAATTAATATTCACAGCTTTTTTTTTCTGACTTTAGGCATGAAAAGAGCATAGAACAACCGGCAAGTTGATTTGTCGGATCGTTGGGAAAGACACTGAAGACTTAACGGTGTTTCTGCACTTTAAAAACAGGTCGAAAGCGAGCTCGTTATAGCGCCACACCTGCTTTTTCGTGACAGGAGGATAGATATGCAACTAACTGTCAACTTAAAAACAATGGAAAAGTGCTTTTGAAATGTTAGGGTTTGAGTTTCAAGCATAAAACTATTCCAACTCAAGGTTAAGTTTACTAATAAACTTTTTTCAGTTACAAATGTGGAAGCGTCGACTTTGAGTTACAAAACATCTCACTCCTTCAAATGGAAGAAGATTTCTGACAATTCAGAGAAGTTTGAAGTCGCAGCTGCCAAAGCTGCTGTGCATGGAAACCCTATATATTTAAGCAACCGAAAATAAACGTATTTTTGACTTCACGCTATTGAGTTTGTACAATCGTTACTTTGTTTGATCATGACTTTGAGATGACAAATTGAAAATACTTGAAAGGCGTTGGCACGTATACAGTGAAATGCAAATTCACCGTTTATTTTCAAAACACGCGTGCGATAATACCCTGACGGATATCATCATTTAACTTTTGGTGCCCAGCTCCACACAGCGTTTATAAGCCACACAGCTGCGAATATTATCATTCGGCGTCATTTGGTAACATATGAGCGCGTTGTATCCGAAGTATCGAGCATATAATCAGGAACATGATCAAATGATGAGTGGCAAGCGCTACATTATGTTTTAGGTCACTTTTCCACTGCATCTCAATTTTTACAAACGAAAAAGCTACTCATTCCTTATAAGGGATAGAAAGGAATTGTGTAGTTTTGGTACGCAACATACAGAAGGATTCCACCACTGAAGTAAAGTAACTAAATTAACAATAGTCTGGATGTAGATAGTTTCCCATTGATGTCTTCAAAAAGAGAAGAATAGTTTCTAACTACTGTAAAGGGAGTTTTGTGAAACACTGCTAGCATCCCAAAACAGCACTTGCTGCATGTGATTTAGTTTATTCAAATCAATCTACACGCAATCTACACTTATATTGTTAAAAACACAGATTACACGAGTTAATTATGTTAATATTAATATCACTAATACTAATATGTTAAAGCTCATCAAACCGGGCAAATCCGTCCAATTTCAGCAACTTATGGACTTGACTTTTATTATTCTGAGAAACGCGGACCATGCCACCTCAATTCGAGACCCACTGTATAACGTCTTGAACTTGGACTTCTTCAAGTTTTGCCGCGTCATTATGGCTTTTAAAATCAATGAAAAAATTCATCATGTGAACATGTAAGCAAACTTGGCCTAAGTAAGGGGTTCTTCTGTTACCCCCTGGGGGTATGTCTTACCTACCAGGGGGGTAAATTTTCTGAATTAAAGACTAATAAAAACTCTAATTTTCGGTAATGAAAAAGCAGTAGTGGTACATTGGGGGCAAATTATACTTTTTTTTTCGGCAAGGAGTAAACGAGACAAAAAAGGTTAAAAACCCCTGGCCTAAGTAATGGGTCAATATCAAACATTGCAATCGAAATCCACATAAAAAATTGGGTTCAATTTCAGTTTTATGAAAATTATCATTGAATAGGTATTCCATTTTTCAAGACAAAGATTCTAAGCACAATGATTAAACAGTTAATCGATCAACCAGGTTAATAACTACGTATAGACACTAATGGAAGTTCAGTTAACATGTCGGAGATAAATGGTTCTTGTAGTAGGCTTTCTAGAAGCGATTATGAACCCCGTTGGATCGACGCGGATTTCCTCCCCTGCAGATTTTTTGTTTATGCTGTACTTCAATGGTCCACCAATTCCTCAACATAAACAAAGATAAGTCAAATGCAAAGATATAAGGCAAAAAAAAATCAAAATTAATTCTTCATTATACTCCTGTTACTAGGCCAAAGCGTGCATCCAGTGGCGAGATCCATCTCCGCGGCTCAGCACCTGGGCAACACAGTTTCGAAGAAACGTCACAGCGGTGGCGAGCCTTTACGATTTTGCTACTTTACGTTGCGACTTTGCAGGCCCTAAGCGGCGAAGGTGGGTTTCTGAAATTTAACCCTAGACCTCCCGCATCGATAGCGTATGTGAGCGTATAAAATAATTAAACGGGGTAGCGCTGCTCCACAGTGTAGATCATTGTTTTCATTTATTCTTTATCTAGTTTATATTTGTCTCACGAGAAATAGATAAAAGCGCCATAACAAGCTCGCTTATAGGAGAGGTCGGTCGCTACGGCCAGGCCTGTCTAACCCTCCAAGATGAGAGAATCCAAATATGTGCTTTTTCCGGCAACACAACAAATGAACTTGCCGGATATTTCTCCATGCGCATTGTCCCTTTAATGCTAAGCGTCAAGTGCGAATAGTCTAGAAGCAGTGAGTTTCAATTTAAAGTAGCCTGCTTGGTTTGACCCAGCTCGTAGCCTATTCCTCAAACACTCCATTCACTCAGCCATTTGAGTTGTTCATTATTTAAACTAAACTTGATTAACAACAAATCCGTTTCCTTTTTGCACTGAGCAGCGTAAAGTGCGAAAATTGCTCCGAAGTCGATAAACACTTTAGGCACAAAAATTAGCTGTCTGTCAAATTTTAGCTTACCACTCAATTGCTGGACATAGACTTCAAGATTATCCTGGAAGTGTGTTTCGTCGCACATGATCTGGTTAAAATCTCCTAGTGGAAAAGGAGTATTGGTAGCTCGATTTGTGTCTAAAACCAATGCAATGAGTAGCCAATTTGCGTGCAGTTTTCAAACTTGATGACGTTTCGGATACCAGCTTCAATGGGCCGACAGCACTAAGCTATTTTTTTTATCTTTATAAGTCGGTTTTATTATAAAAGATGTTTTTGCCGGTTCAATTTCAACTAATGGTGCAAGTGCAATGCAGGCCGGTTCGTTGATTCGATAAAACTTCGTGAGTGCATAACCGGTGCAAAATGGCTGAATCTCACCACTGCATGCAACATCTAACTCTAGAACTGTAGACTCGGGTTTGAGTTTGATTCGATTCAAACCAATGACTTTAAAATTGGTATTTACAGCTTCCCTGCTTGATACTCGGCATTAAAGAGACAGTGAGGAGAACAAGCCGGCAAGTTTTCTAGTCGAGCCGTTGGGAAAGGCACTTAGCGGGATTCCCCCATTTTATAGTTGCAGACAGATGGCCGACAACTCCTAAGCGAGCTCGTTGTAGCACGTTAATCGCTGTCTTGTAATAGAAGGATAAATATGCAGCTAAATACAGAGTTGTCAACGGGCCGAAGATGTTGAGCCCAACCCGAACCCGATTTTTCAAGCCCGAACTCGACCCGAACCCGAAACCTAATTTATCTGCCAGTCAGAGCCCGATTTAAACCCGAAATTCAAAGCTGCATCACTTTAAATTTTGAGCAAATTTTAATAAAAAAAAAAAGAGTTTTACTCATCCACAGTCACACCAGTTACGAACAGCAATATTTATACAGGCAAGAAAATTGAATTAACCAGTACACTCTGTATAATATCCTTAATTTTTTTGTACTAAAACATAAACAAACCAAAAATAATAAATAAATCACTAAAAATCAATTCAGCAAATTTGAAGCTACAGAATCATTTTGCTGAATTCATGATTTCTATCGCTTCAAGTCTGTCCAGTTGCTTTGGCGTCCGGCCCGATTGAAGCCCGACAATTTTTTAAAATCAAGCCTGAGCCCGATTAACAACTCTGGTTAATAAAAAAAAAAATTTAAAATCCTGACGCTATACAAATGACAAGCTTTAAAAACATGGGTTTGAATATATTGTCATGGGCCTAAGATTGTGGTTATCAACCAAGATTTCACCGATTCTTCAGCCTTTGCAGGTTCAAATATAACATAAGGCCGCGAATTCAATTTATTTTGTTTTCAACCGATAGTGTTCTTGATGACCGATCAATGATCTTGAGACTCAAGAGAATGAAAGTTAAACCAGTTTTTTACGATGTCATAGCTTTTTCTGGTTCAACGCCATTTGTTACCAGCAGGTCAAACATCGATTTTGGCGAAAATCGGGATTAACGCTTTGCATAGCTCATCGTTTATGCGATTTAAACACTTTGGCAGAAGTGAAGATTTTTTGCTCCGCGTTACCGCAAACAAAAGTATGTAATGGATATTAAACTGAAGACCTTGTCACTGCTTATTCAAGTCGTTTAGCAGCAGTGAGTGTTGGCTACTTTTAACAGCTCAGATGGCCGAGTGGTAGGAGTGTCCGCCTCGTTAGCTGTAGACACGGGTTTAATTCCGAGTCGGGTCAAACCAATGACTTTAAAATTGGTATTCACAGCTTACCTGCTTGAAGCTCAGCTTTAAAAGTTACAGAGTGAAGAACAAGCCGGCAAGTTTACTTGTTGTGCCGTTGGGAAAAACAGTCAGCGGGATTCCCCCATCTTGGCGTGGCAGACAAATGGCTGGCAGCTCCTAAGCGAGCTCGTTAGAACGCATTGATCGCTTTCTCGTGAAAGGAGGATGAATATGCAACTAAATGCAAAAAATAGAATATCAATGTAAACTTATAAGAAAAACCAGTGATAACTTACAAATAACTTTTGGCTCCGCCATTGCTAGTGCAAGAGTAGTTTCTTCACGATAGCAGTTTTTCAACTAAGACAAAAAGCCTATGATTGACTACAATCTTTTTCTTATGCTAAAATACGATATTAAACCTTAGAAACAAAAAAATCGATCACCAATTGAAAACTAAATATCCCCAACAGGGTCTTTCGCCGTGAGGCTCTTCAGGGGGGACGTTAAAAACTATAAAATGAAATCTAAAAACACCAGAGATAATCAGAAGGCCTGCGCTAAAAACACCAGAAGGCCTGCGCAGCAGCGTAAGAACACTGCAAATAAGCGTAGTTAACTTTGCAGGGCTGCAGATTGCAAAACAGCGGTGGTAAGCGGCAGAAAAACAACGATTGCAAGCGTTTAATCAAGAATGAGTTGGATTGCAAGACAGGAATTAATAAGTGGGATTGTCTTCCAATCCAACCCACTCTTAATTACGCGCTTACTCTTATTTAGTCAGAAGCAAAATTCAAGCGGAAAACTCGGAAACAAGTGCAACTCCTAAGCGAGTCTGGATTCGTCCTATGCATAGGGCCTCCGTCGCTTTCTCGTGACAGGAGAAAAAAAGGAAGAAATCATCATCATCAACGTTTTTCTCAAGAAATCTGTGGCAGTGATACGTTAACGTTGCTGCAATGATGCTGTCTATAGTCACTGGCAGTTCTGTGCTTGTGTTTTCATTTAGGAGTTTTGAGGCATCTTATTCTAATGGAACATTCTAATGGAACATCATAGCAACATCACAAGCAAACTTTGCGGCTTTGTCTTCACACTTTCTCTTTAATTCTGAACGTCAACGAGGGTAACTGTGAACTCGCCACAGATTTGTTGACTCTTGCATTTGAATCTGGGGTTTATCGCTTCGGAGGAACAGGCTCTATCGACTGATCGGTAACCCAGATTTTTCTTGGACTTTTTAAGCTGTTTCATCAAGAATTGCAGCGCTCTCTGCTCTCTCCACTGCTTCTTCTCTAACAGCAGTCACACCCTGCTAGTTTCCAATGCTGGTAAATGCTTGATGCTTCAGCAGGTTCTTTCTACGTGGCTCTAAAAATACGTGACGGCTGTTAGTCACGTGGTTTGATTGGTTATTGTGGTTAGCTAAATTTTTTATCAAGCTTGAAATTATGCCTTAAGGATATTTCAGTGCTTTCTCACTTTACTTTGATCATCCGGCCTCTTTCGATTACCCCGTCCAGTAGGCCAAAGTTTACTACGTACGCCTAATAACGAAGTATTTGGACAATATTAATGTTAAAAATTTGCTTGAGACTTCGCATAGAAATCTTGCTAAGCTCGCTGTTTTAACATGATACCATGCAGTACCATTGAACTGTTGAATGAGACAGCAGCAATGACCATAACATTGACCAGTAACTATTTATCAACAATTCAACAGCTCAGATGGCCTAGTGGCAAGAACGTCCGCCTCGGGAGCTGTAGACTTGGGTTTGATTCCGAGTCGGGTCAAACCAATGACTTTGAAATTGGTATTCACTGCTTCCCTGCTTGACCCTCAGCATTAAAGGACAGTGTGGAGAACAAGCCGGCCAGTTTATGTGTGCCGTTGGGAAAGGCACTTAGCGGGATTCCCCCATGTTGGTGTGATAAACAGGTGGCCGGCAACTCCTAAGTGAGCTCGTATAGCACATTGATCGCTTTCTCGTGATAGCAGGCTAAATATGTGGTTTGGCTGAGTTTTGAACTTGCGCATTTTGTTCATTCATTATTTTGTTTACATTGACGTCCATTACGTCGTAAACGTTCTGCTGCCAAACTTCGTTTTGTAATCAACGACTTTTGTTACGCAACTAACTGTTTAGACTGCGTTTTTCTGTTACATTAGCTTTGTCGATCTGATGTTAACACCCAATTTGAGAGTGCAGATTACGGTATACTGTAGACTACAGCTATACTTTTGAGTTATGCGATTTGATTCCTTTGAGTTATATAGTAAAGTAGATGAGCTTTATGAATCTAACCAAACCTTATTTGTTTTTTCGGATTCTATTTGAATAAGATTTTTGAAGCATTTGATCTAATCTATCTATTGAGTAAGCAATTATTGGCCGGTTATCTGTGCTATTGTCAACCGGAGATCTAAAGCTGCCCATTTATCTACAAAGTTATATTTGATGATTCTACTGCAATCCCTAACTCTCGTAAGTTTCGTTTTTCGATAATTTATGTTATACTGTGTCATATTTTTCATTTATTTACTGTATTTTACGTAACGCAAGATTACGACATTTCATCAGGAGAATATATGCGAATTACTGAGTGAAAGTGAAAGTCGTCAATCAGTGCAGTAGAACAAGCTGGGCAAACACGGCGATTTGAGACCAAAACAATATGCAACAAACGAACTAACTAACTAATTGCGAGCAGTGGTGTTTTGGTGAAAGGAAAGCAATCATGGTTTCAAGTTTGCAAACAATGCTGGCCCAACTAGACAATAATTGAGGAAGCTCTGTATATTATATTGCATTACGTTGCGAACGTTAATTTAAAGGAACACACTTTGATTTAAGGTTAAAAAAATATAGGCTGTATTATTGTATTTATTACCGACTTTACAAGGTGATTTTCAACGAACCGTTGGAGGGCTCTAAATCATTGAATTTGCTGTCAATAACGTTGCATCATAGAAGACTATGGTTGCATAATTTTTACACAAATTGCCATGCATTTTACAGCAAATCAGTTAAAACAATGGGGAAACGATGCCACGAAAGTTCAGTCTTTGGATCGTTGAAGTAAATATTTTGTTTGTGGTTTGTTTCAGCAATACGTTCAGTTTGTAAATCTTTCGTTAAATTGGGCGACCACAGCTGTGGACTGCATAGCCCCACTATAGAAAATTACCCTCTTTTTTTCCTTGCGAGAATGGAACAAATGTTGTTTCACGAGCTTGCTTTGGAGTTGCCAGCCATCTGTCTGCCATTCTAAGTTGAGAGAACTTCGTTAAGTGTCTCTAAAGTAAACTTGCCGGTTTGTTCCGACAGTCCTCACTGTTCTTTCAAAGTAATGCCGAACGTCAAGCAGAAATTGTGAATACCAAACTTAAGGACATTGATTTGGCCCTACCCGGAATCAAACCCGAGTCTACCGCTCCAGTGGCAGATGCTCTACCCACTCGGCCATCTAGTTAAATAATAATCGCTTTGTTTTGTTACGCTTCCCTGATGATACACATGATGAACAGCATCATTGGTATATCGAATACGATCAACTAAGAAGGTGCTGAATTTCACTGTGACATGCTGGTTACATACATTAAATAAGGAGCCATCTATATCAGCGGTTCTAAACCTGGGGTATAGGAACCCCTGGAGCTCGTGAATCGGCTTCATATGTTTGTGAACCCAATATCAACACGCTTATAGGAATATCCCCAAGGCTTCTTCACTATTGCTATTTACACGTTTTTTATAAAGAAGTTCAAGGTTAAGAAATATGAACCATTAATCTCTTTAATTGGTAGTGACTGTAGGTTTTTTCCATTACCTACGTCTGCGCGGTTAAGCGGGAAGAGGTTCCGGTTACAGCCGCTAGGGTGACGTTAGAAATATTCAAGAACCCCTTTACTCAAAAACTGTTAACCTTTCCAATCTTGAGACCTCTCTTATTGAGCGATATTGGCCAGGGCGTCGAACCAAACCGGAACGTAAACCGAAAACCCGTATTAACCGCTTCCTTTCATTGAACCCTAACCGAACCGTAACCTTCATGATTTAATAGACGAAAACCTAACCTGAACCCACAATCATCAAAAATATTGAAGCTTAACCGGATTTGAGCCGTTAAAATAATTTTTGTTCAACCTAAGTCCAGACCGGAGTGCCTTTTTGGGACTGCGCTATCAATGCTATAAGACCAAGTGCCAAAGTGGTCCATTTCTGATGGTTTCGTTTTATTTATCTCGGCACGTGATAAATAATTAATTTTTGCTGGTCTATAATTCACAAAAAATTGAACTAATAGGTTTGAATTGGATAGTTTAATCTGTCCGCAGACTCGGCACCTCATCAGAATTAGTTTCACCATCACTGAACACAACTATCTTAAATCATTTCAAACGTAACTGTATCATAGGTAGTCAAATTAATAACGTCTATCCAAAACCCCCTGTTGTCCCCCTTCGGTTGATATTATTCAAAATATCCTTCGGTTGATATTGCTCAAAAAACCCCCTCTTCCCTTTGATATTATCCTCTGTTGCGAGTAAACAATAAGTAAAAATGCTGGCTTGATCTCCTTACAGTCCTTTGTAACATTGAACGTCAAGCAGGGACTGTTTAGTTCCTCGGCTCTCAATTGTAACCATTGTATTGATGTTGCAAGGGTATTTAAAGAAAGCTTTTCATGACATAATCATGAGCATGCACCACGCAATGATTAGCAAAAGAGCAAGATAGCTGACTACTGCAGCGCAGCTGCTACATTTAGCCTGTCCAGTGTCCACATTCCCAGTTTTAATGGGCCAAAAGCCCACTGGCCTTCTGGATTGTACTTAAATTTGTAAGGTCATAACTGAAAAAAGAAATTGTGACATCAAATATTCGATTACGAAGCAAAAAGTCAGCGGACTTTTGGCGCCTTAAAATATTGGGCATGTGGACAGTGGACAGGGTAACTGTGAACAGACTAACTAATTGGTCTTTGATTTGACCCGACTTGTAATCGAGCCTGGAGTTTACACCTCCTGAAGCAGGCGCTTCACCCACTTGAAAAGGTGAGCGATTAAGATTTTATCAAAACTGTGCATTTTCGCATGGTACGAGCGATTTTTTATCTTCACCGAAATAAAAATTCGCGAGGAGAGATAACGCGAGGTGATCGCGCGTGTTAATCGCGTGTTCGGTAAATACTTGCTTGAAAAACAACACGAGCAATAGATGAAATAACGCTAGCGAAAATCGCGACCCAAAAAACGCGTGTTCGGTAAATGCACCTTAACGCCAGGTCATTGTGCGCGTTAATCGCGTGTTCGGTAAACAGTTGCTTGAAAAACAACACGAGCGATGAATGAAATAACGCTAGCGAAAATCGCGACCTAAAAAACGCGTGTTCGGTCAATGCACCATAAACGAAAACGATGTTTCAATAACAGAAATTTCCGCGTACCCCTTCTGCTTACTTGTAATCAAGGTAAGCATTTGATATAGACTTTTGGGTCTTTCACAAATTTTTAGTCTGTCGAAGCACAGAAATTAACTCAAAAAGATCGATTTTTCGACACGCACACAATGCTCACGTCTGGCTCTACTCAAAATCAAACCAAAAATCTTCACTATGCTTGCGGTATTACGCCGACGCGTGTAACAAGTGGCGGGGCCTATCTCAGCGGCTTAGCGCCTGGACAACAAAGCTCCGAAGAGACACTGCAGCGGTGGCGAGCCGTTGGCCAGGGGCGGATTAAGAGATCGCGGGGCCCTGTGCAGTTAAAGGTGATGTCCAATTTTTCGCCCAAAATGAAGTAAAGAGCAAAAAACAAGGTCATCACGTCCGCTGGCCGTGGTTTGAGCTGAAATTAGTATCGTTTTACAATCTAGCACAGGGGTTATCAACCCGTGGCCTGCGGGCCACTGGCGGCCCGTGTCGGGCCACTGGCCACTGGCCACGGGCGGGCCACTGGCGGCTAGACAATTTGGTGAAGCAAGTGTAGCCCCAAGGATCGCATTAGAAGAATCAAGAAAATGGAAAGAATAAACATTTGTTTTTGTGTGTTTTTTCTGTGATTAATTATTCACGCGTGGTCCAAGACCAACATCCCCGAATAAAATTGGGGCGCTGATCAAAAAGATTGAAAATCGCTGACTAGCAGCTAGAGATTAGTATATGCGCGGGGTCCGGGGCGACTGCCCAGTTTGCCCATTGCTTAATCCGGCCCTGCCATTGGCGACGTTGGGTTCGATCTGACCGATCTGGAAATCGAACCCCTAGACCAACAGCATTGTCGTAACAATTTAGCCTACCGGCCGGTTTCTCTTTTCTCCAAAGCTTTCAAAATCGGAAATGCTTAAAAACAATTCGTTAAGTCTGCACCACTCAGCATGTAATGCCAATAGTCATCTTTGTTTTAGTAAACAAGATTGCACTTTGAGCGCACTTTCTCCATTATTGCGTAATGAAATCATCAATACTTGTTAAATTTAGATATATATTTTTTCAAATAAAATCACTTCTTTCATTTATCATTTGATTGCCTTTTCCTCCTCAGGGAGCAAGGATGATGTTGTTGTCGAGAAACTCCAAGAAGTTTGCCACTTTCGTGTACACTCCAAGCACATATTCCCGACATTCGCCTAGATGTGTGCCAAATGACACGATGCCATTGAGCAGCCATCTGCGATCATTTCTCCACATCAAAGGTCCTCCTGAATCACCTTTGCACGAATCTCGAGCTAAATCCCTGCAAATCCGAAGAAATTATCGTTACGCCGTCATTCTGAAATCGAGCAATACATTTTTTGGTCCGCGATTAAAAACATTGAAATTACTGTACATACGAACCGTTAAACACAATTTGGGAGAAAGTTAAATATTTTCAATGTTGTCATTCAAAACATTTCGTATCTTATACTGGCCCAATGTTTCAGCAGACACAAATGTACCGTGGTTCCAGTGATAGGTAGTACAGGGTACTATTGTATCGCGTACCGACGGCACTTTTAAAGTACCGAGTGCCCAACACTGCGTGATTCTTGTTACCACACGTGGTTTCGGCTTCAAACACGAGGAACATCCTCAGCGGAACATCTATACTTACAGATAACCAGCGCAGAACTGGTTGTTGGTGATAGTTACAGCACGAAAAAATTCACTCCTTTGACTTTGTTCTTGGTACACCTGCAGGCAGTAAGAACTGTTCACGAAGGGAACTCGCACCAGCCTCATGATCCGTGCTGTTCGATTCAATTCTGCATAAAAGAACTCACAAAGTTTATTTTATTGTACGAATGTTGCCATCGTTAATTTACCACTTATCACTCATGCATTTCCTACCTAGTTTTTTTTGGATAATTTTTCGCTCATAGTTCCTAAGACATTTGAAATGACTAAATACAGTATTTGTATTTTGCATTTAGTTGCATATTTATTCTATCACGAGAAAGCAATCAAAGCGCTATAATGAGTTCACTTAGGCGATGTCGGCGACCTGTCTACCACACCGGGATGGGGAAGCTCGCCAAGTACCTTTCCCAACTGCACAACTAGTAAACTTGCCGGCTTGTCCTCCACTCTGTCCCTTTAATACTGAGCTCTGAGCGTCAAGCACGGAAGCTGTGAATACCAATTTTCAAGTCATCGGTTTGACCCGACTCGGAATCAAACCCAAGACTACAAGTCTAGAGGCGGACGCTCTAACCACTTGACCATCTGAACTGTAAATCAGAAATTAGCATGTCCGTCATTCCATTTGAAATGATGAAAAATCAAAACGTCCCGAAAGTATTCAAATGTTTCAAATATCATTGGCTCTTATTTTTGTAATTACAGCTATACTTCTGTTGTTTCGTTTCATTTTGTTTCGCTTCTAAGGAGCAAGCCGTCTTGCCTATAATTTTCAGTATCACCGTCATGACGTAACCGCTATATCGTTCAGTCGATGTTTTGTCATTTTTGCCCTGCTAGTATTTTTGTTTCTGCTGTTTATAATTTCATTCCGTCACAAACAAAAAAGCCGGAAAAATCATTAGAAAAAATAGCGGGCAGCATAATACCTAATGTGACGATCATTAACAATAAATTAGCGATTTTGACTTCGTTGCAACCCTTGATAGCTTTGTTTCTTGATATCAGAGTTGAAAAAAGTGATTGTGATGCAAAAACTAGAATCAAGAATCAAAGTCCACGAAAATGTGGACCGTGTAATTATGTCAAGAGATGAAACTACTTACGCCACTGTAAGCAAAATAATCTTTCGATAAATAATCGAGACGCAACAAAAACAAAGCATAGAATTTTTTAATGCGTCAATTTTTGATTCACGCAAGTTTGCCGATTGTATTCTTACCTGTAAGCCCCCAGCCTGCTACTACACCTCGCTTGGAATCAGTTTCAGGAAGATTTATTTCAAGTGGGGTTCGTGGTATACATATCGGACGAACCTTTGGATAAAAAGAACTTGAATTAAGATAAGTTTTTGCTTTATGAAAACCATAAAAACTAGTTCTATTTTTGCGTTTGATTATTCATTAAATTAAATGCTCAGACGGCCAAGTGATAATAGCCTCTGCCTTTGGAACTACATAGGCTCCTGTTTGATTCTAAGTTGGATCAAGCCAATGATTTAAAATTAGCAAGTTTGCAGTTGTGCCGTAGGGGAAGATATTTAGCGGGATTTCCCACACCGTAGAGCGGGACAGCGCTGTTACCTGTTACGGGCTATTAGCCCTCAGTAGCCGTACTCAGGTAAAGTACATTCACAGTTCAGAGTGAATGACCCTGCCAGGATCAATCATTCCTCCCCATAAACATTCCAAAAATAACCTTTGTGGTACGTAGAACACTCCAGTTAAATTCTTTACGTGGCCAGGCCAGGGTGAAGATCAAAAACGAAGAACAAATGTCCTTTCTGGCCTACTGAAAGCGAGTCATATTAAGTTTATTCTGAACGGTAGATGTACTTCACCAGAGTCAAGCTGATGAGGGCTAATAGCCAAAAACAGCGCTGTCCCGCTATGTGGTACGTCATTGCTGGAGTTGCGTTGCAACTGTTATGGTGAAGGAGAGCTGCTATAACCAAGAGGATGTTGTCATGACTCCCTTTATTTCAGTAGACCAAGAAGGACATTACTTCATAGTTTTTGCGATTTCTCATTGTAGAGTGGCAGAAAAGTGGCTGGCAGCTTCTGAGCGAGCTCGTTACAGCGCTCTGATCGCTTTCTCGTGGTGGGAGAAAGAAGCAACTCACTATAGCTTATAAAATTGTTTCACGCACGGCGAAAAGGAATGCTTTCAGCCTGTTGCGGTCATATTAGTTTAGTTGTTGCGTCATCATGCCGCAGTAGTGATGTAAAAATAGAACAAACCTAAAACGTCTCAATGACATAAAAAAGTTTCATTCAGTGTGATTGCCCCCTCCCCCCCACACACATCATAGTTCTGTACCCATTACATTTACATCATATAGGCTAGTGTAGACCCAGTTCATGCTTACAAAGGAGTTGCATACAGTGCTTAAAATTATGCGTAAATTATTATGTGCATTGTGCAGCTGGTACATGAAGTTGAAAACTCTGCTCCTAATTAACTTTACCGCATTGGTATTATTGATCAGGTCAATCAATCAATCAATTTCCTGGACCCGCTTATCCTTGGGGGGTCGCGGGGGCAGCAGCTCAAGTTGGAGCCTCCAAGCATCTCGATCCTCTGCAACAAAGGATAGATGCTCTGCTGGGATGCCAAGGCGAGACCAACTAAGATCTTCTACGTAATCTCGCCATCGAGTTCTGGGACGGCCTCTAGGCCTTCGACTAATCGGTGTTGAACAGAGCAGTTTTTTGGCTGTTCTTTCCTGGGACATTCGTGTCACATGTCCATACCAACGCAGTTGCGATCTTTCTAGTCGGAGGAGCAGCGCTTCGATGTTTAGAGATTCACGAATATCTGCACTTTTAACCTTGTCCAACAAGGTCAAACCGCTAATTCTTCGCAAGAATCCCATTTCGGCTGCTTGAACTCGAGACCTCACTTTCTCATTCATGATCCAACACTCATGGCCATAAGTCAGAATAGGAACATAGACCGATCTGAAAATGGATAGCTTTGCCTTGGTGCAAAGCTCCCGTTTCAGTACCACAGATCGGTGGAGCTGGCGCATTACTGCACTTGCTTTTCCGATGCGGATATCCAATTCGCTATTTTGTCTGCCGTCACTTGTGAATGAGACGCCGAGGTACTTAAATTTCTCTGACTGTTTTAGTGGTACTCCATCAATTTGAGAGCACTGCTTTGGTTGTCTGGACAAGCACATGGTTTCTGTTTTTGTTGAACTGATTTTCATTCCGGCAACAGAGCATGCATCCGAAAACCTGTCAAGAGCTTGCTGGAGACCATTTTGGGTAGAGTCGAGTAGCACAAGATCATCTGCAAATAACAGACGTTGTACAGTGCATTCACCGATCTTTACTCCGCCACAAGACTCACTTTTCTTAACTATTCTATCCATATAAATAAGGAACAGAATAGGTGAAAGAGAGCAGCCTTGCCGTAGTCCCACACTCACTCTGAAAGGTTTCGTCGTTGCACTGTTAACACGAACACAGACCTCGGAATGCACGTAGAGCCACTTAATGGCAGTTAGTAACTGGCCATCAATGCCATACTGCAACAGCACCGCCCAAAGCTTGTCTCTAGGAATGCGATCATATGCTTTTTCAAGATCAACAAAACACGCATTGACCTCTTTTGCATATTCCCACGACTTCTCAAAGATTTGCTGCAAGGCAAAGATCTGATCCATTGTGCTTCGGCCAGGACAAAAGCCACACTGAGCATCCGTTAGTTTAGGCTCGACTATTTCACGGCATTTCTTTTCAAGGCATTTGGCATAGACCTTACCCGGGACACTGATGAGAGATACGCCCCTATAATTGGTGCATTTTCTCTTGTCTCCTTTTTTGTGGATAGGTATTATCACACTAGTTTGCCATTGCTTTGGTGCTTGCCCAGTACTACACGCCACCTTACAAACACGAGTCAGCCAACGAACACCATATATGTTCATTGCTTTTAACATTTCAGGTCTGATATCATCCTCACCAGGTGCTTTTCCAGTTTTCAATGATTTGATTACTGCATTCACATCTGCTTCGGTTATCTGAATGTCTTCCCCAACCTGTTCCTCGTGAATTTGTATCGGTGTAGCATCAACTGGGTTTAAAAGATCACTAAAGTAGTCTCTCCACCGATTTAAAATAGCATCTTGATCTTTCAGAGTCACACCATTTGAATCTTCGATAAAGAGAGCGGCTCGAGATCTTTTTCCACGCAAACGGCGAATGGTCTGCCTGAACACTTTGTTTGCCGTTTTGAAATCATCGTCTAACCTTTCTCCAAATTCCTTTCAGGCCCTTTCCTTCGACAGTTTAACTTTTGTGGCTGTCGCCTTACGTGCTTCAGAGTACTGCGAACGAAGTTCAAGTGATGACTTATTTGCAAGCCAGACCTTATAGGCCACTTTTTTCGCACGAATAGCTTCTTTAACTTCTTGGTTCCACCAAGGAGTTCTTTTCTCGCTACTCTTCGTCCCTCCAACACGCTTACGTCCACAACAGTTAGTAGCGGACGTAATGACTGCTGTTCGAAACAAACATCACTCAGTTTCAATGTCTTCAGTAGAGGTCGGAAGTTCTTTGAACTTAGATGCAATGTTGTCTGCAAATGCAGTTCGTACGTCTTTGTCAGCCAATGATTCCCATTTGATGCGATAAGTTTCTCGTGGTCAAAAAGTCTTTCGTTTTTTCAAGGGTTTCAAAGCTTTCAAAGTGCAGACAACTAGGTGGTGACCAGTTGACAACTCAGCCCCTCTTTTAACACGAACATCAGACACGGTAGAAAACAAGTCCGCCGAAACGATACAAAAATCAATCAGGGAGCGTTGTCCCAGAGAGTCTCTGTACCAGGTGTACTTATGAATTCTTTTGTGCTGAAAAAATGTGTTCATTATGCACAGCCCATTGGTGGCACAGAGCTGCAATAAACACCTTCCGTTCTTGTTAATGTCAGGGTCACCATGTTGCCCAATAACACCTTTCCAGGTTGCATTGTCGATGCCCACATGTGCATTGAAATCGCCCAAAAGGACAAGGGATTCTGATGAAGTTGCTTTTCCCAATGCAACCTCAACTTCCTCCAGAAAGGCTTCGTACTGTGATTCTATGTTGGGTGCGTACACCTGCAATATACACAGAGATCGCTCCTGCAGCCTTAGTTTTAGAAGGCAAACCCTTCCTCCCAGTGGTACCCAGTCAACGACACATTCAGCTATGTTGGGGCTCACAAGTAAGCCAACACCAGCTTGAGCAGGCATTGCTGCATCAACACCGGAGTAGAAAATTTTCCACCCACCGTTCAACTCGACAGTTCCAGAACCCCAGCGCTTTGTTGATGAAATTCCCACAACATCAAGGCGATACTGTTGGGCTTCGCAAACAAGCTCCTGCTCTTTTTCTGTCAGTGACGAAACGTTCCAGTTCCTGATAGCTACATCCCGGCAGTTTGGTCCAACTCGAGTACGTTTTCTGTGCGCTGCCCCCATTTGCCTCCCCAAACGCTTAGCGACTGCGTTGGTGGGTTTCCGGTGACGGTCAGCTTGTGGGGGAGACTGTAGCTTATTTTTCGAACGAGTCCCTCTGCCTAAAACACGAACGCGGACCTTTTTATCCTGCGCGCCGTCCGATGCAGCATGAATATTGTTATTACAACTTTCCATTTAGCTACAGCATTGGATTGCTACTTGGTCTGTTTCTCTCCTTCGACCTTACCGCCATGGGTGACCCTGATGGAAGTGATTAAACACTACCGACGGCGTTGCTCTAAGGATCATTGAAAACTCAAACCTCCCCACCACGTTAAGGTGGCAATCCATAGGAGAGTTATTGATCAGGTAATATCTTTTATTTTTTAAACTTTATGTAGAGTAAGTTACTGAACTCAACCGAAATTGTTTGTTTTCAAATTATATTGAACTATAAATTCAATAGCAACGGAGGGAGACTGTGAAGTGACCTTGCGCTGAGTGCGCTCTTTGAGTAAGCAGAAAGCTAACATATGTCAAATGCAATCGACCTTAGACGTAAATGGAATCCGTGACACAGGATCTGCAACCAGCGCACGGTATCGCCAGGTCATGTCGCTGACGTTTTAAGTAAAACGGTTACTTTGACCAAGGCCGCTTTGACTTACATATCGACCAATTTGAGCAGTTGCGTTTAGTTTCAAAACTGCAATGTCACCGTCAAACAAATTGCCATTTGTTCGAAAAAAAGCCTCGGATTGTGCGGAATTGATCACGGAGAAAACCTTTAAAGAAATAAAATAAAGTTGCGTAATATGAAATCAAATATGATTATCAGTGATTTTTGTTTGAATAAATTATACCACATGAGGAGCCGACAATTGCGAAACAGGCTGTGGCTTGTGCAGTGATTTTATTCAATTGTAACACAAGCTCTACAGCAGCTGGCAATAATTATCGATCACACAGCCAGAAGACGTTAAGCCTCACATTGACATAATTAATGTTCAAAAAGAATTCTACATTGAAATGGAACTGATGACGCCCATTTAAAGAAATAGAATTACTCATATTTTCTTACACAAAAAGTAACTATGGGCGCACCTACTACCTAACCGGTATTAAGAGGTGTGCGCACGAATAAGTTTTCTCATGCTAAGGTATACGATTTTTCAAGTAGGTCTATTGAATCAAAAAGAGAAAAGACTTTTAAGGGGTAGTGCATGCAGAAAGCCTGAAAGGGTAAAAGCGCATATAGGCCCCCCGGCCCCCACCATGTGTATGCCACAGTGAGTGATTCTGCAATCATGATAATTCACCCTTTTATTGCCTCTCACCTGCGCGTGTGTTTGATTCTGTCGGTTTGTCACTCCCAGGTATACCGTTAAAATGTGATCCGGGATACGGCCAAAACGTCTGTATGTTTTAACTATATAATTAGCATAATTATGAATAACTTAAAATTTTTTAACGTAGCGCAAAGACTCAGCTGAGAGTTTAGAGCTGGAATTTTTAACCTCAGATCCATGAACTTTTTATAGGGTCCATATTAGGAAAATCTTGCACGCCTATGGCAGTCAGCCTACGTGCTTCTTATAAAAAACTCTTAAGTTTGGTTAAAATTTCTTTGGAGTTTTTTCTGAATTTTAATTCATCAAGTTTTTTTTTGATAAATAGCTGAGGTTATCTTCAAATTACATTGAACTGAAAACTCTACAGTAATAGAGGGAGACTGCGAAGTGAGCATGTGCTCTTTGAGTCAGCAGCCAAAAGTGAAAGAATACTGGTATAAAATCAGCAGTATATCTATGCAGCCATAGTGCTTGAACTTACCTGTTCTGGATTTGGTATTATTTTGTCAGCGACATGGCCTAGCGATACCGAGCGCTAGTGACAAATCCTACGTGACGGGTTCGATTCACGGCTGGAGCCGATCGCATTTGACATAATATACCAGGTGGCTGCTGACTCAAAGAGCGCATGTTCACTTCGCAGTCTCCCTCTATTACTGTAGAGTTTTCAGTTCAATGTAATTTGAAGATAACCTCAGCTATTTATAAAAAAAAAAACTTATTAAATTAAAATTCAGAAAAAACTTTCAGTACCGTAGCTTAGTTTTACAGCGTGATCTTTAAGCTCTTTATTTTGTTTTTGAAAACCATAACCGTGATAAAGACCTAGATCTTTATTTGTTGAAAGCTAAGTCCTGATTGGAATCAACGACACTGGCACCGATTTTGGGAATAGCACCGACTAACCCAGGATTGCTAAGGCGGCTCAATCTACCTAAATTTTTGCTTACACATATCTGTATTAAAGTATTTCCACACTCACGAAACTGCAAAATAAGTACTTTTAATCCTTGGCCCCCTTTTTGAAAAATTGAGGATCGTCCCAAGACGAAATGGTCAGCGTTAGTTTTATAATGTCCAAAAAACAAATCAAAAATTAAGTGAAATTACCCATGAAGGCAATGTGCAGCAGTAACCACGTATTGTTCGTCAACCAGTGATCCTCCACAAAAGTGCTGTTCAGCTTCCAGTCCTCCTCCTGAGAAAAAAAGCTATTTTCAATACACAACTGTTGTATACAAACAAAATTGACCGACCGGTCGGCGTAATGATTAAAGTCATCTCTATTGGCGCGCAAGGTTTTAAGTTCGAGTTACGGGACGGTTTAATTGGACAATTAGGTTACCTGTCCACATGTATGGCGCAAGTACGCCAAAAGCTTAGGTTGCCAGGTCTTGGGGCTTTTAACCTTCTTAAAATGGGTATGCATAGGTAGAGTAAGTGCTGCCAACGTTCGCTATCACCGCGACGTTTTTTCGGAGCTGTGTTGCCCAGGCGCAAGCTCAGGACCCGATTTTAGCGGGGGCTGATGAGGCTGCAGCCCCAGGCCCACCAAAAAAATTGGCCTTTCGATTACAACGTATTATGAACAACTTCAAGTGATTTTTATTAATAGGTTGAATACGAAATACCGGTACTAGAAGGCTACTTTTATTAAATAGGCCTAATATACCAACGTTAGGTGAGAACTAAGAGAGTGGTTCAAGATCGTATCAGTACCAAAAATTTCAACGAATTTACGCTTGAACTGAATCACGAGATCTGTGGCAATTAAACGAAATCAAAAAAGATTGATAACGAGTTGGCGAGATTCGGACCTACTTCGAGTTGCAAGATTCGGACCAGTTCAGCGTTACCGGCCCAATGGTTGAGGCATTCATAGGCGCAGGAAACAGAATCCAGAAGCTACCTTTGAAATTATTCGAGCTTCTCTTAACCAATCAAATCTTCCTGCGCATTGAGTTAAAATTACAGAATGCAAAAAAATGCCAAAAAACGTAGCCTATATGAAAACATTCTGACACAATTTGATTGTTTTACGCCGTAGAACAAGAGTTCTTTACCGGGGAAAAAATTTACTCCCTGGGGGTAAATTTTGCCTACCGAGGGGGTATTCTTCTAAAGTACAAACTAAAACAAACTTCAATTTTTAATATTAAAAAGGTGAAAGTGTTGCACTGAGGTACATTTTCAATCGGCTAATTACACTTTTTTCAATCGGCAAGGGGTAAAGAATGCAAAAAAAGGTTAAGAACCCCTATTTTACGGTATATATCGTACAACAATTTTGACGGTTTTCAAAACAGAATGAAAACAGGATGAATAAAATGACTATTGATATAAATGTTCATTGCTGCGTACATTTTGCAATAAATTACAACCAATACTATTAATAGCCTAGCATCGGTTACAGTGTGTCACGTAACGTACGTTCTATCCTGTAACTAATAAGAAATCAAACCAAATCTTTATTAACTCAAGATTACGCTGAAGCATGATACATGTGGCGTGTCCATCTCCGTGGCACAGCGCCTGCTGGGCAACACAGCTCCGAAGAAATGCGGCCGTTTTAGTGAGTCATTGAAATTCATGATTATTTTGTCGTAATAATTCATCGACAGTAGTCGTAGCGTAAATTAGACAAATTTTCGTACCGGTACGCGAAGGGACGTTAGGATAAAAAATAGAGGCTATGAAGGAGGTTAACGTAAACTTTGCATGGCGGGGGGGGGGGGGGGAACTAATCGTAGACTCATTTACAAAGCAACAAATAGAAAGCATAGTTACAGGAATTAGGGCTCTGTGGTATGACATTTTTTAAGACTTTGTAAGACGTGCAAAATAGGGCGTTCTATTTAAATTCAGAAAATATGTTTTCTGAATGTGTTTAATACTGGTATCTGGTATGTATTATAGGCTACATATTTCAGATGGTCTTTAACTGACAGGGACAAAATAAGCCTCTGACTACCAGATAGCCCCAGGCCTCAGAAACCTTTAATTCAGCCCTGCGCAAACTCTTTATCTGTGTAATTCCGCTAGTATAGCCTGTAACAAAAGATTTGATTTTTTGATCTGCAGAGAACTGCAAGTGGGAGGCTTGATTTAGTTTCATTAATAACATATTTATCCTTCTATGAAAAAAAGTAATCAAAGCGCTACAATAAGCTCGACTAGGATTTGCCGGCCATCAGATGTCTACCACTCTAAGATGGAAGAATCCCGCTTCCCAACGGCCCAACAAGCGAACTTGCCAACTTATTCTCCACACGGTCCCTTTAATGGTGAACCTCAAGCTCGAAAGCTGCGAATACCAATTTTTGCGTCATTTCTTTTGACATAACTCGGAATCAAACCGAGTCTACCGCCCCAGAGGCAGACGCTCTACCCACTTGGCCATCTGATTGGTTGACGTAAGGTTCACAGGCACATTCGTCTCTTGCCAAAAAGTTGCACCGTAGCCTATGCTCTTTGTCGCAAGCGATATTTCATCAAAGACTTACACACACAACAAAATAACAATCAAAGTATAGGGTTACAATCGCATTTGAAAAAATTTGTATTCTGCGATAGTTTAGTGCGAAATTTTCTACTTTGTTGCTGGGCTCGCAAGTTTCTGTAGTTTCTCTATTATGCAAATGAAAATAAAAATCAAATCTTCATTATACTTGGCTTATTACGCCGATGCGTGTATCGAGCGCATGGGCAAAACAGCTCCGAAGAAACGCCGCAGCGGTGGCGAGAAGTTGGCGACACTGTGTCCAATTAGACCTACCCGTAAATCCATCCCAAAAGTTGTTACAATTTGGCGTAAAAAAGTTCCATTTTTGGGTTAACAATTTCAGTAAATGGTAAGCAATGCATTACTCACCATTTCAAAGCTAACAGCGTGCTGAGATTACTATAGTTAACCGTTTGATTTAATGTTTCCCTGCAAATCAATTTTATAAAGCAAAAAATTACGTTGAAGATCAATGTAAGCTATCCACGGCCATTCTCCGTATCTTGCACTCCTTCCTCCGAAGATGAATTGCGAGAAGACTGGATCGTCGAAGAAGTCAAATTGCGGCTTAGTATTTTTGATTCCACACACTGCAAAAGCAATCAGTTGTTGAAAGTGCTGGTACAAACATACACTGGTTCAAATGAAATAAGGAAAACGTTTTTGTAGCGCATTGGTTGATGTACCGTAGTGTTACTTTAAACAACATTAACTTATCGGTACCGTCGTTACTTTTTTTGCAATAAAATTGGTAACAATATAGCATAGTTGCAGTAGCTTTAAACTACCGCGTGCCCAGCTCCGCCAATAACTTATACGATAAACAATAAACTGTGGAGCCAGCTTTACTTTTCTTCGCTAGTATGGCCAAAAGTTTGAAAGTAATTTCCATGTGGCAAAAATATGTGAGTCAGGTGACGTAAAAACAACAAGCGACAATATTATGTGATCTCAACGATCTATGGACAAAAAGAGCAACTGAACATGAAAAAAGGTTTTATGCATTGTTTTCACTAAATCAAAGGATTTGAAACAACTTGATACCAGCATCGCCGTCTACACGACGTCACTTATGACGCAATAAATGCTTTTAAGCATAGCGATGTACCAGGGCGGCATTCTGGATAGTTGTTATTGTCATTTGGAACAATAATGGCACTGCGGACTTGCCAGGTTTCATCTGCATCACAGAACCACTCGGCAACGCCAGATAGCAACTCGTACCTGCAAAAACAAACAGATTATGGAATTACCAGGGAGGCGCTTTGGGCTACTGAACTGCTTTCGCGGGTTCGATACTCGAGCAGGTCGTTTTCCATATACTTAACAAACGTCGAACTAATAAGCGGCATTGTCATTGAAAGTACTTTAAAAAAGACTACGAAGCTGGTTTAATTGTTAGAAGGTTGGTCTCAGGTACCAAAGTTTGTGAGTTCGATTATCAGAGTCGTTTCTTTCTATGATGAAAGTTGCTTTTTAACCATGAAGTCTAAGCAGTAATTCTAAAAACTAAAAAAAAAAACTCAGGGGTATGATAAGGGGTCAGAGCGCGGCTTGCGGATAAAAAGCAGTCGCTAATGTTAAGATAAAATTCAAATAAATCATTTGGATTTACTGATTTTTCAGCTTGTCCGAAGTCAAGTTTGCAATATTGTGAAAACTACAAATAGATAAACAAATAACATTATAGCTCAAGATGTTCTTGTTCAACACTGGGAAAACTTACTTAAAAAAAAGCAATGAAAATTTACAGAATAGATCAAAGTTGTTTTACCAGTAAGTCAGCACATGCACAATTAAATATTTTTAGTAGCTATCTTTGTCTGGTGAGTTAGTTACTCATCCTAATGTGCTTCCGCATGTACGGTACACAAATAAAGAATTCCTTCTGCTGCTATACTTGACCAAAACAACTTTTTGATAAAATTTCTATCCTCTAAAAAATTGTTAGGGGCAGCAACGGCTACCACTTGATTGTGACCCAAGTTAACTTAATGTGGTTGAAATAATCACATGAAAGTCCGTAAGGCTACTTGGAATGGATCTAGAAATTTTTAAGAGAAGGCTAAGGATCGAAAACTGCTTATCTTGCAGTCCTGTGGGTCTAGTACATTTATTAATGGTAATTAGACTCAGAGGTATAATAAGGTTTTAATAAGATGATAATAAGATGAATTAAGCAGTTAAAGCCAGCGGACAGCTTTAGCTAGTATGAATGAATACCGACAGAAAATATAGTGCTGAACAGGGCGCACTGTTGTCGAGAGTCCCTGGAAGGGGACCACAAACCAGGAGCGGATCCAGAAAATTTTGGTTGGGGAATGTAATTTTGAATTAAGTTGAGTGTTAACTGGCTCAGATGCCCAAGTGGTTTAACAGCTAAGATGGCTGAGCGGTTGAAGCGTCCGCTTCGGAGTCGTAGACTTGGGTTTGATTCCGAGTCGGGTCAAACCAATGACCTTAAAATTGGTATTCACAGCTTCCCTACGTGACGCTCAGGATTAAAGGGACAATATGGAGCTAAGCCGGCAAGTTCACTTGTTGTGTCATTGGGAAAGGCACTTTACGGAATTCCCCCATCTTGGAGTGGTGGATAGATGGCCGGCAACTTCTAAGCGAGCTAGTTTAGCGCAATGTTCGCTTTCTCGTGATAGGAGGATAAACATGCAACAAAATACAAAAAACTAAATACAAAGACGTTAGATGTTTAGACCCGACAAAGAGCGTAAATAAGCCCTTTGAAAATGTTTCAAGTCAGGGACGAGTCTATAAAATTTTTCAGAGAGAGGGTACCAACTTTCGACGTGTTTTCAAGCGCAGCTTGCTTCTGGCAGAATTAATTTGAAGCAAATTTAGGAACAAAAAATGCTTTAGAGAGGTCCGGTAGCATGCTCTCCCAGAAAAATTTTGAAAATTTACAGACTGCTAACGGCCATTTTAGTGCTTGTTGGACAATTCTTAGGCAAATGTTGATAAATTTTTTTGCCCCTACTTCTGATGAGCTTTATCAAATATGATGCATTTATTTCGAACATTTTCGACATGTTTGCTTAAAGCGTAGATTAATTGTTATCAAAAAGATTCGAAATTATGAAAAAATTATATCCATCAACAACATTTTTGAAAGTGGCTGGTGGGGTGTGCATACCCCATATTCCTCCCTGGATCTGCCCCTGCCACAAACCAAAAAAGATTGAGAACCACTGGACAACAAGTTCAGAAGTACTAATAACTAAAAGTTTAGAGGGGGGGAGGGTGAGTTTGTTAGCCCTACCTGGAACAATAAGGGGCTTTCTGCATCATAATCAAATTTTGATGTTACTTTTGAAAAAAGTGATTATGACTTCAAAATTTCATATTAGCCCGCTCAAACTGGACATGTGACAGGGTTATGGTGAAGAAAGTAACGTTTTCAATTTATGTGTTTTTTTCCAAACTCAAACCGAAACAAATTTTTGATCACCAGTTAAAAAACGGTTTCCTGGAGCTATGATTAACGAATTAATAGTTTATATTTGTTTAAGCTAGAGTAAAGCTGATGGCTGGGTGATCGAGCTGCAATGTCCTGCCACAAGCTATTTGGTATTCTGTGACTAAGTTATAAGCTACTTTGGCTGTTAGTTAGTTTGGCTACTTTGGCTATCAGTTATATGCTGCATTGGCAAGCGTTAGGCTATAACGGTTGTGAATACAGGAATGCAATAAATATGGGACGAAAATAGAAGAAAAATAAAGCTTTAGGAAACCTTGAAACTGGACGTTTCGACAATGATTCAGCTGTCACCATCAGCAGTGTAATCAAGGCAGTTCAATTTTGTATTGCCGTGCTTATACTGTTGATGGTGACAGCTGAAATATCTTGTCGAATCGTCCAGTTTTGATATTTTCTGCGGCTTGATTTTATCTCCTTAAAGTTGTGAAGATGTAAGAGCAGTTAACTTGAAAATCAACAAATAGCTGAGGTCCATCTTCACAACAACGTTTTTGTATATAGTTTAAAGATAAAGTGAGGCTTAATCTTCTCCAGCTGAGTCCTCGATAATTATTATCGCTAGCTGGGCTTAATGTATTGGAACAAAATTAGTATGAAGACTACTGCAAGCTCTTTCGCCACTGCTGGCTCGTCAGGTGGTACAAGGTTATGCATTTCATTAGAATTCATCGATGAATATAACATTAACCACCTGATGAGCCGACAACGGTGAAACAGGCTGTAGAAGTCAATCACCAAAGTGATTAAAAAGCTCTTTTACGGTTTGCACTTACCCTGTCCACATGTCCATTGTCCAATTTTAGTGGACTTTAGGCCCGCGGTTCATGGGTCTAGTTTCTGCATCATAGGCAATTTTTTTTATACAGAAACTAGAACAAGAACCACGGGCCTGAAGCCCACTGAAATGGGACATGTGGACACTGAACAGGGTAATTATCTTACCATTGGTTGATGCAAGGAATAGTGAGCGAGGAGTTGAAAGGCCTTTCTTCTTCGTCAAAGTCTGGAGGATTAGTTCGCGATATATTGAGGAGAGCATCAGGTCGAGGACAGTATTTTACTGAAACAAAAAGTCAGTCAAATCGGTGATTAGAGCAAAATCTGTAAAAGACTGCAGGGATCAATTTCACGACTTTTATGATCGCAAGGTTGCTGGTTCAATTCCCTACAGGCTCGTAGGTTTAATTTCAACGTAAGCTTTCTGAATTCGTTCTGCTAAATAGAATCTTAGCTGACAGCAATTATGGTTTCAATATTACCTAGACTGGAAAACAAGTGCAACTACTAAGCGAGTAAGGACCCTTATTTTAGTATGGGTTATGCCTACGTCGCTTTCTCGTGCCAGGAAAATAAAACAAAACAGTGGCGTAGCGAGAATTTTTAAAGGGGGGGAAGTATTAACTACAAAACCATCGAAAAAGTCTGGCATAGTCGAGTCACTTATTAACATTAGTTCTTTTTTACTGAAAGGCAAAGTCAAAAGGGGAGGAGGGGGCATCGCGCTATGCCTCCTCCCTAAATACGCTCCTGAAACCGAAAATAATGTGTCAATATAACTCCCAGGATATTTACAAGCATGTGGAAAAATAAGGTTATAAAGCTCTGAAATGTAATTACAATGAGAGTGCTGTCTGCATCAAGTCTTGAAAAGCAAACTTTGATTGAATTAAAAAAGTTTCAAAGTTCTGGTTGCCATAATAACTTTTGTAATAACTCAGTCATGACTTTCGAATTAGCAAGCTGTAAACTATAGTAACCTCAGCATGCCATCAGCTTTGAAAGTGTGAGTAATGCGATTCTTACAATTTACTGCTGTTCTAAACCCGGAAATGAAACTTTTTTACGCCAAATCGTAACAACTTTTTTCCATTTTTACAGATACTCGGACTTGCAATTGAACGGAGTTGTATGGCAACATCCACCAGGAATTCACTTTGAAAATCGTATTACAATTGCAAGTTTTATTATGTGACACACCAGAAGAATCGCCATAGTAAATTTCGAAACCATCTCGTCGCTTAACTACAAGAGCAGGCAGATTTGGTTTTTGGTTCACGATAAGTTAACGGGGATGCTGCTGTTAGTTGCAACAGTATTGTTCCTACAGTGATAATTCCTTGCTGCTGCCACAACTGTGTTGGAGATCAGACGCATTTCTCGTGGAAGTTCACCTCGCACCCTCCAGTGCCTTCACGTTTTGACTAACTTATGTTAAACGCAAAGGAGTAATATTTTAAACGTTAGTTACGTTTCGCTGGCATTCGCCATACCTGTGATTAGCAAAACCTATCGCTCCGGTTAGAATATTGGAAACAAAATTACCAGACATTTTTGTTCAGTTTGTTTCCTTTGCCTTGTGCTGCCCTTAGCTTTGCATAAGACGCCGAGTGCCGTTAAATGAAATACACAACGAGAACACCATCAAAGCTTGGTCCCCAAAAGGAACAGTTTATCACACTGACCGATAACCATGCCACGCCCTTCCAGTGTCAGTGTAGCGAACAATTTTCTACCAAATAGCTTTACCGAACCTCTACTTTTTCTGCAAAACCTTTTCGGTATATGCTACCGGTTACTCTACATTTTTGCATGCTTGAAGTGACTTTGACTTACAAGTGAGAAAAACTGGAATGCTTTATTGACAACCAAGTTAAATAACCAAATTTTTTCCCAGCGGTCGAAGACATTATGGTGTCAAAAGCCGGAAAAATAAGTTTTGAAATCAAGCGCAAAAATCAAAATCTATTTCAAAATTGATTTCAAATCAAATACAAAAAATTAAAGTCATAAAACTGAAGTCAATAATTCAAAATCAACGACAAAAACAATTGCAAATCAAAAACAAAAAGTAATTCAAAATCAAGAACTAATCAATTTTGTAATCAAAATCATGAAACCAAATAATAAAAAAAAAAAAACTAAAGAGAGCACTTATGAGCCACCAACGCTCGTACTTTGGCATGTGGGGGTAGGCGTGCTCCATTCTCCATCTGCCATGCATTCGGTGATGTTGCTACCGATCAAGCGATATCCTGTATTACAAGCAAAGCTTATTTTATCCTCATATTCAAAATTTTCTTTGTCTGGACGGTTGTCGATTCTTCCATTCGCTGGAGGAAGTAGTACTTCGTGACATTGGACCCCTGCAAGAGATTGAAAAAATAAGAATGGGTTAGCGGGTAAAAAAAGGAAGGGGAGTAATAGCGCCTCCAAAACAACAGACTTGTGTCTGGGTAAGTTTCTAACTAAGTTGCAGTTCAAGCTAAACAGTTCAGTTCTCCATCATGTCTTGGCTGGCAGCTTATGACCGAGAGCCAACTGCGCTGTATGATTTATTTATAGCTCTTTTAAACTGAATCATAAACGTTTTTTCTCAGTGTCATTGCGCAAAAAATTCAACTGTGCCTCAGTTCAGGAAAACTGCTTAATAACCTTGTGCTTTTGCAGTCATCAGCCACCGTAAGGTGTTTCAAATTCGATCGGTTTCAACCCTAAGTCGAACTCATTACAGCGATTCTGTTGTCTAGGTTAACGGCCTATGATCCTGACATATGGAGATAAAAATAACCAACTTGTTCTAAGTATCATACAGTGTTCTAGGTTAGCTTACGATAAACTCTGTAGTGCATTGCGTAACCAGATTTTTCAAGGGTGAGATCAGAATAGAAAAATAGCTTTATTGGGTTCGAATCCAACGTAATCCAACTCCCATTTGCTGGAGCAGTATTTCCGCAGTATCTTGTTGTATTACCACGATGATCCGTAATCTGCGTGTAAAAAGACATGGACGTGTACAATTGCGCACCTCGACCCAAGTTTAAAAGATGCATTCTTTTTTCATACAGCTTGGTTTCGTTAGGGGTGCTCTGTTTGCCAAGCTTTAGTTGGACGGGGTTGCCACTGCTGGTAGACTGCATTGCTCCATTGCGCACTGCTCACTCAGTAGGATAATTCTCGTTATCCTGCTATATTTTGCGTGAAAGCGACCAAGGCCCCATGACGACACGTGCATACTTTAAAAGTGATGTGATCCGTCAAGTATCTTTCTTCACAGCACAACAAGTAACCTTGCCATCTAGTGCTCTACATTGCTTCTTAGAATGCTTTTAATTTCTAAGCGAGGTATGTTATAGCGCTTTAATCGCTTTCTCGAGACAAGAAGGTGTTTATGCTACAAATGTCAAGAGGGAACAAAATTTAAGTGAATAGTTTGACTAGCTCAGAATTGAACAAGAGTTGAACCACTTTGAATGAAATCTCTTACTTCCAGATAATCGTACACACAGCCTTCTTCATAATGTTCTTCAATTCCAAACACATCATCAAAACGGATATCCATTCGTTTGCCAGAACCAGCCTAAATTTCAAATTGAGGTTATGCCAGTACAGGCAACACTTTTTAAGCAAAGTTCTATATACATTCAACACTGTAGGAAACGATTTTTCTGATTTCTAACGATCTTGCGGGTTCACTTCAGGTAATATTCATTCACATTCATTAATATTGTCCATTTTTGTTGAAAACCCTATTTCTGATATTGAAATTTAAAATGATGCAGAGAATCATCACACTCTGCCTAAACTATCTTGATGATTTCGCATCGAAGTTAATTATGGTGGTAGAAATTGCAGCCGTACATTGAAATCAGTGAAAAACATGACACTTTATTTAATTTAAATCGATTTCAGCTAACCTTATCGTCAACAAACTCTTATTCAAACAGATTTCGAATTTTTGTTTTTTGATTTTCACATAATTTTTAGTTTTTACTAATCACAAACAACAATCACTTACATCAAGAGAAGTTTCACAGTCGGATAATTTTCCGTACGCATTTGGATATTCTGGTGACTGCACGATTCCTCCACTTTCAACAGCTTCAACCTCCGCTTCGCAGTTGGCTGTCAAAATATGTCCAAGTAAAGCAAAGCTTACCATTACATGGAAATTGCAAAGTATCTTTTTTGCGTTATAATAGAAAAAAGCAACGGCGAAATAGCAGATAAAATAGGAAAGAACTAAGAATACAGCCGCGTTGCGCAACATCTTTTGTTACTACAATTTTTAGATGCATTTCAAGAGGAACTATGGGCCAGCTTACAAACCTGTCTGTTGTTAGTGCTTTAGGAAGAAAACTTTGCTTCGATTTGCAGCCCGGACACAATTTAAACAATTTAGCAAAGTTCCAGCCATTGCTACAAGGTTTTTTTTACAATATTCGCGCATTATGGCTGTCTGGACAATATGCTAACCCAGTGTTTCTTTACCCGTGCCAAGCGGACGAACACTTACAACTTCGTGGCTGTCTCAACCGAACCCGACGTCCAATTTCCCTCCCCAAATCAGGTGAAGACCAAAAAATAAAGGTAATCACGTCCTCCAACGTCTAATTTCCCCCCCAAAATCAAGTGGCCAGCGGCCCCCTGGGTACGCCCCTGAAAGTGTTAGGATTTTGAAGGACTTCCACCGAACCCCAGAGATAGCTCCGTCGAACACTAGGGGTTCGGTCGAACCTCGGTTAAGAAGCACTGTGCTAACCAAATACTAACACTATAAGGTTAGGAAAAAAAGTGTTTTTGGTTACTCGCCTACGCAGGTGTGCTCATTAGCATCAAGTGTGTATCCAGGGCGACAGGAACAATAGTAGGATCCTCCAATGTTGTGGCAGAAATGGTTGCAATAGAGAATTTGATCCCAATCTTCAACACCAGAGTTTACAGCGAGCCGCAAATCAAAACATTCGTCAATATCTAAAATAAAACAAGGCTTGAAACGAAACGATTATAACGCAAATATCCTGTTACGATTTTCCCGAAGTTGTCAGTGCAGTTGATGTGGTGCGACTTCCATTTACTAACCACTTGTAAATTTTTTATTGTCAGTGGTCAGTGCATTAGTTCATAGTACTAACAAAACTCTTCCTGTGTCGTCAGACTGACTGTGAAAAGGGTCCGATACTGCATATACCGCGAACAGGATGACGGTTCACTGTTTTGCATAAATTGACTAAAGTAATGCGTTTCTTCGTATTGAAATCACAATACAGGTTGTTCATCAAGTCTTCGGGTACATTTGAAGTCCCCATATCTTTTTGACTATTTTTAAGCTAAAACAGTAAGTTCTCTTGTAAGGCTATAGATTAAGTTTTTAGTAAGTTTTTACATCCTCAATAGTTTCCGAATTGTTCAATGTCAAAATGTACCCAAGACTTTTGGAACAAACCTGTACTTTAACGAGTAGCAAAAAATGTACAAACAGCTCAATAGAGAACAGAACTGCAGCAAATTTATTTTTCTTTCAAAACCGTTCATCAGGCTGTCGACTTTTCCACACGCCGCGAGACAAATTGACTGCAACAGTTTTGTCAGTGCTTTCTTTGCATATTTTCGTGTTTTATCGGTAGAACTAAAAACCGTATAGGACCCTCTAGGCACCGCATGGGACTGTATGAAACCGTATGGAAACGGACAGAGCCGTTTGGGTTCCACACGGTTCCATACGATTCCCATACGGTTTTTAATTCTACCCGTGTTTTATTCAAATTTCGGGAACTTGTGGTGAAAAAATTCTCGTTTGTACAGGGTGACCCAAAAAAAACGGAACCCAATTCTAATTATTCTAAATACACGGGTTCCGTTTTTTTTGGGTCACCCTGTACATATCAGCTTAAACTGCATAGTTCAAAAACGTGAAGAAAACATTTTATAGCACTAAAGGTGTGCTTACGCAGAATACAATACGATTTTTTGTACGTAAAAAGACGTAGGCTACGAAACAGTTAGAGGTTATAACGTTAATCTACGTAACTTTGCGGGGCATTCAAGAAAACAATTGTGAGGTACATTGCGAAACAACGTATAGAGCACAACATTGTTTGGTTTCGAATTGTACGGAAGATATTTCCGTCAACTTCTTACGTTAAAGTTGGATGAAATTTCGAGCGACAACAAATTGGATTAAACTCTTGTAAGACTATGGCTTTTATTCTATTTTTAAGAGCAAAAGAAATAACAGTCAAAATTGACAAAGTGTTTATTATGTAGTAAGGACGGAAATTCGAATGCTAGCATTTTTTCTTCATAAGTTCAGGAGAAATTCCTGGTTTGAATTTTGAAAGCATGCAAGGTAAAAGCTATGTATTTTTAAGCAACATGTCGTGAAGACGGAAGTTATGCATTCCTGCCTACCCGCGAATTATGCGCCTGTGTAATATAATAATGCACTGCTGGGCCGCGCAATACCTCGGTACGGTAAGTGCTTTGCAAGCTAAGAAAAAACATTTTAAGTCTTTGGTGCTCTGACTGATTTTCAAACAGGTAAAACGGTGCAGTATCTACATATCCATGTTTTCGAACTAGCTTTCAACGTTTCAATAACATTATGCGCTTTCTGATATTCAAGAAAAACTGCAAGCATGACATCATGTTTTTAACAGGTTTGAATCATGTCGGAGACACGATACCGTTTCAAGAGCAGCAATTTACTTTCATGATCATTAATCACCAGCAGGGGCTCATTGATCAAATAACCTAGGGCCTCTCATTGTCTAAATCCGGCCTGGTTCCTAATAAAAACCATTTCTGCCATCTCACCTTTCTCCATCCAATGTGCTTCGAATCCAATTGGTTTAGGGTCCTCGTTCGAATAATCAGAAACAAAGCGCATAACCATGACATTTCCTTGCGACTGGAAAATTTCTCTTTCTTTAGGAGCATCTTGGGGAAATTGTCTCCGGTTTCCACATAATCGTCGATGGCCTTCAACCTGTAAATGTGAAGTAATTGGCAATTAGCAAGCTAATTAGTCGATAAACATATTGACAACATAATACTCTGGCCTGTCCACACATCTAGCTAAACACCGCCAAGAATCCATGTTTTTTTGCATCACAAATGAATTATGACGTCTTAATATATTTTTTCAATTAGGACATCAAACCTTTAATGTAGAGGTGGTGATATTGCAACACCCATAGGCCGAGAAAGTGGACCTGACCGCCTTTACTTAAAACTCAGGTGATGATAAAAAATCTTTCTTGTGATGGGATCACACTCGACAAACATAGAAAATGAGGGTATGCCAAAATAGAGACTTTGACGTGCTTCTGGTGGTCGTACTCGCACATCTTACTCATCTTGGAACGAAAATTTGATCGATCGTCCTGTATTTATTGAATTGATGCTCGAGTATAGTAAATCATTGTAACAGATTAGAATCAAAGCGATTAAAAATTTCCCAGTCAATGTCCTGCGCTGTGACGAAGGGACTTCAAACTCTCGTATGATTAGACCCTGGATTCTCAAACTTTCCCAACTCTTTTAGAGTATTGTTGATAAAAAAACACTCAAAGGGGGTAAGTTGTTAGTAGACTCCTCCCAGGACCAGATTTACCGATAGACTAAGCAGGCTGAACCCCAAGGCCTCGCAGAAATAAGGGGTCTTGTTATGAACAAAAGGGCTCAATACGATTGCGGAAAGACCTTATTTTCGAGATCAACCGTGGGGACCTTTTTTTTTTCGGAGATCAACCATTAGCCTGTTTCCATAACCACAACTTGTGGGCTTTCGGCCCATGGGCTTTGTTCGAGTCAGGTAAAATTTTGATTTTTTGGGGCAAATTTGTACAAAGTCTTGGACTTTCCAGGCCGCACCTAAAGAGTTGGTCTGCAAAAGTGGGTTGTCGCAAAACGTGGGCCTTCAGAAAGCTGTGCTTAGCTCGGCCCACTTGGAGAAAGCCAGCGTTTTTTGTGAACATAGAAACAGGCTATATGAGGACCTTTTTTTCTTTGGAGATCGACTATGCCGACCTCTACGATCGCCGTCCCAGAGTCGGCGCCAGAGCAGTTGACTTAGGGAGGCCAGGCGTTTATTAAGGGGGGGGGGGGGCAAAGTTTGAAATTAAGCACAAAAGCCGCTGTCTTCAAAAGAGTAAGCTTGTTAATAGGGGGGGCCAAGTGTGTCAATTGGGGGGCCAAGCCTCCCTGGCCCCGTGGCGCCGGCCCTGCACCGACCTATGATCACTTGCGGCAAACCTGATATCAACAAAGCCTAGGGCCTCTCATTGTTTAAACCCAGGCCTAACTCCTCTAGTGGTAGGTAAAATCAGTTTACATCCGATTTAAGGGACGTTTTTTAAGACTTAAAAACTAACTGAGGTTGCACGCAATATAAATCAAACTTGGAATAGAAGAATAAATATTATTTTTTGTGCTGTTTAACTTACTGCAGGTGCCTATCTTCACAAACCCGGTTGTTAACCTCATGTCACAAGCGAAGCCGCGACAAGAATCGAACCAAAAACTAGTGCAGCGCTTCCCTAGATAAGCTGCGCTCAAAGTCATCGATGTACAGAAGAGTGCAGTAGTAGCGATTTTGCGAATAATGGCCTTTATAAACTCACGCTTTGTGAGAAAAAAGCAAGGTTCTGCTGGTGTTGGGTACATTTCATAAAAATGCGACCGGTTTATAGCGCTTTGTAACTACCAAGGTTCTTTAGCGCCAGGACTAAGTTTTGTCAAGAATTCACTGACGTATTTTGTTCTCTGTTCATTTCATCCACCGCGTTACACTTAATTGCTGAGTGTCTAGCAAGTGTAACAGCAGATACCAGTTTTAAAGTCTTTGGTTTGACCCGACTGAAAATAGAACCCAGTCTACCAGCTTCTAAAGCTAACGCTCCAACCACTAGGCCATGGCGCAGTTAAAGGAAAATCAATCACATTTGTCAGAATACAATTTCAAATCGGCCAGTTACATCATTTCCTCTACATTGGGCGGCAAGAAAACAGTTCTGATTATAACCAATTTCGCGGGGCCACAACTCAAAGATCTGAGCGCAGTCTGCTTACTCAGGCAAACTCCTCGCCGTAATGCTACGATAATCACGTTGGCAAGACAAACAAAGCACAGGGTTCGATTCCTTGAAAGGAAAGTCATGTATGTTTGTAGCAAAAAATATACTTCCTGTAACAATCATAATGTGGTTTAGGGACAAAAAATAAAGCTGCAGTAAATCTCAAAACTGGACGTTTCGACAACATAGATTCATCTGTCATTATCGGCGGTGTAAGCAAGGTAGTAAAACTGAAAAGGTGCGGCTGTTTTTCTTCCTTAAGCTATTTTCGTTCCATAGTTATTGTATTTCATAGCGTGGTTGTTTTGCACGATAGTCGATAATAATCCGGTTACTCGACATAAAGTCCGTATTAATCGATTATAATCTGGTTATTGCGAATGACCGTGTTGCAAATGAGAAGTGTGTTGAGTGTAACAACTCAAGGGTGTACCAAAAATCGAATTCAAATATACCTGCAAATAATCGTATGCGCAAGCCCCGATGTCGTCTTCATACGAATCTTCAAGGTCAAAAGTAGTGAAGTACACATGGACTCGATAGCCTGGCCTCACGGTAATACGCCATGTCCGGTCAATATCGTCTCCATACGGGTTTCTGATGTCGCCAACTTTAATGGTACCATAAGTACCAGTCAATTCAATCTCCTCAGTTTGACAGTTGAACAATGGCAAAAGAGTAAGGAGCGCAATAATGACAATTTGCATCACCCTAGAACAGAAACAAAAATTAAAGAGTCACTATTTTGTTGTTACTGACAGTAATAAATAAATAACTGAGGTTATTTCCAAATTATAGTGAGCTGAAAATTAAACGGTCATTGAGGGAGACTGTGAAGTGAGTTTGTGCTCTTTGAAACAGCAGCCATCCGGTTTATATGTCAAACGCGATCAGCTCCAGCACTGAATCGAACCCGTCACGTATAGGACCTGCAACCTGCGTATGCTAGGAATATTTTTATCTTCCTATCATTAGAAAGTCAGTGAGAGATGTCTTTCGCTTCGAAGCTCCTGTCTACCACTTATAAAAGGGTTGATATCTCGGTAAATGCCTTTTCAAACACTGCAAAAAATAATCTTGCCGACTTGTTTCCTACACCGTCCTTTCCATGCAGCTGGACTTCAAGCAGAAAATTCCAAAGTCCTTGGTTTGACTCGATTCGGAATCGAACTGCCAGTCTACACTCCATCCATTTTGATCTTCAAATCAATCTTAACTCCAGATTACAAAGCGCACGTGAAATGAGCTTTGTAATCTGGAAGTTACGATTTAATCGAATCTCTGCTTTTCAAATCAATCGTTCAAACGGCGTTGTAGAAATGAGTCAGCAGTGTGAACTATTTGCATAATTACACTATTATTCTATCGTATTTCATATGCGTAGGCCTTTTTTACAGAACTATATGCTTACCTCATGATTTAAGCTTCCAGTGCTACAAACAAAGTAATATCAACCAATCTCCTGCAAAATTTATAAAAACTTGCACTTATGTTTTAATCTGTGAAGAAAAGGTAAGTGGTTCATAATGTGAAAAACGACTCTGTTGATATTTTTCAAAGGTAGTGTAGATTCTGATCGGCTAATTTACTCAAAACCAGTCATGCGAATAGACCCAAGCCAATTAGGATCGAGCCGTTAAAGGCAAAATAGATACTATGTTTTTCAAACTTGTTAAAATTACTCTATTCAGGGAGGTCATGGGTCAGATACATTATGTCGTAACCAGTGGCGTAGCCACGGCGGAGGTTTGGGGGTTACAACTCCCCCATTAAGCCTCGAATGACGTCATACATGCTTCTTTTTCTGATATTTATTTCGAAGTGGTAGATGCTTTGTCATTAATAATCTGGTTTCGTAATTGTCATAATAACAAGAATTGCGTAGCGTTGTTTCTTGAAACTTGTTCTTTACCGTTATGCTTGTGAAGCAATGACACAATTTTATTAGCAGGGTAGTGCCGCTCCTGTAACCTACACACAACTGCCCTCAGCCCCTCAGACCTTCCGTAGAAAAACGGCTAAACGATTTTAAGCAAAAATGATCTACGTACTGTACTGTAGCTCAAAAAAGAACTAAATCGCTAACATTTAAATATCGTTTTACCAGTTCCACCAGAAAGCATTCCGTTGACTTCCTTGCAACAATCGTGCTTTATAACTGCCTTCGGTATTTTCAGTTTAAAACGTAGGGGGATGTGGAGTATGCTGCGCATGCATCCCCCCACCAACCATTTTCAACAATGTTTTTTTGGATAAACAAAATATTTCCATGATTTTGAACCTCTTTATAATAATAATATTATGCCGTAGTCGTCTTAAGCACGCATAGTCGAAACTGTGCGAACAAAATGCATCATTGGTGAAGCACTTAAAGTTAGGGGCCAAAAATGTGACAAACTTTCTCCGAAAATTGTTTAAAAAGCTCTAAAATGGCTATTACAGTATGCAAATTTTCAAAAATTTACGGGGGAGCATGCCCCCGGATCCCTAGTGTCGTTTTTGGTACTTAAGTTGCTTAAAATTAACTCTGCCGAAAAAACTGCACTTGAATAAGTAACGAAAATTGGTGCCCTCTCCCTAAAAAAAATTCTGAATATGCCCCTGACATGAACACATTTTCAAAAGGCTTATTTACCCCCGTTTCCGGGTCTAAACGTCTTTGTATTTAATCAACATTCAACCTAATTCAAAATTACACCTCCCCCCGCCAAAACATTCTGGATCCGCTCCTGTATTATACAACATAGGTCAAATGTGACGTCATTCTCAAAACCCCTCCCATTGCAAAATCCTGGCTACGCTGGTGGTCGTAACGCTTGCGTTGCATTGCATCTTTCTATTTTCTCGTGCATTGCAACTTGTTATTTTTACTGTCAGTGTTTCATTTTTTAAAAACTTTGTCGCTTCGTACCGGTATCACAAGTATTTCCGAATTTCCTAGTTTTACCATTTCCAAACGTGTTCTACAGCTAAGGAATCGAATAATAATGAATGAGGTAGCGTAAGGAGAGTCACCATCGGCACTTTCCAAATTTTGAACGATTTTTTCGAGCACTTAGCAAAAATGATGTCATTAGACACAATCATAACCACTTCTTGCTTCCCAGATTTTATTTCTGGCTATGCGCTTGACTATATACCAACTAGACGTTAAAATTCGATATTATATTGATGATATTTTATTATATTTTCTTCACTGCTTTATTTAACGTATGTTTACAATAGCTTTCTGGACTTATTGCCATTATCTACACTTTACTGCATTTAAGTTGCATACTTATCCTCTAATCACGAAAAAGCGATCAAAGCGCTGTAATGAGCTCGCTTACAAGTTGTTAGCGATCTTTCTATCGAGTGAACTTGCCGGTTTGTTCACCACACTGTGCCTTTACTGCTAAGCATGAAGCAAGGAAGCTGTGAAAAATGAAATAATAAACGAAATGTTGTGTGGTTTTATGGCGCTTTGTAACTACCAAGGTCCTTTAGCGCCAGGACTAAGTTTTGTCAAGAATTCACTGACGTATTTCATTCTCTGTTCATTCCATCCTCCGCGCTACACTTAATTGCTGAGCGTTTAGCAAGTGTAACAGTAAATACCAGTTTTAAAGTCTTTGGTTTGACCCGACTGAGAATAGAATCCAGTCCACCAGCTTCCAAGGCGAACGCTCTTAACCACTAGGCCATGGCGCTGGTTAAAATACCAACTTTAAAGTCATTGGTTTGACCCGACTGGAAATCAAACCTGTCTACAGCTCCAGAGGCGGACGCTTTTATTCCTCGGCCATCTGAGCTGTTAAGCTCTAAAATGTTTGAGGATACCTATATTTGCTCAAATAGTCGTAAATAGAAAACAGATTAATTGTTTGCCAACTTGGTTTTTGAATTCCAACCTTTGCGTTAATGCAAACACGTTAAAACTTATCTACGATATTTCTTTCGAAGCTTAATTTGCGTAAATAAACATTTCGAAGTATACACAAATGTCCTTGAAATGGTATCAAGTGATATCAGTTTTTCGCTAACTAAGGCCTTGAGGCATTGATAAACATAGAACAGAGCTTACTGACTGGCTTATCAAAATGCATCAGCTGCTTCAAGAATCTTATTACAAGTTACCTGGATGTACAAACGAGCAATAGACTGCAGTTTTGAGGCTTTTGCACAATCACGGAAGTCGTTAAAGCAGCACGAACCGTGACGTTTGAAGCGTTTCGAATGCGGAATTGGCAATCACTTTTCAGCAGCAAAAGTCCATTTGTTTTCAAGCTTTCATATGCAAACGCTCTGACACTTTCACTCGTTTATACAACAAACATGATTTAAAGTAACGTTTGCTTCGTTTTAATCAACCAGCACAAGCGTCAGCTTGATGTTGAGTTATGACAATCATTCATATTCCTAACTATACAGCCTACATTTTCAACATGCTGCGTAGCTTAAGGGTTATTGTTATCGAAGAGGTTCGAAATTATGGAAAAATTGTATTCATTAAAAACATTGTTGAAAATGGCTGGTGAGATAGGGATGCATCCCCACACCCCCCCCCAGATCATCTCCTGCAAGCAGCTGGTTTTTGCACCATGGCCGAGCCATGCAGGCAGATAATGCAAAGAGCTTGTCTTTTCTCTTCTGTCAAAAGTGTTCACGTACCGTATTTATGCAAACATCGTACGTCCGTGTTTAATTTACTTCCATTGAAATTAGTAATAAAAGTCTATATTGTTTGCTTCATCCTATAACTTGAAGGTAGGCTTATTTCAAGACACTTCTCATTCAAATACAACTTAATGTTGAATAAAAAGCCTCTGGAAGAGCTAACTTGCGAATTAAACACATTGTAAAAGTCTTAGCCCAGCTTTGAACGCGAATAAGAAATGCTTTATGCTCTGGTCGTTGCTTAGTGGTAATCAGCCCTTTGTCTGCTGGCAGCAGGTTGGAGTTCATAACTTTTCGCATGACATGATTTAGGTCTAGCATCGACGCAATACTAAAAACATATTTTGCATCCCTGATCTGCAGGGCGTATATTTTTTGGAGGGGGCATTGTTGCTAAGTGACTGAAATATACAAGACTCGTTTGGTGGCTTTTGTAATTTATGGCCCCACCCTTTTACAATTTCTCATAACGCCGCTGCCGTTTTTTCTCAAAAGATGATAACTACAAATTTTTCAAAAATTTTTTTTTTACAGTTTTCGACTCGAAAATTGATGTTTCATCATCTGTGTAAAAATCAAACTTATGTCTTATTTAGTTTCATACATATGAAGGGGTAACAACTACACGCAAAAATAAATTTCACAAATTTTTTGTTAACAATTATTTTACGATACAACTACAACGATTGTACATCCTGAAGAGGGCGTTGTGGAATCGCCGAAAACGTTTGATTAGTTATGTTAAATATACCTGTACCTTAAAAATGTTAAACCCAGTGGTGTTCTTAGCACTAAGTGCTTTGTGGTTTGTAAAACGCACCTCTCTACCGAAATTGAATTATTTTGGTGGTGATAACTACTATTGTAATTGTCATGGCTTCTTAAACGTCATAAAAACATGGAAGAAAGTTCTCATGGTAGGATTTTGTGCAATTGTGAAAAAACACAAAATCTCTATTATCTCAAAAACGTAGCAATTGTTAGAGTGGTTGGCTTTTAGAGAAAAACGGCAGCGCTGCTGATCTAAAACAAGACTAAAGAATGAAAGCGCGTTTACCGATACGTGACCGGAACTAAATATCATTGGGGTTTCTCGGGGTTGGTAAACAGCAAAATAAAAGAAATGCGGTGCAGAAAAATGATTGTCGCGTCCCAGGCAGCGGTAAATGCACCCTCAGCCGAATCAAACTATAAAGGAATGTGTTTGCCTAACACTTAATTTGAAACGTTCGATGTCCAATGTTCAATTGTCCGTGCATTGCTATATACGTTCCTCAAATTTAAAAAAGAAAATCGCCCAAACCCCTTTTCCACTAAATAGAAATCCTCGATCCCCTTCTGTTTTAACTGAGCTCTATCGTAATCCGCCTAATTCGATTGTTTTTCATTGGTCGTAAGACCTATTTTAGCCTTCTTTTTGTCAGCGATATGGCCTACTTAAGCGATACCACGCGCAGGCTACAAATAATACGTGACGGGTTTGATTCACGGCTGGAGCCGATCGCATTTGACTTATATACGGCATGGGTGGCTGCTGACTCAAAGAGCGCAAGCTCACTTCGCACTCTCCCTCAATTATTGTTGAATTTTCACTTCAATATAAGCTAAAAATAACCTCAGTTACTCGTATTTCATTTCATTTTTAACTTCGTGAAATTAGCTGCAAAGCGCAAGATTGAAAAGAACACGCAATGACCTAGGTTTCAACCATTCAGTTCTTATAAAAGTCAGCAAATTTATTTCCAACATGTTCTTAAAGTCTGAAAAAAGTAGAGGACTGCAAAGTATTCGGATCAGTGGCGTAGCGAGAAATTTTAAAAGGGGGTGTGACCATAATTTCTACGTTGTTTTCAAGCGGATTTTTTATCGGCAGAACTAATTTGAAGCTGATTGAGAAACAAGAAAAGCTCTAGGGGGTCCGGGGGCATGCAACCCCAAAAAAATTCGAAAATTTAGCTATTTTGGTGCATTTTGAATAATTTTCAGCCAAATTTTGTTTAAACGTTTTGACCCTAATTCTGAGTGCTTCGCCAAATATGATGCATTTTGTTCGCACATTTTAAATTATGCGTGCTGTATACATTGTATACATGACAAACATTTTAAAAAATGTCTGGTGGGAGGATGTCGAATGAGGTTCGAAATTATGGAAAAATTGCATACATCAAAAACATTTTTGAAAATGTTTGGTGGGAGGATGCATAGCCCTCATCCTTGGCACCATTAGTTTTATTCTTTTTTACTAAAAGGCAGAGTCAAAAGAAGTAGGGGGGCAAGGCACAATGCCCCCCTAAATACGCTCCTGACTCGGATAACTGCGACTTAGACGAAACAACCTTGGCTGTAGTCTGTTAAGGCCAAGTTCTCGTAATGAAATCATTCTGATGTCACACAAACCTTTCTTTTGACATTTGGCTAAACAATCAAACAGCCTCACCCATCTGTTAACCCACGCTACTATTCAATAATTGGCTATCGACAAACATCATACCAACTCAGTAATACAAAAACGGCTGTAGCATGAGGATTACTTCTAAGCAACAACGTTTTCATTTCAGTTACGAGTTACGGCAGCAATAAATTGTTTTAAAATTGCACGTAAGTTACCCGTCCGTTAGCACATAAAACGCAGCATAGAGAGACTCATTTTTTGCACCCAAACTACCGTGTTTCTCCAAATACGTGACCAATTGAACTCTAAAAATGATTTTAATACAGGCCTTACCCTTAAAATGAGACTAGGCGATAACGCGAATTTTTTTTGCCCTCGAGTGTATTTTTAATCCTTGAAAAGTTATTGAGGGAATTTAGGATAAAAAGTAGTTTAATATAAGACCCTATAAGTGTGTTGTTTTCGGGGAGGCACGGTAAAAGTGATAGCCGTGACCGCAATATCATAGGTAATCAGAGACAAAACACAAAGTTTTGAGTTTCAAATATCGGCCGATTAGCTCAATTGATCAGCGCACGCTGTCGGTGCAAAAGGTCCAGGGATCGATTCCCTGGCCAGTCCAATCGGACACATTGACGCCAACGGCTCGCCACTGCTGCGGCGTTTCTTCGTAGCTGTGTAATTGCCCCGGAGGTAAGCCACGGAAATGGGATCCGGCTCTCGTTACATGGTGCGGTGTATTACCGCGAGCTTGATGAAGATTTGCTCTTTTTTGGAATCGTTTGATTTTCATCTCTTTGTTTCAAGAGATTTCGAAAAGGTCGTGCACGCAAGACGCATCCAAAATCAGTAATTTTACAGTTTTCTTCTTTAATGACCTATATGCTAAGAATCTGACGTGCAAAGCAGTTCAGAGCATGGTTGATGGAAATTTTAGAAAGTTTAACTACAAATAAAACAGCCTAAGCAAAATTAATTGAAGCATATGCAACTAATGCAGAGACGTTGCGATTTGAGCACCTTAACCATTGTCAACTACAGTATTCTATTTGAACAAGATTGGTGTTCCAACCGAAACGTGTATTGTTTGAATATGTTTCAATTTGTTTTGACTACTTCATTCGTAATAAAAAGATTTAACATTTACCATAATTATGCTGCCAGAACGCAACAACGAAGCTCGGTAAAGATTCGCACAATCACCCTGCGATCAGGGGTTTACAAATTTTCTGAGGGGCAGCTGGGGAAGGTAAAGGAAAATTTTCAGTTTAAAATAACACTTTTCTATACAAGAATCTGCGCATTAATGACTGTTTAAGCGTATTATAAAAGCCTGAGGGTTGCGCGAAGGAGCCTCTAATATAAGTGGGACACTGCTTGCGATCGTAACCGTTGTCGAAACTCAATGAAACCAATCTGCACGTCGCGCGTAGTTGCACCATTTGATTTCAATTTCTGTGCCACAGCAGTTTTTGGGCGATATTATTCCTTGGAGTCTGGGGTTGCCTGTGCGTACGTTTGGGAAAAAATTACTTTCTTCAAATTTTCAAAAGTTTTTTGTTTTTGGGAAACGTTTGTCACCTAAAACCAAACCAATGTTTTTGTTTTTATGGTTTGATGGTTTTTCTTCGAAGAAGTAGCCTACAATACGAGCGTTAGATGGAAAAACTAAAGACATAGGCTAAAAGTTTCATATTTCAGGTGAGTGCTGAGTATATTCATCTCAGGTTTAACTTGTAGTACTACAGTATGATTGAAAATTGTTTTCGATGAAGGTTTTAGTTGTTTAATTACTGGAACAGCTTGCGATAACACAATGACACGGTGGGAACCACAAGTCATTTGTACGTGAATATGTATTTATCGTGTTGATACCAGAGTTGGAAGTCGATTATGAAAAAGTAAAAAATAATTCAATATACTTCAAAATAAAGTAGAGAAAACCTACATTCGATAACAAAAATAAAAAGTAGAGAATATCGATCAATCGATAACGTCAAATCGATACTATTCTCTGACTCAGTTAACAGGGAGAGCATCAACATATTTTGATCCTAATGGGGGGGATTCAGGCTAGGCAAAGTCGAGAATGTCGGTATCGAAGGCAGAGCATATGATGATGGGCAGTTAAAAACAGGAATACCGGAAGGCCTACTTACTTTTCCCTTTTCATTATAAAAATGATCAAATATGTCTTTTTAACTTAATACTTTCTATCTTTGATCTTGGCCTACTTCAGATGCTGTTGACTATAAACCTTTTTTTACAATGTTCGAAACACAAAAGTATTTCTACCAGTATCGGATGCAATCTTTGAAAAAAGCTGGTGAACAAAAATTCAAAATCAAAATCGTCATTATACTCGCCGTATTACGCCGAAGCGTGTAACGAGTTGCGGGGCCCATCTCCGCGGCTTAGCGCCTGGGCTACACAGCTCCGAAGAAACGTCGCAACGGTGGCGAGTCGTTGGCGACACTGTGCCGATTTGACCGGTCCGGGAATCGAACCCTAGATCCTCCCGCACCGATAGCGCGCGCTTAGCAACTGAGCTAACGGCCGGTTACAAATTCAAAAACCACTTTATTTGCCTGACAACTGCATTGGACTGCCTGACCCTGGCGTGCCTTGTTCTACAGTACAAAAGCGATACCAACTGACCAAACGTTAATCAAACGTTTTCTCGTGTTATATTTTGGAATGAATTAAAAAATGACAGTGCATACGGAATTTCCCGCACGCTAACTGTTCTTATGCGGATGTAAAGTAAACTATTTACCCGCAAACACCACAAGAACCAGATAAGGTACTAAAAATAACAAAAAATAAATATATTAGAAAAAACTTATTCAAAAAAAATGTATCGATGAATTAATATCGATTTACCACGCAAAAAAGTAGGGAAAAGCCCTAATCGATAGCGAAAAAAAAAGTAAAGAATTTTTACATTCGATGACGAAAAAGTAAGGAATATCGATATCAATTATTATCGATTTCTAATCGATATTTCCAACCCTGGTTAATACTATCTTACAACCCTGCAATGTTTTAACATATGTTGGTTTAGAACCGCCTGCTGAGAAGCAAAGTTGAAAATCCTGCCACGTTCTTTAAGTCGGATTCGAATATACGGAAATCAATTTTGATTTGCGGATTCAAACTAGATCCTTCAAACTTGAAAGATTTAGCGTAAGCCAGCGTTTTCCAAACTAGGAGGCGCGCCTACCCAGTGAGGCGCGGACTATTCTTAGGAGAGGCGCGAATGGTAAACACAATCATTCGGAAATACTCGTGTAATAAACTTATAGCATAATCCGTTTAATTGCATAGAAACAACGGCTATTTGTTTGATTAACCGAAAAGTTAGTTGCAAAATCAAGTGGGGTTATTATTTAAAATTATTAACTCGCAACAGGTCCGGCGCCAAGGGGGGCCTGGCCCTCCAATCGACATGCTTGGCTCCCCAATTAACAAGCTTACTCTTTTGAAGACAGCGGCTTTTGTACTTAATTTCAAATTTTGCCCCCCTGAAAAACGCTTGGCCCCTCTAAGTCAACTGCTCTGGAGCCGGCTCTGGCTCGCAAACAAAAAATCTAAGCCAGTATCCAAAGTCTTGCTTTTACCCTTTACTAAACTTCCAAGGTCATTGTGACGTCCTTATGATTTGAATTATCGAATGATTTCGCAGTAATGCTCGAAAAAATGCAATTGCTAAGTCAAGCTCCCTATCAACTTCAGTTACTTATCTTATTTAATCAAAAAGTAGTGGAGAAATAATCAAGAAACAATGCAGTAAATGTCATCAACATTAAAATACAATGTAGTGAGATCATAAAATCAGCAAAAGAGATTTACTCTTCTTTTGCTGTGAAAGCTATAAATTGTCAAATATATACATATCGCTCCCTGCTACAAGCGTGTGGAGCACTTTGTTAATATTTTTTTTGTATAAGCTTATATAAAATGGGGGGAGGCGTCAAAAGACTGAATATCTGTAAGGGAGGCGTGGAAACAAAGTTTGAAAACCACTGGCGTAAGCCCTTTTTAAAATCCACCATAAAGCATATAAAACGCATAATCGTAATTACAGTGCTGCCAGTCACTCAACAACCCCTTCAGATCTTTTCTATGCAAATTATACAATTACACTCTTAGCTCACAGATAACCGAGAGGCAAAAGCGTCCGTCTCTGAAGCTGTAGACTCAGGTTTGATTCCGAGTCGGATCGGATCAAGCATTAAGGGACAGTGTGGAGAACAAGCCGGCAAGTTTACTAGTTGTACCGTTAGGAAGAGCATTTAACGGGGTTCCCCCATCTTGGTGTGGTAGACAGATAGCCGGTAATTCCTAAGCGAGCTCGTTATAGTGCTTTGATCGCTTTCTCGTGATAGAATGATAAAATATGTATCTAAATACTAAATAAATTAGCATAGCACAAATTTCCGTTCAATGCAGACAAGCGGCAAGTTCTCTCGTTGTAAGATTGGCTCGACATTTGAGTAATGACTGCCTTTACAGATTTACGTAAAGGAAAAGATCCTGTTGAATTTGAACCAAACAAATTTGACAACATCATGGGAAGGACCAACAATGTTTCGGCACAAGATCACAGCCAAAATCAATAAACTAAGTAGCGATGAGTTCCCAGGTAAGCCAATGATTGTCATGTTCTCTTTTTTCAGTTGGCGGCAAGACGTCTTGGGGTGCTATCCGCGGAATTCAGACCATCAGTCAAGAGTTCGATTCACGGCTGAAGCCAATCACACTTGACATGTATATACCGATAGTTTGCTAACTCGAGACCTGAGCTAAATTTGCAGTCTCTCTCAATTACAGTACTTTTGATTTTTTTGTTCAATAAAATTCGAAAATAACTCAGTTATATATTTTTTCTAAAAGGATGTTGCGATATTGAAACTTGTGCTTCAACATGTAGATAAGATTTTTTTTTCTTCTTGTTCACTTCGAAGCCATAATTGCTTTCCCATATTAAGCCTTATCCATATACGAATCAATACGCATTAAAGGACAGCAGGTTGCATATTCTGTTCTCTGGGTATCAACATTCTGACGAGCCACGGGGTTTCATGGCTGCTTCTTTTACCATTTGTAATGGCCCATGGCTGGCAATCGATGAGTTGTCATGGCTCACTGAGTCGGTCTTTACTAAGCATAGAAACAATGTTTTCAAAAACTTTTGACAAATCAGTTGGTTTAAAACAATTACTACTGTATTTAGTTGCTTGAATGCCCTCCTATCACAAGAAAGCGATCAAAGCGCTATAACGAGATCGCTTAGAAGCTAAGATGGGGAAATCACGATAAGTGCTTTTCCCAATGGCACAACAAGTAAACTTGCCGGCTTGTTCTCCAAAGCCTACCCTGGGCCTTAAGCAGGTAAGCTGTGAATACCAATTTTAAAATCATTGGCTTGACCCGGTTCGGAATCAAACCCGAGTCTACAGCTGCAGAGGGGGATGTCTTACCACTCGGCCATCTAAGGTGTTATAACAGAAAAACAACAAGCTCAGTGGTACGGTATGCCTTAGGAACACCATTCGGGTTGCGAAGTTGGGTTGAAAAAATACAGTAGGTCGCATTTGGATCACACCTTAGTCTGTGTGTAGAAACGCTGGCACATTTGCACTGCTAACAAAATTATCATTTGTCTACCAATATTAATATTCCTTCATCGGTCGTTCGTAGTGGATTGTTCGTGGACACAGCGGTTTTCTTGCAAAAAGTTAGATTCCAAGTAAGGGTCGTACCAGAACAATGGCTCAAAAATTGGTATTCACAGCTTTCTTTTCTGACTTAACGCGCGAAAAGGATATAGAGCAACCGGTAAGTTGATTTATCGTACCGTTGGGAAAGGCACTTAACGGTGTTTCTCCACCTTCGAAACAGGTCGAAAGCGAGCTCGTTATAGCGCCTCAGTTCCCTTTTCTCGACAGGAGGATAGAATATGCAACTAACTGCCAACTTAAAAACAAGTGAAATGTGCTTTTACTGCTTTAAAAATGTTAGGGCTTGAGCTTCCAGTATAAAACCATTTCAACTTTAAGATTAATTACCGGCAAACTTTTTTCAGTAACAAACGTGGAAGCTTCGACTTTGAGTTACAAAACATCTCACTTCTTCAGATGGAAGAAGATTTCTGATTATCCAGAGAAGTTTGAAGTCGCAGCTGCCAAAGCTATTGTGCATGGAAATCCTATTTGTTTAAGCAGCCGAAAATAAAAATAATTTTAACTTTAAGCAATTGACATCGAGTTTATAAAATTGTTATACTGTACTTTGTTTGATTATGGTTTTGAGATGAACAATTAAAAATACTCGAAAGGCGTTGCCTTGTGCAAATGAAATGAAAATTCACCGTTTGTTTTCAATGCGCTCGTGCGATATTATTCCTATGGATATGATAATTATTTGACTGTGGTGCCCGGCTCCACACAAAACCTAAACAACATAGCTACGAATATTATCATTCGGCGTCACTTGGTAGCAGTGGCGTAGCGAGAAATTTTGAAAGGGAAGGCCATAATTTCTACATTTTTTCCAAGCGTATTTTTTTCCTCGGTAGAACAAATTTGAAGCTGATGGAGAAGCAAAAAAGGTTATAGTGGGGTGCGGGGGCATGCTACTCCGGAAAAATTTTGAAAATTTAGATGCTGTTATGGCTATTTTAGTGCTTTTTGAATAATTTTCAGACAAATTTTGTTCAAATTTTTGGACTCTAATTCTGTGGGCTTCGCCAAATATGATACACTTTGTTCGCACATTTTCGAATATGCGTGCTCAAGGCGTAAGGCTTACAGCTATCGAAGAGGTTCGAAATTATGGAAAAATTGTATACATTAAAAACATTATTGAAAATGGCTGGTGGAGGATGCATATTTCTCACCTACCCTCCTGGATCCGCCCCTGGACATAAGCTACAGAAACCATCAAAAGAGTCTGGCATATTTTGGTCACTTGGCACCATTAGTTTTGTTCTTTTTTACTAAAAGGCGGAGTCAAAAGGGGGGGGGGAGCATGGCCCAATGTCCCCCCTAAATACGCTACTATTTGGTAACATATGAGCGGGTTGTAACCGAAGTACTGTACGTATAGTCAGGGACATGATCAAATGATGAGTGGCAAGCGCTACATTATGTTTTAGGTCACTTTTCCACCGCATCTCCATTTTTACAAATGAAAGAACTACTCAATCCTTACCAGTAGGGCCAATTTTTTTTTTGATCTAAAAAAAATTACTTTTGACTTTATTTTAGCAAAAATTTGACTTTATTTTGACCTAACCGCTTTCGCCTATTAATTATTTATGTTTTGTTGCACTTTTTTCATTACAAATATTTTATAATCCGCAATTTACATAAATTTTTAAAGAAGAAGGTAACCTACTCTGAATATTTTTTCAATCACTCAGTCTTGAGGCTAAATGCAACAAAGCGACGCATGACGACAAAACCTACGTTAACGAGCCATTGTGTGCACTGGTATCAATTTATTATGTCTAATACAAAAATGCGTTATTATCGCAACTGTATATTAACAGTTTCTCTGTGATCACGGATGTTTCTAACGAAAACCATAAGGCACAAGGTACAATTATTAAGACGATTTCATGCATAATAAGTGCTGTTTCCTTCTCAATTACCGCATGCATTTTTACTTTCGCAACTACTGTATTTCAGAGTAATCACATAAAACTGCGCATAAAATTAGCTCAAAAATTCAAAAAAATATCAAAGAAATATAAGCATTTTTCATTTTGTAAGGAAATTTCAGATGAAGACAAGTTTGACAAGTTTTGACTCTATGCAAAATTTTGACTTTATTTTGACTTAGAAAATCTAGCAAAACTGACTCCTGAACACCTGAAACGAACGTTAGGACACGTTTAATCATGTAATAATAAGGTGCTGAAAAAATGTTGACTTTATTGACTTTAGCGGGCCCTACTTATCAGGGATAGAAAGGCATTGTGTAGTTTTGGGACGCAACATACAGAAGGATTCCACCACTGAAGTAAAGTAACTAAATTACAGACAGGGGCGTATTCTCCAGGGTTCAAGGTGTTCAGTGCACACCCTGCGATATCACAGGCACACGCGTCAATAACATTTAACTAAAATATTTAGATTTTCTTGTCTTTCATCTTCGTAATATCAGCGCAATCTGAGTTTTTGTTTTCGATGACGACAAATTGCCCTTTTTTCATCGCTGACCGAACGCAACATTCTCTTGCATTATAGGTTCAACAGATATCGTGGGACACAAGCGAGTCAGACCTTTTCCATCGTTTTCTGAATCGTATTGTATAGCGGAGAGTGACTTTTTCTGTTTCCACACGATTCAAATGCAAAAAATGTCTCATTTTAAAGTTGAACCCAGATGCAACGTCACAATACATGATGCTCAATAACGTGACAGCAAATTGCTTTTTTCATCACAGACGAATAATGCAATGGTTCTCCCTAATGGCAGGCTCAACAGATATCGTTGAACTTGAACACAAGAGAGCCAGACCTTTTCCATTGCATTTTATATCGTATGATACTGTATAGAGGAATGTGACTTTTATATTTCTCTTTCCATAGTCCATACCATTCAAAAGCCGAAAATGTCGTAGTTTACGATTGAACCCAGGTGCAAGGTCAGAACATATGCTCAATCATACCATATCACACGAGTTCAAACCATGGTTGTAGCATGCGGTCAGTGCCCAAACTAGGGCCCCCCGAACCCCCAACCGGGGGGCGCACAAAAAGGGGGCCCCGTAAATAGTCAGTACGTAACTTAGTACTATTTACTCAACGTATGATAAAGGTGCCTCAAATAGGCCTATTCTCAGATTCAATATATTTTTTGTTTTAATTCGCGCGATGTGGGGCCCCCATTGCTCTCGCGCAATGTGGGACCACCATTGGCCAAGGGGGGCCCTGGGACCCCTGCAAATTTTTCGAAAAATAGAAGTCGCAAAACTAGCAAACAAACGTTTAATAGCATACCAAGGACCCCTCATCCTCAAGTGAAAGGTGCAAAAATAAGCCTTAAAAACGTTTTTTCTTCGCATAGGTAGCAAAATGTTAAAGTAGGGTTTGCTTGCAGCATCATTTTAGTGGGTTTGGAATGAACCTAGTAAAACAAACTATTAAACCTTTTTAAAACTGAGGAATTTCAACGGTTCAAAACGCACGAAAAGCCTCCAAAACAAGGTCAAATTTTGCAAAATTTTCTGGGGGGCATGCCCCCAGACCCCCCTAGCTTGGCATCGCCCCTTCGGGACTCGCCCTTTTGTATACCATCGAAGAAAAAATTTTTAAGGGGGCCTGAAATATGATTTCGGGGGGGGGGGGGGGGGCTCGCATTGCCTAGTTTCGGCCCTGCATGCAATTGTGACTAATTGCTTGTGATTTTAGAAAGTGTGGCGGTCAACATATAGCCTACAGTTTAAAGTTGTAGGTCAAATTAGTGGAATGGAAGTAAGTGTTGACAGCATAATTAAAAAGCCATTTTGTAGCAGAAATTACGACGAAAAATTGGAAATAGCAAAAGCTAAAAAGCCAACACCAAAAAATTGGATATCGGTATATTAAGTAGCAAATTAGGCTGCTTGAAAATGCGCTTGATGCTGGTTTACGTAATTGCATTAAACTTTCGAGCACTTCCATACATTTTAATAAATGCCTGCATGCGGCAGCAAATATTGTAGTGGAGCACACCTTTAAAAAAATTCTCACCGTACGCCACTGATTACAGGTATGTAGCGTGAGATCAGATAGTTTCCCATTGATGTCTTCAAAAAGAGAAGAACAGTTCCTAACTAGTGCTAGTTTTGTAAAACACTTCTAGCATTCCAAACAGTATTTGCTGAATATTGTGATCAAGTTTATTAAAATCAATCTATTCGCAATCTACACTTATAGGCCTACTGTTAATAACACAGATTAGTTCAATGGGAAGACACGTTTTAATAATACTAATATTAATATCACCGATACTAATACGTTAAAGCTCATCAAAACTGGAAAATCCGACGAATTTCAGCAGCTGATAGACTTGACTTTTACTATTCTGTTAACCTCAACCTTCGCTACCGCAATGCGAGACCTACAGTACTTTTGACGTCTTGAACTCGGACTTCTTCAAGTTTTGCCACGTCATTCTGGTTTTTTAAAATTAATGAAAAAATTCATCATGTGAACATGTGAGCAAACATGGACTAAGTAATGATTCAATATCACACATTGCAATCAAAATCCACCTAGCCGAGAAAATCGGATTCAATTTCAGTTTTATTAAAATTACTTTTGATTAGGTAGCAAAAGACAAAAATCATGAGCACAATGATTAAACTGTTGATCAATCAGCCAGGTTAATAAACTACCTACACACTATAATGGAAGTTCAGTTAAACATGGTGTAAAAAAATGGTTCTTCTTGGGTCCTGATGAAAAGCAACCCAGAACTGGTCTTCATTGGTGCGGATATTGGTCCGTGCATTCCCCCCGTCCATGCTGTACTTCAATGGTCCATTAAATCCTTCAAAAAGAAAAATCAAAATCAAATCTTGATTATACTCCTGTTATTGGCCGAAGCGTGTGACCAGTGGCGATTACCATCTCCGCGGCTTAGCGCCTGAGCAAAACAGCTTCGAAGAAGCGTCGCAGAGGAAGTGAGTCTTTACGACGTTGCAGGAGCTAAGCCCCGGACATGCGTCTCGTGAATGGATCCCCAGACTTAACGCATCGATAGCATGTCTAAGCATACACACGGGGTAGCGCTGTAAGCATACACACGGGAAAGCACACGCAGTGTAGATCAATTTTAGTAGTAAGATCAAAATTAGCTGTCTGTAATATTTTAGCTTACCAGTCAATTGGTGGACATAGTTTTCAAGATTACCCGGGAGGTGTTGATGATCTTGGTAATAACTCCTTGAGGAAAAGGAATTTGGGTAGCTCCATTCATGTCTAAAACCAGTGCAATGAGTAGCCAATTTGAATGCGGTTTTCAAATTTGATGACGTTTCGGATACCAGCTCAGATGGGCCGACATCATTAAGCGAGTTTTTTTATCTCTATCATTCGGTTCTATTACAAAAAATATTTTTGCCGGTTCTGTTTCAACTATTGTACAAGAATAAACAGCAAAGCGGGCCGGCTCCTTGATTTGATAAAACTTCGTGAGCGCGTAACCGGTACAAACCGGCTGAATCCCACCACTGCATGCAATATCTACCTCTATAGAGCTGTAGACTCGGATTTGTTTTCGATTCGGGTCAAGCTAATGACCTTAAAATTGGTATTCACAGCTTCCTTGCTTGACGCTGACGCTCAGCATTAAAGGAACAGTGTGAAAAACAAGCCGACAAGTTTACTTGTTGTGCCGTTGGGAAAAACACTTAACAGGATTCTCACATCTTGGTACAGTAGGCAGATGGCTGGCAACTCCTAAGCGAGCTCGTCATAGCGCATTGATCACTTTCTCGTGATAGGAGAGTAAATACGTATGCAACTAAATACAAAGAATAAAACACCAAGCATGATAAACTCAGAAGAATGGTGATAACTTACAAATAACTTGTGGCTCTGCCATTGCTAGAGCAAGAGTAGTTTTCTTCACGATAGCAATTTTTCAAATAAGACAAAAAACCTATGATTGAAAACAACATTTTTCTTTTGTTAAAATGCAATATTAAAACTTATGTAGAAAAAATGTCAACACTTTTCTATATTCGGTGAAGTAGATCACTAATTGTCACCACTCATTCTGTTTCAGCTTGCAAAAGCAAATCATCCGATCGTCACCAACTGTAACCAATCGTCAAAGTTCTACTGTAGCAGTCACCACCCACCAATCGTCCTGCCTGCATGCAGAACAATCTTCGTCATACATATAGGCAAAGCGTTGAAGAATACAAGTACATTTGTTATTGTTGGAACAACAACCCTAATGTTTTTCTGCACCGGCTTAGCATTTCGTTAAAGTAGCAACATCCTTTTTTAGCCACATAGATGCAGCTTATAGGTTTTATATTAGTGAATTGTATGCATAACGGATTATGACCTGGTTGAACATCGAACCGACAATAGCAGCCCAATGAACCACGCGGATATCCCATGTGTCTAAAAGTGGGTTTGCACAGAATACAACGCGATTTTGTGTACGTAAATATAAGTGACGTAGGCTTCGAAACAGTCAGAAGTTACGACGTAAGCTACGTCAGTTTGTGGGGCGTTCCAGAAAACAGTCGTTAGGTGTTTTGCAAAACAACCGATGGAAAGCAAACTTATTGGGGTTCGAATTGTGTGGAAGATATTTTTGTCAACTGCTTGCGTCAAAAATGAATAAACTTTCATACGACAACAAATCGGATGATCGCATTCGCATTTACCGTGTTTTACGGACCATAAGGCGCACTTGAAATCTTTTTTTTTTCGCGAAAATTGATCGTGCGCCTTATAAGCCGGTGCGCCTGATGTATGAACCAGGTAGTGGGGCGCGAAAAAGACTGCAACATGAATGCCCACGTCGACCAAGACGCATACAGTACAGTCATTAGCAAAAGTTTAAGACCAGTTATCAGAAATTATGTATTTTTGCTGTCTATCCTCTCCAGAATACAAATTACTGCCACTGCTGGTATATTTTGCTCGTAAATTTAGTATAACACATTGTGAATGCTCAAATTACAAATTGTAAAACAGTAACACGCAATTTTAGTACTTTGTGTGTCCTCCTTTGTTCTTTATCACCGCGTGGATTCGTTTTGGCATACTGCATATCAGTTTCTCACAATAGTCTCTTGAAATTTCTTTGACCCATACCTCTTTTATAGCATGGTTTAATGCTCCAGCACTTGAAGGTTGTTTTTCTGCAACCTTGTTTTTGAGTATTTCCCAAAGATTCTCGATTGGGTTTAAATCTGGGCTGTTTCCAGGCCAGCCCAGTGTTGCCACATTTTTTTCTGAAAGGAATTGTTTCACAATCTTCGAGCGATGACACGGAGCACCGTCGTGCATGAAAACTGTGCACTGATGAATATTCATATGCATTTCAAGTTTTCCTTTTAGCAAATCCACATACCTGGAACCGTTCATTGTACTTCCTGGGGGCAAAAAATACAATCCAGCAGTACCAGACCTGGAAAATGCCCCCCAGACCATTTGACTCGGTGGGTGTTTTATTGTTGAAACTGTGTATCTTTCCTCAAACCTTTTACCCACAGGCCTTCTAACGTTCTTTTTTCTCACCACAAACTGCTGTAGAGTACACTCATCGGAAAACATGATCTTAGACCAATCTTCAGATGTCCATGCTGCATGTTCTTTTGCAAATGCCAGACGCTTTGATTTCATAAGAGGAGTGAGCCTGGGTTTGCGAGCTGGCTTATATGATTTAAGACCAAAGTTAAACCTCAAACGCCGAGAAACTGTGGTGATGTGAACGTCTGTCCCTTTCCCAAGCAGCGCAGCACGAATTTTCTTCAAAGAACTTGTTGGGGAACGTACAGCAATTCGCTTTATTGTCAGATCATCTCTAGGGGATGTTTTTTTGGGTCTCCCACTTCTCTTCAAGTCTTTGTAACTCCCGTAATTATTGAAATTTTTAAGGGCTGTGTGCACAGCAGTCTTGCTGCACTGCATCTTCGCACTGATTTCTCGTTCAGAGTAGCCTTCTTCACTTAAAACCACAATTTGGGCTCTTTTAGTCTCGGAAAGAGAAGATTTTTTGCCCATTTTCAAGAACTGAAACAGCAGCTAGTACACAACTGATTACGCTGTAAAACCAATCGAAATGAAGTAAAATAGGTTCTTCGTGAAAACAACCCATGTGTTGGTGATGGACAGATGGCTGATGCAATTTCATTAGGATATTGCGTCATATAAAACTGCACTATGCGATAATAATGATAAAATCTACAAATACCTTAAATCTGAAAGACTGGTCTTAAACTTTTGCTAATGACTGTATATACGCTACTCGATACTTCTTGAAAACCTGTGCGCCTTATGTATGAACAAAAATAGAATTTAACCAGTTTATTGACAGTGCGCTTTATAATCCGGAGCGCCTTATGGTCCGTAAAATACGGTAGTAGAGTCACCGTGTTTTCACTGCGCAAAAGGAGGACAAGTTCTTTGAGGATCGTCACATCTGCAGATGTCCAATAAGACCAAAAAAAAGTCATCACGTCCCAGAGCCGGCGCCAGAGCAGTCTACTAAGGGGGGGGGGGGGGGGGGGTGGCCAAGCGTTTATTACGGGGAAGGGCAAAGTTTGAAATTAAGCACAAAAGCCGCTGTCTTGACGTATACTGTCTAGCTGACAGATTATCAATTGACTTGGCCTCAACGACTCGAAATTTTGATTTGAATTTAGACAATATATGCACAAACTTCATTGTTGGCTTTTCTGAAATTGTTAATGAGCATGCACCACTCAAAACATTTAGCAAAAGGCAGCGAAAACAAAAGTTAAAACCTTGGGTAACTAAAGCAACACTAAAATCTATTAAAACTAAGAACAGGTTGTACAATAAATGCTACAAACAAGATAATCCAGAATTAGTAGCTCATTACAAAAAGTATCTTAATAAGCTGACTTCCATAAAAAGACTGGCAAAAGAACGATATTACACATCGCAACTGCTAAAGCATAAGCAAGATGTAACAAAACTATGGACTATAATCAATGAGTTGCTTGATCAAAGCAAGCGATGCAGTAACACTACTATTCATAAGCTAACTACCATAGACAAGAAATATGTAGAGTCACAATCTGAGATCAGCAACATTCTAAATGATTATTTTGTAAATGTGGGAGCAAATTTAAGTGCTAAAGCAAATATCGGTAACTTTTCTACAACCAAATTGAATAACAGTCTATCTTCCAACGTGCATTCTTGTTTTTTTCAGCCAGTTGTACCACTAGAAGTTCATCAAGTAATTCAAAATCTAAATTCGGAAAAAGCAGCTGGCCCCGAAAATATTCCCATTAAATACTATAAACTTGCTAGTGAATGGATTGCTAATTTTTTAAGTAAATATTTTAATAAGTGTATAGAACATGGCTATTTTCCTAGTGCATTAAAATTAGCTAAAGTTAATCCTGTTTTTAAATCAGGCAAACATAGCTTAATGAACAACTACAGACCTATTTCATTATTGTCTCCCCTAACCAAAGTTTTTGAAAAGTTAATTTCAACAAGACTAACCAAATTTTTGGAAAAAAATAAAATTCTTGCACACCAACAACTAGGCTTTCGTAAAGGTCATTCTACAACTCATGCAGTTGCTGATATTTATTCACAAATTTGTAATAGCTTAGACAATGGTGAACATACTTGCGTACTGTTATTAGACCTCAAAAAAGCTTTTGATACGGTTAACCATAAGCTACTGTTAAAAAAACTAGACAAATATGGTATTAGAGGAAATATAAACAAATTGTTTCAAAGCTATTTGTCGGAAACATTTCAATTTGTATGTGTTTATAAAGTGGCATTTAGCAAACAAAGGGTGATGTGTGGAGTGCCTCAGGGTTCAATCCTAGGCCCTACTTTATTTTCTTTGTACGTTAATGACCTCCCTAAATTTACTAAGTTTAGTGTAAGACTGTTTGCTGATGACACAGTTTTGATACTGAATGACAAAAATTAGGATAAACTTAACAATAAAGCAAATACAGAAGTTCAGATAATTGATGAATGGTTAAGAACAAACAAATTGACTCTAAACCAATCTAAAACTTGTTATATGCTTTTCTCACCAAAGCAAACGAGTGATGATAGGTTTTCATTATATATACGAGGAAAAAAAATCAACAGAACTCCTGTTGCAAAATACTTAAAAATACATATTGACGAAAAGCTTAAGTTTGAGGTCCATGTCAAGCATGTATGCAAAAAATTATCACAAACTTGCGGCATATTCTGTTATCTCCGGCACTACATTAATCAGAAAGCACTTCTAATGTTGTACCATAGCTTAGTGAACTCGCATATTCTGTACGGAATTCTAGCATGGGGTTCAACAAATCCTTCAGTCTTACAGCCATTGCAAGTCCTTCAAAACAGAATTTTTGAGAATTATATGCAACGTCAGCAAAAACGATCGCGTAAAAAATAACGGTTTGTATCACGAATTAAAAATTTTAAAAGTCAAGGATATGTATCATCTAGAAATGGCAAAATTTATGTATCTTTTCCAACATAATAAACTTCCACGTTTGTATCATAATTATTTTACATCTACGAAATCTGTACACAAGTACAATACGAGATGCACAAGTTACGGGAATTATTATTTACATGCTATTAACTCAAACGCTGCAAAAAAAGCATTGCAATACAGTGGTGCTCAAATTTGGAATGGTTTGCAACCGAAATGGAAAGATCTTTCTTTCCCTAAATTTAAAGAAGCAGTTAAAGTTGATCTAATTTCAAACTACAAATAAACATTATTCATTCTTCTACCATCTTTTGATATATTGATAAATTACAAATAACCTTTTACTTGCAACTGAGTGGACTTAAAGTTGAAGATAAAAGCACATGAAAATTGCATTCTAGGGGGGAGGGGGGTTGGGAAAGTAGGGAAAAACTTCTGTTTCTTTTTCCTTTTTTTATTTCGTTTTCTTTTGGCAAAAGAAAAAATCTAACTGTAAGATTTCTAGTGATTGTGAAATAGTGCATGGCGTAATCTTCTGTAGGTCTTTGCTCGAAATCTGAATCCATACCGTGTTAGCCGATTAGATTCTGCAAGGAAATGTGAACGTATTTTTTTGATTTATTTACTGTGTGTGTTGTTAAAGAAAAGTGAATGTTTTATGCTGTAGTACTATTTTAGCCACTGGTACTACATGTGTTACGCTAAGCATTGTTTTACAAAACTGGGTGATATAGGGTGGCCATGGCTCGGTGAGCGTCTTGCTCTTTCGTGGTCTCCCTTTGCACCACACTGGATTTTATTTGCGCTTGTTTTACATCTGAAATGTAACTTATTGCTTTTTGCTGGTGATGGTGCAAGAATAAACTGATACTGATACTGTCTTTAAAAAAGTAAGCTTGTTAATTGACGGGGCCTTGGCGCCTCCCTTGTCACGTCCGTAAATGCCCAAATCTCCGTCATGTAGACCTCAAAAAAAGGTCATCACTTCAGCAGATGTCCAATTTTCCGCCCCAAATCAGGTAAAGACCAAAAAATTAATCACCACGTCCGCAAGCCTTAGTATGTACTGAAACTTCCCAAAATTTTTCGTGGAAGAATGATTTGAAATGTTGTTACTGTTCATAATGCCGAAAAGGAGGACATTTGGGTATTTGGAGGACGTCCTTTGACGTACAAGGAGGATATTTGGAGGATGTCCTCGGAGAACAAAATGTTTTTGGTTAAGTCTAGCATGTAGGAGGACGTATGGTAAGTCTAGCATGTAGTGTAAACTGATGGCGGAAGCGGGGGGAGGGGGGATAATTTACGCGTTTGTTTATACAATAATACCTCTGCATGAATGGATTTAAAACTTTAAAGGCCTACCATCGAAATTGAAACTCAGGATAGAGCTTAAACCCAGAGGTGTTTTCTTAAAATTTTGTTTGTGGGGAGGGGGCACAGAAGCTAGAAGCAAGAACCGTGGGTCTGAATTCTATATAAATTGGACATGTCACATGTTGACAGGCTATATGAGTTAAAAGAGAAGAAAATCTGGTTATTCGTTTTGGGATCTTCACTTTAGAAATGCTTCCGCCATCGCTGCCTTCAAGCAGGACATTTCGGATTCAAAAAAACTGCTGCAGCAATTGTGGCATTGGTTGTGTGCTTACTCAACCGATTAAACCCGTTCTTTCAACTTCGAAATGCCCTGAACAGCTCGACCCAAGTTGATGGTTTCCTTTGTTGAGCTGCAACCTCTGTAAATTCGATTAAGAATGCAAAATAAAGCAGTTGCAAATTGCAACTAACCTAGAGAGAAAAAATGAAGCCACAGCTGTCATCATCAGCAGTGGATGCAGTGCAGTACACAACTGAAAAAAAATGTTGAGATATCTTTTCAGTTTTGTACTGCCTTGCTTTCACTGGTGATGATGACAGCTGAACTATGTTGTCGGAATGTCCAGTTTTAAGAACTAATGCGGCTTTACTTTTCCTCCTTAAGCTATTTTCGTTCCGTATTTACCGTTTTCCGAAGTTTTATGGAAATCGATTTGCGAACAGTATCAGCACAACAACCAAGAATAAAAGAGGAAATTAGCCATTAACATAGCAAACAGTGGTCATGAATATACTGCCGTCATTTGGCCAAATCCATTATCTCCACTTTTTCACTTTTCGAGAAGATTGATTGACTTTTAGTTTTTACGATTTTTGAGGATGTTCTTGACTGTAAATTTTTTTAATTTTTAATTTACACAGCGATGCGATTGAATATGAAAGTTTTGTGATAATCTTTGTTGTTAATTTTTATCATGCGAATAAATGGAGTTAATGGGTTTCGCAGCTAGTTTTTACCAAAACTGATCTAGTTTTATTTGGCTAAACCTGTTTACTCCACTTGTTACGTCGCTATTTCGGTTGTCATAATTTGATCTGCATGATATTGTTTTATTTAAACAGGTTGATTTATGCAATCGCAAAAGTGCGCACAAAATGGCATTTCAAACAGAATGTTTTGTGACGGGAAATTTCTTTTGAATTTTGATGCACAAAATAACTGAAGTTATTTTCAAATTACATTGAAGTGAAAATTCAACAGCAATTGAAGAAGATTGCGAAGTGAGTTTGCGCTCTTCGAGTCAGGAGCCATCGGGCATGCGTGGCAAATGCGATCCGCTCCAGCCGTTAATCGTACCTGTTTCGTAGGATCTGTCGCCTACGCGCAGTAACGCTTGGCCATGTCGCTGACAGTGGTAGAATGCTGACGGAGCTGTATTTCCGGTAGTCCCGATGGCAAAGCCCACTTGACAGATGTTTTGTGGAAGTAGAACACGATTGCTTCCCATCAACACGTGCAAAGTGGCTTACGCCATCATCGCTGCCAACTGTTTTGTAACTTACCGTCGGTTTGCGCGTGAAAGCGCGCATTCGATTTTTAACAATCCACGTTTGAATTGAGAACCTGTTTTGGTTAAGTTTGTTGCAATTTTTCCTGCAAAACTACAAAACCTTGACCAGCAAAATCATTGACACTAGCAGTAAACATTGGAGTCGGCAGAACGGCAAAAAAGGGCAAGAGGGGGCACTAGTTCCAATTGGATTTTGAGTGAAAAGTGAATTACAGTATCGCGGTTTTACTGGGTGCATGGGGCGCGTGCGTTCGGAAAACTTTAGAGTTGCACTGAGGTTTTCCACCGCGATAAAACCAATGATATTCAATTTAAACAACTATAGTTGGTGGCACAGAACTTGAATATTGCCAAAAGGAGATGCTTCATCATTGCCGCAATTTTTCGTTTGACACTTAATTGTCAAGGGAATCGTTAGAAAGCCTTCTCTTGTCAAGGGAATCGTCAGTCAAGGGAATTTTGACATTTCCCTTGACAAGTGTCAGACGAAAAGCTTCGGCAATAAAGAAACCCCTCCATTGGGTTTATTGGCGATATTCAATTTACAAACTTTAGTCAAGCATTATCTGGGAAGTTATGCCAAAAAGTTCTAATCGCAATATTACATCGGTCTAAAATTCGAAATTCTAACATGATTCATGTTCACACATAAATTGAAAGTGAGTTTATGCAAAATTGCATCTTATTTGGGGATAGAGTTAGAACTAGGGGTAGGGAATTAAACAAATGGTGCCTTTCAAAGTTGTTCTCAAACTCTAAAATTGCGATTCATTAGGCGTAAATTTATTAAAAATTTTTGGGGGAAACGTGCCCCCTACTTCCCTGGAACCGCATTTTTTACCACTTTGCATCTACTAAGCTCTTTCAAAGGGTTTGAGTAGCATTGTGTTAAAAATCTTTAAGCGCATTTGCTCATTTACTTAGCATTATTGCTCATTTAAGTTGTTTAAACCAGATCCATTGATAAAATGTTTTGCTAGCAGCATGGCGATTAAATCGTGTGGTCTAGTATTACTTTTCTGATGTTGCTCACAATCACACTAAATCGACTGACACCATTGAACGTAAACTGAAAGTAGCCTTCCAAAGAAATTGCCACCTCTCCCTAGAAAATTTCTGCTGACACCCAACGCCCATGTCAGTAAAGCATTTTTAGTGTACCAGATTTTGGCACCTTAAAGCAACCTTACCGTTAAACCGTGCAATGGTAAGCGTGACAAATTGCATTCACTAATTTATGCAAGTCTAATCCAATTACATTTCTTTGACAAAAAAAAAAAAAAAAGCGCTATTAGCTATTGGTTGACCGGAGTAGAGCTTAGCATAAAGCATGAATTGGCTTATCGGCGTTTTGGAGCATGCTCTAAAACATAATGCGAAAGCTAGGGATAAAAGATTCAAAATGACTTTGAGTTTTTTCGTTTTTGCGAGTATCGGGGTTTCATTGCACTCCTCTACTTTCATTGGGTGAACACAATGAATCTTTGACTGAGTCTTCGTAAATTCGAATGCAATGAATCTTTGCGCTAAGTCTTCGTAAATTCATACATTCATACACGTATGAATTTGGTTCCATGCCAAGTGTCGAAAAATAAAATTTTTGACACACTTCGTTTTTTTTTCGGATATTGTCCGAATTTTTGCTCAATGTCCTAAAAATTTGGAAAAAAATTTAGCTTATAGCACTACAATTGCACAACAATACGCTTGTGGCTGTTCCATGCTCATTATTTGTTGCTTTTGATATTTTGAGTGAATGATCTACAGTAGTTGTGAAATATTGAGCTAAAATAGATTTTTGGAAGATGAGGGTAATTATTGAGTCTTCTGAAAAAAGTAATATATAAAAGATTATTTTCGTATAAAATCGGTTCCGTCAATCGAGTTGACACTAAGTACTAAAACTTCAACATGGAACGAGAAGAACAGCCAAAGAAAAAACTAAACGTGATTAAAGCTTCATTTTCAAAACTATAGTCTCGTGTTTTTGTGAAATGGAATTATTAACATTTGGTTAAGTAAACTTGTAAAATTATTAACATTTGAATAAGTAAATTTGTAAAATTACTAACTATAACTTAATTATTAACATTTGAATAAGTAAACTTGTAAAATCGTTCGTTCATATATCTTGCCGAAAAAGTGTTTAAATGTCCGAAATTTTTTGAGCAAATTCGGACATTTGTCCAAATTTTACAGCAAAAAAATAAACCCAGTGACACACGGATGTGTGATTACTGGAATTGGTCGGCATTCGATACCTGGCAGCATTTGGCGTGTTTTTTAGGACTTTATTTCTTTTCCTCAAACTCTGTTGACGCTTTCGATCTCGACAGTGGTTTTCATAAACTCCCTCCTACAACGGAGCTTTTCATTTTGATTTCTGAGTTTTCCGTTTTGCTGGCATGCTTGCAGACTACCTGCTACGTAAGCATTAATTTGTGCAAGCTCTTTTTCTGGTTGAAACTTTAATGAAAGATATGCCGAAATTGAGAAGACAGTCGAATAAAGAATTAATTCATATTTATGCTCGGTTTGTCCAAATTGCTAAAATTCATGAATTAGCTCTCTGGGTTTCCCGCGTTGCAGCTCGTACTAGAAGGTGGTTGGTAGATCAATGGCTTTTTATAAAGCAATTAATGACGCAGTTTTATTACAAAGGCAGTGGCGCTCTCGTAAATTCCACCTTCCTCAGATCTACCTTGGAAAAAGTGTTGCCAATTTAATGAATATATAATTATATTCATTCGTCAGGTCTGCATTAATCATCTTGGCATGACGATATTGACTCGTACTTTATTCTAAATACTGAAACTAAAATCGTATTTCCCCCAAAAAATTCTTTTGAAAGTTTATCATGCACTACTACAGGGCTGGGCAAACTACAGCCCGCAGGCCGCATGCGGCCCGCGAGACTAATTTATGCGGCCCGCCGGCACTTGCAGAATGTGTGGATTACGTCGCCCTTTATCACCGAGTTTTAAACAATCTTTTATTGCAGTAAGCATGACCAACGTTGACGAATTATATTATTTTGAAAATTGAACTGAAAATTCAACAGCAATTGAGGAGACTGCGAAGTGAGCTTGGGCTCTTCGAGTCAGCAGCCACCCGTTACATGTTACATATGTCAAATGAGATCGGCTCCAGCCGCGAATCGAACCCGTCACGTAGGATCTGTCACCTGGGCGCGGTACCGCAAGGCCATGTCGCTGACAAAGCACCCACTTCTACTCGTTCTTGCGGTCAACAAATCAGTCGCAAAAAAGAAAGTGTACCGCATGATTTAACTGTTTATCTACTCTTGTTCGTTGCTCTTTACGAGCATGTTTTTCTCTTCACGTTCGATGCGTAAAAGAACACGTCCGTCGCGCATAAATTGCAACGTTCGCTTCTCATGCGCTGTTTGATCATACACGGCACGAGGAAAATGTGTTGAGTTTTTACACCTTGTAGTCCAGAGAGCTTTAGGCCTTATTTATAAAAATAAACGTGTGAAAACACGGTTGTTGAATATTTGGCTTACCACATTTTCACTACGCAAAAGGAGGACAAGTTCTTTGAGGGTCATCATGTCAGCAGATGTCCAGTTTTCTTCCAAGAAACAAGTAAAGACCAAAAAAAGACTATCACGTCCGCAGATGTTCCTTTTTTCGCCCAAAAGCACGTAGAGACCAAAAAAGAAAAAAAATACGCAGGCCGTAGTTTGCACTAAAACTTCCCAAAAATTTTCGTGGAGGAATGATTTGACATGTTTTCACTTCATAATGCCGAAAAGAAAGACACTTAGGGATTTTTTGGCGTCCTTGGAGGACAATTTTTTTGGTCAAAAAAGAGGACGTATGGTAAGCCTATATTGAATATTGATACTACACCTTATAGTCAAGTACACCCCATGGTCTGAAAAATACCGTAATTGGAAACAGGTGGAAATCAAAATATAGGTAGCATTAAACGTACCTGCTGAGTGTGAAATACAAAAATCGTGTTTAATATGAGTATGAGATTATTCCGCATCGAGTAAATTTTTTTTTGTTATAAGAATGTGCGGCCAGCGGCTGCAACATCTTTTTGAAATGCGGCCTTCCACACGAAAAGTTTGCCCACCCCTGCACCACTACATTCCCACCTACTTTATGCCTTACCTGTATGGGGGTCGACTTACAAAACTTAGCCCACCTCCAAAAATTAGTAAGTTTTTAAAATAAGACATTGAAATATTATTGCTGGTTGAAATATCAATATCAAGACATTGAAATATCAATTGAACGACTCAGTTGGTCCAACATATCGAGAACTGCAAACATTAGGTCTCCAAAAATTATACCAGTTTAAAGTAACAAAAATTAATCATTCTGTTCACACTAAAATTTTTCTACATGACTTATGTCAGTATCATGAAAAATGTGGTAGTTCTCATTCTTACTCCACACGACTATCGTCATCACTCAAGCTTGCTATTCCACCGGTTAAAATTTCCAAACTTCAATCCCTATCAGCCTTAAATTGTCTTCATGCTCTAAATAATTCTCTAAAAAATTTTCTTGTATATGCCTAGTTAAACCGTTTTCTTTTTTATCTATTGTATGATTTCTAATTCTGGGCTACTATTATTATTTATTTAAACGGCTAACGGGAATTCGCAAAGAATATTTAGTCTTGTGTTTTCTTTTTTATCTATTGCTCGATTTCTAATTATACTATCATTCATTCGTTTTCTATACCCGCTTATCCTTGGGGGGTGGCGGGGACAGCAGCTCGAGTTGGAGCCTCCAAGCATTTCGATCCTCTGCAACAAAGGATAGATGCTCATATAATACTACTATTATTTATTTAAACGGCTAACGGAAATTCGCAATTAATATCTGTTCTATTTTTTTTTTCATCGCAAAGAATATTAAAAAAAAAAAATTCGCAAAACAAAGGAAACAGAGATATTTCTAAGAAAAGAAAACAGAGGAATTCGCAAAGAATATTTGGTTGATACATTTTTCGTAATAACGAAAATTCGCAAAGAATAAAGGGTATTTGGTCTTGAATATTTGGACAAAGAATAGATGCTCTTATTCTACTATTAGGCCTATTATGTATTTAAACGGCTAACGCAAATTCACAAAGAATATTTGGTCTTGGTTACGCTATAAAATTTACATATGAAATGATACTTCATTACTATCCTTTTTACGGTATTAAAGCGCTCTTTTTTCTTTTTTATAATTCAGTCTTATATTTTCCTTTTATATCCTCAGTGACAGTTTGACTTGAACACTCTAATAGATCACTCCACAGTCACTGGTTGCAAGTGCTATTTTTTTTGCGTTCATCAGTCTACTGTTTTTTGTTTTATATGTATCGTTCCAGATCGCTATGTATCGTACAAATGCACTAGCGACAAACAAATACATGAATGAATGAATTTTAAACAAAAATATTTGCAGTAGGTGCGGTATAGTTCGCAAAAGAACAAGATTGCAAGCGCTTCAGTATCATTTTAACATTTACACCCGGGGCATTATTTTGACGCCCCGAAGTACGATGTGAGTTTCAAAGCGACGCAAGCTAATGAACTTTTGACGACGCTGTACGTTTACGTTAAATCAGAGTTGGTTAAATGATTAGAATTATCATGCACGCTTTTACAGCGAAACAATCCAATAATATTTCACAAAAAATTGGGTGAAAAATAAAACCGCGTGAATTAAGACTCAGACGTGGAATTCACCTCCTCGGGAATGACTTCCACAGTGTTTTTGGATAAAATTTCGTGAAAGAAAGAAGTCGCACAAACAACGCATTTCATTTATATTGAAACAACCCACCATTCCACCTTCTTCTGCAAAGCGGAGCTTTGTGCTTTTGCAATTTTAAACAGCTTAGCAAAACTGCATGAGCTGACTTAATCTGAAGCTTTGCTCCGACTTGCTTTTTGAGCTGGTGTAACCAAGCATAATTAACCTACAAACAGCGGCGCCGAAATCACGGTGGACAGTGGCGTAACTAGGTCTGTTTTGGAGGCAAATGCCCAGGGTCTTTTTCAAAATGCCCTTGGTCTTTTTTCAGGTTTTCTTAATGCCTTCAAGTCAAGGGTATAGTTAAAGCTATTTTGCGTAAATTTGCACACAATTTCTTTATTTTGATCAACTTCAATATAGGCCTACGTAAATAATTTTGCCATTAAATACATAAAAATTGGGAATATTTGTTATTTGTGAAGTTTCGGTATATTCTTTGCTTTTCAGTTTCTTTGAAACTCACTTTAGGAAACTATTGTTTGGACCGGGTAACGTCTAGTATCAGCCCCCAGGTTCGGTTAGGGTTAGGTTTAGTTAGGAATAGGTTCGGTTAGGTTTGGGGTTGTGACTGAACCGAACTCTAACTAAATTTAATCCTAACGGAAACTAATCCTAACCAAATCTAACCCTAACCGAACCTGGGGGTTGATACTAGAAGTAACTCGTTTGGACCAAGCGAATAGTTCGACTCTACTGTAAATGATAGTTTTGGGGAAAACCTTTTACATCATAATTAGGACCATTTTTTTTGACCAAAAAAATATGTTTTTGACTTCATTTTAGCAAAATTTTAACTTTATTTTGACCTAACCGCTTTCGCCAAATTATTTATGTTTTGTTGCACTTTTTTCATTAAAAATGCTTTATAATCCGCAATTTACATAAATTTCATCCATAATAAGTGCTATTTCCTTGTTAGTTACCACACGCATTTTTACTGTTGCAACTTACTGTTTCAGAGTAATCAAATAAAACTGCGCATAAAAATTTATTAGCAGCTCAAAAATGCAAAAAATGTAAGTTTTTTTTATTTTTGTGAGGGTTAAAGTTAGGAAATATTTGATAAAGACAATTTTGGCAAGTTTTGACTCAATACAAAATTTTGATTTTATTTTGACTTATAAAATCTGCCAAATAAGGTTCCTAAACACCGGAAACGAACGTTAGAACTTGTTTGATCCGGCAATAAGATCCTTGTGGCGTTGGAAGTATTTTTAAGTAGGGGGGGGGCTGAACTTTGTGTTACCATACGAACGTCTGGGGTCTTCGCCCCCCAGACCCCCTTCCTTGTTATCGCAACATACTTCTCGCGTACCATGCATTTTACTTCAGTAAAAGTCACTTGGAGAAGGCTTGATGGATTCGAGCTTTCCCATAGCTAGCATAAACACAGTAGCCAGATCGACGTTTGTAAACGTGTTAAGCACCTAAATGAACTGATTATTCACTCACAAGCTCCTAGTCTCAGGCTCCTATGCAGGAGCGTATTTAGGGGGGAGGCATTGTGCCATGGCCCCTCTTTTGTCTTTGCCTTTTAAGTAAAATAGAACAAAACTAATGGTGCCAAGTGACTAAAATATGCCAGACTCTTTTGATGGTTTCCGTAGTTTATGGCCAGGAGCGGATTCAGGAGGTAGGATGAGAGATATGCATCCACTCATCAGCCATTTCCAAAAACGTTTTGATGTATACTATTTTTCCATAATTTCGAACCTCTTCGATAGCAATGAACCTTACGTCTTAAGCACGCATAATCAAAAATGTGGAAACAAAATGTAGGCCCTACCATATTTGACGAAGCATTCAGAATTGGGGTCAAAATTTTTAAACAAAATTTGCCTGAAAATTATTCAAAAAGCACTAAAATAGCCGTTTTAGCACGTAAATTACGTACGAGTTCTGTTAGGCCACCTTGCCTCTGTGACGTAACAAAGGCGGTTGACGCATTCAATAACCCGGACGGTAAACCTGGAGTGGTCAGTTTACGTTTGAAGTAAAGACAAATTTACAGGTCAAACAATACATTTTCAAAGTTTGTTTCATTAGTGGAACAACGAACCGACAAAAGTTTGGGGGGTCGGGGGGTATACCCTCGAAAAACTTTCTCAACGGAATTGCATCAACTGGAAAAACAGCCCAAAACGAAAATGGGGGGGGCAACTTGTCCTCTCTTATCCCCCCTGGCGGCGCCGCTGATCACAGGTACCAAAAATCTTTGTCCAGTCATCTTCGGTCTTATTGGTCATATTTAATAGCTGCCCATATAGTTTCATTTGATCGTGTGTTGAAAGCAAAGCTATCTTATTTCTGTTATTTTAAACTCTCCTGACCATTGCAACAATAATTTTAGAACAATTTTCGCAAAGAAGATGACACCAGGTATAAAATAAGACACGCCTAGGTGCTTATTGTTCCCAAAGACCTTATTACACCTTCCGTGTCGTAGGTGTCACAATAAAAGCTCTCTCGACTGGTGGGCACAAAATTGCTAATCTTATGACTTCAACTAAGGAAAACTATCATTGATGCTTCGTTAATATTTGGCTAAAAACACTTGTAAAGCACTTCAAGTTTCAGGTCAAAAAAATTAATGTTACGCCAAAAATTAGAAAAAAAGTTGTCATGTCAGTCTGGGAATATTCTACGAAGTTAATCTTCTCAGCACCCTACATCTGTTTATGATATAATCATGTCTATACAATACCAACAGAATATTAACATATTTACGGATTTACGGTACGAAATATCTTCAACAAAGTTGAAAAAGAATACGGAGATGAGACTGACGAAGCTGACGTGTGATAGTTTTTTCTTTTTTTGTTATTTCAAGCCGCTTAATTGCAGCGTAGGATTTTTGTAGTAGTGAAGTACATGCATCATCGAGATGACCTAGCTGAGCATCGAACCCGCGAAACCAGCTTCGGAGCCCTATGCACCAACCACTCGGCCAACTCTATGTGCTGACGTGTGATAGTTACTTTCCGACCGATGCTAAATCCACATTCACTCCGCCACGTGTCCAATCTTAGTGGGCCGAAAGCCCACAGATTTCCTGCATTATAATCAAATTTTTGATGACATAGCCTAACCTCTTTTTTCAATTATGACACCAAAAAATTGATTTTGATCTCGAAAGCGGGTGGGCTTTTGACCCACTAGAATAATTGGACATGTGGACAGGGTAGTTATGCACGAAACAAAAGATAATTAACGGGACGTCTTTGGTCCAGTGCCGCGCTTTTAAAGGCAAAAACAATCCAAAATATGTGGGTAGATAGCGATTGGCATATGAATTATTTGATCTCTTTCCGTACAAAATATGAGACGAAGTAACAATAAAATACTTTACAACCTACACTTTTACCGTCGCTTTAGCGTAAGTGCACGGAATCATTTGCGTTCAAAACAACACAAAATACATGTTGGTTTAGTTTAAAGCTGATGGTTCTGATTGCTGACGTACTACTGTACAAATCACCACACCAATGGTTTGTCTTCACGATGTTGGTATTATAGTGGTAGACAGTGAACAACGATGAAAAGTAGTAGCATTCTAAACGGCAAACATAAATTATGATAAAGTAACGCAAAACAACTTAACTTATACGAGCGTTATACATGAGCTTATGGCATGATTAATAAATAAATCAAAAACAAGAGGCAGTAAATTATAACTGAGGTATACATTACGACAATACTGGCTTTGCTTAAATTAAATCATTAACACACTTACCAATTTGATTTCGAACGATAGATACACACGGGGAAGTAGCTTGATAGGCGTAGAGATAATAAATCCAACTTACGATCAAATCTCACAATATTCCAACGACCGCGTAAACAGCTAAACAATGAACCACGCCCTATGCGTTTCTTGCTTTACATACTGTATATCAGGGCTTCCAAATCAAAGAATAAAAAGACACATACCAGCGGAAAATTAATGATCCAAATCCAACTAATCCATTCCCAACGTAAACGTGCATAAAACTTAGGAGCGCATACGCGCTAGATAACAGGTGGGAAAGTAAATTTAGAGGAAAACTCCTAACTCAGGAATAAATCTAACAATACATCCCCCGCCCTCCCAGTTTTTTGACGCTTCAAAAGAGCCCAAACCAAGTAAGGTAAAGCAGTTTTCATTAGTGACTTTGCGCTCAAATTCATTTAGTGAATTAAGTTAATGAGGTCGATTGATTTTGTGCCAGAAACTTTGAGGAATTGCAAGTAAAACAATTATATGTGACGCATTGGATTTACACAAATTTATTTACGCTATTCCATTTGTTAAACGTTACATGCCTTAAAACTATTTAATAAATTTTAGTTTATTTGATGCATCGGATCTTTCGGTTGCTGTATTTTGTAATTGTTATATGAGAAATCAATACCAACGCCCAGAAAGGGATTTTTACCAACTTCAGCAATAGTATGCAGTCTGATAACCACCCGAAATTGTCTCAAAGTCAATGCCCAAATTCAACAAAGAAGTTCAACTCCTCGTTATATCAGGCTTTTGTAACAGTTTGTGCGTGAAAAGTAAAGCCATTTTTAAACATTAAACACATAGCAACTAGCACAACAAGAGTCCAAATGCTTTCTTGCGACGGTTTAAATTTCCACCGTATTTCCACTATTGTGTTATGGTGACATGTCCCCTCCACTTTGATTTAGGTCCATTTTTCTGAATCGTCTAAATCGGAAGGGATTTTTTTAGGGAGGTATGGGGGTGACGTCATACCCAAGCCAGTTTCTTTCTTGTTTGTATATTTCGCTGTAGAATTTAAAAATTTTATTGCCTCTGACACTCCAAGTACAAGTAGCCAATGCCTTTCGAGTGGCTGATGCAAACATAGTTCTTCGATCAAAAAATCTGCATGTCGCGACTCTTACTCGTCGGTTGATAGCAAATAGCAAAACCCATTACACGTAATAAAGAATAAAACAGCATGCGACCGGTGGATTGCAGCTAGTCGTTTTTCGTCTTAAATTATTCGTTTATTGAGTGACTGAATTCGAGCAGTTTGTTTGGTTTGCAAGCGGTTGTTTTTTTTAAACTTTTAGGCCTACTTGCTTTTAAAATATTTGACTCTTTTGAGAGTTAAAGCAATTTGCAAAAAAAAGAGATGTCCCAAACCCATATGCGCACGCAGGGGGGGGGGGGCACAGTGCCATGCCCCCCATATTTGGCCTTGTAATAAACTGCTAAAACGTAACTTTCAATCTATAATTTCTCAAACTAATAATGGTTGCAGCCTCCTTTCACTTGTTTGAGCCAAGCTTCTGCTTTTAGACATAAGCTGCGAAAATATTTTTGCATTGTCTATAGCAGGGGTGAGCAAGGTACGGCCCCAGAGACCATTTCATGCGGCCCGCGGGCATTTACAGAAATATAAATTGACTAAACTTTTATCGTGAATCAAGCCGAAAACCTTTTTTTTCTTTTTTATTTAGCTCCGCGCTGAATGTCAATGAAAAAAAGGACATGTGCGGACGTGAAGACCATTTTTTTGCTCTTCACCGATTTTCAGTGCTGCAAATACGACATCTTACGTGCTCTTCTAATCAGTGCGGCCCTCGGCTTCAAATTTTTTTTAAATGCGGTCCTTCGTGTGAACAGTATTGCCCACCTCTGGTCTGTAGTGACTGCACTAACTGCATGTCCTTTTTCGATAAAAAGTTTGCTTAAATGAGTTTTTTTTACGTGAAAATCGCAAAAATTCGTTGGCGGCTAGGGGCTACGCACCCAGGTCCCCTTAGCCTCCGGCGGTTCCGCCACCAGACCCCCGGTTGTGCCCCCCCCCCCCCCCTTTGTCAAATCCTGGGTGCGCCACTGCCCAAAATGCAGGCACTTCTAGTTCTAGAGATACTTTTTTTGAAATAGTCCATGATAATAATAATCGAGCGTTTGTAGTAAATCGTGGTCGTGGACAAATACAGCTATCTTTAAATTTTCCTCTAACACAGCAAGGGGAAAGAAGGTATAGGTTTCAAAAAAATGATACCAAGAATTCAACGGGATGGGTGGATTGGCGATTCAGGATGCTGCATTTTGCTTTTTTTGCCGATGCTTTAGAAGTCTTGGTAAGTTGCACCTGCATTAAAGATTTAATATTGTAAAATTACATCAAGTTTTAAATCAAGATTGATCAAACCTTCATCGTATAGCGCTCTGTTTTATTGTTTTTGTTTAGTGACTGGTGGTTTTGGGCAGTGGTCGGCAACCACCGGGCCGCGGCCCGGTGCCGGTTCGCGAGGGGTTTGGTACCGGACCGCGTGCTTTTTCAGATTAGGCTAAATGCTTTTCTAGGGTTAAAATTCAACGCTAAGGCTGGCAATACTGTAAAGTAACTAAATAAAGAATTGTGAACTAAATAACTCAACTCAACGTTTATTTATTATGACGCAAAATAGCGCAGGAGGGAAGCAGCGAAAGACCAATTGGTCATATAAGTCTGCTGCTCCCGAAGGCAACCACTTACGACATGATCTAAAAACACATTAAATAACGTATCACACACAGGTTTAAAACAACACGGTGGGCACATCTTCCAACGATATTCTGGGATTACCAAAGTAAGTTACCGGCATCTATAAATCGGAATATTAAATTGACAAAAAAAGAAAAAAATTTACGTAAATATTATTATGAAATTAAACCCTAACCCTGTACCACCAAATATTATCTACATAGGCTACTAGCAAGTGTGACGAGGGCTACACAAAAAATGATGCCGCGGGCCACATGATTAGATAACGATTCGCGACTGCACCTCTCAACTCTCCGACTAGGTCCGAACCCTTCGTCGACAAACTGTGGCTACATGAAACTGCCGCATCTCTCATGCCATTACGGAAAAACCTAGTAAGTCGCATCTTCACCTTTTTGAGAAAAACGCAAAAAACGTTTTACCCTGGCATAAAGCTAGGGAAAAACTGCCGATAATTTGGTACCATAGTAGAACACAGGAAATGCATTGTTTATATCATAGATGAAAATATAATTTTTTGTTTGTTATATGTTGTTTTTGAGACGTACTATAAGTTTTTCCTGATTAAAATTGCCCATACACCTTAGTAAAACACGCATAAACCTAGTAAAGTCAAATCGAAAAGCAACGTTTCTTCTACTGTACTGAAGGGAGTAGTTTCAGATCGAGTCTCATGTTTGGGACGGTGTCCGCATAAAAATTTATGACGTCATCATGACCCACAAGTAAAAATTATTTAAAACTTAATAATTTTTGTAGTTGGGGAGTGGGGGGGATGGTGGCAGTTTTCTCTAATTAGTGTAACAAGTGAGAATTTGGGTGTTCGCATGAAAGTTCATGACGTCATGAATTGATGACGTACGTTATAACCCACAAGTGAAAAATTATTTAAGAATTAATAATTTTGAAGTTGGGGGGGATGGTGGCAAACTTTTTTAATTAGTGTAGCAAGTGAGAGTTTGGGACAAAGTCCGCATGAAAATGGATGACGTCATCATTACATACGTCATTACTCACTAGTTAAAAATTATAAAATTAATAATTTTCGTAGTAGGGGGGATGATGGCAAACTTCTCTAATTAGTGTGGCAAGACTGAGAGTTGGGTGACCGCATAAAAATTAATGACGTCATGAATTGATGACGTACGTTATAACCCACAAGTGAAAAATTATTTGAAAACACAAAGGCTTCAGCTTTTTTATAGGTTCGTGTGTTACATACCCTAGTACGGTTATAGCTGGATCAATTATACGGCAAATGTACGTAATGCTGCGGCACCCTGTGCCTGGAGCGCTAAATAATATTTGAAGAAACGCACTATTGCAACGATGACTCGAGGGACAAAATGTTACGTTCTACTACAGTACTTGCATACTACATTTTTATGATTATTGGACTTGTAGTGTCGTAGTTAAAAAGTTAAAATTTACAAAAATATTTTGTTCCCCCCCCCCACATCTCTCCCTAAATATGGCAAATGTACCAAATGCTACGGCACCCCGCGCCTGGAGCGCTGACCTTTATGATTTATCAAGAAACGCATACAGCAACAATGACCTGGGGGTCAAAATGTTACTTCCTACTACTGCGTACTATGCTACATTTTGACGATTGCAGGGCTTGGACTGTCTTAGTTTAAACTTACGAAAATATGTCGGGGAGGGGGAATGTTAAACCCTCCTCCCCCCCCTCCTAAATACGGCCTTGCCAACGATCTTCATGTTCTATTTTTTAAATTGTCAGCAAAATAGCTTGGGGTGTTATTCGCGGGATTCAGATCCTAAGTCAAGACTTCGATTCACGCTTAAAGCCGATCGCGCGTGACATGTACACCGATAGGTTGCTAACTCGAAGCCTGAGCTTAATTCGCAGTCTTCCTAAATAATTACAGTACTTTTGATTTTTTTGTTCAACTTGATTAGAAAATAACTCAGTTAAAAAAAAAAATCAAATCTTCATTATACTCGCCGTATTACGCCGAAGCGTGTAACGAGTTGCGGGGCCCATCTCCGCGGCTTAGCGCCTGGGCAACACAGCTCCGAAGAAACGTCGCAACGGTGGCGAGTCGTTGCGACACTGTGTCGATTTGACCGGTCCGGGAATCGAACCCCAGACCTCCTGCACCGTTAGCGTGCGCTTAGCAACTGAGCTAACGGCCGGTTTTTTTAAATAACTCAGTTAGCCCTACATATTTTTTTCTAAAAAAGTACATGAAGCCATATCCATACACGAATCAATGTGCATTCGACGACAGCATACTGCATATTCTGTTCTCTGGGTATCAAAAGTCTGATGAGCTATGGGGTTTCACGGCCGCTTCTTTTACTGCTTGTAGTAGCCCATGGCTTGCAATCGGTAAGTTGTCATCGCTCACTGAGCTTGTCTTTAGGCCTACTAAGCAGAGAAACAACGTTTTCAAAAACTTTTGACAAGTCAGTTGATTAGTACAATATACTATTGTATTTAATTGCATGTTTATCCTCCTATCACGAGAAAGCGATTAAAGCGCTATAACGAGATCGCTAAGAAGCCACCGGCCTTCTGTCTACCACACCAAGATGGGGGAATCCCGCCCAGTGCTTTTCCCAACGGCACAACAAGTAAACTTGCCGGCTTGTTCTCGATACTGTCCCTTTAATACTGAACCTCAAGCAGGTAAGCTGTGAACACCAATTTTAAATTCATTGGTTTGACCCGGCTCGCAATCAAACCAGAATCTACAGCTGCAGAGGCGAATGCTCTTACCACTCGGCCTTCTTAGGTGTTAGCGTTATAGAAAAACATTTAGTCCACTTATACGGTATGCCCTAGGAACACCCTTCAGGTTGTCAAGTTGGGTTGAAAAAATACAGTAGGTCATATTTGGATCCCACTTTAGTCTGTGTTTATAAACGCAGGCTGCACATTTGCGCTGCTTACAAAATTATCATTTCTCTACCATAATATTAATCTACCTTTATTGGTCGCTCGTAGAATTGTTCGTGGACACAGTGCTCTCTTTTCGAAAAGTTAGATTCGAAGTAAGGGTCGCGCCAGACCGATGGCTCAAAAATTGGCATTCACAGTTTTCTTTTCTGACTTGCGGCATGAAAAGGGCCAAGAGCAACTGACATGTTGACTTGCCGTACTTTTGAAAAAGGCACTTAACGGTGTTTCTCCACCTTCGAAACAGGTCGAAAGCGAGCTCGTTATAGCGCCACAGTAGCTTTTTCGTGACAGGAGGATAGATGTGCAACTAACTGCCAACTTACAAATAATTGAAATGTACGTGCTTAAAAATGTTAGGATTTGAGTTTCAAACATAAAACCATTCCAACTCAAGGCTAAGTTTACTAATAAACTTTTTTCTGTACCAGATGTGGAAGCGTCGACTTTGAGTTACAAAACACCTTACTTCTTCAGATGGAAGAAGATTTCTGATAATCCAGAGAAGTTTGAAGTCGCAGCTGTCAAAGCTGCTGTGCATGGAAATCCTATACATTTAAGCAACCAAAAATTAACGTATTTTTGACTTCACGCCACTAGCGTATTTAGGGGGGGGGGATAAAGGGCGATGGCCCCCCTCAAACAACCTCCCAAAAAAAAAAACTAAAAACGAGCAAAAATAAATGTAATTTAGACATATTTGAAAGTTATTGAGGAACTGTGCGACAATATAGTATCAGAGGGAGTGTGTGTGAGTGTGGGGGGTGGGGGTCGGTTGAAAATAACAATGAAATGCAGACATTTTTAGTGTAAACTAACTTTAGAAGGCTGTAGAGATGTAAGCGGTCGGCATTGGGGTATCGTGAAATAACGAGAATAGATAAAGCGCCTATAAGCTAATGTGCTTGCTATGCCTTGTTCGTTACTTATTGCAATTTAAAAGTGTTTGATACCGATTTGTGTGTCCTAGCTCAGATGAGCAAAATAAAATAGGGCGAGGATATAAACAGATAACGCGTTCGTGACATGAGCCGAAATTTAATTCAAATCGGTTTAGGGTGCTTTTTTTGCACCTTTACCTCATCCAAGTCCGAACTGGCACGAATTTCAAAGCAAAAATTTGTCATTGGTTTTGAGTTTTGTTTATTTCTAAAGTGAAAATGATTATCTTGATTAAGTTATTTGATTTTGCTTGTCATTGCGAAGCCCACTGCTGCTAATTCGTCTTTAAAAAAGGCTATTTTGCCTAACATAGAAGTTAGTGCTTTTTTCAATTTCAAGGCCGGCCTTTTGTCAATGGCTATTTTTATTGCATAACAGGCTTGCTAACTCAGCTAGCTTTGGATAAAGACGATAAGATCCAAACACAAATCAAGTTGTTGTTGCTCTGACTTAAAATGACAAAATTTAGATCTAAATATGGATTTTATAACGACTACAGGGTGATCCGAAAGTAACTCTCTATTCTAAAATAACTATGACTTATTCAAATTTACTGACAACTTTCTCAGTTTTTGCGTGTAAGTTACTCAGTCTGCAGCAATTACATCTATGTTCTTGTTTCTATATTTTAATAATTTTAACTTAAATTTGAAATAAAGTTAAATCATGTTTTGTAAATTAACATACTAATTGTGATGAATAATAATTTTTAAAAAATTCAACCACATTTAAATAAACAAATAGAAAGATATTGAATTTTAAATGGAAGTCCATGCAATGCACTTTTTTCTCATGTTTAATAAATGAAGAGATTACACTTCAAAAACAAACCATTTTTACTTTAGAATAGGGAGTTACTTTCGGATCACCCTGTATATGCAACTATGCTTATAAGTCAGTCTTGACTTGCATGTTTCAGCGCTTCCCTGTTTTGTTGCCCGCACCCTTTTCTAAGCCTTCATCAATTTTAGTGTGAAATTTGTGTGCTTGGGCTATCGTTACTTTTCAGCGTATTGACGTTTAGAAATAAAATGATTGATTGATTATAATAAGCCAAGTAAAAATGTATTGTGGCCAGACCCAGTAGCCTACTGGGTAAAGCAAGAAAAAAATTGGAGTTAACTAGTTTTCCAGTGCAAGAAATATGCGACCGTTTTGGTAAAGTTTCGACGGGTGATTCTAGCTATAGAAATAATACGATAACCAAGTGCGTAGGCAAGGATTTCGCGAGTTCAAAGCCCCCTTCCCTATTGGTTCGTCAACTCTTCAGGTTTATAAATTAACCTTGGTCAGTGGCGTACGCACGTGGGGGGGGGGGGGGGGAGTTGGGGGTCAACCCCCCCCCCATTGACGAATGAAAAAAATGAAAACCTCTCTTTTTGAAACGATCCGCCTTTTTTTCATACAAAGATTGCCGAAATTGCTATCAATTATCATGTTTTTCTGTGCTCTCTTATGTTATATAATCTTGAAAAACTTTGATTGTGATGCAATAATACCGGTAGTAAAACTTTTCTGGTGCGTTGCGCTTGACGTTGACGATTGCAGAAAAAAGGAATCCTTTCTTTTTTGAGACGAACCGGCCTTTTCTTCGTGCGGAGCTTGCCGAAATTGCTGTCATGATTTTTTCTGTGCTGTCCAACTTCCTAATTTAATTTCGAAAAACTTTTATAATGATGCGATGCAACAATACCGGTATTCCAACTTTTCTGATGAGTTTTGCTTGAACTGCAATTTTGTCATTGATGCTGCTGTGAAGCAATTGGTAAGTGGGAGTTTCCTTAAATACGGTGTATCTGCAGAAACTATATGGTTGCACACAAAATTTTTTTAAAAAATCAAATCTTCAGTGCACCCGTTTCATTGAACTCGCTGTAGTGCTGCAGCGTGGTAGCGAGTGGCGGGGCCCGACCCCGCGGCTTAACGTCTGGACAACGCAGCTATAAAGAAACGTCGCAGCGGTAGCGAGCCGTTGGCTACTCTGTGTCCGATTTGACCGGCCTGGAAATTGAACCTCAGACCTTCCGCATCGATAGTGACATCTTTAACACTGCGCTATAACCGACAGGTTTGTTGAAAAATTATTAAAATATAATAACCTGAATTGACACTGCCCTAGATGCTAAAATTAAACTAAAGATACTGCCAAGGAAGACGTACGAAACCAACGAAAGATTTAAAGAAGCCCAGGGGCGGAACGGGAAGGGGGGGTGGCAAAATTGTTTTTACGCACCGTAACTGTCTTAGGAGCTGCAGTGCTCCGTTTACCAGACACCCTGATTATGTGCTTGAGGGTAGCTGTGATTTGGGTGAAAAATGCTTAGATAATATCGACGCTGTTTTTGATTTTAATCGCATGATCAGGGAATTCTCTTGCGCGTAATTTATTGTAGTTTAAAAATGTTTCGGTAGGGAGGGCAGTTTGTTCTCGTGCTTCACTGTCTTCACTTTTGCAGACAGGGGATACTGGATACTGCCCTTTCATAATGAGTGCACATTAAATGTTTGTATCTAGGTTTATATGCGTTGTTTATATCAATGTTGGTTCTTGAAAAAAGATTTTTTTGGAGAAGAGCAATAACTTGCTTTACCCTTCTGGCTACACCCTGCTTGTGACGTTGCGAAAGCTAGCCTACTTTGGTCAGTTAACCTTCCTATGACCCAAAAATGAGGTCAACTAAAATTTTTTCAGTAAATTTTTAACCACGGATTGACAGCTTGAGTTTCTGTGAAACCTTTTCGCTCCATAAATGAAGCGCAAAGAATCAAGCAAAGGTGTGAATGAAATATCTGTATTATAACAAAAGTCTCGTCAGCTTTGCTACGCACAGCCAGCCCAGGCTAAACTCATTCCAGACTGTAAAGACTCTTTTTTTGCATTGTTTTACCTGGACATCTCGACTTCATCTCTTTTCTAGGTTGTGCCCTATTTTTGTTATAGTCGAAACATTAATTTGTCCCTTGCAAATTTAAAATCTGGATTGTTTCCTTCGTTATGGCATTATATAGCTTCATGGTAGCTGCAATCGCGCAATAATTTAGACTAGAAACATTACAATCCGATGCACTTTAATACCTCTGAACTACTATAAGTTAATTTTAGTATTTTTACGTCATTACGATGTGACGTCACTGTAACCCCCGTTAAAAAATCCTGCGTACGCCACTGACCTCGGTCCTTGATCTGCGGCTGTGCCACTGTAGTAACTACGTAGCGTGAGCCCTCAAGAACCAGAAGCGTTGCTCAATTCCGGAATGCCATTTATTGCGTCACAATTTTGTTGAACCATTCTTGCCACAATCGCAATCACGAAAAAAGTTGGCTAGTGTTGATAGCAGCTTGACTTAATTTCGAACTTCCGAGTCCGACTGTTCCGAGATGGTCAGGTGCTTATCAGTTAAGAACATCAGGTGATACCCTTGATAGTGAAATGCTCTGTGTTTTTATATTTAATGAACTAATTGTAGAAAGTTCTAATTAGCATCGTGAAGGATGGCAAAAGACTTCCGCCTTACATACGACGGTAATACTTAGAAGGAAGGAATTAGCATAAAGGGCGGTGTTGGCTCGTGAGTCTAAAACTAGGGGGTGCTGCCAATGTACAGAAGGGGCACGTGCTCTCGCGTCTGTTTACGATAACGTGGTTGCCTGGCTGAGAGACAAGACGTGCTGTAGCATGAAGTTTGGTCTGGCAGCTTTAATCCAAATCAAATCTGCTCTAAGCAAGTGCTCCACAACCGGTGTGCCGCGGCACACTAGTATGCCGCGAAGCGATCCTAAGTGTGCCGCGGAATAATTATATTTTGAACCACTAAACTGAAAAAAAAGATGAAAAGAGTGTATATGGTTTCCCGATTTATTTCAGAATTGCACCGATCAATCTCAAAAGATCTTTTTCAAGTTTCGCTTAGTAGCGTAAGGATTATCATCACTTTAATGAATGTCCACATTTGCATAACTACTAAGAGACCAGCACGTTGTACAACAGATTATTGTTGTTAGCAACCGAACCTTTTTCTTGAATATATCTAGATTTCCCCGCATTCTTGATGATAAGGAGCGTTTTATTGTCAATTACGAATATCACTTAGTCTTGGAAGTATAAACATAAAAAATTTCATCTTTCGCTCGACGTGTCGATCCCGTTGTGCTAACCTTTGACTAACCTCAGGAAACCGCTTTTGTTTGATTTTTCTTCTCACGCAGCTGGAAGCTGATATTACAACTAACTTTGCTTAATTTTGAAGTGCGAACAACCTTGAGCAACGTTAAGGCGGCTGCACACTGACCTCGTTGCGATGCGCCACGATCATTGCGATCACGTTTGCGTCAAGTCCTGCGACTGCCAATGCCCACTGCTGCGATTTTCTTACGCAATAATCGTGCGACTCGTGCGATGCGATTCCAGCGACAAATCGCGCTATCTATGCACACTGAGTGCGACTGAAGTGGCTGCGGTCATCGCAAGTGAAAAGAAGTAAGCTCTGCGACGCTTGGGACAAAATTTTTCTACTTTGTCGTAGGAATCGCAAGCAACCTAGGTTGTAAAAGCAGCTGGTACCATAGGCCTCAGGCCATATTTGCAGTAGAAACTAAATTTATTTTCAGTTTTTTGCCTAATCTTGAACTTCGAGTTGCCATTTCAAATACAGAGCCCAACATACAGCGATTGAGCTCGTTACGACAACCGAAGCATCCCATGGAACTGCTGATAACGTTGGTGTGGCTACAGTGATTTGATGTGTAAATTTTCTGCGCTTTTTTGCTGAGGTGTGCCGCGAAAATTTGGACATGGTTTTAGTGCGCCGTGAGTAAGAAAAGGTTGCGGAGCACTGCTCTAAGCCAAGCAGCTGAGAGCCTACAAGTTTAGTTTAGATAACGAGGATCACGGATGTATTGTTCTGCAAGCTGTTAAATTTTTTAGTTATTCATTGTGAGATTGATTGTCAGTTTACACATAATTTATTACATTTTTTCTATCTTCGTAGAAAAAAACTTATCGACGAGAAAGCGACGAAGACGCTACGCGCAATACGAATCCAGATTTTAGGTTTAAGGTGTTGCCATTTGTTTCCAAGTTTTTTGGTTGAATTTTGCTTGTTGATGCTTTAATTTGTCGCTTGTAAAGAAATCATCAAGCAGAGATAATCATTGTGAAGCAGCGTATCCAAGGACTCAACAACAAAGCGGATTGTGAGAGTTAATCAGTCACCATCTTCAACGATGGTCGACGTGGAAACAACGCTCCACCCACTGCGTCACGTTCACTTTATTTGGGTGTTGCATCGTTATGACTAGGGCAGGGGTCGGCAACCTTTTGCACTTAAAGAGCCAAATAGTCCGTTTGTTACAATGCGAAACCCAGCGGGAGCCGCAAAACTATCGTCAGGTCCAAAAATTTCAATTATACCGAAAATAATTCCTAAAAAAGGTCTTTTTTTACCTCCAAAAGGAGCCACAACTGGGGGTTCAAAGAGCGCAGGTTGCCGACCCCTGGGCTTAAGCAACCAAAAGTCGCTTACGGATTGTACGCAAACCAAATTTCAGAGTGATTTTTCAGAAAGCTTTCAATGCATTGTTTCAAATCGTTGTTTCATAAGTCAAAAGAAGCCAAAATTCAGCGTTTGCGCAAAAATATTTTTACGAAGCTTTCTTCCTTTTTTTCGTGTTTTTGTGAAATCATTCATTCATTTATTTTTCTTATTTTTGACAAAACGTGCAACGGTGCAAAACATCAAACATGCGAGCGTTTTCCAAACTGGTAGGCGTGGACTAGTCTAAAAAGAGGCGCAAATGCTAGTCATGATCAATTAAGAAATTAATATGGCTGGTGTATTATTTTGTGAAGGAAAGCGTCATGATTAATATTTTGTGAGGGAGGCGTACTAACACAAAGTTTGAAAACCACTGCTTTAATGTGCACGCTTACGGGCGATATTGCAAAGCTTGCAATCTTAAAACATGCGAGAATTGTGCAACAGAAAAATATTTTTAATGAAAAGCTTCAGCACGTCCACAAAATCTTAACACACCATAAAGAACTGGGTTTGCCAACTGGGGATGCTTGCACCCCTTGGGGGTGCGAGGAAGCATTCCAGGGGGTTCAAAACGGCTTAAAGATTTTTATCTTGTAATAAGAGTGTAATAAGTATTTTCGGTTGTTCAATGTCAATTTTTCAGCGCTGTTACGCTCTAGTAATATGTAATTCGCAAACGTCTAAGTGGCGTAAAACCCTTAGCCTCATTGTGGTTGGTTAAAATCAAGTTATGAAAACAAAATGCGTCTGATTCAGCAAAAGAGTAGTGACTGGTTTAACTATCCCATACCTTGCATTAGCGACACTTTCAAAAAGGTTAAAAACTCTAAAATTGATAGCTCCGCTGGGGGAGCTTACAGCGTTGTTCCAGACCCCCCGGCTGAATACCTGCTGGGTTTTTGACGCAAAGTCATTACGGGAAAATGTTTAAGGTCAATAACACATCACATGAATTCATTTCAGCCCCTTCCATCACGAACATTTGGTTTGCGTGGCTGATTGCAGTCGCATATTTTGTGAGGGGTGCAAGAACATATCAAAACTTTTATATGAAAATAATTGGGAGTATGAAAATGGTTGGGAATTGCTATTTTATGAAAATGGTTGGGAACCGCTCTATTATGAGAATGGTTGGGAACCGCTCTGTTATGAGATAATACAAAACAAAAGAAAAAGAGAGTTCCTAAAATGCTTAAATGTGAGCACTTACGTTCAACTAAATTTTATGAAGTTACTTACGGCAATCGACTAACAATAATCAATCACAAGATCCTGACTTTCACGTTAAAAAATCATCCGTACTCCAACTAAAATCTCAGTTAGTGATTCAACTTTATTGCAACTTTTTACTCGTCAAAAGTTGCCCCCCCCCCCCCCGCCCTTTTATAAATTCTAAATACGCCTCTGCTTCACGCTATTGAGTTTGTAGAATTGTTACCTTGTCCGATCATAATTTTGAGATTAAAAATTGAAAATGCTCGAAAGGCGTTGGCACGTGCAAACGAAATGCAAAGATCGACAATACCCAGACGGATATCATCATTTAACTGTAGTGCTCAGCTCCACACAGCGCTTGAGCAACACAGCTATACGAATATTATTATTCCGCGTCATTTGGTAACATATGAGCGTGTTTTAATCGAAGTACACATAGTTAGTGACATGATGTAGCTAGGATGTAGTAGTTTCCAGGGTTGGAAATCGATTATGAAAAAGTAAAGAATAATTCGGTATTCGATACATCAAAAAAAAGTAGCGAATTCCTACATTTGATGACAAAAATATAAAGTAGCGAATATCGATTAAACGGTATCGTCAAATCGGTACTTTTCTCTGACTCAGTTGACAGCAACAGCGTCAACATATTTTGATGCTAATGGGGGGGGGGGGGGGGGGGTTCAGGTTAGGAAAGTGGAGAATGTCGGTATCGAAGGCATAGCATATTATGATGGGCAGTTTAAAACAGAACAACCAGAAGGCTTACTCACTTTTCCCTTTTCTCTATAAAAAAGATCAAATATCACTTTTTCTCTTGAATACTTTTTGTTTTTGATCTTGGCCTACTTCAGATGCTGTTGACTATAAACCTTTTCTACGATGTTCGAAACACAAAAATATTCCTACCAGTATCAGGTGTAATCTTTTAAATGAAAAAAGCTGGTGAACAAAAATTGAAAAACCACTTTATTAGTCTCACAACTGCATTGGGCTGCCTGGCCCTGGCCTGCGATACCAAGTGACCAAACGTTTGCTCGTGATATATTTTGGAATGAAATAAAAAATGACAGTGCATACGGAGTTTTCCGCACGCTAACTGTTCTTATGCGGATGTAAAGTAAAATATTTATCTGCGAACAAGAAATAGATAAGGTACTAAAAATAACAAAAAATAAAAACTTTTGAAAGAACTTTTTCAGAAAAGTATCAATTAATTAATGTCGATTTACCACGCAAAACAGTAGGGAAAAGCCTCAATCGACAATGAAAAAAAAAGTAGAGAATTTTTGCATTCGATGACGAAAAAGTAGAAAATATCGGTATCGATATTTCCAACCCTGATAGTTTCCTATTGATGTCTTCAGAAAGAGAAGAATAGTTCCAACACTGCTACCATCCCAAAACAGTATTTGCTGCATATGATTAAGTTTATTCACATCAATCTACACGCAATCTACACTTATACTGTTAAAAACACAGATTAGTTCGATGAGAAGATACGTTTTAATAATACTAATATTAATATTACTGATAATAGTGTGTTAAAGCTTATCAAAACTGGCAAACTCGTCGAATTTCAGCACCTAATAGGCTTGATTTTTATTATTCTGAAAATTTGGACCTTTGCTACACCGCAATGCGAGACCTACAGTACTTTTGACGTCTTGAACTTGGACTTCTTCAAGTTTTGCACGTCATTATGGTTATTTAAAATGAATGAAAAAATTCATCATGTGAACATGTAAACAGATTTGGCCTAAGTAATGGGTCAATATCAAACATTGCAATCAAAATCCACGTAGAAAATCGGGTTTAACTTCAGTTTTATTAAAATTACCATCGAATAGGTATTCCATTTTTCAAGACAAAAATTCTAAGCACAATGATTAAACAGTTAATCGATCAATCAGGTTAATAACTACGTATAGACACTAATGGAAGTTTAGTTAAAATGTCGGAGATAAATGGTTTTTGTAGTATACTTTCTAGAAGCGATCATGAACTCCGTTGGATTGACGCGGATTTCCTCCCCTGCAGATTTTTTGTTTATGCTGTACTTCAATGGTCCACCATTTCCTCAACATAAACAAAGATAAGTCAAATGCAAAGATATAAGGCAAAAAAAATCAAAATCAATTCTTCATTATACTCCTGTTATTGGGCCGAAGCGTGCATCCAGTGGCGAGATCCATCTCCGCGGCTCAGCGCCTGGGCTACACGGCTTCGAAGAAACGTCGCAACGGTGGCGAGCCTTTACGATTTTGCTACTTTGCGTTGCGACTTTGCAGGTCCTAAGCGGCGAAGGTGGGTTTCTGAAATTAAACCCTAGACCTCCCGCATCGTATGTGAGCGTATGAAATATTAAACGGGGTAGCGCTGCTCCACAGTGTAGATCATTGTTTTTATTTATTCTTTATCTGGTTTATATTTGTCTCACGAGAAATAGATCTAAGCGTCATAACAAGCTCGCTTATAGCAGAAGTCGGTCGCTACGGCCAGGCCTGTCTAACCCTCCAAGATGAAGGAATCCAGACATGCGTTTTTCCCGGCGACACAAGTGAACTTGCCGGCTTTTTCTCCATGCACATTGTCCCTTTACAGTAATGATAAGCGTCAAGTGTGATAAGTCTAGAAGCTGTGAGTTGCAATTTAATGTAGCCTACTTTCTTTTAACCGACTCGTAATCATATTAGAGCCTATTCCACAAACACTCCATTCACTCAGCCATTCGAGTTGTTGATTATTTAAACTAAACTTGATTAACAACAAATCCGTTTCCTTTTCGCACTGAGCAGCGTTAAGTGCGAAAGTTGCTTCGAAGTCGATAAACACTTTAGGCACAAAAATCAGCTGTCTGTAAAATTTTAGCTTACCACTCAATTCCTGGACTTTGTCTTCAAGTTTATCCTGGAAGTGTGTTTCGTCGCACATGATCTGGTTAAAAACTCCTGGTGGAAAAGGAATATCAGTAGCTCCATTTGTGTCTAAAACTAATGCAATAAGTAGCCAATTTGCGTGCAGTTTTCAAATTCGATGACGTTTCGGATACCAGCTCAGATGGGCCGACAGCATAAAGTTATTTTTCTTTTTCTTTATGAGTCGGTTTTATTATAAAAGATATTTTTGCCGGTTCTGTTTTAACTAGTCATAGGCCTACAAGTGCAATGCAGGCCGATTGGTTGATTTGATAAAATTTCATGAACGCAAAAACTGGTGCGAAATGGCTGAATCTCACCACTGCATGCAACATCTAACTCTAGAACTGTAGACTCGGATTTGATTTTGATTCGATTCAAACCAATGACTTTAAAATTGCTATTTACAGCTTCCCTGCTTGATACTCGGCATTGAAGAGATAGTGTGGAGGACAAGCCGGCAAGTTTTCTAGTCGCCGTTGGGAAAGGCACTTGGCGGGATTCCCCCATCTTGGAGTTGCAGACAGATGGCCGACAACTCCTAAGCGAGTTCGCTATAGCACGTTGATCGCTGTCTTGTAATAAGAGGATAAATATGCAGCTAAATACAGAATTGTCAACGGGCCGAAGATGTTGAGCCCGATCAGAATCCGATTTTTCAAACCCGAACTCGACCCGAACCCAAATCCTAATTTATCAGCCAGTCAGAGCCCGATTTAAACCCGAAATCCAAAGCTGCATCACTTTAAAGTTTGAAAAAATTTTAATAAAACAAAAATAAGTTTTTTCCATCCACAGTCACACCAGTTACGAACAGCAATATTTATACAGTCAAGAAAATTAAATTAACCAGTACACACTGTATAATATCCTTAATTTTTTTGTACTTAAACATAAACAAACGAAAAATAATAAACAAATAAATAACTAAAAATCAATTCAGCAAATTTGAAGCTACAGAATCATTTTGCTGAATTCATGATTTCTATCGCTTCAAGTCTGTCCAGTTGCTCCAGCGTCCGGCCCGATTGAAGCCCGACAATTTTTCAAAATCGAACCCGAGCCCAACCCGAAAAACCCGAGTACGATTGACTACTATGGCTAAAAAAAAGAAAAATTTAAAATCCTGACGCTATACAAATGACAAGCTATTAAAACATGGGTATGAATATATTGTCAAGGGCCTAAGATTGTGGTTATCAATCAAGATTCCACCGATTCTTCAGCCTTTGTAGGTTCAAATATAATATAAGTTTGCGTATTCAATTTATTTTGTTTTCAACCGATAATGTTCTTAATGACTGATCAATGATCTTGAGACTCAGAGAATGAAAGTTAAACCAGTTTTTTACGATGTCGTAGCTTCTTCTGGTTCAACGCCATTTGTTAGCAGCAGGTCAAACATCGATCTTGGCGAAAAACGGGTTAAACGCTTAGCGTTGCTCATCGTTTATGCCAGTGGTCGCCTGCAGACTTGGGCAAAATACTATTCAAATGTATTTAAATACAAATACAAAATACATCGGTTAAAAAGTATTTAAATACAAATACAAAATACTTTCCGGAAATACTAGCAAATACAAAATGCAAATACTCTAATAATGTATTTAAATACATTTAAAAATACTTTGAAAATACTTTTCTGAAAAACGAAAAATATCATGAAGGCTACGGTATACTTAATAAAAACTAGGACAGTACAGACGAGACAATGCCAAAGTGGTCATCAATTTTTATGTTTTTTCAAGACGAGCATTATTGCTTTCAGCTGGGACCTTCCTTTTTACGTACGCCTTTGTGCCGTTCTATAACTCAAACTGAGTCGATTGTAACGTAAATAATTGCGTAAATGTGTCAAAAAACGAGGAATAATGTGAAAGTACGGCCATATTAAATTGTATTGTGACGGTTATTACTCCACAGTAGGAGGTAAGCAAAGATCGGTCGCATTTACTGTGGGAAAATACATAATTACAGACAAGGCGTTTTTATTTTGAAAGTCAGCTTGATTCTCATATCGATTGCGAGGAAAAATGTATTTTAAATACAAAATACAAATACTTGTCATAAAAAGTATTTAAATACAAATACAAAATACATTGGCAAAAATCTATTTAAATACAAATACAAAATACAGTATTTTGTATTTCAAATACGTATTTTGTATTTTCAAATACAAATACATCCCAAGTCTGGGTCGGCAAACATCAGGCCGAGGCCCGGTGCCTCCGCGGGGGTTTTGGTACCGGGCTGTGCACTTTTCCAGATTAAATGCACTAAAACAGTGGTCGGCGAACACCGGTGAAGTTTGTAACCAGGTCCGTCTGCGTTTTCACATTAAATGCTTTAAATTTGAGAGATTTGGCAGAATTAGCTCCATCGCAGGGTGAAGACCTTTATTTTTTTATAGAGACACCCGAAAAAATTTGGCAGATTTGCAAACTGTATAAATGCGAGCTGTTTTATCGCTTAATTAAACGTTTGTGATTTTTCAAAGGCCGGTCCACAAAAAAAATTCAGTTTCAAACCGGTCCTCTGTGCGAAAAAGATTGCCGACCACTGGTTTATGCGATTTGAACACTTTGGCAGAAGTGAAGATTTTTTGCTCCGCGGTATCTCACACAAAAGTATGTAATGGATTTTAAACTAAAGACCTTGTCACTGATTACTCAAGTCGTTAAGCAGCAGTAAGTGTTGGCTACTTTTAACAGCTCAGATGGCCGAGTGGTAGGAGGGTCCAACTCGGGAGCTGTAGACTCGGGTTTAATTCCGAGTCGGGTCAAACCAATGATTTTAAAATAGGTATTCACAGCTTCCCTGCTTGAGGCTCAGTATTGAAAGTTACAGTGTGAAGAACAAGCCGGCAAGTCTACTTGTGCCTTTGTGAAAAACACTCAGCGGGATTCTCCCATTTTGATGTGGCAGACAGATGGCTGGCAATTCCCAAGCGAGCTCGTTAGAGCGCATTTGATCGCTTTCTCGTGAAAGGAGGATAAATATGCAACTAAATACAAAAAAATAGAACATAAATGTAAACTTACAAGAAAAACCAGTGATAACTTACAAATAACTTTTGGCTCCGCCATTGCTAATGCAAGAGTAGTTTCTTCACGATAGCAGTTTTTCAACTAAGACAAAAAGCCTATGATTAAAAACAATCTTTTTCTTACCGTATGCTAAAATACAATATTAAACCTTACAAACAGAAAAATCGATCACCAATTGAAAATTAAACACCCCCAACAGACTATTTAGCCGTGAGGCTCGTCAGGGGGACGTTAAAAACTATAAAATGAAATCTGAAAACACCCGAGATAACCAGAAGGCCAGCGCTAAAAACACCAGAAAGCCTGCACAGCAGCGTAAGAACACTGCAAATAAGCGTAGTTAACTTCGCAGGGCTGCAGATTGCAAAACAGCGGTGGTAAGCGGCAGAAAAACAACGATTGCAAGCGTTTAATCAAGAATGAGTTGGATTGCAAGACAGGAATTAATAAGTGGGATTGTCTTCCAATCCAACCCATTTTTAATTATGCGCTTACTCATATTTAGTCAGAAGCAAAATTCAAGCGGAAAACTCGGAAACAAGGGCAACTCCTAAGCTGTCTGGATTCGTCCTATGCATAGGGCCTTTGTCGCTTTCTCGTGACAGGAGGATAAAAATGAAGATATCATCATCATTAACGTTTTTCTAAAGAAATCCGTGGCAATGATACGCAAACATTGCTGCAATGATGGTGTTTATAGCCACTGGCAGTTCTGTTCTTGTGTTTTCATTTAGGAGTTTCGAAGCACCTTTCTTTTATTCTAATGGGAAGATACCGTCATGTGCCCATCATAGCCACACTACAAGCATTTTGCAGCATTTTCTTCAAACTTTCTCTTTAATTTTGAACGTCAACGATGGTAATTGTAAACTCGCTACAGATTTGATGAATCTTGCAAATGGATCTGGGGTTTATCGCTTCGGAGGAACAGACTCTATCGACTGATTGGTAACCCAGATTTTTCTCACACTGCGCTCTTCTCTGCTCTTTCCACTGCTTCTTCTCTAACAGCAGTCACACTCTGCTAGTTTCCAATGCTGGTAAATGCTTTATGCTTCAACAGATTCTTTCTACGTGGCACTAAAAAATATGTGACGTCTGTTAGTCACGTGGTTTGATTGATTTTTGTGGTTAGCTAAATTTTTCATCAAGCTTGAAATTATGTCTTAAGGATATTTCAGTACTTTTTGATTTTACTTTGACCATCCGGCCTCTTTCGATTACCCCGTCCAATAGGCCGGAGTTTACTACGTACGCCTAATAACGAAGTATTTGGACAATATTAGTATTAAAAATTTGCTTGAGACTTCGCATAGAAATCCTGACAAGCTCGTCTGTTTTAACATGATACCATGCAGCACCATTGAACTGTAGAATGAGACAGCAGCGATTACCATAACATTGACCAGTAACTATTTATCAACAATCTAATTTAACTGCACTTGTCAGCGACATGGCCTAGCGCAGGTGACAGATCCTACGTGACGGGTTCGATTCGCGGCTGGAGCCGATCGCATTTGACATATGTAACGGGTGGCTGCTGACTCGAAGAGCGCAAGCTCACTTCGCAGTCTCCCTCAATTACTGTTGAATTTTCGGTTCAATTTAATTTGAAAATAACTTGAGTTATTTATTTTAATTATCAACTATAATAGGAGGATTAGACCACATGCATAGGCGCCCGCGGTGTCATGCGCCCTCCCCCTTTGGTCCTCTAATAAGGTGCTAAAACCTAACTTTCAGTCTACAATTTCTCAAACTAATAATGGTTGCAGCCTCTTTTCACTTATTGTAGCAGAGCTTCTGCTTTTAGACATAAGCCGCTAAAATACTTTTGCATAGTCCATATATAGTGACTGCACTCACTGAATGTCTTTTTCGACAAAAAAGTGTGCTAAAATGAGTGTTTTTTATGTGAAAACCGTAAAAATTCACTTGACCACATGTCTTTGTGAACTATTAATTCGGCAAGAAAACTTTTGTTGGTCTCAATTCTTCGTTTTGCCTCGTTAAATCTTCATACTAATAGTTTATTGTTAAGGCTACAACATAGTCCAGCAGTAGGCCTATTGCGCCAAAGAAGTCATGATCCTTCGTGACAAGTTCGATTCCAGAATGAAGCAACTCACGTTTAACGTATTCGTATTCCAAGCGTCTGTCGAATGAAAGAGCTCAAGCACACTTTGCACTCTTGTACCGTTTAATTTCAGGTTAATTCCTCAAAAACAAACGCGCTTTTCATTTTTATTTTAAGGAAAAATTATGCTGCGATAGTGAGTAACGTCATAACCCGTACTTTTTCTGTTTAATTCATGTAAAAATGTTCTTTCTGCTTGAGCTCTGCAGTAAATCGATCTTCACAATCTTTTTCATTTACTGATTCGGAAAGAGTATGCAAATTTAATGTTTGGTTGATTTAAGTAAGTTTTCGCGCAAGTGAAAACTCTGAAACACCTCGTCTCATGAACAAGCTAACTAATTTTTGCAACTGATTACTTCTTTCTCTGAAAGGTAGCCTTTTAAAATTCAGCTGGGCGGTTCTCACAGACTTTGTTTGGAATGACGTCACCATAATATTATGTGTTTGATACGTTGTATTTAAGAAACTCGAAACTTTTTGTGCCAAAAAAAAAAAAAAAGGTGGAGGATATAGTCGTGGGAGGATAGGGACGTAAGAGCTTCTACCTTCAAGGAAAATTTAATGGGCAATTAAAAGCATTAGAGGCATCCGGATTGCAAAGAGTGTAAATTAAAAATAGCCTACGTCCTGCCAACCAGAAACATTGCTAAACCTTTAAGCTTGCAATAAATCTCACATGACCTGTCAGTGCCGCGATGAGATGAAAGTATACTTGATGCAAAAAACAAGTTGCTAGGGCCGTAACTAGGGGTGGAGAAAAAACGTCTTCTGGAGAATTTCGTTTTTATTTTCGAATGTTTTTCTCTTTGTGTTTGAGGTTGTTTGCAGATTTAAAACGTTGCTTAGCAAAGTCAATTCACATTCTCTGAAACGCAGATGTTTTGACAAGCATTTCGTCAACTTACAGTACCTATACGTAGTAGACGTGCATTGGTGTAACAAGGCAGCGACAAGGAGTAACTTAGTCATAGATGCGATATACGCAGAACCAAACGTCCAGATGTTGGTAACCTAAGTATTTTCGAATCTTAAGCTTCAAAAACAAGATGTAAGGGCGCTTTTTAGGTCGCAGAGAGAGCGACGGTAAAGAGCGCTTCATTTTTTTATATTTGCATTATTACTTTTATAATGACATAGCAATGAAAGCGTTGACTGCAAATCCCGCTTTAAGGCGCTGCTGACCTCCTATCTACCAATCAAAGATGGGTGAGTCTCGCGTAAGTCCTAATCCAATGAAGCAACAGGTAGGCTTAAACTTTCCGATTTGTTTTCACGCTGTTCTTTTAGAGCTGAACGCCATGCAGGGAGACTGTAAATATTAATTTTTTGTTTGACCCGACTCGGAATCGAACCCCAAATCTGCTGCTCCACATGCAATTGCTCCATATACTATAAGCAATTTGAGCATCTCATTATTCCCCATACACATTTTTGCGAAAAATATTTTTTTTTGAGTAGCTAAAAAGCGATTCAAAAATTTTTTTCGTATAGGCCCACTGAAAACAGCTTTTCACAATCAAAGCTTTGTTCACTCCAAACGCACGATTTTTCGTGGTTTCGTCAATATGTTGAATCTTGTACCGCCTCAGCACACACCTGTAAGCCTTGTATTTTTAACTAGAAACAAGAACGCTACTGGTACTGTAATTGTAATGACAATATAATATTCTATTATGTTTTTTGTAAACTTGTTAGCTTAACAGTGGAAAAAATGTATGCTTTATTGTTATTGCATAGTAGTTAAACTTTGCCCCCTTCTCCACCATATATTTTTTTGAATCGATCCCTGGAAAATGTGAATGTTACAAGCCATTGTTCCCTCTACCATTGTTGTCTTTCCCTCAGTGACTATTGTGATTGAAGTGGAAAAAATGTATGCTTAGGAGTGGAAAAAATGTATGCTTTATTGTTATTGTATAGTAGTTAAACTTTGCCCCCTTCTCCGCCATATATTTTTTTGAATCGATCCCTGGAAAATGTGAATGTTACAAGCCATTGTTCCCTCTACCATTGTTGTCTTTCTCTCAGTGACTATTGTGATTGAAGTCATGGCCTATGGCCGTGGTTCTTAAACTGGGTTCGACCGAACCCCAAAGGTTTGGTGATGCTGTAGCGGTGGTTCGGCCAAGATCAGAATCTCGTTACACAAATACGTAGTTCGCAAAATACACAAAAAGACATTAAGTTCTGGTAAATTAGTATTTCGTAGTGAAATTCATGGTTTGTTTTGTTGAATAAAAGTATTTCATGTGCAACAAATCATAGCTCACGGTTGGCTAAATTTTGCATTGAGTTTTTGAATTATAGGTTATAACTATGGGCGGGCCCAGGGAATGTAGGAGATGCATTGTTCCCCCCCCCCCCCCCCCAGCCGGGGCCGGATTAAGGTTTGAGCGGGCCTGATGCTGTAGATTCAAAAAAGGCCTATTGTTTCAAAAAATGTACCCGCAAATTGTTGGCTATATTCGACGATCGACATTCACTGTTTATGCAGTCGAACCAAAAAAAGGTTTTTACATAGTCTGTGACGGAATCGGCGTGTGTGGCAGAGTATGTAGCTGCGTTACCACAATAGCATAATCACAATTGCCACAATAGCATAACCTCAATACCGCAATAGCATAATCATAGCAAAACAAAAATTAGTATCAAGCTGCGTAACAGCATTATTCAAAAAGTTAACATTGTGCGAAGCGCTCACAAATGCAGTAAAAATTGTCTAAAACGTTCACAAAAGCAGAAAACGGTTGTATGACCAGACCAAATGTTATTATCACTCGCAACAATATCAACTTCTGCATTGAAAAGTTCTTCATTTTATTGCTGATTTTCGAACTTTAGCGAGAGCGAATGTTACGATCATGTCAGTATGATGAAGGCTACATGGCTACTTGTTCGCCGTTCTTATCCCATCGAGGATCACAACTTTCCTTTCGCTATTCCCAACTTTGAAAAACTTCTCTCTCCATAGGGCATTAGAAACCATCACGCACAGATATATGCGTAACAGAATCTCGACCTGTGGCGTACGCAAGATTTCTGAATGGGAGGGGTTTTAGTGGCGTCACATCGTGATGACGTAAAAATTCTACGTCTAATTCTACGTCATCACAATGTGACGTTACTGGCAGTGTCAATTTAGATTTTTAACGTTTATAATAAATTTTGATGAAACCGGGCCGTTATAGCGTAGTTTTAAAGATGTCCCTATCCATACGGAAGATTTGGGGTTCAATCCCCAGGCCGGTCAAATCGGACACAATGTAGCCAACGGCTCGCCATCGCTGTGACGTTTCTTCGGACCTGCGCTGCCCAAGTGCTAAGACCTGGGGTCGGACCACGCTTCGGTACTACAGCGAGTTTAATGAAACGAGTGTAGTGAAGATTTGATTGTTTTTTAAACTTTGTATGCAGCCATAGCTACTGAAGACTTTCAAGACCGTATTTAAGGAAACTTCTACTTACCAACTGCTTCACAGCAGCATCAATGACAAAAATGCAGTTCAAGCAAAACACATCAGAAAAGCTGAACTACCGGTATTGTTGCATATCGCACACGACGCATCGTAATGAAAGTTCCTCGAAGTTAAATTAGGAAGTTGGACAGAACGGAAAAAACATGATAGCAATTTCGGCAAGCTCCGCACGAAGAAAAGTCGGTTCGTTATGCGCGGCTACGCCACTGGGGCCCGTCTCCGCGACTCAGCGCCTGGGGAAAACACAGAAACGTGCAGTGGTGGCAAGCTGTTGGCAACACCGTGCCGATTTGACCAGCCCGGTAATCAAGCCCCAGACTTCCGCACCGATAGTCTGTGCGCTTAACCGCTAAGCTAACGGCCGGTACCGGCCCACAAATTGAACCCAAAACCTCCCGCGCCTATAGCAATGTCTTTGGTTAACCCCGACTGGCTGGTTTGGTTAACTCAAAGTTATGACATCGCAAGCGGAACATCTGCCTGCGTTGCAACCATTCTCTTCCAACAATGCCTTCTGCGCTGAAATGTTGTGTTGTCCAGCCATGATAGCCCTTGAGAACAATAGGTTTATGACATTACAACACGACTACAGCTTTAACAATACCCATTGACTTTGTTCAGGCTTGCATTTTGAGTTAGTCGTTGGTTTAAGCGCAGCCCACCAGAAAAGTTTGACTACCGGAATTATTGCATCACAATGAAAGTTTCTCGAGATTATTATGCAAACTGGATAGCACAGAAAAACATGACAGCAATTTCGGAAATCTTTGTACGAAAAACGCGGATCATTCCAAAAAGAGTGGTTTTCGTCAATAGGAGGGTTTTGATCCCCAACCCCTCCGTGCGTACGTCACTGATCTAGACGTTTCGAAAAGGCACGTTCAAACACAGCGGTTTTCGCAACCAGGCGCGAAGCTTATTTTTGCTATTGTGGACGCAATTTTGAAGATTTTTAAACTTCTTTCAGTAATTTTAAAACGTGAGCAAAGTTGGTTTTTGAATCGCTGAAACAAATTTCAAAATTTTGAAAAATGCGTTCGCAAAAATAAAGTTAGATGTCTGGTTGCGAAAACCGCTATGTGTGAACGCACCCTCAAAGCATATAACGTTGACAAAAGCTCATACATGGTTAGCTACGGAGATTCGTTCACATTCTTTGGTTTCTTAGTGCGCATAAATATAGCAAATTGTTCAGCCACCAAATTGTTCAACAAATTGTTCAGCCACCAATTGTTCAGCCACCAGAATAAGAGGAATTGAGATTTTGTAATTTGTTCGTGATCTGCTAGGCAGTGGCGGCTCGTGGCCAAAAAAAAAAAAGAAGAGGTGCTGCAAGCGACAAATTTTGACAAGCCTGCTTAACTGAGGTAATCCCAACGCCTATTGAGAAACTCTCTGATACATAACAATTAACAGGAATGGTTTCATACTTAAACCATAGAAAGAGTTACCAAGCTAGTAATATCTTAATCCTGATGTTCAAGTAAGGCTGCGATAGGTAACAGGGTTGCCAGCTTGGCATTTGTTATGCCAAATTCCAGAAATTTGGCATTTTTTGAAGAAATTTGGCATTTTTGGAAGTGGTTAGGCACTGAAAATATTGTTTGGCATATACGTCATAGTTTGGCATATTTTTGGCATTTTTTATTAATTTGTAGCAACATGGTGACAATTTTGATTAGCTTTAGCTAGTGCTGGCACTGATTAATAATACAGCGCGGAAAAGTCAAACGTTCGGATTGCCTTATCCGCTTTGTATTAATGGCAACACTCGCTTTGAGTAGAAGATTAATGGGATGTTTTTGGTGTGGAGCAGGGGTGGGCAAACTTTTCACACAAAGGACCACATTTAAAAAGATTTTGAAGCCAAGGGCTCTAGCCTACTGATTGGAAGGGCAAAAAGGTCTACTCGTCCTCAGACGCCCTACTTTCCACAGAAAATCAGTGAAGAGCAAAAGATTAATAAAAAAGGTTGAGATTCACGCTTGATTCACGGCAGGAGTTTATATTTGCCAGAAGCAGAGGTTTCTTTTGGCACTCTTCAAGTTCTGTATTACCAACCAACGAGTTTATATTTCTGTAAATGTCCGCGGGTAAATGTAAATGAAATATGACCGCATAAAAAAAAAATTATAAACGTGAAACGAAGTGCGTTCTAAAAATAGGACTAACCCTACCCTGGCAGTCCTTATGTTAAGACGCACTGCGTTTTTCGTATTTAAAATTGATATTCCGTTACATCAGGGCTGGTGCCAAGACGGGGGGGAGGGGGGGCAATTAACAAGCTTTGTCTTCCAATTAACCATCGACATGCTTGGCCCCCCAATTAACAAGCTTTATCTTTTGAAGACAGAGGCTGTTGGACTTAATTTCAAACTTTAGTCCCCTGCCCTGATAAACGCCTGGCCTCCCTAAGTCGACTGCTCTAGCGCCGGCTCTGCGATACATTGGGAAAGAAAATTTATCATTTGTGGTGTTTATTGGCTATTACTCGTTACAATAGAGTTCCCAAAGCTAATAAATATTTGAAAAAGCAAACCGTTTACAGGATCATAAAAATGACGACTGCGTAAATAAAATAAAAATTAAAGCGTAAAAAAGGCCAAAATAAGAAATTTGCGACTGTGTCAGCAAAATTCTAAAAATAGGATGACCCGTCTTTGTTTAGGTCAGGGGTGGGCAGATTGCGGCCCGCGAGACCATTTTATGCGGCTCGCGGGCACTTACAGAAATATAAACTCCAGCCGTGAATCAAGCCGTAGACTTTGACTTTTTCTTTTTTTGTTCTTCACCGATTTTCAGTGGAAAAAATAGGACATCTGCGGATGTGAATACCCTTTTTTGCTCTTTCAACCAGTGCAACCCATTTTTTCATACGTGGCCTTTCGTGTGAAAAACACTGCGTTAGGTTATCATAGGATTTGCGCTTGTTTAAGGTTGTTTGGCATATTTTGGTTCCGTTTGGCATATTTTTATGCGCAGTAAGGCATTTTTTGCTCAGCTGGCCTGGCAACCCTGATAGGTAACACAAAACACACAACAGTACCAGTAGATTTGGTAAAAACAATACAAATTTTCTCACTTGTTTTTTAAATTACAATACACACTACATACATGTGGTAGATTGAGAGCTATTCTCCAAAAACTCAATTTTTTTTTTTAACATTTTAGAGACCTGGCATGGATCCCCAAATATATACTGTATAATAATTATACATAAACCAGGTACCGGTATGCACATATCTAAAATCAGGGAAAATTGTAGAGAAAAATAGTTTTTTTAATGCAACTAAATTCTTCCCTAAAAAATCTGCTAAACCTACACTTGCTCGAGCAAACCATAGCATTCCTGATCCAGTTACCACTACATGTTTCTGCAACCATCAACAAACTTTTAGCCTAATCTTATCACAAGAACATTAACTGTCCGACGGTGATCTAAACTGTCTAGGCTACACATACTGGTACCAGTAGCCTACCATTACTGATTAGCCTACAGTTAGGCTACAGATATCTGTCTGCCTAGTCTAAAATAGAAAGCCTGCCCAGTCTAAATCTACATCAAGTACCAACTATCATAAAGCTCTTACACAAACTAACTCGATCAGATGTTACAGCCTAGCAGGGCTAAACACCAGTCCCGTTATGCCATGAGCCAGAGCTAGTCGGAATTCTCTTTGATCTGCCAACACAGCAGCTCATACAAAAATTGAACAGCGAGTCCAAAAACGTCATCAATAGCTTTTGTGGCGTCACCGTTTGGCTCATTTCCATATGAAAAGACTTGAGCTGCAGACAAAACAGGGATTCCATTTAAAAATTTATATTCACATATGATCAAAACAAGGAAAGAAATAAGAAATCTAAAAAATTTGGCGATAGAACTTCAAAAGGTAATGAAAAAAAAAAAAAAAATTAATTGCATAAAAAAACTTAGGGGGTGCTGCAGCTCTTATGTACGAGCCGCCACTGCTGCTAGGAATTCAATGACGTGAGCTCCGACAGGAACCCGAAGATTTCAGAAATTTCGTCGTACGCTTTCACCCGTTTTTCTGGTTCAGCTAATAGTCTGTCCATCATGACCAAGTATGTCTGAGTTTTAAGCTTCTCTCTTGGGCTGAGGTCTTCCTTCATTTTTAGCTCTTTCGTGAGGCATTTGTTTACGCCTACGGTCTACGCGCTTCTCAGCCACGTATTCATCATGCTTGACTTTTTCTATCGCCATTTGTTCATTAACGCCAAATCTAACTCGAGCAAACTGAACCATGTTGACCAGCGATTTCATCAAGCCAGTTGCTGTATTCAAGCTGACTGTTGGATCTTGAAGGCTCATACTTGTACTATTGAGACCACCAAGCATTTTGAGCAGGAAGTATAGTCTTGCTACGTTTGTCCATGAGCGTCTGAAGTAGATCCTAATCGACCAGTCTCCACCAACATCGCAGATCGAGTGGGTGTGCGTGGATGTTGATAACTATAAAATAGTCAACGTCTACAAACCCCCTCCAACACGGATGCAAGCATCTGATCTTCCAGCACTCCCACATCCCAGCCTCTATGCTGACAACTTCAACTGCCACCATGTTGACTGGGGCTATGATAATAGCAACCCAGATGGTGAATGCTTGGCTGGCTGGGCCAGTGCCAACAACTTCACCTTGCTATACAGCCCCAAGGAGGCCGCCAGTTTCCACTCTGGCCGCTGGAAAAACAGACACCAACCCAGATCTTGCATTTGCCAGTGTCGTCGATTTGGACAGTCGCTTACCTGACAGACGTATCTTAGGAAAGTTCCCAAGGTCACAACACCGACCCTCGCTTATAAGTCTACCCAAACTTGCTCATCCAAAACCGAGCAAGCCTGTAAAGCGATTGAACTTCCGCAAGGCCAACTGGGACCACTATTCTAAGCTAACCAACAATCTGGCCAAGAGTATACCGCCACCTGAATCTCATAATATCGATCAGGTTTACCAGTGCTTTTGCAAGGTAATAAGCACTGCGGCGAAGAAATGCATCCCTTGTGGTCGACGATCAAATCACATACCTTGCTGGGATGCGGAGTGTGAAGACCTGTATCAACCTTTTCTGCAGTCACCTGAGGGCCCTGATTCGGATAGGGCTGCCACAGCCCTACTCACAAGGCTCGACGGGAAGCGGAGAAATCGCTGGTCAGAGACGGTCCGCAACATTGACTTTTCGCACTCCAGCCGGCTGGCATGGAATACTATAAACAACTTGACTGGTAGGTCACGACAATCCCCTCGTCAATGTCCCGTTTCAGCTGATGCTATTGCTTCTCAGCTGGTTAAAAACGGGAAATACGAGGGTGTGAATCGACGCTCATCTCGGCTCGTTTTACAGGAAGTGTCTGACCTTTGGAGGGCTGATCCATTACATCCTGCGAATGTCTCCGGGAGTTTCTCCCATCGGTAGTTCGCTGCTGCCCTCCAACATTTAAAACCTGGCAAAGCTTCGGGACCTGATTCCATTTGCCCGTAGCTAACAATCCATGCTGGAGCCAGCTTAAAATCTTAGCTACGTGGCTTCCTGTCTTCCTGCCTGAACCACCTCAAAATTCCTAAGATCTGGAGAAGAGCGCTAGTAGTAGCGGTCCCAAAGCCTTCGAAACCTGTAGAGGACCCAAGGAGCTATCGTCCGATCTCCTTGCTCTCTGTTCCCTACAAGATTCTCGAGCGACTTATCTGCGCCCGCGTCGAACCTCTTATTGACCCTCTGCTCCCACGGGGATAGGCGGGTTTTCGACGCGGAAGGTCCACCGTGGATCAAGTCACTTTGCTCACGCAAAGCATTGAGCATGCATTTGAAGCGAAAAAGAAGGCCGGTGCCGTCTTTATCGACCTGACAGCTGCCTATGACATTGTCTGGCACCGTGGCCTCACTTGCACGCTGTTGCGGCTTCTGCTGGACAAGCACAGGGTCTGTATGATTATGGAGCTTATTCGCAACAGAAGCTTTACCCTTACAACTGACGACAGTAAGCCTAGCAAGTTGGGACGCCTGAGAAACGGCGTTCCCCAGAGATCGGTCCTGGCCCCCCTCCTTTTCAACATCTATGCATAGGATGTCCCAACCATAACCTCCAAGAAGTTTGCCTATGCCGACGACCTGGCGATACTTTATACATCTGGAGATTGGAAGGAGTTGGAAAGGACTCTAAGCCAGGATATGACTACACTCTCGGAATATCTCCAGACCTGGCGACTGAAGCTTAGTCACACTAAAACGGTGACGGCGGCCTTTCACCTCCACAGTCGAGAGGCCAAGCGTGAGCTTAAGGTCGGTTACATCGGTAAGACCTTTATACCTTTCTGCCCAGTTCTCACTTATCTTGGCGTCAAACTGGACAGATCGCTCACATATCGTCCTCACCTGGAAGCATTGCGCAAGAAGCTATGCGCTCGCATCTCACTGTGGAGGAGACTTGCGGGAACTGGTTGGGGTGCTAGCGCCAAAACATTGCGCACAGCTGCCCTGTCTCTGGTCTACTCGACTGCCGAGTACTGCGCACCAGTCTGGTGCCGTAGCGCGCACACACGCCTCATCGACAGTGTATTAAATGACGCCTTGCGCATTGTCACTGGATGCCTGCGTCCCACTCTATCGGTCTACCTTCCGGTTCTTTCAGGCATCCAGCCAGCTGAGCTTCGCCGCCAAGGAGCGACACTCTCCCTAGCCAACCGAAGCTCCCTGGACCCTGACCACATTTTACATGGCCAGTTTCATGAGTCACAGGACGTATGTAGGGAGAGATAGAAATCTAGACGCTCATTTGTACCTGCTGCTCGGAAATTACTAGACAGTCTTTCTGAGATGGACGTTTGTGTAGCCCAGTGGACGAACACGAAATGGGACATGGAGTACTTTGCTGACGCATCGTCACTCCACGCTTTCATTCCCAAGGCTAGCACCAGACCCCTGGGTATGGGTCTGCCCAGGGCAGCCTGGGTCAAGCTCAACCGTCTGCGTTCTGGTGTTGGACGTTTCTGTTTGTCCATGTACAAATGGGGCCTCGCTCCTCTAACGAATTGTGAGTGTGATGCCAGTGAACAAACCGCAGGCCACATCATCTCACAGTGTCCCATACGTCGGGCACCCCGAGGTTGGTCTAATGGTTTTGGATGACGAAACAAGATGCTGGCTGAAGTCCCTTACAGTCAGCATCTGACCCATGCAGTTTGGTGGCCAGGGAGGTAAAAGGATAAACCCTCTGCCTTGGTCCTTCCATCCGTCATGGAAGAGGTACCCCGCCAAACGACGACGACGACCAAGCATTTCATGCCAAGCAAACGCCATTATGGCTGTTTCAAGCAGGGAGTCGAACCGAACCCGAACCGGAGTTATATAAACCGGTTTTACGCTATTTTTGTCGAACCTTAACCGAAACCGAACCGTATTTTTCAAAATCGCTAAGTGTGTACCTTGTTTCTCAAATCTTCTGCTATGCTTGTTTTCTTTCCTTGAGTGTCAATAAACTGTAACTAACTGTAACTAAGTACTTGCGAACCTTAACCGAACCCGAACCGATTGATAAAGCGGCACGCTCCTCGAAGTCACTCGCGTCACGTTGAATCTGGTTCGAATTCAAAATAGTAGTCACTTACGCAAGTAATCAATGCATGGTGAAGAAGTCTTTTACGTTTGATATACCCGGACCCTAGAGATGGGCAGTATCGAGATACTTGTGTCGGCAAAACGTATCGCACGATACTTTTGTATCGATATCGGTATCGATTAAGTGTTTCATTACAGTATCGCGTATCGATTAAGCATGTTTTTGTGCATCGCCGATACAAGTATTTCGATTCTGTTTTTGAGCACGATCAATCTTACCAGGTGTTGACTGCGTGTTCATTTACGATTTCTGTAGAATGTGAAATGAAACTAAATTCCCTCATTGATTCAAAGCGACGTACTGTCCGCAAATTTCTCTTATCCCTTGCCTATTTGTAATTGTTTCGTAACGCCATTGAACGACGTCAATTGTGAAATTATAACATGTCCCAATTAGCAGCTCAGATGGCCGAGGGATAAGAGCGTTCGCCTCGAGAGCTGTAGATTGGATTTTGATTCCGAGTCGGGTCAAACCAATGACTTTAAAATTGGTATTCACAGCTTCCCTGCTTGACGCTCAGCATTATAGGGACAGTGTGGAGAACAAGCCTGCAAGTTCACTTGTTGTGCCGTTGAGAAAGGCACTTGGCGGGATTCTCCCATGCTGGTGTGGTAGACAGATGGCTGGCAACTCCTAAGCGAGCTCGTAAAGCGCATTAATCACTAAAAAAAAAATGCGTGATATTTTTACGTTTTGCAATTGTCCGCAGAGCGCAAAGTTGTTTTTTTAATCGATTTGCAAACTAATTCTTTTAATTGATTTTTTTTCCTGATGTTGTATCGAGGTACTTGTATCGGCGATACAAGTATCCATATCGGTATCAATTTAACACCTCTTCAAAGTATCGTGTATCGGTATCGATTAACTCTATTTTCAAGTATCGTGTATCGATATCGATTAACTCAAAAATTGAGTATCGCGCCCATCTCTGCCGGTCCCGCAGTATACGCGTAGCAGACTAAACAAAGCGCTTTAACACTAATTTAACGCTACCTGTGGATTGAATAGGCCGCCGGTGTCAGAGCATAGTAACAATTTAATTATCTCGAAATTGGCTTGGCTACAAGTGTTTTATGCATTATATTGGCCCGTCAATGCGAAAAAAATTGCTTTATACGTTTCATTTTTTGAATTGTATTACTAGAATTGTACCATCTTTTACTGCGAACCTGAACCGGAACTTTATAAATCGGTTTTGAAATATTTTTTACTAGAGCGAACCCTAACCGAAGCGTTTTAATTTCTATGAATCTTAACCGGAACTGAACCGAAATTTGAAACCGCTGTTGAATCCAAACCGAACCTGAACCGGAAAAATTAAGCGGTTCGACTCTCTGGTCTCACGTTCGTCCATCTTGCGTAAAAACCGATGGGCTTGATTTCTTGTGTCAAGCTTTTGCTCCTCATCAGTCGCAAGCTCATCCAAGACTTTCTGAATGCTATCCCACCCTTGAATTAGCGCCTTGACAGCGCCTGCACGTTCACACCATCGGGTCCCTGGCAAACCCTTGAGCGACAACTTACAACGGCTCTTTAATAGCTGCCAACGATTTGTTGATGCATAAAAAAAACATGTACTCCATTGACAAAATAAAATAGCAGTTACTTCCACTGCAGCTTTCAACTGCCTTATTGCCTACCAAGTTTAGGCTGTGGCTGCAGCATGGAAGAAAAGCGGCATACTTACACTCGCGCTTTAGAATGGCTTGAACCCCATTGTACCGTCCGGACATGTTTGACGCATTGTCATAAGATTGCCCTCGGCAGTTATTGATATCCAGATCCTTTTCTTTCAGAAATTTCAAAAGTCTGCTGGCCATCTGCTCCGCCGTATATCTTATCATAGGCCTAACAGTTAAAAACCGTCTAACTGTACCCAATAGCAGAACATACAATTGTTAGCTGATCAAGATGTGATTCGTCAGGTGTTGAGTCAACTGAGACAGAAAAATACTTTGTCTCCTTGGCCTCTTTTAAGATGTTATCTGGCACTTTTTGTACCATAAGCTGTAGCAGTTCCTCGCAAATTGTAGATGACAAATAGGAAACATGACCTTTCCCTCGGTTTGCATGGTTACTAACATGGTTTGCCTGCAGACCACCATACTTTGCCAACATTTAATGATGCCGAGATAGTTACCACTATGAACAGATCCTATGATCTCGTCCGTGCCCCTTGAAGCAAGTCCACGCATAGCCAGAAATCTTAAAACGTCGATGAGCCGCTTCAAAATCTGGCGCCAGTAACGACGTTCTTCCTCAACCTGTTCAGCGGCAAGATAGTCTACGTGCTCCCCCCCCCCCCCCCCCAACAAACACCCCAAACTCTTGTTTCGTACGGCAGTGAAAAAAAATGGTACGATTTGCAAAAAAAATTAAGTCAAGTTTTCGAAAAATTCTTAATGACTTTCTTCTTGGGCCTATTTCAGGAATGGGCCTAATGCTGCAGCATCAATAGCACCCACCTTAATGCGGCTCTGCCTCCAGCTTTTTTCAACGTTATTTTTGATGAATACAATTTTTTCATAATTTCAAACTTGCTTGATAACAATGATTCTTATATGCCGTAAGCTCGCAAAAATCGAAAATGTGCGAACAAAATGCATCATATTTGGTGAAGGACTCAGAGTTTTAAGGGCAAAAAAATTAAACAACGTTTGTCCTTCAAAATTGTTCAAAAAGCACTAAAATGCCATTACAGTATCTAAATTTTTAAATCTTTCCGGGGTCATACCCCCGGACACCCTAGTACCATATTTTTGTTCCTCAATTTGCTTCAAACTAATTCTGCCGAAAAAAAAGCTACGCTTAAAAAATGTAAACATTTGGTGCCATCCCCCATAAAAATTTAAAGAGCTTATTCCTCACCCTTTTCCGGTTTTTCGGGTCTAAACGTCAAACGCCTTTGCACGTAGTTAACGTTCAACCTGATTCAAAACTGCATTCTCCCACCAAAATTTTTGTAGATCCGCTCCTGGTTATCGCTAAGGGTTGGGTGCTTAGGCTACCTGCTTGACACTTGATGAGTTCGATACCTCCGGAGTTGGACAGTACCGCGGTACTGTAACGCGGTACTTTTTTAGTACCGTTATCGGTACCGTCGGTACTTTTTAAAAAATGTACCGTTTTTGGTACCGTCGTTACTTTTTTGACCGTTTTACTCGATATTTCGGTAACTTTTTTTGAGTAAAACAAAGAAAGCAAAAGCGGGAAACTTTCCGGGTTTTTCTGCGAAAAGCATCTTCGAAAAGTACCGCGAAACCACGTTGTTGTAGATCAGTGATCGGCAGCCACCGGGCTGCGGCCATGTGCGAAGTTTGTTGCCGGTCCGTGTGCGTTTTCAGAACAAATGCTATGAATTTGAAACATTTTGTAACGTTGGACATAATTTCAGTCGCCAACAAATTTTTGCGATTTTCACATAAAAAACACTCAGTTTAGCAAATTATTTATCGAAAAAGGGCTTGCAGTGAGTGCAGTCACTATGGACAACGCAAAAATGTTTTCGCAGCTTATGTCTAAAAGCAGAAGCTTGGCTATAATAAATGAATGGAGGCTGCAACCATTTTTAGCTTGAGAAATTATAAACTAAAAGTTAGGTTTTAGCACCTTATTACAGGGCCAAAGGGGGACATGGCACCGGAGCCTCTCCATGCGTGCGCCTATGACGTCAATTCGCCTGTCACGGCAGTTTTTTAAATTCCCTAGAGGTGCCGTTATAGACGAATTCTACTACCGATGTTGTTAACAATTGATTTCTGAATAGCAATAAATTCAATAACGATGCGAATCGGTGTTTCAAAAAGGGCTGGATAACTGAGTTCAGTTAGAGCAAATATACAAATTCACTCACCACAGTTTAATAACATCTATTCAAAACCCGACAGTCTGTTTCACCCTGAAGGGATCATCAGGGGTCTCTTATTCAAATAGAATCTATTCTGTAGAATCTATGCTGTGTTTCAAATAGAATCTATTCTATTTAAATAAGAGAGTGAAACAGACTGTCGGATTTTAGATTGATGTTTCTAAACTGTGGTGAATTTGTAGAAATAAATTTAGATTTATTAACAACATACCTATTTAATGATTTTTCACAAACTTTTACAAATGTGTTGCAAATAACGAAATTTTATAAAAATCATAAAAAAATTCCTCAACGCCAGAGCTGGGCAAACTGCGGGCCGCATGCAGATCTTTTTTTTGTTTCTAACCGATTTTTAGTGGAAAAATAGTAGATCTGCGGACGTGTAATGCTTTGTTGGGGCAATTTGGACCCACACTTTCCAAAAAGGGGGGATTATGTAAGAAAGGTTGAATACCACTGGTCTCAACTACATGGAAAAAATTTATTTCTGTGTCATTGAATCAAAGTGAAACTATAGACCTGCAAATCCTGAGAAAAATGTACATTTTGATTCGTCTAAAAGTTCTGAGTATGCTGCTACTGATACACCAACCTCTACTGAAAGTGGCATTAATAATTAAAACATTCTCCTTCAACACAATGATGAAATTCACTCAGCAAGAACCCTTGCTACATTTTTTTCGTACATAGGCCATAAGCCCTTTAACGTCGTTAGCATTGTTCGAATGTAGCTACGTAACCAGACAAGCAGGGATGCGAGAAACTTACTTGTAAACAGCAAGTCCCTACAGATACTCTTTATACCTGGCCTCATAACTAATGCAGGAGACCAACAGATTATTATACATGTTGCCATACATGAGAAAGCTTGTTTTAGTAAGCGTGCCGCTGTCGCCTTGTTGATATAACCGACGTGTTCGCTTGCAGTATCAAGATTCACGTGAGACTACAACTCAGACCTTGCACTAGCATCAAATGCGACAAAGAGCTTGATAAGGCTTTAATTTCGTTGCTTTGCAAGACGAAAATTAAAACAAAAATTAATTTCTAAGAAAAACATTTTCGCTTCAAAAGTACCGAAAATCGCTACCGAGTAACGATATCGTCGTTACTTTTTTAAAAATGTACTGTTATCGGTACCGACGGTACTTTTTTGGCAAAGTATCGGTGCCGACATCGTCGTTACTTTTAAAGTACCGAGTGCCCAGCTCTGGATGCCTCCGACAAGTTTAAGAACCACTGGTCTACAGGAACCTGATGCGTGTTGATTGTAATCAATGCAATCAGGTGATTTAAAATGGACAACATAGTTACAGATCGTGATGTTTCTTTTTATGAATTGTAAAACCCTCCCAAGGTGAAAACCTCATTATTATCTTTTAAATAACACCAGCTTATACAGCCGAATTTGGGACTAGCACAGCGCAAAGATCTTTAACTGTTTTAAAGAAAAAAGTATCAAACGCAGTTCCTACAGGTGAAGGGCAGAAGCAGAGTTTATCAAGCAAAATGAGGAAATGCAGAAATTAAACGGTTGGGTATTGTAGTTGATGTTTTTTCCCTATCGTTTTTGCAAATATTGCAGCAAGCGCACCAAGTTCAGAGTGCCTGTTATTCACTTTCTTTCAAAAATTTTTGACTGCACTATTTTCTCTTTGGCATTACCGTCAAAGCTGCATTCCATATTTATGCTGCCCGTTAGAACATTAAAAATTGAGTTTGTTTTTTGTTTGTTGCCGATATTTTCCAATTAATAGCCTATTTAGGCTGGTGTTTTTTTCGAAATCCAAAACCGGTACACATTTTGGAATCTACCACTACCTCGACGTTTTGATAGATTGATTTTGTCATTTTTTGTTCATGTCACGAGAATACAACGGATTTGCTATAACCTGGGTTACAAAGGACAAATCTCGACTCCCTTAGGAGTTACCGGTTCCTTTTGTTTCCGTATTTTTCGATAGAGTTTTTCTTTCTTACTTCTTCAACTTGCTGCTTGTCGAATTCCATCATCTTGCAGAGATAGAGGAAGTCAGACATATTGAGCATAGTAAATTTTAAAATTTTCTGGAAACTAAACTAAACATCCAATTTTCTTCATTGTTGCACAACTATTCGGTATCGTTGAGGTCTCGTTCACTATGCTTCCAATAAAGTTTCTTGCGATTGGTTATACAGTTATGAAAAACTTTTTGATTTTTTAAAAACGGCTCAAATTACCTACCACATGGGGCTTTTGAGTCACTAGGTCAGACATGCTGACGTTGAGCCACACGCAGGTAAATTGAGCCATATGTAAATAATGCTTGTAACACATGCATAAGCGTCAGGTTTTCATGTTTGTTTTTGTACTTTTACAACGAGAAACGAAAGAAATCGCTTAAACAAAAATATAGGCCTATAGTTATTGATGGGTCAGAATTAAATTTTTGGGTATAGGCCAGCAAGGTATTGGATTGAGCAATCAGATATACAAAGTTCACGCAAAACCCGTTTTGGCGAGAAGTTTTGTTGCATTGTTTTCCCCCCTTGGTAGAGCCGGCGCCAGAGCAGTCGACTTAGGGGGGCCAAACGCTTATTAGGGGGATCCAAAGTTTGAAATTAAGCACAAAAGCCGCTGTTTTCAAAAGCAAAAGCTTGTTAATTGGGGAGGTCAAACATGTCGATTGGGACCCCCCCTTGGCGCCGGCCCTTCCCCTTGGCCTTGGTTCCACATAAATAATAGGGTTTGAAGTTAAAACTTGAGCAATACTGCTCCATCATTGTTATTCCCATTATTTTTTGCCATTTCCACTGCTGCCAGCTTAATGTGATTGATTCCGATCGAGAGTTGGCAGTGATGAAACCTTTTTAGGGTCATGCAACCAACACCTAACAGTTTCGCAGATGATCGCACCGAATTTCTTTGTCTGAAGTGCATTTGTACCTCCCTTAACTTATCTGTATACCCACGACTTCCCTTGCTTTCACTGCCCATTTTTCACAGTTGCAAGAGCAATATTAATTTTTTAAGCTTAAAAGAAACTCATTTTGTACAAAAATGCAGGGTTGTTATCTAGGTTACAAGCAGTGACGTACGCAGGGGGCGCCCATAAGCGGTGGTACCCTTTAGGCCTCCTCCGATAAACCTTAAAAGAGGCTATTGCTCAGATTATTTTAGAAAAATCGTTCCGTAATGTGGAAAAGCTCCTTTACGCAGCCACCGGAGGAATTTTCTGCATATGCCGATGTTTACAAGTGAATATAGCCTTGGATAAGATGCTTCACGAGAATTATCTCTGCTTGGTGGAATCTAGCAAGCAGCAAATTCAAGAAGTCGAAAGCAAAACTCAACCGGAAAACTTGGAAACAAAGGCAACTGCTCAGCGAGTGTGGATTCGTCCTACGTATAGCGTTGTGTGTCCGCCCCGGGTTTCCCCGAACCCGAAACCCGGGTTTTGGAGTAATATTCGATACCCGAAACCCGGGTATTTTTGGATGCAAAACCCGGGTTTTATTACGTATCAATCATCTACAAAGAGGTGCAGTTGTTTGAGGCTACGAAAAAGAGACCAGAGAATTTAGAGAAAATTTATCGTACTCTCCTCATAATTACGTAGACCAACTTCTATAGAAGCAAAGCGGTCATTTTCTGTTGTGGGACTTTTTGTTACCAAGATATTTGAAACAGGCTAAATGATGACACTTTGAACGTCTTAATTGTAATGTGCCAATTTTATAAAAAATAAAAAGTATCAATCCATTTCGTGATAATATTTTTAATATTGTTTTTTTTTTAAACCTGTTACGCTAAGTGGTAGTTTGAATACGTTTCATAATTGTTCTTAACGCGTTAAACAAATTAAAAGCACAACTTAATTGCATTTTTTTATTACGTATTTAAGTAAAAAGCATCAATTTTTTGAAGCAGATGAAACCCGGGAAAACCCGGGTTTTAAAAGTGCAAAACACGGTAAACCCGAAACCCAGGTTTTGAAATACAGACCCGAATCGGACACACTATTAGCGCCTCCGTCGCTTTCGGATAAACACGAAGAAATCAATCAAAAAGTAAATGACGTAGCAAAAGGAGTTGAGCTGGTCGTTCCATGATAATAATAATATCGTGTGATAACCAGTGGCGTCGCGAGAAAATTTAAAAGGGGGGGGGGGCATAATTTCCACATTTTTTTAAGCGTATTATTTTTTTGGCAAAACAAATTTGAAGCTGATTCAAAAACATGAAAAAGCGCTAGGGGGTCCTGGGGCATGCTCCCCCGAAAATTTTTTCAAATTTTACATGCTGTAATGGCTATTTCAGTGCTTTGTGAATAATTTTCACGCAAATTTTGTGAAAACGTTTTGACCCTAATTCTGAGTGCTTCGCCAAATATGATGCATTTTGCTCGCACATTTTCCATTATGCGTGCTTAAGGCAAAGCTATTGCTATCAAAGAGGTTCGAAATTATGAAAAAATTGTATGCATCAAAAACATTTTTGAAAATGGCTGGTGGGAGGATATATAGTTGCATACCCCTTATCCTACCTTCTGAATGCACCCCTGGCCATAAGCTACAGAAACCATCAAAAAATCGGGCATATTTTAGTCCCTTGGCACCATTAATTTTGTTCTTTTTTACCAAAAGACAGAGTCAAAAAGGGGAAGCCATGGCCTAATGCCCCCCCTACATACGCTCGTGGTGATAGCAGCAAAACTGCAAAGGATTGGGAGCAAGTAAAAAACCTACTCCCAAGTTTTCATTACCTGCTCCCAATCCTTTGCAATCCAGTCACTGTGCTCTACAGCCCATGCATGACGGCTGGCCTTCATCTTCTTTGTCAGACAAGGTTTTTCTGGGTCTCTAGGCTTTCAGGCCAACTTCACATAATCTTCTATCAAACGTTCTTCTATGAACCACGAACTCTTAAGCAGCTAGGCTAGACGAGATTTTTATGCATGAACTCCTTCTGTTTGTAAGGGACATCTTTGCTGTGTTTCTGTCAAGTCTGGGGGTGATTTTGCGTTTTCTTCCGCATTTTTCAGCTCTTTTTGCCTCCAAGTCTTCCTTATTTCAAATTTCGACCAATCGTACGGGTTGAACGTTTCATGTCTTTGCAATTTGGACTATTTTTTAAGCAGAATGCTCTAATAGCATCTTAACTTGCCCTTTTTTACGATGACTCAATTCACCAGCCTGACCCGTTTCTAACCACTATGAATAATCTGAGCTACACTAAAAAGACAAAAAATTTTTGATTTTTCGTATACATTTTTGCGTAGTACTGAACAATATCGCTTATTCAAGTCATATAGATTATGATTATCTAATAATGTTGCACAGGTTATATTAATGCAGTCTTACATTGTTTTTATAAAGTTGTAAGTCAAATTTGCTTAAGAAAGCAAAAAGGGCTAATAATTTGTCCAGTACTGTATGCTGGCAGCCTATTCTAGTTTTGCTCCTTCAACTTTGACGACAAATTTTACTGCACATTTTTACAACCAAGAAAAAACCCATTGAAATATGGAGAAATTGTTCACTTCTCATTCAAAATCAGAGGGGCAAGTGCCGGATTGCCCCCTCTACAGACGTCTACTTGTGTGTGTATATTAATTTGGCACTTTTAGTTTTGCATCAAACTTTATTGCGCATATCATAACTAAAATAAAATATATTAAAACTACTGTGCGGTTGCGCATTTCTCACTCAAAATCCAGGGGGGGCAAGTGCCCTGCGGGTGCCCAAGCATGCTTAATTTCTACTTCATATAATGGATTTCTTGATGTTATAATCATTTTTAATTCTTCTTTAATTAAAAATTGATTATGATGCAGAAATTAAGTATGATGACTCAGCAAGAACCGCGGTCCAAAAGCCCGCTAAAATTTAACATGTGGACAGGGCAAAGGCGTAACCAGGGATTTTTATTGGGGGGGGGAGCTAAAGTTTGAAAAATCTTACCCTTCAGCAGAAACGGATCCAGAAAATTTTGGTGGGGAGGATTCAGATTTGAATTAGGTTGAGTATTAACTAGATACAAAGACGTCAGACGTTTAGACCAGAAATGGAGCGTCAATATCAATGTTTCATGTCAGAAGCGTATTCAATGCTTTTTTTAGGGATGAACCGGCCGTTAGCTCAGTTGCAAAGCGCACGCTATCGGTGCGGGAGGTCTGGGGTTGGACTCCCGGGCCTGTCAAATCAACACAGTGTCGCCTACGACTCGCCACAGTTGCGACGTTTCTTCGGAGCTGTGTAGCCCAGGCGCTAAGCCGCGGAGATGGGCCCCGCAACTCGTTACACGCTTCGGCGTAATACGGCGAGTATAACGAAGATTTGATTTGATTTTTGATGGCGCCAAATTGTGACAGTTTTTATAAGCGTATGTTTTTCCGCCAGAGTAAATGGGGTGTAATGAATTTTACGTGGTTTTTGAAATTTTACGTGGTGTAATGGCCTTTTTAGTGCTTTTTGAACAAATTTTGATCAAACTTTTTGCCCCTCATTCGGAGTCCTTTACCAAATATGATGCATTTCGTTTGCTCATTTTCGATTTATGCGCAGCCTACTACTTCAGACCACGAATGTATCCAGAAAATTTTGGTGGGAAGATGCAATTTTGAATTAGATCGAATGTTTACTATTGTCAGTGATGGGCACGATAAACCTTTCTGTACTAAAGCGATAATGATACAGGGGCGATACTGATATAATCGATAAATCTCAATTTCTTAAAGCGATATCGGTAAATGATAAATTGTCGCCGATAAATTTTTCCTATAAATGTTGCAGAAAATTTTCAATGTGTTTGACGAAGTTTTTTGCGATTCAAATTGCAAAAATGTTTTAGTAGATTTTTCCAGAAAAGAGAGCTAATTCACGGACTCTGCCGTGGCATTAACTATAACAAAGAGATGTTTTTGAATTGCAACAAGACTTGATGAACTCCGTGTATTTTTTCCATAGCGCCAACTCACCCACTTTGAACACTGTGTGCATTAAGAATCGTTTATCGCGATAACTTATCGGCGATGACAAAATATATTACAAAAGCGATATCGATAATCGATAAATCCAAATTATTTTGAGCAATAACGATAATCGGTAATAAATTATCGCCGATAACTATCGCCGACAAATTATCTCGATAAATGCTCATCTCTGACTACTGTAAATACAAAAACGATAGACGTCTAGACGCGGAAAAGGGCGTAAATAAGCCCTTTGAAAATGTTTCATGTCCGAGGAGTAATCAGAAATTTTTTTTAAGGAAGGAGCACCGAATTTCGATATTCTTTCAAGCGTAGTTTTTACCGGCAGAATTAATTTGAAGCTTATTGAGGAACAAAAAAAAAATGCTCCAGAGGGTCCGGGGCATGCTCCCCCGAAAAATTTTTGAAAATTAACATACTGTAAAATGGCCATTTTAGTGCATTTTGAACAGTTTTCGGGCAAACGTTATTAAAATTTTTTGCTTTTAGTTTTGAATGCTTCACCGGTATCGATACATGGCGTACTACAAACCGGGTTTCACACAAGCCGACAAGATAACGTTTTGTTTCTCCCTCGACTAGAGACATCTTCTTTGATGAAGGACTTTAACCACGCTGTTTTTTCGCATTGGTCTTAAACATTTTAACCACTCTTCGTGCAACGTTTTCATCATTTTGTATTGCTGAAGCTTTTACAGCTGCAGAAGCGCTCAAATTTAAGCAATGCATAGCACAGTGAAAATAATATGCCAACGGAGATTTGTTTTGAACAATCGAAGTGACGCCTGATCGTTCGCTGGCCATTGCGGGTGCGCCATCATAACTCTGGCCAATGTAAAAAGCAAAGTTATATAGTATTTCTCCTTTGTAAGCCCACTTATTAAAAGCCCAGCAAGAAAACAATCACGCAATGGCAAGTATTTATCATAATACTGTATTCTCATTTTGTTCAATTAATCATTATGTCTTCTTAATACTGTATTCTTATTTTGTTTAAGCTTTAACGCTTCAACTCCATAGCAGTTTCACGTCGCATCTGTTCAGTAGTTCCGCCCTCCCCTGAGTTCACCTTTAGATTCTACTCGAAGGACCATCGTAAATTACTTGGCCTAGTAGGTATACACTAATTTCGATCTTTATGTTGTGTACAAACCGGCCGTTAGCTCAGTTGCTTGTGCACACTCTATCGGTGCGGAAGGTCTGGAGTTCAAATCCTGGGCCGGTCAAATCGGCACAGTGTCACCAACGGCTCGCCACCGCTGCGACGTTTCTTCAGAGCTGTGTAGTCCAGGCGCTAGGCCACGTAGACGGGCTCCACCACTTCGGCGTAATATCGCGAGTATAACGAAGATTTGATTTTGATGTTGTGTACAAAGTGGACTCTGATGGCATTGCTGTTTTGCATCGGTTCGCAATTTTCTTGCTTATTTCGTTTTGGTTTTGTTTGTTTGTTTTATTTTTTTTTCTGGTGTCATGGCCGTGCGTATACGCTGTCATTACTTTTTCTCTCTCGTCTTTTCTTTCTTTCGCATGTTTTAACGGTTCTTCCGTTGTGTCGTGTCTTCCTTTTCTTGAATCTCTTCTCTCAGACGCTGTCGCTTTATCGTAATATTTGTATTTTCAAGAATAAAAAACATTGATTGATTAATTCACTGGCGCAGCCGGGATTTTGCAAGGGGTTGGGGCCGGTTTGAGAATGACATCACATTTGACCATATGTTGTATACAGGAGCGGATCCAGAAAGTTTTGGTGGAGTCAAGGCCGGCGCCAAGGGGGGCCAGGAGGGCCTGGCCCTTGGCACCGGCCCTGACTTGCTCGCCCCCTCCCCCCCCCCAATTAACAAGCTTAGCTTACTCTTTTGAAAGCAGCGGCTTTTGTGCTTATTTTCAAACTTTATCCCCCCCTGACAAACGCTTGGCCCCCTCTAAGTCGACTGCTCAATCTGCCGCCGGCTCTGGGTGGGGTAGATGTGATTTGGAATCAGTTTGAATTTTAACTAAACGCAAAAAACGTTTAGACTCGGAAACAGACGTAAATAAGCTTTTTGAAAATGTTTTCATGTCAGGGGCGTATTCAGAATATTTTTCAGATAGGGGGCACCAATTTTTGTCACTTTTCAACAGGGGCGTAGCCAGGAGGGCAGGGGCCCGGCCCTCCTCCCCCAATCAAAATATGTTTGACTCTGAAAAGCCAAGTACAGTAGAAAAAACTCAGCAGCTTTTATTATGGTTGGGTTGGTTAGTTTGTCTTGTAGCTACGTTATAAAATCTATGTGTTGGTCTAACTCTAATGAATGTTTTCAGGGCAAGTAGTGTAGACCGGGGACCCTCATTATTACCAAGTCGAAGTTACTATCGGAACCAAGCAAATCGGCACCAATCACATTCCGCACTGTATAAAAACGCACATCTCTATCAGGTGTTCTGAAAGTACGATACGCGACCCAGGCGCGCATCAATTATCTCACGCTGCGATGATTTCTCTAATAAGCAAGATACGCGGAAAAAAATTATTTTAAAATTTCTAACCAATCTCAGCGCTGTTTTAATCGAACTTTTAAAATCAAATTTCAACCAAGTTTTACGCTTTTGTGACTGATAACATTAACCTTTTGTCAGCGTAATAGCCTAAACCTTGGTTATTATCATTGTGCTGCTCTTTGAGCAGGTGAAGTTTGACTATAACGAACCATTACCACAGTCCCTATTTTGATCGAACATTGGTAATATTAATGTCGAAAATAAGAACAAGTCGAAAATAAGAACAAGATTTAAGAAAAAGCTACAAACGAACGTGGTTCAAAAGATTGATTAAGAATGTCATAAATAAAAAATAGAAAAATTAACGAATATATGGCTGCTGTATCTATACAGTAGTCGTATCAATGTGCTTGGTAGGCATGCTGCATCAAATAATGGGGCCAGGGGCGGATCCAGAGGGGGGATGAATCCCCCCACTCACCAGCTATTTTTAAACACGTTTTTGATGAATATATTTTTTCCAAATTTTGAATCTTTTCAATAACAATAAGCCTTACGCCCAAAGCAGACAATCGAAAATGTACGAACAAAATGCATCATGCTTGGTGAAACACTCAGAATTAGGGTCAAAAATTTTAAACAAAATTCGCCTGAAAGTTGTTAAACAAATACTAAAATGGCCATTACAATATGTAAATTTTCAAAAATTTTCCGGGGGAGCATGCCCCCGGACCCCCCCCTAGAGCCTTTTTTATTCTCAATATGCTTCAAAATAATTCTGCCGTAAAAAATACGCTTGAAATATTCAGGGTGTTCATAAAGTCCTGATACAATTTGTCATATAAATAAATGACAAATTGTATCAGGGCTTTATGAACACCCTGTATGTCAAAATGTGGTGTACCCTCTCTGAAAAAAAATTCTGAATACGCTGCAGACATAAAAACATTTTTCAAAGGTCTTATCAGGGGCGCCGAGAAAAATTTCGGGTCCTGGGGCAAAAATTTCTTTTAGGCCCTTTGGTCAGTGGTGCCCCAAAATTACGTGATGAGCAAAAAAAAGGTCATAGCGTCCGCAGATGATCGAATTTCGGCCCAAAATCAAGTCAGAGCAAAAAAAGAGTCATAGCCTCCGCAGATGTTCAAATTTCGGCTCAACATTTAGTGATGAGCAAAATAAGGTCATTGCGTCCGCAGATGTTCGAATTTCGGCCCGAAATATAAAAAAAACATCATCGCGTCCGCAGGCCGTAGTTTGAGCTGATGAGTTTTGCATTCTAAACCTGACAATTCTGAACCCCAAGCCCCCGGACAGTGACCCCTTCTGCCTCCCCTCTCTCTCGGCGGGCCTGGGTCTTATTTACACCTTTTTCGGGTCTAACGTCTTTGTATTTAGTTAACATTAATTTAATTTCATACCACCACCAAAATTTTCTGGATCCGCTTCTGAATGAGGCATTATGGTAAGAAATAATTTCTTGTAGCGTTTTCTTTGCGGTTGGGACGATAAAGTTTGCCCCCCCCCCCCCCCCCCATCAGAATTCCTGGCTACGCCATTGCAAGGTGCAAGGTGTAGTTTTTTCGACAGATTTAATTTTAAGCAATTTAAGCACCACAGACGGCTCTTAAGGGGTCCGAGGGCATGCTCCCCCGGTAAATTTTTGAAAATTTGCATGCTGCAATGGCCATTTTAGTGCTTTTTGAACCATTTTTGAGGAAAGTTTGTGATATTTTAGGCCCCAAATTTTGAGTGCTTCCCCAAATATAATGTATTTTGTTCGCACAGTTTCGATTATGCGTGCTTAAGGCGACTAAGACGTGATAAGTAAACTTTAATGACTCATGCTTATACTTATCGAAAACGAACTCAAATTAGGCCTACCGTGTTTATTCACATATTTATGGACATTAAATTGTTCAGATCAGTAAATATCGATACTCAATCATCATGTGCTCAAGTTTTATGTAGCTGGTATGAGTTTTACGGAGTTCAGTATCAGTATAATTGCAATCATACTTACAAACGTTTCTAGCCTAGTGTCTATTTTCTAGCCTAGAATTTTCTAGTCTAGAATTCTAGCCTAGTGTCTATGTAGTTTCACACTGATGATCAGGGATGTGGAAGCGGTATATTTGCAAACAGCTTTCGCTTCCGCTTCCACACCTATCGCTTCCGCTTCCAAAAAAATTCACTAAAATTTTGCCAGTAAAATACGACCAGTGCGTCGGTAGCCGATAGCGTAAACCGTAGCTTTTTTTTAAACACGCTGAAAGCCCTTGATCAAGCTTTTGCAAGCGTTTTTTTAAAGATAATAATCTGCAAAAAGCAAACAAAAGTGTAAAGGAATGATTGAGTCACAATAGTGAGTCACAATCCTGGGAGTCTTTTATAACAACTTTGCTACGAAACTTACTCCTTTCATTAGGAAAATGTTGATACACAGCACTCAGTGGCATGGCAAGAATTTTTAAAGGGTGGGAGGGGGCATAATTTTCACATTGTGTTCAAGCGTATTTTTTTCAGCAAAACTAATTTGAAGCTCATTGAAAAACAAGAAAGGTTTTTGGGGGGTCCGGGGGCATGCTTACCCAGAAAATTTTTGAAAACGTGTATGATCTAATGGCTGTTTTGGTGCTTTTTGAATAATTTTTTTTTGTTGTAATTTTTTGACCCTAATTCTGAGTGCTTCGCTAAATATAATGCATTTTGTTCGCGCATTTTCAATTTATGCGTGCTTAAGGCGTAAGGCTTATTGCTATCGAGGAGGCTCAAAATTTTGAGAAAATTGTATGCATCAAAAACATTTCCAAAACGGCTGGTGGGAGGAGGCATACCCCTCATCTTAACCCCCCTTCTAGGTCTGCCCCTGGCCATAAGCTACAAAAACCATCAAAAGAGTCTGGCATATTTCAATCACATGGGCACCATTTATTTTGTTAATTTTTTGTTAAAAGACAAAGTCAAGAGGACAGGACCGGGGGGAGGATGGCACAACGCCCCCCTTAATACGCTCCTGACAGTACTTCATCTGGTTTGTGACATGATTATAATTGGAAAAGAATCAAGTATTGCTTTTAGAGCATTTCAAAACTTGAAAAAACTAAAAGAAAAAGCGATATTACGTTAGTACTATCTGAAAGTTAGGCGAAGAGTAACGCCCTATGGTGAGATTTGGCATCCATGTGAAGCTAGCATTGCAAAATAATGTCTAATAAATTAAATAAAATATAACATCTGATAAGTAGGGCCTGCTAAAGTCAATAAAGTCAAATTTTTTTTTCAGGACCTTGTTACATGATCAAATGTGTACTAACGTTCGATTCAGGTGTTCAGGAGTCTGTTTTGCTAGATTTTATAAGTCAAAATAAAGTCAAAATTTGGCATAAAGTCAAAATTTGTCAAAATTGTCTTTATCAAAAATTTCCCTACAAAAACGAACAAATTTATATTTTTTAAATATTTTTTTGAATTTTTGAGCTGCTATTAAAATTTTTGGGCAGTTTTATTTGATTTTAAACTTTTGAAATAGTTGCAATATTTGCACTATCGTCACAATAATGCGTGCGGAAATTGAGAAGGAAATAGCACTTATTATGCATGAAACGTCATTGGTGATGCATAAATACATAATAGGTAGACAATTAATCTAATCCTATAAAAGCCTTGCGCTCTTTACACGTGGTCTTTTAAGTTGTAGCTTGCAAAGCAAAGAATGCCAAAACAAGCCAAATCTTCTATAGCGAAAGTTAGGCAAACTTGCCAGGAATATCCGGATGAGTTTTCGGTAACTCCTGCCGGCGACTTGCGATGCAACCTTTGCGACGTGTTAGTCAAATGCGACAAAAAGTTTTTTGTGGAAAGCCACCGAAAAAGTAAGCAACGCCAAGGAAAATTGGAGACGAAGAGCAAATCTCAAAGTAAGCAAACCTTTTTACATTTCGATCAAGTAAACTTCAAGAAACAGGTTGTTTCCTCTTTCTTAGCTGCAGATATCCCACTTCATAAACTGAACCATCCTTCTTTAAAGTCTCTGTTTGCTAGAATGGGAAAAGTATTGCCTTCGGAGACTGCAGCCCGGGCATGTGTTGCTAAATTGGCATCCCAAAAGAGGAACAAATTCAAGAATTACTTCGTAACAAAAAAAATTTCTTGATTGTGGATGAAGCAGAGGTTGCTAAACAAAAGTATATTAGTGTGCTTGTGGGCAGCTTAGATGCTCCAAATCAGACATTCCTCGTTAATTGCCATCCACTTGACAGCGGTCGCAATGTTAATAGCAGTATTATTCTGCACACTGTGGATGACATATTGCGACAACTTGAAATAAAACGCGAGAATTTTTCATTGTTCTTGACTGATGCTGCTCGGTACATGTCTTCGACTGGGAAGACATTAAAGGAATTATACACTTACTACATAACTGCGCTATGCGTGTGCGTGCTCATTTTAAAAACATTGATGAAGTAATAGCAACGATCAAAACAGCGACAATCAAAAACAACGATCGCAAGAAAGATTTTCATGATGCTGGTTTGCCATCTCCTCCTGACCCTGTAATTACAAGATGGGCAACTTGGCTTAGAGCTGCCTTATATTATAGTGAGAACCTTCCAGCTGTTCGTACCATTGTCAACAATTGGACAAGTGCAGGCCTCTTAGTCAGCAGAGCAAAAGACGCTATCAATGTGAAAGGTTTGGTGTCAGACTTGGTTAAAATAAATCAATACCGGACTCTAGCAGTCAACGTAGAGATCTTAGAAGGAAGTGCCTGCACAATAACCAGAGCATGCGGACTGCTGAAGAATAATATTATGCAATTCGATGATGATCCTTGCGCAATTAATAACTACATTAACAAACGACTATCCAACTCTGATTTAGAAACAATAATAAACTGTACCAACTTGACAATTGACCCAAGAAGCTACGCACTATTGCAAAAAGCCCAGCCAACCTCTGCTGCTGTTGAGAGGTCGTTTTCTAAGCTCAATAAATTACTGAGAAAAGACAGAAATTTTGATGTTAAGAACGTAAAAAAATATATGATGCTGTATTACAATAAAACGTCCTTGTAATTATACTGCGTGGCTTTCGTTAAAAAAATCATAGAAATACTGTTAGTGTACAGTACAGTTGCGATAGCAACGCAATTTTTGTATTACACACTATCAGGGGCGGATTAAGAGATTGGGGGCCCGGGGCAGGTAAGAGTGCGGGGCCCCTAAATTATGAAAAGCGAAACCATCTAATATCTTTTTAGATATTAAAGTTTATTGACATCAAAATCCACCAGTAATTTTATTTAATTTATCAAACTCAGGTTTGGGTCGTGCTAAAAAATATATTAGCCTAATGTTGACAACAAATTTTCATTTTGACTATGAATGTAGACCAAAAAAGTTGAGTCCAATTTGCTGCACTGATTTATTAAAAAAGTCAAATGTTTTAATTTTGTTAAAAATTCACTTTGAAATTAATTTTAAAAAACTAAGCATGGAATAAAATTTTCGCACTGTTTCAGGGGCGAAAACAACAGAAAATATAATAAACAACTCAGAGAGTGGTATGCTAAGGCTAGTTGCTCTGCTAGCTTCTACGGCTTGACTACCATAGCTCAAAGATTGAATGGATGTAGGATCAGTTAACTGCTCGTTTGCATTAGAAAAGAACCTACTTATTTTCTTACATGCACTTGCTTTTAACTTCTTTACTTCTTTTAATTTTGTCTCTCTTTCCTTTTTTCTTTTACGTGTTTGACCTCCATTCTCATATTTTTGACCCAAGTCACGCATTCTTCCAGTCGTGAGCACTTTCATGAGAAACACTCTGCAGTGGTCACGGAAACTCAAGTATCTTATTCTTGAAATATTGTTGTAATTATACGTACCAATAAGTTTTAAGTAATTCCAAAATTTACATAACTTTGGGCTAAGCTGAACAGCTCAGACGGCTGAGTGGTTAAAGCGTCCGCCTCGGGAGCTGCAGACTTGGATTCGATTCCGAGTCGGGTCAAACCAATGACTTTAAAATTGGTATTCACAGCTTTCCTGCTTGACGTTCAGCAATAAAAGGACAGTGTGAAGAACAAGCCGGCAAGTTTACTTGTGCCGTTGGGAAGGGCACTAAGCGGAATTCCCCCATTTTAGTGTGATAGACAGACGGCTGGCAACTCCTAAGCGAGCTTGTTACAGCGCATTAATCGCTTTCTTGTGATAGGAAGATAAATATGCAACTAAGTACAAAAGTGCGAAGATCCGACACCCCAAATCCTTTGAACTTAACAGTCCAATTTTCTAGTATCATGCATTAGGCCTATTGCATATAGCTCATTAAGTTTCCAGCTACTTTAGTTAGAGCTTGTAATGAAATCGCTCATAAATTTATTGAATATTTTTGAATAACTTGTAAATTTAAACAAATTTAGATTGGTCTGCAATCTGCACGCTTCTAAATATACGCCAGAAGGCCAAGTAGTTTTTAAAAATTTGACGGTCGGTCTCTGCCATTAACGTAAATGCAATTATACCAGTCACTTTGTACTGTGACATTACAGTTACTTAGCAATATTACAAGTCTGTTCTAATTTTTTTTTTTCGTTCCAGTTATTGCTGTATCGGTAGGGAAATATTTTGATTTCTCAGTTTAAAGTTTGCTAGTAATGTAGGTGATAAGCTTGTAAATCTATCTCAATTCAATTCAATTGCTTATAGAGCTAGAAATTAATAAATGCGCGGGGCCCCCCAAAGTTCGGGGCCCGGGGCAACTGCCCAATTTGCCCATTGCTTAATCCGGCCCTGTAATTGATACAGGTGCACACAATGGCTCGTTATCCTAGGTTTCAACGTCATGCGTCGCTTTGTTGCATTAGCTTCAACCTGAGTAATGGAGAAAACGTTCGAAGTAGGCTAGCTTTTTCTTTATTACCTTATGTAAATTGCAGATTATAAAATATATTTAATTAATAATGTGCAACAAGACATAAATAATTACGCGGAGGCGGTTAAGTCAAAATAAAGTCAAAATTTTACCAAAATAAAGTCAAAAATATATGTTTTTAGGTCAAAAAAAAATGGCCCTACTAATAAGTTATTTACAGTAAGCTTTTTTGAATGATGTGGAAGCGGCATATTTTTCGCGCTTCCGCTTGCATCAAAATATGACCGCTTCCAGCTTCCGCTTCCACATCCCTGCTGATGATGGTATAAGTTTTTACCGAAACGTTTGTAAGTATGATTGCAAATATACTGGCTATTATCTTTTTATTGAAGTTGAGCTCGAAAACCCATCTTTATGCTCCTAGTATCACCACGCACCATAGCAAACAACAATGTTGGGGGATTCAGTCTAGTTACTTAGTTACGTTACATGGTGGTTACATTTAGTTATAATAGCCTACTAACAGTTATTTCAAAAATAGCAAGGACGCGACGCGATCATTTTGAAAAATTTAGCACGTATCCTCTTTTGAGTTGGGCAAATGCGCACTTATGCTGCAGTACTGTTAGACGTCACAAACAATAGATCGTAAACTACAACTAAATCCATGACGTAGTTTGAAAAAATGTCACGCTTGAATGACAACAGATGATGCTTTTTTCCACGTGTCTTTTACGTTGTCTTGTTTTATTGGTTGAAAATTGCAGCGGCCGGCTGAGTAGATTAGAGATATGAGTTCTTGAGGATCGGAGAGATTTATTTAGCCTTCAAATGAAATAAGATTGCTATAGCTGCCGTGTGGTCGGTAATTGCATAACCGTAAAGCTTAGTGAAGTTAAATATACTGAGATTTAGCTTAAGTCTTACCCATCGGAGATGCGAGAACTTACTTTGCTGTTTGGCAAGCTAGCAAGTGTATTTCACTGTTTCAGCATCGGTAGATACTAGACAGATAGCCCACGAAGGTAGACTTAAGTTTATTGTTTTAACATTAAGCAGTAGCACCAACACATGAATTTTTTCAACACAGAACTATTTCATAACGAATTATCTCACTGGTAGTCACCTTGTATTGAAACCATTTTTCGATTGACTAGGCCCAGTCCAGAGTCAGCTGTTTAGGTGCTGGTAGACTAGACTATTTCTAGTCAAGAAGTGTAGACAGTAATAAAACTTTAGCAGTTTGGGTTGGTGCTTAATTTAGTGCAGTAACCTGGTCACACTGTCAGTTGCCACAGAGTCAAATTAAATGCAATTTGATTCGATTCTTCTGAATCTGGAGTTGGTAGCTTCACCTTGCACCACAGATTGGATTGCAATATCCAGTAGACTACTGGTACCTCAGCATTTCCTTGATTTGGGATCATCAGGGTGCTTAATTTTTATGCTGGTTTATATTACAGTGGACTTTTTTGCAATGTACCGGTAGTTTTTTGATCATAATAATTGATAATTAATGAGACGAAAGTATCTCTGATTAGTCATAGCGTGTTTAGTACCGTAGTGTTTGATTGTTTAGTCAGTTAGTTGTGTAGCAACTGCAATAATAACTGATAATGGGTTTACAAGGTTCTAGCTAGTAATGTATTTGGAAGTAGTGTACCACAGGCTACCTTCTTTTAATTAAGAATGTGATGAAAAGAATTCTTGCTCAGTGATTGAAATATAATACTAAATACTTTATTATCTTTTTAGTTAATTTTAATACTATTTCTCATTGACATAACACTCTTTTGGAAAACTGCTGTTCCACGCAGTACATTCTTTAAACTGTTTGATTGTGAGTGTTGCAGCCAGTGCATAATGCAACCGTAGACAAAGCGAGATCGCAAGTTTATCGTAACACCAATTAAAAGCATTTTTTGCATTGGTTGACATCTTGTTTTCAATGATACAGTACAATTTTGACCAAATCTAAAGTTGTGAAATCTGCTGGAGTTTTCTGTAATGCATCTGCCATTGTTCATGCACATGGCACGTAGCTTGCACTGCCTTCAGCACCACAGTGTATTGGCAATTGCAGTTGGTTAATTACTGCCTCATCGTTATTTTAGTGCCTGAAGTTCAAAATTTTTTGTTTTGTTACTTAAACCTTTAAAATTACAGAATAATGCAGGTATGGAAGTATTAAAGATTGCATTCCAAAGATCTTCCATTTCTTTTCATTCTTAGAATCTTCCATATTCCATACCGAAATCCCTCTTCCATTCCATTACATGCCCTGCTAACCAGTACGCCATGTTTAGTTGAGCAAATAGCAACTGGCAAATGAATTCAACAGCAGTGTTTGCTTCTGTTGCTTTGCATGATGTCATGTTATGTGCTGTCTGGACATCAGCGAGAAAGTCCTGCCTTGAAGTGGACATTTTATAAGTGGTAACTTCATTCATACGAGTCCCATTTTTTCCTAATTCTCTGACCAGAACAGGTTGTTTACCGATATTGGTTTAAGAAAGTATGGATTAAATATACACTATGCCTGCTTTTATCAATGTAGATGTTTGTTACAAAAAATGGTCTTTCTGTATCAATCAAGTCATACTCACTTTATGTAGTAAATTGTTGTTTGTAAATTTCTAACTAGACTACTAGCGGTGAAGTAGGTACCGGTACTATCCATTGTTTTGCAGTGGTAGAAAATTTAGTGCGACTGTTGTAGTATATTTATATAATCTATAGTTATATTTTTTAAAAATGATAAAAAAGTACTTAATATTATTGTTTTTGTCCTTTTTGCTCATTTCAACAAAAGCTGAAGATGATGAACCTCAAGGTAAATGGTTTTTAGCAGTTCTTGTTCTGGTTGCTCCACCTATATATAATCTTGTTCTTGTTTCTATCAATCAGGGAGTCGAACCGTTTAATTTTTCCGGTTCAGGTTCGGTTTGAGTTCAACAGTGGTTTAAATTTCGGTTCAGTTCCAGTTAAGGTTTAGATAAATTAAAACGCTCCGGTTTGGGTTCGCTCTGGCCAGTAAAAAATATTTCAAAACCGGTTTATAAAGTTCCTGTTCGGGTTTGCGGTAAAGAATGGTATAATTCTAGTAACACAATTTAAAAAATAAAATGTGTATATATATATACAAAGCAATTTTTCTTTGCATTGACCGGCTAATATAATGCATTTAAAATACTTGTAGTAAAGCCAATTATGAGATAATTAAATTGTTACTATGCTCTGACACCGGCGGCCTATACTTTGATAAAGAAACATATCTTCACATTGACAGGCCAATGTACTGCTTGTAGTGCTGTGCAAGTATCATACTGTATTTCTTCGAATATAACGCACCTTCAAAGTGACCTCTCGGAGCAAGCCGCTTTTTGAATTGGTTCGGGTTCAGTTTAAGGTTTGCAAGTACTCAAATTATTCGGATCAGTTCCGGTTCGCTTTTTGCGATTTTAAAAAATACGTTTAGGGTTTGGTTGAAATTCCACAAAAGTATCGTAAAACCAGTTTTTAAAACTTTGGTTTGGTTCGCCTCCCTGCTATAAATTATTAGGAAATGTATTAATTTGTGGGTGTAGTGTGCTAGCTGTTATTATGGACAGTTGCAATTTTGACATTATGCTATAACCATGCAGGCAGTCAATGGGTAATACCACCCTAATTTTTCAGCATGTAAAAATGGCGTTATTGAGTTTTTGCAGTGCGCATTTTTGGTGACATCTTTTCACACATTTGTCGAACCATACAACAGCGTGAGCCTTAATTATATTTGGGTATATAATGAATGCGCAGGGTCTGCCATCCATGCAAACAGGCAGTGTATTTTAAAGTTTGGCTTGCGGAATCATTAAGCAATTTTGAACAACTGCCAATTTTTAAATTTGCTTTCTACTCTTATTGTAGAAGCAGATTTTGAGAGACTGTTTTGGTTCATTAAAATGCCTTAAAAAAACACTGCAAACTGGTACAAATGTAAATAACATTATATAGACCAATGGGGAACATAACCCTTATATCCTCTATTCATGCCTGAAATTTTATTCTCATTGTTGCTTGCTCTAAATTTAATCTACCATTGCCATGTGCTCGAATGTAATCTTTTTTAATTAGACTGGCATATTTGATTTGTAATAAAAAAGAAAACGATAAGTTTGCTCTTGAAATTACAAAACTCCACCAACTTACCGGCAACCTTTTAAAAGATTCGAGACTGCGTAGATATAGTACTGCACTCGCGTGTGGCATGTTAGTAGTTCAAGTTTTTGCAATCATTAATTTGCTGATTTTGCAAAGCTGAGTAATGGGTATCGTTAAGTGATACATAATATCATATCGTTACTGTCACCAATAGTAGTACCTTGCAAAAACTCTTATCGTGTGTTCTCTTTTGCAAAAAGGTGTGTTTATGTTTTAAGGTTGTTTGTTTTGTGCATTCCATATTTTTTGAAATTTGTACATGGTTATTGTTAGTATTCCAGTGAGTAGCGTTTTATTCTGGCGGTAAAATGTTGGTTTTATACCTAATTGATATACTTTGAAAAAATACTTGGTTTAAGCGTTGGTTTTACTTTCATATCATTGATTTTTGGTGATACCGGCAATGGACGATTTAAGTGATAGTAACGTTTAAACGTCTTTAAATATTATCTTGCAGATGATTCTGACAATAATGACGCATCGGACGCTGTAGAACCAGAGCGAGAGGGTGGTGTTTATGTTCTTAATGATGATAACTTCGATTCGTTTGTCGAAGGAAAAGAAGTAGTTTTACTTGAATTCTATGCACCATGGTGTGGCCATTGTAAATCGTTTGCACCTACCTATGAAAAAATTGCACAGGTATGTATGGGGCGCCGTTGTGAAAAAAACGATTTAGCAAATTTTGTACGAATTTTCAGCAACATTTACACAGTTTCACAGCTATTTAGTTAAATCGAAGTGAACTGCAGCTAAAACGCTTCGAAAAATGCATTAACAGCCAAAGTGTAACGACATTCAATAAATAGCGGCGGTATTTAATAAATAGCGGCCACATTCATTAAATAGCGGCAATATTTAAAAAACAGCAGCAACATTTAATAAATAGCAGTGATATTTAATAAACAGCAGCGCCATTTAATAAATAGCAGCGGCTTTTAATAAATAGCAGTGAAGTTTAGCTATAGTGCTGCGGTAATATGCTAATGAGATCAACAGTGTTTCCATTTAGTGTGATCTTGAAAGCGATTTTGAAAAGTTTAATATTTATCCAACCGGCCGTTAGCTCAGTTGCAAAGCGCACGCTATCGGTGCGGGAGGTCTGGGGTTCGATTCCCGGGCCGGTCAAATCGGCACAGTGTCGCCAACGACTCGCCACCGTTGCGACGTTTCTTCGGAGCTGTGTAGCCCAGGCGCTAAGCCACGGAGATGGGCCCCGCAACTCGTTACACGCTTCGGCGTAATACGGCGAGTATAATGAAGATTTGATTTTTTTTGATTTGATTTTAATATTTATCCAAATTTGAATTGCTATCGGCACAGTGTATCCAAAGTGCTAATAATGGAACCGCTCTCTGTGCTCAGTGTCCGGAACTAAAATCAGAGCTTAGATGTTGTGTTGCCATTTTTTATTTTTGTTTTCAAGTTTTTTTTCTAAAATTTACAAAGAGTTTCTAGTCTAATTTATTGTTAGACTAATTTGGCAATAAATAAGAAAAGTGAGAAATTTTGGCATGAGGTAAATGATAATATATGGGGAAGTGTTGGAGGAGGTGGGGGTTGTGAGGAAGTGTGGGGAAGTGTTGGGGGAGGAGTCAGGTGAGTGTGGGGGAGGTGAGGGAAGGTGTGGGGAAGTGTGAGAGAGTGTGGGGAGGTGTGAGGGGGGTGTGGAGAGATGTGTTAGGTGAGTGTGGGGGAGAGGTGTTGGGAGATTTGTTGGGCGAGTGTGGGGAGATGTGTCGGGCGAGTGTGGAGGATGTGGGGAAGGTGTTAAGAGTGTGTGCCCCTCCATATTGTTCCACACCTCCCCACATATGTGGGGAGGTGTGAGGGGGGTGTGGAGAGATGTGTTAGGTGAGTGTGGGGGAGAGGTGTTGGGAGATTTGTTGGGCGAGTGTGGGGAGATGTGTCGGGTGAGTGTGGAGGATGTGGGGAAGGTGTTAGAGTGTGTGCCCCTCCATATTGTTCCACACCTCCCCACATACTAACACACTTTCCCCCACTTTCCCACAACCTCCACGCTCACCCCATAAACTCTTCCACATCTCCCCCCACATCTTCCCCTCATCCCCTACACCTAACCCATACCCCAACACACTTTGCCGTTCTTCTCCCACATTTCCCACTCCTTCCATATTCCCCCTATACTTGACCCAACTCCTTAAACTAACGAAAATTCCCAATTCCCCCACCATCCATACTCACCTAAATTCTCTATACTCTCCCATTCTCCCCGATTCTTTCTCATACCCCCCCATGCTTACTCTGTCATCAATGCCGTACCAAAATTTTTCACTTTGTTCGTTTATTGCCAAATTTAGTCTAGCAATTAAGCACACTAGAAACTCCTTGTAAATTTCATAAAAAAATTTGAAAACAAAAATAAAAAATGGCAACGCAACATCTAAGCTTCTTAAAAAGTTTAGCACTTTTATAGGTAACAATGCTTTTTCGTTGAGTGTGTCCACTAAAATAATTTTATGTACACTGTGGCTGTACTACGGCGATTTAATATTACGAAAAATGAAGAAATGGAAACACTGTTGATCTTATTAGCTTATTACCACAGCACTTTAATTTTTCGCTGTTTTTAGCTAAACGTCGCTGCTATTTATTAAATGTCGTTGCTATTTATTAAATGTCGCTGCTGTTTATTAAATATCACTGCTATTTATTAAATGTTACTGCTGTTTTTTAACTATCGCCGCTATTGAATAAATATAACTGCCATCTATTGAATGTCGTTACACTTTGGCTGTTATTGCATTTTTCGAAGCGTTTTAGCTGCAGTTCACCTCGATTTAACTAAATATATAGCTGTGAAATTGTGTAAATGTTGCTGAAAATTCGTACAAAATTTGCTAAATTGTTTTTTTCACAACGGCGCCCCATAGGTATGTATAATAAACACTTGCGTTTCACTAGAATGAGATCCTTTTGAAAGTTGCATGATAAGGTAATTATTTTCGTGTAGAGTTAGCTAGCGATATCGATAATGTTAGGTAGAATTGTCTAGGCAATCAACTCCACGCTTACAGTATTTGATTTCTGCCGGTTAGCCCAGTTATTAGGCACATGCTATTGGCGCAGGAGGTTTAGGTTTTGATACCCGGGCTGGTTAAGTCAGCGGCTCGCCACCGTTGCGATTTTTTTTTTTTTTTTCGGAGCTGCGTTGCCCAGGCGCTAAGCCGCAGAGACAAACCCACCACTCCTTACACGCTTCGGTGTAATACCGCGGGTATAATGAAGATATGAATGGATTTTAGGTGGCTATTTGCTTTTATCAGGTTATGCTATTGAATGTCTTTTTCCGGTATTTGTTTATATCATTTTTCTACTCTTTATTTCGTTGCAAGTTTTACAAAAGTCATGCCTAAGCTATTTTTATCCATTTAGACTCTTGAAGGAACAGCTCCTGTAGCTAAAATTGATGCTACTGCCAGTACTGCTTTAGCACAACGCTATGAAGTAAGAGGTTATCCCACGATCAAAATACTAAAGAATGGTGAAGCTGTTGATTACGATGGATCAAGAACTGAAGAAGGTAAAAGGACAAAAAAAAAATTGTCATAAAAAGCGTTATTTAAAAAAAAAATAAAGCCGCAGTAATTCTTGCAACTAGACGTTTCAACAACAAGGATACAGCTGTCATCATCAGCAGTGTATGCAAGGTAGCACGAATCATTGTGGGTTTATTTTTTCTACGTAGCTATTAATTATCGTTCCATGGTATTGTGTTTAGCACACTTTTTATTATTAGTATAGTTATTTTGCATTCGCAACTTGCTCATTTTGCTAATTATAATTGTAATACTCAGCAATTCCTACTCATCTCCGGAAGTTTAAAACTGTACAATTGCATGCATTTCAGTTTTTAGATGGATATTGGAAAGCCACCTGACTAATGAAATGAATTAACTAGTGACAGTTTAATTTGATTTTCCAGGCTCTGTTATATTACAAGCATAGCTCCATACGATTTGTGATGCAGCTAATAAAATCTAATTCCTTGTACTCGCGATTGTACGCGAAGCCTGTATTAAGTAGCGGGGCTCATTTCCGCAGCTTAGCGCCTGGGCAACACAGCTCCGAAGAAGCGTCGCGGTGCTGGCGAGCCGTAGGCGACACTGTGTCCGATTTGACCATCCCGTGAATCGAGCTCCAGATCTTCCGCACCGATAGCGATGTTTTTACAGCTGAGCTAACTGGGCGGTATGCAGCTAATATTCTCAGAATATTTTAAAAACGCGAAATTTTATTTAATTAATTGTTATTATAATTAACAATTTTTTTGATGCTTTACAGATATTGTCGACAAAGTAAATCAGCTGGCGGATCCCAACTGGAAGCCACCTCCTGAGGCTGTTATCACTTTAACAGAAGAGAATTTTGATTCTACTGTTGACAATGCTGATATTATCTTGGTTGAATTTTATGCTCCTTGGTGTGGGCATTGCAAGAGATTGGCTCCAGAGTATGAGGCTGCTGCTCAGAAACTGAATAAAAACGACCCACCTATTCCGTTGGCAAAGGTACTTGTGCTGATATTAGCGTAGAATCTGTTACTGGTGAAGGGTTAAGAAATTGGTTTCAATGCAGAAGATAATTTTAGTACTTGTCATTGATTTTTCGTATTGCTTATGTAATATGCTAGTATCAGTGCCGACAAGTGTAGAATATTTTACCAACAGACAATACAGACTCAATTTTTGCTTTCATTCAAACTTTAGAAGACCAATGATTGTAAACTTGCTAGGAGTCTTTTTTTTTTGTAAAGGTATCCAGTTCCGGAAAAGAATTGTTGTGCTTCAAAGTAGTCGATTTTGACAAAGTCATTCTTACATTTTGCATAACCTATTTTGGAAATCCTCACTCTAGATCTCAGTGGAAGTATAAATGTAAAAAGTTTTTTGCGGCGCAGTTTCTTTATACTCATAACACGAAAGCTTGCTGCAAAGAGTTCGGATGGCCGAGTGGATGCTGCGTCCGCCTCTGAAGCTGCAGACTCTGGTTTGATTCCAAGTCGGGTCTAACCAAAAATTGGTATTCATGGCTTCCCTGCATGACGCTCAGCTTTAAGGGACAGTGTGAAGGACACAAGTTTATTGTGCCGTAGGGGAAGTACTTAGCGGGATTCCTTCATCTTATAGTAAATAATATAAACTTCTTATCTCTGTTCGTTGCGTTGGTCAGGTTTGCAAATTAATTTTTGCATACAGGTTGATGCCACGGCTGAGACTAGTGTCGCATCACGATTTGACGTTTCTGGCTACCCAACTCTCAAGTTGTTCCGTCGGGGAAGAGCTTACGATTATGATGGCGGACGTGATAAAGCAGGTTGGTTTTTAGGGTTATTTTAACTTGAGGGTGCGTTTATCTACAGGCGGCAACGCGACAACGATTACGTTATAAGTAAATGTAACAGGATTCATGCGGTCGGTGAGCAAAGAATAAAGCTACCACACGGTGAGAAAAAAGTTGCCGCGGTGTCACCGTCAGTTTTCGCACCTTTGGTACAACTTTCTAGAAGCATCTTGACTTAGTACAACTTTCCTGCGTTGAATGATGGTCTGGGCCTGGATCTATCGAAATTACGGCATCTTGCGGTATTTAACTTAAAAAACAAGGCGTTGTTTGTTTCGAACTCGCGTACGAACCCATCAAAGCCGTGCTTTTAATGAACTGGGTAAAAAGCGTTTCTGTGCGTAATGTAGCTTCGGTGGTCAACGATTTTAGAAATAGGAGAAATACAGCGGTTGGTAATTCGTGTAACTACTGTAACAGGACGTTTCGACTACGTAGATTTAGCTGTTATATTCAGTGCAGTGTATACAAAGCAGTACAAAACTGAATTACACTGATGATGATAACAGCTACACCTACGTTGTCGAAATGTCCAATTATCAGAACTGCTGTGTTTTTTTTAGCTATATTTGTCCCATGTTTATTGTGTTCTGAGTTTGAAATGCTTCATTTTCCAGGCATTGTGCAGTACATGCTCGAACAAAGCAAACCTCCGTCAACTGAAGTCAATACGGTGAAAGCGATGAGAAATCTTCTGCATCATGCTTCTGATGTAACTATCATTGGATGCTTTAAAGGAGAAGATGACCCGATGTTGGAAATTTTTCAAGTCGCAGGTGTGATGCTGATTTTGTATAGATGAAGAAGATGTGAAAGTCAAAGTTAGCGCCTGTGGTGGAAGACATCTATTGGTACTTTAGGCCTGCGGTTCGATTCCTGGGTTGATCAAATCTCGTACAGTGTCGTTAACCGCTCGCCACTGCTGCGACGTTTTTTCAGATCTTTAAGCTCTGTTGTTGCCCAGACGCTAAGCCGCGGAGATAGCCCTGCCACTCGGCATACGCTGCGGCGTTGTACTTCAATATAATGAAGATTTGATAAGTATTTTAAAGAGATGTGTCGCATAATTCAATGCATTTTGGAAATGCTGTAAATTTTTGTCGAGAACATCACTGAAACCAAATCTTCATTATATTCGCGGTATTACGCCGAAACGTGTAACGAGTGGCGGGATTCTATCTCCGCTGCTTAGCGACTGGGCTACTCAGCTCCAAAGAAACGTCGCTGCGGTGGCGTGTCGTTGGCGACACTATGCCGATTTGACCGGCCCGGGAATCGAACCCCAAATCTCCCTTACCGATAGCGTGTGCTTAACAACCAAGCTAATCGGTCGGTGAACATCAGTCATGGTGTTTTAACTCAAAATTCGTTGTTTTGTTTTAGGAAATAGCTTGCGCTCAGAGTATGAGTTTCATCATACGTTCGAGAGCGAAGTGATGGCTGATATCAAATGCACTGTTGGCGAGATTGTACTTTTCCACCCTGAACGTTTCCACTCGAAATTCGAGAAGAAGAGCTACAAGCAAAGCATTACTGTAAGATGTTATGGTTGCAGTAGATTCGTTATCATTTTACGCATGCGAGCTATTGCAGTGTCCGCCTTTGTTGACATTGTTAACGTCGTAACTTATGCTATAACTGGTAGTTAGAGCATTTCAACAATTGTCTTACTTGTTATTATGTGTTCAGTATGAAATTGTACCTTGCTTGTGTAGGACATGCTTTAAACGGAATAAACCGCTCTAATTTAAGCTTGGCTACGTTTTTGTATATTCAAAACTTATTTTTCTAACCAATCCGTACTAGTAAACGTTACACGGCACGGGCAACATGGTTAAGTTTCACTGTTTGCTTAAAACCTCTGAGCAAAAGGTAATTCTCGTATAGCATCATATCCAAAGCTTTGGTTTGAACCGAACCCATGGCTTCCCAATCATGGACGTTGCAAACGACCACCCTACGTTTCGGATTCTACGGCAAAGAAAAGTGTTGCAGTTTCTAGCGTCACTATCAGCTTGCATGTGTGTTTCGCAGGAAGATACAACAAAAGCAGATTTGGAAAAATTCTACGGTGACCACGCTGTCCCATTGGTTGGTCAGCGAACACGTGACAATATGAACAAGCGCTACTCAAAGCGACCTCTGGTGGTGGTATACTATGATGTTGACTTCAGTTACGATTACAGGTGACTGGTTACCTAAAGCCACAAATATAAATTTTGAACTTTGGGAATGATTTTAAAGTTAAATCTTTGGTAGAGTGGTACACTTTCGGAACTATAAAGTAGCTATTGCCAGCGGATTCAAAATTGCTAGCATATTTATTCAAATTCTAAATGTTTTCGACCCTTTCTTTCGGCCCTCTTCATATTTTAAAGTTATTTGAAACAACTATAGTCATCCAATAAGTGCTATTGCTTGAACTACGTACAATAGCCATCATTTTGAGACATATTTTGATTAATGAGGTAGCGGTTACTAAGATTGATTGTATTAGCAACTTTTCTGTAACATGCTTGGTCTGAGAGATGAAATTTTTAAAAAAATACATCTTAGCACTGTAATTTTTTTCAGGGTTGCCACTCAGGTGTGGAGAAACAAGGTGTTGCAGGTGGCCAATGAAATGAAAGACGTCACATTTGCTATCGCAAAGGAAGATGACTTTGGCGGTAAGATAATGTCAGTTGTATTTTGTGAAATTTTTGAGAATGGTAAAGGTGTCTGGCTTTAGCAGTTTGCTTTTTGGCAATATTGTTTACGTGAAGTTCCAAGAGAGTGACTTTCGCCTTTGTGCAAGGTTGATCAAGGCTCGTTAGGCTTACCGTCGATCGCTAGTACTATAGTCGTGTTTTTGCTGCTTGTGAAGAATGTACTTGCTAAGAAAACAAGAATTTGCAACGTAAGAACGCAACGGCCATGCTGAATGAGAATTAAACCACTGTTGTGCCACCACAGATTGGGACAGCGCTGTTTCATGCTAATAGGCCTCTTCAGCCGCACTTTGGTAGAGGATGCATTCATTCTTCAGAATGATTGGCTTGAAGTGAGCCAATCACCTCTCTGGCTTTATCTACCCAGAAAAATTTTACCTTTGTGGTGCGTAACAAGCTACATAGCACTTCTGTCAAATTTCTCCGCGTGGTCAAGGTACAACAGTAGAACGACATCGTCCTTCCTGGCCTGCTAATGGGAAGTCACGAGGACTACGTTGTTTTACTATTGTTGTGCGATTAGAATAGTTACATTTGACTCGTATGTGGACAGTTGAACAGTTTTCTGCTGTTTTAAACATTACACACGTAGTTTTCACTCGATCAGTGCATTACGTAGCTTCTGTGCTGGGTTTGATTTGGTCTATTTTAATAATAATAAAGAACTTCATTTTTGCAGAGGAATTGAAGAGAGTAAGTCTAGAAGACTCCCCTGAAGAAATCAACGTCATTGCGTTTGATGAAAATGAGAGAAAATATCCCATGGAGCCTAATGATGAATTTGATTCCGATGTCTTGAGAGAGTTTGTGGAGGATTTCCAAAAAGGTAGAATCGTGGAATTTTCATAATAAGGCGATACAAAAAAATAAATTAATAACATTCATTTTTATCTTTGCTGTATCGTTGATGCGAGGTCGCCTTTGCAACGTAGCGTCCAGACTGTCCTTCCACGAGCAAGAAATACTGCGACAGCGAAAGAGAGTCGCTGACGGACCACGTTGTCTTACTATACTGGACGTTTCAGCAACATAGATTCTGGGTGCCACCATCGGCAGTGTATGCAAGGCAGTGCGAAACAGATACAATTTTTGCTCTGCTGATGGTGACGTACACTGCTGATATTGACAGCTGAATCTATGTCCTCAAAACGTCCAGTTTTGAGATTTACCGTGGCTTTACTTTTCCTCCTTAACATAGTTTTTGTGCTGGTGTGCTTTTTAAGTATACGATATTGCAACTCAACCGGCCGCTGGGCGTAGTGATAAAAGACATAGCCATCCGCGCGGAAGGTCTTGGTTCGGTTTCCGGACCGGTCGAATTGGACTCAGGTCGCCTCGCTACCGCGGAGATGTTTGATCAGAGCTGTGTTGCCCCGCTACGCTGCAGAGTTGGGTCCCGCCGCTTTCCACACGCTTCGACGTAACACCACGGGTTTATTGAAGGATTGATTCATGTTTTTGGTAGGGCAATAAAAAAGCTGTTATTTAAAAAGTGCTAAGAAGTTTGAGACTTTGACTAGATAAAAAAATTTACGGCCTTTTTGTTTTTGAAGGCAAAATTGCTCCTAAATTTAAGTCTGCTCCGAAACCAAAGAAAAACAAGGGTCCAGTGACTGTGGTGACTGCTAACACGTTTGACGAGTTGGTTATGAGTGATGATAAAAACGTTCTGATTGAATTCTACGCTCCTTGGTGTGGACATTGCAAAAAATTGGCCCCTGATTACAAGAAGCTTGGAAAGCATTTCAAGGTACGATAAAACACGTTGAACGTGGTTTTGAGCTTTTTGTTTTTGCGCTAGAGCTAATAACTAATAACATAAGCGGGGTAAACGCCGTTTAATTGTTGATTAAACGCTGAAATATGGCACAGACAAGTTAGTTTGGTTTTTGATTGCCTTTATTTCAGAGACAAAGCAGTCATCAAATTGAATGAATTCTTGACAGCTTGCTAGAACAACTTCGATTTGTTTTTTGCGTCAAATCAGTATCATGGCTAAATCGTTGGGTCAACATTTTCGCTACGACTTTGTCAGCCTACTTCTCAATAGCGCAGTTGGATGGCTTATAAAACGTTGCTAATATGGTTGCTTGCCGTAAAAATGCATAAGACAATGCAAAATTTAGTGTCGCAGGCTATTTTATTTTCAAATTTGTAAATTTTGCTTGCAAAACTTATTTTGCAACTGTTATTTGTGTGTACCGGTTAATTGCTCTGTTAATGAGACATTGCTATTGGTGCGGAGGTCTAGGTTTCGTATTCCGGTTGATCAAATCGAACACAGCGTCGCCAACGGCTCTCACCGCTGCGACGTTTAAAGCTGTGTTGCCCGGGCGCTAAGCCGAGGAGATGGTCCCCGCCACTCGTTATACGCTTTGGTGTAATAACGCGAGTAAAGTGAAAATTTGATTTTTGTGTAATGATTTTTTTAGGACAATGAAAACGTTGTGATTGCTAAAATGGACGCCACCGCAAACGATGTACCGAATACATCGTTTAAAGTTGAAGGATTTCCAACTTTATATTGGGTCGCAGCTGGTGCTAAAGACGCTCCAGTCCAATGTGACTCAAGAAGTTATGAAGATCTTGTGGAATTTGTGGAGAAAAAGTTGAAGGGCGATGAAGGTAAAGATGAACTTTAAAATTCCATGGTACGGTTTGAAAAGATTTTTCAATCTAAAGTTTCTATGAAGCCTAAGTTAACTAGAGTGTGTGTCGGGTGTCTTCACGAAGCAGTCTGGAATGGTGCAATATTTACCACGTTATTACATACAATTAACCTATGATTGAAGCCAAATTTGAATCCGTATTGAGCAGTATAATTAGTTCAATGACGTATTTGTACTGTACAAATTGTTACACTTAGTATTGAATTGAGTAGTGCAAGTAGTGCACACACACATCCTTATCACATTCTCCCGTTTGATTTGTGATTTTACCTTTTGTGTTTTGTTGGGAGTTGCGTATTGTGTTGGCTTGATCAGATATTACATTACTACATTTTAACAATTGGCTTGTTGTTGGACAAAAAGTTGGTGAATAAGTTAATATAAGAATTTAGGATAGTTAGATGAGTGGGAGCGGATCGAGAAAATTTTAGATATTGCGTTTGTATTTTAGTCGCATATTTATTCACCTATCACGAGAAAGCGATCAAAGCGCTGTAACGAGCTCGCTGAGGAGTTGCCCGCCACCTGTCTACCACACCTACATGGGGGAATCCCGTTGAGTGCCTTTCCCAACGGCACAACCAGTTAACGTACCAACTTGTTCTTCACACTGTTCCTGAATGCAGAGCGTCAAGCAGGGAAGCTGTGTATGCCAATTTTAAAGTCATTGGTTTGAACCGATTCGAGATCAAACCCGAGTCTACAGCTTCAGACTCGGACGCTCTTGCCACTCGACCATCTGATCTGTTAAATTGGAGACTCGACGAAAAAGTGCAGGTTATCTTGCAAATTGCAGTTTTGAAGATCTAGAAGAATACGAATTTATAATTTGGAGGGGCTTTTGGTTCTGCTAGTTAAGAATAAGGCGATGACAGGCATTTACATAAAGCATATCAAACATGAAAATCAAATAAAATTCGGAGAAATTACAATATTATAGGGTAGGTAGGGAATAAACAGTGAGCACCCTGACTGAGTTAGAGACCATTCGGCCACGTCTTGCCACTTTCCGTTACGCTTGATTGAAACAAATAAATAGTGGACCTGTCAGTTGGTCTAAGAGATGCGAGACATCGCTATCGCGCGGAAGGTTTGTAGTTCCATGCACCGGGCTGGTCAGCTTGAACACACCCTGTCAACTTGTTTAGTTGAAGTGGGTCCAAATCCCACGAGCTTCCTGCAACATAATAAATATTTTGATGTAAATTGAAAAAAGCTATAATGCCCTAACGAGTCGCATTATATCCTGTCCACATGTCTTGCTTAAGTGGGTCGATAACCCACGGCTTTCTTGCATCATAATAAAATTTTTGATGTCATATTTGAAAAAAGTGATGATGACGTCAAAAACTCACAATGGGATGCAGAAAGCTCGCGGGGTTTTGTTCTACTTCAACTGAGCATGTGGAGTGTGGACAAGCTATAAAGTGCCGCCAACGGCTCACCACCTTTGCGACGTTTCTTCGGAGCTGTGTTTCCCAAGCACTAAGCCGCGGAGATGATTCTACCACTTGTTACATAATACTTCGGCGAAATACTTGTAGTGTGATGAAGATTTTATTTGATTTGAAGTAACTAGAGTTTTCCCATTTAAGTTTTATTGTTTTCCACTAAAACTTTTACGCCAATAATATACCAGCCCAAGTTATCGATTGTGGGCAGCACTCAGCAACCTAGCTATTTTTGAACTGAATTGGTGTATAAGTTAAGGTACGTAACCAGTGGCGTAGCGAGAAAATTTAGAAGGGGGAGGGCCATAATTTCCATGTTTTTTTCAAGCCTATTTTTTTTTTCGGCAGAACAAATTTGAAGCTGATTTAGAAACGAGAAAGGCTTTGAGGGGCTCCGGGGACATGCTCCCCCGGAAAAATTTTGAAAATTTACATATTGCAATGGCTAGTTAAGTGCTTTATTAATTTTCTGGCAAATTTTGTTTAAACTTTTTGTCCCTAATTCTGAATGCTTCGCCAAATATGATGCATATTTGTTCGCACATTTTCGATTAGGTCTTTGGGACGTGTGCTTAGGACGTAAGACTTGTTGCTATCGAAGAGGTTCGAAGTTATGGAAAAATTGTATAGGCTACATCAAAAACATTTTTGAAAATGGCTTGTGGGAGGGTGCATAATTGCATATCCCTCATCTTACCCCCTGAATCCGCCCCTGGCCATAAGCTACCGAAACCATTAAAAGAGTCTGGCATATTTCAGTCACTTGGCACCATTAGTTTTGTTCTTTTTTACAAAGAGACGGAGTCAAAAGGGGAGAGCGTGACACAAAGCCCCCCCCCCCCCCCCATACGTGAATACGCTCTCGCACGTAATTCAAAAAATGGTTTTAGCAAAAATACAGTTTGCTGATTGCTACGTAGCCAGTCCAAAAAACAAAGCAATGTTTTAGCATTGCCTTTTCCGCAGGAAGATAATACGTGAATAAGCGTTATTTTTAATTTCAACAGATCGGCTTTTCTAAAAAAAACTAGGCTACATGGTGGGGTTTTTGAAAAAGATAGTGTAGGCTACCGGTAGGTTACTGCATTTGCTAAAACATTGCTTTATTTTTTGGGTTACGTAGCAAAAACATGACATCCGCTAATTTTTGCTTACGCAGCTGCACATCTCTCCTGTTACGTTCTTATTTATTGCCAGTGACCCATTACAAGTAGGTTATTACCATTTTGGGAAATGACCGCGCAACTCCTAAATAAACAACGTAAGCGACTGTTTTTCTGATGTTACGCGACACTAGATTTTCAGTTTCAAGATCAAGGTTGCTGTAACGCATAGCAATGCATTTGAGCAGCTGCAGCGGTTAACATTACAGGCAATCGCTTACCAAACGCCGCACATTTACAGAGGAAAGTTTTGCCTGAAAAAAAGAAGGATTTAGCAGTAGTTAACTTCTGAAAGTGTTTCGGCAGATGCATAGTAGATTTTTACCATAAAACATAGCTATTGCTAACTGGTGGTGTAGCCTAGCGGTGTAGATTGATATCGTTTGGCTGCGATAGATCAAATGCCAGAAGATTTTGATCTTTGAAAAGCAAGAGAATCATCAATGAAAAGATCTGTTTTCCTTCTAGTCTTTCTGTATTGGGGTATGATTTACTGCTTGTAACTTAGGCTAGATAATTTATGCAAATAACTTATGCTAGCATATGCAAATACAGTAGCTGCTGATATGATAAATAAAACAAGAAATCTTCTGTTTGAATTTCGTCACTATATACATGTTTCATACAAATATCATAGTTCACAATCACAATAACAATCTTTTTTTGAGATATTTTGAAGGCCTTGAAGTTGCCTAAATACAAAAGTGTTTTTCGTATTTTGCGTATTTATAAAAAGATGATAAAACCATAAAAAATTGGTTACACAAATTAATGTATTATCAAGCTTTATCAAGAAAATCGTTCCCTGCGTGCAAATGTCCCTCGATGCTATTGTCATTTACCGGCTGCTAATTTCCATAACTGCAAGTAAAATGAAATTATCTTTATTGTAAGATTTGACCCCACTTTGCTTTTATTTGCACATAATATTGACCACTTTGCGCTGTTTCTTTATTTACTTTTTTTTTCTTTGTTACAGTAGTACTTGGTTTGCTTGACGGCCGTCTAGGGACAATTTTTTTGAAAAGTTTCAAGTAAAGAGCAATAAAAATAAATATGCAAAACTTTTTGTCTTTCCCAGTGCAAACCGTCTGTAAATGTAAACTATAAAACTTAAAACCATTTTTCAAAATGAAATCTTCAGCTTGTTTTGCAGCGTCGTTGGGAAACTCAGTATTTTTCGACGATTTGCTCAAAGCTCCTCCAGTCAGTGGCAATCCGGAACAAAACTTACCAAACACTGGTTCGGATTTAGAAAGTCTGTTATTTCGATCTTGCTTTGTATGCCACGGCACTTCAATCAGTGCTGTGACTTCATCGTGTTGGGAAGCGGTGGACGAGGAACACCACAGATTTGTATCCGTCCAGTCGTGTTTTGGCGCGTGTTCAGTACGTATGCAATGTTTTTGCATTTTCTGCTTGTGATCATCCATTGCACCATTGATAGCAGCACAAAGTGCTTAGTCTTTTTTTTGTTGCAAAAGCATAAAGTTTGCTCAACTTTTCGAGTTATAAAGTAACGATTAGTCGAGCTTTACGCTTGTACATTCCTTAAACCTCTTGCTCTAGGATACCCCACAACATCGTTACAGCAGAAAAAAGAAGAGATTGAATCAACGGCTGTAAAAAAAGTCTCTTCAGTCTTGCTACGAACAGCCAATCCAGGCTAGACTCATTCCAGACTGCAAGAACTCTTTGTTACATGTGCGTAGCACAGCTGACGAGTTTAACAGCTTCGTTCTACTTTAAAGTTTTTTGTTTAAAAGAAGCATTTTTTCGTAATTTTTACCCTTCTCCAGCTAGGCGGAGTTTTTTGATGTAGCGTATTAAGTTATACTTTATAGGACTATAACATTTTGCATTATCAGATTTGCCATTTTATTGGATTAAAATGCATTCGTTTAAACTTGTTGAATTTTGTGGTGTATTTTGTTAGATTACAGTTTCAAATCAGTCGCGGATTGGCTTGGTCGATTACACGCGAAAGTGTGACCCTGATTGCATCGATAATTGTCATCACACGGACCCTCAGACTCAAGTTTGCAAATACTGCTGTTATGGGGATCGGTGAGCAGCATGTTTTTGAAATTACTGTGTAGGCTATAATCAAACCACTGTGGTTACACTTAGCACATAAGAGCGGTTCGTCAGTGTAGTAGCGCTGCTTTTCCAAACGCTCCCTCGCTCTTCGCTTGCCCTCAACTTTTTTCGACTGCTGACTCAAAATCTTTTCGGAATTGGATACGTTCAGGCGTAAACAGAATGCAGTTCAACCCGCAATTGTTAAAATATTTTAATTAATAGCCAGTCTATAAAAAAGAAAACATCAAAATCAAGTCTTCATCATACTCGCGGTATTACGCCGAAGCTTGAAGCGATTGGCGAGGCCACTTCCGTGGTTGAGCGCCTGGGCAATACAGCTTTGAAAAAACGTCGAAGCGGCGACGAGCCAATGACCAGGGCCGGTGCTAGAAGCTGCGGGGCCCAATTAGAAATGTGATGGCGGGGCCCCTTCTCTTTATAGTAAAATGTGAAGGTGTTTATATTTAAAAAAACTTAATATAGGGCTGCATACAAGCCAAAAAAGATAGACATGTAATACTTGCTATAAAGCAATTTAAGGTAATTGGGATGCTTTTATTCAAACCCGGCGCCAGAACACCGATTTGGGGAGGGGGGCAAATATTGGATCAATTTTGTATATTACAAAAACGCTTCGTGTTACAGTCTGCTCATCAACGAGAACTTTGCAGCGAGCTGACATTGATCTGAACTCTAGAATGCGGTTGCCCATGAGATAGCTGTGCAAGTGTTATGTCACTATTTCATGTCATTTTACGAGTTCGAAGACAAAAGAAAAGCAGTGGAAGACGCTTCGATGCTTGCTGTGTTACTAACAAACGCAATTTCCATATTTAATAATTTTGATTGCAGACGATGTGCAAAGTTCAGCCGAAGCTGTTTCAACAAAACATAGAAAGTTTAAAATTATGCTCAAGAGCAGCTGTCTTCAAAAAAGCAAGTTTGTTGATTGGGAGGGGGGCAGCCTCACCCCTTTGCGTCCCCCAGCTTTTATTGTGTTACTTTTAACATCGAGAAAGGCAAATTACGCAATTTTAAATTTCAGATCGGCATTGCGGTAATATCTTGAAAGTTATGCCTCAACGCAATAATTTTTGATACATTTTTTTAAAATTTGGAACTCCTTCGGATACTTCGGATTTTAAAATTTGGAACAAGAATAAACTGATACTGATACTGATACTTCGGATAGGCATGTGTACGCCTCAAGTACCGCAAGTTATCGCTAATTTTCCAATCAAAAAGCTTCATATTTGAAGGCAAAAATAAACAAAAATTACTCTAAAAAGTTTTCAAAACGCACAAAATTGCAATTACTGTATGGAAATTCAAAAATTTTCGGGGATGTATAATTGCATATGCCCTGACCTTTAGAGCCGTTTTTGTCCATAAATTGCTTCAAATCAACTCGATGTGCTGTTTCCACTGTACCATTGATTTTGTTGCTATGAGTCTTGAGGGTTTTCAAAGCTTTTGGTTTTATTAAATAATGTACATTCGACAACTTAACTCACGTGTCAAATGCTTTAAGTGGAGAGCATACTTCCTTAAATAGACGTTAAAAACCTACAACTGAAAATAACATGAACCACTTTTGAAATCATTTTCAGAGTACAGATATTTTCTCGTAAACAGCAAACCCACGTGATTAAACAAATGCGCAAGTTTTTGCCTTACCAGTGCTTGGTTTTAACAGCTGCAGTTTTTTTTATTTAATTTAGGAGAAAACAGAAATCATCCATAATTATTTTGCGCCCCAAAGTCCGTATAACTTCGTATGCGGACTTTGTTATGCGCCGGTTCAACTTTTGATACTTTCCCCTATGTTGTATCTCATAATACAGGAAAAGAACTCCACTTGCGCGGGGCCCATCAAGGTGCGGGGCCCTACTTGACAAAATCGATCAAATCGGCTTACAACTGGCCCTGCCGATGACGACACTGTGTCCGATTTTTACCAGTCCGGGAATCAAACCCCAGACCTCCCGCACCAACAGCGATGTCGTTATTACCACGGCAAGCGGTCGGTAGGCATAAACTTTGACAAACCGATTAAATTACGCTAAATGTCTTTTAGATGCAACAATGTTCTGCCAACATACACAGTACAAGGTCCTGAAAAGATTTACAAAGCGAGCGTAAAAAATTTGAAAACCTGGCTAGGAGGAGTCATGGCTAACCCGAGACATCACTCCATCAATCCTCCCAACAAAGTAAGCTTTAGTAAGTGTCATCACTGATTGATAAATGGGGAAAAAGAAACCTACAGTCAATCTCAAAACTGGACGTTTCGACAAGACATATTCAGTTGTCATCGTCAGCAGTGTAACCAAGGCAGTACAAAACCGAAGTGTGTGATGATGACAGCTGAATCTGTGTTGTCGAAACGTCCAGTTTTGAGTCTTAATTTTTCCTTCTTAAGCTATTTTCGTCCCATAGGCTTATTTATTGTATTTCGACGTTTAATAAAGATCATCATTTGGCCTATTCACATTTGCGGGTTTGATTATGCGGGTTACTCGCTTTAGTTTCAGTTAAGGAGTTTTTTTAGTTTAACCGGCTGTTTTTTCACAGCGCTTTTTAGCGGGTGGAATGTTGCAAGTAATTTCCAACCCGCAGAGCTTGCTGAAACAAAACGACGTAAGTTTGCGTCTGATGTCAGCGTGCTGGATTTAGCGGGTTAACCCGCTTAAATTGTGCAAGTAAATCGGCTTATTAATAGCATTTTTTGGCTAGCCTGTTTCTAGAAGCAAAAAAGTTTTTTTAAGGTTTGGCTTGAAGCAATTGATAACGTGAAACACAGCTCTCTACACTAGAAGCAGATTTTGAGAGACCGCTGGAAAATTTTAAGAGACCATTTCGGCTTCTCATAACACCTAAAAAACACTGCGAAGCACAATGAAAACTCTCGCAGATTTGCTTAATGATTTTTTTTTTTTTTTTGCTTCATTTTGTAGATTGCAGCTCGTAAGCTTATTGTTAACACATTGAGAGATTTTGGCATTCATCCAACCATGCAGCAGTTTTCAATCGCTAAAACTGTTTTGGAAGATAAATCTCCTTACAATTACCGATCTGTAAGTTCTTTTACATAGTTATATTTTATCAATATTTCTTAAAAAAGCAACGATACAGGCGTTATTACGAGCTCGCTAAAGGATTTGCCAGTCAACTGTTCGCATAAAAGTTGGTATTGATTTTGTTAAAAACTTTTTCCAACGGCACAACTGGTAAACTTGCGGGTTTGTTCTCAACACTGTCATCAGACAGGGTGAACGTCAAACTGAACGTCAGACAGAGAGGATTTGACAACCAATTTTTGACCCGAATCGGAATTGAACCCAAATGTATCATTCCTGAGGCGGAAGGTCTGTCCAGTTAACAACCTTCAACTGAAAGCATTTACAATTGTGTTTATTTTTTAGTATATCAAACTTGTCATCAAAGGTTACAATATTATTGGAACTGTAAGGGGAAAATATTATGGGACACTGCGTGATAAGATTGTAGTCCTCATGGCCCATTATGACACGCATGTGGGGGGGACTCCGGGAGTGGATGACAACGCATCTGGTGTGTCCTCACTTCTTGAAATTGCCAGGCTTCTCATGAGGAATGAGACTTGCTCTAGGTAAGTTGAAGAAGTTATTTTCATAAAGATTTTCTGGTATTGTCGGCAGAATAGTACTTAATTTTGCATAAAAAAAATCAAATTTTTGTTATACTCGCGGTATTACGCCGAAGCGTGTAACGAGTGGCGGGGCCGATCTCCGAGGCTTAGCGCCTGGACTACACAGCTCTGAAGAAACGTAGCAGAGGTGGCGAGCCCTTGGCGACACTGTGTCCGATTAGACCGACCCGGGATTTGAACCCCAGACCTCTCGCACCGATAGCGATGTCTCAACAACTGAGCTAACCGGTCTATTCTACAAACAATATATCAAAAAAAAAAACGAAAGATTGAATCCAACGTGATACAAATTTTTGTCGATCAACGGATTTCTCACGACAAAATACGCAATGAAGTTCAACTCTTAGCGTAAATACGCAAAAAATTCACGAATACGCAAAAAATTCACACTGGCAAACCGTTGGTGTATGGAAGCAAGATATGTTCAAGATAGAGGCCGTCTCAGAACTCGATGGCCAGATTACGTTGAAAATCTTAGTTGGTCTCGCCTTGGCAATCCACCAGAGCATTTATCCTTTGTTGTAGAGGATTGAGATGCTTGGAAGCTCCAACTCGAGCAGCTGCTCTCACGACTCCTCACGGATAAGCGGGTCTATATAGATAAGTACGTAAGTAAGTACTGTAATTCAAGATTTATTTTTGCGTAAGAAATCCGTTGATAAACCAATGATAAATTCGTTGATAAACCAATTGATAAGCCTATGATAAGGTGCTGGTGGAAAGATGCAGACTGGTATGTGAAGTATCAAATCTTGTGTACATTCTTTGGCATTTACTTTATCTTGAAAGGCCTACTTTTTGCTGTGTCATGTATATTACTTAATCTTTGTTTCTCTTTTTTTGGTATTTGGTAAATCTACATCCATCTGATGAGCCCCAATAAGGGCGAAACCAGTCGTGGGTTGATATCTTCATTCCACAATTGTTATGTCCTTTTTGGCATGATAATTTAACCCAAATTCTTTGCACTTGTTATATCTGTTTTTAACATTATTCTCCTTTGACTATGAATTCTTCCCGGTGGTGTCTGACGATAGGGTTGACCCTTGAAAGGCTATATGAAAAGAAAAAGGAGTGACATGCACAAATAGGTAATGATTAAGACATTTCATTTCATAGACATTTCATTTCATTGTTAGTTATCATTTTTAGTTTTTACATTTCATTTCAGTTTTTACATTTCAGATAGACATTTTCCTTTTAGTTATCTTAGAGGGTTGATTACCTTGTGTCTAGGTTGTTCATTTAATTACAATGATAATTTGTTTATAAACAAATTTTCTGTACAGAGATTTTTCTGTTATTTTGGTGGCGACGGATTTTAGCGAGGAAGGAAGCTATTGGGATGGACTTCGAGGTCGTAATTACACCAACTGCATTTTCGGGGACCAATATGAAGGATTGAGTGGGTCTTCACATTTTCTGTGTGGTTATCTTCTTCCCCACTTGCGGCGCACCGGAGCTCATGCGTTGACTGCTTTAAACTTGCACTCAATGTTAAATTATGACACCGGGTAAACAATCTCACTAAAGGTTTTTGTAAACAACAGAAAATAATAACCTTTTGGAATAGCGATGACTTTGTAATAACTGTCAAGTCTTTTACCAACGAGGGTAAAAATAATGCTAACTGGTGCATGAAAACAAAGTGAGAAAATATTTTGTCCGTAATTTTTTGTATTTTTATCATTACAGACCAGCAAGCCAATCTTTACCAGATCTTCAAGATTTCATTACTGGAAAATTTCGTTATACTAATGACTTTTACCAGAAATTTGAAAACCATGTATGTATAGCATATCACTGTGAATTTAAAACGTCTGGTCACTAATTAATGCTGCAACACACCTACCTCATTGCAAAAAACCTAAACCATTTTTTAGTGTTGTGGAGGTCCAAACTAAATGAGTAGAGCTTAAAATGGACTTTCAAGTGACCCCAAATTTAAACAGCGGATTTTTCTCCATGCTTTTTCCAGATCTTTGGGCCTCGATTTTGATTTTTGGGACCTAAATAACTGCACTTAACTTCTGCGATCATCGCCAGTTTGAGATGGTTAGCTAAAACAATGGTTTTAAGGCGCTTGACAAATGAATTGCAAGAGTCCGCTTTGCCGGTGAGCTCCGTTGTTAGAACATTGCTATCGGTGCGAAAGGTTTAGGGTTCGATTCCCGGGCCGGTCAAATCGGACGCAATGTCGTCAACGGCTCGCCACCGCTGCGACGTTTCTTTGGAGCTGTGATGCCCAAGCGCTACGTCGCGGAGATGGGCCCCGCCTCTCGTTACACCTTTCGGCGTACTACCGCAAATATAATGAAGATTTAAGTTTTTTTTTGAATTTTTGTGTTTGCTTGTGTTTTGCTCTTGGTTTGGTCGCATTAGCAATTTTAACAATAATATCCTCCCCAATGGACAGGGGCGAAGCCAGTAGAAAATTTGGAGATGGGAAATCACAATAAATCAAAGATTACAAACATTACCTATTTTATGAGAATGTTTTGACCACACCTTAGTTAAATTAGCATTCGTGAAAAGGTAGAGAGGGTCAATGCTCCTGTGCCTTCTTCCCCAATGCCAACGCCACTGCCCATTGGATGATCAAACGTGTTGATGGTTAATATGTCTAGTGTGTTTGTACTCATCGTTGCGTGATGGTACGCGCTACACAGTGCAAGTTATACGATAAGCGCTGTCACTCGCCTTTTTGCAGGTTAGCAAACGACGTTATGTTGGTGATTGGTTAATGGCCAGCTATGTTCAAGTGGAAGTGGATTTAACTACAACTCAAGTGTATGCTAATGCACTGGCAAAAAGTTGGAATCAATTAAGAGAAGTTGACTTGAAAACTTCCTTGATAAAACAACACATTCCGTTGGACGGCAAGAAGCAATGTTCTGAATTCAATGCATTATGTGAACCTGCCAGTTGGCGTATGGTGGTTAAAGACATCGCTATCGGTGCGGAAGGTCTTCGGTTCGATTACCCGGCCGGTCAAATCGGACCCTGACGCCAACGGTTCGCCACTGCTGCGACATTTCTGTATTGCCCAGGCGTTAAGCCGCGGCGATAAGTCCCGCCACTGGTTATACGCTCGGCGTCATGCCGCTAGTGTAGTAAAGATATGATTTGATGTTGATTGAAGTAAAACATATCGTCAGAGAGCTGTAAGAACAGTAAACCTAGTATATAACAGGCAAGTTGGCACCTGCGATTTCGTCCGTTACCAACCGAAATTCGGTACATATGCATACGAAATTGATCCGATGCTTTTGTACAACGGAATTACAAACTTCATCCGTTTTATGCAATTTTCTGTAATATCCAAATCCACTATATACTCGAATTACTGTGTAAAAGTTTGCTTTCCTCGCTACGTAGAAGGCTGTTTTTTTTTGTGGGTGTATAATTTTTTCCGCCTCTCGCAATCCAAGCCAATACTTTATTTAGCCTATTTTTATGCCTACTTCTTCAAGCCTCAAGGTTAACTGCTTTTTACAACTAAATTTTGCTAAAAATCAAGGAAAATTTGTGTTTTAGTGCCAGTTTGTCACATGTTTGGAAACGTGTTTGTTTAATTTTAAGGTAATGAACACATTATTATGCAAAAAGATGATTGTCTTCCGTATGTGCGAATGCGTCATCCGATACCGTGCATATCATTAACTGATACAGGTAGAAGTTAATCTTTGTGGCTTAAAAATCTACAACATTTATTGCATTTTTAGAAGCTTAACCCTTTTTAATCTGACATTTAGCTTAAGACATCGCGTCGAGGTTAATCCGTTTCGATTTTGACCGCAAGATGGAAGTATTGCACCACTCAGTTAAAATAATGGAATCTTAGTGAATACATGAAGTTACCCGAGTAATTAGTGCATTGGGCTCCGTAACTCGGGGGTTCGATGCTTAACTAGGTCATGTTTGATCATGCAATACTTCACTAATATAAAAACCTAAGCTGTGATTATGTAGCGGAAAAAAATTATGTTATACGAGTACAGTCGACTGGTGGGAACGTTGATCGTCGGAATTAGCTGTTACAGTTTTGATATTCAATGAAATCAACTCTTACAGTGCAATCACTTAACACTGACTAAACTTTTTAAAAAAATTTGAATCTGCGCAAAGGTCACAAGTTAAAAGTTATTTCAATACACATCTAAAAAATACTGCTCAATTAGTCTTCTCAACTTTGAAAATATTTCTTTTAACTTAGATGGCCGAGTAGTAGCAGCGTCTGCCTCTGGAGCTGCAGACTCGGGTTTGATTCCAAGTCGGATCAAACCAATGGCATGAAAATTGGTATTCACAGCTTCCCTGCTTGACGCTCAGCATTAAAGGGTCCGTGTGGAGAACAAGTCGGCAAGTTTACTTGTTGTGCCGTTCCGGGAAGCATATTTATGTAATGTACCCAACACCAGCAGGACCTTACATTCCTATTACTGTCTTCCCGTACCCGATTGTTAAACACGTGTTACAAGCAAAGCCAATACAAGAATCGAACCCAAAACTAGAGCAGCGCTTACCTACTTACGCTGTGCTCGAAGTCACCAAGCTAAAGCAAATCCACAGTACTTACGCTAATAATGGCGGTTATATACCCTCGCTTCGTCAGAAAAAAAGCAAAATTTTGCTGGTGTTGGCTGCATTACATAAAAGTGCTTCCGGGAAAGACACCTAATGGGATTTCCCCACATTGGTGTGGTAGATGAACGGTAACTCCTCAGCGAGCCCGTGATAGCATTTTGATTGCGTTCTTGTGATAGGAGGATAAATATGCCACTAAATGCAAATACTTACTTGAATACTTCTCTCTCTTGTGTAAAACTTTTTTACGTAGGTCCTTTAAGAGGTTACATGAAACGATGCTATCGTGAAGCATGTGACGACATTGATCACGTAAATGAAGAAAAGGTTCAGTTTCTAGCAAAGGTTTGAGTTTTTGAGCTTTGGTTTTCAAAATTCCAAAGGTTGAATTTTAAGGGTGAATAAGTCACCTCCTACGTGATCAATTTAAAGTGAAACAGTCTGTGAAGGTTTTTGTCTTGTTCTTTATGCGAATAAATCACTCGAAATAGTTCAATTAAGCTGCATAAATTGGGAAAAAGCTGAAAAGCAGCATTAAGGTATGTATACTGATACGTGATAGGCGACCACGCGATTACCTAATTTCTTTGTTTGTTTCATTTTGACGTTGAACTTTGGTGCGACAACGCGACGAAAACCATCCGAAATAAACGAATTGCACCTGTACAATTTTTATCGCTTCATCGCTCGGTATTAAACAATGTTTGAGGTAACTTTGACGACGGGAGTGAGACAGTGCATGTTTGATTGTTACTACGTCATTAAACAATCAGCTTGTTTGACGCAGGCTAGCAAATTTATATCGCCTTAATCGCAGAAAGTCGCGGGTCAGTATACAGTAGTTTGTAATGGTAGCTGCATTAATTGTCGCATGTCGCTTATCGGTAAACGCACCTTCATGACACTCTTACCAAACTTGCAAGTTGTTTTGTAGGTAACGGAAACAGTATGGAGGACTCTTGAAAAGCTCACAAGAGGTTCTTGTCCGCTTCCAATACCAGAAAAAACAAACTCAGGAGAGGTCTTGCTTCCACAGTTAACTCGATCGTCAGTTCACAAAAAGTGTAAAAGGCCACTTTTAAAGGTACGACAACAACGTGGTCGAAAAACTGTCCACTAATCACATTACAACGATTACTATAAGTTATTACTCTGTCCGCATGTCCAATTTAAATGGGCCGAATGATTGTAGAATTATTGAATGGGCCAAATGATTGAAAAAAGTAATTATGACATCAAAAATGTAATTATGATGCAGAAAGCCTGTGGGCTTTCGGACCACTGAAATCGGACATGTGGACAGAGAACACGATAAATAACTTTTTAAAAAGGTGAGGATATGTGCGGTTATAAACTGTGTTGTGGTCTTTCGTCACTGACTTGCTGCAGAATCATTCAATTTGTAAGTATGTTGAGTCCTTAATTCAGTATAATCTGGTACACAAAAATGTTACCAACAGTACTGTTGCTTCATTTTTACCCTCGGGAAACGACGCGTCGCAGACTGAAAATAAATGCCAGTTTGAAATCTTCCAACTACTAAAAGTATTAATAACCTAGCCTGTACCAAAAGTTCATAATTGATCTGTTCGGTGGGCAATGACTGTGAATAATTTATTTTATACAGATTGCATTCAAGAGGAACGACACATCTGTTGTCATAACCGCTACGTGTCGCTACACTAGAACTGCTCTTCGTCTATGCGTCCCTCCACAAGAAGGATTGTGGGGGTTAGTGAATACAGGACTAGCATGGGTGCCAAAAAAAGCGAAAAAGAGTCACAGCAGACGTTTGTGGTAAATACTTGTGCAATTATGCGCATAATGCACTAATTGGCAAGGCTATTGATACGTTTTTTTTTTTTGTTAAAAATTTTATACATCACCAGTGTTTTTTTTAAGGTTTGGCTTAAGGAACCATCAAGCAATTTTAAAAGACCACCAATTTTTAAATTTGTAAATGAAGCAACAGTCAACAACTGTTTCAACGAGAATTTGCAGATTTTGAGAGACCGCTGGACAATTTTGGGACACCATTTTGGTTTCTCAAAACGCCTCAACAAAAACACTGTACAAATATACATGACAAATAAGCATTAAATAGCTTCTACGTGAAAGCGGTGCATGTGATAACTCAGTTGGTTACATCGAAAACTTGATTTGTTGATAAAACAATGAAGCCACGTTTAGAATTAAACCCTGTTTTTGTGTAAAAAAAATAATAAGCAACTTACATGCAAAGGGACGAAAATAGCTTAAAGAGGAAAAATATAAAGCCACAGTAAATCTCAAAACTGGACATTTCGACAACGTAATTTTATGCTGCTTTTCGTCATTTCTATTGTTTATGACCCAGATAGATTTTCCTTTCTGGAATTATAATGGAACAGTCAAGCCAATAGTCATGTTACCAATATCATTTTGTAATTTACCGTAAAGAAATCTTTTCTTCGTTTCGCTTGGATTACATTGCAATCATTGGACCGCATCGTTTCGCTTTTTTAATTTTACAAATGCAAAATTATTGGTCTTATTTGACAATGACAATCATATGCGTCCGTAATTTTTTGCCAGGTTGTTAATTTTGCCGCTCAAGGTCATTGATTGTTTATATTAAAGCACATTACGCGCGGCTTTTCTGTTTATTTATTACGAGGCGCGGTCAGTCACAATGAATGCACGTGTATTTATCACTCCTCTTTTTGTGGTTCCTGTCAAAATATTGTTTTTATTTTAAAATCGCAAATAGTTTTGAAAAACAACGACATGTTTCTTCGCAGCTGAGCTGTCACATTTAATGTAGCCTAGTTATTTAGTCACTTTAACGCCAATTGAGCTGAGTTTACTCTGCCATTGCAGCCAAATCGACTAAAACGAAAAGAAGAATCAAACAGGGACATCGGAATGCTTGATGTCAAAATAGAGAAGCTTGGAATCGACATAGCTTTTTTGTTTTAAGCCAGCGTTTCCCAAACTATTGGTCGCGACCCACCGATGGGTCACAAAAGGAATCTCGATGGGTCGTGAAAAGCTACAGAAATCTCGAAATAAACTGCTACTTTCAAAGCTCTTTACGTCTAAAACTACAAATTGAAATTAATGTCAAGTGCATTATGAAAAGTAGAGAGAAACAAGCTCATTCTTCTCACTCGCCTAACTAAAAATTTAATTTGATTCCTCCATCAATGTTTTATTAATTAAAAAAAGCTGATTGACAATAAAACATTCTGATTCTGAGTGGATCGACATAAGCTGAGGTGACAAATGGTGGGTCCGAACTCTAAAAAGTTCGGGAGCCACTGTTCTTAGCTGTATTATTTTTCCATTCTAAGCAGTAGGTTAAGTAGGCTAATACGTTACAACAAGCAATAAATGCGAATAAGTCGCTTTATTTCGTTACATTATCGAGTTCTAGCGATTGGTAAAAGGCTGTAGGGAGCATTACGTCATTGGGGGGTAGAAAGATGTGTCGGAGCGTCGGAGGATGTCGTGTTTTGTAATAACTTTACAGTAGGTTTTTCAAACGTACACTTTTCAGTGGATGTGTTAACAATACGAGGTTTAACGAGTTTCCGACTAACACGAACTCATCACACCGCACCTGTTGCAGCTAGTTGACCAATTTCCGGTGTTTCCTTGTTTCAAGTGATTACCTAACACGTGTGATAAAGGTTTTGGAGTGGGCGTAAAGAGGAAGAAAGATTCACGAAGTCATGGTTAGTTTCGCAAAGCTAAAAACACTCATACCTAAAAATTTTAAAAAGGGGTTTTATTTCTCGGTTGGGCTGGGTTAGGAAATCAACTTTAACAGTCACTGCGTTTTGTTAACACTGAACATACGTGCGGATAAATGCTCATTCCTTCATATATTTTCCTTATGTTCGTGTGATATACTTGAAGCGTGTTCGATTTGGCGGTATCTGTCTCCACAACTTAGCACCCAGGTAACACAGTTACGAACGTAGGTCGCTGTGGCGATGCTGAGCTGGTGGCAGCGCTGGAGTAATGCTGAAATATTAGGCGGTGGACAGAAGCGGATCTAGAAAATTTTGGAGGGGGGGAGATGAAATTTTGAATCAGGTTGAATGTTAACTAAATACAAAGACGTTAGACCCAAAAAAGGCGTAAATAAACCCTTTGAAAAATGCTTTCATGTCTGCGGCGTATTCAGAAATTTTTCAGGGAGGGGGCGCCAAATTTCGAAATATTTTTAAGCGTATATTTTTTTTCCGGCAGAATTATTTTGAAGCATATTGAGAAAAAAAAAAGCTTTAGGGGGTTCGAGGGCATGCTCCCCCGAAAAATTTTTGAAATTTTACATACTGTAGTGGCCATTTTAGTACTTTTCAAACAATTTTCAGGCAAATTTTGTTTAATTTTTTTGCCCCGAGTTCTGAGTGTTTCACCAAATATGATGCATTTTGTTCGTACATTTTCGATTATGCGTGCTTAGGGCGTAAGACTAATTGTTATCGAAAAGATTCGAAATTATGGAAAAATTGTATTCATTAAAAGCATGTTTGAAAATAGCTGGTGGTGCGGATGCATCCCCACCACCCACCAGCATTGGGATGCATTCCTACCACCTGGTGGGGAGAAATGCAATCAGGAAGCGAAAATATTCACCATTATCTACAGCAGCTGCATCACAGAAGCGTGGTCATTAGTGATGCATTGTTTTATTATTTTGCGTAGGTTTCAGGTTACTTTCGGTCAACAAACCAACGTGACAGCTATTACCATGCAGGGAGTTCCTGGTAAAGGTTATCTTCGGTCGTTTCGACTTTCGTACAGCGAAGATGGCTTGTTCTGGACGTGGTACCTACCAAATAACCCACTGCCTCCAACCACAGCTGATCTAGAAGGATTAACAAAGGCAAAAAGACGAAAGAAAATCTTTTTGGACCCTGTGATTTCGACTCAGTATATCAGGGTGAACCCCCGAAAGTGGAAGCGTAGGATAGCCATGCGTGCAGAGTTTCACGGTTGTGCTCTCTATCCTGATATTGATTAATTCAACTTGATGTAACTGCGTCATCAGCAGTGTATACTAGGAAGCATAAATCTACTAGATTAATGATGTAAGATGTTCTGTCTAAAATGTTGTTTGTTTTTTTTTTTTTTTTCTTTTTGGTGTCATAGCCGAGCGCATGCTGTCATTGTTTTTTCTCTCTCTTCTTTTTTGCTTTTGCATGTTGTAACGGTTTTTCCGTTGTGTCATGTCTTCCTTTTCTTGAATCTCTTCTCTCTGACGCTGCCGCTTTTTTGTAGTATTTGCTATTTCAAGAATATGATGATGGTACTGTTGTACCAATGCTGTCGAAACGTCACGATTTAGGACGTTTTTAGGGGGGGAAGGCATTGTGCGATGCCCTCCCTCCCTTTTGACTTTGCATTTCAGTGAAAAAGATCAAAGGATGCTAAGTTACTGAAATACACCGGACTTTTAATGGCATTTGCAATTTATGGCCTTTTTAAAATTTCTCGCTACGCCACTCCGATGAAGAGAATAATATTGACAAAATATTTTTCATCTCATAAGCATCATCCGATCTGTTTCTCATAAGCATCATCCGGCGTTTGTCACGGTGCATGTATGTTCTGCAAATGACTACCAGGGCCGGCGTAAGGCTATTTGATGCCCTAGGCAAGCATTAATTTTGATGCCCCCTTGCATACATATTTACCTTTCATTAGTGAGCAACAAAAGCGACAATGTTTTGGCAAAGACATTTTGATGCCCCAAAAAGACTTTTTGACTGTGGCGTACGCAAGGGGGGGGGAGGTTCGGGGGTCAACCCTCTCCCACCTTGTCGATTAGAGATACAGTGAAAACTTTTTTTTTAATGATACGCCTTTTGTTCGCCCTTTCTTTGAGCTTGCAAAAATTTCCAACGTTTTGTCTGTTTCATCCAACTTTCTTATTTATTCTCGAGATACTTTGATTGTGATGTAACAGTAGCGGTAGATTAACTTTTGCGATGTGTCGCTTGAACGCATTTTTGTCATTTCTGTTGCTGTAAAGCAATAAATAAATAGGAGTTTTCTTTAATGGCATATACGCACATCGGGGGTAAAAAAACCCATCGACAATTTAAAAAAAAATAAAAACTTCTTTTTTTGAAACAATCCGCCTTTTTTCATGCAGAGTTTGCCGAAATTGCTGTCATGTTTTTCTATGTTATCCAACTTGCATATTAATCTCGAGAAACTTTCATTGTGATGCAATAATTCCGGTAGTCAAACTTTTCTGGTGGGTTGCGCTAGAACCAACGACTGACACAAAATGCAAGCCAGGACAAAGTCGACGGGTATTGTTAAAGCTGGAGTCGTGTTGGGATGTAATGAAGCGATTGTTTTCAACGGCTATCAAGGCTGGACAACACAACCAGTGCCGGATTAACCACGTAGCAAAAGTAGCATTTGCTACGGGCCCCGCGCTTTTCAAAATTATGATTCCAATTACAAAAAAATTAGACTACACTTTTGTAAAAATGTTTCGGCTAGGATTAGCTTATGAAATTTTTGCGGATTGTTAGCCTCACTTTTTCTTAGTTATTTTTAAATCATAAGCTTCCTCAAAACAAAACTACAGTATTACCGAGTCTGGCCGCAAACTGATTTTTGACCGCACATCGCGTTTTGCTATGCCAATGCTTGCGTTGTTCCTCCTTTGTTCTCAAATTTTCACAAAATTTGAGTTTCGTGTCTTGAAGAAATTGTTTTAGTAAAAAAACAAACAAGAGTTTTACAGCGAATTTAAGCCATCCACGCATCTTCAGGGAATTCCGATTAGAGCCCTTTTGGTATAAAACAATGAGACTAAAAATAAACTCAGGTTTGATTGCCCTCCGGCCGGGTCTCCAAAAACTAGGTCCCCGCAAAAATTATGCTACAGGTTCCGCACTAGCTTAATCCGGCCCTGAACACAACGTTCCAGCGCAGGAGGTATTCTTGGAAGAGAATGGTTGCAATGTAGGCGGATGTTCTGCTTGCGATGTCATAACTTTGAGTTAACCAAACCAGCCAGTTGGGGTTAACCAAAGACATCGCTATGGGCTCGGGAGGTTTTGGGTTCAATTTCTGGGCCGGTACCGGTCGTTAGCTTAGTGGTCAAGCGCACAGACTATCGGTGCGGAAGGTCTGGGGCTTGATTCCTGGGCCGGTCAAATCGACACAGTGTCGCCAACAGCTCGCCAATGCTGCGACGTTTCTGTGTTCCCCAGTCGCTAAGTCGCGGAGATGACCACTAGTGGCATATGCAAGGGTGGGGGCCGGGAGTCATCACCCTTTGACAATTGCAAAAAAAATTAATTCTTACTTAATTTTGAAACGAACCTACTTTTCTTCGTGCAGAGCTTGCCCAAATTGCTATCATGTTTTTTCTGTTCGGTCCAACTTTCTAATTTAATCTCGCAAAACTTTCATTACGATACGATCTATGCAATAATACTGGTCGTCCAACTTTTCTGATGTGTTTTGCTTGAACTGCATTTTTGTCATTGATGCTGCTGTGAAGCAGTAGGTAAGTAGGCCTAGGAGTTTCCTTAAATACGGTGTCTCAGCAGTAGCTATGGCTGCACACAATTTTTTTTTAATCAAATCAAATCTTCACTGTACTCGCTTCATTAAACTCGCTGCAGTAGCGAAGCATGGTAGCGAGTGGCGGGGTCCGACTCCGCGTCTTTGCGCTTGGCAACACAGGTTCGAAGAAATGTCGCAACAGCTGCGAACCCGCGTCTTAGCCCTTCGGCAACACAGGTCCAAAGAAACGTCGTAACGGTGGCTAGCCGTTGGCTACACTGTGTCTGATTTGACCGGCCTGGGAATTGAACCCCAAATCTTCCGCATCGATAGCGACATCTGTAACACTACACTATAACCGTTCGGTTTGATGAAAAATTATTATAAACGTTAAAAATCTAAACTGACACTGCCAGTGACGTCACATCGTGATGAGAGAGAGAGATTGGAAACACGCATCTATTTTTGATTGGAAAAAAGCATTTAATTTTGATTGGACAGACGCATTTATTTGTGATTGGAAAGACGCAACACAATGAAAAAAATATCAACAGTTTAATTTTTATATCAGGCAGTATCGTCCATCCTGTGAGAGGCTGCGAAATGACCTAAGTCCAATCCCAGGTGAAATTGGCACGGTCGTCGAGTCTGCAGCCTCTCAGTTTTCTTACAGCATAAGAAAACTATCATTCACGTAGCCTAAACAGTTGTAATTGTCGCAAGCAGAGGTAATATTACGTAGTATGTTACGTCATCACGATGTGACGTCACTGAACCCCCCCATTGAAATACCCTGCGTACGCCACTACTTTTTAATGCCCCTGAAGAGTGACGCGCTTCGCGGCTGCCTAGTTCTCCTATTGGACGCGCAGGCCTTGATGACTACGGTACTTGATTAGCAGACATGAATGCAAATGATATACAAGTAGTAGACCAATTTTTGATCACGCAGACGTGATAAATTATTGTTAGCTTACTTTTTTCACGCATGTTTGCACTGCTTAAACTATAGCACAAACGTTGTTATCACAATGTACTTGCCAACGGTATAGTTTTTTAAGCTACCAAAGTTTAAAGACGAAGTTTGTTTACACAATATAGCTTAGTCTTGTGTGTAAGTTCGTATGTGAATCACGATACAAGCTTTGAGAATAACCTCAAGCGAACTTGTTGTATTTCCTGCGACGCAAGACAGTAATGGTTGACCTAAGGACAGCTCTAGCGTATCTGCTTCAACCTTTCCATTTTGTGAAGACTCATTTGCTGCTAAGACATTGTTTGGCATTGGTAGTTTACAAAGAACGAGCAGTTGTTGGATTATTGCGTAACATATTTATGAAGAACAGCGCAAAGTTTTTTTGTTGGTATGTTTAACACAAAGAAAATTGTCTAACCAAGTACGAGACAAAGACAACTGAAAGTCTTTTTCCGCTTTTTTGCTAGTAAAAATAATTGTTGCTACGCCAACCACTGCTGGCAGTAGAAAAAAGGTAAGCACTAAAATAGACGAAGTTTTCTGGTCCGTAGGATAAGATTTGTCACGTGACTTGCACATGTTTTTCGGAAATTCAATCAACATGGGTGCAAATCCAGGGGGAATGAGGGCGATGGATCCCCCTAATGTATTTCATGGAAATGGAAAATTCCCCATACGAGCCAATTTTATCCCCCCAATATCGAAAAAAGATCAGTTTTGCTAAATCATCCCACCAATATCTTAAAATGGTCAATTTTGCTAAATCATACCCCCAATGCTCAACATAGATTTGCACCCCTGTCAATCTAGCGTGATTTTGGTTACTTTGTTTCAAATCTTATTCCACAGACCAGAAAACTTCGTCTGTTCTAGTGTCTACCGAGAAAAAAAACAGAAACAAGTGGCCAAATCAAAGTGTGTTAGATCTACCGACAAAAAGCATAGCCAGGTTCGAGAGAAGACCAGTTGTTAAGTTTTTGAATGAGATAGTTAGGTCAAGGTGGTACTTAAGTAAACACCTTCTGCTGTACCAGAGTAAACTTTAACCAAAATTTAGGAATGAAACTCTTAGCTAGGTGAGTACTGAGTAGTCTCAGTTGCTTGTTTTAACACTGCAACAACTTCTAAACAGAGCTGGGCACTCGGTACTTTAAAAGTAACGACGATATCGGTACCGATACTTTGCTAAAAAAGTACCGTCGGTACCAATAACGTTACATTTTTAAAAAGTAGCGACGATATCGTTACTCGGTACCGATTTTCGCTACTTTTCAAACGAATTTTTTTTTCTTAAAAATTAATTTTTGTTTTGGTTTACGTCTTGCAAAGCTACGAAACTAAAACCTATCAACCTTTTTGCCGCATCTGGTGCTAGTGTAAGATCTGAGTTGGAGTCGCGCGCGCATCTTGATGCAGTAAGCGAACACTTCGGTTATATCAACTAGGCGACAGCGGCGCGCTCACTAAAACAAGCTTTCTCATGTATGACAAAATGCATAATCCGTTGATCTTCTGCATTAGTTATGATGCTAAGTGTAAGGAGTATCATTATCAAAAACTCGCCCTGGAGAGCAGAAAAGTTTGTCGCACCTTTGTTTATCTGGCGACGTTGCTACATTCGAACAATACTAAGGACGTGAAAGAGCTTATGGCCCAAATACGAAAAAATGTTGCAAAGGTTCTTGCTGTGCGAACTTCATCGGGAGATTGTTTTCATTTTTAATGCCACTTTCAGTATAGAGGTAGGTGTATCAATAGAAGCATACTCAGAATTTTAGATGACTCAAAATCTATATTTTTCTCAGAATTTGCAGGTCTATAGTTTTGCTTTGATTCAATGACTCAGAAATAAATTTTTCCATATACAGTACAGTACTGTAGTCTAAGCCAGCGGTCTTCAACCTTTTTTACAAAATCGCCCCTTTTTGAAAAGTGTGGATCCAAAATGCCCCCACAAAGCATAGACGAGCAACAATTAAAAAATAAAGGTCTACACATTCGCAGTTCTACTATTTTTCCTCTGAAAATCGGTAAAGAGCAAAAAAAAGATCTGCGTGCGGCCCGCAGTTTGCCCAGTTCTGGCGTTAGGGAATTTTTTTATAATTTTTATAAAATTTTGTTATTTGCAACATGTTTGTAAAAGTTTTTGAATAATCATTAATATGTTGGTAATAATTCCGAATTTATATTTCTACAATTTCACCACCGTTTAGAAACATCTATTTAAAACCCGACAGTTTGTTTCACCTTATCTTATTCAAATAGAATAGATTCTGTGTGAATAAGATACCCCTGATGATTCCTCTTAGGTGAAACAGACTTTCGGGTTTTAAATAGATGTTATTAAACTGTGGTAAGTAAATTTGTACATTTGCTCTAACTCAGGCATGGGGGGAAGGGAACCTGCGGCCCGCTTAAGTTTTGAATGTGGCCCGCGTCAGAACTTTAAGTGTTGGCCTACAACACGTTGGTTGAGCAGAAACATCGTCTGGACAGCACAAAGCATTAACCTTTCCTAATAATTGATTCGCATTCAACTATTATTATTGTGACACAAAAACCGCGCATAACTCTCTGATTTTACGGTAAAAAAACAGCTCACCACGAATGTTTGATAAATTTGCGACGTAATATAGCGTAATTTCAAAGCGAAATTTAAAAACTACAAGTGAATGTGGCCCTCAAAAAATATTATGCAACCGATGAGGCCCGCTGTGCTTTTCTGGTTCCCCACCCCTGACTGAACTTAGTTATATAGCACTTTTTGAAACACTGATTTCCATTGTTATTGAATATTTTTATTCAGAAATCAATTATTGTGAACAATATTGGTAGTAGAATTCGTCTATAACGACAACTCTAGGGGATTTAAAAAAACTGCCGTTATACGTGAATTGACGTTATAGCCGAATTGCTCCGAAACGTTCATTGCCCCAAATTTAAAACTGCTTTTCTAGTTTCATTGCCTTGTAATCCTGTGAAGCGGTCGGCCGGTTGGCACAGTGGTAACGACATCGCTATCGGTGCAGGAGGTCCAGGGTTCGATTCCCTGGCCGATCAAACCGGACACAGTGTTGCAAAAGCTCGCCATCGCTGCAACGTTTCTTCTGTATTGCCCAAGCGCAAACCCGCGGAGATGGACCTCACAAACTCGTTACGCGCTTCGGCGTATTACGGCGAGTATAATAAGAATTTGATTTTTTTTTGCGCTTTTTTTCGGACTGACTGCGAATAGAACAACAGTAAGCTGAATCTGTGTGAATCTTGTTGTAAACCTCCTTGGAGTCAGACTTCCGTAGCAAGTTCTTCGATCTGGTGCCTACGTCAAAGACATAAGCGATGATAAAGCGATTTATCTGTCTCATTTTATGATTGCCGCAAAAGTGCCGTAAAGTCGTTTTGTCATCAGAAGACTAACTGTTTTGTCTCAGCGCGATACGTATTATCTGACAACTTTGCTGAAGCGAAATTAAGTCGCAAGACGGAGCGAAAATTGTGTAATTAAAAGTTTCAAATGCCAAAACGCCAAAAGGCGTCTTACGCACTGAATTAGCCTAGCACTATTTGATTTGCGCAAGATTTACGATAAAATAACAGGATATTCAAATGTTCATTGTTAAATCAAAAGATTTGCTTTTTTAATTTGGTCAATTTTATGAGTTTGAATGAATTTGCCATACTGGGTCACCAGAATCAAGCTATCAAGTATTTATTCAAAAACGTCCGAAAATTGCGTCAAACGTCATAAAAATGTTTCAAATTCAAAGCATTTATTCTGAAAACGCATACGGACTGGTAACAAACTTTTCACAGACCGGCAGGGGGCCACAGCCCGGTGGTTGCCGATCACTGATCTACAGCTACGTGGTTTTGCGGAACTTTTCGAAGATGTTTTTTGCGGAAAATTTTTCTTTTTTGCTCTCTTAAGTTTATTCAAAAAAAGTTACCGAAAGATCAAGCAAAACGGTCAAAAAAGTAACGACGGTACCAAAAACGGTACATTTTTTAAAAGTATCGACGGTACCGATAACGGTACTAAAAAGTACCCCGTTGTAGTGCCGATGTACTTTTGTACCGCGGTACTGCCCAACTCTGCTTCTAAATAAGGCTTAGCGTGATCATTTGTTCCTGCAAAGGTTAAGCTAAATCAATGTTTCTTTACCGGGGTTCGACCGAGCTGTCTCTGCTTTTCATTGGAAGTTATTCAATATCCTAACACTTTCAGGGTCGTACCCAGGGGGCTGCTGGCCACTTGATTTTGGGAGAAAACTTGGACGTCAGAAGACGTGATGACCTTTTTTTTGGTCTCCACCTGATTTTAAAAGGAAAATTTGACGTCGGGAGACGTGAAAACCTTTTTTTTGGCCTGATTTTGTGAGGAAAATTGGACGTCACGCTGTCCGTTTCTAGGGTTCGGTTGAGACAGCCACGAAATTGTTAGGGTCGACCGCTAGGCACGGGTTAAGAAACACTGAGCTAAACTTTTAACCAGGAAGTCGAACCGAACCCGAACCGGAGTTTTATAAACCGGTTTTACGCTATTTGTGTCGAACCTTAACCGAACCCGAACCGTATTTTTTAAAATCGCAAAGAGCGAACCGGAACTGAACCGAATAATGTGAGTACTTGCTAACCTTAACCGAACCCGAACCGATTGAAAAAGTGGCTCGCTCCGTGAGGTCACACGCGTCACTTTGAAGCTGGTTCGAATTCAAAATAATTGCCACTTATGCAAGTAATCTAGGCTATGCATGGTGAAGAAGTCTTTTACGTTTGACATACCCGGTCCCGTAGTGCACGAGTAGCAGACTAAACAAAGCACTTTAACACTAATTTAACGCTACCAGTAGATTGAATAGGCCGCCGGTGTCAGAGCATAGCAACAATTTAATTACCTCGAAATTGGCTTGGCAACAAGTATTTTATGCGTTATATTGGCCTGTCAATGCGAAGAAAAATTGCTTTATACGTTTCATTTTTTAAATTGTGTTACTAGAATTGTACCATCTTTTACTGCGAACCTGAACCGGAACTTTATAAACCGGTTTTGAAATAATTTTAAACCGAAGTTTGAAACCGCTGTTGAACCCAAACCGAACCTGGACCGGAAAAATTAAACGGTTCGAATCCCTGCTTTTAACCAATTTGATTTTGTAGACTGGTTGCAGAGGCGCGCCCAGGAATTTGAAAAGGGGGGTGGGGGGGCTCAATTAAACCCTACCACTCACAGAAAATCTCGATTTTGCTCCAGAGTCCAGCCCGATTGAAGCCCGACAATTTTTCAAAATCCAAACCTTAACCCCCCCGACACGAAAAGCCCGAGCCTGATTGACAACTCTGTTGCAGGGTCTCTCAACCTCGTTGAGCAGTTTTAAATAACTTTGATATTTGCGATTATCCCAGATGTTTCTAGGTGAATCTGGCATGAAGCTTTTCAAAACCTTATGGTTTCATCATTTTCTTCATCTATAATTCACAACGTCTTACAAAGATAAAATTTAAGCTTCTAGTTACTAGTTCTCAAAAAAGGTAAAACACAGCGCAAATTAGTCATGCAAAAGCAGTATCCATTTTAAACAGTAAAATAGAAAAAACATGACCTACTGCTGTTCCTACAGTTTGCGTTTTTCCGGCTTCGTGATCGGGCCTGGCTTTCGGTTCTGTAAACGGCAAGGTTTTTCGTATTACTGATGTTTGGTTCTTAATAAATCAAATGTTGAGTGGTTTTATGACGCTTTATATCTTCTAAGGTCCTTTAGCGCCAGGACTAAATTTTGTCAAGAGTTCACTGACGTATTTTTATTCTTTGTTTATGTCATCCTCCGCGCTACACTTAATTGCTGAGCGTTTAGCAAGTGTAACAGCAGATACCAGTCTTAAAGTCTTTGACTGAGAATAAAATCCAGCCTACCAGCTTCCAAGGCGAACGCTCTTAACCACTTGGCCATGCGCTGGTCAACAAGTGGTCGTGAAAAGAGTATGGTAAGAAGAATACGAATTGGCATGAAGCATGAGAGAGAGAAAAAAAATTAACATAGCATTGGCGAGTCCAAGGGGACTCAAGCACCCTTTACTTTTTAGTTATAATATTATACGTTAGTACACTGATCCTGCTATACAACCAGACGTACAAAATTAAAAAGCAAGCATTTTTTTATCCTTAGTAGTAGAAAAAATTCTGAGCTTACCCCTGATTAAGGTCATACAGAGTGCAAATCCAAATTGACGTAAGGTTGCTAAAGTTAATCATTGATTCGTTTACTGCTTTGACTAACACAAACTTTAAATAGAGCCAGAGAGATGATGTTTTATTGATGATTTAAACATCACATGAGTGATGCGGTATTGCATGTGCTGAAATTGGAAAGCTGTTGAACTTCGGCAATTATTGGGTTTGTCAAGGCAATTACGCATTTGAAACTCTCGCCAACCGTACGTTTTATGTTTCGTGTTATAGCTTGAGGCAAATATTGCCTTTGAATAGGCAACGCAGGTTTGGTCGGCAGAAAATAAAGTTCAGTTCCAATAACTAATCAGGCTTTATTTCCTTGTTCTACCTGTGTACCGCACATTTACACAATGTGCAGCATATTTAAAACCTCTATGCATTTATTACAAACCACAACCACAGTTGTTTACAAACGAGATAAATACAAACAAAAAATAAACGCAGAAAACAGAAAAATATTGGTATGGTACCTTATGAGCAGATCAGGATCAGAAGTTAGCAGTGTAAATGGCGCGCTAGAAAAGCAAGAAATTTTGTGTGTAGTATCAGGGAATAGCGCATTGCTTCGACTAATAATTTTTTGGTGCTGTTTAAGTGCAAGTTTTTTAGCATCATGTAGGGATGTCCATTTCAGAATATTGCATCCTGCGGAGCCGGTTCCGTTTTTAGGATTCGGCTTAGTGTGTAAAAAAAGTGCGCGTGATAAATCTTTTCAGACGTTGCGCATAAGCGCAAGTGCGCGCTCGGCCTCGTGTGTATGTGATCATGCGGTATTCGTCGAAGGCCGTAAAAAATTTGTCATAGACCATGAGAGTGGTATGCACCGCTTCGTAGGCGCACACAGGGGGCCACGGTGCCATGCACCCCCCTCCTTTGGCTCTGTAATAAGGTGCTAAAACCTAACTTTCAGTTTATAATATCTCAAACTAATCATAATTGCAGCACGGCCGTATCTAGAAAAATATTTCGGGGGGGGGGGGTTGATATGAATATTCTTAAATTTTTTACGAAATTGTTGTAGGCCTATGCTGTGTCACCGCTTTTCTGGCATAAGCATTACAATGCTTGTTAAGTTTTTTGTCGTAGTCACTAGTTCCGCTGTTTAGTGGCGCACCAAGGATTTGGCAAATTGACGCAAACCCGGGGGTGTGGGGGCGGAGCCCCGCGCCGCCAACATATTTTTTACGGTTTTCACATAAAAAACATTTATTTAAGCACACTTTTTATCAAAAAAGGACGTACCGCACCTGCAGTTAGTGCAGTCTTGAATAGACAATACAAAAACGCTTTAGTAGGCCTATCTAAAAGCCATGGTATGCCTAAAAGCAGAAGCTTGGCTAAAATAAATGGAAAGAGGATGCAACTTTATTAGCTTTGGTGCATTTGATTGAATGACGAGTAGGTGTGTTCTATAATCTACAACAACGACAGGGCCAGCGGGGTGCATGGTACCGTGGCTTGCATGTTGTTTGTGTACTGGGGCCGTATTGTTTTCATGTGTTTCCAAAATTTAAGTGGGGCATGCCTGCTGTTAACTCCATGACTATGTGCCCACTATGTCCGCTGTTGGCATTCACTGTGTGTATACTGTGTAATATATGCTTCGAAATTATAGTACCGTAATCCTTGCGCTGGCTATAAATTCATTAAAAATGAAACAAATGGTTGATTTTTTTGTTTGGTAGTAGTCGAGCGGTTGCGTAGTGAAAAAGAGTTGGACGCGGGCGGATTTTCTCGTACCGAACCCGACACCAACTGTCCGTACCCAACGAATGAATCAAAAGCCCGATTTCGGCCCGAAACAATGTCACCAAAACGCGGTGCTCTTTAGTTACGTCACTATTATACCATTATTGCAGAATAAAAAAATAATCCAAACGAGTAGCATAGGCCTACTTGCTACAGAATACAGATTCAGATAAAAAATGCAGCAGAAATAGCCTATTTTAAAAAAGATAAAAATATTTTGTGTAGACATGCTGAATATCAGTCCGAAAAAAGCCCAAAATAATTTGAAAACCACGGCCCGAACTCGAAAAGCCCGGCCCGAGTCCAACTCTGTGCTGAACTGATATCAAAATAATTCTAACGGCTATTTTATAAATTTAGGATTTGGGTAAGAATTCGAAAATCTGGATTCAAAAAAAGATTCGGAATTATTCTAGAATACACGCATAGGTGGCAGAACTGGGGGTCGCGGGGGACCCTAGCTTACGCATGTATTTCTACAATATTGCCTCTGCATGAATGCATTTGACACTTAATAGACCTACCATCGAAATAAACCAGAAAAAAGCTTAAATCCCAGAAAAGAGCTTAAATCCTCAGACGTCTTCTTTAAAATTTTGTTTGTGGGATTGGGGAACAAAAACTACAAGCAAGAACCGTGGGTCTGAAGCCCACATAAATTGGACATGTCACATGTGGACAGGCTAAATATGGATTGTAGGCATAGGGCCGGATTTACGGATAGGCTAAGCCGGCTGAAACCTAGGGCTTCGGAGAAAATGTGGGGCCTCATCACAAACAATAAAGACTTTTTTTTCTCTTCACCGATACTTTCAGTGGAAAACAGAACATCTGAGGACGTATGCTCATCCCTTTTTTTGCTCGTAACTATACCGATATTTTTAGTAAAAGCAGGACATTTGAGGACGTGAAAAACCTTTTTCTGCTCTTCCAATCGGTGTGATCAAATAGCCTAGGGCCTCTCATTGTCTAAATCCGGCCCTCAGGAGCGTATTCAAGGGCGGGCCATTGTGCAATCCCCTCCCCTTTTGACTCTGCCTTTTAATAAGAAGAACAATACGAATTTGATTGATTTCTTCATCTTTATCCTCCTATCATGAGAAAGCGGCGGAAGCGCTATGCGTTGGACGAATCCAGACTCGCTTAAGAGTTGCCTTTGTTTTCAAGTTTTCCAGTTGAATTTTCTTCTGATTTTTTTAATGGTGCCAATTAAGCGACTGAAATATGCCAGACTCTTTTGATGGTTTCTGTGGCTTATGGCCACGGGCGTATCCAGAGAGTTAGGATGAGGGATATGCATCCTCCCACCAGCCTTTTTCAAAAATGCTTTTGATGCATACAATTTTTCTATAATTTCGAACCTCTTCGATAGCTAGCCTATAAGCTTTACGCCTTAAGCACGCATAATTAGAATTTGCGAACAAAATGTATCATATTTGGCGAAGCACTCAGAATTAAGGTCAAAAAATTTAAACACATTTTGCCTGAAAATTATTTAAAAAGCACTGAAATAGCCAATACAGCAAGAAAATTTTTAAAAATTTGCCGGTGGAGCATGCCCCCAAACCCTCTAGAGCTTTTCTTGTTTCATAATCAGCTTCAAATTACAGTAGTTCTGCCGAAAAAAAGACGCTTGAAAAAAATGTAGAAATTATGCCCCCTCCTCCCTTTTAAAATTTCTCGCTACGCCACTGCCGCCCCTAGTTGTAGGTGAAGAAAATCTGGTCATTAGTTTTGGCCCCCCCCCCCCCCCTTCACTTTAGAAATGCTTCCGCCATCGCTGAATACACGTGATTATTCTGAAATGGGCATCCATAGCACCACGTCAGTTCAGAACAAAGATACAAAATTTCATTTAAGTAAATCGCATTGAAATAAAAGAGCTGCAATGAATTCACAAAAAATGCACGTAAAGGTCCATTTCTTTTTTATGTCTGAGGAAATTCCCGTGAAATGACAAATAATTATTTTACTCAAACAAGACGCTTTTCGTCAACATAAAGGAGCAAGGCCTATAGCCTCAGAAGATCCAATATTACTTTCTTCAGCAAATTGAACGTGAGTGTGACCCAGTTTGGAAAACCATAAAGCAAGCTTAACAAGAAGGTGTTGGTAAGTTTTCACGCAAACAGGTTTGCAGCGGCTAAGTCAAGCCGATATGCTTTTGTTTGCTTCCTGGGCTGTCAGACTGTTTACGTAACTTCCGATTGGTTACAGTTATATAAACAAACCGTATTTCGTGCCTTAAGTTTATTTGGTTGTCACAGCAATTAGCAATTTGTTTGCTGGCTGAACCTGCAGTTACTAAAAGTACGCCTATGGCAAAGAATTCCTACCATAAAACAAACTAGATTGAATGTGATCACGTGCAATTCCGCTTGACCAGTGTTTCTAAATCTGAGTTCATATTACCCCAAGGGGTTTTAAAATCAATTTCGTTCAAGGCTGCACCATGAAGTCGTATAATTTTGAATCCCGCTAATATTACCTCTAATCAGGTGTCAGTTGAGTACAGGGGTTTACTGGAATGCTAAAGCCTATTGAGACAAAAAAGGTATAGCCTGGAGATAGGCCTACTGCTGTAGGTACTGTACAGTATTTATGGATACTGGGTAGATGGTACTTGGTAAGCTATAAGACCATGGTCAAAAAACTGAAAGCAAATTTCAGCGGGTTGTGATTTTTGTGTTTACTATGATCTCTATAATGATGTTCTCAAACTTGTCATTGCCGAAGTCGAGGTATTATAAATAATATTTGTGAATATTTTACTCTATCGAACAAACTTTTATCGTGGTGGCGCATGCTGCCCCATTGATTCTCAAAATCCATGCTTCCCAAATCCCAAGGCTATCGGTAAAAACAATCTCAATCATAAAAGAAACGGATTCATCGAGAACAAAAGCCCATCATACTTGAGCTATACTCAGTTACCAAATACGTGAGGAACAGTTTAAAATACGCATCCATTGTAATGACACATCAACGAACAATAGTAGATTTTTTCCTACGCATTCCGTCGTCACGCTTGACGCAATTTGCGAAAAATGCATAGCAAAAAATTTTATTCATATATAATTATTTGACAGAATGGCATAGCTTAAAGTTATTTTTGCTGACAAATTACTTGAGAGGTTGAGTAGGCTACTGAGTAGTTAAATTTGCCGTAGTTGACGTTGGCCAGACTTCCAGTTCTAGAACCCGGTACATCAATGTTAAGTAGCTTGAGATAAGCAACTAGTGTCGTGAATAGTTACAGAATGTTGTCTGTACTTCCCGAAAAAGTGTAATGCAAGTGTGCAATCTATCAATTAACTGAATTTATGGAGACCTATTAATAGAAGCTAGATTATTTTGTTGAAATTATTCACGTCAGAAATAAATTTAATAGCCCTTTTGGGAATAGTCGATAGGAAGATTTGATGAGAACCGGCCGGTTAGCTCAGTTATAAAGACATTGCTATCGATGCGGGAGGTCTTGGGTTCAAATCCTGGGTCGCTTAAATCGGACACGAAACGCCAACGGCTCGCCACCGCTGAGATATTTCTTCGGAGGTGTGGTGCCCAGGCGCTAAGCCGCGGAGATGGACCTCGCCACTCGTGAGTCGTTACACGTTTCGGCGTTATAACGCGAGAATAATGAAGACTTGATTTTTGAGGCCTTTGTGTTTTCCGTTGTGTTGTTTTGCACTACAGGTAACGAAGTGGATGTATGATTTTTTTATACTCCATAGATCAAATAGAAACTATTATGGAGACTACTGCTTTGTCCCGTTTTTTTTTTTTTTTTGGATGGGTATATTCTTGTTTTTTTCAATTTTCAATCAAACAAAGATATCGATTCATGCAGAAAAAAATTATCTAAGAAGGTAACTAAGAAGTTAGGGATCCTTCATAAAAATTTATCAGAGACCCACCGCTTTTAAACATTTAAAAAACACTGCATGGAGCGATAGCATCTATACTTCACACTTTCCTGGATTGGAAGCAATGATGGTTTACAAGATGCCTAAAATGTCTCAAAACGAACAAAAAAACATAATGCATAAATGAAAAAAGTGGCAATTACGACCATGTTGAATAATTGTCTAACGTCATGCACTTTTCAACTTTAAAAATGCCTCGTCATTGTCGCTTGTTAATGTAACAGTGTCTAGAAACGATTGTTCATCTGTTGGTGTTACATGCAGTAGTGAGTCTTCAATAATAGTAAATGCGAAAGCCTTGCAAGTAGCAAGGAGAGATTATTTGACCATGATTGAACAAATACCGATGCAATTAGTTGAGATAATAAACACGCTATAGTTTTGAGAGGAGAGAGAGATCTTTCTAGAAAGAGTTGATTGACACTAGTGAACTAGATTAGGCTTGGAGTTTTGAGCTCTTTCTACCATTGCATCGGACGCAGGGCTGGATTAAAGAATGGTAAACTGGGCTATTCCCCCCCCCCCCGGGCCTCGCGCTTTGGGGTAGCCCGCGCATTTACTAATCTCTAGCTGCTAGATTGTGAAACGATATTAATTTCAGAATTTCAGCTCAAACTACAGCCAACGGACGTGATGACCTTTTTTTGCTGTTGACCCGATTTTGGGCGGAAAATTGGACATCTGCTGACGTGATAACAGATAACCTTTTTTTGGCTCTTCACCCGACTTTGGGCGAAAAATTGGATATCAACGTTAACTGCCCAGCAGGGCCCCGCGATCTCTTAATCCGCCTCTCATCGGACGATGAGCTTTTACCACTTTATTGCACAGTATACTAAACGATCTACTTAGAACTTTACCTCAAAAGTGTTTTGCCAGTCATTTTGGAGAGGCAAAGTCGGGTTGTTATGGCTTATGGTACAGCTGTCTTTTTTCTGAAACAGATCTGGCGACAGCAATAATTACTCAAAAGCGACTTTACACAACAAGCTAAATGTGCATGATGACGTTTTCACGTCCTGTATCGCTTCTGCTGGTCGGCTACGTAGCACAAAATATCATCATCGTTTTCAGTAGACAAACGGTTTAGGCATGATTACGTGCAAATGACCTCGTAATTTAAGTTTTTTTCTGAACGCTTGACAATTTTTTATTAGAAAGTTGTGTTGACTTAACTTCTTTTAAACAATCTTTTCAATTAAATTCCGTGAATGTAATATGTGGTTAATGACGTCGCGCAAATGCCATTAGCTTAATGTACTCAGGGGCGTATCCAGGGGGGGCGCCCCCCCGCAGACAAATGCACAAAACTTTCGTGGTGTAAAAGCGATATATAAAGAACAACCTGAGGGTGTGATGACCCCCCTTTTTTTGCTCTTCACTTGACTTTGGGCTGAAAACGGACGGCTTCAAATTGCGCCCCTCCCCTTTCAAATTCATAGGCACTCCCCTGATTATGCAGCATGGCCGACTTAGGGGAGCCAAGCGTTTATCAAGAGGGGCCAGAGTTTGAAATTAAGCACAAAAGCCGCTGTCTTCAAAAAAGTAAGCTTGTTAATTGGGGAAGCCAAGCATGTCGATTGGGGGGGAGGCTAAGCCCTCTGGCTACCCCTTGGCGCCGGCCATGTATTATGACCCGGCCCGCATAAACGTTAACCTCCCTTATATAGTTTAGAGCGGAATCAAAGTTGCAGATTATGCCTAAAAACTCTTCTCGTGTGCATTACATGCTAAAAAAATGTAAATAGCCTTCATTGTTTCTTTTCAGAGAATTTTTATTACCTTATTTAGATTCATCTGTCTAGTTAGTGTGCATGAGTGCAACACTGCCAACAAGAAATTCTCAGCGAGCTTGAACAAATCCTTTTCTGGAAGGTTGTGTGAAGAACATGGCTGTTACTTGCCGACAACTCTTTTATGGTTATTATTCCTGTCAATGGAGAAGAAGTGGTGATGCTTTTTCAACCTCCAGGACTTCCAAAACTGAAACTCTTTTCTTTGCGTTGTTTACAATTATTTTTCTGGCTGCAGTTATTTGGCTCTATTCCATTTCCATATTTGAAAATGATTCTAATGAAGTAAATTGGTTTTTCTTTCAACAATTTCACTCTTGGTTTAATTGGTTCCTTCTGTTCATAATTATCAGCGCAGTAATTTCAGCATATATCTTTCCTTTGTACATAGCAGGATTGTTCAACGCCCTTAGAAAATCAATCCATTTGTGTCACAAGATTTTCATTTTTGTTTGTTTATTCATCATTATAGCTGCTTTCGTTGCGATATCCATATTTTACCCCGAGTTTTGGCCTTTACTCTCATCCTCTCTTGAAGTCACTGCATTTTTTCTTCAACTCTTTGCTACAATCATTTGGACAATTTTTGTAATTTATGTTGGGTTGTGGATACAGCATGTAGAAAGTTTATTGGTAAGGAAATGCACATACGTTGCTTATTGGCTTGTATTTGTTTTCTTTTTGACTATCCCCATTTGGGCCCCATCACCTTGTGTTGGCTCCCACACTTTTACAAATCCTAAACCTTTGATCATTGGTCACAGAGGGGCCCCAACTTTAGCCCCAGAAAACACGATTTTGTCATATGAAAAAGCTATTTTTAATTGTAATGTAAGTGTGTTGGAGTCTGATGTACGGACTTCTTCGGACGGAGTTCAATTTTTACTCCATGATGATGATTTACGTCGTACTACAAATGTTGAAGAAGTTTTTCCTTTAAGACGAGATGACCCTGCCGAAACGTTTTCATGGAATGAACTTCAACAGCTCAACGCAGGGGAATGGTATCTTAATCAAGATCCGTTTCTAACTAACAGAGCTCTTTCAGAAGCAGATAAAGCAGTTATCCGTCAGCAAAAGATTCCCAAATTAGTTGACTATATTGACTTGGCTGCCCAAAATAATCGAAGTGTTATATTTGATCTTTTTCGTCCACCTCAAGAAAACAATTTCACTGAATCTTATGTCAACCTTACTTTGAATACGATTTTAAACTCATCTTTGCCTCAAGAGAATGTGATATGGATTAAAACTAGTGATAGCATTGATTTGGTTCGGCAATTTGCTCCTGGATTTCGAATTGCGTCTCCTGATCTTCCAAATGAAGATGCCCTTGCTTCTGGAATTGGAATTTTCAATTTGATATTTACTTCAGTTTTCAATGAAAATTTAGGATTATTTAATTATTCAGTTATAGCTTACACAATAAACAACAACTGGGCCTACACAAGAGCATGGTGCCAAGGAGTTTGGGCTGTCACCACTAACCAGTGTCTCAGATTCAAGAATACTAATCATCCATCTTGGAGGCTTACACAATCTCAATACCTCGCAATATGGATAACGATTGATATAGTGTGTGTAATTGCTGCTATTGCTATTATATACATATTATGTCGAAAACAGACTCACACACAAGCTTCTTTATCATCTCTTCAATCATCTTTCGATGATAATCTATCACATTTTACAAACACTCAACAGACGTTAATTTTATAAAATATTTTTATTTACTGTTACTGTGCAAAGTTATTGCTCTTTGTTTTTCGTTATACTCGTATGATACTTTGAAGCGTGTAACGTGTCAGCGGTGTTCATCCCCGTAACTTATCACATAGGCAACACAGCTACGAACGCATTAGGCTGCAGCCATTATGAGTCACTGGAAGAGCTATGCATGCAGTTTTATAATCTGTGTGCTACCGTTACCGGCCATTTGCTTACCACTGCAAGACTGAGAAGTCTTGCCTCATATCTGCTACAACGGTACAACTAGTGAACTTGTCAGTTTGTTTCCCAGCATCTTCTCTTTAATGGTGAGCGTCAAACATTAATTTGTGAGTGCCAATTGGCAATTTTTAAGCCTTGGATATGACCCGACAGAGAACCGTATACCAAGACCACTTTAGAAGCGGAGGCTGTAACCACTCGGCCATCTGGTTGGTTGCTGCTTTATCTTTGATCTAGCAATTTAGTTTTTGTAACAACAAGTTTATTGATGCCTGCATTCAATTAAAAGCAGTATTAAAAGACATGATACAGAAATTCGGCGGCTGAGTTGCTGGCACTGATCGATTATATGTCTCCAATCTGACAGTAGCGACTTAAAGAAGCACCATTGATTTCTGTTTTTGTGACAATTCAATTGACGACAGTTTTTACTGTTGTGGATCTTTTTGTTTTTTTCGTTGTTTGATCTAAAAACTGTTCTTAATTGCTTGACTGTTAGACTAGCATACTTTTAGTGTAATTTTCGTGCAAGATATTTTATACCGATCATTGATCACTTTTATTAAACTTGTTTGGTTTTACAAAAACTCTCGTGCTGGTGTGACTTTTTCGGTAGAGATCTCGCCTATGTAATGTTCGACGGAGCCTCTTATTTAACCGATGAGGATTGATTTGTGTTTTCATTATCGCGAGAAAGCGGCAAACGCTCTACAACGAACTCGCTAGCGAATTGCCGCCCACCTACCCAACATTGAAAGATAGGGAAAATTTTTTTAATAATTTAATTACCATTAGCATCGCAGGCAAACCAGCTGACTCCTATTTTACTTCGAAACTATATGTAAGCAGAGAAGCTGTTAATAACAAGTCTAACAGTTTTAAAGTCGCTCATCCATTTTACACGTCTTTTTATTTAAAGCATTTTTGCATTAAGCCGCTACAGGTTCCAGCTATGAACCCACGGTACCCACGCCTTCCGCTTGATGTAATACTTCCAACTTCAAGATATGAATCTTTACTGCGCTACAAAGAGTGTACGTTGAGACGGAACAAAAGACCAAAGTTGAGAAGTAAAAGAGCTTCCTTTAAATGCAAAGGTGAAATCTCTTTAAAAAAAAATTTAGGAGGTTCTGGAGACAAATTGCCTATAAATTTGGCAATGATCCTTGAAAATCACTTACTTTATTGCAGATGAACATACAAAGAGCTGTTAATGTAGGCTTTATAGAAGACTTACTAAATAAACGCTGAAAAAAAGATTCTTTGTCTGGTTTTGCGGTTTGACCGCTCATCAAGTAGACTCAGGTTCGAACCCATGACCTTGTGATTGAAAGTCAAGTTCTTTTCCCACTCGGCAACCTGGCTCACAGCGTGTTGAACGCAATGTTATTGTGTACTGTAGTTACTGTGCAATTTTATTGTTCATTGCTGATGTTTATACAGTAGTATTTGTTGGATAGTTTGCAGTAATCTCCTGATATTTTTTTGCAAAGTTAGTTACTTCCCGAGAATGTTTTTTCAGCCTCACTTTCTAAACTATTAACCTGCAGTAATTTGAAAGTAAAACATTGACGCACTTATGGCCACTGCAGCTTGTTAGCAACTTTTGACTATAGTTGAGAAAGAGATTCATTTTCCAGTAAAAAACATGCAGCCAAGACAATTGAAAACTTTTTTTTATTGCTTGACATAATTTTCAAGATGTTACTCATCCCATTGTCAAAAATGAAATGAGCAAGAGGACAATTGCAATATTCAAACAAAAAATGCATTTATTTACAACTGCTACATCAAAATAAACATGTTAGGATCATAACCAAAGTTAGATTCCATTCCCGGGTCGATCTAATCGGACACAGTGTCGCCCCCGCTGTGACTTTGCTTTGGAGCCATAATGCCCAGGCGCTAAGCCGCGGAGATGGACCGCGCCGCTCGTTGCACGCTTCGGCGTAATACCGTGGGTGTAGAGAAGATTTGATTTTTGATTTATTTGTTTATTCAGTCTTAATTGACCGGTAGGCGTAGCTTGCGACAAATTTAAGTTAGTTTAAAGTGACAAACCAAACACCTGTACCAGAAATAACATTACTCGACAAACAATACTTCAAAAATGTAAAAAAATCAGGTTAAAACGGAGCCACAGCGCCACTTGACGACAGTCTTGAGGGAGTCAAACCTTTGCTGTCTTGCAAAAACATTCGGCAAACATTTTTTAAAATCTGGTTTGAAATTATTGCGTTTTGACACAACTGGAAATGTTTATTGTTAGAGAGCAATTCATTTTTTAAGTGTTGAGGCTACTGCTGTTTGATGCTTTGAAAGCCTTAACAAGCTCTGCAATGGAAGTTATGGTACTCCAATATGGAGGATTGATATTTTTATTATTTATTAGCATGTTTATCCTATCACAAAAAAACGACCAACCGACCAGAGCGCTATAAAGAGCTTGCTTAGGAGTTGCTGGTCACCTGTCTACCCCTCAAAAAGATGGTAGTTCCGCTAATTGTCTTACCCAACGGCACAATCACGAACTTGCCGGCGTTATTCTCCACACGATCACATCGTCCCTTTAATGATGAGCGTCGAGCAGGGAGGCTTTGAATGCCAATTTTATAGTCATTGCTAACTCGACTCTACGGCTCCAGAAGCAGACGTTCACACCACTCGACCATCTGAGCTGTATATTACTTTCAAATATTTTTAAACATATATGGCATCATCCCAAGTGAAAAAAAAGTATAGGCCTATACTGAGTACGAATGCTGTCATAGCCTACGTTATTTTGTTAGCGGTATTTCTTGCTCTCGGAAAAAGTTGAAATAAGATGAATGTGTGTTAAGTCTTCTAGGGTTACCATAGGCCTACGTCCTCTTTTTGAAGGACATACCTATGTCCTACTTTTTAATGAAAGATCGTTTGTCCTCCAAGGACATTAAAAACTGCCCGTATGTCCTCTTTTTCGGCATTTTGAACAGTGAAAACATTTTTGATTTTCATTTGTTGGAGAAACACGAAAATTTTGTCAAGTTTTAGCTCAGGGCTGGGCGAACCACGGCCTGCGAACGTGAAGACTTGTTTTCGCTCTTCGCATGATTTTGGGTGGAAAATTGGACATCTGCGGACGTGAAGACCTTTCGTTTCTTTTTTTCTCTTCACTTGATTTTGGGTGGAAAATTGGACATCCGCCGACGTGATGACCTTTTTTTTGCTCTTCACTTGATTTTGGGAGGAAAATTGGACATCTGCGGACGTGATGACCTTTTTCACCTGTCCTCCTTTGGTGCAGGGAAATATGGTAACCGTAATTAAGTCAGCCTATCCAACTGGAGTAAATCTACATTTAAGTTGTTCATATCGCATTCTACTATTTATCACACTTAAAATTTATGAAGACGAAAAGTAGGCTAGAAGGCTACCAAAGATAGCCCCATTAACTACTGCGCCTTCGAATGATGTCTTGGAGTGGATCAAGCGATAATAGGTTAATTTGTTTTAAATAAGACCTTTATTGCATCATAATCCAAGCCAACAATAACATTGTTCTCTTTTACAAAAAACTCGTCATAAGAAATCCTTCTGTTGACTTCGCCGTACCAAAGAAGTACCGGTAGGCTATTTGCAGCAAAAGCTTGCTGATCATTCTAGGTTGAGGTGCGAGGTTGCTATGCTGCACTGACGAGACCTAATGAGGTTGGTAGAATCTAAAATCGGTAGGCTAATTATTTTATTGAAGCCTGCAGTTGCATGTAGGTAGCATTTCCTTTTTAGGCTTTGGATCGCATTCGCGGGACCTTGTAGTTAGGTTAGGCTTGTTGCAGATTAGTCAAGCAGGAAACCTTTAGTCATAAAAGTTGCTAGGCCTATAGCGATGGCTGGTTTTCTACAGGTGCCGGCTCAGTCGTAAGAAATAAGTATCAAGAAGATGGAACATCCGTTACCTTAATGTTAGTTAAAAACGTATTGGATTGCAGCAGCCGTCCTGTGCTGGAAACAGATACTGGTAGGCATGAGGCAGTGGAGGTAGGCTACTGAAATCTACAACTTATAAAAACAGATAGGGTTGCCGTACTTAATAACACTCAATGTAGTCCAATCTTCGCGTAGTAGTTGAAAACTCAGTTGGCAAGTAGAAATAGCATTTAGAAAAGAGGGCCTGTTGAGCCTAGGCTTTATCCTTATAGTCTACAAATTATGAATAGACCAGCCCATCAAAGGATGCAGTAGTCAGATTGGTATTCACTTCCCCCTTTGACGTTCAGCATAAAAAAACAGTTTGGAGAACAAGCCGACACGTTTTCTTGTTGTGCCGTTGGGAATGGTGCTTAATGGAATTCCCTCATCTTGTAGTAGTAGACACAGAGGCAGGTGGCTGGCCAAAATAAAAATAACTGAGGCCAAGTCCTAAACGATCTCGTTACACAACACACGTAGCTACCTCGCAAAAGGGAGAATAAATTTTCAGTGGTGTCGCAACGTTTACCCACTATAGTGGCGCGGTTTAACGAAAACATTTACCCCAAATAGAATGCGTGTACGGTACCTTGTGTGAGAGACAGACAGTTAGATCGAACTTAGTGAACTTTTTGAGTTGTTCTTTATACTGGAGGTTATCTTCATAATTTTTCTATACTTCGAAGATCAACTTAATTTCCGCAGCGCGTTTTAAGGCAAAAAGTTTGGTAATGCCGCCGATTAAATAGCTTTAAAAAGAGCTTGATTCCTCAAAATATTTTCTGAAAATTTGGTATATTTTTAGTAAATTACAGCCTATCATCTCTATCTGAGTTTTAATCTAACAATATACTAAAATTCTAAACAAATGCAGGTAAAAACAGGAGCGTATTTAGGGGGATATTGTGCCCCCCTCCCGCTTTGACTTGGCTTTTTAGTGAAAAAGAACAAATGGTGCCAAGTGACTGAAATATGCCGGGTTCTTGTGATGTTTTTTGCAGAATATGCCCCCCCCCCCCCTTTTAAAATTTCTCACTACGCCACTGGGTGAAGCCTATCAGCTAATGGGCTTACCTACACTTAGGGTTTCCTTTTTTCCCGGATTTTCAACTTCCCGGAAAACGGGAAATTTTCAAAAAAATTCTCGAGAATCCCGGGAAACTTCCGGGATCCCAAAAATTCCCTGGATTCCCGGGATTCGAGAGTTTCGCGGGAATTTTTCTCAAGCTTCATCATTTTGCCATTTTTTTGATTTTCTGCATTTCAGATCTAATTTTAAGCATTTTGTTATGTTGTTTTGATAAACTTATTTCGAGTTTTTCAATCTTTTTGACAAATTGAGGAAAAAATTTTGATCTCACAAGCATTTCGTGTTAAAAAATTTGCGAATTTGGAAAAGAATTTTTAGTAAGCAAAATAAAAAATTAGATTTGCACTAACGCATTTTTTATGTCGGAATGATGGATAAGCTACTAAAACTATTTTATTCGTATAGAATACATGGAGTTTGCTTTCAACTGTACGCTTTCTACAGCAGAAACATTTTTTTAAATTTTTGCAAATAAGCAATTTATTTTAGAGAAATATTATGTAGGTCGCTCCTTTGTAGAACAATTTATTGGCACAATTTAATGTAAGGATTTGGATATGAGACAATGGTCCGAAACCGGTATAACTGCATCATTTATGAGATGGGTCAATGGATGTTACTCGTGTCAACGGGACAACGACAGCCCTCCTCCCACCACAAAATCCCTCAAAATTGAAGCGTTTTTCTTTGGAATATTAATATTTGTTTTTGCCATTGCAGTAATTTGGATTTACTGCATTGCTATATTGGAAAATGAATCCAACGAAGTAAATTGGTTTTTATTTGGACAGTTTCACACGTGGATCAACTGGTTTGTTTTTTTCATATTTCTAAGCGTTCTGATTTCACTCTATCCAATCCTTTTATGCTTGGCGGGGTTATGCAGTGTTCTCCAAAAACCTATGCATGTATGTCACAAGGTTTTCGTCTCTATTGCGCTATTCATTGTTATTGTAGGATTAATTGTGATATGTGGTGTATTTCCAGGCCTTTCGTCTTACTTATTAATACCGATATCAAATTCCCTTGAAGTCACTGCATTTTTCTTGCAAATCTTTGGCTTAATTATTTGGACTGCTTTTGCATTTTATGTTAAATTTTGGCAACATCGAATAGAGAGTCCATTGGTAAAGAAATGTATCTATGCTGCGTATTGGTCATTCTTCATTTTTCTTTTAATTATTCCTAGTTGGTCGTCATCACCTTGTGTTGGTTCTTCTGCCTTTACAAACCCGAAACCTTTGCTTATAGGCCATAGGGGGGCTCCCATCCTGGCCCCAGAAAATACCGTTTTATCATTTGAAAAAGCCATTCGCGATTGCGATGTCAGCATTTTAGAGACAGATGTTAGAATTTCTTCCGACGGAGTTCCTTTTTTACTCCATGATTATGATCTAATCCGTACAACGAACGTTGAAGAAGTTTTTCCTTCTCGACAAAATGATAGACCGGAAACTTTTACCTGGAATGAACTTCAACAGCTGAACGCAGGCGAATGGTTTCTAAATCAAAATCCGTTTCTAACCAACGGAGCTCTTTCCGAAGCGGACAGGGCAGTAATTCGTCAACAAAAAATTCCAAAATTAGCTGACTATGCCGAATTAGCTGCTAAACACAACCGAAGTATTCTATTTGATCTTTTTAGACCTCCTGGTGGTCACAATTTCATCGGGTCATATATTGATAAGACATTAGAAGTGATTCTGAATTCGAGCTTGCCCCAAGAAAACGTAATTTGGCTTAGAAGTGGTGGAGTAGACATTGAATGGCTTAGGCAATATGCTCCAAACTTTCGAATCGCGTCCCATGATCCCCCAAACGAAGATGAAATTGCTTTAAATATTCAAACTTTCAATTTAATTTTTACTTCAGTTCTTGATTACAATTTAAGATCATATAACTATTCAGTTATAGCTTACACAATAAACAACAACTGGGCATTTACAAGAGCATGGTGCCAAGGAGTTTGGGCTGTCACCACTAACCAGTGTCTCAGATTCAAGAACACCAATCATCCATCTTGGAGGCTTACTCAGTCTCAATACCTTGCAATAGTGATAATTATTGATATACTGTGTGTAATTGCTGCTATTGCTATTTACGTATTACCATTACCAAAGCAGTCTCTCAAAACTTTACCTATTGAACTAAAGAAGCCCAACGACGATAATTCACATGTAACGCATGAGTTTTCCTCACCCATTTGACGTTCTTTGTGATGTTTCAGTAGCGTCGACACAATTTGGCTCTCATATTGTTTTTTATTTTCCCTAAGCTATCTAGTAACAAACCGTGAATCAAAGTTAAGTCTTTCCTTGTATTGTTTTATTATGAGGAAAAGTACTCCAACTTAACATATTAGGCTTAAGCAACATACGCAAGATTTTTCCTGTAAAAAAGCGACCAAATATAGTCTTACCGTTCAACAGAAAAGCATGTAATATGAAAACGTCAAACTAGCGTTAAAACCTGGTTTTATTTGCTGAAGCAATAAGAGCACAAGAGTATTTATAACTTTCAGTTGAATAAGATTGCTGGTGATTTGTTGCTACGTGCTTTGAAAAATAGCATAAATGGTGGTCACAAACGTTTTCAACAGTATGTGATATTTTCTAATCTCAAGATGTTGCGAATTTAGAATGGATAGGAACCACTGTATTACTCGAAATTGAATAAATGTATGCGATGTTGTGCAAAAGCTTGATTGTATGCAAAGGTTCTGAATCAAATTTTTACTTTTTGCAGTGTTATGTGATCAATACAATGTGAAAATTTACAAGTGCTTACTGGTTTGCTGGCACTTAGTCCGTTTTTGTAGTCTGAGACAAAAGATACAGCGTAGGCCTAGATTAAAGGCTGATACTTTTTGCAGTTTTTGTATGGGTTTTTACCGTTTTCACGGCGTTCATATTGCTTCAAAACATAGATTTTATGTTCTTATTTTGCTAACGATGCTGCAGTATTATGCATATTTATGACTGTTGAACCTTTTTTGCATTTTTCTCCGGAAAATTCTTTGCCTGAAGTTACACATTGTCTTTTTGAAGTAATATTAATACTGAGGTGGCGCTATGGAGATATTCTAGAGATACTGTAAAAAGGGTAGACACTAGAATAAACGAAGTTTTCTGGTCTGTGGAATAAGATTTGAAACAAAGTAACCAAAATCACTCTTGATTGACAGGGGTGCAAAGCTATGTTGAGCATTGGGGGAATGATTTAGCAAAATTGACCATTTTTGGATATTGGGGGGGATCATTTAGCAAAATTGATCATTTTTCGGGATTGGGGGGAGGATTGGCTCGTATGGGGAATTTTCCACTTCCATGAAATATATTGGGGGGGGATGCTGCCAGATTATTGGGGGGATACATTCCCCCTGGATTTGCACCCATGTTGATTGAATTTCCGAAAAACATTGGCAAGTCACGTGACAAATCTTATTCTACGGACCAGAAAACTTCGTCTATTCTAGTGCCTACCTGTAAAAGGCATGATGTGAACTAGTAGAAAATAAGTTGTAACGTGTTGAATAACCGATTTTTTTTCTTAGTTGGTAATGAAATGAATGTATGGTTGTTAGATTAAAGCCGTGTTATAATTTTGGAAATGGCCAGATTTACATAGGCAGACTACGTTCAAAACTCTATGAAAAATATTCCTTTGTTTTTGTGTACGTTGTGTTGTTTACTAAGCCTATTATAAAAAGTTGACGCTGATATTGTTCTATGAAGCAGTATTACGTTTAAGTAAATTCTTTATCTTTTTATAGAGCTGCTTATTTTGCAATGGACACAAAAAGTCTCGTTAGCCGCTCTCCATCAAAATGGGGCAATTTTCCTCGATGCAAAGTTTTCCCGCATAAGCTTAATGTTTATCGTGTGTTTTAGTACCGTACCTCGCTACACGTTCAACATGTCTACATACCGGTATTCCTATTTAGTAAAACCCTGTGTAAGCGATGAACAAATTAGTGTTCGACTGTACTAGAAAAAAGAATTTTAGTGCATTTTAGACTGTTGTTTAGGCAATAAGGCATGTTCGTGCCCTCAGTTTATCTCAGGCAAACACTCTAGGCTTGTGCTGAGCTTAGCTCACACAAAAATTTAAAATGTAAAGTTACAAAATGGATGCATTTAGCCGAGGTTCCTCTTATCGAAATCTACCTCCTACAATCAAATTCAATTAGTTAGGCCTCCCAGCGATTTCTCCAGAGTTGGACCATTTACTAACGCTCATTAATTTGGGTTACCATTAGTGCATAAAAATTTATAAATTTTTGCCTGCAGAGTGTATGCTTCGTTTGCAGTTAACAATCTGTTACTGAAAAAATGAAAGGCCCTCTAAGTACTTTCGGCAAATCATCCTTGTACGTTGGTCTAGAACAGGGGTTCTTAACCTTTTTTGTCTCGTTTACCCCTTGCCGAAAGAAAAAAGTATAATTTACCCCCAGTGTACTGCTACTGCCTTTTCAGTACTAAAAATTAAAGTTTTTTTAGTCTTTAATTCAGAAAATTTACCCACGGTTAAGAACCCCTGGTCTAGAATCGCTCTGTTTCCTACCGCACATCAACTACTGATTTGAATTATTTTACCAGCCAATGCAAGCCACCCCAAAGCTCTGCGAAACAGTCGTACGCCGTACACGATATTCTTAAGTGATTTTTTTTGAAAAGTAATTTTTTCAGGAAGTAATAATGCCGCCGACGATTTTCAATGCACTGCTATTATGGAAATATCCGTTTTCACGCGTATAGGGTTAATCGAATATACTGGTTGCGATTTGTTTATACCTACTCTAGCATGATAAACTTTTTTTGACCTGGTAAGTCCATAGTGTTTTCAGACATTTGAGTGGTACTAAAGCACCACATAAGTGTTTAGTGTCTTCTCTGCATTACCGATAAATATTAGAGTTCCCTCAACGTAGAAATTCCAAGAAGTTTGTCTTCGAATGATATCAGAGCTCTTAGTCAGTTTGGAACGCTAAATAACTCGAGTTGCATTAGAATAATTTTTCATTGTATTTGTAAAAAGAAATGTCACTTAAGAATGCATTGCACGTATAGCGTTACGTAGCAATTAATAATAAACAAAATACGACACAGTGATAAGAAAAAAGTAAAAAAAAAAAACGAGAACAGTAGACCCAAAATGCTATGGCATATAAGTTCTTCATTGCGAGTTTTTGGAAATCAAAATTTTTTTTGGTGATCACTAAGCAACAGCACTGCTTTCTCGGGTAGTGGCACGTCGGGTAAATTTGCTGAAGAAACTGGAGGAACCTTTTTCGAGAACGGGATTGGTTTCTTGCGCTAATCTAGCTCGGTATCGGTATGTTGGAGCACGGACAGTAGAATCTGCAATGAAAATAAATCATGAAACTTTTGTCTCCAGCAAAAAAATGAAATTGATGTGGAGTTATTCAGAGTTATTATGCTGACACTGGAGTGAAAACCTCTCTTAGAATTAAAACTATTGAAAGCCGAACGCGTAGTTCCTAGTCTAGTGGTTGCCTACACATCAATTCAACAGTGTTTGTGTGTTAGCCATAATGCCATCAAGTACCGAATGATATATTTACCAAGATTAAGCCCCAAAGTAAATGCATATTCAAAGAATTACACAAAAAATTAGAAACAAAGCACCTACCTTTCGGTTTTCGAGGAAGGACAGAACTTGCTTTCAATAAATCTTTGGCTAATTCGTCGCGGTAGTTAAAATCATATTCACGGTGAGATAAAGCTCTGCAAGAAAAACCTTCATAAGTATGTTGTAACAGCCTAAACTTGCTACGACAAGCTTTAGCAACAAACTTTAAACCACACTTATGAGAGGCAAAAGTTAAACTAAGCGTAGTTTAATTCTACATAAAAAGTGTAACTTACATTTCCCGTTCTCTAGGAAAAACTCTCATCCATCTTTCAAAGTCCTCTTCATTCTTACAAAGCATGATCATCGAGTCGCCAGATTTTCTATCAGTTAATTTCCAACCACATTGCATGCTGCCGCTGCCAGTGGAGGACCAGTCGCCCGACAAATTGGCAGACGACCGAGGGGAATATCCCTCCATTGACGTCATGACGTAGCGGTCCAAATCTACTCGTGATTTGTAGTAGAGCAAGTCTTTTCGTAAAAGATCCTGTAAAAAACAAACCATTAATGATTGAGTTTTAACAAAAAAATTAAGAGAAACGACCATTTTAAAAAGCATATTTTCGATTTAATTTCATATTTTGAAAAGTTTTATTAAATCAATTTGATAATGAAACAATATTTTGCATACCTTCTTGCAAATAATCAGTTGGTGGTCAAAGAGAAAAACCATTCTTGGTTTTGGTTTAGATCTTGATTGCTTAGAGGAAAAAACTTCTCCAGAATGGACCAACTCGTTGCTTCGAACAAGCACATCTTCACCCTTTGAAAGAAAAATTATATTATGACATTGCAAAATTAGTAAGTTGGCCAGAAACAATTAAGAAATTTGTTTCTAATCAAGTAAGAAATCCTAAAGGGCGTAGTAAATTTGCAATTTGAATTTAGTCGGAACTACACATAAATGCTTTTTTACATGTTATTTATTCATCAATTACCTGCCAGTTCATGACGGATGACTGCCACATTGATATTTTCTTGATGTTTTCCATCATTCTTTTTCTCTCGTTAATCATCCGTGCAACATCTTTCATAGCCACAAGAGCAGCTTGAACTGGTTCATAATCCGGATGATCAGGGCTTGTATACTTCAAAAGTTCGGCGAGCTACAAAAAAAAATCAGGTTTAATACAGAAAAATTAAATTTAGAAAAAGAGATTACGGTCATTAGCTTCAAAATTAGACACAAAATCTTAACTTTCATTTACCTGAAGAGGGTATTTGCAGATTTTTTGCACCGGTGTTAGTAAGAAACCGTCCAAAGATATGTCAATCATTCGTTGTCGGAGGCGGCAAGTTTCAAAAAATTGCATGTATTTTTTGACAGTGAAAAGTTGTGATAGTAAAGCCAAAGCTTGCGTGTGATTGTTGCAGTATTCTGAGTAAATTCTGAATCCAGATTTCTGCAAAAAAACACGTTTAACACGAATATTCCAAACTGCGTCACACAATACACTGCTCGAACACAAATAACACGTTTTACTTACATGTTTTAAAAAGATATTTCCTAATTCTGTCGATTGGATGGAGGACCTATTGACTGCTGCATCCAGTTCAACTGCAAATTTTCTTTGAAATTCATAAATTTCGGCGATATTTCCAAAAATCAGCGACACTTGTTCATCAGTGAACATGTCTTTGCGGTTGCGGCAACGACTTAAATAACCCTGCAAGATAAAAACGGTTAAATAACGGCTCAGAACAACGGAAAAATAACTTGTTTGCAACTGTACCCACCTGAATTACGTCTTTAAGATGTCCGACAAAACTTTTTTCGGAGTTAACAATTTCATTAATGACATTTTTTCTAATTTGTTCTCGATGTAAGGAAGACTTTCTCATTGTGTTTGTTGGGGCACTGATGATGATTTCTGGATGTTTTACAGAGTTTTTTGAATCACGAGGAGCAGGAGGAACAGCAACTCCTTTGAATGGTCTTCCGCAGTTACTGCAGTGAATGGAAGATGTGGATTTTCTCTTTCCACATGGACAAGTGTCTTCGTGATCATCATCAAATGTAGTGACTCGGGAGCACTCGCAAGAGTTCTCTTCATGAGCACAATCTTCATCATCATTGTCGGAGCCTCCTCGATGTTGATTCACCAAAATCTAGACCAAAAAGTTATTTAAAAACCATGCAATATCGTACCGTAAAATAACACGCATCCAAAAATCAGATTGCTTCATCTTTCAAAATGATTGGTTTCTGACGTGTTATAAAACATCATTTACGCATGAATAATTTACAGGTTTACAAACTGTGACCTACTTGAAAATGACGCCTTTAACATCATAACAAAACCACCATCTCAACGCCAGCCTGTTTTAAGCACAAACTCTTAACAACCTACTAAACAAGGTGACGAGAAGGCATTTTCAGGTACTGATCTTGCTCAGCAATTAAATGTCTAAGTTAAGGTATGAAACCCCCGATAGTCCCGGCGTGATCATGAATCAACTGGAAGAAGCAAAGATCGTGCTCTGCATTCCATTCATTTTTTTATTGAGTCAATAAACTACTGTACGTCATGTAGACGTCGAGGAAACAGTATTCCTACGTCGGCTTGTTCCACTTGGAACAGTCATGTCAGGTTGGGTAGACTGTTGAAGTTTTTTGTCTACAGTCGTGGAATGCGACTACTCTCCCAACGGTTCCTCATCAAAAATTTGCGATGAACTGTCTCCAAAACTTACTCGAACAAAAGAGGCGGGAAACCATCCTTCTTTTGAATCCAACTCTCCCCACCACCAATCAGCGTTCGTCATATCGATGACGCGGATGACGTCACCAGCTTTAAAACCAAGTTCGTCGTCATCCATTGTGACGTGGTCCCACAGCGCTTCAACAAACAAACCATCCTCGTTTGGGAAGTCACCGTTACTAAGCTGAAATAGAAATGAAATTTATGTTTTGTTCGAGCATGTCACGCGTGTTCATTCGGACTTCTCAATAAATCATTTTTCTGAGTAAAAACAGATTCGCTACTGCATTCATAACGTTTAGCAATTAAAGAGAAAAAATATCGAGCTTAAAAACGAGCAATGACAAACAAATCATTTCGTGATTGATTCGTTCTTTTCCAATAAATGTGTATGAGAGTAAATTTCGGAGGCTCAATAAGCATAATTATATCTCAAAAACGTGCTATGCGTTGGTGTATGTCACGTGATATGGACGCAAGGATTGCAATATACTTCAGCTCACGCAGCAGTTGTTAAAATTTTCACTCCAATGGCAAAAATCACTTGATTTTTATTCATGTGGAAAAGTTCTGAAATTAGAATTCCAGAAAACAAGCCCACTAACATTTCAAAAAATCGTATGCAATTGCAAAACCAAGTACTTAATGACAATTTTAGCGCATTGAGCCAATACCATTGACGCTTATAGCACGCAATGCAAATCACAGTGCAAAACATACAGCTCTGAAATTCCAAAATAAAGACTTACCCGTGATGAATTAACGCGTGTAAAAACATCTTCATCCAAATCTGGGCGCAAACGATTACTCCTTCGTGACATTGAACCGTACCCGCTCTCATTTGATATACCTACACACAAAAACATGGTTAAGCATGCGGTTATATCTACTTTTGAAATTTAATTCTGATAGAGATTAAGTAATGTGACAGAAATATGAATGTTTATTGACCAGACTCACACTTTCTCATGCTGGTACCACCGAGCTGTACAGAATAATGTTTTAACTCAGATTTTGCGATGCTAGATGAGCTTGCAACAGCATGAACAGTTGCAGAACTTTCAGTTTCATTATCACACCATGCCACAGTTTTTTCAGGGTCTAGTAAAAACTTTCTTTCCAAATCAAAATCTTGGTCACCACTTGAAGACGCTTTTGGACATTTAAGAGTGAGAAATCCCACGGATTTTTTCCCGCTTTCATGGTTTTGCCGCTGAGAATCTTTACTGCAGTTTTTCAAATGCGACTTGCTTAAAGATTTTTGGAAGTTCGACGAAACGGCTTGTTTATGGAGACTGACATAATCAGTAAAACTCCGGTTGTTTAGCAGTTCTCCGCTGGAGTTATAGCGACTTTGGAAGAAGCGCCCAAACTTTATTTTTGGATTCCACAAATTAAATTTAGATGTCTTGACTTTGGGTTGAGCATCATCCTTGTTTGTGAGCTTACATAAACTTAAATCAACTAACGAGCCATCTTTGGCACGCGATGACATAATTATAGAAGGCAAAAGGCTTGCTAAACCCATACGATACAACTAAGTTTAAACGCTTTTTCAGCGTTTACAAACTAATCTTTTCTTCCAACCCTCACTTCTAAACACAATTTATTTCTTTAACTATCACTATAACCTTAACTGAAAAGCCTTCTAAAACCTATAGTTTGCGGACTACTGACTTTTATTTATCATTTCACACAAATAACAGTGCTGAATCAAATGCAGCCTCCAACTGACCATCAAATGCGAATTTGCTAGTGGAAAATCTCTATGTAGACTACAGCTGTTGGTGCGATTTGCTTTAAAACAAAGGCAGAATCAAACAAAGCAATTTTACCACCAAGCAAGTAATTTTGAAGCCAACTAGAGCAGCGCTCATAAGACTTCATTACAGCTTCAAACAATGAATTTTAATGAGATGCAATCTCAAGCTCTAAGCTCATTAAACCAGTGCATAAAAGTCGAAGACAGAAGCAACAGACTATCCAATTTAACACTAAATGCTACAGCAAGTAGCCTTCTCTTCGCACTAATATCGCAGGTGGCAAAATCAATAAAATCTGGATTAAAAGAGATGTTTTGCGTTTCGTCTGTTCTATGCTGTTCCACAGAGCGGTACAGACGCTGTTTCTGGCAATTAGCCTTCATCAGCGCTTTTAACCTGTTTTAATTAGAAATACACAATATCAAACCTACTTTCAAGAGTGTCAGTGCTGTTAGGCGATCCAATGCTTTCTTTGGTAATTCTCTTGTTCTGTTTGGGAGCTTTTCGAGCGCTCTTAGCGCGTCGTAAGCGTTTCATACTAAGGCGTTTAAAACTTGATCTTGAATTAAACTTTTCCGAACGATCGGTTTCAATGTCATCGGACATACGATCTGATCTGAGATTGGGAAGGCTTTGTACAGGCCGATCCTTGTTATGCCTACGCACTTTTGTGCTGGCTCGTTTGAAGAAAAATTTTGGCATTTTACGTGTATCAGCAATCACAACAACTGTTACAATTTATGAATAATACAAAATCTATAAAAAACATATAATAATTTTTGATCCAATTGATTGTAAATTATCAGCATTTTTATATTGTTGACTTTGAAAACTTTGCTGCTACAACTCCACACCTTAAAAGTTGCGAATTAACAACTCACTTAATGGTTTTCTACACTAGTTCGACCTCTTGCGTCCACCGACACTAAACACACTCTGGTACTCTAACTAGCAATCCTGCCGTTTTGTTACTGGAAAATCGGGAAAGTACCGTGCTTTTTTTAGCCGCTTTCATGCGACAGGCTATGTTCTTATGGCAACGCCGCTATGCGTTAAAAATGACGCACAAATTAATAATTTAATTTAAACTTTGAGTAACGTAACGGGATTTCGACACATAAGTTACTCAAGAGAATACATCTTTAATAACAATTGGAGACTTCAATAAATCAAGTTATTACGATTGAATATCTCTGTACGCGCATTCGTGTAATGCCAACTTGCGCTGATTACGCATTCCAATAAAAGTGTGCGTAAAATACAACAAAGCCTTTCAAAAATTCAGCAAAAACTGTACTTAAAAACTGCCAGAAGTGCTGTGTAATATAGAAAACCAATCAAGTCACATGCTCTGCTCACCAACTGCGTTATACAACGCACTTTGAAACGTAATTCTACTCTTATGCAATATTTTGTCACACTTGCACAGCTTTTGGGCTACGAACTCTTAGCTTAGAAAAAAGCAGCCAAGTCACCCAATTAACAGCAACTTTTTTTAAAAACAACGTACTTTACCACAACAACTTCTCCGGACGAGCAAATATACCATGATTGGGCTACCCGCGGCTGCTGCATTATTTCGTAACACTATTTATTTCGTAATAATATTTCGTGGCAATATTTCGTAACAACGCATAATTTATGCTTACAAATTATGCGGCAATACCTTGGAAAAACCATACTACGGACAAATTGATAACACTGTAACTTCACGTATTCATGAACAAAACACTCCCGTGTACTTCATAACACCACGAAGACATGCATTATATTACGTTCTTGCTTTAACCTACTGTAGACTCAAATCAAGTTTTTTGAACAATAAGCTAATAAAAACCAGTCACAAAAAAGAACGTTTCCCGGCACTTGAACAGTTTAAGATGCAGCAGCTAATTATCAAGAGTGTTTTTTTAACATTCCAGTTTTAAACAGCACGCTTCATGGGATTGAGTGCTCAGTCAGACAATGTGGATTAATTATTCAGACTTTAGCACGACTTCGCTGATAAGTGAACCCATCTTCCTAAATCCAAAAGCTTTATGAACTTAATAATTATTAAATAAAGCGCAAGTTACTGACGAAAAACTAATAAAATTTCGATGCATTAGTTATAATATGAGCTTAATGGGAATGTAACTCCAAACACACGAGTTCAGCTAGTTAGTAATCACACTTTGAAATTGGCAAACCGGCTTCCGTGCTTGATGGACTTTGAAATTGGCAAACCGGAAACCGGTATCACAATTACCAAGTAATAATAATAATTATAATACATTAGCATAGCGCTCTTTCGTGATGGAAATTCAGGTCAAAAAGCGCTCAACTAAACAGCAAAAACCGTGACAGTACGAAACAGTGCCAAAGTAAACCCATAACGAAGGCAAACGAAAAAAATGGCATGGAAATTGGAAAAGTTAATTCATTCAAATAAAAATTAATAGTGTTGGCGTTGGAAGACTTTAGCACAGTTGTGAAACGTCGTGAAAACCTATTAACTCATTTTTGTACAAGGAAGCTATAATTGTCGGCTAGAGGTTTCATGCTCATACACGGCAGGACCACATGGAAAATTTTATCCCTATTTTTCAAACATTATTCTTGTTGTAAAAACCAATAACTCAAAAGCAAACTGAACATTATAGCCTAAAAATGACATGATAAAGTACTAGAGCAGTGGTTCTCAATCTTTCGTGGTTTGGGGCACTCTTCTAGAGGTTCTCAACACTAGTGGACCCTGCTCAACAATAGAATTTTTCTGTCGGCATTTCATTCGTAAGGCTACAGCCGTCCGCTGGTGACAAGCGGTTATTAATCGTTAACAGATTAATGAATTTTGCATTTGAGGCCCCTGGCTAATGTCTTGTGGCCCCTAGGAGAGCCAATGGCTCTCGACTGGGCACTACTGTACTAGAGGGTCGACAAACTTAAACAAATGTAAATGGTCAGAATGCAGCTGAACTGATTTAGATTTGACTATCGTAACATTTATCGTCACACGCAAACAGATAAGTTTACGTTTTTGCTAAAGCAACTAAGCATTTCTCATAGACCTATCTACACTGAAAAAGCTATATATTTTGCATTGCTGTCACAAACGGTGCTTTATTTAATTTGTTATTTATATATCTGTTGTTTAATTACCTGTGTGAGTCAGATTTACGCAGTTTATAGTCCAAATATATTTCAAATTATTACCGCATGCTTAAAATCAATATTAAATACTAAATAGTCATAACTACTGAAAAAATTCCGCATTTTTTTGTTGTAATTTTTAAACTAAAACATGACTTAACATTTCGTGTGCTTACAGATTGTAATGTATTATTAATATGGAGCTAAGCAAATAAATTTGCTGGTCATGTTATGAATAAATTCAGCAGAGCAGTGCTTATGAAACTTAACAAACTTTATCGTTTCTTAGAAGATAACATCTTTCACGCAACAGCAAAAGTCGGGGGTTTTGATTTATTTTAATATTTTAAATATCATCAAACTCACGCATTTGCGTCAGTGCGTCACTTAAATTAGACGCAAAATTCCTAAATTGGAATCGCAGCTACCCCAACAAGAAATGCACAACAGTCATATCACTAAAATCATTTTATGGCATTACCAATTTTTTCGGCGACACTTTGTTGAAGTGACCCACCTTGCCATCAATGGCCAAGTGGTAACAGCGTCCGCCTTTCAAGCTATAGACTCCGGTTTGATTCCGAGTCGGGTCAAACCAATGACATGAAAATTGGTATTCACAGCTTCCCTGTTTGACGTTCAGCATGAAAGGGCAAGTGTGGGGAACAAGCTGGCAAGTTTACTTGTTGTACCGCTGGGAAAGACACTTAACTGGATTTCCCCATCTTGGTGTGGTAGACAGGTGGCCGGCAACTCTAAGCGAGCTCGTTGTAGCGCTTTGATCGCTTTCTCGGAAGAGGAGGATAATTATGCGACTGAATACAGATAATTAATCACCACCAGAAGGCTTTAATTCACAACTTACATCAGCAGAGTCTACACACGCTTGAGGTTAAAAAGTGTTTATATACAGACTACAGCTTCATACAAAAACACAACGTATTCCAGTCTACATATTCTCAGTGTAGGCCACGGTAATCTTAAACGCTGTATTATTAAATGCAACGTAAACTATGACATCACCAGGTCAAAGCTGCAAACGGGTTGACTAGTTTATGCCGTAACTCGAACGGATTTGAAGCCCTAAAAAGCCCGAAAGCTGAATTTAGTCGAAAACATCTGTACAGGTCTATGTTAAATTCTTGATTCGTCAAATAAACTTTGAGGTTCGGGCAACCAAATACATTCGAACAAAGTCAAAACAGCTCGCTTTTCGCAGCTGCAAAGAAAGAAAATCGCTAATCTTCCGCGCTGGGCTTGAATGAAGCCCAATATTTTCAACTTTGCGCTGGATAGCAATAGCATTTGAGAAACTGTCCTTTCATGATTTAAAACACAGCTCCAATGACACGCCCAACTGGGTCACATGGCCGTCAAAAAATCTACGTGTGATGCGGCGAGGATAAAATTCAGCAGTTCGAAGTGATGATATTTTTGTCACAACACTCGTCTAATTATGGCTAAAATTTTAGTTTTTCGCCAAAATGGTTTTTATATTTATTTGTTGTATCATTTACAGCATTTGATTGCTGCGCCAATTTTAGAATTTTGCGTCAGTAGAAATGACGCCCTGACGCAAAATGCGTGAAAATGTTGACATTTCGAAATTATTAAAAAATAAAAATTCCTTTTTTCTATAGAGTTGCGTGTTAGCTTAGTTTTCTTCTTGGAACAAAATTACAGAAACATAATATTTGATATTTGCTATATACCAAGCTATGCAAATCCTTGATTGGGAAAATAAAATGAATGGTCACATGGTGTACAAGACATACAGATATGCCGCGGCATATCCATGAATTAGCAATCCAAACGTCTAAGTTCGAGACTCGTATAAAGCATTGCGAGCGACCTTGTACAAAGCTCGTATCTATTCGAACAGAAGGCAAGTTGTTTCTCCGCAATGGTGAATTACTCAATCGTTAAACATTATCAAGCACTGGCCGGCAATCCTAGGCGAGCTCGTTAAACAACAGCCATATATGTCGAACAAGATAAATTGTTATAGTGGAGTGATGCAGTCTATCCCTCGTTGCGCCCAGTTTTACGAAAGACTTAAAAATGGAGCGTGAAGCTTATGCGAAAAAAGAACGTAATACACTTTAAAAAAGTTATCTGTTAAAGCTAGCTACTTCTATCGACCTACAGTATCTTTTCTAGACCCGCTTATTCTTGGGGGGTAGCGGGGGCAGGTTTTCAAATTGGAGCCTTCAAAGTCTTGATCAGTATCTAGATCCTCCGCAGCAAAGGGTAAATGCTCGAATAGAAAGCCACTTTAGGGTGCCAAAACATTACAACAGCACTAGTCCAAAACTGTAGCACTTTCAGTAATTAACCTCTTTTCTTGACAAAGTCAAATGGCTCAGAGAATGTCATTGGTGTTAATTGTTAATAACATGAGCAAGCTAAATGCAGTTTAAAAAAACAATTAATAACATAAAAACTTCCAACCACCAGATAATTGATAGCATCAAGGCCCAAACCAGTTACACTTTGAAAAAATAGTTTTATCGAGGTAAGGCAAAAGGCTAATGAAATACTTAAACTTTGTTGTTCTTTGATATTTTTAACACTTCCGCTTTTCATTGGTTAACAGATGTAATTCCGATAATGCATCATCATATGACCTCAATGAAATCGGACAAAAATTTACAGTTGTGTAACATTGCCTTGCGTAAATGGGGTCAAGACTTTGGTGTTTAGGCTAAGCACACAATTTCCCTTTTCTATAGAGTTGAGCCTACTCATGATTCTGGGCTATAGTCATACGACTTGGTAAGTCGAGATGGCCAGTATGAGTCTTTAAAAATTCCAAGTGCAAAGCTTTAAAGAAACAAACAATTGCGCTTTTAATTTTATCAAAGTTAATGGAAAGCAGGACCCTTTGTATGATGTGTGTTTATCACTTAGGCAGGGGGGTATCAGTTGAGTTCTGTTAGCGAGTCTTTAACCTCTAAAACCGGCCGGTTAGCTCAGTTGCTAAGCGCACGCTACCTGTGCGGCTCGCCACCACTGCGAATTTGTGCTGCGCAGCCACCAAGCCGCGGAGATGGGCCCCGCCACTTGTTACACGCTTCGGCGGAATACCACGAGTATAATAAAAACTTGATATTTTGATTTTTTAAGCTACAACTGCGCAGCAATATCAGCAAGACCTGACCCCTTTTCGCAGCAGCTTCATGGAGAATAACAGTGCTTTATCGTGACGGTAAATGACTAAGCAATCTCCCGGTACCGTTACAAGACATCTATATGATTGCTAACCTTTAATGAACGACGATTTCAAAACTCGGTTTTCGAAGTACTAAGTTACGTTCTAGAAATGCAGATAATTGTGCAACACCCTCACGTGCAGTAAACATGTTATCAGAGATGGGGTGAAATTGCGTGCAATCACTTAAGTTTGGTATTTTGTCGTGCTACTTGATTAACCCCAATACAGCATATCATGCCAAATTTGTAACATTAAGGCAAAAGCCCTAACTTTGCGCTCAATACAAACAAGTATGGGCAATTATTTTTTTCTAGTTTGATTCGCTTAATTGTGAAAATACAGTGATGCTAAAGCAAGTGGGGCAACAGAAATTGAGTAGATTATTAGCTCTAGCAAATGCACTTTTAGTTAAGCGATACTTCATCGCGTTAGCGGGGCGGATCCGGAGGTGGGGCGATTTCTCTGCAAAAACGTGTATAACATATAAGAGATATCCAAGGTTCATGCATTAGCACGTATAATAAAATCAGATATATACTCCCTAAGCATAATTCTGGCAACACCCCTGCGGTATGGGTGTCGGCCAGTGTAACAGCCGTAGAAGGGTGGAAGCACGGAGGCACTGCCCACCACCTCCTCCATCCCTTTGACTTATTAAGAGCTTTTGTTCTAGCTGGCTACGCTCCAGAAGTTGGCCTGCTAAATGGTAAAAATAATTTATTTTGCAAAAGAGACTTTTCCAGACAGCTGGCCTAATACTGCTGACGATGTTAAAAGAGAAACAAAACTTATGGACTTTCAACACTTTCAGACAGCAATCATAACAAAACAATACAATGAGAAAGCTGATTCTGCTAATTCCTGATTACAATAACTGAGGTCATGCGCTGCATAGTGTTTCGCCATTAATCGGTCCATAAGGGAATTGAAACATCAATTTAATGATTTTATGACTGTTCTGTTTTTAGCTAAAATAGCTTTTTTCGTTGAAAATTTGCACCATTATATTCGTCCCATTGGATTTAGCACCAATTTTTCTCTGTAAGTTATCGATGAAAGATCTTTTATTCAACTAAATTCCTTATATGCAAGTGCCAAAATACATTGCTACTGTACTAAAAATTATTTACTGAAATGCCACATCTATTGAAACGACAAGTGGTAACACAAAGTAAAGACTTCAAAAAATCCCTAGTGTTTTTTGGCGAACTGTACATTGTATGTACAATTTTATTCAGCTTTATTTATGAACAATGTCGTTGTAATTTATTGAGTATTTTGCGTTTAAAGCATTTTAAGGAAAGTTATTTTTAATTACAATAGTTTTTATTTAGATGAGTTATCTGTTAATGTTGTGTGCGTTCTATTTAAATAAGGTCTTGTTGAATAGCATATTTCGACGCCATTCTTTCTGTTCTCCAGCAACCAATAAAAGACCCATGAAAAGTTTAACGGTCAAATTAAGAAAAATACTCTACACATCTTCGTGACGATAGTTTGAGATTTGAATTAAACACTGATCCTACCAAATGTTGGTCTCAGCCTTATCTACTCCAGTGTTTCTAAAATTTTAACAGAGTGTGGCTCCTAAATTATCATTGCAAAACCTACTGGCCGTTGTCAGTCAGTAGGCCTAGTACAAATGCATAGTTACTCATTTAGTAGTTTACATTTCAAATCACTTGAAAGGACACCGCGAACACCTTAAGGGTTTATGCACACTAACGTGAAAACTCCTTTAGGGTTTATGCACTACGTTTATTACACATAACAACGCTTTGTAGAATGTGTTCGTGTATTTTGTACACGACGCTAAATTCTCGATTTGAAAATATAACAGTTTTAGCCAGAAAATCTAAGTGTCTTTAAGTGTCTACTAGTGCGGAAAAATAAATATTCCTGTTTTTAATAGACAGTTTCATAACGATTATTCTACAAGTAACGGAATCATAATCAACTAAATTTCCGTTTTTGAAAAGCATTTAAATATTAAGATTACAAGCAAAAGGGCTTATTACTCATGTTATGTTAATGCAACTTTCACGTTTTCTGAGGAGTTTACCAATCTCTTAGTGTTTTTCAATAACTTGATATAAAATGATAGTAAATCCAAGCATTCTGAGAAAACTGCTCTAAAACTTTGGCAATCATTTTACCACAATAACCATGCAAATAAAACTACCAAAAAAGCAGAATCAATACCCTCAAGAAATCTGTTTGAAAACTTTTTAGTTTCTTTCTTGAACTGTTACCAGAGATTACCAAAGCGCTCAATACGATATTGAAAGCATAAACACTAAAAACACACAAGTAACTTCAATAACCAACAATCGAACCCCGACCTCTTTACTAAACACAAACAAAACACACTGTCACAGAATAATATTCTTCACCAACGCAATTTTTGTCTTGAAAACACAGTCCTAATCACCAAAGTCTCCAAGGTTCATTTCTGCCCAACCTATGTCTACGGTCTACGCGTTTCTTGTTTGTATGCTTAGATTACTAGCAATTTGCGGGCAGACTATACTAATGGCAATTAACAGCTCCGACGGCCGAGTGGTGAGAGCGTCTGCTCAGGAGCTGTACACGCGGGTTTGATTCCGAGCCGAGTCAAACCAAAAACTTACATATTGCTACCCATAGCTTCCCTACTTGACGCTCAGGATTAAAGGGACAGTGTGGAGAACAAGCCGACAAGGTAAAGTCCGTTTTACTTGTTTCGCGTTGGAAAAGACACTAGCAGGGTTTCCCCATCTTAGAGTGATAGACAGGTGCCTAATGGCTAACCATTTTTAAGCGAGCTCGTTGTAACGCTGTGATCGCTTTCTCGTGTTAAGAGGATAAATGTACAACTAAATATAACAAAAATGGTGGCTGAACACCTCCAAAACTTGATGTTCATTAGGAAAAGTTGTTTTAATCAAGGGTCAGCGACAATGTCTTGTCTACGTGATTAAGACCATTTGATTAAAGATACAGCATGATGTACAGTCAAGTGTTTAATCGTAAAAGGATTAATTACTCTCACGTGATCACAACAAATCTCAAAAATACAAGGAATAAACTGGTTGCCAAAAACGTCATTATGACATGCGAAAAGTAATAACTTCCGTTGTATTGTCATCATCAATCGTAAAACTTATGCTCATTACGTCACAAAGGAAGGGTAAAATTCCCATTCACAAAAAATCTCAGTTATCTCCTACAACACCGGAAATAAAACAACACCTCCTAACTCCACGCCTTCCAATAATCTTACATTTTCGACTTCAACCGAATAAAATACGACATTCCGGAAAAACTTATATAAATCTTACAGGAAAGCAACAAAATCAAATAACGTTTGTTTTATTAAGGCTTTTCAAATAAAGTCCAATTTATTAGAAAACGAAATTAAAAATCAAAGTATTTAAAGAATATTATACTTAATAACATTGCTATTTCAGTCACTAATATATCTGGATAATGAAGAAATATATTCATTGATAAAATTGCTCTGACAAAACAGCCCTTGAAATATGTTTATTTATTTTTGATTGTAAAACTTTCAAAGCGTACATTTTGTTATGCACAAAATCGCCACGTGTGCTCGTGGCCGAGTATTATGACAAAAAGTATGAAAACACAGACCGTGCGCACTGCACACGCGTGTACTTGCAGTACGGTGTATTTGCAAAATGCGAAGCAGTGCATTTAATTTCGCTTGCACAAATTTGGCTATGGAAAGGTCAAAATGCTATGCGTAAATTCAATCAACACATATTCCCATTCTCACATTCGGTAATGAAGTAATTAAAACCTACTGAATGCACCACTCTACATCAAAAATGATCAATTTTTTCCAAAAAAGCATGTTAAAATCAGGATGTATCAAAAATATTATCTACCTTATCTCAATTTTAATTTCACAATCCCTATATACCTTGAAGCACAACACTCATCGTTTTATCATATCTTCATATTCGTGTACCATCTTAATATCTTTTCATCTCATTGATAATATTGTTGTGTTGACGGTATAGAGAATATAAGACTCTTATTGGAAATGTTTAAAGTAGCTACAGTGAACCCGATTACTTGCAGCGAGTTATTCGTAAAAAAGATGTTGGCAACATAGTTAACTGAGGATAATTTCAAATTATCATTATTGAACTGAAAGCTGTAATAGAGGGAGATTACAAAATCCAACAGTTATAGAAAGCACATCCTATTTTCATTCGCATCTTTCAGTGGCGTAGCGAGAAATTTTTATTTTTTTCGTCGCACATTTATCCTTCTATCACAAGAAAGCTATCAATGCGCTATAACGAGCTCGCTAAGGAGTTGCCAGCCACCTGTCTACCACACCAAGATGGGGGAATCCCGCTAAGTGCCATTCCCAACGACACAACAAGTAAACTTGCCGGCTTGTTCTTCACATTGTCCCTTTAATGCTGAGCGTCCAGCAGGGAAGCTGTGAATACCAATTTTAAAGTCATTAGTTTGACCCGACTTGAAATCAAACCCAAGTCTACAGCTCCCGAGGCGGACGGTCTTACCACTCGGCCATCTGAGCTCTTCTTTTTGAATTATTTTTTAAATGGGGGGATGTCATACAGTACAAAAGCCATAAAAAGAGTCTGGCCTATTTCAATCACTTAGAAACTTTTTTACTTAAAGGCAAAGTCAAAAGGAAGGGGGGCACGGCACAATAGCCTCCTAACTACGCCTACACTTCCAGGTAACGTTACTTTCAAGTTCAACTATGAGTGTCGCTTAACAATTTGCAACATTGAAGTAACAAAGCGCTTTAACCTACGCAAAGATATTTTTAAAATATGGTTGCAGTAGAATTGTAACATACCCATTTGGACTTCAAGCAAGCCTAAATTTCAAAAATACCATCAAATTAATGTCATTTTCTACTTTTATCTTAGCTACGTCGTATGAAATATTCTGATTATACTGTGGCGCAATTTAATATCTTATAATTTCACGTGCTAAGATAGTTGCTAATTCATTGTAACTTACTTAATATGCAGCAACTTACTATAAATATATTTGTTATGATTAGTTACTATTACTAGCAATTGCGAAATACGATGTACGCAGTTAAATGTAATGCTTTCGTCATTTCCCCAACAAAATCTCGCAAAATTTTTACTCTGGAACACGTGGTAAGTACAACTTACTATACTTTCTTGCAAAGTCCAATGGTGAAAGTTTGATGACGTAATAACCATAGACGTGTATTGAAATGAGACGCCTCAAAGGCAAATTGATGCAATAGAACACATTTAAAATCTAGTAAATTCCAAATCATTGACTTGCGACACTAACTTTGCTTATGAAAACTGAGGGTGTTTTTTTTTAAGTAAATAATACAACGATGAATACCAACACGAGTTTTTCCGAAGCAGAGACTGACGATCATTACTAATTGTTGTCTAATGTAATCAATATTTTTAACGCGTCTGGGATTCGTATAGTAGTCGCGTCTATACCCACGGTAACGGAATTGCGTCACATGCAACGTTAATCATGCTATTTCCTATTATTCATAAACATTTTCCATAAAAAGCAACACGTGACGAAAAAACACAAACTTTATGGAACAGAACCATGCGCCATGAACAGAACATAAGCTTACCAGATACTGTGCTTCCTTGGCCCCGAATTCGTTCCTGTATGACGTATGAGAAGGGGGACAAAACGGAACTACGATTTGGGGAAAAAGGTAACCGCTTCGTTTCCCAGCAAACCTGAAATATTGCAACAACATTTTTCTGATAAAACTCACAAAAAAGAAACAGCTGCAACTCAACAAAAAAGAGCCAGTAAAAAAATTTCACTTAAGTTTGGGAAAAACGAATCATAACAATTGAATAACATAAATTACACAAGAATTATGCAATTTCATTATTACAACATAATATTAATATGCTTAAATATCCGGAAAAACGACATATGTGATAAATGCAATATATCAATTGACATTTGCTGCAGGTAATGCGTACATGCATGAAGCAGGATCAGTGAAACTATGACAAGGTAAGAAAATTCTGAAAAACCAAGCAAATTCTGCTGAAAGATTCGCACAAAATAAACAAGAAGTACGTCAGTGTAGCAATTTACGTGAAGAAGCATTCGCAAGCAATTCAAATTGACATTTTACAACAAGCATCCATACCTTGTCTCGGAAAAACGTTTCCTGTATCATGTTTAAACCAGCAGTTACAGAAAGGGATCGCGGAAGATGATAAACGTACGAAAATTCCTGAAAAAAATGCGTTTGATAGGCGAGCGACTTTTTAAACTCACAAAATACGTCTTAGACACATTGATGCACATCCCGTAGTAGGCTAAATGGCATTATTTCATTGATAAATTTTGACGTTTTATAATGCCGTGACCCTCAAACATGACGTTTATTGTGTCAAATCCTATTAAACTATTTCGATTTGTGTCAATTACAAAAATTGGCAAAAAATAATCGTTGAAGGTGAGGCAAAGCACATTAATCCATTGTTAATAAGCACATGTTTATTAATGTCCATAATCATGTCAATTTGTAAAACCGATAAATGAGTTATACTTACAGCGTGTGCAAAAGTTAGTTAAACACGCCAAGTAAATATGACAAATACATCGTTTAATAGCGTGCTAAATGCATAAGAAGGCAGTGAAACCACGGCTGTCAATCAAATCAGGCCGCGAGATGACAAATGCGACTTTTACAAACCAAACGTCTAAAAAGTCTATTTTTGTTCGGTAAAGTTATGCCGATTTCCGTAATACCAGAACCGTACAAAAAACTAGAAAAACGTCCCGTGACAACGCAAATTAGCAGTGGATTTTTCTTCGCTATATTAACGTTTCCTCTTTGCCCATCACGCGAATGACCTATGGCACCAAAGTACACCAATAACCAATTAATGGTTTCCAATGCGTGAGTTTTCGTACCGTGGACTATCGTCATTTAAATAATTTTGAATTGTTCAATCGAAAACAAGACGTTTAAAAATCTATACATACAAGCACACATTCATATTTTTGGAGGTATACGATCTACAAAATTGCCTTAAACGCAAGCGACCCCTTCTGGAAAGCGCTTGCTTGAGGCAACACTTTTTGGTTAAATTCCAAAAAAGAGAAAGACACGAAACTCCGCAGCCAAAATATCTTGTTAGTAACGGGCCTGTTAGTTTTTTTTTAAATTGGTAGTCTATAACATTGTTATTGTCATATCAACTTACTCCCAGGAATTAAGAAATCATTTAGAGTAGGAAAAACAGCGAGACATGAAAACAGATAAGTAAAAAAAAGAACACAGAACACATTGAACTGATGGAGTGCCCCTGTAGTGAAATTTTCCCAAAAATGTCGATTACTTCCCATTTTAAAATTGCCCCTTCTCTGCGACAGATAGGTAGTTAATAACGAGTACGCCCATTCGTCGCCTCTTTCAACACAAAAATTGGCTCCATTAAACTAGCAAAGGATAGCTTAGGTTTGGGGGTCTGCCTCTGAAGGTGTAGGTTTATTTCGCGGTGAGTCAGATCAATGACTTTAAAATCGGCATTCACAGCTTCCCTGCTTCCGGCTCACCATTAAAGGGGCGGTGTGGAGTAAAAATTTACTTATTGTGCCCCTAGGAAAGGCACTTAGCGAGATTTCCCCATCTTTGAGGTAGACAGATGGCTAGCAACTCCTAAGCAAGCTCGTTATAGCGCTTTGATATCTTTTTCGTAATAGGATAAATGTGCAACTTAAACGCAAGCTATTATCCGTAAATATTCGTGATTTTTTCCAATCTTCACTAGAATCCCTTGAGCAACATTTGAACTTTTTAATAACGTAGCTTGCGTTAATTGTGAACTGTGCTAGGCGCAAACTGACGTTTCTTACGCACGCCTTTGATAACTATGACGTTCTTACCTCATTTCGCAATGAAGATAGATCTTCTTCGCTGAAACTAGTTCCAATTATAGCATTTGGATTGGCTGTTTTAACGTTGGAAGTCACACCAGCTAAATGTTCAAGTGCGCCATTGTGTGTGGGTGATTCAAACTCAACTGGAACACTAGGTAGCGCAGTTGTATGTGGTAAACTAGAACGTTTTTGGATTGGATCAACAGTAGCTATTTCTCTGTGCTCTGGAATGGCATGAACTTCCCACCTGTGAGTAATTGGCAACACTTCACGAAAAAACAAAATAATGCGACCAACGCCTTTGAAAATTTAAAGGAGGATAGCTGATATGTTTTTTTTTTAACGCCGATTTACACCATTACCGCATTTCTCTCAGAAAGAATCTGATATTAATGTTTTTGCTTATATTAACCAATACTCACATGAGCTGAATTATAAAACTACAACCAAATTTGGATGGTTGCAAATAGTAAACCAGGCGAATTATCATGTTTCAAAAACCTGTAGTAAGGACCTACACTGCCTATCATTTATTTGGTTGCGCATTTATCCTCTTATCACAAAAACGCAGTCAAAACGCTACAACGAGCTCGATTAGAAGTTGACGGCCATTGTCTAGGACTCTAAGATGGGGAATCGAGCTAAGTGTTTTTTTCAAAAGTACAACAAGTAAACTTGCCGGCTTGTTCTCCACTTTGTCCCCTTAACGCTGAACGTCAAGCAGGGATCGAAGTTGTGAATACCAATATTAAAGTCATTGGTTTGACCCGACTCGGAATCAAACCAGAGACTGCAGCTCCAGAAGCAGATGTTCTTGCCACTTGCTAATTGTTATTGAAAACCTCTTATAATGACCGATGCTGGGGAAGCTTTAATATAAAGATAGAAACAAAGTAAAAAAATCGAGTAATTCGTTTACTATGAAACTTCATGTATTGTAGATTCCTTTACTGTTTCAAAATCCAGTTATATCTACCTGAAATTCTGCACTTCGGATAAAGGCCTAGTTCTTCCACGTGATCTTCTACCGATGCTTCCACTGCCGCTAGACGGCAGTACACTCCATTTTGCCATTGTAGACTTGACCTTTTCCAAATCTATTCCACCCATCGAATGACGTTTGGTAAAATCCTCAAATTCCTAAAAAAAAAAGATTGAACATTGATAGCTTGAAGTAGCAGTTTCTAATTATTATGAAATACAGAACAGTAAAATTTTAGAGATGTTGTAAGGCAGGGACGTGCAACCTTTTTCTAGAACGGGCCGCATTGCAGACTAATACATTAACTGGGCCGCAAAGCCACCCAACAATAAAACGTCTTGTTCCTACTGAAATTATGGGTGAAGACCCCCCCAAAAAAGCTCTTCACCGACTCAGACGTCAAGTTTTCACTGAAATTATCCGTGAAGACCAAAAAAAAAGAAGGTTTTCACCGATTCAGACGTCCAGTTTTCACTGTAAATCCAGACTCTAAAAAAAATTTTTAATGAGTCGATAAAGGGCCACATCCACGCATTAAGTGCTGAGTCAGGAGTGGGCCGCATCCACACTTCAAGTGGGCCGCAGGTTGGACATCCCTGTAAAGGCAAAGGTACGGGACAGCGAGTGCTAGGCACACATTGTGTAGGCCATCTCAATTGGCGGCCCATTACAATTATCAATCATGAATGATTGAGCGCTGTTAAAGGACATACAAGATGAACAACACACATACACTCAACCCTTCGCACTTCCGGTCGTGCTGAGCGCCTGGCGGGAAGCTACGAATACTACTTTTAAAGTCTTTAGCACGACCCGACCGGAAACAAAACCCCAGTCTTCCGGCTGCCAAGCGGACGTTCTTACCGATCCACCAAGCGCCGGTACACCCTTGTTGTAAGGCATACACATTATTTCAGTCCCCATTGCCAATAAAAGCAAAATCAAAAGATTGATAAGTGAAATGTCCAGTCTTTTTGTTTAAAAAAAAGTCACAGTAAGCTGTGAAAATTTATTCACGAGAAATGTCAAAAAAAAAAATAATCAAAAATTTCGAAAGCGGTGATTTGTACTGAGATTGGCTTTAAATTAATGAAAATCACTTTACATCAAAAATAAATCCAACTAACCACTTGCAGTTAATCTTGCGATTAGAGCTGAATCATGGACGGCAAACAGACCGCCGCGCAGTGGCTTATCATACGATGCTGGCCGTGCAAATACTATGAAATTATGTCAAAAAATGTTAGAAACCCTACTTCGTGATTGTACTTCATTGAATGATTTTAAGGCGTTTGCACCAAAATAGCAGGAGTTGTGCATAAATTACCATGATTACTCGACTTACCAATTAAAATGCTAATGAATTTTAATTAATGTCCATTTTGCAATCCCAAAATATTTGTAGCTAAAATTAGATTACCAGACAAAACTTTACCATAATCAAAATAACTTAGTGCAGTAGTTCTTAATCCTGTCTACTTCTGCCTTATTCTAAAAAATATTAACTTTACGCAATCTGAAAGTAGGGGTTCAGTAAAGACGGTTAGCATTTTGGGCTTCTCAAAATTTTTTGCCGGCGACTCCGTGAAGAACCCAAATTTATTGTTTATTATTGTGTAAAAAAATTCGTAGTTTTTTATCTCTGATGACAGATTTTTGACAGGTGACAGATAAAAAATTCAGACTGCTAAACTAGAATTTTTTATCCTTTTGTTCATATAGCACTTATACTACCTTAATTTGACGAAGTTCTTCCGTACTTTCGGGGTTACGAGATTTCATTAACTGTAGTGACATTCGACGTCGTATTTGCGCGTTCTTCGCTGACGATCGACCTCGAACGTCGATGTTACGCAACGTTACCTCTGAAACGTTAACACAAACAATATTCACGTAAATACTAAAAAATATCAATGTTTCAAATTTAAAAACCAGGCACAAAAATTTTCCACCCCACCTTATTTCAAAGCATTCATAACAACTTTTGCATTAAATCCACAGGCCTAACAGAATGAAATAAACCCTACATTACCACTTCAAAACAAAAACGACACAATATAGTAGTGGTTTTCCACCTTACTGGTGGAGCGGAACCCAGATGAAACATTCCAAAGAGTCGAGGAAGCCTGTGCATTAATTTAACTTACTAATTTACTTAAACCCAGCTCTAAATTGTAAAATTGCGGAACCTTGGACAGCGCAGATGGAACCTTAGGGTCCCGCAGAATCCCGGTTAAAAATCACTGCAATATAGCAGTAAGAGAGCTTTACAAAATGAGGGATTGCCTGCTCTTGACTTTTTTCGTTCATTTTTTTTTATTAGTACGAACTTTAAGTAATACTAGCACTCGCAGTTATCACATTCTTCACATTAAAATAGTAATATAATGACAATAAGTCTATTAATAACGGCAAGAGTACGGTATTACAAAATATTTCGAATTTTTCGCACCATTGCTAAAGACTTTCCATATTCGGTAAATCATTATTATTAGTGGCTTCCTATTAAATATCATCCTTAAGCGAAACATTGAGTCACCGCGAACAGTATTTTTGCACTATTATAGTGTTTTCCAACAACAAATAAGATCGTAAAAAAACAACTAATCAAATGAAAGTTCATTCGGGTATTTACTAAACAATTTCAGCCTTTCTGGCACTAGAAATGTTAGCGATTTGCATGAAAAATAATGACATCATAACTTATTAAAAGGACATCCTTGCTAAGAACGATAAAGTTTTTTGGTTGCTATGCCAACTGACCTTATTGTGATGCCACATGCATCGCGTTTCAGGTAAGTTCAAGTATCATGCAAGGGCGTCACTTGAAATGTCAAGTAGTTTGCAGCATAGCAGCATATTCAGTTTTCTGGGCCGTTATTTTGCGAATAAACACAAGAGAAACGTCAAGAAAAAGTAAATAGAAAACTCCGTAGCATTTTTAAACATTGCAAATATTAAAAGTTTTTAAACATTTGAAATATTAAAAGATGCTCTACAATTTAAGACTCGCAAAACACTGAAAAAATCTCAAATTCGTTTATCTCATATAAATTCAAAGTACTTCTAGCAGTACCGGTACACAACTTAATTCACACCATAAATTAAACATAATTAAGAACAGCTATCTACGATCTTTTTTGTTCTACGGCTCCTTAGATTAGCGCTACACAATTTCATATTCAACCATACACGTGAAAACCTAATCCAGTAAACATAATCGATCACGCTCACATATTGTTCCAACACTACATCCCGGTACAGAAAAACACGGGATAGAATAAACCAAATTGGATGGAAATTTAAGTGCGTTAGTGCTACAAGTAGGAAGACACAAAGTTACTTGCGCTTTGATTAAATAAAGTTAGAACACGAATTAATTTAGTTATCAATTCTACGTTCAATTACATTCAGCAGTTTCATTCCATTAACAGCACCACATTGCTTAAGCAGTTTTTTTTAAGTCCGTTGTTTTAAGCCACTTAATTACAGGAATTTAGAGTTTACGTATCTACAGTATTTCAGTGAAATTTAAATTGATCATGGAAAATGACCAAATTGAGCATCCTGTAAACTTACCATGAGTATCAACTGCAGCGCCACCTTGCGGTTCAGTTAGTTCATCCAATTGCAGGTTGTCATTTGACAGAGCGGAGCTGTGGATCGGGAAAAAACTCAACTTATTCAGAGACGAGAAACTGCCAGCGGAGCCTATTTTTTGTGGTTTGGGAGTGGTTGGCTTGTTAGGTCGTTTATGGGGAGATAGATCTTTTGTGGATGTGTGTCTTGAGCTGGGCAAAGAAGGGGGTTTCCCAACAACAATATTAGGTTGAGAATGGGTCGGTATAAACCGACTGTTTACAAATGAAGGGGAAACTGAGCGCCTATTCTCGTATTGTTCAAGGTGTAAATTGCTTGGTGCAGTTCTTTGTCTACAAAGCGATTTAGATCTTTGCACTAGATCAATGTTTCTGTGAGTAGCAGTTGTACGCTTCAGAGGCAGCACATCAAAATCTTCCTCTTGCCCTTCCAAACCCGCGCTTTCAAGTTTCTCAAGCGGATCATCTTCAAAAACGGATCCGTAGCTGGAAGCAAGACTCATCCGAGTAACAGAGAGATAGCTCGTGGTTAATACAGAAGAGGAAGGAACACTGAAAGCGCTGAGGCTATTAGCGCTCCTCCTGGAATGATTAAGAGTTGAAGACTTGGACATTGGAGGACTTGAATCTATTGGTGCTTCGCGCACATCAAAAGAATTCCTTTAAAAATAAAGAGGTGATTAGATGGTCCTTTAAAAAGTACTTTCAAAAACTTTAAAGTCACACCAATCGAACAATTTGGTTTAGATGGTATAAGTGTCCTTTCTGCAACAGCTCGGACTTTAACTTCGAGATTTAATGCTCGCATCCAGTAAAGCTTACTGCAGGCTCTGGGATAACATGCTTTAGACTTTACTTAAAAATTTTTTGAATGAAAAGATAGTACATGCTGCAAAAAATAAAGTTTGACAAAAAAATGGAAATACAAAGCAATTCCAAACTGAATTGGGATGTCATGCCCATGACTTCCGCTGCTTTCTAGAAACAATACAAATACGAAGAATTGAAACAGTGTTTACGTCAAAAGTACGTAATATAACGGATGAAATTTGACTTGTGATAGTCACGAGGTAAACAGCGGCAATGTAAAGTGCCATTAATGTGTGATTCAGAACTAATGGCCTTGCTAGAAACACGTTTTTTATGCGGATTCGTGTGCGGATTCTGTGATATTACACATCGGTCGAGTTTTTATATATAGAAAACACTTATGCAACGCAAATGATCATTGACATGTAATTACTTATTTTCGGGTCTAACAAAACAAATAATAAAACATTAAAAAGTGCTTTTTCGTTTAACCTTTTGCGCCGAACCAAAAGTTTATATTTCGAAAGAAGCGGACGACAACTTACGTCATCCAACAACTTATGTCGCCATTTGATCGCTGCTGTAGCTGTCCTTATGGACACTTTATTTTGGGCTAAGTAAAGCACAAAAACGAGGGCATTTACCATTGATGCATATTCTACAGTTTTATCTCTCCGATGTTGCAATATTGCACAGTAATATTAAGGTCTTCAAGACCAATGCATGTTTGCATTAAGAGGTTTTGGAACAGGTTGGTTAGCTCAGTTGTTGAGAAGTTGCTATCGATGCGTAAGGTCTACGGTTCGAATCGCGAGCAGGTCCAATCGGACACAGTGTCGCCAACAGCTCGTCACCGCTGCGACGTTTTTTCGAAGCTGTGTTGCCCAGGAACTAAGTCGCGAAGATGGACCCCGCAACTCGTTTCACGCTTTGATGTAATACCGCGAGTATAATGAAGATTTGATTTTTTTTTTGACTTTCAAAAAGCTGTGGTTTAAAGGGAAAAAGTTTTTTAGGGCCAATTGCTTTCGCACAGGCATACCATCGCAAAACGTTTTTTTTTTTTTTTTTTATTCTTGACGCGAAACAGATTCAATACCTAGGGTAATCCCCCACAGACTTACAAACTTGCGTGCGATTGAGGCAATGACGATGACTGACTCAATTCACAAAAGCAAAAGATGTTTGTATATTTGGTTCACTACGTTGGTGATGGTGAGTTGTCAACCAGCGAAAATCGCTTTCTTCATAATTTTTTAGTAAGACCCTATATTAGGTAGTCATGCAAAAGTGCAATGATGCCAACGTTAATTCTAAATGTCAACCTTAAAACTTACGTTATTTTACGTGATGTTTAGTATATTACGTAAGTATTTTTAGGTTATGAGTATATCAACATAAAGATTTTGATTTCGGTGATATTACTAGAAATTATCTGACTAGGAAAAAAGCCAGTATTATCACGTTGCCAATTTCGAGTCCCAATTAAAAGTTTCGATACCTAGGGTAACCCCCAATGCTTAGAAGCTTGCGTGCGATTGAGCAATAACGATGACTGACTCATTTTCCAAAAATAAAAAAATATTTGTATATTTGGTCAACTATGTCGGTGACGGTGAGTTGCGAAAATCGTTTTCTTTACAATTTTTGTAGTAATAACCCATACTAGTTAGTATTGCAAAAGTGTAATGTTGGCAAGTTGTCAAGATTACTCTTAAAAGGCAATCTTAAACTTACGTTATTTTGCTTGGTATTTAGTATGTTACGTAACAGAGATGGAGGGTGGGCAACTTTTCTAGTCAGTGGCCCATATGTCGGAAAATGAAGTCCTTGGCGGGCCGGATTGTTGGATGAATCGTATTTAATATCTTAAACATTTGCTAATATTAGGGCCGCACTGATTGGAAGAGCAAAAAAAGGTCTACTCGACTTCAGATGTCCTATTTTCCACTGAAAATCAGTAATAAGCAAAAAAAGTCATCGGCTTAATTCACGGTAGGAGTTTACATTTCTGTAAGTGCCGACGGGCCGCATAAAATGGTCTTGCAGGCCGTAGGTTGCCCACGCCTGATGTACAGGTGATATTCCCTATCGTTTATGCTAGCCATTCAAATTGAAGTTATGTACAGCGAGTAACATGTTAAGTAGCCTAAATGTCAAAGTCAAATGAAATAAAGTCAAATATGCTAGCTCCGTATTTATACAAGTGTAACAAATCAACAGGTGAAGTTTACGTTCATTTAAATTTTGTTTTTATTCCATAAAATTTTACGTGTTTAATACATCTAGTAACAAAGTTAATGTGAACTACAGTTTGTCATCAGGCTTTTGAACACTGAACATAAACCTTCAGTAAAAAAAACGGTCGACCGGGCCGGTCAGTGACCAATCAACCGGCGAAGATTTTGAATTTTATTCGTCGGGTCGAGAAAATCCTGACCGGTTCCATCTCTGTCACGTAAACATTTTTAGGACATGAGTATATCAACATAAAGATTCTGATTTCGGTGATATCACCGGAAATTACCCGTGTAGGAAAAAAAATCAGTATTGTCATGTTGCCAATTTCGAGTCCCAATTAAAAGTTTCGATACCTAGGGTAACCCCTCAATACATAGAAGCTTGCGTGCGATTGAGCAATGACGATTACTGACTCATTTCCCTCCAAAAAAATATTTGTATATTTGGTCTACTATGTCGGTGACGATGAGTTTCAAAAATCGATTTCTTCATAATTTTTTAATAATAAGTTTAATAACCCATACTTGTTAGTATTGCAAAAGTGTAACGTTGGCAAATTGCCAAATCTTAAACGTCAATCTTAAACTTACGTTATTTTGCGTGCATGGTGTTTAGTATATTACGTACGTATTTTTAGAGAATCTAGACCACGAGTAAATCAACGTAAAAATTGTGATTTCGGTGATATTACTGGAAATTACCCGACTAGGAAAAAAAGCTAGCATTGTCATGTTGCCAATTATTTTTCTTTGTGCTTTCAAATTTTAAAAAGATTTCACGAAAAGAATAAAAACGTAAAAACATTGCAAACCTTTTAGAGATTTCAATACTAAAAATCAAATCAAAAAATCCAAATTACATTTTTATTATACTCGCAGTATTAAGGCGAATTGTGTAACGAGTGGCGGGGGCCATCTCCGCGGCTAAGTACTTGGGCAACACAGCTCCGAAGAAACATCGTAGAGTACACGAGCCTTTGGTGACTCTGTATTCGATTTGACCGGCCCAGGAATTGAACCCCAGGTTTTCGGCGCCAATAGCGATTTCTTTACCCACTACCCAATCGGACAGATTGGTCGTAAAATTATAAATATAATCGCGTCCTTGTCTTACACGATACAAATCATCAGAACGTCTGACAACTTCATTGTTATGTCTTCATAAAGGCTTTCAAGCAATACGAATTCATTGAAGCGTGACTGTTCTCACGGGCCATGAGATTACGTGATTGCAATTCAGTTAACAAAACATCATTGTTCCAATTTGTAACAGGTGGGCTCACGCCTTTCCAGATCAATGAATTTAACTGGCAACAGCGTGAATGACGATGTAATTTCTACACCAAATATGACGCAATTGTACATTTCAAGCAATACAAAGCATTCCTCATGCAAATGAGAAACCGTACATTTATTGCTATTTTTAAACTAAGGGACACGTGTGGTGTCATGTGGCGCTTCAAAACAACACAACTTTTTCTGAGTTCGGACGTTATGCACTCGGTCTGGTCATAAGCTGTGAGGCTGTGAATAATTTCATTTCCTTTTGAAAGTACAGTTTTACTTCAGCAGAAGTGAAACTCTTCCCTTAAAATTCGAAAGATAGCTAACGTTAATTTGTTTGGACAGCCAGCAAAGCTACATTAGCAACATTCAGTAAAGCGCATTGAATAATTGGGGTTCAGACGTACCTTTCTAAAGATGGACTTTCAGTTCTGTGCTGCTTGTTCTGTGACGAAAGATGATCGACAGATGAGTTTTGATGAGTTATGGATACGATTACTTTATTAGGGGGTTGTGCTGGATCTGATGGCGTGTGCGAGTGTTTGTTTTGAAGTTCAGAATCATCAGGTGTTGCACTGGATCCAGAAAAACACGCCAAATTGAAACTGCTTCTGGAATACTGACTGTAATGCGTTGTGGAGTCCTTTGACGGAACCGCGAATGATGAAGGTCGCTTACGGAGAGGTCGAGTTGGTAAACTGTCTATACTGATCGTTAAATCTGCGCTATGTCTTGACGTCTTATGCTTGAAATTTCGTTTGTTTCGAAGGATCACTTTCAAATCTTTACCAAGCAGACTTCTGATACCTCCATGATCACGTGGGTGATCATGTGACGTCACAGATTTTGGTGACGTTTCAGTAGACGCTAAAAAACAAATAAGCATGTTAGACATTAAATTTTACGTCGTATATGCGCTATTATAGTTTAGTTTCCTACAGGTCGTTATCCTCGTTTTCGATCAGAGTAGAGCAGTGGTTTTCAACCTTACTGGTCGAGCGGAGCCCCAATGAAACATTCCAGAGATTCGAGGAACCGCTATACATTAATTTAACTTGCTAATTCACTTGAACCCAGCTCTAAATTGTAAAACTGCGGAATCCCTGGACTGCACTGGCGGAACCCTGTTTGAAAACCACTGGTGTAGAAGGACTGCAAAATTGTATTTTTGAAAACCGGTATAACGGCTATGAATTCAACAAGGGAGTCTTTGTGCAATTACCCTTAGAAGCCTATTTTAACTGGAGTCGCAAACAGATACAAAACAGAAAATCCTGTTGTAGACAAAAAGCAATGGCTTATTAAGTCGAACGTGACTATTTGATGCACAGCATATGCGGGGCTATTAGAAAACTGTCACCTCTTTAATTTGTAAAGAAACATCATTCTTATTTAGAATTTTGACCATTTTTTTCTGTGCGGGGCCGTTGAAGTAGCAGCTATTGTGCAGTGCTCCGCCATACATAATCTGGATGTTCGTTTCATAATTAAAAAAGTTGCCAAGCTTGAAAGCAGAACCAAGAAACTTAGCAAAAAAGAGAGTATACAACTACAAGGAGTTAGCTGAATGGTTGATTCATGGGTTTCGGAGCTGGCTTCGTGATTTCGATGCGCAACCAGGTCATCTTCCATGATGCGTATACTTCACAAAAAAACCTAAGCTGCAACTATGTGGCTTGGAAAAAAAAGCATAAGAAACTCAAAAAGGTTTTTTTTTTCATAATTGATTTGGGAATTCACGATTAAAATAAAAAATTCTGAATATACGTTAAGGTAGTTTTTAACCTTCCAGTATTACAACTACACCGTTAACAGAATGTCAAAATAAAAATGACGTAATTATGTTGGTTTTAACGTTTGAACTTGATACAAGAATCGAATGACAGGTCGTATGTTTGATTTTCTATTTTTAGCTCGTTGCAAAACAGGTGAAAAGGTCACTAAAAACAAGAGAAGATGTTAGTCAAAGACTCAAAGGCGCTATCAATAGTCTCGCGCCTCTGGCAAACAACAAAACCTTTTATTATGAGTGCAAATACAATGAGCTTCAATATACACTTAACACCAAGCTATCTAATCTACGGTACACAGATAAGGTTTCACACGATCTTAGTTATCGTAACTTTAAGCTAAATCATTTCAAAGTTTTACCCTTCGAAATATGAGCCCTTTCAAGTTTAGAAAGCAAAAGGCGTATCATAGCTGTTTCAACCATCGAGACAGAATTTATGCAGCAATAACAGTTTTCCCTAAGTATCATCTACCCAGTCCACATGTCTAATTTTAGTGGGCTTTTGGTCTACGGTTCTCGGTTTTAGTCTCTGCATCATAATCAATTTATTCATGTCATAATCACTTTTCTAACTATGACATATAGAAATTGATTTGATGCAAAAACTAGAACCAAGGAACCGAGGGCCTAAAGCCCAATAAAAATTGGACATGCGAACAGTGTGAATGTGATCCGTCAGTTTTACTTGGCAATCACAGATTAATGACCCACGAAAAGCGACTTACTCAGTTGCACAAGAGCACTAATTTGGGTATTTGTTTGTTACTTTTGTCAGACTAAGCTGATACGACGGGTCAATAGATTGAACCCACAGCAAAAACGATGGTTTAGTTAACCAAAGCGAAAATATAACAGACATCTAGTACAATAAACTTTTTCAAAAATGATCGCTAACCAATTGAGAATGATGCAAATAGCTCTCTTTTACCTCAAGTTTGACCATTTGCGAAAGTGGGGGCTTAACCCCACTCCACGAATTTCAGTTGTGCTGTGCATATTAACACATAGTACGTCGTCAGTTCTATACGCAAAAATTTGTAAACTAACCATTTTTTCTATTCTTATTCCACTAAAAGACTTTAAAATAAACCCCTTTGATTTTGCATATTACAGTATATCAAATCAAAAATCGAATCTTCATTATACTTGCGGTATCACGCAGAAGCGTGTTACGATGGCAGGATTCGTGCCGGTGGCTCATCGCCTGGACAACACAGCTCCGAAGGAACGTCGCAGCGATGGTGAGCCGTTGGCAACTGTGCCGATTTGACCCGCCCGGAAATCGAACCCTAGACCTCTTGCACCGACAGCAATGTCTTTACAACTGAGCTAGACGGCCGGTATTTTAGCTTTCAAAAACAATGACGTAATTTTAGCCTTTGGTAATCGATATTATTACCGAACCGAGGTCAAAATCTGGCTTAAGTTTTACAAACAGCATGCAGCGAGCAACCAACTTTGACAAACAGCTGACAGGAAAAGCAAATATAACTTAGTTTGTGTTGAAAGTTTAATGATAATCTTGCCATTTGATATCAAGATTACTTAAAAGTTAAGTAGAGAGCAAAGACAAACTATATTTATTTCATTTATACGCCCATGTGTTGTATTAAGATTAAAAGTAATAAGAACATTTGATGGTTCAATTAACGTCATAACAAATGTAAAGTGCAATTTGCTCAAAAACTAGGGTAACCATACGCAACTGATTAATCGCATAATTTGTATAACATTTCCAAAACAGAGCAGTAAGTATGCCTCCAGTAATTTGCAAGCCGAAACTATAAAAATTATAAAGTACAGTCCGATGTTTGAGGCATACAGATTGAAAAACATGGATGAATCTATGAGATACAAATTGTTTAAGGGGCCAATGTTCCACCACACAAATAGCTTCGCAAACAAATTTGTACCAATACATAAATCAGTATCACCAAAGTCATTACCTAGTTTTACGCAAAAAAGCTCAGCCGGATTAGCTCAGGTTTTAAACACACGCCATTGGTGGGGACGGACAGGGTTCGATTCCCAGGCCGGTCAAAGCGGCACAGTGTCTTCAAGGGCTTATATGGGGCGCCGTTTGGAAAAAAACTATTCGTTTTGTGAACCATGTTTTTTGAGCTTGTTTAGACCATAGTTTGTCCGATATGTATATTGGAAATATCCTACTTATATATCGGACAAAATGTACTCTAAGTCGGACCAAAATACACGCGCAAAATAAGTCGGACAAAATCGTTTTTTTCCAAACGGCGCGTCACACGCCTTTTGGAAAAAAAACAATTTTGTGACACCTGTTTTTCGAGCTTATTTGAACTATAATTAGTCCGATATACATCGGAAATATCCGACTTATATATCGGACAAATTGTGCTCTAAGTCGGACCAAAAAACACACGCAAATATGATACGAATTTGTCCGATATATAAGTCGGATATTTCCGACTTATATATCGGACAAATTCGCCGTTTGGAAAAAAACTACACGTTTTGTGAACCATGTTTTTTGAGCTTATTCAAACCATAATTTGTCCGATATGTATGGGGCGCCATTTGGAAAAAACTATACGTTTTGTGAACCATGCTTTTCGAGTCTAAACAAGCTCAAAAAACATGGTTCACAAAACGTGTAGTTTTTTTCCAAACGGCGAATTTGTCCGATATATAAGTCGGAAATATCCGACTTGTTTTGCGTGTGTTTTTTGGTCCGACTTAGAGCACAATTTGTCCGATATATAAGTCGGATATTTCCGATGTGTATATCGGACTAATTATAGTCCAAATAAGCTCGAAAAACAGGGGTCACAAAATCGTTTTTTTTCCAAAAGGCGTGTGACGCGACGTTTGGAAAAAAACGATTTTGTCCGACTTATTTTGCGCGTGTATTTTGGTCCGACTTAGAGTACATTTTGTCCGATATATAAGTAGGATATTTCCAATATACATATCGGACAAACTATGGTCTAAATAAGCTCAAAAAACATGGTCCAGAAAACGAATAGTTTTTTTCCAAACGGCTTACCACGTTGCGAGGTTTCTTTGGAGCTGTGTAGCCCAGGCGCTAAGACGCGGAGATGAGCCTCGCCACTCCTCATACGCATTGCGTAATACCACCAGTATTATTATGACGATTTGATTTGAAGTGTTATTTTTTCCTTGTAAATTTTATGTGCCTAAGTGTTTGTGTCGTAACGTTTCAGTTAAAAACTGCATTTTAAAAGCAATACGAAGCATTGCAAAGGACACATCAAATTAGACCAAGATGTTTTAAAAGATATCATTAGATAAGATTTAGTTACACTGACGGCTTGCAACCACACCAACATCGCAATATGATGAGATACAAGTTCAAAAATGAACAATGATTGAACTCAAGTATAAAATAACACGAAGATCCGACAAATTACCAAAAAAAAACAAAAAAAAACTTGAAATTAAAATAGCTGAAACAACATGCTTTTTTTAAGTTTAAGATATCGCAACATTAACAGTAGAAGCCGAGATATTACACAAAAATTCGAGTTATTTTACGGCAAGCTAAACAAACCCTTGCATCACAAGGCACAAATTCAAAGCTACAACCCTTAAGAGCTTCTACCTCATTTCGACTGTCATACAGGCAGAACACGCAAACAGACTGTCTACTTGCACCTGCAGGGCATTTAGAGGAGGGGCCATTGTGCCATGTCCCTCTCTCATAATTGCTTTTACCCTTTAGTAAAAAAGAACAAACGTTACTTAGTGACGAAATAAGCCGGACTCTTTTGATGCTTTTGCAGTTTATGTTTCCTCCCTTTTTTTTCTAATTTCTCGCTATGCCACTGGTGCGGAGAGAATAAAATGACCTAATAATGCAATACCTATACTGTAGTTAATCGCAGAGTTTAGCTTGACACTTACCGCTTAGGGATTTATTCTCATCACTCCTTACTCTTGCAGCTCTGGTGGCATAAGCGGAGTGGATGTTGAGCTGTTCTCTTTTTGAAGGCACCTAAACATACACGGTCATAGAATAGTTTCGACTACAGGTAGCTGATACGGTCATAGAATACATATAAAGTAACATGTCTCATAGCTGCAGCAGACCGTGTTGAAACGATAGTGCTTTACCTAGTCCACATGTCCGATTTTTGAGGGCACTAGGCCTGCGGCTTTTGGTTCTAGTTTCTGTATCATAATCAATTTTTTGATATCAGAAATAAAAAAAGTGATTATGACATCACCAAATTGATTATGATGCAAAAACTAGAAGCAAGAATCTAGGCCTAAAGCCCACAAACATTGGACACTGGACAGGATACTTGTGTAGCATTGCTTACGTTAGCTTGGCCCAGCGACTACTTAGCTAAAGCGCTCCACGACAGATTGCCCAAAAAGCAAAAATAGATGCTACTACAGTCATTAGCAAAAGTTTAAGACCAGTTATCAGAAATTATGTATTTTTGCTGTCTATCCTCTCCAGAATACAAATTACTGCCACTGCTGGTATATTTTGCTCGTAAATTTAGTATAACACATTGTGAATGCTCAAATTACAAATTGTAAAACAGTAACACGCAATTTTAGTACTTTGTGTGTCCTCCTTTGTTCTTTATCACCGCCTGGATTCGTTTTGGCATACTGCATATCAGTTTCTCACAATAGTCTCTTGAAATTTCTTTGACCCATACCTCTTTTATAGCATGGTTTAATGCTCCAGCACTTGAAGGTTGTTTTTCTGCAACCTTGTTTTTGAGTATTTCCCAAAGATTCTCGATTGGGTTTAAATCTGGGCTGTTTCCAGGCCAGCCCAGTGTTGCCACATTTTTTTCTGAAAGGAATTGTTTCACAATCTTCGAGCGATGACACGGAGCACCGTCGTGCATGAAAACTGTGCACTGATGAATATTCATATGCATTTCAAGTTTTTCTTTTAGCAAATCCACATACCTGGAACCGTTCATTGTACTTCCTGGGGGCAAAAAATACAATCCAGCAGTACCAGACCTGGAAAATGCCCCCCAGACCATTTGACTCGGTGGGTGTTTCATTGTTGAAACTGTGTATCTTTCCTCAAACCTTTTACCCACAGGCCTTCAAACGTTCTTTTTTCTCACCACAAACTGCTGTAGAGTACACTCATCGGAAAACATGATCTTAGACCAGTCTTCATATGTCCATGCTGCATGTTCTTTTGCAAATGCCAGACGCTTTGATTTCATAAGAGGAGTGAGCCTGGGTTTGCGAGCTGGCTTATATGATTTAAGACCAAAGTTAAACCTCAAACGCCGAGAAACTGTGGTGATGTGAACGTCTGTCCCTTTCCCAAGCAGCGCAGCACGAATTTTCTTCAAAGAACTTGTTGGGGAACGTACAGCAATTCGCGTTATTGTCAGATCATCTCTAGGGGATGTTTTTTTGGGTCTCCCACTTCTCTTCAAGTCTTTGTAACTCCCGTAATTATTGAAATTTTTAAGGGCTGTGTGCACAGCAGTCTTGCTGCACTGCATCTTCGCACTGATTTCTCGTTCAGAGTAGCCTTCTTCACTTAAAACCACAATTTGGGCTCTTTTAGTCTCGGAAAGAGAAGATTTTTTGCCCATTTTCAAGAACTGAAACAGCAGCTAGTACACAACTGATTACGCTGTAAAACCAATCGAAATGAAGTAAAATAGGTTCTTCGTGAAAACAACCCATGTGTTGGTGATGGACAGATGGCTGATGCAATTTCATTAGGATATTGCGTCATATAAAACTGCACTATGCGATAATAATGATAAAATCTACAAATACCTTAAATCTGAAAGACTGGTCTTACACTTTTGCTAATGACTGTAATACAAGAAACGCCGTCAAAAACATAACGACAGACCCAGAAAGGAAAATCTTTTCAGGAGCATATTTTACTCAACAGACAGAGCCCAGTTTCTTAGGGTTTTTGGAAGTCATCTGCTCAAAGAACTTCAAGTAATATACCACAAAAGTTGCACAAGTGTTTGACAAAGGTCATATTTATACTAGAAACAGATATCTCATCGCATTTTATGCTACAAAATATGAACAAACAATTGATGTGTGTAAAAACAATAGAAATATGAAACTAATATCAAAAACGCATAAAAACAAAACAATATGGAACGAGTGTAAACAGAGTAGCTCAGAGAAAGTAAAATACCTATATTTTGCGTCTTCACCAAGCGGTAGTCCCAGCGAAAAGTTACATTAACAAAAGACTTTCAGAACTATCATGTTTCAAGAGAGAGCTGGGCTTCAACAAAGCATTTACTACAGATTTAGTTAAAATGTATGTTTACAAGTAAAAAACATGCGCAAAAATAACAATCCTGATAGAGGAGATCTCTATATTAATCGCGAATTGTTGCAAAAAGAACCTTTGAAACCGGATTGAATTGCAAAAACTTTTTCAAATTTGCAAATCACGTAATGAAGTTAAACGTTTTGACGCTGCATTATGTAAAACTGGCTAGTTAGACTGAAACCGGAAAAAATCAAAAAAAAAACAGCAATGCTAGGAATTGATTCGAACAACTTATGCCTGACCGAGTGGTGAAGAACGCTATGAGTTTTGAAAACAGGGTATAATACTTGTTCAAGACAGCAAAATTCATTGATGCAACCTTCTTTTACGCCGTAGATGTGATGTTCGGCGTTGAATCGTTGAAATGGGCATTTTCAGAGCATTATGCGAGTTCAATTAGTAACTTCGCACCGTATAAAGAAAACACCCCTTCTTTGTCTACTAATTTTGAAAATCAAATCTTCATTATACTCGCGGTATTACGCCGAAGCGTGTAATAAGTGGTGGGGGTCATCTCCGCGGCTTAGCGACAGGGCAACACAGCTCCGAAGAAATATCGCAACAGTGTGGCGAGTCGTTTACGACAATGTGTCCGATTTGACCAACATGGGAATTAAACCCCACATCTACCGCCCTGATAGCGATATCTTCAACGACGGCGCTGGCCCGTCCGTTGTCTACTAATTTAACATGGAATAATTTTTTCACTTTTTATGCTTGTCATTTACCCATTTGGCCTTTTACGACGAATACATCAAATATCCTCAATTTGAATCGCTCGTTCAATGTTTTTTCCGTAAATATAAGCACAGTGCCCACAAGCGTACCTGCTGAAGAGACAAACTTTGAATCAGCAACTTTTCGAGTACTAAATCCGCGGTAATTGTGATATTAGTAAACAAAACATCATTTTCTTGATTAATGTAAACAAAACGGGTCAGTCATCTGTTTTTTGCATCTTTATTTATATCATAGCTTCATAACATTAGCAAGTGAATGATTTTAATTGACATGTTGCATTTTTTTCGATTGTGCTGTCTTGTATATTTAACGAGCTTTTTTTTAACTGATGAACTTTGTCATTTAGCTTTAATTAAGTAACCTCAATTACGTCAGAACAGGTAAGTGCAATACATAATAAAGCGACATAAGTGTGATAACATATTATTAAGGTGATAAATTAGTTCATTAAATTAGATAAAGCGTCAAGTTAGTGACGGTGAATTTATTAAAAGCCATAAAATAACAGGTTCGCAGCTCAAAAGGTCGACTAGCAAGTTCTGTTTGCATTTCTGAAGGATAATATAACTTTGAAGGGTGTCATAAAGTAGCATATTTCATGCAGCGCAATTGTAAATCAGAAAAGCAATAGCGAGCATGGCAAAGTATGAGAATGTCCAAACCTTTGCTATATTTTCAAATAACATTTTGTAATATGCCACATTTTTATGGTAATATTTTCTACTGTATTTCACCTTCAAATCTATTATCTATTCTATAGTCACCTAATGTTTTCATTTTCTGTTCTTGACCACACAAAATCGGTTCGTGAGCTATAAATCTTTTTAAATTTCTTAAAACAGGTATCGACATATACCCGTATTGTAATGTGTTGGGACAAAAAAATAGCCTAAAAACGATTGAACCAAACCCTATTTGGGGCGTGAAAGACAAATGCGATGTAGAACCTACATCAAACAACGTTGAAACATAACAGTGCAACAATTTTCAAAGGTTGACGCGTTATAATTTTGAGGTAAAATGTTGAAGTCGACCGGTTAACCCAGTTGTTAAGCAAATCGCTATTGGTGTGGAAGGTCTAGAGTTCGATTCCTAGGCCGGTCAAATCGGATACATATGCAGTATTGCCAACGGCTAGCCATCGTTGCGACGTTTCTTAAGAGCAGTGTTGCTCATGCTGTAAGCCGCGGAGATGGACCCACCACTCGCAATACGCTTTAGCGTAATACCGCGAGTATAATGAATACTTGATTTTTTGTAGTCTATTGAAGAATATTCACATAATCACAGGCGATTTGTGCCAAATGTTGCATAGCTCCATACGAAGATCAGGATTGCATGAAGACGTTTTGGTGACTGCTGATGCAATTCTGCTGATTGGTTTAATATGTTTAAAGTATAGTGAGGTAACAAGGATGTTAAAATTTATTTAAAATTTTTTAATGTATTTCCATGCAATTCAGCAGAAAAGCCATTAGTGCGAGAGATAAGCCATGTAAGGTAATCGTTTGTTTATTTTCAGTGCATAGCATATCATTAATATAAAATTACTTCAAATGCCATAAAGCGAACTCGAACAGCTATACAATTGATACCGCAAGTGCAACCTCACATCTGTACGCTATTTCAGAAAACTGGTAGAAAAAATATTAAAACATAAAATACACAAAACTGACGACGATTTTTTAACGTCAAAGTTTTACCTTCTTGGTTAGTAACACGCCGTACTTCTACGGCTTGTCACTTGCTGTAGAAACAAGGCGGAAGACCGGAACAGACCCCTTATCATCAACTCAGGTTTAGCAAACTGAACTCCCAAATGAAGCAAAAAGGAATTAAATTGGGCCTAAAAGTTTGCATATTGCCTGCAACTTTCCATTTTTAGTGGAGATCCAACCCTACCACTTGAGTAGCTATTCAACCAATCAATCGGCAACGTACTAGGTTAGGCAAAATGTGACCTTAAGTCGACACGCACTTAGGAAACAAGCATAGTCGATTTAGTTTCTTAATGCGACACTAATCCACGAGCTATCAGAGCATTAAGCTTATGTTTTAAAAGCAAATAATAACATGTAAAACTCTATGCCTTAACACAGCAAAAAATTGTACAGCCTAAATGAATTCTTAGAGCCAAATGCTTATCTTCAGACAAAAGCAAAACTACAGTCTCATCAAACTTGATTCATTTTTAAAATAATTCTTTAAATCATTCATTTTCATTGTACTCATGCGCTACGCTGAATAATGTCACGAGATGGCGGTGCCCACAGGGGCGTATCTGAGGGGAGGGGGCATTGTGCCATGGCCTCCCCCTTTTGACTTTGCCTTTCAGCAAAAAAAAACAAATGTGGCAAAGTGACTGAAATATGCCAGATTCTTAATGGCTTTTGTAGCTCATGCTCTCCCACCTTTTTAAAATTTTTCGCTACGCCAGTGGATGCCATCTCCGTAATTTAGCACCCATGCAGCACAGTTGCAAATGTAGAGCGTTGCAGCGATTGCAAGTCTTTTAATGTATAAAACTTAACTAAATGGGGGCCTAGTGCTTGTAAACTCGAAATTCAAATTAAAACCCTCAAAACTAGCGTTCGTAAGCAATGGTTTGGGAAAAAATTACTAGTTAATGAAAATCGTAAAATGCTTATTAGTGAAAACATTTCGTGTCTAATAAAGAGAATGTGAACGGTATAAGCAGTGTTTTTTAAAGGTTTGGCTTGAGGAATCATTAACGTGAAACACAGCTTTCTACACTATTGCAGAAGCAGACTTTGAGAGACTGCTAAACAATTTTAAGACAATATTTCGGCTCTTCAAAAGGGTTTAAAAAAACACTAGGTGTAAAGCATAATTCAGTTATTTACTAGCTAACGGTTTGCTTGTTTCTACCTTCAATTAACTGATTATCTCTTTTTGCACACAGTGAACAATCTATCTGACGCATGAAGTTATAGGCAGTTCAATTTTCTGGACCAACAATTCCCAATTTTTGGCTTTCATCACCTTTGTAAAGCATTTATGTACCGGTAGTTTGCACTCAAATCTAAGCCCCGTGACTATCACAATGCCCTAATGAAATCAACCAGAATCCTATTTGAATAAAATGTTGCTTCTGATGAATGCCATTTGGAACAAAGCAGTCTGTAGAGGTATAAATAAATACTATAGAAGACCGATTGACTGATAGTCAATTTTAAGGTATGTAACATAAAAAAAACTAGTGAGTAAAAACCAAATGAATACAGAGAAAATATACCTTCAGTTTTTTGAAACCAGTTGCAGTATCTTCGCTAATTTTGCTGTCACTTTTATCCGCACTATCCGTAACCGTATGAATCATTGTACTGTTTTGAGAAACAGTAGATTCGCTTTTTCTCGCTGATTCGTTTGTCGTAGATGGGCTAGTTCTTGACTCTTTAGCCTTCATTGGCTTTGCCTGTTCTGTTGCTTGCGGTGTGCTTTGTCGCTTGCGGTTTTTCCACATAAATGGAAATAGACTTTTGGCAAGCTTAGGAGTTTTTTTGGCTGGTTTACTTTCTTCGCTTTTGCCTTGAGCTTCGCTGGAAGGTAATTTTCTTCCGGCGATTTTTTCGCTTCGCTTTTCGTCTGTTATTGCAATCCTTGTTCCATCTGAGCGCGTCACTTCCCTCTCATCTATAGTTGAAGTCTTTCCGTTTGACTTGTATTGGCGCACGCGAGTGTTTTTGATATGTTTCGACATCTCGTTGTCAAGTCTTACCTATAACAGTTGACAGTGAGAATCTATTACTGTAGAAAACCAAACAACGCAGGCGTCACAATGGCAAGCTAAAAGCTAGGCGGTCAACAGATCAACATACTGTAGCCACGACTATGAAAGCCGCAGTGTGCTTCATAAAGGTGTTGCCAGTCAAGACAACTATGCTTGTTACATGACATCACCAGCTGCAAGATTTCGAGTTACTTAATGACGCTGACATTGACAAACAACGAAAAATTAGGATAGGCTAAGTTAAGTGCATTTGCCGTGAAAGCCTATTTGACAAAAGACGTAACGCGGCGTAAGTAAACACTGTTATTTATCACCTACAAGGTATTAAAAGTTCCAAAAACAACTTCTAAACGACAGATAGGCCTACTCATAAAGTTATAAATTCCGCAACTTTTACCGCGTTAATCTGTAATATTAACTTATCATAACACTATAAAAACATACGTTTAAAATTACTCTGCCCAACATCAGTCAATATTAAGAAAATAACTCAAAATGCGTAATTTTCAATATACCCTGGTCTAGTCAGCAATGAAACAGCATAAATGAATAAAAGTACACTTAGCATGGGGCTGTGGTTGCCATGGGTTATGACCCCGATAGCATGTTCCGCAATAATGATTAGTTAAGTATTTGAAGTACTTTGCAGCATGCTTATTCGATCAATTCATGACGATTCTTACAATTTACTGCATTTTTTATAGCAATTTTACAGTCACGCCCTCATTTAGGGCCTTGAAGATCGTGCAGGAACTTTATGAGCTGCAATGAACCGCTAGCATGCATGCACTTTTCCACTAAAAGCAATGCCAGGCAAAACCTTTGAAAAAGTTTACAACTAGCTCAATAGTTTTGATTTCAGGAATTTGACGTTCTAGATAAGAGACAGCTCTGGAAACATTGATTTTACGCCATGTTTTCTGCGAAGAAAATCTAGCGAGCGTACGAGGTCAAATATTTTAATTTTAAGTAGCTCAAAATCGGAAAATACTGCACTTAGAATGACAGTATGCCAACGTGATAAAACGCATTATTTATAACTTACTCGGTGCATTTTAAGCTTGAATGCCATCAGGCCGTATTCGAAAGCTACTATTAAACCAATATTTTGTAACAGCAACTATGAAACGGCCATTAAATAATCGCTTAGTGCAGGGCCGGCGACAAGGGGGGGGGGGGCAAAGGGGGCCTAGTCCCCCAATCGACATGCTTACTCTTTTGAAGACAGCGGCTTTCGTGCTTAGTTTCAAAAGCTGGCTCTCCCTGATAAACGCTTGGCCCCTCTAAGTCGACTGCTCTACCGCCGGCTCTGGCTTAGTGTCTTATGCATAATACTTTTTAAAAAATGTAAATAAACATATATATCTGAGGTTATTTTTAAATTATATTAAACGGATAATTAGACAGTAATTGACGGTGATTGCGAAGTGAGCTTCCGCTCTTTGAGTCAGCAGCCACCCGGTGTATATGTCAAACGCGATCGGCTCTCGATGTGATCGAAGTCGTCACGTGGGATCTGTCATCTGCGCGCGGAACCGCTGGGCCATGTCGCTGACAAAAACCTAATTTTACTGGAATTCTAGAATAAAAATTAAGATGTCTCTTCAACAAATGCAATATACCCTGATTCGAAAAATTTCTGCGCAGGTTCAGTCGAGCATTAAAAAAACATTGCTTTATCGCAGCATGTAGCTCTCACACCCGCTACAATATTATGAATATCATAATGCAGTCTCTTATTTTCTGGGTGAAGTGATGATTCAAACCTTAGAACACAATGCTATAGCCTACCACAGCGTTAAAAGAGTAAAATCTCGGGCACAAATATAATACGACGCCAAAATGCTATGTAGTCTCGTTTTTCGCAGAAAAAAACATGAAGACAATTTTGCAAAATATTTTTACACCGAAAAAGCTGCGTTACCTGTATTAGTTGAGGTTTATCAGTTGTGACTGTTTTAGTAACTTGTTTTGATTCCAAATTTAATCCGTTTTGACTAATTGCTTTGGTAGCGTGAACAGAAATCCTTCTTCTGTCAAATATAGAAGAGCAAGGGACACTGAGAACGTCTTCTGCTGTTAAATTTGACAAGGACTTGCAGAGTCTTTTCTTGTCAGGAGATATGCTGTTACCTACTTCTGAATCAAATGCTTCTTGTTGTTGCTGTAGATTTTTGTTGAGTAATATACCATTCTGATTAGCTCTTGAATTAAAAGTTCGGTGCTCTTCCAAAAGGACTTCTTTTCTGCTCAGTTCTCGTCGGCTTAAATCAACAGCAGATCGATATTGTTGGGGATTTTTGTGTAGGTTACTGACACTTCTTAGTTTTAAGTTACTATATCGTTTTTTCGCGTACGCAGGTACTTTGTTTTGTATGTACGTATGTGTATTACCTTCAGCCTCTTCTTGACGGAATACCTGTTGCGGATGGCAGCTGCTTTCACAGTTATCTAAAGCGGCGTGATTAGGTGTACAGTTAGTAACCTTTTCGGTAGATTGAGGAGAAAGATCCGGTTTCTGCAAATACGATTCTTCTTTTTCTTTAGAATCCCGTTGGAAGCTAGGATTCAATTTTCGTAACTTAGGCACTTTTTCATATTTGCCTACGTCTAAAGCTTCGTTTTTCTCTCGGTTTCGAATTAAATTTTCTTCTTGTTCTTGAAAACTCCTCGGTTTAAAGATTTTTAATTGTATATCGTAGTTCACTTTGGCCTCTGTTCTTTTTTCACACTTGTTTTGATGTTTCAGTGCAACAGGTACGACTTCTGTCACGCTAGGCCTGGCTAATTCTTTCCTAATACGGTTTTTACAACTGTCAAATTTTTTTGACCTGTCAGTTGACGGCTGAAGCGTGAAAGGAATGCTATTAAGTCTCAGGTCTGTGTGACAATTCGACTGCAATGGTGTCCTACAGTCTCTTGTGTTATGAACTTTACTCGTACTTCTGCCAGCTTCAGACAATGCCACTTCGGCCTTATTGCTTTGATACGTCTGTTTTTTGACGCAAACTGTTACAATGCCATCGTCACATGGTTTAGTATCAGATGACCGGGATTGTTGATGGTAATCTAATTTAAGGTTTATTTGAGAATCCAGCTCAATTTGCTTCTTATTATCTGTAGAGAGAAGGCCAGTTGTTCCGTAATGGACGCAATCCTTTCCGTAATTTGCCTGCATATTTAAAATCATCTCTTTGAGTCAAAAATGCTGCCCATAAATCCAACGTTCATGTCAATTCAAAATTTTCTGACTTGCAAAGCAAATAAATTCCGACCAGAAAGTGAAATACTGTTGTAGGAAACTAACAACTGTTTTCACACATCTTTTTCAATAATCTAACAAATGATGTAAAATAATATCTATTTGCTAAACCACATCGATTTCTTGTCAATGTCATCTGTAAACACAACAAATAATCGGTTCAAAATAGAAAGCAACTAGTGCGTATTTAAGATTTTGTTGAGCGCTGATACAATGAAAACACGAGGAAAAGTATTTTACCAAAATTATATACATGCAGTACAGTACTGTATGTACCGAATTTATACGGAGTATTCTGCCTAAGCGACAAAGATTGTCATGCCAAACCAGAACAGAAATATCATTACTCCTACCCTAAATAATAGATACGTCTTATTTGTTTTCACATCCCAAACACACTCCTATTTTTCGATCACGCTATCGTGATTACTCGACGTATGAGCTTACGTGTTTAGTGGCCAACGTCTGATGCGTTTCAAGTCGTAAATGAATGATGCAATTTTTGTCAGAAGAATTGAGAGCATTAGAGTGGGGAAGATATATCACTTTATTTTGCATTACGCAATTATTTATACGACTAAACCAGGCCGACGAGAAAGCGCGTGTTCGTGGCAAATATGGGACCTATTTGAATGTAGGCCTACGCCATTTTTAAATGACGGCACATTACACATACTACGTAAATATAAAACAGAAAACTCAACTAAGATTGAGGAAGACCTCGAAGTGCGCTTGCGTTCTTCCAGTCAGCAGCCACCCGTAAATTGAATGGTGTATAGTGGACATAGATGCAAGCTGTTTTTTTTTTTCAAAATTTTGTTTCGGTCATTTGACCGATTTAAGCTAAATTTGCCCAATTTTTTCGGTCAACTCGATAATATTTCGGACAAGTTTCTAGGCCTCATGTAGTGATCTCCCCAAAAAAAGTCTCCACCTTGCATACGGCAACTATTTGATCGATTCTAGCTAAATTTGCCCAATTTTTTTCGGTCAACTTGATAATATTTCGGTTATGTTTCTAGGTCTCATGTAGTGACCTCAAAAAAAAAAGGTTTTCACCTTGCATACGGCAACTATGCAGCTTTCGTCTGTAACATTTCAAAAATTCGATTTTTTTTTTCGGTCATTGTGACCGAACGGGTCTAAAAAATTTCGGTCATTGCCAAAAAATTGCGGTCAATGACGGAAAAAAAACAAAACAACCCAGGATGCGAGACAAACATCACGTACTCATACACTTAACCCTTCGCGCTTCACGTTTGTGCCAAGCGGGAAGCTGCAAAAACTATTTCAAAAATTCAGTATGACCGGCCTTAATTGAATAATAACCGGTACCTTGCTCTCAAGGAAATTCTTGTAGCCGGTACATCAATCGCTGGTTGCAATTTTCATGTGTTACTGATGCTTATCGTTTTTGAATGATTAAACTTTTGCGTTGAACACTTGACGTTCATCACTACTCCAGACTTCATGAAATTCTTTGAAGCTTTGAGAATATTGTGATCGTGAAACACTAGAAAGCCTTCAAGTCACTTGAGAAAGGTTTAAGAACTCTCAAAAGTCGAAAATAAAAATAATGTTTTCATTTGCGGGAGAAAAAAGAGCATTGCAGAAACAAAAGTGACAAACCACAGCGATCAATCATAAAATAGAAATGAAAATACAAAATTTTACTTCCGAAATCTCATGTGCTGCACTTGTCAACACGTGGTCTCCTACCATTTTTTTAACTGTTGTACTTTCTCCACGTTTTTTATGAGTTTACACATATTTTATATACCCAGATCTAACTTTAGTAATTGCAAAAACATCTCTGAAAACTCAAATTATTTGGCATTAAACCGTTTCTGTTTCGACTACTTTTTCCTAAATATTTTGTTTTTGAAAATCGAAGTTGTCGATGGTGGAGAGCGAGTGATCATGAAAAGTGATACAGAAAGCGGAAGTCATGATCTTATCTTTCGGTTTGGTGTCTCTCTTTTCTTTGGTGAGTGACTACTGCAGGTTACATCAATATCCGAGTTTTCACAAACTAGATTATTATTAAATACTAGCGTGTAGCGAGTGGCGGGGCTCCAGCTCCGCGGCTTAGCGCCTCGGCAACACAGCTCCGAAGAAACGTCGCAGCGCAGGCAAGCCTTTAAAGACACTGTGTCGATTTGACCCGCCCGGGAATCGACGTGCTGGACCGATAGCGTGCACTTTAACAACTGAGCTATCCGGCCAGTTCAGACTGCGAGTCATAATTTGACAAATAAAGTATACCGGTAACTTTGCCAAAATTTGGCAACTTTTTCGCTAATTTGGTTGAAGTCTAATTCTTCCACAATAAAACGTACGTGATCATGACAATTTTTAGTTACCTGCAGCGCCTAAATGAAATCTATTATGTATTTAACCTCTAGCGCCAGACTGTGGTCGTTTTGAGCTAATTGATTTCCAAACAAGGGAAGAATTATCTTCAATGATCTATATTTGATATTTTTACGCATTTAACGTCGCAATGCGAGAAAAATTTTGGAGATGGGACTAAATACACCAGACCTTTAAAACACATAAGCTAAACACCCATTTTTAGCAAGGATGCTTGGGAACTTGATTAGGCATGGCTTAAATCAAAAAATAACTCAAAATAAAATTGAAGTCCCAATTGTACCCCCAAAATCACAGAGTAATTCACATTCGAACTTATTCGTTAGGGACTTATATCAAGAACGTAGGCTACCAAGCATAAACTTAAGGGGGAGCCAAAATACAAGAACCAAAGATTAAAAAAATTACGATATTTCGTAAGCAGGTTTTCAGGGTACTTTTGACCAGGCTTCGTGACAGGGGGCAGTACCGCGGTCCCCCCATTAGCTACGTCATGGGTTAATATTGAGACGCAGTTAACACGGTCACAAATAGACACTGTTGACATGAGCCCTTTTGACAAAGGTCATATTCGATAAGGGGCGAAAGCTTTGTTTTGTTTGCGCTCAATGTTTGATCAGCGCATCATCAGCATCATCAGTCCCTTTCACTAAGTTACTATGATTTTGCTTTTTTATTGATGGTCTTTCACATATGTATACCATTTTTAATGAGCTACTAAGAAGCAACGTTTTTTTTCTGTTATATAGAATGAAAGTCTAGTTTTTTTTAATATACTGTACATAAGCTTCATTTCAATGAGTTAAAACTGAATAACCTGATGCTTAAAGCTAGCCTTTAAAAACATCAATAATAATAGTTAACGCAATCAGTTGAGCTCACCAATCACGTTCATCATAAATAAAAAAAAAATAAATTATTGCAAAAAATTTAATTGCAACGTGATGGGTAATAGCAAGCCGCTATAGGACTAGAATCACTTAAACTTTCAGTTTTGTCAAAAGAACTGGAGTAATAAGTCTTGTTGCACCTAAAATTAGAGCAACTGTAGTAGCACTTGTAGTGGATTTTTATTTTCGGCAAACATAGATAACACAAACCACAGCGAGACAAAAAATAAAGGCCCGTCTACACTATGCTTATTTTAAGCGCTTAAGCTTGAAAGCCCAGACTTTCGGTCGCCAATCTTCGTTTCTTTATTATCACTGTCGGAGCAATCGGCTTGCTCGCTTACTTCAAGAAATAATAAAGAGAAAAAAGATGGAGCTGCTTAAGCGCTGAAAAAGCTGGTAGTGTAGACCGGGCTTAAAAAAACAGCGACAAAACGACATGCGTTAAGACGTGTTTATAACACTAGAACAATTAAAAAAAGTCTAAGAATTACCAAAGACTCTGCAACTAAATAAATTAACATCAATTATATTGATCCGAAAAGGTTTTATGATGATCAAAAAAAATCAAAACTTGGTTATAGCCTTCTCGTGATATTACGCCGAAGCGTGTAACGAGTGACGGGCCCGTCTCTGTTGCTTAGCGCCTGGGCTACATGGCTCTGAAGAAACATCGCAAAGATGGTGAGCCTTTGGCCACACTGTATCCGACTTGACCGACCCGGGATTTGAACCACAGACCTCCCGCATAGCAATGTCTCGGCAATTGAACTAACCGGCCTTACATTACAACTTACTTTATTTTAAAACAACATTACGTTAATCTATGATTGCTGCTTCTAGGGCTCCACCAGTGAGAATTTAAAATTCTCACTCGCGGTATTAATCTGATTTATTTTTGCTTAAATTAACACTGGTGGAGCCGACTGGATGACGAACAAGGCGTGGTTGGTTCCACCAGTGTGAGTTTTGAATTGTCACTGAATTAATGCAAAAAAAAAATTAATACCATATCAAGATTTGGGAATTAATAGTGGTGGAGCTGAAATGTCATCACATCTAACCATCTTTCTTAAACAAACTTTTTAACAATAAAATCCATCGTCAAAAACGGAGTCGAAACTCGTAGTACAGTAAATATGGGACGAAAATAACTTACATATAGAAAAAATTATGTCTCAGCAATTCTCGTAATTCTGCTTTTCGACAACATATATTCAGCTGTCATCTTCAGCAGTGTATGCTAAGCTGTACAGAACTGTTTTTTTATTTACTGATTTGTATATTTATCCTATCACAAGACAGCGACGAAGCGCTATACGAGCTTGCTCAGGAGTTGCCGGCCATCCGCCTACTACACTTAGATGGGGGAATCCTGTTTAGTGCCTTTCCCAATGACACAACAAGCGAACTTGTCGGCTTGCTCCACAATGTCCCTTTAGTGCTGAACGTCAAGCAGGGAAGTTGTGAATATCAATTTTAACGTCATTGGTTTGACCCGACTCGGAATCGAACTCCGAGTCTACTGATCCAGAAGTAGACGCTCTATTCACTCGGTCATCTGATCGGTTAAAAAAAACTTCAAAAAATTGTAAGTAGCAACAGGTAAAAACAGATATAGCAGTTATCATCAGCAGTATATAGGCCTATACTTGCACTTTTGTACTAGCATATATTGCTGATGATGACAGCTGAATCTAGGCCTACGTTGTCGAAACGTCCAGTTATAAGAATTATTGTGGCTTTACTTTTCCTTTACTACTTCATCTTTTTACGGAATGTCTTTCTTAGTAGAACCTCCCATTTACAATAGAAAGGGCTTAAAGTTGTTTTTTTTTTGCTTTTATATTATCTTCAGTACTCTGACAGTTAGCGGAACTGTACCGCAATTGCATCGTCGGGCACCAGAAACCGCTCGACCATTCAAATGACCAACCGGGAACGAGGCGTTGTAGTTAAAATAATTATATTTACAACAGCCACCTTTGCAAAGTACTTGGTTCAATTCTCATCAAGCTTCGTTGTTAAAACCTCAATAATCTGGGCTTTACAATGCTTGAATCTGCTCTGTGTATTCTCAACTCACAATAAAAGATGCAATGAGATACATTTAACGAAAAAATTTTGAAACTACTGCAACACTTAAGCAAGAGAAGGTTAATTGTGTAAGGTGCATTCTTCGCTTTCCCGCAAAAGGCTGCGTGATAACACAAAATAGAGAAATTAAGTCAACTAATTAATTAAGTTCAAAACATGCATTTTTGCTTATAGTTAGCATGAATTTTGTCATAAGAACAAAAGCATAATGTACTACTTTCTTACGCACCCTTTTAGCAATTAATTAGTTCAAGGCTTGCATAAAAAGTATGACGATGATCTCATTGTGCAGTTAGAACTGCGACTTCGTGAAATGCATAGCCCGCTACGATTATGGTCTACTCTAGTTGAAGGGTTGCACACAGAGACTTGTGCAGAAATTTTCTGGCGCGACGTGCCTAAAAGAGCTTTTCCACATCACGGAACGATTTTTCTGGGAGAATCTGAGCGATGCAAGCGTAGAACGCTTCTTGTGTACGTCATCGATTGCACACAATGCAGGCGATTCAATCAAAGAGTGGTTTACCTTTTTTTTGTGAATGCACAATTACTTCTTGGTGATATCACCACAGGTCTTCGTGAACACTTCTAGGTAAGAATTTCAGTAAGAAAATATCAAAATTACTGAATTTCTTACTGAAATTATCACCGAAATTAATCCCAAAAATCAAATTAATGGCAAACTTCAAATTAATACTATCGGCTCCACCAAATTTAACACTCAGTGAGAATTTTTAGCCAGTAAGAATTTTCAATGTAAATTTTTTGACGCACGACATTAATTTTCTTACGCATGGTGATAATTTTGAAAATTCTCACTGAAAAAATTAATGCAAGTTGTCTCCACCATTGAAAATTTGAAATTATCACCAATATTTGCGCTAAGAATTTCAAATTCACGCTGGTGGAGCTCTAGCTTTGCTGATCCAATGCATGCTGGAGCGCAGAAACAGCTAAGATTACCGAAAATATGATGAATTTATTGCATCGTTTCAATCACCGCTCAATCAATCAGCATTACAAATCTAATCCTATTAAAGTTATTCTCATTAAACCGCAGACAGACAAGATAGAAAAACGCATTCTAGCTGTTTTGGATACCACATACTTTGCCATTGCGCAATACTAACATCTAACAACCCACACCTACAACTATTACAAGCAGTTTTAACCTTTTATTCTTGAACCAAATGGTAAATACTAAAAGTTGAGAACATTTAAAAACTCAAATTTTACCAAAACTCAGCAGATTTCTTGAGCTGGTCGTTGTTACACTGTTTCGTCACAAAACTTCAAGCATCTGCAACTTACTAAAGCGCGTATAATGTACTATGTTTTTGTCCATATCACGTGTAGCGATTATTGCCTAAACCTTCTATGATAATAATAAAGCGCAATACATCAATACCGTGCCCTGTCCGCATGCCCAATTTTTAGTGGGCTTTCGGCTCGAGGTTTTTGGCACTAGTTTCTGCATCATAATCATTTTGTTTATGTCACAGTGATTATGATGCAAAAACTGGTGCCATGAACCGTGGGTCGGAAGCTCACTAACATTGGGCATACGGACAGGGTACCTGCCATCTAGCTGAAATGAAAAAAAAAAGCATTTTCTCCAATGACTTCTTATCAGCTTCATCCGAGTTTTGAACTTAATTCACTGTTTTGTAAACGTTGGGCGATTAAGCATTAACTAGTTAACGAAATACGTTAACACTAGCTACGTCCGAATTGAAGTTTTTGTACATGAAGTTAATGAGAATTGTATTTACTCATCATCGCTTTCGATCAAAGGTCTGTTAATTGCTTATCCTTTCAATGCTTAAGCCATCAAAGTAGACAAATACATCTCTTACTTCTTAATTCGGCGTTGATGACGAATAACCTACGTTGCAATCGCAGCCAGCTTTTGCTTACAAGCTTTTTTTGCAATTAATTAGAGGCAACTTGAAACTCATTGGTAATTTTTTGCATTACGATAATGGCAGAATAAAAGCAAGTAGGAATAATTGTCACAAGCTTTCCTTTAAAAATACTCTATTTCAGTCGCTTTGGTCCCATGACTTACTTCATTACACCATTGGTTAGCACAACTTCAGCATTTGAATCAGAAATTTGATATCTTATCCTAGTAGTTTAGCTTTCTGACTTACAGCAATCTGAAGTTAATTGAAAAGGCTAATGCCAGTGGCGTATTTAAGGGGGGCATTGTGTCATACCCCCCTCTTTTGACTTTGCTATTTAGCATAAAAAGGTTAATGTTGCCGAGTGACTGAAACATGCCAGACTTTTTTCGATGTCTTTTGTAGTTCAAGGCTCTTCTCCCCTCCCTTTTAAAATTTTTCGCTACGCCATTGGCTAATGCATTCAACCTCGTTGTTTAAGTTTCTTGCTGTAACGACATTTTATGTACTGAAATGATATTTGCACTGAACAGTTTATTGCTAACAGACCAAATTTTCGCAAGCGTGACGAAATGTCAGCTAACAGTTTTGCCACTTTACTACTGCGACTGGCACCGAGCCAACATCAGTACTTTCAACGGATGCTTTGGAAAATCCACAGCAAATGACCAAGAAAAAACCAATTTTAGCATAAATGCAATTAAAAATACACAATGTGATGCCAAAGTTAATCGAAATTAAACTGAGTGCAACTAAAACGAAAATCAACTCAGAATGAAGCTACTTAAGTTAAAAGAAACTAGATACGTTTACAGAGGTACGCGACATGCGATAACAACATTCCGATCAGCGACAAAACGTTTTTCATATGCGTGATTCAGATTAGCTAACGCGAATATTTTTATTGTTTTTTCCTATTCAGTCGCATATCTATCCTGCAATCACGAAAAAGCAATCAAAGCACCATAAAGAGCTCGCCCAGGAGTTGTCGGCCACCTGTCTACCACACCAAGATGGGGGAATCCCGCTATGTGCCTTTCCTGATGACACAGCAAGTAAACTTGGCGGCTTGTTCTCCACTCTGTCCCTTTAATGCTGAGCGTCAATCAGAGAAGCTATGAATACCAATGTTAATATCATTGGTATGAATCGACTCGGAATCAAACCCGAGTCTACACCTCCATAGGCTGACGCTCTTACCGCTCTGCCACTATCTTTCCAACAGCGTAAACTGTCTGATGCTGCAACTCATTTCAATCACAGTTTTTTTATCGTTGATCGTACACACAGGGCAAGTAAAAGCAATAATAAAACAAGCGAGAAAATCAAGGTTGTCGCATGTTGCGTGCTGTCTCTAAATTTTTGATTTTTGCATTGTTCTCTATCATATTATTATCAGTTCTGCTCCTTTCAGTCATTCTCAATAGTCTATTTATTTCGTACATATCTCTTTTTCTGGCATTGTCAAGTTAGAATTAAGAATAAAATACATTTGACATAAGCTATTCATAACAATGTTTTTCAATGTCATTATTAATACCGCATTCTTTTCAAATACCGTAACGAACTATCGAAAAAGATAGACGGATGGACAATAAGCAAACGTTCTATTTCTATATGCTGCTTGTTCTAGAATCCGGTTAACTGCACGCCAGTCAAACTGGCTAGGCTAATCTATTCTACAGCGATGCTCTGTATAATAACAAGGGTGTGTCAGCCAGTAGGGTCTAAATTTTGACTTAAAAATAGAAAGCAACAGCTCGCTTACAAGCATAAGTTGAGGTACATGTCAAGCGTGCTATTATTACAACTCTAACCTTCTAATTTACAAGCACTCATCCGCTACTCTGTTGTCCTAGAATAGTGAACAACAATACTGCACTTCATTTTTCACAAATAAGTTTAATTTCAGCTCTGTTTAACCATCTGCTATATACAACCTACTGCAGGCTTACTAGAGAGCAACTATGCCCAAAAGTCGAACCGTGATTATCACTGGTATTACTGACTCTGTACTTGTGGAATATCGTCAAGCTGCCAAAACCATTGCACTGCGCAAACACTTGATCAATATCGATCGAAAGTTGCTTGTTTTAAGTGATAGAAATAAGCCTTTTGCCAAATCCTTTTTCTAGACCGAATTTTTAAAAACCAACAACTAATTTCCGACTTTTAAGTTTTCAAATACAAGTTAAGCTGTGATTTCACGCAAATTCCGATTTTTGACCGCAGCCCAACGGAAATTGGGAACTGCAACACACAGAACAAACGCGATCGATTTTGTCGGTGATGTTCGAAGCTTTTTAAATACTTGGGACCGGCGGCGCAACGAGAAATTTTAAAATTGGGAGGACAAAAAACTACAAAAACCGTCAACAATATATTTCAGTCACTCAGCAATATTTGTCCTTTTTACTAAAACGCAAAGTCAAAATGGAGCGCCATTGCACAATGACCCATCTCCCCACATAACAACGCAACTGGTTAGGGCTCAGCTTAGTATTCGTTCGTTCTAGGACCTAGAAAATATAGCGGTTTGCACAAGTTTGCGTTTTTTACTTTGATTTAACAACATATTATTGTATTGTAAGTCCGTTATCTCCTTACCAAGCTTTTAACAAGCTCAAAAATCAAGGTTTTTTTGCATATTGTACCTTGATTTTGAAAATTTCACTTTGATACAAACTCAACAAAACCAAATCTATTTTTTGACAAACTGTAGTACTAAAAACAAAAGATAACCAGCTGCTGACTGATGCTTGTATTACAAATTGTGCTTCTTCCTTTAGTGATCAAATGTCAACAGTACGATCACGTGACATAACTGAGCCAATCACAGCTTCCGTTTGGTTTAATGCAAGTATCAAATGCTCTAATTTCACTATACTTGGTCAAAACCCATTATGCAATATGCTGAATATTACAACTAACTGGCTAGTTACAGAAATAACTAGCTTGACTCATTATTGTTGCAGGTAGTTCTTGTTTTTTTAAAGGGCGTAGATTGCTTCTTGATCCAAACCTCACATACTTGAAATTGTAAGGCTATTCATTCAAAATGTCGTTCAGGTCGTAATAACAACTTCAACGCTTCAAGTTCCTTAATGCAGAGCAATACACAAGATTTCGCAAATCATAAAAACAATATGACGGCTTTTATCGCTGTCTACGATAGATTAATAGCAATCATCTTCACGACAAAAAAACAGATCGTACCATATCAGTTTGGAGCAATATTGAAAAAATATTGTACCCTAGTGATATCCAATAATAATGAGGCATGGTTGGGCTCTGCAATATCATGAATGTTAAGCTTATACACAGTAGCGTATTGGGGGGTGCTGTGCTATGGCCTCCTTCTTTGTTTTACCTTTTAGTAAAAAAAGAACAAATGACTGTTGCTAAATGACTAAAATATGCCAGACTACTTGGATGACTTTTATAGTTTTTTTTTTTTAATTTTGATGACTTTTTAAAATTTTCCGTTGCACCACTGCTATACAGCAACCACTGTTGTACAGAACGTGCTTGCTGACGGAGGGCCACAACTTCGCAGGCTAAAATGACTAATCATGCACAAGATTAACACCTGCTTGACCCAATACTTCTCAAACAAACTACGTTGCTTTGAAGCACCCATTAACTTTCTTTCCATTAATCAATGGTTAATTAAAGAACGAAATTAATTATTAATTGAATAACAAATATGCTCACTGCCATTTCCAGTTAAAGTCGGACAATAATACAATTTCTAGACGTTTTAAAAAGATGCAAAATGTTAAAATTAACTCCAATTTGACGCAAAAATTAATGAACAGCATCGGTAGATTTGCTATAAGAATTGAGCCAGCAAGAGGTAATTTGGGGGGGGGGGGGCTTTCAGTAAAAAAGAGCAAACGTTGCTAAGTGACTGAAATATGCCAGACTCTTTTGATACCTTTGGTAATTTATGCCACTTCCCCCCTCCTTTTTGAATTTCTCACAACGCCACTGTAACAAGGCTATAGAACTGAACAAATTTGACCTGTTGTGAATAACCGCTTGGGTAGGCTAACTTGATTTGTGAAAGAGCATTCATTGCTGTTTATTGTTGTAGGAGTGTAAAGGTCATATAGCAGCATGGCAACATTTTTGCCGGTCAAGAAGTTTTTTTTTTCCGCAAAAATCTTTTTTGAATTACTCTCTTGTCTTATAGTAACACTAGCATGCGTTTATAGCTTTACTTACTGTAATCAGATAATTGCTACGAAAAATCTACCAATACATAAGCGTATTCTATTGGGAACGTTTTAACATCTTTTTAATTGATTTTATGTGTAAGTTTTTATTTGTTTTACGGAAATGCTTTCGTTGTATATTTGAGAAGAAAACACTTAACAAAATAGTTGTTTCACCGGAGCTTATCGCTGAGGTTGTATTAATCATGCAGATATATTGTTTTGGCTTCGAATACAACTAAACTAGGACGATCACTAAACCGCTCAGAAGTTGGTGACTCCGACTGGCTATGACTTTAGTTACCTTCCGAGCACTAAGTTTAGGCTATGATAAAACTTTCCGGAGTAGTGTAAATTAATTATAACTGCATCAAGCCAATTGTCAATAAAACAACCGGACATCAGTTTATCTTTGTACGATGGTGGGACTATAGATCAAAAAATATCTGTGAAATGGGTCAGAAGGCCGACGAATAACATGCTATCAATAATAGATGACTCTTGATGCTGTCCGAAATAACCAACAATTTTATTCTCTGATCACCACCTCGGAGAATTCATACCAAAAGCTAATGTTAGCTACCTGCTAATAATATGAGCCATCAAATTTGGATATAATTAGGCCCACAGCATGGTCTACCGTATAGCTACGACTATTTTCGATAGGCTGATGTACCTAAGAATGCTGTAGCTCAAGTATAAAAAAAACTATGAGTACTTTTCTGTTTGAATCTTATAGCAGTACACCATAAACTCTACAAAAATTTTGATTGATTTTTTTAATTATGTAAATGTATTTCAGAGTAAGTAGAGAATAAAATTTTCATTCTTTGCACCAAGCCATGCTTTTAAGATAACGGTGTCGCTCTCGCTGCGCTATTTTGCCTTCGCGCGATACATTATAATTCCATTCTTAGAGTAGCTGACCTTTTAATAATTGATGGGTCTTAATCCTGTTTAGCTAACACTGCAAATATAAAATGGAAAAAACAAACAACAGCAAATGAGTAAAAAATTGCGGCAAACAAATCGTTTTATCACGAAAAAAATTAGTTAGCCTACCTCTTTGAGATAAGACGCTTAGTCGAACTCGTAAAATACAAGAGATTTTGACTGGATTAACGTTAATATCTCTCGACCATCGAAAACGTAAAAGGAAATTAACAACTTAAAAAAGTGACGGTACCGCTAGTTTGCAGCGTCCAGTATTGCAAAGACAAATGCGCAGATATAAGCATTGATTCGTTAGGACGGCAGTTGTCCCATACCATCAGGGGCAGATTAAAAGATCCCTGGGCCCTGGGCAGTTAAGAGTGATGTCCAATTTTCCGCCCAAAATCAAGCGGAGAGCAAAAAAAAAGTCATCACGTCCGAGGGCCGTAGTTTGAGTTGAAATTAGTATCGTTTCACAATTCTCTGAATCTAGCTGCTAGAAATTTGTAAATGCGAGGAGCTCCTCAAAGCGCGGGGCTCGGGGCAACTGCCTAGTTTGCCCATTGTTTAATCCGGCCGTGCATACCATGCAAGCTATTGTTGTATGCTTTTCTCCTTAGAAAACGGGAGTGTACTTTGGTTAACTAGGTTGCTTGTTAGTCAAACCATTGAGAAGTCACTGCTCAAACTGAGTTATTCTAACTAATCTCAGTGTCCATAAAATGATTAGCCCTTTGTTCCAATGTTTACTGTTAGTTTTTCAAAAGAATATTTGACGAAATTATTATCAGCTGTTCAAATAGCAAATAGCTTGTCACTAGAAAAGAGCATCTATTCCATTCTTACTTGAGCAAAACAAGCGGCTGTTTTGAAAACTTTACCAATAAATCAGATTGGTTCAGATAAAGATTAGCCTACGCTACGACCTACATACTGTCTTCAGAATCTTTGGTCTGTTTAACAAATACCAGGGATATTCGAATGATTCACTAGCGTTTCAGAGACAAATTCTTCGGTTTTAACTCACTGCTAGCTAGAGCAGGCCCCATTAATTGCGTATATCCCTTCTTTTCAAATGATTGCTGATTCGAAAAACACAAGCTTAATGGTCTATCCCAAATTCATTGTTGGTTTTTATAGTCAATGACTTGGAAAGCCTCTATTATAATTCATAGTACCGGCTTGTTGGCGTAGTCAGTGGTTAAAGATATTAAGCCTACTATTGGTGCCGTAGGTCTGGGGTACAATTCCCGGCCAGGTCAAATCGGATACAGTGTTGCCAACGGCTCGTCACCGTTTCTTCAGAGCTGTGTTGCCCAGGCCCTAAGCTGCGGAGATGGGCCCCGCAACTCGTTACACGCTTAATCGACGTTATACCGCGAGTATTAGGAGGATTGTTTTAGGCCGAAAACCCTTTGAAGCTTGCATTAGTAAATCTTACTCCAGGAAAAATAATGTGTGATGATCGCGAGCTCGCAAAACAATTTTGTTTCCACTGACAAGCTCAACATATTTGGACTTTCACGCGAAAAGCTTAGCATGGAGTTGTAACAGAAAAGGAAAAACAGAATCAAAGGCCCAATTATTACAATAATATCAGATCACTCCACAGTACTGTTCTTCTTTTTTTATTGAAGGCGTCCCATATGAATAACAAAGAGGTTGTTGTACGCTTTTAGTTAATGTATAATGAAAATAAGTTTTTTACTAAGCATTAATGACTTTGCCTAAACGCAACCTATACAGTCTTATCCTAATGATTTATCATCCACACAATGCGTACCCCAAGAGCATGTGAGCACTGGCGTAGCGAGAACTTTTAAAAAGGGGGACATAGTCTGGCATATTTCAGTCACTTTGCAACACTTGTGCTTTTTTACTGAAAGGCAAAGTCAAAAAGCGGGGGGGGCATGGCACAATTTCCTTCCCTTAAATACGTTCCTGCTTGTAGATGCGCGCACCCGAGGTTAAGTCGGAACCGTAAATTTGTTACTGCCAAGTAATAATCAAAGATTAAAATTGAAGGGAAAATCGTAGGTTAAATTGCGAAAGAGCATAAGCCTGCAGACAGGGATAGGCCTATTGTCTGAAACCTTCAGGGTTTAAATTTATCTGAAATGGTAAAACTACTGGCTGCATCTTAAATCCTTAAATCTAACGTTTTCTGATTGACTAAGCAAGAAACTAAACAAGGAAGTGAAAACAAATGCACTGAAGCCACAACATTACCGCGAAAAAAAACTCACTTCATGCTTTTTTTGATATCGCATGTCTATGACTCTATATGCTTCCTAGGCTATATTTTCTCACAATCTCGTTCAAACAAAATATCTCCCAGATTCAACTGCAGATCAAAACAGAAGTATTTACCAGTTGTTTGCAAAGCTATTCGTTCAGATTTATGACTTCGAGATTCGAAACTTGTTTTCTACAATTCTAATGATTTATAGTCGTTGTTTGCTTATGTCGTAGAATTTATGCTGCTCAGTTCCTACTGTTCGACATTTTTGACAGCAGTAGCGTAGCAACTAAAGAATGTTTGTGTAACATTTAAATTATTTATACATTTTTTCGCTCCTCGCGTTTTAGTAATTAGCTTATAAAAACTGACATTAACGTTTGTAAACATGCTTTCAAAACAACGAGGTTTCTACGAATCAGGGCCAAATATAAGAAGAGCATTGTGCCATGCCCTCCACCCTTTGATTTCGCCTTTTGGTAAAAAAAGATGTTATGTTGTCAAGCGACAGAAATATATCACACTCTTTCGATGGCTTTGTAGTTAGTGCCCCTTCCATGCGCGGATTTATGGGGGGGGCCCGCGCCGTCCCGAAATTTCCTAAATTTTTATAAATTTTTACTTGTTAACAAATGTCATAATTGGTATTAAATTTTGAAATACTCTAAACTACGATTCAGGAAGGTCGTTTGGGTAGCAGCATTTTTTGTCATCAAAGTTCTTTCTTATTAACGGCTAGGCTGCAGCTATTGTTACTGGTTAGGCCTACATCATAATCCATATGAAAGTCAGAAATAAATTCATGATGAAGGGGTTAGTTGGATAGCATATTCGGTGAATCAGTGTAGGCTATTGTATTAAAGCAGTATTGCGGAAAAGCATAATACAGAAAAAGAGTTTGCTTATGTTGTAAGGTAAGGTATTGAAGTAGCTTACTGATATGCCATTATGCTTTGAAAATCCAGGAACTGTAGTTCAGCTCAGTAGCCTGCTTGTAATACGATACTATAAGCCGAGTATTAAGAGCCGACAAGTGTTATTTCTGACAATTAGGGTCCAACCTTATTTTCTGTAACTAGCATGCGTTAACCAATAGAGGGCAGTACCACCTTCCTCAGGCGAAAATTAGTCCAAGATATAAAAAAAGCATATGGAGTTGGCCGAGTGGTTGGTGCGCAGGCCTACGGAACTGGTTTTGCGGGTTCGACACTCAGCTAGGTCATCTTCCATGATGCATATACTTCACTTACACAAAAACCCAAGATGCAATTATGTGGCTTAAAATAAGAAAATAAAACAATAAAAAAAGATATACAAACAAACTAATGACATTGAACTATTGGCATGGACTACACTTGCTGTCAACAGCCAACACCCACAGTCAACACTCAACACTTACCCCCTTGACGACTGCAGAAAAAATAAAACCTTTCTTTTTTGAAACGAACCGACTTTTCTTCGTGCGGAGCTTGTCGCAATTGCTATCATGTTTTTTCTGTTGTGCCCAACTTTCTAATTTAATCTCGAGAAACTTTCACTACGATGCGATGCAACAATACCGGTAGTCCAACTCTTCTGATGTGTTTTGCTTGAACTGCATTTTTGTCCTAGATGCTACTGCGAAGCACTTAATAAGTAGGAGTTTCCTTCAATGCGGTGTCTCTGCAGTGACTATGGCTACGCACTAAAATTGTTTCCAAAAATTGAATCATATCTTTATTACAACTTACTCGTTTCGTTACACTCGCTGTAGTACCGAAGCATGGTAACGAGTGGCGGGGCCCGACCCGGCGGCTTAGCGCCTGAACAACGCAGCTGCCAAGAAACGTCGCAGCGGTAGCGAGCCGTTGGCTGCAGTGCGTCCGATTTGACCCGCCTGGGAATTGAACATCAAGCTTTCCGCATCGATAGCGACATCTTTGACAACTGCGCAATAACCGGCCGGTTTTTTGAAAAATTATTAAAATATAAAAAACTAAATTGACACTGACGTAGTGCTACTGTAAGAATAAAATATAAATACTGCCAAGGAAGATCAGACCTACAAAAGATTTGAAGAGGCCCAGGGGCGAAACAGGGGGGGAGACAAAATTGTTTTTACGTACCGTAACTGTCTCTGGAGCTGGAGTGCTCCGTTTTTCAGACATCCCGATTACGTGCTTGAGAGCATCTGATGATAACGACGCTGTGATTTGGGTGAAAAATGCTTTGGACAATATCGACGCTATTTTTGACCTTAATCGCTTGATCAGGGATTCCTCTCGCGCGCAATTCGTTTTAGCTTAAAAATGTTTCTGTAGGAAGGGCAGTGTTTTCTCACGCTCCACTATCTTCACTTTTCCAGACAGTTATGGAAGAAACTTCCCCCTTTATAATGAGCGCATGATAAATGTTTATATCAAGGTTTATATACGTTGCTTATATCGAGGTTGGTTTTTGAAACAAATTTTTGGAGGGAAGCAATTAACTGTTTTATCCCCATGGCTACACCCTGTTTATGACGTTGCAAAAGCTGGCCTGCTTTAGTCAATTAACTTTCCTATGGCTCAAAAATGAGGTAAACTAAAATTTTGCAGTAAATTTTTAACCACGGCTTGATAGCTTGAGTTTCTGTAAAACCTTTTCTATCCTTAAGTGAAGCGCAAAGCATCAATCAAAAGTATGAATGAAATATCTTGGTTGTTTCCTTAGTTATGGCATTATATAGCTTAATCATGGTAAACTGCAATTGCGTAATAATTTAGACTAGAAACATTACAATCCGATGATGCACTTTAATACCTCTGAATTACCGTAATGGTAGCATCTTTACGTCATCACTATGTGACGTCACTGAAACACCTTCCATCGAAAAATCCTGCGTACGCCACTGCTAGATAGCGCACTTTAATCATAAACTTTTTCCTTCAGCTCCGTGAAAAGCCTTTAACACATTAAATTTACTGCCCCCCCCGAAAAAAACTGTTGAATCCGCGCCTGGCCCCTTCCCCCTCCCCTTTTAAAATTTCTCGCTGCCGCACTACTTCGGAGTAAAATTAACTTAAAGGAAAAAAGTTGCGACAAACGACCTGCTTGTAGAACACGTTTTTTGTGCGATAATAGTTAACATTACTTGGGGCACAATTCCATTTCCAGTGGTGTGAAGCAGTGGTTCTCAACCTTTTTAGCCCACGGACTATTTCCAAGCTAGCCTAAATATACAAGGTTGTTCGATAACGGAGTGGTCACACGCGGCGAATGCATGTTTTTTGCTGTAGTCGCTGCTATAGTCTACGCCGCGAAACCAGTGGCGTAGCGAGAAATTTGAAAAGGGGAGGGCAATAATTTCTATATTTTTTTCAAGCGTATTTTTTTCGGCAGAACTAATTTGAAGATGATTGAGAAACAAAATAGGCTCTCGGGGGGTCCTGGGGTATGCTCCCCCGAAATAATTTTGAAAATCTATGTGCTATATAATAGCTATTTAGTGTTTTTTGAATAATTTCACGAAAATTTTGTTTAAAGTTTTTGACCCTAATTCTGAGTGCTGCGCCAAATACGATGCATTTTGTTCGCACATTTTCGATTATGCGTGCTTACGGCGTAAGGCTTATCGCTCTCGAAGAGGTTCGAAATAATGGAAAATTTGTAATTTGTATACATCAAAAACATTTTTGAAAATGGCTGGTAGGAGGATGCATACTCCTCATCTTATCCCCCTGGATCCGCCCCTGGACTTAAGCCACAGAAACCATCAAAAGAGCCTGGCATATTTCACTCACTTGGCAGCATTAATTTCGTTCTTTTTTAATAAAAGACGAAGTTAAAAAGGGGGGGGAGGGGCATGGCACAATGCTCCCCTAAATACGCTCCCAACCAAAACCATGGATTTGGAAGCTGAAACTTTACATTCATGGTGAAAAATCGACTAAGTGAAACAAACCGTTTTAATTTTTTTACTTTGTTCAGTTCGTTTTTATACCAATCTTTTTCGTTTTTTGTTCATTTATTTACTTTTTTGAGTGACTCTTCATTGTCAATATGTAATCCTGCAGCTGTCAATTCCTGTATCACTTTGTTTATGTTATGCTCACTAGCATTTTTCTTCATAGTTTTCATTATCAGTGTCCCACAAAGCTTCGAAGTTTCTGTATGATCAAGAATTTGATGTCTTCTTCAGACCATTTTAAAATTTGCCACTTTATCATTTCCTTTTTTGTAACACCCGGTACATTACTTTTTTTAACTCGTACATGCTGACAATATAAGCTCGCGAATGTTTTGTAGTACCCAGTGGCGTAATTCGGCCTTTTTGGGGGGCAATTTGGCGGCCTTTTTGGCGGACGTGCTTTAATGGTTTCCACAGAATACAGAGCTATTTCAGCGTGTACGCTTTTCCATGAGAGCTGGTGTGAAGCATGGTCGAAAAAATACTTCATGATCGTTTCAACAATTATCTCTGCGTCAAAATAGCAGAATGCGACGAGCGGATCACGCTGAATAAATGCTAGAAAGGGTCCTTGATTTGCTCCTAGCTATAAATCGATCATGAAGAATGATAGCAGATAAACACTGATTACATTAGACACGATTCTCGGCAGTGTCTATCTGCCAACATTCTTCATGATTGATTTAAAGCTAGGAGCAAATCAAGGACCCTTTCTAGCATTTATTCAGCGTGATCTGCTCGTTGCATTCTGCGATTTTGACGCAGAAATAATTGTTGAAACGATCATGAAGTATTTTTTTGACCATGCTTCACACCCGCTGTTATAGAAAAGCGTACACGTTGAAGTAGCTCTGTATTCTGTGAAAGTCATTAAAACATGTCCGTCACCACCATCAGCTGTGGATGTTCGAATCATTTTGCTTGCTCGCACTACACGCTTGAAGCATTTCCTCACCTTAGAAAGAGAAGCTCAATGCATTGTCGCCATCCATCTTCAACCAAAATCTTGGAAATCGATTCACAACAACAATCGGGCGACTGAGCAAAGAACTGGCAAATTAAAAGGCCAATCAACAACTAAGTTAGTAAAAATCCCAATCACTTAAATCGTTTTGATGCTTGTTTGTGCAACATGCATAAATAATTTGCTAGCATAGCAGACAGGAATTAAATGCTATACCTTCAGTGGTGTGATTATTATTGTTTAATTTGAAAAATATATGCGACTTAAATTATTGTAACAGGCCTATAGCAAAGAAAAATTGGAAGTTAAGCTTGCTGGAGATAGCCTACACATGCCTGATTCCTCACATACAGTACGATAATTGGTACAACCAGTAGATCTTGCCACATAATGATAACTCTGTTACCGTGCAAATAATTGCCTCAACAGCCTTAAAAGTCAACAATTTAGTTTTTTTTGTTGCGAATAGAGCTTTTAAGCCTACGGAATGGTTATAGGAAACCGACCTTAATGCGTTTTTTGACACTAATTTCGGCACTCTACAATCAGCGGTTAGCGAGATACGCCAAAAAGTTTGAAAATCGGGCCCCTAAAACTTCAATGGCCTTGCACCACATGTTTATGACGTCACAAGGAGCTAAAATTTTTTGTGTGAAGTTTTTAACCAAAACCCCACCTACTGAGACCCCAGGGTTTTTAAAATTCTAAAATGGTGAAAATATGAAACACCCTACTCGTTACGTCCTTTTATCATTAAAATTACGCGATGAAAACGCACATTTTTCGCCACTACACCGCGTTTTTACGCTTGGGAAAAGACCAAGAAAAGACAAAAAACCTAATATGAAGCCTTTAAGCAACCACATAACGAAAACAAGCGAGAACATTTTTATTAAGAATTGTACAATTACATGCGAAATAGCAGCAAGAAACAAAGGGGTGGAACCAGTAGCATCCAAGTGCAAATGCACAACCAAAATATTGAGGCTGACCCCCTCCTTCACCACACACCCCTAGATCAGCCAGTGAAATAACAGTTGCTAATAAATAGCTATACTGCAAGCAGTATTACAATAACGCATCGGGAAAGCGAATACAAATGGCAGTGAAAAGCAATCGACTGAATTAAGCAAACAGACATCTGCCAGAGATGTTGATGAATTTGGATTTAAACCGGAGTGTACAAAGTAGCCTACGACCCGCAGACACCTACACTCAATCTTTCCAATCTAACTTGTTTTTTATCCTTTCATTTGATTGACCGTTGTTAACCCAGATTGACTAGTAACACTATTTTTTGGAAAACACCTATCAACGAGGGTTATTTTTCCGTAGTTCGTCGCCTCAGATCTATTTTTGCGGAACACTCATTTTTACAGTAGGCTTAAACAGAAACAGCACATTTTTGCGAAAATATCGAAGGTACAGAATAATAAGCACTAATTTGACTATGCAAATAGTACAGTACAAGTACAATGACGAGATTTCAAAAATTACTCATCTGATATTTCCATCTTTTCTTCCTGTTTTACGTTATCGTTCTTGGAGTCTGTAACTACGTCATCGTTTTCGTGAGCATTATCTGAAGTATCCATTTGTTCCAAAATCTTCTGCTTATCTGGTTGAGAATTTTCGCAATCCATTGTTTCGGCTCTGTTCTTCGAGATTTCTTTGCTCTGTAATCAGAAAAAAATTGAAAAAACAGAGGGGGACAAATGGAGCGACCTCTTACCCCTTGGACGTCAGTGGTAGCAGACAGTTCTAAGAGATGTTTGCGCAACATTTTTGAGATATCCTATGCCCATTGACCTTGCATTACATGCACAAGTTGTAAACCCAAAAACGAAACCTTTTACCCGTCCTGACTTTGAAAGTATTATTCAGTATCCCTGCTTGACGCTCAGCACTAAAGGGACCGTGTGAAGACTATCAAGTTTGCTGGCTGACCCGTGAAAGCCGATTAGCGAGGTTTTCTATCTTAAGGAGTGGTAGACAGGTGGGTGGCTACTCTTAAGTGACCTCGTCACAACACTTTGATCGCTTGCTCGTGACAGCAGGAAAAATAATAATTACTAAGCAATCAAATACGGTAACTACTGACTAATCAATAAATAAACAGCAGCAAAACAACCCTAGTTATTAAATTTCCAGAGACAAGTTACCATTGATTTTTTTGGAGGAGCTATTTCTTTGACTTTGAAAAACGATTTAAAAGCATCGTGTGATGGAAAGCCAAAAGAAGCAGAAGGGCCAGCTGCATCGTCATCGTTTTCACAGTTAAATGAATTATCACAATCAGCAGCAAGGGCTATAGTAGTCAAGTTGATTCGCCGCTTTTGTTTCGAACTATCCACACTGTTTTGACGTGAAGTCTCAAGCAACTTTTCTGGAGATATCTGCGAATAAAAAGAAACCTTTCAGAAAAAAAAAAAAAAAAAAAACAAATTAACCACACGCTGGTACGAAACTCATACTAGTGACGTAGGAACTGCTGCATTCTTCTGTGATCAAGACACAAAACTGCAGATTCACCTGCAGTGGATAATGGATATGGCAACGCAACTAGCGAAGAATTTGCTGTGATTCAGCATCTGTTTTAAGAAATGACTTACGCACCTTATTTGTAGCGAACTTAAGAACTTGAAGAGTTTGTGGCACTTGTTTTTCTTTTTCTTGCAATATTCTGAAAATTAAAATCAAATCTTCATTATACTCGCCGAATCGCGTAACGAGTGGCGGGGCCCATCTCCGTGGCTTAGCGCCTGGACAACAAGGCTACGAAGAAACGTCACAGCGGTGGCGAGCCTGTGTCCGATTTGAGCGTCCCGGGAATCGAACCCAGTCCTCCCGCACCGATAGCGATGCGCTTGAATTTTGGAAAATAAAATTATACTGCTGATAATGCAAATTCAATATAGAACCAAGGTCGGAAAAGAGCGCACTGCACCTCAGCTTGAGTTTACAAACTTCGTAGAATACGTGAACGAAGTCTTGAATCGAGGCTATTTAAAAATTACTTTTTGAAACACAACTTTTTCGTTCCTTTTTGCGTTACAGTAAGAAACTGCAAAAACGCTTACCTTAAATTGCTCTTTTCTAGCAAAGCTTTAGCTGAGACCTTAGTGGCAAATTTATCAATGTTTCCTTTTGCGGGAGTATCCGGATTAGAGGGTACTTCAGTGGGCAAGGGAGGTATTTCTGTCAATTTGACATCCGGTTCAAAAGTGAGATAGTCCCATTTGCAAGGAATTGGAAAATCGGATTGATTCAGTTCATATTTCGCGAAGACTTGATCCAAGACAAGCCTAGCACACATAATTAAGGTAACGCACAGATTGAACTAATTGGACTTGATATTAAATCAAATTTTCATTGTACTTGCGATATTACGCCGAAGCGTGTAACGAGTGGCAGGGTCTATCTCCGCTGCTTAGCGCCTGGGCAACACAGCTCTGAAGAAATGTCGCAGCGGTGGCGAGCCGTTAGCGACACCATGTCCGACCCGGGATGTGAACCCAGACCTACCGCACCGATAGCAATGCTGGGCTAACCGCTCGCTTAACTTGCTCCTATAGCCAATACAATCAGACAACTTGCCACTAGTCAAAAAAGCACATCGTCGTTCTACAACGAACGCAAAGTCAGTTCGCGTAAGTTTGGGTGATGCAACTACGCCCATTCTTGTTGTTTTAACTCCTCTTCTCCTACCTGCACGCCACATAACCTTAATCGTTTTGTTGCCTCTTCCCTTTTTTGTACCGCGTTACGTTTCCTCAATCTTATGGTATTCTTTATAGTGTTAACGGTGGGGAAACAAAAGACACCACCATTACCACTGGTTTTTTAGCACAAATATGGGGTCAATGCGAATATCTCCAATCCTATTACTGACTTTAAAACCAGACTTCTTTTTGACGCAACATAGGATAACGGTTTCGGATGCTCTTCCTGACGATTATGATGCTTTGGGCTAATCTAAAATCAGATTCTGCAACCCGAAACCTTAACCCCAACTACGTCGTGGTTTTACAGTTCAAAAAGTAAAAATCTAAAGTAGCGGCTCTTAACGGGACCCATCTAAAACCTGGGGGTTTCCCGAAGGAGCTCCAAGCCATGCTCAATAACACATTCTTAGCAGGTTGCACACTTGCACAGACCAGAGATCCCAAGCCCCAATTTTTAAAAATAGGGGTCCAAGAGTTGAAAAATTAAGAGTCATTGATGTGTTTCCTCGTAACCGATGGTGGCAGGAAGCACCAATGGAGGTGCACCCAGCCACCCTCGCCCACCAGGAACACGCCGGATTGAAACTGAATGATGGTGATGATCTACAGCTTACCAGCAAGCTCTTGAAAAATTTTCTTTTTTAGCATAAGTTCCAATTTCCTTAATCTTTTTATTCAGCTGAGTTTTTGAAATCCAATATGGATTTCTGTTCAACAAACTAAGCCCACTGGCACTGAGCGGTGAGTTGTACAAATTATAGGAGGATATAGGAGTAGTATGAACGGGATCGATTGGTACGGAAAGAGTGGATGATTCTTCGGAATCTGCAAATCACATTTTTTAAAAACCAAACCAGTTTTTAAGGAGTAAACTTGTCTGCTCAAAAAAACAAAAAACCTTCTACTATTTCGAAATCTAACCAAAGTAACCAGAAACAATTCGTGTGCAGGATGTAACGTGCTTATAAATTAACGTGCAAGCAGTAACGTAAACTGTTGCACAGTCCGGCAAAAACTTTTAGCTGCAGCAGGCGTTTTGTGGTACAGAATTTGAAAATGGCATGAAGCAAAAGATTCATTTTTTCAAAGCTTTTCATCTGACACTCTTCAGGGGAAATCGTCGGAATGAAGAATGTGTGGACCGAACTGATTTATAAAGCTACAGAAAGCGTTCTGATTGGTTGAAAGAGAGAAGGGCTCTGATTAGCTGCTTAATATGCTACGTTGTCTGCACGTCTCAACGTCTCCAAGAGCGTACTAAGCAGCACATCCCTAAATTCACTGCCATCTCCCCCAGCCGAATAAGCCTTCCTCAAAGCCAACGGTCGCTCTCGGCAATTCCATAAGTCTTCCATTGGTCAACATCTTCTTGACAACCCCACATGCGCTTCTCACTATGATGACAAACTTTCAATCCTTGCCCGAAGTCGCTCTCTATTTCATCTCTCCGCCTTGGAAGCTCCTGTTATTAAATCTCTCAAACCCATTCTCTGCAAGCAAAAAGAATTCGTCTATTCCTTGAAAATATTTTAACTCTTTCGCAGTTTTCACACCCTCCTCTTTTAACTAATCAGAACCCTTCTCTCTTTCAACCAATCAGAACGCTTTTTCAGCCTTATAAATCAGTTCGGTTCACACATTCATTCTGACAATTTCCCCTGAAGAATGTTAGATGATAAGCTTTGGGAAAATGAATCTTTTGCTTTTAGCAGCAAGCACTACAAGAAAGATGCAAAGTAGTAAAAAATGCACTTTCTAAAATCCTACAAAAACACCAAATCAACCTGCCTTTGGTATTTTTTCTTTTCCAAAATTCTTGAAATTCCGGAACAAGTCTTCCGAGACTATGAGGATTCCCGTGCAGCATCCTGATCAGATCAGGAATAGCTAAAATAGCAAAAAAAAATGAAAATCAACCAATCGGTTAGCTCACTTGTTAAGCACACGTTATCGGTGTGGGAGGTCTAGGGTTCGATTCCCAGACCGGTCAAATAGGAAACGGGGTCGCCAACGGCTCACCACCGTTGTGACGTTTCTTCGGAGCTGTGTTGCCTAGGCGCTAAGCCGCGTAGATGGGCCCCGCCACTCGTTACACGCTTCGGTGTAAGACCACGAGTATACTGAAGATTTGATTTTTTTGAAAATGAAGGGACTTGACCAGGAAAAAGTAAATGTGAGATGCTGACACAAAGACCGCGCAGTAGGAGTCAAGACAAATATTAGTGTGCCTAGTTCCAGCGCTTTTGTCAGAGTTTAAGATTGGCGTAACCATAATGAACATAAACTATTTCAATTCGATGTCTTTGAAAGACTGTGAATGTCTGTACTTCAAAGAGCCGAGGTATTAATATTTTAAACAGGGCCATTTTGATTAAATAAAAAAGTAGAGTTACAGCGCACCTGGTGCATAGCAATGTGACAAATTGCGACAGTCTACTGTATACTAGTGTCATTAATAGCAGCTTTTCTTTCATTTTGCATCATCGCTTAATGGAACCGTATCTGGGTAAAAGGGTTCTCTGCTTCATGTGTTCGATTCATAGGTGGATCCGATTGCATTTGACGTTCACTGCGTGTGATCGCCCTAGCTAAAAGCGCTAGCTCTCTCGGTGTCCTTCCTCCTTACATTGTTGAGACTTCTGTTCATGAGAAAAGCTAAAGATTCTTTTCATTGACTAGAAAAAAATTTTCAGCTTTTTCTTAATTTTTTTTCAGTTTCCTTGCATCAGATCATACCTTCTTCTGGAACGGACTTCTTTGTACTTGACGGTGTTTTAGTTTCACTTTTATTTACATCATCAACTAATTTTTCGTCCAAATCAATAGGACCCGGAACAAAAAACTTGACCTAAAACCAAAACAAAATATCAAGCAAAAAAAGCAAGAGCAAAAAGTTAATGGGTGGTAACCGGATCATAATAACGGCCATTTCGACAAGTCATGATGTGCCGAAAGGGATTCTATAAAATTCTTGAAACGTCGTTTTCGTCTTAAGGTCTGTTCACACTAAATGCGATTTTCATCCGGTTCGTTATGGTACGAAATCTCATCCAATTTTTGACATAAGCAGTTGACAGAAATCCTTTCCACATAATTCGAACCCAAACAATTTTGCTTTCTATCGGTTGTTTTGCAAAGCACCTTACGATTGTTTTCTAGAATGCCTCGTAAAGTGACGTAGCTTCACGTCATAACCTCTCACTATTTCGCAGGCTACGTCACTTTACGTACGAAAAATCGTATCTTATTCTGTGTAAACACACCTTTACTTGTGCAAAAAATCCGGAAGAATTAACTTTATTTTGGAAAGCCATTGAACTACTAACCTCATATTTTTGCAGTTCAGCCAACCGAGACGAAGAAAGCTTATCTTTGTCGTCATCCCACACGCATCCAACTACTAGTGGAACCAGAACCTTGATTTTTTGCTTAAAGGAATTTTCAAATTCCTGTTGCTTCATTTTCAACTTCTGATCCGATCTTTCTTCGGTCACGTTCTCCTGCAATGTTGTATGGCAAGCTATGTAAAATCACACTTCATAAAAACCCAGCCCATTGTAATAACTATCTTCGTTAAAGCCAACACACAGTTGTATTTTTTGTTTTATTTTCAGCTCAATGCAATGGAAAATTAATGCAATAAGCTAATTAGTTAAGCTAAATCTGTCTCAGTTACCTCTTCCCCTTCCTCATTTATTCCTTCATCATCCGAAAGATATCCGTGAGGAACAAAAAATCCGTCAGCATCATCTTCATCATCATCCTTATCTTTTTCACCTTCCTCTTCCTAAGGATGATTCATGTTAAAAAATTTACGTTCAGAAGTGGAAACAAGTAGTTAAACTCAGGCTTACCCCGTCACTGTTTGCAATGTCCTCTCCCTCGCCTGGATCCTCCCATTCTTCATCCGAATCCATCTCATAATCAAATAAATCCTAAAAAAATCATCAGTACCTCGCTGAGATTTTCCCATAGTGATAATATCAAGGCTTAACGTAAACAAAAATGTTGTAACCAGCACATTTGTAAACTGATTTACAAACGTTTCGCTAAAACTTATAATAAAATCACAGAGACACTAGACTAGAATAACCAGCACAAGAAACGAAGCTTCGCTTTCTACAGAAGCGTTTGTAATATGATTACAAATATATTGGTAATAACCTTTTGGTAAAGTAAAATTCCAAAACCCACAATGCGACCAAAGTGGAGGCTGTTTTCAAATTATTGAAACCTAACAGATATCGAGGGACTGCGAAATAAACCTGCGCTTTTCAAAGCAGCAGCCACCTGGTACATATATCTCATGCGATCGGCTTCAGTCATAAATCAAACCAGTCGGGCAATATCCGGGTTCCGAAACTTGTGCGCAGATTTGCTTGGTTGCAACAATTTTGTCAGCGACATGGCCTACAGATACCGCGCACAGATGACGGTTCCACGCGTCGGGTTCGATTTACGGCTGGAGCCGATCGTAATTGACATGTTTACCGGGTGACTGCTGACCCGAAGAGCGCAAGCTCACTTCGCAGTCTCCCTCAATTACTGTTGAATTATCAGTTCAATATAATTTGAAAATAACCTCAGTTATTTATTTTATTTGTGAAAATAGCTCAAAATCACCAAAACACCAACCTTATCTTGTTTGAGGGGATTCCGGTAGCTTAAGATTTTACTTTTCCTCCGCCAAGTTCCATAATAGGGAGGCCGGACATTTTCTGAAAACTGAAGAAGTTTGGCACGAAGCTTAGACGGATTCACAGCGTCTCCACCGGACAAAATTTCGACTCCGTCTTCGGACAAACTAAAAAAATAAGTTCAGTAAATTTTTACCCTGTCCACATGTGCAATTTTATTGGGCCAAAATCCCACAGGTGCTCTGCATCATAATTAAATTGTTGACGTCATAATTGAAAAAAGCGATTATGACATCAAAAATTCAATTATGACGCAGGAAGCCCGTGAGCTTTTTAAGAGATGGGGGTAAACTTCTCCCTTGAGTATAAGGTTAAGAGAGTGATTCGAACTTTAATATAAAACCAATAAAACAACCAATGATTGCAACCAAAAACTATATAACAACCAATAGTTGCAACGCAGAACTTGGAACTTACTGCATGCAAATCTAACTAAAGTCACGTAACTAATGTAACCTCACCTCAGTGATCTTCGTATCACTGTTGGAATAGTGCGAGGACGACACCTTTTAACAAAGGCTTTGCCTTGGAGGTAAGATGGAGTCGCCGTCTGAAAAGATATCAATGTCTTTAAAAGCAAGTCTCAAATTAAAAATTCAATTGCTTATTGCCTCACTTGTCACAATAATGAAGCAAATAACTCGTTTTAGTATTTCGCTTTAAACTTATAGTGAGATCACGGAAAGAATTGTTAAAAACAGAGTGAAAGGTTAAGATAAAGGTATTTAGTTTTACATTTACCACCCATCACGAGAAAGCGATCAAAGCGCTATAACGAGCTCGCTCCAAGAGTTGCCCGCCACGTGTCTACCACACCAAGATGGGGGAATCCCGTTAAGTGCTTTTCCCAACGGCACGACGAGCCGCCTTGTTCTTCACGCTGTCCCTTTCATGCCGAACGTCAAGCGGAAAAGCAAAGAATACCAATTTTCAAGTCATTGGTTCAACCCGACTTGGAATCAAACCCGAGTCTACAGCTCCAGAGGCGGACGCTCTTACCACTCGGCAATCCGAGACGAATTTTACGAATTTTGGATTGAAGATAAAAATTGTACACGGAGTTTTCATAGGGACAATTTTTGGTGTGGAAAAAATATAAACTAGACTATGCGAATATATCCTAAGCAAAATAAAACCTGAAAACTTCACCTGCTTGACTAATTGTTGCTCTAAGACCAACTTCTTTTCCGAGCTTAAACTCTGGGGTTGTGGGCACAGGTACATATCGTCTTTCAACTGAAACGGCACGAAGGACCCAACCACCTTATGCAAAGACTACAAAAATATAATAGACGAACGTAATACTACTATAGACCATTTGCTCCTTAATTCAAAAACCATATGACTATAGAACCAAAGATGTTTAAAGCGAAAAAACTAACTGCTTCCGCGCCTACGTTTTGAACAAAGAGCCCAAAAAACAAACTGATAAATTGGTAACTTTCACAACTGATTAAGTTCATGTACAATTCTGTATCATGATCTATTTTACAAATCACAGCAACTGACCGGTTAGCTCACTTCTTAAGACATTGCTATCGGTGCGGGAGGTCTGGGGTTCGAATCCCAAGTCGGTCGAATCGGAGACAGTGTCGCCAACGGCTCGCCACCGCTGCGACGTTCCTTCTGTTTTGCCCAGGCGCTAAGCCGCAAAGTTGGGCCCCGCAACTCGTCACACGCTTCGGCGTAATACCGCGAGTATGATGAAGATATAATTTTTCGACACTGAAATACGCGTAGGTACTGAGGCTGTCGGCTAGAAAGTTAAAAGCATCACCGCAAGCATCGTGCTTGGTCAAATTAGATGGAAATGTAAAAAAAATCAAAAAATTATGCTACGAGGTAGACAGCGATAACAGAAAAAGTGTAGTATGGAGGCAAAAATAATCACATCTATTTTAGTTCATTCTCTCCTTGATTTAGTACCGTCTTCAGATGATCTTCTACTTGAGTTAACAGTAGTCTATCACGTTAATGAGGTGAAAATATAACACACCTCTACTACTACCATTTTTAAAAACAAAAGAGAACCTTTTTCGGCAAGGGAGTTTTTGCGGGAGAAGTGAAAAAATTTTTGAAACTCATCGCTTGTTTTTCAGATTTTCTTTTCTGCAAACAGAACAAAGTTTTCAAATATTTTTCCCAATATCTCAATTTAAAAAAAAAACGGCTGGTTAGCTAAGTTGTTAAGACATTGCTTGCTATCGGTGCGGGAGGTCTTGGGTTCGACTCCAGGGTAGGTCGGTCAAATCGGACACACAGTCGCCACCGTTGCAACGTTTCTTCTGTGTTGTCCAGGCGCTACGCCGCGGAGATGATCTCCGCCACTCGTTACACGCCTCGGCGTAATGCAGCGAGTATAATGAAGATTTGATTTTTTTTTATCCTAATTTATGAAAGTGCGATCGTAAGTCCATCAATCGCATTGCCCAATCATGAGATAAAGATATGCGTCTCTACATTGGAAATCGAAAGTAACATTATACACCCGTAAGTCAACGAACCTTGTCCTCTTCAACCTTAGCTTTTTCTTCTAGAACTTTAAGTTTTTCTTCTTCTTTCGCGCGTTTTTCCGCTTCTTTTTGCTCTTTTTCTTTCCTTTTTTCTTCGTCTTTTTTCTCTTTTTCAATTCGCTTGGCCCTAAAATAAGCAAAAAAAGGTAACCACACTCCATACAGCATAACACGAGCAAGAAAAAAAAAAACTAGTTAAAGATTGAACAAGGGGACAGTGGGAATTTTAAGCCAAAAAGCTGAATAAAACGTAGCGTAAGGGCAATTCCAAATGATACATTCTCCTGGCGATTCCCTTAACTTAAGGATAAATAAAGTAAACATGAGAAAGTCGAGAACCTGCGTTTTAACGTGAACTGCCGTGCAACTAGTAGAAAATAAAAATTATGATACATTTTAACGATAAATAATAACTGCGGCATTGACCATGACCGAACCCGTAAAATGGGCACCAATCTATTTATGTGTATGAACCTGGTATGGAGCCACCGACAGCAACCTAGAGGCCGTTAGATATTTAGGCAATTTCAACTTACTCTAATTCCGCCTTTTTCTTTTCAACCTCTTCTTGTTTCTTTCTGAGTTTTTCTTCTCTCATCTTATCAGCTTCTTCTTTTTTCTTTCTCTTCTCTTCTTCACGCTGTAAACGTTCTTCTTCCTGCAAACAACAGGTTTGAGGCGGTGAAAGCATACACTGAGATTTTTCAAAAACATAGTGAAGCTACACAGCATTTGCATTTATTGTATCAGCAATGGTTACAAAAATTTTGGAAAAACTGGTACAAGTGCACGCCCTACTTTTGAATCTTCAGTATCAAACTTAGGATTTCTTCAGTTAAAGAAAGTGCTCTATGACGAAGTCATATTTATAGAAGCAGATGACGGCAAAATTAAACTGGCCGTTAGCTCAGTTGCTAAGTGCACACGCTATCGGTGCGGGATGTCTGGGGTTCGATTCCCGGGACGGTGAAATCATACAGTCGCCAAAGGCTCGCCACCGCTGCGACGTTTCTTCGGAGCTGTTTAGCCCAGGCGCTAAGCTACGGAGATGGTCCCCGTCACCTGTTACACGCTTGGGCGTAATGCAGCAAGCATAATGAAAATTTGATTATTTTTATGGCGGCAAAATTTAAAATTTACCTTCAAAACCAAAAACGGTCCGTTTCCTACTTATAAAGTACAACTTGTAGCCTCCGTTAATGTAATTCGAAATCTTTTTACCTTTTTGCGTTTAATTTCTAGTTTCTCAGCTTCTCGCGCGCGCTTTTCCTCTTCTTTCAATTTCCGCTTTTCTTCACGTTCCTTTTCCTGTGCGAGAAGTATCATTTACTAGCACAATAATCACCGGCGTGCCGTAGGTCTGGGGTTCGAATCCCAGGTCGGTCAACTCGGCACAGTGTCGCCAAGGCTCGCCACCGTTGCGACGTTCCTTCGGAGGTGTGTAGACCAGGCGCTAAGCAACGGAGATGGGTCCACCACTCGTCAAACGCTTCGGCGTAATACCGCGAGTGCAATGAAGATTTGATTTTGATGCAATAATCATTATGCAGCTGACTGCATCGCAGAAGAATGGTCCAATAAAACAAAACCTAGCTTTTTCAAAACCGCATAAATTCAAACGCGTCAAAGTTTCACTTTCAGAGAAGAATACCTGACTGAGCAAAACTTTGGACCGAAACCGATTTCAGTTGGCTTGGTTGCTTACAGCATACCGTAGAGCGGGACAGCGCTGTTTCGGGCTATTAGCCCTCATCAGCCGCCCTCAGGTAAAATACATTCATCTTCCAGAACTAATGATCTTGCCAGGATCACTCATCCCTTCGCAGCCCGAAACAGCACTGTCCCGCTCTACGGTACGTTTTACTGGAGTGCTTTGCACTGTTGGTGATGAAGTGCTGATATAGCCTACGACCCGACAAGAGGAAGTCGTCATGACTTCCCGTCCGGTAGGCCAGGAAGGACATTGCTTTTTAGTTATTGCTTACAGCATGATATATTTTACACACGAAGACAGTCAGGGTGAGTCAGGTAAGTGTAAGTTTTATCAACCAAGAGACAATGTGACTTGGAGGCACTGTAGATCGTAGCAAAATTAGTATATCATCGTTTCATAAAACTCAGATGGCCGAGTGGTAAGAGCGTCTACCTCGGGAGCTTTAGACTCGAGTTTGATTCCGAGTCGCGTCAAACAAATGACATCAAAATGGGTATTCGCAGCTTCACTGCTTGACGCTTGGCATTAAGTGTGGAGAATAATCAGGCAAGTTTACTTATTGTGCCGTAGGGAAAGGCACTTAACGTAATTCTCCCATCTTGGAGAGGTAGAGAGATGGCCGGCAACTCCTCGGCGAGCTCGTAATACGACTTTGATCGCTTTGTCATGATAGGAGAATTTATGCGACTAAGTACAGAAATACAACAAAGTTAAGCACGAGTGCGTGAAACCCTCCATCTCGCCTCCTATTCAAGCTATAAATTGCTGTGATGTCGGCCAAGAATAAAGCTATCAGATAGCAAGGTATTACATAGAAACAGCAAGATAACGAGCAAGATCAAATTTTCATTCATACATATACCCGTAACATCTTAGAGAACCTACTTTTTCCAGTTTCTGAGCTTCCGTTGATTTTCTGGAATTTTTCGATTTCTAAAATACATGAAATTACACTAATTGCCTTTAAACGATTTATTGCAATGTGGCTATCATTTTATTTTCAGCCAAAATATATCTAACGTGTACAAAACCTTATGTATATACACAATAGAGTAAACGTACAGCAAGTTAGCAGTGTTTCTAACACTATAATTGGTACTTAATGCCACATTGTGCATTATTTGTCATGCTTACCGTTTTGCTCCAGCACTTATTTACACAGTTAGTAATCGTCATCGTTATTTTCTCAAAATAAATATCTAATAAGTGCAAAGCGGCTGAAACTTTACACATACATCTTAAAAAAATATCGTCATATCGTTTAGTTTGGCGCAAAAAAAAAAGCAAACCAGGTCAACTGAGAAAAATAATGAATGACGCCGCAGAGTCAGTGAGAAGCCCAATGACGGCTTTTCAACAGCAGTTCACAAAAAAAAATGGCAATCCGCAAATGCTTACTTTTGCAGATAAAGTTGATGGCTTTGTTTTTTCAGCAGATTGAACATCAGCAGGTTTTTCTTTTGACGGAGTGGTCATTTCTTCACTAGTTTGTTCTTCCTTTTCACACAAATCTATAGTTTCCACTTCTTGCATAGCAATGGCAGATTTACTCATATCACTTTCTTTATCTTTAACTTCTTGTAAAGTCAAAATTGGCTTTGCTTTGGCAAATGACGACACATTTTCTTCATTTGTAGGCTTGTTAACATCAACATCCATAAGCACTTCATTGCTTTCCACAGCGCATTTCTGTACTACTTCGTTGTCTGTGTTTTCAGCATCCTTTTTAGAAACACAGAGCATGTCTAATATCGATCGTCGAGGTTTTTTAATCACGGATACATCTGTTTCAGTAAGATCAATAGTTTCTGCTTTTAGGGATGAATTTGTTTTATCCGTTAAATTGCAAGGGGATTTTGAGCGACATCTTTTTCTGCTGTCCTTCCCTGAACTTTGGTTCACAAACAAGCTTTCTGCATCCACAAGACCTCGCTGGATCACAGAATCAATAACCGCGTCAATATTTCGACTTGTTTCATCAGACATTTTCAACTTTTGATTGGCTTGCTGAATGATTAAAGCAAATTTCATAAATATAATAGTGAGATCATGCAGGCACAATTACCCTGTCCACGAGCCCAGTTTTAGTGAGCTTTAGGCTCGCGTTCTTAGTTTCTGCATCATAATTAATTTCTTGATGCCATGATCACTTTCTTTAACTGTGACATCAAAAAGTTGATAGTAATGCAGAGACTAGAACCGTGGGTTCAATGTCCACTAAAATTAGCCATGTGGAAAGGGCAAATGAGTAATGGAATATTTTCTTTTCGCATTTATGATAGTTCTTAAATCTTATTTTTGAAATTACTTCTACAAAGCATTTCAAGAGCAGATTGTACTCTTGTACTCTCAGGCTTAGATAAGCTATGGCCAGGGTCATCTTTGAAAAGTTTATCCCTAAAAACCCTTACAGTCACTACTTACATCAACACAGAACTTAAAGAATGGTCATTTGTTGAAGCAGTAATGTGTTATATTTTTTCACTGAAATGATTTATAAACTTAAATCACTCCCGTAGCCTAATAGCTAGCTGCCAGCCTGAATAGTAAATACACTTCGGCAAAAAAGCCTTCATTGCCTAATTTTCAACGAAACTTTGCATCTTAAAACTATAAGCTGAAAAAGAATATATGGCATTATGCAAGTGATGCAGCAACAAAACTTTTCTTGTTACAACAAAATGGTAAGCCTATTTCACAACAGGCAAAGTAAAGAAGCTTACAAAAAGTCTGGTAAAGATAAAGAATCAATGAAATGACCTACCAAATCATCTTCTGTGAGATCAATAACATCATCAGATTTCTGGAAAATGTATCACATCACAATCACATTGGCTTGATCATTACTCATTAACTATAATCTTTTTTTAAACCACAAGCATGTATGATAATAATAAATAAATCAGGTTATTTAAAAATTACATAAACCTGAAAATTCAAAAGTAATAAAGGGAGACAACGACGTGAGTTTGTGCTAAGTCAGCAGCCACCCGGTATATATGTCAAGCGCAATTGGCTCCAACCACGAATCGAACCCGTCGCATAGGATCGTATCTAAGAGCGATCCTGCAACGCCATGTCACAAGTGAAATATGCTGGTAAAAATTTTAATCAGCAACCAAGCAAATACTTCATATCCCCATACCTATCTTGCAGTGAATAATTACTGGATTTCACGCTAAGTGAAGTTTTTCACAATATATATAACAAAAAGAACAAGAGAGTTACATAAAAAATAGAATTAATCACTTTGTCAGAAAATTCTTTACAGAAAAGAAGCAAAATTAAGCCTTTATTATACTCGCGATATTGCTCCACAGCGTGTAATGAATGGCAGGGTCTGTCTCTGTGGCTCAGCACCTGGACAACACAGCTCCAAAAAAACGTAGCAGCGGTGGTGGCCACTGGCGACACTGCTTCCGATTTGACAGGCCCGATAATTGAACTACAGACCTATTGCACTTATAACAATGGGCTTAACAACTGAGCTAATCACTAGTTCTCAGAAATAAATGAAATCTCCTAGTCTTTACCTCTTCATCACTTTCCATGCTTGAAGTTGAAACTTCAGGGCATTGAATTGTTTGGTGAACATCAACTTGAACTTCAAGAACATTGTTGCTATAAAAAAAATATGAGAAAAGCCATAGCAATAGCACGTACTGTCGTTCCACTACAAATGCAGAGACAAAGAGCTTGCAACTTAAAAAATATCGATACAGTTGAAAGGAAATTGTCAATAGAAATAAGAAAATTGAAAAATATCATGGCATTGCAAGCAGCAGTAACAACAGTTGAGGCTCAGGGACAGATGGCTTGCTTTGTAAATACTAGTAAGAAACAATGCCAAGACACCACTACAGTTTTCAACCTCATCTTATTTGCATATTAGCCTAGTGAGAAGTTAAAAAAACCAAAATCACAGCTGCAGCGGCTTCTTTTCTAGTGTTAATTGCATGTAACTTCATAAACAAGCAATATGGAGCATTATTTTTAGCAAATGTGTTTGGTTTAGGCTGTCAAAAAGAAATGGAACGGAGGGAAAATATTACCAAGAGAAAAAAGACATGAGTTAAAATTCAAATACACTCTTTTATCCAGTGCATCTTTTAACCCATACAAAGTGGAAAAAGTTGGTGGCGATTAAAGTCTGCCAACTTTTCTTTTAATTGCAACCAAGCAGTTTCCCAAAATGCAAGGAAAAAACAATGAAATCTATCTTTAAAACTTACCCAAGCTTTCGCTTGTTAACTTTGCGTGGTATGGGTTTAAATAAAGCATCATCTGTACCATTGCCATTATTTTCTTGATCAGTAGATGGCTCATCATGAATAAGTGGTACATTTTCTTTGTTTTCAGTCATCTTTTTAGTTTGACCAAACTTTAGATGAGCTGGAAAAACTAATTGTTAGTAAAGTAATTATCACACTTTACAGCTTTACACATTCTAGCTGCATCTCAATTTGTGATAGACAGTACAGCACAAAATTCGGGTCCTGCTAAATCCTGCAAGAGTACAAGGACCGCCTTTGCAAGTGAGCTAGGAGCACAAGGACAGCTAGGTGCGCTAGCAAGTTATTACTAAGGGCCCTCACCGAACCCTAACTCTTAATAATAACTCACTAGCGCCCCTAGCGACCCCTGTGCTTCTAACTCACTTGCACAGGCAGTTCTTGTGCTCCTGCAGGTTTTAGCAATACTGCAAAATTCAGCTCAATTAAGCAAGAAAGGGTGACTGTAGAATACTAACACAAAATTGTAAAACTGCAGGTACTGATAGACCATGAAAGGATGTCTATTTGTGAATACTGAACAACTAGGCCTACAAACTAACTTGTTACAGCCAACTAGATTACACAACAAATATTTGAAACTATTCTTCAGTTCTAATCATTACCGGTATTATTGTTTGGATATGCAGACTATTCCAGATCTGCTTATGACACAGTGATGAGAGAGAAATCAAGGAACTAAAGAGCTTGCTTAGAAGTTGCTGTTGGTCTAGTCCAGTGGTTCTCAACCTTCTTTGGCTTGTGGCCCCTTTTAAAGACTCTTAAAATCAGTGGCCCCCTGGTCAGCGATAAAACTTTGGTTGGTATTTTATTCATGGTAGCAACAGCTGTGAGCTGGCCAAACGTGTTAAATAACCACTAACAAATCTTGCTCTTGTGACCCCGTTTAATGTTTCATTGCCCCCGATTGAGAACCCCTGGTCTAGTCCAAGTATACCAGGGTTCAAAATTAACGCCTGCTCGTTGGTCCGAGATCGACTGAAACTGCCTCAGGCAAGTTGTTTTCATTCTTCACTTGCCCGTCAAACTGGCGCAATTACTGTTACAGAGTCAGCAGAAAATTTTGCAAGCGTGAAAATCTCATGGAAGTTGCGATAATTGAGTCCTTTTGGTCATTGAACAAACGCATTTGAGTTACTCCAAAAAGCGCAAAAATACAATGTAGAGCCTGATAAAAGCAAAAGTAAGTGCTTTTTGTTTTAAAGAGTGTTTTACTTTTTTAAAAGATTGTAATTTCACACGCTCATCTTTTTGGGCAAGTTGATACTAGCTGCAGCCAGTCCGACCAAAGACAGTTTATTTTTAGGGCAAGTTGAGATTGCTTTGGGCAAGGTGATGTTAGCAACATTCCGTCCACCGGACCGGCTGCTTAAAAAGTTAATTTTGACCCCTGCGCACCTAAGGATTTGTCTGTTTGTGCAAGAAAGGGCATTGCAACAGCACAAAGCAAGCATCCTTAAGCAAATCCAATTTAACACTGACAGTTTAACCAATAAACAAAGTGAGAGAGAACAAAACACACGAAAAGGTCATGTTATTTAGGCTACTGCTTCCATGCTTACCGGTAGATATTGCAACTTACCTTGGCGCATTTTCTTTGGTTTAACACAAACTTCCATAATATTGCACAAGAAATGCAACCAGCTTTAGAAAACTGTGCTGTGTGCAGGCCCAGACTCTTGATCAACAGTTAACACCACTTTACCTGTTTACAGCGTTTGTAGACTAGACCGGCTGAAGAATATAATCTTGAGCCACCTTTCAATTTTTTTCCTAGCCTACCGATATTCTGTTGAACTGTGCAGTGTGTATGCACTGTATAACAGTAGACTATAGTAACCCCACCAAAAATTAAGCTGCTAGTTCGGTCTACACACAAAATTAACCTGCAAATAATAGTACTGTTAAACTGTAAAATTAAACAGTCAACACTGGTGTGGTATCAATCTGCAACTGCACAACACATACTGGTAATCTAGTCTAGCATAAAATAGCTTCCCGTACCGGTACATTATAAAATCATTTCAAAACTAGATAAAATAGTTCTACTTATTTTTCTACTAAAATCAGTGCCTAGTTTTTCTAGAGCATGAATAGACTACCTTTCCTACAACGATACACTAACCTGCATGTAGAGTAGCCTAGTTTAGTCAGGTAGGCCTAGCGATGCCTAAACAAGTGCATAAACTGAACAGAAGCTGGAAGCAAACATTATGACAAACATTGGTCGTAATAAGGAACTACATCAGACATCACGTCTACACGAAACTCCAAGAGCCTACTCGAAGTCCATCCTCGGAATTGGAAATTACCTCTACGCCTTCCCCTTCCTCTCAAGTCTCGACTAAATTGTAACGGCAATACCCCCGTACCCTTCTCAGAGGGCAGAATCCACGACCAAATGATCAAATTTGGCGCGAAAATACTATATTGCTTTTTGTTATTGCAAACGGAGTCGAAATTATTATTGAGATCCGCACAAAGCTAAGAGGCGTAAATCGGCAAAACATAAATGCAATTGCAGAGATGGCACGGGCCGCTAAGAGACCCGCTAACGAGCTGTTAACCAGTCTTTTTAGTGGTCCGCTAACGGCCCAGTTCTATCGTTTGTTTCTAATTGGGCCGCTAACGAGCCGCTACCAGTTTTTGAAATCACTTTCAACTTTCATTTTTCTGTTTAATGTGGTTGAACGTTCATAAAAGAATGAGCTTTGGGCGGGCCGGGCTTTATTTTTGGGATAAGCTTCCGGGTCGGTTACCGCTACTGAGCTAAAGATTACGAGCCATGGGCAATCCGGGTCGCAAAAAAGTCAGCCCGCGCCATCTCTATGACAGCGACATGGCCTAGCGGTACCGGGCGCAGGTGACAGATCCTACGTGACGGGTTCGATTCGCGGCTGGAGCCGATCGCATTTGACGTATGTAACGGGTGGCTGCTGACTCGAAGAGCGCAAGCTCACTTCGCAGTCTCCCTCAATTACTGTTGAATTTTCAGTTCAATATAATTTGAAAATAACCTCAGTTATTATTATTATTATGCAATAGTGATAAACACCGTTACACGTTTGACTAGTAATTCAGAAAAGTGCGATTGCAACTTTTTTCGAGTTAGTATAATGATACTATTAGGAAAAAAATATAAAGTTTAAATCAAATGAGACTATGCAAGTGTAAATCAAATGCAAACTTTAAGGTGCAGCGACTAGGGTTGTAAATTTGGGACCAGTTTATACAATCCCGGGATCGGGATTTCCCGGTATTTTAGACTTATAATCCCGGGATTATTCGGGATTGAGCAAATAATTTAAAAAAGTAGTATGGAAAGAACAAAAATCTCTCTGGGCAGAAGCTGAGCTATCTGTTAGCTGCTATAAGTATTAGAGGCATTAGAGCACATCATACTGTTTCCATCAACAACTTTATCGAGTGTAGAAAATAGTAACTTTATTTAGTCTCTCTCTGACTCCACTCATGTAGAGCAGCGTGCCAGGAAAAGGGTTTTGCGCCAAGAATATGACTGTCATAATTGCAATGTCGGATATCTTACAACTTCAAGATGGTCATCGTATCCAATTGTATAAATTCCGAAAATAAAGAATAGTGCAAATAACAGGTCGTAAATTTACGAAATACAAGTTTGGCGCACCTAGCAAACCCTTGCGGTGCACCATTTGAGAAACGCTGAGCTAGGGTACGTAAAACTTAATTCTGTACTTTAGAATTGTAACATTACATGATGCTCACTTCCGTAGGCTGACATAAAACGGTCAATCAGGGGTATAGTAAATTTAATAAGTCCCGGGATTTCTAGACATATAATCCCGGGATTGGGATTGGAAAAAACATCCCAAATCCCGGGAATTCGGGATCGGGATTTCCCGGAATTACAACCCTAGCAGCGACCATGCATTTCTTTGTTTTTTATTAAATAATTTTTTGTTAACTGAAGCAGGTTTTAACTTTTGACGTATATCGTTTTGTCGCAGTTACCTATTTTTCGACCATTGTTTTTGTTTGCTGTTTTTGTTTGTGTTAGCTTGGTCGTTAAATAAAATAAACTACTAAATGAAAAAAAATTTATGATAAATAGCCTATGCTTAGGGCCAATTCCAATTTTAAAAAGAATAACCAACGCAGATAAAAAAATAAAAAACATTTGTTTGTTGTAAGTAATGTTTGATTGTTGTATAGCGTTACATCGCCGATAAAAAAAGATTCCTTGCCTAGTTTAGTTTCGAGCCCACGTCTATTCATGAAATGTTTTTCTAGAGCTCGAGCAGTCTTGTTCGATTAAGACATCTATTTTTAACCTCCTCTGTTGCGATTGGCCTCTTTAAATCGTAATTTACCAAGCAATTTTTCGATAATCATTATTTCATGCTTTAGCGCTGCATAATTTTTTTTTTAAGTTTGGGTTGTAGTAGAGATAAATCACTTGTTGTCACACATAATTCGTTTTTGATTTGCAAGCGAGTAGGACAGTTTTATTTTTCAAGCTTTGCACAGCATCAATTTTATTTATTTTAGTTAAAGGAACCTTGCGACTTTTTAATCTTCAGGCGCTTTTTGCCGTTACGATGGCTGGTTTTTAAGTTCAAGTTACAAGAAACAATTGCCTACATCTTTTTTAATTTTTATCAAGTCTGTTGTAGAAACACGTGCATCGGAACTCATTTTGGGCAACTCCAGATTTACAACAAAATTAGTGTTGCACAGTGATTTTGTAACATACACTACGTAGCAAATTGGATTGAATTTTCGCGGGTAATAATTTAAGCACTCACAGAAGATTGAATGCAGGACATTAAGGCATCATAATCAATTAAATTTTCGTTACATAATCAATTAAATTCTTATCCCAATTTACACAACCATGTAGGTAGTCATTGACTCGAAGAACGAGAAGTGCCTTCACGACTTCCTGGTACATCTCAAACAGCTAATCAGATTATCCTGTCAATAAAAATAATAGCACGTGTTCATACCATCTTTCAAAACATACGGAAATTGTATTTTTATTTATATTACATACCTGATGTTGTAAATTGTTGGCCTACAGTGTTTCTAGCTAATATGACGTATATTTTATCTACTGCGTAATAGCAATATGTGGTATTATTTTATTCATTGATGCGTTGATTGAATCCGCGCGTGTACCAAAATGAATTTGATTGATTTAATTTGATATCCCCAAGCATCATATCCATGGCATGTGGCATGTATTAATACACTTACGATGAAAAAAAGGAAATTGGGCATGATACAGCAGGCCTACAAGTAAAAGCCATTAGAAAAATAACGGCAACTGATTCACTGTTTTCGTTTTTTGCGTTGCTCCAACGACGCATTTGCCCAAGCGGAAGTAATATGCAGCGTATCAAAAATAAAATCCCCCCGGTAGAAATTTTTTTAGCCAAGCAAAAAGCAAAGAAAACCCCAGAAAAAGTAGCCCCGAGGCCCCTTAATGTCTTCATCCGGCCTCGAATCCAACCTTGCTCGGCCACACATTATAAAAGATTTTCTGCCAATGTTGAATCGAAACCTTTAACATATTTTTCTAGCTTTTACTATCGAGTGCAGCAACAAAAATCAATTTGTATTGAGCAGTTGCGTGCTTTTGAAATCCAATTACAACCTAATCAAGTTCGATTGGTGTGCTGAAGAAAGTGCCCAACAAAAACTGCGATCGATTTTTTGCAGTTCCGCGTTGCACAGCACTTTGGGAAGGAATTAAAAATTCCTTTGCAGCTCTGCGAAGAACTTTTTAACACCACGGCAATGAAGTTAATGTTAATAATACCGCATTTTTTAACTCACAAAGCCAAGAATTAATTTGCAAAATTACAAATTGAGAAGTCAGTTTCAGCTTTGCACCTAAAATTCATGTTTTTATCATTTGTGTGTAAATTGCTGAAAATCCTTGTCCGCTGGTTTATACTTTACGGTATACAATTAGGTAGCGGCATTACAGCAAATGCAGCTGATATAAAGTAACGAAGAATCAAAAGCTTTGAGATAAGGTTGAAAAACGTTAGAATTTTTAAAGCGCTTTAAGCTTAACAGTAAACACATCAGTGATGATTTTATGAGGAAAGCTTGAAACAGGTCAGACCCATTTACCCACCACCCATCCTTCTACCCCCAAGTACCCACCCAAAAAAAGGAAGAAGAAAGCACAGATTTACCAATGAAGAGTGGCAATATTACGAACTAAACATCAAAAACTTTTCGGAACAATTCTATTTGAAGCTTTTAGATTGCATTTTAAAATTCTTATTCTCACCCTAGCGTAACTGCAACCCTAGAATACTTTTTGCAATGCTAGGAGCGATAATTAAAATGTGATTATATCAGGAATTCTTAGCTTTTGATTGTGATGAACGTTATTTAAGCTTATAATGAGCAATTGACTGTCAATTCCATAGCAATTGGATGAATTATTTAAGATCTTATATCAGCTTACAAGAATAGAATTGGAATTATATCCCTTCTGCATAAAAAATCTTAATTTACTTTTTGCAGAACTGTGTCTTACAGAGTTGTTAGCGAGCTAGCTGGTTCAAGTCCGGTCGCAAAAATGTCAGGCCAAACCCGAATTCGATTTGATGGATTAATAAGGCCGAAGAAAACCCGAAGTTGAGTTTGGTCTAACGCGCTTTATGGGTTAAACTTTTGTTGTTGTTGTTGTTGTTGTTAAACTTATAAGGTGTGGAAAACCAAAATACTATCGTACAAAGTCAAAACAGCTATATCTGGCTCGGAAAAAGATAGTCATTGATCTCGAAGTACGGCACTGGGCCCAATTTAGGCCGTAACCGACCCGACCAAAAACGACCGGAAAAGTCAAGGGACAACTTAAAACAGGCCAGCGATTACAAAACTTGCGGTATTTACAGCGCTTTAAACAAACATCAGATTAGGATTCGTCGAAAGGGGGGAGAGGGCGGTGCTCCGATGGCTTTAATGCATCGTAATATCACGTTTCTTAGCATAAGTGCAAAAACGTTAATAAAATATGTTATTTGCAAGAAATAAATAGATGTTTTGACTATAACAAAAGTCACGTTGTATTATTTGTCTGTTTGCGTTGGAAGACTGTGGGATTGCAATTGATTGCAATTTATACTCTTGAATAAGTAAGTAAATTGTTTTTTGAAAATTAAAGTAGAATACTTGAGTGAAATTTTGCGATATTCTAATCATGTTCTATCTTGATAGTCAGGATATACTAAACTTCATAATTTTTAATATGTTTTGGTGCTCGGAACTATTTAATATTAAGCACATGTTTTGTTAAGTCGAACGTTGTGTTAAATTTCGCATTTTCATCAACGCCATTTGTCATTTTGTTTATCGTTTAGCGCAGCATAAGGACAGAAAATCAAAGTATTGATTTTTATACTGTGGCCAAGAAGACATCTTTTAAGTGTTTTGGGTTTATAGTGAGATGCTTGTGATTTATTAGAAATTTCTAGGCTTAGGCCCCTATGTTTTACCTCAAGATAAAATGACGTATAAAAATTATAAAATCATTTTCTGAGCAGTGAGATAGCCTTTTCGATAAATTAACTTAATTAGAACAGTTTACTGTCAGCTTAAATAACTTCTATAAACATTATTTTATACTCTTATGAAAAACTACTAACCGGCTTGTTGGCCCAGTTGTGAAGCACTCGCTATCTGTGCGGGAGGTCTGGGGTTCGAATCCCGGGCCAATCTAAGCGGTCACAGTGCCACCCACGACTCGCCACCACTGCGACGTTTCTTCAGAGCTGTGTTGCCCTGGCGCTAAGCCGCAGAAATGGGCCCCGCCACTCGTTACTCGCTTTGACGTAATATCGTAGGGGCGTATTCAGGGGGGGCCGCTGGGGTCGCCCCCCCTCTTCGCTGAAATATAAGATGATGTATTGATATATATCTCCAGTCAGCGGAACAGTGGAAACAGGACATCTGAGGACGCGATAACCTTTTTTTTTTTTCTTTGGTCTTTACTTGATTTTGGGGGATGAATTGGAGACGAAAGACGTGAAGATCTTTTTTTTATTTTTTTTTATTTTTAGTCTTCACCGATATTTTCAGTGGAAACGGAAACAGGAAATCGCTGCCCCCCATTTCAAATTTCTGGGCACGCCCCTGTACTGTGTGTTTAATGAAGATTTGATTTGATTTGAAAAGCTGATTAGTTGGTCAACAAATTAATGTACAATATTTTGAGTCGATTATTTTGCGTTCAGAGTCCAAAACGTTTCAAATTCAAGACGAACCATGGCGGATACAGATGGCAATTCTTCTTACACCACCAAAATTCTTTTGCCAATCCAGATGTTTCTATGGCGACAATCAGAGTGAGATCAATAGGAATTCTATTTCGCTAATTGCTTTTCTACGACGAATTTTTTATAGCATGCTAACTAAGCCTGGATTACAACGCAATCGATCGGCAATCAATGAGCTTCAGCTGACTTACAGGCTTTGTGATTGTGTGGCCCGCATGCAATCAACACTAGGCGCACCGCTTCATTCGGCCTTATTTTTTCAACCCACAGTATTGCAATTTAAGTTTCTATATTAGTGAAAGAAGTATATGTACCATAAAAGATGACCTATAGTTGGGCAACGAACCCTCGAAACCTGTTTCGTAGCCCCATGCACCAGCAGCTTTAACAGCTCAGATGGCCGAGTGGTAATAGCGTCCGCCTCGGGAGCTGTAGACTCGGGTTTGATTCCGAATCTGGTCAAACCAACTGACTTTAACATTGGTATTCACAGCTTTCCTGCTTGACGTTCAGCATTACAGGGATAGTGTGGAGAACAAGCCGGCAAGTTTGCTTGTTGAGCCGTTAGAAAAGGCACTTTGCGGCATTCCCCCATCTTGATGTGGTAGATAGATGGCTGGCAACTCCAAAACGAGCTTGTATAGCGCATTGATCGCTTTCTCGTGATAAGAGGATAAATTATGCAACAAAATACAAAAACAACTCGACCATTTTCATGTGCCGTTTTGTTTATCCTATTTACATGGTGTTCTTTAAAGCGATTGCAAATCATGTAACGACGTTACTATGACTAAGCAAATTTAAAAAGGAATAGTGCCAAACATTAAAAGTTGATGTGAAAATGTCGTCTATATACTGCAAACCAAGAATTTGAACGAGTAGCTCGGTATTACTAGTATTATTAGGTTCGATGGGGTTTCAAAATATTGACATATTTCATATGCGAATAGCAATTGCTCAGAAAAAAACATTTGATGAAAACTTTCAGTCCTTCCCTTTAGATGCAGCGGCCTTGCTAATTATTTATCACGCTGTATTTCCATTGTCGCATCCCCCGGTTTAACGCTTATCGTTTTGTCGCTGTTTCCGTATTTTTAGGCCTGCTATTTTTTGTGTTCATGTTGTCTATGGTTTTGTGGCTGAATAATAAAAACTCTACTCCTACAACTCGTGTTTCACCCCGGACGCCATTGTATTGATGAAGCCAGTTTTGCTTCTCCTGTTTCATAAATTTTACCCTGTCCACATGTCCAATTTTAATGGGCCAAAAGCCAGCGGCTTTTGCATCATAATCAAATTTTTGATGTCATAATCGCATTTTTCAATTATGCCGTCAAAATTGTGACTATGATGCAGAACAACCGTGAGCTTGGCTCACTAAAATTGAACATGTGGAAAGGGTATGTGTGCTTTTGCATCCCTTCATCGTCTGCGTTTTATATCTGTGCTTACATCTCCTCATCCTTGATGAATTCTCACATCCCTAACAACATCTACTCGTTTTCCCAATCGGGAAACAGTGCTTACGAAATGTTTTCTAGGAATGATTTTTGACAGATCTTGAAACTATTTTGTTGCAGTGCATTTTTTCGGGAAAAAATGAGCAATTTGTATAAAGAAACATGCAGGGTGAGTGAATGAAATGGAGATGATTTTGAAGTAGAATAAAATGCAGTTTTTATATCGTATTAAGTCAGGGGTTCTCATCAGCTTCTCAACCGGGAGCCATTGACCCCCTAGGGTGCCAGGGGACAACCAGGGGGCAGCAAGCGCAAGATGCTCCCCCCCAAGCTTATATATGTCTCCAGTCAGCGGAAAAGTGGAAACAGGACATCTAAGCACGCGATGACCTTTTTTTTGGTCTTCACTTGATTTTGGGGGTAATTTGGGTGTCGAAAGACGTGAAGACCTTTTTTTTATTTTTTTGGTCTTCACCGATATTTTCAGTGGAAACAGAAACAGGAGATTGCGCCCCCCCCCATTTCAAATTTCTGGGCACGCCCCTGTTTATTGATGGTAATTAACCACTTATGGCCAGCGAATGGCTGCAGCTGCTATATGAGTGAAATACCGACAAAAATTTTATTGCTGAGCAGGGACCACTGACGTTAAGAGTCTTTAGAAGGGGGCCACATACCATTAAGGTTGAGAACCACTGTATTAAGCGAAGCTCTGAAGAATCTCCACGTTTTGTTGGAGCCGCGTGAGAATGCATGTTTATTGACAACAAACCCAGATTAATGAAGTTGCTTTTTTGAAAATGGATTGACGAAAATAAGATAACCAGCCATGCTGGCCTATTAGAATATAGCCTGCGATTATTCATATATTTCCAGCTTTTTGCGAGCTTAATCTCTTCAAAACTAAACTGTAAGCAAAACCTACGGTGCAAGCTTCGATTTCATGCTTTCATAGGTCTAAAATCAAAAAAAATATCTTTATTATACTTGTGGTATTACGCCGAAGCGTGTAATGAGTGGCGGGGCCCATTTCCGCGGCTTTAACGCCTGGACAACACAGCTCCGAAGGAACGTCGCAGCGATGACGAGTCGTGGGCGACATTGCGTTCAATTCATAGATTAAAACTTAAAGAAATTGTCGTTTAAAAAGAACTGACTGAATTAGAAAAGCTGGGCTCAAACGCTTCGATTTCAAAGCTAATTGTTTAATGTAACTTCGCTACAAATATTTTTTGAAATTTTTAGACTTTCGAACATATGGTGGTTAGGAATGCCATCGAAGGACCTCCGTCTCTTTGCGACGCTGTCAATGCTATCACTAGATGGCAGTTTGTTGAAGCCTGTCTTCCCCACGTAATGCATTGCCTAGCTTTGTATCTCGGTAATAGATATGACTTAGGTGAGTAAATATAAAAATTCATAGTAACTTGTTTCCATTTTGGTGTTTTGCTACTTGCAATCCGCCGTCGGGTACTGTACTTTAAGGATTTACGCTAGCCAAATGTTGCCTAGACTATCAGTTTATTGCACTGTGAAGTCCGCCGACAAAAGTCAGATGTGTTTTGGAATATTTTTTTTAAAAGGGCCACAGTAGAGTGAGCTTTTATGAGGTTGGCCGAGAGTTAGGCGCATCGAGCTCCAGAGTTGGCTTTCGCAGTTATTTCTTCATCTGTGTTTTATACGCTCTTCACAATGATAAAGCTAGCTTATGCGTGGCTATGTTAGAAAAAAAAGATACTGCAGATATGCCTAAATACTTTTGTTCAAGCATACCTATGAGCATTAGTTGATACGGTCGTTGGTTTACCTATAAATCAAGCTGGAAACTTTTAAGCAAGCAAGACTGGTTTTCTAATTAGATTTTCGCGCCAACACTTTGCAACTCTGGCATTAAATTTTCAATTATTTAGGATTAAACATGCGCCATTTGTTCAGATATAGTAAACAACCTGTCTAATGCAAGTCCATACCACATGAGATTCGGCTAATTGCTGGCTAACACGCACTAAACATGAGAATACATTAAATATGCATGAGAATGAATCTTCGATCCAAGCCGCTAGAGTACCAGAGCTTAAATCGTACTGTAGAATTGGAATATTCATGATGAAAATTAATTGAAATGCCTTTCGATATCATAAACGGTAATTTGAGAATGCCTTTTTAAAGTTTTAATTCCGCAACAGTTAGCTGATTTCTTAAAATAAAATAAAGTTGTTGAATTGCCGGTGTTTGAATCAAAATTACAGTATGTTGTGTAGCTCGGCTAGCTCAGTTCTCACGACTTTGCTATCGGTGCGGGAGGTCTGGGGTTCGAATCCTGGGTCGCTCAAATCGGACGCGGTGTCGTCAACAGCTCGCCACCGCTGCGATATTTCGTCGCAGCTGTGTTGCCCAGGCTCTAAGGCGCGGAGATGGGCCCCGCCACTCGTTAGACGCTTCGGCGTAATACCGCGAGTATAAAGAAGATTTTCTGTAGGTCAGTATCAAAAGCCGGCCTATTGCAATTTAAATATCAGTCAAATAATTGAACATCTTTTGGTAGAACTGCAAGACACGAATAATCTTAAACCTCGCATACAGTAACCTACCATGCAACTGGGGATTACAGCTGCGAATATTATTCCTAAAGCCATTAGTATGACCCGACCAAAAATAGAACTCAGGCTGTCAAAATGGACTCGTTTTGGAACTATATAAGGATAAACAAAGTGGAAAAAAATTAACACAACAAGACGTTTAACCGGCATGATTTCTTTTCAAAAAATGTGTTTTCACCAGAAATAAATACGGTCTTCTCCTCTTTATTCAATGTTTCTCTTCTCTTGCTTTTGCGTCATAATCAATACTACATTCACAGGAGAAGAGGAGGAGCTCGGGGTTGCATCCACTAAATTACTTCACACGCTCCACTGGATTTTCCTTGAATCATCCAATCAATGTGCAGCAGAAGGAAAGCAGAGCGATTGTGTAATCACTCTGGAAAATATTTGTCTTTTTATCCACCTATTTGCTCCAATTGTAAACTGCTTGAAGGAATCGGATTTAACTTACCAACTTGCTAAGTGAGAAGAAGAACAAAGGGGCGGATCTAGGATTATTTAAGGCAGTAACAATCTATTACTGTGTATAATTAAATTTCGGGAAAGCTTCACTCTTTTTGCTCCCGGGATCCGGCTATGGAACGGTCAGCTCTAATCAGTTACAGTTGGTTGCATGGCATATTTATCCTCTTATTAAGAGAAAGCGATCAATGCGCTATTACGAGCTCGCTGAGGAGATTCCACCACCTGTCTACCACATCAAGATGGGGTAATCCCGCTAAATGATTTTCCCAACGACACAGCAAGTAAACTTGCCGGCTTGTTCTCCAAACTGTCCCTTTACTGTAATGCTCAAACAGGGGAGCTGTGAATACCAATTTTAAAGTCGTTGGTTTGACCCGACTCGGAATCAAGTTTTTTGAACTTTGAACTTATTTTGATGAAGAATGCCTAAGTTTTTGACCATTTGCAAACGCTAAACGTTGCCTGATCGGAGTGACCTTGAATCGTGAATTTTTAATCATTTTAATCGCATTTCAAATTTCGCCAGCGTCAAGCGCTATGCTTAAAATCAAGTTAAGATCGATATCAGAATCGTAATTGATATCGATTTTCACTTTGCTTTTGCACTTAAACATTGATTGCATAAAAATTTTGAACAGCTTGAATGGTATCGCAACTCAGTAGTTTTCAACCTTTGCGGTGGAGCGGAATCCCAATGAAACATTCCGAAGACTCGAGAAACCCCTGTGCATTAATTTAACTAAATTACCTGAACCCAACTCTAAATTCCAAACTTGCGGAACCTCTGGACTGTACTGACGGAATCCCGGGTGAAAACGACTGCCGTAACTGATAAAATCTAGACTAAACTGGACTTTTGTGGTTAAAAACTGCATTCTACATGTTGATGCGCAATATGGGATCATTAAAGTTTATGTTAACCTGGAGCAGCTGTTGAAATAATGTTGCGCTAACTAGACCTGTTCAGTTGAGTCAGGTTGAAGAACTTTTTTATATGGTGTTAGGCTACCTCTCATATATTTTTCACTTGTGGTGTCGAATTTTCAATTCAATGGTGTCAGACCACCTATTGTGCAAATGTGAAACCTTTGAGCTTACTAAAATGTTGCCCTTGGTGCGTCTTCCTCCGATTGAAGACGCATCATAGAAGAGTAGTTGTCATTTTCACTCCTAATTCGTTAAAAAGAAGATTAGTTGGGAAAAAGAGACTAAGAGTTGAAAAAATGCTGATCTGACAGTGTCGTGCATGTGGAAGTATCAAATTACTAATGTATAAACATCTATAACAAAAGATTTTGCTTGAGTCCCCTTATATACGACATTGATTGCGTGTTGGGGGTGTAGTCAACAATCGGCTGTGCGCGACTTTTCTCGTAGTACGTTTTTCTGACGTCAAGGGAAATAGAGCGACTAAGCCTAATCCTAACCCTCAGAAGAACGCGAAATGAAAAAAGTAGCGGACGGCTGATTTTTCATTTGGACGGGTTACTTTTCTATGATGACATTCTCACCCTATTTTCTGATTCTATTTTTGTTTTATTTGCAGCGGGCGCGATATTTGGACACCAATGTGGAATTACGAATCACCGCTCATACCGTCATTCAGAAATTCCGTGACTTCATCAGAAAAAAAGGCAGAAGAACCTTCCAAGTGTTCCCACTGCTTTGAGTAAAATGCTGTCAAATATATTTATTCTAGGACACAATAAATATGGGACGAAAATAACTTAAGAAGGAAAAATTAAAGCCACAGTAATTCTCAAAACTGGACGTTTCGACAACACAAAATCAGCTGTCGAGACGTCCAGTTTTGAGAATCGCTGAAACTTTACTTTTTCTCCTTAAAACATTTATTTTAGTAATTATTGTAACAAAGAGCCCCATGAAAAGATTCTTACAGTATCGAGTTTCAAACCCCTAGCATTTTATTACCGACCTAACTGTAGCAGAACTTTTTGTAGTCCCTACTTCGCCCCGATAATTCTTGCACTTCGCACAAAGCCGTTTCTTCTAATCAACTACGTAATGCAACACACGATGAATCACGCGTTAACTGTTGCGCCACACCTCACTCGGGTTTGATTCCGAGTCGGGTTGAACCCACGACTTTAAAATTGACATTTACAGCTTCCCTGCTTGACGTTCAGTATTAATTAATGGGACAGTGTGGAGAACAAACCGGAAAGTTTACTTGTGCCGTCGCGAAAGGCGCTTAGCGGGATTCCCCCATCTTGGTGTGGTAAACAGATGGTCGGTAACTCCTAAGCGAGCTCGTTATAGCAACTTAATTGCTTTCTTGTGATAGGAGGATGATTATGCGACCAAATACAGTACAACACAACGTTTTTATTCACACTTTCTGGTGTTTGCGATTCAAGAGTTTTAAGAAGTAGGAATAAGAAAGACCGGGCGTTCCTCTTTGGTCCTGTGTTACAGATTCGGGCCAGTTTGTAACAAAACTATGCAAATAAAACGGATAAATTTTGCCAAAAGACTACACAACGAAAAAACGTTCTTCTTGAATCGATCAGCTTCAACCCCAAATGAAACATAACTGAGATTTTAGAGTGTTTTTATGTGATAAATGCTGTTGTAACATGCAAATAACAACATTGAACTTCTAAAAACAAGAATTATTACCAGATGCTGAAACACAAGATAATTTTGATTAATGTGGTGACACATCTTAATGATGGTAAATTTCAATCAGCCCAATGCCCTACTCACTAAATCAGTTTAGTTTTTTTGATCTGACTGATAGCGGCCGGTTTGCTTAGTTGTTCATACATTACTATCGGTCGGGAGGTCTGGGGTTCGAATCGCAGGTCGGTCAAATTGCACACAGTGTAGCCACCGCTGCGGCATTTTTTCGGAGTTGCGTTGCCCAGGCGCTAAGCCGCGGTGATGGTTCCGACCATTCCTGACACTCTTCGGCGTAATAGCGCGAGTGTGATGAAGGTTCGATTTTTTTTGATTTGATCTGACTGATGCTGTACCTTTTAAATGTCAATACTTCAGTATTTTTCAATTGTATTGCAGCTTTCAGAAGTCCAATAACGTTGATCCGATCCCAGTAATAGTATGTGACATTGCGGTGATAAGCTGTCTACTTAATAAACGCTGGCACGAGGATGGGGTGTTATGGGGCATCAATTATATCCTCAAAAAATTGCTGCAATCCCCGGAACAAGCAGAACAAGACGGACGGTATGAGACTTTATATTCTAGAGTTTTTGCTTTAAAAAGATTTGTGCATTCTTGTGATAGACTTTTATCACTAACTGATATGTATAGTTTCTACGGTAATTTTTCTAAACCAAAGTGGTACCAGTAGCATTCTTGCGCTGCAATCTCAATCAGTAAGGCAGTTATTTGGGTTAAAGGTTTAAGGCTCATTGCAACGTTGGTCGCTATATACCGTAATTTTTGCGTATTTATCCTCCCATCACGAGAATGTGATGAAAGTGCTAAAACAAGCTCGCTTAGGAATTGACGGCCATCTGTCTACCGCACCAAGATGGGAGAATCCCGCTAAGCGTCTTTCTCAACGGCACAAGCAAACTTTCCGGCTTGTTCTCCACATTGTCGCGTTAATACTGAGCGTCAAACAGGGAAGCTGTGAATACCAATTTTAAAGTCGTTGGTTAGACCTAACTCTGAATCAAGTCTAACTCTACAGTTCCTCTACTCTAAAGCGCATTTTGACGAACCACGGAAACCTGTTAATTGTGTTATCGCTGCTTTACCGCTTTTATGCAATGTTTTTGTATCATCATCAATTTTCAGCCAAAAATATCTTCATTTAGTTTGTTGGAGTTCAAGTGTAGAAGTTACGCGTGATTTAATGACCAGGTTATTTTCAAACTATGTTAAACTGAAAATTCGCAGAACATGAGCGAGACTGCGAAATGAGCTTGTGCTCTTCGAGTCAACGGTCACCCAGTATATTAATGTCAAATGCGATCTGCTCCAGCCGGGAGTCGAACTCGTCTCGTAGGATCTGTCTCTTGCTCGGAGCGGTAGGCTTACAGCTAGGCCATGTCGCTGACAATTAAATTTATTGTTGACAGGCTGCCTTACAGGAGGAGTAGATCTATGGTTGATCGACGTCGTAGCTCGTCGTTGTTGAAATCGATAAATTTCCTGCCAGTGCAAAAGGAAGTGGTCGCAGAAACAAAATTAGAAGGTTTAATTTTATTTTGTCAATTTTGGTTGACGCAAAAATTGGATTTTCTATTCACTCTTAATGATTAAATAATCAAATTGGTTGAATTTTTTCCACTTTGCTCAGCGCCTGTTTCTTAAAACAACACAATTTTAGGTATGAATTTATTTTCAACAGAATCGAAGAGCGCTGGAAACCTGAGAGACACTTTGAAAGATACGAAAAAATACAAGAAATTTGCTTCGCAACACATATTTCGAGGAGTGAGAAACAAATTAAATTTTATTAAGTGACAATTATGAGGCGCCGTTTGGAAAAAAAATAATTTAGGTGTTTCCACATGTTTTTTCGGCCACTTAAAGTTGTATTTTATTCTATATATTATCTAGGACATTTCCTATGTATAAATAGGACAAAATATGCTTTGTAAAGTAATCGAAAAAAGTGACGCAAAACATATATATAAGATATTTTCTATGCAAAATGTAGGACAAAACAATGCTTAAATTAGTCACAAAAAATAACGCAATATAGGCCTATAGATTATAGGAATATCCTATATATTTTGCATCATTTTTTTCGACTACTTCGCACAACCTACAGTATTTGTCCTGTACATATGCTGGAAATATCCTATATTGAACAAAATGTAATTTTAAGTTGGCTAAAAAAACATGTGGAAAAAACTAAATTATTATTTCCAAACGGCGCAATTTACGGTATAGTAACTGTGTTCTGTGGATCCACAAAATCAATAGATTATCTTGATGGTTTGGGCATAGATATCGTGGAAAAAGGTGATTTTTGACCTTAATTCTTCTGTTATTTAACGCGTAGGTTTTTTGGTATGAGACTTAAAACGCGCTGAAAACGGACATTGGACTTAACCCCTGGTTCACGCTATAAAAATTTTAAGCGCAGAAGAAGCACCGTCATCTTTTTTCTTGGTATTATTTTTAGTTTTAAGCGAGTAAGCCGGTTGCGACAACGAAGAGATTGGCGAAGACAGTCTGAGCTTTCTGCCTAAAATAAGCATGTTTTCACGAATCTTCGCTCACCCTTAGTTTGCGAAACTCTGCGGCTTCGCTTCAGTGAATAATATTCAACGCAGAAACAGGGTTTACAGATGGTGAAACTCATACACCAGTTAAATTATTTTCGGAATGCTAAAACCAAAGTAATTCTTAAAACTCACCGTTTCGACAACACATATAACAACATATTATACAATATTAGAAGATATGTTGTTATATGTGTATGGCAACATATGGCAACATATGCTGATGATGACAGTTTAATATGCTGTTAAAACGTAGAGTTTAAAGAATCACTATGGCTTTATTTTTCCTCCTTGAGTTAAACTATACTTTAAGAGGCGGCTGCACCAACAAAGATAATGATGAAACAGAGATTAGCGCAGGAAAGCCAGGGCTTGCAAATTTAATGCTTAAAATGTATAGTGCAGGCCAGGCTTTAAGGTTGTATTTTATGGTAGATCTAACTGCAGTTTCAGAAGAAAGATGACCCGCCTTCATATTCAGTTGCTACGTCAAGTCATCCATTTTTACCGAAGATCAAACCAGACAGAAGGAAAACATTTTTTGGGATGACATCTCGCCTGAAAACAAGAACTGACAGTGAAACCTCGTTTACCATTCCACCCCCTAAATATGCGGATACAATAACAGATACAAACGATGGAATAGAAATCGTGTTCCCAAGTTTGTGCCTAATTAATGGTAGCTTTGATCTCCACGGTGTACGTAGCAAAAAAAAGTGTTTTTTGAGGGTTTAAAAACGAGTTTTGGTCTGAAACAATACCTTGGTTGTGGTTTTATTCAATTCTTTCTTTTTAAATCAATTTGAAAAGCAAGAGTTCTTAGTTATTTTAACATTGGATTTGCTGAATAGTGCGTACTCATAATAACTAATGAAAAATTATTGTACAACCAAAAAGCTAATTTGTTTGTCAAAACTTTTAACTACGTCTTTTACCATGGCAATGCTTTTGACTTATCTTTCAATGTCAGGTTGAAAAAATGCAATAAAGCCACACTGAGAATAATGAGATTTTGCAATTTTTTTCGTGTGCGAGTGCTGGCTGGCGCTGTGATTGAATACTGTTTTTGTTCTATCTCCACAGGTAGTGACGCAGCGCCATCTACCAGCGGATTCTCTCAGCAACATGGGGATTCGAATGCGGTTGACACTGCAGAGACTAATGAAGAAGTATTGGTAGGCAACTGATAAGTGATAACACATTTTCAGCATGGAACTGATGTTGTTTATTTTCCTGTACTTTTTTTTCATCGCCTTTGTTATAATTAAAGATTAGAATTTAACACCTCAGACGGCCGAGTTGTTAGAGCGTCCGCCTCTGGAGCTCTAGACTCGGGTTTGATTCCGAGTTGGGTCTAATCAACGACTTTAAAATTGATGTTCACAGCCTCCTTGTTTGACGCTCAGCATTAAAGGGACAGCGTGGAGAACAAGCCGGCAAGTTTACTTGTTGTGCCATTAAGAAAGACGCTTAGCGGGATTCCCCCATCTTGGTGTGGTAGACAAGTAGTCAGCAACTCCTAAGCGAGCTCGTCATAGCGCTTTGATTGCTTTTTAGTAACTGTAGAAGGATAAACATGCAACCAAATACAAAACAAACAAAAATACATCTATGTTTTACTGCTAGTGATTGTTTTGACCACAAAAATGTTTTTGTTTCAAATTTATTGCGTCAATTTTTGTGAGTAATCTTTGAAAACCAATAAAATTTTCGTAATGCGATAATTATTCAGCAGAAACGTCGTTGGAGGTCGGACACATCCTTGAACTACAAGAGAAACGAACCTGTTACGTCATTGGTGATGTTATCGCAATACGTTGACGCAAATGGAAGTTTGCGTTTGGATATCATACTAGCTGTTGTTGATGTTATTGTTGCCAACGACCCCAGTTCACCGCTATTGGAAGCCTCTTTGCAAGTGTTAATATGTGCGTACAACCGCCTTGAAGAAAGGAAGAATGACCGAGTAAGTGCAATACTTTAAGAGGAAGTTTACACAATCTACCGGTATCATATTCATTTGATATTGCTGCTGTCTGAAATTTTGTTCAACGTGTAATATGTGAAGTGAAAGATTTCTGTCGTAATTTTATTCAAAACAATTTTTGCTTCTTGCAAAACTGCACATAGAAAACATAAGCTTACCAAAAGCTGTTAGCAGGCCAGATTTAGACAATGAGAGGCCTTGGGTTATTTTGATTTGACGTAAGCCGCTAGTGATGCCTAAGTAAATAACTGGGTTTCGTGGCCGATCATAATAAAAGATTAACTCCTGGGTATGAGTAAAAACTACATCCGGTTGTGAACTTGCTAACTAGCAAGGGTGGATGAATGAGGGTACCAAATCACAACTCCCTCCAGGTAACCCTTGGGTAAGGTTTAGAACCTGTTAGCTTCCCTTAGCAGGGGTCACAAGCTGGAATATTAGCATTTATTAAGCTCATTATCTACTCCATTGTTCTTATTACTAGTAAGTCTGCCATGCTACTCTTTTTTTTCTGTTTATTGTTTTGGAATTCGTTTGATGTGTTATTTATAATTTCCTGTTCACGAAGTAGCCTATATCTTGATTGTTAAGGTCATGCAGCCATGCCAAGTCAGCTTTCGAGTGGCATGCTTCAACGCTTACTCGTTTTGCTGCATGTGCCTTTTTTCGTTATTATGCCAATATTTGTTGTAAATTGTTAATGATTGTGCGTGTTGCGGAAATAAAACTTTGATTGATTGAAAAGAAAAAAGTTCTTCCATAATCGTTTGCTCGTGACGAGGCCCCTTTCCCTGAGGCCCAAGGCTTTAGCCTCCTTAGCCTATTGTAAATCTGTCCCTGGCTGTTAGGTCGTTTTTATTTAAAAATGTTTGAGTGATTACTTTATCACAAATGTCTTGAGTTTCAGAAAAAATGCAAGAGGCTTCAGGGTAAAGAAGCAGAAAAAAAAGAGGTTGGTGCATTTGAGAACCTATTTTTAAAAAGAAAACATTGCAGGCTGTTGTGTTGATAAATAGTATAACCAGGATCGTATTGGGGGCATTATGCCACGCCCGAGTATGACTATTGAGGATAGAAGCTGTGTGATAGCTTCTGTCATTGGTGGGTTCGAGTGGGCTAAAGTAGCTCGCCTCTTGAATTTTGGCTATGCATGTTAATGCATTAGTAAGCCTATTTCTATACTTTTAGACCACAGAACTGCAAGGTAAACGTTTCCTTGATTTTTACTTTCTCTAATGAAATTTGAGGATCCAACCCCTGTCTGCAATAGAAGATGAGTAAAACTGGCCCGGTTTGGTCAACACCCAACAGTGCAGATGGCTTAGTGGTAAAAGCGTCCGCCTCTGGAGCTGCAAACTTGCGTTTGATTTCGAGTCGAGTCAAACCAATGACTTTAAAATTGGTAATCACCGTTTCCCTGCTTGATGCTCATGATTAAAGAGACAGTGTGGAGAACAAGCCGGCAAGTTTACTTGTTGAGCCGTTGGGAAAAGCACTTAGGGGCATTCCCCATCTGTACAGATGGCCCGCAATTCCTAAGCGAGCTCGTTGTAGCGCTTTGATCGCTTTCTCGTGATAGGAGGATAAATATGCAACTAAATACAACTACTGATGCGTTTACTTTTTTGAATTTTGGTCAAATTTTCAGAACTCTTGTGTTGAGACTTTTCTACGAATTCTTCACAATTTGACTTTAATTTTTGGTTGTACCAATCCGTGTTGCGGACATTGTGATCCCACTCTAGAAAAAATGAGAATAAAGGTATGGACTGGGGTCGGATTTACACAAAGAGAGGTCCTAGGCCATTTGATCAACGAGGCCCTCACAGAGCCGGCGCCAGAGCAGCCGACTTATGGGGCCAAGTGTTTATCAGGGGAGCCAAAGTTTGAAATTAAGCACAAAAGCCGCTGTCTTCAAAAAATTAAGCTTGTTAATTGGGGGGGCAAGCATGTCGATTGGGGGGTCTGGCCCCCCCTTAGCGCCGGCTCTGGGCCCTAGTGATCAATGATCCGACTCATCTCTACGTATATAAAATTTAATCTCAAAAAAAAAAATTGTGACGAGACCCCCTATTTCTACGAGGCCCTAGGTTTCAGCCTGCCCAGGCTATTGGTAAATCCGACCCTGGTATAATGGACCATCGTTGTAACTACGATTTGTTGTCACCCTAAGCAGCAATGGATAATAATGGCTCGTGGAAATGTGAACAATATATGGACATCATTTAAATTTCTTTTTGTGGAGACAAGACTCCTATTTCCGTGCGTGACTGTCGCATCGCCATTGCTCTCGCATTTTTTGCCCAAATACATTATTAGCCCGACTGGCTGACCAACTTGGTTCATTTTTCAGAGCTAAAAAAACAACGCAACATGTAGGTATTAAGCCGAACAAATGCAACAAGCATGGTTAGGTACAAGTCATTACATCTGTTTCCTACAGAGTCCAGGAGTCCACTTGCCCTCCGCTGCTGAACTTGAGTTACAATAAAACGGACTCGGTCTAACAAAAACCGTTTGTTCAAAATGACTTGACTTACAATTCTTGACTTAGTCGTGCTTTTCTGTAAGTATTACGATCCGAAACTCAATTACTATGACTTGAACACAATTGTTTACACATCTGCCTACTCGCTGATAATCCGAGCCTTTTTTCATAAGTACCTGGCCCATTCCATCATAAAGTAAAAGTTCTTTTTCAGAAACTTGTTGGAAAGGAGCTGCATAACTAGGATGTATCGACCTATCTGTTGTGTTTGTTTGCAGACTCGGCATTTACTCAACACATTATTCCTCCTGTATCGAGACCATTATCAACATCACATTGAAACTGTGATGAAAAGCCATTCTCTTAGAAATATCACGAACTTCTTGCACTCCCTTCTATCGTTCTGTGTTGTGGACGTAAACACCGTAACTGTCAATGGTTTGTTTTGAATTTTAATTGACTAATATAAAAACAGAAAATTCAACAGTGCTAGCGCTCTTCGAGACAGCAGCCACCCGCTCCACACGCCACATGTGATCGGCTCCAGCTATGAATCGAACCCGTCAACTAGGATCTACAAACTGCGCTCGCTGCCGCTAGGCCACGCCGCTCCCGCTGTTAAGCAAATAGTAGGGAAATGGTGTATCGGTTAAGAGGGTCCACTTGGTAGCCGGTACATTGGGGTTTTATTCTTAGTCGGGTCATACTAAAGACTTTAAAAACAGCATTCACAGCTTTCGCGCCAGGCGCTCGGCACAAGCGGAAGTGCGAAGGGTTTTGTGTATGTGTTGTTCGTCATGTACGTCCCTTAACAGCGTTCAGTCATTCGTGATCGAAAATTATAATGGGCCAACAATTGAAAATGGCCTAAACAATGTGTGCTTGCACCCGCTGTCCCATACCTTTTACCTTTTACTGACATTAGCTGCTTCCTATTACGTTTAGTGCGTATAAAAGGCAAAAGTACGAGACATCAGGTACTAGAATAAAAGAGCGCTCACACTTACTGAGTCTTCTCATGACAAGGAGGCGTTTTATCGTTGTTTTGTCATTACGCCATGATACAACAGGTGTAATGTAGCAATAAAACAAAACAAAAACTTCACCAAGGCATTGATAAGTTTCAGTGTGATTGCACCTAAGCATAGTTGCTGGGTGTACAGCTTCGGCTCATAAAATAAAAATCCCTACTAATTGATTGTTTGGAGTAATACGTTCAACACACCATATTATCAAATGCGATCAGCTTCGGACGTAAATCAACCCCGAAAGATTCTTTAACGCATGCCATACTTGCACATTTACGATGCTACTTTATTGCGTAATTTCACATTTATTATTGCAGAAGTGACGGATGAAGCGCTATTTTTGGATTCCCAGAACACGAATAAACTTGAAGATTTTGTAATCAAAAACTCCTTTCGTGAACTAGTGTTTATGTGTGTTCGCTTGCAGAGTTCTCTTCTCAGCTCAGAAAATGAGGTAAGTGCTTGTAGGGTAAAGAGTGATTGAGAAAATGCTGGATTTTTATCTTTAACAGTTTTTTAAACCGTGGCTTCGAACTCGAACTCGTTGAACTCAGTCGTTTTTGCCAAACTCGAAAAACAAAAGTCCTGAACTTGAACTCGATTTCGAAAGAAGTTGATCAAGTTTTGAACTTATCCTAAATTCGACAAAAATTGCTTAAACTTGGCCTAAATCCAATAAAACTACTTCATCTTGGCATTAACACGGTAAAAATCACTGAACTCGAGCTTGAACTCGCAAAATTAAAAACAAAGAACTTAAACTCAAACTTGGCTTGCAAATCTCAAGTGAACTCAAACTGGACAGCACAGATGGTCGAGTGGTATGGAGCGTCCGCCTCTAGAGCTGTAGACTCGGGTTTGATTCCGAGTCGGTTCAAGCCAATGACTTTAACATTGGTATTCACAGCTTCCCTGTTTGACGTTCAGCATTAAAGGGACAGTGTGAAGAACAAACCGGCAAGTTTACTAGTTGTGCTATTGGGAAAATCACTTAGTGGGATTCCCCCATCTTGGTGCGGTAGACAGATGGCTGGCAACTCTTAAGCGAGCTCGTTACAGCGCTTTGATAGCTTTCTCGTGATAAGAGGAGAATTATGCAACTAAAAACAAATACAACTCGATTAAAATGCAAGCGAGTTCGGATCTTTGTTTTAAATCATTAAAAAGGAACAAAAAACAGCAAAGGATGATGGCTTATCAAACGTGGATGAAATCACAGTAAAAATATTTTGTTTAGGATCTTTACACTGAAATTAGAAACATCATTCAGTTTGTACGAATCCAACACCCATCGACCTTCAACGAAGTTTTATTGACAATCATGCTTATTCCAACTAAAAAAAGATGGAAATGGGAACAGGAAAAAGGGGAGGTGAGCATTGTTATTTGGCGCGCAATTTTTGGGTTTACAAACATCTTTGCGTCGATTTTTTCGACTTACACTTTAGGTCATAAAAGTGGCCTTTTGGGCCCAAGAATGCATTGAAACCCATTAGTTAAAAATTTCTTGCCAAAGTGAAAACACGACACTTGAGCGGCCCTAAACACAACAAATGCTGTTGGTTGTTGCACAGTGGCGTAGCGAGAAATTTTGAAAGGGGAGGGCGAGGGGCATCAACCGCAAAAGTCATCAAAAGACTCGTTTATTTTCTCGCTTAGCAATCTTTGATCGTTTTTGCTAAAAGGCAAGGTCGAAGGAGGAGGGAATGGCATGGCCAAATGCCCTCTCTAAACATGCTCCTGCTATTGCAAATTAATTTAATACCAATTTTAAAGGAAAAGACAGCAGAAAAAGGGGAGCAGCTCAAAAAGAAAATGTCGGCGCAAGAGCTGCCGAAAAATTTCAATTGCCAGAGGTGAGATTTTGTGCAGTGTTAATATACAGTTAGGCCAGAATATAGCTGAGTAAAAGTTTAAATTACAGCCAAACTTTAAAGCATTTTTCAAAAGAAATGTCAGGTGCCCCACATAAACCTGTGAGGGCCCACAATTTAAAAAACTATTTTCTCCATCATTTTTGTGATTTTAGGGGCCCGATATTCATTTGTAGAGACCCAGACCCCCAAAAGTTATTCGTAATCGTGCGTTACGGCGGATAAATTAAACAAAACCCGCATGTTTGAAAAAAATGTTGTTGCTGCAGCATTGAACTTTTTCCTACGGTTGAAGGCTTCATAAATAAAAAATGTTTCGATTTTTTCTGTTCTTTCTTGCACTGTAGTGTTTTTCTGTAGACGTGGAGCAGTTGCGTTAACATCAAGTCCTCTTATCAACTCAAAAAGTGATGACAGGAAGAAGCAAGGGCTTAACTACCCTTCAAAAACCAAAGATACACCCAAAGGGAGAACGCATGCGACTGACAGTCGTTTGCTATCAGGGTCAAAGAAACCTTTTTGGTATGCTGCCGCGCAACTTGCTGCCTTGCCATGCTTTTTGTTGCATTAGCTTAAGAGTTCGGAAAATTTCTTCTTAGCTACAAGAACAATGTAACTTTTCTCTATCTACTTGCCGGTATTATCGTTGCTGCTTTACATTTTTCCACTCTCCTTTGAACTAACTGCATAGAGGACTAAAATATGCTGCTTGTTGTTGTACAAAATTGCATGAACAAAGGTTTTTTGTTTTGCAATGCTTTGCAATGAGTCTACACCAGTGGTTCTCAAGCCTTTATGGTTTGCGCCCCCCTTCTAAAAATTCTCAACACCAGTATCTCCCTGCTTAGCAATAAAATTATCTGTCCGTATTTCATTCATAGTAGCAACGGCCGTCCGCTGTTTTTAAGGGGTTGATTACCATTAATAAATCTTGCGCTTGTAGCTCACTGGTTAATGTCCCATGGCCCTGTAGGCGGGCCAATGACCCCTGGTTGAGAAACCCTGGTCAACACCAAACTGAATTTTGCCAGAATATTGCTAACTGGCTGCTTTTGTTTCAGCTGCGATTCTGATTCTTCCGATGAAGATGAAATGGATGAAGATAAAGGCAGAAACAGAACTCAATCAGTGCTTGGAAAAATCCTGAACAAAATGACGGTACTGTAGAAGATGAATAATTTACTAACTAATTCTATTTATTGACTAAAAACTTGCTTTACTTTCTACTAATTACCTTGTTCAACATCCACATTTAATAACTCTGTCACCGTAGATGTATTTCTGGATTGATTACGATTGCAGAGCATATTGAAACGTTTTAAAAATTCCAATGTGTCGAACAATGTGGGTGGCAAATCAACTCGTCCTCATTCTGATACTCGTAACATTGCACCGAAGCTTGTAACAAGCGGCGGAATCCATCTCCCGCGGCATAGCTCCCTAGCAACGCAAAAATGTCGCAGTGGTAACGAGCCGTTGGCAACAATGTATGATTTGACTTGCCAGAGAATCGAATCCAAAACTTCCCGCGCCGAAAGCGATGTCTTTGACCACTACCAATCGGCCGGTGTTCGTTTGCCACAAAATACTGAATTCGGATTAACGTCATGTGTACTAAGACTATGATAACTTTCATTTTCATGAAATGAATCATTTATTGCAGAAAGATCATTCAGGAATCAGTTTAAACACAAAAAAGCCTGCCGAAAAAGAAACCATTGCAGGGATGGCTTCAAACATAAGTAAATTAACAATTTAGTCATATTTATTTGAATGAGAATTAATATGCTGGTAGAAACTGCAACTAAATGCTGAAATCAGTCAAAAGTATTAATGCTTTTACTTTATTTAATTTAAATCGATTCCAGCCTTACGAAAGCATCAGTAAATTCTTATTCAAACAGAATCAAAAGAATTATTCACAGAATTCTTATTTAAATAGAGTTATTTGAATGAGAATAAAAAACAGATTAAGATATTTTCCGACGATCACGCTTAGCCAGAAACAGGCTTCCGCGAGTTCCATTTTTATCTTCTGCTGAATACTTCTGTTTCAATAAATTGTTTTTTTATCTCACATAGTCTGCTTTAACTTGATCATCGATTTTCCTTTTCTGAAGCTACAGATCTTTTTATATAGACTCTAACTAGGTGTGTATTGAATTTCAGAAGGTAGTCTCATCTCGTTTTTCAAGATTCCGGTTTCAGAAGCAAATAGTGAAGATAAAAAGACTGAATTTGAAGTGGAAGCCGATGATCTTTGTTTGGGAGTGAAAATCCTTCAGTTTTTAATGAATGCTTGTCCGCCTGGGACTGTCCCAGAAGCCACTGTTTTAGGTTCTGTACTGGGTTTGGTAAGTTATGATCAGTGACGTACGCAAGTGGAGAGCGGCCCCCATGTGTGCGCGTCCCCCTTCGGGCCAACTCCGATCAGCATCGAATGACTTGATCGCACTAATGTACAAAAATCACTCTTTAATGTTAGAAAACTTGTTCATGCTCCTCTTCTCCATGAGATGATTTTCGCGTATGCCCCTGATAACGATTTATATCTATTTCATACTAAGCTACATATTTATCGGCGTAATGGTTTTTATTAGAAAGTTGGCATAAAAATTAGAAGGATTGGTATTTGTTATTGCAATGGATTAGTGTTTTTTTTTGTATCGTTGTCTTTAGAACTGTCTCAATTATTCTCTTAACAGCTCAGATGGCCGAGTGGATTAAGCGTGTTCCTCTGTAGCTGCAGATTCGAGTTTGATTTTGAGTCTGGTCTAACCAATGCTTTTAAAATTGGTTTTCACGACTTTCTTGCTTGACGCTCAGCATTAAAGGAATAGTGTAGAGAACAAGCCGGCAAATTTTCCAGTTGTGCCGTTGCGAAAAGCGCTCAACGGGATTCCCCCATCTTGTTGTGGTAGACACATGGCCGGCAATTCCTTGGCGAGTTCGTTATAGCGCATTGATCGCTTTGTCGTGATAGGAGGACAAATATGCACTAAATACTAATATTAAAATACTAACAATACTATTAAATGTTTCTATGTTTTTACTCACTTTTTTAAAACTTTTACATTTTGCTTTTAAATGTCTACGTTTATTCAGTGCTCCCCTGTTATATGTCGATTTGTGGTGCTTCTTCACTGCGCTCAATTTGTCGACCGAGGAATCAATGGGAACTGGCCTAGATGGCTCACAAATCGATCTTTTCAAAGAAGGTCTTCTGTAAAAGATGTGAAAGAACATTTTTACACTGCTGCGAGAATTCACTTCTACAGATGGGGAACGGTAAATAAATGTTCATTTTTTATACAGAAGCTAACTGCACAGAGTTACATTATTATTCTGTCAAAAATAATTGTCTTAAATTTCTAATTCGTTGATATCGGTGCAAAGTTGCGAACAAAACTATTGCATGCAACCGCAAACAGTAAGAACCTTCCATAAAATAAACCTTAGTGGACCAGTTTGATTACGCAGGCTTTGTGAATAGCTCGAGCGACAATGCAATGATAATTTTAGGAAATCAATAAATTTTTGGAAAAAATCATCGCTGTCAACAATGATCCATGTAAGGTGCTGGGCAATGTCACAAATCTGGAAGATAAACTTCGATACAGAAATGAAGATTTGAACGAAGATTTCTTGAAAGACGGTATTGGAGGAAAATAAATAAATGATTAATAAAATTTGTCAGCAGCATGACCTTGCGGTACCACGCGCTGGTGATAGATCCTACGTGACGGGTTCGATTTGCGGCTGGAGTCGATCGCATTTGACATATGTAACGGGTGGCTGCTGACTCGAAGAGCGTAAGCTCACTTCGCATTCTCTCTCAATCACTGTCCAATTTTCAGTTCAATACAGTGTAATTTGAAAATAACCTCAGTGACTGACGTCTGGAATAAGCTTGTTTCGTAGCTGGAATTCGAGTGAAGCTAAACACGCTTGCATAAAAGATGAGGAATGCGCCAGCTTGTTTGAATAATAGGTATTTGCATAACACTCATTTTACATTGAATTTTCTACTACGATAAAACGTATTAGATTTAATATTTTATTTGCTGGTATTCGTATAAGTTCGGCTACATTTGAAACAGTGCTAAAGTGTCTTCTCCAAGAGCGAAGTGATGTTGCATGCAGAGCAAGCAATCTTCTGCGCATTAATCCAACCTAAAATTTATTGAGATTTTCCGAGGACGCCAACTCGAAGTTTTACCTCAATCACGCAGATGTCCTACCTTTTTATCATCGTCTAAGTTGCTGATTCTCATTTCATGGTTTATAGCCGACTTCTAGAAACTCTCAACGTCAGTGTCCCCCTGCTCAGCAATGAAATTGTTGTCGGTATTTCAGTCATAGTCGCTACAGCCTTCCGTTGGCGTTAAGTGCTTAATTAAAATTAATAAATCTTGAGCTTGCTGCCCCCTGGTTGATGTCCCGTGACCCCCTAGGGGGGCCAATGGCTCCCGGTTGAGAACATCCGGTTTAAACGAAAGGTCACTATGTTAATGACCTTGCTTTATAACTTGGTGAATTAATTGGTTGCTAGAGTTTTAATAACCATAAAACGACGTCGTCCTTTTACTGGTGTACCTTAGTTAATCGAGGAAATTTCACTGGAGTGATATGTAGCTCTATTACGTACCACAAAGGTTAAATTTCCTTAGGTAGATAAACACGGGAGGGTGTTTGGCTCATTATTTCAAGCTTGCTGAAGGATAAATGTACGCTTTACCTAAGTGCGGCTGATGAGGGCTAATAGTCTGAAACAGTACTGTCCCGCTCTATGGTTATATTAACCGTCGCCATATTTTGCGTGTCAATATAAATGAATGAAATATTTTTTACAGTCAGAGTCAACGCAAGTGGTAAAGAGTGTTCAATTCCTCTACAAATGGCGGCTTCTAATCTTCTTTATCAAATTACTACGTTTTTGAGAGATACAAATCAGGAAATGCTCAACCGCAAAGAATCTTGCATCAGCACAGAGCTGGGTACAATTACTCAATTAAGATCAGAATAAGTGTTAGAAATTGAGAAAATCGGATTTTCAGCTTATTAGCCTACATAGTGCAAGATGGTGGATGGTAGAATTTTTTTTTATGTATTTAGTTGCATATTCATCCTCCTATCGCGAGAAATCAATCAAATCGCTGGAACGAGCTCGCTTAGGAGTTGCCGGCCACCTGTCTGCCGCATCAAGATGGGGGAATTCCGCTTAGTGCCTTTCTCAACGGCACAGCAAGTAAAATAGGCGGCTTGTTCTCCACACTGTCCCTTTAATGTTGAGCGTCAGGCAGGGAAGCTGTGAATGCCAATGTTAAAGTCATTGGTTTGACCTGACTCGGAATCAAACCCGAGTCTATAGCTTCAGAGGCGGACGATCTTACTACTCGGCCATCTGAGCTGTAACGGAGTTCAATTTTTTCACTCGGTCATGTGAGCTTGTAAAAGAGAAATAACTAGGGCGATTTTTTATTGACCTAAAAATCTCAAAAAATTGACTTTATTTTATCAAAAAATTGACTTTATTGACCTAACGAAACAATGAAATGAAAGAACCAGTCCATAAGAAAAAAAACACCAAAGTCACTTCAGTTCGTGCTTAGATTATAATGTGCGCACATATAATGCCGCACGTTTTCTGGCAGAAAGTTTAACTACTCTGCGTAATTGCGCAGAATGCAGAGTCGTATTCTAGTGTTTCGCTATTCGCTGTATTGCAATCTTTGTAACATCAAAGTATGTTCGAATGACTAATGCATTGTCTTTTCAATTCTAATGTTTTTGACTACCGATACGTAGCGACAAAAATATGCAACAAATGAAAACACGACGAAAAGCTTATTTTATCATACACGAATTTTGCCAAAATTGCAATCTTGCAAAGCTGTCTGAACGGATCTTCACAATCGAATCAATGAAATTACATCAAACATTATATTAATAAATTAAGCTTGTGTAAAACTGTAATACCGCTAACAGTCTGGCGACAGCATACACCTCCCTGGTACCACCAACAGTTACGAATTTCCATCTCTCAATTATCTGAGTTATCTCTTTTTGAGTATAAAGTAGAATCGCACAAAAAAAGCAAGAAAGCAAAAATTGACCTAATAAAAAAAATTGATCTAAAAAACAAAAAATTGACATTTATTGACTTTATAACTTCATCAATACTGATCCTGCGACCGTGAAATTTTGTTTCCACATTGTTAGAGTTATTTTCTACTTCCAAAAAAAATTGACTTTATTGACGGTGAATCGCCCATAGAAATAACAAAAAGTTCAATTTTTGTCTGGGAATGCTCGCAAGCTTACGCATTGCGTGACGTATTACAAAAGCTTGATGGACAAGCACACCAAAATGTTTTTGCATACATTTAAGCCATGTTTATTGCGTCTATACATCAGCAAATTTTTGCTGGACTTGGTAAATCGTAAGCGTATGTCTTACTAGTTATTATCTTATTAGTTTTTATTATTAGCGTATGTCTTATTAGTTTTTACCTGCAGTATCTTTAAAACCCAGAAAATGTCTGTTGCAATCGATTCAATTTTGTCTTTAAAAAGCTGAGCTTTAAGTTCGATGTACTTCGACCAAATCGTCATCATACACGCGGTAATAAACCAAAGCGTGTGACGACTGACGAGTGGTGTGGCGGGGCCCATCTTCGCTACTTAGCGTCTGGCTTACGCAGCTCCGAAGAAATGCCACCGCGTTGGCTAGCCGTAGGCGACACTGTGTTGATTTGACCGCCCCGGAATTAGCCCAGACCTCCCGCACCGATAGCGATGTCTTAAACCTCTACTACGCCGACTACAATCTTGATTTTTAGTCATTGAAGCAGATCCTCAAAATACATCCATGACTTGATTTTTTACAGGTTCTAAATTTGACTTTACTCCAGCGACAGCATCTGCATCACGATGTGATGAAAACCAGTCCAAGAAAACTATTAAGTTTCAACATTCATCGGAATACCTCCATGCCCCAACATTAACTCTTCCAGGAGGATCTGGGTTGAAACGAGCGGCATCCCTCCTTAATGGTAAGAGCATGACTAAGTTTGCATCAAAAAAGTCATTTAAATTGACAAAGAGTTTAATTTTGTCTACTCAGGGAGTAAAACAACTTGAATAAGTGCAAGTGAGTGCTGTAGCTCAAAAAATTTGACCGTGAAAGAAAATGGCTCTCCAAGTAATAAGAGTAGGAAACAATATTAATAGCGCTGGTCATCTGCAGTGATTCTTCAGTTTTTTCTTGCTGTGCCATTTCAAAAAACACTAGAACTGAATAACATATAGCGTTTAAATTTTGTATGGACTTCTGTTGGAACTCATGAAACACACTGTTAAAGTTTTTAATCTAGTATCTACATGGAAGAATTGGTTTAAGCTTTTTATACAGACCTGCTGAATAATTCAGCGTTTTTGCCCTGGATAAAGAATTCTAGATTTAAGGTCAGAGTTTGAAATATAAATGTGGGGAACGCTTAAAGATTACAATTTTTTTTAGACAAACAACCACTTCATAAAACCGAAGGACGTCGTGGCAGCGCAACAAACGCTTCTGATGAACCTAGGCCATCACATAAGTCTCACTATTACAGCAGCAGAAAGCCGAGCATTACCATAAGCCACAATACCCTTGCTGTTCCTCCAGGCAATGTACTTGGTGGCGAGCAATCTTCTTTTGCATCTTATGCAGGAGATTTGTCGTTTGGAAGCACGTTATCTTTAGGAGCTGCTTCGGCTACATCCGAATATGTGAAGGATATGAGTGAAGCTGTTTTATCTCCCAACGTTTGTCATAGCAATCTCTCTTCTTTTCATTTTGGCTCGTTGCTAGGCATAGATCAATCAATGCGATGCAAAGAACTTCCTTGGATGAGAGTAAGGCTTTGGTTTGATGTTAATTAAATTGTTTTTGGTTTTAGCGTAGTGCTTCTTAACGCATTCCCAGTGAAAAAACTGGGGTTCCCAATTTAGGAACGCGATACTGTGTAGAACATACACCAATCACATATAGCTTTTAAAATCAAATCTTCATGATACTCGCTGTATTACGCCGAAGCATGTAACGAGTTGCGGGGCCCTTCTCCGTCGCTTAGCGCTTGGGCAACACAGCTCCGAAGAAACAACGCAGCGGTGGGGAACCGTTGGCGACATTGTACGATTTGGCCTGCCGGGGAATCGAACTCCGGACCTCCCCTACCGACAGCAATGTCTTTAACAACTAAACTAACTGGTTCTTCATCCATGTTCTAACTGATCTTTTTGAAACGTCGTGAAGTTAATAACTTGCATTGCTTTCAACCATTTAGATGTCTACAGTATTTTATGCCGAACATTTCAAAATATCACTCAGCCCATCATCAACAGAAGCAGTTGTATAGTTTTTAACCAATTTTTGTTATTCAGTCCATAATTCAGTTGGCAAACCAGCAAAATTTACTCTGCGATCATATTTATTTCTGTCATCCATTTTGTCACAAACGAATGATACGATCATGTAACAGAGTTGTTGGAATACTGAAAAACACTTTCGATACGTACGAAAAGGTAAGTACATCTTGCTGCGTTGTGCTGACGAAATGACCAATTGGATAGAAAGTCGATGTCTTAATCCAGTGGCTTTCAACCTTTCCGGTGGAGCGGAACCCACATTCCAGAGACTGGAAGAACCCTTGAGCATTAATTTAACTTACTAATTTACAAGAACCCAGCTCCAAATTGTAAACTTGCGGAACACCTGGACTGTGCTGGCGGAACTCCGGTCGAAAATTACTGTCTTAGTCCAAAGATTCACATCAGGCCAATTGGTGGTATAATTTTGCAACAAGTAGTTCAAAATATTGCAATAAAATGAAGTGTTCAAAATGAGTCAATTATGCAAAACCATTACCTGTACCACTTTACCGGTACCACTTTTTTTACAGCAGACATAACTAGGGCTGCAATATGCATAAATGTATGAATTAATATGATCAAAACACTACACCATGCCTTTTCAGAACAAAAATGATATTGCAAAATTCTGGGGACAATCTACTTATGATTTCAAAGATAAGTATTCCAAAGCAGTAGAGCAAGCAACGCATATCCATCTTTCTCAGTAAGTTAAGCTTCAATATTCTTTGAATTCGCTATTTCAAATCACGTAGAAATGAGTAAACAACGATCATAAATTGTCAGGGCGCATCACATTGACTGAGACTTCGCTACGTCTTTGAAAACTTTTTCGTTTGTTTTATGATTGCATCACATATGCTGCATGATCACGTAACAATAAAACAAAAAAAGAATGTCTCCTGATCATGGAGACGTCTCGGTGTAATTGCACCTTCAAGCTTTAATTTGAATGCAATAGATGTGCGCTTTATATCAATATTATCTTACCACATATTCTATAAGTTAATAGGTTTCACGCTTTCCGTTTGACTTCATTCTCTCCAATTGCATTTGCGGGCGCAGATTCAGAAAGTTTTTCATGGGGGTCGAGATTTGAAGTAAGTTTTGCGGTAATCCGTAAGCAGTTTTAGGCGTTGCGCAGTACTTTGAGGTGCCGTTTTTATCAACCCATCGTTGAGATTCGTTGTAAGTAAAGGATAAATTGTTAAACAATAAATATCTCAAGAATAAATTGTTGGACAATAAATATCTCACTCAGACGATTGGTAACGTGCTTCCATTCGAAGAACGTTTAGCAATATTAATTTCACCGGAAATTTTAACCTGTAAACCTACCAGCTGGCGAAGTGGCAAGGACTTCGCTGTTGGCGCGGGAAGTCAAAGCTGATGAGTTGCCCAGCTGCAACTTCAACTACACTGACACAGTCTGGTAGATTGGACCATATTCTGAAGCACAAAAGACGTCAGTGTATCATCCTCATGGTCGACCTCATGTCGGTCTTACGTCTTCTCACAGCAGAAAACGATCTTTCTGCCTCACAAGTTTTCGCCGGTACAACGCATGGTAGTTGCCACAAATAGCTCCTCGTTGCAAACATTAAGTGCGTCTAATTAAAAATTTGGAGCAAAGGTTGAAGAATATAGAAGTTTTGCACGCCAGATTGCCAATTTTGTATCGAGATTTTTATGGAATTGTATTACTTTTGGCAAGCCCGTTGCGTTTTCCACTTTATTCATTTCATTAATATCTTGGAAAGTGCGTGGAGTGGATGCTTGATATTTGCTTACAGAATAAAACAAAGTTAAACATGAAATTGATGCCATAAAAATTGAAAATTTCACCACGTCGTGTTATTTCACTAAACGAAAGGTATTTGTTGAGCGCTTCCTCAAAGTTCCTCTCCAAAATATGTTGCATTAGGATTTATCAAGACAGTAGGGTGAACGGGAACGCAAAAGTAAAATAATTTTGATGTGTTTTGTCTCGGTAAACCGATGCTCATTAAGTACAAGATTTGTTTAATTAGTATCGTCAGCATTATACACGGGGCGGAATAGTTTTGTTAAATGCGACACTGAAAAAACTTCCCATTTCCCTGGTGGCATGTTCTAGAGAGGTTATACCATCAGTCATTACCACACCTTTATCGTTACAATTGTTGCGACATCGGTGCATAATCATCACCTATATGTTTGGTGCTCAACGTAGCTCTGCATCTCCGCAACGCAGAAAACGTTTATTTTAGGCGTCACGAATTGCAACTCTCGCGTAGGTTTAAGCAAATTAGCTCCCGCACGTTGAAGGAGTCCATTTTAAATCACACGACGCGCTACATCCTTGCACTATCTTTCCTTCGCATGACGTGCAGTAATCACAGCACACGGTGCACAGTCAGCCATTGTAGTGCAGTGACAGCAAAGATAACAGTTAATAGTCGCTCATGTAGCCAATCGACAAACCCCCTTGGATCCGCGCATGGTTTACCGTTTACTACTAAGCAGATGTTATTGTTCGATATCAAAGCTGCAGTACGATAAAAAATCCAACCAAGTTTTCAAATTTCACAACAAAAATTCTTTTCAATTCAATGCTTAAAAGTTTGAAATTTCAATGTTTTTTGCAATACGATAAATATGGGACGAAAAGTAGCTTAAGGAGAAAAAATAAAATCACAATAAACCTCAAAACTGGACGTTTTTACAACGTAGATTCAACCGTCATCATCATAAGGCAATACAAAACTGAAAGTCTTTTCAGTGACCGCCGAATCTATGTTGTCGAAATGCTCATTTTTGAGATTTACTGAGGCTTTGTTCTTTCAGCTTAAAATCTTTTTTTGTGTTTTAGTTACATCAAAACGAAAGCTCAATGTTTGGCGCGATCCCCTCTTCTCACTTTGATGAAAGCCATCACGACTCTCTCACATGAGATGCTGATTGATCTTCATGCTCTATCCTGGGAAATTTTACTGGACAGCAATAAACTGCTGGTTGAAGCTGCAGGTAGAAGATAGATGAAGTTTTGGGGCCGGTTAGCTCAGTTGTTAAGCACACGCTATCGGGTGCGGGAAGTCTGGGGTTCGATTCCCGGACCAGTCAAATCGGACAAAATGTCCCAACGGCTCGTCATCGCTGCGACATTTTTTCGGAGCTGTGTGGCGCCACTGGTACACGCTTCTGCGTAATACCGCGAGTGTAATGAGTGAGGATTTGATTGTTTTTTGATTTGACATTTTAGATTAGTTTTGAAGTAGACTAATATTAAATTTTTATCACACTTCACAAGTTTTGAATTTTTTTCCAGCCTCTTTGTTTCTTCTTTGTTCTATCAAAATTCGGTTCGATGTCCGTAGTAGCGTTATGGCCGAATTGAATCACAAAGATCCGGAACAGCGGATAAACGCTCTTAGAAAGATCCGAGTTTTGTGGGAGTATCGGAAGTCCGTGTGGAAATACGCAGAAAATAACGCTCGAGAGAGCAGGGAAGCTGGATTTACGGTGAGTCAAGAACAAATGAACGCCTGATTCCTATAATTTGAGCCATGATATCAAAAGCTTCAAGTTCCATTGGCGCATGCTGGAGAGGAACTAAAGGGTTACAGGCTCTTTCCTGAATTTGTAATTACCATGCATAGTTATTCTCGGGTACTCGCGTGTAAGTTGCATCGTTGGATAGATCGCACCCCTAGTTTGTAACAATCAGATTAGATGTTTGTGATTGACGAGTGTATAAATCGCACCTCTAGTTTGTGGTTGTCAATATAGATATTTGTAGTACATCTGTGCATAGATCACACACTAACTTGGTAAGCTACCCTGCTCATTCTTGCAATTTTTTGCAACTCCAGTTTCCAGCTGCAAACTCATCATTTTCTTTCTCAATCTCATCACTTGGTTTGGGGTCTACTGTTCTTCCTGATCCTCCTTGGCTCCCGCATATTGTGGATGTGGATAAAATGGTTGCCCAGAGAGGAGCATCCCGAAGTGCAGCTCTTCTCACAACTGATTCGTTGTGAGTTTCGATGTTTTGACGCTAAATAGGATTTAAAAAAAAAAACGAATCAAATCTTTATTATATTTCCGGTATTACGTCGAAGCGTGTAACGAATGACGGAGCTCATCTCCGCAGCTTAGCGTCTGGGCAACAAAGCTCCGAAAGAACGTCGCAGCGGTGGCGAGCCTTTGGCGACAATGTGTCCAACTTGACTGGCCCAGGAGGCTCAGGAGTCAAACTCCTGACCTTACGCATGACTGACCAAACCGGCTGATCTGGTTTCTTCTCTAAAAATGCAATTGTTTGTAATGTTTTAATTTTGAAAGCTTGATGTGTTTTTGCCCTTGTTATTAATTAGCAGAAAATTGTTTGCGATAGGGTAAATTGCTGTAACTCGTTGAAAATACGCAGGTCGTATCAAAAAGAACAAGAGCTGAAGCAGTTGCTTCTTCAAGAAGAAGAAGAAAGGTCAGAAGCAAGAAGAAATTTTCAAATCATCAATATACCCGTCGTTCAACAAATTGTTGTTGAAGCGAAAAAGAAAATTGGTCACGAAGCAGAAGGTTTGTCTACTGCAGCGCAGTGGCTTACGGTGACCTTTTGACTGGGTGTTCACTTTTTAAAAATACCTATCGTACCCTGGGGGGCTTCGCTGTAACGCTGCGACAAACAGGGGGGTCTGGGAGGCGAAATCCCCAGAGTATGATAGGTATTTTTAAAAAGTAAACACCCAGTCAAAAGGTTACCGTACGCCACTGCTGTAGTGGTTCTCAACCTCTTATGGTTTGAGGCTCACTTCCAGAGATTCTTAACAGCATTGGCCCCCTGCTTGTATTACATTAAGTTACATGTCAGTCAAAGTCCAATTGCGACCTCAACGACAGAGAAACGAGTTGCAAAAATTTTAACATCTCTACCAATTGGAGTTCCTTGTGCAAAGTAAAGAATAATTTTTGATCAATTGCTCACAGTTTTTCATTATGCAATTTAGTTACACATGCCTTTTCCGTTAGATCAAGCAAGCAATACCAGTCATTTCAGAAACCCGCAGCCGTTTTAGGTCAAACATGAGTTCTTTTTGTGGAAACTGAAAAATTAAACCTTCCATCTTCGGGAAGCCAACTTGGAAAGTAGGATTATTTAAATACAACTCTGACCATTTAGTAACCTACCTATTTGCAATATTTGTTCGTAAATTGATAAAAACTGTTGGAAAATTGTAGAATCAATGAATGAAACCCGTCGCTACTCGTGTAGACCGGTTAATACAGGAATAAATCAATCAAATACGGATTTTCGGAAGGATACAGCTTGTCGTTCAACTCGTTCTAGCATCATACATAACCTTCGATCTTCCCACATTGATAATAGTAAGTTGAAAGTTATGGGCTGTTGTGATATTTCATTGTGCATTGCGTTTAGAGGTGTTACAAGGTGGTTCAACTTGGCTGGGGGTGGGAAGAAGGTTATAGGTAGATGGAGAATATAGAGTTAAGGCTATGAAAGGCAAGAGTGTCACATCTTAGGATTCCACATTGGCTCTGGTGCTCTCCAGATTCAAGTATAAGAAAGCCACGGCTATTTTGATTCAATCTGTAGCGTTCGTCATTGGTGACAGCGAAAATTAACTTAACGCGACATTTTTCCCCAGTGAGTAAGCAGCATCTAGCACGGTATAGCAAACTAATAGTGCTATCATAGAGCGGACAGCGCTGTTTCGGGCTATTAGCCTCATCAGCCGCGCTCAGGCAAAAGGTACATTCGTCCTTCAGAATGCTTGACCTTAAACAAACCAATATTAAACCCTCCGGAAGTCATGACGACATCCCATTCAGCAGACCAGGAAGAACATCGTGTAGCCTATTTTTAACACTGCTATGTCAACCGTATAAAACTTCTTTTTGTCCAGAGACACTTCGATATTGAACCAAAAGGATGAGCGTTGGTAGTTAAATAAAACATTGCTATTCCGTTATCGCAGGGGTGGGCAAACGTTTCGCACAAAGGGCCGCATTGAAAAATATTTTAAAGCCGAGGGCCGCACTGATTGTAGAGCAAAATAAAAAGGGTCGTCACGACTGCAGATGTCCTAATTTCCACTCTAAATCAAGCGAAGAGTAAAAAAAAAGGTGCTCACGTTCGCAGATGTCCTTATTTTCTCTCAAACGTCCGCAAATGTCCTAATATTCTACTCAATATCAGCAAGGTAGAGTCGTAGAGATGGCACGGGCTGACGTTTTTGCAACCCGGACAGCCCATGGCCCGGAACCTCTTGCCCAATAGCGGTAACCAACCCAGAAACTCGTCATAAAAAAAAGCCCAGTCTGCCCAAGGCCCATTTCTCTATGAACGTTCAAACACATTTAACAGAAAAATGAAAGTTGAAAGGGATTTCAAAAATTGGTAGCGGCTCGTTAGCGGATCTCTTAGCGGCCCATGCCATCCCTACAGTGAGGTCTAAGGAACAAGGTTTATATTTCTGCAAGTGCCCGCGGGCCGCATAAAATGGTCTCGGGGGCCACATGCGGCCCGCGGGTCGTAGTTTGCCCACCCCTGCGTTATGGGATGCACTAATTGCACTTTAAAAAGCAAGGTCTGGCTCAGACAACGTAAAAAAAATCTTTGAACACGTGCAACTAAATCTCTTGTCCCACTGGACTAAATTACAATACTTACTGGTACATACAATTGATGATAACAAAGCTATTTATTTACTTAGTCAACATTGAAAATATTCCTCGACCTAACTCATCTGTCTTCCCTCCTTCTTTGGGTGATTGCGTGCCAACGATTATCCAATTAATTTCAGACGTTTCAACGTCACAGATAGGCGAACAATCAGGTAACAATGTATGCTATACTGTTCTTTCAAACTGCGCCTTTTTACAGGCTGAACCTTTATAATTTTTACGCACTTTTTTGTGGTTAAAAATTTGTTGACATTTCACAAAAACATGATACACGCACCAGTTTTTTAAATGATGGATTATAGTCACATTGCTTTCGATTGTTCAAGTGAACGTTGTTCGTTCACTTGGTACATTGGTAGACCTCAAGAGTATCTGCTTGGTTTCGGAAAGATTGGGTTTTTGATGTGGGTTGGCCATACAAAAACTCAGCACCGCCTCTACGCCAAACCTTGGCACAAGCGGGAAGTGCAAACGGTTAAGTATGTTGTTTGGCTTGTGTGTCCACTTACAGCACTCAGTCATCTATGGTTGATATTAGTAATGTGCCATCATTTGAGAATGGCCTACAGAATGTGCGCTTGAAGAGCCTGCTGTTACGTACCTTTACCGTTAACTAACTTTTAGTTGGAAGCGTGGCATCTGTCGTGGTAACTTCTTGTCTCAATGAAGATGCAAACTTGTTCCTGCGTAGCGTTGCTGAAAAACTTTTGAATAAACTTGAGCGATTTAAAGCTCTTAGATTGCTTCGAAAACTTCCAAGCATGTTACCAGATTTAAGCCCAAGTGTTGCCAATTCAATTTTTAATCAAGTGGTAAGCCTCATTTAATTTTGACTCACAATAAAGAGATTTCTCTACCGAAAAGCATATGTAGCCAGAATAGATTAACGACTAAATCTTCCTATTGAAAGCTTAGCAGCAGTAATGTCAGCAACATGGCCAACATGAGTTGCAGATTTTCTAAGACAGGTTTAATTCATGGTGGGAGCCGATCGCATTTGAGTCATTATAGGTAACACGTAACTCCTTACTTGAAGAGCACATGCTTTGTAGATCGCTTCAATGCTTTGTATTTAACTTGTTGTTTAATGCTGTACATTGTATATGACTTTATTAAGTTATTTGTCATTTACTGCCTTTACAAAAATTGGTTTACATTGTTAACTAGCATTAGCAGGGTTAATGTCGCCTAATGATGTTATTTCCTAGTTCACAGATGTTCTACATGTCTTTGCTTGTATTTGGTAAGACATATTTTTAAGCTAGACGTGGCAAAAAAACTTTTTTTCAGATTGAATGTATTATTCACCACAACCGAGCTTCTTCATCACGTGAGCGCATCATTGCACCCAGTGCAATTGCAATAGCCTCTGTCTTTCCTTTCATAGAAAGTGTAGATCTCAAAACGATGAAGCAAACTTTGAGAAAAGAACAAATTGACACTCAAGTGAGTCACAGACACAAGATTCATTACCAGGAACTCGTGTGGTGTCGATGGTGATAACAGAAAGGGTGCATGTATAAGATAGAGCTATTGGGGGTAAGCGGACTACGCGTATGGTCTTACCCTTCTGATGAATTTCGGAAGTGTTTTGACGAGGATAGACTTTATTGGGCTTGATTACTGTAAATTTCATTTAGAGCTCGTAAATCATAAAATCCTTGTACAAAGGAAGAACTTTGAGCTGAAATGTAGGGCCATAAAAGAGCTCAGTGTATGTGACAATAACATACAGCCCAAACCAGTGCTTCTTAAATTTTTTTGTTTTGTTCACCCTTTTACAGTGGACTTTGGCACTTCATTCACTTTCGTTAAAAAAATATTATTTCACTCAGATAAAACCATTCCGTTGAACAATCGATCTTTAAAAAATATTTTAGCTGTTGCCAAAACTGCCATTGACACTGTAACTGAAATGTTTGGGGGAGGACAATTGCAAACTTTCTATGTTGTGTTTATTCACCCTTTTTTCTTGATTCCTCTTACAAAACTGTCATGCACCCTGAGCTGAATCATTCACCCTTTTCAAAACTACTGGCCTCAACCACGATATTCTTGTTTCAGCTACTAATCACTGCTGGCTTCCAAGGTACAAAGAAATTGACAGTGTGGAATCAAGGCGACTATTACATGCCTGCTCAGGTCACAATTACTATTTAAATGTTTATTCTTACGTTTGTTGCAATAAAAGTGAGAAGGTCGTATATTCTACAGTAAGATTACTTTGACGCATCAGAACCACTATTAGAAATAAAATAAAAATAGCAAAGAAAAATCATTGAAAACATACTGGATAGGTGATTTACGGTATGAAATTTAATGACGGCAAGGAAGTGAGGTTTCATTGTTCCTCAAAACTTTTCGTCCGACACTTATCGAGAGGGATCGTCAGCAAAGCACTAACTAAGAATGCTGCAGTATTTAAGGAAAGGTGGAGAAAAAAGAAAAAAGGTTGAGAAAACAGAAAAAAATTAAAAAAAACGCTGATTGCCGGAGCCAAGCGATCAGTCTGCGTCAATGTCTGATCTTGAGACTATAGACACACTCCTTTGGCCAGCATCGGTCGGGATTAGATGCTTTGATACAAGCAGCCATAAACATTGACGATGATTGATTGCTTGGCCCGGCCAATCAGCGTTCTTCCGCCTTCTTTTCTTCCTTTTTTTCTTTTGTCTTTTCTTTCCTTAAGTACTATTGAATTCTAATTTTCATGTTTCCAGCGATTCCTTCCAAGGAGTGTCTGACAAAATGCTTCGAGAAGCAACAAAACTCGTCTACCTAGCCAAAACATACTGGTCTGCGCGTTACAATACTTTTACTTTTGTTAATGAAAAACGCCAAAAAAACGAACTAATATTTCATTTTGCAGATAGAAGTTGGTGACCGCAGCAGCTTTGCTCACGTTCTTCAAGAGGCAATGAACTTAATTAATGTTCCGGAATCCCAATATCATCTTTATCAACTTAAAGATCGCAATAACAATCAAATTCTCTGCCAGCATTGTTATGTTCGGGACTTTTACATGTTCAAAAAATCTGCTACTAATTCGGAATCACCAGAAGTAAATTGTTGCTTCAACTTAAACCTTCTTCTATTGCTTCAGAGTAAAAATACTAATTTCCTTGAACGCTCTTGTAATAAAGCCAAGGAAGATCACAAGGATTGCCCGCTGCCATGTTTCTGTGTTGCCTAGGCGTTAAGTCGCGGAGATGAGCCCCGCTACTCGATACACGCTTCGGCGTAATGCCGCCACTTATGGGGCGCCGTGTGTAAAGCTACGCAATATAAAGTTTTGCATCATTTTTTTGGTTAAATTACGTGCAATATCATATATTGTTGCAATTTATGTATATTGCTGCAATATGTGTTAAATTCTTGCAATTTATGTATATTGCTGCAATTTGTGTAAATTGTTGCAATTTGTGTATATTGCAAAAAAACCTTTAAATCGGCTTTTAATTGCCATGGCGATATGCTAACTAAAACAGTCAGTGTTGCCCTTTCCCTTTTTCCATGAACTCATGTAGTGTACTGGCCTGAGGCGCTGTTGTACTGACTGTGCAGTGTGCGCTTATTGGTTTGGCTGAAACATTCAAGCTACTGGTTAAATGAATCATTTAAGCTACTACTGTTAAGCTACTGGTACCGGTATCCTTTGGAATACCAGCAACTAGACTAGACTAGACTAGACTACCGGTATAGGGGTAACAACTAGTATCAGCTTCCAGGTCCAGTTGGGTTAGATTAGAATTAGGTTCGGCTAGGGTTAAATTTAGTTAGGGTTCGTTCAGTAACAAAATATCGGTAGACTAGTTTGACATTTTTAATTTTACAGTTTACCGTATGTAACTGGCTACTGGTGTATCGGTGTGCTGATCTGCTGATGTCAGGATGTAGCCTACCTGCTTTCTGTGGACAGATCACAGAAGTTACTGTAATCTGACATGTTTCAGCCATACAGCATAAGCGCACACTGCACAGTCAGTACAACAGCGCCTCAGGCCAGTACGCTACATCAGTTCATGGAAAAAGGGAAAGGGCAACACTGACTGTTTTAGTTAGCATATCACCATGGCAATTAAAAGCCGATTTAAAGGTTTTTTTGCAATATACACAAATTGCAACAATTTACACAAATGGCAGCAATATACATAAATTGCAAGAATTTAACACATATTGCAGCAATATACATAAATTGCAACAATATGCGATATTGCACGTAATTTAACCAAAATTAACCAAAAAAATGATGCAAAATTTTATATTGCGTAGCTTTACACACGGCGCCCCATAGCCAGTATCAAGAAGATTTATCTTTTTTTGTTTTGGAAATCACAAGGATCTAGTGACGACATACTTGTCATTGAAGATCCAACAGCTACGCAATTGAAACAATTTCTCGTCCTATTGTACGGTTTGAAAAAACTTCTAAAGCAATGTTCCAGTCAGTAACCGCTTATAATGTCTATATACAGCCACATTTAAATAGCAATTACCTCCAAGAAAAATCGTATTTACCCGCAAATTGTTCTATCGACGGTCAATATTGCTAGCCTTGTTGCTGACCTAAGTTCATAGCTTTGAGTAAGGGTTTCACAATACAGAAATGCTGTAAAGTATACAAATGATGAGAATCCCTATTCCGAAACCCTAACACGGTACTGCATTGTGTGTTTCATGGGTATGTTTCAGACGTATTCCAAAATCTGAAACACATATTCATACAACTCATGGCAGCGAGACAGCATTTTTAATTTGTATTTCGTTGTATCTTATTATTGGACATGCATCTTCAAACTAAGCAGTGGCGTAACTTGGCCTTTTCTGTGGGGCAAATGCTCGGGGTCTTTTTCAAAATGTGTTCAGGGGCGTATCCACGGGGAGGGCCGCTGGGGCCAAATGCATGAAACTTTCGTGGTGTAAAGGTGATACGCGTATAAAGGACAATCTGAGGGCCTGAAGACCTTTTCTTTTTTTGCTCTTCACTTGATTTTGGGCGGAAAATTGGACATCTGCGTACGTGATGACCTTTTTTTTCGCTTCTCACTTAATTTCGGGCGGAAAACGAACGTGATGACCCTCAAAGAACCTATCCTCCTTTTGCGCAGTGGAAATATATCCAGCCCTGCTGGCATGGCTTTAAATTGCCCACCCCCTCATAAATTCCTGGGTACGCCTCTGAAACTAAGCAGTAACTTGATTCGCATTTAGGGCTTTGATCGATGAGTAACGCTAGGCTGATGTGCAAACTGCAGTCAAGGTAACCTGGAGCGTAAAACAAAAATATAGGTTCCGCTTCCTGCTCAGTATAAAGTGCAAAAATGCAAGCGTTGACATTCATGAACAGGTTGAACTGGAGAAAATGAGTTCAGATGAAGGTGAAGAGAAATTATCTCATCGGGTAGTGGAATTAAAACTGGCTGAAATAGGAAAACTTCGTTTCACCATCGAAGGACTGTTCTGCCAAAAGAATCTAACTGAAAAAGAACTTAATGCCACTTATCTTCAAGATGAATTTAAACGACTGTGGTCATTCCCAAGAAAGGTACTTTTTTTTAACTAGCGAATTTGTTAATCATTTACAAACAATGCTACTGCTTCAAAATGGAAAAAGCTTGTCAAATTTTGGACAGGTGATCAAGACTACTTTGGCTTGGTTTGGCTTGGCTTGGTGTAACGTAGTAGAAGCCGAATAGTTATACACTAAGTGACGTGACTAACACACCGAGACATCACAAGCCGAATCGGTTTGTCTGATAGTCGCTCAGATAGTGCGGTGCCGATTGTAGCGTCATTGCAACACCGATTATAATGAAATGGTTGTGATTCGACTCTCATCTAAGCATCAGTGTTGTGCCCTTGAATAAGTCGCTTTTACGTTCGCTCTGTGAGAAATTATGCCAGTGTAAACCTATCAATTTTCTGGGCTTATCGCTTTTCGGGTCAAACGTTCGCTATTACGTTGCTTGTCCAGTTTTCAATCTTTTGCAATCAGTTTTTACCTGAAAATTGCTTAAATGTGTGAAATAAGATGCATTTTTCAGACAGTTTTTTGATGATTGAAAGGCCAAATTTGCACCAAAGCTGCAGTTTGGTTTTTATCATTTTATACTTTTTAGGCTATCGACGGAGAATTCTTCTTGTTTGACCGGAAATACGGTAAAGAAATTCAAAGTTTAGATGCTATTCAAAGATACTACTGGGTCGAGTTAATTTCATCGATTATGTTGTCACTTTCCAGTAAGTTTTCTCAATACAATATTCTTTAAATGATGAAGTGGGCTTACAATTCTCGTATGCTCTATTTAGCTTCCAACATCAGCAGTAGAGACACGCGGTAGGCCTACTATTTCATCGGTAATCCCAGTAAAACACTAATAAAATACTCATGGCGATCAAATTCGGCGTTCAATTAGCTCACAAAGAATTTAATTCCAGGTGAATTTCCGTGGGAAAATGACTTGATATTTTTCTTGCACGTGTGGAATGCGGCATTGGTAGTTCATAGCGAACATGTCACTGTGCTGCGTCGTGTCATGGCCGCCTTCATCGACGCAATCGTCCACTTCAGCCGTACTTTCACGTTTCGAGGATACAGCTTGATTTTACCGTCCATGCTGCGAGTAAGCTAAAGTCTAATTGTTTAGACTGGTGCTACGCATGTATCTGCCACTGCAATTTTGCAAGCTTTGATGCTCTGTTCTTCGAATTTGGATTATTTTTATTTATACGAATAACTGGGTGAAGAAGATAATAATAATAACTTTTTTCGAAAAGATAAAAACTAACGATGTTGATAAAAAAAGCAGAAGCTAGTTTGATAAAAGAGTTGCAGGAGACAGCCTAATGCTTTGAGTATAAGAAAAGTCTCCTCAGCCTTGTTACGCACAGCCTATCCAGGCTAGGCTCATTCTAGAGTGCAAAGACGCTTCGTTGCATTACTCATCCTAAACCCTTCTACTTCATTTCATTTCTAGGTTGTTATGGCTGGTCGCCTGCTAAAGGGAAATAACGACCTAGAAAAGATGAGCAATATATCAGAGCGTCTTTACAGTCTGGAATAAGTCCAGCCTGGATAGGCTGTGCGTAGCAAGGCTGACAAGGCTTTTCTTATATAGTAGTAGAAACTAATTTGTTTGTAGTGTTAGACAAACGTAGGCCTGCACCAAGTGAATACTGGGGCTTAAATCTGAGCTAAATGAAGTAAATCAAGATGGCCTTAAATCAAGATCCTTCAAATCCAGTACTTTTCTGTAATATCTACATGAAGTGAGCAAAATGATTTTTGCTCTTCGTGCTTTCGTGAAAGTCGAAAATAACCAATGCGAATGCTAACTTGTTATTATCTATAACCTGCCTGCTTTTTTATACGGTATCTTTAGGCTTGGAATTTACATCCCTGCACTAAAATAACAAGAACTAAACTGACTGACTTGTGCTTGTAGGTTTACTGCAAGCATTACAAAAATGGAGTGATTCGTCGCTGCCTTGATTTCACCTTCTACCAAATGTTTGATGTTCATCGTCAGCCTTTTCTACTACAACTCTTTGCAAGCGCAGCTCCTCTGTTGGCGGTGAGTACATTGCTTTTGTTAATGCTAACCAGCTTAAGTTGTAGACAGCGCTATGGTTGATTTTGATAATTATACTGCAACTCTTAGCTCGTCTTTAAAACAATGTTAACCGCTACTTCAGCAGATGTTGAATTTAGTTCTACGTATACCTGGCGAGCTAACCATTCTCGTACAATTATATAAGCTTAAATTAATAACTTGAGATTTAATATTGCTCAATTTTCTATCTTCGTAACTTGAGATTTATGCTCAAATTTAAGTAACGAACTGGATATTGAACAATGCGAAAGATTGCGAAGTGAATTTGCGCTCGTTGAGTCGGCGGCACTTCCAGCATGGCCAAAGTGTGCCCAGCTACAAGCGTTAACGAACCTTTCACGCTGGATCTGTATTACCAACGCATGGTCACGTTAAGCCACGTCATTGTAAATGCTTTTTAAGTCTTCACTGTGATCTAACTCAGAGGTTTTCAACCGGAGTTCCGGGATTTCTCAAGTTTACAATTTGGAGCTGGGTTCTAGTAAATAGGTATACTGTAAGTTAAATTATAACACAGGGGTTCCTCAAGTCTCTGCAATGTTTCATTGGGGTTCCGCTCCTTGGTCCCGTTACACCAGAAAAGTTGAAAACCACTGAAGTGTTGTATCTGGTAATAAAACCTAATTGCCTCAGAAATAAACGCCTTCTTTTAATCGATTTATCAAAGCGCCAGTAATCATAGCAGTAAGCTAGAACATGTTTAAGTACGAAAAGATATAATGGCTAATTTAAAATCATCATCGGGATCTTGTATCTTATGTATTTTTACAGGAACATAACTGGCGAAAGAAAAGCAAAAGTGATCAGCAGAACGAACTCATATCTCCTAGCAACTTCTTTCACTTGCTGCTTGCTCTTGCTGAAACTAAACCTGTTGATGAACTGCATGTTAGTATGAATGTAGTGTAGAGGATTTTGATTTGGCACGAAACTGAATTCTGTTGTTGCAAATGCAGTTTTTAAAATTTTGAAACGTATTGTAACAATTCGAAAATTTAAGTTTCGGTTTTCAAAGTGCGAAACAACTTTACAAAGTCGAAAAACAGCCTTTAGAGTCACAAAATTTTGTTTCGTTCTGGCTGAAAAGGCCTCTTTATGATCAAGAATCGTATTTCTTTCGCAATCTTGCTCAGGTGGAGGGAAATGCAAGGGTGATGTCTGCCCTTACACAATTTATGAACATTTTTTGACCATGTAGCTTCAAAAACGGAAGAAATTGAAGCGACACATATTGCTTCATCACAGTGGATTTTTAGGCATCTTTGTTTTGGTGAGATCGAACTCAACCAAACCTTCATCAATGTGGCAGCGTGAGGAATTTATTCGTTTCGTTGAAACAGAAATATTTGATTCGGTTACAATAATGAGAAAACTTCGGTTTAAGTTTTAAAGTCTTAACTTTGTTTGTGAAAAAATAGGCCTGTAAGCAGTTGTCTCTAAAATGATTTCAGTCTATTGCGTTGGTTAAATCTAGAAGTTGTCAATGTAAATGTATTATACTTAAAATTTATCTAGGTTATGAGTTTGGTAAAAGCTGAAAAGCCGCTGAAACCTGCAGATAAATGTTTGGAAACAGATGAAGTGTCAATTGGATTCGGCGATTATTTCAGGTAACTGCCGTAGGTAACTATAGGTTTAAACTTATTAGCGCTAAGGGAACTTGTAGTCCTTCGACGTTAATATACCTAATTTGTTTCGAATTTTGTAAAGCTTTGCTTTGAACTGGGTCGCTTTTGCTTGATAAATACTAGAATTCACATAACAGCGTTTTTTGACAAATTTCTGAGGTTAAATTAACAAACTACGGTCGAAAACCGAGCAGGTTTTTTTCTTGGGTTAACTGGCTTTGCTCTACAGGCTCTGCGTAACTGTCATTGCATACCAACCAGAAAACGGAACATGCATGGAGATGTTGATTGTACTTCACAGCATCTTGCCTTGCTATCTTCAACACATCAAAGCCGAATTGAGTCCAGATGAAGGTAAGACATTTAGAGCTCAGCATTAAAAGTAAAAATAAGAGTAAAATGGAAATGATTAATGCAATTACGTTGAATTAAAATAAATTATACCTGAGCCACAAGATGTCAGTTTTCAAAAGGAGTAGTTTTTAAATTTTGAACAAAGAATTTCTAAATTTTAACTACTTTACTCGAAACAATATTTCTTTTAACTGCCTTTTTAGGTGGATTGCTAGCCTGGTATTAGACAATGATCTCTGAAAAGTAACAGTGAAATTGCCTATTGGTAGGATGCTTATTTGCTTTAGTTGTTCTTTTTTAAGGTTTCAAAATTCAATTTGATATTAAATTTTTAAATTTGTAGAGATTTCTCGGATTCAAGATGTGGGGATATATTTTCGTTTCATGCTGGCTAGTGTTGAAGCCCTCGCCAAATCAATCAACACATCTTCTCCTGGTCAGCAGCAGTCACAGCCTCCTCCACCCACTCCGCACTCATCCATACCGACGTTTTTCAATTTTGCGAAACAGGGAGCTATGAAAACCAGTGAAAAGTGAGATAGCGTAAAATGAAATCAGAAAAGTCAGCGTATGGGCACTGCAGGTCGACACGTAGCGCCACATACGTATCTTAGCAAACTTTTAACAGTTTACAGTATCTGCTTGCCAAGAAGTTAATGCTTTTGAAAATGTATGAAGCTGGCTTCTAGTAGTTTCTAGTTTTTACGACTGTTTCAGCTTCGAACTCGCGTCTCTTAGATTAATCCTATTTTGTTTCACAATTCACATCAGCATTGTCTTTTCTCGCGCTGCGGCATTGTAACTGCTAACATCGTGCAAACTGCACCGCACTCACATTGCACTTCTCCGTTTAGTTTCTTGTTTTTATGACGTAGTAAGCGACTGGTCTATGTGGATTTTAAATTCTAAACCTTGCTGGTCATTTGCAAAAGAATTTATGAGAGTAACTGCAGTTATTTTATTGGTTTTGATTTTATATTGTGTTCAAGTCTAAGCCGGGATCACGCTTAGTCAATTGCCCTGTTCTTTGTTATCATCAGTTTTATGAATTGAATACAATTATTTCCTTTTGAATTGGTTTTGAAGAAGTGAGGGCAAGTCCTAAGCAAAGAAGATTTCTTAGGAAGAAAGTTATCCTTGGTTCATATTGCATTCTTCAACATAAAAAATTGACTAATGTATAACTGAGCTGGAAGACTTGAGAGTTAAGCTTCAATTTTCCTAGTCGGAAGAAGTTTAGACGCAGCTGTCGCTTGTGGAAATTGCCCGAACCTGGGTGATTCTTATTGCTGTTGCGAAGGCACCTTGCTCGCAACTTTCTTTCTGGAACGCAACTGGCCGACACCCCATCGGAAGTTGTATATCTGTGGCTGCGCCGTAAACCTTCTTCTTGTTACATCTGGTTACGTTACTGAAGAAATCCCTATCTTCAAGTTCATCGTTTGAAGCATCGGCGAAGAAATAAGCGTCTTCACGTCCCGATCTTAACTCGACGATTTTCATCTGTTCAATGAAATTTCAAATTTTGTTTTATCAATTCGGCTTCCACTTGTGAAAGAAGAAAACTGAGTTCAACAAGCTCCAACGCTTGAAGCGTCGACGAAGAAATAACCGTCTTCACGTCCCGATCTTCACTCTAAGATTCAGACCAAGTTCAACAACGGACTGCTTGAAGACGCATTCACTCAATTTACGGTTTGATTGTTCTTTATTTATTTTGTGCGATTCATATTTTTTGTATTTTTGGTGGTGATTCCAAGTTGTTATGGAAAAATGTAATTCAAGTGCTCAGGCACGTACACTTTCGGATGTTGAGACCGAAAAGTCCTTCCATACTTGTTCCCCAAGTAGAGGGACTAGCGGGGGGACCTTTGAGACTGAAATGCATATTCGATCAAGTGATTTTGAGGGTCCTGGTAATTTGGGGGGGCTGCAGGTAGATGCTCCTACCGAGACTAATGAAGCTCACGCTATCGCACAGGATCGCGCTGGCCGCAAGCTGCTGACTGTACGCAGGCGGTTATTGGTTGACATTAAAAGTTTAAATAATGCCCTAAAGTCTTGTCGCAGCTATGACAAATTTTCTGAACAAATTTCAAAGTGCGTTGACTTGCGTTTGGCGTATTCGAACTATCGCGAGGCACTAAACGACATAACTAATTCCGACTGGTTTCGGGAACTCTCGGATAAAATTTGCGATAAGTACGATCAGTGTATGGAACGTTTTGACGCACTCGAAAGTGAATACATGGTTGTGTCATCCAAGCCGAAAATTTCTGAGAGCCACGATAAACTTAATGATAGCGAAAACAATGATAATGAATGTAACATTGAACCCTCGGACAGCGCTTCTCAAGTGTCCGGTGGAGTTACTAATCTGAGTAAAGCTTCGAACCGGTCTGCCGTGCGATAAATTGAAATTGATAAAAGACGCGCAGATCTTAAAATTACGCATGAGTTACAAAAAGAAAAAATACTTGTAAAAGCTCGAGCCGAAGAAGCCGAAGCATTGGCTAAATTGCGCTTAGAGGAGGCCGCTTTAGACGCCGAAGAAAAAGTACTTGCGTGCTCTGAGCGTGGTTCATCGGTGACTAGTTTGCGAAGCTCTAAAATCCGTCGTTCAAAAACTGAAATAAACATTACCGCTAAACCGAAAACTACAGACCTGAAAACCATTAACTTGCATGACTCCTCTGTTGCCAAACCACGCCAACTCGACGGAAGCTATGTTCAAATGGTTAAAAATAAACCTTTGCATAGGGCTTCGTTTACCTGGCAAGGTTGCGACCTTACGGGTGAAAAGCCTGCTAATACTAAATTTGGGGAGAAACGATGTAAAACCGCATTTAACCCTACAGCTAAAGAGTTTGTGTGCAGCAGTGCTCAGGTGAAAGCTGAAACTAATGATAGAGCATTACTAACTGAAAGTCGTAACGATATTTTACCTGCTACATCTACTTTGTATGTTCCTCCTGATGTACCTGCTAAACCCTTGGTCTGTGAGTCGGCAATGCAGACTTATCTTGACAGACAAGGGAGAAACGAATACGTGAACTTGGCCTCTCAGATCGCGTATGACGGAACGAATATGGCTTTCGTGTTTTACGAGAATCAGATTCTACGTCTTATGGACGAGAGCCCATACCCTGAGCGACGCTTAGAAGTTCTACGAGCGTCCTGTCTCGGTCAGCCTAGGGAGATGGTGAACTTGTTTTTCGCTCCCATGAAGGCTATGACGACGTCTCAGCGAATTGAGAAGGCGTTGGCACGTTTGAAGGAGAGATACGGTGTTCCTGCCGGACTTACTTCAGAGCCGAAGGTGAGAGAAATCCGTCACGGCCCTTCGATCTCCTTTAATACTGCTTCTTTAAAATCCTTTAATGAAGAGTTAAACCTACTTGAGGTGTACGCCTACGCTCACAACGAACTTGAGAAACTGTCTGGACAGCTTACACTAGATACAGCTAATCGTTTGCCTAACTTTTTAGAGCGACGTTTTTTGGACTACTTGACGAAAATCGGGTCCGATTTGAATCGCCCAGGTTTTGATTCCTTGAGAGGCTTTGTGGCGCACGAGCTGAGTGTATCCACATCAGATTATGCTCAAACCTTTTTTGGCAGCGACGAAAAAGGCAAGTCGCGGGACGCTGGATCTGGCGGACGCAAAAATAATCAAGTTCGTGTTCGCCAGGTGGTTTTGTCTGAGGAAGGGCAACGATCTAGCCTCATAAGCTCTGGACCGGAACGACCTATGGAGAGTTCACATAACCAAATGAAGCTTCCTCCATTTTGTTGTGTTTGTGATAACAATAAAAGTAGACATTTTCTTGCTGACTGCGATAAGTTTAAATCATTTACGCCACACCAGAAACGTAAAACTGTTGTAGAAGCTTACCGCTGTTTAAATTGTTTATCACGGGGACATACTGCTCGTGAATGTAAACAACCTTCTAAATGCCGTCAGTGCGGACCTAGTTGCAGTAGAAAACACACTACGGCGCTGCACGATTGGTTTGAGCTTCCTGCCTCTGCAGGTGCCGGGGGCGCTTGTGGTGGAAGACAGGGTTCAGCTTCTGGTGCACCTTCTCCTAGTCGAGATGGAAAACACACTGACGATGACGCACAAAAGGTCAAGGTTCTTAAGATCTCAGACCAAGGTGACACTTCTAAAAGTGTTGTCCTTTTGCGCACTAGTGCTGTGAGGGTGATTAACCCAGCAACGGGCAGATCAACGCTAGCTTACGCGCAACACGACACCGCGTCACAAGCCACCCTCATATCTGAAGGGCTAAGAAATGAACTTGATCTTGAAACTGTGAAAGATCCCAGTGTTACCATAAAAACCTTGAGCGACCACACCGCGATCACTGAAGTTCGGACAGACTTCAGTTTAGAATCTCTTTACACTGGAGAGGAATTTTCTGTGAAAAATGCTTTGGTTGTTCCCAACTTTACTGATACGAAAGCGTTCTTCCTCACTCAGTAGATGTGGCGGGACTAGATAACTTTAATGATGTTGAAATCCCGACTATTCCTGAGCGGAAATGCATCGACGTGTTGATCGGTCAGGCCGACAAAGGTCTGCTCACCGTTTTGCATGAGAGCGAGAACGTGGACCCGAATAAACCTAATTATGTTCTGACGAAACTTGGTCCTATTGCCAGTGGTGGACGTGTTTCTGCTGCCACTAACGCGAATACTAGCTTAAAAATTAACTTAAATGCTAATTGTGGTTGTATAGATGAAGATTGCTGTGTTAAACTTAAGAGAGAGATTGTCAATTTGAAACAATCCTTGCGGGAATCGAACCTGGAAAACGAGGCATTACAGCCTTCCAGAAACGACGAGAGGGCTAAAGAGATTGTTGAGAGTGATATTAAAGTTGTTGATAATCGTTATGAGATTCCAGTGCCTCTCAATATGGCGGTCGTGGAACAACTACCTAATAATTACCAGAGTGTTTTGGACCGCGCTGTGTCCATGCGCCGCTCAGCCTTAAAAAATTCTGATTTAAGGAAGACGTTGACTGACACCTTTGGCGAGCTTATTGACGAGGAGTGGATTGTCCCAGTGGAAGAAAACTCTTCCAGTGGCCCCACGTGGTACCTTCCTTTCTTCGTCACTAAGCAAGAGAAGGCTCGAGTTGTGTATGACGGCGCTGCCTTGCATAGGGGTATGTCTTTGAATCAAGCTGTTTTGGGTGGTGGAAACCTCTTAAATAATTTGGTGGAGGTTCTCATCCGTTTTCGGTTGGGAAGATACGCTTGCATCGCTGATCTGAGCAAGTGTTTCTTCCAGGTGTCTCTTCCAAGAGCACAACGTGATCTTTTTCGAATAATTTGGTTCAAGGGTAATGATATGGACTCTGGTGAACTTCAAACTTTTTGTTTTACTAGGCACGTATGGGGAATTAATTCCAGCCCCTACGTTGCTTTACCTGCTATTAAAACTATTGTTGCGGAAAATCCTACTGGGGCGAGCCACATGACCTTGAATGCTGTGGAAGATAATCGTTACATGGACGACATGTTGCTTGCATGCGACTCCCTTACCGACCTTAAAACAGTGGCTAGTGAATCAAGAGCTCTTTTTGCCAACCGAGGATTCGCACTACGCAAGTGGATGGCGAATTCTGATGCCACATCTATTTTGAGTACTATTCCAAAGAGCGATCTTGCCAAAGATATCGTTGAGGTTGATCTCGGGTCACAGCCATTACCGGACTCTAAAGCCCTCGGGTTGATATGGGATCCAGAAAGCGATCGATTGCGGATCAAATGGGAGAAGAATGTTCACGCCGAGATCTCTACCAGGCGAACTTTGTCAAGCAAACTTGCTAGTTTGTTTGATCCCCTCCGCTTGGCAGCTCCTTATCTCTTGAAGGGCAAACTGATTCTGCAGGAAGTCGCGATCTCGGGTTTTGGCTGGGATGACGAGCTACCTCACGACATTGTGCGGAAGTGGGAAGCGTGGGTCGACTCCTTAACAGGTCTTTTTAACGTTTCGCTTCCCCGGTGCTGCTATGGCGTCGAACCCAGTGCGAGCAACGAAAACACTGTTTATCAGTTGCATGGGTTTTGCGACGCATCAAACTGTGCTATGTCCGCTGTAATTTATTTGCGGCGAGTTGTGGAAGGCAAGGCGCAAGTTAGTTTCTTGTTGGGAAAAACTAGACTCGTGTTGGTCAATCAATCCAATTGGGTTATAGCACGGAAGGAATTAGAAGCTGCTAAGATATGCAGTGAAGTCATGCTGCAAACGGCTAAGGCCTAGCACCACCTACCTTTGACTATCCACTTTTGGACAGATTCACAAGTCGTGCTGAAGTGGATAATCAACCCGGATCTTCACCTTGCTCGCTTTGTGAAGAGAAGGATAGACAAAATTTTGATGGTCTCTTCTCCTGACGCTTGGCAGTACGTGCATACCACAGTCAACCCTGCGGATGTTGGTACTCGAGAGGGTAGCATCAAACGTAGTGAAGCGGTGGACTTGTGGCTCCACGGGCCTGCGTTTTTGCAGGGGGAGAGAGTCGAGCCCAGGCCTTCTGATCAGTCTGTTACTGTGCGAGCAGTAACCTTAAATGAAAACCAATTAGTAAATCATGAACTGAGAGGTTTAGATCAGCTTGTAGAAAGCTCTCCTGACCTCTACACTTTGAAAAAACGTACTGCCTATTTGACAGCGTTTAAAGAATATTTCATTGCTGTTAAAGTAAAAAAGAAAGAATTTGTAAGGCCGGTCTTGAACGCTTCGTACCTTTACAAAGCGTTCGTAAAGTTACTCCGCTATGTTCAGAATGATTGTTTTGGTTCTGCGGTTGAGTTTTTGAAGGAGAACTCTCCTGATGAATTTGACACTCTTTTGAGGAAGCTGAGTGCCAAAACAAACAACGTTATTGAAATGCACTTTCTAAACGAGCTTAAAACGTTGCGTAAATTACGCCCTTGCGTCGGGCCAGATTTAATATTGCGCGTGGAAGGCAGGCTTGATAATGCTTCTCTTCCAGTCGACACTAAATACCCGATAATTTTGCCTGGTAGACACGCTTTAACTAGACTTATTGTGCTGAATGAACACGCTGACGCTGGTCACGCTGGTCCGTCATACACTTTAATGTTGACGCGACAGAGATTTTGGATTATTCATGGCATCTCTAGCGTCAAGCGTTACTTAACAGCATGCGGTAAATGTGCACTTGACAAAGCCAAACCTGTTCGTCAGCTGATGTCAGACCTTCCGTCTTTTCGAGTCACAGCTGTCAATAAACCATTCAAGTTTTGCGGCACTGATTATTTTGGTCCGTTTTTTTACCAACAAAACAGGAATTTATGTAAGGCTTGGGAAATCCTATTTACCTGTTTGTGTACTCGCTGCGTACATGTTGAAATAGTCACAAGCATGGATTTGAACAGTTTTATTTTGGCCTTTACTAGATTCACCAATTTAAGAGGGCCAGTGGATACCTTCTTTTCAGATAATGGCAAAACGTTTTGTGCTGCTGAGAAGCAGCTGCCTTTAATTATTGATTCCACTGAATTTCATAATTCCCTGCGCCAACGTAACATCAACTGGGTGCGAATACCTGCTTACGCACCTTCCCAGGCAGGCAGCTGGGAAAGTATGGTAACACTAGTCAAGAATGCGTTACATCAGGTTCTGGGGGAAGCACGACGCAAGCCCTCTTTAATCGAGCTTCAAACGTTTGCTTCGGACGCCGTGAGAATAGTAAACGATGGTCCCCTAACTACTCTGAGCGACAAGCCCAATGATTTAAAACCTCTTACCCCTTCATGTTTTTTAGGCCAGCATTTAGCGCCTAATACCCCTGTTAGTACGTTTCATGATAAAGGCGATCTCAGAAAGGATTATCTTTATAATGCTTCACTTGCTCAAAAGTTTTGGTCCTGTATCTTCCAACTCTTCAGGGTCGGGCTAAATGGAGAACCCTTCGTAAAAATCTCACCGTTGGTCAGTTGGTGCTTGTCGGAGATGCCGAAGACCTGTCGAAGCGTGGAGCGTACCGGTTAGGTAGGGTTCACTGCCTGCACCCTCAAGTCCGTAAAGGGCGTGACATTGTAAGGCGGGCCACGGTTGCTGTTCTTGCTAGAAATCCAGACTCGGGTAAAACAGAGATCAAATACATCCTCAGAGACCTTTTTAAAATTGCCCCAGTTTAGAGAATGGAGTCATTTTGTGTTTTAATTTTGAAAAGTAATCGCCAGTTTTCGTGTTTATATGTGTTTTTGTTCCTCTTTTATGTGTGTAAATATAAGATATTGGGACTTCGTTTTTTACCCAAGTTGCTCCCTGATATGCTTACGTCATCACGTTTATTTCACAATTACGTTGTTACGCTTTTGATGATCTATTATTCGTGGCACTAACAGAATGATGCACTCATAGTTTGCGTACATAGAAACTATGATGGTTTTCTTATTTATATATTTTGTGTTTGCGATTCGATGCGCTTTCACCTTTTGGTTTTGTTGAAACGTCACTTTATTTTCCGTTTCAAGGGGGCGCTATGTTTCAGCTTCGAACTCGCGTCTCTTAGATTAAGATTAATCCTATTTTGTTTCACAATTCACATCAGCATTGTCTTTCCTCGCGCTGCGGCATTGTAACTGCTAACATCGTGCAAACTGCACCGCACTCACATTGCACTTCTCCGTTTAGTTTCTTGTTTTTATGACGTAGTAAGCGACTGGTCTATGTGGATTTTAAATTCTAAACCTTGCTGGTCATTTGCAAAAGAATTTATGAGAGTAACTGCAGTTATTTTATTGGTTTTGATTTTATATTGTGTTCAAGTCTAAGCCGGGATCACGCTTAGTCAATTGCCCTGTTCTTTGTTATCATCAGTTTTATGAATTGAATACAATTATTTCCTTTTGAGTTGGTTTTGAAGAAGTGAGGGCAAGTCCTAAGCAAAGAAGATTTCTTAGGAAGAAAGTTATCCTTGGTTCATATTTCATTCTTCAACAACGACCGTAACTTGATATGGTCGTAAAACAATTCGCACATTTATTTTTCTCCAAAATCTTGCTCAATTTTTGATTAGTTATTAGTAGGGCAACTTTTGCAGCTTTTTTTTACAGCTCCGGGAAGCTTCCTTAGTAACAAAAAACTTCATTACAGCATGTATGAAGCTGTTTACCTAAATTTTATTTTGCAACTTTTTTAGTTTTAAAAGGCGACTTTTTGTTGCAACTTTTACGAAATATTTAAAAAGAACTCACGAAAAAGTATGAACAGCCAAGTGTAAGTTTACTAATAATTTCCCAGCTGTAGGTAAATCTGCGTTACGTCTACTTTGTTTCAATGCAAGCAGTAATTGTCACAGAATGCGTAATGACTGAGGTCTTCCAGCTTCATTTGTCCTGTAACAATATACTCGCTATATTCTGTAATTATGAGCTTCAGCATGCTGGGCAAAGCAGCTGGTAGCTAGAGACCGTCTGTTTGCTCAAGATGATGTATGGAAATATTTAGCAGTGTATGTAAATAATAATAGACTCAAACTTTGACAAATGATTTCATCATTCGTTTTATTCTTTTCATGCAACTTTAAAACTTTCGTTAAAAATAATTGCAACTTTTGTTAAAAATAAACGCAGCTTTTATATTTTTTAGTGCAACAAAAACTTGCCCTAGTGATTAATTAATTTGTGACTAAGTGTGTTGTGTTTACAGTTTGTGTTGCTGTATCTTTTTTTTTTTTTAAAGTAAACTTGAAGATGGAAAAGACAAAGACGAGAACCAGGAGAACCGACCAATCATAGAAGAGTATATCGCACCACGTGATGTTCTTTTACAGCTCTGCACTACTTTTTATACGAATGCTGTGTCCAGGTTGGTGACAGTGACGTCGCATGCAATATTAAAAGGAGTGCATAAACTACAGAAGCTATTAAAAGAGTCTGGCATGTTTCAGTCACTTAAAAACATTTAGCCTTTTATACTAAAAGGTGAAGTCAAAACTGGTTTGTGAAACTTACCATGAAACGCAGGATAACGTTTACGATGTGTGATATTTGAACTCAACAATACTCGTAATCATAACTGCTTTTCTCATTCGCTTGTCTTGCTAATGATGAGGTCAAGTGGGTGCACAGCAGTAATGCAAGATTAAACGAAATAAAAATATGGTTCAAATCAATGATATGAGAAGCCTTAAGTTATTCACATATTCATGTTAGAGATTATGCACCAACTTTATTTTACAGATTTAGCCTACTGAAAAAAGAAGACATTTTCACCGCTAAAAGTCACATTCGACTCGCCGAAGTGGCCCATTCCTTGCTCAAAGTAACCAAACAAAAGATTTAATTAAGTTCTAAATGTTAGAAAGCTACCAACAACTACTAATTGATTTTAACGCCACTGCTCCTACATACACGCAGGCTAATTTTTGCTGGCCCAACGTCTGTCTGTTAGACATCCCGTCAATCGCTAACCAAACTGTTATTTGGCGCAACGTAGACCTAGAAATTCCGGATGTATTTCCTGCCGAATCGCGACCATGCATTTGGGTAACAAACTCGTTCTCTTTGCGCTGGATTCTTCAAACTCTAACGCTACATTTCTATTTGCTGAGTAATTATGCCAAAGTGGGGAAGCAAGATGTTAAGTATTAAAAAAAAAAAAACTCTTAAAAGCAACTTGCCAATTAAGCTTTTAATATCCACAAGGTTTATCCATTTTGGCAAAGTTTTGTCAGCCATACCAAAGCAAATTCACTCCAGATATTAGACTGCTTTTGAGATGGGTTGAAGTACAGGGTCACTGGTTCGTAATTATAGAATTTCGAATTGAATCAATTTGGCGAAGATAGGCTTTTGACAGCGTGACTGCTAATAGGCGATATTGCAATTTTGCAAGTCCGCATTATGCGTGATGCAGCCACAGCAAAGCGACTACTCTGGCTCATTGCAGTATTTGACTCTGTTTTATCACGTAACATTGTTGATGACATGCAGTCATGTCACTGCCATGTCACTCTTTTCTGTTCCATTTTAAACGTGGCTATGCATTGCTTTTGGCCTATGTTGGGCTAAATTGAAATCTCGTTTTTTGGGGGATCAAGGTACAAAATCAATCTTTGTTGTTTCTTTAGCTATTTACTGACGAAAATATAGCCGCCGTCAGTTTTGGTCTAGCTTTCTACATGGAGCAAATGCTTCCAGCAGTCGACTGGTCAGTTGAAGTGAATCGTCCAGCTTTATACATCGTCCTCAAGCGAATGGATCGATTTTTAAACAAAATCGACAGAAATTTTGCATTTAGGTAAAATTATAATTTTTTTAGTTTTCTGATAACTTCATTAACTTGTACTAGTTCTGTACACAAACAACCAGCTCATTGACGCAGCGGTTAAGAACATTGCCATCGGTGCGATAGGTCTGTGGTTCAATTCCCAGGCAGGTCAAGTCGTATACTGTCGCCAACGGCTCTTCACCGCTGCAACATTTCTGTGTTGCAGAGAGCTAAGCCACGGAGATGAACCCCACCACTCGTTACACGCTTCGGCGTAATACCTCTAGTATAATGAAATTTTTTTGATTGCGTTCAATCGTAGCTGGCCTACTTCATTTGTTTGATATTAGATACAACATTCAACTCTGATTAAAACCTTTAATAATGATTATTTGAATAAATAAATGTTATAATACAAGCTTGAGAACAGAATGTATATCTGATCCAGCAATAAAAAGATTTCCAATTTTTTTGGATCATCTTTGCTGAGCAACAAAAATCAGCAAACGATAAACAGAATTCTAGTTCATGAGGCCATTGTCACCGAATCTGTAGCCTCAAAACTACTATCCTGCTTATCAAACTTGAGATTCTATATTGTAGAAAGAACCACGATTGGACCACCCTCGGAATGATATTTTCTGGAATTAATACCATGATATCACAACAACCCGTTGTCACACACGTTCCTCACTTCAAAGGAATAGTGTCGGTAACTGATTTGTGTTACAGTGTCACATTTTGATGTTTGTTGTTTGCCGAATCGTTTTTGTATAAAAGCGAAAGTTCAGATCCTTTTTTGAGGAGAATTAGTGTTGTCTGGCTTATTTTAAAATGTTTCAACAAAAAAGGAACTTCAGTAGCTTTTTTGATTTCGTATGATGATACGCTTCAAAAACACAGTTTTTCGATGAATATGTCATGCGAACTCTTGGATATGAGGGATAAGGTACAACTACATACAGTACCTTGCTGATAGTTGAAATGCGGTGCATTGTTGGACTGATTTTGGTAGGCAGTGTCCTTCGAAAAAATTTAGAAGAGAAAAATCCGTTAAAGCTTTTTGTGGAATAATTTTGAATTGCTTTGTAACACAGTTTCAAATTTGGGATGTTCAGTAAAAATATTTACGCACCGGTTAGCTCAGTAGCGAAGATACTCCTGCTGGTTGTGGAGGTTTGGGGTTCGAATCCCGGATCGGTCAAATCGGACACGTGCGCTGCAACATTTCTTCAGAGCTATGTTGCACAGGCGCTAAGCCTTGGAGATGAGCCTCTGCACTTATTACACACTTCGGCGTAATACCGCGAGTACCATGATGATTTGATTTCAAGTGAAAAAGTTTAAGCCAAAGCTTTTCGTTTTATTGCAAATGAAGGTATTGAAAAATAGTTTTAGCGAAATCCAGCAGTGTAGACTCAGCCATGCAAAAGTGTAATTGCATTGTAAAGTTTGTTCGGCGTAATTACCATTTTGGCGTGATTACATTAGTTTGGCGTAATTACCAACAAATTTTGTTTGGCTTAATTACCATATTATCTATTTGTTATCTTGTCGCAACGTCTAGTTACGACGAGGAAAATCACATAGCTTTTAATGCTGTTTTTTTTTGGGTTGATTTGGGACGTTTTTCTGACTAATGGTTCAGATATTTGTTTAGTTTCTGATTGACTACAATACATTCTTCATTATACTTCGGAATACGATAAATATGCGACGAAAATAGCTTAAGGGGGAAAAAAAAAGCCACAGTAATTCTCAAAACTGGACGTTTCGACCACATAGATTCAGCTGATGTATGTTGTCAAAACGTCCAGCTCTGGAAATTACTGTTGTTTTGTTCTTTTTCCTTAAACATTCTTCATTATTTCTTCATAGGCCAGCATAGCTCTGCAAGTTGGAGATGCGGGATCAAACGATGAGCATGCTGTACATTTGTCGCCAAAGATTACCACAAAAATTATGAAGCTTATAGGTATTGTGATTTATTAAGAAGACATTTGTAGCTCACTGTTTAAAATGCTTCCTTCGTTCCGCTTTACATTTTGTGTCCAAGGGTGCAAACCTGAAACATTCTACATCGAGTTTAACGTCGTGTTCGATTACACAAAAAATTTGCGCTTTCGAGTTCGAGTTAATTTTTGCCAAGTTAGTGCTAAGCTCAAGGAGTTAATGTCGAGTTTAGGACTGGTTTAAAACCAGTTAACTTTGTTTTAAATCGAGTACAAGTTCTAGTTTGGCAAATGAGCGAGTTTTGCGCGTTGGAGTGCAATATCCCAGTCCTGGTTGTTTTATCGATTGCTTAAATGGGAACCATGTAGGCTACTATAGCCTGCTCAACTTGATCATGTTTAAGCTTCAAAGCAGAATTATTTTTGACAATACAAAGCTGTAAAGTTTGTAACTTAGCTACAAATCAGATGTGTTAATATTTTTCAGTTCTCTATTTCCAAGGCAGTGAAAATTCAAGCTTAGAAGATATTCTGAGTCCTTTGCTTCCAAAAATGAAACGAGAAAGTATCATTCTCAACCTCTTCATACCAATTTCTTTGTGCACTGCTGCCGACTTGCCAATTGACTTTCAAAACGAAAATGAAACAAAAAGAAGTAGGCTATGCTTGATTTTCCATGAAAGCTCATAAAATTCAAAATTTTACTGTTACCAGAAGGTGTAGGCTTAAAACTAAAGCCCCAAGTCATTTTTGTTTGAAATTTTACATTGGATGAAAACTTAATTCATTTTATGTTTTCTCATTTTACTTCTTTTTTCATCTGATGGAGGAGTTTTAGGGCGTAGGGCCTATAGTAATTTTTAAAGTGCTGCATGCATCTACTTGTTTATACATTGTATATACAAGTCCATAGTCAATTATTAATCACACACAAATAAGAAAAGTTAGGTTTTTCCATCTCAAGAATGCGTTGGTTGGTTTGGTTTCATGTTTTTCGCTTTGGTCCCAATCGGAAACATATTTGAAAACACCTTTCACTACTTCGGAAGGTAAACCCGCTTAGTAGATGCAAGACCCCTTCGACTTTTCTTGCTTAGTTTTTTCATCTCCAGCTCATGAAATGAGTACAATGTTGCAACAAATGTTGTTGCTTAGCTTTTGTTTTTGCATCCCCACTTGCAATCTTCAGTGACTAGCTATTAATGTAATAACTGGGAATTTATTTATAACTACAGATAGTGCACACTGTTTCGACCTTTCAGGTCTCATCAGTGCAGTAGGCGTGACCGACCGTTACTCAAGGCTGCATAAAAGCCCGAGAAGGACTTTTGCTTGAGGTTTGAAACTATACCAGTTACAAAAAGTTGCAAAAACCCTCTCTGCCAAATCCGTTCGCCCATGAAAAAGCGGGGGAGAAAATGTCGGTCACACCAACTGCACTATGAGACCTAAAAAGTCGAAACAGTGTTCACTGTTTTCAGTTAGGTATACATACTTACATCTTTGCATTTGGTAATTTATTTCAGTTAAGCTTTCGATGAAGTTGTCTACCGCTAACGTGTGCTACATGATAAGTTTTTGCACAAATGCATTGATGGGAAGAACAAGCATGAATCAATCCAAAAATGTTGCCAATGCAATGGGTGCAATGATGTCGCTGAGTAAGAGCATTAGTGTTTGTAAAGATTAGCCCATAAATAAAAGAAATGTCCTAAAATTATTTTGATATTTTTTTGTCAATGACCAAAAAATTCTAACATGCCTGCGCTTTTGCACTTGTCTTTTAAATAGTGACCTTAGCACTGACATGCACTATGTTTACTGGGCTGCGTGCATAGACACAGTGCCTGCCATCATGTCCCCCACTTTTTCACGAGCGGATGGGATTGGCAGAGATGTTTTTTTGCGGATTACATGCTTGCGCTTTTGCATTTGTGTCAACAGTAATTGATATTGGCTGTACAGTGTATGAGTCAAGCAAAAACTCTGATTGTAACCACTGTATAGGCCTAAGACAGTCTCTAATTAAAAGTTTTGGTTAACATTTTAAACAAATTATTAGATGGTATTGATCTTCACAAATACAACTGTTTTGGCCAAAGAGTCCTGTGTCTTGCACTGAAGGTTTTTATTGCCTGCTTCCATCAGCAGTTTCATGGGGAATGGCAGAAGTTAGCCAAGACGATGAAGCAGATTCTCTACTGTCATATGAGTAAATACTGAAAATACTTTCTGTAATTTTTCAATTTTTGTGGTTTTCCTAAAATAAGTGAATATGATTGCTTAAAAAAAATGATAAAACAGCCCACTGCGCATTGAAACAAAGAGAATTATTTTTTAAAAATACTATGCCTTATTTTAACGTGGGCCTGTTGCAAAATATAGTTACCGGCACTCTGTGCACACGTTCAGTTTAGGTGAGTCAAAAACCCACGAGCTTGCTGCATCATAATCGAAATTTTGATCTCGTAATCGAAAAAGGTAATTATGACATCAAATGTTTGATTAATTATGATGCAGCAAGCCCGTGAGTTTTTGACCCTTTTAAACTGAGCGTGCAGTGGACAGTGATTATCTACTCAAGTCCTTGCACTATGCAAGTTTTCTAAACGTGGTAGTTAATAATATACCCTATGCCAGGGGTGGGCAAACTTTTCGCACGAAGGGCCGCATTGGAAAAAAATTTTGAAGCCGAGGGCCGCACTGCTTGGAGAAGCAAAGCAAAAAAGGTCACCAAGCCCGCAGATGTCCTATTTTCCTCCCGAAATTAAGTGATGAGCAAAGAAAAAGGTCATCACGTCCGCAAATATACTGTATTCCATGCAATATCAGTAGGGTCCAAGGTTCATATTTCTCATATTCCTGTAAATGCCCGCGGGCCGCATGAAATAATCTCGCGGGCCGTACTTTGCCCACCCCTGCCCTAAGCAATTGACTTTACCCCTCGCAAATGTTGTTTTTATTTCAATGAGCTTTTCACATACACGAATATTAGTTATGTTACAATCGCACATGCACCAATAAATGCACATACAATGATGTTACAAATGACGAATTGTAAGACCGTACCAAATATATTTAGTCGTCAATGTAATTATTATGGGTGACGGTGGTATTCCAGCGTCTGGTATTCCTGTTCGTGCCTGAGGCTACTGAATTAACATTATGTTACATTGTATCCCCTACTTTATTATAAATAGGAAGATAAAAATTTTCTAGAACAGTAAATATGGAACGAAAATAGCTTAAGGAGGAAAAGTACAGCCACAGTAAATCTGAAGACGTCAGTTTTGAGATTTACTGAGCCTTTACTTTTCCTCCTTAAAATTTTTTTTTAATTTTTCTAGTGGCATAGTTAGTAGTATTCTCTCAAAGCTGTGCGCGCACACAGCTTTCACAGACTGCGCTCGGACTTATTACAACGTAACAATGTGTTCATTTGGGACTTTGAGGAAGTTTGTTCTTGGACTCGCTAAAATGATGCAAAAAACTCCAACTTTTTTAAAGTCATATCATAATAAGATAAACCTGCACAATATCTCAAAGGCCTCAGCGTCTCAGTTAGTGTGATCGCACCTTAAGCTATAACCTATTTGTTTAACTGCTCGCAGCTGGTCCATCAATCTGGAACTTTGTTGCGTTCGTGATGAAATACAAAACACCTTTATCAGTTTGCTTAAAAGCTTTCATGATGAAAGAGGTAGGTTGCTTAATAAAAGAAAAACAAAGGTCTGTTTGTACTATGCGATTTTAATCCAATTTGTTGTACGAAATTTCATCCAATATTTGACGTATAAGCAGTTGACAGAAATATCTTATACACAATTCGAACCCAAACAGTTTTGCTTCCTATTGTTTTGCAAAGCTCCTTACCATTGTTTTCTGGAATGCTGCGCAAAGTGACGAAGCGTACATCTTAACCTTTAACTGTTTCGTAGCTTGCGTCACCTTACGTACTAAAAATAGTAATGGCATTCTGTGTAAACACACCTTAACTTAGTGGAAACGGGTTTTTTAAAACATTTTATTCAAAGACAAAACGCGAAGCTAGGGTGAGAGTTGAACTGTGTAACCTCTTGATTCAGGGGTGGTTAAAACAACTTTCAGTGTAAAAGCACGCAACTTTGGCTTACTTCATCTGGAAAAGTTCAGGTTTCATGACGGTGAAAAAAATACGTAGATTTTGTTCTAATTAGTTACGAAACTGTTATGTGAGCAGTTTTGTACAATATAGTTTTACGAAAAGAAACTAATTTCTTTGTAAAACTCAAGTTTGCCATGGATTTATAGGCCTATATATGAATAAATTGTTTCAAACAACTCTCATCTTTGTGTGATGCTCTTGTAGTTCAGGAAGAGACCCGCGCTAGAGAAAAAAGAGCAAGAGGAGAAAGGCATCTTTAATGAAATATTACTGAAGCAAACCTACCTGCCTATAAGGTTGTCTCTAATTATCAAAGATTTCGAAGAAGAAGCTCAGGAACTACGAGAAGTTCTTTTGATTGGAATGGGTAAAGACTATTTTTGCAGTAATTGGCTTTAATTTTTAATCTCTATCACGAAAAAGCGACGGAGATGCTATGCCGCACTGTCAGCGACATGGCCAGCTGTACCACGCGCAGGTGACAGATCCTACAGTACGTTACGGTTCGATTCGCGGCTGGAGCCAATCGTCTTCGACATAGATAACGGGTGGCTGCTGACTCGAAGAGCGTAAACTCCCTCTGCAGTCTTCTTCAATAACTGTTGAATTTTGAGTTCAATATAATTTAAAAAGTAACTTCAATCAACCTGTTTATTATCTATTACTAGGAGTGTCTGATCGTCTTATTTTGTTGCAGCTAACGAAAAGGATAAAAAAGCACAGCAAAAATCCCCCAACTCCATTCCAAAGGCGACCAACACAACCACTGAAGTGCAGGGAAATGATCGTTCAAGAGTAGCTTCTTTCCGTGAGGCTGTCACTCCTAAACAATCTCCTGATGCCTTGAAATGCTCGGGCGAATACAGAAAGTAAGCTGCATTCAGAGTGATGCTACCGTGCCTACTCTTGTTTTTTCTATTGCATGCTGCAGCGCCCATTATTTTGTTGCTTCTTCCCTTTTCTACCGTTTGATTTCATGATCTTTCTATTATCTTGTAGGCAAAGCAAAAATTCAATACACTTCTCCAGCTACTGCTACCCTAACTTGATTTTTTGCATTGTAAGAGATAGTCTGTTGAAAACGAGTTGTAATGTCATTTTATTTATCATTAAATTTTGTACATAAACTAGTCAAATAGTATCTTACCTAACATTTTTTTCATTTTAGGCAAAGAGCATCGCTACCCGTGACAAAAATGCAATCTCGAAGGGTAAGTAACATGTTACAGAATGCCATGATTTTCGGTTTAATTTGCCTTTATTCGGTAGGGTTGTTGTCTTCTATAATGAGTGTACAAATATTGATGTATAAGCGTATTGTTTTCTTTACCAAAAAATAAAAAAATAAAGCAAAATAACACGGTTTTCAAAAAATGAATGCTGCTTGTAAATCTTATAGTATGGCCTATCCTGTAGCGATTAAGAACAAACCGTGAACGCAACAACTTTAATGTTCTTACAACTTCAATGTTCTTAATTAAGGCGATTTTTGGTTACAAAAGTTACTTTTTTTTTGCTAGCTCCAATTAACGTAAAAAGCGTTTAACCAAAATTTCACAGCTATAGGGTCAGTATTTAAAAAGTTATATGGTTACAAAAAGTTGCTTTTTGTCTTTTGGGTTACATTTTGGTTTTCGTGCTTTTTTGCATAATTTTTCTAGTTTTTTGTCTTGGATAGATGCAAGAAAGATAAATTTACAATCTACAAACACTAAGGTGCCTCTTCAGTGCCAGCCAACAACTGCTTCTGTGGAAAGGTTTTTCTATGCTTAACTAATTACTTGCAAAGGACAGAAACTTTCTACCACAAAATGTAAAACACTACATGTGTGTTCACTATAACTTAAGCACGAGGTAGAACTGGGCCTTCTTCACGTTTTTTCATGTTTGGCTGCAATTATTTTCGTTTTACTATTATTCGTTTAATAAAGTTACTTTTTGGTTACTTTTTTACAAATATAAAGATACATTTTTAAGTTTTTTAGGTTACAAAAAAATCGCCCTAATCATGATATTAAAATGTAGTTGAGAGTCCATTATCAAAGGAGTGTATTCCGGTTTTGCATGGGGCTTTAAAGTAAAATCTTCAGTTGGCCTACATCAATGAGCGAGAAACTGAAGGATCGAGGTGCATAAATTACAAAAGCCATCAAAAGGGTCAGGCATATTTCAGTCACCTAGCGACATTAGTTCTTTTTCACTGAAAGACATAGTTAAAAGGAGGGCATGAAACAATGCCCTCTGCCCTCCCCAGGCGAATGTGGGGAATGCATTCTCCCCACTGGTCATTTTCAACTATGTTTTCGATGAATAAAATTTTCCATAATTTCAAACCTTTTCGATAGAACAAAAATTCTTAGGCTTTAAGCACGCATAAATCGAAAATGTGCGAACCAAACGCAACATATTAGGTGAAGGACTAATTCGGGCCTTACCCATTGCTTAAAAAGCACAAAAATGGACCTTACAGTATGTGAATTTTAAAAAATATTTAGGAGAAGCATGCCCCCGAACCCTCTAGAGCAGTTTTGGTTTCGCAATTTGCTTCAAACAAACTATGCCGGGAAAATACGCTCAAAAAATGTCAAAATTTTCTGCATCCACGCCAAAAAAAATCTGAATACTGTACTCCGCTAACAAGGGCACATTTTTTAAAAAGAAGTTGTTTACGCTCTTTTCCGGGTCTAACGTTTTTGTATTTGGTCAATATTCAACCTAATTCAAAACTGCATGCACCCACACCAAAATTTTTGGATCCACTGTACTGCCCTCGCCCATCGATGCGTTCCCAATCAATGCGTTGGTATCTTTTTGTACAAATCTGATGTGTGTTTCCCATTTTCAAATTTACAGTTAATATCAATGCCAACACGATGTGGTCTCAGAACGTTTGGCCGTGCCAACGTTTGGCTGAGCTGTATATTTTGTTTTAATCTTGGCTTAGGCTATTTTTAGTCATTGAATTGAGGCAAAGTTTTGGCACCGATTGTGAAAAAGCTGTTGTTGCTTTTTGTTTCAGAGCACACCTTCCCCGAATCGTCAAGTTTCCAAAAAGAGTGGAATGCAGTAAGTAACTTTACTAGGCCGTTACAACTGATCAGTGGCGCGGGAACGTTTTTTAGACAGGGGGGGCTCAAAATAGTAAGATCGTGTCAACGTCTGGGGGGCGAAGCCCCCCAGACCCCCCTTTTTTCGAACGCACGTTTTTAAGAGCAGGACACTCAGCAGACCTATTTTGATAGACATCAATTGCATGCCGCTCAAGTGACCGGAATTTTTTCAGGATAATCTTTTATCATGGAAAACAAGATTGCTTACTACCATTAGGCTTTTCTAACCATGCTCGAATTACTACTCATGTATTTGTAAAATGCAAATACCTCAATCACAAAACCAAAAAGTAGGCAAACAAAATTTGCCCGATCTAACTTTTGCTTTGCTGATCAGAGTTACATGCAACAAACAATGCCCCATTGAGGTTTAAAAATAACAAAAAACACACAATCAAAATATAGCACTGAACCATTTTTTAACATAATGAGATGTGTAGATATAGGTATTTAGGTAGGCGTACTAGCTCAATTTTAGTAACAATCATCGGCAGTGCTCGAGTTGTGAAAACACTTATGGGGGGTGGTAGGCTACAACTTTTCATGCAGACCTAAAAAGAGATGGTCATTATAGTTGTAAGGGAATGGTTTACGCTAAAATGTTTTATGGGGGGGATGGTGTTGTTTTCAGGGGGGATGGCATCCCCCTCAAATCGAGTAGCCTACTGATCATCGGTGCCAGTTTAGTAGTGATTTAGCCGCTTCATTGGGTTGGTAGAAAAAATTCAAAACCATTAAAAAACTCAACCAGAAGAGAACTTGCACCAGCTCATATAAGCTAAATTAGGGGTGCCCAACCAGTCGATCGCGATGTACCGGTCGATCTTTGGATGCTTGGCTGTCGATCGCGGGTCAATTTGGCATGTACACAAATCAGGTTGGCCACCAACATTTCCAGTTCATGTAACGCGTCCGGGCCGTGAAGACCTTTTTTTAGCTTTTCACAAAAATTTTGGTGGAATTCGGAACATCTGAAGGATTGAGGACCGTTTTTTTGCACTTCACCGCATTTTCGTTTACGATTTACGTAATTCCCATGATCAGTAGCGACTTTCATTCGAGCATTCAGAGTAGTTTGGCGTAAAGTGTTTGGCAGCTACAAGAATTGACAGCCATTATACTTTTACTGGGCCATCGTCCATGACTGCTGTAAAGGTTTGCAAACGCTGATATAAAACACGGTTAAAAATGAACTTCAAGCATTGAAAATTTTACCAAATTTTACGTTGACCAAGTGAATAATAACTGACTGATTTTTAAAAGAATAGTGATTCTTCGTTGGTTAAAAGCACTTTAAAAAATATTTGCTTCATTACGTATGTACGTTGCGAGCATTAATCACGTCGCACTCAGTGCATAATTTTTTTAATTGTCAAGGGGGGCTCAAATGGTTCAGGGGGGGCTAAAAAAAGTTCAGGGGGGGCTTGAGCCCCCCCTGGCACCCCACTTCCCGCGCCTATGCAACTGATGCTGAAACCGTTGAAATACAATGTTAAACTTATTTTATTGTCAGTAGCCTACCCTACAAATTTTATAGACAATTCTTACTCGCGCATGGTCAATCGCCATTCATGCGTGAGTATACATGCATGACGCTCACGCAATCTGCCAAGTTGCTTTTATCGTCAGCTCGCGATAGAGGTTTCTGCATGGTTCACAGCTCGCGCGTTTTTGAAAGCATATTAGGTAGGCCTATTCTACTGTTTATGGTGTTAAAAATCGAAATGAGGGTTGCAACAGCAGTAGCTTAAATTTATTAAACAGACAATATGCTCCATAATTGCCACTGATAAAACGTTCATAGTGTTTACAAGATTGTCATGCATTAGACTTTTTGTTGGAGTTGCCTTGTTTAAAATTAGGATACCCAATTATTGCCTTAGCTTTTTATATCTTGGTGATACAATTCCGCGTGTATTGTTTAAGGTAAGGTGGTCTCCAATACCAGTTGTAAAACCATTTCAAAGGCAATCAATCAAACAGCTTTATATTATGCAACGCCAAAAAACAGCATATTTTTCCAACAAAAAATAAAAGATTTAAATATTTTGGCCATTTTTTTCAAAAATTTTTTCAAGGAAATTTTTTTAAGAGACTTTCTGCTTCTGTATTTGTGAACAAGAGAATCTTCCAGTCAACGGTATGGTTTTTTACCAGCTGGAATTTCCATCTTATTGACTCGATTGGTAATTTCAGAAACAGTGTAACGGTGCCTGGTGGAAATTGGTCTGAATTGAATAGCTTTACTCGCGTTCCTGATATCAAAATAGACGAGTACGAAACGTTTAACTTTGCAACCAAGTGAGTAATTACACAGACTTTCTGCTGTTGCTGCACCGGCGGTTACCTTGCTTTGTAACATAAATTACTTTCAGTTCTAAATCCGATCAGATATTGCGTGAATCAATTTCGACAACTTCGAAAAATTCCTCATCAAATGCGCAGACTAAAGGTGGGTTGTTTCATTATTTTGTGACATTTCTTCGGAGCTGTGTTGCCCAGGCGTTAAGCCGCGGAGATGGGCCCCGCCACTCGTTCACGCTTCGGCGTAATAACGCGAGTATAATGAAGGTAGGATTTTTTGCATTTTTGATTTTTCTTTTATAGCATAGTGTTCGCATCTTTGCTTTTTGCTTGAAGGAAAGTTTATTAGTCGACTACGGTACTTTCTTGTTGCAATGTTTGACCACTGGTTTTGTCCCTCGTGAGTAATGTCCCTGCTTAGTCTTGGGTTAAGTTGCTTTTGTAATCTACCTTCCAAATTGGGTACCGGTTTGTACTGTTAGGCGCAGAGATGGGTATTTATCGCGATAATTTATCGACGATAGTTATCGGCGATAACTTTTTATCGATTATCGTTATCGCTCAAAATAGTTTGGATTTATCGATTACCGTTATCGCTTTTGTTATATATTTTGTTATCGCCGATAAATTATCGCGATGAACGATTTTTTATGCCCGCAGTGTTTAAACTTCAAAGTTAGTGAGTTGGCGCTATGGAAAAATACTCGGTGTCCATTAAGACTTGTAGTAACTTTTAAAAATTATTTCTTTGTTTGGCTTAATTTCACGGCACAGTCCGTGAACTGCTCTCTTTTCTTGAAAAATCTAGAAAAAACATTTTTGCAATTCGACTTACAAAAAAAAAACTTCGTCAAACACATCGAAAATTTACCGCAACATTTATCGGCGATAATTTATCGATTATCGATATCGCTTGAAGAAATTGAGAATTACGATTATCGGTATCGCCCAGGGCTTATTTGAAGTTATCGATTATCGTTATTGCTTTAGTACAGAAAGGTTTATCGTGCCCATCACTGGTTAGGCGTAACATCACAAAGAAAACCTACACGTAAAAAAATGCTATAGATATGAACTTTATTACCGTTAGGCAAGCTTTCTAGATAAGCTGGCCGCTGTATTACGCTTCCCCCTCTTCACGTACTCACAGGTAAAACTGTTGAACAAACGAAAAGAATGTGGTTTAAGCTCGGTTTTAATGCCTTGGCTAGCGAAGCTATAAAAATACTGATTTTAACTTGCAGTTTTATACCCTACTTATGAAATCATTTTCTTGCTCAGAACGAAATAGAAGAGTTACGATATCCGAAACCACAAGCTTCCTGTCAAAGCCTTGCAACCATCAAAATTTCGACCACCAAAACTGTACCAAAGATCATGAGCAAGCAAATACTGCGATTTGAAAAACTCTCTCTCATGATCATATTCAAAAGAATGTTAACGTTTGAAAAACTGATCAGACAGCAAACAAGGCTGAATGATTCCAAGAACAGGCCGCTAGACCATTAAGTTATCAAGTTTTAGCTGTAACCATCAAAACAAAATTTGAATTCCTCGAGATTATTTTGACCGAAGCCGACAGTGATTGTAATCAGGTTATGCTGTTATAGACCTACGTGTTTTGATTTGCCTGACGCTATGCGAACAAAAGCGCTTACCATAAACAGTGTTTTGACTTATTTCTAGATTTGTCAATGTTATTTCGTGAATAAATACACCTAGACATAAAACCCATACCACAGCCTGTTTCTGACTGCTCTTCAAGTGGTATGAAGTTATTTTAACTGAAAATTAGAATCGTACTTTAAGGTATAGAAGTTACTCAAATCGTTTGTCAATGATTATATGCTCAGGTTCAATATTGGTGGGAATATATAACGAGAGATTAATGCAAATTGATGACGTTCAAAAAACGCTTCATTAGCTTAATCCTGAAGGTTAAGCGATAAAAAGGTAGTTAAATTTGATTCGTGATGTTACTGAAGAACATCTATTCGATTACTAAATCATGCTTTTCTAGGTGACTGTTACCTAGTCCACATGTCCAATTTTGGTGGACTTTAGGCCCGCGGTTCATGGACCTAGTTTTTGCATACTAATCATGTGTTTGATGTCATTACCATTGGACCATTTCTTGTAACTGTGACATCAAAAAATTGACTATGATGCGCAAATTAGAACCAAAAACCGTGGGCCTAAAGTCCACTAAAACTGGACACGAGGATAGGGTACACGAGCTTCATTTGTCGCTAATTAGCGTTAATTAGCCTACCGATACCAGTAGCAAACTGCTGGTTGTGGGATTACAGTTGTGAAAAAGCACATTATGAAAACGGGTTTTTGTTATAATGCAAGCTGGTACTGAACTGTAGGCCTAATTGAGAAGTGCAGTATACTGAGTGGCCTATGTTGTTTAGAAATGCAGTTTGGGTATTTGAGCAAAGAATGTTGCAAACATACAAAACTGTAAGAAACCTTGATCTTGTTAGGAGTGTTTTAAAGGAAGTGTATTGTTTTTACTAATAATGATTCTATTTGAATAAGGTTGTTTAGGGCCAGGCTGAACCTGGCAGTGGTGTAAAGTAACGAAGTAGTTTAACTCAAGTAGACTACTTAAGTATTATTACTTGGTAACTAGTACTTACATAAGTGATTTAAATTTCGATTACTTTTACTTACGAAGTTCAATCAAAAAGTAACGCTACTTAAGTGGCTTTAAAAATGATAAGTAGTTAATATTAAGCAATGTATCGCGCATAGTTAATAACTTAATATTAAGCAATGTATCACGCAAATGATAAATAACACTGTGTAACACAATTTTTGTTCCCGGCTTCCAAGTGTTATTTCTTGATTGGTTACGTCTAGAAACCAGGGAAAACGCACATAATTTCACCTAAACTTTGTTTTTGTGAATATGAGAGTGATTTTTCGAAATTCAGCTTTTTGGCTAAAATCGTGTTATCTAGCGTGTATAATCTCGTGTTATTTCTTGATTGTTTACGCTATCGGGAGGTTTACATCTTGTATTCATAGTTTATGCTTGTTTAGGCAACAAATCAGGACAAAATTTCATCCTATTTACAAAGTTGACCACCTAAACCGCTTATAGCAATGCTATAGTACACTTGGATATAATAGCAAACTGTAAATAAATCAATTAGAAATGCATGGTTTATCTAGATTTCCGACAATACTCTTAAGTCACTTTCATGGATCAGCCTCCATATGTAATCACCCATTGTCCGCTTATACTGTTCTGGGTAGCGACGTTCAAAATCTAATACAGGCTATCCTGAAGGAAACGTTCGCCAAGTTCCTCTGAGCATGCATGCACCCATGTTTTCCATAAACTGATCTAGATTAGCGTCAAGCATATGAACTTTGAAGGACACTCTGCAGTCCTTTTTGCTGCAAGTTTTCACTAATTAAGCTTTATGATTATCTAAAAATCCACGAACCACCAAAGCGAAGCTATTCCAAGCTGCCCTCTCTGTCGTCAATTCTTCAAGAAATTCTTAGTAGTCTAGGATCTTTCTTATCTGTGGGCCAACAAAAATACCAGCTTCTGTGTTTGCTGCAGAAATCTTGGTCAAGAAGTTTTGTAGTGGCTTGAATGCGTCTGAATTCTTGTCTAATGCTTAAACAAATTGTTTGATAAAGCCCAAATTTATGTACAGCGGAGGCAACGATATTTTGATGAGGTCAATAAAAGGGTCCCATTTGATGTTGCTGTACCCAACAGAATATTCAGTTCGTTTTGGACATACTCGTTTATGGTAGTGTGCAGTTGTGTCTCGACTATCCCAATGGCAAAGGTAACATGGAAATTTCGTAAATCCACCTTGTAGACCCACCAAGAATGCCGCCATTCTGAAATTTCTAATTACTTGCCAGTTGAACTGGTCACACTTTAGAGCAATCAGAAGAGTTTTGACATTTGTATAGTTTTCTTCAAGATGCATTGAGTGAGTAAGAGGGATAGATGGATATCTGTTTGCATATTGATGCAGTACGCCTTTTAGACTCCTGCTTGAACTAATGATAAAAAGGAGCCAGTCGTTTGGAATACAAGGAATCCCAATCGAGTCAAAAAGACCATTTACATTATGCCAAAAGCAAAGTCCATCTGCTGAGGCAAAAAAACTCGAAAAGTCCTGGTGACGTTTACACTGGTCAGTGACTTAAACACATGAATCAAGCAAGTTTCAATGTTTGAGTCTGGATGTCAACCATTCTGATTTGGTTTGGTGCAAACAAACCAAATTAGAAAAACTTTTGTATTGTCTGTAAAGTGTTGTATTGTCTGTAAACTCTTAAAGCTGGTCACCAGAAATTCCTGTTGGTGATGGTGACAACTCAGGTGGCCGAGTGCCAAGAGCGTCTGCCTCTACAGTCGTAGAGTTAGGTGTGATTCCTAGTTGGGTCAAACCAATGACTTCAAATTGGTATTCACAGCTTCCCTGCTTGACGCTCAGCATTAAAGGGACAGTGAGGAGAACAAGCCGGCAAGTTTACTTGTGGTGCCGTTGGGAAAGGCACTTAGCGAGATTTCCCCATTTTGGTGCGGTAGACAGATGGTTGGCAGTTTCTAAACGAGCTAGTTATAGCGCTCTGATCGCTTTCTAGTGATAGGAGGATAAATATGCAACAACACAAACGCTATATCACACGATTTTGGCCAAAAATCTAAATTTAAAAAAAATCATTCCCAAAACCACAAAAGCAAAGTTTAAAAAGAAAAAACGCGATTTTCCAACCCTTTTGGTCGTAAGTGATCAAGAAATCTTGGTTAGAACCCGGGAACAATCAAAATATTTTTTTTTTGTTACAAAGTGTTATCATGCTTAATAATATAAATGGCAACATTAGTTTAGGTATTGCGGTTTTATTTTACATATAAGTTTTATAATTTCCAGTGCTGGATGTCTCGAGACGTGCCTCGGTCTCGAGACACGTTTTTGAGTGTCTCGGTCTCGCTATGCCAATGTCTCGTCTCGGTCTCGAACCTTGAAAGTTTCGGAAAATGGTCATGTCTCGATCGAGGCACGAAAAAATTTTGGATTTGAAACAGCATTCAGGTCTTTGATGCGGAAACAACAATGGTACTTACCCGATGCATTCAAAGTCGCACTTTGCAAAAACATTTGGCCACATTTTGTTTGGACCATTTTGCTTTGTTGTTCAGGCCTGCACAATTGCAGGCTTTTACTTTCTTTTTGTGGGCAGCATATATAAAAACTGGTCTATTTCAACCACTAAGCACATGCATTCGATGGTAATCTACTCTAGACCAGGGATGTCTAACCTTTTACTTTATTAGGGACCCATTGCAAAATTAAATATTTAACTGGGCCGCAAAGCGACCAGAATTCCAATATTTCATATTATAGTTTTGAGAAAAAAAATTAACCATTGATAGGTAGATCTTGTGCTGAGCCGCATTTTGCTGAAAATGCATCTTTTTTAACAACAAAGAAAATTAAAAAATCTATTAATATGATTAATTAATGTAATAAATAATCCAATAATGTTAATTTAGTTTTAACTTTTAACAATATGGCCTTCACTCAAAGACATAAGGACCGCTAGCCACGTCTAAAAATTAATATATTTTTTATTGGCAAACGGTGTGTCAAATCAAAAAATTTTCAAGAGAGCAACGTGTCATATGTCATAAAATTAAGATTTCTACAAATTTGTTCCCTATGAAAAATGCTATTCTCGTCTGGTTTACAACAGCTATCAAAAGATTATTCAAAGTAGTCCAGGCCCAAAAAAGGCTTCAAATCGAAAAAAGTGCAGGGATTACAGTTGCAGAAAATTTAGTTACCGACATGGGAAGTGCTTTCAGATTTGAGCTAGCTCTTTTTATGAGAAAGTTATGAACCAGACAGATTTTCAAAAATGCATTGTGTCACAATGACTTTAAAATGTTTATATTAATTAATTTATTATTTATCAAATATAAAGTATTTTGATTAAATTTCATGAACACTTTCGTGCTCAATACTTGATAAACTTGCTAAAAAATTGTTTGAACAGAGGATAGTGGGCTGCAATGCCGACATCCCTGGTCTAGACCAACATAGCCTACTAATGACTTTTTGTTTAAAGTTTTCTTGACATCTTTTTCGTTAGATTAAAAAAGAATATTGGGCCGTGTAATCGTCTGCGAGAGGTATTGCTTGCCTTGCAAGCTACAAGGACTTAAATCTTCTGTGATAATAAGCTGTTTCGTTGTTATTATGGTGAACTCGTTAAATCATTAATTGTAATCGTTAAAAGGATATGACCAATAGCACATTTATAATAGGCTACATCAGTTCATAACCGCGACGGCTTCATTGCTTCATTTGTTTCTGCTGGTGTCATTTTGCTATAAAGTTATTTCAATAACTAGGCTTAGTAGAGCCCATACTCCCAGAGTATTACTATCGTTTTTATATTTTCTAATTTTTGGCTCATGAAGTCTCGTGTCTCGTAACTTTAAAGTCTCGTCTCGGTCTCGAAGCTATGATGTCTCGTCTCGGTCTCGGAAGGTTCGGTCCTCGTTCCAGCTCTGATAATTTCGTGATAGTAAGTAATCTTTTGTTGTTTGTGTTAGGCGTGGACAATGAGATTGCATTTTGCAGATAATGACACATTTCACTTCTTTATTTTCGTCAAGTAAATGTGCTATTATAAGCATCGGCAAAATATCTGTCAAGATTGAAAGCGAGCAAATGTTCCCTAGCCAAAGCTCAGCTTTATGGCTTTGTTTTGGCAAACGCAATTTTTTACTTAAGTAGCTTCAACTTGCTAGTACTTTTTACTTATACTTAGTTACTTTTTACATCCCCTACTTTCTACTCTACTTCAAGTAGTTTCCGCCATCAGTAACAATACTTTTACTTAACTACATTTCTGAACTACTTTTTACACCACTGGAACCTGGCTTAGGACAAGGCTGATAAAAGTGCATACGTAACAGTGGTTAATACTGTGAGAAAGAACAAGAAGAACTAATCAAGAAGAAACACCCCTAGACAACGAGGCCAACAAACAAACAACGGAAAAGGAAATCATATGAAGGTAAAGGTACCAATAACAAGCCTACCGGTACCGGTAGATGGGTTTATATAAAATATATAACACTTTAGCCGAACCTCATGCAATCCCATTGGCTCTGTGGCTTTTCACAATCTTATAATTCGGCAATTGTTTTTATATCATATTGATTGTTTCTACCTTGACGTACTCCAATCATATATAGTGGTAGTCTCAATTTTTTCAAAAGCGGAATTAAGTGCAGGTGCTGCTGCAAATCCATAGCCCGTATGTACCGATAAGCCACCAAATTTACCTGCAGATGGTGCAGATCAAGGACAAAATCTTACCACAAATTTAGTTCTCGGCAGCAGCGTAGCGAGAAATTTTAGAAGGGGGGGAAGGGAAGAATACACTGCAAAAGCCATCAAAAGAGTCTGGTATATTTCAGTCACTTAGCAACAGCAACATTTGTTCTACCAAAAAAGGCAAAGTCAAAAGAAGGGACCATAGCGCAATGCCGTCTTAAATATGCTACGGATTTAGAAAAAAAAACTGCAATTTGCAAATTCGAATTTAATAATCCAGTTTAGGATTTTATATTTTGGTTTGCAGAATGAGATTAAAAATCCCGGTAACGGTTGTAAGTGGCAGTGTAGCAGAGCTGGACATACTCTACAAGTGAGTTGCTGCAAGAGAAGAGTATGGGGAAATAATAAATTTCCAATTGTGTACTTACCCTAGCAAAGGCAAACAAAATGCACGTTGCAGTTCCTTTTTGGTTTGACATGACGAAGCAGGCCTACCAGTAGTTTAATCTCTGCCATACTGCTAGTATTGTAGTATTGTCAACTTTCCTTCCTTAGACAAGGGGGCACCAAACTTTTTTTAACGGGACGGATGACAATGTGGTTGTGGATGTGTGGTGGCGGGCCATATTCGAACGAAATATTATAAAGCGGTTTCGAAATTTTACTGACATATTGAACGAATCTAAGAAATCGATAAAGCGAAACGAAAACAACAAAGCAAAATTTAACAAACCATTAAAGATGTGTTTACACAGAATACGATACGATTTGTCGTACGTAAAGTGACGTAGGCAACGAAACCAGGGATATGAAACAGTTAGAAATTATGACGTAGAGCTACGTCATTTTGCGGGGTATTCTAGAAAACTATCGTATGGTCAGCTTTACAACATAACCGCTGAAAAGCAAAACTGTTTGGGTTCAAATTGTGTGGAAGATATTTCCGTCAAATGCTTACGGTACGTCAAAAATTCGATGAAATTTCGTGCGACAGCAAATTGTATTAAAATCGTATTTAGCGTAAATAGACCTTAATGCGATTTGTAAGACTGTCAGGGGTGTGTCCAGCCATAAATGAGTGGGGGCCGGACAAAATTTGAGGCAATTGTTTATTGCTACTAGACTAGATGCAGCTGCGGCAGTTACATATAGCTAGAGTTTGTCGATGAAGGGCCCGGACAGAGTCAGGGAGTTGTTAACGGGTGCAGTCGCCTTAATACCAGAATTGTTCTCTCCCTATTTTAATGTTACCAAGAACATACATCCACACGGAACTAGAAGCACAACCCGAAAGAATTATTTCGAGCCCCATGTAAACTCAAACAGTGCAAAGAAATCTTTACTTTTTATGGGAACCAAAATTTGGAACGGCCTTAGGTTTGAATGGAAAGAATATTCTTACACCAAATTTAAAAAAGCTGTGAAGAGTCATCTGCTTTTGAAATATTCGAAACTAATTAACTATCATTAATGGTTGGTATTTCGGTTTATTAGTTATACGTACAAACTAAATATATGCGGCCGTGTAATATGTGCTCCTGATTCTGCACATTACGTGAGTAATACCTGCAATTTACTTTTATTGCCGTATCATTCTCTGAAAGCATTTTGCTAGCGAGCTGTAAATTAATGAGACTAAGATTGTGTTTTATGTGTGTGTTTTACTTGTTTCCTGATTATTTCTTGTTTTTACCAAATTAGCTTGACTACTTCATTTGATTACGTTTGATTGCATTTCATTGCTTGGGTGTAAGTGACTTGACGAGCATAGGCTCTTTCACTTTCTCCTGGGTAAGGGCTGTGCATATATGCGAATAAATGTTGAAGTTGAAGTCGCGAAGCATTATCTAGTCATGTGGCCCGCGTCACATTTGCTAGTAGCCTATAGATAATTTTTGGAATTTGGTGGTAGGCCTGTATGGCGTTAGCCTATAGGGTTAGGATTATGTTTCAAGCAGTGTTATTTAGTTTACAATTTCTTATTTAGTTAGTTTACAGCACTGCCAGACTTGGACAGCGTGGGATTTTAACCCTAGACCACCACTCACTAAAACAAAATCAATGAAACAGAGCGCTAGATACGATGAAGGTTGCATCAATCTTGATTTAAAACTTGATGTAATTTTACAATAACAAATGTTTAATGCTGCTGCAACTTTCCAAAACCTCCAAAGCTTCGTCAAAAAAAGCACAACGCAGCGTTCTGAATCAGGGGCGCACCCAGCATATTTCAAAGGGGGGCTCTAAAAAACTCGATCCTGCACACAGGAGCGGATCCAAAAAATTTTGGCGGGGGGGATGAAATTCTAAATTAGTTTGAATATCAACTACATACGGGACGTTAGACCCAAAAAAAGCGTAAAAAACCCTTTGAAAACTGTTTTCATGTCTGCGGCGCTTTCAGAAATTTTTTCTGGAAGGGGGCACCAAATTTTGACATATCTTCAATACGAAATTTGCGAAACTGTTTGCAGAATCCCCAGCTCTGCCTTTCACTTATTTTAGCCAAGCTTCTGCTTTTAGCAGGGAGCCGAACCGAACCCGAACCTGAACCGCGAACCGGTAAAAACCGCTTTTTTTTGGTGAACCCGAACCGAACACCTGAACCACTTAAATTTGAGATCACTGAACCTGAACCGAACCCGAACCTTTAATATTTCAAATCTGTGAACCCAAACCGAACCCGAACCTATAATATTTTGTGTACATAAACCTGAACAGAAATCGTTTAGTAACAATGTTTGAACCTGAGCTGATTCTTAAAAAATATTAATAAAAATCTCCAGGCATGTGATGCGATGCGTAACATTCTTTCTGCTTTTCAAAATTTAATGAGTTTAAAACAAGCAGGGAATCGAACCAAACCCGAGCCTGAACCGGGAATTGATAAAAACCGCTTTTTTTGGGTGAACCCGAACCGAACCTGAACCATTTAAATTTGAGATCATTGAACCTGAACCGAACCCGAACCTTTACATTTTGGTGCAACTGAACCCGAAACGATCCTGAACCCAAATTTTTGAAAAGTCTTGAACCTGAACCGGAACTGAACCGTTAAAAATTAAATTTCTTGAACCCGAACCGGAACCGGAGCGATATTTTAAACGGTTCGACTCCCTGGCTTTTAGACTTAAGCTCGAAAAATATTTTTGCCTTGTTTATAGTGACTGCACTCACTGCATGCCCTTTTTCGATAAAAAAAGTGTGCTAAAATGAGTGTTTTTTATGTGAAAATCGCAAAAATTCGTTGGCGACTGGGGGCTACGTCCCCAGATCCCCGGTTGTTTTTTCTTCGGCAGTTTTTATTTTAAACGCTTTCTGTCACAATATAAATTACAGATTTTCCATTTATTCTGCTTTAAAGGTGGCTGCTTGACTCGAAGACCACTTTGGTCTCTTCGCAGTCTTTCCTTTGTCGCAGGCCAATTGTTGTTCTATCAGCATTGTGTTTTTGCGTCGAAAATATAACTGATTCTGATAAAAATGTTTTGTAACCGCATTATGCAACGAAAAAATAACTGCATGAATGAGTTTGTCACATGATAAGGTCCTCCTCACTCTATTAAATTCTATCAGTCTCTGGTACGACGTCACAAAGATATTGCTGGGCTCGCAGTGAATTTGCAGCCAGCAAAATTATCTGCAACCAGAACTCTGCTGCAACCTATGTTGGGCAGTAGTTCTAAGCGATAATTTGCGCCGAAAAAACATCGCATAGTCTAAATAAAAGTTATCGTTTTTTTATTTAACACAGGGTTTTGCACAATATAAAGAGAACCTGATAAAACCACCTCGCAGGCCGTGGTTTAGTGAACACTGCCATGGAGGGAAAGCCAGTAGACCTGTAGACTATGGATGGGGTAACGTCTAGTATCAGCCCCCAGGTTCGGTAAGGGTTAGGGTTGTAACTAAATCAAACCCTAACGAAATTCACCGCTTAGTCAAAACTCTACATGCTAGAGATGTTTAAGCGATATATAAATCTGTTGTTGTTGTTAACCCTAACTGAACCGAATCCTAACCAACCCTTGTGGCTGATACTGGACATTACCCCTATGCATGCATGCAGACATAGCAGGTTTAAACAAGCAGTAACATCGAAAGCATTACCATAAACAGATAAATAGGGTTAAGCGATTGAACAGTTGAACCAGGCAGAATGCAGTACCGGTAATTTTACTAATCAGCTAATCTAGATAATCGATATGTCAGTATAAAAAGATACCAATACCTGAATACTGCCGATACCGGTAGTTGAGAGTTATCCCAAATCTGAAGTCAGTTGTCAGACTAGCCTAAGTCTAGTTGGCTAGTTGTAAAAAATGCATGTTTTCATGTTTCTAATCTAGTCTACTGCTAGGCCTAGTACCGCACCGGTAGTTGAGGTTTATTGCCATTCTATTGCAGTGCAGCACATTTGAATGTTATCGTATCAGTACTCAGTAGTCTACTTGATAATCAGTTGTTAATCCAAAAGCTCAACGAAGTGGCAGTTACCTGGTTACACCCTTTAAAACAGTAAAAAGAAAAGAAGTGTCTAGAGTACTGGCAGCTTTTTATAGAAACAAACAAGCAGTTCGCTGCTGTGTGGGAAAATCAAACACTACGTGACAGCGACGTCACTGGAAGAAGAAACTAAGCTGCCGGTGCAGCAGCCATTTGGTTAGGGGAAACCGGGCCAGTGCTCTAGACGTTGTCAAAAAGAAATCGTGTGACCTAGCAACTGAGCAATGTATTGGTTAGACTAGTACTGGTACTGTACCGGTAAATGGTTCCAAAGCATGTTAAGCAGGATGTACTGGTAAACTGAATCCAATTATTCATTTTTGAAAGTACCGTATTTTGGATTGCAATATTATGTATTGGATTTCACGCTGGTGTTGTGGTGCTGAACTGGGTATTCTGTATTTCTCATTCCTAGGCTATGCGGTATCTGACAATCCATCTTTCAACAGCTAGATTGCAAGTGAATTCAATCATATCATGGCAGTGTCTAGAGCACCTGAGGCCTTTTATTTTGAAGTTGCTCCTTGTACACACCATCCCCCAAATTACATTAACTTTAGGTCTGTAACCCTATCCCCAATCTCCCCACACCTAACTGCACTCGAATACCCCTGATTATTACATTTTAAGTTACTGCTGATGACAGCAACGCCATGTAAAGAAACAGAGGCAGTTCAGTGCAGCAGCGTTTTAATAATGAAAACCAGGCTGGTGCACTAGATACTGTCTTATATCACTCTGACAAACCTTTTTATGGTTAGACTTGAGCTGACATATTTAAGAATACAAAGTACCAGTAGTCTAGTAGTTGTTTTATGCTTAACATTTACAATTTGACATTGCCTGAACATTAGAACCGGTAGCTCACTTGCCACATCTAAATTTTGCTTGTGTTGTTGGGAAAAGTACTTAGTGGGATTCCCCCATCTTGGTGTGGCAGACAAGTGGCTGGCAACTCCTAAGCGAGCTTATTATAGTGCTTTGATCGCTTTCTTGTGATAGAGGATGCAACTAAAATACAAAAAAAAAAAAAATTAAATGAATGATAATGTTACAAAAAAAATTGTGGTTAAGTTGTTTAGTGTTGAATTTTTTTGCGATCCAAGTAGTCCCCTGGTAAGGTTAGCTTTACCTGCATATGTGCAAAAAGCTAGCCAGTGGTGTGTAGTGCAGTGTAAAACCTCCTGTAATAAAACTTAATTGTTTTGCCTATTTTTTGTCCCATGAGGTTAGTGATCTATCGATGATTAACCAAAAGCTTGCAGCTGAATTGATGATTGAGAGTCCGTATACACCTCCATGCAGCCCAAATATTAGATTATTAATTGTTATTGTTGTGCACAATTTCTTTCGTTTTGGAAATAAATGAAAATTGAAATCTTAATTTTTGGACTTTTTAGTCATTTTCAATTTTGTGCAGTAAGGTTATACATATATACACATTATATTTACGACATGAGTGGTGGTTTGGCTCCTAGCAAGAGTACTGTGTATGTTTCTAATCTGCCTTTCAATTTGACCAACAACGATCTTCACAAGATTTTTGGAAAAATTGGAAAAGTTGTAAAAGTAACAATAGTAAAAGACAAAGAAAACAGAGAGAGCAAAGGACTGGCTTTTATCCTCTACCTTACAAAAGAAGATGCACATAAGGCAGTGGCTATTGTCAATGGAAAAACTATCCTAGGCCGAACTTTAAAATGTAGCATTGCAAAGGACAATGGACGTGCTAGAGACTTTATTCGACGAAGAGAATACAAAGACAAATCAAGGTGTTATGAATGTGGAGAATATGGTCATCTTAGTTACAAATGTCCTAAAAATGAGTTTGGAGATCGAGAACCTCCTAAAAAGAAGCCCAGAAGGCAAAAACTATGTAAACAGAAGAAAGTAACTCCATCAAAAGCAAATAGGCCAAAACAAACTGAATCAGACGAAGATGATAATTTTGTTGATGACCCATATTTAGATAGTTTAAGTTCTGTCATTGAAGAATCTAATTTGAAACATGAAAAACTGCAACAGCCTGTATCAGCAGTCAAAACAAAACAATATAAAAAAGATTCTTACTTCAGCGATGAAGAAGATTTGTATGATGCTTAGCTGCGTGATTTTTCATACCATCCAACATCAACTATCTAGTTGGACTGACCAGTTGGCATATAGTGGTAGCTTAGTAGCAGGGGCTAGCTTAGGCGTCTAGATGGGCCTTGCCACTCCTTACACGCTTCGTTGTAATATCGCGAGTATAATGAAGATTTAGTTGGTTCATATTGTTTAGTGATACACTTTTATGCCCAATATTTTTGAGCATTGTTCTATCTTTTTGCGTGGTATATAGCAATTTCTTTTGAAAATGAAAAGATTGCCACTTATCAGTTTTATTTAAAGCTGGTTTACATTTTGAAGATCAGTATCATAATCAATGTTTTAGTCAAAAAACGTTCTGCTTACTTTGTTGGTGTGCATAAGAAGTTTATGTTTGTTTCATTGGCTTCTCATGTTACTATGCTCTACCTTTCAAAAGGAAACAGGTGAAGGGTATATCAATTACCTATTTACCATCATCCATCAGGAGCAGCTTATCAAACATTATGAGACCTATGAAGTTCTGATTTATATTAATTGACTTCACTATCCATTTTTAGACCGAAAACCGTTTGAAGCTTTGTTTTATAGATGCTGTGCCGTACAACAATAATTATCCATAACGTAGGGAAGTTGTAATCAATTTCGTATATTTATATTTGTGAATGTTTTTTTTTAAATGCTTTTGCTTTGCTACTTTTATTTGTTTAAGAGTGACTGGAATCTGGCTTTATGTTGGCACTTTATTAATTGCTGCTTGTGATTTTGGGACACTTTACATGCCATTGGGTTCCAGCACCATTAGGTCATGATGGTGATAGTATTGACTGTGCATATCTTTTTGGAATAAAATTCTCTTCCTTTATCTTCAACAGAAATACATTGACTCATCAGTAGACGTCAAAGCGAACTCTATTAGCTCTGTGTGAATGATATGAACGTGTAAAATGACTCTGTTAATAACTGGTTGTTAAAGGCTTGTTTAATTTAAATGTTGCTGGTTCATTTATGAAAAACTGAGTTTAATTTTGTTTGAAGATTTGTATGCAATTATATTAGCAGGCCTAAAGTCTCGTTATGTTTCAGTGGCTTGTTCATAATTCCAGCAAAGCAACTTAGAGTTGTCGAAAGTTTTGTTGTGAATCCTAATTTTTGAATTTCTTTAAGTTATACATATTTTTTAGATGTGTTAAGAGTGTTTCAAGAAGGAAAAGTAATTCCCATGTTTTTTCAATCCTGTACCAGGTGAGTGATTGTTTTTAGAAAATCAATTCAGAATTTTATGTGTGAAATGTAGCTTTAAAAATTACTTTCATCCTTCCATTGTGCAAAGTTACATACTGTTTTTTTTTAATTAATTGAAAATGCTAGTATGGACAATGGCGTAGCCACGGAGGGGGGGGACAACCACCCCTTTGAGCCTAAAATGACGTCATACTTACTTCTTTTTCTGATATTTATTTCGAAGTGCTCGAGACTTCGTCATTGATAATCTGGTTTCGTAATTGTCATAATAACAAGAATTTATGCGTAGCGTTGTTTCCTGAATTTTGTTTTATGCCGTTAAGCAATGACGCAATTTTATTAGCAGGGCAATGCCGCTCCTGTACATGCAACTGCCCTCGGCCCCTCAGACCTACCGTAGAAAAAAGGCTAAACGATTTCAAGCAAAAATAATGTATGCTATATACGTACTGTAGCTCAAAAAAGAACTAAATCGCTAACATTTGAATATCGTTTTACCAGTTTCACCAGACAGCATTCCTTTGACTTCCTTACAGCAATCGTGCCTTAACTGTGTTCGGTATTTTTGGTTTAAAACATCTCTTTTAAAATTTGAGGCCATTTTTGGTTACTATTCAACCAGGGGCGGATCCAGGGAAGAAGTGGGGTATCCTGCGTATGCATTTCCCCCCCCCACCACCAGCCATTTTCAACAATGTTTTGGATGAATAAAATTTTTCCATAATTTCGAACCTCTTCATAACAATATGCCTTAGTCGCCTTAAGCACGCATAATCGAAGCTGTGCGAACAAAATGCATCGTATTTGGTGAAGCACTCAAAGTTAGGGGCGAAACATATGACAAACTTACCTTAAAAATTGTTTAAAAAGCACTAAAATGGCCATTGCAGTTTGCAAATTTTCAAAAATTTTTCGGGGGAGCATGCTTCCGGACCCCCTTAGCGTCGTTTTGTTAGTTCAGTTGCATAAAATTAAATCTTGTCTAAAAAACTACCTATGAAAAGTGACAAAAATTGATGTGAAAAAAATTCTGAATAAGCCCCTGACATAAAAACATTTTCAAAAGGCTTATTTACGCCCGTTTGAGGGTCTAAACGTTTTTGCATTTAGTTAATATTCAAACTGATTCAAAATTAAATCTGCCCCACCAAAACTTTCTGGATCCGCTCCTGTGTACAATGTATGGTCAAATGTGATGTCATTCTCAACCCCCCTCCCCCCCCTTGCAAAATCCTGGCTACGCTAGTGAGTATGGACGTTAGGGGTAGTTCACACTGTAAAAATTTTCATTTTCTAAAGTTTGCTACTTGTAATATTAAAATTTCTGTTTAGAACAGATGTTTTTTAAAGTAGGCTTACTGCGAGTGATGCGAGCTCGCATTTGTCTTAAAATTTTTTGAGCGTGATTAACCTTTTATGTCATTTGCTTAGAAAGATTTTTATGCAATACTAACGTTAATGTATCATTAGTTATATATTTGTACACTTGAAACAAAATTAAACCGTTTGCAGTTTACTCCTTGTTTAGTACTTTTTACATTCAAATAGTAATTATTACCAAAATTAAGTTAATTCATACGCAAAAAGCAATTAAATAATCACTCGATTACTTTTCAGTGCTGCCCACAGTCACTAAACTGCTAAGAATAATCAACGATATGGTGACAGACTACAAACATTGATAAACAACTCTACATAGATTGCATTTTCCTACCAAACCGGCAGAAAATTCCTGCAAAAATTGTAAGATAAATGCTTTGGATAGTCACAATTCGTCTTTTTGCATAAACAGATCTGACTTTTCTGAAAAATCATTGGGCTAATTTTAATTTGCCAACATAATTTTTATACATGCAGTATTACGTATTTTCCTGCTTAGGTTACAATTAAAAGAAACGTTTAGTGAGAGATATGCGAAACTCTTATGTGGACCACTAGTGGTGCACCTGGATCGCGTTGAAAATCACTGAGCAAATCATAAGAATTAGTCATTTTATTCGTCGTTTCATAATAATTTCTTTGTATTTGTGTTTTGCAGTGTCAATCCTATGCAATGGCTATTGTAACCAGTGGTGTAGTGGAATACTGCCGCAAATATTACTCGGGAAAATGCGAATGCTGTTGTAACTGCACCAGAAAATATTACATTATTTTTGAGATCGTGTTTTTTATCGTCTCAATCTTGTCTTTTTTGCTGTCAATCATATGGTTGTATTGTTGGAGTGTGTTAAATAACCTAAGCTCTCTCATGGAGGAGTTTGTGTTTCATGAACTTTCTGTGTGGATACCTCTTTTTGCAATAATTTTTGTTTTCACTATACTCGCTGGTCTTTATCTTTCTACTCTGGTTACATGCGGTTTAGTTTTGATTAGAGTAGACAAGCCACTGTACATGGCTGTGTGTCATAAAGTAGGTGTTGCTGTTTGTTGTGGCTTTTGTATTGCTGTTATTGTTACTCTTGATGTGTCGTGGCCTGGTAAAGATTACTGGCAGACAATCCGCGTTTCCCTCGAAATATCCAGCCCTTTTCTTCAGCTTTGTGCTTTAATTATTTGGGTGTTTTTTTCCATATATGTATCTGCACTTTTTTACAACACTGAAAAGGCTCTGAAATTCTTTCTTTTAGCAGGTTATTTTACTAGTTTATTCTTACGATCCCGTTCTGGCTTCATTCACCATGCATAGGTAAACGTGAAGATGGACTTCCAAAGCCAAAAGTATTCGGACATCGCGGTGATCCATCGTTAGCTCCAGAAAACACATTGTTATCTTTTGAAAAAGCTGTTAAGAACGGAGTGTATGGTGTAGAAAGTGATGTTAGAATTTCTTGGGATGGAGTGCCATTTTTAATGCATGACGACACGTTACTACGCACTACCAATGTTGCTAGTATATTTCCATCAAGAAAAAACCATCGTCCGGAGTTATTCAATTGGGCTGAGTTAAAACTACTTAACGCTGGGGAATGGTATCTTAATCATAACCCATTTCAAAGTGTTTCCAATTTGAAAAGTTCTGAAAAGTCTCAGATTTCTTCTCAAAAAATTGTGTCTTTAATAGAAGTTGCCGATTTTGCTGCGTCAAAAAACATTAGTTTAATTTTTGATTTGTTTGCGCCACCTATTGGTCACCGTAATCGCAGTAATTTTTTAACAGGCATAATATTTACGTTATTGCGCAGTGGTATTCCTCAAGAAAGCGTGATTTGGCCCCTTTCATACCTTGAAGATTGGGACTATATAAAAAGTCTTGCTCCTGGATTTCGCCTTTTCACTTACGACGTGGTAGACGTCCCAAATGCTTATGCAATTGACGTGTATAATATGCCCTATGCCGCGACCACCGAAGACACTATTTCCCTTAATATCTCAGTCATCCAATACACCATAAATACTAAATTGGCATTTTCAAGAGCTTGGTGTCAAGGGACTTGGGCTGTCACTACAGATTACAGTTCTTTTCTTCGTAAAATTGATGAACCTTCGTGGGTAATGACAACTTCGCATTATTTCGGAGTTTGGATGACCGTTGAAGTTTTGTCTTTGGTTGCTGTTGGATTTATTTTTTATTATAATTGTAAAAAATCTCGGGGAGAACAACTTATAAGATTGTCTCAGTCGTTTAGCGAACAAAAACAGGAACAGTTAAAATTTGAAGTAAATTTGCCTTAATTTATGAAGCTTTTCATCTTGTATCAATCGCCAAAAGTGAAATTTTTTGCAAGCGTAGTGTAGCCTATTTGTATCTATTATGTTGTATATTTTCAATTTCTTTGTACATTCGTGTGTTTATCCATACCACACACTTAAAACAGTGCCTTTGTTGTTCAACGCCATACAAAAAAAGTGTTTTGAAATTTTATCCAGGGTTGATAGTGGTTAATTGTTTTCACGCAACGTTTTATCAGGTTTGTCAATCACAATCGCACGAATATCAAAGCATTAAAATATTTTTAAGCTTGTTGATTGGAGTAGAACCTTTTGGGGTTGACGTTTGGTCAGACTTCTAGCTTCAACCCCACGCACCAAATTATCGTTTTTTCGTCCTTTGCGATTGCTTTATTGTTGGTGGCATTGATGGGTCTGACATGTTTTTTTTACGAATAAGTGCACCAACAATCTGTCTTGGGCAAGGTGTTCGGCTCACCGCGTTGTTGCCAGTGCCACCGGAACTGTGGGTGGACTTGCAATGCTTTAATTACTCCTGCAAAATATTTTCCTGTAAAATTATTAAGAGTAGATTGATGTGGGCCTAAATGAACAAGTGACTGTGGACTATGATTTTTTGCGGTGCTAGTAACAATAGTGAAAATCAGTAGCATGTTCGTCTGTCGTAAATGTCTTCCATGTCGTTTTTGGTGCCATATATTCTTGCCGTTTTGTCACAATAATGTGTTCGGTGCATGTCTATTATAATACATGAAGCAGTGCGATATGGAAACATTGAATGAGGCAACTTTCATCGATTTTAAATTTGTACCGTGGTAAAGTTTAACTTATGGTTTTTAACCTTTTTTAAGTCGCGGACCCTTAAGTTAAGCTATTTGTTGTTGCGTACCCCGCACAAATCAACGCAAATAAACACGATTCCAATTTTCCGCCCAAAATCAAGCGAAGAGCAAAAAAGGTCATCACGTCCTCAAATGTCCTGTTTTCCACTGAAAACATCGGTGAAGAGCTAAAAAATGGTCTATCCTTTATATCTTTCACAAAAAGATTATTTTTTAAAATACATTAATAATTATTAAACACCGGTATTGCGGATCCCTTACAATCATTCGCGGACCCCAGGTTGTAAACCACTGGTTTAACTAACCGGTCAATGAAAGTGCCGGTATGTAGTCCTATTCAACGAATTTGTTTCATCATTTGTAGAACTTGTCGCTCTATAAAGTTCACATGTCTGCTTGCGACATCTGTATGATGTGAAGACTTACTGGGTTTAAATCTCATCCCTTGCTGCTTTTCTTGTTTCTTCCAATGCTTAACATAGATTTTCTCGTAATAGTTATAAAATGGCTTTGCTTTTACACCATAAAAGCAGATTTCAGGCGACATCTTTCACTCTCAATGTTCAAATCTTCAATTGCCTCCCGTCTCCCCTTGAAAACTCTCTTAATAAGCATCACTAGTTTATTTTTTCACGATATGCAAAGTAAGTACTTCACCCATGCAAAAATAAGGAAAAACCTGAATTTAGGTATTTCAAAACATAAAATCTTAATTCTTTGAGGGGCGATGAAACCAACGAAGTTTTCGGATAAAACTTGCTTTGACACACGGAAACAGCCTTCGCCGCTCTCAAAAAGAGATTGGGTGACAAAATGACGCAAAAATATATTAGATCAAATACAGAAAAGTCACAGAGGCCGGCGGACTTCAGCGCGAGTAACGAATTTTTTAACTTCGAAAATAAAAAAATACGGTAGTGTAAACATTTGGTGATATCTAGTAGCTACTTGCCGTTGTTAGTTGCTTAAAAATTGTAAACTTCTACAGGGCCAAACCTTTTCACCAAGATGAAACTGGTTGCGTTTATAAAATTCATTAAATAACCCAGTCAAAAAAATACGATTAAAAGCCTCACAGCTATGAATTAAAGTCTAATCGTCTCCACCAAGCCTCAAACGATTTATTAATTTAAAAAAGTTACTTTTCCTTTAAACAAAATAATAGTACGAGTATTGATTGATCCAAGGTTTTCAGTTCAATAAAAATTGAGGGCTTAAATTAGCAAACAAGCAAAAACACCGACCTTCATGACTTTCACTAAAAACTCGTTTTTTTTTCCGAACTTAAAATGATCGCCCTAAAACTTCACGAATCAAGTACATATCTATGCAGCATATAACAGTAACACCCAGAAAACAAGAGATGTTAGCGAATAAAAAATAACAACAGCAGTATTTTGAGACTATGCAGTCAGATTTTGAGATAATATAGCAACAAAATACAAATCGCACTTTCGCAACTCTAATTGAAAAAAAAAAGTTATACACTTCATTTCAAAAAATGCATACTCATGCAAAACGCAGGACAAAAATTAAACAAAAACTGAAGAACAGATGATGTGGGCCGCACACAATGACCGTCTTTTTAGGTAACGTCAACTTATGGAAATCTGTAACTTTTCACTGCTGATGCTACCTCGCAATTGAATCCAGACTTTCTCACAGCAATGTACAATTAGTACAAACAAAAACTTAAATTTTAAGAAGTCACGTTCTTACTACCCATAAAATTGCATTAGGACTGTTTATGAAAGAGGACTGAAACTGTTCTTCACACCTTTTTCATAAACCGGTGACTTAAAGCGACATTTTTTAACATTACAAAACTTTAACCGCATTTCAAAAACTAGCGAATTACTAATAGAACGTAAGCCTAGGTACCAAACAGTGAAAATGGGTCATGAAGGAACTTAACGCATCAAAAATTTAAATTAAAAAATAAAAGCACCCAACAAAACACGCTGCAAAACTGACGCGATAAAAACGATTTGGCTGGAGCAAAAACCACGACACTATTTTAACGCTGCAGCAAAAATTGAAAAAGCAGTCATTACTGATTTGTCAATGAATTCCATTGGATGTAGTCCATTGGCTACACCATGCCGTAATTTGGTCCAAGTTTTGTTGCATATCTTCGGGTGTATTGCTTTGCAGCTCATGAACAATTTCGGCTTTATACGACTCTCTTGCCTCATCTAATATAGTTTGAAATATTTCGCATTCGATGTTATTTTTCATTTTTACCTCGTTATACCCCCTGAAAAACATTTACCAAATTAATTAGATCGGTCTAAATACTGTATTACGACTGTAACCAGGCCTATGAAGCAAATAAATCTAACACAAGCAGTTTCAACTCAAAATTGTCGTAGATACCGGTACTCAATTATTGCGATGTTCTTTTACATTATTTTGGGGGAACTTGAAAACGCGAACTGGCTTCGATAGCAGGTGACATATCAGACATAAAAGAAGTGTTTAAACTGAAATATTCTTCATTTATCGCAGCTAGTGTCACGTTAGCTACCTAGCATAGTCATCGTTAAACACTTTATCTCAAGGTGCAGCAACAAAGCTTCAGTGAAAGTTGAACCAATGATATTGCGACGATGCTAGCCGTGGAGTTGCAATCCAGGCTATTACACTGCACCTTCCATTAGCAGTAAAGTAAACACAGCATAAGACAGTTTTAAAAATAATTGGAAAGATGCCTGCACAGTGCACGTGGATAATACTATTATAGCTCCATGTTCCATGCATTTCATACCTTTGTGTGAGTCGGTTGTAAAGAATAGAATTATCGGTCCTCAAAACAAAGACAATATCAAACCACCTTTCCGGAAAGAAATCGCATCCATGGTAATCGACAATAACACCTCCTTCAGACATTTGATCTTCAAGCTCATCTACAAAAAACAGAGCAGAGGTTCATTTACAAAAACACAACGGCAGTTCAAAAAAATTACATGCAACAACGAATAAAATGAAGGCGCAACTTAGTTTTAAACAAGAGCGGCAATCAGCAAAATCGCTAATTAGTAAGAATTGGAACCAGTTTTTAAATAAATCGAATTCTGGAAGACTTTTTCACGAAATAAGTCATTTTACATCCCACGCATGAACGGTACAGGTAAGTAAAACAGGCAACCCACTTTCCCTGTTAAATCTATACTTGCAGGGTCAAGTATATGCATACCTACAGAATCTTGATAGCATTTTAAAAGTTTAGCCACTAATGTGCAATAAATAATCAATCTACTTCAAAGAAATTTACATTGAACAGCCAAAAAACAATTTATTACAAAGATACCTATTACTTGATCCTCATCCAAAATCGGACATTCCAGCTGCTGGTCATAGCCGGCATAATAATTATTTTCTTTGGCTAGTTGACCAATGCTGACATACGTGAAGTTGGCAAGACTAGCTATTTCTTGAGCAAGAGTTGACTTGCCCGTACCAGGCGTACCTTCAATCAAAAATTATTATCAGGCAAATATGCAAGAAAGTGAACAACCTAATGACTACTTTGGCTTGCCTTTGATTAGAAGAGTAAGCTTGTTTTTGATTAGAAGACCAGAAGTTTAAAAATTTACAAGTTTCGTCACCTCCGATTCAGTATGTAAATTCGGTGACAGTATTACTACCACTAAGCCATCAAAGAAAGTATAATTCAGTAGGTGACAACTGACCGCGAGGGTACGAGCCACAGTGAAAACTCATCACTAAAATCATTTTTTGTATTTCTATGTACAGTATGTGACATTAAGCTCACAGTCAAAGTTCTTCCAACAGAGTATTTAATGGTCAAATAATTTTTTTGCCACAAAGTTATGGAGTTTCTTTATAGCAACAGTAGGAAGCAAGGTTTTGTTACATGCATACCGGTACTGCAACTTAAACATATCAGACTACAATTTATTTGTCCAATTCAACACTATATATATATAACAAAGGATTGCTCTCAGCAGAGCAACTCTGTAGTAGGTAAACAAGAAGACCTAAATACTTAATCGTGACTGAACTAGATCAAAAGTTTCCCAAAAATTATCCAATATGATCAATGTCAATTAAGTTTAGACACTGGTACTGTAATGTTGCAACATGCAGCAAAAAATTATAAAGCAACTCCATCAGCTCTGTATATTTTTTTGTTTTTTAACCTTGCTCCTTCCCCTCTGTGAATGTTATCAACATAATTTTATCAGCTCATTGGTAAAGTTTTACCCGTGAAACACCTGAAAGTGCGCTTACACACTCTCTGCTAGGATTGTTTTTGAGCTTTGGGAAAATCATTATACAGGCTTTTTTGAAGGTTTTTGGCAGTGAGTTGTCGCACGGTCGGTTGTCCATGTTTGGTATATTTTGTCTTCCTATGATCAGTACAACACGGATTTACTATAAGAGCATAAAGCAGCACAGTTTCAAAAGTAAAGGATGCTGAAAAGTGAAATTATAGAATAGGCAAATATGAATTGAACATATTGCTAAAAGTAGCAAAACAAGGGATTAAAATAACAATGCAGAAGATAGAAGCAATGATGGTTATCTAGTTTTTCACATACATTTAAAAAAATCACATTACTCAGTATGTTAGTTGCATAACATTATATGCTGGCAATTTAGTTAGATAAAAAAAAATCGCGTACCACCAACTAACTAACATAGCATCCAACTAAATTGTCAACAACTGTCATAAACAAAAAGACTTTGGATGTCAATAAAGCGTACTATGATGGGCCAATCATCAATCTTAAACATGGATAGATGAGTACTGACACAAAATTTTTCTACTATTTTACATAGCTAATTAAATTTTATTTTTTATTACCTCCAGATACTGATACAAGCCTACTGCATATAACTGTAATTAAAAAAAGCTACAGTATATGCAATCAGTAATCATATCGACGTGGAAATGAAGTAGAACGACGTATTCTTGATTGATTGATTTCTTCATCTTTATTCGCCTATCACGAGAAAGCGACGGAGGCGCTATGCGTAGGACGAATCCAGACTCGCTTAGGAGTTGCCTTTGTTTCCAAGTTTTCCGCTTGAATTTTCTTCTGACTTCTTTAATTTGCTGCTTGCCAGATTCCACCAAACAGAGATAATCATCGTGAAGCATCTTATCCAAGGACGCAACAACGAGACTAGATTGGGAGGTGAACCATCAACCTTGTGATCATGGTCGTCGTAAAAACGACGCTCCGAACCACTATGCCACGCTGCCGACTTATTCTTCCATTAAAATTACTGCATATTCACAAACATACCTGTTATCAAAATATTAGGTTTTGCTCTCATGTGGAACTTGAGCAACTCCCAAAGTTCAAGTTATGAATAGGTTTCTGGTTTATTACAAACACCAATTAATTTATTTTTTAAGCCAGTTGAGATGTTTATACCATTATCAGGATATCTAATATATTTTTGTGAAAAGATTTTAGAGCAACTTCCAAATATACAAGTTCAGCAATTAACCATTATACACAAAAGATTTTAATCAGGTGAATAACCTGCTTTAAAAAAACATGGAAAAAATTACATTGATAACTAGGCTATCACACGCTTTTCTAAATAAATTTGCATCACAGTACTGGCTTATAGCTATCAGTACCAATACCACCTGTACACTGGTAATTTGTTGCAACCCAGAAAAAACAAGAACTTCTTGATGGAAATAGCTTTCTTGGGGTATTGCTTACGGTTTCTCTAATTATGGAATAGCATGGCATAGTATGGAATAGTATGGCATAGTATGGAATAGTATGGCATAGTATGAAATAGTATGGCATAGTATGGAGTAGTATGGAATAGTATGGTATAGTATGGAATAGTAAGTAAGGCACTGTGGTATAGTATAGCAGAAATGGGTGATAGGACGTTTGGGGCACTAGAGTAAAGGGGCCCATATAAAGAGTCAAATTGAGGGTGAATGGCCTCAGGGTTAAATGTGCCTCAGGCCTAATTTAGGGCAAAAGGAGTCAAAGGTCCTCACGACAGGATGGTTGAAGCAATAAATGAGCCCTAGGAATAAGATGTTAATTTAGAGCACTGGGGCATATCCTATACATAACTGGGGCTCTAGGACCAATGGGCCACAGGGCATTTGGGGCAATAGGGGATATGGGTCTCAGCATGTTTTGATCCCTGGCATAGCCGTAGGAGACAGGGGTGCATACTATTCCATACTATGCCATACTATTCCTTACTATGCCATACTATTCCATACTATGCCATACTATTCCATACTATGCCATGCCATTCCATAAATAGAGACACCCAATTACTTATTGCAAACTACAACGCAGAATGCATTGGTAAACGTGCACTGACCAAAGAAACTCAAATATATACATTATAATGCAGAACAAGCAAATGAAGCAACTACCGGTATTCAAAAAGCAAAACTGTATAAATCAGAGCCAGCTTTCATATGTTTAACACCACTGTGTTCTCTATTATTCATTAAAGAAACTATGGCAAGTGCACTACTGCTTACACAGCCATGTGCCAACTGATTTGGTTTTTGTCTTTTTTTCTGTGTTTGATTTAATAGCTTAAATGGCCGAGTGGTAATAGCGTCAACCTTGGGAGCTGTAGACTTGGGTTTGATTCCAAGTCAGGTCAAACCAATGACTTTAAAATTGGTATTCACAGCTTCCCTGCTTGACGCTCAGCATTAGAGACAGTGTGAAGAGCAAGCTGGCAAGTTTACTTGTGCTGTTGGGAAAGGCACATAGCGGGATCCCCAATCTTGGTGTGGTAAACAAAAGGCCTGCCACTCCTACTCGAGTCTGTATTGTGCATTAATTGCTTTCACGTGATAGGAAGATAAATAAGCAAAAAAAAAATTTCATGACAACTAATTGTTGAGAATTTAGGCTCACCCATGGCAAATCCCACAAACAGACAGTTAAATTCATAAAACCCAAGAGCATTTTGGATAGCCTATGTGTTGATCAAGTGAATAATTCCAGTTTAAATGGATATGGTAGTCTTAAAGACTTTTTATTACTGGTATATCATAATCCTTTTGGTATCGATATCAAACAAATTTTTTGAGCTTTGACTTTTTGCAATGTTTGGAGGAGTAACAGAATACCAGTTTCTCTAATTATGGAATAGTATGCCATACTCAGAGATGGGCATTTATCGAGATAATTTATTACTGATTATCGTTATTGCTCAAAATAGTTTTGGCTTATCAATTACCGACATCGCTTTCGTAGTATAAACATATTTTGTCATTGCCGATAAATTATCGCCATAAATGATTCTTTATGCATACAGTGTTCAAACTTCAGAGCTGGTAATTTGGCACTATGGAAAAATACACGGTGTCCAATAAGTCTTGTTACAATTAAAAAAAACTCTCTTTGTTCTGTTTAATGCCACGACAGAGTCTGTAAATTATTTTCTTTTCTTGAAAAATCTACAAAAACATTTTTGCAATTTGACTTACAAAAAAAAACTTTTGTCAAACACATTGAAAAAAATACATTTATCGGAAAAATTTATCCACGATAACTTGTCGATCACCAATATCGCTTTAAGAAACTAAGATTTATTGATTATCAGCATCGCCCAGGGCTCTTTTGAAGTTATCGATTATCGTTATAGTACAGAAAGGTTTATCGTGCCCATCACTAGCCGTACTATTCCATAAATAGAGAACACTTTAAATATGGAATACTATGGCATAGTATGGAATAGCATGGCATAGTATGGAATAGTAAGTAAGGCACTGTGGTATACTGGTAGTATGGCAGAACTGGGTGATAGGACGTTTGGGGCACTAGAGTAAAGGGGCCCATATAAAGAGTTAAATTTGGTTATTTGGGGTGAGTGGCCCTCTGAGTAAATGCGCCTCAGGCCTAATTTAAGGCAAAAGGACCACAGGACAGACGGTTGAAGCAATAAACAGGCCTTAGGAATAGGATGTTAATTTAGGGCACTGGGGTATATCGTATGCATAAATGGGTCTCTAGGACCAATGGGCCTCGGGGCATTTGCGGCAATAGGGGGTTTGGGACATACTATTTCATACCTATGCAATGCTATTCCATACTAAGCCATACCAGTACTATTCCATAAATAGAGACATCCACAGAATACGGTAGTTTTTTGGAGCAGAGGTTAGATTTCATTCCAGGGTAAGGTGAGAGGTTGCTAACTTGCTATCAGGCTATGCTGCAATGATGAGACCAAAATAGGCTGGAAAAAATGTCTATAAGCTGCAGCTTAAGGTTAGCCGGCTAGTGTCAGGCAGTTAATGACAAAATGAGTAAAATGAGTTGGATGGCAATGCTTTAGATTTTCTCTGACGGTAATACACTGTACCGGTGGTTCTGAGTTTGTGAAAGCTATTACTGGTAGTATCATATGTTCAAAAGTTTAGAACACCCATCTATGATCTTGAAAGGCTCTTGTTTACCAATAGACCTGTAGACTACTGCGCTTGGGATCTTCAACTTCAATACACAGTACAATACTGTGCCTAGGATCTTCAAATTCAACCATGGATGATCACAATCCTTCAACAATGAAATATTATCTTTGTAACTCACAATCTACTATCTAGTACCGGTATACGGTACTTCGTTGTGTGATTATACTGGTGTATATTTACTTTGTTGTACAGACAGTGCTTGTTCTTGTTTATATTTTGGAAGGGTCTATTTTACCCAAAATTACGGTTACTGAAGTTTGAAAATTGTAGTTGCTTAACCATTTTTTGGTTCTTGTAGCGCGATTCTTACAGTAGGAAAACTGTAGGGGAAGTTTCTGGTTCCTCAACCACGATTTTTGAACTTCAGTAACCAGGAATTTCTGGTGAAATAGAAGCTTCCTTATATTTTCCTGTATTATTTCATTTGATGTTGTTTTTATTATTTCTGTTATTTGCATTCAATTTTATGCTCCATAATTGAATTCTATCTATGTGTTTGCTATTGTTTATTCACTTTTGATAAAATGGTGTTGATTCATTTATTTATATTTTGTGGTCTATTACTTCAATACCCTCAAATCTACAAACAGCTTCAATATTGCATACTCTCAAAAATGTACAATGTTGCAAAACATCTGCTCCATTCACACCCGAAAATACACTATCTGTCAAAAACCAAAGAAATTATGGTAGGGAGCCCTTAGGATTTTCTGGATCTGGAACTCCCGTTTACCAGTTTGCAGGTTGAGAACGCTGGTAGTCCATTTGACGAAAAGCTGAATACTGGAACCAGAGTCTATACCGCATTTCATAGCCTAGTAGACAACATGATTACTAGACGATTGGTACTTATGCAAAATCTTGAATTTATCGTCAACAAGAAGGCTATATACACCGGTACCAGTACTGGGTAAAAAATGTTTTCAGTTATTAGACTATGGCTGCACAGTTGCATGTTTTTCACCAAAATTTCTTGGCCTCGCCCCGTGCGTAACGCGTTTTTCTTGCTCTAAGTCTACTCCAACAACTTTTTCTACCCAGATCCTTCAGCTGCCCCGGCGATCTTTCAAAGATAAGGGGTATAGAGTTAGACGACTTAGGGTACCTGTAGTCGTGTAACCTCTGACTCCGAGTTCCGTAACTTCTGTAATTGTGTAACAATTCAACCATGACATCAAAACACCACGCGCGAAAAACGTTATCGCCCACAAGCGTTCAATTTATTTAAGTTTTGGTGAGAGCTAAATGCCTTATCGGAATACTGCATTTGATTTTCAAACTGTTTCTGTAGTTGATTCTTTTTTTTTTGAATTTTTCAATTTGCAAATACGTGGTTCTTAGTAGCCTACCAAGTGAGGTAATTTTCAAAAGAAGTGGGTATCAGCGGTTGAGACGTATTTACTTTTTGTTTTCAAAATACAGTTATCTCTACAGCGAATTTCGTATGACTATGAGTTTCATGAATTTATCGTGATTTATCGCCGATTATGAATTTCATAGTCATCGTAGCAGTTTGAGTAGAAAAAACACAGCCAAAATATTTATCGTAGGTTGACATTTTGACTGATAGAATCAGCTGTCGTCATTAAGAGACCAAGGTTGGATTCACTCAATAGTTTTCAATTTTTTAAATTCAAATTCGTTGGTTTTGAAAAAACGAAATTCAAATTCATTGACTTTGAAAACACAAAATTCAAATTCATTTGAACTGAACTGATTTATTATTTGATGTCAAGTACAAAACAAGGACATAGAAATAACTAACAGTAAAATGATAACAGTCGTCATGGAGACTGTGAATGCAAAGGGATCGTTAGATCTTCTAGTCTGCAGCCACCTTTGCATAATTGGTCGTCGTAGAAAATAGTACAAATTTAGAGAAAACGAAAAGCAGACGAAAAAGCAAACCCCCCCAAAAAACAAGCAAGCAATAGAAGACGCTTTTAACGAATGTATGTGATGCTGGCTTTTATACTACTGAATTAGGTAAGACTGTAATTTCCTAGTAAAGTGCTTGTGAGGTTAGATTTAAACAATTTTATCGACTTGGAGTCTTTAATTTTTGAATCTAATGAATTCCAAATAAGAGGACCTTGATACCTGATAGAATTTTAAAGCTTCGATTTTTTCAAGAAAGACATAAAATAACCATTTTGCGAACTTGCCCGGGTAGACCTTTCATGTACTCTGCTGACTTCAGAAAACTATTTGTTAAACTGTGCAGGAACAGTTTTCATTTTCAATTTGAAAAGAAATTACGCTTTTTCGAATTTCACGAGATCAGCCAATTTCAAAGTGCCGCGCTTGGTGTAGAATGGTGATGCTCGGTCATAATAAACTTCCACCTCCAATTATTTTAACAGATTGTGTAAAATGGCCTACTTAATTTTTTTATAAAAGTTTTGTAAGTAGAACTCCAAGCAAGTTTAGCTTATTCCATATTTTAAGTGAGAGTGAAAAATGGCGTAATACAGCTGTAAGAAGGTTTTACTGTTTAAAAATGGTTTCACTTTTGCTAAAATCCCTACTGAGACAGTCAAAATCACGATTTTTGTCAAATGTTACACCCAGATATTTGACATCATCAACTACAGCGATACCAGAAGAAATATTGGCATTTTATATAAAGGGATACATTCCGATCTTTTTTGTCACAAGTAGAATTAATAGTAATGATGTTAGATTTTGATAAATTTAAAGTTAATTTGTAAGCAACTATTCATTTATTAATAGCATTTAAATCATCATTAATTTTAGTATTTAAAGCGGACAAGTGTTTGTCTTGTAAAATTAGGCAAGTGTCATCAGCGAAGAGTCTAGGGTTACAAGAAGTAGATTTACAGACATCGTTAATACAATCCGTGTTAATACAAAGCGTGAAAAGAAGTGGGCCAAGAACAGACCCTTGAGGCACTCCACAATTTATAGGTTTAGTCGTAAAGTTGACGTTATTTATCGATACATATTGATCACGTTTTATTAAACAAGAAGTAAAAAGAGTTTTGACTTCGAAAAAACGAGATTCAAATTCAAACTCATTGCTTTTGAAAAAACGAAATTCAAATTCACATTCATGAAGAATTCGCGAGCAGGTTCAAATTCATTGCGTTGCTGAAGCTGAATTTAACTTTAATTTCACTTATTTTGAAAGGACCAGTACAAAATTTAAGTTTATAGTGGCGAAGTTTACTACTTTTAAATTAGTGAAAGTTGATAATTTAGACTTGATTAGTCGAATTTTGTTATACCAGAATATCAAATAGGCTTAAAAACTACAGGTATTTTTAAGTACTTGCGAGTTGTTCAAAAATAGCTATATTCAGCCTATACTCAGGGAATTCGTAGATGTAATTTGAGTCGGATCGATTACAAAATAATTGTTATAGTGTATTTGAATGTAATTTATTTCACTTTTTTGTATAATTCATATTGTAATTGCAACTGAATTTTTCGGTGCAAAGTAATTGTAATAAAAATGTAATTATAAATACTGTTTTGGTGCAATTGTCATTTGCATTTGATTCAACTCTGAGTCGAATTAACTGCAGAAAAAAATTACCAGATAGAGTGGCGGCGCCAAGGGGAGGAATGAGGGAACTAGTCCCCCCATCACTTCTGCTCAGGGTAATGTTTGTAAATCGTGCAAATCCGCTAGTTTTTTTGGGGAGTAGGGTGGGAGCAGACGTGGACCCCTTCTGGCCTCTTTCTTTTCCTGTTTTTAAAACTCGACAAAAACCTTAAAAAGTTACTAGATGAAGTGTCCAGGGAACGCAGAAGCATACAATTTGACCACAAGATACTACTGTAACTTTTGACCGTTACGCTTCTCATATTCTGCCAGTGCCATTGTTTTTTAACATTTTCAAGATTTTTCAATTTTCGTTTTTATTCTTTACCGTGATATTGTAAAAATGGCCGAGTGGTAATAGCGTTCGTCTCTCGAGCTGTAGACTCGGGTTGGATTCCGAGTCGGGTTAAACCAGTGACATTAAAATTGGTATTCACAGCTTCCCTGTTTGACGCTCAGCATTAGCGCGACAATGTGGAGAACAAGCAGGGAAGTTTACTTGTTGTGCTGTTGGGAAAGGCACATAGTGGGATTCCCCAATCTTGGTGTGATAGACAGATGGATGGCAACTCCTAAGCGAGCTTGCATAGCGCTCTGATCGCTTTCTCGCGAGAGGAGGGTAAATATGCAACTAAATACAAAAACTAAATGCAAAAAATACAAATAATTCACCATTATGTTTGACTAATAGTCTAAACCGGCCGTTAGCTCAGTTACTAAGCGCACAGGCTATCGGCGCGGGAGGTCTGGGGTTGATTCCCAGGCCGGTCAAATCGGAATTTCATAGTCACTTTTGCTAAAATCCCTACTGTTCCCGGACCACTGTTCCCGGGCCGGTCAAATCGAAACTTTATAGTCACTTTTGCTAAAATCCCTACGGTTCCTGCCCCCGGACCACAGTGTCGCCACCGCTGCGACGTTTTTTGGGGGATGTGTAGTCAAGGCTCTGAGTCGCAAATGACCCTCGCTACTCGTAACACGTTTCGGCGTAACAACGCGAGTATCATGAAGATTTGATTTTGATTTAAATTTGGTCAATTTGCAGGTTTTTTTTTTAATAGCCTACTTTGAAGTAGTACGCTGTACTACAGAACCGGGCTCCTAGGCACGATAACCGAAGGCAAAGGCAATGTCAATTTCTGAACAATTATGCTTACTAGTATCCTATTTTTACTTCATAATTAAGTGCCCATTTCGGCGAAAAATCCTCCTGGCTGTACGCGAGAATGCACTAATTAATTCTAAAATTTCGAAACTTTCTGGGAGAGGCTCTCCAGACCTTCTTGAAAGAGTCTGATTTTTTACAAGTTTTCGTCGCTTGGTTTGTCCCCCCCACTTATTTTGGGCTGGCACCATAGGTGGCGGAGACCGGGAGGCACTTTATTTTCAGGGGGGAATTCTGGGGGGGGGGGGCCTAATTTACGCGTTTATTTCTACAATATTGAATCTGCATGAAACTTAATGGGTCTACCATCGAAATTAAAACCCATGAAAGAGTTTCAATCCAGAGATGTCTTCTTTAAAGTTTTGTTTGTGGGGTGGGGGAACAGAAACTAGAAGCAAGAACCGTGGGTCTGAAGCCCACATAAATTGGACATGTCACAGGCTAAATATGGATCGCAGGCATAGGGCAGGATTTACGTATAGGCTAAGTAGAATAAAACCTAGGGTCTCGCAGAAAATGGGGAGACTCATCACAAACATTGAAGATTTTTTTCTCTCACTGATACTTCTAATGGAAAAAAGAGCCTCAGGGGACTTGTATACCTGTTTTTGCTCTTCACTATACCGATATTTTCAGTGAAAGTAGGACATCTGAGGACGTGAAGACCTTTGTTTGCTCTTCCAATTAGTGTGATCAAATAGCCTAAGGCCTCTTATTGTCTAAATCCGGCCCTCAGGAGCGTATTTAGAGGCATTGTGCCATGCCTCCTCCCCTTTTGACTCTGCCTTTTAGTAGAAAGAACAATACTAATCGTGCCAAGTGACTGAAATATGCCAGGTTCTTTTGATGGTTTCTGTTGCTTATGGCCAAGGGCGAATCCAGAGGGGCAGGATGAGGGATATGCATCCTCCCACCAGCCATTTTCAAAAATGATTTTGATGTATAAAATTTTTCTATAATTTCGGACCTCTTCGATAGCTTTAAGCACGCATAATTAAAAATGTGCGAACAAAATGAGTCATATTTGGCGAAGCACTCAGAATTAAGGTCAAAGAATTTAAACACAATTTGCCTGAAAATTATTTAAAAGGTAGGCCTACTAAAATAGCCGTTACAGCATGTAAATTTTGAAAAATTTTCCTGGGAAACCTGCCCCCGGACCCCCCTAGAGCTTTTCTTGTTTCTTAATCAGCTTCAAATTAGTTCTGCCGAAAAAATGCGCTTGACAAAAAATGTGGAAATTATTCCCCCTTTCCCCTTTTAAAATTTCTCGCTACGCCACTGCCTCCCTTGGTTGTAGGCAGTTCTTGAGTTGTAAAAACACTTATCGGGGAATGGTAAAACTTTTCACGCAGACGTAAGAAAGGGATGGTCATTACACTTGTAAGGGAATGGTTTGCGCTAAAATATTTTATGGGGGGATGGCATCCCCCTTCAACTCGAGTGCTGGTTGTAGATGAAAAAATCTGGTCATTGGTTTTGAGCCCCCCACTTTAGAAATGCTTCCGCCATCGCTGGTTGGCGCCGCCCCAGACTAGATACAAAAACATCATAGTTTTTATCAGAAAACAGTTGGCTTCCTTTCCATTAGTGTTCTTTTATCTTTTGCCTGATAGTAAAATAAATAAATTTTAATTAACTTATTTTGAAAATTGCTGATGTAGAATACAAATTACACCGCGTAACAAAAATTTTTTTTGCTTTGTTTCTTGAAAATAACTTCTAGATCTAATTTGCTTGCCTTCTAAGGCCACCGAAATAACATACATTGCTTTGAAACTTTGGTTTTGCATTATAAACCAAATTTTAGGTTTTACTGTATATTCAATATTTGCACTATTTTTGTAACCTACTTTGATGATTCTATTGCTACTAACTGTTAATTTTCAAAGTTTAAATTAAGTTTCAATGGTGTTAGATAATATTGATTTAGTTTGCTATGAGTTCCCGTAGATGCAGATATTCAGTCGATTCATTTTGCTACGTGTGTGGTGAATTTTTTGCAAAAAAAGCCAAAAAGCACTGTTTGAGCAAGTGCATTCGTGCAACTGAAGCTTACCGTGCATATTTTGGCATGCCCGTCGGCGACCAGGATAAACGCTGGGCACCCCACGTCATATGTGAGTACTGCCGCCGTACTCTAGAAGGTTGGTTAAGAGGGGAAAAAAAGCCACGCGTTTTGCTATCCCTCGTATCTGGCGTGAACCTTCCAATCTCAACTCGGACTGCTATTTCTGCATAGTGGACCCATCAAAACGGAGAAAAGGGAAAAACGCCCCTCCTATTGAATACCCTAACATCCCGTCCTTCGTTGCACCGGTGCTGCATAACACCAGCGACCTACCTGTGCCAAATCCACCTGCAAAAGCTCAGCAAATGGTAGCAGTGGAAAGTTCTGAAGATTCTAAAATGGAAGAAGGCGAACCATCCCCATCATTTGGTGTGCGCTGTCGTCAGCGGTCACAAGATGAACGATACCCCTATCATCCCAACCGAGAGGACATCAACGATTTCATTCAAAAGATGGCTCTGACAAAACCGAGAGATCTCTGAGCTGTTGGTGTCCCGGCTGAAGCAATGAGACTTGCTTGATAATGGGATGCGGATTACTTCCCAGAGGAAGAGGCATTGCGATTTTTCCAGATTTTTCTCTTTACAGAATGAGTTGTGCTATTGTCATGACGTAAGAGGGCTTTTCCAAGCTATTGGAATTCCTTGCAACACCAATGATTGGCGTCTCTTTATTGACAGCTCGTCAAGGAACCTCAAAGCTGTCTTGCTGCACCACACCAACCAGTGTCCTTCCATTCCTTTGGCTCATTTCGTAGTTATGAAAAAGAACTATCAGAATGTAAAAGCTCTGCTAGATGCATTGAATTACGCTCAATACGAGTGGGATGTCATTGGTGATTTCAAGATGGTGGCGTTTCTGATGGGCCTTCAAAGAGGCTTTACCAAGTTTCCTTGTTTTCTCTGTCTCTGGGACAGTCAAAATACATCCCTCCACTAACTTATAAAGTAAAGAACTGGCCTCAAGATCAAGCTACGAAGTTGGCATTCACAACTTGAAGCTAGCACCATTGGTGGATGCAAAAAAATTGCTGTTTTCGCCTCTTCACATTAAGCTTGGCCTCATAAAGCAGTTTCTATAGAAGATGAAGCCAGATGGCGAAACGTTCAAGCACATTCAAGAATTGTTTCCCAAGCTGTCGAAAGCAAAAGTTAAAGGTGGAATTTTTGTGGGTCCTCAAGTGAAGCGACTGATGCAGTCTGATAGCTTTCCTGAAAAGTTATCTGTTGTAGGAAGAAGAGCTTGGGAAAGATTTGTTTTTGTGGTAAAAGGTTTCCTTGAAAATCACAAGGTATGTAACTTCAAAGATATCGTGGAGGAACTTGCGAATGCATGTGAGAAGATGGGCTGCAGGATGTCGCTAAAGCTTCACGTTCTTCACTCGTACGTTGATGAGTTCAAGGATAACTTGGGAGATTACTCAGAGGAGCAAGGTGAAAGGTTTCACCAAGATGTGAAATCCTTTGAAGAACGTTGCAAAGGCCAACATAATGAAAACATGATGGGCGACTACATTTAATTGGAACCTTCTGCGTGAAAGCAATTTCACGTACAACCGGCAATCTCGCAAGAAAATTTCTTTTTAAGTTGTTTTTACTTCCTAAGCTTTTTTGTATGGCCTTAAGATTTTCGAAGCAAGCTGCCATCTTCCACCACATGTACGTAAGAGAGTCCCATTAAGTGCCTTTTCGAAGGGCACAAGTAAACATGCAGGCTTGTTCTTTACAATAGTTCGTGTGTCAAGCGGGAAAGCTGCTGCAAGCCTTTGGTTTGACTCGACTCACAACGGAGTCCGAGTCTACAGCTTGAAATGCTCTATCCACTTCTAGGCCATCTGAGCTATTTATTAGTTTCCTTAATTTTGATTTACGGTTGTAGCAGTTTATATCACGACTTTGACAGTGCTTTCTCTAGCTTATTACCGAGTTTGACACCTTCTCTCTGCAATGCTTTAGCTTGGTCGCTGAGTCGCCGGTCCCTGAATTACCACTATGTGTTTTATTTTGCCAATATGTGAGCAATTTCCAGTTTAACCTTTCCTTTTTGCTAAAGAAAATTGTGAAAAATACGGCTTAGCGTTTCGTTGCCGCAGCGATGTAAAAGCTGAAAATATGATGTATGCATGATGTATGCCTAATAATTCCAGTTTTTTCACCGAAATCTGTTTTATATTTATGCATAAAAGCGAAGTCTCTTTCGAAATCTAAAAAAACAACATTGTTTATGCTTTCATAATATTGCATGCATATAGTGCAATTGCTTGAAAACTAGCGAAAACAAAAAATTGATCTCCTGAACGCAAAACCGAAGTTTGAACTCCTAGAATGCTTATTTGTACTTCCTTAAATCACAATAAATCAGAAAATGTTAGTTTTAACCCAAGGACAAACTTTGTGTTACGCGGTGTTATTCTACTTTTTCTTCTTTTGCAATTTTATTGTCTGCCCTAAAAACAATTTCAAAGAAATGGGGTCCCGTCAACCGGGTGTAAAGTGCATTCTTTCACAGGTTCACCAGGAAGTTTTCTGTTGTAAAAATAACTTTAAACCACCTTGCAGCGAGACATCACAAACTTTCGGTTTGCTACATAAATTTTATGGAAAGTTTGCAATATCTGCTGATATAAACTACTTACAAATCGCTTCCTCTGCTTGGTAAGTTCCAAGCCGAAAAAATCCAAATTCGTCGAATGTACAATCAAGATATTCAAATTCATTAACTCTGAAAAAACGAAATTCAAGTTCAAATTTATTGATTAAACAAAAACAAATTCACACTACAAAAAAAAATTCAAAAACAAAAATTAACTTAGAAAAAACGAAATTCAAATTCACGAAAAATTCGTGAGCGGATTCAAATTCAATCCAACCCGAGCAGAGACTGACCGAGCATGCATTGCTGCTGATGGCATGTTGTCGCAGTATTTAGCCTGGATGGGAGATTATTTTGGCTTCAATGTCTGAAGTCTCTACCGCATCATTTATTTTTTCTTGTCCGCTAAGCCTTGATGGGTTGAGATTTACGAGGGCTAGCTCAAGTAGTACCCCACTTTTTCAGCATCTCGATCTTCTGCATAAAAAATAAATGCTGACAAACTGTTGCGAAGTTTTCAAGCGAAACCTCCAAGGCTAGGCTTCAACCTAACATAATCTCGCCGACGGGTTTTTGCTTTTGCTCGACACTTGCTACTTGCGAATATTTGATGAGGTGCTCCAAGTTCCAGAAACGAATTAGATTTTTTGAAACTAGCGGTACCCTAATGGGCCCTCAATGCATGCAAGCAGCCTTTTGCATTAATCAGATCTTTTGTTTTTGGATATCACTATGTTTTGAAATGAGGTTACTTTACTACAATTGTAATTTGCCATTATATTAACCTACACGTTTCAAGAGTAATTGCAATTATGATTGTACGCAACACACGCAAATTTCTACTCCTAATTGTGTTTTATTTAGTGTTTCCTCCCGGTAAATCGAAACGGGAAATTTCCCGGAAAATTTGTTTTTTTTTCAATTTTCCGTTTCCCGGAAAATTTATGTCGGGATCCCAAGAAATGTTTTTACTTTAACAAGGATTTCAGTCGTGCTGTTATCTATCATTCCGACATAAAAAAGCGTTACTGCAAATTAAAAATTTTTTTTTGCTTACTAAAAATTATTTTTCAAAATTCGTAAATTTTTTTATGACAAAATGCTTGTTAGATCGAAATTTTTTCTTCAATTTGACGAAAAGTTTGAAAAATTCAAACTAAGTTAGTCAAAACGACATAACAAAATGCTAAAAGTAAGATTTGAAATACTGAAACCAGAAAAAAAGCAAAACAATCAAGCTCGGGAAAATTTCCCGGAAATTTTCCGAATCCTGGGAATCCCGAAGATTTTTGGAATCTTGCGGGAAATTTTTGAAAATTTCCCCTTTCCCGGGAAGTTGAAAATTGGGGAAAAAGGAAAACCCTAGTTTAATTGATCTATTTTGCTGCAATTTATTCCACTCTGTAATCCTTTCACAAGGAAAGCAGAAACCACACAAATCAATCTCAAGTCAATCAGTATTTACGTATATCAGTATGTTTTGCGTTCCAGCTAATTTCTATTAGTTGTAGAGCGTCCAAAAACCTATTATTCTTACAAGTTAGCTCAATCAGGACTAAGGAACGCCGTAAAGCCATAATACTTATTTACCGCAGCATGGTCACACTCTGCTCTACATCTTTGCTTTAATTGCGTGACTGTTTACAAATCTGCACACACGGCCGACCGACGTTCTAATTGGTTTATACAAAGGCCGTTCCAACTGTGCATTCGAAAGGTAACTACAGGACACAAAGAAATCAGGCGATCAGCATTTCTTCTTCCAAAGTGGACCTCGTGACTCATTTTAGGACTTATAACATTCAGCTTGTTGTTTGTTGCAACGTCGTATACATAAGAAAGTCAGTTTGTGAAAGTTACACCAAACATACTGAGCAGAGATAAAGTTCGCGTTTTTTCAAAATTTGGTTGAGGTATGTAGCAGCCGTTGATTGCCCTGTAGATTAAGGAAAACCGCGACCGCATCAAGTTTATTTGCGAGTTTGCTGGGAATGAAAATTTCAGGTCTGGATTGTTCGTCGATCGTGCATGCTCGACTACGTGGGCCAGCCAGCAACAGCAGAAATAACGTCAAGTGAATTGCGAAAAAGATTCGAATTGAGTTGTTGCGAAGATGAACTGCAGCGTAGACTTTCTATTGCAACATTTACTCGATGCTATTCGAACCATTTTATATGCTTTGCTGGACCGTCAGAAACAAAGCAAGTTGTGACGACTTAGGTGAAAGAAGTAGGCCGGAAAACTAAATTTGTAAAACAAGGGGGTATTTTCGATTTGTATCTCTACCCCTTAAAAAACAAATCTAGACTCGCCGCTGATTACACGTTTTTCATAACTCCCATAAGCCAGCCATTTCATATGCATGAAAGCGCAAAAATAAATCATTCTGCTTTACAATTGTAGTCCTGTAATAAAGGCAACACATTTTTTTGGGTGGGAGAATTTGCACAAATAACGTAACTAATTTCGTTAAATTTTGCAGATTGGCCAGGTTATTGCAGCTTAGCGTCCAAACACCGATAACATCTTGTAATGTCAGTTTCAATCATAATCAAGACTTCACTACTGCTATGCATGTCGTCACTGATGGTTTTTGATATGTCATGCGCCAAGTCAGTAGTAACTGCTGATGATTATTCTTTATTTGATGAAGATACCAAAGTGGATTTGCACAAGAAACCAATCGTTATCATACCTGGTGTACTAGGATCACAATTGGATGGACGTTTGAATAGAACGCAAGCTGTAAACAACTGTGCTAAAGTATCGGACTGGTATACGATTTGGCTAGACCCTAAGCAGCTTATGCCTGGTTATATTGATTGCTGGGTTGACGATTTAAAGTTAGTGTATGACAACCTCACAAACAGAGCTGAGAACACACCAGGAGTTCAGATTCGGGTCTCTCATTTTGGCTCGACCATTCCTTTTGAATATTTAGACAATAGTAGGTACAATCTTGGCAAATATTTTGCACCCTTGGTTGAATTTTTAACCAAAAATCTTGGATATAAGCGGGAAATAGATTTGTTTGGAGCAGCTTATGATTGGCGCTTAAGTCCTCATCAGCATGAAAAATTTTTTTACAATCTTGAATTGCTGATTGAAAAAGCCTATGAAGTGAACAAGAAGAAAGTTGTTGTTCTATCACATAGCATGGGAAGTGCTTTCACAAATTATTTCCTAAATAAACGGAGTCAAAAATGGAAAAACGCTTACGTTGATTCTTTCGTTTCAATAAGTGGATCATTTTTCGGTTCTTTAAAAAGCTTGAAAGCAGTAGTGTCCGGAGATTCTGAAGGATATGAATGGATTGTTAGTGAACTGAAAATGCAAAAATTAGCTAGGACATTTCCATCCTTTATGTACATGTTACCAAGACCAAACTTTTGGCCAAACAATGAAACCACGTTGATTGTTACGCCTAATAAAAATTACACAGTTCATGATTATGAAACTTTGTTTAAAGACATTGGATGTAGTTGGTGTTGGAGAATTTGGTCTGACTCTGTTCTTAAGTTGAATGATTTTGCTTCTCCAAATGTGCCAGTGCATTGTATATACTCGTCTGGACTTCCCACATATAAAGCACTGGATTACTCAACAGGATTTCCAAACTTGTCTCCAAAGTTTATTTACGGAGATGGGGATGGAACTATAAACTCTTGGAGTTCTTCGGCCTGCGAATTATGGAGAAAAAAGCAAAAACAACCGGTCTATGGTCTAAATTTGCCGTTGAACACTCATGTCAGAATTCTATGGGATTTAAAGCTGCACAAATATTTAACTAGAATACTGGTTGTTTAAATTTAATTCATGGCATTGTGACGGATTTTTATCATTTCAGAACAATGTTTGTTAGCTTAGCCATGAAAACTGGCATGATCCGGAAAATTAGCCAGATTACTTCAATTTTGAAAGCAATGTTTTGCGATTTTAATAACTATAAACTGAGCTCAAAGAGTAAGGTGAGCTCGAACAGTCTGCTATTAATTTCACGCTATTGCATTTTTTGCAATTTCTTGTGTTTTAGATTGAAATCGAGGGTGAGGTCTGATATACAAGAATCTGTACTGAGACATTACGCTCGAAACAGATCAAAGTGAATAGTTACAAAGAGCGGATTTCACTTGGCGTATTGTACATTTTGTTGTAAGTTGATTTATTTTCCCCTAGAAAACTGCTTTTGGTGCAGAGATTTTCTTTTTATCATAAATATTTTTTTCGTCTATCACAACATCATTTTGGACAAAATGGACCATCTTTGTGACAGCTTTTAATAGGACCAAAATCAACTTGCATGATTCCTAAAGCTTGTTATACAAATTGAAGTTAGCGTGCATTATTTGAAAAGTATTCTCAACACGTTTTTTACCATTGCTGAACGTAGCTGCGATAGTTATTTTACTGCTACTCTGACAAAAAAGCTGAGCAAGGCATCAACAGTTTGTTAGTTATTGATATAATATTGTTTATGCCGTACTTGATGATTTTGTTTTAATTTTGCGGATTTAAATTCCTTGCTGACTAAAGGTTAGACAGGTTTAAGTAGCGAAAGGGCTGCTGGTTAAGCAAGACTAGTTGTTTTTAGTCACTGTTTGGAACGATAAATTACAGCTGTAATGCCATAAAACGTTTCACTCTGCGAATCATTTGATGCTACTCAACGCTACGTTTTGAAAGCGCCATACATTTTTGATTAAAGTGAACTTAAAAAGTGAGTTATGGACCAGGAAAAGCCAGGAAAGATTAGTTTTCACTTTCCCTGTCCACAAGCCCAGTTAAAGTAGTTTCAAGAACCCACTTGCTTTCTTGCTCTAAACTCAACTTTTTATGTCATAATCGGTGTTTTCTTCAAGCCGTTTTGAGGACCCGAAATGGTCTCTCAAAATTGCCCAGCGGTCTCTCAAAATCTGATTTTATACAATGGTGTAGAAAGCTGTGTTTTACGTTATTAGAAACTGGCGGTTTTTCAAAACTGCTTGACGGTTCCTCAAGCTAAACCTTAAAAAAAAACAGCGGTCATGATTCAACAAAGTGATTATGGCATCAAAAATATACAAAAATAGAACAGCGTTGATTTTAATATTTTTTAATTTGTTAATTTTTCTTGAGCCACTGATTTTTCGAGATGCGGTTAAATGAGTGAATAGTCTTGTATCGGTATCTCCAATTTCGAAAGAGCCAATCCCGGCATGGCTTGATCATAGCAAGTAACGGCATATTGGTTTTGCTGTCTGTGAATTTGAACAGCCGCAAGGTGGTGACAAAGGTTAGCGAAATAATTGTTTTGCAATCGCATATTCGCTCTATAAGCTATAACCTATTGCTGCTGGCAAGTCAGCTTTTTAACTATTGCTGAACGTAGCATTACGCAGTTAAACCAGCTTTATAATTAAACATTAATCGTGCATCTTGGTCTGGCAGCACTGTGCTTGCATTTCTATTCTTATTCTGTCTGCCCCACACCGCTTTCTTGTGACCGAAAGATAAAATATGTAATTGAATAACTCAGATGGGAAATCTCGTTAAGTATGTTTTCTGCAAATCAACAAGCAAACTTACCGGTTTGTTTTCACACAGTCCCATTAATGCTGAGCACCAAGCCGGGAAGTTGCAAATACGAATTTTTTGGTTATTCGTTTGATCTATTATATTGCAAATCGCACCCGAGGCATGCTGCTATCGGATCGATGATTTCAAATGCAGGAACGAGTAAAATTAAACTGTTTTCTGATGTCCCTCCTAAAATTTTTTTTCTGCCGATCGGGGCCCTTTACCAAATTGGAAATCTTGCTCTGTTTCTTCACTTTGATGTAGGCTATATTATTCTCAACCATTTCAAACGTTTACCTCAGATAAAATACTGTTTCCTGATAGTAATCGTGAAATTCTCCGTTAGATGTAAAAAGATAGCAATTTGGTTATTAGGATTATCATAGAGGTAGATTATTTTGTGAATAGAGCAAGCTCTCACGTTTGTAATGCTGTAAAAGTCCATAAAAACTTGGTGGTTAGCCTTTAACGCACTGATTACATTGAAAAATTCTGTACGTGACCGAATCCATGTCGTGTCTGCGTTTTAACTTTGGTTTAGTGGTCAAGGTATTCGGAAGTTTGTGATTTAAAATTCAGAGTACAAAAAACGGAAACGAAACCCGACATAATGTAAGCGAAAATGCCAGACATCATTCAATTCCAAAAATGTTTGCACGTGCTAAGTTGGCAATGGAACATCTTGTTTGATCCCATGCACTACTAACACAAGGTTTCGCCATTTCCAGTAGTGCAATTGTTGTTAAACTAGTAAATGATATGATGATCTCGTGTATATCAACTTTATGGCAATCTAGCTTGCTATTATTAGTGGTACAGCAAGAATACCAGGAAGGGGGACCATAAATTGCAAAAGCCATCAAAGAGTCTGGCATATTTCAGTCACTTAGCAACGTTGAAAGGCAAAGTCAAAACAAGTAGGGGGCGTGGCACAATGTTCCCTATAAATACACTGCGAAAGCGAGTATCTGGAAGACCTTTCGTTACTGGTTCAATTTACGGTGGAACCCTGTTTGGAGTTGGTTGGTTGTCTAGACATTGTAAGCTTGCTATTTAAAGATGCCAACCACATTTGAAGTCCATTTAGAACCGTTTTGACTCGAAAATGCCACTATATCTTACGTATGGTAACAATGTTTTGGTTTGTCGCTTTTAATGATAGTTTTGGGTGGCATAATTAGGAAACCCCATAGTTATTTCCGGACCTGCCAGTTCTTATTGTGAAAAAAATATGTTTCTCACTAGTTTAACTTTCTATTTAAGAATCAAATCATAACTGCGGAGTGAATATAAGGATCAAATCAAAATACTATATTAGAATATAGTGCTTGGTGTGCGTGTGGTGAGAAATCTTAAATTTGAAGCGTACTTCTCAAAACATCAAAGGGGTATAAATATAACTGTATTTGAGTTTTAATGTAGGCTACTTACCGCAAGAGAGCGCAAAACGTCTTGTGTCGCACTTCCACACAGTGGCAGCAACCATACATACTTATACTTTTCTAGACCCGCTTATCCTTTGGGGGTCACGGAAGCAGCTGCTCGAGTTGAAGCTTCCAAGCATCTCCATCCTCTGCCACAAAGGATAGGTGTTTTGATGGGATGCCAAGGCTAGACCAGCTAAGATCTTCAACATAATCTCACCATCGAGCTCTGGGACGGCCTCTAGGCCTTCGACCAATCGGTGTTGAACAGAGCAGTTTTTTGGCTGTTCTCTCCTGGGACATTCATGCCAATAATATATTTAAACTTTAAAAATTTCGCACCAAATTACTTATTAGTTTTTGCATCTTGCAGTTAATTTATGAGTATATTCGTTATAGTGACACCTGAAGGGACGTTTGAAAAATTGTCACTATAAGCGAAATGTCACTATACCCGAAGTCACTATACGTAAATTCTACTGTAGCTACTGTATGAAAAGAGAATACCGGTCAATCACAATCATACATGCAGTTAGTGAAACGAAAAGTACACCATAGGTTGAGGCCTAACCCATACAAATTGTATATCAACATTTGACAAGTGCCAACCCATAGCTCTTTAATTTTTAGATAATATTGACCGACATAGCTGCTGAAATTTTTACTATGATGACGACATAACTTGTGATTACGTATAAATTACGTCATCACAATCAGGAGAAACTTTCTCCCAGCGCAAATTCAGATTGAACCATCTCTCCAAATACCTGACTAAATTAACAAAGTGAGAAAACCATTTGGTGTATCGTATAGCTACAAGAGTGTGCTTTGCGATTGAGTAATCGCTGGTTTTAAAGTCCTGCATTTTTCTCGCAACCATTCTAGTCCAGTGGTTTTCAACTTTTCTGGTGGAGCGGAATCCCAATCAAATATTCCAGAGATTCGAGGAACCCTGTGCATTAATTTAACTTACTAATTTACTTGAACTCAGCTCTAAATTGTAAAATTGCGGAACACCTGGACTGTGCTGGCGGAACCCTGTTTGAAAACCACTGGTCTAGCCATTGTCATTCGTGTGTAATTTTTTTTGAAACAACTTGTGGATTAGTTCTTTGGCAATCTGCCCCAATGCCTGACATGATGTGGTTGTAAAGAGGATCTCTGGTACTGTTGGTAAACTCAACTGGTCAACACTCATTATTATCAAAATTGCCAGGATTGCGCTTATCGTTAGGCTATTTAAGAAATATGTTTTGTCCTAAGGGGACATCATCAGTCTCATTCAAATAGAATGAAATGTATTTCTTAATAAACTGAATAATGATAAGAGCAATCCTGGAAATTTTGATAATAATAAGTGTTTTTGATTATTATCATGAATGATTTATTTTAATCAATTGTTTGCATGTTCTTTCATTTTTGAAACAATATCATACGTGATTCTGCCCACGTGCTTAGCTACTACATTCAACAATATTGCAGGTTGGGATTACATTTTATGAATTCTGGAGACAAAATAATGAACCATGAGCTACTTAGTTTACACTAGCAAAAAATTCCATTGATCAAAACGTAAATACTAACCTATGCCCAAAAATTTTTTTCAAATTAATGTAAACACTGCTCCAAAAAAAGTCTATAATCTTATCATCTGTTTATTTCAAATCCCCGAGGCGAAGAAAAACGTTTCAGAGGAATTGCGAAACAAGAATGTTTATATGAAATTCAATTCTTTGGTCTTGCAATGTAAACAAAGGGGTTTTGCAAAAATAGATTTTTGAATTGCAAAGTCATGAAAGTCAAGATACGGTTTCAATGCTGATTCACACTTGAAAACTTGTGACTCCGTCTTGGTATTTTTCGAAGATTCATCCGGAGAAAAGACCACAATCTCTAAACAAAGAGTAAAAAAGATTTATCTTTTTGAATCTTTTACAAGATGGATTGCCGCAAATAAACCTTTTCCCACGTCAGCGACATAGCGTAACGGTACCGCGCGCAAGTGACAGAATGATCTTACGTGACGGGTTCGATACACGGCTGGAACCGACCGTATTTGATATATATACACCGGGTGGCTGTTGATTCGAAAAGCGCAAGCTCACTTTGCACTCTCCCTCAATTACTGTTGCATTTTCAGTTAAAAATAACCTTTGTTTTTTATTCATTTTTTGAATCTTTTTTTAGTGTGTTAAAAATTGGTGAACTTTCATCGATTCTTTTTTCAGTCTTTCCGCAATTTTGCCAATCTTTGAAAAGGTTTAGTCTTAAGAAGTTTGAACAGATGTATGCGCACTAGGATGATGACTGCGAAAAAAAATTTAGCCTAATGTGGGATGGGATGAACTTTTTTATATATAAAACGAAAATGGGATTGACTTTTAATTTTGTTGAAAAAAGATCCTCCACCAAATGGCTTTTTTGCACCACATATTTCATTTTTTGGCCATCTTCTGCCAACTGTAAGTTATTGCAGCAAATTATGTACTGATAAGTGTATGGGGACGATGCTCCTTGTGATTTAACAGCTTTTAAAATAAAATTTGTTCAAAACGGACAATCAGGGCCGGAGATATAAGCAATTTGATGTTCAAATATCAAATATCGCCCTCTAGTGGAGGAATTCAATATTAACTGTTTCAGAGAGTACTGGCACGATTTAGATAATTTTTAATGGTGGTTACCCATTTTTAGCGATGAGGAGTTCGTTTATGCACTCAGGTAAGAGATGATATCTGCCACTAGATGGCAGCAGCATCGTTTCTTTTCTTTTGCGGTATATTGGTAAACTAATCTAATAACACTGGAGGGGACAGCAAATCAAAAAAGCGCTCAATAACAAAGTTAGAACGTATTATATTCACCTGAGCATATCAGTTAAAAATGAAAAACCCGACAGCCTGTTTCACCCAGTAGGTTCGTCAGAGGTATCGTATTTGAATGGAAACTAATCTGAAAATACCCAATTTTTTGGGGCTTATATATTTGTTTAAATCGCTACGGTCTTTTGTGATTAAAGATGTCTTTTCATAAATTTGAAACATCTGCCGAGAGATCCAAAAGTTTGCCGAAATCTAGGTTCAACAAATGCCATCCACTGCTTGCAATAAGAGTTTTATGCAAATGTGTTCGGCTACTATAAAAATCAAATTTTAAGTCGATAGCGAGTGTTGTTGGATGATAAAAAGTAAAAGCTAAAAAAGTCTCGTCAGCCTTACTTTGCACAGCCAATCCAGACTAGAGTTATTCCAGACTGCAAAAACTCTTTGTTGCATTGCCAACCTAAACTTTTCAACTTCATTTCTTTTCTAGGGGGTTCCCTCCTATTAGTAGGCGACCAGCCAGAAACAAAGTGAAAAAGCTTGTAAGTTCTAACACACAACTAAGTTACCGGTAGCCTCACTATTCAGTACAGGCCCATAGGGTAACCGAATCATTTGCTGCTGCATATGCGCTTCGACCCAGCTATTATCTTATCAGTGCAGCATAGCAACCGCCTATCCTCTTAAAAAAATTCCTCACTTTTAAAAGAATTACAAACCCTAATTCTAGCCTCTCCTGATTCTTCTCAAGGTAGAACATTTAAAATGAAAAAATCAAGGGAATAATACAGGTAGCCTATGAACTAAGATGTCACAAAAGTCCCTCAAAAAATCGAAAAAGCTAGAAATGCTCGCTTGGTCCCAACATTATTCTGCTGGTAAGTTGAAAAAAGGGAAAAAATGCCAAAATTTCATCAAAATTTCTGTTTACAGGATCCAGCTAGAGAACACAATCTTCAGAACTTGCAAAACAAAACTCTAGTGTCATTATGATGAAGGTGTGGTTCAATGGAAATTTTTGTATCCCGCACGTCTTTGATTTGCATTTGCAGAGCCAGCCAACAACAAAGCCCATCACCGTGTTAGGGTTAAAATAGGTACAGCAATAAACTGGTTCATAATAAAGAAGAACCAACTTCCGTTTTCTCACGATCACTTGCTAAGACAGCCATCGTTTAGAAACCCTAATGGCAGGAAGGATCTTCTGCTATGAATTCATTCTTTAATGTAATATTGGAGTACTGTCTTTTAATGGTATGAAAGATAGTACTCCCCCACATAGGTGAAAACTAAGAATCGAGCCATCCAATTTGTGATATCTATGGTAAGTTTGATGAAGAAATTGGATTGCTGAAAGAGCAATGAAATTAATGAAAGAGCTGCATAAAAAGTGTACTAAAAAAAATACCTTACACTTAAACTTCTATCATGCAGCAAGCTATCTTAATAGCAACATTTTAGTGTTTTGAAAGTGAAGTGTGATAGTTTTTAGTTTCTGTATTGGGCAAGTTTTTGTACCGGTATCTGAAATTTTGAATGCACAAGTTGTCTGTTTTCTTTCAATAGATTTGGTAGTCGCTATCGTGACGAGTGTTTCTATTGATGCGGGCGAAATGAAAAAAAAAAAACATTTGAAAAGTCATGCATGTGCAGTAAAAAGCATATTCATTCAAAACTAAAAAATGCTGCTGCTGCCATCTAGTGGCAGATATCACCTCTTATCTGAGTGCATAAACGAACTCCTCATCGCTAAAAATGGGTAACCACCATTAAAAATTATCTAAATCGTGCCAGTACTCTCTGAAACAGTTAATATTGAATTCCTCCACTAGAGGGCGATATTTGATATTTGAACATCAAATTGCTTATATCTCCGGCCCTGATTGTCCGTTTTGAACAAATTTTATTTTAAAAGCTGTTAAATCACAAGGAGCATCGTCCCCATACACTTATCAGTACATAATTTGCTGCAATAACTTACAGTTGACAAAAGATGGCCAAAAAATGAAACATGTGGTGCAAAAAAGCCATTTGGTGGAGGATCTTTTTTTAACAAAATTAAGTCAATCCCATTTTCGTTTTATATATAAAAAAGTTCATCCCATCCCACATCAGGAGTTTTGAAAGTTTCAAAAAACTTTTTTAGTCATCACTCTAATGCGCACTGAATATGATCTGTTAAAATTTTCGTTTGAAATGAGAAAACCCATGGTAATATTCTGAGAGTGATCGAGCCAATGTATTTTTCTAACTGCAAAATCTTATCTTTTTACTTTTGTCTAAGGGATTGAGCTCTCCTTTCATAAATAATTTTTATTACGTAGCCCAGGGATGTCCAACTCAAACTCGCTAACGTGCCAATTTTTGTTTTATTATTTCCTCGTGTGCTCATGCTTGGTGACCTATTATTAATTTTTTTTTCCATTTTTTAAAACCATGCTGCTATCAAAGAACTAAACACTCCAAAAATAAGAAAAAATACAGTTATTTTGTTATTTTAGCATTTTATCAGTAACACACTATTCACCAAAGCTACATTTCTGCAAGCGTTTGTTTGAGCCAAACTAGTGCAATATTGGGCTTCAACAGCCTAATAACAATGCCCATTACCACATCTAAGGGTCTGGCGGTTAGCTGACAGCGCAATTTAGATTTATTAAATTTCATTACAAAAAATCCCTGTTCACATCGGTATGTGCTTCCAAGTTGATCTATCCAGAAACAAGCGGAGTTTAAAAGAACTGGATATGTTCTCAATCTCTTCTACTTTCACTGTAAATGACCGTTCAAATAATGAAAGATGTTTCTCCCGACCACTAAGTCTTACTGTACATCATAAACGCTTTTATAGGTGAAGCAAAACTAGTTAGTGGTCTTGCGGGTATCTCAGTTTCACACCTTACATGTCTTGAATCAGGATAAACGTGCAAAAACTGCAAAAATCAGAGACTAATTTTATTAATACTACAGTATACTGCAGCAATAAAATATGTAACAATATTTAAAATTGCATTGTAACATGTTTATGAAATATGGCAAATGTTCGCGTGCCACTTCCAACACTGCCGCGTGCCACATTTGGCACGCGTGCCAAGTGTTGCTCACCCCTGACTTAGTTCAAGGTATTATAAGGCCAACCACTTAGTAAGAGTACATGCGGTCTTTGGTGTTCACAGCACAAGCTTGAATAGGTTTTTCAGGTAGTGTTGTAAGCATATAGCATGTCAGCGGCGTGGCATGATGATTTGTAGCGTCGTTTTTACGACTACCACAAGGTTGATGGTTCAACTCCCATCAGCTATCGTTGTTGCGTCTTTAGATAAATCTTGGATTTTTTTTAATTGTTAACAAAGTTGTCAATTCGATATTAAACTTAGTATTTCTCCAAAACCACTTTTAACTTCAACGTGGATTAACCTAATCTCGTCATCGAAAAACCCTTGGGGGTTTGCAATTCTTTAGTAATCACGAAAACATACAATTTTAAGTATTTAGCTGCATGGTTGTCATCATATTTTCTGGTGCTGCGTGTTTTGCGGTAGTTGATGGTGGTGAATAACGACGCATTTCTTCTAATTGGGTAAAGAGCATGAAAACTGTTAAATTATCACTCAAATTACCAATTTTTGATTTATCCAATCGAAACCAACAGTTCTCTTCTGCCTGAATATCTAAATGGAGTTTATCGTAAATGTCAAATGATACACAAATAAAGAGTTTCAGCTTTTATGTCATTAGCTCACTAACCTTCTGTGAAGGCAAAAATGCATGATAATATGAAAGTGGCCAATTTCTCCAATTTAGTATAGCTGTATGTGCGTAATTGAAATATCTTGGTAAATAACTTCTTAGTTCGATAAAATTGCAGCTGAATGTGACAATCTGACAGATTTTGTCAATGTTTAAAGACGTTAAAATTGCTGTTGGTAAACGACTTAAACTGAGCGCATAAAATCTTTAGTTTATGAACTTTTAGTTTCAATCTTTGTTTTAAGGGCATTGACGTCTATGGCCTTGATTGAGCTGCTCTTTCTCTTTGCGAAGAGCTCTGACTGCTCTTTTAACTGCTGTAAAAGTGTATAAAGCAATGGTTCTCAACCTTTTAAGGTATGCGGCCTCCTGCTACAGACTCTTAGTGACTTCCTTTTCAGCAATAAAATTTGTGTCGGTATTTCAGTCAAAGTAATTACAACTGTACGCTGGCTACACGTGGTTAATTACCATTAATGAATCTAGCGCTAATGGTTTCTTGGTCAATGTTTCGTGGTCCCGGGGCGCCAATGGACCCCGGGTTGAGCACCCCTGGCTTAAAGGATGTTGTTTCCACGAATTGGTTCGTATGAACAAAAACAATTTTTGATGCTGATGCATTTAAATCCAAATTCCATTTAACGCTGCCCCTTAAATCAAGCAATTTTAGCTTCACTTTAATATCCCCGAAAGATAATTCAAGTTCATTTCAAAAAGTTTTGTTTTCTTAATTGTAAAAAAAAAAAACATAATGCATAGGTAAAGGTACAAATTTTTTTTTGGAAAGGTACAGTAATGGTTGTGCTTCAATGTTTTGAGGTTTTAAACATGGCTTAAAGCGACACACCGCGCGCAGGTGACAGATCCTACGCGACGGGTTCGATTCACAGCTGGAATTGTTGGCATTTGACATACAGTATATATCGGATAGCTGCTGACTCGAAGAGCGCAAGCTCAATTTATGGTCTCCCTCAATCTGTGGAATTTTCTATTCAATATAATTTGAAAATGACCTCAGTTATTATTATAAAAACTCTTACGTAATCATTTCAACGCGAAATGTATGGTTTAGAAAAATCAGGAAATTTCGCATTGAAAAACTTTTTTTAAAATTAGAAAACGACCTTCTCAACAAATAAAAGTGACAGAGCTATAAATGTTCGATTCCAAAACCAACCTCGTGGAATGCGTTGAGTTTCAACTACTTTTTTAAAAAAAAGCTATTCATCACGATGTTTCGTTTATGACATCATCAGTGTTAAAAGCCTTGGGCTTTAAAAATTACTTCAGTTTATAAAAGATGTCGCCTAAGTATGACGTAATCGTGATGCAATACAGCTACAAATCTTATCTACTCCAATTAAAAATTCGTAGACTTATAGATTTCTTCCGCACATCATAGAAAATCATCAGTCGTGCCATGAATCACGTTTCGGCTCTTCTTTGAGGTATGACTTTTTCTGTTTGTAAACTTGGGAAGCCATAATAAGATTATTATTGATTAAGTGATACTAATACGCAAGAATTGTAAATTACTAAACATTGTCATTCTTGAACAGACTTTAAAAGCGTAGAAACAAAAAATTCGTGACCTGACAACTGATCATCACAATAACCAAATCAAATCTTCATTATAGCCTACTCTCGATATTACGCCGAAGCGTGTACCGAGTGGCGGGACCCATCTTCGCGGTTTCGCACCTGGGCAGCATAATCCAAAGAAACGTAGCAGCGGAGGCGAATTGTGGGCGACACTGTGTCCGATTTAATAGGCTAGGGAATCGAACCTAAACCTCCTGTATTGATTGCAATGCCGTTAGCACTACACCAACTGGCCGGTTCGATAACCATAAAGATTTTCAAAATCGTTGAGGATCTGCCAACAGGGCGTTCGCAGAAGAGATACAATGCGTACCCCTTCTCTAGCCTTCTCCAATGCGTGATAAAAACCTTTATTGCTTGGACTTTACTACAAAAATCGTACCTTAATGTGGTAAAACTGCTGGTGTACCACCCTCAGAAAATTTGTGCGTATGCCCCTGCTGCCACTCCGGACTGCTAAGCTGAATTTTACACTGTAAGTTACGATTGATAAAACTCTGTGTTTGCTTGCGGAGATTTCTTGACAACTTGTCCCTCTCTTTGCTCAAACTCTTGTTGCTACTTGCCTGCCTAAAGATTCGCATAACCAACCATTACGTTGCTGAGGTTGTCTCAAATGTAAAATTTGCTTAAGAAATGTGGTTTTGCAAAGGTGTGACATGGAGTACCAACTTTATGTTCGATAACTGTTAATAGCTAGAGCTTGTGGTATGAAATAAAGTCACTAAATAATGAAATGATTTTATGTTATTTTATGATAAAATTTCTAATGTGAATACCTGGATATAAATAGGAAAATAGCATCTGTTTCGAAATTTGATACCAATTTCGTTGGACGAGGACCCTTGAGCTAGAACATTTACTATTATTACAGTCTAATAAAATCACAGATTTGAAATTGATGTTTCGTTTAGAACACTAGGCATCGCTCGAGAGTTACAGGAATTTTGGTTTATCTCGCAAATAGTACAGTAATAACACATTGGCCTCGTGCTTGGTTCTTGGGCTCTGAAGTTGATCTCGTAGGCTCGATCCTCATCTAGATCTTTTTTCATAAAAAGCTGTCAGTTGTAATTGCAAAGGTCACAGGTGTAAAAGTGATATCAAGAAAGAAATTTGCTGTTTAGTTTTGGGTGATCACCAGCGCCAGGTTTCTACCATTACGTCATCATTCAAAAATATGCGCTTATTTTTCCATACCTAACGAAAACCGTATGCTATGGGACGGCCCAGTATAGCTAAAGCATAGTAAATAACACTCAGGGAAGTCTTTGAGAGATATGATGATCTTGCTCTACAATGGGGGCTCAATTAATTTCAAAAAATAAATGCTAAAGCGAATGCCTACTTCAATAACTATGTTCTCTCACTGATCGATGATGAAGTGAAATATCAAATAGGCTTAGGACTCTCTGAGAAACGCACTAACGCAGCCTCGCAAGTTAAATAGTGAATATGTTTGAAAGTGGTCAAAGATTTGCTTACGTGATGCATGTGAATTTGTTGCACCGGTAATAGCTTCAAAAAAATTCGAAGAAAAGCTTTTCAAATGGAAGGTCTTGACAAGGACATACTTAGCACCTCTTGCGAGCAATACTTAACACATTTTTTTAATGCCATGGGGGTGAAGCGAAGGGTTAAGGTACTTGAAAAACAATGTGTGCATATATCGTTAGCCTTTGTAAACCCATTTCAATTGCGCTCCACTGCGTTCGTGTTAGGTAAAATATGAGCCAACGTTGTTCTGTGCATAAAACATACACAAATGCTCAAGAGGGATAGATAAAATACAACCCTTACAAATATCACAAAGGATATAAAATAAGGGTCATAATAAGCCCCTCTAATAACAAAAGACCATGAATGTTTAATACTACGTCCTTAAACGGTTTAAGCCTCACGGATGCTATTATAAAGATATCAGTTTACGTAAGCATATATTCTTACTGATATGCCAATTGAAGTGCAATAAAATATACACTAGTAATCCACAAAAAAGTGCAAAAATTTGATAAGTTATTATTATTTACATGTTAATTCTGCACCCTGAACCTAAAAGTCACCTTCAAGTGAGACACAGCAGCTTTGAATAATTCCAATTTTTTCAAAATACAAGAAAAATAACATTTATCAAGAAACACAATTTAAAAAAAGCAATACATCAAACTCAGAAACCTCAAATCTAAGACAAAATAAGATACTAAATTTTGCCCAATTTTTTACAATAGAACACAGCTTTCAAAAATATTGAATATATTCTGAGTGAATATCATGTTTTATTGAGGAATCTGAAACGAAACAAAATAGTAAATTTTGCTCATTTTTTTTTTTTGGATACAACACGGTTTTCGAAAATATTGTGAGCGAATGTTATGTTTTGTTTTTACTTTGCGAGTCCTCTTACTGTATCTTTTCAGTGTCGAAACGTGACTATGTTCACGTAAACTTGGCACGTTGATAATTTGGCACAATCATACAATAAAATTAATCATAAGCCTGAAGCATTGTTTACTTTATTCACAAAGTTATTCTTAACAAAAACATCTGACAAATATTTGTTGTGTAATCAAAGATACCATTGTTCAATAAAATAAACACAAAAACAAGTAAGACATGGAAACTCATCAATCAATGCTGAACTGATAAAAACTGCTCTTTTTGTCTTATTATTAAAACAAAATACCAAAATCAAATCTTCATTACATTCGCACTCTTGCAATGCTACGCCAAAGCGTGTGACGAGTGACGGGGCCCGTCTCCGCGGCTCAGCGCCGGGGCAACACATCAGCTCCAAAGCAACGTCGCAGCGGTGGCGAGCCGTTGGTGACACTGCGTCCGACCTGGGATCGAACCCCAGACCTCCCGCGCCGATAGGCCTACAACTAAGCTAACAGACCGGTGGAAGAAATAAACGCTTTAAAAAAAACTCAATAACTCAATGTCAATTCTATATTTTTCGAAAAAATACAGTAACTGGATACAAAATATACAAGGCGCGGTTGTGGCTATGAAAGGTTCGTTAAAAAGTTAAAATTGGTAAAAAGTTTATCACACTTTTTACTTTGCACAGCTAACTTATATCTATAATTTAAAGGTAGACATGTGTTGCAATACAATTTGGTTTAACCCCCCTACGAGTTCTGAAAAGGTTCTCAACGCTGTCCTTAAACCTTAAAGAGTAAGATCATTTTTCACCAAAGATGTTAGAAAATGCAACGAATTCAAAACTGACACAAGAATTATTAAATGGAGATAGTTCACCAAAAATACGCGTTTTAAGGTGATGACGTAATTAGGTTTTATTTACGCATTGAGGCGTGTAAGAGTTATAACTATAATGCTCGTCATGCTCGTCAACTAAACTCGTTTGATGTGACTGATGAAAAATCAAACGTCTTTACTCAAGCTTTATTGCATTATTGTAGAGCAGGAAGGCGTTGAACCTTTACTCAGTGTAAGCAAATCTGGTGGACGAACATCGCTCGATGCGCAAACTCTTGCACTTGCACGCCTTGATGCGTAAACAAAACTCTTGCACGCCTCGATGCGTAAACAAAACCTTATTACGTCATCATCTTTAACTTTGAAGACCTAGTTTTGGTTAACTAAATACACTGAAAAATTTTTACCGTCAGTTTTGAAGTTTTTGTATTTTTTAACGCTTTAAGTAAAAAAAGTGTTACTTTGCAGTTTCCCTTTAACAACGATGTGACACTACACTTTAAAACTTTTTAATATTTGCCGTCACAGTGTTTCTTGTTCTTGTGCCGTAAATGGATCTATGAGTTTCCGTTGCAGTTTTTACGGTCAACAATTCTAAAAAGTCCTAGAAATACGGGTTTAGTGTAATTACTGCAGGATCGGGTGATGCCGATCTGTTGCTCACAGTCGCCGCAACAGCATTTCATTCTTGTAGGCTTGGGTTGTCAGCAGGTAGCCATTTAGCGCCCATAGCCGCTAAATAGCAAGATCGGCATTGCGCATTCCTGACACGCTTCGATGACGTTGAAAATCTTGATGTTGCTGTTGTGGAGTTGGTTGATAGTGTAATTTGTTAAAGTTGTTCACAATATATGACATAATTTTGTGGCAAGTTTGCTCAGTTACTGGCCGATTATCTCAGTTGTTAAGGATACCGTTATCGGTGCGAGATGTCTGGGGTTTGAATCCCGAGGTGGTCAAATCGGCACAACTGCTCGCCACCGCTGCGAACTTTCTTCGGAGCTGTGTTGCCCAGGCGCTAAGCCGCGGAGATGGGTCCCACCACTCGTTGCACGCTTCGGCGTAATAACGCCAGTATAATGAATATTTGGTTTGATTTTGATCTTGTGCCAAGTTGTATTAAGTAATATTATAAACATGATGAATCGCAAGCCATAAAGATCATTAACGTTAAAAATAAAAAAAGAAGTTAATTGCCCGGTCCCACTCACGTTTTGTTATACAAGTCTTAAAATAACGTGGGCGTAGCATAAGGTTGGGTTGCATAAACATAAATTAAAGGAACCTGATTGGTTAAGCCAAAAACACGTGACTTGCTGTCACGAAAGCGGATGCTTTTAACGTGCTGATCACCTCGAGTGAAAAGGGAACTGTTTGTTTAACATTTGATACAACCCCAACCATTCATCATAGCAATACGAAGTCATAATAATATTTTAATGTCAATTAACTTAAAATATACTTAACTTAAAAGTTTATTTGTACGAGAGTCTGTTTAGTTTCCTTTTTAAAAAAGTTAATTCGTTGTTTTCTCTGTGGAAATTAAATAGACTATTCAATATGTTTTTAGCAACCTAATGTCTATAAAAGTATCACATTTTTTTTAGGTATTTATTTAAGCAAAAATTTACCACCAGCCCAAATAAGAAGTATTACAGGTATACCTACAGGACATGATGCGTAAGATCTGGATATATCCTCAAAATATCTTGGTGGACAACATGCATGAATGATTGGGCGTAAGCGGAGTGGGCAAGTGGAGTACTTTAATACGTATATAGTGCATGTTGGATACAAAATTGAACGAACAGAAAGTTTTCTTCCCGTTCATTTAGAAAAAACTGTGATTGCCTCCCTAATAGAAAAAAATTTGCCAAGGCCCTTGGCAACATAACCCCATACGTTGGTTTGATGTGGCTAATATCTTGAAAATTCAAATTCTCTAGGTTGTTCACACCTTCCATTGACAAAACTAATTGGGCAGAAAAAATCTATATCCTTTTAAGTTTTGCGCATGAGAGGGATAGTTTGGAGAAATTGAATGCCATCTGCTGCTCAATTACTGCTTAATTAGTGCTTGCAGGTCCTCAAACCTTTAATGCATAGTTATGTTGAGTAATATTTTAAATTTCGTATGGGAAAATATGAAGGTTTCCCAAAAATGAATTGAATTTAAATCGTAATTAACTGATTACATTCCTACTACAATTGATGTTTCGATCCTTTCCTGTGACTAAAGGAGTACCGTATCAATGTAGAAGTGCTTTGTAATCAAAAGGAAAATAACTTCTACATCAGGAAAAGCATAGAAAGGTCTCAATTTGTTTTGATGCTTGCACTTTCAATGCTGTTTAATGACAGGAAGAAAATGATAAAAACTTTAATAGAAAAAGCAGAGATTTACCCGGAAATATTTACAACTCCTTTGAAAGTCCATTGTCCTTGCATCGTTTTTTCGTGACAAGAATCGTAAAGTTAGAGAACACGGCCAATCTTCTTTATGCTGCTCATTAACCGTTGTAATCTCTTTATAAACTAACATTTCGTGATAACTTTAAGTAATGACTTTTCAAATACCGCTGTATTTATGGCTCAGATGCCAGCATAATTGTTTACAACAGTTTTGTTTACGTAAAGATGCAGTTTCTTTGAACAGGTTTAGCAGTTCAGATGGCCAAGTGGTAAGAGTGTCCGCCTCTGGAGCTGTAGACTCGGATTTGATTCCGAGTCGGGTCAAACCAATAACTTTAAAATTGGTATTCACAGCTTCCCTGCTTGACGCTCAGCATTAAAAGGGCGGTATGGAGAACAAGCCAGCAAGTTTACTTGTTGTATCGCTGGGAAAAGCACTTATCACAATTTCCCCATCTTAGTGTGGTAGATGGATTGCCGGCAACTCCTAAGCGAGCTCGTTATAGCGCTTTGATGGTTTTCTCGTAATAGGAGGATAAATATGCAACTAAATACATAAAAATAAATACAAATCGGCCTATACCTCATTGATTTTTGGAAAGAACCATGTATGGCTTATCCTTAAATGATATATAACTATTTCTCTACGTCAAAGGCAACCAATAAAGGATGGATTCAACACGATATTCTTTAAAAATTGTTTTCAGTTTTGTAAGCTGCAACAACAAAGCCAGACTCTGATGATGCTGTTGCATAGCCTATATAGATACGGCTGGACTATCAGAAGCTGACTGTGGGCAGTATGTATCGTGATTGGATGCTATTTGGAATTTATACCTTGCTGATCACTTGCGAAACAGAATAGTGCTATTTTTTCGAAAATAACTCAAATACTCGACGATGAAGGCTATGCAAAAACTAGCTTGTTTGTATGACGTAACAGTGGATGTGACCACGTTTTATTGCAATAAAATGGATCATTGCTAACATTACCTAAGTCACCATCAGATCCTTGTGAGGTCGGCGTAAAGGCCTTTTCCCACTTCAAGAGCGATTTTTAAAGTACCTGTGGAATCACAGCCATAAAGACTTATCCGTATCGGATTAGGTCCGGGGGGAGGACAGCGCGCGCAGGAGCTTCTCCTGCGCACGCATTTGAGTCCATTGTACTTTAAAAATGAACGGCAGGTTACACAATTTAAAAGTCACAAAACGCACGCTCATTTACTCTTTATAAAAAGTTAATCAGTTATATTCAGTAATGAAAGCAGACAAACAAGAGCAAAGGCGAAGACATCGCTATCGGTGCGGAGATCTGGGGTTCTATTCTTGGATCGGTCAAGTTAAACACAGTGTCGCCAACGGTTCGCCACCGCTGCAAACGTCTGCGTTGCCCAGGCGCTAAGCTACGAAGATTTGCCTCGTCACTCGTTGCACTATACGACGTAATTCCGCGAGATCAATGACGATTTGATTTTTTCTTAAACAAGAGCAACATTCGCATATATGACAATAACACAAAAAGTAATTTTACAGAAGTAATCAAGAGCTTTAGAAATAGGCTACCAATGCAGAGTTTAAATCAAGTCTTCAAACGGAAGTATAGCGTTCTAACTACAACAATGCATAACGCAAAAACCTCACATAAATATATATACATAAATTTGCATACAATTGCAGCTGATTATGTTCTACTGTCACGCTAATATTTCAAACGGCTGTAATATTTCTTGCAATCGTAAATGTCGCAGAAACAGAAAATCGCAAGTACGGAAATTAGATTTGTTTCATAATTTTGCTTAATTTTTGTTTCTTTGAAAATGATTTAAGTAATGAAGTAAAACTATAGTTTTGACCTGTATGCGAATCAAATTTTCATAATTTTGTCATTCAAAATAAAAAAGTTTACCTGAAAATTTTCAAAGGGCTATCTGACAATACCTTGTGAAATTTAGTTTACTGTGTGTTGTCAAGCAAATAAATTGTTCAAACTAATCTTCACGGAATTTTGTTCGTAATATTTTACATGGAAGACAGCAGAAATCGTTTCCCGTCTCATCAGAAAGACAAATTTGGTCATACGCTGATAAACAATAAAAAAATACGGAATACAATCAATATGGGACGAAAATAGCTTAAGGAGGAAAAATACAGCCTCATAAATCTTAAAACTGGACGCTTCGACTACATAGATTCAGCTGTCATTCTCAGCAGTGTTAGTAAGGCAGTACAACACTTGGTGTTTTATCAAAGTTTTGTAGAGCCTTGCTTACGCTGCAGCACTGATGATGACAGCTGAATCTATGCTGCCGAAACTTCCAGTTCTAAGAATTGCTGTGACTTTATTTTTTCCTCCTTAAAATTAAAAAAAATAGTGTTTTAGTTCTTTGTCTTTCGTGATTTTGGTCATACAGCCGATTTTGAAATCGAAAGAATAATGGAATAAATATAAAACTATGTTTTTGAGAAAACATCAATGTTAATAAGGAGAAATGACTATAATTATTAACTAATTTCAAGTTTCTTTGAAGTTATTTAAGCCTGACAAAGAAATTGACAAAAAAAAAATTTGTCCAAGAGCTTTGCTCAGAATTATGACTATTATGTTGGATATTTCATCAACAAACTTTTCGATTAATTTCGACAATAAATTGAATTAAAAAACAAATGGAGGCAAAATGCTTCTTGTTTACAATAACAACTTTTTGAGATAAATTACGTTATTTTTCGTAGCGTACAAATGAGAGCATATTATACCCTGTCCACACGTCCAATATTAGCTGGCTTCAGGCCCATGGTTCTTGGTTCTAGTTCTGCATCATAATCAATATCTTGATGTTACAATCACTTTATTTTAACTATGGTAACAAGAAATTGATTATGATGCAGAAACTAGAACCTAGAACCATGGGTTCAAAGCCCTCTAAAATTGCACATGTGAACACTTGGTCAAGGTGATTGTGTAGCAATAAAGTCTATTAAGTAATCTCATTGGTCAAAAATCTCATTTTCACAGTTTGATGTAGCTTAGTTTTTGATTTTTTTAACACATTACTTTATACTAGGATGAAAATGAAACCTGTGAAAATGATAATGGACTCTTTACACGAGTGTAAAAAGTGTTTAAAAGATGTTGTTTTTTAACCCTGTTAATTTTAAAAATATAAGCGTAAAGCGTAAATTGTCGATTGTTTGGCTATAATCTATGCACATTGCACATCCTCTTCTTAAGGCTCTCGTTAGATGTGACAACGACTTGATGGGAACGCCATGAAAAACTGCTAGGTTTAATATGATACTCTTTGAAATGAGTCGTTTCGTTTAGTGACTATAAATTGAGTGTCAGTGGTAGAAAAATGTCTCGACTATGTCGTTATAGGATGGCAGTCTTCTGAATCTGATAAATATTGAAACAGTTTTGGAAGTTCTCAATAATACCATTTTTCGAAAATAGTTATTTTAAAATGATTGTTATGTCATGGCGAAACAGGAAAAAATTAATTTCTCTAGCTGCATGTATAACTTTCTGACGCTTAGTGAGCAATTTTGCATAATTTTGCGAGTTAATTGATTAATACCAAAATTGTTGTCTAAAAAATTGTTGACATGTGACAATAATTACACATAGACGCAACGAATAATAATAATAAAACAAAAACATTTGGATTGTAATACTTTAGGAACTGAATTGATCTTTTCGTCACATGAAAAAACGTAATCGAGAAGTTCCAGCAATAAAAATTAAACGTCAACATATGACGTAATGTCTGACGTTTGACGCACATGTAATATTGCACGCTTAAAATACAAATTTGTCATGAAATCTGAAACTACAGTTACTCCGTGTTTTTGAGATTTCATCTTTTTGCCAAGACCTTATTAAAAAATATTTTGTCCATCACCATTGTGATGATATGAAAAAGTTTGTCAATTAAACAACCACAATAAGCGCCACCTAACGGTCAAGCGAAATATTGCTGTACAAAATCAACAAAGTTCAACAAAATGAAGGCGTCTAAGTGCAAGTTTGTAAATATTTTGCGATATTTTGCGGCTTGACTAACTAATAATATCTTTTCCCAACATATAATAAAAACGTTTATTTCAATGTAGTATGTCAATAATTCTCAAAATACAGCTGCTATAGCCTACAACTATATTCAATCCAAAAAACTAAATTTCGCTTCTAATGCTATCTTAAAGCATTTCTAACATTAAGAAACTTTTTTTTTGCATCACAAATAGACAAGACCAAGTTTGTTTTTTTTAGTCGTATGTCTGTATGATCTGTAGTTTCTGTATACTGATTTCATAATAGGTTGAGTTTGATGCTACGGAGTAATACATAGAAACGACTGTGGTTATTTCAAATCTTTGAACTAGAAATGCAATAGTGATTGAGGGAGAAGCCGAAACGGATTTGATTCACGGCTGGAGACAATCACACGGGACCTACAGTATATGTCGAGTGGCTTTGAGTCAGCAGGCACTCGACATTTATATGCCCCATGTGATTGGGGCCAGCCGTGAAAAGTACCCGTCACCAACGATTTCTATCCTGCGCGCTATGCCTCTCGGCCAAGTTAATAAAAAGATACCAAAATAAGCCTGCTTTTGTAAAGATGAAGTTGAAAAATCATGCATTTTCATATGAATCGCTCTCCAAAACTGTGAGTGATAAAATTTTAATATACCCTGCCAATAACCCCAACCGGAGAATTTTAAACTTTAACTAGCCCTGTCATGCAAAGAGCAAAAATCAAGACGTGAAATTAAGAAGTGATTGGGTTTTAAAGTAGATTTAAAAACACCAACTTTTAATTAGCATATTTATTGTGATGATTGATTATTATTAATTAATAAACATTCCACTGAAAGGGCACGTTACATTTTTTGCAAGAAAATTGGAGCAATTTTGTTGCAAGATTATAATTTAATGCGCCAAAACGTGATAAACTCAGCAGTAAGTTCGTTTTAAGCAGGCAGTATCAATTGGAAATGGCCTTTAAAAGTTTTGTCCGAAAACAAAGAAGCGTGTTTTTCACAAACATCTTACAGCATAAATCTTAGGGTTTAATGAGATTTACCAACAAAAATTTACATAAAATTTTTTATTGTGCTTTTTACCTATTTACGTAAAACACGCAATCAAAGAGTATGGTTACACATTGGTATTTTTTATGTTTCCAAAAGTGTTGCTGATATCAAAAGCTTATAATCTTCAGTGTTTTTTTTACAAAGCACCAAGTTTAGGATAGCTGAAAAAAATTGAATGATTTTGCGTACTTTGTGACAGGAATGTCCTGGAAAGAACAGACAAAAAACTGCTGTGCTCAACGTTGGTTGGTCGAAGGCCTTGAGGCCGTCCCAGACTCAATGGCGAGATTACGTTAAAGATCTTAGTTGGTCTCGTCTTGGCATTCCACTAGACTAGAGCATAGAGGATCGAGATGCTTGGACGCTCCAACTTGAACAGCCACTACCGCGACCCTCCAAGGTAAGCGGGTGTAGAAAAGATAGACAACTAGATGTTTTTGTGTATGTTTGTGAGTCATGCTGTTGAACAAACATTACTAGCCTCAGCCTCATTAAAAACGTTGGGTATGTAGAACGAATCAAATTTCAATTGTATTAAAAGCTACCGAAAATTCGAGTTACAAAGAAAAAGCTTGCAATGCCCTTCAAAATAATGGTGTCATCTTTTGTTGAAAAATATATGTTGCATCAGTAATTCTTCTTTTGTTAGAGCACCATAATTCCGGAACTATTCGCTTGACGTAGAGATAGGCCACTGTGAGCAAAAGCACATCTAGACATTTCAAAAAAAATCAAATTTTTACTATACTCGTGGTACTAGCCTACGCCAAAATTAAGCGTGTAACGAGTGGCGGAGCTTACTCCGAGGCTTAGCGCCTGGGCAACACAGCTCGAAGAAACGTCACAGCGGTGGCAAGCCATTGGCGACACTGTGTTTGATTTGACCAACCTGGGATTTGAACCCCAGACATCCTGCACCGATATCAATGTTTCAGCAACTGAGCAAAACAGCCGGTTGTGTAGACACTTATGCATGTCATTATTTAAATTATAAACAGCTATGTTTAATGAAGGAAAAACTGGAAGAAAAAACACGAGTTGAGTCAGACCACGGCTATCTTGTGTACATACTTTTCGTGTAACAACATTATTCTGGTAAATTCTGTATATATCCGAAAAAATATTTTCATCTATCTCTAGTTTCTATATCGCAGCGATTGTTACTTCGAACACGTTTGACAAAACCACCGAGTGGCAAGGCGATTTTCGGTCGCGTTACGAGTTTTCAGAAATACAAGATCAAGAATTATGTCGTGAACGTAATGGATGCAAAATTTTACCACTTATGAAAGGATGTTATGTCCATATTTGTTTTCAAGAGTGAAACGAGTTTTTTTTTCAAAATTTTGTAAGATCCACTTGCATAGTTATTATTTTTAAGTTTACACCGGCAGGTTGGAGTTAGTAGTGGCTAAAGACTTTGCTAGTGACGCGGGAGGTCTAGGGAGGTCTAGGATTTGATTCCTGGGCCGGTCAAATCGAACATCGTGTTGCCAACGACTGGCCACCGCTGTGACGTTCTTTGGAGCTGTGTTGCCCAGGCGCTAAGCAGCGGAGATGGGCCCCGTCACTCGTTACACGCTTCGGCGTAATAACGCGAGTATAATGAAGATTTGATTTTGATATTGGCTTATCCATTTTCATACCTTGCATTTGATTAGACAATCACACGAAGAAGGTGCAAAAAATTGACATGTTGCCGTCTGCAATGTCGCGCTAAAAACAATCTAGTGCAATTGAAAAAAATAGATAAAAGCATGGAAAATCAAATAACAATTGCAATTGCAACGGGTTTTGGGTTCAACATAAGCTATACAGGCAAAATGCAAAAAATGCTTCGTGCATTGGCTACTTAAAATCCTCCTGTCATCAGTTATATCACATGCACATTAGCATAAATTATTATGCAACGAGTAAAATTATTAATTTTGGCGATTCATAAGTACTTCGCTTTTGAAATAAAGATTGATTTTTCTGTGCTTAAGTTTTTAATTGGTTAAGTAATCGGGAAGCCTTGCTGTTAAAAACACTTACCTCTGAAAATTAATGATTTCTTTGAGCTTAAGTTTTTAATTGATTAAGTAATCGGTAAGCTTACTGTCTAAAACATTTACCTTTGGAAATTGGTGATTTAGCAGAAAAGCTGAGAACAAATTCATTCCGGTCAACTTCTTTGAAAAAAATAATGTTTTGTTACTTTGAAAAGTGAATACCTGATATTTGTTTCAAAGATGATGTAATTGGAAAAACAGTGCCTATTAATGAGCAAAGTCATGATTTTTCTTGATAAAAGTTGCTCCGGAAGATGAGTAGTCCCACAGTGATTTTGGAAAACAGTGTTTTTCTTGGATATATTTCTGTTTTTTTTTTATTTAGCTACTATTTTGTTTTGAGTTGATTTAGGCGTGAAAGCAACGTGCGCTTATTCAAATGATAACTGGTCATTTTTCAGCAGAATGTCGATTATCTTAATTATTTCTCAAATTCAAAACCTAATCTTTGAAAAGACTGCTACTGATTTAACATCGATAATCTGTTAATTATTTTTGGTGGTTTTAACCGCCACTAACGCAAATTCATCGAAGAGAAGGCCCTCGGTGGAACAAATCAGATAAAACCATACATTCCAACCTTTTATCTTGCAAAAAATATTTGAGATAACACAGAAAACATCCAAACAAAACAACAAAACCAATGAAAATATCAGTCTTGAGGTTCAAAAATACTTTTATTGTTTTCTGTGTTTGTTATGAATGACCTTAAAATAGAACAGAGCAGCCAAACGGACAACAAAATCTTGGTTTTTATAACAAAGAATGTAAAACATCAAAACGCAGCTGCAAATTTTTTTTTATGTTTGCCAAGTATTTAGTCAAAAAAAAATCATCTAAGCTATTGAATTCAAAACGGTGGAAGTATTTGTTTTGTTTATGCACTATATATCGGTGCCAACAGCTTTTGTCCTAAACTACGGTATGAATAAAAACACACAAATTTAAAGTTTTTATGTAAAATTAAAGCAATTTGTTTGATTAATTCATTAAACTAGTTAATTTAATTCATTAAACTGGTTGTTTTAATTTTGCTCGGATTTTGCGAAACCATTCCAGCACCTTTTTGGTGATGCATGTTCGATGTTGTTTTTTTTAGTTAATTTATTGCAGTTAAATGCAACACATTTTATCAAATTTAACAAAAAAGCATGTAATTCTTTTTTTGCCTTTTAAAATATTTTATTTAATATGTAACGGCTGTGATTATGACATAACGGTTTGCTTTATTTGAAAAACATGCTTTTTTGTGCTGTTTGATCTAGCCTAGCGCCTCTTCAGCTTGATACTGATGATGGCACAAGTTTTTACCGAAATGTTTGTAAAATGATTACTAATATACTAGCTATAATCTTTTCATTAAAGTTGAGTTCCAAAATCCGTCTTAAATGCTCCACGGTTTATTAATTTTCACTATAATGATCACAATTATTTCAATAAATCAACAATAGACTACTTAAAAGTCACATCTTTAAAAGTTTAAGAAATAGGTAATCATTTTAAACTTAAAAAAATAACAATTTACAAAGGTAAATTGCAAATATAGAAAAATACAAAAGTTTGTTAGCATTACATCATTATTTACAAAGTGTGACATCATAAGGTTACGAAGTGGGCAAGACATCTCATAATAATTGATGAATGACATATTAAATCCATCAACATTTTCTTTGTTTTATTTGAAGGTTAATGTACTACAAGAACACTGCGCAATTATAACGTCATCAATTGGTTTTGTGGCGTAAACAAAATTCCTTGAGATTTAGCCTAATGCTACGGTAAGTCGTAACCACTACCTTTAAAATAACTTAAATTATATCTGAAGGAACCTTTAAAATTGTTTAGTAGATAGAATAATTACGTCATCTAACTCAGAAACTAATGGAGAAGGAGTAGCAGAAAAATTAATGGCCCTGATCATTTTTACAAAAAACATAAAATTTCAATCGAAAAGCTTATTTAGGGAGGTGCCATGTCCCCCACTTAACTTTGCTTTTGAGTAAAAAAGAACTGGTGTTGTTATACAGAACTAAAATATGCCAGACTCTTTTGATGGCTCTTGTTATTTTTGCCCCACTTTTTAAAGTTTCTCACTACGCTTCAACCAAAAGCATGAATTTTGTGAAAAGTATTATTCCCGAGTAGGCCAATAATCGCCATAACCTAATCGCAAGTAGCCCGAAAAGCGGCAGTCGCCAGCAGCAAACTTACAATCTCCAAGAACAATCAAAAGTAGCTCAATCTGGCCACTATGTTGGTTTTCTGCTGCTGTGGGGGGCTTTTTCGTAGGCGTTTGCAACCATCAGCATAGCAGCTTGAGCATTTTGCGTAACAGAGTTATCACGTTCTTTTGGCTCAGGACTCTGGCAGCTTTCTGCGTCTCCAATCAACATTTACCAATACGCTAGGCAGGCTGAAGCCTTGGGCCTCCGAGAAATAAAGGGCCTCGTCACAAACAACGAAGATCTTTTTTTGTTGGAGATCGACCATCATGATCTTTATATACGTAGAGTTGGGTCTGATCGTTGTAGCTTAGGACCTCTCATTGTCTAAATCTGGCCTTGTCTTTGATTGACCGTATACCATTAAAAATGTACAATTTCCTGATTATAACACTACAGTTTCAACTAGAATCAAGAGTACAGTTTGTATATAGTTTTAAAGTAGACTTCATTATTTCGTGTAAATTGTTGTTTATTCCGAAAATTTGATATTGACTGCTGAGAAATGCTTTTTGCAATTGAGTTGTGAACTGTTTGTTAAGTTTAGCCTGTAATTTTACCTATTTCCCAATAAAAGATAGTCTTGCTCACATTTATATATTTTTTGACTGCGACTTATTTCACACCTTCGGCAACATTAAAACGTGCTTAGCGAAGTTAAATAGGTTTAGCTTTTTAGTATTTTCAATTTATGCATGAAAACTTATTTATGATTATTATGAAATTTGCGGGATTCTTCGAAGAGCACTTCCTTGTGCAAAAGTAGCAATGGCCTTTAAAATTACGCTTTTTCAGTTTCTCTATTCTTAAAAAATCACGGTAAGCGTGATAGATTGGGACAATTTTTAGTTTAAGTTTAACTGTTTTTTGTAAACTGGCCATTTTTTCACCCGGTTTAGCTTTGTTATTACAGGCACAAACGAGCCCAAAAGTTTACAACACTTTCAGTCTTCAAAAACAATTCTTTGAAAAAAAGTAACAATGTTACAAAGTCGATAAAAATGGTGATAATGGCAGTTACACATAAAAGTGATATTGCATTATCTGTGCAAATACCATTTTATATCAAACTGTGCGATGAGTTCACAGGCTCGTTATCACCGAACTAATAGACACAGATTGACATTTTAGAGAATTTTTTAAAGACAGAAATCTTTGGTTGGACTCACTTTACTTTTTTTCAAAAAAAATCATCCACGAGCCTACAATTAATGAGTTCCCTGAAGTCACTGAAACTTGTAAAACCTCTCTTAACGCATCTTGTTGCGTCTTTGATGATGTTAAACTTTAAATAAATCTTGCTCAACCTTTGTACATCGATTAGCAACGATATTGCACTTGATATATTAGGCATATTAGGCATATGTAGGCTATGCTAAAAAAATTTGTTGCGTATGTAACTAAGCATAATTGGTTTTCAATTTATATTCAAATTTGCTTCTCCAAAATGGTTTTAAATTGGTTAGTTTTTACTCACACAAACTTTAACACGGTTTAATCATTTGTCTGACGGGACTCAAAATCGGTAAAACTAAGATAAATGAACCTTAATCAAGAACGTTCTTGGAATATAGAATTATACAATCAAAAAGTAAGACCAAATAGTAGTAGCTAAGTTTTGCATTGCAACGCTCTACCTCCGTTCAGCATTGTTTCATGCAGAGGTTCATAACCTGGGCTCCGTATCTTTTAATCAAAAGTCCACGAAGGTGCTGCGAGGGAAGTGTAATCCCACACACAAATGCGGTGTCAATAACTATATCTGTATTGGCCGTTACGACGAGTTTTTATAAATAAGTCATTAAGTTTCGTTGGAAAGATTTTCGGAGTCTGCAACCCAGCAAGCGTAAGACACCGATCTTATGCATTGATCGTCAAATTTTTGACTTGGATTATAATTACAAAAAAACAAACTTTTATCTGAAATATTCTGATTTTTACTTTTTTCTGGAATGCCTAAAAACTAAAAAAATAAAGAGTTTGTTTCTTTTTACTCTTTTCGCGCTCGAGCGATTTGGGTAAGAGAAGTGTGCTGCATTTTTAATGCCCACTTAGCACCTCGACTATTTATCAAAGAAGCAATTAGCCAACCTGTCTTGCGGTCCGATTAAAAATTTGCAAAAATGTATGAAATTTAAGAGGTGTCTCAAGAATGGTTTGGCTTCAGGTGTCTTGTTTTGGGTGATTTTTTGCTTGGATTTCGCTTACAGAGTCACGAAAGGGCTATGAGGCTTAATTTTGCCTCTAAAAATAGCTTTCCATTGCGTTATTTTAAGGATCTTTACAATAAGAACGTATGGGCAACCTAAAGCGCAAATGTCAAAAGTTGTTTGTTTCTTGGCTTCAAATTAGTTGCCATTTTTTGACAAATTGCTGAAAGTTCAAAAAAAAAACAAAGAAGAATTCGTTGTGATGTGATTTTAGGCAATATAATTTCATCACTTTCTTAATCGGTTAACGGAAAATCTCACGAAAGCATTTGTAGATTTTGCTTATGGATGACTTACTGCATATTTGGAACCTTTCAATTCGATGTTAAGATTCACAGTAATGTCAAAAGGTGAAAAAATAAGTTAACGTCGTTTTGGACCCATCTAACATACACAGTTCATGATAATTCAGACCAATTAAACGAAGTTTATAAAGGTCACTGATGTAATGTAGCTAGAATATATCACAGATTAACCTAACCCCAGCGCGTGTGGGGTCTATTGGTGTAATACCGTACAGATAAAAAGTTATGTAACTTACACATTACAATATATAAATTAATAACTTGGTGTCATAGAACGGAATTTTTTTAATTTGTTAATTTTAAATCAATTTGTTCTTTTTTGCGTTAATTCCGTTTAAAAGTTTCGTAGTATCAGCAATTAAAAACTGTTTTATTTTTATAAACTTAACATCAAAACATCCTCTCCTATGGATTGCCACCTTAACGTGGTGGGGAGGTTTGAGTTTTCAATGATCCTTAGAGCAACGCCGTCGGTAGTGTTTAATCACTTCTGTCAGGGTCACCCATGGCGGTAAGGTCGAAGGAGAGAAACAGACCAAGTAGCAATCCAATGCTGTAGCTAAATGGAAAGTTGTAATAACAATATTCATGCTGCATCGGACGGCGCGCAGGATAAAAAGGTCCGCGTTCGAGTTTTAGGCAGAGGGACTCGTTCGAAAAATAAGCTACAGTCTCCCCCACAAGCTGACCGTCACCGGAAACCCACCAACGCAGTCGCTAAGCGTTTGGGGAGGCAAATGGGGGCAGCGCACAGAAAACGTACTCGAGTTGGACCAAACTGCCGGGATCTAGCTATCGGGAACTGGAACGTTTCGTCACTGACAGGAAAAGAGCAGGAGCTTGTTTGCGAAGCCCAACAGTATCGCCTTGATGTTGTGGGAATTTCATCAACAAAGCGCCGGGGTTCTGGAACTGTCGAGTTGAACGGTGGGTGGAAAATTTTCTACTCAGGTGTTGATACAGCAATGTCTGCTCAAGCTGGTGTTGGCTTACTTGTGAGCCCCAACATAGCTGAATGTGTCGTTGACTGGGTAACACTAGGAGGAAGGGTTTGTCTTCTAAAGCTAAGGCTGCAGGAGCGATCTCTGTGTATATTGCAGGTGTACGCACCTAACATAGAATCACAGTACGAAGCCTTTCTGGAGGAAGTTGAGGTTGCATTGGGAAAAGCAACTTCATCAGAATCCCTTGTCCTTTTGGGCGATTTCAATGCACATGTGGGCATCGACAATGCAACCTGGAAAGGTGTTATTGGGCAACATGGTGACCCTGACATTAACAAGAACGGAAGGTGTTTATTGCAGTTCTGTGCCACCAATGGGCTGTGCATAATGAACACATTTTTTCAGCACAAAAGAATTCATAAGTACACCTGGTACAGAGACTCTCTGGGACAACGCTCCCTGATTGATTTTTGTATCGTTTCGGCGGACTTGTTTTCTACCGTGTCTGATGTCCGTGTTAAAAGAGGGGCTGAGTTGTCAACTGATCACCACCTAGTTGTCTGCACTTTGAAAGCTTTGAAACCCTTGAAAAAACGAAAGACTTTTCGACCACGAGAAACTTATCGAATCAAATGGGAATCATTGGCTGACAAAGAGGTACGAACTGCATTTGCAGACAACATTGCATCTAAGTTCAAAGAACTTCCGACCTCTACTGAAGACATTGAAACTGAGTGGTGTTTGTTTCGAACAGCAGTCATTACGTCCGCTACTGACTGTTGTGGACGTAAGCGTGTTGGAGGGACGAAGAGTAGCGAGAAAAGAACTCCTTGGTGGAACCAAGAAGTTAAAGAAGCTATTCGTGCGAAAAAATGGCCTATAAGGCCTGGCTTGCAAATAAGTCATCTCTTGAACTTCGTTCGCAGTACTCTGAAGCACGTAAGACGGCAGCCACAAAAGTTAAACTGTCTAAGGAAAGGGCCTGGAAGGAATTTGGAGAAAGGTTAGACGATGATTTCAAAACGGCAAACAAAGTGTTCTGGCAGACCATTCGCCGTTTGCGTGGAAAAAGATCTCGAGCCGCTCTCTTTATCGAAGATTCAAATGGTGTGACTCTGAAAGATCAAGATGCTATTTTGAATCGGTGGAGAGAGTACTTTAGTGATCTTTTAAACCCCGTTGATGCTACACCGATACAAATTCACGAAGAACAGGTTGGGGAAGATATTCAGATAACCGAAGCAGATGTGAATGCAGTAATCAAATCATTGAAAACTGGAAAAGCACCTGGTGAGGATGATATCAGACCTGAAATGTTAAAAGCAATGAACATACATGGTGTTCGTTGGCTGACTCGTGTTTGTAAGGTGGCGTGTAGTACTGGGCAAGCACCAAAGCAATGGCAAACTAGTGTGATAATACCTATCCACAAGAAAGGAGACAAGAGAAAATGCACCAATTATAGGGGCATATCTCTCATCAGTGTCCCGGGTAAGGTCTATGCCAAATGCCTTGAAAAGAAATGCCGTAAAATAGTCGAGCCTAAACTAACAGATGCTCAGTGTGGCTTTCGTCCTGGCCGAAGCACAATGGATCAGATCTTTGCCTTGCAGCAAATCTTTGAGAAGTCGTGGGAATATGCAAAAGAGGTCAATGCATGTTTTGTTGATCTTGAAAAAGCATATGATCGCATTCCTAGAGACAAGCTTTGGGCGGTGCTGTTGCAGTATGGCATTGATGGCCAGTTACTAACTGCCATTAAGTCGCTGTACATGCATTCCGAGATCTGTGTTCGTGTTAACAGCGCAACGACGAAACCTTTCAGAGTAAGTGTGGGACTACGGCAAGGCTGCTCTCTTTCACCTATTCTGTTCCTTATTTATATGGATAGAATAGTTAAGAACAGTGAGTCTTGTGGCGGAGTAAAGATCGGTGAATGCACTGTACAACGTCTGTTATTTGCAGATGATCTCGTGCTACTCGACTCTACCCAAAATGGTCTCCAGCAAGCTCTTGACAGGTTTTCGGATGCATGCTCTGATGCCGGAATGAAAATCAGTTCAACAAAAACAGAAACCATGTGCCTGTCCAGACAACCAAAGCAGTGCTCTCTCCAAATTGATGGAGTACCACTAAAACAGTCAGAGAAATTCAAGTACCTCGGCGTCTCATTCACAAGTGACGGCAGACAAAATAGCGAATTGGATATCCGCATTGGAAAAGCAAGTGCAGTAATGCGCCAGCTCCACCGATCTGTGGTACTGAAACGGGAGCTTTGCACCAAGGCAAAGCTATCCATTTTCAGATCGGTCTATGTTCCTATTTTGACTTATGGCCATGAGTGTTGGATCATGAATGAGAAAGTGAGGTCTCGAGTTCAAGCAGCCGAAATGGGATTCTTGCGAAGAATTAGCGGTTTGACCTTGTTGGACAAGGTTAAAAGTGCAGATATTCGTGAATCTCTAAACATCGAATCGCTGCTTCTCCGACTAGAAAGATCGCAACTGCGTTGGTATGGACATGTGACACGAATGTCCCAGGAAAGAACAGCCAAAAAACTGCTCTGTTCAACACCGATTGGTCGAAGGCCTAGAGGCCGTCCCAGAACTCGATGGCGAGATTACGTTGAAGATCTTAGTTGGTCTCGCCTTGGCATCCCAGCAGAGCATCTATCCTTTGTTGCAGAGGATCGAGATGCTTGGAGGCTCCAACTTGAGCTGCTGCCCCCGCGACCCCCCAAGGATAAGCGGGTCCAGAAAATTGATTGATTGATTGACATCAAAACATCCAGGAATGAGAAATTTTGAAAGAGTAGGAGGAGGATAAATTACAAAAGTCTTCAAAAGAGTCTGATATATTTCAGTCACTTGGCACCATTTGTTCTTTTTACTGAAAGACAAAGTCAAAAGGTGAGGGGAGGCATGGCACAACACTTCTACTTACATATCCTCCTGAGAACATACCAAAATCAAATTGCTGTAACAACAAAGGTTTCGAGTCATTATGAAATTTTGATCATTTAAAATTAGCTTCAAAAAATTACGATTTGATACATCATTAAAAAAATTCTGCTTTTAGATATTGCAGGTTATTTCTTTTTACAAGGCTGCAGTTCAGAATAGAGCAGAATTTTATCGATTAGTTTTAATGCTCTTATGGTTAGCTCACACCGGTTGAAATAATGACAAAAATAAAGCCATGGGTTTCAAAAGATGAGCAGTTGCGACGTTAAAACCGCTGCGCTGTCACAACGTGTTATCAACACGTTCACATTGAAAGCAACAAGTGCTTCAAGGAGGGTTACGCAAACAGCCAAAGTGGAGTTGAGCTAAGTTTTGTTTGTTCCTTTATGATCTCATACAGCTGGGCAAGTTATGCAAAGTGAAGCCAAGCTCTATGACGTCATAAAAGAATTACCGAAGCTCAGCTTTGCGTCACTTTGGTGGTTGAGGAAAACCACTTTTACGCGCCCAAAAGAAACCACCTTCCCACCTTATCTTTGCATGTGCAAATGTATTTTTTGTTCGGTAAAATATAATGTGAATAGACATGCATGTGCTGTTCCAGTATAAATACCTTGTCCACATTAGGGATGTGCCAAGTCGTGTCCGAGTACTCGGCCGAGTATTAAGGCATTGCTCGCACTCGGCCGAGTCCGAGTATTAATTGATACTCAGCCGAGTATTAAAGCATCATCAATTTTACCTATTTTTTGCTTTTGATCCGAATTTGAGTCGAAACTAGGACTTCTACGGACGTAATGAACTTTTTTGCTATTTTTTTTTTTTTTTTTTGCTCTTCACCTGATTTTGAGTTCATATCTTGACGTCGTAGGTACTCAGACTCGGCCTCGGCCGAGTAATGTCGTGAATACTCGTTATTTGGCGAATCCGAGTAATTTTCCTTAAGGCACATCCCTAGTCCACATGTCAAATTTTAGTGAGCGTTAGGCCCGCGGTTTTTGGTTCTAGTTTTGCATCATAATCAATTCTGTGATGTCACAACCACTTTTTTTCAATTAGGACATCACAAATTTGACTATGATGCAGAAGCTAGAACAAGAACCGCGGGTCTAAATTCCACGAAAATTTGACATGTGAACGAGTTAATTTGTCTTTTTCAAACTATTTTGATGACGTATTTTCGAATTTGCCTTTTTTTCCAAGCTGCACTATGGAAGCAGGCCCTTCATGACGCAAAGGAATACAATTGAAAACTCAGACAATTTCAACCTGCGTACGATACGAGTGTCTGGACTAAGTAAACTTTTACCCACGCAGTGCTTAAAATACTCCTGTAATCTTAACAATTTTTGTTTCCGTCAAATGGTCTCCAGTAGTAATGTATGTAAAGCACCTTATCGAGCGAGAGAAACTGATCAATTAATCTCAGTCCGACGATAGAAATCTGGTTCGTCATTTGACGTCATATTGTGGTATTCCTGTGATAACCTGTGATACTTAGGAGAAATAACGACTCTTCGAAAGCTGATTTGCAATAAAGAAAGTAACCTCTTATCACTTTCAAAAAGACAGCCATTCTTGATGGGTTTCCCGAGACAACTTAAGGGTGTCAATTGGGCATGCTCATAGATTGCTGACTCTTGTTTTTTCCAACTCTTCTTCTCCTACCTGCATGCCATAACATTAATCGTTTTGTTGCCTCTACCCTTTTCTTGTACCGCTGTTATTTTCCTTCATTTTATCGTATTCTTTATTGCGTTGACGGTACGGAAATAAAAGACACTACTACTAACACACTACTATTTCGCGAGGAGAGGTTGCGAAAAGGACCCGTTCCCACATGCAGACACAATTTTCAAAGAAATTTCTAGCAATAATGATTTTTAACGTGTAATGATGGGAGTTACGAATATGTAGGCGGTGACTCCTCCGTAAGCCACTGAGTCAACATATTTTCTACCGATGTTCCCTCCAATTTTTTTGTCTGTGTGCGCACTATTTTAGAAATGACTAATATTTGTGCGACAACCCACGAAGAAATGCATCCTTTCAGCAAGTCCAAGAACAAACTTCCTCAACCTGCCAACCGAGAACATTGTTGCATCAAAATGTTTCTGCATACGCAGTCTTTAAAAGCTGTGTGCGTACGTGCACAGCTTAGAGGGAACACTGCATTCCACACAGCTTTTTAAGCTCTGACATCGTTGCATTTTATCTAAGCAGCCCATGTCACTCGGCTTGATTTCATGATCAGACTACAGATGAAAGGGGAAGTGCTTTAGGGTCTGTTTTAGTGGGGTACGCTGTTAGCCTGTAAGTGCTCGCCTTTTTCAGGCCTTCTCCGTACACGTTGAAAGGCACATGGAATTGTCCGAGTTCATCCGCCAAGTAGGTCCTGGAGCTGCCTTGTTCGATGCTCTCATTTAGGAGATAACCATGATGCAAGTACTTCACTAATATAAAACCAAAGCTGCAACAAGTAGCCATAAAAACAATACACTTTGAAGATACATTCCTTTAAACAATTTCAGCGCTCGAACGACCCTGAATTTTGTTTAAGAAATAATTGGTGAATTTTAGTAGAAAGCAGAAATGCCAACCAGTTTTTCAATGAATATTGTGGTTTTTAAAATAGTTTATATGTATTTTATCATTTGGTTTAGTCTTGTATGAAATATGTTTCGTTCAATGTATATTGATGTTATTCAAGTTCCATTAAGTAGCAGCATTAACAAGAAGAGAAAAGAATACCGTAGTACAATTTCTCAATCCCAATCGATGGATTAATTGCAAGAAATTTCTCTTTAATTCCAATATATGCGGTTGGTATTAAAAGTAAAAAAAAACAACATTGGTTTAGACCTGATTTGTGTCAGGCTATCCCATTGGCGTTGATTAAAGCCTTTGTTGCTGCAATAAACTAAAAATAATTTGCGGAATGACGAAAGTAGACAACATTTTTCTATATCGCCTTTTTAGGAATTATATTAGAAAGGAGAGCATTTCAAAAAATACTATTTATAAGTAGACGCGACACGAATATATTTTAGGTGAGAGTTTGTTTAATTTTTTTGAATACCAATTATGATGCAGTTATTGATGGCGTTGCATAGGTTGAAGCCTAATTACCATGATGCAGACATACTAAAACTTTCTCCATAAGTATCTCGTGCAGAAGTACATTTGAGAAAAGGATGTAAGTATATTTTTTAGACAAACCACACTAAAAAATGACAAAAATTAGTTTGTATCGAAATATAACAAAAGTCATTGTATAGACCATATAGAGACAGAGTTTACGCTAGTTGGTTATCCCAAGCATTTGCCACGCAATCGAGAGGTTATTGCATTTCAGATGTCTCACGCATTACAATACACATTTGCACGAATATGTTGCGGTTAGACCAAACAACCGATTTGGCATCGTTTGCCCGAACCTTTAGTGCTGCTGTATAAGTCGTAGTTCGTGTTGAAAAATGGAGTAATGCGCAAAATAGATTGTATCAAACTACATATAAGCGTATAATTGTTCATTAATTCTGAACTCTTTACCCCCAGAAAATGGCAATTCGTTAAAGTTGCTCTGATTAGACCTTTGGCATACTCAGCAACAAAATATAGCAATTGTAACAATTAATACATATATTAATTATTAGTAACTGCAAACAGGCTCCTTTAACCCAATAGCCTTGCCGTAGGTAGCCTACACTGTGATTAATCTATCTCTCTCATTCTACTGGCTAAGTGGTAAACAAAAATCAAGTAGATGCATAGACAGCGTTTTTTCGCTAGTACTTCAGTTTGAAGAGAGGCTACTTCAGCTAGCTTTTCGTACACAAATTAGTTCTTGCGTTGCCGAGGCAACAAAAACTATAGTCTCCCTAGACAATAACGTTTCAACCCATTAAAAACTCGTTTCGTAAGTTAGCCTATGCGTTTTGCTTCTTTTGCGGTAACTGATAAACACAACACTTTAAAGCACAATAATTAATAAAAACACTTAAAAAATGAAAATTTGGTGAAAAACGCCTCTTCCTCTTTCTTTGTCTCTCCATTTCCAGTTTTTTGTCTCTGATTGAGACGTCTAAGGCATGTTTGTACTGAATTATTATTTTTTTTTACCAAACCAATTATATTTCAAAACATAATTTTTTCTGCGTTACAAATGCAACTAGGCTTTTTAAATCATTTCAATATATTAATATTTTTATTTTTTAAATATTCAATATGATTTTTTTGCTGCTGGTTGCTGGATTTTTGACCAGCAAATGCTGGCACATCAAAGGTAATGGTTATTTGGGATATTTTTAGCGATTGCCTTTGCGGGTGGAAGAAATTGATTTTTGCACGGGAGCAGTGCTATCGCTTGGGTTAATAATACAAGTAATACACAATTTTGAAACTGACTAGAAGACCTTCAATTTAAAACTTGATTGTTTTACCATTCGTCCATTGATGACAGACCCTATAGGATCCGATGATTTCTACTCAGTTTGCTAAGGGCTTATTGTACTTTCTTTCGCTTGAGCTACAAATATTTCTATTTACAGAGTGAAAAGAGAAAAATTGTGAAACCATTTTAATTTAAGTTCAAAAAAATTTCCAAATTTTAATTTTATTTCGGGTATACGTCATGCTAAACGTAATATGTTTTCCGTTTCTTCAATTTTCCGAAAGAATGTCTTTCGGTTGTACGGTCTTGTTACGTCAAGACATAGACACATAAAATAATCAGAAACTCAAATAGGACATAACTAACTTGTAGCTGAAATTCATTAACGATCGTAATGGCATTGCTGTAATGATTACATAATATGTTAACAAAAATAACTTTAACGATCCCTTGATCATAATTACCTCGAAACGTAATGATTTGAAAGTCGTGTTCTAAAAATAAAATTTTATACAAAAATTAAACTTTGGTTAACATTTTCAGTAAAAGTCCTTGATTTATCGTAACCTTAACCATCCATTCTAATACCTTATCGATACAAACGCCAAAAAAAGTAAAAATTATAATCACAAAACGCAGCTAATGGTTTTTAAATGTTCTCTGGAATAAAAAGGTGAAAATGCACACAAACTTTTGTAAATGAAAAAATTGTCTGTAATTTAGAATGCATTAACTTTATATTTGTGTCAAGTCTGCACGTTAGTCTATGCATTGCACCTTTTTGGTTACGTAACTAATATCATAATTACAAATAAATGACGACACAATTCAGTTATTTGCATATAATTTTGATAATGTTATGCTTGTTGGCCAAAAATTAACTTGCAACTAAAATTTACTATAATACTCCAGGTACTGCCAAAAATACGTTTGGCATTTAAGTGTTTCCAATTGTGTCTGGCTTTAACGTATTTTCTGATTCCCGAAAAACGGAACTAATGATGTCTATTTAGGTTAGCCCATAACTGTTTTTTAATTGCGTCACTTCTTGTAGGTAGAGCAAATACGGCGTGTATGGAACTGGAAGTCTAGGAAAGATCGTTAAAGCGCTCATAGTGACGAAACAGTCCTGACTTGACTCATATTTTGCACTTTGGATAATCAGCTTTTCAAAAAATAACGGCAGCTATGTAAGGTATAATAACTTCCATACAATAGATCATCATATATCCATTATCGATCTGCTTCCATTTTTTCGAGAGTTTTATTGTTTGACAAACTTTATCTATATTTTATAACAAGATTATAGCAGTTTTAAATGAGCATTTGCGATCCGAGAAGTGCTTCGCAATGCGAATTGCGTGCAAATATTTGAATATTATTCTCGTAATTCCAATTTTTTATCCTTTATTTAGTTTTCTGAAATATGTTGAAACCGTATCGACAAGCAATTCTATCAGTAATGACGTATATACATTTAGTTCCTGATTTTCCATAGCCACAATATTATGAAACTGAAATTTAAAAAAACTTAACCAGTTGTACTCTTAAGACAAAAGCATAGTCTTTTTATTATGTGATGCAGTAGATTACAACTTTTGTAAATAATGTGGTTTTGTCAACAGATATAATTTTACCCTTCTCCAGTCAAAAACCGAAACACGCTAAATTGTTTTTTGAGATTTTTTTGTTTTGTTTAAGTGTACTATCTTATAAATTTTGACATTATTAATTTGTTATGAGCAACCACAAGCGTTTGCAAATAAGCAACACTTTGCTAAAAATTTCTCGGGTCAATGTAAGATGTAACTGAGAGGCGTGTCTGCATGTCAGCTGGAGCTGCTGCAGCGATCTTTTGAATAAAGTAAAGTTTTTTCAGCAAAACGAACAATTATTTTGGTTGCTTAAGACCTTAGTTTACGAAGATAACTTTGCCAATGGTTAATTCTAATCTAAATATTAAGTTTTGTCGGCAAGTAATCATTATATGAATTAACGCTTGGTTGTATGTACTCCTTCAGTATGACGGCTAACTTCCGCATGCATATCATAATTATTTTGATAACCCGCATTGCGAGCGTCAAGCTTATTCAATCGTCGATTTTTGATGTGATTTAACTTTGCATTTGGCTGTATATTGAATGTGCATGCTAGTGAATTGAAGCGTTGGAAAATTTACTTGATCGAAATTTAAGGTTTGCGCAGTCATTCAGTGACGACACTTAAAAGCGAGTTCACTCCAACTTTCAAAAAGAATTCAAGGTTTTCTCTCCGACTCATAAAAAATGGTATATAAACTTGCCGGTTTGTTTTTCACACTGTCAATTTAAAGCTGAAAGTCAAGTTGGCACGCTGTGAATATCAATTTTCGAGTTATTAGTTTGATCACCCAAATCAAATCCAAAGTCAAACTGTCCAGAGACAGATGCTCTCACTCAGGCTTGGCCACTGTATGAGTTATGTAATACCGTAATCTTAATCATCAATATTTGAAATAATTAGGCAAAATTCTAGCTTGTGATAAGTTATTTTATTAATTTTAGCTGTCATAGATCTGTTGAATTATATAGTAAAAGTCATAACCGACAATATATGACGCAAAAATGAGTTAAAAACACATAGTTTGAGTAAACTAATGATCAACAGAAGTGTAGCTTTACTAGTATATGTAAGGAATTATTCTTGTTGCATAATACGATTAACATTTGGCTCCTTGTGTGGTCAGATATGATAAGTGCTTGTTCGTGTTTGTATTTTTAGGATCTGCCATTCGAGAAAAGTGGATGACTTGGCTACACTTTTTTTCTTTCGTAACTGGTCGTGATCTTTTGCACTTTGGCACCTGAAACCACTCAGAAATTTTTTGGAACGTGTTGGAATGCCGTGAATAACTGTCGCTGATATAATTGAGGGGCGTGTCTGTGAGATTTTTATTATTGAGCGTAAATTTTGCGCATGAATTTTTGATTGGTAACATTTAAGTACTGATATTAAATTCCTGAACCGGCTGGTAAGCTCGGTTGCTAAGCACACGCTATCGGGGCGGGGGGTTGGGGGTTTGATTCCCGGACCGATAAAATCGGGCACAGTGTTGCCAGTGCCTCGCCACCGCTGCTACGTTTCTTCGGAGCTGTGTGACCCCGGCTATGCCGCGGAGACGGGCTCCGTCACTCGTTCCACTCTGCGGCGTAGCACTGCGAATGAAGTGAAGATTTGATTGTTTTTATTTTGATTAAAACCCGAAAAAACGTACTGTACATATTGATTGGTGCTTTTGTATTCCACGCCAGCTGCGTCTGATCTTGAAAAGAGATTCTCGTGTGAGTTTGCCACTTGAACTTTCACCCAACAACCATAAAATGAATATTAGAGTACAGAAAAATCAACTTTTATAAGACATTCTTCTGAAAACTACTACTCTTGCATGTTAACCTAGTTCATCATGGCATCCACCAATTTCTTTGGCATGATAGTACAGAAGTTCCTTAAGATTGTTAAGGCTTCCGTTCACTTCAAAACCACTTAAACGCCTATATATAAGGTTTACATACGTTGAGTTTTCTATCATGAACACTCAAAACACAAGCGTGCGTACGGTTTAACGTTAGCATCCATTATTTGAGGCTTTTTGTGCGTGTAAAATCTACGCATTCTTACACTAAGTCGTGGGCTTTGAGTACTTGATTTAAAGTGGATACATCACAGATTAGGTCAAAAAAGAGTCACTGGGGTTTGCCTCCGAACAAGTCTGAAACAGGTAATTCATTACGTAATTTTTGAACATAAAAATGCTTCGAGTAGGTTGAATGAAACACATGTTTGAGACATCAAATAACATGACGTAAGCGCAACACTGTTTTGAACTTCTTTCTAGAATTGCAAATGTCAAATTGTTTATTTAATGTAAAAGCCAAGCTCCAAACCGTTGATCTACTACACTTCTAAAAACTGAGGAGACGTAGAACATCAAAAATTACTTGTAATGAAACAACCAATACAATCGAAAGTTTCGAAAATTCATTGATTTACCTTTTTCAAAGGTTAAAACAGAATTATAAACTTTAAGTTAAAGTTCTAATACTTTCACGACCTTCCATTTTATTTTTACCTTTTTTTGCAGTTGTAGTTCAAGAAATATGGTGAAGCAGCATGAAAATATGCTGAATGAAGAGTAATGATAATAGTCATCGTCGTTGTTGCATTCAAAACCATATCTGATTGGTTTAAAAAAATCTTAAACAGAAATTTGATTGAACGATTGGTTTGAATCAAGCGTTTTTCGTTATTACGAAGCTATCTCTCATTTTTTCACTTAAAACCAGTCATCCAGTTTTGATACATGGTCCGTTCACGAGTTTTTGAAAAACATTCCTGCATGCGAAAAAGTGCATTCAGTGGCGTAGCTAGAGGTTCTGCCGCCCGGGGCGGTTCAAAAGATTGCCGCCCCCGAATGAGCAATAATATTTTAAGCCTTAATCAGCTTCAAATCCGGTCATCTATTTTACATGACAAAATATGCGTCAATTAAAAGCGAGCTGACTCGCAAACTACAGCAATGATTACGAAGCTATAGTGTGTAGTAACAAGGTTAGTTAATTAAGAGTCTTTCATTTCCGTGCAGTCAACACAACAATAATACCCAAAAATGATACGCAATGTCTGTGTCGCACCCAAGATTTGGCAAAGGGGGTCCATAACCGGGAGTGTGGGGGTAAAACCCTCAGCCTACGCAGACCAAGGGGGTCTGGGGGCATAGCCCCCAGCCGCCAACGAATTTTTACGGTTTTTACATAAAAAACACTCTCTTTAGCATATTTTTTTATCGAAAAAGGGCATGCGGTGATGCAGTCACTATGGACCAGTGGCGTAGTGAGGAATTTTGAAAGAGGGGGAGGCCATAATTTCCACCTTTTTTTCAAGCGTAAATTTTTATCGGCTGAACAAATTTGAAGCTGATTAAGAAACAAGAAAAGCTCTAGGGGGGTCCGGGGGCATGCTCCCCGCGGAAAATTTTTGAAAATTTACATCCCGTAATGGCTATTTTAGTGTTTTTTGAATGATTTTCAGGCAAATTGTATTTAAAAATTTTGACGCTAATTCTAAGTGCTTCTCCAAATATGATGCCTTTTGTGCGCAAATTTTCGATTAGGCTATGCGTGCTTAAGGCGTAAGAACAGAACAGAACTTTTTTGGTAGACGCGGGCAAGACACACACTTCAATTTAGCTATTAGGCGTATGAAACAATAACACGGGCGTCGAGGTATAGCGCGAAAGACCATTATTCTGTAGCCGAAAACAATATGGTCGCCGAGTCTGCGCCTCGTCATAACAAGGCTTATCGCTATCGTAAGACTTATCGCTATCGAAGAGGTTCGAAATTATGGAAAAATTGTATACATCAAAACAAATTTTTGAAAATGGCCGGTGGGAGGATGCATAACCCTCATCTTACCCCTTTGGATCCACCTCTGGGAATAAGCTACAGAAACCATCAAAAGAGTCTGACATATTTCAGTCACTTGGCACTATTTATTGTTCTTTTTTACTAAAAGGCGGGGTCAAAAGGGGAGGGGGGCATGGCCAATGCCCCCCTAAATGTGCTTCTGCTATGGGCAATGCAAAAATATTTCCGAAGCTTATGTTTAAAAGCAGAGGCTTGGCTAAAATTAGTGAAAGGAGGCTGCAACCATTATTAGTTTAAGAAATTGCAGACTAAAGTTACTGTAGGTTTTAGCACCTTATTCATTGCCAAAGGGGGGCATGGCTAATCAAATAATGCAAAAACGAAGGAAAACTTCGCTGGAATATATTTATTTATTTTCATTTTTTTATTTAGTTGTATATTTATCCTCCTATCACGAGAAAGCGATCACTTTGCTGTACGAGCTCGCTTAGGAGTGACCAGCCATCTGTCTACCACACCAAGATGGGGGAATGCCGCTAAGTGCCTTTTCCAACTGCACAACAAGTAAACTTGCCGGCTTGTTTTTCACACTGTCTCTTTAATGCTGAACGTCAAGCTGGGAAGCTATGAATACCAATTTTAAAGTCATTGGTTTGACCCGACTCGGAATCAAACCCGAGTCTACAGCTCAAGAGACAGACGCTCTATACCACTCGGCCATCTGAGCTGTTAATAAATAGAATAAATAATATTGAAGCGTAAACGAGATGGTGGGCCCATTTTCGCAACTTTGCGCCTGAGCATTGAGCTACACATTAAGATGATTTACGATTAAGCGATATAGCAAAGTAATGGTTGTTCAAAATAATTAGGAAAAAAAATTACTTAAAGCTTATTAAAAATGCCGCCCCACTGGCGTGCCGCCCTGGGGGTGAAACCCCCAGCCGCTGCAGGCCAAGGGGGTCTGAGGAGTAGCTCCAAGCCGCCAACGAATTTTTACGGTTTTCACATAAAAACCACTCATTTTAGCACACTTTCTTATCGAAAAAGGGCATGCAGTGATGCAGTCACTATGGACAAGGAAAAAACATTTCCGCAGCTTATGTCTAAAAGCAGAGGCTTGGCTAAAATAAGTGAAAGGAGGTTAGTTTAAGAAATTGTAGACTAAAGTTGTGTTTTAACACCTCATTACATTGCCAAAGGGGGGGGCATGGCGAATCAAATAATGCAAAGACGAAGAAGAAAACAGTTTGCAACTGTGACATAATAAACATTAAAATCAAATCTTTATTATACTCGCTGGAATACAATGAAGTGTAAACGAGATGGAGGGCCATTTCCGCAACTTTGAGTCAGGGCATTGAGCAACACAGTAAGATGATTTACGATTAGCAAGTAAGTGATATAGCAAAGTAAATGGTTGTTCAAAATAATTAAGAAACAAATTACATAAGGCTTATCCAAAATGCCGCCCCCCGGGCGTGCCGCCGGGGCGGACCGCCCGCCCCCTTCTTGCTACGCCACTGAGTGCATTAACTATGTTTTGGTGTGAAAACGTTTCTGTAACACAAAACCGAAAATCGTAGTAAACATTTAAATCTGAATTAGTGTGAAAAAGTTTTAAACATTCTTTATGGAGTATAGTTATTATAGATGAAGTTTACGCAAATTCTAAGAATTTTAGGCTGATTAATATCAACAAAATATCGTAAATTGTTTGCCGAAGTGTCAACTTTTGTTGTAAAAATGCAAACTTGCAAACACAAATCTAGAGAAGCATTTGAAAGCAGTTTTATTGATGCACGTTTTGAACTGTTTTAAACCATTGCATACACAAGTGTAGATGGCAACTGGCTTCTAACAGACAATACGTAAGCCGTTGTATTTTAAGTCGTGCATTATTTACGTGAAACTTTATCCATGCGTTACCCGTGAAGTTTTTATCCTATATTTCTTGTTTTCATTTTATTCAATTTTTTTTTGAAAGTAAAATTTATGTTTCGCTTTTTAAATTTTGATGACATAATTTGACCTATTTTAAGTGACTTTGTGAATAGTAAAGTCTTCTGAAACACGTGTGGAATTTTTCCATATGAATTTGGCTCAAAAGCAAATGTTTTCGTAAACAAACATTCAATCGAACTTGACATCCGGACAATTCATCGTCACCACGAAAGCCGATTTTTGAAACCGTGTTATGATCATATTATAACACCATTACTCATTTTTGATTAGGCTTTATACAAGCTGCAGCCGTCTGTATCAATTCAATCTTAGCTATTTGCCACACGAGTATAATTGTCGTTCAAATTCGTGTCTACGCAATCTATGCAATTTAACATTCATTACTAATGTCCATACAGCTAAACAGATTTCACCGTATTTGGAAACAAGCTATATGCCCAGTCATGATCTTGTGATCCTAAATTTGCAAATGTTTTTTGACATCATCAAATCGAAAGCACAAAAATCAATAAACGATGCTTTGTTGTTGAACAGATATTTTTCATTCTAGGCGCATTTAACAAACGGAAGTAATTGCATTTTACATTTATCAAAATCAAATCAAATTTTCGTTATACTCGCGGTATTACGCTGAAGCCTGTAACGCAAACATGGGCAAACTACGGCTCGCGAGCCAAATCCGGTCCGCCGGTCCTGTTACTCTGGCCCGCCGGCCCTTACACAAACTTAAACTCTTGCCGCGACTTGGGTGCAAGACCTTTTCTTTGCTTTAGAGATCATGGATGGCAGTGATTTTCAAAAAAATAAGCTTCAACGGTGCAAAGTTGGAATAAAAAACGAGGTAAAAACCGTTTATTTTGGAGATCACATTATGCGAACAGATACGCGAACCGTGATCTCCCAAAAAAGGTCTTCACCTTGTTTTTCAATCAGCGTGCGGCCCGCGGCTTCAACAGTTTTTCCAAATCTGGCCCTTCGTGTGAAAAGCTTGCTCACCCCTGCTGTAACGAGTGGCTGGCTGGGTCCATCTCCGCGGCTTGGCGTCTGGACAACCAACTCCGAAGAAACGTCACAGCGGTGGCGAGCTGATGGCGACACTGTGTCAGATTTGATCGAACCGGTAATTGAACCCCAGACCTTCCGCACCAATAGTGATGTCACTAACTAGTGGAATATGCGGCCGATTTATTCAAATCTCAAAAGATCGGAGGATTGCAAAAATAGTAATGCATTAAACACAAAAGAATCTGTACACAGGAAAAACAAAAAAGAAAAATTGCTTTCATGTCTTTAGTGGCCCAAACTTTCTTTTTCAAAAGACCAGGTGCTCAAAAAAATTCAAGAATTTGACTGTATGCTCGGGCAGTTTGTGACTGGTCAAATTGGTAATGCTTGATGATTATGGTTACTGGACTGTCTTGCCATTAGTAAAGATGTTGACACAATATAATCATCAACAATTTATGAACATATGACATACATGACTTTAATTAGGTTTGGGACACTGCAACCTTTTCAAAAATAAAAACAGCATCTAGAAAATATTTTATATTTAAAAATAGCTTTTTAAATGCCACACTGTGTATTTTAAGTTGGTTTTCATAACTAGGATTTAGGTGACTAAAAGGGGGTTTCCGTATTTGCAGCATTGCACACAAACGTCTTTCCTGCGCTGCAGAAAACGTCATAGTTGAGAGTTCGTTGGCGTATGCTTTTGACGTTATTATCCGAAAATTCGTAACAGGATTTTGAGCGTGTGGAGTTGAGTAATCTAACGATGGTGGCTTAGCGTGAAAATTAAAACTTTAAAAAGAGTTTTGAGAATTCCGGTGTTTTTTTAGAAATAGACCTTCGACAGCTTGACACATTTTCTCTTTTTTGAAAGATATATTTTATTTCGTAGTGCGTAGTATGCTCGTACTTCGATTTGAGCTTACGTAATCTTGCTTTGCAACGCACAGTGAACGCTGTTTTAACCTTAAAGGTCTCATTATTGCAACTGGTATAACTTACAGTTGATGCAACTATACCACTATATAGCTACACCAGAGTATTCTTTTGCACAGTGAAATCGTCTTGAAAAAGCTGACACAAGTTTGCCATGAGCGTTTCTACTGTTTTTGCATTGAATTGGGACATTATTTCAGTTCAAATTCAGGCCACGACGGATTGACCTACTGGCAAAAAATGCATGATAAAATATTTCTTCTGCATGTGACATCTCTGCTTGATAAACTATTTCTTTAATCCGATTCGTTTGACTGTGTTTGTCGCTTATTTTTAGAACACCTTATAGACTGAGGTGTAACAACGTTATTGTATCAATTCATCAAAATTTTGAAACTGCTGTGGTAAATTTTGATGATGCAAGTATGGTTTTTGTTTTTCAAAGTCATGCTTGTTTGTGCGTGCCCTTTATTTGCCAGTCTTCGGTCTAAGCTATATACACAAATGAACTGGATCTCTCACACGACTATACCTCTTTCAGTGGGAATTTTGCTGCAGGCCCAGTTCAACCGCACAAAAAGTAAGTTTACCTCCTTCATATTTGGGACTGAATTTCAAGAAGAAAAGCTATAAAAAATTTTTTTGGTCGAAACAGACCCTGATTCTGGCGAATTTTTTGTAAAATTTTGTAAAGACTTGAGAGTGGAGTCACTACACGAAAAGGTTAACTCAAGGAGACAAAAATATTTTTTGCGCCTAGTGATGCCTGGTGACTTTTCGCGAATCAACTGTAAATTAGGTCTTGGTTGAGAGTATAGCTACAGTAAACAATATGTTAATTACTCATCAACATAATGGCATAGGTAGGCTTAATTTGAAATTAATAGCATGATTATGTCATGAATAAACTATACGTCAGAGCTTGAAGTTGAAATATGATTGCCTAATGTGCAGCAAATACAATAAGCAATGGCTCCTATTTCAAGAACTGTTATGATGCATAATTATCTAGCAATCGTAATGCGTTGATTAAAGATGTTGATACTATAAGCTGACAATCACAAATTAACCACTATAAAACCATCGTGCTGTATTGCAATGAGCCTTGCAAACAGGTAAATGAATTTCTCTCTGCAGTAATGCGCATCCCATCCTCGTGTCCTTTGTTTTCTCTGAGAATAGAAGCACGTACTGCGGTGAAGCTTTACGAAATGCTTTATCAATTTGTCATAAAAGTTAGGTTATTGCAATGTGAAAAAATGGGATCATTTAAACAAAATAAAGTAGTCGTTTTCAACCGGGTTTCCGTCTGTACAGTCCAGGCTTTCCTCCAGTTTACAATTTAAAGCTGGGTTTAAGTGAATTAGCAAATTAAATTAATGCACAGGGTTCCTCGAGTTTATGGAATGTTTCATTTGGGTTCCGCTCCACCAGAAAGGTTAAAAACCACTGAAAGAGTCTTAGGAGAGCCAAATTGGCTAATGATGAAAAGAGGTAGGCTATTAGTCAAAAAGAAAGGTTTTTGTATCACGCAGTTTCATATGTAAAGTACGAGTAGGCCTACTCATATCTAAAAACTAAATCCGGTTCTGACAAACAACTTCATGGAATGCACAAATCGGATAAAAGTATCAAAATTCATAAATCTACCGATTATATAATCGTTGCTGGCACGCTATGCGTCGACCAAAACAAGATTTATCATGATTAATTACTTTTATGCAATTTCTGCCTACTTTATTCAAATATGCTCCATTTTTCTTGTTGTTTATTAAAGAGGAGATTTAGTTACATGAAATTTAAATGAAAAAATCTTAAAATATAACTGCAGCTAGATTAGTTTTGAAACGGTTTGTTAGGCTTATTTTGCTTAAAATAGATGCAAATATTCAAGTTACGAACAATAAAAATGAAGTTTTATTAAGATTAGAAATCCTTCTGCGTTTTGTGTTCTTTGATAACTTTGTTGCATTTTCCTTTGGATATTTGTAACGTTTATTTTATTTGATTTTTTTAATATTTAATTGGTATTTTTTTGTGAATATCTTTCTTCACAATTCAAACTTTTTCTGCCGAAAACAAGAACTATAGGTATTTGTAAAAAAATTGACTGACTGACGTCAAAATGAATGCAAAATAATATTGAACCATAAACCTACAATTGCAATAAAACTATTGTATAAAATTTAGTGCGAACTTAAACAGTAAGCATGGCTTTTCAAGTTGAAACTTAAAATTGTATGAAAGTAGTCTACTGAAGCAATTGGCTAATGACATTCAAAGCCGGTACAGATTTTTGTACAGCATTTTATCCAAAAAAGTTTTTTTATCTGCAATTCAATAGATTTATCTTTTATACTTGTCCTGTATTCAATCCAGCAAAAACAAGCCTATGATATTCAGACTGATAGGGATTTAGGATGCGAGGGTGGTGTCTGCTTTAAGTAACTTACAAGCATCGCAGGAGATCAGTGGTGTTCAGCAGTGGTATTCAGCACTAAACGCTATGATTCCGCCAGTACAGTGAAGGAGCTCCGCAAGTTTGCAATTTGGAGCTGTATTCAAGTACATGAGAATTAAATTACAGTAATGCAGTGGGGTTCCTCGAGACTCTGAAATGTTTCATTGGGATTCCTCTCGTCCAGGAAGGTTGAAAACCAGTGCAGTAGATAATAGCGAGGATAGTAATTGGGCAATGTAGTGCGGTATGAAAATATGTGGCTGCTCATTGTTTAGGAAATCTCAGTTTCGATCTTCTAGTTTTTACGCATTTGTTACGTTTTCGCCCGTCATATAAACCTGCATGTTGGGTACATTAAGTCCATCATCAAAAATAACATCTTGGAAATCGTAATAAATCACATTAAACTACGTTAATTTAATAGAAAAATACCGATTGATTGAATTACAACTACGTTACAACGACGACAATGTTTCAAAGTCGGGCCTAAATAGGTCCAGAGTATATTGAGAACCTCATTGACCTATTCGTCGAAATGTCGTATTTCATTGAAACAATTTATGGACAGCTTGGAGCAATAAAAAAGAATGAATCAGTAGATTAAGCGGTTATTTTTGGGTTAATTAATGCGTATCTATTGCCAACTTCCTCAACCAAGACCATGTTTTTTCCATTTCCTTAATGTACTATAGTAATTACATGACTGTTCAAAATTATAATTTATTTCCTATCATACCAGTTGCAGTACTAAAAACCCATTTCTTTATAGTTTGAAATGAAATAGCTACACATAGACTATGACAAAGGAATAGTCTCTTCCATTTTTCAGTTTCGACGTATACTGTATTATATTTTATTGTATTTAGTTGGATATTTATCCTCCTATCACGAGAAAGCGATCATAGCGCCTTACCGAGCTCGCTCAGGAGTTGCCTGCCACCTATTTACCACACCAAGATGGGAGAATCCCGCTAAGCGCTTTTCCCTGCCGGCTTGTTCTCTACACTGCCTCGTTAATGATGAACGTCAAGCAGGGAATACCGATTTTAAAGTCATTGGTTTGACCCGACTCAGAATCAAACCCGAGTGTGCAGCTTCAGTGGAGGACGCTCTGATCACTCGGCCATTTGAGCTGTTAAATAATTTTTTTGCAAACAAATCTTATCTGTTTCGAACAACAAATTTTGAGTGCGAAACCATACGATTATGAGCGTAACGAATCTCATCATTGATTCGTAATTTTTCGGCTAGCTCTGTTACTATTTACAGGATTATGAACTCTTACTCTGAGTTTATCAAAGTTGAAATCTAGAGCACTCAAAAAAGGCCTCACTTTGCGCTTTTTTATTTTGACAGTCAAAAGATTTCTACTGTAAAGATGATGCAGCTTACAATTAAGAGAAGAGCAAAATATCTCTGAATTTGTTCAGTACAAAAAAATTTTGATATAAAACCCTTGGTATTCAAAAATATTGCCGTCTCCTTCAAAGACTCAAAAGAAACTGAGTTTATTTGAGTTACTTTTTTTTTGTTGCCACAATAAAAGGTTTTGCTCGATATACATCATTGCATTGTTGAATGAAAGAGGTCAAGTAGTTTACGCAGTGAATTCCATGCATTTTCATGCAAACAATCTGCTGAAGTAGACTTGACTTGCTAATAACTTTTTTATCTCTGTCTCTAAAATTGACACTTGCTGATTATTATCATGGTACATATGAGTGTCATTGTGCAATTGCAACGTATCAGCTACCATATAGCATCTGTATAATAAATTCTATTCAATGGTTCGTCATTCGTTCTCGTTCAAACGCGACGAAGCTGTGAGGACGCCATGGACAAGTTACGTTTAAAAGTGGCCGTTGTTTCCATTTTTCTCCGTGAACTAAACTCTTTCCTCTTGAATTTGCTCCTTGGAAATCTTCTACGCGGAGATAACCTTCTCGATGAAGCATCTTATCCAAAGACCCAAAAAGTTTATGAGCTATTTCAGCCTCTGGCTTTGCAGTTGTGAAAACGACGCTCCAAACCATTCTGTCACACTGTCGCCGATTGCACAATGTTCATGATGTACAACAATAAGTTTGGTAAGATGTGGGTTGTAAAATGTGCTCTAGCTTACTAAAGCGTACTTATAGCAAACGCATCGCTGTGATACGATTACAAATGAAACAAAATTCAGCAAATGTTGTAGAGGAGTTTGTCAAAACAAGTTGAAAAGGGCTCTATATTGTATTCTCCTTACATATTGCTGTGCAATCACTATTTTCTTGTTATTGCTGTTCTGTTTGCTCGAACAAATTCAGATTAACTCACTGTCTACTGCATGCTATCAGGTCAATATTGTGACAAATATTTGATTTCAACATCTCGGTTTCTCTGAACGGTTCATGAAAACTAACAATTTTTTGAAATCTGCTGCATATGATATCAACTTCTCTGAGCCCTTCCTCAACAGCAGTAAATGTTCGGGATTAAAGAAGTAATCGTATTGCAATTTTTACTACTTGGCAATTTTCTTCAAATTTGATACAATACAGACCCTTGAAGGAGTTTTTGTGAACCAGCATGCATCGTTTCAAAACAGTAAACAAGATTTGTTTCATCTTTTGCACTCTGATTATGTGTACGGGTTGCATGAATTTCGTGAAAAAAATAGTGTTTACCATATCCACAAAAAAGGTGTCTTGTCGTTTCGGGCTCTGTATCCGTGTAATATCTTTTTACTAGGCATGATGTGTTGCGCAAAGTTCGAGTAAAATTAACACATTTTATTATACAACATTTTATTATACAACATAATTTTGTCGGCAGCGTGACTGTAATTCGGAGCGTCGTTTTTACGACGACCATGATCACAAGGTTAATGGTTCAACTCCCAACCTAGTCTCGTTGTTGGGTCCTTGGATAGGATGCTTCACGATGATTATCTCTGCTTGGTGGAATCTGGCAAGCAGCAAATTAAAGAAGTCACAGGAAATTCAACCGGAAAACTTGGAAACAAAGGCAACTCCTAAGCGAGTCTGGATTCGTCCTACGCATAGCGCCTCCGCCGCTTTCTCGTGATAGAAGAATAAAGATGAAGAAATCAAATCAATCATTAAATCAAATATGCATAATATATGATTGATGATATTGGTCATTATTTAGCAAACTGATAATAGAAATCTAAAAAGTTTGGTTTTATTAACCTATAATATGTACTGAAGAAAAGACTATGAGAACCTTCTAAATTTAGAAGGATGAAAGAGTTATATAAGGTAATAATGTTATATAACAAGACATCGTGACTTTTCTCATGGTTTTGATGTGTTGAAACGTTTTGTATGGAGCTAAATAAACGACCTATACAATATTTAACATTTTAGCACAATTTTTGTAACTTGATTTAACAAGGTGTGGCTAAATCAGTTTGAACCAAATTATGTGGGATTTTTGACCCAAATTTGTTTCGTATCTAATTTTAATACCATGCTTTCAGCTTTACTTGTTCAGCACAAACAAGTCTTTTTCGATAGATGCCAAGTGTGAAATGTAATTTAAGCACCTCGGAAAAACGAAGAGTCTTCAATCCGGTCTAAAGTTTTCTCAATAATATCAATATAAGCTGATACAGATCGAATTTAAACTACGTAAAAGCAATTTAGATTTCCATCAAATTGAAGTTTAAGTTTAGTTACAACTCAAGTAGTTTATTGAGGAACAATCTAAACAGACCAATTGGTAATTGACAGATTGGCCATCATCAAAAGCGTTTTGATACTAACGAATTTTAAACTGTTTGCAAGCAGTGAAAATAATTTCAAAAGCCTTAACAAATTTCCTGAAGATCTTTGAAATTTGCAAGTTCTAATTCAACAACTAATACAAAGTAGACCTATATTGATGAAATATTGAGTGTGCTTTGACTGCTGTTAATTCATAGTAATTCTAATGCGAATATGGGTTAGGAATCATCATAATCTGTCTTGTTTTACATTAAGCTTATTTTTGCTTGAGGCATATAGTAAACATAAAAACACTCAGCAAAATCAAATTGTCGTAGAACCCATGACAAAATCTTTTCACTCTGTTGACTTATACTGACTTTATCAGAAATGCCATTAGTAGGTATAGCAGGAGGACATAAAGTAGCTGGTTTATGGAAAGACTCAGGCCCGCCGAGAGAGGGGGCAGAAGGGATCACTGTCCGGGGGCCCGGGAACACAGGGGGCCGGGGTTAAGACTTGTCAGGTTTAGAATGCAAAATTAATCTGCTCAAACTAGGGCCTGCGGACGCGATGATGTTTTTTTTTATTTCGGGCAGAAATTCGAACATCTGCGGACGCTATGACCTTATTTTGCTTATCACTAGATGTTGAGCCGAAATTTGAATATCTGCGGAGGCCATGACCTTTTTTTTTGCTCATCACTTGATTTTGGGCCGAAATTCGAGCATCTGCGGACGCAATGACCTTTTTTTTGCTCATCACGTAATTTTGGGGCACCACTGACCAAAGGGCCTAAACGAAATTTTTGCCCCAGGACCCGAAATTTCTCTCGGCCCCCCAGGAATGACTGATACTGCACTAAATACAAGAAAAATAAAAATTAAGCACGGAAGAATTTTTTATGGTAAGTGTTTTGTTGATGCAGCGCTAGATCGCCTTGGTGACTTTTTTCTTATTCATCTAGAGGTGGATGATACCTATCGAAGACTGGTAAATATCTTCAGGGTAACGTTGATGCGACTAAAAGTTGTAATTTTTGCCACTTGCGTAATAGTAAGGTATTTAAACAAATTTGTATTTTTATTAATAGACTTATACAGATTTTTGAGGTTGTCTACATCCTGAATTTTATCGCTAAAGTGCGTCATAATGTCAAAATTAATGTGCTCTTATTGCAATAAAAAAAGGTACAGTATAATCATTTGTGGTAATTGATCAATTATTTTACAATATATTTCTGTTTTTTTTTTCAAATTTTGTGATTAAAGATTGATGCAAACATTATTAAACCTTTTTCATTAGTAGGGTAAACTGACAATTGGTTATTTTGGTAGAAAATTAATGCCTGCTAATTTGAGCGAACACCTCATAAACGCATTCGTTTCTCATAAACATATGCTTTTAACACACTTTGAAGATTTGATTAATTATGCTAATTTTTAATTTAGAACGCTTAATAGTAGAATATATCATAAATGATAGGTTAGCTACTGTCGAATTAGATGCTAATTAGTCATTTGATAACAGGTCGGTTTTAGGACGGTATAGGCTTACATTTTCACTGACTTATAGTAGGTACAGAAATGCTCAATACACTAATCGAACAATCACAAAAAACTTGGTGCGCTTTTCTGAGAATGATTGCACTTATAATTTGGCAGTAGCAGAATCGATTCTTAAAAATTCTGATCGTAATAAACATTTTTTGCAAAATCTTTTAGTTTGCAGCGCAACTGCCCGAATCATTGCTCAATTTTCGCTTCTGCACATTTTTTGCAATTCAAATGAGATATACACATTGTCATTTTGAATTGCAACTGTAATGCATCACTTTTTTTTGGTAGTATTGGCAGTTGGCTAGCTATTTGGACAAAATATGGGTGGTATTTAATGCAAAAATCAGCCAGTCAATGAGTAAGCATTGCTATCTTTTTCCTCTACGAAAAAGCATAAAAAAAAATTAAGTGGCGCATTCCACTTTTGTTGGCTTGATGAATTCACATTTTTTAGTTCTTCGTTCAGTGTTTATGCCAGAAATGTGAATGATCAGAAGCTCAAAGCGTTAGTTTAATTATTGCAGCGAAACCAGCTTGTGTCGAGTTAATAAGGTTTAGCATCAGTGCTCATTTGCGACACAGGACATAAGGGTTGAAATCAGTGTCCTAACATAAATACGCCTACATGTTAATACCATGTAAAGTTGCAATTTCGTCATTTTCAGTTTCCTTCATTATATGTGATCAATATAGGCTAATTGTGTGGTGTAGTGTGCAAGGTGTCCATTTGAAGAACTGATTGTTCTTAGTCGACCCGGATGACCAAATGAGGAAGAAAAGTGACATTTGATAAAAGACAAGCCTCACCTGTTTTCCCCAAGGGCACAACAACGTCTTGTCCTATTGGGAATTCAACTTGGACCAGTAATGTTTCCTATGCGCATACCTATGCGGACTGCTCAAGTTACACTTCTCAAATTGTTCGTTAAAACTATGAGGTTGCAAAAACATCAACTACTACAAATGCAGCAGTTGTTTTTACATACTATTTCTCAGTAAGTTGATTTTGAGAATTGGCTAAAAATGAAACGCAATAAGCAAAACAATATAATCAAAAACCATAATCAGCAAAGATAAATTATGTGAGCCCATCTTCTCGGTTTTATCTTGCATATCAGGTAAATGTGAGTCATGATAATGCGTTGCCTTTTGCCATGACTTAGATATTCGCAATTCGGTATAGCTATTAATAATAAAAAGAAAGCAAAGAGAAAATATTGCAGCGTATTTTTATGCGTAGAATGGGTGTTTATCTTTAAAAAGGTTGGTTGGTTACTTTCGTCAATAACAGTACCCCCAGCTTTTTTTTTTGAAAAATTAAGAAAGGTTTGAAATTTTTAAAGTGAAAATTTTAGGAGGCTAATCAATCGAGCATGATAATAATTTTGGCTTAAATGTAACATGTTGGCTAATTTCCAACTCAAAGATCAATAAAAAAGTATATAAATAACTGAGCGTGTTTTCAATTTTTTGTGCTTAAGTTTGTGCAATGTTTGAAGGAGACTGCAAAGTGAGCTTGCGTAATCCGAATCAGCAGCCACTCCTTATACATGTCAAAGTTAAATGCGACTGGTTCCACCCGTAAATCGGTTCCTTCACGTTAGATCTGGAACCTGCGCGCGGTTTCTTGCCTATTTTGCTTTATCTGAATTAAAGGATAAAGATTTTGCTAGTTATTTTGGTAACAAATATTTTGTTAATATGTAAATAAAACGTTAAATAGTAAAGGCAAAAGTCTCAAAAAACAACAGGTGGATATCACGTACGTCTACAGACGTTTGACGTCGACCAAATACGTGCACTAATGTGTAAATGCAGCATTACTATGGACTTTAGGATGAACCGACGACGACCTATGGTTATATCATCATCCGTTGCATGAGTTGATAAAAATTTATCACATACCAGGTACTTTTTGCTTTAAAATTTGTATCTACTGCAATTAATAATATTTCCAAAACTTAGTCGAGAACATGATGTCGTACAGTAAAATTGAACTGTGCATACATTACCTTTCTTGTTTGTTTATGCATAATTATTTACATTAACCGTGAAAAAGTGAAACTCAATGATATAGTTTTCACTAAATAGTTTTCTCTAAAACTTTAGCTTTTTCGTGACTTTTGATTACAAAAAAGGAGAAATGTTGTAGATGTAGAATACGAATTTTTTTTTTCGAAACTGAAACTTCCGATTTCTTATTGCTACAAATCACTTTCTACAAACTTCCAAAATCATAAGCAGCATTTGCACAAAAACAAAAGAGAAGACTTTGTTGTTACTGTCACTTTTTACACAATTTAAATATTTGATGACGTCATTTCATTATCAGCGGACTACAAAAAGGAGAGGGTAAACATAATTTTCAAATACTTTCAAAAATATAGTAGACCTCATTAGAAGCCACAGGAAAAGTGCAAACTTGGTTAAATTGGATGATAAAACACTATTCAGCTAAAATCATCTGCGGTGCTGGACAGTACAAAGCAAAAGTTTCAGCACTGCTGATGATGACAGCTGAATCTATGTTGCGGAAACGTCCAATTATGATAGAAAAGAGTCACTTGACTTCATCTTTAAACTTTTTTGTATTCAGAAAGTCGGTACCGAAAAGACTGAAACTCAAAACCCGCAAAAATGTACACTATTGCGTCTCTGTAATCGTTACAATACAGGCAGGTTAGCTCAATTGCCGAGACTTTGCTATCGGTGCGGGAGGTCTGGGTCGCATCCCGAGTCGGTCAGATCAGACACAGAGTAGCTAACGACTCGCCACTGCTGCGACGTTTTTACGGAGCTGTGTTGAGGCGCCAAGCCGCGTATAATGGGCCTTGCCACTCTTTACACGTCGTTTCGGCGCATTGCCGCAAGTATAGTGAAGATTTAATTCATATTTTTTTGTCTTCACAATGCTTTGAAAACCAACCCAGGCTCTCAAAAGGCAAAGAAATGTAGCAGAAATGTAATTACGATGCAAAAACGTTAAGTGTTATTATATTTATCCATACCAATTGCAAATTATCTTCTTTCAAAGGATTATATTTTGACAACAGGCATTTGGCAAGGTTTACGCCGTAAAATGAGATATTAATTATTGGTTACGTGGGTACAGATATTAATATGATACAAGTATGATACATTTTTAACAAAAATATGACACGAAACTATGGAAATGTATTGTCAAAATGACTTGCAAAAATAAAATTGCTTCAAAAATTTACAATTTTTGTCACATTGGTTTAATTTTTTTTTTCGCTCAACCCGTTGAATGGATTCATACTTATCTTGCAAAGTGTCCCTCACATTTTGAGCATACCATTTTAGCAAAGGCTGTTGTATAATCTATGATTTTTATTGCTATTTTTCTATAACCGTTTATATCTATGAAACATTTAAAAAAAAATATCATTTATGGTTTGTTGGTTTTGTAGCATTTTGATGCACATTGCATCAACTACAGACTTAAATTGGCAAGATTCATTAAGCAAAAAATTACAGTATATTGCACTGAAATAGCATGCACAAAACCCCGAAGAATAAATGCATAATTGCATAATGCATAAATGCATTTTCATAGGCTTTAGAGCATGAGGCATCATTATGGCTGGTAGCCCATAGATAATACATTTAAAAACCAAACTTTTCTATGCTTAACATCCAGTAAAAGCAATCGAAAACCAGCAATTACACGAAGTTAAACTGTAGCTTATGACCGATAGTGGCCTGCAATGCTGTACCGGCACCAAAATAGAAAAAGAAAAAACATGAAAATTATGGAAGAAATATTTTGTTTCTTCGGTAACTTAAACTAATGGAAAAATTTGATAATTGTTTAGCTCTACCCAGGAAAAAATCGCATAACTTTTGATAATCCAGCTTAAAAGCGTTACAGAAACAGTATAAAACTCAATTATCCCCACATTTTAAGATAATCATGCACTTTTTCAAATGCTAATACGAAACACCTGCGAAAGATTGCCAAAAAAGGCAATAAACACGTCTGCAAGGACAAATAATTGGGATTGTGAGGCATTAAAACTTAAAGGAAGAATCCGTCGGCTGACGTATGACACAAAATTGATAATGCTTTAACCTAGAATCTGTTTATGTGCGAATAAAAGGTGTTTTTATAATGGTCGAAACTCGAAATTTATATACCAACCAGTAAAAAGTATTTCCTGGAGAAGGCTGTTCAGACAAAGAACACATTCGATGAAATTCAAAAAATCTAAAAAAACAAGAATTGAGATATTAAGATTTGCCTGAATTGACTAAAAGAGTTAGTTTAGAGCTGCACGTGTTTTAAGTTCTCGGTTTATACAGTAAGTCATTGGGCGATTACAGCCCTTACCTGCAAAGTCTGGTATCCGTGAACTCCAACGGAGTAGGTGAAAGCGCCTAAAGTGTTCGTAAACCTAGAAACGTTATGAGTGTAGCTACTTGCAAGACCATTTCATATTGGCCGTCATATTTTCCTCGCAAAGGTGTCTTTACTTTTAAGTTTCATCAAAATGCTTAGGGGTATTCAGCCCCAAAAAGATTAGGAATCATTGATTTATAGACTTGTTTGATGAGGTTCGAACTATAAGTCAAATTTTTTAATGAAACTACTTTAAAACAGGTTTTTCATCTTTTACTTAAAGTTGTTTCATAATTACCATTTTGGTTGAGCATAAACACACTTTTTACAAACCTGAGAATGCCGCAAGCTTAACGGTTATGAAGTTTTTGTCTGTAGGCTTAGTGCTGCTTCTTGATTGTACTAATGCATAGATCTAATACCTAACTGAAATTTTTATAAACAGTCTAAGCTATTAGCATGTGTTTATCAAATCAGATTAACAAAGCAACTTTAAACTAATAATTGTGCATTGAAAAATCCTCATTACTGCGGCATTTATATAAGGTGTTATTATTTTCAACAGCTGAGGCATATTCAATCGTTTATGTTTTATTCAATTTCTTTAAAACACAAAAAGACCAAATTTTGCGTGTATTTTTGCTTTTTGATTCTGTCTTTAGAAATAATTTTGAGAAGTAGTTATCTATTAGTTAAAACCAGCCGTTCAGCTCAGTTGTTGAGCACATTGGCGCGGGAGATCTCGGTTTTCATTCCCGGGTCCGTCAAATCGGACTCAATATCGCCAACGGCTCGGCACCGCTTTGATGTTTCTTCGGAACTGTGTTGACCACGCGCTGTTCCGCGGAGATGGGAGCCGACACTCGTTATACACTTTGGTGTAATAATTGAGCAAAGTGAAAAAAAATTTTTATCAGTTTAAAGTAGCGTCTTACATGGTTATAAAAAAATTCTTTTTGTTCTAACGCAAAAGTTCTACTGCGCCTTTGAAAAGCGAACAACCCATCGTTTCCAAGTCATCACGAGTCAAAGGCCGCATTCACTCAAGGAGGTTTTCGCAACCAGGCACAAAACTTCATTTTGTTATTGCAGACGCTATTTTAATTCTTTTCGAACTTGTTTCAGCGATTCAAAAACTGAAATGGTTCCCTTTTCGAATTGCTGAAATAGTTTATAAAATCTTAAAAACTGCGTTCACATATTAAAATGAAGTTTCGTGCCTAGTTGCGGAAACCACTACGTGTGAAAGCGGCCAAAGTATTACGCTCCAAAAAACTTTCTCCATGTTTCTTCTGGTAATACAAGCAGTCATCGAACAAGTTTCAAGTACAACAGTCAGTGTTGTTGTAGTGTAAGTATAAACAGCAACAAATTGTCGCGAGGCAAGCATGCAGCGATGATTTGGCTCGCGATGAATTGACGCCGACTTATTGGTGATCGCAGTTCCGCTTTGTTTTGTCATGGTTTCACCGCAGTCACAAAGCGTATAGATCTGTAACATTTTGACAATAAATTCAGAAAAGGGGGTGGGTGGTAAAGGCTAAGCTTATAATTTGGCTGCAGCCTAAACTACTTATTCTAAAATAAACTGACGTTAACGTGATGGTTTAGATTTAGTAACCCATTTGCCATGCAAACACAGCTGGTGGCAAAATTGAAATTTTTGAAGTTGCAACGCTTGAACTGCATAGCCTATTCTTTTTTATGAAAGCATCTACCGAGGATAGAAATTCCAGTATATTGGTGCTGAGGTAAGCCTGAGGTTTCTATACATTTTGCTGCTGGCTGAAGTCAAAACATGTGATCAAATCTTAACGACAAAACACATTTGTCATCCCAAAAGAAAGATTCTGTCGCTGTTATGCCATAAACTCATAAACATGTTAACTTTTTTCTCGCACGAAATATTCTAATCGGTTTTAAAGATGTTGCAAATATGAAAGCACATTAAAGTTTTGTAGAAAGCAGTATCGTAATATTTGGTGCCAGATATATATCGAATATTTGGAAAAAATTTAATAATATTGTTACTTTTTTATGGAGCAATAGCATTAAATTGCAATTTTTAAAACTTGATTTTCGAAATTTAGTTAAAGGTCTAAAGTTGCTAGGCTGGATGACTTTTACTAACTTTTATAAACAAAGGATGACTTTGAAAACTTCTGGCAAAGACATTCTTTAGTTTATCGTCAAATAAAATTTCCGAAACTTCAAGCGCAAGTCGTTAAGCCTCGAAGGTGGTGACTAAAAGAAAAGTGATCTAAAATAAACTACTTTTTAATGTATTCTATCATAACAGAAAGATAACTGGATAACTTATATGGCTCTATGGCTTGCAGCAAGGCAATATTTTTCGAGCGTGCCAGTCAGATCATGATCAGGTAATATTGGAGCTCTATCTTTTCAGGCACAGAAAAGCATAGAATTGATTTAACAAATATCCTTACTGATGTTTAGACTGATTACAAATCATTAGTTAAAAATTACAAAAGACCTTAACTCAAAACAAAGCCGAAATTTTTCATCGTGAAGACTTTTAAAAAGGCCATCCTGTAAGTTCAGTTACATCAGTATCAGCAGCTTGACTAGAAGCAGTGCAAAAGTTTTAGAACCAGTTTTTTTTTGGGGGGGGGGAGTTTTTTCACACTTGTAGTTTAATAATCCGACCGTTGGGAGTGAATACCTTATATTAAAATACCGGTATAAAAATTAGTTTTGGTATTTTGGAAATGATTAAAGTTTAGATAAAAATAAAAAGTTGAAATACCCAGCTGGTGCAACAGAGTTTATACGTAGCAGGGTGCAAAAAATAATGTCATTGAAAATGACTCTCAAAACCGCCTAAGAACGGTCAAAGCAATTTAAGGGTGTTTGGGTGCATACGTTAGTTCAAAGCGCAAAAATAATGATGAATGAGGCCATTTTTCTTAGAGCAGCTTGTAGCACAGCACTGAATAGAAGCCACGATAAAGCGATTTCTGTTTCATACGAATTTGTGTTTGTTCCCTTCATTATTTCGAAATTAGATTATACCACAGACACCGAAACTCGAAAATATCTATTATTATTATTATTTACAAGTCTGAGTGAGCCTCAATCTCTTATTTATGCATTTTGTTATTATCATTTGTGCATTTAACATTGCGTTTTAAGATTTTTGACATTAATTAAAGGAAAGCCATAGAATAGACATTACCAGAAAAGCTACCAAAATTTTTCAAATAGATATCCCATTTGTAGCTGTTTTTTTAGTTTGGGCGTGCTAAGCTACTTTTAAATAAAGCTTTTGAGAAGTGGACAGAGATGTTTAAAGGGAATAAGAGTTGTAAATTAACGTGGAATGAATCCATCAATTATATCATCATAATGTATTTAAATTTATGAAGAAGTGTGCGATAATTTTTGATTCTAGTACAGGGGCTCAATTTACCGAAATAGATGGTTGATTTTTTTTGACTTGAAGTGGGTCCTCTTATGTTTGGCATTTAAAGTTTTTAATGATGTCTACCATTTAAAGTAAAATCTGATTCATTAGGTTTATTTGGGAAATCCTTCTTTAAATTCCAAAGTAGGTTTGCATGTCCTTTGCTTTGGGACTTATAGCCGTGGTTTTCAACCTTTTTTGGGTTGCGGATCTCCAAAACATTCTATAACAAACCCCTTTTTAAGAAATATCTAACGGCTAATATTGATAATTATGCAAATATATTCACAGCGTGTTTGTGTTTACAGTCCTTGAAGTATTTTTGTAGATCCGTTGAGGCTGTGGACTCCACGCTTAGAACCTTTAGCTTAGAGTTTACGAAATGAAACTAGTTTTGTCTAATGGAATTCAAAAAAAAAAATCAAATCTTAATAATACTCGCGGTAATACGCCACAGCGTGTGACGAGTGTCCGGGCCCATCTCTGCGACTTTGCGCCTCGGCGACACAGCTCCGAAGAAACGTAGCAGCGGTGGCGAGTCGTTGACAACACTGTGTCCGATTTGACCGACCCGGGAATGGGACCCGAGACCTCCCGCACCGATAGCGTGTGCTTAACAACTGCGTTAACTGAAGATGGCCGAGTGGTATGGAGCGTCTGTCTCTTGAGCTGTAGACTCGGAATTGATTCCGAGTCGGGTTAAACCAGTGACTTTAAAATTGGTATTTACAGCTTCCCTGCTTGACGCTAAGCATTGAAGGGACAGTGTGGAGAACAAGCCGGCAAGTTCACTTGTTGTGCCGTTGGGAAAGGCACTTAGCGGGATTCCCCCATCTTGGTGTGGTAGACAGATGGCCGGCAACTCCTAAGCGAGCTCGTATAGCGCATTGATCGCTTTCTCGTGATAGGAGGATAAATATGCAATTAAATAAAAATAAAATTATGAGCCTGATGGAATTAGTCTTCTTTGAAGGTGTTCTTTTTAGGGTTAGAATGGGTGTTTGTGGGAATAATTACAGTATGTTGCAACAAGTTTATTACTAAAAACAAGTTTTATCAAAACATTTAATTTTGGGCAAAAAAGGTTTCTGACATTCGAAGTGATGTTATTCTAAAAAATTATGGAATTTAATATTTTAAGAGCTCTTAAATGTTTCTGCTTATTCCCAAAAACAACATCATTATTCAGCTATACTAAAATTACCTCATAGTTTAACCCGCCTAAACTGTTTACGTACTCTGTAATTCCAGCCGCGTCCTTCCGGTTTCTGACTTCCGAGTAACCGCTTATTCACTAAACATTATGAGCTAATATGCATTTATTACATAATCAAGCCAAAACTTAACCAGCTTCTTTTAGAAAGCAAAAAACTTGGAGTAACGAAAAAAAGCGACAAAAATTGTCTTAATTGGATTAAGATTGCGAAACCAATCCTCAATGTTTTGTGCAAATGCTGCTATTGATATTAATAGAAATTATCGATATTATTACAATATTATGCAATATCCTTTAACCTGTTAAGAATGCATTAATTACACGACTACCTTGTTAAAGACTGCTCATTAGCAACCTTGCACGATGTTAAATACCATTCCCAATAACATTTTTGTAATATTGCAATGTAGAATGTAAAATATGCCAAATATTGCACTAAATGATAAAAATATGTAGTAATTGGTGTTAATTATCCAAATTTTCTCAACTTCGGTAAATAATTATATTGCTTAAGAAATTTTTTGCTGAATGTTTGCAATGTGCAAACTGAAGGTTAGTTTAGCTGTAATTTGCACCTATACTTGACCCTGACAATTATGCTACTGTCACCATTAGTATAGTGTTTGACACCATGACTCAAAATGACAGGGAATGGCAGAATTCGTGATAAAGGAAATTTCGTGAGAGCACTAATCTGGCTTAAATTTGTTTGGTTTTTGACAAAAAGTTAAAGAACGTGATTCCATTGCCTTTGTTTAAAATGCAATCAAATTTTAGATGACCGGTTTGACCGAAGCTGTGTAAAAGCCATGGCCAAGAAGGTGTACTTACGAAATTTTCTTCGAAAAGTCCCTCGTTTTGTTGACATGTTCGACAAACAATTACAATTTCACAAAAATTTGATGCATCGAACTCATATTTAACGTAGTTTTAACAAAGCTTAGGTTGATACTACGTCAAAAATCAATTTATTTCAAACTTAAATTGATCAGAAACCAATTTATAACTACAAAAGTTTTGAGTGCGCGCGTCAATTCTTAATGTACGTGATAGTGTTAATCTTACCAGATCAAACACAAAGAGTGAGTTTACATTATTGTCAATGACATAATACTAGATGGCAATCTACCAAGGGTAAATTCTGCGATTAATAATTCGGTCCTATTTATCCAATTTAAACAAAAACAGGTAAAGACAATGAAGAATGCTTTGGTGTTGATACTTTTGAAGAAGAAATCAATTGTGATGATCTTTTGCAAGGACGACTCGATACATTATGATTAAATATTTATGTTTTTAGTAGAGAAAGCTCTTAACATTGTTTATCATAGCAAAATTTTTAATTAAAAAATAATTTTTGACATTGTAAGTGGATTAGTTTGATGTCGAAAAGTAGAAACGTGGATTTTGAGAATCGCTGAGTAAGTGAGCGGCCTAATAAGAAAGCAGCGGACCGATAACGCAGCACTGCTGGCACAGTTACCCTGTCCTCATGTCCAATTGTAGTTGGCTTTAGACCCGCGGTTATTGCTTCTAGTTCTTGCATCATAATCAATTTCTTGATGTCATAGTTTAAAAAAGTGATCATGGCATGAAGAAATTACTTATGATGTGCAACTAAAATTAAGAACCGCTAGCCTAAAACCTACATAAATTGGACACGTGAACAGAGTAATTCTGTAACAAGGTTTTGATCAGGTTCTAAATCACAGGTGCATGGTTCAAAACTCGAACAGCTGTGCTTTGGAAAAACCCGTAAACACCAATTTTTAAAGGAACTGAAATTTCTTTCTATTTTATCGTGGTTCAGTTAAACTAAGATTAAACGCTGAACCTTAAATGGGGTATTTTTTGGTTTAATGGGTAGGCCTATGCATACGTAAAAATAAAAATTGCGTTAATTGTCAGGCAATCGTACTGCCGTAATAAAAAAGACTATATCGTGATAAAGGAAAACAATAATTGTCTTTACAACGTTGTCTTTTCTCTCATTTGGAGATTTTTAGTCATGTTTTAAGTATGTCTATTGTTAATGTTTTCCGTTTGGGGCGCTTATACCTTAATTGCCAGTTTTCTAAAGTGGAATTAACGTATCGCTTCTAGTAGGACGCTAAAAATTGATTTATAGAGAAGTTTGGTGTCGTAATGTTCTAAAAGAGCGCCAATCTTCAAGCCATTTGAAAATTTGAAATGACTTTTGCTTCGGTTCGAGTCATTTTAGGTTAGAGTTTTAAATATATTTATTAGTCAGACGCCGATCTAAGATTTCTTAGAATTTATCACTGCGATATGCTAATTGCGTGGAGCTTTTTTCTCTAAATAAAAAAACTTAAATACTAGTTAACACTAGAAGTATAAATTAACTCGGTAGTAGTACAGATTACCAGAATGTAACAAGAAGAGTAACAGTGACAAGGTTACCAACTCATCTAAAGATACGTGGTTAATGTAAAACTTGCGGTTAGTTAATAATTATTGAAGCCTGTTAGCCAGGTGCCAAAGAAAGCTATGGAAGAATGTATCACTGGTATCGTGTCAAGTTAAATTAGTTAAGATGTAGATAGCGTAAACTGACCTTTGAAAGAAACTTTTGCACCGTTTTGGAGATATTTTTAATTTGAATTTAATCACAGCATATTAATCAAGAATTTTTTTGATGACTTCCAACGTCATAATACAGAACTAACACCTTTGGATAAACGGAGTGAGGCAGACTCCGTGGTAAGCGGATTAAACCAAAAAAATTGTATTTAATTTCGAAAAAAGAAAACTCTGTATACATTTTCACGCAATAAATTAGTTTGAAAATATTTTGCACTTCTCCGGTTATGGTGGTAACATTGCTCTGAAACCAACACCTTAACAATCCTTTAAAGAATGTTACTTTAAAGTTGTAGAATCAGGGTTTATTTAAAAAATGGCTATTTTTCAAATTTTGTCTATTTGTGAAGTTTGACAATAAGCATTGCGAGCAATACGACTTCTTTTCTATGATAAAAAGTTGCCATCAATATGCATTAGTTCATTTTGCTTGAGATAAACTTATTACATTCATGTAATATTTTGCATTTTGTTATTTACCACAAAAACACGAAATATTTTATTTTTCTGTTACAAACTTTAACCCGCCATCACATTTTGCCCTAAATGGATCAAAAAATTTTAACTTTGACCTAGGGAAAGCAAATCTTTATATAACTTGCTTCTTATGATGCTAAAAATACATTTCCAAATCTGTTTTTCGAGTTAGGCTATATTTTACGGAAATATTTATAGCAAAGAAAAAGTAAATAGAATATAAACAAAACGAAGTGTAAATCTTTTTTTGCACGCTTTTTCATAATTTAGAAATTAGTAAAAATCCCAAATCAAAAACTGTTTGTATGTAAGGTATGAAAATCTGATTAATTACTCGTTACAATTTTTCTTCTATTTTCAGACCTGATTTTAAACACCCACGTGAGCGAAAATTCAATTTCATATTTAAATTGCTCAAACAAATTAGAAAATCGCGGAGAAAAATTAATGAAAATATTTACGACGCGATACTAGAGTCCTACCACACCTCGTGGGTTGATCATTTTCTAAAATTAGATTAGCAAAACAATATTAATCAACAATAGTTAAATAATTTTTACCAACCAGTGCTACATTGAAAGTGTGAAGGCCTAATTTGTTTAAACATTACACTTTAAATTTGATCGTAGAATACACAACAACATCAGTAAGTGATATCGTATGACACCTAATTGCGAAAAAATGCAAAAAAAAACAACGTTTGTATCGAATTGATGATAGCTACTAAGAATCATATCTTTTATCAATCTGCCGTTATTTTTTATAATGCACTCAAAGTTTACACGTAACTTGCAAAAAACAAGCCCACGCATAATTTGAAATGTAAAAATTGTAGGGCCGGCTAATTTTCTTCTACGCCCCCCCTGGGCAAATAACTGGACATAAATACTTTGGCCGAATATTTGCGAAGCAATTATTATAGAAGTGACAGAGCAGTCGCCGCAGTAAGGTCGTATTTAAGACATTCGACAACGCAGGGAAAGCTGCTCGAATTTTTCAAGTTAAACGATTGCAAGATTGAATTCTTTTGAAGTGCATGGGCTCAGCATTCAATAATTGGCTGTGAAAAATGCTGAATTACTGAAAACTTGCAATTAAGAATTTAAAAGAAAGCGGTTTTCTTTAAAGTACGGCAAGCTATCAAAAGAGTGGTAGCTGGCAGAAAAAAAATTCTTAGTATTAATGGCTGTTCCTAGCGACGAAATCTTTCTTTTTGCGGACGTGAGTATTTGAACTTCCCTGAACCTGTCAATCGTAATAAAAAAATTTGAAGTCGTTCTATTGCTCACAATGCTAAAAAAGGATTAAAAAAATTACGCCACAGTGACGTCACGGATGCGTAATACTTAAAAAACGCTGCATCATAAGACTTATCACACCGTGGTTAAATTTGAATCCAGATATGGAGGTATTAAATCTGATTTGTTTATAATAACGCGCTGTAGTTGGACCAATATAGAACAGATTGTGGCGTTCCTCATACAGATAAGGATGACTGCTATCATCGCAATGCGACGAGAGAAAAACAAAAAAGGCAGCAAACAGGAAATGCATAAAAGAGTGTAGCTAACTATATAACGATAGAAACAAAACGACGCAACCAAAAAAATAATGATAGCGATCAGTACTACAAACAGATTAAGTTTTAATATTTTAGTTTATGCTGAGAAATTTGCGTCTCCGTCACTACAACTTTTATGCAAAAACTTATTACGTTACAGAAATACTATTAGATTATTGTCTTAACAAATTTTAAAGCTGTTTAAAGAAAACTCTCGAAGTGAAAAATGAATGTTGTTCAACAATTATACATGTCTATTTTGGCAGCATACATGGAAGCACCAAGTAAGTGTTTATGATGTACTAACTATAAGTTACTAACCAATCTATAAATTTGCTAAAACAAGTACGAAATATACTATTACTTCGGCTATATCATTAGTGTTCCTCTGAAACAAGCGAGACCGGTTTTTACGTTATGTCATATTGTAGGCATAACTCACATTCACGTAAATTTTTACACAAATGTGAATATTTTTAACAAGTACCGGTAATTGTTGGAAATGGATTCGTTGGTTTTAAACGACAAAAATGCAAATACTTAAATCGTCAAAGGTACACTTCATCAGTTCAAAATGCTCACATTTTAGCCTACAAGTTTAAAAAAGTTCAAATTATTATTAATCTGCTCGTTTACAAGTTAAATAAACAAATAAAAACGCTTTCTGGGTTACATGAAATGGAAAAAAGGGGAAAAATAAAAAAAAAATATTGTTTGTTTTGAATGGGATTAGTAACTCATGTTTTTTTTTTTCTTCTTACTCTTTTTAATCACTTCTGTGTGGAGTGTAAAAACAATCAAAAAAATTAAGCCTGGAATAAATATTTACCAAAAATTTGAATCCGTTTTTCTCAGCATACGCTGGACCCTAATCATGTTGTTTTGTTTCATCCGTTTTGAGGTTATCGAAAACAAGTGTAAACAAACAGAAGAAAAGTGCTAAATATACCACAAATTTTTATCAAAAGAATTAAGTTTCCTAAAATGAATTGATGAATTTAAAGCAGAAAACGCTTCTCCCAAAATCTGACAAGTCTTAAGCAGCTTTATCAGGGCAAAATTTGAAAAATGCAAGGAATTTTTTGGGTAACTGTGAATTTCAATCCTAATTTCTAATCATAACTTAAACCCATAATTATTGAAAATTGGTACCAGCTCAAGCAAGTCTTACATTTTTGTCTTTCTATTATTACAAGGATCACGTTTGCATTATAAGAAATAGTAAAATTATCACATTGAACTAACCATTAGACTCAACTTATTGCCCTGTCATTGAAACTAATGGAAATTTTATTCACCGGTGGCGAAAGTAACACGACATAACGCTTGTTTCTTGAGGCAATAAAAAAATATTTAAAAACGATTAACTCATTTGGAGTTAGGGTGTGTATCAGCTTCACAATTTTTGTGAATAGATGTCTCAATTTCTGTGATATTCTCCTCTATTTTTAACTACGATTAAAACCAATGAAAGATTATCGTCGCGAAAAATAACCTATGTAACACTTTTTATGGTCTGTAATAGGCGCAGTTAGTCCCCACAATTTTGCGATACTTGTGCATCGATCATTGCGTGCCAGTTTAAATACCTTGAAATCCATTACGAAATATGCGGTTTTTTATTGATCAACATACTCTATTTGTAAAAATGTCATAACCACTATAAGGTTCAAATAAAATATGAAATGTTTGCACTGATTTGACGTGTTGAAAGTTGATCAACTGCCAAGTGACATGGGCAATTGGTCAATTGTCTGATAGACTACAGAAACATCTTAAAATTTTAATGCTAAAATGCGAAACTACAGAAAGTTATGCAACCAATAAGAACGGCCTCAAGATTACAGACAGTTGTTTTTCTTCAAGAAATTAAACTTTACGGCTGCTCTTTTCTTAAGTATCCTGTGTGAAAGTAAGAAGGTAATTCGTCAATCCGATGACTTTTTCTCAACTCAAGCATCGTGGCAAATTTGACATTTGCAAAAACAGGTTAATTTTAGCGACAGAGGCACCCTAATGGCCATGCAATGGATAGGCTCATTTCAGCGTCTTATCGCGGCAAAATTCGTGTGATAGTCAGTAACGTAGACTAGGCACTCACAGCGATTTGGCGGGCTGTTTAAATTTTGGTCACGCCAAATTACAATTAATTTCTGACTGGTAACCAAAAACATGGAAACTGAGCACAAAAATTTAAAAACGTGTCAAATTTTTATAAAAAGGAAGAAATTTACTTCAACGTATGCAAATACCCAATACATCAAAAAACAAAGTCCGTGATAGATACTTCAGTGAAGTTAAAACTGCTATTATTTGGATTAGAGCTACTGAAACAAATTATACCTACCCATTTTTGCTTTACTGAAAACGGCAATTATATTCGAGACATTAAGGCCTAATGGGGAAACCGTTAGTGGGACGAAAAAGCGGTGAAATACCGATGACATTGTTAGCATTTTTAAATTCGTTGTTAAAAGGTGATAATTACAGTGCATTGTTTGAATGCGAAAGTTAAATATGTTGTTAATGGTGATAATTAACAACAATAGGCTGTAGAGACTAATTTACCGTTAATATACAAGTTAATTATAACAAATTCTCTACTAAAATAACGCAATTTTGAACTAACAACATCAAGCTATTATAAAATCCGCACATATGTTTAATAAAAGTGTTTAGGGTCAATTTTACAGCCTACGTACCAACCCAAAAACAGTAAAATTTCTCTCGTTAACATCCGTTGATTTAGCCCTTCCTGTAGCACAAATTCGGCCAAATTGCAGCTGCATAATTATCTATCAAGTAATAATTTAGATGATCTATGAATCAATTTTTTCCACTGTACTTTGATAAATGTCTTTTCCTGTTTGATATTTGACTTTATGGTACGTTTGCCTTTTTGTATTCGATGTTGCTGTTAATAACATTTATGTCATAGAAAATTAAAATGCAAGTGACATCATTTCTAAATTAATATTTCCAGACAACGAAAGAAACTACAAAAAATTGTGATTTAGATTTTCTAAATTTTTCAAAACTGAGCTCAAAAATTGTTAGAAATTCATAGAAATCAAACGAAATTCGACTCAAAAACTTGTTGCTTTACCCCAATCTTTTATGGTATCGTCAATAATTTGTTGTTTAGGGCAGATAAGGGCTCTTTAAGAAATGATCAGACATTCTATTTTAAATTACAAGACTGTTTATGATGTTTTATTACCAAAAAAAGATAAAAATAATAAAATGGCTACGTTTAACTAATGTTAAGTAGGGGTAAAATTCATGATAGCACTTGCAAAACAAACTACAAGAAATTTTTGCAAACAAGCTACAAGATTTGCAAACCCAAAAGTGAAATGCCAAAAAACAGTTTACTAAATCATTTCGTAATTGCGGCGGCTAGGTCACCTCCTAATTGGATTTGGCAGACGGTTAAAAGTTTAGATTCAAAGAGATATTTAACTGATTATGTAACCATTCTTGTTATTTTTTTCTTACATGCATTTTTTTGTGCTTATGGTAACTTTTTCTTACGAAATCTTACCCAGTTTTTAGCATACACGTTAAACGTGTTAAGAAATCCTTGCTTAAGCCGGTAGCTTGTTAGACAAGACAAATCTGATTAAAAAAAAAAGAAAAAAAGCATTCATAAGCGCTCCGAGTATATAGCCCTGGAGTGAGGCGTGATTATCATCAAACCGTTAGTTAACTCTGTCGCTTATTACTAAGCACTCATAATCAAAGTGTTAAGTTATACAGCTCATAGGTCTATACCTGATTTTAACAGGTTGCATTTCAGAAGCGATTGAAATGAAGTCGATTCTTTCGTTAGCGATCAAGTCTCCCTTATTGTGGAGCAAACTACAGTTTAGATAAGTCAGGACATTGTAATATAAATAAACCAAGCCAAGATTAAACTTTCGAATTAGGTTTTGAGTGTAGGCAATAAATGTTATAGTCGTTTCTAGAAGTTATTTTTTTTTTAAGATCAAAACTTACAAGTTAATATTTTTCACAGAATATACGTACATTATTTCTTAATTATTTATCAACGTTTAAAAAAAAATTGCAAAGAAAATGAATACTGCTATTGTTACATTTCTTTACGTTGTTTGTATTACCTGCACTGAGTGCTCTTACATGGCATGGAGAGCGCAAAGACAACAAAGATTGAAAGGTACATGGCAATAATATTGTCGATCTATGGTCATAAGCTGGTGGGCTACAAACCAATACTTTCACAATGATGATGCACCGATTTTTTTTCTCGTAAATGTTTTTCTTGCCGTCGGTTGTTTTTCATTGCATTTATTGAGTCAAACTTTTCTCAATTTGATCTTTTTCCGATTTTTTTCACATGGAAATAAAGCAGTATGAGACAAACTTGAATTGGTTGCCCAAACAATTAACGACATGTTAACAGCGCTCCCTTTCGATTCTGTATTTGTACCGATGGTGAATCTGGGGTGCTCTCATTGTTGAATACGAAAATAATTGGAGAAAAATTGTAAAAAATTAATATGTTTATGCCAACACTATTATTTTTAATGCGCTAACCCTGGAATTACTAAGCTTTAATAGCGTTAAATTGTGTTTTATTGCTCTAATTTGGCGTCAATCGATGAAATTTTTAATCACCAATGCGTTGTCACCACGCAAAAAAAATACCCCCAATTCAAATAGGATACCGATAAAAATTTGCTTTAAGTTAATAAAAATACTTTGTATGAAGTGAAACAACTTGGGCTGTATGTAAAAATATGAGACATTACGTGGTATCACTGTTTCCATGAAAATCGCATCTAACCGAGAGACCCACCGCAACCCAAAATACAAAGTGCCGGATTAACGGCAGTGATATTTCGATCCAACTTCGAAGATCAAAGCATTGTTTTGTGAAATATTTGATAAAATAAGCATGACCGCATCGGTATCAAAGTTATTTGGCCGAAGCTACTCCAGTATTTTTCCTCAACATGTAAACTTCGTAAATTCAAATTTTGCTGCTATCCATCTAATAAACATGTTTACAAAATGCAAACAACACTTGAAACAGCGCATTTTTTACGATAAAATTTTATACACAACAGGTGAGCAGACATAAACACTACGAACTTCAAAAACTCATTGCAGCGCCATCTGCATAATACAGTCTCTTGACAAAATATCAACAAATTTTGCCGGAAAGTTCATTAAGTTTGATTGGCTTTAGTCAACAAACAAATCTTTCCATGTTTATGAGAAACTTTTTTTGGAGTTTAAATTTAGCATCCCTAAATATGCTTACGTTAATCCTTTGCTTATACTTGTATTTTCGAAAACAGAAATTTTTGGAGCATTTTTTAAATTTTGCCTCTTTATTGCAGAGATTCCAATCACTTGTCCCACTTTGGAATTGAATGAAGCTATTTCTTCCTTTAACTTCGCCGCCACTCTGTCATGCAGCAACGACCAATTGGATGGTGCGAACTCGGAAATCAGACCTCATGTTCCTATCGGTGGTCAATGTACTTACTCATACAATTGCGATTTCGATGCGCCAAACACCACAAGACAAGTGACAAAAACATGTCAAAGCAATGGAAAATGGAGTGAAGAACAACCTGAATGCACCGATTCTGATGAATTGGTAAGTCTTAAAAGGCATTGTTATGTCTACTCAAAATCTCATCTTTTAAAAAAACTAAAATACAAACATTTTGTAATTTAGACTATTACAATTTTTAATAAAAAGTTCGAAAAAATAATCAGATTATTCTCTTGCAGGCTCAATCTATTTTGGAAGTTTTTGGTCGTTTTTCACCAGCCGATGTTGAAGGATCTAACTCTGAACAAACAACAACCACTGAAGAAACTAGCACCGAATCTTCAACTGAAATGGACCGGGAATCATCTTCTTCAGCTTCTTCTGCTGAACGACCAAATGCAAACTTGAAAAAGAAGAGCTCCTCGGCATCAAAAAGTTTGAGAAGATTATGCGACAGCCAGAAAATGTGCAAAAAGCTTCGGACTTTGAATGATTGCCCTAAAATTGGTAAGTTAATGTTCTAAAAGAAGCAATGTTATCTCGTAGTGTCGGCTTGAAATTAACTTGTTTTTTTTTTCTTTTTGCAGTACCGACACAATTCTTGTCCAGCCGAAACTCAAAATTCAACCTCAAACTTTTCAAAGTATTCACTGGACTTTGCTACCATTGTTTCAAAAACTACTGCAGCGGACCCTCCGTAACTTTGCTGTAAACTGTATGCGTGCTGACGATATCCAAATCTTTTCGTATTTAACAAGGGTCACTGTGAATTAAACAGATGCCCTTCCGCTCTTAATTTATGACATTGCGTTAATTTCTTGACCTACCGCTAAGTGTCTTGAAGCAACGCCACAATGTCTACAAGCAGCGGCTTTTTTGTATTTAGAGTATATTGTCTTTACATATTTATTACTTGTTTTTGCACATGCTATTTCAAGTTATTAATTTAATTTTGATTTATTTTACTTTGTCGGTATTGATGTTCGCACTATACAGTGTAAACCTTGGTAGAGAAAGAGGTGTTGATTTTATGTTTTTCAAAGCATCGCTGTTTCGTGGACAAAATCATAAAAGGGGTTGGATTTTTTGCTTTTTTGACACAGAAAATACCTTCTTGCCATTGTTAGTCAGTCAAGGTCAAGCCCGTAATTTGCGCAACATCTTTATCCGCTCGATTTTGTATTGCGTCATGTTGATTCTTATAACGAAAAAACAAGAAACTGTAGTTGCCATTTTGTTTCATAAAAAGTTAATGATGATGAATTTTTATAATACACAATATTTTTTCCAAAAAAAATTAAATTGTCTCTATTTTTTTTTTTTTGTTTCTTGTTTTTTTGTTATATCTTCGTTGTATCGTGTTTTTGCGCATACATGCCCCAGATCAACAAGATATTTTACTTGAAAAAATAAAAAACTTTTGTTTATATATTAGAGTGGCTGATACAGTGTATTGGAATGGTTGTAGGAACTGAATGAAGTTTTTTATCCTTACGCATAAAAAAAATTAGTTAGTATTGACAGACTAAAAAATCTTTTTCACAATTTACTGGCTTCTTAAGAGATTTCTTAGAAATTGAAGGTTAGAGTTATTTTTAATAAAAAAAAATTCAGGTCTTACGATCAGAGCGACTTAATAAGGCAAACAAAAAACCTCAAAAATTGCGAACATTTTAAGACGTTTGAGCAAAAGCACTCCTCATCTCATAAATTACAAACTGAAAAAAGCCCTACCCAAAAAATTAAGAAGATTTAGATTACAGCTAAAAAAAGTTGAGTCACACTGGAGGTGAAAAGGATAAATTCTACCTCGAATTTTTGCAAATTTGGTATTACTGCATGTGAAATCAAAAAATTGATAGTCTAACTCCGTGATTCTTAACCGGGGGTAAAATTACCCCCTGGGGGTAAATCTACCGAGGGGGTAAATTTTACCTACCGAGGCCTACCGAGGGGGTAAATTTTTTAAATTAAAGACTAAAAAGAAAGCTTTAATTTTCGGTATTGAAAAAGCAGTAGTGGTACACTGGGGGTAAAAGATACTTTTTTTTCGGCAAGGGGTAAACGAGACAAAAAAGGTTAAGAATCCCTGGTTTAACTGGTTAACTTTTGGAATATCAATGAGTTAATCACACGGATAGCACCTACAAAATTTCTACTTTGCTTTAAGTACAAAAGTTCTAAATAGTTTCAAAAAAGTTGAAAGCTTGCCTGTGGAATAGACATTGGCGGTGAGCAGCTAAATTAGCTTGAATTTTGGAAAAAAAAACTGTGTAGATTATTAAGCTGCTATGTACAGACTCGAAACTTCGATCATAACAACAACAAACAAAGAAGATTGAAAAACCACTGCACGTAGATTCGCGGTACGTAAACATATAATCTAAACTAAGAGGTTGGAGTAGGCAGCTAAGCCAAGGTAACTTACAAGAGGTATTAGAAGAAAAGAAAAATGCTTCCTAATAAAAAGAACTTAAAAGCGATGAAAATAACCAAGAAAATTTAAGCTACCTAAAGCACGATTTAATTTCCCGCTGTAAAATCGTTGGATTAGGCACATAAACATACAAATTGTAGGATTTGTTATGAATTTTCGCACGATTTCTGTTTCGATGAGGTAGCATTTTTTGCATTTAACAGTAATTTCTGTTTCTCGACCTAAGCTACACCATTCAGAAATTAACAAAATTTCAAAGCAAAAAATTTTACTCTGCATATCTTGCTGTGAATAAATGTCGGTTACACTCATCAAGACTGATGAGATCTGAAATTTCGAAACAGTTTTTCACTGTTTGCAAGTAGGCTATGTGTTCATACTCGCGCTTTTGCATTTGTAAAAAAACTTTATTATCGCAAAAAAAGCAAAACCAATTTAGATAACCATCTTTGTACATATTTTACAAAGTGAACACAATAACAAAAACAACAAAAAGTAAAAAAATACAACGAAACAATCTAAGCGTGAAATTGATTAGTATGTTAGCCACACTGATACCTTGAGCAAGTGAAAAAACATCAAGTGCAAAATTAACACCTTTCTAAAAATATCTTAATTACTTTCTAGCAAATCTTATTGTAATCATGACTAGTAACAAAAAAGAACGATTTTAACATTGCATTCGCCACGCAGGAGCAAAAAATGGGAAAGTTATTCTCTTCTTGTTAATTTTGCAGAGTTTTGTTGAACTCTGATCACTGATATCATTTTCAGAACTAGCTAAACTTCGACCAAAAATTCTTTTATCTCAAAAATTAACAAAAAGTTTCTTATTAAAGCAAACAGTTCTTCTGGTGTAAGGATTGAAACTGAACTGGACTGATAAACTGTAAAAGAGGAGACTAACTGTTCAAATTCAGTTTACTGTAATAGATCTGACGTTTCGCTGGTCAGAACAACCAGCTTCTTCAGAGACACTCGAAATGATCCCACAAAACAGTAGAATAACTAGGCAAATTCAAATTAAAAATTATTTCTAATGAGCACATTATTTCCAAACAAAGAAAAATATTACGTCAAAATAACAAATTACTTCAAAGAAAAAGTTTCTTCACACTTATTTCCTCAAAATAGAATTTGAAATTTTTGAAAAGATCTTCCAAGCATTCATTTTTTGCGCATTCGTCTTTCTGGCTCACGCTTGGTGAGCAGTGGACGAGTTATCTTTCTGACTCCATACGTTTATCTATTTCTTTAAATTGATTTCACATTCGTCTTTCTGTGAGGAAAATAGCGTAGACGCCATGCAAAGGCAAGTGCACAATCGCTTACAGGAGTTGTCTTTTTTGCGGTAAGTTTTGCAGTTTAATATAATTAATGAATCCTTGGTTTGGTGATTGCTATGCATCCACCAAATTGGGATAATCATCCTTCATCTTAACCGAGGATGCAACAAGAATGTATGGGTGGGAATTGAACCATAACCTTGCGATTGCAGCTTCGCATGAATAACATTTACACCACCAACCGTGTACCTCGCCGAAAGTCAACAATAGTTGATCCTAAATCAAAAGATAAATCCAATTTTAATAACTTTATTTTCGATAAGTGTAAACTACATGATTACTATTGTGTCCAATTTTCTTATACGATGCACCCTGCACTAAAAAGCTAATATAAATTTGAGTTGAGGTTAACGCCTTGTTTGTTGCTTCATGTTAAATAAATTGTTCTTCACCAAGGAATGTCTGAAGTGAAAATTCATTTTAAAACTTGAGAAAAATCAATAAACAATGAAAGGACCACGTATACAACGCAGTGAGTTTATTAAATCACAGTTTATTTATTTATGGAAGAACCATCGTAAAGTCATGTGAAGTTGCAAAATCAATCAGATCTTGGCTTTAGACCACTGATCTTTTCTCACTGAAAACCAATGTTAACAATCGCTAAAGACTGTGTTCTGTTGGTAAGCAATAAACATGGCCGTAAAATTGAATACCAAACCACTAATTAACATTGGTCTTCATAAGTCAATTTAAATTAATTTTAACTTCTAGCTAGGTTAATTTACGATAAGTGTCTATACATATGAACGATTAACACAAAAAAGATATCGTTAATTGAACGAACACCTTAAGGATTTGCTATACATTGTTTTTAGCTGGTGGAGAATGCCGAGTTAGCAATACCACACACAGAACCATTGATAACGAAATGGTAAGTATATAATCATAACGCCCTTTTTTATTAATTTGTTTTTCAAAGATGCTATGTTGTTTTCTTGAAATTGGCATGAATGAACTTCTGCATTTGGGTTCCTTCGTACCAGGCTCTGTGGAAATAAATCCGAACTAGACTATTGCTAGTTCTCAACTTTTGAAAGATCTTCCTCTTCACGGGAAGAAGCAACAGCATCCTAAGAAACTTCATTGATAAACAAGTATCAAATTCATGGAGAATGGACGCGTTTGTAATTATTTTGACAACAAAAATATTAATATTTGCAGTGGATTAGTAAATTTTGATGCTATTAATAGTAACTTGTTTACCAAAGAACAAAAGACCGAACAAAGAAGAATTTCTGTCTACAATAAATATACAAATACAAAAAAATGGAGACTGATGTCCGCGAAAAACGGATTTAAATTGACTATTTGTTTAAAGCAGGTGCCAACAACCAAACTAGGAGAGAGTGCAGCCATTGCACAGATGCTGCAAAATAAATCTTGAAGAATTCAAATCAGAAATGGGGAAACTGTCAACATCATTGATCCTATAGTTTTCACGAATCTGTTTCCATGTTTCTTCAACATGGGCAAATCGTACTTTTTAACGTTGATGGACTTAATTGATCTTGCGCACGATCCAGAAGTTTCAGAGAAAAGAACTCGAAGTTGCACAGAGGTTCGTCTACGGCTTTTGAAACGTAAACAATCATATTAACAGAAGAATGTAAAACATTGCTTGCATTTTTGCCAAAATGTCATTTGTTTCGGTGCTATCAGCTAAGCAATAGGCGACTTAACAATATTTCGTTCTATGTCGACCCAACCTTTATTCAAATCAAAACCTTTTGTCTCAATGTTTTTAGTAGACCTATACAGTAAAAGCTTTAAACTTTACAACACTAGTAAAATTTGTTCCTACCAGGCGGACCCTAAGATTTTTTTGCCACGTCGCCTTCAAGACACATAACGATAAGTGCACTGGTAGAAGTGCAAGAGTGATATAGAAGTGCGCTGGGTTTTAACTAACCTATTTATGCCTCGACCCGTTTTGAAAACAACTCTCGCCCTCCTTTTCATCCTCTATGATGTTCATCTATGATGTTTGTCATTTACAGTATGTAAAAAAAAGATGAACAATATACTCTGCAAAGAACAACATAAAAGTCCAAGAAATTAAGGTTTTCTAGCTCGATAATGACCGGTAGAATTAAGATAAAACTAATGTGTGAAGGAGTTAGCAAAAAGAATGAACACCGGAAAACCAGCTGACTGTTCTGCTTAACTCGACATAGCTAAGTTTCCGTCGGAAATGCTAAGTCACACTTTTAAGATAGAGTGAAGCTCTACAGAATAATATATATTTTTTTAATAATATGAATTCTTTCACAAAAATTACTGTTAACATAAAAACGGCAGATTTAGCTTTTCCGCCGGGAATTCGGATTGTGTAAAAGGTATACAGAATGGTCGTGTGTTTCCGAAACAGCTATTTTATTCCTTTTGCAACAAAAATTATAGTTTGGGCATTTTGGTCAAACAAAGTTTGCTGAAACTAATATTTCTTAATTGCCTGCTTTCCTGAAGCTAGCAAATAGAATAAATAAATTACTCATGATAATATGGTGGTTCAGTTGAACAGAATTGAGAATCAATTAACAGAAAATTGCCCACAACGCTATAAGAAAACTTTATTTATAGTTTATTTCGGATAATTGTGTTGTTTAGTCGTGGAAGATTAGCAACCAATCTTACAAGCGAAGTAAACGAAAAATATTTTTCAATTTTAGTTGATTTCCAAATCTACTCTATTAACGAAGTATTAAAGGCATCCCAAATCTGATAAACCAATCAACGCTTGTAAAAAATGTTATGAAGTAAACAGCTTATATCCATATTCTCCATAAGCTTAGTGCATGTAAGACTAAAAAAGGAAGACTAATAGCAGTTGGTACCCAAACATAACCTTTAACGAATCTCCCCGGCAACTTGAAATACAAAATTTTACGGATACGATAATGCACTGTGCTTTACAGTTATTTCATACATTGTCTTGAATTTACTTGCCAATATGCAAATTTAAATAAAAAAGAACTTATTTGCAACAATTTTAATGGTCAACAAAGTTCCAGACTGCGCAACAATCTGGGTTAGTAGCATAAAGAACTAAGGTCAATTTAAAATTATGTTGAGCTGAAAATTCAAGAGTATTTCATGGAGGCTGTCAAGTGAGCTTGCGCTCTTCGAGTCAGCAGTCATCCGTTAAATATGTCATTTGCGATCGACTCCAACCTCGAATTGAACCCGCCACGTAGGATCTGTCACTGGCGTGTGGTACCACTAGGCCATGCCGCTGACAAAGGATAAATCCTCGGCCTCGGAGTGTTTGCATTTAATTTGAAGTGGGTACCTGCCTTAACGTCGAAGCACAACTTCATTTTTTTTCATTCGCTTTCACAATTTGCAAAATTATTGTAAAAAATATGTGAAATCAATATGCATGCCGAAACGCATGAGTAATAAGTAATAACGTTCGCAAAGGGGTTTTCAAGCACAGTTTGCTTTATTCACAGACGCCGTACTTGTTGTTGTTTATTTATTTCAATCAATTCGTTTTTATTTTCGCATCACTCCAACACGTTAGAAACACACATTCATATCAGTTCAAGAAATATTGGCAAAGCACGGAAAAGGGCACATGCAGCAAAACGGGTAATTTCGGTGCTGTTAGACTAAAACAAAAGATACAAAGCCAAAAAAAAAACACAAAAGTTGGACAAAAGAAGAACACAATATGCTCCTAAAATCTCAAGGAAGACTGCGAAGTTACTGTTTAAATCTTTGAGTTTTCGTACTAGAACATAACGAAACAAATAAAAATTTTTCTTCCCTTCATTATACTGAGGAACCATGTAGAGTGTTCCAAGAATTCTTCAAATCTTGAATAATGGAGTCTTCTTAAACTCGAAGTAACTTTGAAACACCTGTATTTGTATCGCTATTGCTGCGAAGATGGTTTGCATTACTTCTTGGGGTATTGGTATTATCAATTATTCGCTGCATGCTGGTAATGGGCAAAACATGCTTGATTTCTGGAACCCATGCTGGTGGTAAAAATAGCATGAAGAAAAATATCCTGTGATTTTATTCATTGGACCTAAACTTTTCGAAAACATGGAACCATCTGTCATCATCTTTCAAAAATGAATCAATTCTCTAGCGGTTCTAGGCAATTCTGTTTCAGTGTAAGGCAAGCCTACAGCAAAATACATACCTTCAAATAGTTACTTGGTAAAAACATATTTTCATAAGAGCTTTTATTGTAAACAAAAGTTAGGTCAAAGTTGTTTGTTTTTAAAAATGAAATTTTACTCACTTCGTACAAATGTTAATCCAACTATTTAAAATTTGCCAAAGGCGGTGCTAGCTTGGTAAAAGCAATATTGAATTATTGCTGACCGTAACGCAGCCATCGAAAGTGAAAAATAAGTTTATAAATGTAATTCTGTTTTAATAACACCAAGATATCCATTGAGATCATAAATAGTTTAAATTGCTTACTGTAAATTAGGCAAAGGATTAAAGCATATCCTGATTACATGTCACTGGTTCAAATTTTGACCTCTTGTACGGTGAGCAAATTCATCTTAAGCCATTAATTAAAATTTGAAACCAAGCACAGATTTTGTTGGAGACACTACTACGGCTGCGCTATTATTAGTAACCTTGCTTTAATGATTTTACTTTTGAGTCACTTAACTGTAGGCTATATCGTTCATCAGTGACGTGGTTTATAGGTTTGCCAAAGTCACTGTATTACCGTGCAGTATTCCGTTTACCGTTAGGATCATAAACAACTGATTCAGAGCTGTCTTCCTCGATGCAAAAGACATTGTGGTGGAAAAGTTGGTTTTTCAATTTGATATCAAAATTAAGCTGCAAAGTTAAAAGCATTCGATTGAAAAACCAGTTTGTCCAGTGCATCAGCTGCTTATCAGAGTGGAGAAGAAACCACATATCGAGAGGACCGGATACACACTACACAACACGCCGTGCTGCCATTGTTCACAGCTGTGATACACACATTTCGCAAGTACTAAGTCGCAGAGATTTCTGCCTGGTGGTACCGTGCGTAAGATACAGATCTTGCATTTCGAGTTCGATTCACGGCTAGGGCCGATATTGACATACATACCGGGTGAGTGTTGACTCAAAGATCGCGTGCTCACATCGCAGTCTTCTTCAATTACTGCTGACTTTGAAATGAATCATATTTGAAAATTAGCTCAATTATTATTTTATTCAACTTGTACTGTTTTTGTTACGAAAGAAGCTATAAAAACTAAAAGGAATACTTTTTTGATAGTGATTTTTTTTCTTTGCTTCCGCAAACTGTCCTACCCCACCTTCTCACAAATCAAAAGCTCAAAGCAGTGCGTTTTCATGTTTTGTAACATACTGGGTGTCCCACAAAAAAGTTTATTTTTTAATTTTTAACTACTTTTGTTTTAGAGCATTTGATTCTTTCATTTTTTCAGGTTTTATTCTATGGTAATAGGAGTTTTATACCTGAAATTTTGAAGCCTTTATCTTAATCATGCCTTTCACAATTGAGCAGCGATCAAAAATAGTAAAGTTCTATTTGGAAACTAAATCACTGGTCCAAACCCAAAGGGAATATCGCAAGCATTTTGGTGTAAAAGAAGCTCCATCTGTGACGTCAATCAAGAAAATTGTTCAAAAGTTTGAAGTGCATGGCACCTGCCACAACAGAAATAAAGGAAATTCTGGAAGGAGAGTGTCTGCTCGCACCGAATTAAACATTGATACTGTACGTGAATCGACTGTGCGTAGCCCAAAAAAATCAATACGGAGGCTTTCATCTGCACTTGGCTTGACAAAGTCCACCGCTCAAAGAATAATGAAGCAAGACCTCAACTCATATCCTTACAAACTGGAAATAAAGCAAACTTTGACTGATAGGGACAAAGAACAACGTTTTCAAATGTGCACATGGTTTAATGAAATGATGGAAAATGATGAACATTGGGTTGGCAAGATATAGTTTTAAGATGAGGCACATTTTCATCTGGATGGATCAGTAAACCGTCAGAACTGCCGTATTTGGGGCACTGAACCTCCAAACGTTGTTACCACCAAATCACTCCACAGCAGGAAGTGCACAGCTTGGTGTGCGCTTAGCTCTGACGCAATCATCGGGCCTTACTGGTTTGAAGACAATGCTGAGAATGCGGTGACGGTTAATCAAGAAAACTATCGCCACGTCATCAAAAAGTTTACTGCTTGTCTTCGTCGTCGTTGCTTTGACTTGAAAAAATTATGGTTTCAGCAAGATGGGGCAACACCTCACACTGCAGTGGAAACACGAAAATTATTGTCTGAAAAATTTGAAAACAGGCTGATTTCCTTGAAAGCTTCCCACATCTGGGCTCCACACTCTCCTGACCTTAGCCCACTGGACTTTTTTCTGTGGGGCTACGCAAAAGATAATGTCTATAAAAATAAGCCTACCTCTATTTCCGAACTTAAACAAGAAATAACTACGTTCATGAGAGTCATTTCCGCTGACACATGCAAAGCAGTAATTCAGAATTTTGCTGTGAGAGTAAGGGAATGCCTTCTGCGCCATGGCGATCACATTGAGCATGTCATTTAAGCAGCATCATCAAAATATATGACTATTTTTACGCTCCAGTAAGATCAGCTAAGTAAAATGGATAACGACGATTTTGATGGCAAACAAATCTCCAACACATTATTTATGCACGGTGAAACTTTCATTGCTTTATCTTTACAAGTTTTTGCGTTACGAAAATTTTAAAAATAAACTTTTTTGTGGGACACCCTGTATTTTGTCACTGACGACACTGCAGTAAACAGATCTTAACATAACCACAATAGTACCAAGTGCAATACTTTTATCACACTCGAGTCACTTTTACGGTTATCGTAAAATTGAAATTGCAATGAAAAGGATTTATATGCAAACGTTGTTTGCATTAATTGCTGTAAACAATCAATAAAAAACAAATTTTTCACAGAGCGGAAAAAGATGTTGAAGGTATGTTTATTTTTGCAGTGCCAAAAACGCATCTTCAGCCATAGGACTAAGTAATAGGCTGGTTTTTACCGATGCTGTCATTTTCATACTTTCGTTTTTCGGTTTCGTAGTGTAATAACTTTTTAACGATAAAGCGTGAAAAATCTTCATGCTACATCAAACAAGCTTTTATCGTATAAATCTATCATATTCAATTAGGCTTTGGCGCTTTGCAATAACGATTTGTGCACAAAAACGTATTTTGCAGAACTCTAAATGCATATGATATTTTAAATCATGTGATTTAACCTTATTTATAACTCTGTATTGCGCGCTATTATCCAAAATTATATTCGCAGAGCCAGTTGCTTTATAGTTAAAGGTTTATCTATAAAAAAGCAAAGCAACCTTTTCAATCTTGATAAATAAGCAGTTTGAGGTTGTGAAAAATTACCAGAAAATTTAAAGTTAATTTGAATTCAAGCCATTTGCTTCCTTTTTAGTTTTATGTTATGCAACGATTGTAGGCAACTGAAAGATTCAGTAGGTCACTCTATTTCTTTTTTTTTTAAGTGTATTTATGGAGATTGATGAAACGTCCATGATGCTCCGAAATAAGAAAATGATACGCTTAGCAAAAATAGCCAAATTTGAAAGCAATTAAAGTGTTTTAAGGAATGTCAATAATGTACCATATTTTACGCAAAGTTTAGCATTCGAGAAACAACTTTTTGAACTTACACTTTCCCAAAAAGTAAAGTAGATAAAGGTTTGCATTTCAAATCTTTCAATCACTGCATATTCCTGAAGAGTTTTGTTTTGCATTTGTATAGTATTTTACAAGTGTACTTTATTTTACAAGTGTACTTTATTTTACAAGTGTACTTTATTTTACAAGTGTACTTTAGGCTGAAGCACAGAAAGTGTTCGCCTCTATAAATACAGTAGATTTTAGTGAAAAAAATGCTTTGCAAAACGATTTTAGTTCTTCAGATGGATCTACAGAAATGACAGTAATCAAAGCACCCTTTAACCAATAGCGCTAACTATTTCTGGCCTAACACTGCTGCCTAATTAGTATTTTGGAGTTGATTATTATATCCTCATTAAAGTGTTATGCGGTTAGTTTTAGTATAGTTTTTGCTATTACACCCTCTGAAACGTCAAAACCTTTGAGTGAAACGAAACGATAAGATTAGTAACGCGAATAGCTAATATCACTACACGCAGACTTAGGCTTGAACAAAATTAGCGTTTGTGTGCGTGAAACAGTGCAAAAATAAACCAAAAAGCCACAAAAAAGCATCCAGCGAGTTATGCTAAGGGGCGCCGTTTGGAAAAAACTATTCGTTTGGTGAACCATGTTTTTTGAGCTTATTTGGACCATAGTTTGTCCGATATGTATGTTGGAAATGTCCTACTTATATATCGGACAAAATGTACTGCAAGTCGGACCAAAATACACGCGCAAAATAACTCGGACAAAATCGTTTTTTTCCAAACGGCGCGCCACACGCCGTTTTCGCAACCAGGCACGAAACTTGATTTTGATATTGTGAACGCGTTTTTTAAGATTTTAAAAACTTCTTTCAGCAATTCGGAAAGGTTTTTTGAATCGCTGAAGCAAGTTCGAAAAGAATTAAAATGGTGTACGCAATAACAAAATGAAGTTTTGTGTCTGGTTGCGAAAACCTTAAACCCGAAAAAGAGCGTAAATAAGCTTTTTTTAAAAATGTGTCAATGTGAGGGGACTATAGTAGTATGTTTAGAACTTCTTAGCACCAAAATTTGGCATTTTTAAGCGTATTTTTTCTGGCAAAGTTAAATTTGAAGCAAATAGGGAAACAAAAATGATTCTTGGGGTTCCGGGGGCATGCTCCCCCGGAAAATTTTTGAAAATTTACGTACTGTAATGGGCATTTTCGCGCTTTTCGAACAATTTGTAACGCAAATTTTGTTCTTTTGCCCTTAATTGGTCCTTCACCAAATACGTTGAATTTTACAAAGCGCTTAGTGCTGAAAACACCAATGGGTTTAACATTATTGTTTAATATTTAACTAAATTAATCAAACGTTTTCGGCGATTCCATAACGCCCTCTTCAGGATCTACAATGAATTAGTAATTGTTGAAAAACTACAATGCAAACATTGGCTGCAAGAAAATTACAAAATACGGTACCGATACTAATAAGTGCTGAAACTGTCTTAGCTCTAGCCTAGCTTTCTCATTTTTCAGTAAATTTAAAATTACGGTACGACAATTACATTCTGTGTAATTATGAGTAATTGTCGCACCGTAATTTTAAATTTACTGAAAAATGAGAAAGTTAGGCTAGAGCTAAGACAGTTTCAGCACTTATTAGTATCGGTACCGTATTTTGTAATTTTCTTGCAGCCAATGTTTGCATTGTAGTTTTTCAACAATTACTAATTCATTGTAGATCCTGAAGAGGGCGTTATGGAATCGCCGAAAACGTTTGATTAATTTAGTTAAATATTAAACAGTAATGTTAAGCCCAGTCGTGTTTTTAGCACTATTGTATTGTTTGTAAAAAGCACCTCTCTACCGAAATTATGCAGTATATTGCATTTTGTTCGCACATTTTCGATTTATGCGAGGCTAAAGGTCTGTTTGCACCAAATGCGATTTTAATTTGATTTGCTATACGAAATTTCATCCATTTTTTGACGTAAGAAGTTGGTGGAAATTTCTTCCACACAACTCGAAACCCCAACAGTTTTGCTTTTTATGGGTTATTTTGTAAAGCACCTTACGATTGTTCTCTAAAATGCAGTGCAAAATGATGTAGTTTTACGTCGTAACTTCTAACTGTTTCGTGGCCTATACGTCATCTTACGTACAAAAAGCCGCATCGCATTCTGTGTAAACACACCTTAAACAGTGCTCGAGTTGTAAAAACACTTATGAGGGGATGGTGTAAGCCAGAGTTGGGCAAGCCAAGGGCCGCACTAATTGGAAAAGCAAAGTACAGTAATAAAGGTCATCACGACCGCAGATATCCTATTTTCCACTAGAAATCAAGTGAGTAGAAAAAAAAGGACGTCACATTCGCAAGTGTTCTATATTTCACGCAATATCAGTAAGGAACAAGATTTATATTTCTTGTAAGTGCCCGCGGGCCGTATGAAATGATCTCACCGGAGTTTGCCCATCCCTGGTGTAAGCTTTTCACGCACATGCAAAGGAGGGATGGTCATTGTTTATAGGGGATGATTTACGCTAAAATGTTTTATGGGGGGATGGCATCCTCCCTCATCCCCTCTCAACTCGAGTACTGACCTTAAGGCGCAAGAATTATTGTTGAATCGAAGAGGTTCGAAATTATGGAAAATTTTATTCATCAAAAACATTGTTGAAATTGGCTGGTGGGGGATGCATCCCCCACATCCCCCCCTGGATCCGCCACTGCCTGAAATTATAAACAATAATTATTGAAACAGTTAAATTTAAAACTCCTCAGTCTGATTTAGAAACCACGTGTTCCACATTTTTTTGATTTATGTCACTTGCTTTTTTTGATTTATGTCACTGCATTATTACGTCAAAGCGTGTATTGAGTGGCGGGTCGCCTCTCCACCAGGGCATGCTATGGAATGGAATGGAAAATGGCATGGAATGGAAGGAGAATTTTGGTATCGGTATGGAATATGGAAGATGCTCAGAATGGAATAGAACGGAAGATTTGAAAAATGGAATGGAAGATGGTCTTCCATACTAACTACACAGGCCTATCCTGTATAGCTTATATGAAAACTTACAACATATTACGAAGTACTACCAAACTAGAATGAGGATAATTAGTCACTTTTCGGTTCTGCAGTGTAAGTTTTTAGCATGTTGTGACTGCATTGTTCTTCTGCGTTAAGCACCAATACATTGTTTACGTCTATGTTTACATGCATGTGTTAAAATTGTGTTCATTCATTATGTTTTTTTGCAATGTAGATAGTTCAACGAATGAGTACATGACTAGTTTTAGATTGGAAAGCTTATCCTGTAGATAACGTGCGTGCCGCATTATTTAATGATTGTGCATTTACCCAGGAGCGTATTTAGGGGGAATTGTGCCATGCCCCCCCCCCCCTTTTTGACTCTGCCTTGTAGTAAAAAAGTACAAAATTGATGGTGCCAAGTGACTGAAATATGCCAGACTCTTTTGATGGTTTCTTTAGCTTCTGGCTGGAGACCGATCCAGGGGGGTAGGATGAGGACATGCATCCTCTCACCAGCCATTTTCAAAAATATTTTTAATGTAGGCCTATACAAGTTTTTCCATAATTTCAAACCTCTTCAATAGCAATAAGCCTCACGCCTCAAGCACGCATAATCGAAAATGTGCGAACAAAATGCATCGTATTTGGCGAAGCACTCAGAATTAGGGTCAAAAAATTTAGACAAAAGTTGCCTAAAAATTATTCAAAAAGCACTAAAACAGCCACTCACTTATAACATGTAAATTTTTCAAAAATTTCCAGGGAAGCATGCTCCCGAACCCCCCTATAGCCTTTCTTGCTTCTCAATCAATTTCAAATTAATTCTGCCGAAAAAAAAATGCCCTTAACAAAAATGTGGAAACTATGCTCCCCCCTTTTCAAATTTCTCTCTACGCCACTGCATTTACCATTCATTACGCTAAATTACTTTAGTATGGAAGAATGGAATGGAATATGGAAAAAAATTAGTATGGAATGGAATATGGAATGAAAAATTTTTCGTATGAAATGGATATGGAATGGAAGAAATTTTGCCGTATGAAATATGGAAAAATCGTCTTCCATTCCATTCCATAGCATGCTCTGCTCTCCTCGGCTTAGCGCCAGGGCAACACAGCTCCGAAGAAACGTCGCAGCGGTGACGAGCCGTAAACGACACTGTGTCCGATTTAACCGACCCGGAATTTGAACGCCAGACCTTCTGCATTAAGCTAACGTGTCTTAACAATTGAGCTAATCGGCACTTACAGTAGGCAAAACTTCATTATCTAAAATCTAAATTAACAATGCCAAGGCGCAAAAATTGGGACAAAGATTCCCTTGATACACCTAATTCTTTAATTCTCTTTTACTACGATGCCACAAAGTACTATTTTTTTACACATCAGTTTGTGAAACCTGCTTATCTTCACAAACGTCAGAGAGGGACACTTCTGTGAGAATTAAAGTCAAATCAACAAAACCGAACGCTCCATACTAACCACCCGATTACTTCATCACGCAATTCATTACTATGTTGCAACATGTTTTTCATTTTTATCTGATTTATTATATGCTTCATAAAATACACTTTGTTGGGTATTGAACGCACGCTATGTTACCCATTTAGTTCCAAAACTCAACGCACTGTCAATCCTTCCACTCTGAGCACTTTAAGACGCATACAGTACCGTGCCTCTTTTTTTCAACAGTGCACTTTCAACTGATTAAAAAATCTTGCGGTTTATCAGCCAAACTATTCAGATACAATGACAGTTTAGGTTTTACAGTGATCCCTCACTATATCGCGGCTTACCAATAGCAGCTTCGCTGCTTTGCAGAATTCTTTACAGTGTTGGAGGGACAGTAAAATACGCGAGTGAGTCAGTGACAATGCTTCCTACCTTGCATTCCTTAACTGTTTTGTAAATATTGTTTTGCAACTAGGCTAATTGTTCCTCCAACACTGCAAAAAATTCTGCAAAGCAGCGAAGCCGTGATATAGTGAGGGATCACTGTAAAACCTAAACTGCTATTGTATCTGAATACTTTGGCTGTTAGCCTAGCCTGCTATGCCCGGTAAACAAAATCCCCTAAAAAACGTTTCCTACTATGCAGTGTTTAATTGTTTTGCAACACCGTTCTTTAAAAGGTAAAGGTACGGGACAGCGGGTGCAAGCACACATTGTTTAGGCCATTTTCAATTGTCGGCCCATTACAATTTTCAATCACGAATGATTGAACGCTGGTAAGGGACACACATGACGAACAACACATACACAAAACCCTTCGCACTTCCGCTTGTGCCGAGCGCCTGGCGCGAAAGCTGCGAATACTACTGTAGTTTTAAAGTCTTTAATATGACCCGACTGGGAATAAAACCCCAGTCTACCGGCTACCAAGTAGACGCTCTTAACCGATACATCAAGCGCCGGTAAAACTATTGTAGTTATTCGTAAGAAAACGTTAATATTTCTATTTCTAAAACACAATTTGGGCCTGAAAAGAAGTTTTATTTTTTGTTTCTTCTGCAGTACGGTTCAGTATTGCATTGTAAAATAACAATAAAAAATAAAGCTGGCTACTTCGCGGATTTCACTCATCGCGGGTTATTTTTGGAACGTATTCCCCGCGATAAACAAGGGTTCTCTGTATATTAGTAAAGCACACGCTTTATGGAAGATGACCTAACTTAGTATTGAACCCGCGAAGCTAATCCTGTAGCCATGTGCGCCAACCACTCAGCCAACTTCGTATTCAGGTTTAAGATATCAAGCAATTTTTGATGTAAACATAGCACGCCACCCAACGATCAAAAATAATTCGATGGAACTTATCGGCGATTTGACATCTAATATTCGGGTGGACGCTTTACAGCAGCTTATGCTACAGAAAGAAAAAAAATGAGAACGAAAATATAAGGCAATTAGATATAATAGGATCACCTTCATAAATTGAAATTATTATAGTGGTTTTATTGCATTTATCACACTAAAATTGTTGCGTGGACATCTCTAGCAAATGATTATATTTTAAATAGTCGCATTTGTTTTTTTCCACTGAATTTGTTTTTTCACATTATCTTTAAGAATAGATCTTAAACTAAAATAAGTTTTAGACATTATAATGATAAAATCAAAAAAAGAAAGAGCTTATTGGTTGGTTGGTTTTGGTTAAAAAACACAAATGATGTATGATATTGATTTGGGCTATATAAAAGCTCATCCCTTATGCGATTTGAGCACTTTGGCAGGGGTGGAGGTTTTTTGTTTTGGGGTACCACAAGCAAAGAATTTCTGAAGTTCGTTAAGTTTGATTTTGAGGATCTTCACCTCAGACTACTTTGAGCTTCTCTGATGAGACCTAATATGGTCGAAACAGTGGCAGTCAGGAGATTGCATCAGAGGAGCTCAGAGTAGTCTGGGATGAAGATCCTCAAAATATAATTTAAGGAACTTTAGAAATGTTTTTTGTGGTACCATAAAACAAAAAATCTCTACTCCTGTCAAAGTGCTCAAATCACATCAGCGATTAGCTTTGCACAATGCTACGACAGTGGGCCCCAGGTGAGAGTGCTCAACCAAGCACAAGGCAAGGGAGCGTAATACTTAATCTCCTGACTGCCTCTGTTCCGACCTTATTAGGTCTCATCAGGGGAGCTCAGAGTAGTCTGGGGTGAAGATCCTCAAAATCAAATGTAGGGAACTTCAGAAATTTTTTTTGTGGTACCACAAAACAAAAAGCCCCCACCCCTGGCAAAGTGCTCAAATCACATTAGCGATGAGCTTCCAGGAAATTCTTAATAGCTAACGCGAAAATGCGTAAGTCGTAATAAATTATGCATGACCATAAAATGTAGCATTTTAACATTGTTGTGTTGGTGCATGGTGTAATATTAGCATGGGCCAACTAAGTTCAGTAAAAGAATACTACAAATTTGGTAAGGCTTTGCGTAATTCTTATCCGTATGTTTTTTGGCCTTAACCATTTTTTTCATTCTAATTGCATACATTTCAGTCAGCGCTTAAATAAAACTTTTTTAAAAACTTCAAAATATTTTCCAGAATTTTTGACATTTTGTTTTCTTAGCATTCAGCGCTTTTGCTTGTAATTGTTTAGCCGAATCTTGATACTAGGTCATTTGTGAAGACGAAATGATAGACTTTGAATAGTAATAAGGAATAATCCTAGTACATAGTGGCATTTCAATTGCATGTGTTAACCACTTTTTGATTATGATAATCCATCAATGACTTGGTAAAAAGAATACAACCATCATTTTACGTTGATAATTACTGGTCAGGGTGTTTTTCCGAAACTATTTTTGCCAGAAGTGATTTTCTCAAGTCGGTAATGTTCGGATTTACTCGGAAGTCAAGAATTTTGAAATATTTCAACCGGTTAGGAGACAATATAACCACAATTGCTATGTTTACCGGCGTATTTATGTTCATTTCTAAGGTATCTTTTGCCACCTAGTTTTGTGCCGTTCGGAGATTGGTACTGACTGTTGAAATTACTCTTCCCTATGTTATTGAAATAGTTGCAGCCATTTTAAATACTTTTGGCTAAAATTTATAATAAACTTTTATTGGCTATTGAATACCTATTGATCAAGTGGTAATTACTGTACCTTAGTGTGAAAACAGAAATTATCATCGATTGTATTCAGCCGGGGAATACCTGAAGAAGCTGTTAGCTAATTTTCTTCAAGCTGTTCTTGGAAATCAGCTTACGTGACTTTTAATAAAAGCGCTACGAGACGCTATCTAATGACCTACGTTCTAGCCTATTTTAATATCGTCGATCTAAAAATATATGTCGCCGATAAATGTATTAATTGGCAAAATGATTAACATTTTTGAGAAAATTGTGCAAACTCGAAGAATCGTAGTGTGGAGGTGTGCAAAAAGGATGCTTCAAATCCGCAGCAATATTTCGAACAAACAAACTAAAACGCAAGGGACAAATTAATGTTTCGACTATAACAAAAGTCTTGTCAGCCTTGCTACGCACAGCCAATCCAGGCTAAACTCATTCCAGACTGTAAAGACTCTTTTTCGCATTGCTTTACCTGGACATCTCGACTTCATCTCTTTTCTAGGTTGTGCCCTATTTTTGGCAGGCGACTGGCCCCAAACAACGATACCCAATGAAGGAGCTTATAACTACTAACCCCAAACTAAGTTACCGGTAGCCCAACTAGCCCACATCACTAGAAGCCCCCATGGCAACCTACTCATTTGCAGCTGCAGACGCGTTTCGACCTTATTATGGTCTCATCAGTGCAGCATAGCAACCTCCCACCTTCCTAAAAAAAAAAAAATTCTCACCTGCAAAACAACTACACACCCCAAATCTAATCTAATCACTTGCAAAACAACTACACACGCCAAATTGATGAGACCATAATAAGGTCGAAACGCGTCTGCAGCTGCAAATGAGTAGGTTGCTATGGGGACTTCTAGTGATGTGGGCTAGTTGGGCTACCGGTAACTTAGTTATAGCTTGGTGGTTATAGGTTCTTTCATTGGGTATCGTTGTTTGGGGCCAGTCGCCTGCCAAAAATAGGGCACAACCTAGAAAAGAGATGAAGTCGAGATGTCCAGGTAAAGCAATGCGAAAAAGAGTCTTTACAGTCTGGAATGAGTTTAGCCTGGATTGGCTGTGCGTAGCAAGGCTGACGAGACTTTTGTTATAGTCGAAACTAAAACGATAAGTTAACTCTCTTATCACGGTTAGCAACTAAACTCTCATATGGGGCACCGTCGTGAAAAAATCGATTTAGCAAATTTTGTGCGAATTTACCGCAACATTTAGACAGTTTCACAGCCATTTAGTTAAAGTGAAGTGAACTGCAGCTAAAACGCTTGAAAAAATACAATAAGAGCCTAAGTGTAACGACATTTAATAAATAGCAGCGATATTTATTGAATAGCGGCGATATTTAATAAATAACGCGACATTCATGAAATAGCGGCGATATTTATTAAACAGCAGCAACATTTAATAAATAGCAATGATATTTGATAAACAGCAGCGACGTTTAATAAATAGCAGCGACGTTTAGCTAAAGTGCAGCGAAAAATTAAAGTGCTGCGGTAATATGCTAATGAAATCAACAGTGTTTCCATTTAGTGTAATCTTGAAATCGATTTTGAAAAGTTTAATATTTATTTATCCAAATTTGAATATACTAAGGGCACAGTGTATCCATATTACTAATAGTGGAACCACTCTCTGTGCTCAGTGTCCGGAACAAAAATAAGAGCTTAAATGTTTTGTTGCCATTTTTTATTTTTGTTTTATTCATTTTTGTTATTGCATTTTTTGAAGAGTTTTAGCTGCAGTTTACTTGATTTTTTCGCAGCGGTGGCGAGCCGATGGCAACACTGTGTCCGATTTGACCGGCCCGGGAATCGAAAACCAGACCTCCCGCTCCGATAGCGTGTGCTTAACAGCTAAGCTAACCGGTCCAAAAAAAAGTAATCATAATAAATTACCGGTAGCATAAATAATTTTCGGGAAATGCTCGTTCTAATAGCAGCTGCAATCTGCATACTTGTATGTCTTCAGAAAGGTTGCAAAAAGTTTTGAATTCTGGGTTGAGTTTTTTTTCTAATTTTAACCTGCAGAATCCAACGAGAGACGCGGTGCATGGATGTAGTTGCGTAGCGAGAAATTTTAAAAGGTGGGCATAAACTACAAAAACCATCAAAAGAGTATGACATATTTCAGTCACTTAGCACCGTTTGCTCTATTAGTATTTTAGTATATGCATGTTTATCCAGCTGTCAAGAGAAAGCGATCAATGCGCTATAACGAGCTCGCTTAGGAGTTGCCGGCCATCTGTTTACCACACTAAGATGGGGGAATCCCACTAAGTGCCTTTCCCATCGGCACAACAGGTAAATTTGCAGGCTTGTTCTCCATACTGACCCTTCAATGCTGAGCCTCAAGCAGGGAAGCCGTGAATACCAATTTTAAAGTCGTTGGTTTGACCCGACTCGGAATCAATTCCGAGTCTACAGCTCTAGAAGCTGACGCTCTTACCACACGACCATCTGAGGTATTTCACTGAAAATCAAAATTAAAAGGAAAGGGGGCATGGCACAATGTCCTCCCTCCCAATATGCACTCTTGCATGGGTGACTTAATTTGACCTGATTGAAGTGGAAACGCGCAACTAAATAAAATATTCCAAAACATAATCTGACATCAATATGCTATTTGGGATGACGAGATGTCAGTAGTTTTCCAGACACCAGGATGACACTAAGAAGTCTAAGCCGGGGACCCATGTGCTCTTATCGGCCTATCGGCCAGAACCGCAACGTAGTGGCGATGGAATCGCAATGTAAAGCATGCACCTTCAACGCAAACAATGTGGTATAGCAATAAAAATCTTTCAAAGATTTTTAGAGCGAAACGCTTAAACGTTTAAAAATTGAAAATCTTCATATTTAGGCACTATCAGTTAGCCATAGCCAAAAGCATGTGAGTTTTATAAATCTGATAGTTTAATTGAAGAGTGGAGACTACAATGACGTTGTCACTCCAAAAAAATGGCTTTTTATAATATTATGATACTGTCGTGCAACTTTAACAGCATGCGTATGTTCAGCTGATTAAACTCTTCGAGATTGGTTGGGGCAGTTGTTAAAAACATTGCTATCGGTGCGGGAGGTCTAGGGTTCAATTCCTAGCTCGGTCAAATCGGATATAGTGTCGGCAGTGAGTAGCCGTCGCTGCGACGCTTCGTTGGCGTTGCTTCGCTCGGGGGATGGGCCCCGCCACTCTGTATATGCTTCGGCGTGCTAACACGAGTAGGCTATGATGAAGATTTAATTTTTTTTTTGAAGAACAATCTAGAAATCTTTTCTGAACGATGTTGATATGCCCAGAATTGAAAAGAACTGACTTGACAATGCTTTCTACGCAAAGATGATACAATCACAAAGATCTTTTAACCAATTCCAAGAAAAATACTGCAACAAACATAAAGTAGAAAATCTCTTAAAGCTCTATTACTATGCACAAATCATAAAATTTTGACGATTTTCTAACCAATTCCAGGGGAAATACTATAACAAACATAAAATCGAAAACCTCTCAAAGCACTATTTCTGCATCATAATTCATTTCTTGATGTCACAATTATAAAAAATGATTATGACATCAAAAAATTGATTATGATGCAGAAACTAGAACCAAGAACCGTGGGCCAAAAGCCCATTAAAACTGGATATGAGGACAAAGTAAATATGTTCTTTCGTAAATGTGCCAAAGAAAACAAACAAATGCGGTTTTAAAAACTTGTTATTAATTCTCAAAATCACTACATTTTTCAAATTTAATCAAAAATTTGGGGATTTTAAATTTGTGCGATCGAAGGGTCAACTATGTATCGGTACTTTAAATTTTCTCTTTTAATTTTCAAGAATTGAAAGATTAATCGTACAAAAGTCCAATACTATGGATGCCTAGCATTACTTGTAACTTCATGAACGTCACGGTTCATCGTTTTCTAAAAAATATTTTGATGTCTGTAAGGCTTAATAGAAGGCTGCAAGTTCGTTTTGGTACTGACTGTTGAAATTACTCTTCCCTATGTTATTGCAATAGTTGCAGCCATTTTAAATACTTTTGGCTAAAATTTAATTATAATGGCTTGATGGATTATAATAATTGACGGATGGTTAGTGTATTCTAACCGAAACGTCTTCACATTATTTGAATATGTTTCAATTTGTTTTGGCTATTTCATTTCTAATTAAATGATGTCAGGGACATGGCCTATAGCGGTACCGCGCGCAGGTTACAGATCCTACGTGACGGGTTCGATTCACGGGTGGCTGCTGACTCAAAAAGCGCAAGCTTACTTCTCAGTCTCCCTCAATTACTGTTGCATTTTCAGTTCAATATAATTTTAAAATAACCCCAGATGTTACGACTGTTATCATTTCAGGTACTCCTTGGTCTTGAAATGATGGTTGGCCTTCTACTAATACGTCTTTGGTTTTAACAATATTTGAGTAGTTGCACGTGGCAACACTTTTACTTCTATGCATCTTTTGCAGTCACTAGCCTTGCTGATTGTTATGGTAATTAATAGGTGATATCTTTTATTTTCGCTGGGGAGCCAATGTATTGGTTTGATGGACCCCGCAGCTCCTTGGACATCATATTTCGCTCTTTGTATAGTCGTCCACTTTATCAATGAGAGGAAAGTTTTCATCAACTACATGAACTTTTTGATATCATACTGTAGATAGATAGTGAAAGCTTCACGATTTCTTGGTAAACAATTTCTAAAACAGTAATAATGTAACGAATATTATTAGCATTTGCCAAATTTTCACATCATCTTAGATAACGCCAAGATATAATGATACACGTTTCCCAAATTTTGTTATCTCCCACGCTTTTTTGTGGGACTAAAGCTACCGATAATAGTGGGTAATTATTTAAATAAGCAAAACATCTATGGTAATAATGTTTGAGATTCTTATGTTTTTGTTCAGTATGTGGTTATGAGATCTTGTCACGATCCCAGATAAATCTGCTGCTCAATAACGAAAGCGAAAAAATGATGTAATCAGTGGCGAAGCCAACCCAAAATTTCGAGGGGGGCAACTTCAATGAGAGGCCCAAACCTAAAAAAAAGGTCATCACGTCCGCAGATGCCCAAATTTTGCCCAAAAGGAAGTGAGGACCAAAGATATAAAAAAAAGTCATAACGTTCACAGATGCCCAATTTTTTGCCCAAAATGCCGTGAAGAACAAAAAAAAGGTCATCACGTTCGCAGATGCTCAAATTTTGCCCTAAATGAAGTGAAGACAAAAAAAGTCATCACGTTCACAGATGCCCAGTTTTTTGCCCAAAATGAAGTGAAGACCAAAAAAACGGTCATCACGTTCGCAGATGCCCAATTTTTACATCCCTCCTGGATTTGCACCCATGGTTCGGGGGAGGGGGCAATTGCCCCCTCCCCCCCCTGGCTGCGCCCCTGGATGTAATACAAAAAAATTATTATTACGCTCTGTATTATTTGACCCATTGTTTAGTCTAAGATTAGGTAAAATGGTCAATAGGGTGTTGATTGGTAGTAATTATTTGTGAAGAACATAATGGAGATTTCAAATCTGGATTGTTGCAACATACAAAGTGACATCTACTAAGTGACTTTCTCTATGTATGTGATGTGTGACAACAACAACGAAACTGCCAAAAGACCCAGAAAAACAACTTCAAAAGTCGTATTGAAAATAAGCCTCTACTATTTCTAGTTGGGAAGTTTGACAAATGTTGACAATTTGGAAACCACCAGTCCGTTTCCTGTTTTCCATAATTTGAAAAGGCTGTAAATACATAGTTGTGGAGTTATTACATAAATGCTTTTTTTTGTTTTTGGTCCAAGGTTTCGAAAGAGGAACAGTTTATTTCCAATTTTTGTAACTTTAAGGCACTTGAGTCTCAACAGGCACAGATATTTTGAACCAATTACTTTGTTTTTCTTTCAAAGTAAGAACGTCATCGTGTATGAAGTTTCAACTCTGGAATGCGCGTGTCGAACTACTATGAATTTACTGCGTCATTATATATTTTGTATATACTAAGATAACATTCTCATTCTAGTTTTGAATCATGTCAATCAAATTTATCTTTACCACTCTTTTGTTTACATCTTCTTACAAATAAGACCATAAGCAAAATCAGAAAAACAATTTTTGAAAGTGTTGATGTGTGAAAAATGTAATGAAAATGCTTTATTGGGTAATTTGGTGACTCCGTTCAGGTACACTCTAAAAGAATTTCGTGACGTACGCATAACAGATAAAGTGACAGTGTTTACAATGGTTCATTTTGACTCTCGTAGGCTACTTAATGCTTTAGTATTGCGCAGCTCTTGTACTTTTCAAACGTCTCTTGAGGCTTTGCGATGCTCTTTTGTGTAGGCTAAACGTTTTCAATTCTGTACGTGTAAGGCTAAACGTTTTGTTCAATTCTGTACGTGTATGCGGTATCGGTCTTGTTTATTGCCTGTTTTCTCTTGAAATAAATTTTGCTAAACAGGGTGGTTTTTTGTCGCGATCTCTTTCTTGATGTTGAGTTTCGCTATCACGGTAGCATTAGTAGGCACTATAACCTTGACACACTGTATTTTACTGGTTTGCTTTACAGTATGAATGAATTAATGATAAGTAGTTGTATTTTGTAAACATGTCACAGTGATAAGCTAAAGTCGCTTGTTTTTATTGTTTTTGGATATGGTTTGTGGCCTCTGTGTCAACTGCTCATCTTGGAATCTGTATCGTGGCATAACGTTGGATTGCAGCAAATGCTTATTTGTTTATGCCGAGAAAAACAATGTCTGAATGGTCTGAGTGTTTTTCAATTAGCCACAGATAACTTTTCATCAGCAGCTAAATCGATTTACCTAACGTTGCTGAGCTCTTCATCTGCAAATGTTGATATCGAGTTAAAATGTTGCAGATACCGTATATGTTTGTTACGTGTAATCATACACGATCTTTTAGAATTTTAGATAAAATCTTTGAAGTTGCTTGTTGATTCTTTTAAATAGTTCGGCATATTATTCTTTCACTCGTCATACCTGAACAAGGAGTTCCGTTTGAGTATTTCAACTAAAAGTTGTAAAAATATAAGGTTAAACTTTGTTAAATTTTTTTGGTTTATAAAAGTCGTGTAAATTTGCTTTGGTTTTGACATTTGCATGACTTGCGGCAGTGTTTTTCGAACTGAATAAAAAAATTAAAGTCAAACAATATTTTGTTGCTTCTGCTAATGTATCGCTACTTCTTTCACACGTTATTAATAAATTTTGTTTACCAGTAAGTGTCCGTAGTTATTTTCTGGTGCTGGTACAACACAGCAGAATCCTCTGCCATCTACTGTAACAGTCTGCATTTTTCTGTGTTTTTTAACTATGCAGCCACAATCAGAACATTTTTGCAAAAAAGTTCTGACTTGCGACGTTTTTGACTGAGCATTTTGTGCCAAAAGGTCATCGGCACTGGGCAAGTCGGCCATAGATCGAAGTGTCGAAGAAAAAATTCCTGACAACAAAGCACACTTTAATTTTCGAAAATAGCGGTTTTTGTATGCAAGTACACTTAATTTATTACAGTGCTTCCACGCGAATTTGCAGTTTACAAAGTATAAGTTTTAAATTTTTACAAATAGCTCTTCTTCAACTCAGTTGTGAAAAAATAAAAGTTGGACGAGGCAAATTAGCTGTAAAAAAATTGCTTAAAAATTTATGCGCGTGAGTCCAACTACTCGATTCATTAGCTATTACCAGACAGTGCTTTTACAACAACATAGATGCTATATTTAACGTACATATGTACAAAAGTATTCTGAAAGTACGTAAATCCACAACTACCTTACCTAGAACCTGTAATAGTCAATTCGAACTCAACAAATAGGTCATTTTACGCAACTGGTGGTTTAACAGCGACAAAACAACTTTATACAACAGATGCAACGAGCTATAATTAAAATGGCTTTTTATAATATTATGATACTGTCGTGCAACTTTAACAGCATGCGTATGTTCAGCTGATTAAACTCTTCGAGATTGGTTGGGGCAGTTGTTAAAAACATTGCTATCGGTGCGGGAGGTCTAGGGTTCAATTCCTAGCTCGGTCAAATCGGATATAGTGTCGGCAGTGAGTAGCCGTCGCTGCGACGCTTCGTTGGCGCTGCTTCGCTCGGGGGATGGGCCCCGCCACTCTGTATATGCTTCGGCGTGCTAACACGAGTAGGCTATGATGAAGATTTAATTTTTTTTTTGAAGAACAATCTAGAAATCTTTTCTGATCGATGTTGATATGCCCAGAATTGAATAGAACTGACTTGACAATGCTTTCTACGCAAAGATGATACAATCATAGAGATCTTTTAACCAATTCCAAGGGAAATACTGCAACAAACATAAAGTAGAAAATCTCTTAAAGCTCTATTACTATGCACAAATCATAAAATTTTGACGATTTTCTAACCAATTCCCGGGGAAATACTATAACAAACATAAAATCGAAAACCTCTCAAAGCACTATTTCTGCATCATAATTCATTTCTTGATGTCACAATTATAAAAAATGATTATGACATCAAAAAATTGATTATGATGCAGGAACTAGAACCAAGAACCGTGGGCCAAAAGCCCATTAAAACTGGATATGAGGACCAAGTAAATATGTTCTTTCGTAAATGTGCCAAAGAAAACAAACAAATGCGGTTTTAAAAACTTGTTATTAATTTTCAAAATCACTACATTTTTCAAATTTAATCAAAAATTTGGGGATTTTAAATTTGTGCGATCGAAGGGTCAACTACGTATCGGTACTTTAAATTTTCTCTTTTAATTTTCAAGAATTGAAAGATTAATCGTACAAAAGTTCAATACTATGGATGCCTAGCATTACTTGTAACTTCATGAACGTCACGGTTCATCGTTTTCTAAAAAATATTTTGATGTCTGTAAGGCTTAATAAAAGGCTGCAAGTTCGTTTTGAGTTCTTATTGGTAAAAGTTTTATAAATACCATATCACGCTAAAGAAACGGTGAAAATAAGTTAAGTTGTCCAGCGTCAGTTCATCAAAAGCTGCACGGTGAACTTTGCACAATTCGTGTTATTTTTGTGGCACCGGTAAAGTCAATGCTATTTAGAACACGTCTCTTAACCTTTTGGGGAACTGCGGACTTTTGAAACGTTTTATTGAAAACTATGTACCCTTCATAAGACACGCAGTAACGATCAACATTGGATAATCGTACATTCAGTGCAAGCAGATAATTACACCATGATTACACTGTCCACATGTCCAATCCACGGGCTTTCTGAATCACAATCACATTTTTGATGTCATAATCACTTTTTTAATTGTCCCATCAAATATTTAATTGCGATGCAGAAATCCCGTGGGATTCAGGGCCACTTAAACTGGACGTGTGGACATTGGACACTGGACAGGGTAATTCATTCCATTCTTTCGATGAATTTGGATTGCGGACTCCGATAAATCATTTTGCGAAGGTCTTAGTGCAGAGGTGACGAACATGCGGCCCGCGGGCCGCATGCGGCCCGCGAAAGAATTTCCTGCGGCCCGCGAACATTTTGGCGAGACCAGCACTTTTAAACATTTTTTTCCCGTCTAATCTTTGCGATGCGATATCAAAAGCTGAGCCCCTGATTCAATCAAGCGCGTATCACACAGTAATTATATAAACGCTCAAAACAAGTCATCTGTTTCAGGATTCAGCAGTTCATCCATTGTTATGAAATAATAATAACATAACTCGAGTCCGTTGCAGCTTCAGCATAGTGCACCAGTTTACGGGTAACTATTCGAGTGAGAGCTTAGCTTGCCTTACAGTAGTACGAATTATGTGAGTTTGCGGAAAAGAATTGGTGAGGTGGCAGTACCATTTATCATATGCAAATTTTACTGCTTTCTTAAGGTATTAGTTATTCTTTTTTTAATCTATATTTAATTAGCCGCTTGTCTTCAGCGATGTCTTCAGCAAAAAAACGAAATATTGTAGATGAAAAAAGAGTATTTCAAAAAAATTGGACCGATATCCGATATGTTTATGACCAGGAGCGTATTCAGAGGGGGGCCATTGTGCCATCCTTCCCCCTTTTTGACTCTGTCTTTTAGTAAAAAAAGAACAAAACTAATGGTGCCAAGTGACTGAAACATGCCAAACTCTTTTGATGGTTTCTGTAGCTTATGGCCAGTGGCTAATCCAAGGGCTAGAATGAGAGGTATGCATCCTCCCACCAGCCATTTTCAAAATAGTTTTTGATGTATACAATTTTTCCATAACTTCGAACCTCTTCGAGAGCGATAAGCCTTACACCTTAAGCACGCATAATCGAAAATGTGCGCGCCAAATGCATCATATTTGGCAAAGCACTCAGAATCAGGGTCAAAAAATTTAAACAAAATTTGCCTGAGAATTACTCAAAAAGCACTACAAATAGCCATTACAGCATGTAAATTTTCCGAGAGAGCATGCCAGCGGACCCTCCAAGAGCTTTTCTTGTTTCTCAATCATTTTCAAATTTGTTCTGCCGAAAAAAAAACGCTTAAAAGAAAATGGAAATTGTGGCTTCCCCCTTTTAAAATTTCTCGCTACGCCACTGTTTATGACAAAAAGTTATGCGGCCCGCTTGCTTATTGGTAAGTAACAAAGTGGCCCGCGACCGCAAATAGGTTCGTCACCCCTGTCTTAGTGGTTCATGAATCTCAGTTTTAAATACAGTATCATGTAAAACTCAAACGAAAAGAATTGTATCAAAAGATATGTGAGTGGTTCAAATATTTTAGAATTACTTAAGTCCTTTGTGATTAAGCCACATTCAGTCGCAGCTTGGATTTTATTAACATAGTACATCCATCAAAAAAGAAGATCGAACTGAGAATCAAACTCAAGACTTAGCTCCAAAGCCCAATGCTCAACTTTTTCTTTTTTATTTGCGATAAACTTAAGTCCAAGTTCAAAACTTTTGCTTCAACCTTTTCCATTTTTATCATTTTAGTTATTTACGCGATGAAACAAGACATACATAAACAAAGCATGCAATCAAACAATCAAAAACTCAATATTTTATCCGTAAAATCGTAGAATGATTCATAACTCTGAAAAGCTCACCTACTCCACCTGGCGGTGTACGAAACCGACTTTGATTGGTCAGCCAAACTCATGATGATGCTTTATTGATGGCAAATAAGTTCCACTATTTGCACTTTAAGTTTTCTGCAGGTGAATCACGAATACGAACATTATGAAAAACTTTGTTGAGGGACATTGGCAAAAAGCCCAATTTTACTCTTAAAACGCACTAGCAACATTGGCCAGGGTCGAATTTAGACAATAAGAGGCCTCAGGCTTTTTGACCAATGAGGCCCTAGGCTTCAGCCTGTCTAGCCTGTCTAGTCGTAGATATTTGAATTACATATTTGAGCAGGGTCTGATCAGCAGCGTAGCGATAAATTTTAAAGGGATGGAGGGAGCACAAAATACAAAAGCTGTTGAAAGAGTCTGGTATGTTTCAGTTACTTAGCAACACTTGCTTGTTTTTTATTACTAAAAGGCAAAGTAAAAACAGTAAAAGGCATGGCACAATGCTCCCCCTTAAATACGCCACCGGGTTTCATCCAAGGTTTTTGTTTAGAAAGAGCAAGTATGCAGGGTGTTTCAAAAAGTAATATCATTTTGCCAGCAGCCTATTTAAGGGGTCCATTGTGCGATGCCCTCCCCTTTTGGCTTTGCCTTTCAGCAAAAAAGATCATGGTAAGCGACTGAAATATACCAGACTCTTGACTGGCTTCGCAGTTTATGCCCTCCACCTTGCCCTCCTCTAAAAATTTCTCGCTGCGCCACTACATTTCGCAGTGGAATAACTGTGCCATTTCTTGTTGAAGTAGCTTTAAACTTTCTTAAAACGAGTAGAAACAAGCCAAATTTTCGTTTTTAACCTTTGGTGCATTTATCTTTTCAGGTGTAAAAGTTTTTTGATTAATTTGATTCAAATAGTATTTACTAGCAGTTAAAGAGGAGCTTGGGTGTTAGCGTATGCTCGGCCCTGACTCGAACAGACTCAAACAAGATTGTACCTCATAGTTTTGCGACAGAATTCTATAAAAAGTTACCTACAGGCGGTAGCCCATGTCTTTCTAGATTGCTCCGACTTCAATTGCATTAAAAAAGAATCATATAAAAACAAGCTTTTATTGCTTATACAGTATTGGTAATGGTCAAATATAAATGAACGGAGCCGTAACCTCGGGGGTGGGGTTATTGAGAGCTATGCTCCCCAAAACATTTTGTGTCGAAATAATGTTTAATAATACGATTTAAACCCAACGTAGTTTTTTTTTTTCAATGCAGCCGCTAATAACGCCCCTTGAAGACATCTTTTTTAGCCAGAATAAGAAAAAATTTCGGCTAAATTTTCAACCCCCCAAAATGTACTTTTGCTTTGCGAAAGATAAGGGCTGGTAATCAGTGCCGTAGCAGGTCAACTTTGGACCCCCCCCCCCCAAAATCATTTTCAGTGCCCCTATAGATAATTAAAATAACTGAGGTTATTTTCAAATTATATTGAACAGAAAATTCAACGGTAATTGAGGGAGACTGCGAAGTGAGCTTTGCGCTCTTCGATTCAGCAGCCAACCATTACGCTCTTCGATTCAGCAGCCACCCATTAATTATGTCAATTGCGATCGGCTCCAGCCGCGAATCGAACCCGTCACGTAGGATCTGTCACCAGCGCGCTGTACCGCTAGGCCATGTCGCTGACAAGCTTTCGATATAAATTATAGACCTACTAAGCTTTCGATATAAATTGTTTTAAGTTTTTCCAGGGGTAACAGCTCAGTGTCTCACCACAAAGCGAATACTGTAGTAAAACACACGCGTTGTCACTGTAAAAAATAAAAGGTGAATCTTAAGACAAGTTTATAACATCCCTTTATCTATTACCATTAAAATCGTCTAGAGCGCACTTTTTCTTTCGCTGGTGCTCCTATGACAGATTCATAACCTGGAGATCGAGCGCATTAACTTTCAATTGACCACATGGCCAGTGAAGAGCTAATGAGATGGCCGAGTGAATAGAGCGTCTGCTTCTGGATCTGTAGACTCAAGGTTTGATTCCGAGTCGAGTTAAACCAATGACTTAAAAATTGGTATTCACAGCGTCCCTATTAGACATTCAGCATTAAAGGGGTAGTGTTAAGCAAGCCGTCAAGTTCGCTTCTTTTGCCGTTGGCAAAGACGCTTAACGGGACTCCCCCTTCCTGGTGTGGTAGACAGATGGCCGGCAACTCCCAAGCGAGCTCGTGTAGCGCCCCGTCCCTTTCTGAGGCAGGTGGATAAAAATGCCAATAAATAAAAAACAAAACGATAGTCTGCTGTCTGCCATATTAGATCGATTAAACGTTTAAATAAGTTGCAGTTTTCTGAAGCTTTGTTCAACACCGGTAACAATAGCAACGCATTTTCAAAATTCGAGGAGCAAGGCAAGCGAGCACTTAATACTATTGAATAAACAGTTTAACGGTATTGAAGGGAGGCTGCCTAATGAGCCTGTGCCGTTCTAATCAGCAGCCACCCGGTATATAGCCTATATCAAATGCAATAGGCTTTAGCCTCCAGCCGTGAATTGAACCGGTCGTAAAGGATCTGAACCTGTGTGCGGTACCGCCAGACCATGCCGCTGACAATGGCTGTTCAAGTGTTCATGCACGAAGCTGCTGGGTGTAAACTAAACAGCAATGAAAAAACAGAAGCGACATCACATGTCAGCTTAAAATTTTCTAGTATCGACATAATAGCCTGGTCCTCCAGTTGTTTAGAAAACTTCGCTTTGAATCTTTTCCTCAGAAGCAACATGTTTAACATTTGCATCGTAATTAAACATTCTCTTTTTCTTTTTACTTCTTGATTGAGGAAAACAGGACCAATATCCAATTCCTGCGCTATTTCAAAAGCAACGTTGTCGAACTAGCGAAATCTCTTGATGGACTTTTGTATTCGGTGTCAGATTATGGCTGCTTACATGGAACCAAGATAAGGTTGAATTTAATTTACTCATCGGATGGCCGAGTAAACTGAGCGTCTGCTTCTGGAGTGGTAGATTCGGGGGTTCGATTCCGCTACGAGTCCGGTCAAACCAATGTCTTAAAAATTGGTATTCACAGCTTTCTTGCTTGACGTTCAGCATTTAAGGGATATTGTGAAGCAAGCCGGCAATTTCTCTTATTGTGCTTTTGGGAAAGGCACTAAACGGGATTTCCCCATCTTTGTGTGGTAGACAGATGGCCGGTATTTCCGAAGCGAGCTCGTATAGCGCCCCGTCACTTTCTCGTGACAGGAGGACAAAAATGCGAATAAATATAAAATAAATAAAATTTTAAATCCGATGACAAGGTTAGGATGTGTCGAGTCGAGTCCGAGTACTCGACCGAGTATTAAGGCATTACTCGGACTCGGCCGAGTATTAATTGATGCTCGGCCGAGTATCAAAGCATTGTCATTTTGACCTTTTTTTTGCTCTGTATCCGAATTTGAATCGAAATTAGGACTTCTACGGACGTGATGACCTTTTTTTTCACCTCATTTTGAGTTCATATTTTGACGTCGTAGATAATCGGACTCGGCCGAGTAATGTCGTGAATACTCGTTTCTTGGCGAGTCCGAGAAATTTTCCTTGAAGCACATCCCCACACAAGGTGTTACTGAATTTGAATTTAATTTTTTCAAAATTAATGAATTTGAATTTAAAAATTAAGAAATGATTGGATCCAACTCTGCACCGGCTTTCTTTTTCAAGTCCTGCGCGCACTCTTACACACAGTATATTTCAGTGCCGAAACTAGCGCCCCCCGAACCCCCCAACCGGGGGGGGGGGCGCACAAAAAAGGGGTCCCGTAAATAGTCAGTACGTAGTACTATTTACTCAACGTATGATAAAGGTGCCTTATATAGGCCTATTCTAAGATTCAATATATTTTTATTTTTGTCTTAACTGGCGCGATGTGGGGCCCCCATACCATATTTATGCTTTTGGCCATGAGGGGCCCCTGCAAATTTTTCGAAAAATAGCAGTCACAAAACTACAGTAGCAAACAAACGTTTAGTAGCATACCAAGGGCCCCTCATCCTCAAGTGAAAGGCGCAAAAATAAGCCTTAAAAACGTTTTTTCTTCGCATAAATAGCAAAATGTTAGAGTAGGGTTTGCTTGCAGCATTATTTTAGTGGGTTTGGAAGGGACCTAGCAAAAGAGACTATTAAACCTTGTTAAAACTGAGGAATTTTAAAGGCTCAAAACGCACAAAAAGCCTCCAAAATAAGGTCAAATTCCGCAAAATTTTCTGGGAGGGCATGCCCCCAGACCACCCTAGCTTGGTATCGCCCCTTCGGGGCTCGCTCTTTTGTATCACCATCCAAGAAAAAAAATTTAGGAGGCCCCGAAAGATGATTTCGGGGGGGGGGGGGGGGCGGATTGCCTAATTTCGGCCCTGGTATATTCTTTATGACATTATTACGCAGTTTCTGACGCTATTTAAATGGAAACGATAGCGAAGAATTTCAAAACTGAAACATTGAATCAAAAATCCCATTTAAAGCGATTCGCAAAGCAAAACTTCGTTCTTGAATTGATGCAACTTTGGGTCCTTTAAGTTAATTTGTACCCTCTTTTGGGCAGTCTGCCCCCCCCAGTAGGGGATTTGGGGGGCGGCTGCTACGGCTCTGCTGGCAACTGCTCCTCGAATGAATCGAATAAAAAAACAAATTGCTGCAGCGCGCAAAAACCTGCTGCGAAAAGGAAAAGCAACAACTAAAGGTTAGTAGCTGTATAAATTGTGATGCTACAGTCCAGAATTGTACTGCGTAATAAAACGTTGCACTCTTGCTGTTTCAAATGAAGCGTCAAGACGAGAAAACAAGCGTTGATGTAGCCAAACTAGACAATTAGACCTGCGGAACTTGGATGAGTTTCACTAGTTCGCAGTTACTGCAAAAATTGTAAGTGCCGTAGTACTAATAGAGCACACTAATAGTTAACCATGTTTAACATAATCTTTAAAATTGTAATGGTGCAGATCTTTAGCTTGACATAAGGTAACACCTTGGAGATAAGCCTACAGCGTGCAGACTGAACTGGTAGACTAGAGACTGGTCACGTTACTGTGTTCAATCAGCTTGTTGGAGTTCGGTTTGCTTTACGTTGTAACGTGATACTGTACGAGTCTTAATTTCAAGATAGCACCCTGATGTAAGAGCCAGAAAGAAGTATGTTTTTAGCTAGCACGCGAATTTCAAGCGATGCAGAAAAAGCAAAACACAAGCATGGCCACGTTGGATTGCTGGAAATCACACCTTCTATTTCCAAAAAACTTGTCTGTTCCAGGACGGAGGAGGAGATGATAAAAAAATAACGAAAAATGTGTAAAAGGTTTTAGAAAAAGATAAAAAAATCGCACCATCGATAAAAAAATGTCGAGAAGCAGTGAGATTTCGTCTGGGAAATAGATTGCACGACGTCCAGCAACGATCAACGAGCACGTAATCGCCACAGAGCTTTCCCCCAGATTTCGAAGAGTGGTGGGCGATCTGGAGGAGTGACCATCAAGCGGAGAAAGCGATTGAAACAAAAAGGTGGCAAACAGTAAAAAGTAAACGCGATTCAAAATAGATGTAACATTAAACGCAATATTGTAGATAGACTTCAACTTGTTGACGTAACATATCAAAATTGCGTACGCTGTGCAAAGTCTATTAAAATGCCGACTGCACCCACAAAACTTGAAAAAAAAAGGTGCATTGAAAACGTTTTGGCTTGGAGCATGACTTAAGAAACTAGCTACTGTAGGAGAAACAAGGTCGCCCAGGCAGAGCCGCATGAAGGCAGCAGAGCGCAGGAAGGGTATAATTAAACGGTGGCATTGGCATGCGATCAACTGCTACATACAGTAAAAAATAAAGTGTGGGGCTTCCCATAGCAAAGTGTGCAGATGGGGCTGGTTGCCAAGGATGATGATCGAGTCTCGGTTTCCCCAGGTGGGATTGCAAAAAAATTAACTTGACTGGTCAAAAGCCAGTTGCAGACAAGGCTGTCCGAGCCATAAAGGTATGACTAGCGGAGCGGGTAATGCCTTTTAATCTGCATATCACGGGTCAAAGCCAAGTGTATGCGATGAAAAAACATATGGCGCTGTTTGCGCTCAAGTGTGGCAGCAAAATGTTTGCTTGAAAACGTCGAGATCACGGAGTGCTGCTGCTGCTGCTGCATAAGTATGTATAAGGGAGTTTTCCCCCGGAGAGGGCTATTTGCCGGGAACATGAATGCATGATGACATAAAAAAATATATAAAACACAAGAAAAATAGCCCGGCTAGCAAGCGTAGTCTTGTAGCATGATCGCAGGCCAATGGGAAATTACTTACATCTTTCGTTAACTAAGTGAGACATGTAGTACTCGGTGGACGACCTTGAGGAAGAAAACGAAAATAGATGATAGTTTGCGAATAAAAGATTCCATGAGAAAGTTAAAGTGATCATTTTTCAGAACAAAATTGCGGAACGATAAGGATAGGCCTATGCACAACAAAGTTTTTGTAAAAACGACAAAAATAAGGAATATCCATTATGAATGATGCTTAAGCAATTATTTTTGGGTTTTTATGGCTCTTTTTTTAAAGAGTTGGAAGGCGAGAAAAAAATATTACTTACGTACATTACACAATTTAAACAAAACTACTAAAGCAGAGCAACATAAGCAATAGCTTTTTTGAAGTAGTTGTAATATGGTTAAGTTACTACGTTTCTTGCAAGACCCTATTTCGAAAAAGGTAAAATATAGGACGTAAAACAGCCCATCAAAAAAAATGTAAACAAAAAACACATTACTATCGACCTGGAGACTGATTCGTCGCATTTCGATTATCATCAGTATTAGCTCTTAGTATGTTACGGGCAATAGCAAAAAATGGGGTATGATTACTCGGAGAGTCCAAACCGTTAAAATGATAGCCCAAAGAAGTAATAAAAAGAATATAATTGAGATCACGCCATTAACGATAGGGTTGATGATGGAGGAAAACATTTGAAAAAAGACACTTTTTAAAGCAGAAGTAGTCGTGTCAAGAACATAGGAAGGTTGAGCACTGGCTGAAGATTCACCGGGTTGTTGAAATAAAAGACGCCAGCTTGTCTTTCATGATGTTTGTTTCGCTGATAGATTGCAGCAAGGAGTTAACATCCTCAAAACCAAAAGATTAAGAAGGAAAAAGTTGATCAATAGATTGGTAATTTAAAGATTTGTAATGAGCATTAACCGGGGCTGAGGTGGGTGACAAAAGACATACATCCCTGTCGGCATGTGCAAGGGTGTAATTTTGAAAGATATGGAACGATCCTTTAATGAGAAAGGTAATCACATGCCCAGGTATAAAAGACTGCAAGAACTTTACTCCAAGATAAGTATTGCCGTCGCGGTAAGGTTGACCAGTTTCGAGGGTTCCGTTGAAATCATAATATTGGATGAGTGGACGTGAGGAAAAATATTGACCATATTGTAGACCGTGCACCAGAGTGACATTGATATAGGAGTGCAGGCTAGTTCCGTGATAACGTCTCCAACTGTAATTCCTGCTGACTGTCTATGCAACAAAGAAGATAACACTAGACCAGGATACTGCCGACCTAAAACAGAGTAAAGGGTGGAAAGAAGGTATTGAATTTGGCACTTAAGGTAATGGATACCGGAATTCAAATTGTGAAGTGTTTCCTTAATTATGTCAGCGTTTTCTGCAGTGGCGTACATTTGTGGAAATTATTGGGGGTGATGAATTATTGCAGCATCAACTAAAACGTCAAGATCGTGTCAAGTTCTGGGGGGCTCCGTTTTTACGACGGCTCCACCCCCTAGACCCCCCACCGCTGTTCTTCTTTGCACGTTACCTCGTTTCAAAAGTTTTGAGACTATGAACATGAACTTCTTCAACTATTATAGACTGAACAATATTTCCAAAATAACATGCTGGTGCAGAAAATAAGCTGAACGTTTTTGGTTAAATCGACAGTCCTTCATTACAGCATGATCAGAAATAAAAAGTTAACGCATGGCAAACTAATATTATAAGCGAAAAGCAAAACAGCAAGGGTACGACCTTTGCTGTTTTGCTTTTCACTTGAATCAGTTTGCCCTGGGCCTGTTAGCTTTCCATTTTCGATCATGTTCTGATGAAGGGCGGCAGCGTAGCCGAATGGTTCGGAGCGTCGTTTTTACGATTTCCATCATCGCAAGATTGATGGTTTAACTCTCACCCAAGCCTTGTTGTTGCGTCCTTGAATAAGATGCTTCATGGCAACTATCTCTGCTAGGAGGAATTTAACAAGCAGCAAATTGAAGAAGTCAGAAGCAAAATTCGAGCGGAAAAATCGGAAACAAGGGCGACTCCTAAGCGAGTCTGGATTTGTCCTATGCATAGCCCCTCCGTCGCTTTCTCGTGATAGGAGGATAAAAATGAAAAAATCATCATCATCAAGGACGGTCAAGTTGTTTAAAAACGCTCAGCATATTTTCTGCATGTTATTTTCTAATTGAAAACGTTCTATGTTCTGAACTTATTATTTGTTGCTACAATATCAATATTAAAGATCTTCTCCCTCTCAAAGTTATATTAAGCTACAAGCTGATAGCAAAGATAAAGCTAATATGCTGATAGCTGCTGCTACGAAAGGTAATGAATCAAGTAATATTGATTAATTAAAATCACTAACAGGAGCGGTTCCAGAAAATTTTGGTGGGGGGGATGAAATTTTGAATTAGGTTGAATGTTAACTAAATACAAAAACGTAAGACCCAAAAAAGGCGTAAATAAGCCCTTTTAAAAATATTTTCACATCTGCGGCGTATTGAGACATTTTTTCAGGGAAGGAGCACCAAATTTCGCTATATTTTCAAGCGTAGTTTTTTCCGGCAGAATAGTTTTGAACCATTTAACTTAGAGAATAAAAAAGGCTCAGGGGGGTTTTCCCCCGAAAAATTTTTGAAAATTTCGATACTGCAGTGGCCATTTTAGTATTTTTTGAACAATTTTCAGCCAAAATTGTGCCCCTAATTTTGAGTGTTTCAGCAAATGTGATGCATTTTGTTCCTACATTTTCGATTATGCGTGCTTGGGACGTAAGGTTTATTTGTTATCGAAAAGGCTTGAAATTATGGAAAAATTGTATTCATCAGAAACACGTTCGAAAATGGCTGGTGGGGGGATGCATCCCCCACATGCACCCCTGGATCCGCCTCTGGTCACGAATTGTGACGAAAATTTTTCCCTCACAAAAAGCAAATTAATGGAAACGTAATGACCTAATTATTACCAGATAATAAAATAGTCGTACGTCATTATTTATGTACTGTGTAGTGACAATCAACAAAATCTTTGATCACTATACCTTATCGGCTTAATCGTACCGGTGCACTTACTGCGATTGCTCGCTGGTTACTCCCTCCTCTGCCAACCGTCACCTGACATTGGATGTTTTATAGCAATCGCGTAGCAATTTCTTACAATATTGGGGGTGATAAATGCATTATCATCCCCTCTCGAAAAATATTGGGGGGGATGCATTCTTTTCATCCCCCCGCGATTTACGCCCTTGGTTTTCTGTCACAAAACTAGCATAAAGTAAAGTTTTCGGGTTGCGAAACAAATGTGGGGCTGGTTGGGTCATATACAAGAGGTGTAATTGAGAGCGGTTATGAGGAACGAGTATAATTCCAGAAGGGTCACACACCGCATTTTTAGGAAAGCATGTAAATACGGACTGGGGGCATTAGGTTTGAGAGTCTAGACCAGGGTGGTCCAAGGTTGACAGTGTCGCCGGCCAGATTATTTTTTGCACATAATTCGCGGGCCACATACAGCTGCATCAGTGCGAACAAATAATAAACAGACGCTATAGCATAGATTCTATGCCAAGTTTGTGAAATCTATTCTATTTAGTAGTTTTAGGACAACTTTAAAACAGCCAAACAATTTAAAGTCATTTGATGTTTATTGTTCACGCATCCTTGATTGATGATGATGCATTTATTTTTGTTTGAAAAGAACAGGTATTGACGCAAAAACGAAATGCAATAAAGTACAAAAGCATTAAAGCACATAGTAGATACAAGTTCTTTTCAGTGAGAGGCTACGAAAGACCATGAATCCAGGTCCGCAAAGCGAGCCTGGCGAGGTCATCAAGTCTGTAACCTCTCACTACTCAAGATCTAACTTACTTACTTACAGGTTTACATTAGTAAAAGCATGAAAGAAAAAAATAAAAACAAAACACACACACACACATTCCTAAAAAGGACAAGCAAATTATTTACAAAAAAAAAAAAGTATACTTTATTTACAAGAAAGTAAGGTAATTTCAGTCAAATCAAACAACCAAAGTTTTATTTTCCTAAGCAAATTTACGACGCAGGCCAAGTTGTAAACTATAATGGGCCATTAAGAGGTGGTTGTTGTTTGTATATTAAGAAGGTAGCGCTTCAATTTGTAAATAGAGGTTAGTCGTCCTTTTTCAAATGACTGTTTTAGTTCAGGAGGAAGAGTTTTCCATATGTTAGGGCCAGATACTTTTATAGATTGTTGGGTTGACGATTTTGTTACACGACGCATGAAGAAATTATTTTTACTTGCTTGTCTAGTCATATGATTGTGCACTTTGGAAGTCAATGTAAAATAATCGTTAAACAAGGCAGGCAGCTTTCCGTTTTTGTGTTTATTCATAAATTTAATTACTTCCAGGCGGTAGATGTTATGAAATTTTAAGATGTTAAGCTCTTGATAAAGAGGCAGCAGTTTCGTTTTAAACTTAAAGGTATTAGAAATAATTTTTATCAGGCGATTTTGTAAAACTTGAATTTTTTGGAGGTGTGTTTTGGCTGCGTTTCCCCAATTAGTGACTGAATATAATAGGTATGGGTAGGCAATACCATAATAAACTTTAATAAGAACATCTTTAGGTACATAGTGCCGTAGTTTACTTAATATTCCAACAGCTATGCTGAGTTTTTTAGCTACTGTCTGGATGTGATACTGCCAAGTAAGCTTATCATCTAATGTAGTACCTAGATATTTAACCGTGTTGTAATTGGTAACTTCAACGTCTCCTAATTTGATTTTAAAAGAGTGTTTAAGTGATTTATTAGAAAATAATAAACATTGGGTTTTACTGTAATTTAAAGTTAATTTATTGCTATTAAACCACGTAGTAACATTGTTCAATTCTATGTCGGTTTTCTTTTTTAAATCGGTTAAATCGGAGTTAGCAATAGTTAACACAGTATCATCTGCATACAGAGTTGTGTTACAGTTTGTACAGTGTGGAAAATCATTCATATAAACCAAAAACAGAAAGGGTCCTAGCACGCTTCCCTGCGGCACCCCTGTATTTACAGATAATATTGAAGAAGCGATATTGTCAAGAGAAGTGTATTGTTTGCGGTTAGTCAAATATGAATTAAAAAGGTCTAGTGCCACACCACGAATGCCGTAATGTTCAAGTTTATCCAAAAGAATTTGATGATTTACGGAATCAAACGCTTTAGCCAGGTCCAAAAAGACGCCACATACATTTGAATTTTTGTCTATTTTTTCGAGAATGGACTCATACAAATGAGTTACTGCAAGTTGGGTGGAGTAGTTTTGTCTAAAGCCAAATTGGGTATTATGAAACAGTTTGTGTTTGGTCCAGAATGAAATTAATCTTTTGTGTAACAAGGATTCAAAAATTTTATTAATTGGGGAAAGGACTGAGATGGGCCTATATCGTCCTAAATCACTTTGAGATCCGCCTTTATGTACGGGAGTAACTTTTGCAACTTTTAAGATATCCGGATAAATACCATTTTCAATAGAATAATTAAAAGCACGTCGAATAGCATCAGCAATAATAAATTTACTATGTTTAATTAAAATTATGGGAATATCAATGTATCCTGAAGATTTGTTTGGATCTAATTTATCAATAGCCGCAATAATTTCGTAGTTATCACATGGGTGAAAATACACTGAAGCGCATTGTCTTTTTCCTAAATAAGATTTATGGTTGTTTTGAGAGTTCTTTGTTTTCTGTGCCATTTTTCGGCCAATATTTGTGAAATGATGATTAAATTCGTTGCATATTTCTTCGGGAGATATTATTGTTTGACCATTTGAATTAATCAACCTTACTGGCGCAGTAGCCGATGTTTTTGTTTTTCGAAGAACTTTGTTGATATATTTCCATGTGTTAGAGGGATTGTTGCATGTATTGTCGTTGAAAACTGTTTTGAAGTATAAGCGTTTGGCGGCTTCTTTTATGTGTGTAAGTTTATTTCGGTACCTTTTAAATTCGTAAACAGCCTCGGTATTAAAATTCTTCGTTGTTTTTGCATATAATTGTTTTTGGTGATTGATAGATACAAGAATTGCTTTAGATATCCAAGGTTTTTTTGATAATTTATATTGTTTCCTAGTCATCTTCTTTTTGGGAAAGTAAGTCTCTGTTAGTTTTGTCATAATGCTAATCAGTGTCATTATATCCGTACTTGCGCAAACTTCAGGGCAATTTAATTCGCAGTTCAATTCAGAAAGAAACGAATCAATCTTGTTATCTGAAATGCAACGTATTTCTGGCCTCTGGAGTGATTTTATTGAGGGAGAAAATTGTAAATTTGCAAAAGTTGGCAGGTGATCCGAAATGTCATAATACAACACAGCTGAGTTAATTTCTTTTATCATTGTAGAGTTAATATAAATGTGATCTATGACGGTTTGAGATTGATGAGTTATTCTAGTTGGCTTATCGATAATTTGTGTGCAACCTAAGCGATTGATGTGGTTAATGTAATTAGCGATTGATGGTACTGAGCTACTTTTATTACAATCAACATTAAAATCTCCAAATATGACATATTTCTGGCGAGCTTTTATAGTCTTAAGCGATTTTGCAAATTTGTCCTTAAAGTTAAATAAATTAGACGAAGGGTGCCGATACATAGTTCCAATTATTACATTTTCGTTACTACTAGAGGAAACTTCAACCCATACTTCTTCACATAAGCTAACATTTAGTTTTAAATAGGTTAGTTCAGCGCACTTTAATGTATTAGAGACAAAAATGGCAGCGCCACCTGCTCTGGTCGGCGAATTATGGTAGAATAGATTATATCCTGGAATGTTTACGTTGCAAACGTTATGTTCATGGAGTCTAGTTTCGCTTAAACAAACGATATCAATTTTTTTTGAAAATTCAGATAAAAACTCTTCTAGTTTGTCGATATTTTTTTGCAGACTAACTATGTTTACATGGCATATAAGCAGACTGGATTGTTTAGTTAACGTTAGTTCATCAGATACTGCTTTGATGGTTTTATATTGACATACATCTGGGTCGGTAGAGTCAAAAATGCTTTTTATCATTGGACAGGAGAGTACGATAACTAATTAGACTTGTAACTTCAGTAATTTAAGCTAATTTAGCCAGAGTCTACAGTAAACACATCTACATTGTAATTAAGCGGTGAATGACTAAATTTAGCAAAGTCGATATCAATTCCCACTTTGAACAAATCGTCAGGGGAATCTACAGTAAGCCATTTGCCAAAGCCTGCATCTCTACCGTTTTCATCTAGCGGTTGACCATTCTTTGCTGCTGATTTTTTGAATCTGATTTTACCATTGAGTGTATGTATAAGTACAAAGTTGTTGTCACATTCCTCTTTCAGATAACGAAGAAGTTTCGCTCGAGTGGGGGTTAGATCTTCTGAGATAAAAGCGCTGTGAAATTCTTCATGGTTTTTCAGATTAGATTTACGATACAGAAATTCGCTTCTTTTTTTGTAAGATTGAAAGCGAACAATTATAGGACGAGGTTTCATGTTCGTTTTCTTTTTGCCCAGTCGATGGGCACGCTGAATCTCTATGCTGCTTAAGTTGATTTTGAGTGCCTCGGCAAGTTTAAGGACTTTTTCTTCTCCATCTTCAATGTTGGTTAGTGGCTCCGGGATATTGTGGATTCTCAAATTTTCTCGCCTACCGTATTGTTCTAGATTATCGAGTTTGAAATTGGTTAGATTGAGAGCCTGTTTTAATTGTACATTTTCAGCCTTTACTGCATTAACCAGTGATTTACTTTCAGCGAGTTCACCTTTCAAACTTTGCAATTCGTCCTTCAAAAGCTTTACGGTTTCGTTGATCTCTTGTAATTGCTGACGATCCTTGTCGCTAAAAAAACAAGAGTTTTCTTCTTTTGAATGATTACTAGTGCTCATACCGGTGCTTTTTCGCTGCTTGTTAGAATTAGGCATGATGTTGATGTTTATTGCGTAATAATTATCAAAATGGCCGATTAATCCACTGGTGCAAATTCTGTCTTTGACCAGTTAACTTTGCAAGTATTTTTCCAATTTATAGATTCTCTTGAATAACCTCTAATCCTTCAAATAGCTCAAACTAATCACTTAGCTACTAATTTCTCAATAGACTAGAATTTAAATAGGTGCACTTCCTTTCCTTTCCAAAATTTGCAAACATAACAGGGTAAAACAGCTTCCCAAAAAAAGATAGAGTTTCTGCAGCGTTTGACTGCTCAAAATTAATCGTTCTATATCAACATCAACTTCAGTGGTTGCCAGTCGCAAGCGGGCATCCAATGTTTCATCTGCCAACCTGTTCCTTGCATTAGATTTCAGTCTCTTCATTACCGAAAAAGTACTTTCGCAGATGTAGGTGCTCCCAAACATCGATAACATTCTCAAAGCAAACTCCCTTAAAACTGGAAATATGACTTTACAGTTGTTGATGTAACGTCATAAATTGTTTTTCGAGTACCGGTAGTTTTAATTTAAACTGCTTCACGTTTGCTGGCGTTGACTTATTTTGACTCAATGCCTTTGAGTCAAAATAAGTTCATAACATTTCTTACCAATAGTAAATGTGAGTGTACGTTGTAAGTCTGTGGCTTAGATGTTATCATTTTTCACAGGGACTTTCTCGCAGTTTCTCCAGAATTTTTGGCAAAATTTTCCGCGGGCCATAGAAAATGCTGCCGCGGGCCACAAGTGGCCCGCGGGCCCGGGTTTGGACCACCCTGGTCTAGACTAATGTCGAACTGTTTAATTTCTGCGCGACAAACTTCGCTCTTTTTGCCGGTGTGCAAAATTACGTTATGTACTTGATTCATCTTAGAAACCGTACGGCATTCTAGGTTTTTCAGAACTTTTCAGATGTTCACACTATTACCTGTTAATTGTTATGCACGACCCATTTTGGACGGTGCATGTAGACATGGAATTAAGCAGTGTACTCAACTTCTTTCTTAAGAGGGTCGTAAATGCGGGTGGTTTTCAAAATCACAGCGTTGTGAACACTTTCTTTGTGTGGGGTCGGCCAAGCGTAATAAGTTTGTGGTTTGTTTGAAGTTGACCATGAATTTTCAGATTGTTTGGTTTAGTTTACCGCAGCAAGCCAACTCTGACTTGCGTGCCCAGTCAAAACAAGCTGCAACAGAAGGCGGTGATACTGGTTTTGTATGCTAATTGTTAACTTTAGCTCCAAAGAAGTAATAGGTAGTTTTTGATGTAGCCTACATTGGTACATTTAGCAGGTCGTTATAGGTATTTTAAGCTATTTGTCGCTTGGATGGTATACATTGGCGCTACAGTTGATAGTCGAACTGGTTTTCTGTTTAACACACTTTGGTGGATCCGGTATGTAGTACTCCCCTCGGAATCTGTTTTCTTGGCATAAAGGAACTACTAAGGAAAAAATTACGCACGGAAAAAGGAAGAGACTCAATATGGAGAGGTATGCTAGGTTAGTGCTTATTTTAAGTATTCGTAGCGTTGTGGTTGTTTAATGATGCGCCCACTTTTTGTTTGACGTGGTGGATGGCTGTTGGAGTCAGCTTTTGTCTGTGTTGATGAAAAATTTGTTTCCTTGTTTTCACTCTTACCTGTAATTGGAAAAAAATGAGTGATTTGTTTAAAAGGTGTTGTATTGATGTGGGGAAACAGATGTGCTAAATTCATTCATCTCAGATGTGTATAAGCTGTATGCATTCAATAGATAGGCTGGCTTTAAGCGATCAATTGAAACGTTGTCGATGATCCCGCTTATATTTAGCTAATATATTTTTCACTTCGTTGAAGTACCCAAAGGGGCCTTTATAGGGTCGTTGATGTGGGGATCGCACGCCGTCGTGCCTTACAAAAACGTGCGAACATGATGCCAGTGCTTTGTTGATACAGGTAGTCCGTGAACCTGCAGGACGAGTGGGAGTTTGGATGCTATGTACAAAGTTTTGCGATTGCTTAACGTGTTCGGTCTCCGAAAGTTCTGTTGCTTTGTCAGCGCAATATTCTTCAGGTAATCGCAAGGGAGTGCCGTAAATCATTTATGCCGCTGAAAAGTTGTTGTTCTCTCATTAAGTTGAACGTATGCCTAAAAGAACCTAACCTATACGTTAGAATACCAGTTATGTGGTTTAGACTGTAATTTGAGCGATGCCTTCAAAACGCGGTGAAACCTCTCCACCAATCCATTCGCTTTAGGATTATAAGATGTGTTTCAGTTTTCGGTTTATTTGTCGTTTTTGGTTAGTAAATCACGCATATAGAACACAACAATATCATTAAATGAAACGACCGGAGACTGGAAGGGACCTGTAACAGTCATCTAGTCAACAGCCCCCGACTATGGACCTGGCTCTCTAAAAGAGAGTCGGGTGTATTAACGTACGTGTTATTATTAGTGAAAAATAAGATGCAACTATACCGACTGAACTTTATATGATGCATTTATTAGAAATTCTTTGCAGTCAGATTTAAAGGCATGGAAGGAGATGTGTGTATTAATTCACATCTTAAGAACTTGGTTAAGTCTTTCCACAGTTGTGAAATGAATTGTCTCCCCCTGTCTGTTGTAATTGTGAGGGGCACGCCATATCCAGCGAAAAATTGAAATACAAAGGCATTTGCACATAATTTGGCTGTGATGTCTGTTAAGGATAAAGCCTCTGTCCATCGGCTAAATCTGTCTATGATGGTTAGTAGGTAGCTACATCCGCATAATTCAGGAAGTGGTCCAACAATGACGACGTGGATGTGTTAAAAATTTTCCGACGATGGAGGAAATGGTTGCAATGGTGAAATTGTGTGTCGGCGTATTTTTGATTGTTGGCAGACAATGCAGGATCGGCACCAGAGTTTAATACCATGATGCATTCCTGGCCAAACGTATCTCGGTAATATTGCCTTTTGAGTGCCTTTATTGCTTGGGTGCGAAAGAGAATGAACAATGTCGAATACAGTTTCGCGAAACTTTTGGGGAACTAAGAGGCGAAACTGATCAGTGGATGTGTCATCTAACATTGAAATGCCATGAGTGGGAACACTGGGAAAGGATCTAGTTTCAATGCGTATAGAATTGGCACTACGTTGTAGATTCATAATCGATACGTCATGTTGCTGGGCTATGGCCACTTCTAAAAAGTTGATCGCGGGAAATTCTTCAACGATCGACGGTGTGATTCTTGAAAGAGCGTCAGCAGCAACGTTTTTCTCTCCTTCTACTGTGCGTGACGAATGTCTGTCGTGAACTGTGGGATAAAGTCCAGGTGACGTTGTTGACGCGGTGATGCGTGCTGCGCCCTGGCGAATAAGGAGTGACAAATAGGGACGTGATTGGTAAAAATTGTGAAAGCTCGCCCTTCTATAAAATATCGAAAATGACGAATTGCCAAATAAATGCCCAAAAGTTACCGATTGAAGGTAGCAAAGCAAGTTTGAGGTCGATTATAACTGTGGGAGAAAATGATAAGGGATGCCAAGTGCCTTGAATGCGCTGTTGAAGAACGGCCCCCACAACCTGTTTGACTTGTGTCTACAAACAATGCGGTTTCAGCGTTGGGAGAAAAAAACGATAATAGTGTAGAATTGCTAAGTTTTGCCTTAATTGCAGAAAACACTTCTTCGGCTTTGGGAGACCAAAACACTGATTTTTTGTGCTTAGCTGGAGACAAAAGTTGGTTTAGCGGCTATAAGGTTTTAGCGCAAGCTGGAGTAAATCGTCTACAAAAATTTATCACGCCTAAAGAATCTACGTAGCGACTTCATAGTTTTCGGCTGTGGAAAATCTCGCATGGTTTCTATCTTTTTGGGAATGGGATTTCAGCCTTTTGAATTCATGAGGTGACCTAAAAATGTAATTTCAGATGCCCCAATAACACTTTTTCGAGTTAAGAACTACCCCAAATTTTCTGAAGCGATTGAGTAAAGTTCGAAGGTGAAGCTCGTGTTCTTCCATTGAATGCAAAGCGATTACAACATCATCCATGTAAGCGAAGCAAAAGTCAAGACCACGAGTGATTAGGTCTATACAACGCTGATAAGTGTTACTGGCGTGGCTGATTAGTGACATGGTTGGCTTGGTGGTTTCGGTGGTGTAATGAGATTTCGAGCTCAAGTTTTTATCCCTGTGGTATCGTGACCCTCTGGTCCTGACGACCACATAGTGACAACTGGTTCTTGCTGTTGATGGTAGTTGTTAGCGCTCTTAGTTGAAATTATTGGTAGCTGCTGGGGTTCAAGGTAAAGAGATTGAATTACTTCTTCAAGCGTTTGTTTGCTAGAACCGGCTTGTGTGATATCTAATGCGGGTAAAGATGAAGGATGATTCTCATGAGTTTGAAAAAAGTTGTTAATTGCTGTGTTTTCTTTTTGTGCGGCGGTGGTAGAAAAAGGATTAGGGGCGGGCGGAGGTGGTTAAGATAGTTTTGCAAGGATATCAGATTTGGGTGTAGAAGCAACCGGATTGGGAACGGGAACATTATCTAGATAAGTTGTCGAAACATGATGGGATTGTGAAGGAGTAAAGAAAGAATTAAAGGGGCTTCAAAAATTGCTTTTACAGTTTTAGATTCAGTTCCAGGAATCAGGAAACTCGTTATACTTTTTGAAAAACACTTGATCTACTGTCGTTCAAAGAGGAAGGTTCAGACATTTTGCTACGGCTAGTTTTGCCTCTTAAATTATAGGCAGGCGCACTCATTTAGACTATATGCCGTGGAATTAATTTAACAAAAATAAAACAAACGCAATAAATAATTAAAAATTTGGATATAAGAAATAATAAAGCACAATCACGGTACCGTTTTTGATTAATAAGGAAGTGTTATTGAAAATCTTGTGTATTCTCTCTTCCCGTAGTTGTTTTTCTTCTGTGTCTATTAGACACAAAATCATCAAAATCTTCACGTAGATGTTGAATGGAATCACTCGGGGCACCAATGTTGGAGTTCGGTTTGCTTTACGTTGTAACGCAATACTGTACAAGTCTCAAATTCAAGATAGCACCCCGATGTAAGAGCCAGAAAGAAGTATGTTTTTAGCAAGCACGCAAATTTCAATGGATGCAGAAAAAGCAAAATGCAAGCACGGCCACGTTGGATTGCTGGAAATCACACCTTCTATTTCCGAAAAACCTGTCTGTTCCAGGACGGAGGAGGAGATGATAAAAAAATAACGAAAAATGCGTGAGAGGTTTTGGAAAAAGATAAAAAAATCGCACCATCGATAAAAAATGTCGAGAAGCAGTGAGATTTCGTCTGGAAAATAGATTTCACGACATCCAGCAACGAGCACGTAATCTCCACAAGCTGTTCAATCGTTGATACATAGAGCCGTTGAGTTATCTTCTGTTTGGTTGAAATCTTCCAAAACACTTCTCTTCCAAAACACTTCCACAGATGAAAAAGATTTTGTGATGTTGTCTTTATGAATGCTCTTAGATATCAATAGTTACCTTATTGACAGATTGCCGCATATGTTTAACTACGTGAGTCTTCAATTTTTATGATCTCAATTACAGAATAAATCAATTACCTGGCCCGCAACGAGTTTTAGGGGGGGGAGGGGGTAAGTTTCTTGTCGTCAATGGCGTCATTCTTACAGTTTGTTTTTAAGGGGAAGAGATGGCAAAGGCTCTCCTCGCTTTAATTGTTTCCCCAATCCACGCCGTGGCCGCGTCAATATGGCTTAGTAGTGTTGAATCCAACGAGTTAGCAACACTGATAAAAGTTAATTGTGAACTGGTCAAACGTTTTCGGTCTCAACATAGTATTTGAAAAACCTTAAATTAGCTATTGCCAACAGATTCTAAATTGCTCGCATGTTTATTCAATTTCTAATGGTTTTCTACCCTTTCTTTGGACCCTCTTCAGATTTTCTATGAGGAAAGCCTATAAACTAAGAATGGGTCGAAACTAAACGTTTAAAATTTGAATTTTGAATCCGCTGGCAATAGATATTTTATGGTTCCGAAAAAGTAGCCTACCTCTCTACCAAAGATTTACCACTTTTGAAAAAAGTTTGTAGTTGATAAAGATGGAAATACGTATTTGCCACATTTACTTATCAGGCCAATGCAGATTAAAGCTGTTCACTAGGCTATCCAGATTCGCAATGTATGTGGTAACTAGTAAAAACGGGTTCGGGTTTAGATCATTGATGCAGTTCTTTTTTAACTTCGGCCGCAGTTGACCAATGAGTGGGTAATCACTAATCAGTGCTTTTTACCGGCCTGCGAGCTGCGACAAGTGGCTAAGAGTTTGAACTAAACAGTGGAATTTGCTGAACTGCGTTTGGTGGTTGATCATTGATGTTGTGACTCGACATCTTCATTTGATATTATCAAGATCGAGTAAACTTTTTTAACTCGGGGCGACGAAGCAAGAAAAAATGTACCGGTTGCGTACAGTGCGTAGTTTTGGTCACCTGCTACCTGCAGCTAAGTCCACGACTCGCGTGGGGGCTAGCGCCAAAATAAAACGAACGTACGTTGTTGCATTGTCCGACGTTCTAATAAAAACCCCTTTGTCTTGGCAAAGTTACTCTACTTATGAAGTTCTATAGTGACATCGTATAATCTATTTAGTCTGAGATATAAGCCAGGTATGTTGGTGTATTACAACTTTACGAGGCGAGTGTGGCCTTAAATGGCAACAACTCGTTGAGCGTTTTTTTGTGGTCTCCTTCGTCCGCTCTGAAAAATAAGCATTCGTCTAACTTGTGTGGTATGACGTTGTTAGATCTGATCAAAGCCATTTCCTTAAGGAGATTTTTGTCACATAAGGGTTTCCATGCTGCCCTCTTGCGGAAGACACTTTGAAATCATTACGCCCTTAAAAGATTTTTTTAGAGTATCAATAAAAATTGACACTCCAGAGCAGTGGTTCTCAACCTGTTGTGGTTTGTGGCCCTCTTGTAGAGAGATTCTCACAGCAGTGGCCTCCTGCTCAGCAATTAAATTTTATGTCGGTAATTCACTCATAGTGGCTACAGCCGTCCGCTGGTCATGATTATAGTTGTTAATTACCGTTAAAATGTTATTATACCTTGCGCTTTTGGTCCCTGGGGCAGTGCTTCGGAAACTGTGGTAGGCCTACGCGTAGTGATGTAAATCGTTTTTTTTTTTTTGCTTTCGTTTTTTTAAAAAAACGTTTTTTTTTTGCAAAAACGTGAGTAAATGGTAAATGGAATGATAATAGTAAATGGAAAATATACTTGGTTTGAACGAAAATTGTCATGATGCTTTTTGCAGCGTTTTTATTGGTTGTAGGTTGGGTGCTTGACTCGATGGCAGCGATGGCGGAAGCATTTCTAAAGTGGGGGGGCCCAAAACCTATGACCATTATTTCTTCACCTACAACCAGGGCCGGCAGTGGCGTTGCGAGACATTTTAAAGGGGGGGAGGGCATAAATTTCCAGCGTATTTTTTTTCGGCAGAACTAATTTGAAGCTGATTAAAAAACTAGAAAAGCTCTAGGGGGGTCCGGGGACATGCTCCCCCCGAGAAATTTTTGAAAATTTACATGCTGTAATGGCTATTTTAGAGCTTTTTGAATAATTTTCACGCAAATTGTGTTTAAGTTTTTGACCCTACTTCTAAATGCTTCGCCAAATATGATACATTTCACTCGCACATTTTTAATTACCGGTATGCGTGTTTACGGCGTAAGGCTTATAGCTATCAAAGAGGTTCGAAATTACAAGAAATTATAAGAAAAGTGTAAGAAATTATAAAAAATTGTATGCATTAAGAACATTTTTGAAAATTGCTGGTGGTAAGATGCACATAGCTCATCCTCCCTCTCTGGATTCGCTCCTGACCATAAGGTACAGAAACCATTAAAAGAATCTGGCATATTCAATCACTTGGCACCATTAGTAGGCCTATTGTTCTTGTTTCCTAAAAGACGGAGTCGAAAGGGGGGGGGGACATGGCACAATGGCCCCGCCCCTAAACACGCTCCTAAGGGCCGGATTTAGCTAATGAGACCTTAGGCTATTTGACCACACTGATTAGAAGAGCAAAAAAAGTATTCACGTCTTCAGATGTCCTGTTTTCACTGAAAATATTGGTATAGGGAAGAGCAAAAAAAAGGTATACACGTCCTCAGATGTTCTGTTTTCCACTAAAAGTATCGGTGAAGAGAAAAAGAAAAGGTCTTCATTGTTTGTGATGAGCCCACCATTTTCTCCGAGGCCCTAGGATTCAGCCTGCTTAGCCTATACGTAAATCCGGCCTTTCACCTACAATCCATATTTAGCCTGTCCTCGTGTGACTTTAGACTATAGACCCTCGGTTCTTGCTTCTAGTTTCTGTTCTCCCCACCTCACAAACAAAATTTTAAAGAAGACATCTCTGGATTTAAACTCTTCCCAGGGTTTTAATTTTGATGGTAGGCCTATAAAGTTTCAAATACATTCATGCAGAAGCAATATTGTTGAATAAAACGCGTAAATTAGGCCCCCCCAGGGCCCCCCCTGAAAAAAAGATTGGGGGTCCAGGCCCCCCTGGTTCCACCACCTGTGCTCGATGGCAGAGAGGTCGTTCGGAGTCTCCCTGTTACTTAAAAGTTCTTCAAGTATATTATGTTTTTTTTTTGTTTTATTTGTTACCATGGTTTCTCTTGTCTCATAGCGACAAATAAATGATTTCTGATTCTAAAATTCCCAGGAATGATTCAAGATTTGTAGAAAAATAAGAAATTTCAAGATTTTGGAACGAAATTTTGATTCCCGCCAATCCTGCGGTGTTTCGCAGCAATCTTCCCGCTTTGGCACCTCACCAATTGCACCAGCGATTTTTTTTCTTATGCGCGCAGCAAGACGAAGATGTGTTTGCAGAACGCTTTGCAGATTTGTTGGCGCTGCAATCAGCAATAATTATTAATTTGCACTTCATAGTTACGAAGTATAGCGCGAAGTTATACCCTTTAATAACAGGAGCCCTGAGCAGTTTACGGAGTTAGCGCGGCAGTAACAACAGTTGCAGTGGTCTAGCGATTGGATTCTGGTACCGCTACTTGGTCAAGTTATAGGAAACTTAAAATGGCAATCACAACTTGTTATTAGTTTAGGCTAGCGTTTATAAACGATGATGAGAATGAAATAATTGTACCGTAAGAACTTATCCATTCAAACTAATAATAATAAATTAGTATTGGCCACCTGGCGTTACTACGATTCATAGGAAAACAGCGTCACAACAAGCTACAGAGCTGTTCTCTTAGTTATAGATGGGATTTTTTTGAGAAGCATATTTATCCTTCTATCACGAGCAAGCGATGAAAGCGCTATGACAAACTCGCTTTGGCGATGCCGACCATCTGTCTACCATTCTGAGATTTGGGAATCCCGATAAGTGCCTTTCCCTACGGCACAAGTAAACTTGTCGGCTTGTTTTGTCCAGAGATGGGCATTTATCAAGATAATTTATCGGCGATAATTTATTACCGATTGCTGTTATCGCTCAAAATAGCTTTAATTTATCGATTAGGGGCCTAGCGATATCGCTATTGCGATACATTTTGTTATCGCCGATAAACTATCACGATAAACGATTCCTTATGCACGCGATGTCCAAAGTTAGTAAGTTGTCGTTATGGAAAACACACGGCGTCCATAAACTCTTGTTTCTATTTTTAAAAAATCTCTCTTTGTTTTATTTAAAGCCGAGGCGAAGTCCGCGAACTGATCTCTTTTCTTGAAAAATCTAGAAAAACATTTTTGCGATTTGACTTACAAAAAAGAAATATGAAACTTCGTCAAACAGATTGAAAATTCACCGCAACATTTATCGGAAAAATGTACCGATTACCGATATCGCTTAAAGAAATTGCGATTTATCGGTATCGCCCAAGGCTTTTCGAAATTATCGATTATCGTTACCACTTCAGTTTAAAAAGGGTTATCGTGCACATCACTGGTTTTGTCTGCAGGTTACGTTTATATAAAGCATAGCAAGCAGTTAAATAAAGCTTACAATATTCTAATATCAGTAGGTGTAGCCATACAGGTATAAATAAATGTTCTGCTGAATTTGCTTTGTATTAGGCAACTGCTGTGTTCAGGTTAGATGAAGCTTCTGTACATCTCGATGCTCGACGGTGATAGAGCGTCAGAGAAAATCATTAAAAAACGCTACGATTATTCTGTCAAGGTAAGTTGCTACTGTATGACGCAGTTGCAATGTCTCGAATAGCTCAGCTAGTGGCACAATAATTACAGGCAGTGAAGACGAAATAAACCGGCCAGTTGGCGTAGTAGTTACAGACATCGCTGTCGGCGCGGGAGGTCGTCGTTCGATTTCCGGGCCACGTATTTCGGAATGGTTACATGAACAATTCATCCAGAAAAGCATAGAAAATTGCCCTCTATAGCGATGTGATTGGCTGTAGTATTTGCGCGAGTATGTTGCGAGTAAAGCAACAATAAACTGAGAAGTTTTGCTTCATTGACCTCGTGTGGCGAGAACTGCATGCTCTTCTCGCAAATGCTAGCCAATCAGATCGCTGGAAAGCAAAGTGGAGATTTTCTATGCAACCATTCCGAAATATGCGGCCCGGAAATCGGGCCCGTCAAATCGAACACTTTTGCCAACGGCTCGCCACGGCTACGACGTTTCTTTAGTGTTGCCCAAGCGCTAGGCCGCGGAGATGGGCCCCGCCACTCGTTACACGCTTCATCGTAATACCGAGAGTATAATGAAGATTTGATTTGAAAGGCGAAAAAATATTACTAGTAAAAATGGCATGCATTTTTACTTATGGCAGTAAAAATGGCATGCATTTTTACTGAAATTGCGAGGGAATCGACATGGCCAGGGGAAAATTGGGGGGGGGGGGCAAATTACAACAGTTGCAAAGATTACTGTGTTTTATAAGAATGGTTATTGGCTATAGCTTTCTTCAGATTAAGCTTGTTAAAAGAGGGGGACAGTACCCCCTCTCTGGTCACTCACTGTCTGCAATGCTATCGCAGCGCCTATAACGCACGATACTAAGATATTCTTGTGGGTACAGTGATAGTCTTGTAGGGTAGAGCTTCGTGAAAAGTTCCTGTAGTTTAAATTTTCTTGATAGGTTGGCTAGATTATTGAGAACTTGTTGGTGTTGCGTGCAAACAATGCGAAAAAGGTGTGCTGAAGTCAACAACTCTGGGGTTTCGACCTGTTGCTCATGTTTGCAGGTTTGATGTGTGAAAATTAACTGGCATGGTTTATTTTGACAACTGCGTCCGCTCAATTAAAGCATCTATCTTGCAAACTTTTCAATTGATGCATTTAGATATGAAGCTTTTCGGAAGACGTAATTCAGCTAACTTTTGTAAGGTTATGTAATTAAACTTGGTTTGAATTGATAAGGTTAATAAGGTCTCCGCACTAGATAACGGCTCACAGGCAGTGATTTTTGACACTTAAACGTAAGTTATTTCCAAATTTCTAACGACTTATCGACGAAGCTAAGACTTGATCTTTTTGATCATTTTTCGAATTGATAATTTTCCATTTGAATCTGTGATAAGTGCAATCAACTATCAATCTCACGCGATGCTCTTGCTTGCATTAATGGCGATAGCAAACGTTTGGGCACAAAATGACTATCACCAGCTTTAACACCTTCATCCGGCTCTCACCGGAAAAGCTTTACATAAGCTTTGATTTCATCTGTGTTTGTTAGATTGTGATCTTGATAGCATCCGCTAACAAAACAATGACATAGACGTTGTTTTGAGATTTTCTCACTATTTTGAATGAAAAAATAATAACTAGTTATCACTCATTTTCTTATGTAATGTCTGCAAAATCTGTAGCTAGTTTTGTAAGATTTTTACGGTAAATTAAGAGTACTGTGAACTTAATTTCACGGAAAATCAAAATTACTGTTATAGATGTAGCTTACATCTCAGATTACTTCTGAAAAGTGTTAGATAACTGCATGCTGCGACGAAACTACAAGAAGTAAATTTTTTTCACGAACGCCAAGTTTAGTTCTTAATTTAGTGACAGACCATTTCTCATGGATTGAACTCTTGACATTATTTATTGCAGCTGGTTTTCACAACGATAATTTACCAAATTTTTCTCAACTTTGTCGTATTTTTGTATTCAGTTTATGCGATTACGTTGCCGCAATGCAATGACGTATGTCATACACTTAGTATATTTTTCAAGAAAAGTGTTTACAACTAAAGTGAGCATGAGGGGTACCAAAATTTAAAACGCTACCGGTACTTCATAATTTTGCCTGATTCTTGAGACCTAATTTTGCTTTTACAGACCAAAATCAAGTCCCCGAAAAATCCTTAAAAAAACTGCCCCAGTAATTTAATGTGTAATGTTGTTGAGTTTTCTTTTTTGTCGAGAATGGGAAGTGATGATATCCTGCGTGTCAGTTCGTGCGAACAAGGCAATAACGGGTTGTAACGTGTAAACTTTTAAATTTCAAAGCTAGTATTTTTCCATTTTAGCACTGTTTTCCGTTGTATTTATTCGCTTACCCAGAGCAGGAATTCTTTTATCGAGCACCAACTTTTTTTCGTACCCTATTTTGATTGCGATGAGCTCATTCCAGCTTTATCAAGTAAAAACTTGTATCTAAGCAGAAAACGTTTTGACCTTCAGCTAATAGCCTGCTTGTGCGAAATTGATTTTCGCTGCCACCATGATATATAATCATATAATTAAGTTACCAGTTTTATCTCGCAAATTCAATTGTGTTGATGATATATAGATATGACAATATCTGCTTCAAGAGTTTTTTATCTAAGCCATTAATTTTGACTTGTGTGCAATCAGAATCAAGATAGCAATTGAATAATTTTAATTTGTCGCAGACATTTTTCTGCAGTGTTGATAAAGGAGTAGTCAGTTTCCAGAATGTACATTGTACAAATGTTAGCTTGCTCTATAATTGCTTATAGTTATTGAATTAATATGATCGTGAGATGTCGCTGTGTAGCTGAAATATTTCTTCACATATAACTTCTCTATTTTATCCTTTTTTTGTTATTACTGGGTATGTTTTTAATATTTTTTGAAATAACACCACATTCATAGGATGCCTGTAAGATTGGTAGTTTGGACACCATGCTATATTGAGGAAATTTGAATAACAAGCAATTCAATAATATTGCCATGCTAATACGTTTTAACGTCATTCATTGAACACTGTTTTGCCGGAAATACCTGCCTTTATCACAGTGAAGTTAAAGGATGATTTCTTCAGCGTTTAGCAATAAGACTACGCATAGGATATATTGCTGCTTGATATGTTTAATTGCTGTCTGAATGCTGCATCTTGGAAGTAGGCTACGTGCAGTATCTTAAAACGCTTATAAGCGTCACAAGAATGCGTAATAAGTAGCCTATGAGTTACAAAGTTACCTGTTCACTTTTCGAGATTCAAGCAATTGTAGTAGTGATTTTTTTTTCATTGCTGATCACAAGAACAGCATGTACTTCTTGGGTAAAATTTTGAATACCTTGTTGTCTGTTAGTTACTGTGTGTAAACTTTGCACTTTTCTGTAATTAGACTTAATATAAGTCTACTGTTTGCATTTACCAAACTGACTCATACCTCTGAATCAAGCAAGTTATTATTAGTCGACATTGGTACTTAGTGGTAAAGCTAAATCAGTCTATATGTTATGCAATTTTGCTTTTTTAAGCCAACATAGCTATGTAGGTTGTTTCCATGTATTTCCTTATGGCGTGCCAAATGCTAATGTTGTGATAACCTCAAACTTACTCAACTTTGCCCTTTATAATGTGTGCAGAAAATTAAGATCCGCTGAACTTTAGAAGTTTGTAACAGTTTTTCAGGCAAATTTCTATTTATACTTAAGGAATGCCTCTGCATTTGCTTAAAGTCAACTTAGCTCTAAGTAGCCTTAGCCAATATTCATAACTTTTGCTTTCTGCTATATCTCTAGTAATACACGCCGTTTTAATGAGACGTGGGTATGGTTCGGCAGTTTTAATGCTGCTCTTGGGAGCAAATTCAAAGCAATAAAATAAAAAAATATGCAAATAAATAATAATTCGCGTTATAAAAAGGACATACGTGCAAATAAAATTAAACAGCATTTTTTATTATAAATAGCAAAGCAAAAGCACAATTTGCTTAATTTCACATAAACTTTGTCCATCATCGAGCTGTTGTGACGACATATGTTGTAGTTATCAAACCTATCATAACAATAATGCAAGCGCGATTAATTTAAAGTGTATAAATAGCTGTTCTAAGTTTTCTCAGATGCCAACATAGTGAAACAACAATTAAATTAAATAAAACGATCATAAATAATAAAAACAAAATGAAAAAAAAACAACAGTTCGTTGGTTCATCAACTGCAGATATGAAGAGATTGCAGATACATTTATTCAATTTTTTTTAGTGTCTTTGAATATGAGAGCAGATGGCTAGGAATTCTCGTTGTAGTCCGTACAGGTCATTTTTGATTCGAGTTGCAACGTGATGATCGCTCCCTTGTGGGTACCGGGTTAGGCAATCTTCCGGATATACGGGAGTGAATGATATTGAAATTTGATTCATCTACAAGAAAAAAACAATAATTATTGAATAATTCAGAACTCAAATTATTTAAAATAGATCACGCCTAAATATTCTATTTTGATACTGGTAAAGATTATTAAAAAACAATTATTCTGGTCGTGCCATCAATTAAAATGGCTGATTACGGGGAAGTAAATTGAAATGAATACAAATTCTATTCAGCACGTATTATTTTAAAAAAGCATAGTCGATTACGATATGTTTTGAGTAGATAACAAAACAGCTGCGATATTGGTTAAATTCGTTTTATGAATTTGGGAGAGTCCCCTTTCGTAACAGATAAGCGGTAAACAATCTAAGCCCTGTGTTCATTTATGCGCTTTCTGCTTTTGCGTAAGTTGCATACTGTTGTGTGATAACGCACAAACCAACAACATCTTTTTGCCATAATTACTCACCTCCTGTTGTAGTGAAGCAATCATGGACTCGATTGTGTTTCTTATGCTTGATGTTGTTTCATCAAATAGATTTGGCCGAGCTTTCATCTCGCAAAATACTTTTTTCAAAGTTTCGTGATTTCTGAGATATCTCTCTCCCCAACTTCTGTGGCTATTAGGTCGCGATCTTCTTCTTCTTCGATTGATTGCGTTTGTCTAAGATAAAACACATTAAAAATTTCTTGCAAGACGTTGGTTAACACCAAACGTAATTTCTGATCGAAGCAAAAATCCTAGCATAATCGAAATGAATTTTTTTGAAAAATTAATACGAATGAAACTAGCTACTTCTCTGCGTTAAAATTTATTTAAATTTTTCAAAAAAGCTATATTGAAAAATGAACCTACATGGTGCGCATTATTCATTTGAGTTACAAGTTTTTGGGTTGTTTTGCTGAAATAAATGTAGTACTGGTACCGGTACGTCTACTTACTTAACATGCAATAGAAATATTTGAGGTCTAATTTTAAAAAAGTACATAAGTCGGCATGTTTACTCACTGTTTCGTTGTAAGCATATCCCAAAAAACTGTAAAGGTTGAGGTAGGCTGGTGCACATTGATCAGTAGATCTTCGATTTCTTGCAAAAAGATTTGCTATCATTTGATGTCCTTGCGTTGGTCTGTTGAGTTTTTGAATGTTGTGGAGCAAACTCCATGAAGCTTCACTTTTAGTTTGACCAGATTCAAAAGTGGTGATGTGTCTTGTTCTTATTAGATCGAGTTTTCGTAAAGGTGTTGCGGAAACCTTTTCGTTAGAAATGATGAAAAAAAGGAAAACTGAAAAAAAAAAACCAAAATCACCGGTTAAAAATATCTTAGTTGATAAATTCAAACTTTACAAGCGATTTTACTAAAGCAAAGTGGTATAATAGTCGTGGTTGTGTTGGAGGTTAAGCACTCAAAATCACATGACTCTGGTTGGAAACCTTGTGAATGCGGTATGATTAGGGAGTATGTGTTGCGTTCGTGCGATATGGCGTTTACGTGCTACAATGAGTGAAATTGCTTACGCCAAGATATGAGTGATACATTGTGGTTGATTGTTAGAAATCGAATTAGCGGAGACATGTTGCAATTACGAAGCCGGAACATGTGCAAGAAAAGTGACGAAAGAGAATAATGTTCTTGAGTTGATCAAAATAGCGTTTACGTATAAACTCGAAGGCACGTAGATGACAGAATTTTTGATTACGTATGTTTTCACGGAAATTTTCAGATTAATTTTTAGTCACTTAAGTAGAAAGTAGTTAAATTTGGCTAATGGCCCACGGACTATATGTTTTGCTTCCATCTAACCTTGAAGGTGTCGTCGATCTGACCCTTTGATAGTTAATCGCAAACTCATTATTTCCGTTGGTGTAGCAATACGCTGGCTTGTTTCAAGCGATTTGTTTGTTTTTACAAAACCACGTTGAATTTCTTGTGTAAAAAACGAGCAGTTTTTGCAATAAGCTTGCCGGCTATTTTTATTGTCTCGTAAGTGTGCCTATAAATTCCAATTAATTTTTACAACGATGTAGTTAGTGGTTCAAGATGTTGAATTAATAATCGTCAAACTTTGTAATATGGGGTGAATAAGCTACGTATTATTACGAGTGATGTTAAGTTCAACTTAAGCCTAATTATTAGTGAGATTTACGTACTTGCTGGTCACCAATAGCATGCTGTCGCTTGTCATGTTCAGCACAGTAGCTTTAGGAGTAGAGCTAGTGCAAATTTTCGCAGAATTCGGAAGATGATTAATTTAATATGTGCCTTCATCTTCTAATTAAAGCGTGCTAATTCCAGGTCAAATTTTGAAACATTTTTAATCACGTTGGATGTAAAATGTAAGTTAGTAGACTCACCGATTGTGAAGAAAGCTTGCAAGTAGTATGTGGAAATTTTTCTCCGTTGCGAGGAAGTTGTTGTTGACGCTGTTGCAGATACGGAGGTTTGAAGGTAAGAGTTTTTGGATTTTTCACAGTGACACAGTTTGCTGGCAAGATTCTTTGGAATGGCTGATAGCGAAGTTGGAATATTCATTTCAATATTTCTGGTTGCGGAGAATTTCGGTGCATTAACTTTTTTTTCCATTTGTAAGGATATCATAGTTCTGTCACAGTTATCTTCAGTTTTTAGAATATGTTTTTGGCTGGAAGTATCTTGATCATAAGAAAGATATGGAGAGCGATTTCTGTACATTTCCCTATGAACTGACTTCATTAATATAGTTTGTTTTGTAAAAGCGTTAAATATTATTTGATAGTTTTTACGATCTAAAACAAGAATGAGGTTAGAATGCTTATACGTACAATATGCAAATAAATATTAACATGCTACGTTATGATTTAGTTCTTTCACTTTATTCAATTCTATTTAGTAATTATAATTTAGTGTTCTACCCTAAATTAGCGACTTTGTCTTGACTTAGCACGTCGCTATGTCGTACTGATTTTAAAACTTGCGACTGAAGACTTATATAACCTCTTCATTGCTATTTTTTTCTTTTTGCGAGTTATGTAAGTTTCGCTTGTACTAAATAACTGCTGTAACTTCATAAGTTTATAACTCTGCTGAGTATGTTCCAGTGCACATCTCACCATCCCCAGAGCTATCTGAATAAAATGTTTCATCCTTTTCATGTGAAGGGTTTTTAAATGAATAACACCTCAGAAACTGTAAGTATTTTTTTGTTGCCTCGAGGTTTCGTGCTGGATTTCCATTCTTTTTTTAGCATTTCTGCTCATTGATGTTCGATCGACGCAAAACCACTTTTTAAGTGTGGTGGCTGCTCAAATTCAACTTTTTTCTCGTTTTCATTTCGAAGAAAAAAGAAAGCGAAAATAGAAGTAGCAGACAGCGAAAAAAATAGTTACCTTGTTTTATTTGTGGATAGAAATGCATACGTTTTGTGGATTAAACAGTTTTTTCCATATTAATCCTTTTCCTAATTCAAACAGTAGGTTTGTATAGGAACGTTATGCAAATTAAGTCCAAAGTTGACATAGTGATATGATTTGCATTTCGGTTTTGTTGTTTTTATGCCTGTTACATTGTTAGTCATAAAAGTTTGAGTAACTTTGTTGTTGCGTTAGTCAGCATACCTAACTAATCATACGGTCGTGCCTAAAAGAAAAATATACTTCCCCATCAGCCATTAGTCTGTTTCAACCTTGTTTTGATGTCGCAACTCGGTGGCAAATCTTTCAACTCAGGAATTCGACCGTCGAATTAGTTGATACCTTTGTAAGAAGAAAGTGAAGATGCCAAATAAAGTAAAAAGTATTTCTTACACCCATTCAATGCTAGCCTGATTGTACGAAATCAGATTTTAGCATACCAAACCTATTATTAAGCTAATTGGCTTCTTTCAATTTGTTTGTATTTTTCTATTGATTCAGTAATCTTAGGTTTGGCGTATTAATTTGAGTTACATAAGATTTGATGGCGACTGGACTGCAGCAAAAAATTGGAATTTTTACTAAAAACTCAAGGACCAAAAGATTCATAGGCGGTGTACCCGCGACGGGTTAAGCTTGCACCTTACGGTTTATTGAATATGGTTAAAGAAGTAAATAAATATTGTTTTGCTTCATTCAAAATTTAAGTTTACGTTATGCTTTATCGAATAAAATCGTGTAATTCATTTACAGACTTTTACTTACTGCGAAAGTGGCTTTAAACTTACACAGTGATAGAATTAACTGCCAGTCAATTGATTTCTTCATTTGTCAGCCACTGTTTTCATTAGGTGACCCGATTTCGGATGACTTTTGGCATCGCATTTCTAATTGCTTGACTTTTGCAGGTCAAAAATATCAACTTAATTATCTGACCTTTATATTTTGCTTTTAACTGTTTAATTGCAGAACTCTTTTGTATAACGTACAAATTCTAATATCCATGAATTTTGACATTTTATTTAGTCCCTGATCACCTTTGGTGACCTATTGCATATAATTGCTCTTTAGATTTCGGATATTTCCTTTTTTACAAACATGATGAAAAGACGTTTATTAAAGACGTGCGTTGTACTAAAGTTTCCTTTTGTGTCGTTCGAACGACATTTATTATGCAATGTAACTGAAGCGCTGACAAAATGGGGGCACTGTCCACAGCGTCTAGCTAAAACGTTTGAACAAAGCCTGTGAGTAACTAAGTGATATTTTGTATAATGTATTTGCCAAGCAAAAGTAAAATGGGCATAGTTTGTTTCATTTAAATTTGACTAGTAGTTTCTGGATTAACAAAACGGTATTTTTGTGCGATAACCCATGATGTCAAATGCGACTCAACGGAAAACGGAGTCTTGAAGCTATTATCCTACTGCAATGAAAGTTGTTTTGAAAAAAAGAGAAGAGTGCCTTCATTTTTTATCAATTTTAAATCTTCTCTGGCCCTGGAGAGTAGCGCTTGACACGCTTTAATTGTGAATAGACAGTTGTATGGTCACATTGATATTTTACTTGCTACTGCTTGGTCACGTCCCGATAGAGAAAGATATTGGCGCAGTTTAATTATGTTGTCATTATATTCCGCGTAGAACAGATTACAAAAACATGTACTTAGTGTTATTCAATTTGTCGATGGATTTCTAGACAAGAATTGCGAGTTGAATAAACTCAAGGTTTTCGCTAACGTTATCCCCCTGTCATTAGAAAGCGAAGAAAGCGATACCATATAGAGTGTTTCCAAAATTTGACAATGAATTCACTCTCTTGCCTTATGAAAATGTTCCTTTGTAAAGAATATGTGTCGCCAAGATGATCACTGTAAAGCAATTCGAATTCTAAGACACGAAAACAAAGATGGAAGAGGAGATTGAAATATTTGTTTGTCGTCAGGCTACGTAACTGTACGCTTTTCCAATAATCATCATTCAGTGGAGTATGTGAATTCATTCAGTTTTTTCTGCAGATCCTCTGATACAGCTTTTTTCAAAATTATCTAAAATGTGTACTATTCTACAAATATTTTACCAACACAGAAAATTGCCTTGATATTCTCAAAAAGTTGTGTGGCGTACTGTTTGTAACTAAATCAAAATCAAATCTTCACTATACTCACGGTAGCCTATTACGCCGAAGCGCGTAACGAGTTGCGGGGCCCATTTCCACTGCTTAGCGCTCGGCAACACAGTTCCAAAGCAACGTCGCAGCAATGGCAAGCCGTTGGCAACGTTGTGTACGATCTGACCTGCCCAAGAATCGAACCTCAGACCTCCACACCGATCTGTTTAAAACTAGTCGATTAATTTGAGTTTTTGAGTTTAAGCTGCGTAAACTATCCGAGTATGCTCATTGCGCATGGCTGTAGGTGCTAGCTCTTCGCCTCTCGCTCCAGCAAAAGCCGATTTTTTGTGCAAATCGAAACGTTAAAAAACTGAGGTGGATCGGCTTTGACAATACAAAACGCCAGAAGGCTCTGATTAGAACATACATTTATAAGGTTTGACTCGTAGGCCTATGTATTGTTAATTGTTTTCCAAGTGAAATAATAATAGTAACTGAGGTTATTTTCAAATTATATTGAACTGAAAATTTAACGGTAACTGAGGGAGACAGCGAAGTGAGCTTGCGCTTTTCGAGTCAGCAGCCACCCGGTAAATAAGTCAAATGCTCCAGCCGTGAATCGAACCCGTCACGTAGGATCATTCTGTCACCTGCGCGCGGTACCGCTAGGTCATGTTGCTGAATAACTTTCCAGATAAATCATAAACGTATTTCTTCTCCGTAGTGTTGGGCAGCCCCTGCAAAGAAATTTCTCAAAATTACGTAATAAGCTTATAAAAACTTTATACTGACGTCATAGATGACCTCATGGTGAATTATATTGTTTTACGTCATAGCACGCTATGTCATCCCTGAAGCATGCTGATTTTTAATCAAATTAATTTTTCCGTCACGTTTCTGAAACCAATTAATTCTTGCAAAGTAAAGATTCCTATTTTTAGATTTGAAGCTCAAGTGGTTTTGGCTATTAATACTCTGCTAACTCGTTGTTTAATCCGATGAAATAGTTTTGACGTTGATTGCCGAAATGTTCTCTTTTCTGCTCAAAAGTTACGTAAAAGCAAAAGTGATTAAAATGTCTTGTTTTCATTTCAGTTTGTAGATTTTACTTACGCGCAGTAAAAATTTGTTTACAAACAAAGTAATAAATAGTTTGTTAGTGTGTTCAAAAATACAGTAAACTTTTCCTAGTTTTCATAACAACAGTTTAGTGTTTTTGAAAATATCTTTTTCACTTAATCGGTGTTATTTATTTATTTCTCATACACAAATATACGTGTCTGTACAATATAAGCAAGTGTTATAAACATAAGCATAGAGTCAATTTGAACGATTTTTCGCCGGCGTTTTGAGCACATCCACAGTTTACAAATGCTAGGAATTCCATATAGAGAATGATTCTTGTTCTTTCTTTAAATTTTCAGTTATTCTTGCAGTTTTGCCATGTTTTTAACTGAATTGGTTGTTATTTGTGTATGTTGTATTTTCGAATTCTTTTATTAATCAAGTCAATATTTTTTTTGTTTTTCTTAACCTATATTGATAGATAATGGCTTTTGCAGTAATTGGTTTCAAAATACTGTTTTCGTTTTTGTTTTCTCGTATGTGATGTAATTTGGTGAAAAAGCGAAACCTACTTGTGATTGGCTTAGAGCAGGCTTTCCCAAACTTTCCGTTCATAGGTACCCTTGGACGATTTATGGATTCGCTCGTGTACCCCCAAAAGTATATCATATCTAGGATTACCATATTTTCACTGTGCAAAAGAAGGACAGATTCTTTGAAGGTTATCGCGTCCGCAGAAGTCCAGTTTTCCACCCAAAATCAAGTGAAGAGCAAAAAAAAGGTCATCGCGTCCGCAGAAGTCCAAATTTCCACCTTTTTTTTTTGCTCTTCCAATGGGTGCGGCCGGCCCTAATCTTGGCCCTAATCATTAACATCAGGTAATAAAAAATATAACCTAATGTATCCCTTGAAAAGTCGAAAAGTACCTCTGAGGGTACATGTACCCTTGGCTGCGAGCGTTTTTTTAAAAACTGCCAAAAACAGGTTTTTCCAACTATCCATTATATTTTAACTTGATTTTGCAAACCGTAGGCTGGCCAAAGTTTTACTAAAGCGTTGAAGATTGTTCTACGGATCACGTTAACGATAACATTAATTGTGGCATAACAGGTGAAAGCAGCAGGCGTTGCGATATATAGTGCACTAGAAATTAGTACAAGTTTTCGATAGAGGGTTTTGCAAATAAGCTTCTACGAGTTATTAGCACTTGACGAATTAATCTAAGTCAATAATTTAATTGCGGGACAAGTATTGAGATGAAATTTTCCTACAACTACTTGTGCAGAATGAAAAGAACTAAAGTTTTTCGCTCAAAACTAAGAATGATTCTGTCGAGAAATACAGCTTGAAAATGGAAGAAATTTTAAGTGCTGTCAAAATACGTTATTAGCCTAGATTTCCAGAGATTTTATTGTTGTATAACAGTTATGTATACGATACATATCGTGGTCATGGTGCGTGGGTTTTATGGTGATAGCGGAAGCTATTTAGAATCCAAAGTTAGTTTCAAACTGTTTTCCCAATAAGCAGCTTGCGTCGAGATGCTATTGGCTTGCGGTCGTAGTATGTCAGCTTGATTCCTATTTAGGCGTTGGTCTGTTGTTTGTAGGAACAAGTTTAATTTTCTATTAATAAATAAAATTGCGAATGAAGTTCAATTCATTTAAGTTGGTCCTGCCCTAAACAATTGGATTTTCACAACGGAATTACAGCTAAATTTAGTCAATGACGATATTTTTTCTTATTGTGCAATTGGTTTATAATCTTTGCTGAGAGTTTCAGTAATTATATTTATCGGCTAGTCGGGATGCTGAGTACATATGCCTGCAGCCCAGCTGGTAGGCTTAATTGCATTTCCAATGTAACTGCATTGTTTTTTGGTGTTATATTTAATTATAGTTTTATTAATGCCACTTCCCTGGGATGACGCTGCGTTGAGAATGCTCTATTGGTGCCATTAGCTGGCTGCGAATATGCAGCAAAATATGTTATAGATTAAGTGGTGGGCAACACTGGGCATACACAAATGGCGTTATGCTGTATATTTGCAAGATCAAAGCTACTTTATCTAGAACGGTTTGATAAAAAGGTTGCATAGTAGTGCGGCGCAGAGAAAAATATTGTGCGTTTGATTCTTTTGGTTACAATTTAAGTTACAATTATTTAATGAAAACACAAAAAAATGCGTATTTGGAGCTCTAGCTTCTGACTTGAGCTATCTACTTCTTACAATCGCTCTGTCCAGTTAAGAGCTACATTAGGATAAAAAGTGAGATAGAAAACGTTATAATTAGGGCCCGCTAAAGTCAATAAAGTCAAAAAATTTTCAGGACCTTATTGCGTGATCAAACGTCTACTAACGTTCGTTTCAGGTGTTGAGGATGAGGAGTCTGTTTTGCTAGATTTTATAAGTCAAAATTTTGCATGAAGTCAAAACTTGTCAAAATTGTCTTCATCAAAAATTTCCTTACTAAAATGAAAAAACTTAAATTTCTTGTATGTTTTTTTTTTAATTTTTGAGCTAATTTTACGCGCAGTTTTATTTGATTAATCTGAAATGATTGCATTAGTATAAATGCGTGCGGTAATTGAGAAGGAAACAGTACTTAATACGCATGAAATCGTCCTAGTAATGATACTGCGTGATTTTCATTCGAAACATCCATTATCACAGACAAACTCTTAATGTACAGTAGAGTTACGATAACAACGCATTTTTACATTATATACTATAAATCCGTTGAACCGGCCATTAGCTCAGTTGCTTAGTGCACACGCTATCGGTGCGGGATATCTGGGGTTCAAATCCCGGGTCGGTCAAATCGACACAATGTGTCGCCAACGGCTCGCCACCGCTACGACATTCCTTCGGAGCTGTGCAGCCCAGGCGCTAAGCCGCGGAGACGGGCCCCGCCACTCGTTACACGCTTTTGCGTAATACCGCGAGTATATTGAAGAAGATTTGATTTTTTTTGACACTATAAATTGATTCCGGTACACACAACGGCTTGTTAACCTAGGTTTTGACGTCATGCGTCGCTTTGTTGCATTAGCTTCAAGACTGAGTGATTGAGTAAATGTTCAGAGTAGGCTACCTTCTTTAAAAATCTATGTAAATTGCGCATTATAAAACATTTGTAATGAAAAAGTGCAACAAGACATAAATGATAGGCGAAAACGGTTAGGTCAAAACGAAGTCAAAATTTTGCCAAAATAAAGTCAAAAATATTTTTTTTAGATCAAAAAGAAAAAAGGCCCAAGTTATAATAGTTGGTAAAAATCATCTTTTCAAAAAGTGCTCGATGAGAGAGTCTCAGAACAAATATATCAGTAAACATGCATGACTTTCATATAAAATACACTATAAATATGATGTCTAAATTTTTATAACTCAACAGTGTGTTTCATCTAAAACCGGCATCATCAGGGGTGACTAAACTCTGTTTCGGGTGATAGCCACTCCTGCTAATCTCGGTTCTGTTGGTACCTAAAAAAAACGTTAAAATAGGTTAGGTCGGAGAATAAATTGAACGTTCCTGGTCTTTAAAGGTTCAACGTCTGGTTTAATCTATCAAAAAATTCCATCTTCTCGTAAATTGTTTGTTTAATAGATAATTTTGTTTGTTTGAGAAAAGTCGTAAGTTATACAATACTTTTTTTGCGAACGGACTGCTCATTTATGACTTAAATCGCGTTATGTGAATAAACTGAGTTTATTTTGTTGATGCTGAAACTAAAAGAATTTCTCAAGCAGTCACCTTTTGCCCTCCAAAAATTTTTCTTGTTAGTCTATCAGAAATTTTATATACCAACGCGAGACTAAACCTATTTGTGAGTTTTCGATTAGTTTGAAATGCTGAATATATTGCCGTATTCGCATAGAGAAATTGTCGGTAGGTTGTTTGATGGAAAGTTTATTTGTATATTTTTTACGGTCACACAAAGATTTATCAAAATTTTTTACTTGTTTTTGACAAAGGTTTATTTGTATTTGCAAAAAACTTCAGATCTCTTTTTCATTCCACGAAAACGAACACAAATTAGACAAACTTATAATAAGGAGTTCATTTGGCAAAGTGGGCCGTGTCATTGTTTGGTAATTTACTTGGAGTTTTTTCTCGTTCTTCCGGTAACTTTACAATAACCTCAACTAAGTCTAGTCAGGTTTTTTATTTGTTGACGTTTCGTTGGTACTGACGGCCAACATCATCAGGACGATAAAGTGCTACGAGTTATAACACTACACAGCAGTTTACAGTATGAGCAAGATAAAAAATTTAAAAAACTAAGGCAGAATAGTAATTATTACGTCACAACATGCGTACATAAACAATTGAATAGCATAAGAGAAATATTACTTGTATGAAATGAATGACTGTAATTTATTTAGAGCAAAAAATGGTATATTAAGGGATTCACCATCAGATCGATTCAAAACTTTGGTGTGAGAGTGGATAAACCAAGATTCAGCAGTAAGTCGTTTAAAATAATTGGTTTCAACTTTTAATATCCTAGCTTTACTCCATCCAATTAAATGATCATTTTCCATAGCATGTTCGCAAAGAGCTGAGTTTTCCGGTTGTAGTTGTGTGATGGCTCGTTGATATTCTTTTGATCTAGCGTTCAAGTTCCGCTTGGTTTGGCCAATATACACAAAGTCGCAATCGTTGCATGGAATTTCATACGCTAAACAGTTGATTTCATCGGGAGAAATAGGGTCTTTCGGTGAAGGAATACTGTGACAAATAATACGAACAGGCCTCATAACGACTTTTACACCAACTTTACTTAAAACTCTTCTAATCTTTTCCGTAGTGCTTCCAATGTAAGGTAGTGACGTATATCCCGTGAATGTGGGTGAATCTTGCAGAGGTTTGGGTTTGGGAGGGTAGGTGCGTTTGCAGGGGAAACCGTTGGCCTGGAGGGTGAGTCAAACGTCTTTTTTAGCTTTTTGAACTTCCGTAGGATCCGTGAAATGACAAGAAATTCTGTGATGAAGGGTGTGAGCAATAGCCAACTTCTGTTGTTTAGGGTGGTGAGAAGAATGTTGAAAGTAACGATCAGTGTGGGTAGGTTTCTTGTATATTTTAGTGGAAATAACATTATTAGCGTGGGAAACTAGAACATCAAGAAAAGGCAAGGACGATTCAATTTCTTATTTGATGAATTGGATGTGGCTGCATGTAGTATTGAGATGTAGTTGAAAATTTCCCCTCTCTCGTCTGTCCAAAATGCAAAATGAGCCATCCACGTATCTGCACCAAAGTGAAGGGGGGTGGAAAGTTGACAAAGCAAGTTGCTCAATATGTTCCAAAAAAATATTTCTTAGCACAGGAGGAAATGCATGAACCCTTAGGAAGACCCAAAATTTGTCAGTAATTTATGTTATTGTAGGTGAAAATTGTAGCTTTAAACCAAATTTCTAGGCCAGCTTTTATATCAGAAATACTGAGAGCAGTGCGTTCTTGCAAGGTGTCATCAAGAGCTAATAATTGTAAAACACAATCAAGAGCTTGATCAGTAGGTACAGAGGTGAACAGGCTTACAACATCAAAAGACACAAAAACTTCATTAGGGCCTACAACTTGGTTGCGAATTAAATTTGTAAATTCAGCAGAGTTGTTAACAGTAAAAGTAACGAAACGTCAACAAATAAAAAACCGGACTGAATTTAGTTAAGGTTGTTGTAAAGTTACCGGAAGAACGAGAAAAAACTCCAAGTAAATTTGCATAAATGCCCGGTGAACGCAACACTTCTAGGCCTATTTTAACCATTGTTTAGTAATAATAAGGAGTACATGTACGTGCTGTTTTTGTTGCAAGAGTTGAGGCCTATTTTTACGTGGTGTAACGTGTTCCAGTTACACGATGTTGGTAATTGGCTGAATTACCTGCGAAGTAGTTTTGAATGGAGTTGCATTGAAGTATTTTTGCAGAAGTGGTTTCGTGTGTAAATCACCAATTTCAGTTTAGAACTGTGGTCATGCAATTGTAAAAAGAAAGAATTTTTAATTCCATTTGATTGTTAACCTAACTTTCGCTTTGTTGATGCTAATTTTCTTTAGCCTCAAGATTTGTTGTGGGTTTCACTTTAAGCTACATTTAGCTCGTCTAAATTTATATTTATAGCTTCACTTCGTCATTAATCGGTTATTGTTCTAAATATTTTGTCGATAATCTGCAGTAACATTATCTTTAGTATTACATCTTTTTCGTGGAATAATAATCCGTTTTACTAGAGCTTTCAGCTCACTGGCTGACCTTCGACATATTTTGATAAAATCTCTGCTCATGTATGTTGAAAAAAGATCTAAAATCGCCATGGTTAAGATCTTTTGAGTCGTTTGTTTCCTTTAATGATAGGCTTAGCGCTCCCCTAGCAATAATTGCTGTTCCAGAAGTCCATGTACAGTAGTACCTCAAAGTGCGTTTACGCATGTGTGGTTTTGTCTGAAAGTTTTTTGTTATACATCTTTGTGTAGATCATGATCGACGACTTCATCGTCGCGAACTTTCGCTGATTTGCGGTTACTTTGCCCTAAAATTCATTCTGCTCTGTGTAAAAATTGTTCCTGGAGTGATTCCAGTACAACCATGTCGTGCGGGTAAACGTAACAGTTAAAATCATTAGCTGCGATATTAATAAAAAAAAATCTTTTATAACAGCTGTGGGTGTGAGACTGACGAATATCCGATGAAACTTCGTTTTAGTACTATCGTTTTTAAATAGGATTAATCAGGGCCGGCGCCAGAGCAGTCGACTTGGGGGGGCCAAGCGTTTATCCGAGGGGCCAAAATTTGAAATTAAGCACAAAAGCTACTACTGTCTTCAAAAGAGTAAGCTTGTTAATTGGGGGGAGGACAAGCATGTCAATTGGGGGCTCCAGGCCCCCCTTGGCGCCGGCCCTGAAGTGAAAATTCATAATTTGCAAAGGGTTTTTGAATGGTATTTCTTTTCTCTAGAAGCAGTGCTTCCTCTTGGGAGTTGCACAATATAAGTTGCTCCTGTATTTGTTTTTTATTGTATGTCGTAATTTAACTGGCGTTTGTTCTTAAGATCAGTCTTTTTCGCCAATTGAGACATTTTCTTGTTTCAGTTCCCACGACCTTGTGGTAACTGTGCTAATCGTTTGTCGGGATGGTGTTATCCGAATTCGGGGCAAACTAGGGCAGTGCTGCTTCACAATAAGCGTTTTGAAGTTGTAAGAAGCACTTGCAAATTGAGATCATGCTTCGCATTGCTTAAAATCACAAAATAGTGCGAAGCTTCTACTGAAGTGCAGCGTTAAGCTTTATTTAGTCTGGGTCTTGCAACATCTCGAAATTGTGCCAAGTTTTTCATACTCTTTGGTTTTTGTATTAGCTCATCGATTTGTTTGCGCGTAGAAATGTAAGCATTGACAACTGTTTGCAGCTCCTTACAAAAAGCTATAGACTGCATAATTTATCGTTAAGTTTGTAACGGCGTATTTGTCGGATGAAAGTTTCGCTTAAACTAAACGTCTTTTGAGCTAGCCTACTTGCGGTGTACGTTTCGAAAATTCCAAAGGGAAGAGGGCATGGAGCCAACATACGGGTCACTTTCTATTGCAATCAAAGAATTCGGGCCGTTGCGTTCAGAAAGCTAGTTGTCACTTCTGAGCATAAAGGGTCTTGTTGTTAGCTCATGTTATAACCACTGTAAACTAAAAAAGAAACATCTTCGTTGTGTTCACAAATTGTTAATTTTGCATTCTGTTGAGTTTGCTCACTAATTCTTACTTCGTTGCTACGATCATTTTTCTACGTGCTGAAAACCTCGATAAGCAAGTTAGTGATTTGCTACGCTTAGTTATTCACAACGGTAATTCACCAAAGTATTATCGGATGAGCTACATAAGTATGTTTAACTTTTATATGTAGTGTTTAAAAATAGGTTATGCGGTTGTGATCTAGTTGACCGAAAGATTTGCCCGCTTTGGTATCACGTTTTGGGACTCGATGCAAGGTGCGTTGACAGACTTCAGTCGATTTTAATTACCGGTTTATTATCAAACAGTGTGTTGTTTGCAATAGACAGACTGACGTGTGCAGTATATTTCAGCTAAGTATCCGTGACATTCACATTATCTGCATCATAGTTGGTCTGTATCGCGCCTGAATCCGTTATTCTACAAATTTAGTAAATAATTAAATAATTTAAAATTCTACAGTAATTGTGGGATACTGCGAAGTGAGCTTGCGCTCTTCCAGTCAGCAGCCACCCGGTATAGTTTTCAAATGCGATCGACTACAGCCGTGAATTGAACCCGTCACGTAGAATCTGTCACCTGCGCGCGGTACCGCTAGGCCTTGTCGCTTAAAGGACTGTTGACTTCAACATTGTAATTTTTTTTTGCAATTTACCTCGGTGCACTCCGCAATTTTCATGCTAAGAAAATCGCTTTTGTAATGATCGTATATTAGGGCTAAGCATTTGTAATCCAATTACTGGTATACTTGTTTTGAAACCGCATTGGCACGTTAAGAAAACAATGAAGGGGTGTGAGTGTTTATTATAAAAGAAACAAACAATACGTAGCTGGAAATCATATTTGATATAGCAAGATTAAGTCTGTCTAGTTTATAATGTACTGAATGAAAGTAACGTTGTAATCTTCAATCAAATGTCAGCCGAGAAGGTGTTATGCAACCTTTTTGTTTGATATGCTTTTGACGTTGCTTAGTTATGACAATAAGAGTGTCAAGATCGAGCGATTATCACAATGCTACAGGAAAGATCTAAACTTGTAATATACGCATTACTCATTTAAAAGACAATATCTATTCATACAAAGATAGGCAGCAGCTAAACGTGTCATCTATCACCTAACATTGTTTTTCCTATTTTGCTTTATTTATATTATTATTTCACGTTTTGTTTGTTTTTCTCTCAATTGCGGTTTTATTTTTCAAAGCCAATCGTACAATACATAAATCGGAAGAAGCACTCAATATTAAATACAAAAATATTTACGTTCTCTGCAAAAGCTGTGGTGTAGTAGATTTGCTGCTGAGATAGCGATAATGATAAAGTTCATTCTGATTTACAATCCTTCTGTTGAGAATACTAAATATTTCTGACCCATTTGAATTATCACTATAATTTCACTTTGGCCGCTTCATGAGTTGTCACTTTGACATTCATAGAGACTTGTACTTTCAACTTCACAAAAATGCAAGCTAGGCTATCGAGTGGCAAAATCGCATACTTCGGTGCTACTTGTGAACGGTCGATCTATTGACGATTTTAGTAGCGTTTAGTTTAGTTGCATATCTTCCTCCTTCCACGAGAAAGCGGTCAAAGCGTTTTAATGAGCTCGCTTAGGTGTTGCCTGCCGCCTGTCTTCCACATCAAGATTAGGAAATCCCGCTAAGTGCCTTTCCCCAACGGCACTACAAGTAAATTCGCCGGCTTGTTCTCCGCACTGTACCTTTTCAATGCTGAGCGTCAAGCAGGGAAGCTGTGAATAGCAATTTTACAGTCATTGGTTTGAAGACCGACTCGGAGTCAAACCCGAGTTTACAGCTCCAGAGGCAGATGCTCTTACCGCTCGGCTATCTGAGCGGTTAAGACGTTGATTTTTCGCAGCCTTAACTGAGGTTGAAAATTGCGGTTTGCGAGTGTATTCACTTGGTATCACTTGTGAATTAAAGCAATAGATGATATGCTACAATCTCAACGTTTTACACATTATCTTGGATGCAAATGCTTCTACAGATGTTAAGTTTGTCGTTTGCCTTGCTGATTAATGGTGTCAAAAAATCGCTATGCGGTTTGAATCCGATCAAACGTTGTTCAATGTTATCCAGGAACTTAGTAACTCTTCATATTAACAATAACCAATTATAATCCTCATTATAAATATCAATTTCAAGTGGTCATGTTTGATTAAAACATTTTTCACGTTTTGTTATTGATTTACATCATTGGGTCTCAATTTGTTTAGTTTTACCTTATTAACATCTTTGTTTTTTCGGTGTGTGGTTTTATGTTTTGTATGTTAGTAACACACTAAAGGCAGTATACAGTAATTACAAGTGATAGCGTTGTATTACAACAATAAGTGTTTAAATGGCGTTTACAATGAGTGGTATGCTAGTTAGCATATCAATTACTGACCTTTACCATATTTTAATTCTTTTCAGTGTCATTAGGCTTTGTTTCAGCTCATTAAAATGTAAATTATATTTACGTTTTGCTTCAGGCAGTTAACCTGCAGTTTAACTGTAAATTTGATTTATTTAACTCGAAATTGTTAAGTTAAACTGTGTGGAATTATTTTTAGGACTTTTTATAGACAAATCTTGAATTAACTTTATACGTTTGTGATAAATTAGTTTGATTAACGCAATGTTCAATCACTTTTCCAATTTTAACTCTTTAACACCGCAAACTTCTACGCTTTCAACAGCAAACATCGAAATCGATGTTACCAAAAATACGTTGCTGCAATTTCACACACTTATTTAAATATTTTGATAGCTTTTCTTGCTTATTAGGTACCTAAAGAAGTATTTACCCTGTCTGCGTGTCCATTAAATGTTGGCCAAGCGCCCATGAACCTTCTGCTTCACAATTAAGTTTTTGATCTCATAATCACATTTTTCAATTATGACATGGAAACTTGATTATGATGCAGAAATCGTGTAAGCTTTAGGCTCGCTTAAACTAGGCTTATATAATTGGGGTGTATTCACTGTGGAAACTTTGGTAAAACCGGTTGAGAAAAGTTATAAAAAATAAACTATGACTTTTTTGATTCCAGTTTAATGTTGGGAACCCGCCGATTTGCGATGTCGAAAGCGTAAATATGCAAATAACGTAGGCGAATAACGGCACTAATTGGGACGCAACATTTAACGTTTATTTTTGTATGCGCTAGTCGTTATTTTCACACTTGTGTTATTTGAAACATTATTTAGACTATTTTCTCGCTTGTGTCGTTTGTGAAGTTAAATTAAACGTTTATTTATTGATATAACATTAAGATCAGAACCACCGTTCTTAAAATCATAACCTGTTTTTGCAACTCCTGTTCTGTTAAAAAATTATTCTTTGTTTGATTTAGAAGCTTTAATTTTTTGTGCTAAACAAAAAAAAGTGATTTTTCTACGTATACTTAGGCATTAAAAATTTTTGAGGTGCAACCGAAATTACTAGAATACTTTTTTTGTTAAATGTTGTTTCTTTTTTTTCCTTTTGTTTCAAATTGTACCTGTCGGAGTGTTTGCTTATTACAGGAAGTAAAGAGCACTACACAATTATTCAGGATTTAAATTTCGAAAGACCAGGACTATTTACATGGTTTAGTTATTTTTGCGTCGCTTGGTTTGCACTAATTGTCCAGAATAGGAGTTTTTTAAACTAAAGCGTTGCGTAAATGCATGAGAATGGTCAAAGTTTGTAAGTATTGAGAAAGAACTTTTGAACTTGATGTTGGAAGCACTGCTTAAGTAAGTGGCAATGGTAACCCTTCTTAGTCTGCAAATTTTTATCCATTATAAATAGGATTTGACATGCTTTTATGACACATAAGATTTTCTTTATAAAGATTATGCTCGAAGAGAAAATATCGCTGATTAGTTTACAAAGCAAAATTTTTAAGCTGATTACTGTTAAGTATGTGTTGCTTTGATAAACAATGTAAATAATTGGTAAGTGGTAGAAGTTATGTGATATCAAGATTGCTTGCATTTTTGTTTGCACAGTTATACCCTTTTGCATCTCGAAAATTATTTATGTTTCATTATCTGCATGCTCTTCAGCATTTAAGCTCTTTTTTATTAGATTTTCGGATTAACTATCTTTCCAAAATTTTTTTGAAACAAAGAAATAATATATAAGATGCTGCTGTGTTGCATCTTTCTGGTGTAATTATTACATTACAGTCGTACAAAAAGTACCTACAACGTGTTTTGTATATTGTTACGTCTATTCTTAATGTCATATAGCGTGGTATTTTTTTATTGTGCAATGAACATTTGATCGTTGACAAAACAATTTAAACCCTGTGTTGGTGGCTACAATTTTTCTTGGTGATCTCTAGTTTTTGCGTGAAATGATTTTATGCAGCTATGCGAAGCGCGCGCCAAGTTGACGAAAGATGTTAGGAATATTTTGTGTTAAAGGGATTAAGATTATAATTAATTCACCGTAGCTGTAACGATATAACGATATACAGTGTTTTCGTTTCTTAATGCACTGTTCTAGAAGGTTTTGGACTAGTGGTTCTCAAACAGAGGATCGCGGTCCCCTTAGGGTGCGCGAAGCAGTTTCAGGGGGCCGCAAAGAGGTCGCGAATTTCTGATAAATCATCCCATTGAGTTGTGCTTGTAAATGTAGTGAATGTTACTTGCTTCATTTTCTTGCTCTAAATACCTGTTTGCTTAGTGCTCATAGCATTTCATTTCAACTGTCCATGTATTTTACAGCAGCTAGCTACCAGGCTTATCATACGTCTTCTTTTTGGAAGACATGTCCTCCTTTTTAACAAAAATAATTTGTCCTCTGAAGACATTAAAAAATGCCCGAATGTCCTCCTTTTCGGCATTTTGAACAGTGAAAACATGTCCAATCATGCTTACACGAACATTTTAGAAAGTTTTAGCTCAAACTACGGCCTGCGGACGTGATAACCTTTTTTTTGCTCCTCACTTGATTTTGGGCGGAAAATTGGACATCTGCGGGCGTGATGACCTTTTTTCTTTTTCGCTCTTCACTTGCTTTTGCGTGGAAAATTGGACATCTGCGGACGTGATGACGTTCAAAGAACCTGTCCTCCTTTCGTGTAGTGAAAGTATGGTAACTCTAGGCTACAGTACTACTTCTTTTTGCTGCTGAAGCAGAGTTTATGCTTAAAAATGAAGCACCGTGAGTGATAGAAAAAAATCTTTGGGGACCGTAAAGTCGAAATTTTACAAAAGTTTGAAAAACACTGTTCTGCACCTATGTGTTGTTTACTGAAATGTACTCACGAAATGGTTTCGTATAGTGGTATTGTGATGTAATAATACTGGTTACTTCGAGAATAGTTGGAGCGGCTCTTGATATTTCGTAACTTTAGCCAGCTGTAGTTTTGCGCTTGAGAAGTTACAATAATGTTTTGTGGTAGCGTGTGAATATTCGCATGTCGTATGATTTTTTCCCCTCTCTTGTTTCTTTATTAGAGCGTTGTAGAACATTCTAGAAATTGACTTTTGAGTATTAATCATCGCGTTTTGCTGGCGTTTATTATTTGAGCAGTTTTTTTTTAGCTTAATTTGTCGTGTGTGGAGTTAAGCAAGTGTTGCATGCTGAAGGGTTTAGCCCTGGTTTAATAGTGTTTTGAAGTGAGCGGAAAAACTTGCGTTGTTGAAGTTTAGGTTACGGTAAGTACCGTTGCTAAGTGAGTTAAGCTTGGGTCGTATTATTATATTCGTTTGGTGAAGGTTTTTTTGGTTTTTCTCTGAGGTCAGATCAGACTACATATAACTTCCTACGGTCTATCATCCAATATTTGTCGATCATCCTGTCAGTGAAGTAATCGTTTGTTCTTTGTGGATAGTTCTTTACCTATTTCACGACAGTAACCGTAAACGTTTTCCGAAATTTTTCTTGTAAGTTTTTATGAGCCCGAAATTTGCGATCAAAAATTTAACAAATTTGCACTTAAATCGAAAAAATTTTTTGCTCGTTATCCGTAAGTTCATCTACAATAATCACGTCACGTAATGCGCGAGTTCATTATGCCGCGACGGTGTTTACGTGCTGTGAAGACACGTACCTTACGTTGCATCCGAAAATGTCACTGAATTTGTCATCGTGGATTTAATTTTGGTGTTGTATTCAAACTTTTTTTAAATGCATATTTCAAATATCTTGATCGAAATTAGAACTACCTCTTACCCTTGAAAAATGTGATAAAACTTGAAAATATACTTTTTAGGTAAACTTTTAATGCCTGCCTTGTACATTATTGCTTATGTTCTAAATCTTTCCACACAAAAATTGTTTTACTGTAGATTTGAATGGTCAATTGGTCTTGCGCTTATTTGTTAGGAAGAGAGAATTGTGAAATGATGAACAAGATTTCCGTTTATGAGACTTGTTTTCTACTTGTTTCTTATGGTTACGTTTGATTGAAAAATTCTCCCATAAGCTCTAGTATCATAGCTGTTGAGTCTTGCTTTTCATTCAATGGTACGTTTTTGTTGATCAGCACAGGCAATCCCAAGAAGTTTGGAGATCTGCTGTTGAAGTACTTATCCATTCCAGAAGAGAATCAGTAGTAATATTCTATGACCAAATGAAATAGGTTTTTACGAGGATTTCACCTCATTTACTAATCACAATGAACAGCTCATTCCAACCGACAATTTGAGACTGGTGGCTCGCAGAGTATGATAAGCATCTCACGAATCAAAAAAGAGTATATTTTGCCTCACACGTAAAAGAAAGGGATTAAGATTGACAATGCTATTGACAGTATCATGAAACGTGCTTAAAAATTTTCTGACTCAGCTTCACAGTTCACACATTTATAATTTGAAGGCGTTTTAATGAAAGTATTCCACGATGACCTCGTAGGAAGGTGACACATAAATCAATCTCAGTGGATCATCGTGTGGCTTTGGTTTTATTTTGGTTTTTATAATTTAGATTTAAATTAGGAGTTGGTGCAAAGTAATCATACAAAGCAAAAGGCTTTAACAATATTTAAACAACGTATGTATTATGATTACCGGTACTTGGTATGCGCTGAGCATAAATTGATTGCAACTTTTGTTTGCCATCGATATGCCAGTCGGTATGCTATACTGTAGAGTCTATAGTATAGACTATAGAGAAAGTCGTTCAGTTTCAAGGTTAATTACAGTACGCAACCTTGCATGTATTTCGTCAGGCAAAGTTACATAAGAAAATTGTGGAGTCTCAAAGTTTTGCCATATGCTTTTATTGCAATTTGTGGTATGATTACCGTATACATATAATCCTTTCCTCAATTTTCGATTTTTACAATTTTCGTTAACCTTTAGATAAGAGATAGAAGTGGCAAGCATTGTTTGCTCATACGATTCTCCCTTTAAGTCTCCTGACGGTTTATTTTGTCATTTGTAGATATTAGATCTTGTCTAAACACTGTCATTAAAGATGCAGCGAGGTGAAAATTCCTAGTATACAGATCTTTGAATGTGTCGTAATTTCATTACCAACTAACCGTGAGTGATAGCAAAAAATCTTTGGGGACCGTAAAGTTGAAATTTTAAAAAAGTTTGAGAACCACTGATCTATGGCATAATAGAGATAAAATCTTACAAAGCGATATCAAGATATCATGTAAATTTGTGGGAAAACAAATTTAAATATGATTGACTCTAAATGTGCGTATACAGTATCAGCATTTTCGCGAGTTTGTTTAGTGGTAAGTACAAAACAGCGTGATTGGTGATGAACAGAAGAATAATCTCAATTATTATGCAAAATATTTTTGCTATAGCTATATCTCTTGAACTTGAACTGACTTAACAAAAAAAATAGATGGAGTAGGAAGATTGGAGGTCACATTTAACGTACTTACTACTTCTTTACTAATTCGTTACGTTTTTTGGTGCTTTTGCAATATGATTGCGATAAAATGTCAACCTCTATTATAGATATTGCTACCGTTTTTATCGATCATACAGAAAAAAAACATTTGTTCAAAAATTTTTTTCAAATTCATTCCAATCATTAAATCATTCAGAGGTTTGGTTGAAATTATTGCACGTGAATTGATGCTAGTTTTGGTGTGTTTGCAAGGTCTGGGATTCGATTCCCGGGCCGTTGAAATCGGACGGAGTGTCGCCAACGGCTCGCCACCGCTGCGATGTTTCTCCGGAACTATATTGCCCAGGCGCTAAGTCGCGGAGATGAGCCCCGTCGCTCGTTACACACATCGGCGAAATACCGCAAGTATAATGATGCTTTGATTTTTTTAAATTTTCACACTTGTAGCAGTGAATTAAAATTTTGTTTGACGTGCAAAAAACGGAAGCAACTTAATTGTATCTGATTTTCCACTAATCTTGTTGTTTCTTACTTACGCGGTGATTATGATTATATAAATGTAATTAGAAGTGTATATTTTCAGCTGTTATACGTTGTAATCATTATCACAGTTTCTATGCAATGTTTTAAATAATTTTTACTACGTTCCAAGAAGTTATGACATTTCTGAAGTTAATACAAACTTTGAAGTAACCAATCAAGATTTAGTCGTTATGGGTCACAAGATTAGCACTGCCGTGGCCTTGGACTAGATTACAAACCATGTAATTTACTTTGTAAAGTACAGTACTGAACATGGCAGTGCCGTAGCGGGTTATGGCCTTGCGTGAAAGGTGACGTGATTAGTTTTTTCAAACCGCTATTTTTTGCAGTTTGCTTTAACAGCTTAAATGAGTAATTCGTGGAATACGAAACAAGGTCATGCAACTAAAATTTTCATGTGTGCTAAACCATGAAAAACATTGCGACAATTTAGCGGAAACTTTATTGGTTTAAGCCGAAACTAAGTTTTGAACCGAAAGATGAATATTAGTAAATAGGGTTGATTTCGAGTTTTAAGATGGATCTTCTCGAATTTAGAGTGATTTTATATAGATTTAGCTGCAACGATACTTTGATAGGTAAACGTGTTGCTTGTGTAGATGTAGGCCTAAATAGTTAATTTATTTTATTGCGTATATAATACATTTATGCGCACGACCAGCAGACACCCGGAAGAGACCCTAAGGTTATAGAGTTAGTGGTGAATGACTAAGATTGACCTTACATAAGCAAGTGAGTAAAATATACGCACGCACACAAACACACCCACTTACACACAAAGCCTGAACGTATTCCAGTCACAATAACTCAATAACCAGGACTCTTTCCAGGAGACTGGCCGTTGGTATATGCTGGTTTAAATAAAGTGGTATTGGCCCCCAGGCGTAGTGGTTAAGAACATTGCTATGGGCTCGGGAAGTCATTGGTTTGATTCCCGGGCAGTCAAATCAGACATAATGTCGCCAACGGCTTGCCACCGCTGCGATGTTTCTTCGGAGTCGTGTTGCCCAAGCGCTAAACCGCGAAGAGGTCGGCGCCACTCGTTAGTCGTTACACGCTTCGGCGTAATACTTTAAGCATAATGACGTTTTAATTTTTTTATTTTTAATTTTATTGGTGATCCAATTATTTAAATAATTTGTCGGCTTTTGCCGGTCACAGCCTAGGTACAAACAATAGAATTTTAGAGTTATCTTTGTATTAAAAACTTCTTTGCTGTTAAATGTGCTTAGCTTTACCAACATAAGAATTCGTGATGTTGATAAATAAACTCATCTACAGTAAAAGATCAATGTATCACTCTGACAAAATTTTGATGGCGCATAGGTCTGATTGACTATAAAATCTAGAAACTATCAAGTGCAAAGTATAACAATTTACAGCATGGTTAGCCTACACAATCCATGCGAGTTTTTAAGGATGCAAAATGTTTTACTTTGCAGGGACAAACAGGTACAAATTTTTCAGGAAGCTTTCTTACTTTATTTCTCAGCAGATGGAATGTATAAATAACTATGGAATCTTTTCTGTAACAGGAAATTGGTCTTATTTTGACGATCCTGTTGACCCAACAAAATGAAAAATTGGACAATATAAAGTAAATAAGCGAAAAAAGATCACTGAAAATGTGTAAAGCAATGATACGCATATTTCATGCTGCTATATTTTTGAAATGTGCCGGAGGTGGTGTCATAAGTACATCTTTTGATTAGCTTCTTACTCATTCAGCTACAAACTTGTTCAATGATTTCGACATTGAACCTCACATCACCGAAAAATGCGAAATTAAAGTTCCCGAATAGTTGAAAAATGTTGAAACGTAAGCTGTTTTACATATAACCAAGGAAAATTCTTGCACACGCTGCGGAGATATAACCGAAGATGAAATGCTGATTGCATAGTGATTTCAGGCACACATCTGTCAACATGCAATTATTTTGTGTGATCGTTGAACTGTGGCTACTGCGTGGGAACGAAAACAAAATTTTAAGATTACACAATCCTGCAAGATTTTTCTTTTTTGTTTCTTGGCGTAGTTTTGAAACAAGCTGTGGAGCGACGGTGCTATACTGTAGGATGATGGTCACACCGGAGTCGTAATCATTGATATTTAAACCTCACCGAGTCCAAACCTAAATATGAACGTAAATAATAGTGTGCTTTATTGCTGTATTCTCAATCGTTTGCAAGGTTGACGTTCGTTTGCAGTTTTCTGGAGGTTCGATGGTTTGGAAGAGGTTGGAATGATTTTGTACTTCATAGCAAGGTTGATGGAAATTTTAGAAAGGCTAAATTTTAGAAAGGTTGATGGAAATTTTAGAAAAATCCCCCCTCCCCCCCCCGAAATTTTAAAATAGTCAAACCAAATTGAAGCACATTGAAAATAGTCAAAACCAAATTGTCAAACCAAATTGAAACACGTTCAAATAATGTAGAGACGTTTCGGTTAGAATACATTAACCATTGTTAATCTTATTCACATACAATCTTGCGATTCTACTTGAATAAGATTGACGGATGGTTAGTGTATTCTAACCGAAACGTCTTCACATTATTTGAATATGTTTCAATTTGTTTTGGCTATTTCATTTCTAATTAAATGATGTCAGGGACATGGCCTATAGCGGTACCGCGCGCAGGTTACAGATCCTACGTGACGGGTTCGATTCACGGGTGGCTGCTGACTCAAAAAGCGCAAGCTTACTTCTCAGTCTCCCTCAATTACTGTTGCATTTTCAGTTCAATATAATTTTAAAATAACCCCAGATGTTACGATTGTTATCATTTCAGGTACTCCTTGGTCTTGAAATGATGGTTGGCCTTCTACTAATACGTCTTTGGTTTTAACAATATTTGAGTAGTTGCACGTGGCAACACTTTTACTTCAATGCATCTTTTGCAGTCACTAGCCTTGCTGATTGTTATGGTAATTAATAGGTGATATCTTTTACTTTCGCTGGGGAGCCAATATATTGGTTTGATGGACCCCGCAGCTCCTTGGACATCATATTTCGCTCTTTGTATAGTCGTCCACTTTATCAATGAGAGGAAAGTTTTCATCAACTACATGAACTTTTTGATATCATACTGTAGATAGATAGTAAAAGCTTCACGATTTCTTGGTAAACAATTTCTAAAACAGTAATAATGTAACGAATATTATTAGCATTTGCCAAATTTTCACACCATCTCAGATAACGCCGAGATATAATGATACACGTTTCCCAAATTTTGTTATCTCCCACGCTTTTTTGTGGGACTAAAGCTACCGATAATAGTGGGTAATTATTTAAATAAGCAAAACATCTATGGTAATAATGTTTGAGATTCTTATGTTTTTGTTCAGTATGTGGTTATGAGATCTTGTCACGATCCCAGATAAATCTGCTGCTCAATAACGAAAGCGAAAAAATGATGTAATCAGTGGCGAAGCCAACACAAAATTTCGAGGGGGGAACTTCAATGAGAGGCCCAAACCTAAAAAAAAGGTCATCACGTCCGCAGATGCCCAAATTTTGCCCAAAAGGAAGTGAGGACCAAAGATATAAAAAAAAGTCATAACGTTCACAGATGCCCAATTTTTTGCCCAAAATGCCGTGAAGAACAAAAAAAAGGTCATCACGTTCGCAGATGCTCAAATTTTGCCCTAAATGAAGTGAAGACAAAAAAAGTCATCACGTTCACAGATGCCCAGTTTTTTGCCCAAAATGAAGTGAAGACCAAAAAAACGGTCATCACGTTCGCAGATGCCCAATTTTTACATCCCTCCTGGATTTGCACCCATGGTTCGGGGGAGGGGGCAATTGCCCCTTCCCCCCCCTGGCTGCGCCCCTGGATGTAATACAAAAAAATTATTATTACGCTTTGTATTATTTGACCCATTGTTTAGTCTAAGATTAGGTAAAATGGTCAATAGGGTGTTGATTGGTAGTAATTATTTGTGAAGAACATAATGGAGATTTCAAATCTGGATTGTTGCAACATACAAAGTGACATCTACTAAGTGACTTTCTCTATGTATGTGATGTGTGACAACAACAACGAAACTGCCAAAAGACCCAGAAAAACAACTTCAAAAGTCGTATTGAAAATAAGCCTCTACTATTTCTAGTTGGGAAGTTTGACGAATGTTGACAATTTGGAAACCACCAGTCCGTTTCCTGTTTTCCATAATTTGAAAAGGCTGTAAATACATAGTTGTGGAGTTACTACATAAATGCTTTTTTTTGTTTTTGGTCCAAGGTTTCGAAAGAGGAACAGTTTATTTCCAATTTTTGTAACTTTAAGGCACTTGAGTCTCAACAGGCACAGATATTTTGAACCAACTACTTTGTTTTTCTTTCAAAGTAAGAACGTCATCGTGTATGAAGTTTCAACTCTGGAATGCGCGTGTCGAACTACTATGAATTTACTGCGTCATTATATATTTTGTATATACTAAGATAACATTCTCATTCTAGTTTTGAATCATGTCAATCAAATTTATCTTTACCGCCCTTTTGTTTACATCTTCTTACAAATAAGACCATAAGCAAAATCAGAAAAACAATTTTTGAAAGTGTTGATGTGTGAAAAATGTAATGAAAATGCTTTATTGGGTAATTTAGTGACTCCGTTCAGGTACACTCTAAAAAAATTTCGTGACGTACGCAAAACAGATAAAGTGACAGTGTTTACAATGGTTCATTTTGACTCTCGTAGGCTACTTAATGCTTTAGTATTGCGCAGCTCTTGTACTCTTCAAACGTCTCTTGAGGCTTTGCGATGCTCTTTTGTGTAGGCTAAACGTTTTCAATTCTGTACGTGTAAGGCTAAACGTTTTGTTCAATTCTGTACGTGTATGCGGTATCGGTCTTGTTTATTGCCTGTTTTCTCTTGAAATAAATTTTGCTAAACAGGGTGGTTTTTTGTCGCGATCTCTTTCTTGATGTTGAGTTTCGCTATCACGGTAGCATTAGTAGGCACTATAACCTTGACACACTGTATTTTATTGGTTTGCTTTACAGTATGAATGAATTAATGATAAGTAGTTGTATTTTGTAAACATGTCACAGTGATAAGCTAAAGTCGCTTGTTTTTATTGTTTTTGGATATGGTTTGTGGCCTCTGTGTCAACTGCTCATCTTGGAATCTGTATCGTGGCATAACGTTGGATTGCAGCAAATGCTTATTTGTTTATGCCGAGAAAAAACAATGTCTGAATGGTCTGAGTGTTTTCCAATTAGCCACAGATAACTTTTCATCAGCAGCTAAATCGATTTACCTAACGTTGCTGAGCTCTTCATCTGCAAATGTTGATATCGAGTTAAAATGTTGCAGATACCGTATATGTTTGTTACGTGTAATCATACACGATCTTTTAGAATTTTAGATAAAATCTTTGGAGTTGCTTGTTGATTCTTTTAAATAGTTCGGCATATTATTCTTTCACTCGTCATACCTGAACAAGGAGTTCCGTTTGAGTATTTCAACTAAAAGTTGTAAAAATATAAGGTTAAACTTTGTTAAATTTTTTTGGTTTATAAAAGTCGTGTAAATTTGCTTTGGTTTTGACATTTGCATGACTTGCGGCAGTGTTTTTCGAACTGAATAAAAAAATTAAAGTCAAACAATATTTTGTTGCTTCTGCTAATGTATCGCTACTTCTTTCACACGTTATTAATAAATTTTGTTTACCAGTAAGTGTCCGTAGTTATTTTCTGGTGCTGGTACAACACAGCAGAATCCTCTGCCATCTAACAGTCTGCATTTTTCTGTGTTTTTTAACTATGCAGCCACAATCAGAACATTTTTGCAAAAAAGTTCTGACTTGCGACGTTTTTGACTGAGCATTTTGTGCCAAAAGGTCATCGGCACTGGGCAAGTCGGCCATAGATCGAAGTGTCGAAGAAAAAATTCCTGACAACAAAGCACACTTTAATTTTCGAAAATAGCGGTTTTTTGTACTTTTATGCAATATGCAACTGCAAGCACAACTTTCAGCAAAAAGTTCTGACTTGAGACATTTCCAAGATAATTTTAATGAATTATGGACACCAACACATACCAATTTTATAATTGTTTATCTAGCTTGCAGATTTAGTTGTTTATTTTAGTTGATGCAGTAAAAGTTTTTTTGGCCTTTTGTCTTTACTTGAAAGGTTTACACCAATACTCATGAACTCAGTTTTACGTAATCAAGAAGAATCTTTTAAGATCCATCCAAACAAATATGGTAGTTCTAGTCAATAGAGCAAGTTATAAAGTGAAATTACGATTATCAAATCATTCATGCCGTCAATAACTTGACGTCGTAAAAATTTTATACAAACACTCACATACTTTTTAAGATATTTTTTTCTGACAGCTTCTTTGTTGGTTTTTGTATTGTCTATGAGATAATCTCTACATAAAAGGGAATTTTTTTCGTGAAGAGTCGATATTCTGAAAAATTAGCGCAGGAGACAAAAAGATGCCTGCAAATTTTTTACTAAGCAATGCATTGCATGTTTCTGTCAACTCTTGTTGAAGTAAAAACTATCGCATTAAAAAATCAAATGGCATGTTGTAAAGCGATTTTGTTATCTTAGAGGCTTCTTTTTGTTTGATAATAACATTGTGGTGTTGAGTGTGAATGGCTTGTGGTTTGATCTTTATCATTTATTTATTTTTAGTTGTATGTTAAGAATTGTTAGTACAAACTGACATGTAAAGTTGCTTATCGAATTTTACGTAGAAGAATTCTCATATGTACCTTACCGAAATTCGAAATCGAAAGAAATTGTCTGACATTCTTGAAGGTCATGTTTAAACATTCCAAGAATAAATGAATCAAGTCTTCGCACTCAGCATACGAATCTGCATTTCGTATGTTTTTAGTAGCTGTTTTTGCTGCATGTGGCTTTCTACGAAAACAGCGCCCAATTCGGCTTGTAGATATTTTACTAATGACACTATTGTATTTATTAAACTTCATTGTTTGGAAACGTGTTCGCGCTTGTCCAATTGTTGCACTTAGCATAACATAACACTTTCGTCATTGTTTCACGAGTCTGGGAGATAATTAATAATGACTTAACAAAATCATTCCCACTGCGATAAACTTAATTATTAAATTACTACCTTAATTACTTTGTGTAAAAGTTTGGAATATTTACCATTATGTAATCGTAGAAATCCGATTTTTCTGCAGAAATTTCAACCCATTTCCAGGCTTTACTCATTGGATACATACGTTTAACCACAAAATATTCTATTGATTGAAACAACTGGTGGACTAATCTAATCTCAATGAGGGGTATGAGAACATGGTATTTATAAAATTTTGCATTGGACGTTAACTTGCTAACATCTAATTAGAGCTTGACTAATACTTATCAAGTACTGGTTATATAAGTGTTATTAACTTAAAATCCAAAGAGACAGTTTCGAAAGGCTTCAAGATTTTTGTTATTTTGCATCAAAATCCAAGAAGCCGTTGCAAATATAAGTTTTAAATATTAATTCTTAAATCGTGGATCTGTGGGATACATGTACACACCCACTAGTCTTTTTATTTATGAAATGGCGAAGTGCTTTTTCTTTTAATCTTTGTTTCATAAGGTTTATCATAAGTATGACCCCGGTTTAGCTAAGCCTACTGAATGCAAATTTCTTATCAGTAGCTATCCAAATGTCAATGCATCTCTCAGAGCAATGTATTGATTATTATATTGGGCTAACCCAATAAATATGGATGACCGAAAATGGCTTATGTTGTGCTTATTTGAATCACAAACGCAGTTAATTTCTGAGAGATGCAGAAAATTAAATCGGAAACAACTCAAGGATAACGTAACTGCTCATTCCGATTATGCTATGGTTATTTTTTTGGTGGAAGAGTTGAAACAAAAAAATTAAAATTTTCATTAGTTAATATAATTAAACATCATGCAGCAACTGTAGCCTTGAAGTCTCTTTGTCAAGAACACCAGTAGTTATGAGAGTTTGTTTTGTAATTACTGGTACCGGTAGCTGTCGTTTCATAGATACTCTTAGTGCTTATTATGATGTACAGGGTATTCCAGAAGTCTTGGGCACATTTTGACATTAAATATCTCAGAAATCATTAAGGATATAAAAAAATTAATCCACATTACCTTACAAAAAACTTAGTGTAATTAGCTTTAAAATGGCACAACTTTTATTTTACTGCTACCATTTGTAGATATGGAGATGATAATGGGGATTTCAAATGTGATTAAGACTTTTGGAGCACTCCGTATTTTAAACGCTTTTTTTTTTTCGTTAAAGTTTAGGGAAATGGATTGAAATCATGTCGGACAATTGAAAATCTGCTCATCTGGTTTTATGTTTCGTACGACGGTTCATTTGCCTTGGTGCATAAGACTTTTCTTGCATATCAAGTTTAGCTTTACGTAATGTTTGCATCGAATTAATTGAGCATGTTTTCTTTTACTTTTGTCTATTAGATCGGAGACTTGTCAATTAGAGATGGCTCGGGCTGACCTTTTTGAGGCCCAGACCGCCCACGGCCCGGAATCTCCAGCCCAGTAACCGTAATCGACCCGGCAACTTACACCAAACATAAAGCCCTGCTCGCCCAAAGCCCATTCTTTTTATAAACTTTTAATCACATTATTCAAACTTAAAGGGATTTGCAAAATTGTTAGTTGCCCAGTAAAAAGCAACAGATAGAACTGGGCCGTTAGCGAACCAGTGAAAAAACCGGTTAACTGCTCGTTATCGGGTCTCTTAGCGGCCCATGCCATCTCTATTGTCAATACTGTACTAATCATCGAATAGCGTTACTAATTTATGAAATTTCTCGACTGAATAATGGTTTTGCAATTCAATCAAAAGTGCGAGTTAATGAGAAGGCACCTGTTCCATAAGGTCTATATTGACGTACTGCGCCTTTGTCGCAAACTTTTCTCTACAAGCTGAATTTTTTTGCCTTGAAAAGATTTAATTGTTATGATTTGGAATGAGATCAACTTTCATCTTTTCATAAGAAGACTAATGCTGCAACTATTGATCAGTAGAAAATGCATAAGCAATTTATTCTTCGCATAAGCAATTTGGCAGCCCCGTATGTGTTGCTTTTCCTCTCTGTGTTGGTTACTAGTACAAATTGGTAGTTAAATTAAATACATAACTAATTGAGGTTATTTTCAAATTATATTGAACCAAAAGTTTTGTTGTAGTTGAAGGAAACTGCGAAGTGAGCTTGTGCTTCCAGTCAGCAGCCACCCGGTAGATACGTCAAATGCGATCTGCTCCAGCCATGAATCGAACCCGTCACCTAGGATCGATAACCTGGGCGTGGTACCGCTAGGCCATGTCGCTGACAGAGATAAAATATAAAATGATAATCCATTAACCTTATTTTCAACCGGGAATATTCGCTTTCTTTCAAAATAATTTACATAGTTTAGTTTTGGCTTTTATCAAGGTAAAGTTTACATTTTTCGTTGATATAATTTTTATCACTATTTCTTTTTATCTCAAGAATGCAGCGAGACCAAACCCCAGCATGAAACTGCATTTATAAATATTGGTATTAGAAGTCACGATTATCAGAAACAACAAACTAATAACTTCAACTATGACCAATTATGTCGTCGAATTCAAGAAGTACACTTAGTTTTGTTTAATTTGCTAATCAAAATTTTGTTTTATTTATTGCTCTTGTTGACTACACCACAACCGAATTAATATCTTGGCTGATAAAATTATAAGCACGCTTTCTTGAGTGGATCATCTGGGCTAACATCGAAACTTTTAGCCCAAAGAATTAACTTCACCATTCTCTATCACGCATTTGGTAAAAGTCTCGCTGTTTGTAGCCAGTACAAAGACTTCTTTTGAGGCAGTAGGGTGGCAAAAATGCTTCCTAGTGTTATTGCATCATGAAAGGCATTTTTCGTGGGTTGTTTGATGCTCATCTTGTTGAACTTGTGGTACCATCTTTACTTTGCTGATGTAAATTCACAATTTGTCAAGGTAACTTTATTCTAAGACGCAATGCACTATGATTCACGCAGCACAGACCACATCCCTTATTCCTGGCTAACTACACAAAGGTTTACTTTTCTTATTTTGGGGTGAAAGTACAAAATTCTGACACTTAAATAGATCCCAATATAGGCGCTATCAATTAATTAACAAACTTGTAGGTATGATGGCTTGCTATTGGATGAGCGTTAGTTTTACGTTCACATCGGTCCAATAATGTGTAGGTTAGTATTTTTGATTGCCTTTGAATTGTAATGGACCATCATCACATATGAAAACTATCGTAGGTTCGTGTTTAAAAGCATGTGGTAAATGTATGTAATGACCAAAGGCAGAGTCGAGGTTTCAAACTTTGGGCTATAAGAATCTCGATATTATAACAGTAAGTTTCACGCTCTAAGCTTCTGACTACTGAGACAAGTGGGTCGAAGCTACTTTTTTTTGAATTTATTAACCCGATAAAACAAGACATAGCCTACATAAACAAAACAAACGAACAATCGAAACGCTCAACATTTTATACGAAATTTAATAGAAGGGATCATTTTCTGATGTGTGACGCCAATCTATTGTTCCTTTTCGCAATATAATGCTCGGATACTCTTGGACAACTAAGCATATTGAAATGTTGTAGCATGTTGGGTATGGTATTAGAAGATTTACACCGATAAAAGACGTCGCCAAAAATTATTCTCCTCTCTTGCGCCACCAGTCAGAAGCTTGGCAAAATTAGATCTCGTACTATGCTTAGTGTAATACTATATCAATAAGAAATTATATTATTTTAATTGCTTTGAAAAGCTATTTAAAAATCTCTGGACTTAATTGACAACAACTGTTTTTATTAATCCTGGTATTTTTGATGAAGATCTTCGTAGTAAATATTTTGTCGTGTCTTTTTGACGACAAAGCATAAACTGTGCATTCTTTGTGTAAAAATAATGCCAAAAATTGTTAACCGTTGATCAAAAATATCTGTCAACATTATTAAATCATGTCAAAGTAGTAATTGTGTTTGCTGAGAAAAATTTCAAAGTCAAAAGTTGTTGTTTGTAAGCATTTTTTAACTCGATTCATGTTTTTCCGCCATTTTTAGCCACTATTCCAGAGCCAACCGGTGTAATGGGCTTAGCTTTTCTCTTTAACGCTCTGCGCTTCTTTTAATTAATTTCAATATGAATCGTATACATCATGAAAACACTGTTGCTTGACTTATTTTGGATCGTAACTGTTTTCTCGTAGTCTTAACCTATGTAGTCTATGACACACCTTCAAAACGTTAAGCCTCTTTTAAATTTTGTTTTAAGTTAACCTGTTTAAAGCCTAAAGCTACCGAGAATATTACAACTCAGCAATTGTCATAGATCTAATTTTATCACATTGAATGAGTCATCCTTGAACCACACACACAGTAGTTCGTAGGTATACAGAAAGCTACAACTACATAGGAGTATTGTACGCATCATTTTCGACGAATCAATAAACCTAAATAATGTTAAAATGTGGTTGTAAGTTTAAATATAAGTTCATTTTTTCGTTGATTTTCCAGTTTCACCAACAAGAGCTAGAGCGGTGTGTTCAATATAACTAAGCTAAAATATAATTTCTTAGCGCAAGTCCGCTAGTTTTTTTTTGAAGATTGCGTTTAAATACTGATTTACGCATGCAGTACTTAAAATGACAGAACAGAACAGCATTTATTTTTGAAAAGCGATAAATAAATAATAACTCGTACACACACATTTAATAATATATACTGTATTGCTTTCCAATGAGAGGCTGCGAAAGACCTTTGGTCCAATTTCACGAAGGAAATTGTCACGGTCGCCGAGTCTGCAGCCTCTCATTTCCTCGAGAATGTTAATCAACATAAAATTACAACAGTAGACTTAAAAGAGGCGTTACTCTTAATCGGAAGACATATGAGTGTTGCATGTCTTCTTAGGAAGAATCACCGTAAAGATAGGGAACTGCAGTGCTATATTAATTACAATGCCCCGCTTCTTAGTCCCAGTAAATGTCAGCAAAATTTAATGAAGGTGGAAATGCATTTTTGCGTAATCTGCAAAGATCGTTGTATTAGCCATTATATCACGTTGTTGAGCAACTTCATTTTTGCTCGGACGCATTTTCCTAGAAATGTTGCTAAAAGAGCCTTGAAATTCGTGACAAAATCCTTACATAAGATGTTATTTCTAAAATATACTTATGGTTTACACAAACTAGTCGATTTTATTTAATTTCTCAACAATAAGTCTACTAAATAATGTCTAATTTTTTCGATTTTGAACTTCTATCGAACTTAATCTTCCTAAACTTGGCCACTGTAAGCCTATGTTTAGGTAACATATCCACGTTAATGGAAAGTTAATTAGTTGCGGTCATATTCTTTATAAAAATAGCTTGCCTCACCCGCACAGACTCAAGCTAAAGCCAGCAATGGTATGAGTGTACACCATAAACAAAGCCCTATTGAACCCAGTAGATATAATTTTGGGCGAAGTAACAGAAATGGAAAATTTTCTGTCATTACGGAAAAACATGAAGAATATCTGTGAATAATTGCGTCATTGTAGGCCACCAATTCAATAGGACTTTCTTCAAAGGTGCTAACACAGTTAGAGTTAGTGTTTTTGAGATTTTAGAGACGCAGATGATGACAGTAGACCATCTTCCGCTTGAACCATTTGTTTGTTTATAGTTCAACTTCACCTTGATGTGCTAAGTCATAATTACAAAGAAAAAACAATGCTGACGCGATGCCCTTTCTTCATTTACCAAAAATATTTATGTTATCACACTTTACTAAAATGCTTACATGCAACTGATGTCCAAAGATATTTACTAATTAATCTGAGAAGAAACGCCCTCAGTTATTTCTGAGAAATTTTCGCTTTACTCACACTTTTGCCTTGAAAGAATAAAAAAAATCAAGTAGACTACCGGTATCTTCATTATGCGGTGCTCGCGGTATTACGCCGAAGCGTGTAACGAGTGGCGGGACCCACCTCCGCGGCTTAGCGCCTGGACAACACAGCCCCGGAACAAAAGTAGAGGTGGTGGCGAGCCGTTGGCAACACTGCGTTTGATCTTACTGGATCAGGAATCGAACCACAGACCTCTCGCTCCGATAGCGATGAGCTTTTCCGCAATCCTAACTGGCCAGTTTGCTATCAGTGCACTATTGGGACTGCAATGCTTATATGCTTTCAGTTTTTGCTTGGTCTTGCTCAAGGCCAGCAAAACTTTGTCTTAACTTAAACAATAAACTGAAAACAATGTAATGATACTCCATGTTGTAACCACATAGTTTATTATCATCTCAACAACAAGCAAAATAGCTACCGCTTTGACGATGTAGTTCATTATAAGCATAAAATTTTTACGAAAACTAGAACTATTATCTAAAGCGCCTAAAAATCAATAAAATGAGGACGGAGACTACAGTGCTGCGTACAAGATGTGACATTCGTGTTCAAAAATACAACTTAAAAAATAATAAAATTTTGCATTTGTTAAATTTGAAAAATAGAGGTTTTTGTATGCAAGTACACTTAATTTATTACAGTGCTTCCACGCGAATTTGCAGTTTACAAAGTATAAGTTTTAAATTTTTACAAATAGCTCTTCTTCAACTCAGTTGTGAAAAAATAAAAGTTGGACGAGGCAAATTAGCTGTAAAAAAATTGCTTAAAAATTTATGCGCGTGAGTCCAACTACTCGATTCATTAGCTATTACCAGACAGTGCTTTTACAACAACATAGATGCTATATTTAACGTACATATGTACAAAAATATTCTGAAAGTACGTAAATCCACAACTACCTTACCTAGGACCTGTAGTAGTCGATTCGAACTCAACAAATAGGTCATTTTACGCAACTGGTGGTTTAACAGCGACAAAACAACTTTATACAACAGATGCAACGAGCAACACAAAGTATAGAAACCTAAACCATTCAGAGATAGTTACGTTCAGCAAATCGCAAGAGAATTTGGAATAAAAGGCACTTGGCTAGTGATTTCATCCATATTTCAAATTAAGGTTTCGATCGATGAGAAGAATAAGGTTGCCTGCGGCGAATTTCTTGACCCAACTGATCTTTAAGGGTTGAAACCTAAATAAGATGGTGTTTTTAATTGTCAGGTTAAGAAAAATCATGGGGTATACCGTATTACCTATCTTGGAAAACAGAACTTGACATTGGGACTGATTGAAACTTTTAGCAGCATCTACCTTTTGTTGTCCAAGCAAAGTCTTTTAAGGTAGATTGCATAATTCATAACTAACACCCATTTTTTTTCTGCGCAGCAATAAAGAGCATATGACCATCTTAAATAAGTCGTCATCTCACCAGCAATAATAGCTTTCTCAATAAAAAGCGCGCGATGCACAACATGCCAGATTGTCAATATATCCGAACAATTGCAATCACCGCCTGGCTCTAGTCATTAAAACATGAAATTTTACCAACCTGTTCTTCAAGACCTTTCACTCTCTGTCGATGAGCTCTCTCGCGTGCTTCTAGTGTTCGTTCAGCCTGAACTTGTGCGGTTCTGAGTCTTTCCACTTCGAGCTCAGACTCCTGACGGTGGCGGCTAGTTACCTCAATTAGCCGTTGAGCATTAGCTTGTTCAGTGTCAGCGAGTTGAGCTTGTAATGCCTGAAATTAGAAGAAGGAAATGGATTGGAATATTTTATTGTCTACGTAAAATACATCAGGCACGTTGCGTATATCTACAACTGCGACCACATATACTCTTTGTAGAATCCGCATTGCAATTATTAATAAATCGGACCTACTAGGCCTAGTGTGGGTTGTGCAGTCTGTTTTCAGCAAGCAAAACGCAACCAGTTACTTTCTACGAAACTACACCTTTCTGCTCATCTTCTTGACCTGCCGATAGGCCTTTTATCAATTACGGGTGAAAATATTCGCAGTTAATAGTTTATTGAAGAAGTCAACGTTGTATTTTCAACTCTCCATCATTCATTTCGAACCTGTATTGTTTTCTTGCAATCATCCAACTCGGATTCGGTATCTCTTAATGATCTGTCGAGCTGTCCTCGGTTTTCACTCAATCGGAATGTTTCTTCTTCCGTTTTCAAACGTTCGCGCTCCACCTCAGAAGAAAAATAAGGTGTTAGGATGGTAGCCTATATTTGGTTTTGCGTTAAAAACACCACTAACGGTAGATTTATTTGCAGTTTAAGTATTTGTATGTTCATAAATGTCGAAAAAATGCACACAATAGTGAAATTCTGTTTGTATATTGCGTTTATTGTTGCAAGCTTCGTTTCTGCCAGAGTTTTAACATATCAAGAATTATCATTAAGAAGCTGATGGTACCTCACTTTGCCTTGTCTACAGAGTTGAATTTATTGTAACCGTACAAGCTAATTATTAAATAATATGAAAGATAATCACTTTATCAAGAGTTTTTTGAAGAGCGGTTTTGTCTTTTTCTAGTCTTGCAGCTCCCCGAAGTGTCTCTCTCTTCTCTGAATCTAATTGTGCAATAGCCCGTTGTAGTCCAGTAATCCTCTCTTGGAGTATTCGTTTTTCCTCTTGCAGTTTTTGTATTCTGCCTAATCCAGAAGCCTCCGCTTCTTGATGCTGTGTGATCATCTAAAAAAATGCAAAGTTAGAGATGTACACAAGGGTGGAAACCGAAACCTAAACCTAAACCTGAAAACCCGGTTTTAAAGGAAATTTTGGAAACCCAAACTGAAACTGACACCTACGTATCCAAATTTTTGAAAATCTAAACTTAAACCAAAACCGTTTTTTCTTGAAACGTCAAAACCGAAACTGAGACTGAAACTTGTTCAAAATTTTCTAAGGTTTTGGGGTTTAAAAATTGTCATCACCAACATTACCAGCACAGTTCTTTTAATGCTGAGCGTCAAATAGAGAAGCTTTGAATACTGATTTTTGAGTCTTTGGTTTCACCGGACTCGGAATTACACCCCAATCGACAACTTCTGAAGCAATTGCTCTCCTCACTCGGCCATCTGAGCTGCTGCTTATCATCGTAATAAAACAAAAACGCCAAAAAGTGGAGTATTTGAATTATTCCTTTTCAAAATAAAATAGTTTTCTTGGATGAAACTTAAACCGAAACTGAAACCCAGAAACCAAAGCTGTGCGTAAGCAAAACTGAAACCGAAACTGGAACCTATTTTTCGACAGTCGTGAAACCAAACCAAAACTGAAACCTGACATCTGGGTTTTGACACACCGAAACAGAAACTGACACTCTAACGCCAAGTAGCCAGGTTTCCACCCTTGGATGTACATTCAAATGGCAATTTTTGTCTACTCGCATGTGCTACACGCTCTACTTGGTGAGGCAGGGATAAATTAATAAAGCACTTCAGATCGTAGTAGGGTTGTTTCACTGATTGTGGGTTGCAGTGTGTTGTCATTTAAGCATTTTGCGTAACCTTTGTATTTGTTTTATCTGCGGTGTGGAAGCTAACGACAATAAGTCGGTGCTGACAGTTTACAGGACGTTAATACGGTTTGAAATGTACGTAAGCAAATTAGTTGGCTTTTGTACGCGCAGCCTTTTCTTTCATGTTGATAGCTTCAGCAAGGTCTCATTGTGTTTAAGGTGGTACTTAAATACTTACATGTTGCAAACTTTTCAGTTGGTTTTCCAGTTCAGATTTTCTCACTTCGGCATCTTCAACTTCATGTGTCAAATTGTGAACTCGTTCTTGGAAGGCACTGTTTTGCTTTTTTAAATCAGCAACTGCTTGCCTTGCGGCTTGCAGCCGCTCCTAAAGAAGAAGATAAATTTTAAAGAGTGAAAATATCGATAACCCTTTTTTGTTTAAAATAGATTAATGTATGGGCTACAAAATGCAGCTGCAACCGTTTCGTCAGCAGGACACGATTTATGGCAATCAAACCAAGCTACCCAGTTATCTTTCTTGACTAAACCAAAAGTCGGTGTATATTTGGTGATTTTACTGAGTGTTATGTCAAATCAAAAATCAAATCTTCATCATTCTCGCGGTATGACGCCGAAGCATCTAACAAGTGGTGGGGCTCATCACCGCGGCTTAGCGCCTGGGCAACACAGCTCCGAAGAAACGTCGCAAAGGTGGTGAGTCGTTGGCCACAGATTGTGTCGATTTGACCGGCCCGCGAATCAAACCCAGACGTCTCGCACCGATAGCATGCGCTTAACAACTGAGCTAACCGGCGGGTCTGAATGTTATATAACATTCAAAATGTGCGGAAGCTGGTTTCGAATTATAAGAATTTATTTCAAAAGGATTTAGTGAAAATTACGATAACAATTTAGAAACTATATATTTATCGACAAATTTAGGCTATATTGAAGTAAATATACTATTAAATAAGCCATAATATTTCACAGTTCTTGACGTTATATCACGACTGCATAGAAGGTCAAGTTTATAAAATATATCTTTAGTTAAATAAATAAGTTTCTTTAGCATTTGTGAAGAAAAGAAACAGCCTGCATAGTTTCTTTGTTATGCAATTGTGCCCAGAAGATTAACATTTGGAGCTAAGCTTGTTTTTGTTACGCAAGAAGCGTAATTATTTCAAATGCAGGACTTTGAACTTAAATTTGACCAACAATTTGTGCTAAATAATATTTCTATACTGAGTATAAACGTAAATAAGTATCTTGACAGCTTGATAAGGTGAAAGGTGTTACCCTTGCTTTAGTTAGTTGAACTTCATCTAAATGGGTAAGCAAATATACGTTCCAAATAGAATGGAATTGACCCTATTCGGTCTGTGACTGTGACATTTTACGTGTGTTCTCTGACGTTATTGTTATTTCAACACTTCGCAATATTGGCTAAGGTATCTTCGTTCCAGTAAATTAGGATTACCTTAAATACAACTCCAAACTTAACATAGGCTAAATATTCGTGAAATATTCACAAAACTTTGGAGAATGATACATCTGCGTGCAGTTTATAGTTTTGCACGCGAAGGAAAGTTGCAAAAAAGTTGCTTTTTTAAGCTGAACGCTATGTTACGAAATTGTTTACAAAAAAAATCTCAAAACTATAACGTTGTATTTTTTTCTTTTCGTTGATTTGTGAACTTAGGATTTACAGTGGAACCCGTCCACCTGACCATCCAAGGGAATGCATTAGAGCGGTTTCGTTAGTGAATTTGACAAGAGGCAATGCATTACCATAGTAAATTAGTCGGTACCGGGCTAAAGTGGTCTTTCTAACTGGGTGGTCGCCGCGAGATAGACGCCAGCCAGGATTCCACTGTAGTCCAGTTTGATGGCAGAAAGTTGCAAAATTTTGTTTTTATGAAGTAGCTAACCTGTAGTACACGTCGGTCATGTTCAGAGGCTGTAAGCATCTTCTGAAGTTGACTTATTTTCTCATTCAGAGAGTTGGCAGCAGCGTCTTTCTCGGACATGGACAAAGACAAGGATTGGACCTAAAACAAAAACAATTTTTTAGAAAATTAGTTTTAACAGCTATTTGGGAAAAAATGCGCGTCAGTTGTTCACATAAATGTTTTTTTTTTTTAAGTGTAGTCATATCAAAATGGACTTGGTGTTATTGTAAATAAATAAATCAGTAGGTGAAACTTTAGGGCAATTTATAAATTGATCATATCAAAACCGTTGAAATTTCTTATTACGAATCAAAGCCTACCATTGTTTCATCTATAATATGATTACCAGTGAGAGTGTTACTTCTCTTTTTGGAATTGTAAGCATGCTGCATGGACGTTACAGAACAGAGGCTATACTTTCATCAGTTCTACGTAGGTTTATGCCAAAAAAAAAAAAATTCAAAAAACCTACTTTGTCTTTCAGGTGACTTTCACCTTCTTCAGTTTTGGCCAGGGCTGTGCTTAGTCTGTCGATTGTGAGTTGCAGAGATGTGCATTTGCCTTCAAGATCTTGTATCTGAGCTGTAAGACTGGCAATTCGATCTTGTTGTACCTGTGCCGAGCAAAAATCATTGTATTAAGTGCTGCAAATGCATACACACTTATGCCGTGAAGTCTGAAATCACACTTATTACTTGGTGGCTTGTTTCTTTGTCCGTTAGTGAAAGTTTGTTTCGCTGCAGGTCGCCCTCTAGAGCTCGTCGTGCCAGTTCGAGTTTAGTGGCTCGCTGTTCAGACATTTCCAAAGCCTCTTTGAACTTGCGCTTTTCGGATTCAAGTTTTGCTTGATGGGCTTTCATCTTGTTAATTTTGTCCTGTCACAAATTATATAAATAAACCAAAAGGAGATCTTTGCAGAGCAATTGAAAACAGAAACTGAAATCGACTGCAATATTTGCGAACAAAAAAAATACTCAATACTTTTTGAAATTTTGTGAGCACAGAGATCGCAATATACTTGCTTGGTCTCAGTTAAGTAGGTGGAATCGGCTTTAGCAGATAATATTTGAACACACTATTTATATATCCGCATTTTCCTTTTGCTTATTTCTGTCTGTTAATAAATAAGCCAATTTCACGTCTGTAGTAGCTTACTTCTGAAATGCTTGAGAAAAACATACCTGTAGTGTTCTTCTATCGCTCTCTGAATTCTGTTGCGCCCGTTCAAGTTGAGCAAGTTTTTCTGCCAAACTTTTTTGTTCTCTTTCATTCCTTCTGATCGTCTCTTCTTGGAGCATAAGGGCAGTTTGTGCAGATGCAAGGCGTCCATGAGCGCCTCGCTTGCCTTCTTCTGCCTCTCCGAGTGATTTCTGAAGTTGTTGAAGTCGTTGGTTTACACGGTCTCTGTCAGCTTCCATCTCCATCAACTAAAATAAAATAACTTTTGAAGTACAATTAAAGTACTTGTATCATGCAGCTTTTGTCCGGGGGTCAAAACGAATTTAACTCCCAAATACTGTGATGAACTTGTTGTAATCGACAGGGAAGATGGTTGAATTTTACTTAGAAAATACTTTTTTCATGTATAAGCAACCACGTTTCATCGTTGCATATAACAAGAATTGTACTCCAAAATTAGTTGTACTGTTCTCAAAAAATGATGATGGTAGAATATTCGATGGTCAAAAAATGTCATTAGTACTGGGGATTATCTGTTGTCATTTAGCTTGTGACACTCGTGGTGTCTGGACTTACCTGTCTTGTTAGATTCGACACTTCAATTTTGGCATCGTCCTTTTCTCTTTGAGTGTCTTTGAGTTCTTGAAGGAAGTCTCGAAGTGCAGCACGCACCACTTCTGGATCAATATCTTGAACAAGTTGTTCAGTTCGGCTAAATTTAAGTAAGTTATTTTTTACATCACTATTCTCACATTACTTTCACAGATTCGCTTTGAAGCAAACCACTGTTCCATACATTTGCATAAGAAGCAGATGTGATAAGTAAAAAAGTTCAAGTTAAAAGATAAAGCAGGTTCGGGCTTAAGTTCAAAAAATATTCAAACTAGATTTATGCTCACGAGGCTACGAGCAAACAAGGTTTGTTCGTTTAACTGTAGAGACTTGAGTTTCACTTTTCGGTTTTGAGTTCTATTTTTTATTGGTCCGCAAATGTTAGGTGAAGAACTCTATCGGCAAATGATTTTCCAAAATCTACTTACGTTGGTGATTCAGCTCGTCTATAGCTTGGTGAAAGACTTCGGTTTCTGTCTGGAGAGCCAGTGGTAGGGATTGGAGTTCCTTTTCCAGCAGTGGTTGTTGTGTAAGTGTTGTCATATCCCTTACCGGGCGAGGGTGATCTTCTCCTGGAATGGAAAAATTAGCATTGCATCAAATTTGTTAACATTGAGAACTTTTCGACTTGCTTAGGACTACATCTCGAGTACAAAGCAGTAGCAGCAATAGAACTAGAAATAAGTTTCAAAACTTTTAATTTGCATCTTGAGTCTTCAACGAAATCTTGTAATACCTTTGTGATCTCTGTGGAGAAGGACTAGGGGAGCGATATCCTCCTCGCATTGGACTCATGGTTCGTCCAAGTCGACAAATTCCGAGTGTACGGCGTAATGCGCTGTGAAGACTTCCCAGCTTGAATTCAACGTCACGTTTGTTGCCTGTAATTCACAGTTTTCATGTAACTGATACGTAGTTACAGTAGTTAAAATTACTTTACCGCTTTTTTACTGAATGGACCTTGAAAATACAATTCCACCCTATTTTTCTTTAGACAGGTTTAAAGTAAGTGATTCGTTCTTGCAACTTAGGAAATAGTTAAGAGCAATACGAAGTTATGGCTCAGTGTTGACAGGCAGGAACCAGCAAAAGTCTTGTCCCATTAATCCTCGTTTATATATGCTAACTGCTTAATGAACTCCGTTAAGAAAATTAATGCGAAATTTTAAGGAGAAAAATGAGAGTGTTTAACGTTTCGGTTAACCTTCCGCCCGAACTTTATTGGATTTTGTGTACTTCTTAAAAACTGAAATCGCAAATTGAATCGTATCTGCAGAAAAACTTTTATGTTAATAAAATAAATTCAAACAATACTATGCAAGGCATCACAACTAAGAGATGTCATTTTTCGATTTAATACCTTCAATCTTTACGATTTCATTTTCCAATCCGGTCACTCTTCCCTCGGAGGCAGAAAGCTTCAGTTTGGTCTCTGCCAGTTCTTCTTCAATGGTATCCAACTTTACGGCTAGACTGCGGATGTCATCTTTTTGTCTTTTTGACAGCTGGTGTTGTTCAGAAATTTGACCCAGATAATCTCGTTCTTTCAAACGGCTTTCATCCTCCATCTCAGCAAGTTTACGATGCAGCATCGCGTTCTGTTAAAGATCACGTAGCCACGAAGTTAATTTGTGGTAATCTACATTGCAATGGAAGGACAGCATTGACGAAGCGTAGTCTTGTGGTCGTATATTTACGTGACAACTATATATAACGCAGAATTGAATGAATGTACTCGCAGTTAAGATTACTATGAATTTTGGTTATTCTCTCAGTAGATCTGAGAAACTTTTTATTTATTTAGAGAAGTTTTCAACGTCAAAGAATAACATGACAATTACTGCATTTTAAAGAATGAAAGATTAAATTTTGCAACGTTACCTCCGTTTCGTATATGAAAACCTCCAACTGCCTGGGCAGATCTGTTTTTAAGCACATCGGTATCGGTGCGGGAAAACTGGGGTTCTACTCCAGCTACGGCAAATCGGACGCTATGTCGCCAACGGGTCGCCACCGCTGCGACGTTTCTTCGGAGCTGTTACGCCACGGAGGTGGGCCCCGCCACTTGTTACACACAACGGCGTGATACAGCGAGTGTAATAAAGATTTGATTTGAGCTTTTACCTCCTTCAATGCTTGTTCTTTGCTAGCTTCTGTAGCCACAATCTTTTGTTTCAATCCGAATGATTCTCTTCTGGCTTCCTCATCTCTTTGTTCATCATCAGCCACACGAGCTTGCAGGTCTTCTACTTCCTTAGACTTCTTAGTATTTTCACCATCCAACATCTTAACCTGTGAATCAAAACAAAAAGGCAAATTTTAACCGAAAATCATTAAATTAATCAAAATGCTGTTAAATAAAAGAAGTTGTAACAATTATGGATGTTTTGAAGTACTGGTTTTAAAAGAGATGCGTTTCACATCAATCAGCATAAGTGAAGACCACCCATAGCTGATGCTATGCTATTAATCATATTAATGTTTGGCTTGTACAGTAATTAGAAACATTAATGCCACTAGAATCGTGAAAATAGTTTACTCAGCATGTGCCATAAGATGTAATTGCGAACTAAAAACGTGTTTAATCCTAGTAATGTGCAAGGTGTTAATGCGCTAAGCAGTGAATTTATTCTTTTTTGACTTTCTTTAATGCTAGGTTATCCCATGTACCACTTATCAGTCATGAGGTTGATGGTGTTAATTTAACAGCTGGTTTTCTAAATTGAAAGTTCTTGATAGTTACACAGGCAAAAACTTGCACCGTTAGCGTAGCAAGAAATTCTTGTAATGGTAATTAATGTCTTTAAAAATAAATTGTTACAGTTTCCACCACCAAACATAGCATTATACTTAAAAATATAACAGATTAAAATACCACTGGGTACAACATGCCGGTTAAATAATTATTGCGTAGGATAATTGATTTAAATGTGACGTTTTTGCTGAAAAATCATTGGTTTGCACTTTTGCTTGCACACTGCTTATTTGAAGTAGTGCAGTACAGCTGTTATTTTTTAAGGAGTGTTATTAATCAGACGCCACCACCCTCACTTCTTACACGCTACAATTTTACATTGCAAAAAATGCAATAATTTTAAGCTTAGAGGAATTTAATGACTTATGGTAGCAAGTACCTATAATTTTGATTTTTTTATGTGGGATTCTGGTTTGTTTTGGGCTTAGATCAACTTAAAGGATTGGGTTGAGCTTCCAAAAGCCTGATAAGATCAACAATATTTTTGTCGTACCAGCAGCAACACAGTAGTTTAAGATAATAATTTTACTTGTCTTCGTAATTCTTGGAGCTCTCTCCTGGCCTCAAGACGACTTCGCTCCACTTCCCTCAAACTTGCTCTGAGGTCCCCGTTCTCCTTTTGCATGTTACTTCTTCCTTCATCCATGACAGAAATCTTCTGCTCCTTCTCTTCATTGGCTCTCTGCACGAACAATAAAATATTAATTAGCTTTTGGTATCACTGTCTACCAATATTAAAAGACTCGAGAAATCGCAGTGCATCTACAACCATTGATTATGAGCTGACACCAACATCAGTGAGCTTTTAATAAAAAGGGCAGTTTGTTGCTTAATTTTTGCAGATCAGTCATTAAAAATATTTTGTTCACGTACTTTTCGTATATTTGTTTTAAATTTTGGACTAGATTTATGATTCAGATTTAATTGAAAGTAAATTAACTGAAGGAAGTGTTGTAGTTGGCAAACGCAATCCTACATTGTAATAAATCTCATTTAAAGTGAAGAGAAAGGGTGAATGATTCATTTAAAACCTGCAGGAGTTCATTGTATTGTTTCTGAAAAACAAGCATTGGATTCTTTAATGAGCAATGATAGCATCAGTATTTATTACAAACGTTCAAGGCACAACAATGCTTTCATAATTATCTAGAATTGCTTTATTTGCTCTTCAGTAGGTTTGCAATATTACAACAATTTTTTGGAACGTTATTGGGTAAATTCTTTGAATTTCGGAGCAAAAGCAGCGTTTTTTATTCGTAAACCCATTTACACCAATCTAAAAATGGTAACAGATGTGATTTGAGATATATAAAAGCATAAACAAAGCTTATGCAAGGTGGGTAAATTAAGAATTTAGATTAAGCGATAGCACCGCGACATGATGGGCAATAGAGTAAATAGATAGCTCATTTAAAAAACTTCCGTCTTACAAGCTTCTTTAAAAAAAAATGTCATTGGAGAAATCAAAAATCGTGACTTCTTTTTAAGAACTTGTTTAAGATGTCAGCAATTAACTCTGGCCTTGTTATGACTATCAATAAGTAATCAACAACTTATTTCATCTTTATTTAAGAAAAAAGTAATTTGATTGTTTTAAACGTGCTTAAAAACTTGTATCTTAACAAATCCGAATTCAATAATAAACTAAATTTAAGCACCATGGCTATTCAAGCGTCTTTTGATGTCATGGGAAGGGGAAATTCTTCCTAGGGATGAGGGCAAAGTTTCGAAAGTTTTATTTTACTGCTTGTAGTGCTATCATTCAACTCATCGTTTTTTGGCGGGCTACTCACAGTGATTGAAAAGTACAACTTGGAAAGCTTGCACCAAAATAAATATCAGTGGAGGAGGTTTTACTATCCACGTCCACTTATTTTCACATTTTTTTGAGCGTTATCAGCTTGGCACAAGCTTTTTCTCTGTGTGCGTTTAAAACTTGTGCAAGCAGAATAGAGATTTAATCGTTCAAAATTGAATGCTGCTGAGCTTCCGTTGTCCAGATGCAGGCAAACTGTCTGAACCCATACGAAAACGTGCATAGCTGAGCACCGCTGCATTCTACTATAGAAGTTTGTGCGAACCAGTCGCAGACTCATGAATACCTATGAGCTGTCACGTCACTCGTAGCCTCCAATAAACAGCTCTGTATTCATGTTGTTGAGGATGCATTATGCTAATTGTTTGTGTTATGCGCCAATTGCAGAAAGATGGTGATACATAATCACTAACCAGTGCCAATAATTTAATAATTTGTAGTGGTGTACCAGGTACAGTATACGTTCTAACAATCGTATCAGTTACCGTTAAAATTTGGCATGCTTTTTCCGCTAAACGGGAATAACTCGTGCTCTATTAGGTAAAAGTGTGTTTACTATTAGACTAATACTTGCGTTCAATAAAAATTTTTAAAGCGTAAATTGTAGCAAAAGCGTATTTACTGTTAAATCCTTGATTCGTCTTTCCACTGATCAACGCAACCCTTACCTTCAGGCCGATTCTTTCTTGTTCTGCCTTCTTCACTTGAGCCCTCAGCTGCTCATTGGCTTTGGTGAGTGTATGTTTCTCATGCACTTCATCATTAAGACCACGTTTCAGTTCCAAATTTTCTTTTCGCTGCCGGTCTCTTGCTTCTTCTGTTTCTCGGACCTTCGAGAAGAAAATAGATTGATAGGGTATAAATACCGAAGACTAGATATGTTTGTGGTATGGTGGGATAATAATCAGGGAAGCTTTTTTTGTATACTACATTAAAAGGTTAATGTAACGGTGAAGTTCATCAGAGAAAACCCAATTATTCATCGTAACATGTTTTTCATCAGATAGTCAGTTTTTTATCACTAAGCTGGTTGACATTTTATCTTCCGTACCTTTCTCTGTGCTTCAATCAAATCTCTTCGCACTCCATCTCTAGCGTCCTCTACCATACGTAATTGCAACTTCAACTCTTCAACCTAAAAAGATAAAATTGAATTAAGCATAGGTTCAATACGTCAAACAAACTTTTAAGACTAAACGTGATATTTAAAATTCTAGGATGCAAAAGTAACACCATTTGAATGCACTGACTTCACCATATTTTTAACTATTCGTCTTGCTTAGTCACTAGAAAAAACAAACACTGCAAAAAACAATCAGTTTTATTCCAAAGTAAGCAAATTGTGATTTTAATGCTAAGGTCACGCAACTTCAATGCAAACGAAAATTTTCTGATAGTGACCATTAAACACAGTATCTTTTTTCATTGGTTAAATGACATTGATACATTAAGGCCCATCAAAATTCACATGCTTTTGTTTAATATATTTTACCTCTTTCATTGCCGCATCTCTCATGGCATGAATCTGCTTACAAGCTTCATTAAGCCCCTTAATTTCACGCTCATGGGCTTCTGTAGCAAGTTCAAATTGAGTGCGGAAGTCTTTGAGCTCAAGAGTGATTTGGTTGATAGTAGACTGCAATTAAACTTTATGGTTGAGTTTTTGGAAGCTACTCGTAAACAAATAAAACCTCTAATCATACGATTCGAACCTCTTTCCCTTATTCAGTTTATCGCTATAAGAGTATTTCGGTTAAAATTTCTGAGCTGCTGTTTCTAATTCAATGTCTCTTAATTACAACATCGCTGGATCGATAGCCAATATATTCAGATCCTTTTTAGATCGACCAAAAATCTGCAGACAAAATCTTAAAAGAACGTTCTGATGTGGAAAGGTAGCGGAGAAAAGGGGGCCTGCTAGTTAAACTTACTCCGAAAGCAGCTTAACAATTTTTAGATTTGTTCAGCGAAGGAAACCTTACTTACAAGTGGTAAAGTTGAACCGATCAGATGGCCGAGTCGTATGGAGCGTCTGCTTCTGGATCGGTTGACTTGGGGTTCAATGCCGAGTCGGGTCAAACCAATGACTTTAAAATTGGTATTCACAGCTTCCCTGCTTGACGTTCAGCATTTAAGGGACAGTGTGGAGAACAAGCCGGCAAGTTTACTTGTTGTGCCGTTGGTAAAGGCACTTTGCGGGATTCCCCCATCTTAGTGTGGTAGACAGATGGCCGGCAACTCTTAAGCGAGCTCGTACATCGCTTCGTCGCTTTCTCGTGATAGGAGGATAAATATGCCAATAATAATAATAATAATAATAATGGTATGCTCGTATGTGTGAAATATTCTTAAACAAGCTGGACATATGGAATAAGTTTTGGTGCTCACCCTGTCTTTTTCTTGCTTGGAGCTTGATTGACGCTTCATCTTTTCTAGCTCCACATCCATGTCTTGTATCACTTGCTGGGCGTTATTTAGCTTTTCCTGAAGCGCATTCTTCTCGGTTTCTTTCATGCAGAGAGCTTGCTGCTTCTCCGCCTCCGCCATAATAAGTGCTTCGTTATGTTCCTGAGTGCAAAACATATCTTGTAAAGTTTAGACTATACTAGTTTTTTTTTATTTATAACATAAATTCTGTATTAATGTACGGTGTTTATACTGAGGCATTTCACTTTTGATATGTTTTTTTCAAGATCAAATATTAGTCTAACATAAAATTTACGCAGTTACTGATAATGCAAACTCATGACCAGCAATTGAGAAAATGTGTATGTAAGTAAAGTCGGCTAGTCTTGAAAAAATATACACGATTAACATTTTTTTTCTTTGAAGCCACATGATTGCAGCTTAGGTTTTCATATTAGTGAATTACATGCATCATGGAAGATGTTGTAGTTGAACATCGAATCCGCAAAACTAGCTCCGGAGCACAATGCACCAACCACGTGGCCAAGTCCATGTGCATTGTGCATTCACGTTTAGCATTACATTACATGATGCGAAAGTATGCATTTAGCCAACGATTTTTTCTTAGTAGACTTATAGCTCTTCCTATTGCATTAGGTTTGAGACACATGGAACCCATTTAGCATCTTGTAATGAATTTAGCCAGAAATTATTGTGTAACTTTTTTTCTTACTTTTTTGTTCCACCACGAATCAACTGGCTGCGCATATTATTACGTAGCAGTCTTTTGATTGATTAAAGAAACAATTTTCAAGGACAAGAGAACACAAACCTTTTGAAACTTGATATGTTGACATATTGGTATTCGAATATAAAGTGTTGATATTATGTCGCAGCGGATGTTTTATTTGTATTGTTGTGTAGTCTTTTGTTTTATGTTATCATTGGTTCTACCAATGAATAGATTTTGTTGGTTAAACACTTCAACGTATCATTCTATGTATTGAGTTTGTTAAAACATCTGATAACAACTCGCAAGTATTTTAAGACAATTGAATTTTTATTTCGTAAGAATTCAACCGACCGCTCAGTACAATGGCTTCGCGTGTGCATGTCAGTTTTGAGGTCAATAGTTCAATTCTTGTTGAAATAAGCAACTCTGGGATGTAGCTTTTTACGGTATCATTTTTTCACTGTTTTACGGTATCACCATAAGTATGGGAAATGTCTTCGGTCGAGTAGACACTTCTATGTTGCCAGCAATTTCGCAAGTTCTTATGATGCTGATGAAGAAGTAATTAAAAAACGTGTTGAGTTGACTTGCATATGCTTTGCATCGCCACTGAGGCAGCTAACAATGGCTTCCATACACGAGTCGTGTCGGTAGTAAAGTGATTGGCAATGCTTACTTGACAAATTGCTTCCAACTCTTCTTGGGTCTCTTGTTTTTCCGCTTCATATTTTGCAACAATTTCTTCCTTTTCCAGTGTAGATTTGTGAAGAAGCTCTTCTTTTTCTGCTTGCAACTCCAATCGCAAAGTTTCCTATAAAATTTGTATCCATCTTTAACATGGTTGTTTTATTTTAAAAGTTAAGTATTTATTGCGCCAGCTTTTTGTATCAGATATTATTGACAATGGGCAAGACACATGGTGAGAACTCTGTGAAAATTATTTGCGTATCACGTGTGATAGAACTACGGACTTCAATATAGTGTATTGCAATAGCCAAGCAAACGGGGTTTAAAGACTTGTAATTGCAGAATTTGTACACTTATTTGTGTTGTAGGAGGTCGCAATTCAATTTAAGAAAGATTTTTAAAACGTTGGTTTGCATCTACCTTTTGTCGGGCTGCTTTTTCAATGTCTTCTTCATGTGATTGTTGCTCTGTCTTTAGAGCAACTTGGCCTTCTCGTTCTTGCTGTATCATATTCTGGTTTAGAAGCTGAATGTCTCGCTGCAACTTTGCTGTTTCCACTTCCATTTCCTTGCGGACTCGTCCGATTTCGACTGAAATGAAAATCAGTTAGCCTATCAGCCCAGAGCTCACATGCCACAGTCATTAGATAGCTGAGCAATTCAGTTAATTACCTACACCAGTAATGATTTGAGACATTTGCAAGCTTGTACAGGTTAACCTAATCTAAACCTTACAAACAATTCCAAAGTATTTGAAAGAAGAATATCATTCATCAAATATGAGGGCCGGGAAAAAAGCAGTTAAATAAACAAGGTTTTCTAACCTTGAAGTGCTTCATTCTTCATCATTGAAGTTTGATTGGTTTCTTCAAGTTGCTCCTTCTTTGCTTCTAGTGTTGCGGCCATTGTCTGTGCATCAAATAAGTTGTTTTCTAATGCTTCTTTGTCGGCTCTAAACGTGTAGTGAAATTATTAATCATCTGAAGAAAAAGATAAAAAAAAAACTGAAAATCCGTGAAATCAGTTAAGGCTCTGGATAGCCAAAAGGCAGTTGTTTTGATCTACGCAAAGAAATATAAATAAATAACTGAGGTTATTTTCAAATTATATTGAACGGAAAATTCAACAGTAATTGAGGGAGACTGCGAAGTGAGCTTGCGCTCTTCCAGTCAACAGCCACCCGTAAAATATGTCAAATGCGATCGGCTCCAGCCGCGAATCGAACCCGTCACGTAGGATCTGTCACCTGTGCGCGGTACCGCTAGGCCATCACGCATAACCACGAGAGCATAATTATACTCGTAAGTGTGAGACGTTGTTCAAATTCGAGTGCCGGCGGAACACTATAGAAAGCATAGCATGTCTTTTACAGTTGGCGGTTGTACACTTTTCGAATTGCCTCTTGATGCTTCATGTCAGTTGCATACCTCAAGCCAGCCATTTCCTCAGACAATGATCTGTTCTCCCGTTCGGTGGCGGTAAGCTGAACGATAAGGTTGGCCTTTTCTTTGGCCAGTTCTTCTTTTTCTCTGGCAAGCTTGGTGTTAAAGTCATTCAATCTGTTGATATCGTCTTTGCATCTCGCCATATCCTCCTCTAGGTTAGACTTTTGTCTGCAGCACTGAAAAATATTTTCTTATTGATTAATAATGTACTAATCGCCGTTTGTTATTCTGTTATTCTAGGTTATTTTTATTCGGCGGAGGAAATGCAAATTTTAATTGATAATCATCTGAAAAGTTTTGGTAGTTGTCCTTTTAAGTCGGTCTGCTATTTTATCTATACTTTGTTGGAATAAAACCGAAATTTTAAAGTGGCAGTGTAGGATAGACCAGTACTACAGAGGGCTAGCCTTTACGTTTCTCACTGAAAGAGTTTGTGAATGCAACACGGAACTAACTCAGCATCGTAAAATACTGTACCTGAGCCAAGGAGTCTGCTAGGTCGGCCTTCTCTCGGTGTAGCACCATAAGATCTTGCTCTAGTTTCTCTCTGCTTTGCTCGGTCAAGATCAGACTGTGATCCAATCCTGCCTTCTCATTGTGAAGATCCATCTTTTCCTGCTCTGTCTTGATCAACTCGGCGCGAATTGAGTCTTTCTCCAAGGCGAGATCATACTTCTGTGCTCCCAGAGCAGCAAACTTTTCTTCCATCTAAAAATATGTTTTCCCAAATTATGATTTCCACCACATTCTGCAGTTTTAAAAGTTGTTAACATTTCGTTTATTTATGTTTGCACAGGATATTTACGTACGCGGTTCAACACTAATGGAATGATTCGTGGCATCACTGGTGGCTTTGCTTGGAAAATTGTTTTGCTATGCTTAAGTATATTGAGATACCGGTTTATTGATTTTAAAGCCGAGATGAGAACAGATAGATATACTTCTCTTGCACAATCAACGACAACAAACATTGCTTGTTGTATCAATGACGTAAAGCGGACTGCGATATATATCAATAAGTTGTAGCAAACAGAATAATTCTTTACGATTTGTCAGTGACTTCTTTACCTCTGCAATTACTTTATGAAGGTCTACTTTATCTTGTGCAAGACCTTCATTTAGAGCTTGCATTTTTGCCAGTTGATCTCTGAGTGAAGCCTCCTCGGTTTTTAGCTTGTTCAAAGCCAATTCGATGTCTGCATTCGTTCGTTCAACCTGCATTAACAAGTTTTAAATTGTGGTTTTAAAGCTCACACACTGAAATGCATAAAAGTAAATACATGTACTGCATATTTTTATGAAAAATGAATGTGCTGCCTAATAAAATTGAACTTAAAAGTGATGCAATGAAAATCGAAACGCTTTTTGATTTCATCTAGAAACAGAATCGTTTTGAGCGTTTTGAATGGGTGAGGCGGCTTCTAACGAAAGCAAAAGCATATCTGATTCAACGGGTCTGGACCGGATACAGCTTTGTCCTTGCGCATAGCCTATTTGTATAGTGGGCTCGTACAGTAGCGACTTCCGCACTACTACTTCTCAAAAATAATAAGTTTACGGCCTATTGAAAACAAGAGTCGTATATTTGAAAGTTCTGCCAACTTTACCAGTATTTTTTTTTACCTTGCACAGAGCTTCAACAACTTCAGCCTTTTCTGCTTCCATTATTTCTTTGTCCAATACAGCTCTGTTTAATGCTTCTTTTGTTGTTACGAGTTGTTCTCTGAGAGATGACTGTTTGCCGTCTAAGTTGTCTTCGGCTGATTTTCTGAAATCGCATTTTGTATTAATTGTAACCGTTGAAGTGACATGCATCATTTCCACAAACTACTTCTTTTTCATCTAGAAATAAGTTCTTACCGACGTTCCAATTCCTTTTCTTTCCTCGAAAGATCTTTGAGTAAATCTTCTTTCTCATCTTCAACGTTATCTCTTTGCCTCTGCAATTCAGCGTTTGCTGCTTGCAGTTTTTCCTTTTCTGTGAGCAGTTCTTCCACTCTTCGCTGAAGTCCAATTCGTTCTTTGCCCATTTCGTGTTTTTCACTAAAAATGCAAATTGAATTATACCTTGTTTTAAATCAAACTAGTTACATTTCGTTGTGATGATGCTTACTAAGAAGATGCATTAAGCTAAGCGTATATAAAGCGTAATTGAGCATTTTGGTTGAATAGATATGCTTTTGGATTTAGTGAAAAACTGTAAGTTCTTAGAAGAGTAAGCCGATCATCGAACCACAGGGTAGTGCCAGGTGCAAGTTGGGCATTGCATTGTTTTCAGGTATTGGTTGGGATCGTAAGAATGATTCCCCTGTTTCTTTTTCCGAAATGATAGGTGGACCACTGGTGCAATTTGCCCTTATCGTAGGAGCAATGACTTACCAAATGCACATACTTTAAAATATTGTGAGAAAGTCCGCTAAATTACCTTCCAACTACTTCAGCGCTGGACTTGTACCGATAGGCATCCCGTTTCGCTTCGTCTTTAGCTCTAGTCAGATTATCTAGTTCTTCCTTCAAATTCATTACTTGATCTTCTAGAGCCTTCTTGTCAGAATCTGAATCTCCAGCCTGCTTTTTGAGGGAGGCAGCTGCATCTCTAGCAGCTTCCAATTTGGCACGTAGTTCCTGAAAAGTCCAGAAGAATTTATTCAGCAGTTAGTTTAGTTTGCCATCAAATGAAATTTTATTGAGAATTTGTAATTAAGCTAAGAGTGTTTTTTTTAATCCAATACTTTTTGATAGCCTGCTGGTCAGTCGCTACTTTGCAGCTTAGCTTTGAGGTTAAACTGAATGGTGCAGAAGACTAAGTCTTGTTTTATTCACTTTGCCTCGTATGGACGTAATTAAAAAGTTTAAAACTTGCTTACACTATGTTTGATGACAACATGAAACTAGCAAATAGATAGGACCTTCAAAAAAAGGAGCGCATTTTAATTCAGGTTGTACTATTTACCAACATCAATTTCATTGTTATTTCAATAGCACTGTTTATACCTGAACTTGGAGCTGACGTTTTTGCAAAGCAGCTTGCACTGCGTTGTAAGTAGAGTCTGCAAATGATGGAGAGATACCACGTAAACCAGGTGAACGAGCCCTACGCGGCGAACGACGACCAGGCGAAGAAGAACGCTGGGGCGAGTAATGTCTAAAACAAAGACGATGTAATATCACTGCATGCAGAAGTACTTTCCGTAATTTGGATGGATTTTTCCAATGTTTATTATGCTTTCAAAGCATGATTAAGATTTGTTTGCGATTACGTTGAGGCAATGCTTGGCTCCTTAAGTATAAGTATAGTGATTGGTCTCGGCTGAGGTAACGACCTTAATTGCGCTTTTGGTTGTTTTTGTCTTTTTTGTGTCTACGTACCCCAATACAAGAAGACATTGTTTGCTAATTGCTTACAAAAAGTCAGCAGATATATGTTCTTTTTAGCCACTGTTTAGTTAATCTTCGCTTATGTTCACAATTTGTGTTTGACATACTTTGCAAATTTGGCCTAGTTTCTCAAGACCACTTTGAATTATTGTGAAGGCAATCTACTGACAGTTAAGTTTCGATACCTTGGCGATCGTCCAAGTCCCAGATCTGCCATGGATTCGGTCAATTCATCAACTGCTGTGGCACGTGGACTGTCCGAAAGAGCCATGGACATGTCTGCATCTGCGATTACAGACTGGGCAATATCTCGCAGAGCCTGTTCAAGGGCTGCCTTATCTTGAGCAAGAGTGGGATCAACTTCGTCAGCCCCAGCTCCATCTACTCGAGTGCTTTCCTGAAAAGAAGAGTAAAATAATCATGAATTTGTGTATATTTAAAACAAGAGCGCTATCACTTCGAGAAACACGCGATAGCAGCAGAATGGTGTGAATGGCAAAGTATAACTCGAAATGTAACGAGTTTTTGTCCACGATTGTTCTTATTTTTGGACCGGGACGTGGTCGAAATTCAATGCTGAGTTTACAACTTCGAAGCCGAGCATTCAAGAATTGTTATTGCAGGAAAATCATAAAAACAAACAACTGCATTGCTGATATTTTAAAAGAAACATTCGAGCCGTAGTTTTAATGTTTTGTTTTTTTAAATAACTAAAAATGTAAATCAGCATATTTGAAACTTTTTCATTGCGGGATATGCGTCTACATTTTAATAAATTAAAAATTAGAAGACGTTTATATTTTTCTTACAAGTGGTCTTGTTATTTTGAGGTCACTGATAGTTTGATCTTTATCACTGAGTTGAGATTTGGCACGGTCCAAGGATACGGTCAGCTCATTGATCTTCGCGTTCAATCTTGACTTCTCCGAATCAGTGTCTGATTGAAGTTGAAGCAGTTCTTTGACCTAAATAATTTGAAAGGTTTTTCTTAAAAGGTCATGCTTTTGGTTAGGTAGTGTTTAAATTTTTAATCATGATAATCAGAATATTAATTGTGTCTCTCATTTCTCCTTTCGTGTGAATAAGCAATGATTACTTCTACTCTCAGTTTCAATGTTGGTAAGAGCAATGATGTAATTAACTGTTTGATAAGTTTTTCGAGTTTTATGCAATATGGTTTGATTTAATCAATTTTTAGCATGGGCGTGTCGTACAAAAGAAAAGTTGTCACTATGATCTTGCTATGACGCAGCTACGCACGACCCTGTAATAAGAACGCCCAGTGCGTATACATTGCCAATTTGAAAAAACGGATAACCGACGCTCTGGGCAATATTTTTTGTCGTTGAAGTCAATAGCGTGTTTGTTTCTTATATTCACAATTAAAAACTCAAAGTAAAAAACGATTTTGTAACGGTTAATTTGCTTTTAGTACTTTATTTTTAGTACTACAGCAATGTTCACAAGGATGGTTGAAAGACGTAACATAAAAAGTTTATGCCAAATGCAAAGCTATACTTAGCCCCTGGTAGAATACCTTTGGGTATTAAATTTCATTCAACACATGTAAATAATAGTACATTTTAGAAAGGTCACGACACATTTATACCAAGTCGGTTTGGGGTCAAGTGGTTGAATATATATTTGGTCACTGACCTTCGCACGAAGTTGATCTTCAATGTCGCTTTTTTCACTCTTTTCTCGTTCGAGTAGAACCTTGGCTGATGTATCTTGCACACTTTGATTGGCATTGAGATTCATACAAGCAGCTTGAAGCTGTCTAGCGCCACGCTGTGGTAAGACAAAAAATGAAGAAAAAACTGATGCAATAATTTTATGCTACCTTGTATTAAGGCTTATCTATTCTTGATACTTCGTAGTTCATAATTTCTCTTAATAAGCTGACGAGATGGTTAAACCATCGTGTGCTCATAAAAATGAATAGGATTTGATTCCAAGATCAGGAAAATATTATGCAGTGCTGCCAAAAGAAATCCAATCAAACGTTCATTATACTCGCGGCATTACGCCGAAGCGTATAACGAGTGGTGGGGCCTATCTCCGCGGCTTAGCGCCAGGGCAACACAGCTCTGAAGAAACATCGCAGCGGTGGCGACCTCTTGGCGACACTGCGTCCGTTTGACCAGCCCGGAAATCGAACCCCGGACCGTATCCATTACTCCAATCGGTCAGTCTGCAGTTCTGCTAGTTTCTTGCAAATACTGTTAAAACTTTCTATTTTTGACAGAGCAGTTTTCTACTCACATAATCGCCAAGGTTAGCATTACGATTTTGAGCACGCGAAATGTGTGTAGTAAGCTCAATGTACAGTAAATTTGCTTTGTACACGCGACATACCTGTACATCGTTCACTGCTTGGCCTAAATCTTTTTGAGTGCTTGATTTAAGTTCACTAAATCCTCTGCGAATTTGAACGATTGCTCTCCACAAAGCCAGCAATCTGCTGTGTTCATCGCCAAAGTAAGAGCTAAAATTCTATGAAAAAAGTGAAATAAATTTAACTGTTGCAACTTCCGAAAAGCAATAACACGCCAAAAAATTTAGTCTAATCAAATGAAAAAATATTGCCGAACTTGCTGGTAGTACGACAATACCTGCTTTGGAATTAGGTTTTGGTCAACAATAGTTAACAATATCTATTGAAGTGTATATTATGAGCTACTGTTACGAGCAAAAATGTGTTAATGAGTTGTTAGAATTACAGTGGTAAATACAGTATTGCAGCGCACGCAATGGAAAGCTATTGATGAAAAATGAAGTCGACGATAGTATCAGAGTAGATGCTCCCTTGGTTGATAAATACCTCCTGGTCTTCTTTCCATTGTGATTCTTTTGATACAAGTTCATCTCTAACTTCTTTTAAGTCTTCCTTTGTTTTCTGCAATTCCTCAGCGTAAGAATCGCTGGCTTCGTTAGCTGACGTAAGTTGTTCCCGAAGCATAGCGTTGACATCGGCAAGGCTGTCGCAACTAAAGAGCAAAAAATTTGCTTGCCGTTTGTTCAATATCATGGAGGAAATTATGGCTATTGGTAGTATTGTAATAGGCCTGTGAGCGCGATTATAAATCGAGCGATGCATCATGAACTGGGTTAGGGGTTAGAATAGACTAGGAATAGACCAGTGGTTCTCAACCTATTGTAGTTTATGGCCTCCTTCCAGAAACTCCCAACTCAGATGACCCCCTGTCCAACAATATGATTTTCTGTCGGTGTTTCATTCCTAGAGGCTGCAGGTCATAAATGATTAATCACCGTTGACAGGTCATTGAATCTTGCCCTTGTGGCCCCCTGGGGGGCCTATGGCCTACGGCCAACAACCAGCGGTTGAGAATCTCTGAATCGGACCTTTTTATTTACCTCATCAAAACTAGGAAGCCTGACCTTTCACCTTGCATCATTTGAAACCTAACTCAAATTTTAGAAAAAGTTACGTAACGATGCATTTTATTGGGCGAGTTATTTTTGGAGCCTCAACCACTGACGTTACCGTCAACTGAATGGCTCATAGCAAGGCCACTAACTGGATAGGCGTTGAAGTAGGGATACAAACTGCAATTCTTGGGATTTGAAATAAATGGAAGACACATTAACATAAAATTTTCATTATACTCGCGGCAGTACGCAGAAACGTGTAACCAGTGGCGGGGCCCATCTCCGCGGTTTAGCGCCTGGGCTACACAGCTGCGAATAAACATCGCAGCGTTGGCGAGCCATTGGCGACCCTGTGCTGATTTGACCGACCCGGGATTTGAACCTCAGACCTCCCGCACCGATAGCGTGTGCGCTAAGCAACTGAGCTAACGGCCGGTAGACACATTAAAAGTGTTACAAAAATTTTGTTTTCCACTTGTGTCAATTTAAAGCAACAAAAACATGGAAAAGTGCTGGCTTGCAAGCACCTGCGTCACAATTACAGGCTCATTTAAAATTAAGTAGCGTTTCGCAATACACTAATGTTTAGAATCTGTTGAATATTCTAATATACAATAACTTGCAGTACATTTCTCATATCTTACAGTTTCAAACAAGCAGTTGCAAACGAATATTGACTTTAGTTAGTTAGTTAGTTGCACATTTATCCTCCTATCACGAGAAAGCGATCAATGCGCTATACGAGCTCGCTTAGGAGTTGCCAGCCATCTGTCTACCACACCAAGATGGGGGAATCCCGCTGAGTGCCTTTCCCAACGGCACAACAAGTAAACTTGCCGGCTTGTTCTTAACACTGTCCCTTCAAATGCTGAGCGTCAAGCAGGGAAGCTGTGAATACGAATTTTTAAGTCATTGGTTTGACCCGACTCGGAATGAAACCCGAGTCTGCAGCTCAAGAGACAGACGCTCTATACCACTCGGCCATCTGAGCTGTTAAATCACACCAAATCAAATATTTTATGAAATAGAAAAGAAATTTTCTCATAAAGACAGACCGAATTATATCGCCCATAGCTCGTAATCATAACAATAAAAAGGACGCGGAAAGACTGCTTTTCATTGGTCAGAACAGTTTTACGCCAAAATATTAAAATAACATAATGCGCCGGCATTTATACCACTATAGCAATATTCTTTGATTTATTTTTATTGTGTCTTTAGCCTCTATTGTGACATAATAGCTGGATATGCGACACAATGAAAGATTTAAAGCTTAGGATATTGAATTTATGTCATCACGGCTAAAATAGAACCATTTGTTACAAATTCGATGTAGAACTTTTTTCAAAGGCAGCGAACGGCGTTTCGTCACAAACTGTTTTTGTGCAATATAATCTGGGTAGAGAGGTGCTTTTTATAGACCGTAGAGCATTTAGTGCAAGTAACACCACTGGATCAATCGCATCAACATGAACCACTTTTTCTTGTAGCTAGGCCTAGCGTAAGAGCCTAATAACAACGTGAAATATTGCCATATCCTACCTGACTTTTAAAATTACCAAAACAATTACGATATTACACCAGCAGCGTTGTTCTAAATCCGTGCTAGTCTAAAACATTGTCAGCAAAGAGAACTCTGGTGTCAGCATTGCTAGGCTCTACCCAGCTACCGAGATGCCACAACTGAAACTTTGTCACCGGAAATACGTCATTGTCGCTGCAGCGATTTCAATGTTCTAGCTGTCATCTTCGCAGAAAAGGATTAAAAACATAATGATTTACGAAAAATGGAGAACCGGTTAGGTAAAAATAAGATGGATATCTCTTCTTCATAGCAACGTGGAAAAATGAAAAATTGCTTTCACAGGCTCTTTAGCATACTACTGTACTAATTAAAACTCGAACATTTTCGGCTATCTCCGAAAAATCATAACAATTGAAAGGACGCGGAATCTCCGAATCGCCCAAAACGTTCGACTTTTAATCAGTAATGTAGTATGTTAATTCCAGTGGTGTTACTTGCACTAGGTGCTCTGTGTTTTTGCGCAGTTTTCTGTGGCCTCGTTAATATGCACGTTTTGGGTTCGTATTAAGCTACGGTACATATACAAGGTCTAACGGTACCGCGTGCAAGTGACAAATCCTACGTGACGGGTTCGATTTGCGGCTGGAGCCGATCAGATTTGTCATATTTACCGGGTGGTTGTTGACTCGAATTATTGTTGAATTATCAGTGCAATATAATTTGAAAATAACTTCAGTCAGTTATATCCTATTTCATGTAATTTAAAACCGTAAAAAAGCAATAGAACTGAAGAAATGTGGAAACTAACACCAATTTAAACCTTACATTTGGTTGGTTGGCTGGCTAAAATTGGCCAAGTTAACATTGGCGTTGTTTTGCCAAAATTGTTGGTGACAAAATTTTTTTGTGCTACCGGTTATGTTGTTTTTTATCTCACCGTTGTTTTTCTTCTTCCAGCTTGATAAGTGCATCTTCAAGATCACCAGTGTGAGTTTCTTCTGTTCTGCGTAGACGAGCTTCTGTAGAGTCAAGACGATTCTGAAGAGCATCTGTTGTCTCTGACAGCTACAAGAAAAGCAAAAAAAGTATGCAAGCAAGGCTCCCATGCAATTCGTGCTCTAATCCAAAATTCTGATGGTTATAGTTTAATACAATTGCAAGAGTGTTATTTCACTTACAGCTACTTTAGATCTATCTGTTTCTGCTTTAAGTGAGGCAAGTTCTTGCTCCAAATCCGTGCATTTTTTCTTGTATTGCAGAACCTAAAACAAAAACTTACCGTTAAATTGATTAATTCAAAAATGTACTGGATAGACTTATGAACTGCATGAGGTTTAAACACGTGAAGATAGTTTTCGTTGTAATATAGCATGCTTGATTTTAGCCATATTATTACTTTCAACTAAGGTCATGAAATACACTGATGGCTATTCAAATTCGTATTTTATGTAAATAAGGTCTGTCATTTTACCTGTTTTGCTAAGCTTTCGTTTTCTTTTCTTAGTTTTTCCATTTTAATGCAACGCTGTACTGCTTACGCGATCACGCTAACCTGTCTCTTCACTTGTGTGCGTTAAAATATCAAGTTCTTCTTCAACTTTAGCTGAAATCTGAGTTGCTTTTAGCTAACTTGAAAGAAGAAAAATAAGTAACTCGACAAAACTAACAATTTCTAGGCTTCATAGCTTTGTAAATTTAAGTGGATCTTTGGAAAAACTGTTTAAAGTTTCCATATAAATAAATTGCTTTTTTAAAATGTCTCCTGAATCTCAAGCAAAAGAACAAAGCTTTGAAGAGTCTTAATCTTTCTAACTAAGCTTAGAAGAATTTGAAAGAAAATGCGGCGTTATCATTTGTACCAAAGCACCGGGTCCTTCAATCGATAAAAAAGCGTTAAAACCATTGTAAAATCGTAAAAAACAACAAACGATACACAATAGGCGTAGGCGATCACTTTTCTCCAAGATTGTGGTATCTTTTCTATCGATAATCGTCAGTTGTAGCAATAGTTATTTTGACGTAGCGTGTATTATTAGAAGTTAATATTCTTTTCACTGGCTATGATACTATAAAAATTACAGTGGAAATTATGAAGAAGTGGCAAGCTGCTTTAACAAATTATATTCACTGATATGCTTGAGCTGTAGTTGGTTGTTGGTAGGCCCATATATTGAATGTCAGATACATGACTTTGTACACGGACACAAAATTTTGTTTGTGCTGTTATGTTAGACAATATGCTTTGTGTAAAATCAAGTGTATAGAAAAATGCCCAACCCTCTCAATCCCACCAAACGTATCGATTTTAAGTTACAATAGAAAGCATTGGCTTTAAAAGACAACACAATAAACCTCTCAACAAGCAAAAAATAATTGTTTCTTTCAAGCTGTAACACAGACAATAGGCCGTCTAATCTCCCCTAGTAACGGGATTTTTATGGAAGAGGCAAAATTGACCATGGTGAAGCCTATACCTTTGCGTCTACTGTTGAAAAATAAACACTTTCTGACATTGATAGATTCAAGATAATAGGTGATCGAGAGGACTTGCACATCATAGATCAAAGTAAAAGTTCCGGATATGCCATTTAAAAACAATATATTCAACACAAGTGACAGACAGCTAGACTGGCAACAATTAAAGAAAGAAGGTTTTAAAATTTTGACTCATGATTAAAAGGGATACCTTTCCAGATAAAAGCAATAATACAACAGACCCAAAAATTATAAATTCGTATGAGATGCCAGTTAAAAGAGTACTGGTGAAAAATGAAATAATGCTACATTAAACTTATTCAACTTACCTTGCTTTGGAGTTTTTGTACAAGCTGGGCTTGTCTTTGTTGACCCTCCTGATAAGCTTGTAACTTCCTTTTGTACGATGCTTGCTCTTCTTCAAGTTTTTGTCGAAGAACAGAGTTCTACAAAGGAAAAAACAGCGAATTAACTGATGTTTAGTTACTGTACAGTTGGAGGGCGGTAATTGGTTCACTCCCCCAAATTTTGGCAAATGAAACTCTAGAGGTTTTAGCGGCCATTTGGAAAGGTAATGCTAAATTACCATTTTGGTTATAAAACTACTCCGTTGTTACTTGTCATTGGGCAAAGTAATGCTAAAAAACTCCAAGTAAAGTTTGCGAGTTACATATTCAACTGAAAAATTGCGAATTGAGTTATTTTTCCAGACAAAAGGTTTTAAACCCAAGCTCAAAAGACTTAGCTAAAAAGACCTCAAATTTTTCCAGACAAAAGGTTTTAAACCCAAGCTCAAAAGACCGTCTTTTTCCTTTTAAATCTCTGCAGGGCAAAACTACAAAGAAAACAATTCCAAGCCGAAATACACGTTTTAGTAAATTTAAAATACTTAATAACTAAATTCTCAGTTTTTATTCGCATATAATACAATGCCGAAATACACGTTTTATTTTTTCAAAATGCTTAATAACTAAATTCTCAGTTTTTATTCGCATATAAAAACAGTTAGTGATAGATGAATTTCAGTTTCGTTAAAACAGCATGCAAGTAGGCTTATACGTAATAAAAAACGTATACGTTTACCTGCGCGCGGTGTATGTATCTAAAAGGTTGACTGAAGTCTAGTATTCCAACTCACACTACTGCAGTTTACAGCAATATAATAGTGAGGTAAAACTTGCAGAGAGACAAAGGCACCTAACATCGGGCAAGAAAATCAGTACGTTGCACATTTAGCGAACATTAACGTGGTTTTACTAAATACCAATGCTTTTTGCTTACCTGAATTGCTAAGGATTTGTTTTCCGCGGCGCCTTTGTCACGTTCGCCTTTTTCTAATCTCAGAGCTTGCTCCAGCTAGAAAACAAAAACTCCATATTAAACGCTTCATAAGGTGTACATTTTTGGCTGATTTCGACTTGACTGTAGTAACACAATTCTATTTAATTCACCTAGTTTGGACATGACTCCATTGGCTTATTTTTGTGATAAGTATAAGAAATGTTGGAAACATACGTAGCAGTCAGGTTTTGATTTTGAGCGTTTACCGGCCTGCAAAGCCATTAAAGTAAACCTGTATAGACAGTGCACTTACTCGGTCTATTTTTACTCTCACAGACTCCTGAGGTTCTTCTTCAGGTGGGATATCTGCCATGTTACGTCACAGCACAAAACAACTAATAACTATTTACCGTTCTATTTCTATGATAAAAATTTTGAAATTTATTTTAAGCTAGGTAAGCAGGCAAGACAAAAAGCAGCAGGATTTGAATTTAAAACAGTGTTAGGCTTGAGGTTGGATATCATTGCTTAGTGATGTGGACCAATATGTTGAGGTAGTGCTTTGAAAAATGCATAATCGCCTTTGAACTCCACGTAAACCACGTTGTTGCATTTTTTTAAAACTGCTGTGAGATATATCTAGTTGGCGCCGCGTTTCAGCATAGGCCTATAGCAAAATTAAAGCAGTCAGAAAGAAAAGTTTAACCGCAAAACTAGGTCACAATCTTGAAAAGTATATTCGGCTGATTCATTTGAATAAAAAATTGTTAACAAATAATGTTGTTATTCATAGCCTCTGACACTCTCTTGTCATAAGCGTGTATATGTGGAGAAATCAATCAAATTTTGTGTTGATCATTTTGCCACGATGGAGGAGGCAAAGTTTTGTTTTATAATAAAATAATGCAGATGCCGCTTAGCTCTATTCGTATGAAGCAGCCACAAACAAAACTTAGCTTTGCTCCATTTGAAAGTTTGAGTGAGCCTGTTCTAAAAGTGAATCTTTCAACTCAAGTTATACATATTTTTTTCTCTTATACATTCTTTACTGATTTGTATTGCCACTAGTAATATTATTATAGCATTTAACAAAAGCATTCTTATTAAAACCTTGCCTGAATTTTACTTGCAAAATCTAAATATTCAGGATATTGCAGGCACGCTGCCTTCTGAATAAGTTAATGAATTTTGAAGTTTACCGCTGAATTTTTTGAAACTGTTTACTACGCAATGTTGAAACTAGTATACAAAAGAATAGCGTTGAAAAGCACAAATTGGAGTGAAAATAGCCACTTGTTGACCAAGACAATTGGAAATTGAAAGTCATTAGAGCCGGCTTCTTTACTAGAAAGAACATTTTTTTTTTATCTCGAAACATGTGTTTTCTATTTAACGCATCCCAAAAGTATTCATGGAAACAAGTTGTAATTCCCATGTAAGTCGTTTATGCTTACTTACGTTTTATGTTCTCTAGTTCTTTTTGTGCTTAAACTGTACTTTAATAGCCCACCAACTAGCTGTGATATGAGATAACTTTTCATGTCAATTTTTTTTATCGAATTTTGGTGAAACCAAATCCCAATAAGCTAATTTCTGAGTACCAGTACTTGTTCAGTTTTCAGCACTCATGCATACACAGTTCAAGTTAAGCCTGTAATTCGTAAACTTGCTTGCTCTTCCCATTAGGTTTTAAAATTCGATTTAGGCCCGACAATTAACTATGCCTAACATCATGCTCATGGCACAATTCAATAAATACACATTTTGATCGTCCTGTTTATTATGTTTGCCTGGTTGTGTTGTTTATGATGCCCCTCATTTTTGTTTCGTCTTAATTAAATTTTTTAACTGCAATTGCGAAATACCAAGAGCATTTGCATCATGGGCACCAAGTCCATTGAGTTATTCTTGGTCTTGGATTTGCTCCAATTATTTTTTTAAAAACTAGGATTCAGGTTTGATATCTGTCTTTTTTCTGCATGTTCTCTTTAGCTGCTACAAAGTGTATTCCGTTTCATTCACCCGTAATAATCACCGATGAATTTGCTATTGTTAATGCAACTCAAAATATTCTGATTCTTTCACTGAAAGCTTTTTTCGCTTGTTCACGCTTTGCACCATCCAATACCTATTTTATGCTTACACGTTGTTGGAAACATTGTAGCTGCTTTCAAAAGCAAACTTTCTACACACTTCTTGCGATTTACCGATTATCGAAAACTTAAAAACTATTCTCAAACTTGAGTTCTTTCCTCTTTTCAGCATTTTTAAAAGGCTTAGATGCAAGGATAAACTTACAGAGCCATTGGCCAACGTTACCTTCGGAGAAAAACAGCGCAGTATGGTATATATGGGTTAGAAATCAGCGTTTTTATATTTGTTTGCGTTTTAACGATTCCTTTATCAATATTAACATTTCATTATTTACTTAGCGTTAGCACTGCTAAGAGACGTGAAACGAGATTTTTAGTGTGAAACGAGTTTTGACCAAAAATAAATGCGCATTTGTGGTCTGTTTGAAAAAGTCCCTTCCTTGGGTAAATTGAAAAGTAAAACAGTGAGTGAACTTATTGGGTTTTTAATGATCCGCTAAATTTACTGTATAGCGTAATTTTTATCCCTTTGCTTTGGGCATCAGTCAGTACCTCATTGGCTTAGCCTTATAGAGTAGCATGAAATATTTTGCCAGGAAATACGTTTAAGACCTGTGTGTGCATCGAAATCAACGCAACTTATGCGCGCATGCGTAGTTACAGTTGTGAATTGCAGGGTTGTCTACACGAGTTTCATCATCATTGCCGAATTTTCTCAGCTCGTAGTTTTGTAGTATGGATGCTAAGTTGCAGCGACAGACATTGATTTCGCGCAGTGCGAACACGCAACAGCAGGTAGCCTATATGAAATCGAACATAAACATTTTTTACGCTGGACGTTTGGTGAAATATTTCATATCTCAAAAAATAGCCAAAATGCTTTTACAAGCAGTAATTTTTAGCACGCATCAAGTGTAGAATGCGATGAATAGCAAACGCAATTTGCTGTTCTAAAATGCTAAGTATTATCTTGCCACCTGAGACCTTGAAAAGCTTTTGTTAAGGCATCTTTTAGTTCAGTAAAGGATTTCAATTTAAATTAACTCTATAACGTCAATCTAATTTTTTGTATTAAAGCAAACATAAAAATGTGTTGCGATCTTGCGACGTCGAAAGTTTTGCGCACAGCATAGGGATGTTGAATAATAGTGCTTGCGAATGATCATTTTCACAGGTTGGGTATTTTAGGAATGGTGCCAAATTTTCCTTGCAATTATCACTTTCTTGCTTCACGTATTCTCTTTTACAGCTGAGGCAACAGGGTCAGCTTCTAGGACCGGATTTAACCTACGGTGACATACTTTCTGATGCAACCATGTGCAACAAAAAAATGCTTTTCGCCAAACTCGACCTTATATGCTCTTATAATCAATTTGTACAATGCTGAATAACTGTTGTAAGACCTTGTAGTATCCTTGAACCTTCGTATTGATATTATTTTTCTATTTTGTCTACATTAACTTTTTTTATTAGTTACATTCTGTAAGTGAACTTTTTGAGTACGTTGAATATCCTGATGATTCTAACCTTTGCTGCGGCAACCGCTCCTTAATTAAATTATCAAACAAACTTTCTTTTCGAGGGCTGATCGCTCGTCAAACTTTTTTTGTGCACAATGGAATAAAGTAAGGAATGCGGCATGATAGTATATTAAAGAGAACAATAGTTTTCAAATACCATTTAAAGACTAGCGCTAATTTCGTTCAATTGGCTCAAGTCTACAGTGCGCTACGCAAAGCTACAAGTGCCGATCTCGTGTAATTTAATACTCAGACTGACGCTAAAAATTTCTCATTCATTGATCTGATTGGCTGGTGCGATAGGCTCTTGAACAGTAGGCCCAACAAGGACATTTCAAGAACGCAATCGTTTTTATCATTACGCCACCGGTATGTACAACTATCAGCTGAAAGAATGTACCAGTGACTCGAACACAAGCCTACTTCATTAGTGTACTTGAAACAGATTTAAATATACCGAACAATTTTGATCTCTTAATACCTTTAACTAGTATATTCAATTAATTTGTGTGTTTTTGTTACGTTATTTCACAATCGTATGAAGGGCTATTAACCATTTTGGCAAGCAAAATGTTCTGCATTCAATGGTTGTCCGATAAAGAGCTCTCACCACGTAAGCCTTTACTTTTGCCATTGCTGTAAAAGCTTATACTAAACAAGATAGATGATTCCAGCAATTAAACTAGAAGTATCATATGCCTACCTATCCAGAGATGAAAAGGTAGTTGCATAACACTCTTTTTGTTCTATTTTGACTGAGCGACTTATTTTTTTGTTTTTGAATTCTGAATGCAGCAGCAATCACCTGCATGACATGTACGGCGTAGATTTTTCGCTGAAGAAGCACAATTTTAAAAGAAGTACAGTACACTAAAACATTTGATTAAATTTGTGTATCATCCAATAAACTTGTATAATGCTTCATCACCAAACCAACGGCTCTGATTTGCGTTACTGTATTTTTAAATAATGGCGATAATAGGTTTTTTCAATGCTGGTGGAGTACATTTGACAAGTGGATGGAAAGAGTTTAATAGCGATTGCAGCACGTAATCTTAAGGAGCAGCTTCTTCATTGCGTTTTTTACCTCATCACAAGCATCTTTTTTCTTATTTTTGCCACATAATTACAGCTTAGGTTTTCCATTGGTTAAGTATGTGCATCATAGCAGTTGATCTAGTTGAGCATAAATCCGCGAAAACAGTTCTGGAGCCCAATCCACCAACCACTCGGCCAACTCCATGTATTAACACATACATCTCTTTTTTTACAATTGATGTTATTTTTTTAAGCCCCATAATAGCAGCTTAGGTACGTTTTTATATTAGTGAAGTACAGTGTATGCCTCATTGCATCATGGAAGCTGTTGATCAACGATCTATTTATCTGTAGTAGAGCGCCACATAGTGGAAAGTTGTATAGAAGTTTGGAAAGCGAAGATGTCGCTGTGACAAATGCGATTACTGACTATCAAGTGTAAAAAGAAAAATTTGTATTTAGTTGCATATTTATTTTCCAATCACGAGAAAGCGATCAAAGCGCAATAACGAGCTCGCTTAGGAGTTGCCGGCCACCTGTCTACCACACCAAGATGGGGGAATCCTGCTAAGTGCCTTTCCCAACGGCACAACAAGTAAACTTGCCGGCTTGTTCTCCACACTGTCCCTTTAATGCTGAACGTCAAGCAGAGAAGCTGTGAATACCAATTTTAAAGTCATTGGTTTGACCCGACTCGGAATCAAACCCGATTCTGCAGCTCCAGAGGCGCATGTTCTTACCACTCGGCCGTCTAGGCTACTGATGTGTTGAAAAAGTTGACTAGACACTGCACACGTTTCTTCAGATGTATTTAGAGTCGCAATATTTTTGGGTGCTACAAAAATATTAAAACTGTACGTGATATCATAGAGCGGGACAGCGCTGTTTCGGGATATTAGCCATCATCAGCCACACTCAGGTAAAAGATACATTCATCCTTCAGAATGATTTACCTTAAGTGAGCCAATCAGCAGGTCAGGAAGGATGACGTCGCTTTACTGAACATGATGTAAATGTAGTCAAGTAGACTTAACTTACTCTTTCACTGACAGCGTTGTATTTGATCCGAATTTCATCTCGGTCTGCTCTTGCTTGAGCTAAAAGATCTTCCACTCTGCTTAGCTCTGTTTGAAGGAGCTGATTCTCTTCCTGAAAAAATAAACGTCAAGAGAAGTGATATTTGATGTTACTCTCAAAATGAAATCTTGAGCTCCTTGTAATTCCACAGAAGTATTTTGCCTACCAGTCGTTCCAAAAGACTGAGATGGAAAAGCTGCTAACTTCGGCAATTCCCCAAGAACAAACGGGTCTCAGAAAATAATATGAAATAGAATAGGCATTCTCGAAAAAAATGCACGGACTGATCGATCTTTACAAATTACAAGTGGCATCTGATATCGATTTTTAAAGGTTCTTTAAGCTCCACTGACTACTGCAGTCGTAAAAATGGCGGTGCTACTGCAGTCGAAAAGATGAATCTTGAGGAAATGTAAGTAACAAAAAAGAAATAAGATAGGTGTTCGAATGTTATGGGTGAGAGATACCGCATACCAATCGACGACTTGGTTTTCGAAGAGATTTAAAAACTCTTATATTGAACAAGGTTACTGACTAGTTGAACCCTTTTAAAACGTTTAGTTTGTGATTAGGACTAGCATACATTGTATAATTGATAAGGCAACTCACATTTTTTCTGGCTACTATTTGATCCTCCTAATTCACTATGAATAGTCACAAATTGATGTTTTCGAAGTTTCTAAAGAGGCTCTACTCTGGAATGCTACAACCGAACACGAAGTCACCAGAATATCATTCGTTTAAGTTTATTTTGGTGGTATTAGCTTCCATAAAAATGTCATGATTATTTTTTTATTTATTCAGTACTAAAAGCCGAACAAAATGTGCGTATGATGTGTAAACGTTATAAAATAGTAGCTACTCATGCATCTGCGTTTCATGAGATTTGATAGACAAACAGAACAATCCGCGCTTGATCGAGGTTAAACGTAGCAAGTCAGTTTTTTAGACTGTGTAAAACTTTAGAGGCTAATGTAGTCTTTTTTGATAGTAAATTTAAGGCTGATGCGTAACATTATCTGCTTGATTTTCCATCTTAACATCTGAATTTTTTTGAAACACTTTCAACAATTTTTAGCGATTTGTGGCAATCAAATATGCACAAAATGCAAAAGTTTGGCACCAACAAAATGTAAACCAATATTTTATAAGTTAAATAAACAAACCATATAGACTATAAGTTTAAAAATTGGATTAAACAAGCATATCTGTAATGAAATTACAGCACTCTTGTCAGTGACGTCATTGATGCAGTAGTAGCTACTACTGCGTTACCAGAGCTACTAGTAGCTCTGGTAACGCAACTTCTGAATAAAAAAATCTAATCGGTCGCTCTTTTGGCTGGTCAGTTGCGCCACTAAGTTCTACGCTTACGTCGTCATTCCTTCAAGGACAAGTAACACCACGTAAATAGCATTTAAATTATTTTGAAATGCTTACCTGCAATGATTTTGCCATCGCTTCTTCCTGACTTTGATTAAGTAGAGATCGATCCGGTTCTCTTAGATTTTCAGTAACTATCTCCCTCACCCTTGCCCCAATCGACTTCAAATCCTCTCTGTCTCCAGAAAGAAACGAGTCCTCAACACTCTGAAAAAAAGCAGTGATACGAAGAAATATCTGCTCTGGCGTCTGCATTTTGAAATCTGCCTGATTTGTAATCTGTATTCTTCATGAAATAATTCAATATACTGAACAGGTAAATGTAAGCAACAATTTACGAGTTAATGCCGAGGATTTCGATGAAAACTTTGTTGGGACACCCTGAAGGGTCTCTGTTGTAGGTGGCAATGCCGAACAAAAAGAAGAAACTCATACCTTAAAGGTGCAATCACACTGACTGAGACGTCTCAATGTTAAGGGGACATTTCGTATTTGTTTTATTGTTACGTCATCACGCAACGTATGTGATGCAATATTAAAACAAAGCAAAAAGTTTTCAAAAACATTGAAAAGTCTCGGTCAATGTGATTGTGCCTTAAGTGTTGTTAAACCAATGTTCATTTTGTAGTAAGGATTTAGCAATGCAGGTCAAATTATGGCCTAATATTTAAAAGGATATCGTATTAGAAAATTTATAACGGTATCATGAATGCACTTTATCATGGATTTCTTAATAGTTTAATAAGGTGGTATCGTACGTGTTTCAAAGTAACATCAACATAAATTGAAGACGTTTAAAAAACTGATTGGTTAAAAATGAAAGCTAAAGATAGACTGGGTGAGTTTGGAACTGGATATGATTCAAGCCCACTTCTGTTGATTGTTTTCGTTGAGTAGAGCGAACTCACTAAATAGATTTTCTCGAATTCGCTACTACAAGTGTTTGTTTAATAAAACTGTCCAAACAAGCAACCAGTAGGAGTCAATAGTATAAACTGCTGACGTAATGAGTGAGATTCCCGCGAAGCTCAATCACGTGACAACTGGAGAGTTTATTTTCTTATTTAAAATTTTAAACGACCAAATGCAAAAATGCTTGAAATGAACTAGAATTTCCTAAAACTGCTATTCTAAATGATTAGCTTGAATTTTCAATAGTATCTCGAGTTAATTCTTATCTTTCTGATAACAATTCTTGCAGAAAGATTTTTTCAATTTTATTATAACGTACTTTATAGGCTACGCTCATGTCACGATTTAACGGAGCGTGGCTCCGTAAATTTTCGTCCATTGTATAGGAATATGTTGCTGTGACAGGATGTCACAGGCAGCACTGAGATTGTCATACAGAGGATTTAATACTACCTACCCGGGTATTGAACACAGTTTTCCTATCACAAAGCGACCTATGCAAACCGCTTTGTCAAGCAGTTGATTATTTGGAAACATTAATTTTGTATCAGAATTTTCTTGAAGTCCTTTTGTTGATTATTGGCAGGTTTTGGTATTTCAAAAATCATGCCAACAATTTATCATAATGTACGTTGTATTTACGAAGCTTTAGCAAAATTGTTTAAGACAGTGGTTCTTAAACTTGTCGGAGTATCGAACCCAACAAGTATAATACAGACATGCACCGAACCCTTAGTAATAACTAAGAGCGGATCCAGAAAATGTTAATGGGGGGATGCAGTTTTGAATTAGGTTGAATGTTAACTAAGTACAAAGACATTAGACGACTAAACCGGAAAAGGGCATAAGCTCTTTGAAAATGTTTCATTTCAGAGGCGTTGTCAGTATTTTTTTAAGGTAATGGAGGGTGACATCAAATTTTACATTTTTTAAGCGCATTTTTTTCGCAGAGTTAATTTGAAGCAAATTGAGGAACAAAAATATGGCTCTAAGGGGGTCCGGAGGTATGCTTTCCCGGAAAGTTTTCAAAAATTTAGATACTGTAATGGCCATTTTAGTGCTTCTTGAACAATTTTTATGGCAAATTCTGTTTAATCTTTTTGCCTTTAACTCTAAGTCCTTCACAAAATATGATACATTTTGTTCGCACATTTTCGATTTATGTGTGCTTAAGGCGCAAGGATGATTGTTATCAAAGAGGTTCGAAATTATGGAAAAATTGCATTCATCAAAAACAACGTTGAAAATGGATGGTGGGGGGATGCATCATTCCACGCAGAAATACTAATTTAGCGTGACTTTATGCCTTGTTGCGAAAACTTATTCTGATCTTGGCCGAACCCCTGCTACAGCCTCACCGAACCCCTGGCCTGGGGTTCGGTCGAACCCAGTGTAAGAACCACTGGTTTAAGATGTTAAGTTTGATCATCAGTCAATCAATAGTTGAATGTGGAATAAACTCAATCATTATTGGTCAAAATGAACGAGATATCAAAATATTTTGAATGTACAGAAGTGGTATTTGCTAAGCAGCGCTAACACGATTTGGTGTGCTACTGCAAAAGGTCGAAATTTTCAAAAGCAAATTTATTTGACAAAAAGTAATTGTTTTTTGAAATAAGCTAAATAGTGAAGTTAAAGTCACATTACGGCTACCCATCCTTTTGGTTGAAAGAGTTAATAACCATTTGCGTTAAGTTTTTGTGGGTTAGGTATTAACGAATAGTTAGAATTCTGCCGGTATATTACACACGCTCTATAGAGATTGGATTAATGTGTGTTATTTCTTTCCATGACATATAGCTTAACAGTTTTATAGGTAAACTTTGCGCGGCGTCGCTTTTTTATAACTAGCAAATAATTGAAAATTTCTAAGCAGTCGGTCGTTAAATTTAACGATTGTTTGGTTAGCTTTCGGGACCTGTCATTGGATTTTTACGCACCAAATCATTGTGGCGGTTTACAACTATACATGAAAGGCCTTCAATTCACGTCTCTAACAAGCATTTTACGCTTGGACAAATCCATCACAATCACAAAACCCTTGAAATGTTACTACAACACTTGTAAGTAGAACTAATTGAGCTTACTGTAGTAGATGTCACACGCTGTTAATTTTGGCATGCTGTTTCATTCTTATGATGAAAACAATATTGTTATGCATTTTACAGATTTTTCGAAAGTACATTTTTGAATCGTTTTGCAAAAGAAAAATGCAGTGTTGCAATCGTATGCTTAGCAATGAAACATAAAAGCAAGTGTAATGTGCTAATAAGAATATGTAGCAATTTGATAAGTAAAGTGCTACTGTACGGAAAATAATTTAGATGCAACGACCGTGCTAAGTTTCCAACATGTTGTATGTTTAATCGTTAAACGGATGTTTCAATGTGTAACGTTTTGCCGCTGAGTCCTTATTTCTAGCCGTGCTTTTTTTGTTGATGTTATTACCAATGTTTACTTGCAATACACCTGCAACTACAAGTTATCCCATAGAAGCAGCGCAGTTTGTGTTTCTAAGAAGGTGGATAAACATGAAACACGTAAGATAACCTGGTCCTGTATGGGTCGGCCATATTTTCTTTACTCCATTGCGTCAGTTAGTCTGTGTTTAATTAGCAGCGAAATCAATTTTGTTTGATTTTGTATATGCCAGCTCTTCTCCAACTACGGATTGCGGCCCATGTAAATTCGTGCAAGGAAGTTTTTGGTCATGAAGTTTTGCTTCTGCAAAGTTTTTGCATGGTAATCAGTTCACTTGTTCTTGAAAGTACGCATAAAGTGGTCGCAGCGTGGGAATACTCCAGCACGCTCTCCCCAGAAGATTTCTGCTTACATTCCTGCGGGGGTCGCATAAATATTCGTAAAACATCTTTTTTAAAACTAGGAGCAGATAATCAGTTCACTTGTTCTTGAAAGTACGCATAAAGTGGTCGCAGCGTGGGAATACTCCAGCACGCTCTCCCCAGAAGATTTCTGCTTACATTCCTGCGGGGGTCGCATAAATATTCGTAAAACATCTTTTTTAAAACTAGGAGCAGAACGAAAAGTTTTAGAAGCTTTTGCGTATGCTGTTAATTAATTACAATTTTTAGTTGAAAAAGTGACAATGCATATTTGGAAGTTAAGCTTCTGCTTCAGCGCCTCAATTGGCAAAAGTTTTTAAATATGTTAATCAGTGATCGATTTTGATCAGGTTAAAACCGTTAGAGATCATGCCACCATTGAAAAGCGTTTACATAGGCATTACCATAAAACTTTAAAACTTGTTAAAAATTTATTATCAAATAATTTAATTTATTTGAGTATCGCATGGTTGAATGCTTACGTGTACAAATCAAATATTTTCCAACATTCTCGCTTATACAATATGATTTTTACACGGAGAATCTACAATACAATTAAATTCTTCAATCATGATAATATGACAGTAACGAAACGACAATAAAGGCCTGGTGCAATAAACGAGTCTGGGCAAGACGCCACTCGCTCTCTTGTTTGGATACTCTAACCGCGCTAACGGTTTTTCATTTGAAATTTTTTAAATAAAACACTAACAATGACAAAACTCGTTCGAACAATCGTAGCCATGTCAAATAATTATTGTCAGAAAATCGTTGCATAATCTATGGCCAAAGCCTCCTTGTGGAAAATATGTATTTTACATTTTAATCCATATTTTACGATGCAATTAGGGACAGCTCCAAGCTTAGCCTTCACTACCGAAAGCAATTTGATCTTACAAAGCTAAATATCCAATTACAGTTTAACAGTGGTTAACAATGTTGAAAAATACTAGTTACGCTATTGTCACAATCACAAGGCGGGACTGAAGAATTCATTGACCAAGTACTGATTACCGGTAAATAAATGATTTAGCTCTAAAGTCATCTGATTAAATTGAGACTTTGGATGTACTACACACATACACACTTCGAACAAAGCTTAAATTTGCAAGAAGGTTGCTCATTCGTTCAAGCAAAAACCTCATCATGATTGCTGTGATATAAAACACAACCAAGCTGTAGTTTTTCGTAAGTAATCTTTCAGTGACCGCCAATTAGGTTTTGATAAAAGAGTTTTGAAATCGTTGTACTCTGGGATATTTTACAAGCTTTTCATGGAAAGGCCTGAATAACCATCGAAGCGATTCAAATTGCTTTTGAAAATCCAGCGGGAAATAGTGAAATGCACAAAGAACAGTTATTATCTTGCATTCTATACAATAAGCATAGCCAAATGCTTTTAACCTAACTTTGAACGTTACGAATGACATAAGTTCTTAATCAAACCAAAAGTTTTAGTGACTTTGTATTTGAACAAGTAAGGTCGTGTAGTTATATGAACGTACGAAGAAAATGTTTTATCTTTTAATTTCTTACCCGACCTACTGATTATCGCAACTGTTTACAATCTTGCAGGAGGTATTGGCTGTACCGTAAAAGCAGCACAGGAAGTTGAAATAAGCACAATAATACATAACTAAAGCATTTTTCTCATGCCTACTACATGATCTTGAGATTTATGACAAAAGCACTTGAGTACTTGAAGTACAAATCATAACCAAATCCTAGCCGTATCAAAACATACCTGAACTGCTTCTTCTAATGATATTTCTTTTTCTGATTCACTTGAACGCCTTCTACCAAGGTATCTTTTACTCATGTAGATCCAATGTTCCACTTATACACTATGCTTTGTATACAACGTTTATTGCATAATTATTAACAAATAACTGCAAATTAATTCTACCCTATACCACACAAACATGAAGGAAAATTAAATTGCTGCAAATTTTTGTATCTACAACCATCTCGTACAATTTTTCGAACTCTTTTCATTTATCAATACTATCGCAATATTGCTAATCTCAACTAGTAAACTTGAAAGCATTTTCAAACGACCATCGCAAATGCGGCACTCAATGTAAAAGCGAATCTTTTCTCATTGCTGGCATCAAGCCTTGATATTTGTTTAACAACGGTCATTGAGCAACCGGCTTTTTTCGAGCAATTGACGAGCTAGCTACACTGTTCCTAATAGCTAACTGTACAACACTTGAATGGGCCGCCGACCTGGAGAGAAGACTGAATAGAAAAGTGAAATCTTTCGTGGGTAATAATAGCGACAAGAACCTTAGTAAAACGGAAAATGTTATTTTGTCATGAAGAAATGTTTTGTTAAGCAGATGGTGGCGTAAACCTGAATTTATTCACATTCATTGACTTTCAATTTATTTAAATCATTGTTAAAATTGTTCGTTTCAATAGATTTTTTTGAAAATATAGTTTGCAAGTAAATCGTGGGATAAGTCCTCATTTTAACACCCTGATAAATGATTTTGTATTTCAATCGAAATTCGCTTTTATGTTTCGCTATAGCATTGTCTTGAGATGTTGCTATACGTTGTGGACATTTTTTAAGACGCGGCCTTAAATGAATGATAAAGTTCAATCGGGATGCATCAGCAATATTATTGTGATCACGATGTCGGATTTATTGATAAACTTCGTTACCTGCTATGGTTGTAACTTTGAAATTGCTAATAACCACTTTGTACTGCGACCATAGAATTTTTTGTGAATTGTGTACTGTGGATAATCATAATTGCCGTCTATCAATGGGCTTACTCAAGTATGGATTTTGAAAAAGTAACCCTAGCTTCAGGGTTTAATCAATTAGTAGGCTATCTCTAATTGCTGGAACTGATAGACTAGTGTGGTAGCTTGTTTCATTGCTATAAAAACCTGTTGGGTAATTTTTTGTTTGCAAATTAAGCTTGATTTCCACCTCGGCAAAACACTAATGTTTACTGATTTCGTAAATCTGTGCCCGTTTTTATAGCTTAGTAAGCTTGCGCTAAATATACGAAACCGAGACTAATAAAAAATACTGCAGAAGCTAATGTTAAATTCGTTAAAACTGTCACAGATCTGCTAACGTTCAGTTCTTGCTTTATCGTGTCAGCTCGTATAAAAGTAGGTATCGAACAATACCACTTGTCGTTTCTCTCCGCGTAATGATGTATTACTACAATAAGTGGCGCCTGTTATAATGAATAACACCCTACAAAAGGAAAAAGTACCGCTTACAGCTGTGAGCTGTAGAATTTAAAGTGAATATTTTACATGCTTGGTTGAAGACCACCCTTTTTAGTTAGTATTCAATCTGTATTGCTACTGCCTTGCACTCCATTCGGCCCAACCATCAACTTCAGATAGAAATGTTTCATCCAACCATTTCCGACTACCACAAGTTAATTCAGTAAACCCGTTTGTGGCTATTTACAGGTATAATAAAATTAAGAATACAAATAAAAAACGGACATGCTTTTCACAAAAATACGTTCGAAGTAATAAATTGAACGCTTTTTTGTGTAATGATCTTGCTCAATCAAGATTTTATATCAAATACTTCAATCAGATAATAGCAATTTTTGGTATTACGAAGATCTAAATTAATTAAAACCAGAAAAAACATTTAGAGTTAAGACTTCTTATAATTTTGAGTCAAGAGACAAATCTGCGCGATGGTGTCATCATAATGATAGAGACAGGAGCGTGTTTTGACGGGGGGGGGGGATAGTGCCATGCAACCCCTTTTGACTTTGCTTTTTAGTGAAACAATCAAATGTTAAAAAGTGCGTGAAGTATGCCAGGCTTTTTTGATGGCTTTTGCAGTCTATTTTCCCCTCCTTCAAAATCTCTCGCTACGCCACTGGATAGAGACACATACAGTATGCATGCCATTGGTTTTTTGATGCTTGACACTACCTATTTTGCTTACAACCAACTGCGCACAACCGTAATTTTGTTGCAAAACCTAGCAGTCGCTACTTTGGCCATCGCCTTACCGCTACGAAAAATTGTAATTCTGTCAGTCGCATTAGGCATACTCCAAAGTGTAACCATGGTGTATGCACTTATGTAGGTGATGAACGCCTTCAGATGAAAGTTGTTGACAGATTAGGCGTTTAATAAGAGGGCGACGCTGATAGGATTGCTCGTAATAACAAACGCTGAAATGTTTTCACACGACGCTTCATAAAAAATCAGTTTTTCCAAACGCTCCTTTGTCTAACACATTCTTACTATTTTCATGTTTAACAGCCAAACCAAAGGGATTATCAAAAAAAGACCCTGCTCTTCCCATTACTAGTAAAATATGTTCTTACAAGTTTTGAAAAACCCTAATGCCGAGAAATCCATTTTTTCTAACGTTTTTCATCCCTTTAAAACCTGTTTTTGTTTGCTCGTAGTAGTAGACAAATGAATTGGTGGCAGCTTTTAGTTTCTGCTTTGGGTTCTTCCAAACCATAGGCGCGCACAGGGGGGGGGGGGGGGCACGGTACCATGCCCCCCTTTGGCCCAGTAATACGGTGCTAAAACTTAACTTTCAGTCTATAATTTCTCAAACTAATGATGGTTGCAGTCTCCTTTCACTTTTTTTAGCTAAGCTTCTGCTTTTGGACATAAGGTGCGAAAATATTTTTGCATTGTCTATAGTGACTGCACTCACTGCATGCCCTTTTTCGATAAAAAAGTGTGCTAAATTAAGTGTTTTTATGTGAAAACCGCAAAAATTCGTTGGCGGCTGTGCCCCCCCTTTGCCAAATCCTGGGTGCGCCACTGTTCCAAACTCATACCCGTGAAAGTAGTGATATGAGCAGTGGCAATTGGCAAATTTCGTAAAAGGTTGGTGCCGATATACAGCGCCCACCCTACAAGGCTACATTTATATGCCATTAACCAATACTAAAAATGGATGTAGACTTAATTTTGCTCAAATGACCGGAACTGCTTCGAGTCATAAATCGATTATTTTATGGCTTTCACATTTTTTGCACGTTGCAGAATGTCTTACACAAAGTATAATCGGAAACTTCATCATTTCTGCTGTAATTGAGGATGACTTTAGCCCTTAAATTCCTCTCTGTTAGCAATTTGCTGAAAGACTTCTTCAGACAACAAGGAAGATGATTTGATGAATGTTTTTCAATGTTGTTTTAAATGTTGTTTATTTAGTGAATGTTTTTCAATGTTTTCATTGTTACCGCACCGGAAGAACAAACAGCGCAGAACTTGAGTTAACCTATAGCTAGCCTAGACTACGATGCCCGGTATACAACTCCTACAAAATCTTCCCCACTATGCAGTGTTTTTCAAATATTCGTTTTGTGATCGCAAAGTTTGAGGAGGCATTGAGTCAAATAGCAGCGTGGCGCAGTGGTTTGGAGCGTGGTTTTTACGACGACCATGATCGCAAGGTTAATGGTTCAACTCCCAACCTAGTCTCGCTGTTGCGTCCTTGGATAAGATGCTTCACCATCATTATCTCTGCTTGGTGGAATCTGGCAAGCAGCAAATTAAAGAAGTCAGAAGAAAATTCAATCGGAAAACTTGGAAACAAAGACAACTCCTAAGCGAGTCTGGATTCGTCCTACGCATAGCGCCTCCGCCGCTTTCTCGTGATAGGAGAACAAAGATGAAGAAATCATCATCAAATAAGTTTTATATTGCAGCTCCATTCTAGGTTTAAAAAATCTGATGATATTTTTGCTTTACTGGAATGCATCATTAGGCTTGCAATACAAGCACCAAAAAATACAATATAAAATTGTGTGGTTGCACATTTAATGCTTTCCTGTATTACAGTTACGATTTAAGAGACTAAAAGCTACTTTGTTTAAAATTGACTAACTTTGTTTAATTTAGGATTACAAATAATCGTAAAGTAAAGCTTGATTCGTTTTGCTTTAAACTCGAAGTGTCGACCAAACAAGTCTGCCCACAAAGTCGAAACTGCTCTATAAGACTGCACGCAAATTAAAAAAGGTTATCTTTTTGCTGTGTTCAAAAAATACACTTCTGACAATACTCATATAATTTTATATCCAAAATTGCTTTATAAAAATTACAGCTTTGCGACTGTTTTGACATTTATACTAACTATTATGAATTTCCATACTTTTACAATCTGCCTTCTCAAATATCATATCGTATTACAACCAACTTGTTCACCTGGATATGCTGCGACTCAATTTGTAATAGGCCATGTTCTGAAACGCAGCAAATGACGATCAAAAAGCGAGATAGGATAACGGTTTCAAACATGGTCATCAAAAATGACGCTATACTTGTTTAAACTGCGGGTTACCTTAGTTACTGTCATAGTGACCTTACAAAGAAGAGTGGAAACAGATAGAGGATGATTAAGTAAACAGTAAGGAAAAACACAAACGAATAACTTGGTAATTGGCGAGTTTTGCTTACGAGTTAAGGCTTTGCGCGTGCGTTAGGACAAAGAAACGCAAATAATAATTTAATTAACGAGTTTTTAATCAGTTATTGTTTGAAAGTTGAATAACCGTTACAAAACTAATTAAACGATACTTTGTCGCTTTCGTACAAACGTTTTTCACTAAAATTTTAGCAGAATTAATAATTTGAAAGATGACAGTTGGTTTCGCAGAAGGGAAATAGTATTTCAACATTTTAATGACAAGCTAGTCGAAATCCGATCTAATGGCGCTACTCGGAAGTACTTTCGTCCCATGTCTTTTCTTTTCTCGGCATTCTCATCACAAAAGTGAAAAATTCACCGTGGTTGTCACCAGGTGAGCTTCCTGTTTTTAACTTAACGTTTAGCGTAGTGGTTAAGGACATCGCTCTCGGCGGAGGAGGTCCCGGGCCGGTCCAATCCGACATTGTCGCCAACGACTCGCCACTGCTGTGGCGTTTCAGTGTTGCCGAGACACTAAGCCGCGGAGATGGGCCCCGCCACTCAATGCATACGCTTCGGCGTATTACCGCCAGTATAACAAAGATTTGATTTTGAGCTGTAACACCGCAAGGCCATATGAGTTGCTTAAAAACATAGACTTCGAGTTTTGTGTAAATAGCAAAATATGGTGTGGTTTTGCATATTGATGCAATTAACTATATCCTATATGCTAAATCGATATTCGCATATTTTTTATGCAATATAGCGGTCGTAGCCCACTCTATAAGGGGTATATTAAGAGAACAGGCTTCCAAGTTTTGCCTTTCTTTCATCTTTACTGTTTGATATATCATTTTCACCAAAAACTTTATCTTTCGTTGTTTCGTTATCATTTTTCACCAAAAATGTAGGGCATAGACTTAATATTCACACTGATTGGCCTAAAATCCGATCAATTTAGAGCCGACGCGAAAATTTGTCATCGTGACTTCAGCTGTTTAAAAAAACAAAAGTTCCGTAAGTGATGGGTCGAAACAGATTCATTAGGGAAAAGTCTTAAATTCGTTTTTGATTAAAATCTTTTGCTGCTGAGTTTATCTTGTATGAAACACTGCCGCGGTTTTTTGACGTACGTCGGTGTTACGTTATGAGATTTACTGGTGCAGTTTTCGATTCCTGTTTCTATCTCAAAATGATGAGCAAATCGAGAACATTTTGTAGCTTCTATGATGATAATAAAATCTAAGACCATTTTGACAATACACTTTGCTTTCGTAAGCAGTGGTAATAGTCCCTTACATTTGTCGGACACGGCTCAGCGAGATCCGCCGTGCTATTTCGTTGGGAATGAGACAGCAGAAATCGGTTAATGTAAGGGACGTTAAACGTGAACTTGGCCCTTCAGTGCTTATTGCTCAAACACAGTCATTTCATAACAAAACTTACTATAGACGAATTGACACATTCACGCATCATGATTTAGTTTACTGAAGGCTAATAATACAATATTAAACAACAAGCGCAGCTGATACTCCACGTAAACACAAAAGACAATAATACATTGACATTAAAAAGTTACAAGTTGAGATTACAAATGCAGTAAATCTACCATGTATGAATTCAGTTACGAACTCTGGGTCAAAACTAATGGGGTGTTGGTCAAATGCACAATTCCCAAACAGAAATTCTGGTAAATATTCTTCATTCTTGCGCTTACTTGTTATTCTACGCAGGTTTCAGTTGCTAACTTGCCGGTCTTAATGAGCAGATACTAATGATCGAAATTAAAATGTTCAGTTGCATGTAGGTCATAATAATTTTTATGAATAAAAATTAAAACTTACTGCTTGAAAAAAAATTTCTTTGTCGCCACCAAGCGGCGAATGAAAATTTGATTCTTCAACACTTGCGTTGTTTAAGAATGACGCAACTGCGCATTGTGCAACACACTTAGTCATGGTTTAAACTTTAAGCTAACACCACTATCATCATTTACAACTCAAAATGATGTAACGAAAAGGAACAGAAATTTAAAAACTAAATAACGGATGAATGTAATTATATCCAACGAACAGCTTACAAAATCACATGCAGTATATAAAAGGCATCTTCAAACGAATACCCCTTAGGCAATAATACGCTTAAAAACAAAAATGTTGTGGGTTAGACGTACGGTTTGAGGATAGTTAAGTTTTATGTTCATAACATATACAAATATCAAGAAACATAGGTTTGCCCTTATGTCGCAGATTTACTCTGACCAATTTCCTGAAAAAATAATTTTATTGCAAACTTTGACACGATTACTTATATTCATATAACAGCAGAAATTATTCTTATTGCAAGTATAGTTTTCTACTGACTTTTCAGTTACAAATTTTCAAGTTTTCACGAAGGCTTTAGTTATAATAAACAAAAAAATTGCAATAGTTCAGTAATTTTAACTTATATTGTAACTTTCTTGCTTGCTCTATATAACTCCTTCTTATCTTGGCTAATAAGGAACAATATTCCAGCGGCCAAAATGAAGCACATAGCTGCCCAAGCAATGCCATATGCCCAACCGAACCAAAAGAAGGCGAAGAAAGGTAGCTGGTTCAGAAACTTGACAGGAAAAAGAATAACAGCGACCAAGACCGCAACAGCTGAAAAAGAAATCACTTAGTTGTCATCTAAAATTTACAGTATAACTCAACGAGGTTGCGGATTTCTAAGCGTAAATGCTGATCTAATCTCATTGGAACTTTACAAAAAAGCATGTAAGAGGTTGCAATCCTTATTCCTTATCAAGAATAGAAAAAGTCTGCACGATTCTCGTTTAGCGATTACCCAGTCTTTGAAATGCTGAGGTGCCGGCTTCATGTTTTGTTATATGTCTTTCTCAGGGCCGAATTAAGACAATGAGAAATCCAAGGCTATTTGATCAATGAGGCCCTTGTGATCAATGACCAGACTCATCCCTACGTTTATAAAGGTCTTGCTGATAGAAAAGAAAAGGTCTTCATTGTTCGTGACGAGGCCCCTTATTTCTCCGAGGCCCTAGGCTTCAGCCTGCCTAGCCTATTGGTAAATTCGGCCCTGGTCCGTCTTGTGTCGAACCTAGTCCATCTGGGCCTTCAAGCTGCTTTCATTTAGAAACGACTCATCCCAATCAGCCTTGTAATCCTTGCTCTGGTAACTTCAAGTGTGAAAGGGTTAAACGGTGTAAAAGTTGAACTGTAACTAATGGATAGAAAAAATGAACGTGAAAAGATTAAAAAACACAAGTCGAGTATAAGTTCAGTTTTCTTCATGAAATTATTGTATTTTATTATTGATTGTAACGATATAACAATTTACAGAATTTTCGTTTCTTAATGCTCTGTTCTAGAAGGTTCTAGACCAGTGGCTCTTAATCTTTTTTATGTTGCTACCCCTGAAAATATTTAGTGTATATGAATTACCCCTTTATCGAAAAACAGCTTTTACAATAGCTTGCAATCAAAATAAAAGAACAAAACAATATTGGCCTTAAAGGCTTTTTTTATGGCAAATGTTGTTATTATAATAGCTTTTTTCTCGCAGTACTAGACCGAGCGGTTGCTTCAATGAGACAGGGCTTCACTAACTCCTTGACGATTGTGAGAGGCTTTTTTGCCTGAGCAATGCGGAACAACGTCTTCAGTACTGATTTGTTTTGCCTACACTCCCCCAGAATCAAGGCGACGATTTTTTAAATGCTCAAATTTTCGCGTAAAATAGTCGATTGGCTTTCCTACTAATTCGCCATGGCAAGACTTAAAATGTTGCTTCAATTTGCTAGGTTTCACGCTTTACCGAGTCAGAACAAATCGCACACTGCGTTATTTCTGAGGAATTTACTACACTTCTAAAACCAAAGAAAAAGCTTCTTTGGATCTGCAGGCATCTTAATAATTTTGTGGCACTAAAACCACCTTGTGCTGCAGCCAAGAAACAAAATGCTCTTCTTACACCTATTTCTTACTGGAGACCACACTCAAGACTTCGTGAACTGTTGACGAAACAAGGCCTAGTGATCTGACTTAATAGTATTAAACTATGAAATCACAGAAAGCATTGTGATAGTGATGCACAATGAGAGTTAGCACTAGCAATCGCGCGGAGCGTTTGCCGAAAAAAATATATCTTCTTGTTTTTAAAATTTACATTACCTATTTTAAAACCCTAAATTACCCTTTTGGGGGTAATTACCCACAGGTTAAGAACCGCTGGTCTAGACCGATTATGTTGTTTTCTGAAATTCATTCGTGAGATGGTTTCGTATAGTTGTACTGTGATGTAATAATACTGTTTACTTGGAGAATATTCGCGGTGTATGGGGCGCCGTTTGGAAAAAAACTATTCGTTTTGTGAACCATGTTTTTTGAGCTTGTTTAGACCATAGTTTGTCCGATATGTATATTGGAAATATCCTACTTATATATCGGACAAAATGTACTCTAAGTCGGACCAAAATACACGCGCAAAATAAGTCGGACAAAATCGTTTTTTCCAAACGGCGCGTCATACGCCTTTTGGAAAAAAAACGATTTTGTGACGCCTGTTTTTCGAGCTTATTTGGACTATAATTAATCCGATATATACATCGGAAATATCCGACTTATATATCGGACAAATTGTGCTCTAAGTCGGACCAAAAAACACACGCAAAACAAGTCGGATATTTCCGACTTATATATCGGACAAATTCGTCGCTTGGAAAAAACTACACGTTTCGTGAACCATGTTTTTTGAGCTTGTTTAGACTCAAAAAGCATGGTTCACAAAACGTATAGTTTTTTCCAAATGGCGCCCCATACATATCGGACAAATTATGGTTTAAATAAGCTCAAAAAACATGGTTCACAAAACGTGTAGTTTTTTTCCAAACTCGCCGATATATAAGTCGGAAATATCCGACTTGTTTTGCGTGTGTTTTTTGGTCCGATTTAGAGCACAATTTGTCCGATATATAAGTCGGATATTTCCGATGTATATATCGGACTAATTATAGTCCAAATAAGCTCGAAAAACAGGTGTCACAAAATCGTTTTTTTTTCCAAAAGGCGTGTGACGCGCCGTTTGGAAAAAAACAATTATCATCGCGACTTCATATTTATATCTATTGCATTTAATTCTAACTTATTGTTTTCACTGTTACGTTTATGAGGCGCCGTTTGGAAAAAAGTAATTTAGGTTTTTTCACATGTTTTTTCAACCAATCCAAGCTACATTTTGTCCTATATATTATATAGGAAATTTCCTATGTATATATAAGACAAATATGTAGCTTAAAATAGCCAAAAACAATGACGCAAAATATATAGGAAATTTCCTATATATTATATGCGACAAATTATTACATAAATTAGCCAAAAAAAGCAGCACAAAACATGTAGGAAATTTCCTATGAAGACAAATTATTGCACAAATTATCGAAAAAAAGCAGCGCAAAACATATAGGAAATTTCCTGCATAATATACACGACAAATTATGCCTTGCGCTGCGTTTTTTGGCTAATCTGACCAATAATTTGTCTTATATAATATGTACGAAATTTCCTATATGTTTTGCGCTGCTTTTTTTGGTTTATTTGTGCAATAATTTGTGTTGTATAATATATAGGATATTTCCTATTTGTTTTGCGCTGCTTTTTTTGGCTAATTTATGTAATAATTTGTTTTATATAATATATAGGATATTTCCGATATATTTTGCGTCAGTGTTTTTGGCTGTTTTAAGCCACATATTTGTCCTATATATACATAGGAAATTTCCTACATAATTTATTGAACTTATGTAGCTTAAATGGGTTGAAAAAACATGCGAAAAAACGTAAATTACTTTTTTCCAAACGGCGTCTCATATACGTTACGTTTTTTGTTATTTTGTCAAGCGCTTTTGATCTGACTTTTCGTCAGGAAAGAGCGCCATAGAAATGCATTATCACTATTATTATAACTGTAGTTTTGTGCTTGAGACGTACAAGAATGTTTTGAGTTAGCGTGTGAATTTTCGCATGTCATATGATTTCTTTCGTCTTGTTTCTTTATTAGAATTTTATGGAAGATTCTTGAATTTGACTTTTGAATATAATTTAGCGTGTGTTGCTGGCGTTACAATTTCGAGCTTTGGTGAATGCAATAATTAGTCGTGTGTAGAGTTAAGCAAGTGCTGTATGCTGAAGGATTTAGCCCTGGTTTAATAGTGTTTTGAAGTGAGCGGAGAAACTTGTGTAGTTGAAGTTTAGGTTGCGGTGAGCACCGTAACCGAGTGAGTTAAGCTTGAGTCGTATTATTATATTCGTTTGGAGAAGGTCTTTTGGTTTTTTTCTGTGAGGTCAGTTCAGACTACGGATTACGTCCTACGGTCTATCATCCAATTCTTATCGATCATCCTGTCAGCGAAGTAGTTTTTTGTTCTTCGAAGATAATTCTTTACTTATTTCGCCACATTGACAAAGATACTCTCTCTGAGTTACAAATCACACCAACCAAACCATTTAAAAATAGCTTCGCTATATTGAGAGAATTAACTTACGGCAGTCGAAATGCTCTGACATAGCGAATAGTAAATTATCTTCTTAGTTTTGCCATTTAAATATTGTAATTGAATACTGATCATAAATTCACTCACCGGCAATGATCAGTATTGCTCCAGCAATCTTGTACAAGCGACGCCATTCTCTCTTGCAATAAGCTATGCAGCCGATCACAAATGCGATGATTGCAATGACGAATGGAATGACTACAAAGGCTTGCACCACCGAAATATACGCTGTAAAAATATTAGCGTTGATACTGCATCCAACCGACCGATTAGCTCAGTCGTTAAGCACATAGCTACAGTTGCCGGAGGTCGTGGGTTCGAAGCCCGGGTCAGTCAAACCGAACACAGTGTCGCCTACGGCTCCCCACCACTGTGATGTTTCTTCGGAGTTATGTTGCCCATGCGCTAAGCTGCGGAAATGGAGCCCGTTACTCGTTACAAGTTTCGGCGTAATACGGTGAGTATAATGAAGATTTGATTTGAAAAGTGCTGATGATGATACTGCATCCATCCAAATTTGTATGCAATAATTGACGTACAACGTATCTTGAATTTCTAGCACAACTTTGTGAGCGAACCCGATAGATTTAAGACTTTTTTCACGAACTCAAAGGTTGGTAACCCAACAGACTCGCACTCAAAATATCTTCTAACAAGTCTGTTTTGAAACTTGAGTGAGAGTGCATCTTAAAATCATCTGTCCAATTCTAACCCGAGAGTTCGGCCGAACTCAGAACTCTGGTGTTCTTGAGTCTTCTACAATTTGTGCGCTGAAGCAATGGCGATCATAAATAGAGAGCATTATGATGTGTTAAACCATGCTTTGAGATTTGAGCTAGGAGACAGAGAAAGAGTGGGTGTCTGAAAAGGACTTGCAGAAAACTCATGGAGGAAAAATATGCAAAAGCAGATTTAAAATTCAAGGAAGCCGGCTTGAGAGAATGCATGAAAACAATTTCAATGAGATTGATGTGAGCAGATTCGTTTAACGAGGACAGCAACGGATGATCGGATTTTTTATTAATATATGTTTGTACAAAAAGGCTAACACCTTGAAGGAAAATGCGATGAACAAGTGATTAATTGATTTCTTTATTGTACCCTATTGCCACGAGAATACGACAAGCGCTATGCAGAAGAATGTAGACTTGCTTTGAGTTTTCAGCTCCAATTTTTCTTGGTTTTTCAATTCTGCGTTTGTTAAAGGCCAAAGAGGTAAGCATTATAAAGCATTAAAAGAAGCACAAAAGAGCAGGGGTGAGAGTAAAACCTCGTTACAGGCCAAAGAGGTAAGCATTATGAAGCATTAAAAGAAGTACAAAAGAGCGGGGGTGAGAGTTAAACCTATGATCTAGCGATCATGATTAAGGGTTGCTGATGATGATGATGCATCCCCAGTATACGTAGCCAGAAAGTTTCTTTGATTCTGTCCATTAGTAAACTTTAAACGACTGTGTCAATTTTGATTTAATTGAGTTTTTTTTCAAGAAGTTGTTTCGTACATACTTACCCTACCCATATGTTCACTGTTAGTGAGCTTCGAACCCGTGGTTTTGGATCTAGTTTCTGCATCCTTATCAATTTTTTTGATGTCAAAATCACTTTTTTAAAACATGACATCAAAGATTTGATTATGATCGAGAAACTAGAACCACGAACTGTGGACCTAAAACCCACAGAAATTGGACATGTGGACAGAGCAATTATGCATACGGACGATATTAAGATCATCGTGAGGAAAGATAAAACCTCAGTAATCCTCAAAAATGACTTTGGCTTTATTTTCCTCCTCCAGCTATTTTCGTCCCATACTTAATGCCATTCCCAAAATCACACTGTGTATGAACTTACTTCCTAATACTCTTGAATCTTTGCATTCCCATTCTCCTTCCACTATTGCTGGAGTTGCAGCTTCATTTTCAACCGGAGGTGGTAACTTGATGCAACGCTTCCACAGACTCATGTAATACCGGTGAGTGTCTGATTCGTCGCTTAGGACCCAATCTTCAAGCACCATAGACAATATGAAAGCAATAATCCCACATAGAAGATTGGCCAATCCAATCAATTTCAAAGGCCGCAGCCAGGAAACTACAAAAATAACTTCTTTTGCCATTGTACTTTATCACAGGCAACCTAATGGATTTAAAAACATCTTTTAACTACTAATCGTTAAGGAAAATCAACTGACATAAACTGGAAAGTCCAGCGAGGTAGACATCACTTTAATTCAACAATGAAACTGATAACGTATTCTGATTATTCAAACTTGATCTCCGAAAAATCCACAAAACACTTTAATTTTCGGTTGTATTCATGGCATTTCAAGATAAGTGTAACTCTCCTGTCGCTCAGAAAACTTAAATGCGTGTGTAGTTTTAATATTACTGGTTTTAACAACCAGCGAATGTAAATTCGATATGAAATTGGAAAGAGAGTTCTAAGCCAGGGACTAATCCCCAACATTTTGCAAAACTTTTTTTTACAGCAACTGCTACTAATATTGAGTATAAGCCAAAGGATTGGTCTATAACTTTATACCGGTACGGCTTTTATTTTTTTAAACTAAAAGCATTGGTTTTTTTACGTTGAATTTTAAATTAAAAGTCGCCTAAATACTTGCAAAGACTCGAAAAAATTGTCCCACTTAACGCTTCTTCTCTGCTGCGTAATATCTGTCGCCGTCTATCATTTTCATTCGGCAGATAAGCAATGACGAATGACTGACTTATTTATAGAGTTGTAAGCATTGCCAGTTGTCCTCCCTGTGAGAATAGAGTTGATAGCAATGACGTCACGATATATTTCTAAGTCACTTCGCTCTGAATTCATGCAATGCAAGCAGCTAAAGGCCGTTAAATAAACGGTGCTTGATATTTACAATTTCACGGTTTAGGTTATCGCCAAAAACACAAGGGTTCGTAATCAAAAGGACGCTCTATAGGGAGGTCGACCTGTGTTGATTCTGTGTTAAGAGTGGAAATTTATTTTGACCTATTTTTTGTTGAAATGAAATAAAATTTAGTTTTTGGTACCAAATAGCAAACATAAATAGCAATTACAATCTGTGGCGTTGGCAGAAATTTTCAATGGGGGGGTATTGAAATACTAAGCCGGATTTGAACTTCAATGCTTTCACTTATGACGCGGTTGCGGGGTGCGCAAAGCAGAGATTTATGCTTTCGTAAGTGAAGAGCGGGAGCTATATTGATAAATATTGCAGTATGTCGCCAATCGTAAGGTTACCGGAATCAGGAAATGTTGCGTAGGCTCATGCTATTTACTTCAGCAACTAGAATTGATCGAAGAATGAAAATAGAAATTTCTGTCCTATAATCCATAGTTTGGTTCCCCATCACACTAAAACCTCGTGTCGTGGACTTTGAATTAATGTTTGTTAGCTAAATCAGGAGAACGATGTTTAGCCTAACCAATCTTGAGCGGGTCACAAATCGTAATGTTTTTGTGTATTGAAGACGCTTATTTTCATTACCGGCACGCTTCTTACACGCGCAAACTGTTATTGATTATTGTGAATTTGCATCAGCCAACATGTTCACTTCATTGCAATGCCGTTTATGCAAATTTTCTCCTGGCACAGTATAACTATCGCAGGTTGAAAGTCTTTTGCCATCGTTAACCATGCTAATTGATAACTAGAACTTTTTACAATTAGGTCATAAAATACAAAACCTGAAGCTTTTTAGTATCTACAACAGCAGCTGTTGTTCTCAGGAGCTGATCTATAAAATTTTGGTGATGGGGATGCAATTTTAAATAAGTTGAATGCAAACCAAATACTCAAACGTTTAGACGGGAAAAAGGACGTGAAGAAGCTCTTTGAAAATGTTTTATGTCTGGGGCGTATTCAGAATATTCTTTTTTTTTTTTGGTGGGGGCACCAAATTTTGATGTTGACATTTTTTAAGAGCATTGTTTTCCGCCAGAGTTACTTTGAAGCAAATCGAGGTACAAAAAAGATTTAGGGGGTCCCGGGGCATGTTCTCTCAGAAATTTTTTGAAATTTTACGTACTGTAATCGTCATTTTAGTACTTTGCGAACAATTTTGAAGGCAAATTTTTGAGTTCTTTACCAAATATAATGCATTTTGTTGGCACATTTTGATTTATGCTTGCTCAAGGCGTAAGGGTTATTGTAGTCGATGAGGTTGGAAATTAGAAAAATTGTATTCATCAAAAACATTGTTAAAAATGGCCAGTGTTTTTAAAAATGGCCAGTGTAGCGGCCAGTGTTTTTCGTGATTGCGATTGTGCAGGAGGAGTAAACAATATTGTGACACAATAATCACACTTCGTAATTGAGCAACGCTAACGGCAGTGGGCTTACGCTGTGATGTTACTACAATCGCTGATCAAGCAAAAATCAAAATCATCGTTTCTTACGGCAGATCAGTGAATACCGGCTACAAAGCACTTAAGTTGCCGAACCAATGGGGGGGGGTTGAACTCCCGAACCCCCCCTACGTCTTCGCCCCTTGACTACAATATTATTATTATTATTGGCATATTTATCCTCCTATCACGAGAAAGCGACGAAGCGCTGTACGAGCTCGCTTTGGAGTCGCCGGCCATCTGTCTACCACACTAAGATGGGGGATTCCCGTTAAGTGCCTTTCCCAACGGCACAACAAGTAAACTTGCCGGCTTTCTCCACACTGTCCCTTAAATGCTGAACGACAAGCAGGGAAGCTGTAAATACAAACTTTTAAATCATTGGTTTGACCCGACTCGGAATCGAACCCCAAATCAACCGATCCAGAGGCAGACGCTCAATAAGATAGCGGTATTACAAAGTAATGCTACAATGGTACTGCAAAATGACTGTTTTAAAATCTTTGAGTCACGTAGTCACCCTACATGTAAATGAATAAGTACAATTCCCTCAAAATAGCACGCGGGTAGCTCCCTCTATCCTTAGGCCGGGATTACACGAGGAGAAATTTGCGCAAGATTTCTTGCAGCAATATTGAAGCAATAATTTTATATGTGTAAATTGGCTATCAAGATTCTTTCGCAATATTGACAGCAATATTGCACAAGAAGTTTCTTGTCATGTGTAAGGGCTGTCTGGCAACTTTTCAGCAAACTTGCTGCAATATTACGAACCTTTTGATAGGCGAAGTAGAATCGAGGGAATGTATTTGAAATATTCTCTCACGGGAATATATGAATAGGGTTAAGAAATGTGATGCGTGGAGAGAGGTGGTTCAGGTTCTTGCGACACAACAAGCTGAAGTAAGTTTATGAGCAGCTCTGCTGATGGAGAGAAGACTACGGATACTACTCTGAGCTCCTCTGATGAGACCTAACAAGATCGAAACAGTGGCTGTCAGGAGATTGAGTATACTCCGACATTAGATTTTTTTAAAGCTTTGGCTGTGTACCCTCTGTCCACATTTACCTAGGCTTTGGGCTCACGGTTCTTTGTTCCATTTTCAACATCATAATTAAAGTTTTGAAATCATAGTTTGAAGAAGTGCTTATGACTTCAAAAATTTGATTGTGATGCAGAAACTAGAACCGAGTAATAAGCCTACTAGCTTGATTTTTTTGATTAGATTTTTGTTTTCTTTTAATAGTCAGTAACGAACACAAAAGCGATCATTAAACCATAGTTCTCTATAATATGGTTGTACAACTGTGTCACGTGACCCACTCGTCACGCATGAGTTACAAGGTACGCTCCGAATTGCTCCCAAGGAGCACATCAGATTAGCAGTTGAAACGACATGAAGCTAGTGTGGAAGGCCTAGTCGTAGGAGACCTAGGCATAGGCCTAGTCGAAGGAAACAGGAGTGCAGGGAGGGAAAAGGTGATGGGGGTGTAGGGGCGGGGGTGCAAATCTATGTTGAGCATTGAGGGGATGATTGAGCAAAATTGACACGTCCGCAGATGCCCAATTTTTTGCCCAAAATGAAGTAAAGACCAAAAAAAGGTCATCACGTTTGCTGATGCCCAGTTTTTTGCCCAAAATGAAGTAAAGACCAAAAAAAAGTCATCACGTTTGCTGATGCCCAGTTTTTTGCCCAAAGTGAAGTAAAGACCAAAAAAAATCATCACGTTTGCTGATGCCCAGTTTTGAATACCGTTAGGCTACTTGGACATTAAAAGTATTGGGGGAATGCTGCCGAATTCTTAGGGGGGAAGCAACCCTCATCCTCCCTGGATTTGCACCCATGTGTTGGGGGAGATGTGGGATAGAGTATGGGGTAAGTGTGGGAGAGTGTACTAGGTGAGTGTTGACAGGTTGAGGGTGTGGGAAAAAGGGTGGAGAAGTGAGTTGGGTTGTGGAGAGGTGTGGGAAAAGGCACAGGCCTAGTCGTAGGAGACGGAGGTGCAGGGAGGGCAACCACCCTCCATTTGTACAATTTAAAAATGCCGTGTTAAAAATTCAAGCACTGTAGGCCTAAAATGTTTTTTGGGCATGATTTGAATGCTCAAAATTAGTTTTGACTGATTTTTTTAATTATTGAGTTCCTGAAAATATTTTTTTTCGGTTCAGCAGGTTTAATGATTTGCGAGCAAATAACAACTTGTTGATACAATGCCAATTTGGCAATAGGCTATCTAGATTTAATGAGGTTGTTGCCAGGCATATTTTTTCATTATGTTTAGTCTGCTTGTCCTGAGTCATGTACAGTGATGGGAATGATACTCTAAATTTGCGTTAAGCGATATCGATATGCGATGCACTCAAATTGGGCTAAAGCGATACCAATGCGCTATACTTAAAAATACTACTTAAGCAATACCAATACGCGATACAGTATCATCGATACTTGTATCTCAATACATTTTTGTAACAAGTTTTAATTACCAAGTTTGACATCATCATAATGCAGTAGTGATTTTTTTCTCAGTAACCTTAACTTTTCTGTCGAAAGTTTTTTTTTTTTCGATACAGTATTTCTATTATGAGCAACAAAGCAATATTAGGGGTATTGCAAAATGAATGTTGGTGGGTCGCGAAAAGCAGTGTTCTCTCCAGACATAAAAATTTTTAAAAAATGCTCACAACCAACAACAAAATTTAGACAAAAATGCAAGCTATCATAATTTTAAAAATTTGGGGTATTTAAGCTGATCAAAGACCTTTTTGTTTCATTTTTCACTTTTTCAGGAAATAATTGAAGACCTATTTTTTAGAGATTCAGACAAAAAAGTAGGTCGTCATAAGCTGTGGTTATAAAAAGTGGGTCCCAACTCTGAAAAGTTTGGGAACCAAGTCTACTCAATCCGTGTTGTTGCTTTTTTTTTCAATGCAAGCAGCCTATCCCTACTGTAGCATACTACCCCTAGTTTACCTTCACTGTTCACCTACTGACCTAAATTTTTTTGTATTTTTTATTAATAAACAGCTACTATTGCTGTATCCTGTATTCGACGATACGTAAAATATGAGTTAAGCAATGCTGATACACGATACTTTCAAAAGTAGCTAAAGTAATGCCGGTATTGACACAAAAGTATCGCGCGTTATGTATTGCTGATACATGCATCTTGATACTGCCCATCTCTGGTCATGTAAAGACTTTTGTGTAGTGATTTGGAAGCAAATGTGTATGAAGTTGTTAGTCTTGTGTAGCCTATGATGTTTTTACTTATGGTACCGGTAGTAGAAGAAAATGTTACATAACTGGCATTTTGTATCATCCTTACAAGTCACCCTTAACTTCGGACAATGCAAAGGATTTTTTGGGCATGATTTAAATGCTTGAAAAATAGTTCACATTTTTTGAATTAAGTTTGTTGAGTCTCTGAAAATAATTTTCTTCCATGTCAGCAGGGTTAATGATTTACGAGTAAATAGCTTCAAATGTGATAAGTGCCAACTTGGCAGGTTTTAAACTTACATATAATTAATTAAGGTAATGTGCACACTTTTTCTGAAAAAAACAGTGTAGCTTCGCTTAGACTAGAGAAAAGCAAATGAAAACGCACCTACAAATACATTATTGCATAGACCTTTTTTCCTAAACAAATTGGATCGCTTACTCCCTACAGTTACCTTCGCAGCAATTATCGGCACAATCCGCGCATTTGACGTTTTTTGGCTAAACCGCGACAAGCGCATTGTAATGATGGTGCGCGCATTCCAAGGTGTGTTATGTGTTAATAAGCCCATTTACATGGTCTGTTATAAAGCGCTTTGTGACATAGGCCAATTCTATTTGCTTTTCATTTCGGTGCGACTACATGTTTGCATGCAGTTTGCAGTCTGCAAATGACTGATAGGACTAATAGACATAATAACACTGATAGGGGGAGCATGGGGGGTATAGAGAATTTGGGGGAGTGTAGATGGTGGGGGAATTGGGAACTTTTTGGTGGTTGGGGCAGTTGGGTCAAGTATGGGTGAAATATGGAAGGAGTGAGGAAATGTATTGGGGTGTGGGGGGAGGTAATGGAAGGTGTGTTGGGGGTGTGGGAAGTGTGTTGGGGTGTGGAAAAGTATGGGGTGGTGTGGGAATGGGGGTAGGTGTGTGGAAGTGTGTTTGGGGTGTGGCAAAATGTGTTTGGGATGTGGGGAAAGGTGTGGAAAGGGTGTTGGGGTGGGGGCAATGTGGGGGGTGGGAGCAAATGTGGGAAGAAATATGGGACAATCTGGGAGAGCGGGAAAATGTGGGGAGAAGGGTAGTGTCACAATTTTGGCCCCCAACTCTCCTTACCCCAACCCCCCTGACCACAATTTCCCCGATCCCTAACATCCCTGACCCCCCGAATCCAACTCCCCCAACCCAACCCCCCGACTTCAAACCCCCCTACCCCAACCCCTTCGACGCCACCCCCCCCGACTTCAACCTCCCCGACCCCAATTCCCCTGACCCCAACTTCAGTAACCCCAACACCCCCGACCCCAACCCCTCCAACTCCAACCCCCTCGACCCCAACTCTTCTGACTCCACCCCCGGAGTCCCCTAACTCCAACTCCCTGACTTCAACTCCCTCGACCTCAACCCCTCACTGCCAACTCCCCGATCCCAACTCTTCCGACCCTTAACTCCCCCGACTCCACCCCCTTAACTCCAACTTTTCTGACCCTATGCTCCAACCACTATTCCGCCAATCCCTAACCCCAACCTCAAATTCTCCTACCCCAGCCTCCCTGACTCCAACTCCGCCGACCCCAACCCCCCGAACCCAATTCTCCTGACCCCAACACCCCTGACCCCAGACCCCTTAACTCCAACCTCCTCGACCCCAAATCTACTGACCCCACCCCCCAACCACAATTTTGCCGACCCCAACTTCCCTGACTCCAGTCCCCCTGATTCCAACCCTCGACCTCAACCCCCTCAATGCCAACCCACCGATCCCAACTCTTCCGACCCTAAACTCCCCCGACTCCACCCCCCGACCCCAACTTTTCTGACCCCACCCCCAACCGCAACTCTGTCAACCCCCACCCCCAACCACAAATTCTTTGACCCCAGCCCCCTGACTCCAACCCCCCCCCGACTCTAACTCTCCGATTTCAGCCCCCCTGACCCTAACTTTACTTACCCCAACACCCCCGACCCCAACCTCCCCCCAACTCCAACCCCTCCGACCCCACCCCCCTACTTCAACCCCACAACCCCAATTTTCCTGGCCCCAACTTCACTGACCTCAACACCTCCGACCCCAACCCCCCCAACTCCAACCTCCTCGACCCCAACTCTTCTGACCTCATCCCCCAACCACAACTCCGCTGACCCCAGCCTCCTGACTCCAACCCCCCCGACCCCAACCCCCCTACTTCAACTCCCCCGATTTCATCCCCCCTGACTCCAACTTCACTAACCCCAACACCCCTGACCCCAACTCCCTACTTCAACCCCCCGACCCCAATTCTCCTGGCCCCAACTTCACTGACCCCAACCTCCCCCCAACTCCAACCCCTCCGACCCCACCCCCCTACTTCAACCCCCCAACCCCAATTCTCCTGGCCCCAACTTCACTGACCTCAACACCCCCGACCCCAACCCCCCCAACTCCAACCTCCTCGACCCCAACTCTTCTGACCTCATCCCCCAACCACAACTCCGCCGACCCCAGTCCTCCTGACTCCAACCCCTCGACTTCAACTCCCCTGACCTCAACCCCCTCAATGCCAACCCACCAATCCCAACTCCTCTGACCTCAACTCCACCCCCGACCCCAACTTTTCTGATCCCATCCCCCAACCACAACTCCGCCGACTCCAAACCCCCAACCCCAAATTCTCCAACCCCAGCCCCCCTGACTCCAACCCCCCCCCGACCCCAACCCCCCGACTTCAACACCCCCGACCCCAACTTCACTAACCCCAACACCCCCGACCCCAACTTCCCCCCAACCCCCTACTTCAACCCCCCGACCTCAACTCTCCTGGCCCCAACTTCACTGACCTCAACACCCCCAACCCCTACCCTCTCCAACTCCAACCTCCTTGACCCCAACTCTTCTGACCCCATCCCCCAACCACAACTCCGCCGACCCCAGTCTTCCTGACTCCAACCCCCCGACTTCAACTTCCCCGACCTCAACCCCTCAATCCCAACCCACCGATCCCAACTCCTCCAACCCCAACCCCCCCCCTGACTCTACACCCACAACTCCACCCCCGACCCCAACTTTTCTGATCCCACCCCCCAACCACAACTCCGCCAACCCCAAACCCCCAACCCCAAATTCTCCGACCCCAGCCCCCCTGACTCCAACCCCCCCGACCCCAACCCCCCGATTTCAACACCCCCGACTTCAACACCCTCGACCCCAGCCCCCCGACTTTAACTTCCCTGACCCCAACTCCCCAAACTTTACCTTACCTTCCTAAACACTTTCCCACATCTCCCCCACACCCCAGCACACTTTTCCACACCTCCCTCAGTACTTCCCCACACATCCCCCCACAACTTTCACTTCCCCCACTTCCCCACATCTCCCTTCACCTTCCCCACACTCCAACACACTTTTCCACACCCCTTCTCACCTCCCCTTGCCCTTCACCACACCCTCACACCTTTCTCCACATCTCCCTCACCCCTCCCACACCCCAACACTTTTTTTACACCTCCCCCCCACTTCTCCCACCTCCCTTTACACTTCCCCTCACCCCAACGCACTTCCTCACTCCTCCCCCCACACTTCTTCCTAAAAATTGTTTGTTATTACACCTGTGATTGCGGCATTGCTGTACTAAAATATCGTGGGAATTCTACTTCCGTACCTTCTCATTGAAGCGTGACAAGATAAAAAAGAGAAAAAGAGTTGTACAACCATATTATAGAGAACTATGATTAAACCGTAGCCAGAAATCTAGAAATCTCAGAGGTAGGCTTTAGCCGATCGTTCCTTCGCAGAAATTGCTTCCCTCATAGTGGTATCTTTTTTGAAATCAGTGGGCTAATTATAGTCTGAAAATTTCTAGTAAGTTGTCAGCACTCATCCGCAGAAAGATAGGAAGCTGCTGAGAGTCTGCAACGCTTATTTCTCTCATTACATTATTGTACCCGCAGCATTTTTACGAGCGAGCTAGAGGCTCACCCACCATCGACGCTTTTTCTTTATCTGCTTATAATACATTAGAATTACTGCTGCGGCTGCAGCCTGCCTTTTTCGCAGTCGCATCATTGCGAAAGAGTGATTTAACGTCTTGTCAATTCGAAACTCACAAGAACCGTTTTCTGCAATATTGCGGCAATATTGTCGAATACGTTGCGCGTAAAGTAGCCCTCAAGTTTCTTGCGCAAGATTCGTCGCAATATTCTTGCAGCAAGAATCTTGCCAAGAAAAAGTGCTTTACGTGTAATCGATTCAGCAATATCTTGCGCAAGAAACTTGCGCTAGTTTCCTGCTCGTGTAATCCTGGCCTTATAGATGTGTTTTTTATTAACGACGAACGGAGTTACTATTGGTTTTACAATCATGCAGTACGGTAACATTTGTTGCGTTCGCTGTCCAACACTTGATCATGCTTCTGTTTCATTATGTCTATTTTCGTACTAAAAAGTTTTTTTAGACTATTAACTTGTAAAAATCTAAAGTATTTATCAATGGACTGGCAGTGTTTTTATTTCTTGGCTTGCTGCTGTCTGTCATTCTAACAAATGCAACAAAACTACACTATATCCATGTTGTTAATAGCAGTTAATTCATAGCTTCATAGTCATAGCTTCAATGCTTCATAGCCTAATTTATTCTTAGCTTAAGCGCAAATGCTTCAATCCAGTTCGACTTTTATGTTTTCACTTTACACAATTATTGTTGAACTGTAAACTATCAGCGCTAATGTGCACTTTTTCCCAACTTCAATGTATTCTATTCGATATCGCTTCTGTAACGTTATTGAATTGCCTTCGGCGCAAGTCGCACTATCGACATCGATGGCTGAGCATTCAGCATGATCAGTAGGCCGTGACAAACACCCTAAGTTGAGTGTGTTTTCAATGGTATTTACCAGTTTCCAAACCACATTTATAGTCGGTTTTATTACTATTCATTATTCAATACGGTTGATAGTAACTATTCTATTCATTTTTAATAAGCTCAAAAACATTTTCGTTTTTAGAATTTAGTCAGTAATATCTCTTTAAGTCTCGTACAATAGCAGTAGCAAAATAACATATTTTCGATGGAACTTCACTGTGTGAATTGTGTACTGGCCTACTTCACGTAGCAATAAGTCAGTTACCGCTACTGCACATAACTATTTTCTGTAGTTAATAAAAGCGTTAGTTTTTACAACCGCCAGAGAATAGGCCAGCTTGTTCGTAATCTGCAATCAATTCATTTATTTCCCAAAAGCACGGACAAAGCACCAGTGGAAGGGCACAGCGCAAGACTTTACGGTCATTTTAGGCTACTGTACCTCTAGCCAGAACTTTACTAACATAAGGTAAAAAAATAAGAGAAATGAACGAAATTAAATAGGCAGATACTACACAAGCAAGAGACCAACCCTTGCTGGGCGGCAACTTTATATTTAATTTGAACAAACCCGTGCATGTCTGCGATTATGTATTCATAGGTACTTACGCTTTTTTTTTTCGTAAATACGTTTCACCTGATCACAATTTACCATTTCGCCATTTTTGTCAAAAATTGTGATTGTTTTCACTTTATGCGAGCTTTGATTGGTAATTTGAAGTTTGAACCGATCGAAATAAAATCTAGTCTGATTTGGTTAAAGTTTAGAAACATACCAATATATCAATGAAGTTAAAGGGTACGCCGCGCCTTTGCTTTTTTGTTAAGTGGATGAATTTTTTTGTCTTGACCATTAATTAGCTTATTTCACGGTAATTTCAGTCTACCTTGCCCACGAAATACACTTGACGACTGACGTAGCTAAGCCACATCTCAAGTAGTACAATGGGGCAGGGGTGGGCAAACTTTTCACACGAAGGACCACATTATAAAAAATTTTGAAGCCGAGGGCCGCACTGATTGAAGAGCAAAAAAAGGTCCTACACGTCCTCATATGTCCTGTTTTCTACTGAAAATAAGTGAAAAGCAAAATAAGGTCTTGATTCATGATAGGAGTTCATATTTCTGTAAGTGCCCACGGGCAGCATAAAATGGTCTCGCGGTCCGTAGTTTGCCCAGCCCTGAAATGAGGTGATGCCGAAAAAGGGTCTCGATTACTATAATTACAAGGGTTATCCGCACGAACTGCAGCATCTGCTTGGTAAAAAAATAAACGAAAAGTGCCCAAACACGCAACTTAACGCATTTTTTTTGAAATTTGGAGTACGTGCAAACGAACTTGTAACTATGACACTGTTCATTGGATTTACCTTAAGAATTTATTCTATTAAGCACATAATCGGAAAGTAATAAGTGAAGGCTAACACCTCCTACATGTGACAAATAAACGTTTTTTAGGGCTTAAGATGACTCACGAGGCGATAATGCAGACGACCAAGCAACAAAATCTCAATTTATTAACAGAAAAAACAACATTCAGACAACTAGATGTTCTACATTAGCCTATTAAATGCGTAAATATCACAGCCAGAGTAGAAGAATCGTCAAAACGCTGCTCTTTTTGTCATTGATAAATTACAACAAATACATTCATAGTGGAATCGGCAATATACAAAATAGTTGGATAAGGGCTCCGCTAACGTGAACACAATTTTATGCTATGAAACACAAAGTACAGGACACAGAACATGAATATAATAGTCACAAAAAGATCTGCTATTATAAAAGTTTAAATATTGCACAAAAATTACTAATCCAAATTCCAAACATTTTTTGATATCAGTATTCAAAATTTTAAGCCCTGAACCACAATTTTCTTAACTTCGTGAGTACTAAGAATTTGGAACAAGTAAGCAATGTCAGTAAGCACATGATACGCTACTTAAAGATAAGATTTTTTGCTACTTTCGGTAACTTATTCTTCTAAATTGCGGAAGGCTGTTTGCATCTCATCATAGAGTTGCTCGTAATCTTTTTTGATGTTGGTTTCGCCATCTTTGACAGGGTCTTTGAATTTCATGGAGGACAATCGGTACATGATGTCACCTAGATTTTCCCGAATAACTGCCCATGTGATCTTATTGTCAGATTGAGCAGTGGATTCCACAGCAGACTTGGCCATATCGTAGAAAGCGATCATGTTACGGATCATTCCAACAGTTTTATAAAACGGACAATATCTAAAACATACAAACAATAAAAATCAAATCGTCATTCTACTCGTCTTATTACGCCGAAACGTGTAACGAGTGGCGGGGCCGATCTCCACTACTTAGCGCATGGGCAGCACAGCTTCGAAGAAACGTCGCAACGGTGGCAAGCCGTTGGCGACACTGTGTCTGATTTGAACGACTGGGATTCGAACCCTAGACCTACCGCACCGATACCAATGTCTTTACACCTGAGCTGACCGGACGGTTACGGATAGTGTTTAAGTTTGTAGGCTATTGCAACAAATGTGTTTTTAAGCGGAGTGACCAATAATGAAATAATAACAGGATGACGGATAAAAAATCAAGAGTCTGAAGATGAAGTTGTAAAAAAGAAGGGAGAGGAAAAGCTACAGTGGGTAAACACCTAACCCTTAATTCGTTTTTATGTACGCTTTATTTCAGCTTTGCAATAAAATTCAATGAATTAGCGATTAAATGAAGGTTAGTTAGTAGAACATCATAAATATGATTTAACGCAGATAACGGTATTTAACAAAGTTTACTTTAAAATGATTGAATAAACATAAAAATTGTATACGGATTACAATACACAATAAACTACCTGTCATATGGCGAAAAACCGTTTTGTTGTAAGAAATCGTCTTTGATTATCTTTGCAACTTCAAGGGTAATTTTGTCAGTTTCAGCTAAGGAGCTCTAAAAACACGATAAAACTCAGAGCGGGGATAATAGGTACACTGCTTCACACACAGGATAAAACAAGCAAATACCACAACACATAGGCCTACCGAATTTTATCAAGTTGTAAGGCATTAAAAGTGACTGAGTTACGATTGTGTTTTCGGATACTTGGCAGTTTGGCTATCAAACAACCCAGATTTTTTTGGAGTTGTATCATTTTAGCAAGCTCCTCTAACTCTCTTACATTTGAAACAAAAAAGCATACATCGTGAGATCATGTAGTTCGTGGTATTCTGATAGTTTGTTTATCACAGTCATAGCTCACCTTTCCGACAAGTTGGACAATTTCAGATAATTCTTCTTCCTCTTGAAGAATTTCCTTCATTTTTGTTCGCAGAGGACAAAAGTCTGGGAAATGTTTTTCGTAAAATTCATCCAAAGCTCTGAAAACATCAACAAAAATTTTGTTTTCTCACGCCTCGAGCAGCTGACTGTTCAAAACACCGCACGTTTAGCATCACATATTTTGACTTCTATTGCTATTGGTAAACATTCAACGCACACCGTTTCCATTCGCAAAACACGTCACAATAGGTACTTTTTTAACTCCGAGATATGAGCCATTAAGTCAGCATATTTTAGCCTAAGAAACGATTAGGCCATCATCCTCTCCCTGCCAATACACCTAGCTTTCACTTCGGATATCCTATAGGACAAAACCCTTCGTTCCAACTTGAACCAGTGATGTTTCTTAAGGTAAAAGTGAAGTGGTGTCACCAAGAGCAGGTCACGGACCCTTATAGTACCGGGGTGTGCGCGGATAGCTTCGACCGCTTCAGCTGCAAAACCACTATATCATTCATAGAACTACCAATACTGTCAGTAGAATGTGAAATAATCAAAACCAGTACATCCTTGTGTTTTTGGTGTACTTTGCAGCGAACTATTGCGAGTGCCTGCTCCATATGCATACAATTCAATAAAAAGTATAAGCAAAGCAAGCGATAAAGCTACAAAATACAAACCTCAGATAATTCGAATAACTGATGAGCCAGTTCACTGAAGGGAAATGCTTTCTCTGAGCAAGTTTTTTGTCAAGACCCCAGAAGACTTGAACAATACCGAGCGTGGCCGAAGTAACAGGATCAGAGAAGTCACCACCAGGTGGAGATACACTAAACGAAAAAGGCGTAACGAATTCACGGTAATAAAGCTTAAAGTTCACAAAACTTGAGTCATAACTACGAGCAGCTGCGTTTTCATAAAAATGTCTCCGAACAGCAACTACGATACAATAATTAAGTTTCAATGAGGCAACGCCAAATGAAATGCCAATGCAGTACAAGTATTGCAATCTTTCAATCTACAACGAAAATTAAAAGAAAAGGTCATTTCGAGATTTGAATCAGAAAATTCAAATCATTCAATTAGTGAACTCGAATGTTTTTTTTTCAAGCTCAAAGATTATTTTTTTTTTGTGTTCGCAGCCCTGCTGTAACGCAAGCACATTTAGCTTAACCACTTACGCTCCGACAAGTGACACACTGCCTTCACGGTTTGGGCTTCCCAAGCACGTGACTCGACCAGCTCTCTCATAAAATGAAGCTAATCTCGCTCCCAAGTAAGCTGGGTAACCGGAATCAGCAGGCATTTCAGCCAAACGACCAGAAATTTCACGAAGAGCTTCGGCCCAACTGCAAATGCGAAATGTTAAAAAAAGGCATTCATCTTTCATTTCAATTTCAGTTATTATTTATAGTTAGTCATAAACCGGCATTAAATGTAGGCTATCGCACATAAACGAACCAATTCTTACGGCAAGGTGGACAAAGCTCCACTCCACACTTCAAAGGACATGGGCATTGGGCATCAGAAATTCAAAACCACGATAAAGCAGATTCTCTCAAAAGTACTATTGAGCTAAAACTTACTACAGAGACGGACTCAAATGGACATTGAACAGTGTTGAAGGTGCTCCCAGCTAACTAAATCAGACATGCTGCGCTCAGCCAGCGTGATTATGCAAATATACACTTGGCGTTTTCAGTCAAAAAACTACCCCGCCGCTCATTAATACTAACATTAAAATAATCATCAAGACACGAATATCCATTCCAACGTTGAGGTACAATCAAACTATCGGTAATTTAAATCTGTACAAAAAATTTAATCATTTGTATCTTACCGTGAGGTTGAGTCAGCCATCATAGACACATTGTAACCCATATCACGGAAGTATTCAGACAGAGTAATACCTGCATCACAATAACAAGGTTAGGAAACGACATAAAATGCGATCTCATTACAGAATAATTCCATTTATCGCATCTTACATATTTCAATAAGAAGTTTTTCAACAAAAAAAAATTCAGTTTTCATTATTCTCTTGCCATTACGCTTAAGCATGTAACGAGTGGCGGGGCCCATTTCCGCGGCTTAGCGTACGGGCAACTCAGCTACGAAGAAAGATCGCAGCGGTGGCGAGCCGTTGGCGACATTGTGTACGATTTGACCAACCGGGGATTCTAACCCCAGGCCTCCGTTACCGATAGCAATGTCTTACGAACTGAGCTAACCGGCCAAGCAAAATATAAAACTGGCTAGATATAGTGCATAATGTTAACAAGCAGCCATAAGTTCGAAATTCGCTGTACCAGAGTCTTGCTTATGTAATACACACCTGTATAAATGGAAGCTTCTCTGGCGGCGACAGGCATGTTTGATGTATTTGCAACCAGCGTGGTACGTTTCATGATTGATTCGGTCTTTCCTCCGACCTCTACTTTCAACTGAAACGTCATAAAGGTCATGACCTTATCAAAAGCTCACCACTGAGAAGCAAAAAAAAAATTGAAGTAACGGTACCCGAAGGCAACAGTCTACGACAGGGGTGGGGAATCTGCGGCCCGAAGGACTACATGCGGCCAGCTCAAATTTTGAATGTGGCCCGCGACAGAACTTTAATTGCTAAGTATACAACAAAATGGTGGAATATAAAACATTAAGATTTCTTAAAAACTGCGTCGCGTCACATTCACCTACATGCTATATTTGTAGCATAAAAAACGCGCAAAAGTCTCCGATTTTACGGTGAAAAACAGCTCAGCATGAATGTTGTTAAATTTGCGACGAAATATTGTGCCTTTTTAAAACGAAATTTGACAAACGTAAATGTGGCCCGCTGAAAATATTATGCAATGTGGCCCGCTGTGCTTTACCGGTTCCCCACCCCTGGTCTACGACGTCGCCGTAAGACTAACAAGTAAACTGTGATAATGACAAGGTTGAATTTGGAATACTAATCACAGGGCATCGAAAACTTCTTTGATGTTCTGAAAATAACGCTTATTCATTAATATTCATGCGCTGTCAACTAATGTTCAAAGATCTGGAGCTGTAGACTACGGCTTGATTTCGAGTCGGGTCTAAGCAGTGAGTTTAAAATTGGTATTCACACCTTCCCTGCTTGACGTGCAGCTTGAAGAGACAGTGCCGAGAACAAGCTGGCAAGTTTACTTGTGCCCTTGGGAAAAGCACTTAGCGGGACTCTCCCGTCTTGGTGTGGTAGACAGATGGCCGACAACTCCAAAGAGAGCTCGTTATAGTGCTCTGATCACTTTCTCGAGATAGGATGAATAATTAAATATGCAACAAAAATACAAAAAATCAATACTTTTTCTGCCACCCTAAATTGTCAACAACAAACTAATTTGACGAGTAAAAGGTAACTACTATCATGGAAAAAGTTGCATGTCGGAAGAAAGCGTTTGAGCTACAATCGCTAGAGAACATACCTCTGGGAAATCTCTCAATACTTCTGACATCTCATTTCCACGTTCTCCGCAACCTACGTACACGATCACGTCACTGTTGGAAAATTTGGAGAGAGATTGGGAAATGACGGTTTTGCCACAACCGAAAGCGCCAGGGATGGCGGTCGTGCCTCCTTGTACAGATCTGCAGTGAAACAACACAAAGAGTAAAAGTGAGTTCACACGTGCGAAGTTGTGATCGAAAAGTTAATTTCAGATTGTTATTGGCGAATTTTACAGTGCGCGAGTGCGCGCTGCCCAAAATTGCGAGTCATTAGCTGTCAGTGCAAAACAGAGCAGATATGGTAAAAATCTACTGAGAAGATGCATGTTCTGAAAAAATACAGCTTTAAATTTAAACGAACATTTTTATTAACTATGTTTACTGCATTATTGTACTAACGGAAACAAAGCATCCAAGACTCGCTGTCCAGTCAAAAGTGGATGGTTGGCTCTCAATTTTTCTACACATGGTCGAGGTTGACGTACTGGCCAGACTTGAATCATGGAATATTTCTTCACAGTTCCGTCAAAGTCAACTTCGAGAACAGTATCCTAAATCAAAATTTAAAAATAACTGAGATCGACAAATTGAAAGAATGGTGGGACGAACATAATTATTAGCGGAATGATTTGATTTCAAAAATCTCACTAAAAAGTATCGGTCGATTTAGTAGACCTATTGCACAAGCGCTTAGATTACCCCACTAAAAGCTGGTTTCGTGGTTACACTCCGCAAAAACACTTTCAGAGATGAGACAGCTCCAGCTTTTTTATTATTTCTGATCGTTAGCAGATCGTAGGTTCTTGCTTCAGGGACGATAACGTAACCTATGTCACTAATTACGACAAAAATCTTTTCCCAAGGCTGATTTCTTGCATTACGACTACCGTAATATTTAGCATTTCCTGTTCACTCACGATGGTTTTCACAGGTTGAAAAGGTGTTCGAGAAAGTGTTAGGTTTGCCAAGCATTGATACAGGTTTAAAATACGACAGCATTTATAACCGAAAAAGTAATTCCTGAAAATGTCTTCAATCGCCCTGACACTTACGTCAACATTATAGGATCCTGGTTCGGCGATGTAGGTTATGCGTCCTTGGTTTTGGGGAGGAAGCATCAGCTTGTGCTGAATGAGGGAGTTTTCTTGGATTGTAGCGTAAACATCTCCACCAGTTATATGGCTGCCTACCTGTGATAATTAACGTAAAACTGCAGCTTTCCACAGTCTATTATGGCAATTTTGAAGCATTTGGTTAAGCATTTTTGCGATGATTTCATACGTTCACAATGGTGATGATTAAGAACAAATTGATCAGCATATCACATAAAAATGCTTGACCAATAGCTCAAAACTGCTACCGGCATATTCGATAAAAATCAACAAAACAAATTTGAATTGCAGGCTAATGTGCAACAAATGCAAACAGCAATTCATTTGCGGCGTGTTTATTGCGCTAAAACAACATACCCGTACAGGCGTACAGCACAAAAACAAAAAAAAAACTAATCAAAGCTGAGTGAAAGATACTAATGTTAAGTTCAAAACCACTTTTGTGAATAAAAGAGCTTTTTTGCCTTACTAGTTCACTATGCACATTTTGTTACTTTTCCACTATCCTGTCTAAGCAAATTGGTATTTTAAAAAAGGTAATTCCATACTTGATAAGTCTTGACTGGACAAAAATCCCATTGCGACTCCCTGTTTAATGCTGAAGTGTTGACACCACGAGGAATGTAAATCGAACCAGTCATGTTCATAATAACTTCAAGAGGACGCTGGATACCGTCGTATGTGTTGTCTGAAAAAAAAAAAAATTGTGCTTTAAACTTTTTTGCTAAGGGCTTAGTTGGAGCGCCAGAACGAAGTGTTTACACAACGCAGTGTTGTTTTTTTTTGTTGTTTTTAATTTCATTCTTGAGATTATAACGCCAAACGCCAAGCAAGTTAATTATAAACTTAAATCACTCTTCTGAATTTATTGCGGATTGAACCAGGATTGGTTAAACATTCAAAAGTAAGCAGCTTAATAGGCACATGTGAGCCGTTCCAAGAGCAAAAAATCAATATACTTACTAAGAATTCCAGGACCAAGTTCAACAGACAAAGGCTTGCCTGTTCTCAGTACGGGATCGCCTACAGTTACGCCAGCTGGAGGACATAGAGTTAAAGATTATAAGCAACAGAGTAAAGAGGTTATTTTCAAATCATATTGAACGGAAAATTCAACAGTAATAGAGGGAGACTGCGAAGTGAGCATGCGCTCAAGACAGCAGCCACCCGTACTTTGCACTTTCTAATCATCAATTTTGTTAGGTACGGCAGCTAACACACGAGGTGTTAACATGTGATACCGTGACTCCACTATGATTGATTCTATGTCTAAACCTTTTGAAAAATCATTAAAAATTAATTCCACTAAATCATACCAAAACATAAAATATTGTTGCATTTTAAAAATGATGCTGAACAGTATGCTTAAAGTCAATTAAACAACGCAACCGAGCCAACGTACTGCGGCTGAAAAAAACAATGGTGAATTTGGTAAAACTATATATATCCGTGAAAATACATGCATATGCGGAGTGCAATTTCTATCTGCCACAAGTAATACTAGTTTTGAAAAGATTGTAGGAACGCAAAGGTAGATACAAACCAGTGGTTCTCAAACTTTTTTAAATTTCGACTTTGCGGTCCCCCAAAAATTTTTTCTATCACTCACGGTACTTTATTTTTAAGCATAATTTCCACGCAAAATCAAGTGAAAAGAAAAAAAAAGTCATCACGTTCACAGATGTCCAATTTTAACTCAAGTGAAGAACAAAAAAAGGGTCAACACATCTGCAGATCAAATACAATTCAATGGGATGATTTAGGCCTATCAGAAATCCGCGATCTCTTTGCCGTCTCCCTGCAACTGCTTCGCAGTCCCCAGTTTGAAAACCACTGATATAAACTGATAAGAAAAAGGATACATGTCTCTTCGTAGACCTGAATAGTAGCTCGATCTCCATCAAGACGAATAATTTCACCTACCAGTTCAGAATGACCAACTCTCACCAGTTCGTACATAGCTGATCCAGACATGTTCTCGGCAGTGACAACTACACAAAAAAGGTAAGGTTAGTTGCAAATTACAATGCTTGCATCAGCCAACAAGATTGAAGGCATATCAGTAACTTAAAAAGAGCCATGGCAAGTAATCAAAACGAAAACACTTGATTCAATCATGGTTTCTAAACTAGCTATTCTTAATCGGTGCTGCAAAAGCTATCTTCTTATGTATTATATTTTTATCTGTTGCATATTTATCCTCCTGTCACGAGAAAGCGATCAATGCGCTATACGAGCTCGCTTAGGAGTAGCCAGTCATCTGTGTCCCACACCAAGATGGAGGAACCCTGCTAAGTGCCTATACCAACGGTACAAGTAAAATTGTCGGCTTGTTCTTCACACTGTCCCTTTAATGCTGAGCGTCAAGGAGGGTAGCTGTGAATATCAATTTTAAAGTCATTGGTTTGACCCGACTCGGAATCAAACCCAAGTCTACAGCTTACAAAAAGCTCCCAAGGTGGACGCTCTTACCACTCGGCCATCTGACATGTTGTGGCAATACAGCTTTACTTACAAACACAATACAACTACAACCTCCATTTGAGCTGTGTATGAGAGCTGCGTCAACATAATAACACTTGTAGTACAAAGTTAAACTATAAGGTTCATGTATTAAGTAGCTACCACTGCAATGATAAAGCTAATTTGACATAGGCCTATTTCATAATTTACCAGGTCCAGAGACACCCAATACAGTTCCCAACTTTCCTTCCTTTTCTTCATCCTGTATCCTAGGTAATTTATCCTGCTTCATTTTGAATTTCTATAAATATGCCTATGCTAAAAAAATCACAGTATGTAGATAATTTCTTAAAGCAGTTACAATACAATTGCAACAGATTAAATAAAAAGCAGAGGCTAAGGTTACGTGACCATAACATTTGTCTCTTTGGTTTGTTTTATTATCCTTTCACACTATCCCCAGTTGTACTAGAGCGTGACAAAGTAATAAAATTGACCAAAGAGACAAATGCTATGGTCACGTAAGAATACCCACTTCCTAAACAAAACCTTTTGGCACATGGCACTTAATATCATTATCTGTAGTACCCCATTACATGTACTCAAACAGTTTATGTGACGTGCATAGGCTAGGCGTTGCAGTTTCATTTGTAAAAGATTATACTATATAATGAACGTTCACTCATGAAAGTGAAAAAACAAGAAAATGACTTTAGATTTATTAAATCTTTTTGCACTTCTTTTATTGCACAAAAGAGAGGCGGATAATACAACAAATTCAATACAGGTAGTCCAACACAAAAGTCTCTCCGCAGGCTTAACAGCATTTTGTTTTAGCTAATTTCAATGCAACCTTGTGCATTCTGCAGTTTATTGCTACATCACAGTAGTGTAATTTTTTTATTTGGGCTCCAAACTTTCACAACATTGACTCCACTTTTCCCTCTAAAATTTTAACTAGTGCGAATTTGCCCAAATATAAAAATCACCAAAAATTTACCAAAACATTTATCTTCAAAAATTGAAAATTTTGCCCAAAATTTCTCACTTTTTCAAATTTCGCACCCTAGAGGGAACATTGATTAACTCATTCAGCACCGGTATTACATTAGATGTAAATTGCAACATATATAATTTCAAAGAGTTTTAGTCCTATTCACCATGAACCCTTCACACCATAGAAAAAAACAAGTACACTTTAGCGCTGTTTGAAAAAAGGGCTTGTTTTTACCTATCATTAATTAAAATAATTTAGATCCCTTCGTCAAAGAAAGAGGAGGGTCAGCTATCCAATATCAAAATAGCGTAGACGGCTGCACAGTGCAATAGTGATGCCAATTCTGCATTGCATAACAATGTCAACGAACGATTAATGCCATTACTAATTGTCTGTAGGCTTAGCAGTATAAAGCCAGATTCACACTGGCGACACGACAACAATCAGAAATTTATAAGCGCTTAGCGATTTCAAAATGTCAGCCTGATACGATGGCACGACACTGCATCAGCAAGCAATGCACATCCCGCGCGATGCAATCTTTTCCGAGGGATACGCATAGCGGCATTTGCACTGCTAGCAGATTAGCAGGTCGGCACTGGTACCAGCACAAAAACCTGATACTGTCTAGTAAGTTCTTTGGAGCATGGTTGATGGAAATTTTATGCACTTTAATCACAAATAATAAAGCCAAAACAAATTGATACTTATTCAAATGAGACGTTTCGGTTAAGTTTCACTAACCATTATCAATCTAAATAAAATTATAGTCACTGAGAGTAAGACCCTCAGAGAATACATAGGAACAACTAAAATTTTGCGCAAAGCAAGTGGGCCTACCTTCACCATCTAAATTTATTGAACCTGAGAATCAAAAGCCTAGAGAACGTGAAAAAAATTTTAAAAAGAAAAAATAGCTACCTCAGCGTTAAAACTTTGAAAAAGCAAAAACTTACCTTGAATCACAGGGCAGATTCTCAGGTTCAGTAAATCTGGCGATAAAAATTCCAAAACTAAGTTCAAATTAGGCCTTGACTTAAGGGGAAAAAACTGATGCTGAGTGAAAAAAATATACTAAAACCCTGCACTCTCGACTGAGAACTGTTTTAAAGTGAAATATGAATAAAAATACTACGTTCTGTTGCATCATTTAAATCCACAAAGATTTGTTTCTTTTCAGTCAACAGCTAAGACCAAAACGAAATTGTTTGTTACAAAGTTGTTTTACGAATACGTATTTGTAAAACAACTTTGTAACTTTGTAACGTTTTACGTATTCGTAAAACAACTTTGTAACCTTCCAGGGCGACAAAACCTCTAGCTACGTCACTGGCTTCACCAAATGACAATTAGCTTGTGGTGGCACCACAAACCTTGGACCAGTGCGATACCAACATACGGTACAGTATATACCAATACATTCTTTGATCTATGGTAGCTTCTGTACCATATATGCCTGCGTATCGGTAGCTAGGCTAAAGTGCTACTGATAACACTTCATGATTGTACAGTGTATCATAGCGGTATTGATATGTCATTGACAGTAGACACTAACAGCTGTAGGAACAGTAGTTACGTGCTGCTACAGCACCATAGGAAGACTACTCGAGGCTAATCATTTTTCAGCCACCTTATCTGCTTAAACAGTTATACCTAGAGATGGGCATTTATCGAGATAATTTATCGGCAATAATTCATTACCGATTATCGTTATCGCTCAAAATAGTTTTGATTTATTGATTACCAATATCGCTATCGCTTTCTCAATATAATTTGTTATCACTGATAAATTATCACGATAAACAATTCTTTATGCACAGTGCTCAAAGTTAGTAATTTGGCGCTGTGAAAAAAATACACGGTGTCCATAAAGTCTTGCTGCAGTATAAAAAAATCTGTTTCTTTCGTTTAATGCCACGGCAAAGTCCATGAACTGCTTTCTTTTCTTGAAAAAACTAGAAAAACATTTCTGCAACTTGACTTAGTGGAAAAACTTCGTCAAACACAGAAAATTTACTGCAACATTTATCAGAAAAATTTATTGGCGATAATTTATCAATTACCGATATCGCTTTAAGAAATTGAGGATTAAACAATTATCAGTATCGTCCAGGGCTTTTTTGAAGTTACTGATTATCGTTCTTGCTTTAGCACAAAAAGGTATATCGTGCCCATCACTGGTTATACCATACGATACTGATATATAATACGGTAATATGTCATCCCATAACTATCGGGTTAGGGTAAGAGCACTGAGCATGTGTACCCTGTACCATACCGTATGCATTGTGCATGACATTTTGAGGAATTCCCATCATCTTTAAAGTGAACCATCTATTGTAGGCTAATATGAAGAGGCTTAATTCATACGAGCCCAAACAACTCTACCTGTCTAGTCTACCCAGGACAAGAGTCATCGTACCATACAAAGTTCAAATTAAACTGTTTAGTCTAATACCGGTACTAACTAAGCAACTTCTCCATATAATGCATTTCATTCCCGAATTTTCGATTTATGCTCGCTAATGTGTAAGGATTATTGTTGCTAAGGCCATTACCAAAGTAAGAAAAAGAAGCAGCCTATCAGATAAACAAATACTGAACTAAACGTTTCTGGTTTCTAATTACAAGCAAACGGGTGGACTACTAGTAACATCTACTAAACATGTATCGTCAGAAAATGCGAGCAAGCAAAAACAATGACAAAAAAGAATGCACTTGAAGCACTTTCATAAACAGACTAGACTACCGGTGCTCTAAAAGTCTCAAGCTTCTACATAACAGATTAAATCACCTCAAAAAAGCTCTTTTTTTACTGCAATCTAAGCTCAATTTACTTTAGCCCAGTCTTCTCTGCTACATTAAATTTATTTTCATGCACAATGTCATGGTATTAGCTTATTCACCTCAAACTTTCCAAATTATCTATCACAAGACGAGTTTGTGGTATTCGGAAATATTTTGTAAAAAAATTCCGGGAGGAAGCAAATCTATCATGGCCATAAGCTATTTACAAAATGTGCATTTAAAAGAACTAAATCTTGAATCAAAATCAAAGATTTATTTTGTCTCTCAACGCCAAAAAAAGCCAACCAATGTACAGACAGATAACTAAAAACACAAAAGAATTAACTAAAGTCCCTTGCAAATTTCTCATCTAACAAAAGAATTAATAATGCGTAAAATAAATCATAAACGTGTGATCAAAACAACTCTTGTTTATACATTTTTGCGTATTTATCTTCCTATCACCAGAAATACGCATTTATCGCGATGATTTATCGGCGATAGTTGTCGGCAAAAATTTATTACCGATTATCGTTATCGCTCGAAATAGTTTGGATTTATCGATTACCGATATCGATTTTGTAATAAATTTTGTTATCGACGATAAATTATCGCGATTAACAATTCTTTATGCTCACAGTGTTCAAAGTTAGGGAGTTGGCGCTATGGCAAAATTCACGGTGTCGATAAAGTCTTGTTGCAAACTTGTAATTTAAAAAATCTCTTTTTGTTCAGTTTAATCCCACGGCAGAGTCCGTGAACTGCTCTCTTGTCTTGAAAAATCTAGAAAAACACTTTTGTGATTTGACTTACAACAGCAATATTTATCAGAAAAATTTATTGGCGATAATTTATCGATTACCCATATCGCTTTAAGAAACTGAGATTTATCGATTATCGGAATCGCCCAAAGCATTTTTGAAATTATCGATTATCGTTATCGCTTTAGTAGAGAAAGGTTTATCGTGCCCATCACTGCCTATCACGAGAAAACGATCAATGTGCTATACGAGCGCGTTTAGGAGTTGCCAGTCATATGTCTACCACACCAAGACGGAGGAATCCCGCTAAGCGCCTTTCCAAACGGCACAATTCAAGTACACTATAGCCCCTTGCCGGCTTGTTCTTCACACTGTCCCCTTAATGCTGAGCGTCAAGCATGGAAAATGTGAATATCAATTTTTAAGTCATTTGTTTGACCCGACGCCAGTGGTGCCGATCCTGGGGGGGGATGGGGGGATGCATCACCCCCAACATTTCGGATGAATCCCCCCAACATTTGGCGTCGGCCGTCGGTGCAATATTGTTTCGAAACAGGTTTAACTTTCGTAAACGTTAAATCGTTAATAGAACACAAACAATGTGATTTCGTTTCGGGCGATTTCGTGGAACTAATCAATGAAGCGTGTTTTTCGTTTATTTCTTATGTTGTTCCTGTAATTTTGTGAAGCTCTTCACTGAGGTAGTGCTCATTAAAGTGTCATTACATCAGTAGTCTAATGCCGTTGAGTGCTGGTGAAGATTGGAGTTGGCAAGTGGCAGTCTGACATAACTTACAAAACTCGCAAATGTACTTCGAGCAGCATCCCCCCCAATGTTCAAAATTGACAAAAAATAGGTAAAATAAGCAAATCATCCCCCCCAATGCTCAACATGGATCGGCACCACTGCCCGACGCGGAATCCAACCCAAGTCTATAGCCAACATTATAGCATTTTCGGAATCAGCGCATCTGATATACCCCTGAACCGTTGAAATATCAATGGCAAAAGGAAAAAAATAGTTTTTTGTTGGGCTATGTTATCGGTATCGCCCAGGGCTTTTTGAAATTATCGATAATCGTAATCGTCATAGTGCGGAAAGGTTTATCGTGCCCATTATCGCCGGTAGGCCTATTATTTTCCAATATTAACCTACAGTAGGCTATCTTTTTTTTTTTTTTTGTTCAAAACGCTCTTCATGCCCCCTAACCCTCGGTTCAAGCGCTCTGCGGACGTGCCTAATCCTGGGGGTTTGAAAATAGCATTTAACAGGATTATTTTCGTATTAGGCTATTTCTGAATCTTTAAAAAGCTCGTAAGCTACAGTAGGCCTACAGTGCATCAGTTGCTCTCTTGTAAGTTGTGATAGGGGAATAAAAAAAATTACCAATAAAACTGTGAGTGTTGTGACCATGCTTATTCTTCTTCTACCAACATGCTTTTGACGTTAATCTTTTTGCTGCCTCTTTCATTTCCACAGGCATACCGTTTAGGCTTTAAGCCTACCGGTAAATAAATAACAATAAATAATTAAGGTTATTTTCAAATTGTATTGAACTGAAAATTCAACTGTAATTGAGGGAGACTGCGAAGTGAGCTTGCACTCTTTTAATCAAGAGCCGCGCGTTATGTAGCCTATATCAAGTGCGATCGGCTCCAGCCGCGAATAGAACCTGTCACGTAGGGTCTGTCTCCTGCGCGTGGTATCGCTAGGCCATGTGGCGGTACGGCCAGGCCGTGAGGTATGTTCTTCATAATATCGTATTCAGGTATATTCTTTATCGTGTTGGCGAAGTGGAAGTAAGACACTAGGCCTACTACCCGGTACTGCTTAAGCAGCCAGGATATAAAATATCTCTGGTTCTACTCAATGCTCATCTTTTTTTTAACTGTGCCGTCTGGCATCATGCCGTCACATTATACACCCATATCAAACATCGAGACTGTTCGCGTGCCTTTTTTGATTGAGTTGCGGTCAATAAAATAACAGCATATGAAATGAAGGAACAATATTTAGCAGGGACAGACTCTGATAAGCATCTAACTAAACTGGTGATGAGCTTCTACAGCAAACCGCGGGTGGTATATAGCGGGATGAATTAGAAAGGATTGCCAAATTGAAGTAATATTATACCTACCTAAGGTTTTGGTGTGCTGTGTCTGCAGTGCAACATATAACTGCTTTTATTTCAGATGTTACAATATTTTCGCCTTATGATATTAAGGAGTTAGTTAGTTGCATATTTGTCCTCCTATCACGAGAAAGCGATCAATGCGCTATACGAGCTCGCTTAGGAGTTGCCGGCCATCTGTCTACCACACCAAGATGGGGGAATCTCGCTAAGTGCCTTTCCCAACGGCACAACAAGTAAACTTGCCGGCTTGTTCTCCACACTGTCCCTTCAATGCTGAGCGTCAAGCAGGGAAGCTGTGAATACCAATTTTTAAGTCATCGGTTTGACCTGACTCGGAATCAAACCCGAGTCTACAGCTCAAGAGACAGACGCTCTATACCACTCGGCCATCTGAGCTGTTTAAAGTGGAAGTATGGTTTTAAACTCTCTTAATTCATATGTCTCTTAATTCATTATGCTTTTAAACATCTCTTAATTCATTCTTGACAATGCTTTTAAAGGCATTGCAACATCACAGTATTTGTACCGTCAACGTCATTACTTTAAACGTAACCGTAATCGTCTATTTGTCATTGCTAAAGCCTACTGTAGGCTGTATGTGTAAGTGGGGCGAAAACATAGCATACGTTTTGAAGAAATAATGCGGAATCAAAATGGTTGGAAACGCTGCTTGAGACAAAAGGCTTTTTTTCCAAATAATTCCGAATGAAAACACATTTCTCAGCTCATTTTTTGAAGTATTTTTTCATTTCGCACGAGTCCTGAGAAAAGGGTCGATAACTTAGCCTAATTGCATGGACACAAAACTCTGAATAGCAGTAAAGCAAACAAAATAATTGGAATTTTGTATAATAAATTAACGCAACATTTTCAACATGTTAACGCAGTATTAAAAACACACGAACTCACACAAACAGATATAGGCCTTTGAAGCAAACTCCCAACATTATAGTATTTAAGAAATGAGTTGTTCCGCACAAATAACTGCAAACGTATAGAAGCTATAGATTAAGCAGATCGATTGATCGTTGCACTACCATCATGATGATTCAAAAGTCCCAATAGCTCAAAAGTAACAAGACAAAAGCTATTGTAAAAAGTCACGTAAGCTCCGCGTGAAGAAAAAGCAAACGTAAAGAACATTGCGTAAATGCGAAATTCAAAACACGAAAAAATTTTTGGAAAAACGTTACGAAGCAACTCACTGTCGCCGAGAGAAAACCATTGCAAAAAGAGTCATTTGAACTATGTCGGGCCTATAACTACGAATGATTGTGAGTTAACGCTTTTTCACAGAAAGTTTTAGGTTTATGCATTCATCATCTTTTCACAAGAGAAACGCTTGAAAAAGCATTCGACAAAACACATTTAAGTTCAATGCAAAATCAGGGGAGGATCCCGAAAATTTTTTGGGGGGCTTGAGTCCTTAGCCTGCCCCTTCCTTGATTCGCTAATGAAAATCGTAATACCTTGAAGTAAATTTCCCACAACTAACGTTTCAAGCAGGTGCAAGTGGTTAATTCACTTTAGGTGTCGAAAATAAAGATCAACACTGCACTGTCTTGATTTAAATGCCTGGTGAACTGCACATGTTAAAAAAATTACTGTCATTTGCGCGCCTAGGTTTGGTTGGTGGAAAAACCTGCTAACAATTTGAATTAAGAGAGTTGCGCTTTAATTTTTCCAACTTTTTGGCGGAAAACTTCTCAAAATCTTCAATTCCGGCGATTACAGATGGATTTATTTCATCTTTGTTTCGCTTGTTGATGCTCGATGATGCGGACTGATGTAATAATTCGGTTGAACTTCCCAGCGAATGCAAAGAGGAAGAAAGAGATGTGGGATTCCTTGATAAACTATCCTCAGAACTGTAACTCCTTTGGAAGTAATAATCTTTTAAAGTTACGTCTGAGGATAAGGTTCGGAGGATTGTCTGTGGATGAATATCTTTGCTGGGATCATCAAATACAGGTGGAGCTGCGGATTGAGTCTCATCGTACGGAGTCAGTTTGGAGCGGTGAAGTTTATTTTCTCCCGATCCCGAATCAGTTGATGCGCTGTCGGATGCTCGATATACCTCATCAATGGATGAGAGTCCTTTACGAATTGGATTAGATTGATGTCTTTTTCGAACTCGAGGTGCATCACTGGTACTCACGCAGTTTCGAACTATAATGTCTAGATTCTCCTGCTGCTCCGCAACAACCAAGGCAAGATCTTGACGGTGTTGAATTTTCTCCAACGCATTCTAAACAAAACATAAAAATTTAGCACAACTGTGATCAATTAACAACCACACTGTAAGCATCATGAACCAGAAGCGCTACAAAAAAAATTAGCTCCCCATCACCAGACGAACATAGAGCCGCCACGACGAGCTTACTTAGGAGTTGGAGCACATAAGAAAGTTAAATAGCGCGGGCAAGAAATGACTATTAATTTTGTTATCTACAAATACGGACTTGGTAAAAGAGGTAAAGAACAAAAAGATAATACAAAACTAAATGCTGATGACTTCAATCAACGCGCGGTGGAAACGCAGCAGCAAAATAAAAGTGTTTTTATTACCAAGAAAATGTAAAGCACAACACGTTGATTTTTTGCAAGTGAGGCTACGCGTGTTCCCATACATAAACAAGCTTTTTGACGCAACTTCGCTAGCTTTAAACGAAATATTCGTAAAGTCTCACTGAATCTTAGCAGCCCAAATGGCCGAGTGGTGAGAGCGTCCGCCTCTGACGCTGCAAACTCTGTGGCGTTGGTAAAGCCATATAGCGGGATTACCCCATCCTAGCATGGTGGTAGTAGACAGATGACCGGCAACTCCTAAGCGAGCTTGTTAGAGCGCTTTGATCGCTTTCTCGTGCTAGAAGGATAAATATGCAACTACAGTAAATACAAAAATAAAAAAACACAAAATCTTAACCTGTTTGTTAGCTTGAAGTTCAAATATTTCTTTGTCAATGTTGCTTAATTTTTTTTTCATTTCAGCTTGCTTCGCTTCCAGCGCTGCAAAATGTTTGTGGTCATCTCTCCTCTTTTTCCCAGATTTTGGAGCCAGTTCTTTAACCATTTGATCTAGCTTCAGTTGAGCTGAGTTTCTTCTTCTATTGAGAAAAGCCATGGTCTTGGTTGCAATCGCTTCTTCTTGCTCCCTCGCTCGGTCAAATTTACTGATCACATCTTGTCGCTTAATGGCGTTTGCTTTTTCTTGATCTGGGGTTTGAACCGGTGACTCGTTGCCATAAAACCGATCCCAAACTCGTTGTTCCTCCAGAAGTTTTTCTTGCTGAGACGCCAATTCTTTAAGAAGCTTGTGTTTTTGCATTTCAACGATTTCTGATTCCAAACGATCGTGAGACAAACTCCTCTGCAGAAGGTAAAACGTGTCAAAAGATGCTGCTAAAAATCTTGAGGCTGAATCAACAGCAATGCAACAAATTGTACAAAGAACGTATTTACCGTGTATACGAGTCTAATTTTCGTGCATGGCCTTGAGGGCCACGGATCTTGGTTCTAGTTTTTGCATCACAATTAAATTTTGATGTTAAAATCACTTTTTTCATTTATGACATCAAAAAATCGATTATGATGCAAAAAATTAAACAAAGAACTGTGGGCCTTAAGCACACAAAAATTGTACATGTGAACGTCTGAACGGGATAAATTTTCACTAAGAATGAGCTACGTTTTGCCAATTAGGCTACTACATTTTAAATTTATTAAAAATGGCACACTTTGTCGTTTGACTGCAGATTGAAATCGCTTAACGCTAAAAAAGAAAAAATATTGGAACAAAAAATAGAAAAAAAAACATCTGTAGTATATTTCGGCAATCGAATCGCATTTAGTCTACTTACTGGCAGCATGGGACTAGGAGCAGCGGAAGAGTCTTCACTTGATTGTTGAAAAGAGTTTGATTCAGGTGCGGTTCCATCAACACTTTCGAAAAAATAGCAGCTTTTTCTAAAAAAAGGTGTCTTCTCAGTCTCATATAAAACCACTGACAACCGCAAATGCAAACTGTTAAATCTATTTCTACTTCCTTTTTAATTTAGAGTTCGCAAAAGACTCAGATTTAATAGTCATCATGCTAACCACTATTTAGTTTCACAATTTTTTTTCTAATTTTCTTTCGTTAGTAATGCTTTAGCGTAAATGCTGTTCCGTTTTATCGTAGATAATGTTAAGTTTTACTTTAACTTCCGATTTTGATATCTTATTTTTGTGTATTGTGAGTCGTTAAATGAAAATAGAATAAGTACTGTAAGATAGTCTATTCTAGCTCATGATTTTTGAAAATCACTCCGGTGCACAAAAACAAAGTGTGTAATAAAATGGAGCAATGAATCTATTTCAAAATTAAGTTTGGAATAAAATCACGGCATAAAAAATAGAGGTATAATTTTTGCAAGCAATTTTGCAATATTTTTTCACTGCCGTAGTTTTTTAAAAAAAGGTTAGCTCAGTTGTTAAACGTACGCTTTCGGTGCGTGAGGTCTGGGGTTCAATCCCCGGGCCCATCTAATCGGCACACTGTTGCCAACGGATCGACAACGCTCTGACATTTCCTCCGAGCTGTGTTGCCCAGGCGCTCAGCCGCGTAGATGGCCCCGCCACTCGTTACTTGCTTCGGCGTAATACGGCAAGTAAATTGAAGATTTGGAACAAAAAACTGTTGACGTAATTCCTTCATCATTACATAAACAGCTCAAGCAAAACGACCATTACAAAATGAGAAAAGCGTCATACCATCGACAAAAAAATCGTTTTTGTTTTGAAGTCATCATTAGTTCAAGTGATCATGAGCGCATGTTTTCCAAACACGTTGCCAAAAAAACGCCAGACCAGAAAAATACACCCCTGTAAAAATTTTGTGCGAAAATGAGGCCAAACGTCAGGCCTCCAAAAATTGCAAGTGACAGGAAATTAGAACGGATGAAAACGAGGCAAAAACATTTTCATTGCACAAAAGCCAAAAATTTTTCATAAAGCAGGTTTTTAAATACCTTGCTTAATGTGTGATAAAGCCGTATCTTTTTAATTGTAAAACTTTGTATTGTATTGTTATGTTTAGTTAAATTAGTTCCTAAAAGCTTAATTAGCTTGGTTTTGATTTTGTGTCCTATTATTTTTCTGATTCGCACAAATTTAACAACACCTGCCTACTTGTTTAATTTCCTTACTAACAAAATAATAATCATTGAAGTAGATAGGACATCGTTGACTGATGTTGGCAAAGTAATTTTGCAAGTGACGCAATATTGAAATACCTTTCTTGTGCCTTGATGGATCGAGTTTCTTTTTCCAGTGTTCCAACCCATAAAAGAAATTCCTCGAAGTTATCCGTGCTGAAATACAACGTACGAGACCCCTGAAAAACAAAGTAATTTGTTTTTAAAACACGAAAAAAAAATTTGGAAACAATATTTAAAAAACTGCGACAAAAACAAAAATAAGGAAAAAATACAGGGAAAGCAAAGTAATTTACCTCTTGCTGTAAGCGAAATTCGAATGTTTCCCTGTTTATTTTGGTGACGTCAGCAATGACTTCATAACCTCTCAAAACTATGACGTCACGGGTTTTGTCGGAGTGAGGTGAGTTGTAAAAGTACAAGCAAGCGTCTTGGTAAACACACCAAAATCTAAAAAATAGAAAGAAAATGTAAAAATTTTCGTCAATAAAATTTGTTTTTGTAAAACATGAACCAACAACGAATTTTCGCAACAAAAACTTAAAGCGTAAAATATTTCCGAACCAAACTGAACTTTACTCAATGGCATATACACAGATATCTTTGCAATAGGTGCACAAATGGTCTAAGTTGTCATGGTCACCGCTTCTGGTATTTCAGAAATGTGGTTTAGCTTTTCTGTTTTAAGTTTTTTAGACAAAGAAAAAGCGTTTTAAGTAGATTCAAGTTAAAAAATATACAATATCTGTCAAATCAAAAAGCGATTACCAAAGCTGAGTAGCTTAGCAGGAAAAATTTAAGCAATAAGAAGCAACAACCAAATACTTGAAATGCAATTATTGGCAGAGCTAGGGCTCTTAATACTTAATAGTTTTTGGACTCGCCAAATACTTTCTACCATTCTCAAGCCCTAAGGAAATGCAACGTAATATCTTTAAAACAGAGTAGCAAATGAATTGATCTCTTGCAACATTACGCTTCCTGACAATGCTTTATAATAATTTGATTTTTGCAAAATTTTTTGCAAATTATTTCTCAAAAGAAAACATAAATTTTTGAGAGCTTCAAAGTTTCTCCCAAATTACACTACTAACAAAATTGTCAGGCTATGACAATTAGACACAACATAAACTGAAAACTAGTGGAAAAGCTTAACGATGTTATGAACTTCCACAGCGAAGTCAAGCTTAATTCATCTTATGAAAGCGACCTCATCGCTTTCTCGTCTCGTGACAGCTGAACAATCAAAACAATTTAAAAATACTTTTCTAGTAAGAATCAAACTCATGAACTTACTTTTCCCAGAGTTTCCTCTTGCTTCGTTTATTCAAATATCCACGGTGGGATGCAGTTTTTAACTGAGAAGCGGGAAGTTGGAGGACTTGCTCTTTAGAAGCTCTTCGATCTGATGATCTGTGAACACTTTTTCGAAGCTTAGGGATCATACTGAAACGCCAGTTTGCTCTTTCTTCATTTTTATTGGATCCTTCGCTAGCTTCTGTGTAACGAAAGCAAAATGTGATATTGAAAAATAGTTGTAAAATTGCCAGAGAGATAAACTGGATTCTAGTGTGAGATGGTTTTTGAGACAGAAATTTCCAGTCACATAAATTATAATCCAGTTTATCATGTAATGATTTTTCTTGAGAAGTATTTGTGTTTAGTTGCATATTTATCCTAAATCAGGAGAAAGCTATCAAAGCGCTGTAACTAGCTCGCCCAGGAGTTGCCGGCCACCTATGTACCACCCTAAGATGGGGGAATCCCGCTACGTGCCTTTCCCAAGGGCACGACAAGTAAACTTGCCGGCTTGTTCTCCATACTGCCCCCGCAATGCTTAGTGTCAAGCAGAAAGCTGTGAATACCAATTTTGGTGTCATTGGTTTGACCCCGCTCGGAATCAAACCCGAGTCTACGGCTTCAGAGGCGGACGCTCTTACCATTTGGCCATCTGATCAGTACAGGTAATCCCAAAAATGGAGATCCCTAGTTAAATCACGTACCCATTCGAAGAGAGGCAGAGATAAAAAGTTTACCTACAAATCTCAGACGTTCAAGACGGTAAGAAGTTTAACTTGCTTAAGTTTAAGATTAAATGGCAACCTCCCATGCATACCAGTCATGGATATTCGTTGAATTGTTTCCGGCAAAGGGAAAAACAGGACATTAAAAAGTTTGCTAACAAACTGTGTAGTCTATAAATTGCTTAAGTTGTCTGTTATGCATTAGGAGAATAAGTTCCCGGTAATTTCTCAGCGAAGACCCAAACCGCGGTACAAAGTCCTGGGACAAGCATATACTGCAGTACTCGTGCATTAACAACCTCATAATATCAAGTAGCAGACGGAAACACAATCTGGCTTGATGTAAGCAAGCCATTGTGATAACATCAATCGTAAAACTTTTTCAAGAGCCTTGTAAACACTATTTTTTAATTTGGTGCTGATAGAAACAAATTGTTCAAAATATGTACCTAACAATTATTCCATCAAAATAAAAAATAGCGAAATTAAGTCTGTTCTGAAGTTTTAAGATGAATTACCTGATTCAGAATCGAGTCTTGGACTTGCAATCTCTTCATTTGTTGAGGCTGTTTGCTTTGATTCTGACAGAAGACTAGCAACAGAATTTTCTATGGAAAAATATTTAAATTTAATCAGCAAAGTTATCAAGTAAACTTCTTCATTTTATAAATTTTGAAACCATTGAACTGAAAAACTAAGTGTTCGGAAGAAACTGAGAAATAAGCTTGCATTAAGTCAGCAGCTACCGGAAATGTGCATCAAATTGACTCCAGCCGTGAACTAAATCTGTCACAAAGGATTTGTCACCGCAGCGCGGTACCACCACCATCAACAACAACAATAAATATATGTATTTCTATTTCGCCATGTCTATAATTGAATAAGCAAAGTCGTAACACTGACGCAAGACCGTAAAATTGGGGTGACGATCCATGGGTAAAACTACGCAAGCATGACGTTAAATTTTCTAATTTTGTTAAGAGATGTTGCCAAGGGTTAATCAAAATTTTGAGACATGGAATATAACCCTTATGAGTCCCTATCACGTCCGGTATCATGACGTTCCTGTTTGGGGTTATTTTTTGGAGATTTGACGCAAGGACTGAGTGTCAAACGGTATGCCTGCTTTAAATTTAGGCTACATGCCAAAGTAGTGCATGTTTTAAGGTACAACGTGCAATCTTGAAACCAATGTCTGCCAATGCAAGGGTTTAAGTGCCATGACTGCTACTTCATTAGCAAACAAGTTATCATTACCTTCAGATGCGTCTTTCGTTGGCAAAGAATTTTCGTCACTCTCTACGCTGTTGCGTCTCTGTAAAAAAGAAGTTTTGCAAATATTTCAAAAAATAGTCAACCTAGTTAAAGATGCTGTAAGCTATTGGTAAAGAGCTACTCAAAACTTCGATATCTATTGCTGTCATTCTGGATCTAACCCACGACCACTGATGCCCTAAGCTCGGACCCTCCAACCACGCAAATTTTCGCAAGCATATTAGAAATTATTAGAAATGATTATGATGCTAAATATAATAGCTATTCCATCATTGAACAAGTCGCTTTGGAAAGGAATATTATTGCAATATAGCAAGGGAAAGGGCTGAAGAATCAAGTTATAATTCTTCGTCGCTAAAGACACACTAAAAATGGTTGATCTGCGTTAAAAAACCTAAGCTCGTTTTTCGATAAGTAGCCATACCTGTTCAGGAAACGCCCAACATTCTTTTAAAGCAAATTTAAGATAGAAAAAGCACATTATACCCCAAAAAGTTCAGTTTTGCATAAAAAGGCAGTGAGGAATAACCAGACCATAAATCGCTTCGTTAGACTTGGTCGTGCAATTTTTAAGCAGATTTAGACTAAATTTCTATCAAACAGATCACTGTTAAGGTCACAGACCGCACGTTATTTGAGCTAAGATATTGCTGAGCAGTTGGCAAAAAAATGCGGCCATCAAAGGCTATCATAAAGCACAGTCAGTAATTTGCAGGTTTTGGCAATCTTAAAGTGATATTTCCTTATATAATGTATGTGACTTAATTGCAATAAAGCATTACGAGTGAAAATAAGTTACATCCAAGATCAGAGAAGGCTTTGCTTTTGTGTTTTTGAAATTGCTCACGTAGATTTTGCATGCTAAGCACATTACACCCGATCATATAAACGAGAACACAGGGTTCGATCGTCGTAACGGTTCAATCTATTGCAGTGCTGCGTGGGCCTCACCACGACTGCAGTAATTCTGTACGTTTGTGGCGGCGTTTCTTCAGCAAAGCACCGCTAACTCCAGACATGTGAAGGGTGCATGATAAAACGTGCAAAAAAGCTGCAGATTTTGTGTAAGCTGACAACAAAACCTTCTAGCGCTTTCACACTGGCTTTTCTAATTTTTCGTTGCATTTAATACGAACTTAAATAATGGTTATAAAAAATACATTCAAGGTGTATATGCTGCATTTCCATAAATATAACTTGGTTCTCAATCAAATCCATTGGCAAAAACAAATTATAAAGTAACTAAATATTGTTAACATAATTGCACAAAATATTTTTAGCAGCTTTTAAATGTGGTCTAATGCGTCAATTTAATTTATACGTAAGTGAAATTTTTATATGGAAAAACGTATTCTCGCCAAATTTACTATTGCTACGCAAGAATACTAAAATAAAAAAAACATTTTGTCCAACAATATTATCATATTTCAGGATTAGAAGGCTAGCTTTACCGCAGAGTTTGAGCAATCGATCTTTGTTATGTAAACTATAGCTGCTAATAGTGTATAGGTGTGTCTAATCGGTAAGGGATTATAATATATTACGGGATTAAACGTAAGCATAACGTGGAGCTTTCCCAAACTTTTACAATGTTTTGGTGACAGACGCACCAGAGCTGCACGATTGGCAGCACTAACTGCGCCACTGCTGCCGTCGACAAACGTAAAAGTGACCCATTTTTTCAAGAACTTTTAGTCAAAAACGCTCTGTTTTAAGTTTTTTTTATCTTTTGATTATTTGATTTGTTGAATTTTATCATCTTGCCACTTGAAAAATACTGAAAAATGAACCCTGGTTCGCTTGAGTTTACGTTATTTTCTAATTATCCGGTTGAACTTCTAGGTTAAGGTTTATTTTCAATTTGCTGCAAACAGCCAAACCAAAACAATCGAAAGTGCATTTGTAAAACTTGCATAATACGATGCTGAAATTAAGCAACGCCAAACTAAGATATTGTTTAAGTGGTCAGAACAACGATGCTACGTTGCGCTTGAAATCATCAGCAAAAACATTAGCGTCATACTGTTAAAAATACCTGGTTAAGCAAGGCCTTTGAAGCGGGCCCAGGGTAATTTTTCTGTTTTACAGCGCCCAAATTTTATTCGAATCATTGTTTTTGAAAAGCATTTAGACAATGCAGATACCGGATATTCTTGCGTTGCAAACAATATCAAATCCCAGCTGGTTTAGTATAATGCGGGTTAGTAATTCAATAGGTTTTAAGGCATGGGTTAAAAAATTGTCTTAAACCTTTTCTGACTGAACAATAAACGCTATAGGAAGTGTAAGTGGTCACAATCCTGTACGAGATCAACAAATCACCTCACTTGAGTCGTTTTCTTTTAAATTTATCGTCAACTTCGTATAAGAGGCGCCATGTTTCAAGGCTCCTTGGTTAAAACAATTAGTTTGAATGAAGATAGTGATAGTTTAAAGGTGTTTATCTGAAACGACCAAAAGATTTCTTTGGAAAAGCGAAACTACCGTACTTTGGTCTGATTCAAAACAATTAAATTAATTGTCCTATTTCTATGAATGGACGACGAATAACAAGAAACGAGGTTTTCATTCATTAGATCCCTACCACCTATGAGTTTAAATTTCCCGCGCTCACAATAAACCTATTGATGAAAGTGCTACCACGCAACAACGCAAAACCAGCTGGAACACATACACTTTCGTGTATCCCAGTTTCATTTTGGTACACCTATGTCTTTTTCAGAATCTGCGACCTTTCATATTTTGTTTTTTCGTCAAAAATTTTAATTACGTTGTGTCCTCCAACTGTGCGTAATTAGTAACTATAATTTGAAAACGTTTCATCAAAAGGGTTTTTATTCTTATTATCTGCCAAATTCTTTTTATATATATGGCTCAAGTACATTCAAAATTAATAGTCCTGATACATACCTTGGCATGCGGGATGTCGTTGAGGCCCAAAAACTGTTCTGTAACTAAAAGACAATTCATTAATTACGTTACAGACAAAAACAAATTAGCTTAATCATTCTTTCTTGGATAGAGAAACAGTTGCCCACCGAAAATAACGTGTTGGAAAGTGATTTGTCTTTTAGCAGATCCTACGTTACATTTCTGAGGTAACTGAAATTAGCAAAACTTCAAACCCAAAGTTTACCATTTTTTACAACTTACTGGACCAAGTATTAACGCGGCGCAAAATCGCAACAGATACTGGTGGGTTCTGCACTGTATTACACGATAAGTACTTTTATGGAAGATGTAACGGTGCTATGTCAACACAATTATTCAGCGCATTTCACAAATTTGTTAAATCAATTTTGATTTTGAAATTTCAAGAATGTGGTAGTGTATAACCTGCATGTACCAAATTAATCATTTCTGATAGTGCAATTAGTTTAAGTATTTGTTGAAAATATAAAGTTTGTGAATGCTCTGAAATTTGATCCGGGCTGAGTGTTGTAGAGTACACAAGTAAACTGCTTGTGTCGCACTTATGTTGAAAAAGACTTGCTATTTTTCCCATTACTCAAAAACGCGTGCTTAGAGATAGGATTCAGAGCCAGTAATTTTCTAAATAATACGATTCTCTTAAAACAACTTCTATAGCGTTTTAAGCCTAATTTGATTCACTTAGAACAAGGCGACGACTAAGATTTCGGGAAGATAACGAACGATAAATAACTAAGGGCATTCAATGCAAATACTTACCTTGAGAGACGTTTAAACTTTTTGGCATTCCATAAATTTCAATAAAATCAATTCGACTCAATTCAGGAACAGGTTTCCTCATCCCTTTCATCCTGTACGTTTCTCCGCCGCTGGATTCCAACAAATTACTGTCCGAGGTAGCTCTCCGGAGCTGGTCAATTGGAACCGGAAGAGATTTCTGTTTCGTAGAGCTAAAGTCTCTTAAATTTTCCACCGAACAAGAGTTGAACTTTAACAAGCTAGGCTTAGGAGTGTTACTTGATATATTTAAATCTTTCTCTAAAGAAGGAGATAAATGTAAGTTAGTTTTATTGCCAATATTTTTATCTTTTACAGTTCTTTCGGTTTCTTTTTTACCCAAAGCGTCTGCGTTTGCTGGTTCTTCAAAACTTCCGACTTTTTTAGGCTCTGACACAAAAGACTCGAATAGTTTTATTCGTTCTATTACTGCCGGTAATTCTGCTTCATCTGCTTTACTTTCAGTCAATGCCGCACTCTGCACACCAGGAGCGGTGACACCAACTGATATCGCTTGCGAATGATGGGAATGTGATAAGTTTGACTGTGAGAAAAAAGGAAAGTTGGTGAAAGTTCTCTCATTGGCGGGTTTGAGGGAAAGCTTTTTTTCTTTTGTGCTCTCATTTTCGAGCCACGTTGTCCCACTAGCGCCGTACAATCCGCGTGATTGAAAATTTTTCATCAAATTGCTGCGTTCATTTGTTTGAGGTTCGACGTTTGACAAAAATTGTTCGCCTGAGAAAGATGCCGAAATGCTTGTTTCTTTGTTCGTTGTTTGCTCTTCTTTTGTTTCCGTTTCCAACAGCTCAGTGCAACTCTTATTAAGTTCAACTTCATTTCCTAATTTATTGTTAAATGGGGCATTGTTTTTAGCACCTGTTTTGTTTGAATAAGAATCAGAAGCTGGGATTTTAATATCTGATTCAATTATTGAGCGATAAGAGTATTTTTGAACGGCAAAAAATTCTCTGTTGATTGGTTGCGTGTTTGCATTTTCTGCTGGCAGTGAGTTTCCCACAAAATGACGGCTTTTGTTTTCATTTTTATAGTGTTGCTTATTTTTGTTATTTCTATCCATCAAGGCATCCCCCTCACTTCTAATGTCGTTAGTATCATGGCTTTTAGCAGAAATATCCTGCAAGGAAGTTGATTGTTCGTTGTCTATTGAACTTCCGTCACAGAAAGTTACTTTGATTGCAGGACTGGCCAACTCCGAAACTTTTCCGTCATCGAAACTGTCCAATTCATCCGAAGAATTCGTGTCCAAGGTGTTCAGGGAAGATTGACTTTTCTTTTTTCCTTCATAGCTTTTATTTCGGTAAGACCCATTATCATTTGAAAATACGGACGAAGATATAGATACATCAAGAGGTCTGTCTTGGAAATGATATTTCCAATTATTGTTCAGTTCGTTTGAATTTTGCCTGCTTACGCCATTTTGCTTTTTAGTATCCACGTTAGATCGTACTTCAGATTTCAACTTGTGTTTTGGAGTAGGCAAGACTGCATTTCTGCCACCAAACAAGGCGGAATTCAGCAATAAAAACTCCTTCATCCAGTGCATAAATTCCTGGGTACTTTTACACATCAACTGGATTGGTTTCCCAATAGATTCTAAAAATTAATACAACATCATTTGCAATAATTAATAAAGTTTTCCTTAACTGCAGATCACACTGTACAGTACTTTTATTTCAAGAGCAAATTTTTCTATAACGACATGCTTTTACGAAAATGAAGAGTTCAGTGGTATCTCACAAAGCTTAGAATTTCTTAGTACTAGGTTCTATTCACGGCTGGAGTTAATCGCAGTTGTCAGATGTTTTGAGTTCACCTAATAATCGCTTACTCATTTCACAGTATCTGGCATTGCACTGTTTATGTGCAGTTTGCTGCTTTAATACTCTTCAAGTCTTTGATTTTGTTGTGAAGTTCAATTTAAATTTGATGACACAATTAATTTAGTTTGAGTCGAAGCTTTTATAATTTCAATATTTCAGGTTCTTCTGTATTCAAAATCAATGCAATTTTTGCGGTAGCGGCATGCAATTGCTCTATTCGTGGGTTATAATTTTCTAACAAAAAACGGTCTGTGAGATAACTTGCTTTAGAAGGATGGAAACGTGAATTGGAACAACTATATAATGGTATGATGATTGGAAATTGCCTTTTTTAAGCAATTAACACCAAGATATAACCGTTATCGTTTTATGGCATGACGTATCAAAGCATAAAACGACAGTTTTCTTTCATTAAAAGAAATGCCAAGGAATTAAAATCGCATTAAACGATGACATGCAATTGTGCACTTTTAAAAAACAAACGTTAAATGTGGACTATAATTGTGAACATTTCGTAAAGCAATTTTTACAAACTTCAAAATAAAAATTTGCAATAAAGCATACAAAATTTGAATTGGCACAAAAGCACATTTATGCCAAAAGGACAAAAAAACTGCAGCCAGCACATTAGAATGTTACTGCATTCTCATCAGTTCGAACATTTTGCTTCAAATTTTGTTGTTTTCTAACACCAACAAAAATCACACATCAGCTGCATCTTGTTTGTAGAAAGGCATCGCCCTGGTGTAAAAAAGTCAAGAGATCATTTTGAAAAATTTTCCATGACATATTTGAAATGCAAAATTCGGTAGAAGCGTTGAGTAGTGACATTTTCGACCCCCCATGCAAGCAAAATGTAAATAATCATGGAACAAAACCCAACAGAAAAACGTGAATTCCACTCCAAAAAGTCTTAAATTCAGGTGAAATTTGTTGAGATTTCGACCATTTCTTGAAATAACCTTTCACGAAAAACTAATTACCTCGTAGCGAATCTGAATAACAACCTTTGCAACTGCCGAGGCTCAAAATTTATCAGTGACTTTTTCTGATTTTGTTCAAAGCAATATGATGCTGCAATGCAGTTGGCGCACTCATTACGCAATCAATATAAAGTTGCTCGTAAATTTTTTCGGTAGAACGAGTTTCAAAAATTTACGAAAATTATTTTAAAGTGTATTACATTGGCAAAACAAACAAAGCCACCCTTATTAATATAAAGAAGCTACAATTTTCTTATTCCTTGGGCTCCACAGCCTATGTGTAGGTTGAATAAGTAAGATTCTTGCGTGAGAATCGAGCTCATGTCACGAGAACGCGACAATGACGCTCTACCTCACGCGAATTCTTAACCTCTTTGAAGTTGCCGCAGTTTTTCGGTTTCTCAGCACTTTTTTTGCTTTGTAAATTTACAGCAGGTTAAATTTAAATCCTTTCAGTTTATTGCTATTTAAAAGTATGAAAAACACGAGCACCACAACAAAACTAAGGTAGGAATCGAGCCATGAACTTCGCATTCATGCGCACTTCATACCAATGTGTCTGTCACTCTTGTTTAGATGATGATGGGGCTTTTTTTCGTTATCATTTAGTTGCATATTTATCCTCCTATCACAAGCAAGTAAGCCCTGCGAGCTCGCTTACGAGTTACCGGACATCTGTTATCACTAGGGCTATTCACGGTCAATAAAGTCAATTTTTTTTTTGGAAGTAGAAAATAACTCTAACAACGTGGAAACAAAATTTCACGGTCGTAGGATCAGTATTGATGAAGTTATAAAGTCAATAAATGTCAATTTTTTGTTTTTTAGATCAATTTTTTTATTAGGTCAATTTTTGCTTTCCTGCTTTTTTTTGCGCGATTCTACTTTATACTCAAAAAAGAGATAACTCAGATAATTGAGAGATGGAAGGTACTAGGGAAGTGTATGCTGTCGCCAGACTGTTATCGGTATTACAGTTTTACACACGCTTAATTTATTAATATAATGTTTGATGCAATTTCATTGATTCGATTGAGAAGATCCGTTCAGACAGCTTTGCAAGATGGCAATTTCGGCAAAATTCGTGTATGATAAAATAAGCTTTTCGTCGTGTTTTCATTTGTTGCATATTTTTGTCGCTACGTATCGGTAGTCAAAAACATTAGAATTGAAAAGACAATGCATTAGTCATTCGAACATACACTTTGATGTTACAAAGATTGCAATACAGCGAATAGCGAAACACTTGAATACGACTCTGGATTCTGCGCAATTACGCAGAGCAGTTAAACTTTCTGCCAGAAAACGTGCGGCATTATATGTGCGTACATTATAATCTAAGCACTAACTGAAGTGACTTTGGTGGTTTTTTTCTTATGAACTGGTTCTTTCATTTCATTGTTTCGTTCGGTCAATAAAGTCAATTTTTTGATAAAATAAAGTCAATTTTTTGAGATTTTTAGGTCAATAAAAAATCGCCCTAGTTATCACTCTAAAAAGGGGGAATCCCGCTAGGTGCCTTTCGCAACGGCCTAACTAGTAAACTTGCCTGATTGTTCTCCAGGCGGTCTCTTTAATGTATAGCGTCAAGCAGGGAAGCAGTGAACACCAATGTTGAAGGCATTGGTTTAACTCGGAATCGAACCGGAGTCTGCAGCTCCAGAGACAGACGCTGCATCCAAACGTCCACCTCAGCTTTTAGTTACATAATCATGACAAGCAGGTATGAACGCAAGCAAAAAGAAGCAAGAGTGCCATGACCCAGTACGAAATTTTTTTCAGCGCATTACATAATAAAAAGAAATTAATTACATAAACTCTTCCAGAAATTCGGTGACATCGCTCTTATAGGCTTTGGCCGTAATTGTCAGTAAATTGCTGCAATTGCGGCTATACTTTGTGCAAGCAAAATTTACTTAGCTCGAAGCTTTGGAGACACACATGGACTTTTTGTCTGACTTTAAAGCTACTTTTTAATTTAAAGGCTAGAAATTGGCGCTGTTAATTCATTTCAGTCTCAACCATTTCATCCATTGTTACAGTATTTGAAATTCGGCAGGTAAAAACATTTTTGCTTGCTTAAAATTACTGCGTGTGTCACAACAGAAAGAAAACACATCATCATAATACTGGCAGTTTGAAATCAGCATTTAAGCGTTTTGAATTTACGTTTTTATCTTGTTCTTAGCAACAATGAAACATATTGACAAAAATGAACAAAAAGTTATTTCGTAATCAGGTCTTTGCAGAAAACCTGTCGTTAACGTCAATGGCCAGACTATCCAAAAGTTTAATGTCAAAATTCTGCAAATAAGCGCTGAATATCTTACTTGAGAGAGAGTCTTCTTTCAAAGAAGATTCCACATCAGATTCGCTTGAATTCGGCGTGCGAGGACGCAGCCAAAAAGTGTTGAGATTTTTATCTGCAATGTGTAAAATTTTAACACTTTAAGAGGTCAAAGAGGTGTGAAAACATAAAAGACATTCAAAATCTTACTGGTGATAAATCATTCTCATTATCTTCACACCACCAACATTTTTCTTTAACCTTTACTTCAAAGCTTTATTGAACCCATTAAACCCAAACTTTGTGCTTAAACTTCTTGATAAAAAAATTAAAGAAACAAAAAAAAATCGATGAACTAGACCAACATTTTTATTTTGAGCCGTGGAAGAAGATGTCTAAGTGGAACAAGTCTAAGGGCACGTTGTGGGCTAATAAGTTTGATTGATTCATTTCCTGCCAAGCTACGAAATCGCAAATGACCCACCACATTGTCCTATGGCTGTTTTTTGTCTTGCATTACTCTATCTTGCAATTGTGTTTATAGTTAAAGTAACGTTCAGTGATGTGTATGATGGGAAGGCAAGATTCCAATTGTCATCATCAAAGCAGAGCAAAAGACGCTTGGTAATATTATGTACCATAACCAACTAAACAAGTCGCAACTTCGGGTTCTCTATTTTTAGAATTCAGATTAAGACAAATCTTTTTCCGAAATTGGTGATTTTTATGGCTGTTTACTTATATTTGAATAAAAAAGATGATCTAATTTGACCACCGATGTCGGTATTTCGATGAACTTTCATAATTTTAAGCGATAAACTTACTTTGAGCTATATCTTCAACATTGCAGCCATGGCTCAAGTTCATTGAAAACATTACATCACTTGATGATGAGGTGGAAGAAGATTTGTAAAATTCTAACATTCTGTTAGAAGAAAGTATGGCCCAGTTCTTATTCCAGGACATCATTTTTCGACGGTACAACCAGCCTTCCATCACGACAAACCTGTTACTTTCATTTGGCAAAGTACTAGTTTCTGTACTGGTAGGTGATTCACTGCAAATTAAAAAATATGAATAAAATGACTACAACGTGATATGTTGATCAATATGTAGTAACATCGTACGGCAGTTGATCACTTTAGTGCTATTCAGCAATAACTGTTATTACAGTTAGGCGGCCGGTTGGCTCGGTTGTCAAGGCATTGTTATCGGTGTGGGAGATCTGGGGTTCGAATCCCCAGTCTCGCCTACGGCTTGCCACCGCTGCGACGTTTCTTGGGTACTGTGCTACCCAGACGCAAAGTCGCGAAGGTAGACCCCGACATTTGCTACACGCTTCTGCGTAATACGGCAAGCATAATGAAAAATTTTTGATTTGATTTCTTGAAGAGAAAAAAAGAGCGAAGTATATGGCTTAGGCATGCCTTGCTACGCAGCAGAAAACTAACAAAATTCCTTCGTTTCTTACAGCAAAAAGGGACACAAACCGGCAGATATGTGCAGCAAATCTTGCTATTTATTTGTATTTATTTTTTGTATTTAGTTGCGTATTTATCCTCCTATCACGAGAAAGCGATCAATGCGCTATACGAGCTCGCTTAAGAGTTGCTTGCCATCTGTCTACCACACCAAGATGGGGGAATTCTGCCAAGTGGCTTTCCCAACGGCACAACACGTAAACTTGCCAGCTTGTTCTCTACACTGTCCCTTGGTGCTGAGCGTCAAGCAGGGAAGCTGCGGATACCAATTTTAAAGTCATTAGTTAGACCCGACTCGTAATCAAACCCAAGTCCGCTTCCGAGGCGGACGTTCTTACCACTTGGCCGTCTGATTTGAAACGGATTTTATCTAAAATTTATAACCTCGATCATATAGTGAAGCGAGTACGTGTGTTGGTATGTCGCAGCATTACCAACGTTGTTTCAAGTTGCATTATTGAGCCTCCACTCACGTTAAATTTGGAGTCTAGTTATGATGTAAAAGCGTGCCAAATTCAAATAAAAAGGTAACAGAACAAATATTACAAGGTAACAAAAAAAACGTGGAAGAAATTTCACCTTGCTTTAAAAACAAAGTTCTTGTCATCGGGAAAATCGTATGAAGTACTAGTATCCAGATTTAAGGACGAAGTTGATTTAGTCGTCTCATCCTCTGATTTGCCTCGTTTTCCGACTGCGCTGCTTACTCGCTTCAACACACGTGACCCGAAACTTCCCGAAGTTTTCCGAGGTTCTTCGAAGCTCGGAACTTTCATCAATGACCTGCCATGTTGCATTGATTAAAATAAGAAATGACGTTTTGGTATACACGTAATAGTTCAAATAAATCTCAACATTGAAACTCATATTTTGAAAACGCCTGCAATGTGGATACCACACTAGCAGTTGCGCACCCGGCCTGAAATTTCGAGGAAGAAGGGGGAATTTTTTGTACTGTAGGTAAACGAGTTCTTCGATGGTCGATCTCCAAAAACAAAAGAGTTTCCCTGGACGTTTCACAAAAAGATTTTTGTGGACATTGCGTAAAAAATGCACTTGAAACATTACGAGGCGGCCCCTCCCTCACTGGCCACCTTCCCTGCTTTTCGGTCATTGAGCAAAAGAAATAAAACCATATGGCATTAGAGTTGCAATACCAGAAGAGGGTTGAAATCATTTTCAAAGAGCAATTACATTGTATGTTCATCGTCATTAGAACATGTTAAACAAAAAAAATCATAAAACTACTTTCTTTTTTTATGATTTTTTTTTCAGCCGCAAATTTGCAGCTTAGGTTTTTATATTAAAAGCATACATGCTTCATGGAAGGTGACCTAGTTGCGTATGGAACCCACGAAGCCAGCTCCTGAGCCCAATGCACCAACCACTCGGCCAACTCCATGTGCAAATCTTGAAAGTACTAAACAACGCGGCCAAGTTGAGCGATAAGAGCGCCATCTGACGACAGTTTTAAACAAAATTAGAAGTACCGGTACTGTTTTCGCAACAATCTACACATAGCATTAACGGCATTTTTTAGACCACGAGCGTCAATGGTTGCAGAATAAAGATGGTCCTTGATAAAAAGCTGTAAACTTCTGGAGTGACAATTCCGCTACTCAGACTAAGTAAGATAACTTAAAAAAAAATTTTTTTCACAAATTTAGCAAACATTTATGTGTTATTAACCTATTACGCGGAATTTTTTAAATTCACTGTTACTTACTTTTCTTGAACTTCATCAAGGTTAGGCATTGACATATTTAAACCTGCCAAAGAAAAAACAATGAAAATTGAAGTTAAATTAGGAAGAAAATCATTCATTACATATATACAAAGAAAAGAGTAGGACTCTACTTAATCAAACTGCACCTGGAAGTGATGTACGGGTTGTTTCTGCGAACAGCATACCTCCGGGGCTCAACGCTTACGGAGTTGTCAGCACACGCAAAGAGCACTGGAGTTCGATTGACTTTGAATTTTGAATTTGAATCCGCTCGCGAGTTATTGATGAATTTGAACTTCGTTTTTTCGAAGTCAATAAATTTTAATTTAGTTTTTTTTCAAGTCAGTAAACTTGAATTTACAAATTAGAAAAAAAATGAATGGATCCAAACCTAAAGAACACTGCAGCAGCGGTTTTTAAACGCCGGCAGCGTTTTTACTACCATTGGTATAAGACTCGACCAAGAATCGAACCACTGTCCCCAACTGCAACACGCTCTTAATCGTTTGATTAAGCAGCTGGTATATTGTCTTTAACCCAATGCGAATTCGCAACAGCAAGTTTTGCCGATAACTGCTAGTAGTAAAAGTTAAAAAAAAGGATCTCACGTGAACGTTGACCAAGCTTAAGAAAAGTAGCTCAGCAGTTCAGATTTTTAATGGGACATATTGAAAACTCTAAATTTGTAGGCCATCTGTTCGCTTAGAATTAGCAGGTAGGTCATGCAGGCTGACAAGAAAAGGCGTTGATTGCTAGATTAAAATTGTTGATACAAAAGTCTTGCTGAATAATTACGGAAAGATCACAAAAAATGCCGTCTTTAGAAGCCAGACGAAATACACAACAAACTGCTGTTGAATTTCGCAAGAATATAATACACTTTCAATGCGACAAAAATGTCTGACGACAGCAAGAAACAATTTATTGTTACGCAGGATTTGCGCAAGCCACCTTGGGAAAATTTTAAGCAATTCAATTGCTTGGACAACATAGCAAACTTCATAAACATGCAATTTCACTGACCTCCGGATTTCAGCTGTTGATGACGCAAAACGTTCGCGTTTAAATCACGTGACCGGAAGGCATCATTCAGTTCATTCCCACGATCAACTTGAACAGTCAATTTTGAATTTTTTAAAGACAGCTGTGAGCTGAAATAGGTCAGACACACCAATAAAGCAAAACTCGCAACTTTTGAATGAAGCTTTTCTCAGCAAGCAAGTCGTAAAATATGGCAATGATCAATCATTGAGCAATCACAATGGCTCGTAATGTCATTAACAAAATAGGCAGGTAGTTGCTAAGCGTTAAACGGCAATTTACACCTAATCGGTTGATTAATCTCATTTCTCAGTACGACCTAATACACAGTAATTTGCACTTCTTGCTTTGCCCTAGTTTTAACTCATATGACGGGATGCGTTGTAGCTTGCAAATTGTGCTCAAGGGTACTTATGATGACCTAGTGACGGCCACACTTGGGTGGTAAGGTATGGTCCTTCGAAATGTAGTTAACCCTATTTTCCTAACGAAGCCAACTTTTCCCTGTTGTTTTTGGTGTTTTGAAAGAATTTACGGTATATTTCGGAACTTCAAATCCTTCCAAGAATCCGCAGCTGCGTATTATATATTGTTTGTCCTCAGAAATCCAATCATAACTTCTATTTTTGCCTATGAAGCTAAGTTGTAAGTCGGGTTCCGGCCGGTTTGGGGCCTGATTTCCCAAAAAATCTCGGCCTTAATGCAGGCAATATTAGATAAACGTCCTCCTTTCTCCGCGCTAAACACTGTAGCTAATTGTTTTGATTCCATTTACACGAAGACATCTTCACGTCTTGCGTGTATTCTGTTGTCTTTTATCCGCGCAGTATGCTGTACTTATTGTTGTCCTATCATCACAGCGCAAGTCAAGAATTTAACGTACAAGTGTTTTAGACAAAACTTATCTTTCGGGATCTTTCCGGCCTGTTTAGAGTTTTAAATTAAATTCGGGTTTGGGCCTGAACTAGTTAAACCTTTTACAACTTTGCTGCGAAGCCGCATTCAATCTAATGATGCGGCAGATCGCATTTGACGATTTGACTGCCTGCTGACTCGAAGAACGCAAACTCACTCCGTCATCTCTCTCAATCAGGAGCGTGTTTAGGGGGCATTGTGCCATGATCTCCCTCTCCCTTTGAATTTATCTTTTGGTGAAAAAGATCAAATATTGCTGAATAACCAAAGTATACTAGACTAATTTGAAGGCTTTTGTAATTTATCTTCCTACCCCTTTCCCTCTCCCGCTTTTAAAACTTCTCACCACGCCACTGCCCTCTATGTATTGTTGAATTTTGCTCAATAAAACTAAATTATCTAACCCCAGTTTATTCATAATTCACACCGCAATTTGAAAAGCACCGCTATAAACAAATCAAGTAAAAATGGAAATTGCTTATTGAGCGCGAAACTTCTAAAACAATCTTCTACATATCTAATTGAGATACATTCTTCTAATACATAACATAATATCAACATCAATAAACTAACATGCAAAGAAATGTCCAGCACACTGATAAGTAACAAAAAATATGACGTACCTCTCTCGACTAGCTTCGTCTTCTGATGAATCTGAGTTATCAGTGCAAGTTAGGTCTGCAAAAAATGACGATTTGACAGCTATTAATTAAACATCACGCGCGATGTGTTAGTAACAAATGAAAGTTGAAAGAGGTTTAAGATAATTAAGGCTTATGGCTTACCGTCAGATTTCGTCGCATATCGTTCGAAAGGAAGAATTGTCTTTCGTTTTTTCTGTTTTAACCGAAGATCTAAACTTGCTAACGGAGCGATGGAATGACGAAATGGCCTGATATAAGCAAAAACAAATGTTATGTAACAAGCGTAAACATTGCGAGACTTAATTTTGATCCCAATTGACGAGAAGAGTTTCGGAAAGGCGACAAGTGATAGCAACGCAAAGCTCCCTATGGCGTTGCATTACGTTACAATCAAAACATTTTGTGAACTACTAAGGTATGAGAAATGGAAAAAAATTAGCAGCGCAAAAAAAAGTAGTGCGTAGTGTAAATTTTTCTGTGTCTAGGGTTCAAGACTCAAAAATTTACATCGACTAGCCTTATACGTCAAATGGTCTTCTAGGCAGAGTGCAGTCTCATTATTTCTGGAAGCATCTTGGCCTTTCATAATATGAGCGAAGCTAGAATTCCTATGCCCACTACCGGCACTACTTTTATTTCAATTAATCCTAAGCAAAAGTCGACACGTTGCGCTGCTTAGCCGTAGACGTTCGCATTGCCCCATTATTGCCTCAATTCTAAAAATATCTATATACCGGTAAAGCAATAGGGTGCTTAACTGCTTATTTAGTTGGAAACATTTAATATTATGAAGATTCATAGTTGCTACTTTCTTACTTCGTTAATGCTAAGGTATTTGAGTAAAATGGTTTCGGTTTGCGTTCCTCTTTGCGAGGCAAATCTTGCTTCAAAAAATCGACATCCGGCATATCTAAAACAATATGAAAGTTGAAAATTATTGTCTTAAATTTACTAAATCTGCAACAGTTTTATGTTGAATACCAAACCTAGAACCAGCTTGGCGCTGCTTGTTATGTTTTTTTGCTATTGCCTTTTTTATCCTCTTATTGCGGTAAAGCGTTGGGGCAGTGTAAGAGATTGTAGCATGCTGTATGTCCTTTTAAAAGTAAAGAAGTTTATCTGAAAAAACGTAAAAATTTAAATAGTTATGGCCCTGGAGCGTATTTAGGGGGGACGTTGTGCCATGGCCCCCTCCCCTTTTGACTTTGCCTTTCAGTAAAAAAGTACAAATATTGCAAAGTGACGGAAATATGCCAGATTGTTTTTATGACTTTTGTAGTTTTTGGCATCCTTCTTTTAAAATTTCTCGCTACGCCACTGTTATGGCTTCTAACCCATAAAGCTAGCATTCATCATTGAGACACGTGTGTTAGACCACTGATAAGAATCAAATTGAGTAAATCGGAAAAAAATTTAAAAACGTTGTTGGCAAGCTCGTTCCCACAAAATCAAACCAATTGTGTTTCGAGTCAGCTCTGACCCACGCTGGCCTCTATCAAACCTTGAAATAGTAAAAGCATAGGCTCGTCTGCAGATGTTTTGACCAATACGGAAGTATTGATAAATACAACCTTTTGCAAAAGCTTCATGTGTCAATTGGACACGCGACAATGACGTCATCAATGACGAACGTGAGAAAGTAATGCTGACTCGATCGCATTTGACAAATCAGTAATCACCAATTCAAGTCTGACGTCGGTTTATCTTAGCTTATTTGCAGTACAACAAACGAACTCACAAATATAAACATCCCGTCTGCCTTTTGTAAAAGGTGAAGAAAAAGAAATCTTTAGGTAAGTAAATCTTAAGTACTGCAGCTTCATCATCAATCAACTGAATTGCGGTCATTTGTGTCTGCAGGGCTGGAGCAACACGCATAACTTTTGCTGCTCATGCTGCTTGCTAAATTATTATTATTACTATTTTTTCTTCTTGCTAATTTGTGCTTTGTACGGTATACTGTTGCTTTGTTCGTTTCCTTGTTTCTTTTATGTATCAAGGCGGGAGGTAAGACTGTGGGTGAAGCTGACCTGGTGAGCTCTGCTCTTTCGCTTCATCCGCAGTGTACATCAAATTGTGGTTTCATATGGTACTGTACATTGCCAGTATCTTTATGCGCCCCTTTTTGTGTATGCCAAAATAAAAAAATACTGACTGACTGACTTATCAACAATCATCAAGAAAAACTTAGCAGGCCTCATTTTATTATTTGCTTTTTGGAAACTTGTGGCTAAAAAAGGTTCAGGTCCATGCTGCATATTATCATAATATAAGCCTACATTTTCCGCTGCAAAAACCCTTGCATTTTCTCAACGAAGGCACGACACAAACTACAAAAGACAGCATCCAATCCTCAGCATTAACCTGAAAAATGTGTTGAGCGGTTTTCAGGGGTTGCGTTTAGCCTTGATCAGTCTGTTTTCTAATCGAACCCAAGAGGGATTTCAGAAGCACGAACATCATGTTACTAAAGTTTAGGATAATAATATATTGGATAATAATCTTTTATTTCTAACCGTGAAGGAGAGTAACACTTAGCTGACAAGCGTACAGTAGGTTTGGTTCCGTCGCTCATAGAGTCAAACTGCCTAACATCAAAAAAATTGTTGTGGCAGTTAAGGGTACTTGCCTAACATCAAAAAAATTGTTGTGGCAGTCCAGGGTACAGTAAATTTACTTTTAATCTGTTGTAAAGATATGAACATAACGGTCATCTTACCGCAAATAGTGTGCCGCTTGCTCGAGGCGCCTCTCGAATTGGCCTCGTCAGGATTCAAATCCAATATTCCATCATGATGATTAAGTGCAAGTGGAGATCTCTTCAGTTCAGAACCACCCTTATATCTTTTATGAAGTGGAGATATAACTGGGTGGCGAGAAAAGGAGGTCCTGATACGGTATTGCGTTATAGATAAGTTGCTGTATCAAGGTGATCAAGTTCACGTCAGGGATAATAAAGGAATACACCATTAGCAAATCCAAAAACGCAGAAGTGAAACAAGCAAACAACACGCAAATCAACACGCTGAATTGTGAGCGTTGACAATAATATTGCAGCAGAAAGTATGCTTAAGAATTAAGAACAAATAAAAACTTTAGAAATAGTTTTAAAATATTGACGTTAATACGACTGGTATCGTCAAAAGCAAATCGTGAATATCTCTTCCGACAAAACTTTTTAAATGGTAAATATTTCGCACAAATCTCAGAAATGAAAAGTTTTTGCATCAGATTATATATCAGGGGTGTCCAACCCGCGGAAAGGTTTTGAGTGGCCCGCGGAACTTTTTCGAAATTACTAATATTATCAATTTAATTGCTGCGTAATTTATGGTGAACTTACATTCCGACTCCGAGAAATTGTCATTTAATGTTTGCTTTTTTGTAAGTTAATTTTATTGCATCACAATGGAAATTGTTTCGCATTACATTTTCGATATTGTTACGTTCACATCCTTTCCACACAATCGTGTTCGTGCTTCAAAAGTCGGTCAGTAGTAATCTACAGGTTGGACCGGCCGTTAGCTCAGCTGCTTAGCGCACATGCCATCGGTGCGGGAGATCTACGGTTCAAATCCTGGCTCGGTCAAATCGGCACAGTGTAGCCAGCGGCTCGCCACCCTACGACGTTTCTTCGGAGATGTGTAGTGCAGGCGCTGAGCCGCGGAGATGGGTCCAGCGATTCGTTACACGCTTCGGCGTAATACCACGAGTATAACGAAGAATTGATTTTGATTTGGTCGCGATCCGAATTCCTACCATTGGCGCCCGCAGGGGGAGCACGGTGCCATGCCCCCCCCCCCCCCCCTTTGGCCCCTGTATAACTTTCAGTCTGTAATTTCTCAAATTGATAATGGTTGCAGCCTCCTTTTACTTATTTTGGCCTTGCTTCTGCTTTTAGACATACCGTAAGCTGCGAAAATATTTTTGTATTGTCACGAGTAACTGCACTTACTTCATGCCCTTTTTCGTTAAAAAAGTGTGCTAAAATGAGTGTTTTTTTTAATGTGAAAACCGACCCCCTTCGCCTGCTTCGCCCCCATACCTTCGGTTGTGCCCCCCTCCTTTGCCGAATCCAGGGTGCGCCTCTGTCTGAGAAGTGAAAATCTCAAATTTTTTGGTCGGAAACCAACTTAGTCGAGAAGAAAATCGTTTGATCTTGCCGAATATTGCCAAGCTTGTTAGAAAAAAGCAGTGTCAAACTTGACATTGAAATGTCAACGCGTAGCAAAAACTTTGTTGAATTTACTCTGTTACTGCTGGTACGTTTACTGTTCCTTAATTGTAAAAATACAAGATTAGAGTTTTAGTAGCGTCTTAGCAGCAAACACTCCGGTGGCCCGCACGATCATTCGTAAATTGCATGTGGCCCTTTGGCCAAAAAGGTAGGACACCCCTGCTATATATGCAATGAAGTTTTGCTTTCTTGTACTTTCTTGTTCAGATTTCACGAAACGCTTGCACCATTTCAGCAATTCACTTATACAGTAACAATACAAATGAATTCCCGAACGAAATCTGTCGTTTGCTGACTGTCGCGCTTTAAAGGCATCACCCAGCGGCGGTATTGCATCAAGGCGTTGAGGAAAATTATGATTTAAACAACAAGTTATTAAACGACATTAGGTCATTGCTTAGTTTAAGAACATCAAAATTACTCACTTTGTTTGTGAAGTTAAGGCGGGTTTCAGTAACGGTTGGGATGATAGCGTCACAGTAGTAGAGGAACGAATTGGCGATGATAAAGATGTCGGATGCTCGGCAGGTTCAACATTAGGCTGATGAAGATTCGACAGATTTTCAAAGGATTGAGAGAGGTTGTTAGACATGGATGATACCTGCGTTGTACCAAACGATTTATTCAAAAAACATGTTGAATTACAGACGGGGGAAGTCACAAGCTACAGAAGAATCAAGCATGCCAAACTAACTCCATTCTTTCTATTGGATCTGCTAGTTACGACATCTATTAGAATTTGCTAGTTATAATAATAAAATGTCAGGTACAGTAAAACAAATTGGTCTAATTGCTATCTCTATAATTGGAGCATTAAAACTTTTGAAATAAACGGAATTGCGCATTATCTGCAAGTAAAAAGAAATACGTTGACAATAAAACAAATTTGAAATTTACGCAAATTTTGAAATTGACAATAAAACACATCCAGTGCATATATGATTTGCCACAGACAAACACTTCTAATAAAAACTGATAATTTGATAAAAAAAATAAGATAAAGCAACGAAGGCTCCGATAAAGACTCGCCGCAACCATTAGGCTGGTGATGTCACTGGTCGGTGCGGGCGTGGGTTCGAATCCCACTCTTAACCAAATTTTTTTGATTACGTTAAATTTAGCCCAAGATCTTGGTGGGTAAGATTCAAGTTCAGTTCATCAATTGAAATTCTTTAAGTTGACAAAAAGATATAAAACGATTCATGAAATATTCGATTTTGCTTTAGCGAGAAGGGACAAAATCAAATCATGTAATGCTGAGGTTTTTCAAAAAAAATTTAGCGATTACAGAACCTACTTTTTTTGTCTTTGAAAGTTTGCGATTGCTTCGTCTAACTTCTGCTTGGAAGTCTCCAATATCTCTATTCAGCTTCGACTCTTTTGCAGGAAATGCTTCTTTATCAATACTAGAGCAGAATGATGTTAATGATTCAGAATCCGGAGAAAGAGGGATTGGCTCAGAGTTTATTTCAGGAGGAAGCAAGGCACCATGTGGTGAGTTTTGAGGAGTTAAATCATCCAAAGACGATTCCGCTTTAATAGCATTCACCCATCTCTCCAGCGACGCCTCGTGGTTAGTGTAGAAAACAAGTTTTACACCACTTTTGGCGCAAAAGAGCTCAATGGAATAGTCAACTTCGGTGCTGAAAAAGAAAAGCACTTTCAACTAACTTTTTTATGAAAATTCTGTTGGTTAGACGTCTTGTTATTGTTCGCATTATAAATCTTAGGGAACTTTGCTAAAAGAAAAAGCAGGTAAAACAAAAAGCGACAATAATTTGAAGTGTCAAAAGCCACAACAGGCCTACTTCTTGTGAATGAAAGATTCGCCAACTTTAGTTCATCTGTCATCATCCGTAGTGTATGCTGGGCAGTATCAAACATGCCGAAGCGTCCAAATACAAGAATTTTGTGGCTTTATTTTTTCTCCTTGAGCTATTTTCGTTCCGTATTTGGAGCCCTGTTTTAGGTTGTCTGCATAGGTTCAACCACTTTTTAAAATTTCGTTGTGGTGTAGACCTACTAGGTGACTAGGATGAAATGCCTCATGATGATTTATCTAGTGTAGCTCATTCTAAGCAAAGTGCAAATTAAAAAAACTAAAAATCACCGGAAACTTTCGACACAACTGCATTACAAATCTGATTCAACTTAAGTGAACCTCAAAATAGCACCTCGTCGCTCTTCCGGGACAAGATGATACACAAGATAAGCCAAACTACTACATGCGAAAAATGATGAAAATGACTTCACTCTATTATTTTATTTAACTTTTATTCATTCCATATTTTTTTGTTTCAATTTTCAACTTTCACGCTGTTTAAGTATTTAAAACAAAGAGTAGTCCAGCTGTACATCGCCCACCGGTAAATACGTAAATACTTCCGACCAGCAGTTGGCTACAAATTTAACCTATAACTTGAAAAACCAGAAGACAAGTCGGACTTACTCTTTTGGACCAGCTGGCTGTACAAAGTGATTAACCGAAAGTTGTTCCATTGGAAGCGTATGTATCGGGGATCCATCCGTATCCGCGCGGATGTTTTTGATTTTTGGTTGGAATGGATAAACAATAAAAGATCGATCGCGGACAACGCACCAGTGTTTCTAAAAACGGATACGGATCATTTCATTTATTTAGCAATGTTTTTATACTCTTGCAGCAGCAAAGCAACGTTAGAACTGTGATGAGGGTGCTTGGAAGTTGTGGCTTCCGCTTACCTCTCAAAACGACAAAATCTGTTAGGTGCCTTTCTCTATGGCACCCGGAGCGAAGTTACCGGTTTATTCTTCATGCTGTCACTTAAATGTTGAATATCAAGCGGGAAAGTTACACATACAATTTTGAGTGTTTGCTTTAACCCGACTTGGATGTGGACCTACTGCTCTAAAGACAAACTCTATATCCTTACATGGCTGTATAATTGATCAAGAATTCAGCATAGAAAGCGCTTTCGTCGTTTTTTTCATGATGATAAGATAAAATAAAACTATTTTCTCTACTTATTCTACTCTGTGAATTCAAGTAAGTAGTCAACCATTTGCTCAAAATAACGGCCGGTTAGCTCAGGTGTTAAGCACACGCTATTGATGCAGGAGGTCTGGGATTCGATTCCCAGGCCGGTCATATCAGCACAGTACCGTCAAGGGCTCAGCAACGCTGCGACGTTTCTTCGGAGCTGCGTTTCCCAAGCAATGAGCCCCGCCACTCGCTGTAAGCTTCGACGTAATAACGCGAGTTTAATAAAAATTTGATTTTTTTTTTGATAAGGCCTACACAATAACTGTTTGCTCACCATAAGGGTGTCGTTTTCTTTTTTATACAAGTAGCCAGCTTGACGAACCCGACCCATGCTGTCACAGTTAGGTTCTCTTTCCTTCAAGAGAAAATCATGGCGCTTGTCACAGATTCCGAATACAATCTGCTTTATTCACATTTCAAATAATTTTGAAAATTTTCTAAAAAATAACTGAAACATAAACCAAATTTTAAAAGATGCGTCATCTACACGATTCATAATCACGCAAGGAGCGTGATTAAAAGTCAAAACTTTTGTCAGTTTAGCAAATAAATGCACGATAAAACTTACTAACACACCTATACACACACTGCAATGAGCAACATGTCAACTCCACACCGTGTAACAAAAAGTAGAAGTAAACATTAATTGCGCATGTAGGAGGGTGGGACTGTGCACCCCACTCGGGTCTCTTCGAAAACATGTAAGACGGTTGTTTCACTCAAATTCTTCTAAAAAGATCGCGCAGATAAGGAAAAGCGTTTCAAGCATTCCACCTCACAAGATTTCTGCTTGCGACACGGTTAGGTTGACCAGCAAGTATCGTCATACCGCTGCTGTATTTCATTACATTATATCCCAGTATTTATGATATGAAAAACGATTCAACATTTACGAGCCATGGCAACGAAAAAGGATTTATCGCTTTTGGCAAATTCTTTGTTTGCTTGATGTTAATAAGTGACACTGCTACCTTCGTTACAACTGCTTGAGAAGTAGCTGGTTATGTTTAGAAAGGCATTAAAGTACCTTAAAATTAAGTCTTGGCAAAGTTAGTCTTTGTTGTAACGGAATGGATAGCTGGAAGTGTGCTTCTTTCAAGGCTCAGGTGAAGATTAAAGTAACCGGCGTCGCAACGGTTAGGTCTCAAAATTAATGTACTCCGCAGTTCGCAGCATTTGACCCTTAAAGCAATATTTGTGGTATGCTACTAACTTACCAAAACACAATTACTTGAAAGATATCATCAAGCGAATAAAACAGCTGCCTATGATTTAAATCGTTTCAGGCATTTTTACCAAAGCTTCGAGATCGCAATTGCAAAGCAACGAAAATAAAAAAATTTTGCGCTTATTGCAGTACCTACACGTAACCTAATCAATCTTTATGATGATAAAAAAACATGCCAGGTTGCACAGCAGCGACACACGGAAAACAAGTTTAACATTCAAAACCGGTTGACGCAAGATTCACACGACTGCAGTTACCTGAAATTAAGACAAGCCAACTCGTGCAAACGAGGGTGACGCAGCTAGTTTGACTAAACATGGACAGGCGAAATTTGATCGAAAATTGCATGTGTTACTTCCACGTCAACAATTTTTGCCTAGCAACATGATCATGATGATTATCGCCGTTCAATCGTGTTAACACGACTCAAAATTTGTCACAAATAACGTCAGTGATTCCAATGCACACGCAAATTCACGCATTTCGAACTTGGACTTCGCATTCTCACAGTGTGATTTTGCTGTACACTTTGGAATACATGTATACAAAGTTTACACTTTCCTTCAACCACGAAAATATTTGTCTGCTTTCAAATAAGTTTCATCCGACAAACTTTATGATACATTTTTCAAAAACACTCCCCTTTTGTTTACTGCTTCAGCACCCTATATTTCTTGCCGTTAAGATAATTGATTTTGATAATTTCACATTTTCTTCATGAAAATATTAGTGTACAAATACCACTATTTTGGACTCCTATAGACCGGAGCATTTTTAATGTAGTTAGGGCTGGCTCTGACTGCGTGTATTGCTGGAAGGTGAAGTAATACGCCAAATATGCTACATCATGATAGCGTTAACGCTGGGACGATGTTAACCGGTCTTTCTTGGCTATAGAACCTCCCGAATTGGAGTGTCTTTTTCCTTTACTTACTGTAGTTTCACTAATATTCTTTTGAACTTATTAATATCGGTTAAGTCAACATGATTGAGCATCACAGGCAGAAAGCAAATATTGAAAGAGAACGGTGTACGACGATTTAACACTGGAAAATGTCAAGTACTCGTAAAAAATCATAGGAAATAGTTCAATTCAATTGCTAGCTCTAACTTTGATGTTACAAGATGCCTTACACATTAGACATCATGTCAATTTAATAGTATGGCCAATATATTAAGCAATTGTCTTAGGCCCAAATCAATTTGAAAATTGGTAAAAACTGCAAATTCTCCAGTCTGAAACACAGTTTATATTATTCAAGTTGTAATCCAAGAGACTTTGGTTAAAGTAAAATTTGTCTATAATAATAACTGTTGTAGCCTAGGCTACTTTGGTATATGGAAATACAGTTCTACCTACAACTGTAAGACCTCATAAATTCAAACTACTGTCAAGATAATCGGTCTAATATATCGATTATTGTCCATGTCATGTATAATAGACCTACACAAAGCAATTCATTAATATTTGATACGTACTGTAGAGCGATTTTTAAAAAGTTTTGACCAACAATCGCCATAAAAAAACACTGAGCAAATCCAATGCCGTAATAACAAAAACAGTGTCTTCTGGACCCAACTTATTTGTAAACAATATGCTATCTCCGCAATTCAGTTTTCTATCGAATGTACAGTAATGATGCGGAAGACTATATAGCAGGTGCTCGAAAATTTTACAAGCGAAATCTGCGTGATATTTTGGTATAAAAACAAAGTTATTAAATTTTTAAAACTTGTGATATTTTGGAATAAAAACAAAGTTATTAAATTCCAAAAACTTGGAGCTAAGTAAAATAAAAATTCGCTTTACAAAAATGTATTCTCCACGGGATGCTGTAGTACAATATCGCGAAGCGGCTTGACGCTGATCAAAGTCTCTACGTCGCATTAGCAATCTCTGACTTAAATTAGTAATTTTGATCGATGTCCGGGGTAAAAATTTGGGGGTTACCAGAAGAAATACTAAACTTTGTGTAACTTATTATACAACTCCTTAGTAGGCTGCGCAGGCGAGGAGTACCAGGGTTTGGAGAGATCAAGGACTACAGCTGCAGACTGCTTTTCTCGATAAAAAAAGAGCACGACTAATAATCAGATACACCGCAAGTTATACCTATCGATGAACGAAATTTATCCTATCAACCGTTTGCAACAAATGTTGCAATCGATGAATAAAGTCCTTGGTAACATTGATTGTTGAATGAGCAGTGTTTATGACCAACTTTTATTGATTGATCTTTGACCAAAAAGAATAGGTTATTGATAGATTGATACAAATAGCTGTGTTTGAGCAACAGCAGTTTATTAGTACACAGGGAGTTGAAATATTGATATAGTGAAGATATTTCTGCTTCTACTGGCAAAAACAAACATTTTTTACAAGGATAAACATAATTTGCGTACCAATTTTTTTCTCATTTACTACTCCTGCAAGAAATATTACTGCACGTAACAGTTTCGCGTTGGTTCGGAAAATTAGAATTCATCAAGGAAACATCAAAATTATGTTTTTCGACCAACCAATATTCCACTGTTTTTTTGAGAGGGTGGTATCAAGGCGCAGTTTAAGTTTATATTTTATCTTGCAACTTAATTAAGTTGCATCGTAAGAAACCGAATCTTCAGTAGGTTACAGCATAGTGTTGTGGTAAATCTTAAAAATTTAATTTGGCATAATCCAAGTTTTAAATATTACGCTGTATTACGATTTAAATTCGGCTATGGATACAAAAACTACAAGAAACCAACTTAACTAAGTGCACTAAGCGTTATTCGCATGCTTCAACAGTGGGTGCGTACTACGTAAGTGGGCAGATATTCGCTCAACCCCTCAGAGTTCCTTTCAATCTCGTTAAAATCTGTCATCGCTCAGATTCTCTTGAAAAAAAAAGAGCCTACACAAATACAGTGCAGGAAGGCTTCTTTTTGCACCTCTCTTCACAAAACTTCTGCGCCTTCGAACTATTTATTTTTGCTGCACGAAAGTGCTTATTCTTCCCTTCAAACATCGTCAAACAACGATTAGACCTTCCTCATTATCCTGCAAGCATACTACAAAGTCTATGTCGCGTATGTTTTTTTAGGCAATACATGCAGCGAAATTTTCTGCAAAAACACCACTATTCTTTCTGCGAAATGCTGCAAGCTTTTGTCCATACCAAGCATTCTCAGCGTCTGTAATTCGTTACACCCACTTTTCAAAGCAGGTAAACTATAAGCCGTGAGTTAAACATTGACTAAAAAGAATCTTCGCACTTTTACGACTTTTTAACTTACTTCTTTGTTTTTCTGTTTCGTACGATTCCTTCATTTTTCTTGGTGACATCAAATTGCACTAATGAAAAATTACACCATAACTCGCTTTTCTCCTCTTTCTCCTTATCTTCAATCACGATAAAAAAAATGAATGTTAAACTTAACCGACCAACTATAGTGACTACAAAAAGACTAGCCCTGACTGGACAATTTGGTACTTGGACGTTAGGGCTAGACAAAGCTGCTGTACGTAATTAAAGGTTAATGACGCAGTAGCGTACAGATGATCGTATTGGCACTTCAGCTTTCCTAATAACGATTATGATTGGCGCAATAATTTCAACCTTGTTATATTAGTATGTCTTGTTTTGACCGTCTTGTCTTGTTTTGACCCTAATTAATTGATATACCCGTCAGTAATTAAAAAGGCAGCCGAATCTTCTCGAACAGGTCCAAGAAGATGCTTGGAAATTATCAGACACATCGTAAGCAAACCAAAACATTTCTCTTACGTTTTTCACTGCAAACGTAATTTGTGTCTAGCTATCAAATTTTGGTACCAACTGTTGAAATTATGTGAAGCGTACAGGTCAGCTATCAGGTTATTTCGCTGCAACCGCGAAAAATAAGCTTGCAAATTTTTGCGAACCTCTTCTCGTCTCAACCCACAAACAAAAACATAAATATCTCAACACCTACCCACACCAGAAATTGGCAATAAATTTTACGTTTTATGAAACGAAGCAATATTTCCATCACCATTTTATAAAAAAGGCATCACTATTTGAGAGTCCAATAAAAGTTATATGAAAAGTTTGAAGTTGTAGCGATATGAGATGTTCTGACCTTAACCGTACGAATATAAAACTTTAAAAAGCTTTTCACCCACTTAATATCTTTTACAAACACAACATATTCTGCATACCCTTGTTCGTGCTAGCTTAATGCGCTGATGCTTGTCATTACAACGTCCTGGCAATTTTTGGTCACTATCAACGCGAAAATCAAACCTATTGTCTAACTTTAAGAGGAATGCACTCAACCACTTGGCCATTAATGGCTTCAACCACTAATTCCTGTTAAAATTACATCTTGTTACTTAAGACAAATCCTCAAATCAAATTTTCATTATACTCGCGGTATTACGCCGAAGCGTGTAACGAGTGGCGAGGCCCATCTCGCAGTTTAGGGCCTGGGCAACACAGCTCCGAAAAAACGTCGCAGCAGTGGCGAACCGCTGTTGACACTGTGTCCAATTCGACCGGCCTAGGAATCGAACCCCAAACCTTCCACACCAATATAGCCATGTGCTTGACAACTGAGCTAACTTGCCGGTGGAGCCAATCGTCAACTTTGGTAAATCCGCACCTTATAAAAAACAACTTTTGTTGACAGTTGCAAAGAGTTTTCCATTAATAACAAATGTGCGAATTGCTCTTCTCTTGTATATTCAAATAAACTGTTCGACGCCTACTTCAGTTTGGCAGACTTATTTTTCTGGTTCTATTAGGACCAAGCCTATTTTTGCTGCTATACCTGCTGCCGTGATAATTATAATGCTTTTCGTTCAAAGAAAGTAGCAGATTACTTGTTAGTTAACGACATTTAAATATTACAACTTCGTTATTGACTTTTACCTGATGACCTGAACCGGAAGTTGTTTTTTCGATTAATCTTTGGTTTGTAAATATGTTTTCGAACAAACAACATTAAAATCACAAATAATGTAACAAAAACAAAATGCATTCTCTGCCACACCTAAAAAAAGTGTTGATAAAAGCCATTCCAATTTTTTAGCGACTGTATCACGCAGTGAACAAAGCGTTTCTTTCTTCGCTCGAGTTTAATACTGGCTAGATAAGTGTAAAGCAGTTTCTAAAAAAGGCGAATGCACACGAGAGCGAGTGCTTACAGAACATATTTATTCTGTCCTTTCCGAGTGTCCACAACTCCATTTTAAGCGAGATTAAAGCTCACGGCATTCTCTATCACAATTAAATTTTTGATATCGTAATCCAAAAATTTGATAATGATGCGGAAAGTCACTGGGGTTTTGATCCACTTGGACTATACATGTGGACAGGATAATTGCGCAGGCTGGTATCATGAGTTGGCCCATTTCACACCCAATCAAGAATAAATGAATGCTGCTGTGGGACGTACAACTCGTTTAAACCTTCACACTTCCAGCTTGCCATGAGCGTCTGACAAGGAGGCTAACTATACTAAGGGCAGGTTACGGTTCCGCGAGACGGGTTCAACGTGTTTAGTGAGTGGCTGCTGACTCGATGAATTCAAGCTCACTTCGCAGTCTCGCTCAATTACTGTTTAATTTTCACCTCAATATAATTTCAAAATAACCTCAGTTCTTTGTTTATAACGCTGTCAAGATCCCCGATTGTAAACAAAGCTTGCTCATAAATGCTCAACGTATTTGCAAATTTACTCCCAGCAAACAGTTTTACCTTCCATTTGAAGCAAAAATAATAATAAACTTTTCAAAACAATCTTGATTGTCGAGCTGTGCGTGCAAGTTATAAGCTTGCTAGGATCGTTAAGGTTGACCGTATTAAGTAAACCTTGTCTGTCGAAAGACTAAACAATTATATGTCAGACAAAAACTACACAAAAGTTGACAACAATGAAACACTTTACATTAACAACAAACTATTGATAGTGCTTCTCTTTGTCAGTTTATAGGCTTGATGATTTGTTCATTTTGAGCCTATTTTTTTCAAATGAGTAAAAACTGATTTTGACTCAAAGGTCTTACTAGTAATCTATCAAACGTATGTGGTCAATTCATTTCCTCTGTATTTCAATTTTTGACTATGCTTTTTAGTATAGAATTTCCCAGACAAATCAGCCTACTTCAGGTAATGTGCAATAATTTATTAGAGTAAAAAACTAGTCTCTACAGATTGATTCGTTATTGATTCATTTTAGACTATTTCTATTCAAAAATTAATTGTCAATAATCGATAGAAAATGAGTGAAAAAAATGGAAAGCGACGCATGAAGGTGATCACGCTATAACACTACTTCTGAATCAAGTTTATCTGTTTATTTTGAGCTTTGGTTTACCATTAAGCTTTCAAAATGATTCCTCGGCTTGTTATGGCAATAAGTAATTCTGTCCTTTTACAATTTCACTGGCAATGACAGTGATATTTTGAAAGTTCTCGCTCAGATGGTATAAGCTTGTTTTCATTACATTCACTGGTGATTGAACAACGAGCGCGTTATGTACGATAATCCAGATGATCTGAAGTTTGCAATTTCAAATGCAAGCAAATTAAAATAACCTAATTAGTATTTTATGAGCAAGGTTTTCGGTATACTAATACGCTCCTTTTGCGCAATTAAGGGACGTAAAGGATCACGTAATAATTGTGTCCATTGTAGCCTATCTGCATAATAGGCCTTGCACGCACACTGCACGATGGGACATTTGCACAAGTTTGAGCTTAAGCAGAAAAGAAAAATTTGTAATGATCGTCGCCAAATCTATTGCACTTACTATTTTGTGCAGATAATAATGATTACTCGAAGTCAAAATCATAGCAATTATGGCATTACTTAACTTAAAATGTGAAAGCGAAATGAACTTACCTAAACTGCTATATTCAAAACAGGTGACGGCTAAGCTCCCAAAACTAAATCATTTAAGCTTGATTTGTAAAAACCTTGAGGCTACTGCAACCTATCAAAATGATGTGATAACATAAATGCAGTGTAGATAAGGAGCAGTAAAAACGTTTAGCAAATGCTAGATTTAATCTCTGCTGCAAAGCGTTGACTTAAAGCAAAAATCCTTGACTTAAAGCAGAGATCCCTGAGCTTGAACTTGAGCTCGTTTTCGAAAAAAGTTGATGTAGTGTTGAATATCCTAATTTGTAAACTAGTAACTAGACAAAAACTATCCTAAACTGTAAACTAAACAAAAACTACTTAAAACTTAACATATACTCCGTAAAAACCTCTAAACTCGAACTTGAACTCGAAAAATTAAAAATGAAGAACTTAAACTCGAGATAGTCTTTCAAATTTTTTGTGACCTCGAACTTGAACTTTATTAAAAATGCTTGCGAGTTGGCAACCCTGCTTAGAACCATCTCTCTGCCTGTCACAATACAGCCATAGCGGCATAGGCTGTCACCTTCCATCGTTTGTAACTCAACTACATAAACCGTCGCAGCACAGCAGCGTGTGGTTTTGTATACACATGAAGCAAAGACAAGTCTATACTTGCAATAGAGAAATTCTCTTTTTGGCCACAACCCACAGACGTATTGCCAGCCTACGAACATTCTTTTTCTGAAGACTGATTTAGTGTTTGTTTGTTGTCTTTTACGACCCTACGTAACGTGTACCCTACCCACTAACACAAGATAATATGATGATACCAACTAGTGGTTACCGCAGTATTGGACAACTGCCAATAAGAGGCAACAGTGATTTAAATGTTTTCAAAATTTAGATTGTTTTTTTTTGCATGTTTATCCTCCTGTCACGAGAAAGCAATCAATGTGCTGTGCGAGCTCGCTCAGGAGTTACCAGCCATCTGTCTACTACACCAAGATGGGGGAATCCCTTTAAATGCCTTTCCCAACGGCATAACTAGTGAACTTGCCGGCTTGTTCTGCACACTGTTCCTTTAATGCTGAGCGTCAAGCAGGGAAGCTGTGAATACCAATTTTAAAGTTATTGGTTTGACCCGACTCGGAATCAAACCCAAGTCTTTAAATGATTCCTATAAATATCTCGGCGTTATTTTAGATAACAAATTAAATTTCCAACTTCATATTCTTACCCTCGAAAAACGTGTATCCAGGTCTGTAGGAATCCTTAGCAAGCTAAGGTTCCTGTTTCCCTCTTTTACCCTTCTTCTCCTTTATCATGCTCTCGTACATCCCCACCTCTTATACGGACTCCCAATCTGGGGTAGCACATTTAAAACCTACCTTGACAAACTGCAGATTCTCCAAAATAAAGCCATTCGCGTCATTACCAACTCAGACAGGCGTTCTTCCATTACGCCACTGTTTCGAAACTTAAAGGTTCTTAAAATTGCGGACCTGTACACTTATGAGATTGCTAAGCTTATGCATCAATATTCCAAAAACATGCTTCCGCATTGTTTTTCAACCTTTTTCAGTTCACTTTCTAAAATCCACGATCGGCAATCCAGGTCAAAATCAAAAAATAACCTTTATCTTCCCAAGTTTTCCACATGCCGCTGTCAAAGATCTCTGAGGTTTCAAGGAGTTAAAATTTGGAACTCATTAAACGCGCATCTAAAAAAACAATCCCATAAAAAATTTAAAATCAGCTTGAAAAATCACTTTCTGGAAAGCTATGCACAGGCATAGAACGCCGAATTTCAATTTTTTTTTCCTCTTTTTATCTAGTATACTCTAAACATTATGCATGACGATTTCTATCTGTCGCCTTAAATGTGGCGACTGACACATTCTCTGGGTGGCTGCTTGACTTGAAGACCTTTATCGGTCACTTCGCAGTCTCCCTCGAGATGCGTTATCTTTTTTTTTTGATATGTTTGTGAAAGTGTATTTTGTGTTGCTTGTTTGTTTTTCGTACGTTTTTTTTTTTTTTCATCTCGTGAATAAATTTGAATTACTACTACTCTCGAGGTGGACGCTCTTGCCACTCAGCCATCCGAGCTGTTGTTTTGGAACAGCGCCCGTGGAATTGGCCAAGTGGTTGTTGCATTGGGCTCCGGATTTGGCTTCGTGAGTTCGATTGCATTTAGGTCATCTTCCAAGATGCGCATAATTTACTAACGTAAAAAAAAAACCTAAGCTGCAATTATATGGTTTGGAAAACAAAAAAATAAATAAATTTGAAACTGCACTAGGAGTTGACCGAGTGGTATATTAGTGCATTTAATTAGGCTCTGGAGTTAGTAGGTTGGTGTAGCGCAAAACCTAAGCTGCGATTGTATACCTGAAAATGGTAGGAAGTTTAATAGTATACGTACTCGTAGGCCTACTTGCGCTTCGTCAAAGATTCAGTGACATATTAGCTGATTTAATGGCGTGATAGAAACGTAGCATCATTGCATTCCGTCGATGTGATATTATCAAGGTTTTTCATTTTATACAGGTAACTTTTTTTTCGATTCGACACCAATGCTTGCATTTAATCTTAGGTAGCCTGTATAATTTAACCGGTGTGTAAAGTTGTTGACCGACTACGCTCTTGTGGGATACACATATCACTAACAGCCCCAGTTTTCCTTCAAAGTGTTACAGTATATCAAACGCATAAAAAATTGTTAATGTAACCTATGCTAAAAGTAGTTCTTGTTTTGCTAACCTTGTCCTTGCGGCGCTAGTCTTCTGAAAAAAATGCCTAGTTCTATCGACCAGAAAAAAAAACAATCATCAAGGCAGGCTATATAAATCTGGCAGTAGTTCAGCATATTAAAAAACAAACTTATTCTACGTGAAGCTGTGAACCTGATATTGAGCAAACGGTAGGGTTGGGATTACGTACGCGATTGCATAAACAATACAGCCAAGTATTTTAGGTGTTTTTAGACGCACTGTTTCTATCAAAGTTATGAAACTGATATTGCACTGAATACAAATTTACTGTATACCTCCAAGGCCATGCACTTTATCACACTTACAAAATAAAGGTTTAGGAATGAAATTTCTATAGCCTACGCAGATAGAGAGCAGTAGTCTGCTCAAGTGTAAACTTTTTTTTGCTGACTAGTAACTCTTCTTGCTAATCGGATAAACTCCTTGCTTATGTTCTGTTTACAATAGCTACAGATCTTGAGCACGAAGTCTGAATGAGCCAAGTAAAACTAAGAGTATTTCTGTGCTAAGAGTAGTTAGTTACTACAAAGTCTCTATTTTTCAATTTAAGAGCCAATAAAGAGCCATTTAGTTTTTCAAAAGCGGTCAAGTACGCCATATATAATCGATTAGCTCTCATCTATCTTTTCAAAACAATTTTCAATGCTCTGTCACAGTTTTAAGCCGCTAAAAACCGCTTTGAAAATTTTCAATGGTTCTTGAGTAGCCGACTGCTGAGAAGCACGAAACAGTGGCAAATATGTCACAAGGATGGATGCATTCAAAAGCTATTTATCTTATCATTTCAGAAGCTAGTAATTTTTTTAACACCTCAGATGGCCGAGTGGCAAGAGCCTCTGTCTCAGCAGCATTACACTTGGGTTTGATTTGATTTGATTCCAAGCCGGGTCAAATCAATTACTTTAAAGCTGGTATTCATACTGCAGCTTCTCTTCTCGACGCTCTGCATTACAGGGACAGACTGGTGGAGAACAACCCGGTAAGTTTACTTGTTATGCCGTTTATAAAGGCACTTAGCAGAATTCCCCATCTCCACGTGGTAAACAGATTAACCGTAACTCCTACCCTGAACGATCGAGCTGGTTATCACGCTTTGATGGCTTTCTCGTGATAGGAGGATATATATGCAACTACATATAAAACCAAATACCATACATATTTCAACATACCTGTGCTGTTATGCGGTCAAAAACTTAGAGAGTCCTTGGAACACAAGCAGTTGTGCAGCGTAAAAAAGCACCTTGAAATGCATAAAATTCGACACTTGCGTGCCATTTTGTTACCGTTACGCAGATAAAATCAGTTCATATTTAGTTTTCGAGAGCAGTAGTTGCGCAAGATTCGAACCCTCTGAAACATCAGCCACGGCGAGTTCTATACATTGAGGGTTACCGACAGTTGGCCTCGGAATCAGCATTTTTGCTTGAAAAGCATATACCGGCACTTGAAATTTTCATTATATTCGCGGTAGTACGCCGAAGTGTGTAACGAGTAGCAGGGCCCATTTCCGCGACTTAGCGCTTGGGCGACACACCTTCGAAGAAACGTCGCAGCTGTGGCGAGTCGTTGGCAACACTGAGTCCGATTTGACGGGCCCGGGATTAGAACCTTAGACCTACTGCACTGATAGCTGTGTACTTTGCGACTGAGCTAATGCAGCACCTAAAATTTGGTTTCGATCAATTTCCAAGCAGTCAGATTCAAACTAATGTAAGCAAAACAACAAACTTTCTCTCCTGCAATTAATAGTTGAATTTGCTGATTAGCTAATTTTCTGAAGAGTCATTATCAATGCAAGCGAAGTGAAAAAAGAACTAATTGATTAACATTTAAGGTATTTCATTTTGCGGTGGTAAAATTAAAAGTGTTTTGCCAATTATTAATAAAAATTGTGTTGATTCGGGTGTTTATTGATTGTTGATTCGGGTGTCGCGACCATGCTTACTATTTCCTTCATCTTCAATTTTCGTTCTTTCTTGTATGCTACAACGTTAATCGTTTTGTTGCTTCTTCCCTTTTTTGTGTTCGTTTGCAGTTGAATTCTTATATTGTTGTGTTATATTTATTTTGACGGTGCAGAAATAAACGACACTACTACCACTACTGCTGCTGATGGTGCCCCCAAAACCATTATTTTGCCTGATTTTGCTAGCAACGATTTTGGCTGATATTGCAACCAGTCGTCAAATGCCAGTAATTCATACTTTTTGTCCACTGTTTTTGCTTTGTCAAATCATCTTTGCTTATATTTGTTTCAGAATAGAACTAGGACTGAAGGAATTTTTAGTTGGACCTTTACGTTCTGAAAAATTTGACTAGAAATTTATTCAGGTTTAATGCAGTTTAGGAAAAAGCTTATATCATGATTAGTAAGAGTAAATTGGTTTAAAAAAACCTGTGCTGACAGTTGTTAACTCAAAACTTAATTCATGACTGCTGGCTCTGTCAACGACATGCATCAAATTTTTGTATCAAATGTTATTTATTAATTTTGCAATAACGAAATATCAAAATAGAAGAAATAAAATATGACTTGCAGCGCCAAAAAACAAAATAAAAACACCTTAAAATACAAAAGGAGGAAGATTTAGGATGTCCATAATTAATAAAAACGGCAAAAACTAAAATGTTGCACTCTTTATTTCTTCAAAGGCACAAGCTTTCCATTAAGAGAAAGGCGACGTTTCGTTTTTTCAGCAAACTTTTCAAAATCCTGAAAAAGAAAAATAAGTTTATTAACTTTTTTAGAAACAAGTAGGGATCTTTACTCTAGACCACTCCGAACTCCTTTGATGATACCTAACAAGGTCGAAACAGAGGTTGTCAAAAGTTTGAGTTTACAGTAGGTTTATGCACTTTCATTGCCTTTAGTGTCACTAGTCACTGGAGTTACTTAATTTTTAAGAACTGTTCTGATCAAAATATGTCTGCTATCGCATAACGTTTTTGCCAAAAAATAGGCTAAATAACTCTTTTGTAATGCGACTTCATCAAATTTTTCTAATTCAAAAAAGAAAGCAATTCAAATAGAAGTTTTCTTATTTAAATATGTCTTAATGCAAACTTAAAATTACCTCAATAGCAGCTAAAACTAAAGGGTCGACATCCTTTGCTTCGTTTAGTTTGTTTGTAGTGGAAGAGTTTTTCAAAGAAGGATTTCTCTCCGATAACAACGTTATTTCGGAAGAGGAATGAAGTTTTTCCGGAAAAAAACAGTTGGCGGAATGGATACCCGATGACGAACCACTTCCTTGGCAGGAAGCAGATCTAGGATGGGAGTAAAAGGATGCGATTGATCCGGTGGATTTGGAAAAGGATAGATTTAAGCTGATGTCACTTCGACTCAAAGCATCGCCATTGTCAAAGCCGCTGTCGCAATCTGACGTCACGGCATTGTCCAAAGATTGACATCGAGCTGCAAAAAGAAAATCGGTAAGCATGACGTCATCAAAACATTATTTACATCGATAGAAAAAGGCTGCCCTTTCTCAAGTTATGAAAACAAACTACAGAAACAAAAAAATCCTCAAATGAGCTAGACTTACTTGCAGTATTTCGGACTACGTCATCAGTTGCGTAACTATCTACGTGACTTGGAGATTGAGTGCTTGAGTTTCCACTAAAGGCGCTATAACGTCGACTAGACCTGGTGGGGGTGGAACTCGACGAGGCCATATTTTTCTAAAATATAAATAATCGGTTTAAGAGGGGACATCATCAGAAACTTCCATTAACAATATCAAGATTAAGGAGGAAAAATAAAGCCGCTGTAAATCTCAAAACTGGACGTTTCGACAACATCTGTTGTTGAAACATCCAGTTTTGACAACATATTTTTCCTCCTTAAGCTATTTTCGTCCCATATTTACTGTATTCCGAAATATCAAGATTAAAATTATTTTCTGTTTATTCATTCATTGTTCACTGAAATCTATTTTATCACGTGACTCACCGTTAGCGTCACTGATGACATTTCATCGAAAACGCAAGTGTCATCCATCGATAACAGAGTGTCGCAGGATGCTGACATAGCGAGAGGGGTTTTGTTTGGTCTACTGGGACTAGTACGAGGCGAATTAAACCCACTTTTTTCTTCTCTGGCCAAGTTCAGCTTGTACAATTCCAAACTCAAAATCAAATCGACTTTCGCAGAAGTAGTCTGAAACGAAAAACATCTTTTTAACTCCGCTACATAAATTCATTAGCAGCCTAACATTGTAAAATATCCTTTTTTTAGCAAATTGGTTGTCAAAATTTTACCTTCAAATCGAAACATTGCACTTTTTACGTACATAAATCTACTGCAAGTAGAGTTGATTGCTGTTATACCTTCATCTCTTCTTCTTGTTCTTCAAGGCACTGATCAACCACTTTTAATTTGCGTTTCATTTGTTTAAGCCGATTCTGAATCAGTTTCGCTTGCTCGTCGTCGATGTGTTTCTGTAGCAATTCCTTATCAAATTGATCGCATTTGATTTTCAAAGAGTTTCTGCGCCTGAAAGAAAAACAAATCTTTAGATAATTTACAAAAAATAGATTTAAAACCAAACAAAATTGAAAAAATCAAGTCCAACATATAAAATGCGAAGCAGCATCAAATTACAATCATGTCAATTTACCTTTTCAACAAAGTTTTTATGGCAACAAGTCGAGTTTGTTCTTCTTCTCGGTAATCGTCACACTTTTTCATGACGTCATATTCCGGTGAAAAAGGCTGGGGACGAGTTGAAGCAACGGATAAAGGTAGGAAAGTCTACAGCACAGAAAATCACTAAAAAACGAAGCAAAACAAATGTTGCAAAAAAAAAAAACAATACAAATGTCGCTTCAAAATATTATCAACAAATCTTTCAGAATATTTTTCACTCACCGGTCGTGATTGAGGTTTGCGAGCACCAACAGTAGCATACGGTTTTGTGTAGCTGTGTTTCATTGCTTCAAATTTTTTATTCAACTTTTGTTTTGTTTCGTCATCTTTAGCGCCAACACTGTTCCGCTTGATGGCGTCGCAAGCCTGAAATGAAAAAATTAAAAATTTTAAAAAGTGACACAAAAACTTAACTGTAATGGGGCAATCTATAATTAATATTTAAATATCCACGCTAATGATGTCTGGGCAGCTTACTAAATGACAGTAGAAAGAACGAACAAAGTAAAAAGATAGACGACAAATTATCCAAACTTCTAAAACGGTATTATGAAATCAATTAGCTACTCCGTAAGGCAAATAAATATAGTAACATTAGCAATAAAACATGTTTTGTCTAAGAAACTATAAGCATATAAGTAAAAAGTATTAGATTTTTGGTTAGAAATTAAGTTTCACGCAATTGCTTGAATTCGTCTTACTAAAGAACGTGAAGAGCGAAGCGAAACGGATAAAATATTTTCATAATTCCAGAAAAGCCACAAACAAATGCGCTTATATAGTAGGTTTGTAAAAGACCTACTAAATAAGCGTAAATTAAAAAGCTAAACGACTGATCTGTCTACGTATTCAAATATTAGTCAATAAACATTCTAATTCGTCAGCGATTTCTGGGCTTTTCTCAAGCAAATACAACACTAATCAGTATTTAAACACGGGGACACAATGGTGGCAGTTTTTCGCAAAGATAAATAGACTAAAATTTTGGGAGAAAGGTTTAGCTCAAAAAATGCAAAGTACGACTTTTAGTTTTTGTTTGAAAAATTACCCAATATTGATCAACGTGACTGCTACCTCAATTGTGCCTCGTGTGCAGTTTTATCGTGACGGAAACGTGCAAGTGTTGAACATGTTGAAATGGTGTTAAACCGCTTATGGTTGTGATGAATGTAATAATCACGTGAAATCACGAGGCTCTATATCCTGAACGAAAGACTTTGGCTCACTTGACGTAAAAACACAATAATTTTGCTACGTGGTAAGAAAGCACAATAGCCTTTGGTGTTGCTCATGAAAATGCGCCAAAAATTTGATACTGCCAAAGCAGAAACGAATTTCTAAACAACAACGTATATGTGGCCGATTTAGTTGCTATGAAAGTATGCTGTGACGGGTTTCGTATTTCAGTACTTATCAGGCGATGTTTTTTATAGGTGATAATTCTTTATGCATTTAACTCAATCAAAGGTCAACTGCGGGTCAGTATTAAGCTTTTAATGACCATCCAGAAAAAAAATACACAGCGTGCATGATTAAATGTTAAATTTTGATAAAAACGTCATTATTTAACGCGATTTTATTTAGGTCATTGTTGATAATGACGAAGCGATATCGACGTTTTCTGGCTCCGTGACACCAAAACACTTCCAGAAGGCTACAAATCGTCTTCTTAAAAATCTCAACTAACCGGGCCACAAGGCATGACGACGTTGGAATAGCTCATACTTCGGTAGCGCCTAGGCCCTCGTGATGACGTCATAGCTTCAGAGTCATGTTCGCACACGTGTGTGATCCTGTTCTTTTTTCTGCAATAGACAAATTATTGAATTAATATAATTGCATATTTAATGAAATTCTTCGAGGCTGTCTTGCCCAATTTAAAAGCGACTGTTATTTGATTTTTAAATTTAATAAGTAAAATATTTGCCACAGCTGGATGGGATAATTTCAAAATCAATTTAAAAAACATTCTAACAAATATTTTGTGATGTAATCAAAGTTCCATAACATAGCAAGTTTTGTAAAAAAAAAACCTGATAAAAATGTTTTTTTTTTCATTTATACCACATTAGTTACTACAACCTGCTCATAGGAAACCTACAATGAGCATTAATATTGGTTTATTAATTTATATGCTGTTATTAAGGCTCATAATGAAGGTAGAAATATGATAACTAATAGTCCAAAATACCGCTTTCAGGAAATGAACTTAATTTACTGCAGATGTGTTGATGAATTGTTTCTAAAAATATTTTGATTTTTAGTTCGAGTTCAGAAATTCAAAAAAAAGTGGCCAAACCTTATAGACCAACACGGTGTCTTAAAATTGTGATTTATTTTCTTTATCTTTTGTGTTATTATCTACCCAAATACACGTGGCAAACTTCTCAGTTAATAGTATTAACTGGTGAAGGTATAATGACTAACTGGTGAAGCTATAATGTCATTTATCATTTACAGAATACTAGATTTTAATCCAAAACAATCAGAATTTAACAGATAAACCAGCAAACTACTTTCCTTTCTGAATAACTTTCTTTTGAAAACCTTCATCTGTTTTACCGCCTGACATAACTTTTTGATTTGTGATAAGACAAGAGATTTGAAAGTTTTGTTACTAGCTTTTTTAGCCAAGTCAAGATTAAACCTAAGCTTAAACAAAAATATCACTTGACCTTCGACTATGACAAGGTTGCGGAACCTCAGTCAAGGTTTATAAATCCGCTTAAATCGCTCCCACCAATCAATAACATGGTACAAAGATTAACGCGATAATGGATAAGTGCAACCTATTTTAAGATTAACCTGTGAACCTTGAGCTACACGCACACGTGTCTAAAGCTCTTTTTTACAACTTCTTACTCCTGCTAAAAGCATAACTTTAAAGGAACAATTTAATCAACTAGTTGTGAAGTTCTATAAATTTTAACTTCTAAGTCACTGTTTCGAACTTATTAGGTCTCATTAGAGAAGCTTCGAATAGTCTAATGCGAAAACTTCTCAAACTTAAGGACCAAAAAATTTTTTACTTAGTGGTACCACAAAATAAAATATTGAAGTAGGTTCGCTGCAAGTTATACATCAATATTTTTGCTTACATTTCGTTGTTTGCAGTTTCGTCCGCTGGCATTCGAGTTGAACTTTTGCTTCGTTTAAACACCGTGTTCCATTTGTTGGTGTGAAGAGCCGGTCGCGAACGACTTCTGGTGGACATTGGAGAGTTATCGCCGTTCGTCTTTCGCTTCATCATTCGAAAACTTTTTCTAGCCAGTCGACCAGCCATGTGTAACTTTGAGTTTCTTCTTTTTTCGGTTGTGTATTGGGGTGTAACTGAATCCATTTCAGGTGTAACTAAAATTTAAAAGCACAAATCAAATCAATTTTTCATTATACTCTACGCCGAAGTGGCGGAGCCCATCTTCGCGGCTCAGCGCCTCGGCAACACGGCTCCGAAGAAACGTAACAATAGCGGCGAGCTTTTGACGACACTGTGCCTTTTTTTACCGGCCCGGGAATCGAACCCCAGACCTCCCGCAACGATAGCGTGTGCTTAACAGCCGAGCTAACTGACCAGTGTTACGTAACAACACATTAAGATGAATAATGAAAACAAGAGTTGTCTTTACCTGTAGTACTATCTTCAATAATATGTGTATCACTTTCACTTGTTTTTACACACTTATTTAGACTAGAAATCTCGTCAGTTTCTGTTACCTGCAACAAAAAAGCAATTAATTATGACCTCATAAAATGTCAAATCGTATTAAACGCGTTTTGTTATATTGCCCAGATTTTACAAATTTGAGTGTTTATAACCGAGTCGTTGGCGCTCCCGTTGTCAAATTCCCACACTTGACACGTAATCATAGCTCTGTATAGCCCAAAGGCCGTTCAGTGATAACGTGTACGCAATAGCTGGTTTTGAGTTTCGTCGAAATTGTCAAAACTTTTTGTTACCAAAACTGATTTTTTGAGGCAACAACGGAGTGAAATTGTGCGAGAACCTTCAAGACTAGACCATCAATCATTGGTGTTAACATCGTTTCTTGGCCTCACGCAAAGATCATGCATAGGCTACAGCAATTAAGGTCTCAGTCATTTGACTTTAAATGTTAAGACATCTTTATTACCGGTACCATAATTTACCCTACTGTCGAAATACATCAACAGCTGGTTTTCGAGTAAATAGCCAAGCTAGCACTTCACTACAAAAAATGATTTTCCGGAAAAGCTGTACTTAGTGACAAAACTAAGCTTCCTAAGCGATATTTAGCTTTAAATACTACTTTAAAACTTTACCACTGAAATCTAGCTTTAAATACTGGAAATTAAACGACTAATTAACGTCAAAAGAATTAAGCTTTAACATAATTAAAAAGCCTTTGATTCGACTGAAATGACAACTTAACTAATTTGCGTTTACTGGTTTTAATTACAAGGCATTCTCTCCGCCAATTTAAAGCAGCAGAGAAAGGCCACATAGCAGTTCTCGAAAATTTTTCTACCTGAAATATTGCAGATTATTTTTTAGCTTTTTGATATTGATTTAATCATCTGGCTCTGCCATTTATTAAATTTTTTCATCGAGAACTTATAATTGGACGTTTCGACAACAAAGATTGAGCTGTCACCAACAGCACTGTTTGCCAGGCTGTACAAAAGTAAACTGATACAACATTGAACCACCAAGCAAGAACTATATTGTCAATTTAGAGCTCCTTGAGTACAATATGTCTTCCCTTAACATGAGCTAGGTTAAACTATAAATAAAACGATCATGCCATTTCTTAGAGACAATTATTTAATTATGACTGTACTGAACTGCACGAGCCTACTGACTGCTACTCAACCTCACTATTGCGTATTAGTCTGCCTTCCGCCGATGTTTCAGCAGTATGTGAAGTAGAACAGAACATGCAGTAGTTATAAATATAGCTCAGAATACTGATGCATGATGCTTCAGAATAAAAAGCTCGGAAAAGAAGTTACGCGCGTAGCAGACAAACAGATTGACGCAAACGAATTTGTTCGATGTCGCGGCATTAAAAATGCCCCACACGCACGCATGTCATTACTTACACAGAAATATCACTATTAATCAAAATATTAAACGTGATTCGAATAGTAGATTTTTGTCCTGACAATGTTTCGACGGGTTCGTTTCGTGAATTTTTTCTTGATTTCTCCGTAAAATTGAAAGGCTTTCATAATTTTGTAGGTTACTTTTTTCTGAAAATTTTAAATTTCCGTTTTGCCTTGTAATAGTTCAGTAATAACAGTTTGTATCCTGCTTGTTTTATTTCCATTAGTGCTACTAATGTGTTTATATGTTCTCTCCCAAATTTTTCACATTCTTTATGAATAACGAATAGGTGTAGCTGGTTAAATCATCATGCTTAAATAAACTATTTGAAAAATTTTAAGATGAGGCGCTGATTAAAATTTATTGCTCGAGAAGAATTACATAATTGTTGAAATGCTTGGAAAAATCCGATCTTTCAAAATTGTTGTACACTTTGTTTTTGGAGGTATCTTTTTTATGAAAACAAAACATTTTTTGTCTTAATGGTTTGGAGGCAAAAAAAAAATAAAACAAAGTAGTCAAAACAATCAACGAAAACTAATTTCTGAAAAAACCTTTTTTGCATGTTCAGTCTTTAATGAAATCACAAAATATGAAGTGCTTTTATGTTCTTAAACGTAAAAATGTAAAGAATTGATTTTGGTCACTTAATCCATACGTAATGCGAATTAAATTGCAAAGTTCTTTTAAAGCTTTAATTGAAATGAAGCTTTAATTCCATGATGATTACACTGTTATAATACATTTTTTGAAGTGTTACGCTGTGCCAGCACTTCAGCATAAAACACATCGTAAAAAATAAGAGAAAAGGTAGCTGCCAACACGTAATTATTGTTTTTCAATGTCACTGCAGTTGTAATTATGTAATTCTTGGATGTCAGGAAGTGCCAACATTTAAACCATTTTGATGAAATGGAGTAAAACCTAATAATTTCTGTGATTATCAACAAAACCTTTGAGATTTTTCTGTGTACAATGCTTGAAACTTTACTAGTTTCAGCAGAAAACATACAGCCAGAATAATTGAAACATTTTTTAATTACTTGATGTTTCAAGGTGTTATTCATCCCATTGTCAAAAGCATTTTTTTTAATTGCAATCAAAATGTTTTCAATCATTCTGGCTGCATGTTTTCTTCTGAATTTTCTGTGTACATTTAACCTTCGCATTAATATGCTTAATACTGCGCTGTGCATACTGCATTAATCGAATACTTGGAGTTCTTAACTCCTTATTTCACATAGCTTTTATCTGCAAAACATTCAAACCGACCAAAAGCTGATCACAATAAATAAAAAATTACGTATGCAGTTGTACCGGAGTCGAAAGTGCTGATTCAATTCAAAATTTTGAATTATTTAGGGCAAAAAATGACGTAAAACTACAGAAACTTTGTTCCAGCTTTTCCGACAACAAATAACTCGCGCTCCAAACTAGGTTTTGTTTGTGCTTCTGCTACCCAGAGCCATGATTGGTCACAATTTTACCGTTTTTAAATTGAAAAAACACGTTTATCGTGTGAAGGTTGATGCGAAAGCTAAAGTGTGCAAACTATTCTCTCGAATTATTCATCAAGACTTACATAACATCATGATATAATTGCACTATTTTACCTAAATAATTACAAAAAGTGATTTTTCATTGATTCTCATCGAAAATCGAAAAATGAGCGCATTAAATGCTTCAAAATTCATTTCGAGGTCATCAAATTGATGACATACTTGGCTTTCTCATTGTAAAAGTTGGCACCAGCCCAAACATAACACTTCAAGGGCACCTTAAGTTTCAAATAATGACGTAAAAGGGGTTTTGAATCGCTTTAGCACACATGGATGAAAGAAAGTTGATAAAAGAAAACAAATTTAACCCTTAAGTATTATGATGTCACAGTTGTCACGCACTCAACTGGCTACGATGGAATGCAATGAATATAAAAGTGACAAAACCAATAAATTTTTAAGTACAAAATTTAGTTGTGAAAATTCCAAAGATATTTCTGCTTGCAATTTTTTGCTTTTAAGTATTTCAAAACCAATAATATTTTCTCAGTTGAAACTAAACTCAAATAACATTACCATAACAGGAAAACTAAATGACATCACTATTGAATGTATTTTATGAATAAACATTATAGCAAAAATGCCATTAGCAAAACAATATGCATATTAATGGTTTTATCGATAATCTTACGATAATTAGCAATAAAAAACCCATTGTATTACATAAAGCTTGTAGCTATGTAGTCGTGTTTTACCTGCATTGTTTAAAACGTTATTTGCCACTGACTACTTTTAACGATCCTCTACAAAGAAGCAGTTTTCAAATTTAAGACTTCCACTAATCAAAAAGTAACGATATATTTTGCTTAGGTCACAAAGTTCGTCCGCCGTAAAAGTAATTTCTTTGAAAAATGAAAAGTATCGGAGGTCATAGTATTTTTTTTTTTAGTTTTTAAAAGCAACCTGTACCAATATAGGTCAGTACGTGCATTACAGCAAAGCACTTCATTGTTTGTAAAGACATTTACTGAATTTTCTACATCGTACACTGACTACCACCACAATTTTTTACGACTGCAAAATTTTATGGCAACTAAAAGCTTTTAAAAGGCTACTACTTCCACCCAAATTACCAGGGCAGACACTTAGACGCTGTGCTTGAAAACAGGTAGAACCCCACCCCTTGATAGTTTTTTTTTTCAATTTTTGCTGATAATTAGTCATTCTTTGGTAGGGTTTGATGATGTCAGATACAAAGGCGGGGGTTTTACAGTGACATGCGCGCAGCATTATAACGCAGAATGCGGTAATGCCACGTTCATGTATCACACACATAACATTAACCAGACTACCCTCCGAAAAGGGAGCGCCATGGCCGCTGATCAAAATCCACTCATGATACTGCTATGTGTTCGCACGCATAGTAACAACGTATAATGGAACTATTACGCAATAGGCGCACGGTCAGTTGCATTAGTGTCCACTAAAAAGGAAGCTATAGCGTTTCAAAATGTGTTTTGTTGGCTTAAAAATGATACGTGTTGGGCGCACTCCATGCAATAAGCCTATTTGGCATCTAAGACCACTTTCGTCGGCAGTTTTTTCATATTATTTCGTGTGACAGCCCTTGTCCCAAGCCCCCTGACAGAAGGAAAAATTAAATGGGCATTAATTTGAGCCAAAAACTTGTTTGGGACGTTGACTTATATCGTTAGTGCCGTCAAGCAGGCAGGGATAGGCCAACACTTCAGCAGTAAACAAAATTTCTATCATTTTTATTGATAATATTGACATTACAGATGATAACCTCACGAAAGTTTGTTTATATGAATAGCGAAATCTCTTTAAGGCGATAACTGCGCTTATTTAACAAGTTTAATCGTGTTGTAGCATGGTCAATGACGTTATCAATTGCTTCCTATTAGATAAAAATTAACGAAGGCGTGTAGGCAATTATTTATTTATCACTAATTAATTACCGCCGGACTGACTCCTTTCGATTTCTTTTACAACATTTCGTTCTTGACTGATTAGGTGCATGTGCTCCGCCGGATCCAGAGGGGGGGAGTCTAAGGGGATCAATTCCCCCTAATTTTAGTAATACATGGGTACTTAAACGTTTTTATACCTTTTTCACCCTCTCCTACGAAAAACCTGTCCCTAGCTGTGCGCTATAAACAGTCAGAGACAACACGTATTAAATGTGAAACCCATTTTTCCAAAAACTTTGAACACCTACAGTATAGCAACAGCATATTTGCTTCCTCCAGTATAGATCAATATAATATATGAAGACAAATGTTCATTTTTTAGTTCTCAACAAATATGAATGTGCCCTTGAAATAAAGATTTTTGATAGTTTAGATTGAAGAGGTCAAATAAACTATTTGAGAAGTGGTATGCGGAGAGCATTGTCTATTGTAGATAACGGACATCTCATAATAACGGCCGTAAAGCATTCTGTTTGTTTCAAACCAACATGGACTCTAAATTCAACGAGTCATAACCATTCACATTGACCCTTTACGCTTTTTATTTCGTTAAGTAAAATCTTGGTGGAGGAAGATCGTAAAGGTTGAAGACCGATAATCTATCAAATTCCTTTGAATTGGAAACTTACAGCTTTTTACGGTTTAGAAAAGTTTAAAAGGCGACTCGGGCAAATGAGCTATGCTTCCATAATCCTATACTTCTATGACATGTTACATAACTCGCTTTGGTAGACTCAATTATACAAGTAGAAATTTTGCCAAACCAAACACTGGTAAGCGACACTCTCCGCTATGCAAAGTTCATACATATCTTAACAAAACTGGTTAATAACGGTACTTGAATACTGGAATATACATTAGAATTGACTATTCTTGAAACCAGATTTGTCTAAGTACCGGAATTTTACGGGTTGGTGGAAAAGTTGATTTTTTTTAACAATTTGCACGAAGTACATATCCTACCTGTGTGCCTTCCACTATGGTCGTAAAAGATCCGTTGGGGGACGACAAACTTGCTGCTTCACTTGAAACTGCGGCTGTTTCTGCAAAAATAAAATTCAATTTAAAAGCGCTTATTGAAGTATAATATTGAAGTTAGTGATGAAATGTCATTAATTTTAAATCTTGCATTGCAAAGACGGGAAAATTTAAGACAATACAAATTGCAAGAAGTACTCATTTAATATTAAGCGCATATAAGGATATATGTGCATTTGTTCAGATTGAGCTGAGCGCATGATATCATTCTCTTCGAGTAGTCGTAAGTGTCTCCCTCCGTTCTCAATACGATCAAGAAGTAGTATAACGCGCAAGTAGCATGTTTTCGGACAGAACTATAACAACTTGCGTCGAAATAATTTGAATGCTGGCCAGAGCACAGAGTTTAAAACGTCACGAACTGCGTCAAAACGTCGCAGATGAATTGCGCAAAGTACAAGACTACGTCGCGTTGACATTAAAATACATCTTGATCACGCCCAGTCGATAAAAGGGCGTAGCATTTTCATCTTATTCGCTACATCAACGCAAAAATTTATAGAAACTTAAGCTTATGCACTGAAATATTTAGCAAATATAGGCAAAATAGAAAAACGCAGTGGCGTAGTGAGAATTTTTAAAAGGGGAAGGGGGGGGGTGTATGCTGCAAAAGCAATCAAAAGAGTCTGTTGATCTTTTTTACTAAATGGCAAAGTCAAAAAGAGGGGGCATGGCACAATACCCCCTTTCCCTAAATACGCTCCTAGAAAAATACGATGCATTTTAATTTAAAAGTACCAACAAAACAAGTGTTTCTTTACCTGAACCCACACTTTTGGAACGACCAAACGTTTCCACGAAATCATCATAGCTCATTTCAATCGGGGCGGATCCGCTGCTGCGACTCTGCAGCATGATTTTTGGATAGAATTTTCCGTAAAACGCTTCAACTTTATTCAAATATATCAACTTTATCCTGAAACAAATAAAAATGAAACCTCTTATTTTAACTAACCAATTACATATTTAACTAATCACGGTGTAGACTTCTTGTCTACGCAAATACGCAGTGTACGTATAGATACCGGGGAAATTGATCACCAAAGATCAAAAAACGTGACTTCAATGTTGAGGTGTCAGCTATCAAAATTTCGTACAATGAATATTTTTTTCTGATGGATATTTAATGATGGGAATTTAAGGTGTAACGAATGAGTGTGAAAATACTTATAATCACATTAAAGAATTACAAATTTTACCATAAAGAATAAGATTGAATTATCTTTGTGACATTTTGTCATTGTTTGGAGGAAATTTTTTAACTTAAATTTTTTTATGAATTTCAAAAAGCGTTTGAATTAAGCAAAAATGATTTGCAAAATTGCAATAAAAACTTATGACCGGAAATAATTAAACCTATTCCATTTCCGGTTTAGCCAGACGCTCACAGTTCGAAGAAATATTAATTTACTGACATTTTTAGCTGCTTAGTTCATGAAAGGGTCTTTTGGAAAAAAAATTAGTTTTCGTTTTTTTGTGATAAAATCACAATAACTTTAAAAATAGCCAACGAGTCAATTAGTGCGATTTTTCTACCATCACGAGTCAAAACAAGTGATTTTTTAAATTATTATCTGGCAACACTCCGAGGGCAAATCAGCTCACGAAAACGGAAGCGAACTCCATCGGTCGAGCAAACTAATGGTTACAGTTCATGCTGTACTGTATACCTGTCGCATTAAGTGGCTGCTTGCTACGCAAGCTTCTGGGTGTTGCAACTTGCAACCATGCCTGGTCTCTTTTTAACTCCTCTTCCCCTACCTGCATCAAGCTGCATGCTCTACTGCAGAACGTTTTGTAGCCTTTTCCCTTTTCTTGTACCGTAGTTATATTATTTTAATCTACGGCTGTAACTTTACTTTTTATAGGCTTATTCCAACTAACCGAGCTTTTTGAATCGCCCAACTAATAGCTAGCCTACACTGCTAAACCAAAATTTGTTTAGTTTTTGTTAAATCCATTTAGTATGCTGCCGCTGCCGACAAAACCGATTAACTTGAGCTGATAGAATCTTTGTAATACAAACTAGGTAGCTTTACACTGCAATTTAAACTACAAAACTTGCTCTTGCATAGCATTTAATGAACAAATCTAGGCATGATTGCAACCCAATTAACCTGTCGTGCTGTCAAGACTTTCTTTATCTGGTTTATGCGCCCAGCATTAATACATGTATTTTTATCAATCACTCGAGTATCACATTGATTTATAATGCACTGACTGCGTGAAATTGCCGTTAAGTCGTAAAAATAAATATTTTACTCTACGAGCGGCATCGCAAACAAGCGTGTACTTTTGGGTACACCTTCACTCTGGATTAGTTTTATACGAATGACAATTAATCGCTTCTGGCAATACCAATATGAACCAGCTCTCTCTCTTCTTGTTTCCTTTTTTCTTTTCCAATCTTTCGAGCAAGCTCCCGAGTCCTTGTAACGCATGGCTGCACTCGCTACCTGTTTGCATTGCTACCGTAGTTCAAAAATGGACCTTTAGGTTTTTCAAAACTTTTTGTTTGATAATAGTTCCGCTAAATTCCACGTTTTTGCAAGGTAACAAATGCACAGATAAGTGATTATTCAAAATATGCTTTACAATGAAAATAATGCACCTAAAAGATTTCTGAGAACAGTAATCCATCATCTTCGATTCCTTCTTAAAAGTGATATATTGCTTGTGAACTCAGTTTCGCCTCTGAGTAGCTAAGCTATGTTTGCAAGAACTGCTCACAGCTCACAGGTCAAACATAACTGTTACAGGAGGTACGTGGAAGGCAAGCTAGGAAAACAATGTGTACAAGCTAACCTCTCGTCTTAACTTCTTATCAAGCTGCATCGTTGCGGTATTCACGCAGTCCAAATTAACAAACAACTTTTTGCGCAAGGACCAGCCTAAAGCGACATACATACTTGAGATTGATCAGAACTAAATGAATATAAGGTACTCCTCAGAAACGGTTATACCTTTGCATTCTGATGGTACAAAAACAAACAAAAATCTTTTTTGCTTGATAAACTATACATATATCTTGCGTAGAAAACATGATGTGTGATATCGATACAAACAAACCAATTTATTGCAACTTCTATCTGTTTCAAAATGTTTTTCCTTTGGGAATGCTACTAGTAGAAGCTAATAAATCCACATAAGAGCGAAAGATATATCTGACTGTTTAAACTGAGACCTTATTTGAGCATCTGTTGAGTTTGTCGACCATACATAAAGGAGGTCAATAAATGACACGGAACAAGTTGTTCTTTATGACGTGTGTTTGAATTATGATGCAATTACGTCGACCAATAGAATTTCATCGAAAAATTGAATAAAAAAGTTTTTTTCGCTACCGTCAGTTGTAACATAGATCGTACCGCTTTAAACGCGGGTAATAAAAACCAAAAAACTAACAGCACCTTGCCGTTATTAGGTTACTATACTGTATGCACAATTTTTATTACAAAAACAGTTCGATTTATCCATGAGGTTGTTTGTTTCAAAATACCAGCTGAGACATTTGCCTCGTCCACATATCCAGATCAAGTGGGCCTAAAGCCCTTGGGCTTTCCGCATCATAATTCAGTTTTTGATGTCACAATCACGTTTTTCAATGTCAAAAGCTTGATCATGATATAGAAAGCCAGGGGCTTTAAGCCCACATAAAGTGAACAGGGTAGATAAAAAGTTGGTCAGAGAATTTATCGTATTGTAGCAATAACTAAAGAGTAGCTACCCGTTTTTAAACCACGTGGTTACTTGTTAGTAATAGAGTTATGGTTCAGTTCTGTGATTCTCTTCGCTCTTTTGTCGCGTTCGTGGTATCATTGCCCATTGTAATCAGATGTCCATGGTGGTTTCAGTAAGTGGGTGTAAAATGTGGCCCAGTGTACTTCTTAAAGGTGGAAAAATATTTACGTCACTATCAAATTTCATAATCTGTGTTTTTGCGAGAATAGATTAGTCACTGAAGAGTACATGAACATACATTGAGTCATCCACATAGCGGTTTGCACACACGGCTCTAAATAATTGTAACTTCTTCGCCTCCAACGTTTTTTGTAGGGTGTAACACAGTGTGGTGTAAAATCTTAAGTAAACTAATAAAATAGATCTTTGCAAACAAAAGACATTCCAGTCATCACAAAAACTTCTACTCTGGTATTCGTCAATTCAAACAAAAGTCGTTTTAAGAATTTCTGTAGAGTCTTCACCGATCTACAAACTCACCAACCGTAAAAGCAATTTTCATGTCCTTAAGTGATTTTTCGCTTTAATTTTAATGACATTATAAATTTTGGCTTTATATAAAGAGATTTGTGGTTTTAATTTCATATTTAGCTGTTGCCTTTCAGCAATTATATTTGTTCAAATTGAAATAAAAGTTGTTTTATAGTGATTTACAACAACCAAAATCTTCCAGGGCCAGGTTTGATCAAAATCAAATCTTCATTATACTCGGGGTATTGCGCCGAAGCATGGCAGGGTCCATATTCGCGGCTTAGCGCCTGGGCAGCACAGCTCCGAAGAAACATAGCAGTGGTGGCGAGCTGTTGGCGAGACTGCAGCCGATTTGACCGGCTCGGGAATTGAAACCTAGACTCCTTGCACCGATAGCGTATTTTTACCAGCTCAGCTAACCGGCCAGTTTTAGGTTGATCTAACCACCTTAAATTTTCCGCTGGCGACTAACTTAGCATGCTGAAATATTTTCATTTTTTGTACAATATTCGAAAAATTGTGGCTTTCGATCTCCCAAGCACATTCCAACCATTTTGTCCAACCTGAATAGCCGCGGTTGTGTACCACTCTTGAAGTGTTTATTCTTGTTTTTGTGATGTTATTGCGTTTTCAATCATTGGTATTTTTATGAAGTTGTTTTGTTTACAAAATTGACATCTGCAAAAGGTCAAAACAAGTGACTCGTTGTGTTTAGGACAAGATAGTCAACCAAAAGATGGTAGTATGTGAATAACTAAATCACTGAAAAAATGAAAGCATAAAACCACCAAGAATACGAAATAGATTTTCCCTTTCGTCCTTTTCTTATAGTTAAGCCTATTTGGGTAAACCAACAAATACTTTGAAATCCCAATTAGATAATTAGAAAGCATCATTCTTCTATTTTGGACATTATCGCCTAGAAGTCCTTCAAATAAAATCATGCATGGAGTGCGTTGTAACTTACAGCACAGCAAAGGGCATTTTCGAAATGCATGCTAAACCAGAGGGGAAATCTTGACAATTGTTTCGTAAGCTTTTTTCATTGTGATGTGCATGCGGTCAAATATGGTTGTAAATATGTTTTTATCTTCCTGAAAAATCTCAGCGATGGAACGTGATGAGGTCTATTACAATTCTTTCTGCACCAAGTACTGAGTTGCAACTTGGAGCTGAAGAGTTATGAACAACATCCTTAACTAATTATAACTAAAATCCCTTGATGTAGCAAGCTTTGGTTTCACAACAGTTACAACGTGACTAGCTTACTTTGTCTTTTATAGCTAGTGGACGTTTTCTTGGATTAATCAGGAAGCAAAGACCGTTACAGTTAGTCTTTTTCCACAAATTGTTAGCTTGATTCAAATTTAGAAGTTTTAAATTGCAGTTTTCTGTCTTAATGACAGGATGCGCAAGTCTAGGGTTGCGGTTTTGAAAAAAAACTTTTTTCGCTCTGGTGTTCTTTGAACTGAATGAAGTTTTACCCTTATTTTTTGGTTGCTACCAAGCAATAGTTTTAACCGCCATTACAAATTTGTGACCACAACCATAACCCTGTTATTAGTGCAAGGCCGCAACTGGTACCCAAGATAATTATTGATTAGGAGACAAAGATAATTTTATTCAAATCAAGGTGGTTAGTGAAATAAAAGTCCAATTTTCGATTCGAGTGTTGGGCGGAGTCTTTATATTATTCAAAAATTGATAACCAACTCCCATTTTAAAAACATACGCGATTAGACCCTACTGCTCTAAAACCGTATACTTCGATCTATAAAGCAAGCTTTAATAACAAGGCATCAAATCAGCAGCACAATAAACATACTGCAGTCATGCAGTAATGGCACGGGGGATTATAGAGATATTCTGCATAGCAGCATCAAAAGTGTTCGTGCAATTCGCATTAATTTTTAAACCCCTAAAATCAAAATTGACAGTTGACAGACTAACCACTTGCGTAACACCGATTATCTGCATTGCGTAGGTCAAAAAAGCATTAGGTTGAACATTTCTTAATTGCTACTTGGTAATCCTACCAAGTGTCGTTATTTTTATCAAATTTATTTAACGAGTGGCAACAAAGTGGGCGTGCTCGAAGTGCGATAACGAATAGGTAGTAATCGGAAAATATCCAGCCCCTCATTGGATATTCAAATTGAACATAGCGTGATTACAGCAGCAACAAAGGCGCAATCACAGCGAGTGAAACTTCTCATGGTCTTCGAGAACTTTTTGGTTTGTTTCATTATTCCATCGCATATGCTGCATGATGATGCAACAATAAAACAAATAAAAAATGCCTCCTTAGCATTGAGATGTCTCAATTAGAGTGATATCACCTTAAAAGTAGGAGTATTTTCTTAACTAAACACCAGCAGGGGTAACATATCTTACGTGAACAAAAGTAAAAAAGGGCGATTTCATAACATTGGTGGAATGCAGTGTTCGCAGGTGCCTGATACACGCTACTACGAAAATAACTAGCGGGTCAAACTGCTAAATGATTGGCCAAGCAGATGTTTTTTTGCACAAAATTTTTGTGACGTACTATTAATAGTAAAGCGAGCAATAATTTGATTAAAAATATCATGTTTTGATTGAAATTATTGCTTTTTGATGTAGGATTGTGATACGGTTTCGTCAATGCTGGTAAACTGATTGCAGATCTTGTGTTATCGTTAAGCTACAACCAAAAAGAAATACAAAAAAAATTTTTTAGATAAAGGTTCTTAATATTTTTACAGCACTAAGCTTTTCACTTCTACAAAAAATGAGTTGATATATACAAAATCTGAAAACTTTGCCAAATTTGGAAATTTATTAGCTTGCAGTCACAGTTTTGCCACTGCTTCCTGCGTTACCAGGTTAGGTATTGCAAAGCGTCATTTACTCACTATCACATAAATGTAATAAAGCAACTTCCTTAATAATAAAATAGAATGAAGCTTGCATTGAATTGCTGTCCCCTTCAAGTGTTCACGGAAAATTTCAGCATTAAGATTATATTGAATTTCTGAGTGGAAATTTGATTTAATATTTTCAGTTTTCACTCTTCTACGACATAAAAATCGTGATGAGTCAAAATGCTAAAGCGTCCAATTTACTGATTTCTTTACATGGGCAAGTTTATGAATTCATGAGGTAACTTATAAGGCATTTCATTTATCTCGCTTTTTTGCAATAAGCGACAAAGTGTAAAGTTATTGATTTCATTCAAGCTGGCTTCAGTTTTTAATATAAGTCTGATCGAAATCATAGCTTTTAATATTAAATCTATACTACCAAAATTGTTGAACGCTATATCGTTATATCAAAATATTGCCATTATTTGACATAATAACTGATGACATCGTATGATTCAGCAAAAAGCGATGAAACAGTGCACTAAAACTACAAATTTTTGCAAAGAAATAAACCCTTCAAAAAGAAACAAATTTTTAGAATGAAAATTTTGCCCAAAACTTATTCAGATTTAATAATGCTCATAATTTACTAGAATATTTACAAGAACGGTTGCGGCTATAGAGATGCGTTTACCGATAGTCGAGAACGCGACAACTTTTTATCGCACCTTGTTTGTTTGTTTTATTTTACGTTCAGCAATCACGCGAAAACCTTCTACATTCACTCACGTTATAATTTTTGTCGCGTTGTTGCTTGTCGCCTGTCGCCTGTCACGTATCGGTAAACGCACATTAGCTCCGCAATGATAAAACTGCCAGTGTTTCCATTTGTATTTTACACCTTAGATTTATTGAAGTGTCGGAATCATTTGTTAACTCAACATTTGTTTAAACTTAAGCAAATAAATCGCAAGTATGATTCAAAATAAATAGAAAAGAAGCGAAATATTTCTTATCTGTCAGACTTAGTAAAACTCTTTGAATAGTGACATGTAGCAAATAAAGGATACAACCGATCATTTCTTATTACGATTTCCACAATCACAAAAACTTTTCAAGATTTGAAAGCGACAAAAAAATGTCAAAAAATGCTGATTTGAACCATTTTGTTTTTTGAATCAAATCTTAATTTACTAAGACGAGGCCCTGAGTAAATATTATTGCTAGTATTGATTGATTTTTGTGATGATAGGCAAAATAAGATACATTCTAAAGAATAATACGTAGTTCACAAAATATTGAGTTTTTTAAGTCGTGAGTAGCGACACACCAACAGCAACATCACAACCGTGTTTTGGTTGGAAAATCACATAGTCTAATCGTAATTACATCATCATGTTTTTTGCAACTCAACTGATTAGACCTGTTTCCATGATGCGTATGTCACTAACATAAAATCCTATGCTGCAATTATGTGGCGTGAAAAACAAAAACAAAAAAAATAACTAAATAAACACTTTTGGAATACACTAAAGATTTTTTTTGATCTCAGTTACTGCAGATACCAAGCTTCTTGTTGTTTGCCAAGATTAAACAAATTTTACGATACTATACATTCATTCGCAAAGTTGGTCGAAGGTTTCCATCAGCGCTTGATGGTAGGTAGCTACTAACTAAATCAGCATGAGTTTTTTCGCATAAGGTTTGTCATCTTATAATATCACCCGCTTTGTAACCCCACCAGCATTCTATCGCATGCAAAGTTACATAGGTAAGAAAACCGCCAATGATATCAAGCGTTGATGGGAATATTTGCAAAATTGCGCAATGCGGAAATTCAATTTGTGACGCAAAATCTTGCGCTAAAAAGATCATAGATTGACATCATATTTTTATCACTGAGGTCAGTCAGGTCTGCTTGTTTATAGACGATACCGGCTAAGTCACCTCATATGTCTGGCGTTTAAAGCGCCCGGTTCATGTTTATCTTGGCAGTTTCTGGCCTCATCACGTAACCTTGATCAAGTTCAACTCACAATTACGCAACATAATAAATATTAATGACCTTATGCTGTCATCTCTTGGAGTTATCTGTTTTTCTGCCTCTTCCTGAGCATTAAACTAAATCTACGTAGCGGGAGACCGGCCGGTTAGCTCGGCTGTTAAGACATTGCTATCGGTGCGGGAGGTTTTGAGTTCGAATACCGGGCCGGTCAAATCAGACGCAGTGTCGTCGACGGTTCGCCACCGCTGCGACGTTTCTTTAAAGCTGTGTTGCCCAGCGGCAGTGGGGCCCATCTCTGCGGCTTAGCGCGTGGGCAACTCAGAAACGTCGCGGTGGAGGCGAGCCGTTGGCGACAGTGTTTCCGATTTGACCGGCCCGGGAATCGAACTCAAGATCTCTCGTGCCGATTAACCGCTTGGCGAACCAGCCGGTTTAATTTGATTGATGCATTATATGTTTCCTTTACTGCTTTTCCTTGCTACAGTTTGCATAAAAAAAGCTTTTGAAAGATGAGGGTTAGAAGATTTCAAATCGGTGGAGAATTTCGGACATTGACTATTGTTTACTGCTCATTCAAGCATGACGAGAGTTTACTAAAGCATGGCAAATCACTCAACGTCATCTATAAAAACACAAAAGTTTTTTTCTGACTGATGCCTATAATCACATATCATCTATTTGCTATACCCAGAATTTTACGGTGTGATGGATTTAAATTGCAGGTTTGTAAATTCTCTTTTGTAATTCGTAATATTTTAAGACTCTTTGGTTCAAAACACCTTCTATAGTAAAGGCCTACTGTTTTAGGTGGGTTGTTGCACCAACAAAAGATGTCTTCCGCATTACTGTGAAGGCAGTAATTTCGAGCCAACACATCGATCAAGAATTTCCGTATCAAATTTATATGAATAAAAATATCAAAATTTATTGCTCGGTTACACTAAATTGACAGCTGCTTGGTTCAAATTAAAATCATATCCTATTATTATGACGTCACCACTACTTCACAATAAAGCTTTAGTTCAAGTTTATCTTTGCGTAAACAGATAATCTTTGATATCAAAAAGTTAAATCAAATGAATCATTCAACCAGGAGTAAAATTTTAAAAGATTCGTAATAAAGATAAAATGCGATAGAGACCTTCTACAATGATCTCATTTTATTAAAAAATAACATAATAAACTATAGTATAATGCGATGAAGTTCAAGGTCTAGGTGCTATTGTAAAAGACAAATATATTATACGATGTTTACACAGGGCCGCATTAAGGAATGGGCAAACTGGGCAGTTGCCCCGGGCCCCGCACTTTGGGGGCCCAGCGCATTTGCAAATTTCTAGCGCTATTGACTATTGAATTGAATCCAGATACATTTACAGCTTTATAACCTACATCACTAGCATCCTTGAACTGAGAAATCAAAATATTTACCTACCGGTACAGTATTAACTGGTACGAAAAAAACTTAAGAACAGACTTTCAATTCTAAAGTAACCGCAATGTCACAGACTGGTGTAAATGAGGCTTCTGGCCTGCAGTATATCTAGCAGCGAGCAGACTGCAAACAAATCTAAATTTGTTTAAATTTACAAGCTATTCAAAAATATTAAATACATTTATAAGTTATTTCATAACAAGCTACGTCTAAAGTGGCTGGAAACATTCAAAAATTAGACTGATAACTTTAAATGATTCGGGGTGTCGGATCTTCGCACTTTTGTATTAGTTGCGTATTTATCCTCCTATCACGAGAAAGCGATCAAAGCGCTATAACAAACTCACCTAGAAGTCGTCTGCCATCTGTCTACTACACCAACATGAGGGAATCCCGCTAAGTGCCTTTTCCAACGGCACAACAAGTAAACTTGCCGGCTTGTTCTCCACACTGTTCCTTTAATGCTGAGCGTCAAGCAGGGAAGCTGTGAATACCAATTTTAAAGTCATTGGTTTGACCCAACCTGGCATCAAACCCAAGTCTACAGCTCCAGAGGCCGACGCTCTTACCATTCGGCCATCTGAGCTGTTGAACTTTGTCCAAAGTCAGCCAAATTTTGGAATTACAGAAACTTATCGGTAGTTATACTTGTGTAACATCATATTATATATCAGGTAATATATCATGTAATGTAACACATCATGTAATGTCAGGTACTTATACTTACAACAATACTTACAGTTAATTTGAAGAGATTAAGATAGTTGAGTTTTCGTGACCACTGCAGAGTGTTTCATATTTAAAAGTGCTCATGACTGGAAGAATTCGTGACTGAGGTCAAAAATATGAGAGTGGAAGTCAAACACGCAAAAGAAAAGAGGAAAGAGAGGTAAAATTAAAAGAAGTTGAAAGCAAGGGCATGCAAGCAAATAAGTCGGTTCTTTTCTTATGTAAACGAGCGGTTAGCTGATTCTACATCCACTCAATCTCTGAGCTATGATAGTCCAGTCGTGGAAGCCAGCAGAGCGACTAGCCTCAGCGTTGCACTCTCTGTGTTGTTTGTTATACTTTCTGTGTTGTTTATATTTGCCTCTTTAATGAAACAGTGCGAAAATTTTATTCTAGGCTTGACCTTTTATAATTAATTTCGCAGTAAATTTTTAACAAAATTACAACGTTTCACTTTTTCAATAAATCAAAGTAGCTAATTGGACTCAACCTCTTGGATCTAAACTCATAGTCCAAATAAAAATTTGTCGTCAACATTAATATCTTTTTAAGCTCGACCCAAATAACCTGAGTTTGATAAATTCAATAAAATTTTTGGTTGATTGTGATGTTAATAAACTTTAATATCCAAAAGGACATTAGTTGCTTTCGCCTGTCATAATTTAGGGGCCCCGCACTCTTATCTGCACGGACCCCGCAATCTCTTAATCCACCTCTGTGTTTACTCATTGCGAAAAATAAAAAAGTGATGATTGTGCCTCAGATTTTCATCTCAAATTGCTGATAAAATTATTCAGAAAATTACTCCATGCGAAATTTTTTTCACATTATCCAAATTTTAGCTATATTTTTGTGCAAGGATTCAAATTCAATTCATTAATTCAAATTCTTTAGTTCAACTTAAGGTAAAGTATTTCTAATGCATCAGAGATCATTTTCAAATTATTGCACTAAAAATTCAATCCTAATTTAACAGAAAAACATGCGGAGGAAAGATTTGCATCTTTCTGCAGTTTTGCAAAAAAATTTCAATTTCCAAAAAGTCCGGGTTTAAATTTGTAAATGGTCGCACTCCGTATTTTCTCATGAGAGCAAAATATAAACAAAACAAACTAAATATAAACAAAACCATTTGTTTTAAACAGTCTGTTCACAGTCTGGTTACACGACATGCTTTCCAGAAATTACAACACTACTAAATGTAATTGTAACACGTTTTGACGTATATCGTTTTATGGCTGTTTCCATATTTTTATCCCTGCTATTTTTTGTGCTGATGTTGTCTTCAAAAAACAAAAACTCTACAACTACTTAAGTGCTACTAACATGGTAACTTCTACGAAATTAAATTTTCATTATACTTGCGGTATCACGCTAAAGCGTGCATCGTGTTGGCGGGGCCCACCTTCCCAGCTTAGCGCATGGCAGTGCTGTTCCAAAGAAACATCGCAGCGGTGGCGAGCCATTGGCAACACGGCGTTAAATTTGATCGACCCGGGATTCAAAACCCAGACCTCCCGCACTGATAACGATGGCTTAGACCATAACACCAACCGGCCTTTGATCAAAGGTAAGGTTTCTTCTGCCAACTTCATTTTGTAATATTGAAGATCGGGTTTAATTCCTTGATGGGATAGAGAAGAATCGAATTGGGAAAATGAACCTCTAGTAACGTCTAGTTAACTTCGTTCCGTTTCACTAAAAACTTGAAACGTTGTAACTTTTCAAATTCAGAGAAAATTATAGTTTATTTATAAACTATGAGCTTGCGCAAGAAATTAATTGTCTGTAGGTAAAGCACCGTTCAGGTAAAACACCAACTAATTACGCAACGTGGATATCATTCCGTAAAAATGTATTAAACGAAAACTAGTCATCCTAAAATAACTCTCAATAATGTTATGAGTAAAATATTATCGGGAGTGTTTTGTTTTTAAGCTAACGTGGATTATTATGTATTTCGATATAAAATGCTATAAATAATTTATCCTAATTTTAATCAAAAGCAACTACCTATAAAATTAAATAGCCCGGAGCTCTATGTAAAAAACTGAAACCAGTAAAACAAAAAGAGCTCAAACGACTCACTTATCTACGTTTCACGTGCATTATTCGTTCTTAGGAGGATTACACAAAAATTGTTTGATTGGTAACCATTTTCTTGGAAAAGATAACGTTTTAAGTCTGCAACTAAAACCCTGCATAACTGACTTAATCTGTTCTTTTATCTTGCGTAGCTTCGCCTCCATTACTAACCACTAAATGACACAAATGCTTTTGAGATAAAACCATCATTCATGATCACGATAATCTGAATACAGCAACTTCATGGGAGTGCTAAATCAACTTCAAAATACAATTACATACTGTTCATTCTGTACAGCGCATTTTTTCTTTGGGAGCAAAAACAAAGTATTTTGCGCATTTCAGAAATGAATTTCGTATACTACCGAAAGCCATTTTGCCTGAACAGATTGAGCGTTATCTTCGAAGTTTGAAAGCCAAGTTCGATTCCAGCATAGGCGCATGCAGGAGGGGGCCACGGTGCCATGCCCCCCCTCTTTTTTCGCATTGTTCTTAGTGACTGTACTCACTGCATGCTCTTTTTCGGTAAAAAAGTGCGCTTAATTGAGTGTTTTTTATGTGAAAGCCGTAAAAGTTTGTTGACAGCTGGGGGCTACGCCCCCAGACCCCCTGTTGTGCTCCCCTCCTTTCCAAATCCTGAGTGCGGCCCTGGATTCCAGGTTGAGTCATGCCAAAAAGAGTAGGAATGGCATTGTAGCATCTAAACCTGCAGGTAAGTTCAGTTGTTAAGCAGTTGCTATTGGTACACGAGGCCTGGGGTTTGGTTCCTGGGCCGGTCAAATCGCACACAGTGTCGCCAACGGCTCACCACCGCTGCGACGTTTCTTCAGAGCTGTGTTGCCCAGGCGCTAAGCTGCGGGGATGGACCCCGCCACTCGTTATAGGCTTCGGCGTAGTATTGCGAGTATAATGACGACGTGGTCTTAAACATCTCACTAGTTTATAAACATTAATAGCTGAATGAAGAATTGAATTAAGAAGGCGTAAAAATAACAGCAGTCCTGATGCTATACTAAATCTTTGTTGTCGTGAACTCCGTAAAACAACCCTACACTTCAAAATCTAAAGTCTGGGCAAGAAATAAATGCATTGTTAACCGATTGAAATACTGGATTAGTTAAAAGGCCTTGTACAAAACTGGGTTCGATTTCCTATTGGGTCATACACCAAAAACTTAGTTTCCTCCTCGTCAAGGAGAGATGGCATGACTGGGTGTGGCTTATTCAAATAAATAAGGACATTGCTATGTAAATTAATTGCAATGTAATTTCTTGAGAATGGTAACATGGCTTTGTAGTGTTCAATGTGGGAATACAAGTCGCTCAAGCAAAATGCTTATATAACATGCAGACAAATCGAAAACAATTTGATTATACTCGCGGGAATACGCCGAATCACCTGGACAACACAGCTCCGAAGAAACGTCGCAGCGGTGGCGAGCCGTTTGTGACATTGTATTCGATTTAACCAGTCCAAGAATTGAACCCCAGACCTCCCGTACCGATAGCAATGTTTTCAACAACTGCTGTAACCGCCGGTACATATTGTACGAACAATTAATATAGTAAAACCTTTTGTTTGTGGATGTAACTACTAATGTTTTTGAATGAGCTCTATAATGAGGAAAAAGCAGGAATAATTACTTAATTGCCCCTATGATATGATACGACTTTAATTATTTTGATTACAGTATGCACGACAGAAAATTGGCTAATATGCAATTCCACTGGCTAATTTTTTTACCTCGTGTAACCTTTATTAAACCGGTCTGCTGGCTAATCTGACATAATAGAAGCTGGTAAAATTGATATGAGTTTAACAATACTTATTCCTGTACTAATGTGACCTTTTCCCCATGATTAAGTAGAATTAGAAGCTCTTTCTGTTTGTCTCGTCCTTAGGGTCAATAAAATTTTGTGACATTATGTGGGATAATATAAATTAGTTACAATCACGCGAAGAAGAAAATATAATAACAGCGCTTGTTTTCATAAGGTTTTTATGAGCTTTGGTGAAATTTTAATTCTATTCCAACTGAACACGAAATTTAAGATAAGCCAATTTACAGCATAATATGCAGTAATTAGCCTATCGTTTTGACTGTATAACCTAAAATTTTGCAGTGCCCATAGGTACATAAATATTCATTGCAATTATATTTTGATGCGTCAAATTTGTAATACTGTAAAATCAGGAAGATTGCAGATTTGGAGGAAAAGTAAAATCAGCGCCACGTATGACTTCATTCATAATATTCTCAATCAATTTCCAATTTTTGACTACTTTGGAAAAAATTCTTGCCTAACGCAAGGCAGTTTAACTAGTCTATCGCAGTTTAAAGTACCCCGTACGTTTGCCAAGAAGCATTTCAAAATTTTTGAATGATAGCAAACTGGTGCTAAAAAATAAACGTACATCAAATTACCTACTTAACTAGCAAAAAAAAAAGTTTTTGCGGGTGAAATTGGTGCAATCGTTTTCTTGAATGCTGGGTTTAAACTTTTTTTTGGCAGAAATTTACCTGGAAAATTAAACTAATTTCCTAATTTGGTTTGAAACACGCATCCTTTTTTGAATCCGTTTTCTCTTGATTTGAATTGCTTTGAACTGTAACAGCTTATGAGTGAAATATGTTTGCAATTGAGATGTTTCACGTGATTTCGAATGGAAGTACTCTTTGAGAAAAAGGGAAGGAGGGTAAACTTTTGTGCCATTTGCCGGAAATACAAATTATGTAATCACACACAAGCCAGAACAAAAATAGATTTGGCTTTTATCGTTATGCTTTAAATCAGGGGTGACGAACCTATTTGCGGTCGCGGGCCACTTTGTTACTTACCAATAAGCAAGCGGGCCGCATAACTTTTTAGTCATAAACAGTGGCGTAGCGAGAAATTTTAAAAGGGGGAAGCCACAATTTCCATATTTCTTTAAAGCGTTTTTTTCGGCAGAACAAATTTGAAAATGATTGAGAAACAAGAAAAGCTCTTGGAGGGTCCGGTGACATGCTCTCTCGGAAAATTTTTGAAAATTTACATACTGTAATGGCTATTTGTAGTGCTTTTTGAATAATTCTCAGGCAAATTTTGTTTAAATTTTTTGACCCTGATTCTGAGTGCTTTGCCAAATATGATGCATTTGGCGCGCACATTTTCGATTATGCGTGCTTAAGGCGTAAGGCTTATCGCTCTCGAAGAGGCTCGAAGTTACGGAAAAATTGTATACATCAAAAACTATTTTGAAAATGGCTGGTGGGAGGATGCATACCTCTCATTCTAACCCTTGGATTAGCCACTGGCCATAAGCTACAGAAACCATCAAAAGAGTCTGGCATATTTCAGTCACTTGGCACCATTAGTTTTGTTCTTTTTTTACTAAAAGGCAGAGTCAAAAAGGGGGAAGGATGGCACAATGGCCCCCCTCTGAAAACGCTCCTGGTCATATACATATCGGATATCGGTCCAATCTTTTTGAAATACTCTTTTTTCATCTACAATATTTCGTTTTTTCGCTGAAGACATCGCTGAAGACAAGCGGCTAATTAAATATTGACTAAAAAACAGAATAACAAATACCTTAAGAAAGCAGTAAAATTTGCATATGATAAATGGTACTGCCACCTCACCAATTCATTTCCGCAAACTCACATAATTCCTACCACTGTAAGGCAAGCTAAGCTCTCGCTCGAATAGTTACTCGTAAACTGCTGCACTATGCTGAAGTTGCAACGGACTCGAGTTATGTTAGTATTATTTCATAACAATGGATTAACTGCTGAATCCTGAAACAGATGACTTGTATTGAGCGTTTATATAATTACTGTGTGATACGCGCTTGATTAAATCAGGGGCTCAGCTTTTGGTATCGCATCGCAAAGATTAGACGGGGAAAAAATGTTTAAAAGTACTGGTCTCGCCAAAATGTTCGCGGGCCGCAGGAAATTCTTTCGCGGGCCGCATGCGGCCCGCGGGCCGCATGTTCGTCACCTCTGCTTTAAATAAAGGCGGCAAGACCACAAAGGTGTAATTCTAATTTCTAAGTTTGTGAAATTGGTCTTTATAATGCCTCTATATTAGTTATAATAGCGACAAAACTAAAAATGCCTATACTGAGCATTTGCGCAATGATGGAAAAATAAATGCTTTATATTAATATTAGGCTGCCTGTTTTTAGAAAAGTCTAAATTTATGCATCAGTTTTTGAAAAAAGTTGAAAAGTTAATAGTCAAAACACACTGTCATCCATTTTAGAAAAACATTTTGTTTTTATAAATGCCTGTCATTGTCTGTCCACGTTTTCGAAAATGTCGAATTATATAAGGCTGTTTTTGTCTGAGATAATGTTGCTTGGTATTTTACATTTAAATTTAGGTAGCCAGAAATCTAAACAATGTGCAGGTTTTGCTAACTGAATTTGTTGCAGTCGTTGCAATGATGTTACGCTAACTTTAAATGCACAGAGTTTACTGAGGTGCAGGGGCGTGCCCAGAAATTTGAAAAAGGGGGGGGGGGCGCAATTTCCTGTTTCAGTTTTCACTGAAAATATCGGTGAAGATAAAAAAAAAATCTTCACGTCTTTTGACGTCCAATTTCCCCCGAAAATCAAGTGAAGGCCAAAAAAAAGGTCTTCACGTCTTTCGTAGTCAAATTTAACCCCCAAAATCAGGTGAAGACCAAAAAAAAAATGGTCAACGCGTCCTCAAATCTCCTGTTTCCACTGTTTCGCTGACTGCAGATATATATCAGCTTATATTTCAGCGTGGGGGGGGGCGCGACCCCAGCGGCCCCCCTTGGATATGACCCTGAAGTGTCATTAGAGCTGGTGAACCCGGTCTGCTATTTTGGTCTGTGAAAATATTTCTGTTCCACCGGTACTTACACTCAAACGTGATAAAAAATCTAACTTTGCCAAATCTGTTGCCCGTTCATCTTTCAGTCAAACACTAATTTACATCGACAGAGCTAATACAGTTTGGCGCAAGCAAAGCTTTGAGATAAAGCACTTTGCTTTTTGCGAAAGAGTTCAAAATCGTAACGTGCATGCGAGATGGAGCTTGACAATGATGACCAGGATCAGATCCAGGACTTTAGGAAGAGTCTAACAACTCATATCTTGCAGTTTTAAACATCATGAAGCATCAAAGTAGGCTACTTAATAATTGATGGGGCTTGAGGCTAGCCCCGCCTCAAAAATGTAATGCTTTCATTCAAATTTTTAATGATTTCTAGTTGTGTTGAAAATACACGAGGTGGCATACGTAGCTATACTATTTCATCGACAAATAGAACGCATTACTACTCTGAGTTTTCCAGATTTCACGATCGTTCAACTGGTTTTAAACGTATCGAGTTAGGCAGACAAAGTTAGGCGAGAACTTTTGCAAATAGAAAAATTACTTTCATTTTCTAAAAATACATATTATTTTATTATCTATCCAAGGGGCGCAACCAGAATATTTCAAAGGGGGGGGGGTTCTAAAAAAAACTCGATCCCGCACTCAGGAGCGGATCCAGAAAATTGTGGTGGGGGGATGAAAGTTTAAAGTAGGTTGAATGCTAACTAAATACAAAGACGTTAGGCCCAAAAAGGCGTAAAAAGTATTCAGAAATTTTTTCGGGAAGGGGGCACCAAATTTTACGTATTTCCAAGCGTAGGTTTTGTCTGGCAGAATTACTTTGAAGCATATTGAGAATAAAAAAAGACTCTGAGGGGATCGGGAGCATGCTACCCCAGAAAATCTTTAAAAATTTACATACTGTAGTGGCCATTTTAGTACTTTTTGAACAATTTTTAGGCAAATTTTCTTCAAATTTTTTGCCCCTAAAATCTGAGTGTTTCAGCAAATATGATGCATTTTACTCGTACATTTTAATGCGTGCTTAGAGTGTAAAGCTTATTGTTATCAAAAAGGTTCGAAATTATGGAAAAATTGTATTCATCAAAAACATGTCTGAAAATGGCTGGTTGGAGAGATGCATCTCCACATCTCCCCTGGATCCGCCCATGCCCGCATCGGTAACAATGTCTCTTATCACTATGGCAACCAGCCGATTTGGCTTCAGTATGATGTGGGGCAAATTCTGTCACAGCTGTTTCGAAATAACAACACGGACTGCACTTGCACAGTTTGGACACTTCACTTTAAAAACAAAAGTTTGGTTTTAAAAGGGGGGTTTTTCGACCCCTCCTGGGTGCGCCACTGATCTATCCACCAAAGAAAAAACGATTTGTCGTAAGAGAAAATCGCAGTTCAATCTCTTTGATTTGTACCATGTTATGCAAATGATCATCTTATTTTCGCAAAATTTCAAGAATAGCAACTGGTCTGTCTAGACACATCTCGACATCTAACCTATCACGTGATACGCATAATATGCCAATATGTTCCCCATATTATCTCAAAGCTTGCTAGGCATTGATTTCAATATAGGACTCTCGCATTTTCAGACTAGAAGATGTCTTTATCAACACTGTAAAGAGTTTTTTTTTCGAACACCCATAGTGCCGCTAATTTTTGCAAGAACATACAAGGCATATTTGTAAAACGAACACTATCTTTTAATACATACGCCTACATTTTTCCCAGGTCTTTGAAAAAGTCAATTTTACTTTTAGCTTCTTTTGCGAACAGGAATTCAGCATTTTCGAGTCCATTTCTGCAAATTTAAACTCTAGTCCTGTGAAAACCATCAAGCTTTTTCAGTAAAAAAAAAAAGTGATTACTACATCTTCAACGCGTAATTATAAGCAAATGTCGTTGCCGCAAGCCAGCCATTGTACATAATGAACTTACATTGAAAAGTTAATTCATACTTGGTCCAATGATTACAAGTTCCAAACCTTAGACAGTTTTCCAGTAAATAGCCTTCGTGCAAATAACATTGGGCCTACTGTGTTTTTTCCGTAAAACCACTCCGAATCCCCCAAGTCATTCAGCTATGGAAAACACAGACCTAGCAACAGCTCTAGGAACAGGTAATTAACGTTTATTCGACATTCAAAGACAAACTACACAAAAACTCAGTTCACTTATAGACGGTTCAGCAAGCACTTATCGTAATTCTTTGCCAAGCTATGATAAAGACACATTATAGCAATCCTTTGAACTACGCAGGTACAATCAGATAAACTAAATTTGCAATAGCCACAGCTAAGCTTAGATCAACTAACCAAAACGGTGCCGATGCTGCTTAAAGATGCTAATTGTCTTTTAGAGAGCAACAAGTTTATGCAATTTATCTTGAATAACCAACACTTGTTTTTTTTTTTAATTGTAATTAAGCGACCAGTAGCAACATCTTCAATTTGTTTATTGTAGCAAAAAATAGCTATTTCGCACCTAATTCAAAAAAATAATCATCATACATCACTGCAAATCCTTAAGCACCTAAAATTCTGAGTCGAAAGTTCGAGGCATGAAAAAACCAGCTCACACGAGCGGAAATGCTAAAAAAATGCATAAAAACGGCGAATAAATACGCCACTTCTGTAGCTACTTCAGTATGCAATGATCGATTCGGCTTTTTAGTAACTCGTGATTTGGAATTGTGGAAATTGGAAAATTTTAAACGAAATAAGATCTCTCGCTTTGGACTTCCACATAGCATACGGCAAGATTGCATCAGTAACTTTTCATTCGTTTGTTTCAATTGCATGACCTGAAGAAAGTTAAATCGTATAAAATTAAGCAAAAATACGCTTAAAAAAAGGAGAGGAGATAACACACTTGCTCTATGACAGTAATTTTGACATCTTTTTTGAGCTGTAGGCCCAGAAACCGCACATGAAACCTTCCAATTGCTTTAATTAAGAAATATGGAACGGCCAATATTGAATAACCATGTCAATAGATAATAATATTGTATTTGTATTTGGGATCACAGATCCCTGAAGCTCCATCGCGGACCTCTAAGAGGTTTATGGACCTCCAGGTTAAGAGCTTCCACTTTATACCTATTTTTTTTTCAAGCATTTGGGCTTCAACAGCTCCAAAGTTGATATCGAAAATAGCAATGATTCTTTGCATTTTAAAAAATCAAAAGTACAATTTCAGTCAAAAATAATACGAAGTTATTTTTTCGTAAAAATAGAATATTTTTGTGTGTTTTCAAATCTTAAGCTTAGGAACCGCACTGTGGAACTAATGTCACTAGAAAACTTGGGTTTTGGGATAACAGATTTCAAGAAATACGGTAATTATTTGGCAGCACAAAGTAATAAAAAGATCAAAAGTACGTTTGTCACTTTTCAGGAAACAATTTAAAAACAAAAAATGAAAATGCAAAAAAGCTGTTTTAAATGAAGCTAAAAACACATGCTAACGCAAAAACAACAAATTCATCACTTACTTTTTAAAGGTATCCTTAATGAATCTTTATCGTCAATAACAACCTGATGAAGACCGCCGCGAAATTTGTAAATTACCTGAAAAGTCGAATAGAATGTTGAAAAAATAACTGGCAACACTAGATTTATGACCATTTAACTACTTCGGCATTTGAAGCTGTAAATACTTATGTAACTTTATGGGAAGCAGAGAGCGCAAAACAGTACAGTTGAAAAGCAAACAAGCAAGTTTTTTTTTTAACTTTTTTTGCCATTTTAAGTCACTTACATCACTTATTATTAATCTAAGCTGTTTGCTCGACTTATTTTTAAAGCAATCAAGAATGCCAAGCCGGTATATACGCATTATGTTTATTGTTAAACTGGCAGTTTGATTTTGAAACAAACGCACACGTGCAGTGTGCAAGCACAACACCAAACAAAGACAAGTCTATGCTAAAAATTTGCAATAAAAGTTGACAAACATTCACATAAAAACAATTTCGCCATTTTTCGCACTCTATTGTTAAAATGGGCACTGATAAACAGAAATTTCAAGTTGTAACAAAAAATTTAAATGTAATTCACAGAGACTGCAAAGTGAGCTTGAAATCTCTGCGTAAGCAACCACCCAGAAGGAGGCCTACATACAGAATGAGCCAAAAGTAGGTGGACAGCATATGAAATTGATTTTCCCAAAAGTAGGTAAACAATATCAAACAGGACAGTTTGAGTATTTGCGTTGGCAAACATCTAATTTTCGTTAATATAACTGTCTTCAGTTGCACGGATGTGATCTCTAAATAAATGCTCTCTAACTGTTTACCTACTTTTGGCTCACCCCGCATTTACAACAAATGCGATGATTTCTATAATTTTTCCTGATTATCAGCTCCCTAAAAACACCTTAAAAACCTGTCATACCTTTAATTTTTTATCTCTAGCAGGACAAGGGTCATAAAACCCAGGCAGCCCACTTTTTGTAATATCTTGGGGGAGTTGCAACGAGGAATTTTCTACAAGATTTTGCAAAGGAATGGTAACTTCGGTTAGCTTTGACTTTAGTTTGGAACTGAAAAAACACAAATTCTTAACATAATCCACTGCTACACAAGAATCCCCCAGTGGTGAACTACAATTATGCTTGTACTACCGGCCGCCTGGCTCTATTGTCAAGCACAATGCTATCGAGGCGGGAGGTCTGGGGTTCGATTGCCAGGCCGGTCAAATCTGATATACAGTGTAATGTCACAAACGGCTCGCCACCGTCTCGACGTTTCTTCGGAGCTGCGTAGTTCAGGCGCTAAGCTGCGGAGATGGACCCCGCCGCTGGTCACACGCATCGGCGTAATAACGCTAGTATAATGAAGATATTTTTTTTCTTAGTTAAGACTTAAAATGGAAGAATCAAATGTCATAAATGCAATAGAACCACACGAACAAGACAGGAGTACTATTGGAGTGTAAGTTATAGTCTGGCTTGTTATGCAACTACGTTTAAAATGGCGTTTTATTAAGTAAACAATCAGGTATTGGCAATTTAAAATACCCCACGATCGATTTATGCAGGCGTAGCGGTCAAAGACATCGCTGTTGGTGCAGGGGGTCTTGAATTCGATTACCGGGCAGGTCAAATCGGACACAGTGTCGCCAACGGTTCGCCACCGCTGCGATATTTCTGTGTTGTCCAGGCACTAAGCACCGGAAATGGACCCACCAGAGACGGAAACATGTCGGGTCGACCGGCCGGTTGGGTCATCGGTCAAGTCGAGATTCTTCAACCGACCGGTCAAGCCGGTTGAAAAACCGGTCAAATCCTCCTTTCTTGCAACTAAAATACACCTAAACATCAACCGAAATATGCATACCGACATGTATTTTTTAAATATAACAGTTTTATGAAAAACGGCATTAACAAATCACTTCTTCTGAAAACAAAGATTTGTTGCCCGTTTTCAACAGTGAGACTTGCATACTTATTAACGTAGATGACGATCTCTTTTTTAGCAGGATTGTGATACTATTGTGATGTCATTACATAACCGTACCGCTCCATTGTAGCCTAATAGGCTTTAGCTTCTTTTCATTGGCGCGGGCCGGTGGGGTTGCGACGTAACAGCACGGGCTGGTTCTAGCGTTTGTTAAAAGTGGTTTCGAAGAAGAAATTACGGGCCTCTTTATGATATACAGGTCTTACCACCTATTGCTTTATGCTAACCATTCAAGCGGAATTTATGAACAGCAAGTAACATGTTAAGAAAATGTCCAAGTCAAATAAAATAAAGTCAAATAATGCTAGTTTCGTATTTATCCAAGTGAAACAAATCAACACGTGAAGTTTACTTTCATTCAAATACTATTTTTATTAAATGAAATTTTACGTGTTCAATACATCTAGTGACAAAGTTAGTGTAAACTACAGTTTGTCATTAGATTTATTGAGCGCCGAACATTAACCTTCAGTAAAAAAAACGGTCGACCGAACCGGTCAACCGGCGTAGATTTTGAATTTTACCGATTGGGTCGAGAAAATCCTGACCGGTTCCATCTGTGGGAGCCATCACTCGTTACACGCTTCGGCGTAGTACCGCGAGTATCATGAAGATTTCATTTGATCCACACACTGCGACCACAGTGTGACAATTGCAATCAGCAAACTCTTCGTGCAAGTAATCAGATGCGATTAATATAGCCGCAAAATAAATAATCAAAACTAACTAAATCAATCCTTACCTGTTTAAACAAACAAACGAGTTTCCAAAACTTACCCGCTGTCAGTTATGAAGCTTCCATACCAAGCTTCTGTTATAATTAAACCCAGTCGACTCTCTTCAAGTTCGATTTTACGTTGAGTTGATTGTTTCATCATTTCAATCTAAAGAGTGACAAAAAAAATTTGTGAAACTAAATAAATCACAAAACTAAAATAAAACTGATGAGAATGCCACGCAAACATAATATCATTCTTAACCTCTTGGACCAAAATACCGGTGAGTCATATACTTTCATTGTGGTGTAACAACATGGTTGGGAGAGTAAAATTCTGGCAAAATGCAGCAGCGCAAAACTAATCATCAAACCGAGTGTCACAGGATTTCATAGCAATCATTAATCGAAAAGTTGGAATGAAAAATTACAAACCACCTTCCACACATTCTGTATCTGGCACCAAAAAGCTTTTGACGCTAGATCCAAAACGTATCGATTAATCTTGATTATACTCGCGGTATTACGCCGAAGCGTGTAATGAACAGCGGGGCCCATTTCGGTAGCTTAGCACCTGGGTAACACAACTTCCAAGAAACGTCGCAGCGGCGGCGAGCCGTCGGTGACACTGTGTCCGATTTGACCGACCCGGTATTCGAACCCCAGACCTCCGGCGATGTCTTAAAAACTGAGCTAACTCGCCGCTAAGTATCGATTATTGCCGCGAAATTCTTGCATGAGCAGGTGTTATTTTGTATTGTAGCAAGATGCTTGTAGCAATTTGCAACTTACTTGCGCTTCTGCTTCAGTTTGCTTCTTTTTCGTTTCAACAACTAGAGATTTTTCTTTTTCCTCCTGCTGCCTAAACAGATTACATTTTCTCATTGTTACATCACCAACAAAACAAGTTTCGGTGGAAACCAAGCATCCTGCCCAATGCCCATAACCAATTCTCATTCACAATATCCAGTGTGATGCTGTTGCTGATTTTGGTACCGCTTACCATGACGGGTAGATAGATCTAACTGGAAAATGAACCCAGCAAGACAATGGCGTAAGTCTAATTTTGGCTTCATACTATCTCTTTAAGATTTCAGCCTAGTGCTAAAAGTTTCAAAAGCCAGCATACACTTCAGGCACATATTCCCTGTCCACATGTCGAATTTGAGTGAGCCAAAACCGCACGGGCGTTCAGCATCATAATCATATTTTCGATGTCATAATTAGAAAAAGTGACCAAAACATCAAAAACTGAACTGTGATGCAGAACGCCCGCGGACTTCTGGCCCATTTAAACTGGGCATGTGAACAGTGTGATAGTGCGTCCATTGCCCAAACAAAGATGGAGAATTGGTCTTTTATTCAAATTATACCCAAGGCAGCCGACTTGATCTTTTTTAGTCGAAGTAGCGAAAATGACTAACCCACGTATCTCAGTCAAGCTCGTGTTAAAAATTAAAGTTGAACTACGCATTACCAAACCACATTGACTGACAATCAAAGCGGCGATTTTTTCACTGGGTCAGTTTGTATACTAACTCTACTCACGGCGCTTGAATCTGTACGTTTTGACCCTAGAATTTCAAACAAATCTAGAATATCTTTCAGCAAAAGAGCACAGTGCTCCCTATTTCCGCCAATTTGAAAAAAAAGAAAAGGTTTTCATATAAAAACATAACTTACCTCTCCTTTTCTTTGCGTTTGTACGGTCGAATCACCAACGTTTGAAGCGCAAAATAACATAAAACTGGAACAAAAGTCCCGTAAAACGCAGCCACTACGTTAACTTCATCAGATAAAATAATAGGCATCAAATAATTATGGGATGCTCGGTTAAGTCTGAAAATAAAGATTTTATTACAAGCGGATTTCACTTTACTGACGTCAAGCGGCAAAAATAACACCACAAGCCCACCGCTAAGAATAAAGTACTGTACTAGGATTAAATTAAAGTTTTTTTGGATTATGCTGTAGGATGCTAATTTAATTGATCAAGAGTTGTAAGGAACCAATAAAAACTTAGCAGTTCTGCTCTCCATTTTTTTCGTATATTTTATATGAACATATTTTTCTTTTCTCTGTACACCTCCAAAGTTATCATCGTGGAACTGAGCGCAATAAAAACATGAACTTTTCACTCTCTTTAAAAAAAATCTCTCCAGATGCAGTCAACCCCCCAAACCAATGGCTTTGAACGTAGTATTGGCAGCCATCCTGCTTGACGCAAACTTTAATGGGTAAGCAGAGAAATATCCATTGTCTTCCTTAAATGCAGTAATCGCTTCAACGAATGTACGCACTTTAGCTAAGGGCCAAATCGGGTTGATAACAAACGTTTTCATCTGTATCAACTCGCAATCAAATATACCAAACGCAAGCAGTGAAGCCGTAAAAAGTGTGCGGCAAAAAGTTACAAGGCAATTTACTTCACGATGCTAAATAAAAACAAAATTGCCAAGGAATCCGTGGATCCCGGTTAGGAACCACTGAATTATGCTACTTACTTTAACTTAACAATAACACCTGACGGTACGCCAACTGAGACATGAGCGGCAACTGTAGAGTATTTAGACACACGATGCTCAGCACCATATTCAACTACGCATCCAAAAGTTCCAGCTCTGCAAAGCATTAAAAGTGGTAACAGGCAATTTTTTTTTTTCTTGCTCTATTAGCTAGTCTTTCGTTAGACTGGGCCACCACGGCGGTCAAACTGCATGAATCCACTGAAAACTTACTATTCCTTCTGCGAGTAAAATACTAATGTGGCATAACCGAGACGGGATTTTTGGCGTGACCGACTTGATGATAAGACAGAATTTTAGTGTTTGGGATAGCGCTTGGATTAAGAGTTAGGGCCAGGGTTAGATGTTTCAACGACGGGTTGTCCCACGCCGCATGGTGGCGCACTCTGCCATATCAGTGGTACTTGAAAATGGCTCAAATAAATGACTGAAAGCTCAGATGGCCGAGTGGTAAGAGCGTCCCGCCTCTGGAGCTGTAGACTCGGATTCGAATCAGAGTCGGGTCAAACCAACGAGTGTAAAATTGGTATTCATAGCTTCCCTGCTTGACGTTCAGCATTAAAGGGACAGTGTGGAGAACAAGCCGCCAAGTTCACTCGTTGGGCCGCTGGGAAAAGCACTTAACCGAACTCCCCCATCTTGGTGTGGTAGACAGGTGGTCGGCAACTCCTAAGCGAGCTCGTTATAGCGCTTTGATCGCTTTCTCGTGATAAGAGGACAAATTTGCAAATACAAAAAAAAAATACATACCAATAGACCGACTTGAAAAAAGTACAGTTTGCACCACATGGTCAAATCCTTTATTTCAATAATAATTGTTCCCACCTATTTCACTAAACTGAAGTTTAATAGATGACTACCAGTCTCAGCATTATAATGAACGTGCTGCACGTTATGTCCACAAGATTTTTTCGCGGACATTTAAACCAAATCAAACTTTTCCGATTAAGTTAAGCAAAATCAGTACAATTTGAGAGGCAGAAACAGAAAACTACAACAAACAGTAATGTACCATAATCCATGAAATTAAGGACATGATTAACTCTCACTAACCGCATCGTAATACAAAATGAAAGGCAACTTAGTGCGACACGTACTTTATTGCCACTTTTGCTAACCCTTCCATGCTGGGTAACTTGTAAGAAAAGCTACAAATTCCAAATGAATGAGGTATTCCGAGCTGAAATAAAAATCGAAAATTGCAACAAATATTACGCCGAAAAAGTGCACATCTTGACTTGGTGGAGATGCGAGAATATAATAAGAATGCAAAACTATAAATCTTGATTGGCTTCATCAATCCAAAGTGACAAGTAAAACGAAACAAAAATCACTGCGCCAAGAGCATTTTCTTTTGAAGAAATAACTGAAACCTTGTAAGTAACACAAAATATATAATTATAGAATCGTAAAATTACCCGAATATGTTGCGCAAGATCTACCGAAACAATTGTTTAGTAATCATGCACATTAAAGCACGGCCAACACTATGCTGAGCGCTTGAAGGGGCACTGAAGTGTAAAATCATTTTTTTACACTAAAGGTGTTAGAAAATACAACAAATTTAAAACCGACCACAAAAATTTTCAAATGTAGTTAGTTAACCAAAAATAGGCGTTCAAAATTAATACATTATCATTAAGGAGAAAGACGCTTTACCTCTGATCGCTCAAAGCAAATTTGATGGACGAACATTGCAGCTGTAACGCATGCACGCCTCAAAGCGCAAATAAAACTTAGTACGCCATCACCTTAAATTTTGAACGCCTAATTTTCGTTAACCAAACACAATCAAAAATTTTTACTGTCAGTTCTGAATTCGTTGCATTTTCTAACACTTCTGATGAAAAAACAATTTTACACTTTAGTTCCCCTATAAGCTTGTAAGCCCAGACTTTACGGCATCAAACTTTGTTTCTTTATTACCTTCGTATGTGCAACCAGCTTACTCGCTTTACGTCGGCGCAACAGATATTCTCAATCAAGTCACGCACACCAGCAACAAATTCAGCTACCTGTATTTTGGCGTTTAACCGATATTTGGTCGTTTCTTTGACAAGGTTCGTGGACATATGAGACGATTGACCCAAACCAAAATCTAAAGACCCGAAAATTTTTTCACCCAGTCGATGGCTCAATGTACAATGAAGATTCGGTTCTATAACAAAATTCTCGTCGACTGTGTACGTGCGGACTGGAATTTGGACTAATGCAAACCTACATAAAAGTAGTTTTTACATTAACTCGTAGGAAACAATTCGTTCGCAGTGCAAACCTTGAACGATCCACCGGTAAAGATATTTTTAAAACTATGTATTACCTACTCAACCAAGTTTAATTTTTTCTGCATGCAGTAATGATAAGTATACAGTAGCACATTACACAAAAAATGTAACAGAAAAAGAGACTGCAAAGGGACCAAGGGTCATCGAGACAAGCAGCCTCTTTCAGATAATTTAGCGCAGCCACATTTTAGCTGTAAATAGCAGATGGTGTTTAAATTGCTGGTAGATTAAAAGACTTACTGTAGTCGTAGACAAGACGTGTTAGTATCATTTTAAATTTGACTTCTTGTACAAATCAGTACTTTTCTATTGATAACTCCGATGTTTTGACCACTTATGCCGGTATAAATGCGCTCAACTACCCGGCCAAAAAAAAAAAGCTTTACATCCGTTTTTACTACAATTCAATAGGCATATCTCCAGATTAAATCACTAACTTACAATCCTTTTCCTATTGTCCGATAAAACTTTGCAGCAAAACTGAACTGATACGAATCCGAAGAAGCTATTTCCACCTGAAATTTAAGTGACTTTTAGATGACAGAAATCGTAATTCTCCAACCTGAAAGCTGTTACTTGACATGGAGCTACGACCAAGATTTACCACTAACAACAATTCAAATTGAAAATAACGACGGCTATTCTTTTCTCAAAGGTTCACTCTATTCAATTTTTGAAGTTTCACTGCATAAACGTACGAGTACTACCACATTCCACTCATAAAATAGCAACCAAAAAATGTTATTTAAGTACCGATAGACATTGGCAAAACCGTTGCAAATTTATGTATCTAACGCGACAACGAGCATGCTCGGTTGACCTACCTCACCCCACGAACAATTAGACATAATGCTTCGAAGAGCCATAGAAAATTGCCCACTACCATTTCCATTAGTGGATGCCACATTGCCAGATAGTGTTGCTGTTTTTGAAAGTGTCAAAGGGGCCTAAAAATGCAAAGCAATTAAAGACTCTACTTGAAACGACACAAACGCATTGCGAAACTGCATATCAATTTCTACACTGTTAGGTTGTATTAAAGCACGCCAGGTACGGTAGGTATAATACAATAAAAGGTCATGATGCAACCACTTGACGCCGAACCAATTCGACGCCCGATTTTGGACGCAAACATCTTCAAGGCGAAATAATTTGTAATGAATTGTTGCAAACAATAAAGTTTTGTGCAAAATTCTTTTAGAAACTTTTTACCTCTATAGACTGAGATAAAGACATTTTTGTGATATCTGGTAAAACAAGGGAATCTTCATAATATTCATCATCTTCAAATGTTGAATCGAACAAAGCAGTAGCGTTAACAGTCATCGAGAAAGTGCCCTGTTAATAGTCCAAGTTCAACCTGTGCATATTGCATCAGCTACAATCTACCAAATTCTCTTAACTTGTCAGCCATCACAAAATTACTAAACAAATTGCTTAGCTTTGCAACAAGGGTCTGCAATTCTTAACTTGGGGTCCACAAACTTCCACGGGGTCAGTAAAGGTGCTTTAACGTATCCGTAAACACTTGACTTGTACTACTATTTAATGCCACTGCCACTTACAAAGGGTATTAAGGTTTTGCAAAAACAATTCTAAGCGTGGCCGCACAAAGTAATTCAAAGAAACACTGATGAATTATACTACAGTAAGACAATACAAAACAGTGACTATATTCATTTTTTTCAGGTAAGTTGTCTATCTGCGCGGTCTGACATGAAACGATATTTTAGGGTGTCTTACCTTTGGATTGGTCTTTTCTTCCATTCTATGTTGAGCTTTTAATCTTTGTAACTGCTCAAATTCTTCCAGCATTTCTAATGGATTCTTTTTTCTTTCAACGATCTAGTAATTAAATATAAGCAACAGAAATGCTTTTTTCACCTCAAACTACAAGCAAGCGCATATTCAATCCGTAACTTCCAATGTGGCTGAACAATAAAAAATTTTGTCCCAACATCAAGAAACCCTGTGCAAAAAAGATTGCGATGTAAGGGCAACGTAATCAACCAAAGAAGCTACTTGGTCGGCCAGCATTGTCAGGTTTGAATGCCAAGGCAGACCTGCGCCTTTGATTGCAGTAAAACATGTTATTACAAATACAAATCACTTGAACTGTTTACCAATACTCGACTTCTTGATGAACCAAAAAGACCTGATAATACTCGCCATTGACAACAAGGACATTTCTTATTCAGGAGCAGAACTTCAAAATAGAGACTTGCCAACCAACGCGGTTAAAGTTTCGTGCAGTAAAAAAAATATATTACAAATATATCCAGTAGCTAAAAACGATGGCTTTCAACAGCGATACCATAAACCAACCCAATCAAAAACATTACAAACCTGCCAATCTGCTTCCAAACCCTCTTTTCCGTAAAGATCGTATATGTGACGCTTATTTGGGTCACTCAACACTGCAAAAAAAGGAGCTTGAATGGTATCTTAAAAACTTGAAGCAATGCGTTAAACCAGGGGTAGGCAACATAACCGGCCCACGAGACCATTTCATGAGGCTCGCTGGCAGTTACAAAAATATAAACAGGACATCTGAGGACCTGAAGATCTTTATTTTGCTCCTCACCAATATCCATCTAATAATCTGGTCCGAAAAGGACTTCATCTCCCAACCTATGGCCCGCCGACTAAAGAAGTTGCCTACCCGTGTCTTAAACAATCAAACACATTATGGCAAAACTGAATTGAACCAAAATTGTCTTTGCCACTATATCGGAATGGATTGATACAGATTAAGAAAAGGCATCTCAATTCAAATTGAAAAAGGCTTTATGTATAGCTTCTGCATCAGAGGTTCTTAACTGGGTAGAACAAGCTTTCCCTGAAGGATGGTAGGTAATCTTTACAATGCCATTGTAATTCTATATGCAACGCATTTTTTATTAATTCAAAGATTAAAATTTTTTTTGCCACAAAATACTCAGTATAACACCACATGGTCCTTCTGGAGCATACACTCATAGAGGAAAATGATTGCAACACCTAAAAGAGGGCATTATTTTTTTAAAATAATAACTTACCATTATAAGCTGTTTGAATTCTCCGAAATATATCTGATGCATCTTTATGCAGAGATTGTTCATGCTTATCAGGATGATAAACCATGCATAGTCTTCGGTAGCAATACTTTAATTCCTCTTGTGAAGACTAAAATGTGAATATACAAAAATAACAAGAAAAAGTAAACAGGGGTCCTCAGAAGAAATGAGGAAATACTACATTTTGATAACATCGGGAGCTTTTTAAAATTTGGAAGTAGTGGCAAACAGCATGACATATGCTGATACAGACCAATTCTTATTGCTAAGTGAAAAGTTTGGGGTAAAAAATCATCAACTTGACTCTGGTATGGTTTGAGTATGGACTGTGGACATATACTACATATGGTCTACAGCAGGGGTTCTAACCTTTTTTGTATTCTTTACCCCTTGCCGATCGAAAGAAGTATAATTTACTCCTACTGCAACACTTTCACCTTTTTAATACTAAAAATTAAAGCTTGTTTTAGTTTATACTTCAGAAAAATTACCTCCTCGGTAGGCAAAATTTACTCCCAGGGGGTAAACTTACCTCCGTTTAGGAACCCCTGGTCTAAAGGATGATAAAATAACTTTCGAAAGGTACTGGTAGTGGCCACTGTTCCCTCTACGATTTTAACTAGTGCGAATTTGCCCAAATATAAAAATTGCTACAAATTTGCCCAAACATTTAAAGGGTATAATTCAAGGTCTGGAATAATTTATGTTTAAAATAAGAGATTCTATGGTAAAACACTTTCATTTGACACAAAAAATCTTGAGCACTTCCGACTAATTTGCTTTTCAATCATTATAGCAATGTGCAACAATTGAAAAATTTTGCCTAAAAATTTCTCATTTTTTTCAAATTTCACACCATAGAGGGAACACTGGCAGTGGCCATAGCAAAATAAGAATTGTGAACTAAACTGCTCATCATCAAGTGAGTTACTGGTACAGCAGGAAATAACTTTCTAAACTACGAAGCCTCATGGCACAAGAAAATGAATAGGTATCGGTAGCCTATGTACAGTATAATTGTGCAACAATGCTCTGCAGTAAATAAGCAACTTGGTTGAAGAAGTCTGTCATACCGGTAACAAATTAAAGGATGAGCATTTGAACTGAGTAAGTTTTTTTCAAAATTACTCACATCTCTTGATGCATTGAGTAAGCTGTAATAGTCTTCATTATCAACAAGCTCGCTCAGACCTGAAGCTGGAAGTTCCATTTTGAAAGATAGCAAAACAAATTTTTAGGGTTGTCACTCACATTTCAGTTGTTTACCAAGTTTGTACATAGACTAGCTGTCTAAAACAATGTAAATCCAGTGATTGAACTGCGAATGTGTGTTCTGAATAAAATCCTTGATCAGTTCATTTCTATATACGGTATATGTAGATATATACCGTATACCTGGTATATAGCATAATGTACATTGATACAATACTCCATACTGATAAGATACAGGGTGCAAAACTTGAAGCGAGAGAAAGAACATGTTTTATTCGGCAGGCAGACAATATAGCACAGTGCAGCAGTGTTCCCTCTTGAGTGAGAAATTTGAGAAAAATGCAAAATTTTTGGACAAATTTTACTGATTTTAAACCAGAAATTAATATTATAAAATGCAAAACTGAAAAACTTCCACAAAAAACTTGAATATTTTAATGCTAGACTGTGGCTTGTATCTTGGAAAAGCAAATTTAATGCAAAAAATTTGTAAAAGGGGTCCTCAAAGTAGTAAAATTTGTGGGCAAAAATTTCAATGAATTTAACATTTGGGCAAATTCGCACTAGTCAAAATCCTAGAGGGAACACTGCAGTGCAGTAACACATCACATGTTACAAATTTGCTATATACATAATCTAGTGCCAAAGAATGCAATGCAAGAGCGAACCTTACAAAGGCAAGTGCAACCACAAACCTTAAAACCACAATGGCAACGAAAACAAATTTTAAAAAATCTTTAGATCTTCAAAAATTGCCAACGAAAACAAAAAGTAATAACGAATTAATTTTGTATTTTTTAGGAAGGGCTAGAGCACCGGCAGCCTTGTATAGAAACAAACAAGCAGTCCGCTGCACTGCTGCAGTGTGGAAAAACTGATTCCACGTTACAGCATTATACAGCATAGAAACAAACAAAGCTGCCGGTGCAGCAGCCATTTGGTTATAGAATTGAAAAACCGGGCCGGTGCTCTAGTCACTGTCACACTGCCTGTGCCTACCACTAATGGCATTTTTTAAGCTATTTATAATCTTATTTTTTCAAACTATTTTCACGCAGTTTTTGATCTCACACATAAAAAAGCAATTAAGACATCAAGAAATTGATTAGGATGCAGAAGTTAAACATGATGACTCAGCAAGAACAGCGGGCCTGAAGCTGTAAAACCCACTAAAATTGGTCATGTGGACAGGATGAATGTGCCATTTCATTGGCACTCAGAGCTATTACGTCATTGCCCACAGTCCAGTAGACCATAGACCTGTAAACTGACAGATTCTACACCAACAATACCGTACTTATTTACAAGGCTGAGCAGAAAATTACTGAACTATATACGGTATACTTACAATACTCTAATACCGGTACTTACCGACATAAGCATTGGAAAAAATTTTTGAAAGTTCTTTTCAAAAGTCAAAAAAATGCACAAATGACACGTTTTTATGTTTTTTCTTTAATTAAACGTACCGATAACAAAACTTGAAAAAAAAACGGGTCTCATCTAGAATAAGCCCCCACGCTTTTTCTGTCTGCCAGCCTCAACCTAACCTATAACCTGACCCTAATCAAATCTAGCCCTAACCGAACCTAACTCTCACTTAATTTAATCGAACCTAATCCTCACCAAACCTAAGGTCAGCGACATGGTCTACTGGTCTAGCGGTACTGGGCGCAGGTGACAGATCCTACGTGACGGGTTTGATTCGCGGCTGGAGCCGATCGCATTTGACATATTTAACGGGTGGCTGCTGACTCGAAGAGCGCAAGCTCACTTCGCAGTCTCCCTTAATTACCGTTGAATTTTCTGTTCAAAAAATAAGGGCTGATACTTGATTTAACCAAAAAAACACCAGCAAATCCAGGCATCGCAAACATGGTTCAAATTACATTGGTAGAAGTTGCACTAGTATTCTGGTATTGATGTGGTTGGTAACCCTTATTTTTAATAACTTTTTGAAAGCAGCTAAGCCTTGACTCTGCAAGGTTTTTGCAGACATTTTGACCAATATCTTTGCGCCAAATCTCTTTAATGGTCTGCTTTAGCTCATCCAAAGTTGTTGGATTTGATGCAGAAACTTTCTTTTTTATAAGCATCCATAATTTTTCAATAGGATTAAGGTCAGGGGAATTCCCTGGCCATTGAGCACTCTCGACTCTTTGACTTGTAACCAATTCATGAGTGATTTGGCTGTATGACATGGCGCAGAGTCTTGTTGAAATGTTGCACATTCGTGAATGTTTATGAAATTCAGTAGATGACCATCTCAGATCTAGAATGCTAATATAATGCCAAGCATTCATTGTTTGTCCTTGTGGCAGGAAGTTAAGAGTAAAGACCACTTCGGTCTTGGCTAGAAAAACAACCCCACGCAAATCAGAGTGCTCAACTGCTCAAATGGCCTGGAAATTTCGGACCATTATACCATTGAAAATTTATGGACACTGATCAAAAGGAAAGTTTTTACATTAAATAATAATGATAGGCCTACTTGTAATAATAATACTGGTACCAGAATAATAATTAGAATTCAACAACTTTGGATGAGCTAAAGCATACCGTTAATAGAGATTTGGTGCAAAGATATTGATCAAAATGTCTGCAAAAACCTTATAGACTCCATGCTTAGCTCATAAGCTGCATTCAGAAAGTTATTAATAACAAGAGTTACTACACCAATACCGGTACTAGCTAGTGCAACTACTATACAGTGGACCTACCGGTATAATTTGAATCATCTTTGAGACGCCTGGATTGCCTGGTGTTTGTTTTAAATTTTGTTACGTTCAATAAAAGAAAAACACAAAAACGCGTTATTTCTGTGTTTTTTTGGCTTTTGAAAAAGGAAGTGGCTAAAGTTACGTGACCGTAACATTTGCCTCTTTAGTTTATATTATTACTTCGTCACGCTCTGCGTACAATCAGGGAAGCGTGAAGGGATAATAAAATAAACCAAAGAGACAAATGTTACGGTCACGTAACCTTAGCCTCTGCCTTTGAAAAAATCTTTTTGAACTATTTTCCACAATTTTCAGTAGGCCTACTGTAAGCATGCTGAAAGTGTAGAATTATCAGGGAACTGAGGGAAGCACGGATTTAATTTTTTAACATTTAAGATCCTAAACCGATCCAAATCCGTACGCTTAAATCCCAAACCAAATCCTAATCCTAAATTTTATAAGCACAAAGTCCGAATCCTAAATAATCCACAATCAAAAAGTTAACAGAGATAATTATAATATTTGTGATGAATTCAGGTTATTCCTTTCACGTTTTAGCTAGTTTTACGCACTTCATTATTATTCACTTCAGTCCAAGTCCGGTCCAAATCCAAAAAGAAAAATGCTTTAAAACCTAATCCGGTCCAAATAGGTAAAATTACGAAAGTTCGGCCCAATTAAATCTTAATCCAAATCCGCGGACATCTCTAGAATCTATGAGTAGACAGTGGAGCTTGAAACCGGAGCGGAGTTGGCGCCGGATTTGGCATCTTTGGGCAGAAGCCGGAAGGTGCCAACTTAAAAAAAAGAAGTGGAATTGGAGCCGGAGTCTGACTTTTGATATAATTTTTAAGTCGTAGTGATAGTTGGTAGTAGACTGAGAAGGTATTTTTGCTTTCTGGAAATGGAATATTAGAATATGCGGTTTGCCACTCCGGAAGTCAAGATTAGATTTTTCAACTCAGTTCTATTTTCTTGCATCTCCAATTATCAATTTCAAATGTTCGATTAGTTTTTAAGGGGAGGTTGTTGGTTCACGTTTATGGCATTCATTGGCTCTAACTGGAGTCTGGATAATATTCCTAACTCATGGCATTGATTCATGCCCTTATTTACTTTATAGCAAATTGTGTTCACAGTTCTAAACACACTACTGTATCGGTATTGTCAGACCGTGACTTAACTTGTTAACCGATGAATATCAAACCCATCATCTCATGGTTGCCTTGGCCTATATGCCTGTATGCTATTCTTCTGTTCTCGACAACTGGTAATACAATATTTTATTCTGAGCATGCTTATATTTTGGAGTTTTTTGGATCGTAGTGCTGCTCCAGGTTTTCAGAGCTGGATTGGAGCAGTGATGATCGGAGTCAAAAACTTTTGACTCCTACTCCGTTCCTGTTCCGAAAAATTTGACTCCTACTTCGCTCCTACTCCGATTGTTTTAAAAATGTTAAACTCCGACTCCTGTTTCGACTCCTGTTAATAATGCAGTTTCAGCAGATTAGCAAAACACATCTGAACTAAAAAATGAGGAAAATCTGTTAAAAAAAAAGCAAACTCCGGGCTCCGGCTCCGCTCCGGTTTTTTTTAAAGTGGCTCCTGCTCCTACTCCGGTCAGAACCGCGATACTCCGGCTCCTGCTCCGGTTGTTGATCATCTCTGGATTGGAGTCGGAGTCTGCGTCTAAAATATCGGATTGGAGCTGAAGTAAAAAATTAGCCACTCCGTTCCACTTCAGTCTCCAGCAGAAATGAGCTATAAGCGGACCAAGTAAGTGGAGAGGACTGCGATATTTTCGACTCTTAAGTAGAGATGGCATGGGCCGCTAAGAGTTTGTTGAGTAGTTTATTGTTTTTTTTTTTTTTTTTCTTTTCACAAAGTAACGCACGAAAAAAACAAATCCTTGCATTCGGAAAGAAACAAGGAGCATCGAATAACTCTAAGATTTTCTAGTCGAGATGCCCCTTGTTCGCTTAGAGACCCGCTAACGAGCCGTTAACCGGTCTTTTTTGTGGTCCGCTGATGAATCAGAATCGGAATGTTTTATTGTTGACGTCAAAATGCGCAATGCAATTACATAAGCAAAAACATAAACACACAGGTAAAAAAATGATCGACATCAGACGTCAAAGGAGACTGCGAAGGGACCTTAACGGTCTTCGAGTCAAGCAGTCCCTGGGAAAACTGAGTTGTAAGTTTAAATTTTACGAATAAACGATAGGGAAACAAACGAAAAAAAAAAGGAACAAGATACAGCCCAGAAAGGAGAGTAGTGGTAGTAGTAGTAGTGTTTTATTCAACGACCATCAAAGTACATAGAAACAACGCATATCACGACATTGGGCCGAAAAAAAGGTAACAGCGACAAAACGCGAACCGTTAAAGCATGCAATATACAACCCTACAATGAATTTAAAAACTAAAAGAAGCATGGTCACTGCACCTAAAGCATAATATAGCTTATGAGCCAAAAAGAAATCAAACAAAATTGTGTAATAAAGACAAATTTGGAGAAAGCAAGCAACACGTGCCAAGCATTTGAGACAAATTAACACATTTCCCAAGCGAGGAGGGACTAGGCCAAACTGCCAGCACTTCAAAATTTCATAATTCACGTTCTACTCTAACAAGAATGAGTTTTACTCTAACAAGAGAGGAGGCGCATAACTGGATTAAATGAAAGAGGGAAAACTAGTCAATACAAGAAATGATGAATGATAACTAAATCAATAAAAATTCAACAAGTAGGCCTAATTTTTATATTTCAAGCGAAAAACTTTGAAAGAGGATGAATTTTGAATTTCTAAGCTTAGTGAGTTTCACAGCAAGATGGCCCAGTTCTATCTTTTCTTTCTCATTGGGCCGCTAACGAACCGCTACCAATTTTTGAAAGCTCCTTCAACTTTCATTTTTCTTTCAAATGTGACTAAAGTTTTGTAAAAGAATGGGTTTTGGGCGGGCTGGGATTTACTTTTAAGATGAGTAGCCGGGTCGGTTACCGCCACTGGGCAAGAGGCTCCGGGCCATGGGCGGTCTAGATTGCAAAAATGTCAGCCCGTACCATCTCTACTGTTAAGCCAATTCGGTTTTTCACTAAAAAAATTCCATCCGGTCCGAAGCATGGAGCTGTTCCCTATTCAAAGAATTTCTGCTTCCTGATACGTTGATAATCTCGGCAAAAAGGTCACTTTGTCAGAATAATTTGCTGTTTTGCTAAATAGCCTTTTGGTAATATTATATTTTCCAGCAAAGTGCGCACTTGGTCAGTCTTGCTCTGGCCCTTATGCCGAGGTCTACAGCGCAAACCCAGCAGTGTCTCGCAGTCTATTCGATTTTAAAATAGCGTTGGTAGCCTAATAAAAAACCCTAGGTCAGCGTTTCCCAAACTGTGGTACGAGTACCACTTGTGGTACGCGAAGAATTCTCAGGTAGTAGCCTACGCCCGAAATTCAATAATTAATTTGTTTTTTTATACATGTTGGTGAATGTAACGCTACGTTCACATGAGACTTTGTTTCGCAACATTTAACCGAATTTTAGCTTCAGTGTTGTCACTTGTGTCACGGTTGCGCTAGGCGATTCATACTTTCATAGGTGAAAAGCGGAAACTATAGCCTATCACAATCATACAATGTCGCCTATAGCCTACCACAAAAACTTATCGCCAACTATAGTACACGTGGCCTAGCGGTACCGCGTGCAGGTAACAGATCTTTCGTGACGGGTGCGATTCACGGCGGTAGCCGATCGCATTTGACATATACAGTGGCGCACCCAGGATTTAGTAAAGGGAGGGGGCTACAACTGGGGACTTGGCGTAGCCCCCAGCCGCTAACGAATTTTTGCGGTTTTCACATATAAAACACTCATTTTAGCACATTTTTTTATTGAAAAAGGGCATGCAGTGAGTGCAGTCTCTATAAACAATGCAAAAAGTCTCCGTCAGTTACTGTTAGCTTTTCTGTTCACAATAATTTGAAACAACCTCAGGTATATATTTATTTTATCTACTACAGTAGTTGTTGTAATCCATAAACACCGGCCAAGAACCAACGCTTTTCGTAACTGCGATTGTGCAAAAGCGATAAACATTAAACAACATTGTGACGCAACAGTGACAGTTCGCAATAGAGTAACGTTAGAACAGTGGGCATATGTTGTGATGTTACAACAATCGCATGGGTGCAAATCTAGGGGGGGATGTATTTCCCCCAATAATTCGGCTGCATCCCCCCCAATATTTTCATGTCCCACATCAGCAAACTAGATGACCTTTTTTTTCTTCTTTTTTTGGTCTTCACTACATTTTGGGCGAGAAATTGGTCAATAGGGAAGTGATGACCTTTTTTTTTGGTCTTGACTTCATTGCGCTTCACTTAGGTGAACAAATATTTGGGCAACCGCGCGGGGGTGTCAAATTTGCTAAATCATCACCCCCAATCTCGAAAAATGGCAAAAAATGGTCAATTTTGCAGGGTCATCCCCCTAACGCTCAACACAGATTTGCGCCCCTGAACAATTGCAGATGAAACAAGAACCAAAATTATCGTTTTTGACGACAGATCAACGAATATCGGCTATAAAAGCCAAACCAAGGTTTGAGCCCTTGAACCCCCTCCTTGCCTTCACCCTTGCAACGATCTATTAAGAGTTGCTGGGCTCCTGTTTACAACTTAAGATGGGGCAATCCTTCAGTACCTTTGCAAATTTCACGGCTTCTTCTCCACATTTTACCGTTAAATGTTGCATCTCGTCCCAAGAAAAGCGGTAAATACAAGTTTTAAGTAGCTGCTTGGAACAGACTTCGATCAAACCCCTCGTCTACCGGTCCAGTCCTTGGATAAGATGTTTTACGATGATTATCTCTGCTTGGTGTAATCTGGCAAGCAGCAAATTACAGAAGTCAGAAAAAAATTCAACCGGAAAACTTGGAAACAAAGGCACCGGCAAATCCTAAACGAGTCTGGACACGTCCTACGCATAGCGCCGCCGCCGCTTTCTCGTAATAGGAGGATAAAGATGAAGAAAATCAATCAAATTAATTCAGCGGTAGGCAACCACCGGGCTGCGGCCCGGTGCCGATCCGTGTGAAGTTTGTTAGCGGTCCGTATGCGTTTTCAGATTAAATGCTTTAAATTTGAAACACTTTTGTAACTTTAGACGCAATTTTCGACGTTAAAAAATACCTTGCGGAACGATTCTGGTGACTCACCAGTTATGCAAGTTTACACAAAAGCATAAAATTAATCAAGTTACAAAGGCAATTTTTTAAATTTAACAGCAAACATTTCATTATGCTGTCATTTTATCGTAAATCTTGCGTAAATCATAAAACGCTGGGCGAGAGAAAAGCGTTAGGAATTAGGTTTGAGAAGCTGCTATAAAAAATTAAAGCGAAGATTTAAAAAGTTCAGTATTTTATTCCGAATCGGCTAAAACAAGATCGAGGTTTTCAGTTCTGAATAAATCCAAGCTGTTTTATTGCTGAATAATTTGTGATTTTTCCTAGATCGGTCCGCAAAAAAATTCAGTTTTAAAGCGGTTCGCTGCGCGAAAAGGTTGCCGACCACTGCCTTAATTCACTTGCCCATACGACCGGCAAATGTTAATGGTCGATTGGGCCGTACTCTCGCCTAACAAACATCACTACAAGTTAAAGCAATTTTGTCTATAGAAAGTTACTTTGGTTTCAAGGAAAATTGCATGCATTGCTTTATTTCGCTCTGTCAACACCAGAATGATAGCCGGATTCTTAACAGCAACGACTTCCAATAAGTTAGTTAGTTGCATATTTATCCTCCTACCACGAGAAAGCGATCAATGCGCTATACGAGCTCGCTTAGGAGTTGCCAGCCATCTGTCTACCACACCAAGATGGGGGAATCTCGCTAAGTGCCTTTTCCAACGGCACAAGTAAACTTGCCGGCTTGTTTTTCACACTGTCCCTTTAATGCTGAGCGTCAAGCAGGGAAGCTGTGAATACCAATGTTAAAGTCATCGGTTTGACCCATCTCGGAATCAAACCCGAGTCTACAGCTCAAGAGACAGACGCTCTACACCACTCGGCCGTCTGAGCTGTTCAAGACACAACAATCCAGTTTGAGAAAAACGAAAAAAACATTGTTAGGGATGGTGCATGTCACTAGAGCTTCAGAAATCAAGACAAAGTCGGGTATGAGCGAGGTTGGCGCGACTAAAATAAAGTAAACGAGAATATAGAACTGAGCGTAGCTGTAGTTGAAAAAAAAATAATTTATTTTCAGTTCTCCAAGATTTTCAGGAAAAAGGAAGCTTAAAACCTAACAATCGAAAAACTTGCTGATTATGCAATGGTATGCGTCGAAATATGGTTAGTAACGGAACACCGGGAACACCAACTTATTAACATGTATAACCACAAATTAAGGGAAAGTGAACCCCCCTTAGCCTTCTTAGACCAGATAATCTTACTGCACTCCGAAATTACACCGGTTAAATTCTGGCAGTCCGAAAATTGTTACTGACATTTAGCTTTAATAATAAAGGGACAACACATTACAAATATTTAGAGCATGGTGCACACTTAAACGTTCATGGTTGAATAACTAACTTTATTGTTGTAATACGTGGTTTGGTATGAACAAGGGGCACAAATTTTAAAGTTCTCAAACAAAACACAGTACAGTAGCCAACAATTACGGCTGAAGCAACTCAATCACTCAACCATAACAGTCTTTGTTTAAAATGAAAAAAGGTATCTTTCAATTCTGCAGCTTGAACATTGGAATACAAAAAGAAGCATTTTCCGAAATTCAGCGATACAGCAGAAAGCGACGTGTTTTGGCGCGCATTTGGAACTCCTACAAAAGTGCCACATCATCGACCTTTTTTTTTGTCATACAGAGCTTTGAAGAGAACTAGCGTCAGTTGTACTTGATACATGTTTTCTTGGTCATAAAGATAAGGAATCTGAAAATAAAATAAAAACTGTAGTTCAGCGTTACTCGAACCACCCTTGAGTTAAACTAATAAAAACATAGCAAGAAAGCAATTTTCCGCACAAATAGCCAAGGAGCGCCTTTCACTTTCTAGAGTGAAAAAAACTTCATTTAAGTAGTGACGTGTAATTCATTTGTTAAATTTGCACTACGTATCACTCAAGGTCCTTACTTGAAACAAATCTTTTGAAGGAACGCCGTAATTGCCTACAGCGTTGATGAAATAGTTGATATTCTCTCGTTCAAGCATTGCTCGCTTTGCCTGAAAATAATGTATTTTCCAGCATAAAATATTCACATTTAGCTAATTTACAGTCATATACACCGTTGGATATCTATAAAGCATAAGTTTTCAAGCACACGAAATAATTAGTCTGACACTATTAGGCTACTATTTGAGCTAAGTATCTTAAGTCGCTGTACTTCTTCGAGATACGCTGAGCATATCCAAAAATGGTGACGCAAAACCAAAGTTCTGTGCAGTACTCGAGTTTAGGGGGATGCCATACCCCCGAAAAACCACACCATCCCACATAAAAACACTTAGCGTAAATCATTCCCTTATAAATAATGACCACTCGTTACGTTTGCGTGAAACGCTTGCTCCATCCCCCGTCAGTGTTTTTACAACTCAAGCACTGTGTAACGATATAACTGATTAATATGTTTTTGGTTTAAATGCTTTGTCTACTGTAGAAGATTCTAGAGTCTAGAATCTAGACCGATGCGTTGTTTTCCGAAGTTTTGTCCGTGGGATTGTTTCGTAGGGTTAGATTATGAAGTCATAAGTTTCTACTGACGTAATTTATTGTGAATATTCTGGACAGATCTCTCCGTTACGTAATTTCACTGGGTTAAAATTTGTTCATTTGCCGTCACAATTGTGTTTACTGTGGTTTGGTGCGAATTTTTGCATGTCATATGATTTCTCTTTGACGTCACAACCGTGTTTACTGTGGTTTGGTGTGAGTTTTGCCTGTCATGTGATTTCTCTTCTTCTTTCTTCGTCAAAATGTCGTAGAACATTCTCAAACTTGAATTTAGAGTATAAATAGGCGTGAATTTTTGAGCGTATTAATTCGTGCGTAGATTTATTTAGTGTGCGTAGAGTAAGCAATTTTGTTGTATGCTGAAGGGTATAGCCCTTGTTGTATAGTGTTACTGAAGTGAGCAGTGGTGCTTGTGCTTATTGAAAAGTAGTACGGTGAGTACCGTGGCTAAGTGAGTTAAGTTGGGTCAATTATTATATTCGTTTGGTGAAGGTCTTGGTTTTTTCGCAAGGTCAGATCTAAGAACGAATTAATTCCTACGGTTTGTCATACTATTCTCATCAATTGTCCTGTCAGCGAAGTAATACAATTTCCTATTTCGCGACACACTGGTTATCTGGTGTAATTCCTCAACTTTCAATTGAAAACAGCTTGATCTATGCAAAAAAGGCAAATATTGACCGTTTTTTCTTGTTTTTTATATGTTTCCAAGCAATGGTTCACGGTACGCAGAAACTTTGTGAGGGGGGCGTGCGAAGCAGTGGTGCACCCAGGATTCGGCAAAGGGGGGACACAACCGGGGGTGTGGGGGGCGAAACCCTCAGCCGCCGGAGGCTAAGGTTCGTAGCCCCCAGCCGTTAACAAGTTATTGCAGTTTTTGCATAAAAAAAAACTCATTTTAGTACAATTATTTATTGAATAAGGGCATGCAGTGAGTGCAGTCACTACAGACAAATAGACAATGCAAAAATATTTTCGCAGCTTATGTCTATAAAAGCAGAAGCTTAGCTAATAGAAGTGAAAGGAGGCTGCAATCATTATTAGTTTGTGAAAGTATAGACTAAAAGTTAGGTTTCAGCACCTTATTACAGGAACGGGGGGGGGGGGGGACATTGCACCGCCTCCCCTGCGTGCGCTTATGGCGTGAAGAAATTTTTCCACATTAAGGTACAATTTTTGTAGCAGTATCTGAGCGACACAGGCTTTTAACATGTATCGAAGAAGGCCTGAGGGGAGCGCACGTAAAACAAATGTAAAACACGTAAAACAAATGAAAAAAGAAATGACAGTAAAGAAAAAAAAAATACTTAACTTACTGGTAATCTGCTTTTACTGGGAGAGTTCACAGTATACGCACCAGGACTAATCGTGTTCATTAGACGGGCGAGAACCTGCCCGTCCTTTAACCATTCACAGAAGCCCTGAAAATGAAATAAACATTCATTAATTACGTATAAAAAACAGGGCTACGTGCATAGGTGCTCCTCAGGGTACGCCACCGGCAGTAAGTTTGAATTAGGCCTATTAAACTGCTAAGTAGTTAGTTATGTTAGGCCACCCTCAATCACTCAGTGATAAAACATTATTTTGTGCTGACATCATTTAAATTAACCGACTGGTTTGTTCAGTTGCTAAGCACACGCTATCAAGGCGGGAGGTTTAGAGTTCGATTCCCGGGCCGGTCAAATCGGCACAACGTCGTCAACGGCTCGCCACCGTTGCGACGTTTCTTCGGAGCTGTGTTACCACTCAGGTGCTGGGCTGCGGAGATGGGCCCCGCCATTCGTTACACGCTTCGGCACAACATCGCGAGTGTAATGAAGATTTGATCATTTAAACCAGGGGTTCTTAACAGGGGGTAAATTACCCCCAGGGGGTAAATTTTGCCTACCGAGGGGGTAATTTTTCCGAGGTATGTACTAAAGCAAACTTTAATTTTCAGCATTAAAAAAGTGAAAATGGTGCACTGGGGGTAAATTATACTTTTTTCAATCGGTAAGGGGTAAAGAATACAAAAAAGGTTGAGAACCCCTGATTTAAACCCTCTAAAAGCATTCTTAGAATACTGCACTATCTAACGGTTTTTCCACTCCCAGGAAAAAGGGTTAAAATTTAATTATGGTTATGCAAACTGAATGGACTGTTTTGACGTCATTGCATTGTGATAACGGAGTTGCCATATGCCAAGTTTAGTTCTATGATAAGCTGTGCAGCAAATTTAAGTCTTTCTGTTTTTATATGAGAAAGCTTATTGTGAATTTTCGTGTAACAGAACGTTTAAGATTGCATTATAGAATTATTTACCATCCTATTGGTCTGTCATGCAAATCATTTGCATGCAAGAAGCCTTCAATGCGTTTATGTACGTACACCGATACCGATTGCTAGCTCATATTCCCGATGGCAAAGGCGTATTTCGAGGGGTAAAGGCATTGTGCCATGGCCCCCATTTGACTGGCTTTCAGCGAAAAGAATAAATGTAGCTAAGTGACTGAAATATGCCAGGCTCTTTCGATGACTTCGCAGTTTATGCTGCCTCCCCCTTAAAAAATTTCTGACTATGCCACTGGCCGTTGGGTTTGTTGCAGATTAGAAACATTATAAAGGTGATGTTCGCAGGATGCGGAAGCTGGAAGCGTTATTTTTTTCAGTGGAAACAGAAACGCGGAAACTCCACTGCTTCCGTTTCTACACACAGGGTGGGCCAAAAGTAGGCTCACAGTTATTAAACTTTTTTGTATATTTTAAATTGACCTGCAGTACACTTTATGTTACAGTAAAACCAGCATTCTTGAAATTCAAAATACCTATACGTAAAAACAATAAACCTGCTTTCAGACCTAAGCCCTACTTTTTATAACCGTAAGCCTACGTTTGGCCCACCCTGATTTTAAATGGAAACGCAGATTGGCAAAAAAGTTTGTCCATTTACCAGTGCGATCAGAACCCAGTTTCAACAGTTTGTTAAAAAATGTTATTCGCTGAAGTTGCACTAAATCCAAATGAACGTAAAAAGAAATTGTTTTTATAAACCTTGCTAGCGGCATGTAACTTGACTGAACGAAATATCGTTTATCCACGTAGCAACCAAAATACTATAATAACATAATTATTGTTTCAGTATACAGAAAAACAAAGTAATGAAAAATATAATAGCCAAAATACAGTTCCAGACATGAAAACAAAAAAAACTATTTTGGTCACTTGAGTTTAAACTTTAAACACTTGGACGTGAAGCATGTCTACTGTGTCTGTTGTGTTTGCTTTCAAACGATCAAATCTCAAATCAAGTTTTCGCTATATGTACTCAGTACTCACGGTATTACGCCGTAACCTGTAACGAATGGAGGGGTGCCATTTCCGCGCCTCAACGACTGGCCAATGCAGCTCCGAAAAAACGACGCAGCGGTGACAAGTCGTTGATGACACCGTGCCCGATTTGACCAGCCTGGGAAACGAATCCTGACCTCCCGCATTGGTATCGATAGCGATGTGCCTAACAACTAAACGAACCGGCCGGTCGTTTTCAAACAACGAAAATTGCGTGCCTACATCTTCCTGATTTAGTGCTTTACCGGAGATTTATATGTTGACAATTAAATAGTGATGAAGTGTAACGTTATTTTCTATATTGGTTTAAAAATCAATTCTTGTTTTAAAAAATGAAGGCAACACAACCTACGTGCTACTGTATGATGACACCTATTTTGGTAAGCAGCTCAGGGGGCTAAGTAATAAGAACGTCCGCCTCTGGAACTGTAGACTCAGGTTTGATTACGAGTCGGGTCAAACCAAATAACTTTAAAATTAGTATTCACAGCTTGCCTGCTTGACGCTCAGTATTAAGTTGCGATCACACTAACTGAGACGCTGAAACCTTTTGAGATATTCTACAGGTTTATTTAACGACATTACATCTCAATGACTTTGTGTGGATGTGATGTCATGATAAGATAAATCAGCTCAGTGTCTTCAAGGTCTCAACGTTTCAGTTCGAGTGATCGCACTTTTACGGTAACAGTGTGAAGAACAAGCCGGCAAGTGCACTTGTTGTGCCGTTGGGAAAGGCACTTAGCGGAATTCCCTTATCTCGGTGTGGCAGATAGATATGGTCGGTTACTTCTAAGCGAGCTCGTTATAGCGCAGTGGTTCCCAACTTGGGGGTAAATTACACCCGAGGGGTAATATGTGATTCTTCGATGGGTAATGTGACACCATTGTTAAAAAGATATGCCTAAAGGCACGTTTTTTCGCTCTTCACCGATATTTTCACGAAAACAGGACACCTGCAGACGTGTAAACCTTTTTCTGCACCTCACCGATTGATATAACTGAGGTAAGCTTCAGTAATAGATTGTTGGGGGTAATTGAGGATCAGTCGCATCAAAAGCGGGGGATGAAGAAGAAAAGGTTGGAACCGCTGTTATAACGCTTTGGTCGCTTTGTCGTGATAAAAGGAAAAATACGCGACTAAATACAAAATACAAATTTTCACCTCTTTCTTTTCTCAAGCCCAGAGTCAATTGTATGAAGTTTTAATCAATGCGGTGATGGACAAATCTAAACGTCGGTAATCGTGGCAGAGGTGTAAGCCTTGTAAGGTGGGTCAAGCTTAAATGTGAGCAGAGTTTCCGGAGCAGTTCCAACCGTATATAAGAGTTTGGAATCAACTGAGTTCAATATTTGCATACGATAAGTACAAATTATTTTATTCTTTAATAGTGTTTGCGTTATTGCACTTACGATTTATGAGTCTCGGCAGAAGACAATTTGGCTAATTTAGTTCTTCGGAGAGCACTATAAACTATAAGTGCAACAAAACACCAAGTGCTTTTAAAAACTTGCCAATGTATTTTAAGACAAATTGTACTTAATTTGAAGTCTTTACTGCAGGTCATGAACGTTGGCTGACGAATAGGCGCTTTCCCAACTTAAACAACCCAAACCAAGCAATCAACATCGCCCAGCTGCTAACAGAACTGCGCAAATGTAGCAGATCCTTCGTGAGGGGTTCGGTTCATGGCAAGAGGATAACGCATATGACGTGGGCCTTCATACAGAGTGGCTGTTGCTTCAAAGAGCGAAAGTTCATTTCGCAGTCTCTCTCAATCACTGGTGAATTTTCCGTTGATTAATTTGAAAACAGTTTAATTATTGAACTAATTTCCCAGTAGGGATCCATGCGAAAACCATTTCACTCGCCGAGGTTATTTCTGATGCATTGTAGCAACGGTATTTTGTTGACACAACGTACAGCAGCAGCTTAGCCGTGACGGGCAAATACCAAGGGAATTAGCAACTTCAAGAATTTGTAGAACCGACCATCTGCTGCATGCAAATTTCAAAGTCGCGCTATTGCCTTTGTAAGTTTTAGCTTGACGTACTTTACGTTTAAGTAATAAGCTTACCTATTCCATTAAACAACTAGCGAAATTGAAGCGTTTTTTATTTATTTTATCATAGCTTTTTTCAAGAGGTAAAAGTTAACACCGCTTAACAATAGGCTACTTACTGTAATACAATAATGCAAAGGCAAGCTTTTTGTATTTATTATGTTTCTTGAGAGTAGGACATATATGGATTAAGTTTTTATAGTTATTTATTTGCCATGCATTTAGACTCTAGGCCAGAAGTGGCCAACTGGTCAGATGCTATGAGCCACATTTCTTGCTCTGTTTCAGCAAAGAGCCATATCATGCACAAGGGCTAATGATCGCATTAACATCACATGTTTTTGCTTAACTACATTTAGCAGTACACCGGCCGGTTAGCTTCGTTGGTAACGACATCGCTATAGATGCGAGTGGTCAGGGGTTCGTTGCCTGGGCCAGTAAAAGTGGACACAATGTCGCCACCGCTGCGATGTTTCTTCGGACTTCAAAGCTGTATTGCTCAGGCGCATAGCCGGGGAGATAGGGGCCGTCACTCGTCACACGCCTCGTCGTAGTTCTCTTAACAAAGCGATTATTACGTGATAATGCACCTTATGCGTTGCCAAACGCAATATGATCAGAGAACTAGGCTGGTGATAGAAGAAACAAAGCATGTGAAAAAGAACCGCATGCGGCCAGCGAGCCGCGGGTTGGCCATCCCTGCTAAGCGTAACCGCCTGATGCTACGCGAATTTCTTAACTCGTTAATGACGCCATAAAATAGCGATTCGATATCATTTCATCAATTTCAAGCAAAAATGTCGGAAAATATATCTCAACTTAATCATCAGTTGCCGAGAATGTCTAAAATCTTCTTCAACTGACTGCAAAGATTGTGTAACTAATACCTCATCGAAAATAAAATCTTTTCGAAAGTACCGGTAGCTTTACAATAGACAAGTAGTTGAACGCACTTTACGCAAAAATCCTGTTAAGTGCCCATTTACATGGTAAAGCTATGCATGGTAGGCCATTACGATTCGCTTTTATAACCATTTTGCAATGGTAACGAAGGTTTAATCAAAGGGACCACAACTCGATAGCTGGCAGACTTGAGTGGAAAGAGCCAGTTCCAGGTAGGTAAGTTATTCTTATAATTAAAAAAGTGATAACCTCAGCCTACCGTAGTCAGTGATGGGCACGATAAACCTTTCTGCACTTAGTCTTAAGCGATAACGATAATCGATAACTTCAAAAAAGCCCTGGGCGATACCGATAATCGATAAATCTCAATTTCTTCAAGCGATATCGATAAATTATCGCCGATAAATTTTTCCGATAAATGTTGCGGCAAATTTTTGATGTGTTTGACGAAGTTTTTTTTTGTAAGTCGATTTGCATAAATGTTTTTTCTAGATTTTTCAAGAAGGGAGCAGTTCACGGACCTTGCCGCGAAATTAAGCCAAACAAAGAAATAATTTTTAAATATCACAACAAGTCTCAGTGGACACCGTGTTTTTTCCATAGCGCCAACTCACTAACTTTGGAGTTCAAACACTGCGTGCATAAAAATCGTTTATCGCGATAATTTATCGGCGATAACAAAATATATAACAAAAGCGATAACGGTAATCGATAAATCCAAACTATTTTGAGCGATAACGATAATCGATAAAAAGTTATCGCCGATAACTATCGGCGATAAATTATCGCGATAAATGCCCATCTCTGACCATAGTAGTTGTGCTGGCAACGGCCACATTTTAATTAACTGGTTGTTTGGTCCCCTTGTATATGGCTCCTACGTATGATAAACACTAGCAAACGATTTTCCGAGCAACTTATGCAAAATGCAGCTTAGGGTATCTCCATTACTGGCTCATCTTTGATTTGTTGATTGAGGTATCGTATTTCGCAATTTCAGATCTGATAGTTTTTCAAGAACGCTAATTTATTCTCGAAAACCATTTTGTTCAAATTCTTCAAGTCGTTGCTTACATTGCGACCTGATGAATCTCTTCAGCAAACACGGTATTGCGTCAAGTGGCTGCGGGTAATCTTAAGTTGCAGATTGAATTACATTACGTGTAGTAAGTTTAGTGACATTATAGCGCGTGTAAACAAGATCAGTGAAGTATCAAAGAATGAAATTTCATAATTGCTCAAGGGTTTCATTACCTACAAAGTTCATGTGTAGGTCACGTAGGTTTTGCAATGACAAATTAAGCAAAACAGTTCATGATGACAGAAAAATAGCCGAAAATCCATGAGCGCATGGTTTTGCCTTTGCTTTTGTCCCATTGACAGTAATTTACCATAACGAAAATTCGTAAGACTTACTTGTTGGCCGGTTTCTTGCGGCTGAGTATTTGTTATTGAACCAATCCACTCAACTAATTTTCTTTCATCGTCTTCAGAGTATTTCAAATTTGGTTGAAACTTATCTTCTTTCTCCATTTGATTGTTTGAGCCATTGGTGGCGCAAGACATTTTGATACAGCAAATTACAGTTAATCTAGTCTATATCATCAAGACTAAAACTATTTCATTGGCTAAAGGCGACAGTGTAAATAACAACAGCTGAGAGTAACTCAAAAAAGTCTGACTCACGTAGGAAATGACGGCTCCAAGGCATACATGTGATATTATATTCCCTTATTCTACTCTATAATTTGTAATATAATAACTTCCTTTCTTTGGCTGTTACCTACAGTCAACAAAAACTACACTGTAAGTGCTAAACTCAAAACCGTAAAATCGATTCAATTGATTTTACGGAAGCTCAAACCACCAGCGTCACTTCAACGTTGTCAACTCTTTCGCTAACAGTGTAACTGTGAACAAAATCGCCACAGGCTTGTTATTGAAAATGTGAGATTGTCGAGCACCAAGGGGTTTACTACGAGCGCTACCTTGCGTATAGTTCAGGAAAAAGATATCAAAAACAATATTATAGTTGTCGCTGTTGATCTATTCATTAAATTAGTCATCTTTTGATCAATGGCGACATACAAGTTTTAACTGATAACTTAACGCTGCTAAATCGCTAAAACCACTTATTTGATACAAATATGATACATTCTTCCGCAACTCTAAGTATTTAAATAGCCTAAGCATCATTTAAATTTTTACTTGTTCGCGTTTTCTGCCGATTAGTTAGTTAGTTAGTTGCATATTTATCCTCCTATCACGAGAAAGCGATCAATGCGCTATACGAGCTCGCTTAGGAGTTGCCAGCCATCTGTCAACCACACCAAGATGGGGGAATCTCGCTAAGTGCCTTTCCCAACGGCACAACAAGTAAACTTGCCGGCTTGTTCTCCACACTGTCCCTTTAATGCTGAGCGTCAAGCAGGGAAGCTGTGAATACCAATGTTAAAGTCATTGGTTTGACTCGACTCAGAATCAAACCCGAGTCTACAGCTCAAGAGACAGACGCTCTATACCTCTAGGCCATCTGAACTGTTTAATCCACTTATTTGATTATTTCAGAAATATTACAGTAGAAAAATTTGAACAAATCTCATTCTCGAATAAGCAAGAATCGTTACGACTTTAATTTGTAGGCCTACATATATTGTAACTGAGATAAAAGGAAATCCCCACAAATCATAATGGCAAGTCAAACAAAGACCGTGCACCACTCAAGAAACAATGTCAAAATCAAACATTTTTAGCGAATATTTGACAAATGCAAATAAAAATATCAGATCATAACACGCGTAGCTCAAAATCAAATATACCAAGGAGGTATGCAGCGTGTCTAAGCAAATGAAGTGTCTTTAGCCTTTCAACATGAATAGATCAAATAGGAGCGTAGTCTCCAATATCAGAAGAGTCGACGCGAAGAAAGTAATATGCCAGAGCACCACCTGCTATCACTCTGCACAGCATATCAAGAATGCTCTGAGCAGCACTAAAAGCATATTTTGCTTTTGAAATCGGTGAACAATGTGTAGGCAATTCACTTTCCATTAAGTCATCATCTTCCATTCGATTTGAAGAAGGTGAATTAGCATTCAAGTTTGTTTCGCTTTTCAAATGTGAAGCTTTCGGATTGTTGCGGTAGAAAGCACTAAACAATTTAATTATATGAAACGCAGTTTCGTTCAAAAACTTGATTTTATCAAGAAAGAATAAAAAGAGACAAGTGATTAGGGTAAGTACATCGATTAAGAGCGTCCGTGTTGTGGACGAGAAACTGAAATTCCATATTACTGCCAAGATTAAAAAAGCGAGTAGATTTGCAACTTTCTCGTCAGAGATTAGAAAGCAGTGAACTTGTGCAATGTGCATTTATGCAACATGTTTTGGGCAATCACTCTTGATTGATATTGTAATAGACCAAAGCACACCAATCGTATACTGTACTTTCATCTTTTTCTGGCAATTTTTTAAACTTGTCCTGTTGTCCTGAAACGTTACAGTCCAAAAAACACAAAATGTAAAAAAAATCAACGTTTTTTGAGGAAAACTTTAATTGGAACCATATTAAAACAACAATGATCTCATTTCTTAAAACAACCGTTTGATGAAATTTGTGCAAGATGAAATGTCTTAAAACCATTTATGTTACAAACATCAATCAAAAACTGCCCAACCTCAATAAGACCTTCAGACTGTTGTTACATAAGCAGGTTTGAAAACTTATACTTACTCATTAAAAGCTTTTTTGTCCTGCCGCTCATCATCATCATCGTTATGAAAATGGCGAAAATGTCGTGGCGAATGACGGGGCGAATGGAGAAAAGTGTCGTTCCTCAAATGACCTAAATTGGTAATAATCAATTGAATGATAAAAATTATAATGAGTGTTCTACTCAGACGCAGAACAAATTTTTATTTAATAAATCTCATTCTACTGAAAAGCATTTCATCGCAAATGTTCTGAAAGAACGATTCATTTTATACATTATTGCGAAAGCTTGCGACTTTTTGTTAAATCAATTCTTTATTGCCACCCTATTTTTGCCACATAACTACAAACAAAACAGCGTGCATTAAAAAACTTCTTTTAATACGTCATATTGCTTCACTACATGTGCATTATTCGGGTCTACTTGCTTGCAATGTGTGTTCTACTTATTAATTTGTTAGTTGTGCGTTACCGGCATTAAGTACCCGCAATACTGTACAGATAAATCTTCCTATACCTTGTGAACTGACAAGATGGTCATGAGGTATCCCATGGGACAAAGCAGTGGTTCCACGCAAACATGATTTGTTTTCGACAATATCATGGCAGTCCAATATTTCGTAGTTATCAAGTCCTCGTAAAAAATTGATGTCAGCCATTATTTTCTTTCGTTTTTCGTCACAATACTGCTGGTTAGAAATGGCGTGCTGCAAATCACTCGCTTGGTGTATTTCCGCTTTCTGATGATAACAGCAAGGCTGGTTCGGAAGGCAGTGCTTTCTTGGCTGATGAAGGATCTTTCTACACGCTGGAGGAGTTGTACACAACTTTGAATGTGAGCATGGTCTATGCAAACACTGTTTTCGAGACAATTCGCTGTCACAGCTTGGTAAAAGTTGGGCTCTTGAGGCATTTCGTTCGCGAAGCATGAGTTTTTTGAAATATTTTTTCATTTTATGCTTTGATACTAATTTTTTCTTGCGTAACTCTTTCAATTTTGAATTTGTATTCCATCCACAGAAAGAAGAGCATGAAGAAGAACGTTGTAAAGTAGCTGGGCGAAATCTTGACAAACGATATGAGCGTGATAATTTTTGTTTGGGTCGCGATCGATGAGGAATGTCAAATGAATTATCGTCTGATGAGGTAAAGTCATATTTTTGATAATTAGAACTCGGTATTTTTCTTGTTGAATCTCGAGCAATGACCTTTTCAGCATGAATATTATCCTTTTTTGATACATTTAATTTGGGGGATACCATTTTTTCTGGAAACTCTGCAGTGTCATTGCTGTCAATTAATCTTCGTGTAGCGTGTGGATAGCGTAACATTAAATGGTGATTTTCATTTGGTTTATAGCATGTAGGGCGTTGGTTTTTCTTTTGCGGTACGCCAGGTTCGTCCTTTTTTAAATATTTTGTGTAATGTCTATCATTCGCAAACGGTTTCAACTCGCCACGATTGCTCATAGAATTTTTCGAACAAAGTGCGTTATCATGGAGTTGTGGATATCTTTGCTCAGGAAAGGAATAATCATCTTGCTCAAGATCGTCGCTGCAACTGCTAGGCCGGGAAGTAACCGGATAAGGAGAGCTTCCTTTATCTCTGGATTTCGGTTTTTCACCAGCGGAAGGGGCTACAAGTACGTCCCAGTTGTTATCAAGCTCAATATTAGTTTCAGTATCGTGAAAAAACTGCTGCGGAAATCCTGATGCCGATACATCTCGACATATCTCATTTTCAATTCGTGATTCATCCACAGTCAATGCGTCACTTCTAACGGGCATGTTTTTTCGAACACCAACCTAAAACGTAAATAACTGATTTCATTTTCAAGATAGAATCTAAAAGCCAACAGTGTATTTACATAGACGGCGAAGTGAGCTCCGATCGGCTCCAGCAGGCCTGTCGCTTAGCCGAGTAGTTTACTTGCTGAAATTTTATAACTTGCATCAAGTTTGTGTCAATCAAACGTAGGGTTTGAGGATTTGTTAAAAATTGTAACAGCTACAAGTTTTATTTCAAGGAAATAGCCTAACTGGGCTCCACCAGCCTCGTCCGTGGAACACTTGGACTAGGGGAGAATGAAGAGTGTTCTCGAGAAAAAGGGTTTTGCGCACTCAAATTTACCAGTGATCTCCAAATAAAAAAAAGGGCTTGCACTCAGCGTTTGGCCAGCGATCTCCAAAATATAAGGTTCATCCAGGATAAGTACCTGTCGATAAAAGGCGTTCTGCAGCGTGTAAATATTCAATAATGGCTGTAGCGTTGGACTGAGTATACTTTCGGGAGGAGCAAAAGCTTTTGGGGGCCCTTTGTGTTTTCATCCTTTGGGCACGGGATTGAGTGCCACAGCGCATAAACGGTTTTGACCCATTAAGCATTTATCTTTCTTTTATGATAAATCTGGTGATGTTCTATATTGCATTTACCTAGGAGTTGCCGGCCACCTGTCAACCACTTTAAGATGGGGGAATCCCGTTTAGTGCTTTTCTTTATGGCAAGACTAGCGAACTTGCCTACTTATCCTCAAAACTATCTTTTTCAAGCAGGGGAGCTGGGAATGTCAATTTTTGATTCATTGGATTGACTTGAATCGAAATTGAACGTTAAGTCTAACGTCCCAGAGGCCGACGCTTTATCCACTCGGTCATCTGATTTCGATTTTAAAGATGAATCAGCATCCATTTATTCACATTCAGACATTTTTTTCTTACAAATATTAGTGCTTTACTGGTATGAGGTGCTCTTACCAGCTGCGACATATCTTCGAAATAGTCTGTTAATTCGGGTACAGGTAACTGAACGGAGTCGTTTGGTTCATTAACTCGTGAGTGTGCAGTGTGATGGCTGTGCCGACAAGCTTCATTGTGGTTCACTATGGAATAATCTACATGCTTTAGGTTTCGGTGTTTGTGTGCTGAGCCAGTAACTGAAAGAAGCAACAAAGTGATTAAGGATATTTTCATTTGCATAAGTAATTAATCGACACCAAAAACATTCGAAGAATGGTTTATCAAAAACTCAATTGCTATAGTCTACAAATGAGTCATCGTCTCGACAAAATGTGTTAAGCAGTTTGACGCACTTTTTGTCAGCTTCCTGCAACACGGCTTTATACCAGCGCAGTTCTGATGTTTGTGGGCGCAAAAAAGTGATGCGACCTCCAAAGTTCAACGTATATGTAACTAACGCAATTTCAGAAAGGTTTTTTTAAAGATTTTTCAATGAATTACAATAACTGAACGAACATCTCCTGCAGCAACCTAAAAACCTATAACACATCATCGCATCAGCTGAATTACGCTTCATTCCCAAAAAGCTCATCACTCGCCATGAATGAAAAGATGAAATCATACTAGCTCAGCAAACCTATTCTTAAAATACTTAACAAAACTTCAACTGACATTTTTCCTTCTTCGAAGATCCAACCTCAACTTTACTGTTTGAAGAACAAATTTCGTCTGCAAACTTGACAGATTTGTTTTTAGGACTGCAACTTCTTGACGAACTCCTACTTATTACATTATTCTCAGCTGGAGTATCGTCATGAGAAAAACTTGGTTCAAAAAAAGCAAATCTTTGACGCCGCACTTTTTTAGGAAAGAGTGGTCTACGTTTATTTTTGTTTGAATTGGTCGATTTGAATTTGACCGTTGCTTGGAGCTTATCATTTTCCTTACATTCCAAGATATCTGACCAACAGTCTGAGTAGCTGCGATCAACAACTTCCGCGTGCCTTTCACGTGTAGGTGCTAACAGAGATGAGGACTTTTTAGCTTTTTTCGGAAGATGTTTTTGTCTTTTTGTGTCACCTAAAGTTATTGCCAATTGTCTGTGCCGTTTGGGGTGACAGGATGGATGAGGAAAAATATCAAGATTTTTTTCAGCTTTTGCATTTTGGGCGTTTTTTTTTCTTGGTGCTAGTTTCGATTTGTTTTTGTACGACAAAGAAGAATTTGTTTTTACTGATATGGAGGATGAAGAAGAAGCTGTGTCTTCTTTGTAACGACGAAGAGTTATGTTTCCAGAAGTGTCTTTATTTTCAATGAAGTAATTTTTCTTTTTGAAACGTTGTCGCCTTGATAAGCGCAATCCAATTTTGAATAACTTTTGGTGATTTTTATTCAAAAGATTTGATAATGCTGTCTTGTATCTTGGAATAAGGCTTGACCTTGTTGGTCCATTCAACATATTTTCTGGATAAATGTTTTCAGGTAGTTTGATATCTGTTATGTCGTAGTGACCACAATTATTTGATGAACAGTCTGACCTTTGCGTAACAACTTTTAATTTACTTGCTTGATCTTCCTTAGCTAACTTAATGCATTGGCGAATATTCGTGGTGTCACCACTTCTGTGTTTACAAACATCGGATGTATTCACATCAAGTGCTGCCTTTTTGACATTTTCCGATGATGACTTGTGATGATCTTTACCGGCGAATAAGTGTTCAGAATTCGAAAGACCATTCTCTGGATTTAAAGATTGTTGTTCATCGGCATGAATAGCTGTATTCGCAATACCCAGAATGTTTTTAGTAAAATGTGAAGTAGTTTGATCGCCTGGTAATTTTTTGATCGTCATTTCGTTTACTAAATCAATTAAAGTTAATTGCAGCTCATTTAACATCGAAGTTAGTTGCTCAGTTGAAGAACAATTATCACAACCTTTACTTATTTGAGGAACTAATGCATCTTTGTCTACTGCAGGCTTTACTTTACATTGATCAGTTTTTGAACAATGCACAACTTCTCTTACTCCATTCATTTCTTCATTGAGTTCGTGTAAAAGCTTTTTAATGTCGCTACGACGCGATAGAGATGACGATTTAGCTTCTTCATCTAGTTCATGGTCACTATTGGGAAGTCTGGAGCTTTCATCATCTTCAGCTTTTTCATGCGTCACTGTGTTTTCATCAATAAAAGGCTTTTCTTCATCCACACAGTTTCCCGTGTTGACACGATCATTTGCAAGATTGGGCGAGCTCAACTCATTTTTTTGGTTGAACTCGGATTTTTCTGATGTATTTTCTATTAGCGCCGGTATTTTATTTTGTTTTAGCTCACATTCAGGTTCAATTGCAACTACAGTTGTTTGGATAACACGAGAACGGGTTTGAGGAGCAAGCTTCCGAGTATTTCTTTGGAAAAATGAAGAGGTATTTAATACTGAAGGAAGGCAGTATTTACTGTGCAATGCTTCAAGCCTGCGTTGATTCGATTCTTTATTGGAGATTTTTTTTGAAGTAGCGACAACAGAATCTTGCTTAGTAGACGAACTACTGTTTTGAAGCTGCTGCGACTGCAATTTTGGTAATTCTGCTTCATCTCTGACTGGTTTACAATTAGCGAACGAGGATTGCGATTTTTTCTTTTCCACAATCGTCAAAGGTTGTTTGTCCGTTTGTGTGCTCGCATACAATGATTCTCTTTCGGTTGGTTTGAAAGTTTTGTGAGAAATATTAGTCAACGATCTATATCTTCGATTTAGAAACGAACTGTTTGAAGAAATTAATGATTGTGAAGATTCACATCTGATGATATTTTTACCGCTGGAACGGCTGCCTATCATAACATTTTGGCCTTCCTTACTCTTAAGTTTTTGCCGAATTTGAAGTTTTTTTGTTCCGTCAAGGTTTTTACAAAGATTTGGCACACCTGATACGAAATTCTTATGCTTAGCTCCAGTCTTTCGGATAAGTTTTGTTTTGTCTGCGTATTCGTAATCAGTTAGTGATTCTTCACTGTAGGTACACGTTGGCTCCGTTTCATTGTTCATAAAATCGTTCGAACTGTCATATGGGTTGTATAAAGAATAACTGCTGTAGCTGCTATACGATTTGCAACTTTCATTTGTACAAGGTAACCCTGATGGTCGGGGTACATCATGTATTTCGCCAATTACTCTATTTCCATAAACCCTTTCAGGTTTTTTTCTTTTTTCAATGTAAGTACTTTTGCTACGTGGAAGAACAACAGTATCGTAAAAGTTACACTTTCGACTACAAGCAAGTTTTTTTCTGGATGGAACACTATGCTGAATAAAAGTTGGATTATTGATGATTGAATTTGAGTCAATGTGAGCTTCAGTTTCTGCTGCAATTTTAAGTGGAACTCTGAAACAATCAAAGCATCGATCAAAATTTATCAAAAAAAACCTACACCAATACAAAGTTTCATCCTACCAAGCAAGTCTACAAAAGTCTACTTCTTGTTATTACACATGTCATTAAAATAACAGATTGTTATTGCATAACAAGCTAATTTCATTAAAAAATCATCGACATTCTTAAATATCAGCTCAAAGAGTGATGAGTAGGGCGATTCACGGTCAATACAGTCAAATTTTTTTGGAAGTAGAAAATAACTCTAACAACGTGGAAACAAAATTTCACGGTAGTAGGATCAGTATTGATGAAGTTATAAAGTCAATAAATGTCAATTTTTTGTTTTTTAGATCAATATTTTTTTATTAAGTCAATTTTTGCTTTCTTGCTTTTTTGCGCGATTTCACTTTACACTTAAAAAGAGATAACTCAGATAATTGAGAGATGGAAGTTCGTAACTGTTGGTGGTACCAGGGAGGTGTATGCTGTCGCCAGACTGTTATCGGTATTACAGTTTTACATATGCTTAATTTATTAATATAATGTTTGATGTAATTTCATAAATTTCGATTGTGAAGATCCGTTCAGACAGCTTTGCAAGATTGCAATTTTGGTAAATTTCGTTAATGATCAAATAAGCTTTTCGTCGTGTTTTCATTTGTTGCATATTTTTGTCGCTACGTGCCGGTAGTCAAAAACACTAGAATTGAAAAGACAATGCATTAGTTATTCGAACATACTTTGATGTTACAAAGATCGCAATACAACGAATAGCAAAACAATTGAATACGACTCTGGATTCTGCGCAATTACGCAGAGCAGTTAAACTTTCTACCAGAAAACGTGCGGCGAAGAGCTTATTTCCAAAACCGCCTAAGCGCCATTTTGTGAAAATTGAGTTTATTACGTCATTCAGTTCATTTTTACCATAGGTAACCACCATCCACTTTTTTACTTCCAAAACGTTTTTTATCTTGCTTAAATTCAGCACTAATTGTAGCGTTTATTTCCAAAATCACCTCCGCGTCATCAGCCTTTGTTTCCGAATTCACCATTATCCACTCAGCGAATAAAACCGCGCCATTCTGTCTCGTGACTGTCTGCATGGAAGAGCGTTTCTCCTTTTTGCTTAGTTTTGAGACATGTGCTAGTCGCAAAGAGGCTATTGTAAACAAGGTAATGGATACAGGATAAAAGTGTGGAATTTAGCAGAAATGAATTTGTTGAATTGTGAAGATGAATTTGTGGTGTTCAATATGGAACACCCAGGGAAAAGGAAACGAAATGAAGGTGAGTGGAAAAAGAATAAGCCAAAACAAAAACGGCACTCTGGAGAAGGTAAGATTACAGTTCTTTGTGCATTTGTCCTCTTAACTGAAAAGAAAAATAGCATCTGATCTACTGTAAAAAATACGTAGCTATTACAGCCTGGCGCGTATCCAGAAATTCCTTCAGGGGGGATGGGAGCGAAAGATTACAACAAATGGCTTTGCCCCGCCGCCGAAATTTTGGTTATATTTGATTGAAAATAGCCTTTTGTCACTCCTTAAAACCAAGTTTTTTCAAAAAATTTCGTCATCTTTTTATGGGAGCTTCAGCACTTTTATTCATGCATTCAGAAATAAGGCAGTGCACAATTTTTAAGCGACTTTACCTGGAATTAAAAACAATGAAGGGTCCAGGAAAATTTTTTGGAGTTATTTGTCCAAAAATACGCATTTTTAAGGCACTTTTATAAGGTCTCAGGGGGCGGCTGCCCCCTCCCCACAGAATACGCACATGATTACAGTAGCTGAAGGGAAATATCAGGGTATCAGCTGTTCTCGATGGGTTGAACTATTTTTAGGACTTTATACAACTTGCAGATAGAAAGTAAAACTTTGCATTCGTGCTAGTGCCATATCTAAACAACATTTTGTCGCTTTTCACCTTGCTTTCATTGAAAGTTGGGATACCTCTATTTTTAACTGGTTTGAATTGTCACTGGTTGTTAATGCTCATGAGATCAAGACACAAGATCCTCAAAGCTTATTACGCTGCAATTTTTAAAAATCCATCTTTTAAGTCCTAAAAAAATGCCGGTTTGAAAGAGCCACTCTATCCGTTTTTAGTACTGTTTGTTGACAAAGTTTAGGGTTGGAGTTACAGTTTTTTTTTTCGGCAATAACGCTTTTAGAATATTGCGTACGGAACCTAAAATTTTGCGTCAGCAATAGAGCTATTTTCAATCATCAGCGGGTACCCGTTACATTATTGAATGTCGCAACTTCCATCTAATGAATGTAGCTTGAAGTAAAAACCTCGCTTCTCTCGCCATGATTCTAACACGCGCGCGGATTTTTAAGAACCGTTTCGAAATTGCTGCGGTTTGGGCATCTCCTTATTTCCGGCCAATCTGCTGACTTTATGCTTTCATCTTGTCATTTTCTGATACTCTATGCCCTTTCTCTACTGAATTATTTTGTTTCAGGAAAAGTAGCTCATAAAAGTTGTCAGCACCCAATTCGTAGTTATTGCAAGCAGGCGAAACTGGAAGACGAAGATTTGTTGTGGCTGTTCTACGAATTTTACGCGGACTCGAACAAACTACGCCAAGATCAATTTATAATGAATTCTATTGAGCTTTATCCAATTAAGCGAAGAAGAGTGAGCGATCGCGAACGTAAAAGAAATTCGCAATACAAAATACATTACAATGCAAGTTTTAATCCACTATTTTTTTTAGTAAATAGATATTGAGATTACGAAGTAGAGTGCACTCCATGATGGCAGAGGTACTTAACATCAATTAGGAGATACTTAGTTTCTCATATATCTTTTACAACAAATTTTTCTCACCATTACTATTTAACAGGTGAAAGATAAAGATGGCAACAATCTGGAAGTTTGCAGCGAGACGTTTCTGTCAATATGTGGCATCGGCCGATCTCGTGTTCGATCTATTGCTGCTCACAAATGGGTTAGCAACAATCCAAGACCAGAAAGACGAGGAGGAAAGAGAGAGAAACATGGCTACGAAGACGTCAAGGAAAAAATAAAACAGCACATCAGCCGATTTCGTTGTGTTTCGTCTCATTACGGGCGGGACAAAACTTTTCACAAAAAATATCTGCCCTATGATCTGAATGTGAAGAAGATGTATAAAGCGTTTTTGAAAGAATACTCTGGCGTATTGAATGTTAAGTATTCTCTTTACTACAAAACATTTGTGACGTGCTTTAATCTGGGTTTTGGAAACCTAAAGAAAGATGTATGTTCTACTTGTGTAAAGCTCAAAACGACAATAAATGCAACGAAAGAGATGAAAAAAAAAAGGAATTGATCACTGAGTTGCTCGTTCACAAAATGCGGGCAAAAAAATTTTATGCTTTGCTGAAAGAAGAACCAAAAGATGATTCCGTACTAACAATCTGTTTTGACCTCATGCAAAATCAGCCACTGCCAAAATCAGCAATAGGTGAAGCCTATTATTCACGTCAGTTATGGCAGTTTTTCCTGGGAATACTTATCCATAAGCCTGGAACACAACGAAGAGAAGATGTGTCTTTTTATACTTGGGGCGAGCATGAACAAGGAAGAGGTGCGAACACCGTAGCAAGTGCACTAACTCATTTTATTGAAGAGCGCCTAACAGCATCTGGCAACAACGTTATTAAGACTGTTCGTTTGTTCAGTGACTCATGTGTAGGCCAAAATAAAAATTATACAGTCTTACTTGTTTTGAATTTATTGGCAACCAAGCACAAAATTAAGTTTATTCACCACTTTCCCGTTCGAGGTCATTCTTATATGCCAGCTGATAGGGCTGTTGGACGAGTTGAAAAAATTTTGCGATGCCACGAAACAATATTGCTGCCCGAAGATTACTTTACGATTTTTAATGAGATTGGACGTGTCCTCCAGTACGGTGCTGACTGAAAAGTGTACGATTTCAAAGCACTCTCAGATAAGGTAGTGAAAAAGCAGCTTGGATTCAAAATTACTGAAGCAAAGGTACTCGAAGTGCTACCTCCACCATCCAAGATGATCATAAAAAACTTCTATGCTGCTATAGGATGCCAACACTCAATGCTGAAAAGAGGAATCAGACTGCAATCGCTGCAGGTTGAAGAGCGACCTCCAGCGAGTCAAGTGAAAGCAGTGAAGAAGCGAGATATTTTTCAGCTTCTGCGTGCAATGGGACAAATGGACGTTGAGGCAACCATGAACTTTTACGAATCAATTTGTGGCTCCCATGGAAGTTATAATGAAAATAATGATGATGAAAGTGATCCTAACACTCAAGTCCATAATGAAGATACTAGGTAGAATCTTCCAAGCTTACTTTTTGAGAAAAGTAACTTTTTAACAGATTTTTATCTTATTTTGCTTGATTAATTTTGCTTGGTTCTATCTTCATCCTCCATTCACCGGAAAGTGAAGGGCGCTGTAGTTACGACAAATCTCGACCGTCCTAGGAGTTGTCGGTGCTCCTATGTTCCTGTTGAGTTTTCGATTTTTTTCACAGTTGCATTGGCTGCTTGTTCGAAGCCACCAAACAGGCCTGGAATTATCATAGTAAAGTTACTTCTCAAAGACACAATGACGCGACCTGAGTGAGCGTTGAACCATGAACTAATTGATCAGGTCCCAATTTTACGATGATGGTGGTTGCCGTAAAACGAAGTGCCAACCCTTTCGGCCTCGCCGCCGACTAACTTATTTTTACAGAAGAATAAAATATTGTGCTCATGAAGAAAAACATCATGCACCTTATTAACCAAAATTAAAAAATTTTAAAAGCTTGTTTCCCCATTTTTTGCCACATTTGCCTTACCCCTTCTCCAATTCTTGTATTTACGCCCCTATTTTCCTGTTTCGCGTGTTAGTGGATTATTGACTGTAATGTATTTTTTAAGAATGACACGTTTGTTATCCTATTGTTTGAACCGAGTTTAGCATGCCACGCCGCCTATTGCCACTTTGCTGGAGAACCGACCCCCTCAATCTGGTTTTGAAATGTGTTATTGCCCTTATTACCACAAAAACCATCCATGTAGGGGCAACATACTACTTTGGTTTATATAATCAGCTTATTTTGTGTAATTTTTGTTACGTTTGTAAATAAACCAGTGTTTTTCGAGTAAAACAAACATATTTTCTCTTGTTTATTTCCAAAACAGTCTATATCCACATTTTAAAAATTAAAAAGGTCATCGCATATCGAATTTTAGGACAGCAGGATTTGAACAAACATTATGGTTAAATTCACCAATAACCAGTAAGTCCTCAAAATAAAAAAGATTTTTAGATTTGCGTAAGTAAAGAGTCCTCACGGTTTTTCGCGGTTTTCTCAAAAACACCAAAATGGACGTAGGTGATTTTGGAAATAAGCTCTTCTTTATCAGTAAAGTTGTGTCTGCTGCCAAACGTTTAGTGATAATCGACAATTATATTACAGAAAAGTCACCTCCTGGTACGACGTCCAGGCTAGCTCGTGTGACGGACATTGGCTTTTCTTACAGTGCAAAGTCACCTCAAGAAAACTATGCCGATAAAATAATGAACGGCAAATTTTGGAAAAAAATTCCGAAAAAAAATATGAAGCAGATAACCTTATCTAGCCCTTCAAGAGTTTGCGACCACAATGAGTCGACAGTTTCTAAAACTTCAGTTGATCGCAAGCCTACATTTTCTGTAGAAAAAGCAAAACACGTTTTAATAAAACGCGAAGTTAAAAGCCTTTTAAATGATGTAGTAGGAGCAGTTGTCATGGCAGAAGAGTTAAGTTTACATGCATTTAAATCAGAGCCTGATGTTAGCTTAGTTTGTAACTTATCAAAAGCCCATTCTCAAGAACCTTTACCTAAAGAAGTTGATCATGACCCTGCAAAACCGAGTAAGTCCCAGAAACTGAAACCAGTCTCTTCAGAGAGCAGTACAACTGAATATTCATCGTATGACCCTGAAAAATTGTCATCTGATGGTTGCAACCAAAGTACAAATGCAAACCTTGAAAATCGTTGACTTAAAAATCATATGGTCAGTACTCCTTGGTACCAACGAAAAATGGATGTCGTTGAAGAAAACACCTCTTCGTCATCATCACCAACATTGAATACAACCACTACCAGCTTAACTTCCAGCAGTACTTCAATGTACCAAAGTCTCTCTCAAGTTTCAGAAAAGGTGTTCTTTGAACGAACACATGATTGTGCATTACATAAAGAAACTCTTCCTAGACAAAGCTTCAACGAAAGTCACGTGGTTCGTTGGAAACAAACAACAAACTATACTTCTTCCAGTTCAATGCCATATTTTCCATCTAATAGGGATTGGAGTTATGAAGATTACAGGTATGCGTGTGGTTCATGTTTGCTTTGCTCACTCGAAATAAGCATACTGTCGTATTTTGCCAAATTGCCTCATCACTAGGGCGATTTTTTTATTGACCTAAAAATCTCAAAAAATTGACTTTATTTTATCAAAAAATTGACTTTATTGACCTAACGAAACAATGAAATAAAAGAACCAGTCCAAAAGAAAAAAAACTCCAAAGTCACTTCAGTTAGTGCTTAGATTATAATGTACGTACATAATTTTATGTTCATCAGCTACCGCTTCGTCTATTGCATCCAAGATTGGTTCATTTAAAATAGCATCAAATATATGCTCAGCTTGTAAGTCAATTTTAGATGACTTTATGGCAGTGTTGATTAAGTAATCTGCAATCCCTATTTCGAAGGCTCTTTCAGCCAAACTTTCACCAAGTCTTTCTGCATGTGATTGATAATGTGCTGCGAAATTGCGACGATAGATTTGCTTAGCTCCAACAATTGCGGAATTTATTATTGTTTCAGCCAGAGGAATCAACCCATGTTTTTTATACAAGCGAGGAAAAAATGGTTGAAATTGTTGACCGCTTGGCTTAGGTATTTCAACAAGAGCGGATTGGTAGGTTTGATCAACACTTTCTTTGGCGGGACAAAGATACAACTTTGAAGCACGTTCCATTAACTCTCTTGTTTCATTCAAACTAACAGTCACTTCGCTGTCTCCATAACGGCAAGGCCAGTTTCCTACGGGTAGGTGTGTCTTCAAATCTATTTCAGAAGTTACGTTGCGAACATATATGCAAAGGGAATCTTTGCATGTCAAGCGCAAACTTCGGCTTCTTAGAGTTGTCTCTGCTGAGCTACTCTGCAACCTTTTAATTGTTTGAAAACAATGAATATCCTCTAAAGAAGGGTAATTCAATCCATATTTTCGAACAATTTGAGTGGTTTTAGTAGTCGATTTTGGTTGATATTGAGACATCAACAATCCGTCCCCTCGCAAATAAAGAAGAGCTGCCTTGGCATGTGATGTTATTTTCGCTGAAATACCTTCTTTCGCACGTAGTCGTTTTACATCAAAACGACCACGAATTTCGTCTTCGTCTGAATCAAGTCTTGGGGGCATGCTTTCATCAGAACCTTCATCTTTTTGTTTGCTTTCTCGGGTAGATTCTTCCCACCATGATGTTACAAGAGATAGATTTGTGGAAGGAGAGTCCACAGATCCATTTTTTAAGGAACTTTTGTCAAGTAGGAGGTCTCGATTGTTACTTGAAAAGGATGCTCTGGTAGACGGAAGTGATCGACTGCTGCATATCCATTGCTTTGGTTCGGTTTCAAGGCAAAACTGTCCCCTCAGGCTCTTTTGCTTGGGAAAAACTTCAGCTATATTTTGTACGTGCGATTTATCTTCAGTTTTTTGTAAAGCACGGTATGAATGATTTGTAATATCACTGGCGCAAACAGATCTGTTCACCTCAAGACTTCGCTTGTCGCATTGTCTAGTTGCATTTTCTATAATGGAAGGTAAAGCATTTTTCCTTAAGCGCGTCCATGACGTATAATTGTCACCTTTGTTTTTTGACTGCTTCTTAATATCAACCTTGCATTTGTTACCATTTGCTAAATTTGGATGAGAATTCTGAAAGTGTGATGATTTATTTTGATTTTTCGCAAACGCTGTCAATGGGTTGAAAAAGTTTGTAGTGGAACAAGATAACTTTTCTTTTCTCCATTTTCCTCCACTCCATATTGGGAAAAAAATGTTATCTTTATCACATTCAGAGTCCGTTTTGGGTTTTATGACGCTCATGTCTTTCTTGTTTTTTAAATCGTAATTTATTGCATCTTTGTTGATCGATTTACATTGACGGACAAGTGCTGCATCAGAGCTGTTTTGCCTATGCATGGTTTGGTTGCTGGAGTGTTTGTTTTGATTTAGTTTTTCTACATGACTTTTATTGTTGCGATTGTTTTCTTTATTTCGATGGCCAATAGAGACGCAAAGTGAATGGTAATTCTTAGTTGTGTTGTGATGAGAGTTTGGCTGTTCCAACTTTGAGCTGCCAGCAAACAAAGTCCTCCTTGCATGCTTTTTTGTTGCAGGTGAACTTTTTGAATAGTCTTTACCAAGTTCAATTTCTTGTTTTCGACAGGGTGGATATTGTAATTTTTGCATCTTTTCGAATTCATTGGAAAAAGGTAGGTCCGGATGGTCGTAACTCGACTGTGGTGTTTCCGTTGCTACATCCCTTTGACATTCTGGATCTGTATACACGTTATCGTAATCATGGTTGGCTGAATCAGAACAAAAAGCGATTGTTGCATCATCATAAGAAGCCTCTTCAACACTGTCATAAACATTGCAATATTGATTAGTAGGCCCAGTTCGAATTTGAGGAATGTCAATTTTTCTTTCTTCATTTGAAACACGTTTAGTTATAATGCTATGTGGTGCATCACAAAACGAAACTCGAGTTTTGCTTTTACAACCCATTCTGTTCAGTTTTGAATAGCCATTATTGCATTTGAGTATCGAAACTTCTTTGGTGGTGTTGCTTTCACTAATTTTGCTACGTTCTCTTCCTATTTGAAGTTCATTTCTCGCTAAAGCATTCAAAGACATGATATTTTGCATTTGGATCTTGTGTTGCATAAATTCCAAGTCAAGATCTTGTGGAAAAGGCTCTGATTGGCAGTAGTTGCTGTTTTCAAAATCTAAGTTGCCTTTTACTTCCAAACGAGCTTCTTTAAATACTTGGGTAAACATTTCGTGCATGATCTGCATTTGTTTTTGCGTGGAATTTCTTCTATGAAAGTGAAAGGTTGGATTCGTTGTCGAGTGCGAGGGTGAAACGGTTGAAAGATGGGTTGATCTTAATTTTTCAAAAACATGCAACGAATTGTACTCAGCGTTGGAAAGGCCATTACTATCACAATCAGAATATATCTTATTGTTGTGTGTCCAATTTGCTTCGTATGGGCCAAAAGTGCGGATTTGAAACATAGCAGCTGTTATTTCTTTCATTACTGAATCTATATTTCGAATTCCATCACCACTCGCATAAGTTTCATCACTACTGTCCATTCCAGCTGAAACACGTGGTACTAAAACGTTAGGTCGCTTCCTTTGGCGTATACTTTTCCTGCCAAGGTGACAAGGTCTCCCGATTAGTACCGAAGTGAGATCTTTTGCCTCATCCTTCAAATGAGTCGGAACTCCTGTTCTAGGTGGAGGAACGTAGCTGTGCGCGATCCCAGCTCGGCTTAGTGGGATAGATGGCTTGGATAAGTAGGAAGCGTAGCTGTGATTCGAGTAGTTTTCATACCAGTCTTCATCCATATTTTCACTTGGGTCTTCGGTAAACACTGCACTCTCTTGGTCATTTAACAAATCTGTTGTTTCAACTACACTGTCGTATGTGTGACTTTTTGGAATGGACCGATCATAAGGATTATCATAGAGACTCTGAGAGTCAACTTCTTCGTAAACATGTTCTGTATCCTGTGACTTACGTAAAAGTCGTGAGTCAATAAGGTAAGAAAAACTTCTATCTGCCCAATCATGAATGATTGTGGACAACTTTTGATAAAATGCTGAATTAGAATCAGTAGAATATCGATTTTCACTATAATTATGTAGTGGCGTTACGTTATGATGGCTGTATTCATTTCTGGTCAAATCTTCATCTTCAATCTGAGTAATTTGGTTGGTAATCAAGTATTGTTTTGGGAGGGATTCTTGGGAACTGTATTTGTTAGTTGAAAAGTTGCTAAGGTTACTTTGGCTGTCTGAATAAGAGTTCAAACTATCAACGTGATTGCCGACCACAACTTGCACATCGTTACAAACGTCTTTCACATTCCATGACAAATGTTCGTCGGCAGGGTATGGCAAATACCCAGATGAAGGAGATTCACCACTTGAAAATAATTCCTGATCTGATAAAACTACTGATGTGGATTGTATTTCACTACGCATTGAAACAGACATTGGTCGAATTTTGCCTATTGTAAGAGGTTTTACATCATAATCGGACAAGTATGACTGTCTTGAACTTGAAACAGTTGCAACTAGTTCTTTTGCGTTATTGTGTAAATTATGCGTCTCTTCTGACGCACCATCATCCGCAGAAAAGACCATTTCTGGAGACTCAACAGCAGAGTCGTTTTTCACCGAAGTTTCGGATGATGATTTTGCACTTTTACTGATTCTGCTAAACGCTTTGTAAGCTTGTTTTTTAAGCTTTTTCAATCGACTTTCGGTTTTACTATTCGGTAGGTCTCCATCGAATAATCTTTGCAACGGAGTAGTCAGTTTTTCAGGGTACAAATCGTCGTGAGTAGGTATAAGATTTCCAGGTAATGCTGCAACAGAATCACCGGAGTTACAGATAGGATTGGCTTTAGGTACTATTTTCTGTCGTGCAGCCGCCAAAATAACCACATTTCTAAAAATATGTAAGACACCAATTAAATAAATTATGTTTTTCCTGTTATTGAAAGAAGTAAATAACATACACACACAGCGACTTGCAATACAACAGCGAAATTTTGAACTAAGCTGCAGCAGCCTGTGTTTGGTCTTCTGATGGCACTGGGTCAAATACAATCGACACTAAAGTCCTTACCTTAAGTGGATTACACAAAAATACAGTAGCATTTTTTTAGAGTTTCTCAATCCATCGGTAATTTTTTTAGGCAAATCGCCTAAAGCAAGATGTGTCAAGTTCATTGCTAACGCTTTGTTAGTCCTAGAAAACAACGTCATGACAATCATAAAGCGCTATACGAGGTGAGACACTACACCGCCAGTAGAATTCTCTTATGCACAGTAACATAGCATAAACTAAAATTAAGATATTTCGCAAAGTGACTAACTTCGTGGTCCCATCATTTTCCGTAATATATCCCACTAATACAACCGGTTTTCCTTCTTCCACATGCTCGTTTACAGTTGTCGTATTATACTTTTCCTTTTCGCCATGAAGAATTTCTGAATCATCGCAGCCTTCATTTTCAAAGTTTGAATCGATGTAATTTTGGGGCTGTGACACTTTTTTATTCTGCAAAAATATTATTAAATGCATCATTGCATCACTAAATTACTTCAAACAAATTTATGAAGTTTTCCAGAACCGCAAAAAGCTTACCTGAGACGTTATCTTAAAATATATTATATATTTTCACAATGCATTTTTACCCATACGGTAATATTGGGGGGATCATTTCGAAATCAGTTTCTGAATAGATGTGAAGATGTGATATCACAACGACGAATACATAACGGCTTGGTCTCATCTGATCATAACACAACGAATGTTGCGAAGTTAGCGATGTGAATGTTGCAGTGTATGACAAGTACTATCGCTGATGACTTCACTGTTTATGATTTTTAAGCGTGTTTACTTCGAATTTTGTTAGTACAGTATTAGCAATCACTAAAGTCTAAATTTTTACAAATCGTCACAAAACTCCAAATTAACATGATGATAAAATTGCGGATGTATGCTGAAATCAGTCAAAATATCATATCAATTTAAATTGATTCTGCTTTACGGTATGATAAGTAAATTCTTATTCAAATACTCTTGATCAGGGCTTCCCAAACTTTTTCGCTCGCGACCCCTGTAATTTACTAAATTTTTTCGCGACCCTTCATGGTCAAATTAAATGACAAACAGTGCGAAAAATGCGTTTCGATACCGGTAATTATTGAAAGGCGTAAACTGAAAACAAACTGCCGTCACTCAATGCAATTAAATCTGGAACCCTATTTCACATGAAATTAAATCCTGTTCTTTTAAAGCATTCAAAAGTAAATACAAACAACACCTTGCTACATCCTATCGACTATTGTTGGTTCCTAAATGTTAGTCATTTTCAGGTTGTCACACTGTGTAACTCACCCAGTAGTAAAACTTATGATTTATTTATTTTTAAGTTCAGTTTTTAATATCTACGAATCTTTCTAGATCTAGGGTGGCTGCTTGACTCGATGACCGAGAGGTCTTTCGCAGTTTCCCCCTCGCAAAAAGTTCCTCAATGTTGTGCTTTTTTTATGTGTGTGTGTTACATGCCCACTTTCGTCTTGACGACAAATAAATAATTTCTGATTCTGATGTATACTTGTTTACACTTAAGTAGCCTATTAAAAACAAAAGCAAAAAAGCACGCACATTTATATTAATGTGATGGGTGCGATTGCTTTCTCCTACAAAGCAAATCCAGCAGTGGCTCAATATTTGTTTATGCCGGTAAATACGAAATGATGCATCCATTCGTGGCACTTACGGTACGTAATGCCAAAGTGACGAAACAAAACAGTTTATGCACAGACCTACAGCAACGCTGAGTCACTTGATAAGAACGCCGAAACATTCATCCGCTGCCTCACTCTTTTGTACTAGCTTAGCTCTAGGTCAAAATTGACGGCTAATATTAAGTCTAAAAAGTACAACAGTACAAATGCGGAATACGCAATGCTTTGCTTAAAATTTGTATACTTCTTGCGACCCCTGAAGCTTGTTGCGCGACCCCTCGAGGGGTTGCGACTCCCAGTTTGGGAAATCCTGCAATGTAGATTGATATTTGATATAGAATAGATAATAGAATCCATTTGAATAAGAATTTATGATGATAGCGTAAAGCTGAAATCGATTTAAATTAGATAAAGTTAAGCATTAATGTTTTTCACTGATTTCAATATATAGCTGCAATTTCCACAAGCATTTTAATTTTGATACGAAATCGCTTAAGTAGTTTTATTCTAGCATAATTCGAGTGTAGTGAGTCTCTGCATCAGTTTTATAACGAATTTCAAAATTCCCAATTTTGACATAACAACTGACTTTCTTGCATCATAATTGATTTCACACCTTTATTTAAGACTCCCGATTTCTTAACCAGGTTTGCTCAGTTGTTAAAACATCGCTATCGGTGCGGGAGGTCTGGGGTTCGAATCCCAGGGCGGTCAAATCGGACATGGTGTTTCCAACGGCTCGCCACCGGTGCGACGTTTCTTCGGACTTCGGAGCTGCATATGTGCTGCCCTGGGGCTAAGTTACGTACAGTGATGGGCACGATAAACCTCTCTGTACTAAAGCGATAACGATAATCGATAATTTTGAAAAAACCTGGGCGAAACCGATTCTTGATAAATCTCAATTTCTTGAAGCTATATCGGTAATCGATAAACTATCGCCGATAAATTTTTCCATTAAATGTTGCATTGAATTTTCAACGTGTTTGATGAAGTTTTTTTTTGCAAGTCAAATTGCAAAAATCTTTTTCGAGCTTTTTCAAGAAAAGAGGGCAGTTTACGGACTCTGCCGGGGCATAAAATAAAACAAAGAGACATTTTTTAAAATTGCAACAACACTTTATGGACACCGTGTATTTTTTTCGGAGCGCCAACTCACTAACTTTGAGCACTGCGTACCAGTACATAAAGAATCGTTTATCGCGATTATCTATCGGCGATAACAAAATATATTACAAAAGCAATATCGATAGTCAATAAATCAAATCTATTGTGAGCGATAACGATAATCGGTACCGTTAATAATTATCGCCGATAAATTTTCTCGATAAGTGCCCATCTCCGGTTACGGATATGGACTCCTCTACTCCTTGCACGCTAAAGCGTAAAACTGTGAGTAGGTTACACGCCCAATGAAGATTTGATTTTGATTTTATTCTTGACTAAAAGTTAAAAGTTTTATGACTTCCCTAAGCAAAACGTATGAAATGCCTAAATTAAGAAATAGAATTCAGTCGCGACTCTTACCCAAAAGTCTTGGCAGCTGAATCCTAGCGGTAGCTTGTGTTGGTCTTCTTTTTCTGAGTTTTCTCTGTCGTCACTGAGTTTTATAGCATTACTGGATACATTTTGATCCAATGTGAGAGGAGAGTCGACAGTGTTTAATGTTTGAGCAGGATAATCAGCTTGAGAAGAAACATTTTTGAATTCTTGTTCTATACAATAACAAAAAAATGTTACGAATGCTGCTAATTTTTTTATGACGGTGCTTTAAAACAGAAAGTACCTGTTACAGTTTCGGTTACTGAGAAACTGTTTTTGTCGTTTTCATTTCTGATATTTGACCGACTGTACTTTTTAAAACCGAGAGAGGAAGTAGAGCATGGAGTAGTGCATTTTCGGCGTCTCTTGAAAAGATTAAATTTGGAAGAAGACTTCTTACTGTTTTTACAGGTTTTCTCACCATAGTCTTGACAACTTGGCGAAGAGCTTGTCGGTACGATATTGAGGAAAGTTGAAGATATCTTCTTTAAAACTTTTGCCACTTTATTCTTTGGGGGTTCGGGTCTATCTGAATGTTGCGATTTCTTTTTAAACAATTTCATTGTTTAAAAGCTGTTACACCTGACTTTGCGTCAAGTTTCTGGCAACCTACGTCACCCATTGTCCGCAAATATTTGTACCCCTAATCCCAAATTAATTACCCAAATTTCTTTTTTCGACGCTTTTTACCTCATGTTGCAGCAAATGGTGTTCCAGTACAAAAGGTAAGAAAGGAAAACTTACAGGTTTTGATTGAAAGCATAATTAATTATGACACAATAAAGCAAAAAATTTCCAGGGTTATTGTTTTTGCTTGCAGATAATGTGGCGGCAGAGCCGGAGTTTACTTTAACAACAAAACTAAAGTGAGAGCGGGAGCCGTATTGACTGATTTCGTAGGTTACATAAGTCGTTATCGCCAAAATGTACAGAAGTTATACTTGCAGAAGTGAAAAACAGGAGACAAAACCGGACTAGGAGTTTTGATTTCTGGCCTTCACAGGAGCCGGAGCTGGAGTTAGTTTGTTTGAAGCAGGAATGGATCCGGAATTAAAAAAACAGACTCCGGACATCTCTGTGGTGTAATTAATCTAGAACCGATTGCTTTACGGTCATCGGTATTGCCAATATTCATCTCAGCAATCGCTGACACTCGGTAAAGATTCGTAACGGAATTGGAAAGACAATCGGGGAGAATCGGAAGTGACGGCAACTTCTAATCACCGAGGTAGTATCTCAACTAAAATTGCAAAAAGGAAAGAAACGCAATTGTTGCATTATAGGCCTACTATTAGACCTAAAAAAAGGTTTTCGACTCAGTCAATCATGAAATATCACTATCAAAGCTCCCAAAGTATGGTATTCGAGGTAACATGCTTAATTTTTTCGAAAGCCATCTTTATCAGCAAAAGCAGTACGTTTTTTAAGAAATTTCTAACACGTTTCAGATGTTTTTTGAAGTTTTGCCGATTCTCCCCGATTACCGCCGATTGTCTGAGGAGAGACAATCGGCAACTATAGTTAAGCAATTGGCCTCCGGGGTAACCATAGCATTGATACACTACACCTAAAACCTAGTGAAACAATAGCGGTGGCGTATTTAAAAGATCGGATGGGGGAAATCCCGCATTATTTCCTGTTCAAAGCATAATTAATCTGACGTATGATGGGACTTGAGAGTTTTCTTTTTTAGTTTTGAAAGGCTGCATTAAATTTTAAATTCATTATCAATTTTGTTACACGTTTTCAGTAAGCTCATGACTAGTCCCTGACTAGCAAATTCGTAAAGTCATGCATTATGACATTTTCAGTTTGTATAGTATTTAGTTGCCTATTTATCTTCCTGTCAAGAGAAAGCGATCAACGTGCTGTAACGAGCTCCCTTAGGAGTTGCCAGTCATCTGTCTCTACCACACCAAGATAGGGATTTCCGCTAAGTGCCTTTCCCGACGGCACATCAAGTAAACTTGCAGGCTTTTTCTCCACACTGTCCTTTTAATGTCAAGTAAGGGCCGGCGCCAATCGACATGCTTAGCCCCCCAATAAACAAGCTTATTCTTTTGAAAATACCGGTTTTTGTGCTTAATGTCAAACTTTGGCCCCCCTAAGTCGATTGCTTTGCCGCCGGCTCTGATGCCGAGCGTCAAGCAGGGAAGCTTTGAATACTAAATCGGTTTCGATTGGCATGCCCCTACGCTGATCTGTTTGGCTGCATGTTCCGTTTTCCTCGCCAATAATGAAAGTTGAAATGATCGATTTACTAGGTGATTTAACATAGTTTATGATGCAACAAACCAACTATTCCCTTGCAAAATGTCTGAAGTCTTGTCGTACGAAAACCAGTTACTAGGCTTAGGCTAGCCATTTTTCAATGAGAAAAGTAGTCAGTCGACTAAAATAATGCATCATCTACTTCACACGCTGACTTTTCTCAGTGCCGCGCTCGCTTTTGCTCAGGAAGGCAATTCTAGTACCAATGACAAACCGCTCTCACAAGATGTTGGTGAAGCAGCGAAAAGTGCAGCTGGTAAGTTGACTTTTTGCACCGTATTTAGCCTAGACTGGTTTAGTAGTTTGGGCTGTTGATCGATTTCTTTATTTTGTATAGTCATGGAAAGCTAAAGGTAGGCCTAATTACTACTAATCCGATTTTGTACTCCATAGTTCAGCTTTTTTGTTGTTGTTGTGGCTGCCCTAAAAATCCTACTTTGCTCCTGTATAATCTAATTCGTTGCAACGTATAATCTAGTGCGGCCAGTAGCGGATTTTTAGGGTTTTGCAAGAAAAATACTCATTTTAGCGTAGTTTTTTTGTCAAAAAGTGGTCTTAATCCGCCCCTGCTTGCGTTGTTAGTAGATTTACGTTATAGCATTAGTATCTTTGTTAGTAGGCTAGTGGTCACTGAAAATATTTTGGGGCCTTTTGCCCCCCGTGGCTACGCCCCTGCTTGCGGCTTACGCCTCGCTTGATGTTGCGACCAAATTTGCATTGAGTCATTGTGCGGATTACAATCACCTTTGTTCCAATTGTGATGTTCACACATTGAGACCGTTAATTTTTTCTCAAAGCGGTGACATCATAAAACTTTTTTGCCGTTTGTCAAATCAAGAAACTTTCAAATGGCAGTGAGGAGTGAGTATTGCAGTAGCACGTGCGGAAAGTTTAGTAATTTTGGCAAGCTTTAATCATGTCCAAGCGAAACTATGGCCCCAAATATGTAAAACATGGCTTTACCTCAGTTATCATACAACAAAAATTTTACCCGAGTGTGTAGTTTGTTTTAAAACGCTTTGTAATGCGGTTATGAAGCCTAATTTGCTCAAGCGCCATTTGGTAACAAATCACTCGAAAAGAATGAACGTAGACGAGAGTTACTTCCAGCGATCGGCTGACAACGTGAGCGTCAAAGTATGGATGATAACGGATCGAATGCGGCAGAAAAGTGCAGATGTTGTTGCGGCCTCTTTAGAGATTGATCGTTTAGTGGCCGAACAAAAACAACCTCATACTATTACAGAATCTCTTATTTTACCCAGAGCTAAAATTTTAGTGAAGGGGCCATATTTTGCCCAGCTCTGGTTAAGTGCGATAAAGTTACTTTTGGCAGGCTTTTAAGCCTACTTTTAAAGCGGTTTGACCTAGAATTGATTATTATCGACCCGCTCATCTGATTAAAATAAATTAGTGGTTCGCGAGTTCAACGCGTAGCGTCAGTTTGGTACTCGATAATAGAGAGATTGGGATTCACTGACTTAGCGCCACTCCCCTTTAGACTTTGCAGCACCAGTGCGTATAAGGATGCTGATTAATGTTAGCTCAATGAGCGGTGTACTAGCTTACACCTGTACGTTAGGAGAAAGCGAGGCGGTTGTGCTTGAGGACGCATTGAACAAATTGAGAATAGGTTTTCGTTACGGGTAAGATGCGAAGAGGATATTAGGCAGCAAGGTCATTTGAATGTTTCAGACCAGTTAAGTTACGGTAAGTTAGTCTACTAGGCCTACTCATCTAGCTCTTTCAGGTATCACAGAAAATATATAAAGCATTAAAAAGAAATTATGTTTTCCAAAGTTGAAATGGCTGGAGGTTCTTTAAATGGATCGTGCAATGAACCTGTCAACAATTTATTTGTGGTGTAGTTGGTTTTGGCACTTCTCAGAACTCTCACAGTTTAGAGTGGTATACAGATGCTAAGCTGTGTAGTTTGGCATTGAATGAAGTTGTTTTATATCCACGATTTGGTTTCCCAAATGCCATGTTTTTCGAAGAAATGGGGCAGTGTGCGCAGTAGAAAATTTTTTCAAAGGGGTGATGTTTTTGTCTACAATTTTGCCTGAATTCTGAACCCAAATAACAAGGCAATATTGCAAAAATGGTATTTATTGTTTATGGGCGTCGTCATTGGTCCATGACCAAATTAAAACAGTGGCGAAGAGCGTACTGAGTGTTTGCATACCACCAGGCGATGATCAAAAATTATCAACGAGAGAATTTCGAAAACTTCATTAGCTTTGTTTTAGGCAGGTTTTTGTTTCATAAATGAAGTAAGGGGTTTAGTGGGAGAGCAGGTTTAGCGGGGTAGCTTACTGCTCTCCCCCTAAACCTGTAAGCTATAGCATTTTCTTAATTCATACTTTCAGTCTCAAATATGATCTAAAAAATGTTTGGGAACCGCTGCTTTCACACATTCTTAGTGCTTTCTTCATGCTTTCACTAATGCTTATAAAAAACTGCTGACGTGTTTTAGTGTTGATGAAAAGTAAACTGTTTTAAATCTGTGCAATGTAATAGGCACACTGCAAAGATTGTTCTTGTTTGGTTTGTGAAGGAAGTCGTAATGGCTACAAGATATGCTGAAAAGTATCGCCGCAGTCCGTACCCACAGGCTGCACGTATACCGATAAAAACATTTGACTTTTTGCGACACCTATCACTGAGGGGGACGTGTTGGTATCCCACCAGGACAAAATTTTTTTCTTTGCTGAGGGAAAGAGGACGTCAAATTTTACTGGGGGGGACATGTCCTCCCTTTCCCCTTACTTCGTACACTGATGGGGGGTTGCATAAACGAATTCCAAACAGCTAGCTCAGAAAATGTTTATCTGAAACTTTCGCACTAGGCTTGAATTAGACTTAAACTCAAACTCAAGGCCCCGCCAGACCTCGAAAGACTGAAATATAGTGTTGAAGGCTCAACAATAATTATTTTTTGTTTGATACAGCATCACCTATTGAAGTTACATTTGCGCAACTTGCACAATCAGGCGCAGATACGACAGCCGGCAAATCAGAAACAACTGCAGGCAAATCAAAAACAACTGCAGGCAAATCAAAAACAACTGCAGTCAAATCAAATGCTACTACTACTAGTCTGGGCATTATAGATCTGTTGCTTAGCGACAAGTATTTTTACTACACTATCGCTGGAACTTGTGGTGTTGGGGCTATTATACTAATAGAGATAACAATTATATGTTGCCTCTTCTGTAGGAAAAGGTAAGATTTAGCTAGCCGTTTAGAACTGCATTTATATTCTTATCAATATAGCATAGTGCATAAACACATCAATCGTCTGATTAATATAGTCTGCTAGTTAAACAATGTACTCCCACTTTGATTCTGCGAGTGGATAAACCAATACTCAGCAATTTTTGCTTGACCTTAGCATGAAAGTACAACGCTGCGAACAAGCAAGCAAGTTTGCTTTTTGTGCGGTTGAAAATGCTCGCAATGAAACTATTCTTTCTTGAGGTGTCAGGCAGACTGCTACTCAAGAAATTCGTTATAGCACCAAAGCATTTTTATTGTTCAGAGACATGCTCAGTAATCTATGATTAGATTAAACATGCCTTTAATGTTATTGTTTTGATTAGTGCAAACCTGCATTTTCTTTTGAGATATTTTAAGTAAAAATTTATTTTAGATTGAAATAACTTAAATGACTGAAGAGCCTGATCCAGACAAAGCCTATCAAGCTTGTCTTTAAGACCGTGGACAGCGTGTGAGTTATCAGTTAACAAGTGGATTTACAGCCAATAGTTTAAAGTAGCAACAGCATCTTCTAGAAGACAAAAACAAGCTGACTTTTTGAAAACTTTTTCTCTTAGTACAAAATTTACTTTCTCTTCTTATACAAGAATCCAACATGAACACTATTCATTCATTGTTTAGGCTACTTTAAAATTACAATAAAAGAAGTATATGTTTATCATCTTTTTTTTTTAAGTTTGGTTTGAGAAACCGTTAAGCAATTTTGAAACACCGCCAAGTTTTAATTACGTAAAGCACAGTTTTTTACGCTATTGTAGAAGCAGATTTTGAGAGGCTGCCGGACAATTTTGAGAGACAATATCGGTTCCGTAAAACGCCTTAAACCAGCGGTTCTTAACCTTTTTTGGTGTGCTTCCCAAGATAAAGACTTTTATTATGATCAAATTTCCCACCCGACTATTTAGGTCAAAATTAACATGAGACATTTTATAAATAGCCAATAAGCCCTGAAAGACTAATAGAACACCCAAACAAACTGCAATTTCTGTGTCACATTGAAATACGTCAAAGCAAAAACAGTGTGAATGTTGACTTGTCTACTTTAATCTGACTTTTGAATTTGCTTGTTGTTCACCAGCAAGTCGGTGCAACCTACTTTCACTCTATACTTATCCCTTCAATACTTCAATACATTACCAAAATCACCTAATCCTTCACTACATTACCCATAACTTCATGTATTTCAAATTTTAGCACAGCATGATATAAAAGAGTCACCCTGAAGCTTTTTGTCTTACACTCCTCAGAAGAAAGCGTTAGCAAATGGAGCTAACTGTCAGGCAGGTTGATTTTTTTTTATAAACGACCACACGGCTCAATGTTTTTTCTCTTTTCTGACTTATACAGTTAGCTCCATTCACTTTTTTTAGTTGCATATTTATCTTCCTATCACGAAAAGCGATCAATGCGCTACAACGAGCTCGCTTAGGAGTTGTCGACCATGTGTCTACCACATCCAGATGGGGTATTCCCGTTGGCTGCCTTTCCCATCGGCACAACAAATAAACTTGCCGACTTGTTCTCCACACTGTCTCTTTAATGCTAAGCGTCAAGCAGGTAAGCTGTGAATACCAGTTTTTAAGGTCATTGGTTTGACTCGACTCGGAATCAAACCCAAGTCTACAGCTTCAGCGGTGGACGCTCTTACCACTCGGCCATCTGAGCTGCTCGATTATAGGCACGTGAATTCATTCTGTTGATTGACATCCATGTGAACCACTTTTTCTTTTTTCGTACTTAACAGTTAGCTACCACGTACAATGGGCTACTTGCAGTACCAGTATGTAATTACCACCAATACTTTGACCTACTGTAGGTTGTTATTTTATGACTCATGGGTTACAAACTGTTTCGAAAAATCGTTACAAAACAATGTCCAGGACAGTAGGTTAGGTTTTTGAATAAAAGTTACAGTTTTGTTACTAATTTTTTTTTTCTGTGAAGAACTTTGCCAATGATTTATTAATTCGGGTGAAAAAACATTTCTCACTGCTTTTACCAAAATTTCCCGCCGATTAAGAACCACTGCCTTAAACAAACACTGCGCGTATATACTAGAACAGGGGTGGGCAAACTTTTTGCACGAAGGGCTACCGAGGGCCGCACTGATTGGAAGAGCAAAAAAAACAGGTCATCACGACCGCAGATGTCCTATCACTGAAAATCAAGGGAAGAGCAAAAAAAGGTCATCAACGTCCGCAGATGTCCTATCACTGAAAATCAAGTAAAGAGCGTAAAAGAAGAGGTCATCAACGTCCGCAGATGTCTTATTTTCCACTCAAAATCTAGTGAAGAGCAAAAAAGGACACCAACGTTCGCAGATGTCCAATTTTCCATTTAAAATCAAGTGAAGAGCAAAAAAAAAGAGGTCATCAAGTCCGAAGATGTTCTATTTTCCACTCAATATCAGTAAAGAGCAAGGTTTATGTTTCTGTAAGTGCCCGCGGGCCGCATAAAATGACCTCGCGGGCCGTAGTTTGCCCACCTCTGTACTAGAACACTTTCTTTCACTTTCTAACTCAAATTTGCCTATGCCGTAATTGCTATAAAATTAGCTTTTTTCGTAGTAGATCAGTTACCTTTACTGTCAATGGCAGAATGCGGAAGCAGCAACTTACGTTGAGTTTTCCAAGTTCTTTGATTTTTTATTACAAACTGGAGCGTAGTTTTCGTGAAAATCCAATGCAAGTCCATCCATGTAAGGTCTTAAGCTGATAGCAGGGGGGGGGGGGATAAATATTTTTTTTTTTCAAACCCTCTCGTAAAATATGCTATCCCATAGCAGAATCATGATGCAAAAAAATTTTTTGTCTGGTATGTTCGTAACCCCCCTGTACATACCCCCTGAAAATTTGCAAACTCTCCTATATTTCAAAATTGCATATTTTGGTTATGTTTTGAGATAAATATATGATGTGCCCATTCATTTTTAATGTTTTTCAACCAAGAGTACGTTTATGCGCTTAAATAACCTTTTTGATAAAAATCATAAGTTACACCTTTTCCTCGTTTATAGTAAATTAACTTTTTGATGAATTTCCAGCAAAGGTTTATTGCATGCTTTTTTACTAATTAGCAATCTAATCCTAATGACAGTTTAATCAAACTGAACGTGGAATTCTAAAACTTCTTTTGCTGGTACCGGTGGTAGTTTAACCTGCCGAATGAAAACTAACAGTGATTATTGCTGTATCAGAAAACTTGTTTTGTTCTACGGACTCTTAACAATGACTTGGTAGTTAGCACAGATCATGCACCAGGTAAAGCGCTGTGTTCCACTCGTTCAGTGTCGATGCTTGACAAACAAATCACTAACGCTTATGCAGCTATTGAAATAGCAATTGGAAGAAACAAGTTGCATGCCCAATTTAAGATAAATGTCCAATTGCTCATGCCACAACCATCAGATGACCGAGTGGATAGACGGTCTGTTTTTGGATCGGTAGACTCGAAGTTTGATTCTGATTCGCGTCAAACTAATGCCTTATAAATTGGTATTCACAGTTTCCTTGCTTGATGTTAAGGGACAGCGTGGAGGTAGCTGGAAAGTTTACTTGTTGTGCCATTGGGAAAGGCACTTAGCGAGACTCCCCCATATTGTTGTGGGATACAGATGGCTGGCAGCCACTAAGCGAGCTCGTATGGTCGCTCTCTCGTGATAGGCGGATGAAATTCAAATAAATGAAAATAAAAAACCAAGTGACACTGTTGCAAAAGAATTTCTGGGCATGGATGATGCAATTTTTTCAGTAAGGAATTTCATCAAAAGCCTTAGAATTTTTCCGAAGAATTTGCTGCTCGTATTGCTCCTATAAAAACAATAATGCAGTGTAATTAAGAAAAGAATAATGCATAGATTTGTCTATGCGTGTGCATATGGCGATTTGGCGTTTACCACATTGAATACTTTTGGTGTTTTTGAATGAGTATGAGCATGTAACAATTAATCTTAAATGTGTTTTGCGTACTTTTCAAAATATACTGCAGATTGTGTGGTCACACTCCCATCCTCGGCATTCATGTGGTTCAACCGTTTCTTGCTTTGAAATTCAAGAATAACTCATCATACCAAAAGTTAATACTTTGTACGCAAAAACGTTATTGATGATAGTCTCAGTAATACTGAGGCTGAAAAACTTCTTGATAACAGTATCACAAAACCAGCTTTCGAATTTGTGAATTAAGGTCGGTTTGTAGCCCGACTTTAGCGAAATTGCAGTTGTCAAAAAATGGAGTTGATGAAAATCTTTCAAGAAAATACTATACTTTCAAAACTGGCAGAAAAATGGTTCTGACGTGGAACAGTATCTGAATTTGGAAATTTTGATCCAGCTCGACGAAAACTATTTATCAATTTGAATCCAGGCCTTCGTGAAAATGCTGCTGTAAACGATATGGCTGCCGAGGTCAAGTAAGGTGTGTTAATTACGAACTGAAAAATACAAGCAACCTCAGTCTTGAGTGTGTGTCTTTATCGAATGTCAAAGCTCAAAAGCTTCAATTTAGTAAAGCAATCAGAGTTAAGATCATAGCAAGGTTTCTACCACGACAAGGTGGATTGATGAAGGTTTGGAATGAGTTTCGGCGTCAGCTTTAACAAGACGGAATCTCGGAGAAAGCTGATGAGAACTGACTAACGTCGTCATGAGGATTTAACTCGTCTGAACAGCATTGGTGGACTCTTTGTGCTGCTGAATTACCATATATCATAATACGTGGCTCGCACTGATGTTGACTTTAATGAAGTTCATCCGAATTTACTACGAAGTTTGGTATGCGCGTGACACTTGCCTTTCAACGTCCAATTGTAGCGAAATTTTTCAATTAAATCCTTCGTTCGAGTTATAATTGTTCCTCTGCTGCACTGCTTTCTGTTAAGTCTGGAGATTACACAGTTGTTTCGTATGGCAGCAATATCCCTTTTCAATCTAAAGTTCATTTTTTTGCTATATTTGATCGACAAATGTTCAAATTGCATGATATTGAATTTTCCTGCAGCTTTAGAGAAAAATTTTAATAATTGTTTTACATAAAATAACATATTAAGAGGCATAATCATTTTTGTGATAAAAAATCATTAAAAATGAATGGTCACACTTGGTATTTTGGTAAAACAATAAGCAAGATATGTTAATTTTGCTATTTGGGGGAACTCACAAATTTCAAGGGGTATATAAAGGGGGGTTAGCAACGCAGATGATCAAAAAAATTTTTTTTGTACCATCATTCTGTCATAGGATAGCTTATTTTAAGGGGGACTTTATAAGCAGTATCCAAAATTTTTCATTTATCCCCCCAGTCCTGCTATTGGTTTTTAAGTCGTCCTCTGTACTAGAGTCTATTCAAACTAAATGAATAGATTGTAAGTAAGCTGAATGTCAAAACTTTGTACGTGCAAGCAGGTTTATCACTATAATTAATGCTAAGCAAAAATAATTTCATTAAATCTTTTTCAGCAAACGGCCGGTAGGAAAAAGAGTCTCATCTGCCGGCGGTTACCGTGCACTAAAGAGGCCAGGTAAAATGCTGTAGGCCTACATTAACAAAAATTGACAGTGGGTTGCTTAAAAATACCATACGTTAGTAAGCATCGCGGTTGATTGATTTTTCTATTGATTGATATTTTTTTTGATTTCATTCATCACGAGAAATTTTGGAATGCTGTTTGAGCGCTGACTAGCGCGAAATGCTCTCACAGAAAATTTAAATGCCTAGTTGATTAACGTTACTGCGAGTAAAGAGTACGGTAATTCAAGAACAGCTTAAATGTCCGAGTGGAAAAGAGTGTCTGCCTCTGGAGCTGTAGATTCTGGTGTGATTCCGAGTCGGGTCAAACCAATGACTCTAAAATTGATATTCACAGCTCCCTGCTTGACGTTCAGTATTAAAGGGACAGTGTGAAGAACAAGCGGGCGAGTTAACTTGTGCCGTTGGGAAGGGCACTTAGCGGGATCACCCCATCTTGGTGTGGTAGGCAAATGGCCGGCAACTCCTAAGCGAGCTCGTTATAGCGCATTGATCGCTTTCTCGTGATATGAGAATGAATATGCAACTAAATACATTAACTGAAATGCAGGTGGCCTTGTGGAACTCAGAGGCCTTCGCTCGCTTGTCTAATCTTCTTTTCAAGTCTCCAATCAGACAGCCAGGTTAAAAGTATGCATTGACAAATAAAACCTTAAAGCAGCAGGCAACAACTAAGTTGCAAACATTAACCGAGATTTTGTTGAGTAAATGAAAACTTAAAAGTCGCCTGTCATTCTGTCATGTCGTAATACTCGTAACGATAAAACTAAATAGTACTCTCTTATCTTTTGAACAGAAAATGGAAATGAATTAAAACAAAATGTTAAAAAAACAGTAAATATTAAATAAGTCAACCCATCCAACTGAAGTAAAAGTACATCATATCCAGTGATGGAGTACTCGTACTCGAATACCAATTTTTGTGTACTCGTACTCGGAACCCCAAGTACTCGGTTAGTACTCGTACTAGAAGGTCAATGTACTCGGTCAAAAAAAGCGCCGAGTTCACGAGTGCAATTGGCTTTCGCTATCAAACAACGAAGACCTTTTTTTTTCGGTCTTCACAGATATTTTTAGTGAAAACACGACATCTGCGACATAAACACCTTTTTTTTTGGTTTTCACCGTCTTTCAGTGGAAAAAGTACTCGTGCTTTAGTACAGTTTTCAATATCAGTACTCGTACTCGAAGTTTTTTGCGGTACTCGTACTCAGAAGTTGAGTACTCGACTTCATCACTGATCATATCATCAACAAATACTAAGATATTATCCTTATATGTAGATAAATAGTCCCTGATTTAACACTATACACTATTTTCAACCAAGATTTTTATTTTGCATCGGTTTGTTACCAATATTTTATTAAAGTTGAAAATAGAGCTGCCTTGTACCAAAAAGTTTTTGTGTACAAAAATTAACTGAAATTTAATCCACCCACTGAGTAATTTTAACTTTGTTAACCTATCATTACCTTGCTGGCGCTCATGAAATTAGTGTTTGCTCGTGCAGTCTGGTATACCGGTACTTGTCTTACTCAAATTCAGATTATTCTTTCTTTTTAAGCTGTTAGACACTCATTTTTAACATTATGATCTGCAGTAAATTTGACAAGCAGGGCAACTTTCTGCAACTTTTGTTTACGGCTTCGGGAAGCTTCCTCAGAAACAAGAAACTATCATGTATGGGGCATGGAGGCTGTTTGCCAAAATTTTATTGTACAACTTTTTTGGTTTTTAAAGGCAACGTTTTGTAGCAACTTTACCAAAGTATCTTCAAAAAAAAACTCACTAAAAGTATGAACAACCAAGTGTAATTTCATTAATAATTTCCCAGGTACAGGTAAGTCTGTGTTAATGCATGTGGTAATTGTCACAGAAAGCGTAGTGAATGAGGTCTCCCAATGTCATTTATTCTGTAAGTATAAGCTTTCTGCTTGCTGGGCAAGCTGTTAGCTTAAGTAAATGGTCATCACCCAAGAAAATGTTTGAAAATATTTCGCAGTAGGCCTATTTGCAAATAAATCATGCCATTAATAGACGCAAAGTTTGACGACTGATTTCACTATTCGATATATTCTTTTTCTGCAACTTTCGTTAAATATGAATGCAACTTTCGTTAAAAATGAACACAGCTTTTTTATTTTTTAACGCAACAAAAAGTTATCTTACATTGATGAGTGGTGGATAAGGCCATTTATGTTTTAACCTAAAAAATTAGTTTACACTTTAATTTAACTAAATTTTAATTTCGTTTTGACTTAGCGTTTTAATGCTTAGAGTTTGGTTCCTAGTAGAAAGCTTAAATGTTTGTTTTGATATTTTTCAGCCAAAAAAGCGTCAACTTCTTTGCATCATGATGATTTAGGATCAGCAGCGTAAACCTGTTGAATGTAACACACACGCTAAAAAGTATGCAAATTATCTGGAAACTGAACCGAAATTAGCAATAGGCTGTAGGCTGGCTGAAGTCTAGGGCCTCGGAGAAATAGGGGGCCTCGTCACAAAGAACGAAGACCTTTTTTTTCTTTTGGATATCGACCATCCAGACTAGACACGCAGAGATGAGTCTGATCAGTGATCACCACACACCAGGGCTTCACTGATCAATAACAGCTTTGATGCTTTGATGGCCGAGTGGTAGAGCGTCTGCCTCGGGAGCTGTAGACTTGGGTTTGATTCCGAGTCGAGTCAAACCAATGACTTTAAAATTGGTATTCACAGCTTACCTGCTTGACGCTCAGCATTAAAGGGACAGTGTGGAGAACAAGCCGGCAAGTTTACATGTTGTGCCGTTCGAAAAGGCACTTAACGGAATTCCCTCACCTTGGTGTGGTAGACAGATGGCTGGCAACTTTTAAGCGAGCTCGTATAGCGCATTGATCGCTTTCTCGTGATAAGAGGATAAACATGCTACAAAAATAAATAAAAGATACATAGATCAGATATGATTAGTTTTTATGCATAGTTTATTTTTCAATTTCCACAATTTTTATATTGATACCATCATATTGTTAGCGCAAAAAAGCTGAATATAAACCTATAATACCACTTTGATATGGGTCTCGTGTGACAGTCATTGTCTATGTCAGAGGTTTTTAAGCTTTCTGGTGGAGCGAAACTCCAATGAACCATTCCAGATACTCGAGGAATCCCTGTGGATTAATGTAACTGCTAATTTACTTGAATCTCGCTCTAAATTGTAAACTCGCGGAAACCCTGGACTGTAGGCTACTGACGGAATTTTAAAGTTCCGCGTAATCCCGTTTGAAAACCTCTGGTCTGTGTGGTGGTTAATCATAATCGCAATCAAAAGCGCTCTTCACAGTTTTGTGAGATTGAAAGTTACGCCGGAACCGCGCCACATCATGACACTCCCGGCCAGTTGGCGTAAAGCTAACGTCTTCGGTTCGGGATGCGTAGTTCGATTCCCCAACTGTTCAAGTCGAGCACAGTGTCGACAACTGCCTGCCACCGCTGCGACATTTCTTGTGGGTTTCTTCCATCATAGTTTCACGATTTCTGTGGTTTTAATCAGTGATGTAGTTAAGACCATCACCTAAAAGACCAAGACCTTGTTAATTTTTTAAGACCAAGACCTTTGATTTTTTGCTAGAACAAGACTATAAAAATGGGATGAGAATTAACGGTTTATTACTTATCGCTATTTTTCTATAACAAAAAAAAAAACGGGCAAAATATATACAGAATATCAAAAGAAATAAGAACAACACAATCACATACACGCTGTTGGATACTTTTTCTAGCTGTGCAGGATCACCTAAATTTTTACTAGATACTTTTTAGTTCTTTCGGTCTTAAGACCAAACTAAATGGTCAAGACCGCAAATGGTCAGGACCAAGATCTTAATAACGGTCTGAAGACCTTTATCACAAATTTTAATACCCTATTAGTTAGATAAAATCGTTTTGTGTTTTGCTTCATTTGTTAAATTTAATCTTGTTTTTTTTTTTCAGAATTCACTATCAAGCTCTTTCAAGATAACCAAAAAGAATAAAAGCCTTTACATAATACAATAAAATGTTATTGCAATAATAATAGTGATATTGCGTCAAATGTCAATAAATAAAATAACTGAGCAAAATGAATGGTTTTTACATTTAAAGCATCAATTACGTCATTAAATGGAAAGTGGCAGTATATGACGTCATCAGATCCATTGAGTAATTCATGGGTAGATGGCAAACGCCACAATCTCTTAACCGCGTGTGATTCTCGATTAGGTGTACGCCATACAACAACTTAATGGTTGAACTTTAACCATCCTTATTGTGTACATTTTAACATTGCTCTGAAAAAGACTCTTGGACTTCATTTTTCACTTCAAAATATTTTTACAAACGTAGGCTAACTGGGAAATTTGTGATTTTGATTTTAAATTATTTTTCTCGGCAATTTAATTTTTCAGCATAAGCCGGTATGCATACTTCACAGGTATGCTAGTGAGCCGAGTCTAGATTAATACGATTAGGCTATACTCGTATATGACAGTACTATTTCTATTCTAACTCAGTAATTATACCATACTACCTATAAGCTAGAGATGCAGCTATATAGTCTGCAGTTAAACTTCTCAAAAATACCTAGCCACTATAGCGCAACTCTAAAGAGTACCATGCAGCAGACCCTGTGCAAGTAGCTAAATGCTTTTTGATTTGAGTATCAAATAACAGCTACTTTACACTATGGTATGAAACATATTGACTACCAAACACACTGTGTACAGGTAATAGCAGTATAGTCTACGAGTAAAGTTACCTATCGGCCGTCTTTATAGTTAAATTATGATGTCACAACCACTGTCCATACTGACGGCTGACCCTACACTCTACCTTAGTCTACTAGTATATGACACTGCCAATTTGGCTAGCCAAATCTACACTGTGAAGTATAAACCAACGGTCACTATTGCCCACATCCTAGGTTTGTTATGTCATTATCGTTAGTCACACACTGTTGCAACGCTAAACAAAGTGTGCTATTTTAACAATCCACAGATCATATCAAATCATCTACCACATTTGTCTATAGATAAAGCAAGCCAGTATTGTGACTGTGTTTTACTCTATTGTTTAGTCTACGTTATATTCCTGCGTTATGAGCACTATATACAGTACATCCCGTTTGGCAAGTAAGTTAAACTCTGCTTTTCTTGCTGCTTAAAGCAACTTGCAATAATCAAAAAGTAGTCCGACTTCTCAAGTCCTGCCCTGTACTAGCTTGTTACCGGTAGCAAAGTCAACAATTCAAGGCGGCCACTGACGTCATATTACGATCAGCCAATCAGAGACGTTTGGAAATTTAACGATATTTTACCGGTTTTCTCGTTACTGAGACGAGATATCGTGATCGAATTTTCGCGAAAGTGCTTAAATATAATTAACACGCATTTACAAATCCCGATTAATTTGGGTGCAGTTGGCCTTTAAATCAATCTTTTAACTAGACTCAGCCATTTGAACTAGTACGACTTGTAAACTTTAACAACTTTTCCATTCAAAATAAACAAAAAATGCTAAAGTCTTATTTCATTCAAGGTACTTTTGCACAAAAATATTTTAGATGAAGAACACAAACAAATTCAGTAAACTAAAAGCTGATTCTAGCAAACTCCTTTTTTAGACTGAATTTCGTCCCTCTGCTGACAACCCATGTATACGTTGGCAAGCTTTGAGCAATGTGCTTCCTTCGAAGCGATCTGCTGGAAACTTTGTACCCAGTTCCCACAGTTCTCAAAATTGACGGTATTCCATTTGATTATTACCCTGATATTGCTCACAGTTTCAACAATTTTTTTTTGCAGTATTAGGCAATTTCTTACGAGTCAAGTTAGTATAACTCTGAATGCCGTAAAACCATCACACTACCTTCGTAAAAGGGCAGCAAATTCAATTTTTTAACTCCTTCCTATCCTCAAGAAATATTAAGAATTATATTATCGCTACGAAACAGCTTTTCCTGTGAAGCTGATAATATTTCTTCCTTTGACTTCAACCTTTGCATAAATCACGTTAAAATAAAAGAATCTGATGTCAAATATCTAGGAGTCCACCCGGATAGTAAATTATCCTTGAAAACTCACATTGAAAAACTAACTTGCAAATTACCAAAGTATGCGGGATGGTTTACAAATTAAGACATTATGATCCTTTCTCTACCCTCAAATTGTTTTATTATATATGCTTTGTTCCGCTTACATCTCTAATACTCGTTACTTGACTGGGGTAGAGCCAGCAAAAGCCACTACCTTCAACTGGCAATTCTCCAAAACAACATAAAAGAACGTGTCTTTTTCGTCCATTGCACTCTCCAACAAAAATGCTGTTTTCCAATTGTTCGATGTTAAAATTTGAAGACATGATAAAAATGGAATTTGCAAAATTTACGTTTAACTTTGCTAGCAACATGTTACCGGCACCAACTTCTTTCAACAACTGTTTTCTAAACATTTACAATTACGCAGCTAACACTGTTGGCAAAAAACTCACAGTGTATTTTTCCAATCCTTTGTTGGTTTGGAGCCAGGAGAGAAAATGCTTCATGCAGTGATGGGATACAACATTTTAAACACAGCTTCTCCTTTGTATCTTATTCTAAGAACAGGTCCTTCTTTCCCTTTCAAAATTAATTATCCCATCATCTCTGCAAAATTTAAAAAAACTGTCGATAATATTTAATATACGATACAACAACACGATAATGGATAGCGTTGGCAAAGCAAAACATCTTGGAATTATTATGGACAACTACATGGGGCGCCGATTGGAAAAAATATGCGTATTGTGAGCCATATTTTTTTAGCTTATTTTAACCATAATTTGTCCGATATATGTACAAGAAATATCCGACTTATATATCGGACAAATTGTACTCGGACCAAAAAAACATGCCCAAAATTATTTCGGGTATTTCCGACTTATTCGAGACTCGTATACCGGACATATTCGCAGGGTGGAAAAAAATATAGCCTACGTTTAGTTGAACCATGTTTCTTGAGCTTTAAAAATATTTAGCTTATATTGTTATATCGGACAAATTGTACCCTGAGTACGACCAAAATTGTACTCCAAGTCACACTAAAAAACACGCGCAAAATAAGTTGAACTATACACATACCAGATGTCTCAAAAAAATATACAACATTTTTATTGTTGAAAAGGTGGTCACGAAACACATTTTCTAAAAAGAAAAGTATATTCAAATGGAACGCTGAAAGGTTGAAGTTTCTTGTAGTAAAGTCAAATTTTCTTCTGCATCATATGTTCGACGTAGGCTCTTCGTTGACCAATTACTCACTGAACACGTGTTGCCATGTTAGTCATAACTTTTGGAAACGTTTCTAGAGGAATGTTTCGAATTTCTTGACAGACTTTTTTCTTCGATTGATCAAGGTTACGAGGCCTAGAATTTTCATAAATCCTGTCCTTGAGATACCCCTATAAATAGAAGTCTGGGGGAGTAGCCTAAGGTCAGGTGAATAGGGTGGCCACTCAACGGTACTGTAGAGAGAGATAAAACGGCCATCAAAATGTCGTTTGAAAAAAAGCCTTGTTTTTCAGGCAGTATGAGGTGGAGCCCCATCTTACTGAAGCCATTGAGTTTTCATCTTTATTAAGTTGTTTCTCTAGCGGGCGTGAGCACGGAATTGAGGCAGATGAAAATTTTGAATCATCTCACGATAAATTGTCTGGTTCACTGATACAAGTACGCCCCTAGTCATCTTCAAAAAAGTATGGACCAATTATGCCATACCGCCCAACTACCACCCACAAAGTGACTTTGAGAATTAATCTAGGCACCTATTCAGCATCGCCAGGATTTTCAATTCCCCAGTACCGAAAGTTTTGCTTGTTTATCACCCCCGACATGTGGGCATGGCATTCATTCATCAGTCATATACAGTTTCTTTAGGAAATCTGCACTTTCCTCAAAACTTTTCTGCAAACCAGTTAGAAAAATGTAGCCGTTTTTCCTTCTGCTCATGAGTAAACAAACTTTCGCTTTCAATCTTGTACGGAAAAGTATGAATATCGTGGCGAAGGATTCTTTGAACAGTGCATCGATGAAGGTTAGTTTTGGCAGAAAGGTGTTGAATTGATTTTTTGGGGCTTCCAGCAACAGCTTGTTTTGCCATATTCACAGAATCTTCATTGTGACCACTTCTCTTCCGACCACTACGACCCTTGTGAAGATCACAAACTGTTCCCTCATTGGTAAACTTCACAACAGTAGCCTTGATGGTTGGAAAGTTCAGGGCATCATGCATGTGCATACCAAAGTGACCACAAAAAAGACGTTGTACTTGCTTTACACTTTTTACCTGATGCCAAAATTCAATAATTTTGGTCCTTTTTTTGTAGATCAAGTCTAGGCATATCAACTATAGGCTTTGCTTTGCATTGAAAATAATTCCAAAAACTCTAAAACAAAAGTAAAGCATTAATAACAAATTTTCTGAAACTGGAAGTGTCGAACGAAGCATTTCAAAAGTTGTATATTTTTTGAGACACCCTATATGTCAGACAAATATGGTCTAAATAAGCTCAAAAACATTGTTCGCGAAACGTATATTTTTTTCCATATGGCGCCCCATACAACCAACTAACTTTGAAAGTCACATTAATAATCTCTGGTCTAAACCTGCAAGACCAGTAAGTATCTTATCCAAATCCAAGTTAAAGCACATTTTTTTGCATTTAGTTTCACATCTATTCACCTAACACGAGAAAGCGATCATTATTATACAATATTGTTTAATACTTCCGGCGGTTGGGAGACAATGGTCAAATCTAGCGTCTACTGCAAAAAGCAAGAACGGTTTCGCTGATTATTCCGACGTTCCAAGAACGGGTTCGCTTGAACCCGTGCAAACCCCTGAATCCCATCGTTGGCTTTTTCATATCTCTCTGAAACTATGGAAAGATAGTCCTCAACCCGAGTCAACAGTATTGGAATGATTCTTTTCATTAACTTACAAAGCATTTCAAAACAAACGTGCTTTCAACACATTGTACTACCTCTGACTAATTTTTAATTATTTTCTTTGGTTATTCACTTGGTGTACCGAGCAAATGAATAATTTCTTTTTTCTGATGTGCTGTACCAGCTGGTTTTCGACGCTATATAGATTTAAGCTGACCAGCCATCTTATGATGATATTAATGCTGTTGTTATGGTTTTCTCTGCCTTTTTTTATTTCCCTTTCATGAATTGTAAGCTGTTGTATTTGGGTGCGATTGACTGAGGTGACCATTTGGTCTATCACCGCTTCCACCTGCGCTTTTGTATCACGGAAAATAAACAGACATTGAATATTGAATTATTGATAGCTTCTCGAGACTGGAAGGATAGATGCAACTAATACAGCATTACTGGTAACTTTTATTTGGTTATTTAAGACTGTTTATGATGTAACAAACCAGCTATTCTTCAGCAAATTTCCTGTAATTTTGTCTTGGGCAACTAAATACAAAATGCAGCATTACGGGTAGCTTTTATTTGGTAATTTAAGACTGTTTATGATGTAACATAACAGCTATTCTGTAGCAAATTTCCTGTAATTTTGTCTTGGGTTCATGTTCTTATAAGTCATAATTTTGAGTGTTACTACGTTACCAGACTTAGGTTAGTCATGTTTTAAAGTGAAAATTAGTCAATAAACTCAAATAATGCTTCTGCTTCATGCGCTAACTTTTCTGAGCGTCGCATGCGCTTTCGCTCTAGCAAGCATTACCAATGACAAGCCGCTCTCACAGGATGTTGGTGTAGCAGCGCAAAGGGCAGGTAAGTTGACTTTTTGTATTTAGCGTAAAAACTGATCGGTGCTGTTGATTGACTTCTTGATTTATTATTATGATGGAAAGCTAAAAGTGGGCGTATCTACTACTCTGATTTTGTGCTCCAAAGTTTAGCTTTTTTGTTCTGGATAAGGTTATCTTAAAACCCCTAGCAAAAATTTTTGTACGTAAGTTATCCCACGGAACGTCAGTTCGACTTTCAACAACGTTCTACTACTGCGAAGACCATTAAGCTTCTCAACTCATGTCGTACCTGTATCTAAAAAATTTGTTAGTATAAATGAAAACTTGAGCACAATAACGTGGTTCTATAGCCTAGTAAGCCTACCATATTCCCGTCAGAAAAAATTTACATGTGCCTCGATTCGTCTGATTAAGTTCAACATAAGGTTTTTAAAATAGAGCTTTGTGCCCATAAATCAGTTTAAGTTTCATGAGGTTAATGGGCACCGATGCTTTGGTCATGTCCGCGATATAGCCTAGCGGTACCGCGCGCAGGTTGCAGATTAGGGCCGGCGCCAAGGGGGGCCAGGGGGACCTGCCCCCCCAATCAACAAGCTTACTCTTTTGAAGACAGAGGCTTTTGTGCTTAATTTCAAACTTTGGCGCCCCTCTGATAAGAGCTTGGCCCCTCTTAGTCGATTGCTCTGCCGCCGGCTCTGTTGCAGATCCTACGTGACGGGTTTGATTAACGGCTGGAGCCGGGAGAGTTGGGATCGGGGGGAGGGTCGGGAGAGGCCTACACAATGTGTGCTTAGCACCCACTGTCCCGTACCTTTACCTTGCAATTAATTCTTTTGATTTTAATGCAATGTGTATCTAATATGCCAAAAACGAGGACATTTGAGAATTTTTTAACGTCCTCGGAGAACAAATTATTTTTTGTTAATAGGACGACATGTCCTCCAAAAGGAGGATGTATGTTAAGCCTACGCTACACGAGCTCGCTTAGGAGTTGCCAGCCATCTGCCTACCACACCAACATGGGGGAATTTCGCTAAGTGCCTTTCCCAACGGCACAGCAAGTAAACTTGCCGGCTTGTTCTCCACACTGTCCCTAATGCTAAGCGTCAAGCGGGTAAGCTATGAATGCCAATTTTAAAGTCATTGGTTTGACTCGACTCGGAATTAAACCCATGTCTACGGCTGCCGAGGCGAACGCTCTCACCACTCAGCCATCTGAGCTGATCTTTCTGCATCATAATCAAATGTTTGATGTCTTGATTGAACCACGTGATTGCGCTGCGCTGTGTATGACATTTGGGTTGCAAAACACGACCGATCGGATTGCCGAGTGGTATAGAGCGTCTGCTTCTGGATCGGTAGACTTGGGGTTCGATTCCGAGTCGGGTCAAACCAATGACTTAAAAATTCGTATTCACAGCTTTCCTGCTTGACGTTCAGCATTTAAGGGACAGTGTGGAGAATGCCGGCAAGTTTACCTGTTGTGCCGACGGGAAAGGCACTTTACGGAATTCCCCCATCTTAGTGTGGTAGACAGATGGCCGGCAACTCCTAAGTGAGCTCGTGCAGCGCATTGATCGCTTTCTCGTGATAGGAGGATAAATATGCCAATAATAATAATAAAAAAATTAAAAAAAAAAAACATGGAACGAATTACCTGTTGAAATCAAAAGCAGAGATCAAATCAACTGTAGGCCTGCAGATTTGTCTAAACCACGTGAAAATGCATCTGTCTACTACAGTTTACACTACAACCAAAGATGCAGTGGCGTACGCAGAATTTCTGAATGGGGAGGGGTTCAGTGACGTGACATCATGATGACGTAAAAATACTTCGTAATACTTCGTCATCGATGTCACGTCACTGACAGTGTCAATTTAAAGTTTTAACGTTTATGCAGTAATCATTTTTCATCAAACCCGACGGTCATAGCGTAGTGTTACAGATGTCGCTATCAATGCGGAAGACTTGGGATTCAATTCCCAGGCCGGTCAAATCAGACAGTCCAGCTAACGGCTCGCCACCACTGCGACGTTTCTTCGGACCTGTGTTGCCCAAGCGTTAAGACGCGGGGTCGGACCTCGTCACTCGCTACCACGCTACAGCGAGTTTAATAAAACGAGTACAGAGAAGATTCGATTTGATTTTAAAAAAATTTTGTGTGCAGCCATAGCTACTGCAGTGACACCGTATTTAAGGAAACTCCTTTTTACCTACTGCTTCTCAGCAGCAGCATCAATAACAAAAATGCAGTTCAAGCAAAACACATCAGAAAAGTTGGACTACCGGTATTGTTGTATATCGCATCGTAATGAAAGTTTCTCGAGATTGAATTAAAAAGTTGGACAGAACAGAAAAAACATGATAGCAATTTTAGCAAGTTCTGCATAAAAAAATCGGTTTGTTTCAAAATTAAAAAAGATTTTATTTTTTCTGCAATCTTGAAACTTTGTTTATTGACAATCGATTAAACAATATGACACAATGTAAAAGTTGGTCAATCGTCAAGGGGGGGTTGACTCCCGGTCCCCTCCCTTGCATATTCCACTGGAGGTCATCTCCGCGACTTAGCGACTGGAAACACGAAAACGTCGCAGCGATGGCGAGCTGTTGGGGACACTGTGCCGATTTGACCTACTCGGGAATCAAGTCCCAGATCTTCCGCACCGATAGTCTGTGCGCTAAGCTGACGGTCGGTACCGGCCCAGAAATTGAGCCCAAAACTATCGCGCCGATAGCGATGTCTTTGGTTAACCTCAACTGGCTGGTTTGGTTAATTCAAAATTATGACATCGCAAGCGGAACATTTGACTGTGTTGCAACCATTCTCTTCCAAGAATACCTTCTGCGCTGGAATGCTGTGTTGTCCAGCTATGATAGCCGTTGAGAACAATCGCTTCATGACATCACAGCACGACTCCAGCTTTAACAATACCCATCGACTAATTGACTTTGTCCTGGCTTGCATTTTGCGTTAGTCGTTGGTTCAAGCTCAACCCACCAGAAAAGTTTGACTCCCGGAATTATTGCATCGCAATGAAAGTTTCTCGAGATTGATAAGCAAGTTGGATAGTACAAAAAAACATGACAGCAATTTCGGTAAACTCTGTATGAAAAAAGGCGGATCGTTTCAATTAAGAGGTATATATTATATTTTTAATCGTGAAATGGGTGGGAGGAGTTTGACCCCCCAAACCACGCACCAGTGCGTACGCCACTGTAAAGATGAAAACCTAATTCATTTTACAGAACTGCTGACAGTCAACACTGTTTCGACCTTTCCAGTTTCGTTAGTACAGTTGGGGTGAGCGACATTTACTCAAGGCAATATATACCTGAGAAGGAATTTTTTGCTCGTGGTTTGTAATATATCAGTTTCCAAAACCTGCAAAAGTAACTCTCAGCCTAATCCGTTCGCCCGTGAAAAAGCGGGGGACAAGACGGGCACCGTGTCTGTGCATGCAGCCCAGAAAACACAGTAAATGTCAGCGCTTAGGTCACAATTTGTAACACAAGCATACAATCTATGCATAGCGCATTTGTATTTCATTTTAGCGTTGCTCTTTCAATCAGTTTGATATTACCTCTATTATGCTTCGTAAATGATGCACTTGATTTTAACAAATTACTATTTTGTTTCTTGAGTCCTCAAAGGCTTCTAACAATAACATTTTACACTTAAAAGCGAAAAAAAAATTGTATTAGGGGATTTAAAGGTTGATTATTTTTATGGTCATCATCAATCTGATTCTCGTGTTAAGGCCTTTACGGACCAAATACCTGGTTCGGGATGAGAACAAAATGATCTCTTTATACCTACCAGAGCGTGCGCAACCACAAAATCACTCTTAGATCTTGTTTATATTAACAGTATGAGTAATTACCCAACCCTTCTCCGATCATTTCCCTTTTATAGTTCAAATTAAATTCAAAACAACAGAAAAGATGAATTACCGGTACGACTTTAGTAAGAATTGTCAAACCCCATAAAATTGAAAATTTCGTTGAAGATTTAGAGAGTAAATTACTTGATATCAATCTTACCAAAGCCTTAAGCATCTGTCTTTCCAAAGTAGTAGACAAACATTTCCCTCTCACCAAATTATCAAGGAAATAATTTTGCCAAAATAACTTGGATAACACCAGAAATTTTGAAATCCATAAAATATCAAGATAAATTACACAGAAAATTTCAAAAAACCGGCAGCTTAAATGATTTACAACTGTATAAAAGTCTTTCGAAACAAGTAGATTCGTCAAAAAGAAGCTGCCAAAGCATCATTCTTTCAAAAAGAGATAGATAAAAGCAAAAACACATCCACAACCTGGAAAGTAATTAATAAGTTACTAAGAAAAGATAAATAAAATTCCACTTCTTCCATTCCATCTAAATTAAATGTGAAAGAAAACTTAATTTTTGACCCAGCTTCTTTATGCCGTGAATTAAACAACTCAAAGTGGTGATTGCTTCCGGCAAACAAAGTGCTCGATGACGTAGGTCAGAGCATATATATGTTTTTATTGCAAAAACCTGAGTAAAACCTCTACAGACTGCTTCACCACAACGGATCATCAGGAGGTATCTAAATATTAAATTGAAAGTTAGAACCTGGTGTTAAAATTATCTGAGGTAAAATATGCTATGGGCTGTAAATCTGGGGAACACTAATGTGAAGATAAAAAAAAAAAAAAAAAAAAAACAGGTAGCAACGTCTCCACTACATACAGCTAAAAACTTGAACTTGCTGGTCACATGGGTCAGTACTTCGCTTAGCTAGACTGAGAGCGAAAAGACGCAGCTGAAATGTGGGGGTCCTACTAAACACCGCTAAGGATTGAAACATCGCAGAGAACGACAAAGGACTTCAAATTGATGTACTAAACACCGCTAAGGAGGACAAAGGACCCCAAAACTCTAACCCTAATCTAACCCTAGCCCTAGCATAACTTTAACCCTAACCTAACCCTAATTTAAAGTTCTTTGTCGTTCATGGTATGATTCCAAGTCCTTTGTTGTTCTTTGCGGTGTTTGGTAGATCAATTTAAGGTCCTTTGTCGTTCTTTGCGGTGTTTAGTACATCAATTTGAGGTTCTTTGCGGTGTTTAGTAGGACCGTGAATACGGTGCTACAACGGGGATACGAAAGGACGGGTCATAACATTAACGATTATGAAGTGAGCAAATTGGTGACAAAGATAGATATAAGGCGCGAGGCAAGTGCAAAATAAAAGAAATAACAACAACCGGACGCATTAGTGTGGATCTGTGATTTTTAAATTCTTCAGTTTAAATTTTGTTTTATGACGGCATTTCCCGATGAGTTCAGATCTTTTGTTAACTTTTGTGTAGTTGTCAGTTTTGGCGATTGTACGTTTTTGCTTCCAGTCACAGATGGCATTGTGAAAATAATTTAAAAGTCTTTGTTTGGAACCACAGTGGCATTTTGTGAACACATTTGGATGATAACTTTTCCATATGAGGGCTCGTAAATACTTGATATTTGTAATAAGAAGTGAACATCTTATAACTTGCAGCAAAGTTTGAACATTAGTGTTAATGCACCGCTCAGTATGAGTAGGCTCTGCCAAAATCAAAAAGGTTCTTCAGGTCAAAAATTTAATCAATGAATGTATTTTTATAATATCTTATGATAACATACTTAACACCTCAGGTTGCCTGCCAAGTAAATAGAGGGTCTGTTTTTGGAGCTATAAACTCTGGTGTGATTTCGAGTTGGGTCAAACCAATGACTTTAATATTGCTGGCCTATTCACAGCTTCCCTGCTTGAAGGTTTTCAAAGGGACCATGTGAAAATCATGTCAGCAACTTAATTAGTGCTGTAGTTGGTAACGCACTTCGCAGTATTTCCCACGATTTTGGAGTGGTAGACAGATGGCATCTTGCTTGTTTTTGATCGTCATGATAGAATCCTTGATTTTGTCAATTGATTCCGCTAAATCTTGTGTAGTTCTTTGTAAGTTTCGAAAGACTGAATGAAATATACAACAGCTCAGATGGCCGAGTGGTATAGAGCGTCTGTCTCTTGAGCTGTAGATTCGGGTTTGATTCCGTGTCGGGTCAGACCAATGACTTTAAAATTGGTATTCACAGCTTCCCTGCTTGACGCTCAGCATTTAAGGGACAGTGTGGAGAACAAGCCGGTAAGTTTACATGTTGTGCCGTTGGGAAAGGCACTTAGCGGGATTCCCCCATCTTGATGTGGTAGACAGATGGCCGGCAACTCCAAAGTGAGCTCGTATAGCGCATTGATCGCTTTCTCGTGATAGGAGGATAAATATGCAACTAACTAACTATACAAAGTGTTCATAAAGTTCTGATACAATTTGTCATATATTTATATGACAAATTGTATCAGGGCTTTATGAACACCCTGTATAACAGGGTAACAAGCAGTTAGTTTGAAAACTAAACAATAATTATGTTTTGTTTGATACAGCATCCGCTATGGAAGTCACAATTGCACAACTTGCACAATCCGTTAGAACTACGACTGCGAGCCAATCAAATATGACTGCGGACAATTCAACTAAAGCTACTACTACCACTACCACTACTACTGCTCCTGACCTTATAGATTTGGCGCTTAGCGACAAGTATTTTTACTACACTGTTGGTATAGCTAGTGGTGTTGGGGCTGTTGTACTAATACTTGTAGTAATTGTATGTTGCTGCTGGTGTAAGAAAAGGTAAGATTTAGCTAGCCGTTTATAACTGGATAATTTTTTATATTGGATAAACACATCAATTGTTTCGTTTATAGAGAGTCTGCTTGCGAAACGATGCCCTCCCAGGTTGATTACGCCTGTGAATAAACCACGAACTCAGCAATAGGTATTTGCAGCTTTCGGGTTTTACGTTAGTATCAAAAGTGCAATGAGGCGAACAACTTGTGCGTTTGAGCAATGCTCTTAATTGGATCATTCTTTCTTTGAGGTGTCAGGCAGACTGCCACTCAAGAAATTCATTATAGCACCAAAGTAGGCCTACTTTTATTGTTTATAGATACGCTCATTAATCTATGATCAGATTAAACATGCGTTTAAAAATTAAATGTATTACTGAGGTTATTTTCAAATTACATTGAACTGAAATTTCAACAGCAATTGAGGGAGACTGCGAAGTGAGCTTGCCCTCTTCAAGTCAGCAGCCACCCGTTATATATACGTCAAATGCAGCGAATCGGGTCCAGCAGCGAATGGAACCCGTCAAGTAGGCAGTGGCGTAACAAGGGGAGGGGGGCGAGTGGGGGCAGCCGCCCCCGGGCGCAGGCCCGGGGGGCGCACAAGACTACTTTTAAATTTTTTTGTTGTGTTAATAAACTGGACTTACACAAATGAAGCACACAGGAAATTTCTTAAAGTCAACTGTTTTCTTGTCACGGCATTGTCAAGGTCAGTACAGTAGGCTACTGAAATAAAGAATCAAACACGTGACCAGTTTGTTCACAATCACGCGTGTGGTTGCAGCTTCGCAATAGCTTCACAAAAGGTGTTACGCTCACTTGTTTATTGCTTAAATTTTGTAACAATCTCCTTTGTTATGTCATTTTCATTCTGACGTGTAATCAGGACCGTGACCTGGTTATTGTATCATCATAATGCTTTGCCCAATGTGGCCATTTTGTGATTTTGTTACAAATTGCTTGGGAAACTTAGCTGAGAGCGTCGTCAGAGTAGACGAGCAATTGGTTAAACTACATTACTTGTTAGACAAAAGTTTTAAGGCCTCGTTCACACATGGAAGTTTTCGTGTGTTCAATTCTTCTACAAGATTTCTTGGGGCATTGATATTAACTGTCACGCCCAGTCAAAAAGTTCAGTAGGCCTAATAGAAATGCTTCAGATTTTAGGATTTACAGCCCAGAAATTAGACAGTGTAGCCTAAGTTTTTTACCGCAGCCGCTCTTCAAGGTTTACTGATGCAATCGCATTTTAATAAATTTAATTACCGGTAGAGCTCACCGACTACGTCAGTAAATCATTGCGTTTGCAGGTTGAATTGTTTAAGCTCTATATTAAGCGTGAATTTAGCAATTAAAAGAGTAACAGGGTTAATTGTCAAAAACAGAATGCCGAAGAAGGAAAGTGTCGCGCAAGGACGTAAACGGCGAACAGTTTAATGCATCATTAGCGGAGTCGAGAAAAATCATGAAAGCTTATTTTAAGAAAAGTTCCGATCTTGAAAGACTGTCCTGTAATGAAAGTAGCCAAAACCAAGCCATAAGATTACAACAAATTCAAAGAGATAAAACTCGGGTTCCTGAGACAAGCATTAGTTCGCAAAGCGAAGCAAGTGCAGAACAACCTGCATGCTCTTCTGAAGACCAGAATGTTGAGCTGGAGATAAGAAACACTGTCGTTCCAGCCAACAATTCTTCCGCGCTAACCATGGCTTCAACGGATAATGTCTCAAACTCTGTAAGCGGATTGAAATATGTTAATGATGCCAATGATGTGACAGAGGTTCTACATCAAAGCGACATAGGCTTGATAAAAGTTGACGAAAGAAGATTATCGAACGTTACCCCGGCAGATTGCACTCTGTTGGTCAAAACTGTAGCTACCCAATTTTAGAACAAATAGGAGCCATTCTATACTAAAGACGGACGATCAATGACAAAGTTTTGGTTAAAAAAAAAACTCTTTTAAATGGTCAAGAGATTAATCGATCATGGTTGCTTTATTCTTCATTGCATCCAGCTGCATACTGCTTCTGCTGCTTGCTTTTTCCTCTTTCATCATCAGATAACCGATCTTCCTTCAAATTAAAAGGCGTATTCTCTAAATGGAAGAAAATTGAAAAATTACATTCGCATGAAAAGAGCGAAAATTATCGTAAAGCATTTGCAGCGTGGAAGAAAATTGAGCGTCGTCTTGAGCATAATAGGGCTATAGACCAAGAATTGCAAGCACAGATTGAACAGGAAAAAAGCAAATGGAGAAATATTTTAAAAAGAATTTTAGACTGTATTAAATATTTAGCTACACAGAACCTTGCGTTCCGTGGTCATGTTGAAAGTTTGACGAAAAATGAAAACCCTGGTAATTTTTTGTTTTTAGTGGAGTTACTGGCTAAATATGATCCGACGTTAAACGAATTCTTGGAGTTGGTAACAAAAGGAAAGATGCGTACTTCCTACCTTTTTCCGGCTATTCAGAACGAATTCATTTTATAGTTAGCTTCTCATGTGCGAAACGAATGCTTGTCCGAGATTCGTAGCAATAAATATTTTGGTATAATGCTCGACTCTACGCTTGATGTAGCACACCGAGAGCAATTGTCTCAAGTCATACGGTATGTTGATGTTGACTGCAAAAAAAGAAAGTCCAAGTCAAGGAGACTTTTGTCGGCTTTTTGCAACTGAAAGAAAAAGATGCTGCCTCAATAGTGAATACTATCTGCGAAAAACTGGAAAGGATCAGTTGCCCCTACGTGACTGCTGCTCTCAGTGCTACGATAATGCTGCAGTTATGGTAGGCCACGTTTCCGGTGTCCAGCGAAGAATCTTAGATAAAAATCCAACCGCTCTTTTTATTAATTGCGACAATCATGGTTTAAGCTTGGCATGTGTCCATGCAGCCAGCGAAGAAACCATTACCATTTCATTTTTTGAAACCATTGAAGCTATTTACAATTTTTTCAGCGTTTCCACCAATCGATGGGCTGAATTTAAACAAAAACTTGGCGTTTCTATGCAGCGCCAATCAGAAACAAGGTTGAGTGCTAGAGATGAAGCAGTAAGAATTGTGAATTATCATTTAGATGAATTGCTGAAGCTCCTCGAAGATTTGACCGAAAATGGCATCACTGCGGACACAAGTGATGCTCATCGATGGTGAAAATGCAAAACCTCGTATGCGCAAATTTTCGAAAAATTTTTTATTGGCTTAAGTTGCTTATTTTTTCATTCATCACATACTGAAAAACTTTTTTTAAGACATTTCGCGTTCGAAATGACGTCATCGCCCAAAATGCAAAACTTCGTATTCAACTTTTGACATTTTTTGAAAGTGCAAAACCTCGTATTTCATCAAAACTTTGATTTTGGTGAAAATTTTTTATGATAATGTATTCCTTTCAGGAGCAGATGTAAATAATTACAAAAATTCTGAATTTTTGATGCAATTATGACGTAATAATGGAAAATCAAAACCCCTTGTAAGAAGAATTTGATGCTAGAAGATACGTAGGCCTATTGTTTTGATAGAAATCATCTGAACCTTTACTTCCTGTTAATTGTGATAATGAAGCTCAAAGTGACGCTAAACCAAGACAAACAATAATTTTTAGATTAGGGGTAGTCTTATTTTTGAAAAAGATAAAATAAGCGAACCAATTATGTTTAAACGTGGAGCAGAGTAGCAGGAGCAAGCTATAAGTGGCAGGTCAAATGCAAGTTGCTCACTTCGCCTGACTTGACATGCTAATAACTGTTTGTTTACGTGGTTATGAGATGTTCAGTTTAAACAAATATGTATATATTGCCATAGTCAGTAAGTCATATTCGAAATAAGGTAAGGGTGCAGCAACACCTTCAAACTTCAGGTGTGAGAAGTTAGTGGTGAAACATATTCTATGTCACCACAGCGGGTTACGATTTCATTTTTATCTGTGATGATTGAAAATAGGGAAGTTGGAAGTGTCTGCTGGACTCCCCTGGGTGGGTTGGCGTATATTTTATAACGTACTCTTTCGCATCAGTTCAGTAATAATGTGCCGCCACTGTACTTTTGAAACAAATTAAACTGTCCCGCCGTTTTACGCCATGCACATTGAAATTACTGTTACCCGAGCACACTAACGTGTTCCTGATGTCATAGGGTTCTTATTACGTATGGTTTAAAGCTGTCTGTTTTCAAATTAGCTTATTTCAACTTCTTTGTTTACGTCTTTATGTGAACCGCTGGAAGCGGCTTACTGCAAATCTCGCTTTTCTACTTTTTGATTAAGGTTCGTGAATCTCAGTCAGACTCATGAAAATGGTGGTTTTTGCCAGAGTCGGAATCAAAAGTGAGAGTAAAAACACGGTTACGTTGGGCACTTTTTGTCAAACGTCAAAATTTCTTTGCGGAAAATTAAGAGTCGAACAAAATAACAAGGGGGGGGGGGATTATTGGAGTCAAAAAGTAGCTCTGGTAGGTACGTTCTACTCTGCAACTTAACGGATTTCCTACCAGAACTACTTTTCTCTCTCGCAAAAACAAACGTTCTCAAACTCACAACTCTCAATTCCAACAATTCATTTCTATTCCGTATGTGCAAAGTACATCAGAAAGAATTAGACGAGTTCTGAACGAGGCAGGAGTCGGTGTTGCCATGAGACCTGTAAAAACCATTCGCCACATTTTGCCCTCCCCTAAAGATCCGTACACTACAGAAGATAAGAGTTGTGTTGTTTACCAGATCCCTTGCTCTGACTGTGACTATGTTTATATTGGTCAAACCAAACGTGGCCTTAAGTCACGACTGGCCGATCATAGGCGAGCCACAAGCCAGCTGAGACCGGAACTTTCTGCACTTTGCGAACATGCGATGGGCTTTAACCATACCATTGATTGGGAGAAATCGAAAATCTTGAAAGTGGAGAACAATTATTCTAAACGACTCATCTCGGAAGCTTGGTTCATCAATGCCCATTTTAAGGTTATGAACAGGTCTGATGGCGACAGTCTCCCAAATGTTTATCGTTGATTGGCTAAATGATTTTTTAATGCAATTTAATCTCTGTAGTTTATATACTGGTTTTTACGTATTACACATAACAATTTGATGATTATTCACGCATTTCGCTTTTTTGTGACGCTATAGTTAATGGGGTTGATCCAATTTAAACTTCCAAATTTTTTAATCAGTTCAGTTAAATTAGTGCTACTACGTTTTACTGTTCTCGACCTGGGTTGATTTCCTTCCCAGGTCACTGTATTTTCTGATGAAGCTTGGCGTTCATTGCCAAGCGAAACGTCAAAAGTAAAATTGGAGAGTAGATTTTTTCTGTCTCTGTTTTCACCGTATCGGAAGAACAAACAGCGCAGAACTTGCGTTAGCCTAGCTAGCCTAGACTACGATGTCCGGTATATAAGTCCAACAAAATCTTCCCCACTATGCAATCCATTAATCGAGTTCAAATACGCCTTCAGGATCCTCATATGACTTTTAAAGAAAGCAGCAGCGGATTTAAACTGTTTGCAAGAACATATACACGACTCTCATGAAAATATCTGTGATCATGCAACTGAAAAAGGAAAAGAGTTATGTGTGGCGTGGGGTTTGAGTATGACAAGAAGGCAAATCCGCCGTAAAAAACAAATTGATGAAGCAGCAAGTCATATTGAATTATCATACGAACGAGAAATCAGACGGGTTATGAAAGCGACTCTGGATGGATTGGTCATGGAAGTAAATGGTCAATTTTCTCGCTTAAGGGATCTTGAATCTCGATTTGGATTTCTTTTGCGAGTTAACCATATTGTTTTTGCCAGCATGGAAGACGATGAGTTGGGCCTACAAGAAAAATGCAATGATTTCGCTAGGTGCTTTGCAAATGAAAGCGATGGCATTGAGCTATATAAAAAAATTAAAGACTACCAAATGTTGTTTCGTAGATCAGGAACGAATATTGCTGAGCCAAGATCTCCTGTATATTTGTTTCACCTGATCATTTCCTGTGGCGATGATGTGTTTCCTAATTTGAGAATTTCTCCTTAAATTTTGTCCACAATTGGTTCATCAATTGCAAGTTGTGAAAGGTCTTTCAGCAAGCTGAAATTGATTCTTACATACTTGAGAGCGACGATGTCACAAACGCGATAAAGCGATTTGGCTATTTTGAGTATAGGAAAGGAAAGACCTGAAAATATAGACTTTAATCCTATTATTGATGCATTTGCATCAGCAAAAGCTGGAAAAGTGTTTTATATAATTGTTTCTTCGTTTCATTTTTTGCTATTAGTTACCGGTAGGCCACCCGCCACTGTATTGTTTGTTTGTTAATACTGATTTTGGAACAGTTGTGATTTTTTATGGTTGACCACAGTAGTGATATCATACTCGTATCGATTGCTATAGCGTCTCAACGACTAACTGCCGGCACACTGCCACGTAAAAGCTTTTGAATTTGATTGGGTGTTTTGTAAGTACTTCACAAAAGGATATTTAAACTTGATTAGGTCATGCTTTTAAATGTTTGTGGAATGCTGTTGGACGTGTTCAACGGAAAAGATGTTTTATTGTTTTTTAAAATAACATATCCACTCTTTTTCGTTTCTTGCTTCGTTCATTTTTCACCTTCGTTGTTCTTTTCCAAACCGCGAATCATCAGCAACTCGGAATGAAACACCAAATTTCATAACGTTATTTTTATGACTTGTGCGAAGTTTGTAGTGAAACCAGGGGCGCAGAATACTTTTTTGCTCCCGGGCGCAGGGTACCCTAGTTACGCCACTGCAAGTAAGATCTGTCATGTGCGCGCGGAACCGCTAGGCCATGTCGCTGACAAATGTTATTGTTTGATAGTGTAAACCTGTAGCATTCTCTTTTGGGATACTTTACGTAAAAATTAATTACTGAAACAACTCAAATGACTAAAGAACTTGATTCAAACAAAACCTACCAAATTTGTCTTTAAGACCGTAGACAAGCTATGTTTCGATTTATCAATTAGCTGCTCGTTTTACAGCCAAAAGTTTGAAGTGATAATTGCATCTTTTAAACAAAACCAAGTTGTTTTTTTGAATAAAGGCAAAGGTCATTTTCTGTGCTTGTAAGTGGTCAGTAAGAATCCATCATGAAACACTATTCAGTTCATTGTTGACTATAAATTGATAAAAAGTATATCAGCATAAGTATATTTTCATAAATTGTTTTATCACTCAACAAAGCGTTGTTATCATGATATCTTTAAAAAAAACTACCAGTACCTGTTTTAATAAGTTTTTATTTGACATCGTCACAATTCCAATTTATATGCCCATATACGAGTGAAACTTTTTCATTTCCTATAAAAGTGTAGCCTGTTTTTTTACTAATATTTTCAACATTCTTTAAGTCTAGTTTATCACAGGGCTTATTTTTCTTTGTATGTTGCAGTGTGTAGTCTAAATTCGGTAAGGGCGTAAAGTAAACGCCGAAAACGTAAAGTAAACGCCAAACTTTTTCCTCTGACGTTTTCCCAACAATTCAACTGCGGATATCTCTGGAAAGCACAGCCAGACGTAGCTGTACCGAGCACTAAAGCTAGGGTTCCATTAAAAATTTTCCCGTAATTTTACGCGAACATTTTTAAAATTAAAGTTATATTAAAATTAAAGGGAACAAAATTAAAGTTATTTAAATGTTACACAAAAAATAACTTTGTAACAATAATACTGAAGTTTAACTTTTGAGTGTGCGTTATATCACAGCATATTCAAACTGAATGTAATGTAACCCGGGCGTCAAAACTCTGTACGTGCACGCAAGTTTATCACTAAAACTAATGTTAAGCAAAATTAATTTAATCAAAATCTTTTCAGGGAAAGATCAAGATACTCATCGGAGAGCGGTTACGGCGCACTTAAGAAAGGTAAAATACTGTAGATTTACAAAAAATGACATTCAATTGTTTAAAAATGCCATAATTTATGTTAGTTCTATTAATCGATAATTACTTTTTCGATTTCATCCATTCTTCGCAAGAAATTTCGGAATGCTGTTTTAGCGCTGACAAGCGCGAAATATTCTTCACAGAAAATCCAAATGCGTAATCCAGTGGTTCTCAAATTTTTTTTGCCGTGACGCCTTTGGAAAAGTTTGCTAGGCCTGCGACGCACCTCTGATAACAAAATAGGAAAATTTAAACTTATAAACGAATTTACTGTCATGGTCATCTTCAAACGTGATTTTACGCTTCTTGTTTGCATCCATTTTATTTCCTGAACTAAAATTGTAACTGCAGCATCTTTCATTTAAACGTGCAAAATAAACATTGAGCAACGCTTTTATTTGCAATCAATTACTACTGTTACTTAACAATACATTGAAATTCAAAAAACGTCCTACCAAGAGTCGTAGCAAAAGTTATTGTTTGATCATAATATAGTGATATACAGTGCTATTTCGACGCAGAAATACAACAACTTTTACTTCCATTATTACCAATGGAATTTCTTATGCGACGCCCCTGAAAAAACAAAACAACGCTCCAGGGCGTCGCGAGGCACCGTTTGAGAACCACTGGCCTAATCCATTGGCGTTACTGCAAGTGAAGAGTCCAGCAAATATTAGAAAAGTCAATCCACCGAACTGGAGTAAATGTGCATCATATCGATATCGCATACTGATATATTATTATATCGAGATGAATAGTCTCAGCTGAAATGCTACATTATTTTCAGCCAGAATTTTTATTGTACGCTGGCTTGTTACCAGTATTTACAATAGTTTAAAATAGTACTGCCGTATACCAACAAGATACCAAACCTGCCAAAATCAATTAAGATTTAGTCTAGCCATAATTTTGTCTTTAATTTGTTAGCGCATTAGCACTTTGCGTGTTAGCACTATAGTGTTCGCTCTTGCAGTCTGGTAAACTTGTCTTACTCCATTTCAGAATATTTTTTCGTTTTATAAACTATTAGACACTCATTTCATAGATTAAGATTACTTCAGAAAATATAACCCCATTATATACTTTGACGTAAAGAATCAGCGTTGTAATGAGGCCAAGGACGTTAAGGTCGAGTCTAAGGACGTGTAAGTCTAGGTCAACGCGAAGTTAATGGTTTGGGAGGTGCAACAACGAAAATACATGTATATTGCGTTCCAAAAACAGTATTACAGCAGTTTTCATTCTCCACCCCAAGTCGATAATGTTGTCTCGTCATGCCTGCCCATTACACCAGGGGTTCTCAAACTATTTGAGACGCGGAGCCTTTTGCCAAATTTGAGATTTTGCAAGGAGCCCTAGCAACGCACTTTGTTGGGGCGTTATCTTACAGCTGGCGCAAAATGACTTGAGACCTAATGGCAAATTTTGCATTCTTTGGCATGCTGTAAAACCCAAGGTTATGACTTTTTTTTGAACAATTGAAATTCATTAATAACAATACGTTAGTGTGGAAATGGTAGCACTAGTATAATATTGTACCATAAAGCGGGACAGCGCTGTTTCGGGATATCAGCCCTCATCAGCCGGTTAAAGATACATCCATCCTTCAAATGCTTGACCTTGCCAAAACACTCTTCCGGATATATGGAAGCTGTTGTGACTTCCCATTCAATAAAACGACATAATCCTTCCTGGCCTGCTGAATGGAAAGCAAGCACTGGTGCAAGTAACTATTGGCTGAATACCGCCTGTTGCTACAATATTAAACTTTTCAAAAGGTGAATACAGACCTGATATATTTGAAAATTTAATAAGTTTAAAAATTATACCTTCAAATGTGTCAGACTATTTTGGCGTACCCTATACAAGCTAGAAAAAAATTTATATTTCGCAGGTAAATCATATTAAGGCTATGAATTAGACACTTGACAAACATAGGCCTACTACTGTAATAGGATAGAGTTAAATTTCATTAATACCGGTATTGCTTCTTTGTACAGTTGTAAATTTCGCTAAGTCAGTATTTTATATGTAAACGTCTAAACGAATAGCTTGCGGAGCGCCTAGATTGCTCTTGCGGAGCCCTGGGGCTCCGTAAGAGCACTTTGAGAACGTATGCATTACACTGTCTACTTTTATCTTTCTGCCGCCAGCGCCGCGCGGTTGATGTTTATCGTTATTTAGAACATTTTAGATTAACAGCTAGCGTTTTAGTGAAAACAAGTTGCAAAGCTAGTTTTTTTTTTAATGTAGAGTCTTCAAGCCGAAGACGGCGTAAAATCCAAGGCCTAGGACTTCGCAAACCTGTCCTCGAGGACGCCTCGAGGCCAAGAACGTCCTCGAGGACTACGTCACTGTTAAAGACTTTGCTAAATTTTAACTCTATTGTAACTCAGCTTGCTTGAAGCATTAGTACGAGACTGCATAACGTTTTGATGTACCGGTACCTGTACGATAGGGACTTTGTTTAAAACATGCAGCGTAGCGGTGCATGACTAAATAATCTAGAATAAAGTTCTGTCTACCGATTGCGTGCAAAAAAGAACTATGCCTTTTTAATAACAATCACACTAGCCACTTTCCAGAATTATTTGTTGCAATACAGCAACATGTATGTTTTGACAAAATCTATGCGTAATTTCGGGCTGAAATCTTATAAAACAGCATTAAAAACGAGGACAGCAGCTTCAAAATTTCGAAGCAAAAAAGAATTGATGTTTTTTCAAGATCATTTTGATGAGATAGTATTCACTTCATGTTGACCTACAAACCTTATAAAAAAATTCTTCAACAACAGACAACCCGATTTTAGTAGCGTATTATAAATTTGATGATGTTAACAAAGCCCTAAAAATTTTTTGACTGTTGCGGGCCCTTGTGAATGACAAGAGCCCTGTATTCGAAAAATTTAGAAAACCGAATTGGAAATTATAAGCAATGGCTGGTTTCACAGAAACCCCCATAGTCCGGGGATGTCGGCCTACTAATGAAGTTGAAGATTTAAAAAAAAAACAGTTGGTTGATTGTATTTTACATTTTGTGAGCCTTTCTTGGTACCCGTAATTCTAGTTTAAGGTTTTATTACTCAAAGTTGACTTGGTGATATCGGTGTGGGAGGTTTAATGTTTGATTCGCGGGCCAGTCGAATCGGAGACAAAGTCGTTTGCGACTTGCCACCGTTTTGACGCTTCTTCGAAGTTCAAAAGGTGTGTTGCCCAGGAGGTAAGCTGCGGAGACGGGCACCGCCAATCGTTACACGCAAGAGCGTCGTACCCAGAGCGTAATGAAGATTTGATTTTTTGAAGTTTACTTTCGTGAAATAATTGCGTGATCTAACGAGGATGCCTTGTATTTATAGACAATTATGCAGCCTTAGTAGTCTAGTATTACGGTACTGGTAGTATTCGTTTTATTGCCGAGCAACTGCGCAAAATATAGCCTAATGAACAGTATTTACGCTGAAGGTAGACACAATACTACAGCACGACGAAGAAGAACGAATATTAGTGACAACTTTTAGTTGAACTTCAGCCAAAATGTTGTTTTTGATATTTCTCAGGTAAAAGATCTTATCTTGATGATGCTGGGGTGTAAACCTGTTAAATGTATCACACTCGCTAAAAAGTAAGTAAATTATTCTAGAAGCTACAGTATGTAGGCTACTTGTACATTGACACATTCCTTTTATGTCTCCTTTTGTATTTTTTAATTTACGTTCACGTCCTTGTCACGAGTTCATTGGTGCATGTTGGAAAGCGCGTTCCCTATTTTAAGACTGAATAAACAAAAATGAGCAAAATTAGTTTTCTATGCACAGTTTAATTTTTAGTTTCCATGACTTCTATGTCGATACCATGAAATTGTTGGTGCAAAAAAGCTGAATATGAACCCAAAAAATGTCACTTGGGACGGTCGTGGTTTATGTAGTGGTTATGCGTAATCACATTCTAAAGCACTTATTTCTTGTGAGTTCAAAGCTCTGCAGTCTAGCGCTAAGCCACGAAAATGGACTCAGCTATTCGTTACACGCTTAGGCTTATATTGAAGATTTGATTTTTGAGCTTGTGGCTTGATCCAAACCGACAAAAATGTACATAACAAAACACTTAGGGGGGCCTTTGCAAATAAGAATCCAGTGCCGGATTTATCAATATAGTCTGGGCAGGCTGCAAAGACCTTTTTTTTTTTTTTTGAAATCGACCCTCAAGACCTTTATATGCGTAGAAATGAGTCTGATCTTGATTACTTGGGCCTCTTGGATAAAATAGCCCAGGGTCTCTCATTGTCTTAAATCCGGCTCTGCAAGAATCGCTTCAAAATTTTTGAGTAATTGTGATAGATTGGTGTTGGCAAGGCGTGAAATCAGCCACTTTTACTTCCACTATAGATTTACCATTTCTGTGATATTTCCCTATTAATGTCATAGAATAGCTTTGTTTTTTGCTGTATTTATTTCGTGCTTTTTAAGGCTTGGGTTGAGAACCATTACGTAATTTTGAAAGAACGCCAATTAAGTTTGTAACATAAATCACAGCTTTCTACGCTCAAGCAGATTTTGAGAGACCATTGGACAAATTTTAAGAAACCATTTCGGTTCCCCAAAACGCCTTAAAAAACCACTGATTTATTTAATTTAATTTTTTTTTTTTTTTCAGAATTACTTTCAAGCTCTTTCAAGATAACCAAAACGAAAAAAGCCTTTGCACATAAAAATAAATAGTATTGCAATAAGAATAATGATATTGTGTCAAATGTCAATAAATTATATAACTCAAAATAATGAATGATTTAACAGCACCTACTACGTTGTTGAATGGAAAGTGCCAGTACGTGACGTCATTATATATACCCTTAGAGTCATTCATGGGAATCATGGGTAGGCCTAGATGGCAAATATGACAAGTTTTAACCGCGTCTAATTCTCAATTGGGCCTACGCCGGTGGTTCTCAACCTTTTTTAGTCCCAGAGCCAAATTTAAAGCCTTAAAATTGTATGGAACCGCATACCAACAGCGCAAGTTAATAGCATTAAAACAAACCTGAAACATATAGACTATTTTAAGATGACAACAACAACTCAACTCAGACATGTATTTCAAAAGACAAGCTTTTTTTTGACGGTTTGCTAGACATTTTACTTTCACTAACTGCCAAATTTGCAGTTAGTATTAATTAGCAGCAGGGGTACCTTGGTAAAATTCAAACTAGGGGGACTCTGTATAATGCAAAAAAATCTATTACTTTATACCAGATGTTCTTAAACTTTTTGAGTCCCGCCTTTTTGTCGTTAGTTATTTTTACTCTCGCCACACCACCAATGCCGAGTAAAAACTGTTGCCCCTCCCCCCCAAAAAAGAAGTTCCATCGGGGGCTCTTTAATATCTACAAGCATTTTGGAAGTTTCGCGCTTTTTCGACTCATTAGCTGCATTATTGCAAGGGATATATCCAAAATTTCCTCAGGAGAGGCGCTCCCAACTTTCGTATTTTTTGAAAAGTTGTAGGCCTAATTTACATCATGTAATTGCAATTAAAGTGCTTTTTAAGCTACTTTTTGACGAAATTCTCTGAGTCTAATACAAAAAAATTTGGTGGGGCCCCTTTAATTGCCTTTCCCCCGACCGGGGGGACCGAACTTCGGAGATGCCTTGACACGGCACTGTCCACCACGCTGCAAAAGCATGCAGAAAATATAACAATTTGTTTGCATCGTCTTAAAGGAGATGTAGCTGTTTCGTGGAAACAAGTTTTGAAGTTTTACAAAAAAAAGATTTGAAAATACCGGTATACGTTTAATCATTAAGTCACAGCTAGCGCTATGCTCACGCCCCCCTTGCAAATCTTTTACGCCTCCCAGGTTAAGAACCTCTGCTCTAAAGTCTAACCATTCACATCAACTTGGCCGAATTTAAGAGCCTCCCCTGGCCCCCCTACAAACAATTTTTTTAGAATTAGGGGGACTGAGGCCCCCGGTTAATTTTTTTTCGTAACTTCCTGAACTTTACCCAGTGTGCGGGTTAACCAGTTAGCCTGCTTGTGATTTCTGAAAACAATTGTGAAAAAATAACAGGGCATTATGGCATCATAAAAAAGAGCCGCATGCAGCTGAAAAAATGAAGTCAAAAGGACCAAACAGCGACCGATGTGACATCAATTCAAGTACTAATTTCTGATCGTTTTTGTGTTACTGCAGTTTTTCAATTTCAAGTCATTAATGAATTTTCAAAGAATTAATGAGAGCCGCAAAAAGATTAGCTCAGAGCCGCGGTTTGAGAATCAGTGGCCTACGCTATACAATAACCTAATGGTAGAACAATGCACATCCTTATCGAGAACACATTAGTTCTAGTCTGAAAAAGAGTCAATTAGACCTTTTTCAATCCGGCTATCTGGAATGATATAGTGGTTTGTTTTAGAGATGTGCCGAGTCGAGTCCGAGTACTCGGCCGAGTAATGAGGCATTGCTCGGACTCGGCCTAGTGTTAATTGATACTCGGCCGAGTATTAAACCATTATCATTTTGACCTTTTTTTGCTTTGTATCCGAATTTGAGTCGAAATTAGAACTTCTACGGACGTGATGACCTTTATTTTTTGCTCTTCACCTAATTTTGAGTTCATATTTTGATGTAGATATTCGGACTCGGCCGGGTAATGTCGTCAATACTCGTCACTCGGCGAGTCCGAGTAATTTTCCTTGAGGCACATCTTTAGTTTGTTCAGCTTTTTAAATAATTAAATTTCCTGAGGCCTATATCTCAGTTTGATGAAGTTGTCATTAAGCACGTAGCTATTGGCGCGGGAGGTCTAGGGTTCGATTCCCGGACGCATATTCCGGAATGGTTCTACAGAAAAAGATAGGGTTCGATCGAAATGAATATAAATAGAAAAATTGCACTGTATTCTGCTACAGCGGCGAGGTGTAACGGTCGGTATGTTGGACTGCAAGGCGTGGGGTCGGGGTTCGATGCTGCTCTAGGTTTTGATTTTATGCACTTTCTTGTGTCTATTTCGGGATGGAGTAGAATGGTGGTAATAGCAAAGACAGAAAATTTTCTGTAGAACCATTACGAAATATGCCGGTACAGCTAAAAGCGGACACAGACTCGCCACCGCTGCGCCGTTTCTTCGAAGCAGTGTTGACCAGGCGCTGAGCCGCGGAGATGGACCCCGTCACTTATTACACGCTTCGGCCTGATATCGCGAGTGTAATGAAATTTGACTTTTTAATCAAGTGCTTATCAAGTCACACCTCTGTATGGTAACTGTAGGCAAATATTATAATGGGTTTTGGTTCAAGTTCTTCATTTTTTATTTCGCGAGATTAAGGTCATAATTTTCACCGATTTTTGTGCACCAGTGCAAGTAATACTTATGTGCACCATCGCAAGGAATACAGTAACTTTTAAAACTCGTTACACCAAAAGTGGCAAGGACATCAGGCAATCCAGTAGATTGGATTTTCTCGTACTCTGCGTGACATTAACCATACAATTGAAGTTATGAGATCATGGCAGAAGCAGTGATGATACTGTATTTCAGAGGTTCGCAGGTATTTGTATTTAGTTGCATATTTATCCTCCTATTACGAGAAAGCGATCAATGCGCTATGCGATCTCGTTCAGGTGTTGCTAGTCATCTGTCTACCACACCAAGATGGGGGAATCCCGCTAAGTGCCTTTTCCAACAGCACAACAAGTAAACTTGCCGGCTTGTTTTTCACACTGTCCCTTTAATGCTGAGCGTCAAGCAGTAAACACCAGTTTTAAAGTCATTGGTTTGACCTGACCCAGAATCAAACTCAACTCGACAGCTCCCGAGGCGGACGCTCTGAAATCTTAGCTGTAGCCTATTAGCGTAAACCCTCAGTTACGGTATTTGACATTGAAAATGGAAATATCTTTCTGCCCAAGACGTAATGCCCTTGGCGAAGTTTTCGAGAGGCCTTTGCTTTTTGCATTCCTGCTTGAGGGGTGCAATTTAGTCAGGGGCAAAAGTGAATTCGTAAGCCTTTGCCCAGGGATGATATTCAAATTGTCCAACAATGGGTTTGCTCGCGCGCTAGCGTGCGCCTATAGTGTGCGCTTGCATTACAGGTAAACGTTAACGCAAGCAAAGCACTGATCATAAAATTTAGCTACACTTACGGGGTTCGTTTACGGAAACTTGGCGGTGAGCAATCATTGCAAAATGACATGGTTCTCATTCTTCCTGCGTTAACAAATCAGTGGCTTGCAGGTTTTGCAAACATAGTTGCGGAAGCAGTTCTTTTAATCTTTAATTCTGTTTTTACTTATATCGTGCAAAATAGTTCGTTGAGCAGTAATTGTTAAAGTGAAACTGCTATTGTACTTCTGTTTCAGTACAGGCAAATTCTTCGCGTGTGTTTCTGACGAATACTAACTCATTTACGAGAAGTTGCTTTTTCTCTGTTTCAGCAAGCGGTTCTGTAAAATTAACCAAGGTTATTTTCCAATTACATTGGACTGAAAATTGAACGATAATTGAGGGAGACTGCGAAGTGAGCTTGCGCTCTTCAAGTCAGCAGCCACCCAGTAAGTATGTCAAACGCAATCGGATCCAGCCATGAATCGAACCCGTCACGTAGGATCTGTCACCTGCGCGGGGTACCGCTAGGTTGCTGACAAAATCTTTTTTGTCACGAGCAGGCTTTGCAACAATGTTTTAGGTTGTTTACCTGAATGACGTTAAACTTGCATCCAGTGATGGGCACGATAAACCTTTCTGTACTAAAGCGATAACGATAATCGATAACTTCAAAAAAGCCTTTGGATATACCGATAATCGATAAATCTCAATTTTTTAAAGCGATATCGGTAATCAATAAATTATCGCCGATAAATTTTTCCGATAAATGTTGCGATAAATTTTTAATGCGTTTGACGAGGTTTTTTTTGCAAGTCACATTGCAAAAATGTGTTTCCAGATTTTTCAAGAAGAGATGAGCAGTTTACGGACTCCGCCGTGGCATTAAACAGAACAAAGAGAGATGTTTTAACCAGCAACTACACTTTAGGAACACATCGTATTTTTTCCATAGCGCTAACTCACTAAGTTTGAACACTGTGTGCATACAGAATCGTTTATCGCGATAATTTATCGGCGATAACGAAATATATTGCAAAAGCGATATCGGTAATCGATAGATCAAAACTATTTTAAACGATAATCGGTAAAAAATTATCGCCGATAACTATCGCCTATAAATTATCGCGATAAATGCCCATTTCTGCTTGCATCGGTTTCCAAAATAACTGCGACGGAATCAGAATCAGTTTTTTTTTTTTCGACGCAAAAACACAATGCTGTCAGAACAACAATTGGCCAGCGATAAAGGAGAGGCTGTGAAGGGGGCAGAGTGGTCTTCGAGTTGAGCAGCCACCTTTAAAGCAGAATAAATGGAAAATCTGTAATTTATATCACGACAGAAGGCGTAAAAAATAAATACTACCGAAGAAAAAAAGCCAAAAAAACAACAAAAAAACACACGAATATAAAAGCAAGTTTTAGTTTAGATAATATTTAATTAATGTTTGCAGTAATGCTGCAGTGTCTAGATGAAATTTAGTAATCATTAAATAATAGAAATTTGTATTTTGTTTTGAATTGGTTCAGAAACTTTGAGTTTACGAAATAACGGAGGAAACTAAAACAAAAACACTCGTTGTAACTTGAGTGTGTATTTTAGGAGGGAAACACTAACTTAGACTGACTAACATCACACGATGATTTGCATTTATGTGACGAGGTTCTTTTGGTTCGAGCTGAACTTCAACTACTGGTCTAATGCTGTTTGTGATGTAACAACTCAAAATCTTCTTGTAGCAAAATTGCAATCAGGTTTTTTTATTTATTACAGCCTATAACTTCGACGTTTTTTTTGTGTGGTGTTTGGCTTAGTTTTGTACCGTTCAGACGTAGACCAGAATTAAAATGCATCCGCTTCATACGCTAACTTTTTTGAGCACAACGTTCGTTCTTGCGCATGAAAGCAACGCCAATGCCATTGAATTTTCCTCTAAGTGGCTCAAACAAAATATGGGTTCTGGGACGACAGGTAAGTTGTCTTTTGTTATTGGTTTGAAGGTCACAGCCGGCTTGCAGTTGATTTCTTCGCTTTTATTCTACCACGTAAAGCTGAAGGGTATTTGCTAACTCCATTTAAGTTAGTTTTTTTGTCATAATTAAATGTAATCCCAAGCTTGGATTTTCGCAAAAAACAAAACCAGGGGCATTATCGCTTTGATTCTTCGAAAAAAATTGTTCCTTCATGTGAGAAAAACCGTCCACGCCTCCCTTCAGAAAATTTCTACTTACGGCCCTGTTAGTAAGCTATCACCCGCAAGGGTTGTTATAGACGTGTCATCATTCACGACTTCTTGAGAAATTTACTTAAAATCAGCCATTTTATCAGGGTTGCCAACTAAATTACAGATTTATTTAAATTTTTTGTGAGTAATTCGTGATTGTGCCAATTATATCATTTCGTCAGTACTGTCACAACCCGCACTTCGACGCAAAACTTTCTCCGCTCATTTGATACTCTTTCAAAAAATTGTTTACCACGAAGGAGTTTTGTCAGTTATAGACATAGCCTGAAGGACTTTTTTTAGGGTCAGCACCCCTATTTAACGCTAAAGGTAGAATAACCGTTTTCCTTTTAATGCGAAAGATGTGGAGCAGGGATGCCCAAAGTTTTCGACGAGCCGCGCTGGCCGCATTACACTTTTCTTGGGCGTTTGCGGACTGCGCAATTTCTCGTAAAATGTTTGGAATTATGGAATATAAAATATTCTAAAACCTACAGATTTATTACATAGGTGGTGAGCGGCAAAATATTGGTAAAAACTATGATAGGAACAATAGCAGAAATAAGAAAAGAATAAAGGCAACAATATGAAAGGCTTCGGTGTGAGGCGTTGCAGTTGCAGATATAAACGTAAAAAAATATATGGTGAACTTGGTAGAATCAAAAAGTAATTGAAATTTGAATGCAAAAGTAAGATCCAATATGCAGGTTGTATTTGATTATTTTCGAGACGCTTCCATTTCTACTTTATAGTCAAGCCTACTCCCAGCTAATACTTTTGCACCTATTACTGCTGTTATGTCTCGTTGTGCGCTGACGATTGACCCGTCTTGCTTCCGCTAAATGTTAAATAAGGACTCGGAAATAAACCAAAAAATGTATCGTTGAACTGAAGAAGATCCGTTTGCAAAAGGTACCGGTAACGTAACGGAGCGGAGCAACAACAACAACCAGTTTATTTTCATGCATCTGAAAGCCCACGATGTTAAACAATCACAAACAATAACATCAACGTTAAATAAATCACGGCACAAAACTTACAGATGTACATAGGAGGGTCGCGAAGGGACCTAAAGGTCTTCAAGTCAAGCGACCTCCTGCGAAAATATCTAGTACATAAGACATAATCAAGTTTCATACTATCAAAAAAGAAAAGGAAAAAATAAAAAAAATAAAATAAATGTGTTGCCTAATTACGGAATACAGTACCAAAACTACATCATTAATCTAATCCAAATAGACAAAAATTTAAAGTGTAAGTAATAACTTTTTGCATTTATTTTTAAACTGTTTATGATTTTGTTGTTTAAGTTTATCGGGTATGCTGTTCCAGATTTTTGAGTCTCGAAACTTGATATAACGTTGAAGTAAATTAGTAGCAAACTGAGGAATAAAGTATTGTTGATATTTGGAAGAGTTTCTAGTTGATCGGGAGTAAATTGATGATACCAAGGTAAATATATTGTCAAAAATTTTCGGTAATTTTTTAAGATGGTATTTATACATAAAACTTGCTAAGACAAGTAAAACTAGTTTATCCAAGGACAAAATATTAAGTTGCGCATAGAGAGGAGAAGCATGGTCTCGCCAAGCCGCTCCTGCAAGTAAACGAATTGCTTTGTTTTGAATTCTTTGCAATTTTGATAAATTAGATTTAGGAGTTGCACTCCAAACTAGTAATCCAAAAGTCAAATGAGAGTGGATAAACGCATAATATAATTTTTAAGTGTATGGTTGGGTAAAAACGATTTGGTTTTGTAAAGAACTCCAAGAAGACGAGAAAGTTTGGTTTCTAGCATTTTAATATGTTGTTTGAATTGCAATTTATTATCTAAATGTATTCCAAGGTATTTGACACAGTCAACTACCTCAATTTTGCATTGTTGGTAAGATAGATTTATAGTAATAGAATTGTTTTTAGAGTTAGGAGAAACAATTAAGGCAAAAGATTTTGCAGGATTAAGAGTAAGCTTGTTGGCTGATATCCAACTTGCTATATTGTTCAGTTCCAGGTTTAAATGCTGTTCTAGTTCTAAAATAGTAGATGAATTGGCAATTATACATGTATCATCTGCGAAAAGTCTAGTTGTATTATTCACTGAATTTTCCAAGTCATTTATGTAGAGCAAAAATAAAAGAGGTCCTAATATCGATCCTTGCGGAACGCCATAGTTAATAGATTGTGTGTCAGAGTAAACATTGTTAATGTTCACATATTGTCGTCTATTGCGTAAATAGGATGAAAGTAATTTATGTGCGTTACCCCGTATGCCATAGTGATCCAGCTTACTCAGTAATATTGTATGAGTCACGGAATCAAATGCTTTCTTCAAATCGAGCATGATAAGACCAGTGTACTGTTTATTAGAGATATTGTTGTAGCATGTAGAAACTACATCTAGAACCGCATGTTCTGGAGAGTAATTCGCCCTGAAACTATATTGAGTAGATGAAAGAACAGAATGCTTTTCGACAAAGGTGGTAATTCTTTTGTGTAATACTTTTTCAAATACCTTAGATAACACAGGAAGGAGTGAAATAGGACGATAATTATTTACCTCAAATTTAGCACCAGATTTATAGATAGGAATAACTTTTGAAATTTTAAGCGATTCTGGACATGCTTTCTAAACGTAAACAAAACACTTGATTAACCAACGGTAATAAGGACAATTAAAGTCGCTGGTTGAGAATTACAATGGTAAGGGCAAAACTCAAACATAAATTTTATAAATGGTAATGGAGAAAATCTTCAACACAAAGTAATAATTATAAGCACACGTATTGAGGTGAAGACGTAGTAACGCAGTACGCAAGCACAGGCTGACCAAATATAACCAAATAGCTCAATGGACTCGGGTACTGTCGAGTGAATGTCACTAAATCATATTTCACGAGCAATAAGAGCCGACAAGCACACAACTTGGGTATGAAAATTAGGAATCATTATGCCTACTGCTTATCGAACTATGCACAGCTGCGAGTGGTAACTCCAATTATAATGGATCACCAATCAGGAGTTCAACGGTGATCACGAGAATACGCTAAAATTAGTATACACAAGCTGTCAATCGGCAGCGTGGCCGAGTGGTTCGGAGCGTCGTTTTTACGAAGGCCATGATTGATGGTTCAACTCCCACCCAAGCTTCTTTGTTGCGTCCTTGGATAAGATGCTTCACGACAATTATCTTTGCTTGGTGGAATCTAACAAGCAGCAAATTGAAGAAGTCAGAAACGAAATTCCAGCGGAAAACTCGGAAACAAGGGCAACTCCTAAGCGAGTCTGAATTCGTCCTATGCATAGCGCCTCCGTCGCTTTCTCGTGACACGAGGATAAAATTAAAGAAATCGCAATCAATACGCTGCGCTAGATCAATCAAAGGGTCACTCACTATTATTATATACTACGTCATGCATAAAAGACTGATCGGTTACATATCCTTATACGCAACTGTCATAAAAACCAGTCAGCAATCAGATATCAATCGAGGACTTGAGGTACATACCCGAAAGGATGGACAATTGGTCCAAAGAGCGTTCATAAATCCCGTGAATACAATCCATTACCATGCGTAACCGTACTGACAAATAATATCCAACTTAATCAAGATTTAGCTTATTCAAATAGAAATCATAAAGGATTAAATTATCACTTGATCACAGCTAAACAGTGCTCATAACAAACATCACTGCGTACTACCAAGCCAGTACTGCTGCACTGCACGTCTTCCCATAAACTAGCGGTCGTAAGCCTACAGTACAAGCGCTTTTCCAAATTAGTTGCGAAAATAAGCATGAACTTTGTTAACAAAAAAGCGATTTAGATTAAATTGCGGGGAATTCTTTGAGAAACTGACTGCATCACAAGCATCGAAACGAAAAACTAAGTAGGATTCTATGAAAACGTATAAATTTCTACAACTATCACTACTATTCCGACGACAATCACTGCCACCAACTCTGCCATTATTACTGTAACCACTTTTACCACTAGAACTCTTACAACCACCACCAGTTACCGATTAATTCTTTTGTTGCAGTCACATCCAGCAGCAGTGGCGGTGCAAGTACTACGGGTACCACAATTTGTCCAACACAACTCTTTAATTATGAAGGCATCCTAGATCTGCTGCTTAGCCAGGATTATTTCCCCTACACTGTCAGTGCACTGAGTGTTCTCGCATTTCTCATAATTGTGATAATAATACTACTTGTATGCATCTTCTATAAGAAAAGGTAAGATTCAGCTTGGTGTTTTGCAGAGTTGGATCAATCACAGCACACCAAATCGATTCACTTACAATAATATTCACTATTACACTAAAATTCTTTCAAATACATTACCATTACTCTGAACTGAAAAGCTCAAATTACAATTCCTCCAAACTTTTTGTGAAGCATGAACCTTTTTATTGGTGAGGAAAATTGCCAGCAAATTTTAATGATGCACACTTGGCGATTTGCTTAAGTTTCAAAATATACCCGTATCATGAATATTTGTAAAATACATAATCAGTCAATATTTGGCATACGCTAATTTACTAAAAATCGATTTCGATCAAAAAAACATTTTCAAATACAATTTTTATTCAAGTACCGGTAGTATTATTATCATAAATCCAAGGTATTTGTATTGAAATAGAATCTAGGAATACTAAGGATATTTTTTTGACCGAAATTGATTTGTAATAGTTAGCATAAGCAAGAATATAGACTGATTTTTTACTTTACAATTATTCATGAATGATTCTCTAAACTTGCAATTTCATGACAAATATGATTAGATTTATATTGTGTTGCTCCGCAAAATAAAATACACCTGCAATCTATCTCTGTAATTACAGCGCACACGAGAAAAGAACAAGAGGCCTTCATGCTAATGCCGAGGTACCAGCGCAAAGAAAAAAAGTTCACGTTGAACTTGATAAAAGTGAAGAGTAATTATAATTTCTCCCACAATTTTTTAAATTGCCGTTATAATTACACGTACTCAGAAACTCAATTATAGCCTATAATTACATGAAAAAGTGTAGTTACGTTCAAATTGATCCAACTCTGGTGTCTTGTGACTAGACCAGGAGTGGGCAAACTTTTCGCACATAAAAAAACATTTTGAAGCCAAGGGCCGCCGCACTGATTGGAAGAACAAAAAAAATGTCTACACGTCCTCCAATGTCTTGTTTTCTACTGAAAATCAGTGAAGAGCATCAAAAAAGGTCTTGATTCACGGTAGGAGTTTATAGTTCTGTAAGTGGCCGCGCGCTGCAGTTTGCTCTGCTCTGGACTAGGGACTAGACCATTTTGTGATTACTAGCATAATTTTTATTTTTTTATTTAGTTGCATATTTATCCTCCTATCACGAGAAAGCGATCAATGCGCTATGCGACCTTGCGTAGGAGTTGCTAGCCATCTGCATACCACACCAAGATGGGGGAATAGTAACTTTCCCAACGGCACAACACGTAAACTTGCCAGCTTGCTCTTCACACTGTCCTTTTAATGCTGAACGTCAAGCAGGGAAGCTGTGAATACCAATTTTAAAGTCATTGGTTTGACCCGACTCGGAATCAAACCCAAGTCTACAGTTTCCGAGGCGGACGCTCTTACCACTCGGCCATTTGAGCTATAACTTGGATAGGCCTGCGAGACCGCCAAACTGATAAAGTATGCTTGCAAAAGCTATGGCCGTGGAGTTCAATTTCAAGTCTACTGCTGACTAACTAAAAGCTCAAAAATTGTACAAAGCTTTATTGCTTGAGGTTCAACGTCAAAGTAACAATCTGGAAAGCAAGACGACAAATTCACTTGTGATGCCATAAAGGGAACACTCTTATCCAATTATATACGGAGAATCGGCTACCCTTTAGCCAGCTCGTTATAACGATTCCGTCGCTTTCTCGCAATAAAACGATAAGAGTATCCCGACGCAGCAAACTCCTTAAGAATAATTGTACCGGTAGGCTTCGGGTGATATTTATCGTTACAGTTGGTATGTCATTGCACTCTTTTAGGAGGTATTACGTGAAAACGTGTCTGTAGTACCACTGTTAACCCTGAATACTCGTTACTCATTTTTATTTCATTTAACGACCAAGCTAACACAAACGATAATACCAAAGACTTACCGAAAGAATCCTCTGAAAACCAATTCTACCACTGGATTCGCGATTTAACCTTTCATGAGGTAGGCTCAGGTTTGAACCCAGGACCTTATGACTGAAAGACGTGCCTGTTCTCTACCACTCTGCCAACAGGATTACAACGCTTTGCGATTTTAGCTCTACCTACTCCAAGAGCTCTGCTGACTCGATGAGCGTAAGCTCACTTCACAGTCTCCCTCAATTACTATTGAATTTTCTGTTCAGTATAATTTAAAAATAACCTCAGTTATGCTTGAGCCCACCGGCGCAGCCAGAAATAAAAAAGGGGGAGGGACAATTTTTTTTCATTAAATTGTCGTACCGCTACAAAAAAGGTTTCAGCCGGGCCTATTACTTTGTATTGAAGAATGAGTGATTTGATTCTATTGTTGCCCCACAGTCAGACCGTAAATCAGAAGTTTTTTTTTTGCCTCTGCTAGACTAGAATTGTTACTGCTAACCACTGCGCACTGATTAATACGGGAAGTAAAATCGCCCACTTTTTTTTTTTGTTGCTTTTTTGCAAGTGTGCATCTGATGACAAGTGCAACTGAGCAGTAAGCACGGTAAATGGCTTGATGGCACACTTTTTAGGGACAGAGCGCTAATGCACTCTTTAAGTAGAAAGAATGTAACAGCAATTGATCATACGTTGCGTTCGGTTGTCTGAAGTATTGGGGCAGTCAGTTTAACGTAATGGCAATACAATATGGCAAGTTATCCACACAGCGGCATTATTCTTACTACCCTACACATTTCTGGCAATTTGATCATGCTCAGGTCAAAAATTATTTTAACGGAGACACCATAGTTTAATAATTTTTTTAAATCTATACCTTGAAAATGGGGGGACTGGTCCCCCCAATCCCCTCCCCTGGCTGCGCCGGTGATTGAGACCTTGCAACCGCAGGCTTAAGTATTGAGAAGTTAGCTTAGCTAGCATGTGTCGGTGTCGGCAATTCACAAAATAGGAAAGTACTTATAACTTAAATGACAATCGAAAGCATAACGTTTGTTATCAAGCTGATAAGATCGATTTTTGACAAAATTGCAACAATATGTAATGTAAAATAAGAGTTAAAGACTTTGTGCGTACTAGCAGGTTGATCACGTACAGTAATGTACAACTTGAAGCAGCATTTTGTCTAATTTTCATTCAATCTTCAGAGGACGCCAACAAAAGAAACGTTCACATAGACCTTCCAAAAGGTCATCGCATGCTGTGGCTTATGATAGTATGAATAAAAAAGGTAAATTGGCTGTTGTATGTTGAATTTATGAAAATTGGCATTCGATTACTCAAAAATATTTTATTTGATAAGCTATACGATCGGTTGATTTGCAATGTTTGCGAGATTTTTCACGAAACTTGGATCGCTGTTTCATCTCGCTGAAAGTGCAAATGAATAATAATTAGACGGAAGTGCTAACTGATGGGTTTATATTTAGAGGAACCATCTTGTTTTTCTAAGGTTTCATTGCTTTCAAAGTGCAAACAACTGGTAGTGATCAGTTGGCAACACAGCCCCTGTTTTAACTCGAAATCAGTCACAAGTGAAAACAAATCAGCTGAAACGATACAAAAATCAATCAAGGAGCTTTGTTCAAAAAAGTCTCTGTAGCAAGTGTACTTACAAATTCTTTGGTGCTGAAAAACAGTGTTAGCTATGCGCGGTCCATTAGTGGCCCAGAACTGCAATTGACACTTGGCCGTTCTTGATAATGTTAGAGTTACCGTGTTGACGAATAACTTCTTTCCAGGTAGCAATGTTCATTAACTCTTTTCCAGGTATAGCAATCAACGTATAATGGGATGCTGACTCCAAGACCCTCTGCGTTTCTCGCTGTTAATGTTATTTTGCATCTCCTGCGATAAGACTCAACTTTTTGATTAATTTCTCATGAACTGTAGTCTATTATTATTTTTCGTAATCGTGAATAAATTAAATCAAATTGTTGATTCCCCCTTGTGCATTAAAATCGCCAAAACAGGCAAGGAACTGTGATACTGAGGTTATTTTCCAGATTACATTGAACTGTAATTGAGGGAGACTGCGAAGTGAGCTTGCGCTCTTCGAGTCAGCAACCACCCGTTATGTATGTCAAATGCGATCGGCTCCAACCGCGAATCGAACCCGTCTCGTAGGATCGGTCACTTGCGCGCGGTACCGCTTGGCCACGTCGCTGACAACTGCTTTTCCCAATGCGACCAATTAATTTCTCATGATTTGTACGATTACAAAAAATAATAATAGGCTACAGTTCATAAGAAATTAATTGATGGCGCAGAACTGCTGCTTTTCCCAATGCGACCAATTAATGATACAGTTGCTTTTCCCAATGCGACTTCAACTGAATCCAAAAAGTTTTTTTCTGTGATTCTATATTACATGCATACACTTGCAAGACATAGAGATCGCTCCTGCAGCTTTAACTTTGGAAGGCAAACCCTTCCCCCTAGTGCTACCTGGTAATCAACGACGCAAATAGTTATATTGAGGCTCACAAATAAGCCAACACCAGCTTAAGCGTACGTTGCTGCATCAACACCCGAATGGAAAACTTTTCTCTCAATGTGCCACTCGACAGTTACAGAACCCCGGCGCTTTTTTGATGAAATACTCACCATTTCAAACCAATTCTGTTGAGTGTCCCAAACAAGCTCCCGCTCTTTTCCTGTCCGTAAAGAAACGATTCGACTCTCGATAACTAGATCCCAGCAGTTTGTGTTATGCTCCCATTGCTTTCCCAAACGCTGCGTTGGTGGGTTTTTGGCGACAGTCAGTTTTTGGGGTAGACTGCACTGTAGCCTGTAGGGTACTTTTCAAACAAGTTTCTGCCGTTTCCTGAAACTTGAATGCGGACCTGCACCTGCGTATCCTGCGCGCAGTCTGATGCAGAATGAATATTGTTTGTACTAATACTTTTAACTTAGCGACATGACCTAACGGTACCGCGTGCTGGTGACAGATCCTACGTGACGGGTTCGATTTTCGGCTGGAGCTGATCGTATACGACATATACACTGGGTGGCTATTGACTAGTGTGCGAAGTAGAAAATTTTTACTGGGGGATGTTTTTGTCTACAATTTTGCCTGAATTCTGAACCCTAGTAACAAGACAATGTTGCAAAAATGGTATACTTATTTATTGTTCATGGGCGATGCAGTGGCACAGCAAGAAATTTTGAAGAGGGGGAGGCATAATTTCACCATTTTTTTTCAAGCGTAGTTTTTTTCAGCTGAGTGAATTGAAGCAGATTGAAAAACAAAAAAGTCTTCAGAGGGGTCCAGGGGGTATGCTACCCCGGGAAATTTTTGAAATATTCCGTGCTGTAATGGCTATTTTAGTATTTTTTGAACATTTTTCAGGCAAACTTTGTTTAAATTTTTTGACCCTAATTCTGAGTGCTTCCCAAAATATGATGCATTTTGTTCGCACATTTTCATTTATGCGTGCTTAAAGCGTAAGGCTTATTGTTATCGAAGAGGTTCGAAATTATGGAAAATTTGTATTTATCAAAAACATAGTTGAAAAAGGCTAGTGAGGTGAACACATACCCCTCATTCCACCCCCACTCCTGGATCCGCCCCTAGCCATAAGCTACAAAAGCCATGAAAAGAGTCTGACATATTTCAGTCACTTGGCACCATTTGTTCTTTTTTACTGAAAGCCAAAATCAAAAGGGGGGGGGGGCATGGCACAATGCCCCCCGTAAATACGCTCCTGGGGCGATGTGATTAGTCAATGACCAAATTAAAACAGTGGTGGAGAGTGTACTGCGTGTTTGCATATTACCAGCATGGTGAACAAAAATTATCAACCGTAGAATTTCGAAAGCTTCATTAGCTTTGTTTTAGGCAGGTTTCTGTTTCACAAATGAAGCAAGAGGTCCCCCGAATTCCCCCCCCCCCCTACTTCGCACACTGCTGCTGACTCGAAGAGCGCAAGTTCACTTCGCAGTCTCTCTCAATTACTGTTAAATTTTCAGTTGAAGATAACTTGACAATAACCCAGGCATTTACTTATTTTATTTATCTACAGTGTTGAATTTCTAATTAGTCTGTTTCCCTCATTGAACTTTTAACGCAATGGGCCATGGGTATCCTGGATAGAATTGATCAAGGGAAGGAACGACATTGTTCTGATTGAAAACTCAAACTCTCCCACCATTCTAAGTTAGCAATCCACAGAGGAAAACGGAATAGCTATTGCTTCTTGAAACGAAATTACTCCCTTTTTAGACAATCCTGCGATCAGCCTGGTTGTGACAATTTTATCGTTGTCAAATTAATTGTTACTGTTTTTCAGATGGCGACAACAAACTAGAGAGGTCTTCTAAACTTAGCAGGCCTTCCGCAGATGAAAAACCTTCTGAAATCCAAGACTTTTGAACACAATGCTGATGCAACACAATCTCTGACTGATAAGTATGTAATTATTGATAAATTTTGCAATTTAGGTTCACATTTCCGTGAGCCTCTTTCTTTTTGAAATTAAGTGTGCCAATTCATGATTACCTACGACAAAATCAGATCAAATTAACAAAAAAACGAAGAGAAAAGGTTAAAACTATTAACTTACACTATACTATACAGCCTGTTTTTCGCTTATTTGATATGATACGTAGCTCGGTTTCGTCTGATTAAATGCATAATTACTGTACATTGAACTTTAAAAGACCAGTATTTTGTCAAAAATATTTGCATTTTTGTATTTGTTATAACTTGGAATGAAAAAAGTACTCTAATCCTAGCTTCACAGGTGTTTAAACTCAATTTCAATGATTTTGTACACCGTCATATTGTTGCACTGAAAAGCTGAATATCAGTCAATGATGTCACTGAGATTGGTGTAACACGATACGTTGTTATTCTCAATTTTAACCAAAGTGTAATGCTGAACTATAAACGGGTTTACCATCGATCCACACAACAAAATAAGCACGCTGCTCTTGCGACGACGGAGTAGCAGGTTACCAAAAAGATAAAAGTTCTTTATTGCAAAACTATACCATTATCGTTTTCCGACGCTTTGTACGTAGTTGTAGCGATGAAGAAATCAAAACAAATCCCAAAATGCTAAAATGAATTAATGAACAAAAAATGAACATTTTTTTCTTTTATTTTTCGTTCATTTAAAGCAGGGGTGGGCAAACTTTTCACACGAAGGGCCACATTGGAAAATATTTTAAAGCCGAGAGCCAAAAAAAGATCGCTCATCCTATCCGCCAATGGAAGAGCAAAAAATTCGCTCATCATATCCGCAAATGTCCTGCAGTATTTTCCACTAAAAACCAAGTGAAGAGCAAAAAAAGTCTTCACGTCTGCAGTTGCCCTACTGTCCACTCAGAATCAGTAAGCAGCAAGCGGCCCGCGGGCCATAGTTTGCCCAGCCCTGATTTAAAGAAAAAGCATTTCAATTAAAACATATTAAGCACGAGATTCAAAAATAAACACGTTTCTCAGAAACACGCACATTCACGTTTTGTAAGACATTGCCCTTGAAAATAAGCACAAATCTGAGAAATAAGTACGAAATGGTAACCCTGGCTATAAATGAAACAAAGCATAACTGAGAAGCAGAGTTATAATCGGAACCGCTTGGTCGCGGTGATGGTTAAAGACAACGGGTGCATTAAGTCTGGGTTCGATTACCTACCCGTTTAAATAGGAAACAATGTCGCCAACGGCTCGCCATCACTTTGACATTTTTTCGGAGCTGTGTTGCCCAGGCGTTCAGCTGCAGAGATAGGCCTCGCCACTCGCTACACGCTTCGGCGTGATATCGCGATATAAGGCCCGAAAAAACGTGAAACCCTCACATATTAAAATGGTTGGTGACCCTTCATTTACATAATTTTTTGTCATTCCTTCAATTATGTCTCGTAAATGGGTTGAGGTCAGCATTTCGGCTTGTCACAGAGCTACAACCTCGTAGCAGCTAAAGTCCAACACGTTTGCTACAGATCTCACGGAGGTATGCCGTTTCAACAATTTAACTAGTGAATACTACGGTAAAGTTGTAAAATGTGCTGGCATAGTTCAAATACTGCAGTATAAGTATAACTGAGTAAGTTCTTAAGAAGCGGATATTCGCAGAAGAATCCAATGCACACATTCAGTGAGGTGAAAGTATAGAAAATTTTCAAAATCGTTAAATTTTTTGCAGTTAGACCAGTCTTAGTTAATATTTTTACATCAGTTATGTTAGGCCAACGTTATACTACACTGTAACATTCAGTGAGGTGAAGTAAACAATGTTTTGTTTAAATGTAAACCATTTTATTCTTTAACTTAATTATATTTTTTGCAGATTTTTTCTCAAGTTTTTTTTCAAGATAAAGGAAAAACTGTATGCTCAATAATGAAATGAATACTGTTGCTGTAAAGTGTGAAAAATATTAACAAATCATAATTATAACTCTGCTAAAAAATGGTCGTTGCGGTGAAACAGGATCAATAGTATTACGTCATTGAATAGAAAATGGCAATATGTGACGTCGTGACTTCCATGCGTCATATTCAAAACTCATCGTATAGGTCAGAGGTGACAAACATGCGGCCCGCGGGCCGCATGCGGCCCGCGAAAGAATTTCCTGCGGCCCGTGAACATTTTGGCGAGACAAGTACTCTTAAACTTTTTTTCCGTCTAATCTTTGCGATACGATATCAAAAGCTCAGCCCCCGATTGAACCATGCGCGTATCACGCAGGAATCACACAATCATACAGTACAAGCCTTTCATCTGTTTCAGGGTTCAGCAGTTCATCCATTGTTATGCAATAATAATAACATAACTCGCGGTCCATTGCAGCTTCATTAAGAGCTTAGCTTGCCTTACAGTAGTAGGGTTTATGTAAGATTGCAGACAGGAGCGTATTTATGGGAAGGGGTTGCATTGAGCCATGCCACCCCTTTTGGCCTTTTGACTCTGCCTTTTGGTAAAAGAAATAAAATTAATGGTGCCAAGTGACTAAAATATGCCAAACTTTTTTGATAGTTTCTGTAGCTTATGGCCAGGGGCGGATAAAAGGGAGTAGGATGAGGGATATGCATCCTCCCACCAGCCATTTTAAAAAATGTTTTTGATGTATACAATTTTTCCATAACTTCAAACCTCTTTGATAGCAATTAGCCTTCCGCCTTAAGCACACATAATCGAAAATGTGCGAACAAAATGCTTCATGTTTGGCGAAGCACGCAGAATTAAGGTCAAAAAATTTAAACAGAACTTGCCTAAAAATTATTCAAAAAGCACTAAAATAGCCATTACAGCACGTAAATTTTTAAAATTTTTCCGGCGGAGCACGCCCCCGAACTCCCTTAGAGCTTTTCTTGTTTCTCAATCAGCTTTAAATTTGTTCTGCCGAAAAAAAAATACGCCTAAAAAAATGTGGAAATTATGCCCCCCTCCCCTTTTTAAAATTTCTCGCTACGCACTGATTGCAGAAATAAATTGGTAGCTTGTAGTTCCACATATGCAAATTTTACAGCTTTTTAAAGGTATTTGTTATTCTGTTTTCCAATCTATATGTAACAAGCCGTTTATTTTGATGTCTTCAGCAAAGACACGAAAGACTGTAGATGGATTTTTATAGTATTAGGCGCAATAGGTCTATGACTAAAAACGTACGCGGCCCGCTTGTTCACTGGTAAATGACAAAGTGGCCCGCGATAGCAAATAGGTTCGTCACCCCTGGTATAGGTAGTGATATCGAATGACGTAATTTTTTATCGTTTGTAGAGAATGATGTTATATGTTCATACGAATATCCTTGGACTTGGACTACATTAGGTCCATACGCATAAATGCAATTAAATTGATGGAATCATGTTCGTATGCATAAATATTTAAATACTAGTCTGTCAAGTCTGACAAAGGGTGTAATAGACCTTGTGTTACAATTGTATCAAGGTTACTGTAATATGTTTGGTCTTTTATATCATACACATTATTTCTGAATTTGATATCAATCCCCATCAAATTAGCTTAAAATGTTTTTACTCCACTCTAGTGAACAATGCATTTTACAATAATATAAATGCAACTCATATACTGTAATGTGGGTTTTCTATTATGCGCTACCTCTCTTATTCTTTTGTATACCGATGTCATTTCAAACATAACATTAAGGTGTAGGGAGAATGGAGCTAAAAAAGAACAACAAATTAGTAGACTAACTTAGCAGAAACAGGCTACTCCAATTTTTTTATTGTGTTGTTATTCTTAAGCCAGGATGCTCATTGCTCAGCTTTGATGACTTGATCCGGCTTGGTTGATTCTCTGACGTTTTGTGTGGAATCAGTGAAGCGTAGCACTTAATTCACATTGTTTTCGTTACGCACGTGACGTTTGGCGTGCTGATGTATCAGCTTCATGCTGTTCACATATTGTCTTGTAGTGTGCTGCTCAAAGTAGGTAATGCTAGAAGAAAAAGAAGACAAGCTCATTTTTATTGCTAAATCATAAAAACATCATGCAATAGACAAGCAATTGGCAACAACAAAAGGACCATTGGTCTTCTAGTTAAGCAGCAGCCCAGCTATTTTTAATAATTAAGAAAAAAAAACAAAATAATAAATGGAAAGAAACAAAGAATAGCTTATGTAGATCATTAAAAGTTCAAATAGCTCAGCTGCAGTGCACATCTATCAAGTATCAACCACTGTGGAACCACATTTACTTTAGCCAGAGCAGTTTTGGAGCTAAACAGGTAAGCGCGCTTGCTTATTTGTTCTGAAAGTACCGAAGTCAGAACCAGCCTAATGCAATGCTACAGCTTGAGTAGAATAGTGCTCTTTAACGTTTTTTCTGCGGTGTGCAGATATACCTTTTGCAACTTTTCAAAAATCGCTCAGTCTCACCTCACACTGTCTCAGATAGCAATGCCTAGTATTGTGCCCAGAAAGTGAAGAAAACAAATTATAAACTAAAATCAGTGACGCACCCAGAATTTGACAAAGAGGGGGCACAACTGGGGGCTCTGCCCTGAGACACCAACGGATGTTTACGGTTTTCACATGAAAAAACTCATTTTTGAACACTTTTCAATTGTAAAAGATGACCGCTTGGCGATGCTTTTGTTATAAATTTAAAATGCTTGGCACTCGCGACTTAGGGCTGAGTTTTTGGTGCCCAGAAGTAGGACACAAACAAAAAGTTGTTTACAAAGCGTGGAACTATGCAACGCGTAAAATTTGGTTAAAGCTTAGTCTTCGATTTTTGCGAGAATATTCGTCAATTACTTTGTCCAAATCCAAGCTGATATCACGGTACACATGTAGCATGGGTGGAAAACCTGTGGTCCGCGTCAGAGCTTCGATAATGTACAACACACTGGTAGAATAACAAACATTAATCTTTCTTAAAAACTGCTTCGCATTAAGCTACGTGCTATATTTGTGACGTAAAAAGTGCGCAAAAGTTTTTGATTTTATTGTAAAAAACAACGCTGCATGAATGCTTGTACATTTGCGACTTTAAGTTGTGTATTTTTATTGCAAAATTTAAAGTAAATATAGCCCGCTGAAAACACCATGCAGTCAATCTGGCCCGCTGTGCTCTGCCGGTTCCTCACCGCTGTCATTTAGCTATGCAAAGCCAGGGGCCATGGCACCGTACCCCTCTGCGTGCGCCTATGACTACAATGGTTGTTAGTAGAGGTGTAATAGTTAAATCAGCCGTCTGAAGACAAATAAAAAATATGCTAGTGTATTTACTTACTTTTCTAGACCCGTTTATCCTTGGGGGACGCGAGCGCAGCTGCTCGAGTTGTGGCCTCCAAGCATCTCGATCCTCTTAGCGGTTGCTTTATTCCAGCCGCCCATAATTGCCGTATTACGTAATAATGCAACACTAGTCCGATTTTCGTTTCAGACCTTAAGCACAGAGAGTGGTTTCACCACAGATACCGGTACTGCATACGATACGGGGCGTCTCGGCGACATAGATTCAGCTGTCGTCATCAGCAGTGTACCGCCTTGTTTACTCTGCTGCTGATGACAGCTGAATCTATGTTGTTGAAACGTCTAGTTATAAGAATTAATGTTGGTGTATTTTTCCTCAATACCCACAGGAAAATACGAAAGTCTTTTTACGTGAAACGGGAAGACTACAAGTAAGCCTCACAACGGTCATGCAGTTGAGCCGTACCATGCTTGTTAAGGCAATTGAATAGCAAAAACGAGGCAATTACAGATGCGTGTTTACCACAGAGCGGGACAGCGCTGTTTCGCGCTAATAGCGATGATCAGCCGCACTCAGGTAAAGGCACACTAATCATTTAGAATGCTTGACCTTGATCAACCAAACACCCCTTCGGATTTGTATACCCCAAAAGAAATTTTATCTTTGTGGTACGTAACAAGTTAGAATACCACTCCAGTCAGTCAATTTTTTTATTCTACAGTAGATGCGTCTTTTTCGTGGTAAAATGCGGCATTTACTGCAACAAATGGTATTCAAGGTGCAGCAAATCGGTTATCTTGAAATTATGATTGTATTTTGGCACCTTTCAAATTAATTCATTTATGGCTGCAACGGTGCAACTGAAGGCACAACCACACTGACTGAGACTTTTCAATGTCTTGGAGAACTTTTTAGTTTGTTTTATTATTGCATCACATATGTTGCATGATGACGTAACAATTAAAGAAATATAGCAATAGTCGCCTTAACATTGAGACGTCTCAGTCAGTGTCTATATGTACCTTTAAGTCGACGGCGCTACTTATTAAAGTGTCATGTAGTAGTAGTTTATTTCTTTTAACGACCAAGCTAACACAAACGAAAACAGAAAACAAAAACAATGGACGAAAAATAGGTGACAGCAACAAAACGATATAGGCCTACGTTAAAACATGCTTCAGTTAATGAAAGATTACTTAATCAAACACAAAGAAATGAATGGTCGCTGTGCACCTTAACATTATCTTTTATTAGTGTTCGTATCGTTTTTTTTTTTTTTTTTTGAAATCAAAAATGTAATACGAAAAAAAACACCGATACTTAAATAAACAAACCGACAAAAAAAAATTTTATGCCAACAACTTCTTTAATTTTATGACTTCAACCTGTAACCCCAGATAGGGAGGCTAACAGATGCTACACCTTGCCCTTGGGTGATCTGGGAACAGCAGCAGTTAAGAGATAGCTCCATTACGTCTCAAGAAACGAATCCCCGTCGCCGGATGTAGATTTAAGTCAATACTCAAAAGTTATCAAAACAGGCTCATTCTGCAGAGCCACAGTGACAGCTCAGATGGCCGAGTGGTAAGAGCGTCCGCCTCCGGAGCTGTAGACTTGGGCTTGATTCCAATAATCCAAGTGGGGTCAAACCAATGACTTTAAAATTGGTGTTCACAGCTCCCTGCTTGACGCTCAGCATTAAAGGGACAGTGCGAAGAGCAAGCCGGCTAGTTTACTTGTTGTACCGTTGGGAAAGGTACTTAGCGGGATTCCCCCATCTTGGTGTGGTAGACAGATGGCTGGCAACTGCTAAGCGAGTTCGTTATAGCGCATTGATCGCTTTCTCGTGATAGGAGGATAAATATACAACTAAATACAAAAAAACATTAAGAAGTCTCAGTCATTTTAGATCAAAATTAAAGCAGAGATTGTCTACGCTAGCCACTCAAAGCTTAGTTGAAAGTTGAAACCAATGAAGATAGCTAAAAATGCGTGGGTGGTTTAGCCCGTAAAAAGCTTGTGATATAGTCACAAGATGCGCGCAATGCCATCGTCGAGATTCATGCTGATCTATCAATTCAAAGTTAAGTGTGCTAGCAATATACTTTTCGTTGCTGCCAACCAATGGCATATGTCAACTCGCTACTATTTAAGAAGTTACAGATGCGTCTACTTTGTACAGTTAAGTTGAACTTTCAAGCTATAGCGTAAAACGACTATGAAAAGGATTAGACGAGAGAAACAGTAAAATCCTGAAAGCATTTGTTGTCAAAAGCAGTGTGACATCAAAAACTTTGTTGTTTTTTTAAGAAAAGACGTACGCGCGATGTGTAAAAATGGACGCCAACACTATAAATCAACCATAGGTTGTTGTTATAGCAGTTTTCAGTGGCGTATAGGGGCTCTACTAAACAACGCAAATAACTTAAACACCGCAAAGTAGCGACAAAGGACTTACTAAATGCCGCAAAGTACGACAAAGGGCTAGATAATTTCAAGCCTAACCCAAATTTTACCTAAAGCTAACCCTAATTTAAAGTGTGGCCACCAACCTCTTTCGTACCACAAACTTAAAATCTTCCAACAATCAATGAGTTATATATCAATCAGAAAATTGAGCAAAAAACGTCAGGGCGCTTGCAGCGCTTCGCATACGAATCTTCGTTCGTTCAACCTGATCAAATTGGTGACAACCCTATTAGGGATGTGCCGAGTCGAGTCCGAATACTCGGCCGAGTATTAAAGAATTGTCATTTTGACCTTTTTTTTGCTCTGTATCCGAATTTGAGTCGAAATTAGGACTTCTACGGACGTGATGACCTTTTTTTGCTCTTCACTTGATTTTGAGTTAGATCTTGACGTCGTAGATACTCGGACGACTCGGACTCGGCCAACTAATGTTGTAAATACTCGTTATTCGGCTAGTCCGAGAAATTTTTCTTGAGGCACATCCCTACCCGACGTACTGACACGCAACCTTCTTCTGACCCATGGATCCTGCAATCACACACCCGCTTTCTCGAGCTGAGTTCTCCGATGGCTCGCAATGCATCATGGATTCCAGCAACAGACAACTCTCTGCCTTGCCTTGGAATTCTTCACTTCCATGCGAAGCCATCGTCACTCACAGCAAGGGAAGTACTTTGGTAACCAACCCCTTACGTACCACAAACTTAAAATCTTGCAACAATCAATGACTTATATCAATCGTAAAGTTGATCAAACAACGCCCGGACGTCAGAAGCGCTTCACATACGAACGATCGTTTTTTTGACTTATTCAACAAAAGTAACTTACTTTGTCGTTCTTTGATATGGTATAATTCCCCGTCTTTTGTCGTTCTTTGCGGTATTTACTACGTAGATCAATTTGAAGTCCTTTGTCGTACTTTGCGGTGGTTTAGTAAGTCCTTTGTCGCTCCTTTGAGGGGTTTCAGTCCTTTGCGGTGTTTAGTAGGACCGGCGGTGTAGCGAAAAATTTTACAGGGTAGGAGGCATGAACAACAAAATCCATCAAACAGCCTGGCTTATCTCACTCACTTAGCTGCATTGGTTCTTTTCACTGAAAAGCAAAGTCAAAAAAGAGGTGGACATGGCATAATGATGCCTTATAATGCCCCCCTAAATGCGCCCTTAGCAGTTTAATTTTGTTTTTGCAGGGATTGCTGTGCGGTGTGACCCCATTATAGAAACTCAGCAAGAAATAAGATTTACAGTAGTTGTACTAGGCTAACTATAAATCAGTCGTACTCAGGGCTGGATTTACCAATAGGCTAGGCAGGCTGAAGCCTAGGGCCTCGGAGAAATAAGGGGCCTCAACAGGAACAACGAAAACCTTTTTCTTTTTTCGGAAATCGACCATCAAGACCTCTGTATATGCAGAGATGAGTCTAATCATTGATCAAATCATCGAATAGCCTAGGGCAGCTCAATGTCTAAACCCGGCCTAGGTCTTACCGGTAGGCCTACTACAAAAAAAATTACAATTTTGGATATGCTACAAAACTTAAGAAGTTAAAAAGCACTAAAAGACAACCTAATGTTTCAGAGGTCGTCCCTATCCTTGCGGCAAGTCGAGTTGGACTTGTGTTTTTTTAGGCTTGCACCCAAAAAGTTTTACTACAAGAGTTCAAATTTTCAAGAGTTGTGTGGTTAAACATTCTGATTACCGGTGTATTCAATTTGCTCTTGTGTAGCATCGGGCTGGATTTTTAGATTCGGGTTGTTAACAGTAAATTTGCGAAAATGTAAGCAAAGAGATTTGCCATTGCAAGACCCCAGCAGCGGTGGTCTTAGACAAAGGGGGGGCGTGTGTAGCAATTATAGAGGGGGCCTTTTGGGATCCAAATTCCAAGTTTGCGGTAGTGTGTACTAAAGCACGTTATAATAGGCATTTTATAGGACGTTACTGCAGAAGCACCAATCAATCAAGTAAGCTCATAATGCATGTAATGTAGAAACATCATTTATTGTCAGTAATTGGTAGGCTATAACAAGGTTAGGGTTCATTAAAAATCTCCCAGAACTTGGGAAAAATTAAAGACGTAGGGCGGTATACTGCTCAACTCTTGTTGCTTTATTTGTTCATTAAAGTTAACGCAGTGCGTTAAGTGCACAAAAGCTGAAAAGTATACCGCCCCTGGAATGATTTGGTTATTCTATTGTATACATGCAATATTGGTAGCTTGAGTAAATCACGAACTACGGTAGTTGGCTATATTAACGGTAAATCGGTTTTGGTATACTCGCATAGATTGATTTTAACATCAACTTATATACAATATTGCTGCATCTGCTAGTGACAAATTGCCAAGTTTTACTTTGAGGTGGTTCAGCTTCGATTACGGATAAAAAAAATGATTCAAAGAAATTGTTTGCTGTGTTTCAATGCAAAATTTTTTTTAAATGAAGATTCTTTTTAGGGGAGCTTAAATTTGAGGTAATTAAAATCAATTTTAATGGGTTGGTTCAAGTTACCATTTAAAGAAGTTTTTTTTTGAGTTTACGCATTGATTCTTTTTAGGGGGGGCCTTATTATCAAAGCGGATTCTTTTTGAGGGGGCTGTGCTTCACTGCCAAAAGTTTTATTAGAATGAAGATTTTTTTTTAGGGTAGCTTAAATTTGGAACAACCAAAATCAATTTTAATGGTTTGGTTCCAAGTTAAGAATAAGAGAAATGTTGTTTTGGAGTTTCCGCATTGATTTTTTTTAAGGGGACCTTATATTCAAAGCGGATTCATTTTGAAGGTGCTGAGCGTCAATGCAAAACGTTTTATTAAAATGAAGGTTCTTTTTAGGGGAGCTTAAATTTGGAATTTTAATGGTTTGGTTCAAGTTAACGAAAACAGAAGTGTTTTTTGGAGTTTCCGCATTGATTCTTTTTGAGGGGAATTAAGCCTTATTTTTAAAGGGGATTCTTTTTAAGGGGGGCCTTTTTTCCAAAAGAGGCCTAAGGGTTCTCCCATTCAGGAGAACTGAAACTAATTCTAATGATGTAGGCCTATATGGTTCAAGTTTGCGAAAAAAAGTGTGTTTTTTTTTTTTGAAGTTTATGTGTCGATTCTTTTTTAGGGGGGACCTGCGTATTTACAGAGAAAGTAGCTTTTTGTAATTGGGAATAACTAAGAGGAAGCTTCTTTTTCACCGAAAAACGGTTACGCAACCACGATTTCCAAAGTTCGGTAATCGGAAATTTTGCCATATTTGGGCATAATTTTCAGTTGCCATAGTTTCAGTTTCGCAGCAGCGGAACCGTTCTTCAGCTCACTCAAAACCATGACCGAAAAACAGTTCATCAGCCACACTCGCGCACTCAACTGTTTTCCGGTTCCTCAGACGCGAAAGGCATGGTTTGGTAGCAGGAAAACGGTTTCCAAAGTTTGAAAATCAAAGCAGGGGAGCCGAATTCCGGGTTAAATAGACACTTCCTAACTAAAAATAATTTTATTGATATGGTTCAAGTTCATATAAAAAAGTTTTTTTCACAGTTAACGCGATGATTCTTTTTGAGGGGGGCCTTCTGTTTTAGGGGGGGCCTGTGCGACCGCACAGTTCGCTCATTCCTAAGACCACCACTGGGCCCTAGCAAGATATTGCTGGGTAGTAGTCAATTATTCAGGGCAGTCGAGTGCAGCTGCTTACTGTTTGTTGTAGAATATAACATGATTCATCATATTTTGCTAAAAAATGCATTCTTTAACTATTTTTTAGACGAAATATAGCTAGATATTATGGTAGGCCTTAGAAGACTTACTAAATAAACGCTGTAAAAACCAATAGTGGTTAGGGAGGCAAACTCTCAATCACGAGGTCCTGGGTTCAAAACCTGAGTCTACCTGATGAGCGGTCAAACCGCAAAATTAGTCGTAGAATTGTTTGTTATACCGCGTTATTTAGTAAGTTTTAAGGCCTATCATAACATCTAGCTATATTTCACATATATGTAGACTTACATTGGCTCTACATGCTTCAATATTTTTTAGACATTATAGGCTTACAGTTAGCTACTGTTTGAACTTTGAAACTAAGAAAATGCACGGAGGGTGGTGTTTCGTAACAGTAATGGGAGTATGTGTTTTTGCTATGGCCGTTGTGAGTGTTGCTACCCCAGTTTGGATTCAGAGTGATGTCGGAATTACCATTGGCTTGTGGCAAATCTGCACTACAGAGGCTGGATGCCTTGTTCGCACAACTTCAGGTGAGCGTGATCGAAGAGCTAGGTGAAGTTTGTGTAAATTAGTTGGTTGATTGATTGATCTCTCCATTTTTATCTTCTTCTCACGAGAAAGCAATGGAGGGGCTCTGCTAGGCTACAAATTAGGACGAAGCCTTCATTTTCGAGTTTTCCGGTTGAGTTTTGCTGCTGACCTCTTTAATTTGCTGCTTGTTAGGTTCCACCAAGCAGAAATATCCGTGAAGCATTTTATCCAAGGACGCTACAACGAGGCTTGAGTGGAATTTGAATCATTAACCTGGCGATCAAGGTCGTCGTAAAAACGACGATCCGAATCACTCGGCCACGCTGCCGACAAGTTTTTGTGGGTAAGCAAAATACTTCTTTAAATTTGCAATTGGAAACTCTTTCTTCAGCTATTTTGGCAGAAGATAGTTGCAAATATAACGAGACTAGGTATTTTAATGGCAAAAATAAGAGCCAATAATACGTGAAACTTTTAATTATGTTCAAAACGTTTCGATTAACCATTATCACTCTTATTCAAGTAGAAAATAGTGTAAGTATATATAAATCGAAACGTTTGGAAAATGTTTTTCACATATCAATCAGTTCATTTTCACGTATCATTGGCTTTTCTTGTAATTAAAGAATTCAAAAATTCCATAAATTGTCTTCTGACGACTAGATATTGGTTTGAACTTGTAGTGGTAGGTGTTGTCACAGGTGTTTGTTTTTACGAGGGCCATCTTCTTTCGATTTGTTTGTGGGCTGACAATTATCTTCGCTGGGCGCATTCTTTAAGCAGCAAAAAAACAAAAGGTCTTCCAGGAAATGTGGAAAAGTCCGACGACGTTTTGCCAGATTGCAGTTCCGACGATACCTGCTACGCTACGTTGTCGAGTCTTTTCCGCTTTACGGCCGCAATGCAAACGTAAAAAATCAAAGCCTGCTATTAGCCAATTCTCGTTTGCTTTTCCTTTCACTAAATTTCTACAACTTTCTACGACGACCAATTTCGAAAAGGTGGCTGCAGACTAGAAGATCTAACGATCCCTTCGCAGTCTCCTTGATGTCTGTTATCATTTTGCTGTTAGTTATTTCTATTTCCTTCCTGTGTACTTGACATCGAATAATAAATCAGTTCCGTTCGTCTCCTCAAGCAATTAAGCATTGGTTTTTTCAATTAGATCATAAAACGAGCTTTAAATCCGAAATATCTTTTAAGTTGAGCAAGTATGAGCAAGTATAACACTTAAAAGATATTTCGGATTCTGCGTTCGTAAAACTAAACATGATGTTTCACTTAAAACCAGTCGAAAATTATGAGCACTTGCTAGATTTAAAGAAAAACAATCTTTTTATTTCGAAATCCGCCAAAAAGTTAGTTGAAATTTTTGCACGTATCGAAGTTCCCATAGCAACGGTTACGTACGGATATTGTGTAAATCGATTACAAAACTAAATGTGTAAATCGGCATACTGATGACTTAGAAATATAGAAATTTTTCGCATTGATGTTGTAGGCCTGTTCGATGCAAATAATAAAATATTTGATTTTTCCTTCACTTGGTGTTTATTTTGAGTCTGTAACGCAAGGTCAACACCACTGAAGAAAAACTGAAACTTTGTTTTAATTACACGCGATGTCCGTTTGCGAAATTTTTTCTTTGAAATCCTTTAGACAAACGAAGCTATACAACAGAAAATTTTGATTAAATGACTGTACTATTATCAAGCCCCATGCCGAAGCGTAACGTTGGTAAATCTGAGTTAAATAGAGTGACTATAGAATTTTTGTTTGAGGCTTTTGATAGTGAATAAACGCGTGGATTGAGTTAACTTAAGTGAATTTCTTTCATGTTTTATTTGCAGCGGAGCCATATGTACAAGCTGTTCGATCCTTTCACATTATTGGAATTATCATTCTTGGCCTTAGTCTTATTCCCGCTGTATTTTTAATGTTCGATAAAGGCGAGAGAGACACTGCTAAAATTTTAGTGAGCACATTTTCTATTGCATGTAAGTGGTAACAGTTTTTGATGGGGTATAATGATATAATTAGATGTGCACAATTTTATCAAAATCAAACCTTCATTATCCTCGAGATATTACCCTGAAGGGTGTAACCAGTGGTGGTGCCCATATTCGCGGCTTACCTGGCAGGCAACACGGCGCTGAAGAATCGTCGCAGCGGTGGCGAGCCGTTGACGACCCTTTGTCGATTTAGCCTGCCCGGGAATCAAACCTCAAACCTCCCGCACCGATGTGCTTAACAATGAGCTAACTGACATGAACGTATCTCATTACAAGGCCTATACTTGTTAAGCCGACCAGCAACACGTGGTAGATTTAGTGCCGGTGTGGTTGTGTTGTCGATACCATTTTTTGAGTGTTTTAATCTAAGCTAGAAACCTTCAACGTTGTCCTGTAGAAGCTTAAAGAACTGGTAAAATTAAAGTGCTGAAATTCAAAATTGAACGAGTAGTAAAATTATACCAATATTAGGCCGAGTGGTTGTTGCATTGGGTTTCGGAACTAGATTCGCCGGTTCGATGCGCAGCTTGGCCATCTTCTATGATGTATGTAATTCACTAATATAAAAACCAAAGCTACAATTATGTGGCTTAAAAAAAAAAAATTATATATATTAATATTTGAGAAGAACGCCAAGCTAAAACGACCCGAATTCGGGGACATGCTGCTATGGCATGCGTCGCATGATAGAAGAATAGCCTAATATGAATCAATTAATCCACGTTTGGAACATAATTATTTTGCAGCATCTTGTTTTCTCATTTCGATGATTGTCTTTACAAGCCTTACCAACCTTATTGGATTTTCTTATGGGTACTCATACATTCTAGGCTGGGTAGCCTTTGGTGTTGGAGGGTTGTTGTCTGTATTTGCCAAGTGCGCCATTATGTGTGCGGAAGATTACTGAAGTTTAGTGTAACACTACTGTACCTACCTCGCTGCAGTTTTCGAATATGGGATTAACAATTTTCTAATGTAGATATTACGAAACACGTTTTTAACACCTACTTTTCAACGTCCAAATGTAGTTGAATATTTTATTCAACCGTTCATTTTAGTGTGTCTGAAACCTCTAAATCGTCGGTTGGTATTGGTCAACAGCGAGTGAAGTATTAAAACCCTATACTGTACCTATAATAATAAATCTTCCATAAACAAAAATTAAAGTTGCCGAATTATGGACTTGACCAGCTGAAAAATTTGCCTTGCTTGTAGTTCGTAATTTAGTTAATTTTTATTGCTATTTTTAAGCCACCACTTTAGTTATTGTTTAACTTTTTCAGTTCGCTATTTCGCTTTCATATTTGTAATTTTAATCATCATGCAGTTTGTAATTTTTATCGTGTAGCCTATACATGATATGTTGTGTTTTTGTCAATTTTTGCAGCGATCAAAATTAAAGCACTTTGCGAATGCTTCCACGTCGGAAAAATGTTCATTATGTTTAAATAAAATCTAAGAATCTGTGCGAAGTGAATTTTCCTAGTTCTGTTCTCACAAAACTTCACCAATGAAAAAGATGTAATTGTTAGTTACATCATGGACTTTTTTAGCATGTTTTTTTGCAAACATTTCCGTGACTATAATTAAGCTGCATGCTGTTGGCATTGCCGATTGTAATAACAGCTGTTTATTTGTTCTTAATAGTGACAAGTGTAGTTGAAATTCATGTCCAAACTTTCTTGATAGAGTAGATCTTTGTACTATATTGTGTAGGCCTAAAATATACCATAAATCACAAAGTAACGAACGGAACACTGCTCCTCTTTAGTTTTTTTGCATTTAGTTGCATATTTGTCTTCCTATCACGAGAAAGAGATCGAAGCGCTGAAACGTGCTCGCGCAGGAGTTACCGGCCACCGGTCTACCACTCTAAGATGGGGGAATCCCGCTAAATAGCCTACCTTTCCAACGTCACATCAAGTAAACTTGGCAGCTGTTCTCCACATTGTCCCTTTAACGCTGAGCGTCAAGCAGAAAAGCTGTGAATACCAATTTTAAAGTCAATGACTTGATCCGATTTGGAATCAAACCTGAGTCTTCATCTCCAGCTGAAGCCGACGCTTTTACCACTCGGCCATCGGGACATTCCTCCACGTCTGAAGCTCGGTTTTGTTTTCCGTAATTGAATGACAACGGATCTAGGCCATAGGCGCCCTCAGAGGGGGGAGGACAAAAGGAGCAGGTTGTTCTTCCAACATTTTTTGGTCGTTTTTCCAAATCGCTCAAATCCGTTTAGTTTTTTTTTTTTTTTTGGCTGTACCCCCCTACCCCCAGTTCAAAATATTTTGTTTGTGTTCAAAATTTTTTGCTAACGTGTTTATCATTTCCAAACCAATCGCTTGTTTGGTCAAAATTGCCAATATATGGGCGATGAAGCATGCAGCGTGAACTCTGCCTCGTCTACCATGGCAAAGATTTTAAAAACTATACTGTACGAACTACAAAGCGTGTATCGACAAAATTGCCAAAAACATATCTTGCTGAGTTGCCAGAGCAATTTACAATTTGAAGCAGTGCCTCAAATATATGACGTCACAATAAAACGACAAAAACATTTTGTTGTTCGACCAACCGCTGTGTAATAAGGGCATTGCGTAGAAGCAGGGATGGCAATCGCATCGAATTGAACGCTTATTTTTCAAAAATATCGCATCCAACAATCTCATCGATACACATAAAAAAAATCACATCAGTAATCGCATCGCATAAATTGATGAAAAAAATCTGTGATTTTTATACGTCGCAATATGCTTCCCATTGTTCTCAGCTCCATTTCTTTGAAAGAGTGAAGTAACTATTTGCCATTTTGTGGCAGTGAAATTTAATCGACTTCATCACTAAAACAAGCTGTCCATCAAATAAAATACTTTGTTTTAAGACCTGCATGGCGGCTTCCTACGGCTTCTGGTAAAAGAATTTTTACGCTTCGGATATTTTGCTGAATTAGTTTCATCAGGACGGCGGTTTTCATTTTACACCATTGTATTGACATTGCTTTGATTTTAATTGAGGTAAATTTAATGCAAAATACTTTTGAAGAACAAACTAACGCAGCGCGAAGAGATGGACAGAAAGCCAAGCAGAGCAAATAATCACAGCTGTTTTGATTTTTTTTTTCACGACTCAGGTTTTCATTCTCAAGTGAAAGTACTGTAAAACCATTTTCCAACATGTAATGCACAAAAGCTTGGTTGGGATCGCATAGTTCAGGGGTGGGCAAACTTTTCGCACGAAGGGCCGCCTTGCAAAAAATTTTAAAGCCGAGGGCCGCACTGATTGGTAGAGTAAAAATAAAAAAGGTCGTCACGACCGCTCATGTCCTAATTTCCACTCTAAATCAAGTGAAGAGCAAAAAAAAGGTCGTCACATTCGCAAATGTCCTAATTTTCTCTCAAACGTTCGCAGATGTCCTAATATTCCACTCATTATCAGCAAGGTAGAGTTGTAGAGATGGCACGGGCTGAATTTTTTGCCACCCGGACCGCCCATGGCCCGGAACCTCTTGCCTAGTAGCGGTATCCGACCCGGAAACTCATCCCAAAAATAAAACTCGGTCCGCCCAAGGCCCATTCTTTTATGAACATTTAACCACATTTAACAGAAAAATGAAAGTTCAAAAGGATTTCAAAAATTGGTAGCGGCTCAATTAGAAACAAAAAATGGAACTGAGCCGTTAGCGAACCACTAAAAAGACCGGTTAACGGCTTGTTAGCAGGTCTCTTAGCGGCCCATGCCTTCTCTACAGAAAGGTCTAAGGAGCAAGGTTTATATTTCTGAAGTGCCCGCTGGCCGCATAAAATGATCTCGCGGACCGTAGTTTGCTTATCCCTGGCATAGTTGATAGCTATTCACTATAGACATGAGCAAGAGACTTATTTCAAATTTTTGGGGGTTTTGCAATCTGCAGTCTGCACATTTACAGAAATGTGTCAACTAAACTAAGAATTTTTTCCACGAGTATTGGGTATTAGACTTGAATAAAATTTGAAAGAATGATTCTCAAAACGTAAAAAAGATAAAATGACCGGGTTAGCGTCAAGTGGGAAGGCAATCGGTAGTCCTTAAAAAAATGTGGTTCAGTAAGACGATCAGTTGAAATTAAAAAAAAACATTTCCCACATCAGTTAACTTAAGATGCACAATTTGCACATAGGTTGGAAGGTTTTGCTATGCGTCGCGGATACTGCGGTCTTATTCTATAGGTAGGTACAGTTCCTGGCGACTTTTATCGAATAGGTTGGTGTTAGCGGACACGGACGAGAACCTCGATAAGATTGCTCGAATAGCGGTGCAGTTGCCAGTGACACAAATTTCTGTCGACAGCGTCTTTTCGAGCTTGAAACATGTGCTAAATGATTTAAGGATGCGTTTTGAGGTTGATGTAGTTGATGCCATTCTGGTTCTTTGTGCTGATAAATTAATAATTAAGATAGAACAACTTGTGTCTTCTGCATGTACTCTTTATTTTTTACGTTGTTACACAAAACTTGTGGGATGATATTGACCGTTTGTAAAAAAAACTTCGTCACGTTTGTGCGAAAACTGCGTTAGCCATTTTTTTGTGTTTTGAAAAAAACGCATGTGATTAAGGAGAAAAAATAAAGCCGCTGTAAATCTCAAAACTGGACGTTTCGACAACATAAATTCAGCTGTCATCATCAGCAGTGTATGCAAGGCAGTACAAAACTGTTATGTTATATACAAAACTGTTATATGCACTGCTGATGATGACAGCTGAATTTATGTTGTCGAAACGTCCAGTTTTGAGATTTACAGCGGCTTTATTTTTCCTCCTTTAAGCTATTTTCGTCCCATATTTATTGTATTCCGACGCATGTGATTGTTTGTATGTGCTATTGCGTCACCACAAAATAACAATAGACGAAAGACTGAATGGTTTCATCGTATGTATTGTGTTATTTTATGATTTATTGTCAATTTAATGCGCTGACTTACGCATTTTAGAAACTGGAGTATAACTCGCGAAAACGTCCATACATTTCTCCAAGAAATGTGTCAGGCGTTAGCGCTGACCCAGCAGAACAACTTGGTGCTAAAAACTCAATTTCACCACAAAATTACTTACGCAGTTTTTGCTTTAACGTGACGATTTGTAAAATACGAAAATTCAAAATGCTCGAAAAATCGAAATAATCGAAAATCGCACAAATAATTGCAAATGCCAACACAAAAAATCGCATCGAAAAATTTTAGATAATCGCAACAAAAATCGCATCCGCAGTTTAAGTGAACTATCACATCGAACATCGCATCGCAGTTTGACAGTCGTTACAAATATCGCAGAAGCTCTTCGATGCAATGCGATTGCCATCCCTGCGTAAAAGGTACGGCAACACATTTTCCTTTTAGCCACAGTACTAGCCGAAGTCAAAAAAGTTTTTTAAAACTATGCGATTAATCTGAAGTTGAGGTAGAGTGTACTAAATAAAGGAAGACATATTTCACATCTATATAATCCGTTTCGACATCGACAGTGTCAGTGCAAAAATCCTTTTCTACACTGAAAATAATCAAAACTCGTGGGAGCTGTGAAGTGAAGAAGAGGGTCTTTCATCGCTGGCAACAACCGCCATTGATGTGAATAGACTTCAGGAGTTGTGACAAAAAAGTGACTTTTAAAAGTCGTAGGTGTTGTTGTCCAAAGTCCAAACCGATAGGAGAGATAACAATCTTTTATGTTCAGGTCTGTTGAACTTGAAACAAATAGAGTAACCTCCCGGTAAGTTCGCAACCGTTCAAGTTCGCATCCCTATTAAGTTCGCAAAAAATTGTCGAAAAATCAAGATTCAACTTTTGGCAGAAATGTATTGATGTTTACAGCAAAACAAACAGGTCGTAAAAAAGTTAGCAGTTTAAACAAGTCATGAACCATCAGCTGATGCATGCTGCTTTCTCACTTGTTCTTCGCTTCCAAGACCACCTGCCTTAATTTTCGCTGAAAAAATTCAAATGAATTTTTCAGTTTGTTATGATCAATTCCTGCTTCATCTTGCACGTCGGGGCACAACAACTGATCCTCTACTTTAAGGACCTTATTGTTTTCTCGAAACAGTAGGTTCATGCTCTATGCCCTAAGCCCAATGGTCGGAGTCTCCGTCAGCGCTGACACATGCCTTATGTTAAGTAATAATGCACTTTGTACTAACTAACCATAGCCTAATTGTTATGTTCGGACCTATACCGCATAAGTTGGCACGAACTGTTCAGATTCAAGTTGCGAACTTAACCGGGAGATTACCGTATACACGAAAAAATAGATGTGGCCCAACTCGTTGATATATTTGCTTCTACGGCCCATCGGTCAAATGAAATCATATCAATAATAGTCATTCTGTACATTTCTTTTTCTTTCGTTGATTTCGTTAATATTTTCCTCTAACATTTAGTAGCGTTAACTTTACACGAGTAGATTGGAAGCAGAAGCGTATTTAAGAGGGTAAGGAGGGCCATTGTGCCATCCCCCCTCCCCCCCTTGTTTAACAAGTGACTGAAATATACCTGACTCTTTTGATGGTTCTTGTAACTTAGATGGTTCTTAACTCTTAGATGGTTCTTGACTATTTAGATGGTTCTTTTGAGGGGTGGATCCAGGGCGGTAGGATGAGGGGTATGTATCCTTCCACCAGCTATTTTCAAAAATGCTTTTAATGTGTTCAATTTTTCCATAATTTCGAGCCTCTTCGATAGCAATACAAGCCCTACGCCTTAAGCACGCATAATAGAAAACATGCTAACAAAATGCGTCATATTTGGCGAAGCACTCACAATTAGGATCAAACAATTTAAACAAAATTTGCCTAAAAATTATTCAAAAAGCACCAAAATAGCCACTGCAGCATGTAAATTTTCAATTTTTTTCTGGGGAGCACGCCCCCGGCCCCCCTCTAAAGCCTTTCTTGTTTCTCAGTCAGCTTCAAATCGGCTCTGCCAAAAATTTAATGCGCTTGAAAAAAATGGAAACTATGCCCCCCACCCCTTTTTAAATTTCTCACTACGCCACAAATTGGAAGTTTTGACTATGTTTTACCTATAATAAGAGTTTTTCGATTTACTCAAATTAGCTGTTTGAGGGGTATTATAGGCCTATTATATGCCACTCGCATAAATTTTGAGTGAAGCCCTTGCGCTGAAAAGTTTTCTTATCCCTGGCCAAACGGGACGTGTACAATTGCACATTAGTCCATTACACGTCCAAATAAGCGTAACGACCAATCACTCACTCGTTGCTAAGTCAATGGCTTATCTGTATCACATTCAAAAATTTGGTTGGTGACCGTCACAGATAACGACATCACACTTCGCCCCCAATATTTTTTCTGCGGGCGCCACTGATATAAGCCAATCACAAAAATAACCTTTTGGGACCAAAATCGAAATTTGTCATAAAGCCGAAGATTTGCATCGATACCGATATAGCTGCAAAGTCGGATCATAACAATTCTTTTGACTAAAGTCAATTTTTGTTATGCAAACAGGAAAAATAGCGCACCTTTATTTAATTGAAAAACAAAGTTGCCAGTTTAAAAAATGTTTCAAGCCTGTTATTTGATATGTTAATAACACATGATATCGAATCTTTATATTGAGCACTTTGTTTTGTAACCAAAAAACAAGAAATCGGCCACGCTGCAGCCCTTTAAGAAAAAGTAAACATTCGAACTCGCTCAGCTTACAACATTGTTAATAATAAAAGCAAAGTAGGAGCGGTGCGGCGCATTCCTTAATCTCCAATTACTACTATCTGTGTTTCATTATGTATTGATTTTCAACGCCTAAGCGATGTCGTTCTAATGTACTGTACATTCAGTCATATTATCAAAAGCTTATTTTAACAATTCCACTGAGCTATAAGGCTAATTAACCATTTCTGCGAATTGAAGAACTAAATATATGGTTCTAAAAGGCTAAAAATTTAATTAGGAGCAGAACCAGTGTGGGCAGTGATGAGTTCTTAACTGGAATTAGGAGCGCCGTAACAGTGGCGTAGCGCGAAATTTTAAAAGTAGGGGGGGGCGATAAACGTCAAAAACCATCAAAAGAGTCTGGCACATTTCAGTCACTTAGTGAGGTTTGTTCTTTTTTACTGAAAAGCAAAGCCAAAAGGGGAGGGTGCCAAACCCCTATATGGTGTACGCCCATGCACCGTAAATATATAATGAAAGTATTTGAAAAAATGACGCTAACCAGAGGCGCAGCCGAGGGGGACACCGCCCCTGTAACCTTTATCCCCTTTTTTTCACACAACCTGGTGTAAAGTACGCTTAAAACATTTGTATAGAATAGCGCAATTCATGTAATCCTTGAACCAGTGTAATTTGTCCTCGCCTAAATTGTCTTCTGTCTCGCCCTTGGCCGAATTTACCAATAGGCTTGGCAGGTTGAAGCCTTGTGCCTCGGAGAAATAAGAGGCCTTGTCAAGAATAACGATCGAAGACCTTTTTGTTTTGGAAATCGACCAAGAGGACCTTTATATACTTAAAGATCAGTATCGACCACCATCGGTAGACGTGAAATCTGAATAGGCCTAGGGGCTCTCATTGAGTTATTGTCTGAATCCAGCTCTGGCTTCGCCACTAAAACTAAAATGCTCTTGTAACTAGACGTTTCAACATCATAGATTCAAGTGTCATCATCAGCAGTACATGCTGGTTATTATGCTCAAGATAATTTGTTTGTTTTATTCCAGCGAAGTTTTTGGCGGCAGTTTTTAGCGTCATTTAAGTTCACGTAGTCTACAAACATGAATCGAATTTGGAGTATCATACCTGGAGCTAGCGCCTTGGTCATCCTTGTTTTAGGAATTATCAGCCTGTCAACTACGTTTTGGATTCAGGGCGTGCGTGATTATCAAGGCCTTTGGAGTTTTTGTCCTCGTGGAAGTTGCAGGCCCATTCCTGAAGATGATGGTAGGGGTATTAGAAAATAATGTACTGGTTCATAACCTTTTTGGGCAGTCGGTCTTAAAATATTTTGCTATAACTTATGAAACCCATCACTAAAAACCTGTATCGACCAATAGTGAATAGTTGTACTTGTATACACCTATTCACACCGTGTTTGCATCTGGGTTTACGCACATTGAAGTGCCTTCGCGGACCATATAATACTGTGTATATGTCCAGTTTAGGTCATTCCAAAGGTTTAAGGGCTTTCCACATCATAATTAACCTTTGATGACATAATTTCCATGTGTTTTGATTTTCCAGGTCTTATTAGTGCAGTTGGGGTGATAGACATTTACTCAAGGCTATATCCTTTAAGAGGATTTTTTTCCTTGTGCTTTGTGACTAAAGCAGTTACAAGATCCTGAAAAAAAATCTCTGCCAAACCGATTCGGGGTTCGCCCGTGAAAAAGCGGGGGACATGGCAGGCACTGCGTCTGTGCATACGGCCAAGAAAACATAATGACTGTCAGCGCTAAGGTCACAATTTATAAGGGTTTCTTTTTTTTTTTTTTTGTTTCATACTTGCGTTTCTTTTTTTGCGTTTCTTTCATACTTGTGTTTTCAACAGTGAGTGATTCCCTTCGAATAGTGCGAGCCTGTCATGTGCTAGGATGCATTTTTTTGGCAGCAGCCATGGCTGCAAGTGGGTACTTGGCATTCGGTAAAGCAGGGAACAGAATAGCCAGTATACTCGACAAAGTGTTAGTTGGAGCAATATCCCTTGCAGGTAAGCTTGGGCAGTGATGATGGAAATATACTTTTTGTTGGTAAGCCCACTAACAAAATAAATTTTATTGAAGTAATAGGCCTGCAATCAACGCTGAAGTTGATACGAAAAAAGAAAATGCTGAAGTGTGACCCACTTGAAGGCAAAATGCTTTTGAAATACGCAATAGGTAACGGTATCACGTTTTAGGGGACAATGCCGACTAATCTCCTATGACTGAGTGGTAAGAGCGTCCGCCTGCGCAGCTTTAGACTTTGGTTTAATTCCAAGTCGGGTCAAACCAATGACTGAAAACTGGTATTCACAGCTTCCCTGCTTGACGCTCTGCACTAAAGGGACAGAGTGGAGAACAAGCTTGGCAAATCACAAGTTTACTTGTTGCGCCGTTGGAAAGATTTTTTAAGGGATTCCCCCATCTTGGCAGGGTAAACAGATGGCCGACAACTCCTAAGCGAGCCCGTTACAGCGCTTTGATCGCTTTTTTGTGATGGGAGAATACATATGCAACCAAATACAAATATAAAATCTGATTTATTGCAATGTCATCTTGCTTTGAAAATTTTTCATGCAGGAACGCCATATCAAGAACGAAATTAGCCAGGTCCGTTTGGCAGTCGGTCGTTGCTTTAAATGCTTTTGCGATATTTTTTCCATTCAAATTATGAGCTACAGCATATTGCTTATATCGACAACAAGAGTCATTTATAGTTCACATTCTTTCTGAACCGTTGGTTTCACCCGACTCGGAAACAAATTTTAAGTCTGCCACTCCGTGCAGCTCAGGAGACTTTTTTACTTGGTAGCCTGAACGTTATGGAAAAACAGGCAAACGGTCTTTCGATTAATTTTCTTAGAACTTTGGTACATCTATATAAAAATGGCGAAGTAGATATAGCATTTGCTTCTGAGGCGCTAGAGGCTGGTATTGAAAAAAAAAAAAAAATTCCATCGAGTATATGCAGTCCTTGACTAGAGTAATCTTGACCTGTTTTTAGGCTGGTTTTTCTTGGCCTCCATGCTTGTATTCTTTTTGAACAGCAAACTTGAAGACGATTTCTATTATGGTTATTCTTATGTTCTTGGATGGGTTGCTTTTGCTTTGTGCTTGGTTTTGAGTATTGTAACTGAACTAATGGTAAGGAGAGGAAGAGAATAGACAACTGATTTCACCAAGTGTGGTTGCAGTTAAAGTAGCATTTTTTACAATGTGTTTTTTGATTATTTTCGTCCATGGTGAGAACCAGTGATTTTAAGGCGTTTTGAGGACCGAAATGGTTTTTCAAAATTGTCCAGCGGTCTTTTAGCATCTGCTTCTACAATAGTGAAGAAAGTTGTGCTTTACGTTATAAGTTGCTTAATGATTCCTCAAGTTAACTTTTGAAAAATACTGGTGAAAACAATGATGTTAGCTTCGTGTTCTTTGAAGAGTCGTTTTCAAAAATATTTTGGAAAAATGGAAATCAATTGTCTAGTTTTTGTGATTTTACTGTGTGTCACAATATTTTCGAGCTGATTTTTAAAACTTTTGTGCCAACTAATTTTTTGCGCACATTAAAAAGTAGTAAGATGTAAAAGCAATTTTGTTTTTAGTAGATTGATTTAGTTGTAGACTTACCACAATTTCTTAAGCATAAACCGAAATATCCTTAAAAAAGATCTAGAAGGAGTTTTTTGCAAAAAGTCGGTATTGCGAGGGTTCGTTCAAAACGAAGCAGGTCTGTTAAATGTTTTCTCCGGAAAAAAAAAGTTTTCCCCACAGAAATAAAAGTGCGGGACATTTTGCTAACCGGCACAGGTCACCAAAACAGACGCAAAATCCGGAACGTCTGATTGGTTCATTTAGTTGTCGTTATATTCTTTGCCTGCAAAAAAGTAACTGAGGCTAGCTTAAAAGTAGCTGACCACCTGTAATCCACTTAAAATCGGAAAAAAGTTAAACGCTTTCCCAAACAGGTTTAACAAGTGTCTTATACAATACTTCCTCGATTATCCGGTCTAGTTGGGACAGCATTTCTTACAACCTGAACGGATAAGCGAAATGAACGAATAATTGAATTCCTTTATTTAATCCAAAACAACGCAGCAAGAAACAGATTGTAATGCATCAAAACTTTACACGAGGGTCAACATCAATTACTGTTCAGCATTGGAGGGTTGCAGTTTGTTTTATTTTTATTGAAAACAATGTAAGTATCCGTGACAGTTAATATTACAGTAGACTTATCTATTACCCTCACAATAACTGAAAATTGCTAAGTTGATGCATTAATTTAACTCCAGATTATCATTATTAGTATCACTTGCAACAACAGGCCTAAAAAATGAATCAACTTTGGGTTGTCTTCGCAAAGATTCACGTTTTTCGACATCTATCTCGCTAGGTCGTACCAACGTTGGAGTGTAGGCCTACTGTAACATGATGTAAGTTTTAGAAATTTTGTTTCAAAACATCTCCTGCACTTTCAGTTTTCCTTCAATCGACAAAACAACTCTTTTGCGTTTAGCCATTGACTTCTGGTTTAGCCATCTCAAAATCTAGGATCAAGGTTTTTTTAACAACCGACACTGTCGACTAAAGTAATAACCAGTGCTCGAGTTGTAAAAACATTCGGATTTCGACAAAATTCGTCAACAATACAGGCAATTAGTAAAATATATGATGAAATAGTTCAAAATATTGACCAAGATCTTTACACGTGTTGTATTTTTCTTCACTTATCTAAAGCGTTCGATACTGTTGATCATCACATTTTGCTTGAAAAGTTATACCATTCGTTTGGCATTAGAGGCATCCCTCATGAACTGCTACGGAGCTACCTAACAGATAGACTTCAATGCACTGTTGTGGCAAATGCCGTATCAAGTGAGAGACCAGTTAGGTGTGGGATTCCGCAAGGATCATGTTTAGGCCCGTTGCTGTTCTTGTTATACATAAACGACCTTCCCAGGGCATAACAGTTCAATACAACTCTTATTTGCTGATGATACTCTTTCGATGCTTGCAGACGAAAATTTTGATATGCTTGAAACCAAAGTAAATGAACAAATTCAGCATGTTGACTATTGGCTTCGCAAAAATAAATTGTCCTTAAATTATTCAAAAACAAATTTTTTATTGATAAACAAACAGAAAGGTGGATGAAAATGTTGTTATCCGTCTAAATGATAAGTTACTGCAGGAACGTTCTTCTACAGTAAAATATTTAGGCTTGCTCATAGATAACACTTTAAACTGGCTTTCCCATATACAGCATTTGTTTCATCAGCTTGCTCGTCTCTCTGGAATTTTCTACAGATTGCGCAATTATGTTAAAAAAGAAACACTTTGTATGGTTTATCACAGCCTTGTAAATAGTAGATTACAATACGGTATTACTGTGTGGGGGACAGCTAACCAAACTCATTTAGAATGTCTACGAGTGAGATTGAATAAAGTATTGAGAATAATTCTGTCATGTGGAATTGAAACCCCAATTAACAAAATGTACAGTACCTTACAATTTCTGAAAATTGATGACATATACGAATTCGAAGTGTATAAATTCATGCATCAGTTACATCATGGTAAATTACCCGAAGTACTTTACAAATCGTTCACAAAAATAGCCTCTGTTCATGCCCACGATACTAGATTCAACCAATCTGCCTTTTATGCCTTATCGCGTGTTAACAAGAGCTTTTGCAAAAACCAACTTTCCTATAGAGGGACCAAATTATGGTGTAAATTGGACAGTAACTATAAAAGCATACATTGGACTTCTTGTAAAAAAAGATTCAAAAATATCTCTTGGATCGCTATTGACATTATTCAGGCCTACAGATATACAGTACATTTAATCGTATTTCGAAATATTAAGTAATCTTTTGATTTTTTTATTTACTCTTTCCAAAGTGACTGCTATTGCTTTCGTTTGTGTCTTGTACTATCCGTAACTTTATTATATTACTTACATCCTATTGTATTACCACTAACTTGTATTTTTTTTTCTATTTTCATTTTTTTATCTCACTGTTTACTGCATTCGTGTCAGGGAGCATCTTGACGCGATAACCTAACGGTTTTTCGGTGCTTCCTGCCATTGTGCACAAATCATTGTGTTGTGTGTAACAGTGCTATTACTACTGTATGTGTAATCGTTTTTTTTTTTTCTGTGACACGTGTACTGGCAAAAAAATAAACTCTCTCACTCTCTCTCTCTTATGAAGGATGGTGCAACTTGTCATGCAGACGTAAGAAAGGATGGTCATGATTCTTATAAAGAATAGTTTATGCTAAAATATTTGATGAGGGGATACCGCATCTCCCTCAACTCGAGTACTGGTAATAACTTGTCATTCCAGCTGTCTCATTCGAATGGTTCCGTATGCCGGACGAAGAAGCTCTGCTAGGTTACTATGGCAATTGACAAGGCTTGAGTAAAATATTATGAAAACAACACTTCATTATTACGTCATTAAGTATTATCTGACCCAATAGACGGATAATCGGATAAAGGATAAACGAGGTATGGATAATCGAGGAAGTACTGTATTAGCGTGTTCTGTTCATCGTTTTTCTGGTACGCTTCAAGCAGGTAAGCTGTGATTATCGATTTCGAGTATTCGGGTAGACCGGACTTTGAATTGAATATTGACTTTGCCGCAGCAAGGGCAGATGCTTCACTCGACCACCTGATTTGGCTGCGTGACAATTTTTTAAGTTAAGTACATCTTCTGTAGTTTTTTGGTACGTAAAAAGCTAACGTCTTTTTAAAATCACTTAAATTACTTCGCACTCCACTGACGCTTGAATTGAATCACATATTTTGATATTTTTTGTTCATCATTCAAAGGAATTTAGCAAATCACGGACATTCAAGGCCAAAACCCCACACTTTCGAACAAAGAACAAGATGAAACGAGATTAATTCTCTAGAAAAATATTTGTTAAACAATTTTACCGAAGATGCACGCATATTACGTCATCTGTTAAAATTCTTATGCGGTAAAAAACATCTCTAACTTCAACGCGTGGCCAGCTAGCTGCATGCTAAACAGTTACTCAACCAGTGGCTGGAGGTCAAATGCCATTATGGAAAACCATCGAGTCATGAAAAATGCCGAATGTTTGTACATAAAACTCCGAGCAAAGTTCTCAGTGTGGGAGCTGGCAGATTTTGAATCTGAGTTTTTTGGGTTGCCGGTTTTGACGCTTGGTTAACTTCTTTTTAAATGTGGACTGATTTGAAGTTCAATAAGCTTATATTCACATGCCAGCAGAGAGAAAATTCACAGTTTGTGAAGACTGCAAAGCTGCAAGTTCGTTTTAATCGTCACTCTTTAGCGTGGGCGTCAGAACACAAAGTCAGAGTTAGGCTTACAAAAAGTTCTGCATGCCGTTACTGAAATTAAATGAACAGCCTATATTTTCGCGTAACATGTCAGCAACTTTCGTTAAATTTAGATTGATGTTTTTGCCAAATTCAAATTCTGCATCACAATTAAATGCGTGATGTCATAATTGAAAAAGTGATTACGACATTAAATATTTAATTGGGATGCAGAAGGCTCATTGGCTTAAAGCTTCCTTCAATTGGACGTTTGGACAGGGTAATGGACATGTCTACGAACGAACTCTTTTTGCCTCATCGGTGGTACAAAACAGTTTAATTTATCGGTTTGTACCAGCCGCTTAGCTCAGTTGAATACCGGATCAGTCTAATCGGACACAGTGTCGCCAACGTTGTGACGTTTCTTCGGAGCTGTGTTGCTCAGGCGCTAAGCCGCAGGGATGAGTCCCGCCACTTGTTACACGCTTTGGTGTAATACCACGAGTATAACAAAGATTTGATTTTGATTTAGTTTCGCTGTCAAATCTGTTTTAGATTGTAGTTAGTTATTCATAAGATTGGCCTCATTTTTTAGGTATTGCTGTGAATGCAAAAATGTTTGCAATGATTAAAAACATACCAATGCAGCAGGGCAGCAATGCATTAAAAAAATGTTGTGTTGCCTTAAAGATGTTGACAACAGTGTACTCACCTAATTATATTTCGGCTTGGAGTCGCTATTGTAAGCAGTTTACTTGATGTCTGGTAAATTGCTGTGTATGTTTCCTTATAGCTCTTGGGGTAGATAAAATACAGGTTTAGTCTAGTTTCGTCAAAATCGAAATGAACAAGGCATTCAGCATCGTTTTAGCTGGTGGGGCGTTAGGGGCATTCGTTTTGGCTCTTGTCAGTTTGTCTACCGCTGCTTGGGTGATAGTTCTTAATGGATCAGTTGGTCTGTGGCAAGCATGTACTCCAATAGCATGTACAACACTTCCAGACGTATCAAGTAAGCAAAATATTGTCAAGCAATATCACTAATATTTTGTTTAATGAGTGTAATGCATAAAAACGGTTTAGCGGTGCTGCGCGTTTCTCGAAGTTTTATTTTTTTTTTTTATTTACAGTGGGCCTAAGTTTTTAGTTTGCATTATAATTATTTTTTTATTTCGCATTTTTTATTTTGTATTACAAGGAAATAGCAAAGGCTTTATAATAAGCTCGTTTAGGATTCGCCGGTCACTTTGCCTATCATTCAAAGATGGGAAAATCCTGTTAAGTGCCTTTTTCCGTTGACACAAAATGTGCACTTGTCTACTCGATCTCCATACTGTCCCTATTGGTACCAAAAGTCAATTAAAAATGTAAACGCCAGTTTTGAAGTTTTTGGTTTTGACGCGGAATCGAACCCGAGTCTACCGCTCCAAAGGCAGACAGTGGAACTAGCCGACTATTAGTTAAAGCTCTTCGCATTTCTCGCGTCTTTCAAATGGCTGCGTGACTTCAAGAGTTCAAGTGTATTTTGCAGTCTCCCTAACTTCAGTGTCAAAGTTTCGTTCTTAGGCAGGAATGTATTTAGGAGGGGGGCGGGGCATTGTGCCGTGCCCCTTCCCTCTTTTGACTTTTCCTCTTATAACTGCAGGTCAAAAAGCTGGTCAAGAATGTGCTCAACAACAAAGTTAGAGCTTGTTATATTTACTTCAGTACTTTGATTTTACAGTATTAAAAAATTAAAACCCGACAGTATGTTTCACCCGGTAGGGTTTGTCAAGGGTATCTTATTCAAATAAGAATTATTTGAATAAAGGCGAACCCTGCTGAGAGAAACAAACTGTCGGTTCTAACTTTTTTGATACTGTATAAATCAACGTGCTGAAGTGACTTTTCCTTTTAGTAAAAAAAGATTGAATCTTGCTAAGTGACCGAAATATACCAGACTCTTTTAATGGCAGACTCTTTTAATGGCAGACTCTTTAATGGCAAAATATACCAGACTCTTTTTAGAATTTATGCTCCTCCTCCTTTTAAAATTTCTTGCTACGCTACTTTTTTTGTTTGAAAGACTACTTTTATGACGTGGCATTATTGATGCTGAACAAGAATGGTTTAAAGCAGGGCTGGGCAAACTACGGCCCGCGAGCACTTACAGAAATAGAAAACTCCTACCGTGAATCAAGACTTTTTTTTATTTTCTTCACTGATTTTCAGTAGAAAACAGGACATCTGAAGGTATGTAGACCTTTTTTTTTGCTCTTCCAATCGGTGCTGTCCTCGGCTTCAAATTTTTTTCAAATGTGGTCCTTCGTGTAAAAAGTTTGCCTACCCCTGGTTTAAAGTTATATCACTACAAAAAGCGTGTTTAACCCTTTCCGTGGTTTCATAAGTTTTTAAAATTTGTTTGGAAAATTTTGCTTCTATCTTTTTTAATTCGCTCTTTTCTTAAATGAAAAATGCCTAGTAGCGAGCGGTTCGGTCGCAAATTGTTCGTCAGTGAAACTTAGAGTCGGGTTATTTTCAAATTGTATCGCCCTGAAACTTCAACAGCAATTAAGGTAGACTGCGAAGTGAAGTTGCGCTCTTCAAATCAGTAGCCACTCGATATACTGTATATGTCAAATGAGATTGGCCCCAGCCGCGGGTCGAACCCGTCACGTAGGATTTGTCACTGCGCGCTGTACCCCTAGCCATGTCGCTGCCAAACATTCTTGCGGTTATGGCCAATGTAAAAATGACATTCCATACCATTACATTAAGATTTCTTCGTAATAATCTGCCTTTTGGTTGGTTTTAAAGTCTGAATTTTTGTTGTTCCAGCTTACCTGGATGCTGTACGTGCTTTTCACCTAATGGGTGTGATCACTCTACCAGTAGCTCTAGGTGCTGCCATTTATCTGTGTCTCGGAAAGGGAGAAGGAAAGACCGTCAACCTGGTTTTCTACGCCTTTGCTGCGGCAGGTAAACACTTTGGTCTTGAAGAGCAGGCTACAATGTCAAGTTTACTTTAATCTGCAATAATGTATAATTGCTTGATAAACTTTTGTAAATCTTATACAAAGGCCTTAATAGGATTTTAAAAATACAAATAAAAGAACGTTAAAAAAGCCAATCTGAACATTTTTCTCGTAGCTATACGTTTCAATTACATAGATTCAACTACCATCACCATCAGGGTAGGCCTACCCTGCTAGAAACTGTTAAAAAGGTTTGCCCTGACATGTATAGCAGAATATTTTGTAGCAAAAACTCAGCGGTACCTACTGGCATGATTCTTTTTATAAGTCATTTCGTAACAGGAAACTCTGACATATTAGCAAATTTTAACGCAGTGCTTGGCCCAGGGATTCTCAACCTTTTATGGTTTGTGGACTTTTTCTAGGGGACTCTCAACGCCTGTGGTCCACTGCTCACCAATAAAAATTTTTATCGGTATTTCATTCATAGTAGCTACAGCCATTCGCTGGTCTTAAGTGGCTCATTACCGCAATCAGGTTAATGAATCTAGCGTATGTTGCTCTCTGGTCTTGCTTATTTTGGTTAATGTCTCTTGACTCCCTAAAGGGGAAAATGGCCCTGGTTGAGAACCCCTGGCTTGGCCCATTTTCAGTAGTGAAATATATTGGGTTGTCATTTTATCAAATACTACCAACTTTACAGGTGTTTTCTTCATGATTTCCATGTCAGTCTTTACAGCTGAAGGAAAAAGAAGAAATTTTTTTTCCTACGGCTTTTCCTACGCTCTTGGCTGGGTGGCATTTGCATTGAGCGTCATTATGAGCGTTGTGGCCAAACTATCTTGTGGCTGCGATACCCCAGCTGAAAGAAATGTTGAATAGATCGATACCCCAGCAGAAAGAAATGTTGAATAAGATTACATTTGACGAAAACATACTCTTGCTCTGCAACCATATTCATGTTCCTTTGATTAACCACAATCTAAAGAGTTAGCCGGTTTCCCTGTATACATTTTTTAGGCTTTCGGTCCACGGGCATTGCTCGAGTCGGTAGAATTTTGTTTTTTGTAAGCTAATTTTGGCAAAGTCGTGGGCTTTCCATGCCGCACATAAGTGGTGGTCTGCGAAAACGGGTTTTTAGAAAGTTGTCTTCAGCCCGGCCCACGATGAAAAAGCCCATGCTTTTAGCATGCACGGAAACAGGCGAAGCATGAGCCAGGGATCACATTGGCCAACGTTAACGTTTCAATATTTTGTTTGGTTGATTCAAAGTTTATTACTTAGCTGCTACAGCTGCATCTATCATTATTTACCATCCTGCTCGGTTTTTGCCCCTTATTGTCATCATACACTGATGTTTGAGAATTACAGTTTATAATACTAATAGCGCTTAATAATGTCATACTTTATTGATGTAATTAACATTAATACCGTACGCTGTTTTGATAAGCTCATGTATTGTTGCGCTAGGTGTATCTTAATAGTAACTTTAATGAGTAATAAAGTACATGCTTGTGATAAAACAAAAGCTCTGCCTGATTTAAAAATATGTGCATCGATATTTTGACGAAGATTGGCGCAATGGTTTTGGGTTCGATCTTCGGCCAACCAAATCGGACACAGTGCCGCCAATAGCTCGTCACTGCTGCGATGTTTCTTTGGAGCTGCATTTCCCAGCCGCAAAGCCGCGGAGATGGACTACGCCACTCATTACAAGCCTCCGCAAGCATAATTACTGTTACTGTAAGATTAAAATAAAGAATCAAGCAATCATATTATTAAACTAAGAAACTCTACGTAGTGCTTTATAAACCTCAATTTTCGCCACTGAATTACCCCATAGATGGGCAAGTTGATGCAAAACGTTAGCTTTGTTAACCACTACTTCGTTAACACAATTACGTACCTCCGTTAACGTTAATTCGTTAAATTCAGCTCCAGTTAACGGAAATTAATTAAATTCGTCAAATCGTTAATTTTGATTTTTAAAAACCGGCATTTCTTTTTAAAAAAAGCTTGAACTTTTTTAATATCAATTAGACGTAAGCATCTAAGCAATTTTTCTGCATACAAGCAAAATGTTTTGCTGATTTTATCTCGCTCTTTGATCTCAGTGGTCGTATTTTGCTAGTTTGTGGATGTCAAACTTAACCAACACTAAGAGAAATGGGCGTTTAGAAAAATTTAACGGAAGTTATCAAGCACTAACGGAAGTTAATTTAGTCCGTTAATTTCAAAAAGAAATTTAACGAATTAACTATAGTTAATGAAAAAGTTAGCTTCGTTATTAACGATTAACAAAATTGTGCCCGCCTCTGGATTACCCCATCATAGAATGGTATACATGGAGGCTGGCAATTCTAGTAAATTAAGGTGAGGTTGTTTGTGGTGAGTGATAGAGTGCTACACTCCATACAATAGCAATATAAAAAGATAAGTTTTCATTAGAGATGACTTTTCAGTTATGCTAACTGAAAGTCACATAATCAAGTAGATATTGAGGGCAATAAGTATTAAGTTTAGCAGTGTCGATTTGTAGAACCATAATTATAATAGATCGTTGTGTGTCATTGAACAAAATTTTGCATTTCTGGGCGTGTCACCTTAGAAAAAGCGATTCAGGTGAGTAATTAAGCGAGAATAGAGGCATGCAAGAATTTTTGCAAGGAAACCGACATCGATACCCCAAACAACCGGTAAAAAAATACTACAACATTCGAACAATGCATGGCATGCATGAAACATTACACCCACATGACGTTTTTTGTTAGCAGTGCGCAAAAATGAAAAGCTTTTTATTTTTATTCATTCAAGCATGCAGTATTACCAACGGTAATATTAGAGTGCGGAGCCAGTATTAAGTCATTCACAAAAATTTTTTCGAAAATCTCTCAAGATTTTTAAGCATTGCATGGAAAATATATAACCGCATTGCATTTACCATTTGTATGATATTCATATTAGTTTTGCACACAATTCGGTAAGTAGGCCTATATCATGAAGTTTTGACTTCTGCACATTTGCTAAGCACTGAATTTGATGTACACGCAAATAAGCCGTAGCCAATTCACAAAAACATTGCAATACCGCCCTAGTTTTTTGCACAAGAGAGATCAGAATTGCTTAAATGCACAAAGAGTGCAATAATATATATACAGCTGCTCAAAATTACACTCGTAAATATGTAGAAAAGGGACATTACAGTGCAAGAATAACGAATTTGGGTCTGTTCTGTGATGAACTGATGATTTCATTACATAAAACAATGTTTGCAAAACTAACTTTTTGCTATTCATTTATGAAATGGCTACCAAGAATCTAAATTTAGCAAGTTACGAGTAAAAACTTGCAAGTTACGAGTAAAAGCTCAAATATAACTTAGACTACACCTGACACGAAAACCACTCTGGAGGACGTTTTCCTTGAGAAAAAACGTTTGAATTACAAAAGTGAAATAAAAAAAAGTATAAGAATGTGAAAAACTAAACAAGTAGCCTACAAAATAGTTAGTTGCAGTCGCTAAACCTCATGGAAATTGGTATAGTTGTTTTTTATGTTTGTATTTTATAATAAATCATTTATGTTGATGGAAAGGTTATGGCATGTATCAGCAATTTCCAAAACAAATTATTTTCACTGGTTGTCGAGTAATAAAGCATAGAATAAGGATCTCGATTTCGCCCCTTTAGTGAAAGCTTTGGTGGCAAGCAATCAACCCCATAGCATAATATAATGCACGAATTTCTGTTAAAATCATACGCCCATTGCTCCAAAACAGATAAAACATACTGGCATTGCAATGAGTTTGATGAATGTTGTGACATAACAACAATTGTCTTTCGACTTGCCTTCATCCTTAACAGCAGTTGCTGCACTAGTGTGTGACCACACCAATCATCTCTGCCAACCACGCCTACATTGATGTCAGGATTCTCACTTGCGATTTGAGAAAGCAATATTTCATCGACCCAATCTGCCACAGCAGTGTCGTTTTTGTCATAGTAGACAAATGCATCATAAACATACAGTAAAGGCTGATCTTGATTGTGGCTTTCCTTCTCGTTGTATCGTCGCCAACGAACTTTCCGAACCAGGAAGTCAAATAACTTCTTTTGCACGATTTCATTCGTAGACATTAAAGATATCAAGAGAAACGTTGCAAAAAACATACAAAACGAAATTACTAGTGCCTGCAAAAAATCTTCTTGGCAGTTTTGGGTGATGCTGTAAGTGAATAAAGAAAACAGTTGGTCTGATTTCACATCGCTGCACACTAGGCATCCTCCATAGTAATTCATGACGGAGTAAGAACATTGCGGCAGAAAGCCTGGAAGCCTAAAATGTCCAACTGGCTCTTCTCGTGAATAAACTAACCAACCAAAAGTTTCACTAAGAGAACAATCGCAATGTAATATATTGCCTCGAAGATCAAGATGAGATATGTTGTTGAGAACAGGTCTGGTGATTATTGATGGTCCAATGTTCTTAATTTGATTATAACTAAGATCAAGACTCGTAAGACCATTTGCTAGTAATATTTGCAGTGTACCAGATGTGATTGTGTGAATATAGTTACGTGATAGTTTTAAAGTTTTTAGTTTTCGAAAATCAGGAATAAACCGTTTATCTAAAACTTCAATTTTGTTTTGAGATAAATCCAAATAGGTCAACTCGTATAACAATTTTAAAGCAACATCTGGGAAATGTTCCAACCAGCAACCGCTCATTGATAACCACTTCAGCTTTGGAATTCCACGAAAAAAGTTTGTTTGTGGATGGAAAGTAATTTTTGCTTCGTTCATCTTCAACTCTATTAAGTTAGGCAAAGGTTTAAACAACGATTTGTCATTTGAAAGGTAATAAGTGGGAACACGAATACCAGAAACATCAAGACGAAGAATCCTGGAGAAGTTAACGTTGTTGATCCCACTGTAAAACAACACTCTGTAAATATTATATCCGTTGTCTCCGTAGCGCAAACTGATATCATTTTGGGCATTGGATAAAAAATCCAAAGAAATTTCCCCGAAAAATTCTGAAAAGTTGAACCGTAACTCGGACAAATGATAAAGAGGTAGCATGGATAAGGGGTGGATGAATCGAATTGGGTTAAATTGAAGATCCAGTAGCTTTAAGTACTTTAAATCGCGAAAGGTGTTTGCAGTTATATAATTTATCTTATTGTAAGAAAGATCTAGATAAGTAGTAAAATGGAAAAACTTCAGAGGATACAAACCTAAATCTGAAATTGCATTTCGTGAGAGTCTTGCAACCCTATCTACTTTGTTTTCAATGAAAGTATCGCTTCCATAAACTTGTGACGGATGATCAAAAACATCTTTTATGTCAAAGATTTGGTTGAATTGATTTACCTTTAACGCTTGTGATCTTGCTGCATTTATAGTATAGTTTTGTTGTATGCCACAGAAATGGGCATTGCAATTATCTGCTACTTCACCCATATGGTTAAAACTTAAATCCAGGTAAGTAAGGTTTAGATCGGAAAACGCTGATGTGTCAAGGGTACAAATTCCACTTGTAGTGATTGCGAGTGTACGAAGGCGAGATAGTTTTCTCAAAACGTTAAAACTCTCTTTGTCCACTTTATCATATCTTGTTCCGTACAAGAAGTTGTACAGAAAGTAACTGGAAATAAAAATTGAATTTGGAATCGGGTTCGCTGTTCCTATAGCAAGAGTAGTTAAGTTTGGAAAACGGACATAACTTTTGCTAAGATGAAGTTTAGAAGCAGCGAATTTTACAGGTTCAAGAGTGTCATTGCAAAAGCTATTTCCAGCCACATACAGCTCTTCAAGCAATGGAAGAGAAGGTAACATGGATGGATTTGCCTCTATAAATTTTAAGCAGTTGAACGCCAAATTTAGCTTTTTTAATTTTAAGTTGCGAGCAAGAAAATTTTCAGGAACCCTGCTGATCATATTTCCTCCTAAATGTAAAGTTTGTAAATTCAGAAGTAAATGGAAAGCGCCTTGTTCAATCTGTAAGGGCTTTTTGAAATACTGAGAAGTCCAGGCAAGATTTAGATAGGTGATGTTCGTAGAGTTGGTAAAATCTTGTGATTTTACGCAACGAATTGGATTTCCACGAAGTTTGATTCCAAGCAGGGACTGTTGAAACAAATAGCTGGGAATAATTGAGAAATTGTTATATGCTAGATCCAAAAACTTCAACGTGGGAGATGAAAACACTGGGTTTTCAATAGTGAAATTCCCCAGACAAAAATGTTTCAAATCGCCCCCAATGCAGTTCGTAGAAAAGCTGACGATTTCAAGAGAAGTTAACTGGTTAACATGAACTTTTTGAATCGGACCCATAGAACATGTACTTGCAAACAGGACCAGCAGTGACTTAGGCAACATTTCTGGTAATTGTTTTATTACAGTTCCGTCTAATGATAAGTAAGTTAAGTTCTTGAGATGAAAAAAAGCGTCTTTTTCGACTGTAAAGTGGGATGAACATCGTCGGACAATCTCAGCGTCGTTTTCGAACGTTAAACAATTGTTTAGAAGTGAAATAGCCACAAGCGATGGATATAGATCCAAATCGTTTTTGTATAAACGAGCGATTGAATTTTGACCAAAATTCATCATTTCTATATCAGGTCGTAAGTTTTTGGGAATTCGTTTCAGACCTTTTTCAAAGCAGTTGGCGTATTTTCGTTTCGCAGTGATCCATGAGGGAAAACCGACAGTTAGAAATGATTCACGGCTTCTTGAAAGCAATTCCAAAACAGTCCCATGGTCGGAATATGAGCACTGCCATTGTTGAAACGTAGTGATTGAAACACTATTTGGCGCAAGAGCGCAAATTAAAAACGTTAATAATAACGTTCTAGGTTTAATCATTGCGTTTGTTTGCTTCCTAATACTATACTGGTGTTTATAAGCGTGACATGTTCAGCAGTGGCGATTCTAAGGGGAGCCATACCCCCCCCCAAATTTTTGCCTGGCCCCCAGGTTGGCCCCTACCCCAGTTTTAACAAGCTCATGTAGCCTAATGACATGGTATGAAAATGTACTAATCGATTGCCCAGCCCCTGGGTTAGACATTCAGTGTCTTTGCTGTTTAGTTTACTACGCTATGTGAAACTTGCATAATTTGCTTCGGTCTTTGTCTTCGCTTTTCAATAAAGTAGTGCTTTTTTACGCCTAAATCGTAAAATCGCGGTTAAGTCAGTGGTTTTCAATCTTTTTTAAGTCACGTACCCCTAAGTTAAGCAATTTGTTGTAGCGGACCCCTCACAAATCAACGCAAATAAACACGAATTTAGAGTAGGAAAGTCCGTATAACTTCGTAGTTATACTAGTAGGGCAACCATATTTTCTCTGCGCAGAAGGAGATCAGGTTTCCTTAAGATCATCACGTCTGCAGACGTCCAGTTTTCCTCCCAAAATCAAGTGAAGACCAAAAAAACGTCTCCAAGTCTTCAGATGTTCTGTGTTTCACTAAAAATATAGGTGTGGAGCTAAAAAAAAAGGTCTATTTCTACATCGTTCACAAAAAGATTATTTTTAAAAATACATTAATACTTAATAAACACCGGTACTGCGGACCCATTACGGATCCTTTGGTCCTTGCGACCCCCTTAAAATCACTCGCGGACCACTTGGGGGTCCGCGAATCCCAGGTTGAAAACCACTGGATTAAGTCATAAAGCAGCCAGTGCAGATAGAAGAAGCTGTTAATAAGGGGTGAAGAGGAATAGAGAACTAAATAGATCAAAATCTTACGAATCGTGTCTTTGGTAATGAGTAGTGACTAATCGAAATCTCAGTGACATTTCAAATTTTTTGTAGCCTAATTAGTCATGTAAGCCTGCCGGTATTTTTTATATTTTTTTGTTGAAGCCTAATCAGCAAGCACAAAAAGGAAAGACAGTATTGGCAGGCGTAATAATGGTATTATTAGTAACAACAACAGCCATTGCTTTGTAAACTTGGCTTCAACGCGTCATTCGTTGATGGCTGTGGAGTTTGGAGCGGGAGACCTTGGCTGAGTATGGACTGGTTCCACAGGCAACACAGTGCTGCCTTGTTTTCTCATCGCTTTTGAAATTACAAAATCATTAAGTTATAAAGCAGCCGACCTTCCTTGCCTGACCATTATTCAGCCAGCGGTTGTTAGGCGACTGATTAAAGAGCGAAAATTGCAATATGTTTATTATGAAGCATGATGACCGAGTGGGGTAAGGCGCTACTGAAATCTTATCCAGTGCCAACGCTAACTCATCGTAGCCCTCACCCTCCCTCCCGAAACTCAACGAGAGGTTCCACTGGCAAAAGTTTTTGTGCCCAAAAGAATACCGGTAGGCTACTTGTGATCTCCACGCAGAATTGAAGACCAAAAAAAGGGCTTTGAACAGGAAACGACCGTGGGTCCCCAAGCACCAAAGTGGGACCCCAGAAACGCGTGTTCCCTCCGGGAGAAGGGTACGGCGGCCCTGGTCTTAACACTGCCACCAGCCGAGTGGGGTTCAAGCTTTTTACGGAGAACATATTTTCACGAAAGGTAGAATGTAGGGATTCAGGGCCGGCGCCAAGGGGGGGCCAGGGAGGCGTGGCCCCCCCAATCAACAAGCTTACTCTTTTAAAAACAGTGGCTTTTGTGCTTAATTTCAAACTTTGGCCACCCCTGATAAACGCTTAGCCCCCCCCCCAAGTCGACTGCTCTGGCGCCGGCTCTGTAGGGGTTCATTAACTGTTTGCACTTAAAGATGGAGGAATTACGTTAAGTGCTTTTTCCAAGGGTGTTATAACAAGCAAACTTGCCGACTTGTTGTCGATATTATTCCTTTAATGTCGAAGTCAAACGTAAGCCTATAGCAGGAATACTGTGAATACTAATTTTTAGGCTAGGAAATCATTTTGACTCGTCTCGGAGTCAGACCTTGAGTCTACCGCCTCAGAAACAGACTCTCTGACCATTTTGCCATCATTATGTTGTAGTGAATGTCAATAATGGATGTAGGCTATATAGTGTGTCATAATGCAATATGTTTACTTTTAACGTTTGGTTGCAAATCTCTTTGAACTTACTCTTTTTTTCTCAAACACAGTTTTCAGTGGCCCCACCTTAATCTATTTTGGCCCCAAAGTGACCCCTCCACTTTAAGGGTGCCAGAATCGCCACTGATGTTTAGTCAACCTAATTATATTGCTGCGCATGCAAAGGCTTCTCTCAATACACAGTTCAATCAGCTGCAGAAAACTATACTTTTTGCGGACGCTAGGGCTGCCTTTTCTAACTGCAGTAGTCACCGGTACCTTTAGCATTACTGCAGATTAAAACTACCATTTGTTGCAATCACTAAAAAATTGTACTAACCTGCTTTAATACTGGTCATGTAGATCGAGTAGGTGAAGCTGCTGCGTAGAGTAGCCATTACAAATCAAATCTTCGTTATACTCGCCGTATGACGGGGCCCAAATTCGAACCCAGACCTTCCGCACCAATAGCCATGTCTTAACCACTGAGCTAGCCTCTACATTCAAACTGAAAATTTAGTAAACTGCATAAGACATCGCGTTTGCTTGCTACTGAATAGCAACAAACAGCAACAATGACATCGCATGTGGTACACTACCAACGAAAAAAATGCGGAAAAAATGATGCAATGATCAGCAGAACAAATAATGTGTCATCATGAAAATTACCCGGCAATTAAACAATACAAGCTGAGTAAAAGCCGTAAGTCCGCAAAGCTAATTCTGCAAAGTATAGAAAATACTATTAGCAGGTCAACAACCACGTCAGTATTTTCACATTATTTCGGTTCGCTGTTCCTACAATACAATTAAGGTTAGGTAGGTTGGTTATGTGCAGTGACAAGCTACCATATTCGCTTGTTGTTTTTTGTTGAGGAAATTTCTGCAGTGTGAGTAAAACATCATAAGACGCCAATTGGATGTAACATCTACGTTAAAATGAACAATAGATCATGAAACGCAAAATTATATTGTGTTTTGATGACTGTGCGGGGATGACACTGTGCAAGCAGCGTCAGCAATATGGTTTGGTGATGCACTTTGTTATCAGAAATTCCTTCATGATAAGTTCGATACCCTGCTTAAGAACATCTATCCAGGATTTTCCGGTAGGCCGCCTCTCCTTAATTAGAAAAAACAGCAAATTGGAAAAATAAGACGTGAATTATGTAACCGCCCGGGCTATACGGCAGTTGTAGTGTGGTAAGTCAAAAAAACGAGTTGTTTTTTTGCGAAAAAGACATGTTTGTTTTATTCTTTGATTTATTGTTATACTCAAATGTTTAACAGATATATTTTATTAAAGTGCTGCGTAATTTTGCTGCGTATTGCTATTACGAACATTAGGGGTTGAGTAAAATGCTAAAAAACACGTTTATTGGGAGAGTGTTTCAGTTAAACACTTTTTGAAATTGCAACTTGTAAGTTAATGCCAATCAGGGTTAAATTGTAATACTCTTTTTATTTACTGTGTCAACAACATGGGTGCGCTTAGTACCATAGGAAAATAGGTAACCTTCCAATAAATGGACCCATTCTTTGCTGCTTTAAATATCGAATCGGGAAAAACGGTTTGCTTTTTAACAGATATTTTAACCTAGAGCTACGACTTTACCAGTTATCGCAATAAGAGATGAACAACGAAGGAGATTAATTCATTGTGTCAGCAGTCAGCAGCGGTACACGCAAAAGATTTTTATTTTTTTACTACAAAATGTCAACATAATAACAAGCCACAGAAATCTTGCACAAATTGATACGTTCAAAGATCAAACCCAAATCTACATTGAGCCAGTCAAATGACTTGTATTCGCTGCACTTAACCTCGAGTTGCAGAGCAAAAATTTAACACAAGTTACACAACAAAGAAAGCTTTAGTTTGCAAAACTAAATCGATTGAGCGTATCATTAAAAATAATTAAATTAAAAGGGTTTTCAATAACGGTCTTGCGGTTCGTTAGCGGCCCAATGCTAGAAAAAAGCAACAGAACTGGACCTTCAGCGGACCGACAAAAAGTCCAGCTAACGACTAGGCTTCGAGTTTCTTTTTTTCTCGGATTTTCAACTACCCGGTAAACGGAAAATTTTCAACAAATTTCTCGGGAATTCCGGGAAATTTCCGGAATCCCGAGAATCTTTGGGATTCCCGGGATTCGGAAAATTCCCGAAAATTTTCGCGGTAAATTTTTTCGAGCTTGATTATTTGGACATTTTTTCTGATTTTCAGTATTTCAGATTTAATTTTTTGTATTCTTTGATGTTGTTTTGACTAACTTAGCTTTAGCTGAAGTTTTTCCACTTTTTCGACAAATTGAAGAAAAAATTTTGATCTCGCAAGCATTTCGTCTTAAAAAATTTTGCGAATTTTGAAAAATAATTTTTAGTAAGCAAAAAAAAATTTTAATTTGCAGTAACGCAAAACTATCCTAACGCATTTTTTATGTCGGAATGATAGGCATTACCACTGAAATCCTTCCTAACGTAAAGACATTTTCCGGAATCCCGACATAAACTTCCCGGGAAACTAGAAATTTGAAAACCCCAAATTTCTTGTCCCGACTTCCCCGGAGGAAACACTAACTAGGCGAGTCAAACTAGCACATAAGGCATCTAAAATGGCTGATGGTCATGCCATAAATGCCATCTTCAGCACCGAGCAATGAGTGCTGGCTATATTTCTGTTGTTAATGGGATAATGGTAACTTGACATTGCAAATAACATATCCGTACCATTAAATACAGCCTCGTTTTGCCTCAATCTCGAGCTGATAACGAGCCAAAACGGGGTAGACTACTCAATTAGAGAATTAGCAATGAAATGGTCAACAACAAAAAAAACAATAAATAATCACGAAGCGAGAAAACGGCTTTTTAACAACACTACGCAGTAGTGCGATGTGCACTGCCTGAGTCTGAACAACTGCGCATGCACAAAACACCCACACCCAACAGATCTTCAAATGCAGGTAGCATTCCGGTGAAATTATGGTAGTTAGTACCGGTAGTTTATTTCTTTCAACGACCAAGCTGACACAAACAAAAGCAGCAAACAATAACAATGGTCGAAAAATATGCACCGGTAACAGCGACAAAACGATATACGTTAAAACAGTGGTTCTTAAACTGGGTTTGACCGAACCCCAGGGGTTCGGTGAGGCTGTAGCAGGGGTTCGGCTAAGATCAGAATAAGTTTTTGCAAAAAGGCATACAGTTGTAGTAAATGACTATCTCTGCGTGGAATGATGCATCCCCCCATCATACTCTTTCAACGCTGTTTTTGATGAATACAATTTTTTCATAATTTCAAACCTATTTGATAACAATCATCTTTACGCCTTAAGCACGCATAAATCAAAAATGTGCGAACAAAATGTATCATATTTGGTGAAGGACTTAGAGTTAGAGGCAAAAAAATTAAACAGAATTTGCCATAAAAATTGTTCAAAAAGCGCTAAAATGGCCATTACAGTGTCTAAATTTTTGAAAACTTTCCGGGGAAGCATACCCCCGGACCCCCCTAGAGCCATATTTTTGTTCCTCAATTTGCTTCAAATTAACTTTTCAGAAAAAAAATACGCTGAAAAAATGCAAAAAATGTTATGCCACTCTCACCAATTAAAAATATTCTGAATACGCCCCTGACGTGAAACATTTTCAAAGAGCTAATGCCCTTTTCCGGTTTAGACGTCTAACGTCTTTGGACTCATTTAACATTCAACCTAATTCAAAACTGCATCCCCTCTCTAAAATTTTCTGGATCCGCTCCTGGTTATAATTAAGGGTTCGATGTATGCTTGCATGACACCTGTTGGGTTCGATACTTCCGACAAGTTTGAGAACCACTGCGTTAAAACATGGTTCAGTTCACAAAAAATTAGTTTTTAAAATACAAGAAAATGCATGGTCGCCGGCTCGCTGCACCTTATCTTAGTAAATCTTATGTAATAGGCCTTATTCAGCAAAGTAACTTATTCTTTGAGTGTAACACGAGTTTACGTTGTCACTTCTCTGCGGCTCAGCACCCAGACAAAACAGCTGAAATTGATCGTTACTGCGTCGATGGTGAGCGCACCGTTTATTCGGCCAAACATGGAACCGGGTTTACAACCCCAAAGAGCTCGTATCTACCTGGCCAAGCAGTTTTGCATGTATTTTGAGCCTATAAACAGCTACGTCATCAACGAATAAAAGCAAGTCTAAACGCAAAGCTTTGTTTTTTGTGACCACCTTTCGCAGAAAGTGCAGCCGTAATGTGGCGGTGGTTTTGCTTGTAGTGCGTTTATCTGTATTTTGTTCTTCTGTACCGAAAAAGGGATCCAGACGCTGCAACAAGCTCGCACAGAAGTTACCGGCCACTATAGCTGTCTAGCGCTACAGCAAGGAGAATCCTATCCCAACGGCAGAACAGGCTTGCTCTTCATACCAGAGCTGGAGTCTCGGCCAAAATCTTCGAGACCGAGACTTGGAGCAAAAACTCGAGACGAGACCGTGACTTGAACGTTCCGAGACCGAGACGAGACACGAGACTTTTGGAATCAGGGGTTCTCAAAAGGTCGTGAATATTTTAACCGTAAATAGGCCTATATGACATTCCGACGAATTTCTTCATCTGGCAGAATTTGTCAAGCCATAACAGCTGTTTTATAGAAACGCAGAAAAAACTACTACTGTGTCACAAGACGGAGAACGAAATATGCGATATTTATATTTTCTGGGGATAGGCCTACAAGATAAGACCTGAGCCATCCTGTTTCGGGTTACCTCCCTCATCACTCATCAGTGATAACAATCATGGAGGACCATGTCGAAAACCACACAACAAAATTATTCAATCTGACGTTTGGGCATTCAATACAGTGAAAAGAACAGCAGTTACAAAAGAGAAGTAAAGAACAGACAAATTGGAGTTTGCTTATAGATTAATTCCAAGAAAAATAAAGACAAGATTGTAAATAATGTTGCTGCGGATAGAAATAGCAATCCACGACCGGTTTCGCTCTCATTATGAGCTCGTCAGGTGAATATAGCTAATAGAAAGTTGAGCAAAATGATACAGAAACATAGTGTAAAAAGACAAAAGAAATAGATGAATAGTACCAGATAGGAAATATCAGATGGCTACGATAGCAACTGACGGCATTTTGAATGCAATCAAAGTGACGTCCAAATCAACTGAATACGATAAAACAAATCTTTTTCAGAATCAGCTTGCTGCCGGCTGAAAATGAATGAAATTATCCTCAGATGTTCATAGAATCTAACCAATCCACGCCATGGAAAGAAATAAACACTCAAATGAGCAAATTGAAGAGATTAAAATTTCCAAACAGAATAGGCCTTACTGCATCGCCAATCTCAACAAAGCAACGAGATACCTTACAAACAACTTTTCACAATGCAGGTGGAAATCACGCGATCATCATTTTTAAAAAAGATGTCAGCGCTAGTGTACCAGAGAGCTCAAACCATCTATGCTACTTAAACCATAAAGACAAACCATTAAGAGCTAGCTCAAACCATTAAGACAAAAAATTATTTACTGATCACATTTTTTGTCTTAAGACAAAAAGAATTAGTCTACCTAGTAGAAAAATAGGTTTTCAACTTAGGGGTCCTTTGCCTTTTTTCCTAGGGTCTCGAGAACTTTCGATGTAGGCCTACAAAAAAACAGCCGGTTAATTCAGTGGTTAAGACATTGCTATTGGAGCGGGAGGTCAGGGGTTCGCGTCCTGGGCCGGTCAAATCGGACACAATTTCGCCAGTGACTCGCCATCGCTACGATATCTTCTCGAACTTCGAAACTGTGTTGCCCAGGCGCTAATAGCCGCGGAGATGAGCCCCGCCACTAGTTACACGCCGCGGCGTAATACTGCGAGTATAATCAAAATTTGATTTTTTTTGCTTGGAAAAAATATTTTCGTAAAATTTATTTTTGAATGCTGATATCGCTAACTTTAAAATTTCGTTTTCAGAATCGTGAAATTTCCATAAGGAATTGTACGGCTATCATGAGCAGCAAAATGGGTTTTTGTGTGCAAAAAAAACTTAATTCAAAAAAAGCAAAAACACTTAATTCAAAACAAGCAAAATGAAAAGGTTTTCCAGCGGAAGGACTGTTTTGTTACATATTTTGTCTGATTTATATTTTACTATTTCTATTTCATTTTCCACACTAATCCTGGTACTGAGCGCTAAGCTGGGTGGTTTTGGATAGGCCTACCTTTTTTTGAGTCTTCGGTATGACTCGACCGAGTATCAAATGCATGTGCTTAATGGTTGAAACAGACTGGTTTCTATATGTGTTGCTCACACAAAGAAAGCAAAAGCCTGGAATTCTGCAGGCCCTAACAACGTAACAAAATGCTCTAAACAAAATGTGGCCAATTGTTTTTCCAAAGTGCAAAATCATTTTTTTACTTTTTTTACTTTGAATACATCAAGTTTACTTTGAATACATCAAGTACGTATTGTTGTTGACTGCGTATTAAAGACGTGATAGCTGTTTCAAAGTCAAAATTTCCTAATGTCTCCGTCGAGGCATGATCATTGTCCGAGATTTTCAAGGTCCGAAACGAGATATTGGCCTAGCGAGACCGAGACACTCAAAAACGAGTCTCGAGACCGAGACACGTCTCGAGACATCCAGCTCTGCTTCACACTTTGAGCAAAAAGCTGGAAAACTGTGAATACCAAGTTCTAAGTCATTTTTTCGGAATTAAACCTGGGTCTACCGCTCTAGAGGCAGATGATCTATCCACACAGCCGTATGATCCGTCAATTGGTGAAAAGTTTTAAGGTAATAGATTGATAAGCACTTGTCCAATGTACATATCAGAAAAAATACAAAGATATGTCGAGGGCCTAGAGGCCTTCTCAGAACTCGATAGCGAGATTACGTTGAATATCTTAGTTAGTTTTGCCTTGGCATCCCACCAGAGCATTTATTCTTTGCTGCAGAGGATCGAGATGCTTGGGGGCTCCAACTCTTGCAGCCCTCTTGACCCCCAAGGATAAGCGGGTCTAGAAAAGTAATTAAGTAAGAACGAATATTTATTTTGCGTTACTTTTGCATATTTGGCGAAAAAGATTGAAGTGAAAGAAGGTTGGGACTTTAAAATAGACGTATGCACCAAAACGCGCCCCGTCCGTGACCAAAAAACTTTGAGAAACTTTACCATTGACTCTTAACGACTGGTTTTTAAAGAGAATTTGCAGTTAGTTTGCTTGAATGACGATTAAGATTCGTGAGTGGAATTGAAGCAGCAATTACTGTCATTCTCAAAGTACTTTGGTGATAAAATCACTTTCATTGACATTTGACTGTTGAAGTAAATCAATAAGTTTGACAAATAACTACATCAAAGTTAAAAAACGCAGATGTTATTTGCTAAAACGTCATCCGAAGTGACAAAAAAACGAAAGTGTTTCAAACAATTATGATTTTATGAAAGCACATTAATAGCTACAATGCGTTAATTGCTTGTTTGAAAGCCTCTGAATTGAATTGATCAATATTGAATCAATTGATCAAAATTTGTACTTAGTAGTCAGTGACGGGATTTAGGGTTTTGCGCGAACCCCTTGTTGCTTTTTGTTACAAACATTTGACCTTGGTTGCCCCAGCGCCGATCCGCCAAAAATAATCCAACTTTCTAAAACAATCCTCCATTGCAGAATTTTGACCCTCATCGATAAAACATAAAATTCAAAGTTGATTGAAAACTGCACGTTTTGTAGTTTGCAGTATTTAGGCGCAAGACAAAGCCCAAAATCCTGTAAAAGTATGGTGCGAAGACCAGTATGCGAAAGCAGTGTTATCAGATTGAAGCAGGGCCGAAACTAGGCAATGTGCCCCCCACCCCCCAAAATCATCTTTCGGAGCCCCCTAAAATTTTTTTCTTGGATGGTGATACAAAAGAGAAAGCCCCGAAGGGGCGATGCCAAGCTAGGGGGGTCTGGGGGCATGCCCCCCAGAAAATTTGGCGGAATTTAACCTTATTTTGAAGGCTTTATGTGCGTTTTAAGCCTTCAAAATTCCTCAGTTTTAACAAGGTTTAATGGTGTTTCACTAGGTTCCTTCCAAACCCATTAAAATAATGCTGCAAGCAAACCCTACTCTAACATTTCGCTACCTATGCGAAGAAAAAACGTTTTCAAGGCTTATTTTTGCACCTTTCGCTTGAGGATGAGGGGCCTTTGGTATGCTACTAAACGTTTGTTTGCTAGTTTTTCGACTGCTATTTTTCGAAAAATTTGCAGGGCCCCCAAGGCCAAAAGCATAAGTATGGTATGGGAGCCCCACATCGCACGAGTAACGACAAAAAATATATTGAATCTTAGAATAGGCCTATTTAAGGCACCTATATCATACTTTGAGTGAATATACTACGTACTGACTATTTACGGGGCCCCCTTTTTGTGCGCGCTTTCCCCCTCCCCCCGGTTAGGTAGTTCGGGGGGCGCTAGTTTCGGCACTGGATTGAAGTACAAGGATCTATTACCGAGTGCGGGTTGTGTTGTAATTGTAGGCTATATTATTTTATCACACGTTTTCTAACTTCAGAAGAGATGATGAAATAATTAGGTTTGCAAGGGAAATGAAGGAACCTGTTCTTAGTAAGTGCGATACAAAAAGAGAACCTGTTCTTAAAATTGTCAATCCTATTACTGCTTGTATTCATATCGTTTTGAGATGTAGGCCCTTTTTTAAAACAGGGGTTCTTAACCTCTTTTGTCTGGTTTACCCCTTGGCAAAAAAAAGTGTAATTTACCCCCAGTGCACCACTACCAGTGGTGTAAAGTAACGAAATACTTTTACTTGAGTAGATTACTTGAGTAGTTTTTTTCGGTAACGAGTACTTTTTTGAGTAGTTTTTTTTTGGCTACTTTTACGTTTACTTAAGTACTTTTAGTATAAAGTAACTCTACTTGGGTAGTTTTTATTTTAGAAAAGTAGAAGTAGTTTACTATTGTGGCAATTGAGTTACAGTCTCGCCTTGAAATCCCTCGTTGCGCCTAAAATCTGTATTTACACTCCAATTCTCCATTATTCAACTCCATAACACTCGGTCTCGTCATCGCCATGCAAACTTCACTCCGTGCGATAAGAATTACGCTGTCGCCTTTGATACTAAACGTCATGCAGGGAAGCTATAAATACCAATTCTTAAGTCATTGGTTTAACCCAACTCTGAATCGAACCCCGAGTGTACCGTTCCAGAAGCAGACGCTCTATCCAATCGGCCATCTGGGCGGTAATAATTTCTTTTGTTTCACCATTTTGCCACCTTCAAAGCAAGTCCATCATCGCCGCAGCGGCAAGTGTGTAGTTGACACTTTAACGTTTGAAAACGCTCTATACAAGTACTTTCACTTGAGTAGTTTTTACATGACTACTTTTTTACTTTTACTTAAGTGCTTTTTTCAGTCAATACTTTCTACTTTACTTCGAGTAGTTTTGCCGTCAGTAACAATACTCTTACTTAAGTACAGTTTCAAAATACTTTTTACACCACTGACCACTACTGCTTTTTCAATACTGAAAATTAAAGTTTTTTTTAGTCTTTCAAAAAATTTGCCCCCTTGGTAGATAAAATTTACTCCCAAGGGGTAAATTTACCCCCCAAATAAGAACCCTGCTTTATGGGCATAATAAAACTAATGCATGCAAAAATTCACTACAAACTTGCTGTTATTTTTTGTCAGGTTTTAAATAGGTTGCAGAATATATTAAGTCTTATCTGCAAAGTAATTTTCGAAAGTCCAATTTTCTGTGTAAAGTTCGACCGCTTGCACTTGGCTCCGAATTATTTGCTGCACCGATGGTAACGGACGACGATTTTAACTGACTTGCGTTTTCTTGTAACAGAAAACACGCAGAACTGGTTTTGGTAGCAATTAACATTAGCAGCTTCAACTCGGGTAACGCAATTCCAGACTTCGAAGAAAGCGCAGAAGCGCAGATCCAAAACACACTCCATCAAATGTAAAAAGCGCAGGGACGCACTTGAAGAACGCAGTTTTTCTGTGTAGGCTACAAGAACAGAAATTCAAACATTTATCAGACAAATAAATTATAATCGCGAAGAAGCACAATATTTAGTATTACTCACCGTTCGTTGGTTAATTCGTACAGTTGCACGACGAAGAACACAAAAGGTTGTTTACACATGCGCTTGTAGTAAAAGTTGAACGTAAAAAAAGTCTCGTATGGCTCACTGGGCTTAATATACTGATTAGGCTTACCGTATAACCTCCTTTAGGAGGACATGCCCTCCTTTTTAAGAAAAAATAATTGGTTTTCCGAGGACGTTAAAGCATGCCCAAACAAATGGGTGTAACCACGTAGGAGCAAGGAAAGTCAGTTGACCCCCCTGGAAAAATAACACGAATTTTAAAATGCAAAGAAGCGTTCAAAAACGAGTAGCATGGCACGATGGGTATGGGAGAGGCGTCAGCTGCGTACCGTAGGCCTACTAGCTCTACTAGGCAATCTCATTAGTCACAACTCAACAGCGCGGTACACAAACGAAAGATGTCGAAACAGTATGTGTTAAAGTGGGGTGCAGATGCTGGTAAAAAATTTTTAGAAATATACTACAGCCATAAGGTTTTGTGGAACACGAGCCATGAAAATTATTTCAAAAAGAATGCGAGGGGACACGATTTAGAGAAACTGTTCCTTGAAATTCCAAACGCCGGACCAGAGTTTCAAATTCCCAATGAAGAAACTTTAAAAGGTAAAATCAAAAGTATTAAAACTGTTACCGAATTGAACTCAACAAAAATTTAACGATCAAAAAAATGAAATAAACCATCTAATCTCTTACCCACTTCCTTTTCTTTTTAAAATAAAATTTTCTTATAATCCCCTTACTAGCCCTATTAACGAAAGTCCGTATGAGGACTTTGCTATTAACCTGTTCAAAAACTTTCGCGGACCTTAGGTTTAGGAACAATTACTAGTTACTACCGGTATTCGCTAGCTGCGAATGCATTATTTTATTCGCTTTGTGTGACCAGCATTTGAAGCTAATATGAGTCAGCTACTATTAGAAGCGAGTAAAAGCAGCTAATAAATTAGCCTCATACCGTAGAGCGGGACAGCGCTGTTTCGGGATATTAGCCCTCATCAGCCGCACTCAGGTAAGATACCTTCATCTACCAAAACGAAAGATGCCAGGATCACTCGTCCCTTCAGATAAGAATTTAACCTTTGTGGTACGTATCCACTCGTGCTGTTACGTCACCGCGCTGGTCAAATCCTTTACGTGGCCAGGGTGAAGAGCAAAAACTAAAAAAGCAATGTCCTTCCTGGCCTACTGGTGGGAAACCATGACGACTTCCTCTTGTTGTGTCGGAGGCTAATATCAGCTCTCCATCACCAACAGTGCAAAGCACTCCCGTCAAACGTACCGTAGAGCGGGACAGCGCTGTTTCGAACTATTAGCCCTCGTCGGCTTTAGCTATAAGGCAACGCATACATTTTGAGTTTTGACAATCCCCGGCCAAAAATCCTGGTGATGCTCATGCCCAAACGTCCTCCTTTTCGGCATTATGAACAGTGAAAACATGTCAAATCATTCTTGCACGAAAAATTTTGGGAGGTTTTAGTTCAAACTGCAGCCTGCGGACGTGATGATCTTTTTTTTGCTTTCCACTAGATTTTGGGCGGAGAATCGGATATCTGCGGACGTGATGACCTTTCTTTTGTTCTTCACTTGTATTTGGGCGGAAAATTGAGCATCTGCGGACGTGATGACTTTTTTGCTCTTCACTTGATTTTAGGCGGAAAATTGGGCATCTGCGGACGTGATGATCTTCAAAGAACCTGTTTTCCTTTTGCGCTGTTAAAACATGGTAAACCTAGTATACTGATTAAGCAATCTCACAACGTAACTAGGGTTGTCTGTAAAAATGCAAATCTGCTGGGATAGGAAATAAGTTCCAAACGGATACAAAGCGAAAACATCAAAAACATCCTTGAACTTACTACTCAGAAGCACTTTTACGTTGCGGTATGAGCAGTGGCGCCGCCAGGGGGGGGGGCAAGAGGGGCAAGTTGCCCTCCCACTTTCATTTTGGGCTGTTTTTCCAGTTCGTGCAAATCCGTTGAGAAAAATTTTTGGGGGATGTGCCCACCCCCCCGACCCCCCTAAACGTTTGTCGGTTCGTTGTTCTACTAATAAAACAAGCCATGAAAATGCACTGGTTAACCTGTGAATATTCTTTTTTATTTTCAACATAAACTGACCAGGCTTACCGTTCGGGTTACTGAATTTGTCAATGGCCTTTGTTACGTCACAAAGACAAGGTAACCTAGCATAACTCAAATGTATTCTACAGCAGGACTTCCCAAACTTTTTCGCTCGCGACCCCTATTAATCTCTAAAATTATTCGCGACCCTTCACGGATAAAATAAGTAATATCCATTTGCGAAATATGCGTTTGTGATGATTATTGAAAGGCGAAAATCAAAAACAAGCGACCGCTACTCAATTATTTTGTTTATTTATTTTTGTAGCATATTTATCCTCCTATCACCAGAAGCGATCAATGCACAATGCGAGCTCACTTAGGAGTCGCCAGCTATTTGTCTATCACACTAATAAGGTGGGGGAATCCCGCTAAGCGCCCTACCCAACGGCACAACAAGTAAACTTGCCGGCTTGCTCTACATACTGTCGCTTTAATGCTGAGCGTGAGGCAGGGAAGCTACGAATACCAAATTTAAAGTCATTGGTTTGACTCGACTCGAAATAAAACCCAAGTCTACAGCTCCCAAAGCAGACGCTCGTACCACCAGGCCACCTGAGCTGTTCATGCTTGCAGTGCCTACTAGTTTACGCTTAAGTAGCCTATTAAAAACAAAAAAGCAAACACATTTATGTAATGTGATGGGTGCAATTGCTTTCTCCTACAAACCAAATCCAGCCGCGGCTCAATATTTGTTAATGCCGGTCTCAAGACGGTTTCAATGTTGCTTCTGCAGGAACGATGTTTTGCCGTCAACGTTGAACATGCTGACTCGCACGTGGCATGTTCAACGTTGACGGCAATTACGTGGCATCGCAAACCGAAGCTATGAAACAAAAAGATGCTTCCAGCTGTGTCACGTGATACCGATGTGACGAAACGAAACAGTTTATACATAAAACTACAGCACTCATCTGCTGCCTCACAATTTCGTACCAGCCTAGAGATAGGCCAGAATCTACAGCTAAGTTAAGAATGATGTTTGCGTAATTACACCACTTTTAAAAATTTGAAAAGCACAACAGCATACTATGCATAGTACGCAATACTTTGTGTAAAATTTGTATACTTCCTGCGACCCCTGAAGTTTGTTACGCGACCCCTCGCGGGGTCGCGACCCCCAGTTTGGGAAGCCCTGTTCTACAGCAATCTCCTCACATAACCGCAAAAACATTGCGTCAGTGTGCTGCGGAAGAAAAACTAAAAACTACAGTTCAGTTACTTTGCGAAATAACTTAATACTTCGACTTTTTTTTTTTCGCTTTTATAGGGGTAGTATTCTTACTTCATCCTAAAATAATGAAAGTTATTTATGCGTTAAATCTCAAAGTTTTTCCGAAATATTTGTTGCTGATAAAATAGAGGAGTAATATTTTTCGGTAGTTCAATTTATTACAAAGTTTATTACTTAATTACAAAGCAATAACTAGTTATCTAGAATTTAAGTTTTATGCAGCAAAAAAAAAGTTTTATTATATTCTTATTTCATGGACGCACGCACGGGAATGGAATACAATGCCATGCGCCCCCCCTTTGGTCTAGTAATAAGGAGCTAAAACCCCACTTTCAGCCTATATTTTCTCAAACTAATAACTCTTGCAGCCTTCTTTTACTTTTTTTATCCAAGCTTCTGCTTTTAGTCATCAAAATCAAATCAAAAATCTTCATTGTACTCGCCGTATTACACCGAAGCGTGTAACGAGCGGCGGGGCCCATCTCCGCGGCTTAGCGCCTGGGTAACACAGCTCCGAAGAAACGACGCAACGGTGGCGAATCGTTGGCGATACTGCGCCGATTTCACCGACCCGGGAATCGAACCCCAGACCTTCCGTACCGATAGCGTGCGCTTAATGACTGAGCTAACCGGTCGGTCTGCTTTTAGACATAAGCTGCGAAAATACTTTTGCATTGTCTACACCAGTAGTTTTCAACTTGGGGTTCGCGGACCCCCAAGTGGTCCGTGAGTGATTTTAAGGGGGCCGAAAAGACTAAAGGGTCCACAGTACCGGTGTTTATTGTTTATTATTAATGCACATTAAAAAATAGTATTTTTGTGAACGATATAAGGATAGACCTATTTTTTAGCTCCTCACCGCTATTTTCATGGGTAAAACAGAACATCTGAGGACGTGAAGCAGTGACACACCCAGGGAAGGGGTTTGAGGGGTTGAATCCCCCTTTTGAAACCGAACTTTTGTTTTTAAAGTGAAGTATCCAAACTGTGCAAGTGCAGTATGTGCTGTTATTTCAAAACAGTTTTGACAGACTTTGCCTCTCATCATACTGAACTAAATCGGCTGGTTGGCGTAGTGGTAAGAGACATTGATATCAGTGCGGGCAGAGGTGGATCCAGAGGGGGGTGTAGGAATGCATCCTCCCCCGTCAGCCATTTTCAAACATCTTTTGATGAATACAATTTTTTCATAACTTCGACCTTTTCCATAACAGTAAGCCTTACGCCCTAAGCATGATATTTGAATCGAAAATGCACGAACAAACTACATCATATTTGGTAAAACACTCAGATTTAGGAGCAAAAAATTTAAACAAAATTTGTGTAAAAATTGTTCGAAAAGTATTAAAATGGCCACTATAGCAGGTAAATTCTCAAAAATTTTCCAGAGGAACATGCCACCGGACCTCCCTAGAGCTTTTTTTATTCTCAGTATGTTTCAAAATAATTTTGCCGGAAAAAAACTACGCTTGTGTCAAAAACTAGTGTCCCTCCCTGAAAAATTTTTCAGTCGCAGAAAGAAAACCTTTTTTATAGGGCTTTTTTCGCCTTTTTTGGGTCTAACGGTCTTTGTATGTAGTGAACATTCAATCTTATTCAAAATTTTACCCCCTCCACCAAAATTATCTCGATCCGCCTTTGAGTGCGGATTCGAGTTTTTTTTTAGAACCATCCCCTTTGAAATATGTTGGGTGTGCCCCTGACGTAAAAAAATTTTTTCTTTTTTGCTCTTACTTGATTTTGGGCGGAAGATTGGACGTCTGCAGACCTGATAACCTTTTTTTTGCTCTTCGCTTGATTTCGGGCGGAGACTGGGAATTGTTTTTATTTGCGTTGATTTGTGTGGGGTCCGCAACAACGAATTGCTTAGGGGTCCGCGACTTGAAAAAGGTTGAAAACCACTCGTCTATACTAGTGACTGCATTTACTGCATGCCCTTTTTCAATAAAAAAGTGTGCCAAAATGAGTGTTTTTTATGTAAAAACCGCAAAAATTTGTTGGCGGCGGGGGGATACGCCCCCAGACCCCCGGTTGTCTCCCCCTCCCCCCCCTTTGCCAAATCCTCGATGCGTCACTGCCTTATTTCCTCAATCAATTTGAACAAACATACCGTATTGCCATTAGTGGAACATCGGGCAGTAAAAGGTTAAGGTTAGATCGATTTAGATTAAATACGGGGTGGTCGTTAGAAAAGCAGAAAATTTGTAGGTCACTGCGTTGACCTATACCTTCATTATATTCATTATATTCGCCGTATTACACCGAAGCGTGCAACGAGTGGCGGGGCCCATCTCCGCAGCTTAGCGCCTGGGCTACACAGCTCCGAAGAAACGACGCAACGGTGGCGAGCCGTTGGCGACGCTGTGCCGATTTGACCGGCCCGGGATTCAAACCCCAAACCCGTCATTGATCCCCCACTTTTTTGACCCTGGAGGCGCCATTGAATATGAGAGAAGGTAAATCATCATCGTCATCGATTTTTATTGTTAACTTCAATGGCATGGATTAAATCATAACAAGAACAAAAGAAGTAACGTAGCAAAAAATAAATAAATAATTAAACGAGCGCAAGTCTATTTCAAAAAATCAACCTAACAGAAGTTGTGAAGGGACCAACAGGCCTTCGAGTTAAATAGCTCCACAAAAGGTGATTGTAAAACTTCTGCGTTTGTTTATTATTATTATTTTTTTTTTATTGCAATGAAAAGAGAAGAAAGAACGAAAGAAAAAAAAACAAGGGAAGGAAGAAGGAAAAATTTAGCTTAGAAGGAGCGGAAGTTCTTACACAGGTATCGGGTTGCATGTTTCGAAATGGTTACACAGAAAAAGCTTGGTCAAAATGGTGTTAAATGAAAAACTTGAACCTGGGCTTGCTTCGCTTCTACACGTAGTGAGGGGGGTTCGATACTGTTCTAGTCTTAGTGTTTTTACAAAATCGATATCTGCCCTAATCTGTACAGTTTTTATACCAATACATTTTAGTTGCCCGAGTGAAGTCATTAGGTTTCCAGTAGCCGATACTATTCTAGGTTTTTATTTTGTGGTCATCGCACCGGTACTTTGCTTTTTATGTGAAGCTAGGATTAAGGTAATTGCGATGATAATAAAACAAACAAAAGAAACCAAAGATAATAAAACAAACAAAATAAAACAAAACAAACAAAATGAAACGAACAAAACAAAAAATCCATAAAATGCTCAAGGAATTCGTGGATAGAACCAACTCTAATAAATAGCCGAATTTTCAGTAATACAAGGAAAAACCCAAAGACTCTAAACAGGGGGTCAAAAATCAGCAGGTAAAAATCAACAACCTCGCCCAACCAACTAGGTCCAACCACAGGCCCCACAAGCCGATCCACTAATTTGCAGCTGCAGACGTGTTTCGACCTTTTTAGGTCTCATGAATGCAGCATAGCAACCTCCCCCCCCGCACATACCCACCTAACACCTAAACGAAAGTCATTATACTTCAACTGAGTTTGCAACCTCTGTCTGTGTCCTAAACTTACTCTACAGCAAAACAAGAGTAAAATGGCAAAATTCAAAAAATATACGCGTCTGCAGCTGCAAATTAGTAGATCGGCATGTGGGGCCTGTGGTTGGACCTAGTTGGTTGGGCGAGGTTGTTGATTTTTTGACCCCCTGCTTGGAGTCTTAGGGTTTTTCCGATTACTGAAAATTCGGCTATTTATAAGAGCAGGTTTTATCCACGAATTCCTTGAGCATTTTATGGACTTTTGATTGATTTTTCAAGGAATTGTATTCCTCTGATGGATCCTGTTTTGTTGAGAGGAATTCCTGACGGAATCTACCTTAACTCTAATTTCTCTCCGACTTTCAGTTTCTTCGGAATTATTTTCTTTCGATAAACAAAATAAATCTATGAAAACACAATCATCAACAGATCTGGTTCCAGTTAAAGTTTATTATAAACTCAGCAAACGTTATTGCGACTAATAAAGAATATGCTAACCAATGTAATAAAAACACAATATATTATGTGATTATAGCAATCAACAGCATTTTTCTGTGGGCCTTCAATATATCATCATTCACTTGCAGCAATTTTAGACACACCACACAGTACAAAACTCATGGTAGATGCAGCCCAGCCTAAATAGTAAGAATAACCGAAGAAATATTCATGGCTTGGATTGATTTCGGCAGTGAAGATGGACATGGAAATCAGAAAACATAGGCCTGCAAAAGAATAATTAGATAGCGTACCGGCACCGGTACTCTAACCACAATTTCCGCAGCACTGCCCTAATGAATGGATCAGGTTGTGCTTTTTGCTTTATTATCATCATCATCAATTTATTTTTAAGGAAAGCGCAGCAATAAAATGTATAAAATGAAATCAGAGGTATAATGATAAATTAAAACTGCATCCTTGTAACAGGCTGCGAAAGACCGAATGAACAGTTCAAGAATTGTTTATTTCTACTGAGTCTACTTTGTTGTTGACATGACTCTCTTATGTCAGCAACAAAATAGACTCAGTAGAAATAAATATACGCTAATACGTACATTTACATAAAGCATGCAGTAATATCCGAAAAAGTAAAAGGACAAAGTGAAATCCAATGCGTTTTGCTGCGTGGTCAAACACACACACTCACATGCACAGACACACACTCAGTCACCCACCCGTGTACTGGCGCAAAAACGTTGCTATTGTCATTCAGTACGGTAGTAAAATACTGTAACATCAGTGTCGTGGAATAATATTGCGAAGCAAGACCTTGATTTTTTTAGTAAACACAGCCATGCCTTTGTCTTGGCAATTTAAAACATTTTTCGGTCATTCAATCACAATTTAGTAGCCTACCGCAAATTTTTATGTATCTTTGAGAAACTTCTTTACATGTTTTGTTTAGATAGTAATTACCTTTTTTCTAGAATAGTAAATTACGAACCTGCGAAGCCGTTACGAAGTAATCGTGGACACAATGAGCAGGCAAACTTTTAGGTTTGAATTTGCACATAAATTTGAGCACTTCAAGTTCATAGATTAGGTCAATTTTTAGAATCGATAATTTGTTATACATTGGTAGTAATTTTACTTCATATTTTTGATTTTTGAACAATAGTTTGATCAAACGGTTTTGTTGGACTTGCACCTTATTTTTATACGTCGCTGATGCTTCTCCACATTTTTTTTCGGCCAATTTAAGCTACATTTTGTCCAACAAAGGGGAGACCGGGGCTAGTTGTTACAAAATACACAATTACGCCCTCAGCACCCTCAGCATTAAAGCTAGAAAGTCAAAATTTACACAAAATATTAACCATCTTATGTGCTTACTAAAGAATAAAAATATTGGTAATAACCATTAAAACATAGGACTTACAGCTGATTTTTAATGCAAATCATGTGTAACAACTTACCCCGGCGTTTGGGGCAAGTTATTACAGACCGAACAGAAACAAAATACTCCTTCTTTTTAATTCACAAACTCTTTGAAGCGGATGAATATCACAACAGAATTAATTATTTGACGTTCTATAAGAAAAAAAAATTGTTTGATGTTTTTTGAAAAACTTAATTTTTTGCGTTCGGGTTTTCAGTTGCAGGTTTCTGAGCTTTTAAATTAGCTTCTTTCCTGAACATTTTCTGCGCAGGTGTGGATTATTTTGCGCAGATGTTCTGAACAAAATTAATAAATAGCTTTATAATATAACCTTTAACATAACAATTCAGTGATATTAGTTTTCTAAGCAGCCAGATTTATTGTTCTGGGGCAAGTTGTTACAATTGTAACAATGGTAACAACTTGCCCCATCTAAGTTAGCATTAGTTATTTCATTCTCAGCATAAACTGGTTATGTTAATGAATATACAAATATAGATATAAAAGATACAGTTTCTCAGCTTTCCTTATACCAGCTAGAATGATTTAAGTTTTAACGCATAAATTGTCCAAAATCAGTTTTCAAATTTCTGCAAAATTTTACTTAGGGCACTCCAAAATAACCTGTTTTGAATAACTTTGCGTTTTCTTGAATTTCGCAAAAATCATTTTGTCTAATGGTAGTCTAGCAGCTACCAGTAGAATTGATAACACCAGAAAAATTAATTTATTTTGATTTCTAGAAGTAGTGAGGGCTGTTGAAACAACGTGCCCCTGTAACAACTAGCCCCGGTCTCCCTTATTATATAGGATATTTTCTATCAATATATAAGACAAATATGTGGCTTAAAATAGCCGAAAAAACTGACGCAAAATATATAGGAAATTTATGAGTCGCCGTTTGGAAAAAAAATAATTTAGGTTTTTCACATGTTTTTTCGGCCAATTTAAGCTACATTTTGTCCAATACATTATGTAGGATATTTCTTATTTATACATGAGACAAATATGTGGCTTAAAATAGCCGAAAAAACTGACACAAAATATATAGGAAATTCCTATATAATATATAAGACAAATTATTGCATACATTTGCCAAAAAAAGCAGCGCAAAGCATCCTGTACGTTTTGCACTGCTTTTTTGGTAAATATATGCAATAATTTGTCTTAAATATTATGAAGGAAATTTCCTGTATGTGTTGCGCTGCTGTTTTTGTCAAATTTATGCAATAATTTGTCTTATATATCATTTGGAAATTTTCTACATGTTTTCCGCTGCACTTATCAAACATTGACAGAAAATCAAATATTCCACATCGTTTGGTACTAAGATGGTGTTCTAGCATTTAAATTGGGGAGAAAATGTTATTGACGTCATTTGACCTACCTCGTAAAATGTAAGAAGCTTGAGCTACCCCTAAATATCAAAATATTTGAAAAGTATTTTCCATGGGTAATTTTTCATCTAAATGGACCCCTTTAAAGGGTTGGCCCATAGAAAATTCAAAAAAAAGTTTGTTGAGAACCACCCCATTGTTCAAGCGCTCTTTGTATCGCATCTGCCAAAAATCGCTCTATAATACTTGCGTTTAGATTGCTCTTTAACATGAGTTACTTTGTTTCTACATTTTCTGTATTCAGCATACACACTGGGGTCTTGCGTTTTCAAATACTTAAGGAACAGTTTATTTTTAGATTTTACTAAAGCCAAAACGTCCTTGGCGATCCAAGGGTTCTTTGCAAGTTTGTACTGCTTCCGACTTTGTCTCGCTTTTGGAAAATAAAAATTGGCCAGCGCACTCATTGACTTGCCATTACAAATATCAAGTTTTTTTTTAATGAACTCTACGCAATAACTCGATCCTTCTCGAAAACCATTGTGCCTCATAGTCCGACGCACCTTTAAGTATGAAAAAAAATCGAAGTAATTTATTGACAGCGCGCCTCATGACCCGCAAAATACAGTGGTCCTGTTTAAGAGCTGCATAGCCCCGCCCATAGCACTTTCCATTTTTCTTAATTTTGACTAACACAGACATGACCAGTTGATCACTCCTGGCTTATTTTGATACAACGAGTAAAAATTATAACAATTTCAGTTTTTTGCATAACAAACACTATGTTACATCAAGGGTCGATTTTGATTGCATTTGTTCAACATAGAATGGAGTATTATATTTTATTAAACTTATCGGTCACGCAGCCATATCTAGCCAGTCTTGAATGGCATGCCTCAAAGTTGACCTGTTTTGCTGCATTTTCCGTTTTCCGTACCAATATTTATTTTGCGTTTCAGCGTATTTTTAATGTTATCGCGCTCGGTAAGAAATGTTGAATTGAAATTAACATCATTGACTTTGAAACAACTTACGGTAAAACTTCTTGGTTTTAGGGTCCTCAACTGGGGCCAGTGTTCCCTCTAAACTGTGCGCGTGTGCGCGCGCACACGGCTTTCAGAGACTGCGCACACGCATAAATATTCTGCGCACAGATATATCATCATGAAGCAGAGTTCTCGGTTGGCAAGTTCAGAGCTGGATGTCTCGAGACCTGTCTCGGTCTCGAGACACGTCTCGAGACACGTTTTTGAGTGTCTCGATCTCATCTCGGTCTCGCTATGCCAATGCCTCGTCTTGGTCTCGAACCTTGAAAGTCTCTGAAAATGGTCATGTCTCGATCGAGACATGAAAAAATTTTGGATTTGAAACAGCATTCAGGTTTTTGATACGGAAGCAACAATGGTACTTACCCGATGTATCCAAAGTAAAACATTGTGCGTGATTTCGCACTTTGCAAAAACATTTGGCCACATTTTGTTCAGACCATTTTGCTTTGTTGTTCAGGCCTGTAGAATTGCAGGCTTTTGCTTTCTTTTTGTGAGCAGCATATATGAAAACTGGTCTGTTTCAACCACTAAGCACATGCATTCGATGGTAATCTAGACCATAGACCAGGGATGTCTAACCTTTTAATTTATTAGGGATCTATTGCAAAATTAGATATTTAACTGGGTCGCAAAGCCACCAGAATTCCAATGTTTCATATTATAGTTCTAAGAAAAAAAATTAACCAAAAAAAAAAAAGCCTTGTACTGAGCCGCATTTTGCTGAAAATGCATCTTTTTTAACAACAAAGAAAATTAAAAAATCCATTTATATAATTAATTAATGTAATAAATAATCCAATAATGTTTATTTAGTTTTAACTTTTAACAATATAGCCTTCACTTAAAAACTTAAGGACCGCTAGCCACGTGTAAAAAATTAATATATTTTTTATGGGCAAACGGTGTGTCAAATTAAAAAATTTTCAAGAGAATAACGTGTCGTATGTCATGAAATTAAGATTTCTACAAATTTGTTCCCTATAAAAGATGCTATTCTCGTCTGGTTTACAACAGCTATCAAAAGATTTTTCAAAGTAGTCCACGCCCAAAAAAGGCTTCAAATCGAAAAAAGTGCAGGGATTGCACTTGCAGGAAATTTGATTACCGACATAGGAAGTGCTTCCAGATTTGAGCTTATAGCTCTTTTTATGAGAAAGTTATTAACCAGATAGATTTTCAAAAATGCATGGTGTCACAACGGCTTTAAAATGTTTATGTTCATTAATTTATTATTTATTAAATATAAAGTATTTTGATGAAAGTTCATGAACACTCTTGCGATCAATGCTTGATGAACTTGCTACAAAATTGTTTTAACAGAGGATAGTGGGCTGCAACGCCAACATCCCTGGTCTAGACCAACATAGCCTACCAATGACTTTTTGTTTAAAGTTTTCTTGACATCTTTTTCGTTAGATTAAAAAGGAATATTGGGCCGTGTAATCGTCTGTGAAAGGTATTGCTTGCCTTGCAAGCTACAAGGACTTAAATCTTATGTGATAATCAGCTGTTTCGTTGTTAATATGGTGAACTCGTTAAATCATTAATTGTAATCATTAAAAGGATATGACCAATAGCACATTTATAATAGGCTACATCAGTTCATAACCGAGACGGCTTCATTTGCTAGTATTGTTTTTGCTAATGTCCTTTTGCTATAAAGTTATTTCAATAACTTGGCTTAGTAGAGCCCATACTCCAGAGTATTACTATCGTTTTTATATTTTCTAACTTTTGGCTTATGAAGACTCGTGTCTCGTCTCATGTCTCGTAACTTTAAAGTCTCGTCTCGGTCTCGAAGCTATGATGTCTCGTCTCGGTCTCGAAGCTATGATGTCTCGTCTCGTTTCGGTCTCGGTAGATTCGGTTTTCGTTTCAGCTCTGGGCAAGTTGAGGAAAATTGTTCTAGGTTCTGCTAAAAGGACGCATTTCTTCGCAAAATGTACCGTCCACCGTAAGCGAAAAATGTACCAGCGGTAACATACACAAGAGAAGTTGCGCTGCTTGTTGTTAATAGCTGGGTTGTTGCACAAACGTCAGTCATTTCTAAAAACGTGCGCACACGCCAAAGTTTCTGCGCTCACAGACTACAAAAAATTAGAGGGAACATTGACTGGGGCCATTGAAACCCTATATTAACCAGGTGGCCGCAAGCGCAGATTTATATATGGCAATAAACCACTTAAGGTCGACGGACGACTGTAGCTATGACGAATGAAATACCAACAAAAAAATTTGGCGCTGAACAGGGGGCCACTGTTGTTGAGAGTCTCTAGAAGGGGCCATTAACCATAAAAGGTTGAGAATCGCTGGTGTTTTAGTTACCAAATTACAAGTTTCCATTGTAACAGTCAAGCACATTTACTTACCCGATACAAAAAAGGCGATAATGGTCGCTATGGTAGTCATTTTACCCCCTTTCTCCACAATTAGCATACATCCAGCCACTAGAGCTACTACGAGAGCAATGGTCCCCAAAATATGACACGCTTGAACAGCTTCCCAGTATTCTGAAAATCATGATGATTGTTTTTTTTTTTTTTTTTCTTTTCCAAATCATTGTTACAGTAGATGAATTGGCGAGTAGTAATTTTTCAAAAAAATTCCTTGTATGTAGACAATTTTGTTTGTAAATACTGGAGTTTGACTGAAAAAAAAGTGAAATCAATATGGAACAATTTTTTTCACACCGTAACACATTGCGGGGAAAGTATCGGCTACTTTTCGCATTGAACGACCGGTTATAGCTTAGTTGCTCGCACGCTATCGATGCTGGAGATCTGGGGTTCGATTTCCGGGCCGGTCAATCACACACAGTGTCGTTACCGGCTAGCCATCATCGCGACGCTTTATCCTAGTTGTGTTTCTCAGACGCTAAGCCGTAGAGATGGGCCTCGCCTCTCGTTACACGTTTCGGTGTAATACCGTGTGCATAAGCAAGATTTGATTTTGTTTCTTACCTGGAACGATCGAGAATTTTACACAAATTGACCATCGAAGGCCACACTGTTTCCATAGACCAAATGTAGAATCTCCTGGGACCACAACCCAAACACTCGTGGCTAAACTAAATGCACCCACCAAACAAGCAACCAAAGCTCCAACTGTTACCCCTGTGGCCCACATAGGCTTCATTTTGCTGGATAAAAAATTTCTTTAATCAAGAAACAGAAACGAATTTAAGCTGAAAATGCAAAGCAACGAGTAGGCTAACTTTGCTTTAAAGCACCGTGTTTTTTTGTGTTTTTTTTTTTTTTTTTTTTTTTTCTTTGCTAGAAAACAACCTTATTGGTCAAAACTTTTTTCGTTGCTAGGCTAAATGATAAAGACGCCAAAATATGTTTGACGCAGTGTTTTCAGTAAAGAAATAAAAATAATTTGTGTGGAAACGAAACGGAAACTACTAAACCAAAGACAGTCTTTTTACCTAGATGAAGCTTGAAGGGGAACTGAAGGGCAGAAATATTTTTTTACTAAAAGTATTAAAAAACACGACGAATTAAAAAATGACATTAAAAGTTTTTAAATGCGTTTAGTTGATGAAAAATCGGCGTTTAAAATTTACTATGATTTCTTATAAGTGTACGTTTTACGCATTGATGCGTGAAAAAGTTACGTTTGCAGTGTTTAATCAAGCACAATTCAATGGGATGATTTATTAGAAATCCGCGACCTCCATGCGATCCCCCTGAAACTTCTTCGCGGATCCCAAAGGGACCGCGGTCCCCAGTTTGAGAATCACTGGGCTAACATGTTAAAAAAGTAACCTTTAGGCCTATATCAACCAGCATGCCTACGCTTATTCGGGGAAAACAATGCGTGTAAACAGGGGCGTCGTGCCATGGGCCACCTCACAAATTTTCTAAGATGTCTTACTTCATATAATTTAAAAAATTGAAAATTAAAAAAGTAAAAATTTTAGCCAGTGCCATTTCGCTTTCATCCTTCAAACTAACCCCATACCCCCCTTTCTTAATTATGCTATAAATTCCATTGTTTTGTTTTTTACTTTTTGCTTCAATCAATCGCTTCGACTCAGCAGTAAAGTCAGTTTCTTGATCTGTAGCTCGAATTTTGACTACATTTTGCATGCTTTGTTAAAGATCATAGCCTAGAACACACTTATACACGTCATCCTATCATATGCGTCAAAACCAATAGTGATTGCAGCCTCCTTTCATTTATTTTAGCCAAGCTTATGTTTGCACAGCAACCTCCCGCTTAAGTTCATACCCGTTTTAGTTCGCATCCCAGTTAAGTTCGCACCGAATTATCAAAAAAACTGGAATCAACTTTTTCACGATTCAACCAAACTTTTCTAATAGCAGCTTCACTGAGACGAGGTGAAACGAAAAATGAGCTCATTTTGAGCTCATGAGCTCAAATTTTAGAGCACATGAGCTCAAAATTTTGAGCGCATGTGCTCGCATTAAAAAATGAGCTCATTTTGAGCTCATGAGCTCAAATTTCAGAGCACAAGAGTTCAAAATTTTGAGCGCATGAACTCCAAAATGAGCTCCTGTGCTCGCATTAAAAAGTAAGCTCAATTTGGAGCTCATGCGCTCAAAGTTTTGAGCTAAAGCGTTGCCGCGTTTCTACCAACTACTGAAGGTGAATGGGGGGGGGGGGGGGTTAGATAAAGGGAAATGTGGGGGAGTGGTGTGGGGAAGTGTTGGGGAGAGGTGTGGGAGAATGTATGGGGTGAGTGTGAAGGGTGTGGGGAAGTGTGTTGGGGTGTGGGGAAAGGTTTGGAGGGTGTGGGGAAAGTGAGGGAAGTGTGCTGGGTGTGGGGGGAGGTGAGGAGAGGTGAGGGAAATGTTGGGGAAGGTGTGGGAAAGTGTGTTTGGGGTGTGGGGAAAGGTTTGGAGGGTGTGGGGGAAAGTGAGGGAAGTGTGCTGGGGTGTGGGGGGAGGTGAGGAGAGGTGAGGGAAAATGTTGGGGAAGGTGTGGGAAAGTGTGTTGGTGTGTGTGGTAGGTAGGGGCCGGGAGATGGGGGGGTGGGTAAATGTTGGGAAAGGTGCGAGAAGGTGTTTTGGGGTGTGGAGGAGGCAAGGGGAAAATGTGGGGTGTAGAAAAGTATATTGGGGTGTGGGGGAGGTGTAGGAAAGTATGTTGGGGTGTAAAGGAGATGTGGGAAAGTGTGTTAATGTATGTAAAAAGTAGGGGGAGATGTGAGGGGGTGGGGAAGTGCTGGGAAAGGTGCGAGAAGTTGTGTTAGGGTGTGGGGGAGGTAGGGGGAGAAGTGGGGGGAACTGAGGGAATGTGGAAAAGTGTTGGGAGAGGTGTGGAAAGGGAAGATGTGGGGAGAGGTGTGGGGGCGTGGAGAAGTCTTGGGTAAGGTGTGGGAAAGTGTGTTGGAGTGTGAGGGAAGAAGGGGAGATGTGGAAATGGGAAAATGTGTTGAGAGTGCGGGTGAGGTGTGGGGGAAGTATTGGGGAGGTGTGGGAAAGTGTGTTGGGATGGTTGAAGGTGTGGGGGTGTAGGGAAGTGTTGGGAGAGGTGTGAGAAAGTGTGTTGGGTGTGGGGGAGATGTGGGGGAGTGTGGGGGGTGAGAAAAAGTATTAGGAGAGATGTGGAAAGGGAAGATGTGGGGAGAGGTGTGGGGCTGTTTAGAAGTGTTGGATAAGGTTGGAAAGTGTGTTGGGGTGAAGGGAAAGTAAGGGAAGATATGTGGAGAAGTTTGGGGAAAGGTGTGGGAAAGTGTGTGTAGAGTGTATGGGAGATGTGGAAAAAACGTGAAAAAGTGTGTTGGGGTGTGGGGGAGGTGTGGAAAGTGTTGGGGGAAGTGTGGAACGTGGAGAAAGTATGGAGAGAGACGTGTGGGTAGAGATGAAGGGAAGTGTATGGGGATGATTGTGAAGAGTGTGGCCAAGTGTGTGTAAGTGTGGGGAGAAGTCTGATGGGTGTGCGGAAAGGTGTGAGAAAAAGTGTATTGGGGTGTGGGGTGAGATGAGCAAAGGTGTGGAAAAGTGTGTTGGGGTATGGAGAAGCGTTGGGAGAAGTGTGGAAAGTGGAGAAAGTACGGGTAGAGATGTGGGGGGAGGTGAGGGAAGTGTGTGGGGGTGAATGTGAAGAGTTTGGCTAAGTGTGTTAGAGTGTGGAGAGAGGTGTGGAGGGTGTGAGGAGAGGTGTTGTTACAGCGCCAACTTTGTGTTATCAAGGTATTAAACCTGAGGACCTATAACGGCTTTCACATCTTTACTACTTTGCGAAATCATCTGGCCTTTTTAATTAGTACAGCGCACTTTACACTGCGCTGCAGGTTTATTATTTCGTAATTGTAATGATTACACTGTATTTCACCTTCTGTGCACGGCTGCTTGAAGCAGTTTCCCTTTTTTCTTTAATTTGTTTTCTACAGTGACTGGCGTGTCTAGATTAGACTAAATCGTGCAACGCCGAAGCTACACACAAAATTGTTTTGATTATTTTGAGTTCACTTTTAGTTGAGTTAGGAAAACTTCAGTTATTTTTTACCGCCTTACTGTTTACTTCTCCTCGCCATTTTGGTTGAGATCTTAGTTGTTTCTGATTTTAAATCAATAAAGCCTCTTTTGAAAAGTCAAGTGCTTTTAAGAAGTCAGACATATTGCCAGGCGGTGAAGGTCCACTGGCTCCCAGTGGACATTGGAAATTCTGAATATTCCTGTCGTTGTTAACAGGTGTAAAGAAGTGGTACTGGGGTGTGGGATGAGGAGAGGTGTGGAAAAGTGTTGGAAAAGGTGTGGGAAAGTGTGTCGGGGTGTGGAAAAAGTAGCTTAAAGGAAGATGTGGAAAGAGGTGTAAAAAGTGTGTTGGGGTGTGGAGGAGGTAAGGCGAGAAGTGAGGGGGCTGTGGGGAAGTGTTGGGGAGAGATGTGAGAAATTATTTAAGTGTGTTGGGGTATGGGGAAGTGAAAGGAGTGTGAAGGGAGGCATGGAAAACCCCAACAGACCTCCTTCAACACTTCCCCCCACATCTCCCCCACACTCCAACACATTTTTTCACACCCCTCCCAACGCTTTCCCACATCCCCCACATCTCCACATACCTCTTCCACATCCCAACACACTTTCCCACACTTTCCCAACAGCCAATATTTTCCCTCATCCCCACACTTTTTTTCCTTTTCCCACACCCCAACACACTTTCCCACACTTCTCACCTCTCTTTACCTTTCCCTACACCCCAAAGCACTTTTTTGCACACCTCCCCCTACATACTTTTTTACACCTCTCCCAACACTTCGTCTCCACACCCCCACATCTCTTCCACATCCCACCACACATTTTCACACTTTCCCCAACACTTCCCCACATTCCCACACTTTTCCTCACTTCCCCCACCCCAACACACTTTCCAACACTTCTCCACACCTCCCTTCATTTTTCAACACACCCCAAAGCACTTTCCCACACCTCCCCCAACACTTTTCCACATCCCCACACATCTCTCTTTATTTCCCCCACACCTTAACACACTTTCTCACTCTTGCCCCAACACTTTTCAACGTCCCCCACATCCCAACACACTTTCCCACACCTCCCCCACACCCTAACACATTTTCCCCTCTCCTTTCCCCAACACCTCCCCACACCTCTTCTCACACCCCAACACGTTTTCTTAGACCCCTCCCATCACTTTCTCACACCTCCCCCTACACCTCAAAACACTTTTCCACGCCTCCCCCAACTCTTTTCCACATCCCCACATTTCTTCCTACCTCCCCCACATCCCAACCTACTTTCCCACATCACATCCCAACATACTTCCAACACCTCTCCACACCCCAACACACTTCCCCACACCTCCCCTCACCTTTCCCTACACCACAAAATACTTTTTCACACCTTCCCCAACACTTCCTCACATCTCCTCCTACCTCTCCCTTATCCCAACACACTTTCTCACACTTTCCCACCACTTCCCCACACCCCAACACACTTTCCCGCACCTCCCTAACACTTTCTCACGCCCCCCCACACCTCTTCCCACATTTCCCTTTACCTCCAACACACTTTCCCCCACATTCCAACACACTTTCTCATACCTCCCCGAGCACTTCCCCACACCCCCCAACATCTCCCCCTACCTCCACACCCCAAAACACTTTTCCACACCTTTACACAACACCTCCCCCTACACCCCAATACACTTTCCCACAACCCTCAACTCTTTCTTTCACCCCCCATCCCCACCTCCCTTCATCTCCCTCACACCGCAACACACTTTCCCTCATCTTTCATCACATTTTTCCTCTCCTCCCCTCACAATCCAGCAAATGCGCTCTAAAGGTCAGTGAGCGCATGAGCTCATTTAGAGCACGCCCCCCACTCCTATCCCCAGATCTTTCTTTACCTTCCCCATACCCCAACACACTTTCCCACACCTCCCCAACACTTCCCCACACCTCTTCCCTTACCTTCCCCACATCCCAACACACTTTCTCACACCTCCCCATACACTTACCCACACCCCCCTACATCTCCCACAACCCCCACACCCCAAAACACTTTTTCACACCTTTACCCAACACTTCCCCACCTCCCCCTACATCCCAACACACTTTCCTACACCTCCCTCAACTCTTCCTTTCACCTCCCTCCCACCACCCCTCATCTCCCCCACACCGCAACACACTTTCCCACACCTTTCACCACATCTTTCCTCACAACCCAGCACATGCGCTCTGAAGGTGAGTGAGCGCATGAAATCATTTAGAGCACGCCCCCACACCTCTTCCCACATCTTTCTTTACCTCACCCACACTCCAACACACTTTCCCACACCTCCCCCAACACTTCCCCACCCCCCCATATCTCCTCTTACGTCCCCCACACCCCAACACACTTTCTCACACCTCCCCCGTAATTCCTCCTACCCCCACATCTCCCCCTACCTCCACACCCAAAAACACTTTTCCACACTTTTCCCAATACTTCCCCACATTTCCTCTCACCTCCCCCTACACCCCAACACACTTTCCCACACCTCCCTCAACTCTTCCTTTCACCTCCCCCTCCCCCCCCCCACACACACACATCTCCACCACACCGCAACACACTTTCCCACACGTCTCACCACATCTTTCCTCACCTCCCCTCACAATGCAGCACATGCGCTCTAAAGGTGAGTGAGCGCATGAGCTCATTTAGAGCACGCCCCACCACACCTCTTCCCACATCTTTCTTTACCTTCCCCACATCCCAACACACTTTCCCACACCTCCCCCAACACTTCCCCACACCTTTCACCACATCTTTTCTCACCTACCCTCACAATCCAGCGCATGCGCTCTGAAGGTGAGTAAGCGCATGAGCATATTTAGAGCACATGAATGTGATGAGCGCGTGAGCTCATTTTGAGCACATGCGCTCTGAAGGTTAATGAGCGCATGTGCTCATTTTGAGCACATGCGCTTTGAAGAGCTCAATTCGCTTTTCACCCCTGTAGCAAATGGTAATAAAGTAACACGCTTGATACACGCGATAATTGAGGCATGAATAAAGCCTTTCACAACGTAATGAAAAGCTTTGTACTACTATCAAAGACGAAACCGTAGCCAAATTGCTAAGTTCGCACCTCCCGCGTAAGTTCGCACCAGGCGTTCGGATTCAAGTTGCGAACTTAAGCGGGAGGTTACTGTAGACATGAACAGAACTACTAAAGTATTTTTGTATTTTCTGACACTATAACAGTGACTGCACTCACTGCAGGGATCGGTATGTCCCTTTTTCGATAAGAAAGCTTGCTGAAACGAGATTTTTTTATGCAAAAACCGTTAAAATTATTTGGCGGCTGGGGGCTCCTTCCTCAGACCCCTCTTGCCCCCAGCAATGTCCTCCTCAATTGTCAAATCGTGGGGCCACACTGATTGCGCAAAATCCTCATAATTAAGGAGCGGTTTGAGACAGAGATGGAACCGGTCAGCATTTTCTCGACCCAACCCGACCGGTAAAATTCAAAATCTACGCCGGTTGACCGGTCACTGACCGGCCCGGTCGACCGGTTTTTTTACTAAAGGTTTATGTTCAGTGTTCAATAAACCTAATGGCAAATCGTAGTTTACACTAACTTTGTCATCAGATGTATTGAACACGGAAAATTTCATCTCATAAAAAGAGTATTTGAATGAAAGTAAACACAAAACAAAGTTTTGTTTTCAGAAGGTGCGCTTTGGTAATGCCGTTTTTCATTACCTATTTAAAAACACATATCGACATGTATATTTCGGTTGGTGTTTAGGTGTATTTTAGTTGCTAGAAAGAAAAATTTGACCGGTTTTTTGACCGGCCGGTCGAAGAATGTCGACCCGACCGGTTTCCATCTCTGGTTTGAGGTATCAAAATAAATTTCTATTTATTATCCAAAATTTTGGGTATCATGGCATTTTTTGGTATCTTTACCCAACTTCCTTTTTTCGTATTGCTAGTGAATGCTAAATACGATTTTTACAAAGGTTGTGATCAGTATCTGCTTAAATTCTTGCTCGGGCCACTCCAAATTTTTTGGCTACACGACGCCTCTGCGTTTCAATTTTTTCTGTCCCTATTAAGTTCTGCATTTCCCATTTTTCCGAGTAAAAAACTCTTGGGATTTCTGCATTACAGTATAATCTAAGACATTATAATATCCAACGTTTAATTAGGCCGCGCCTAGATGCTCCTGTTGAATCATGCGACTTAATTTCAACCACTGAAAGTTCACAACTAGCACTTATGATTTTTGGAATCCGAATGCAGTAAAAGTCGAGACAGAAATGTTCTTCCTTTTTGTTTTACCCATAACTGCTCCCCAAAGTTACACAATACTTAGTCAAGAAAACATAATTCTTGAAGAACTACCAAACTGCGGTAGATAAACTTCCACAGCTAGAACAATGCTGCAACTGTTGCGATTTACATATAGCACGTATATTTGATAAATCAACTTTCTTTCTATCGTCTTAGAGGTTGTCTGTATATTTAAGTCAGCACGTATTTAAATAATGTAAATACATTTTTTCTTTAGAAGTTCAAGCTATGTAAATGCCATTCTTTTTGGGCGATTGCTTCATTTTTTGGTCAAAGCTCATGCACTTTTGATGACTTTTTATTCAAATTTTTTTGAATAGGTCGTTTGTTTGATGGCGTAAGACCGGAAGCATGGGCAAGCACTGATATGCAAACTTCTAAGAATAGCATAACGGTTTACTCGGCTACAAGCAAAATTTAAATCATACAGCAGAAATCCTCCTCTTGTGGAGCAAATCGGTCGTTGACATATCTACCAATGACGTATATAGAATGATATGAAACTGCGCCAAAATAGAGCATTTTGTGTTTCATCGGTCACGCTTCAGTGCATGCACTCACTTTTTGCTAAAATGCCAGCGCGAAGGGCAAAAGCAATAAGAAAAGTGCCAGTGAAAGGTTGTGACTGCGAATTAAAAGTCGGTTAAGCAAACTGCAATCAAGTCAGTTGGTAGAAACGAACTATAAATGAGGTTATAAACGATAACCTGACTGTTTTCGAGTTTTGCTTGTGGATTTGTAGCCTAACTGTCTTATTTTGTTAAGAGCTGTTTGCATCGTCTGTAATGCTAGAGTATTCTGTGTCACGCTGAAATGCTGTATACTTTTTGTAACAATTCTGCCTCTCCCCTCTACTTCATTTCTCCATATCAAGCAAAAAGATTGTGTCGCCTAAAAAAAGGGGAGGTGAATAATTTTAAGAAGATTGTACAATGTACAGTGTTACCATTTTGAGACGGAGGGAAAACTGTGAACAACAATTTGCAAATATCTTCATTTTGTAAGCTAATTCTAAAAGCAAGTAAGTAGATTAGATAAAATTTATCACTATTAGTTTTGTTTGAGACTACTAGCTAGTACTGCATACTGACATAATTATGCAGCTTCGAACTTTGAAGAACCGTCGCAACGGTATCAAGCTTTTGGCGACGCTGTGTCCGATTTGACGGCCCGAGGTTTGAACCGCTGACCTTCCCTACTGATAGTGATGACTTGTTATTCTTTGGTGTATTGATATTGAATTTCACATTAGGCTTACGTATTTTAGCTACAGCCGAAATTTATGACAAATTTGTGGGAGGTCTTTGATGGTTTCCAAAGGTAGTCATTTTCTGATATTACTGATTTTGTAGAAACTTTTCATTTTGCTGTAAACCAAAACAAAATATTCAAGAACGGAAATCGAGATATGAATTTTAAGGCGCGTTTACCGATACGCGACACGCGATAACGCGATTAAAATTATAATGTAAGTAAATGTAGAAAGATTTCACAGGTTTTCGCGTGATCGGTAAATAAAATAAAACAAACAAGGTGCGAAAAACTTTTGTCGCGTATCGGTAAACGTGCCTTTATGCTTCACTTGTTTTGAACGACATCGTGTATCAGCCGTAAAATTCACAAGAAAGCTTTTCGATACGATTGTGAAGTAGCCTACGCCTTCTGAACAGTTATACATGATTGTGAAGTGATTAGTTTGATTATGTGAAATAAATTCAACCTGAAATTGACTTTTGGGGCATACCGCTCACTATATATGCCCACCGCAAGTTTACGAAAGCTATACGAGTATATTTGTTTCCACAATAATTCCCTGAAACTCCCAAGCATAAGTCGATACGGATGATAAGAGCAATACCTGCTGCAGTGCTGTGTCCATTTTAAGGATTAAACTGACAGATATTAGCAGCGAATTTTTTTTTGCAATTTTGCAATGAATTTTTTTTTGTGGTAACTTCAGCCTTTTTGGTATTTTTGTTATCGCGCACAGACGTTAAAAACTCGAATCTTCATCAATAAAATACTTTTGGTATAACACCAATGTGCATATCGAGTTGTTGAGCACAATGCAAATCTCGCGCTTAAGCGCCTGGACAACATATCTTTACCTCCGAAACGTCGTTGGGGTAGAGGGTCACCGAAAACTTCGGCCGATTTGACCAGCCCGTGAATTGAACCCTAGACTTACCGCAATTAAAACAACGCCGATTCCACCACGTAAACTGGCCGGTATAAGCTTTCATACTTGGATAAAAATTTAACTGTGTGTTGCGCTTTAGAGAAGAAAAAGAAGGCTTCAAAAAAGAAGCGGAAGAGATACGGTCACTAAATAAGAAGATTTGGATAATCATTACGTATTTCGTACGTTGATGGCTCTATTCTAATAAAATTGGAAAAAGGAGGCAACAACGAAAGAAGAGCGACATATGTGGGATCAATTAAACAATCAAAAATTTTTGCAGCAAATTGTGGTCCCTCTTTAATATTTTTTCTAAAAGGCGAATGCGAAAGTCGTAATCCTTGCATAATCTATTTAAGATATGCATTGATGCATTGAGTGATTGATGCCGCTGTGAAGCAGTTGGTAATTGAGAAGTTTCCTTAAAAACGGTGTCTCTGCAGTAGCTAGGGCTGGCAAATTTTTTTTAAAAATTAAATCAAATCTTCACTGTACTCGTTTCATTAAACTCGCTGCAGTACCGAAGCATGGTAGGGAGTGGCGGGGTTCGACCTCGCGTCTTAGCGCTTGGGCAACACAGGTCCGAAGAAACATCGTAGCGGTGGCGAGCCGTAGGCTACACTATGTCCAATTTGACCGGCCTGGGAATAGAACCCACAATCTTCCGCATGGATAGCGACACCTTTAAAACTACGCTGTAATTAACAGCCGGTTTGATGAAAAATTATTATAAACGTTAAAAATCTAAATTGACACTGCCAGTGACGTCACATCGTGATGACGTAGAATTTTTATGTCATCATGATGTGACGTCACTGAAAGCCCCCATTGAAAAATCTTGCGTACGCTACTGACTGAAACAAGTTACTGATGAATGGGTTGGGTAAATCAAAGAATAATAAGCACAAGACCAAGTGGGAGCCTAGCTGTCTAGTCTAACATTAACAACCTTCCATACCGTGCAACTGCTACAAGGCCGGTACCTGCATGGGTACTGGCAGCTTGCTTATAACTTGCCTACCGTATATGTCAATATTTTTGCAGGTGTCCGCAATTGTATCTACCAATCATAACAGTATTTTATCAATGTTTTTTTTTAAATATTGTGTGGTTATATTTTATGGCGCTTTATAACTACTAAGGTCCTTTAACGCCAGCACTAAATTTTGTTGAGAATTCACTGAAGCATTTTTATTCTCTGTTCATTTCATCCTCCGCGCTACACTTAATTGCTGAGTGTCTAGCAAGTGCAACAGCAGATACCAGTTTTAAAGTCTTTGGTTTGACCCGACTGAGAATAGAACCCAGTCTACCAGCTTCCAAGGCAAACGCTCTTAACCACTAGGCCATGGCGGTGGTTTTTTTTTTTTTTTTTTTATTTTCACCACCGAAGTGGGCACAAGACAAAAAAAAACAAGTTATGAACAGCAGAAAACGAGACACCAAACAAACACAACTAATAAGAGTGAATGAACATGTCAAAAAATTCACTTAGTTTCTGATTATACAACTATAAACAGCGAAAAAGGTTTCTTATTGCAGATTCATAATTTTTATTGCTTCTGGTTTTCTCGGCCAAGTGTCTGGTTCGAATTCTATTTTTTATATCAATAATAATACTACTGATGTTCAAAATTGCGTTATCATACATGTACACCATGTTGTTTCTATGAATCCATATTGAGTATTTAGTCACGCTTAAAAGTAAAAACAATTGCAGTTTCTTGGTCAGTGCCAATTTGTTTAAATACAGCTCTTACATCCAAATACAAACAGAGAGCAATCGAAAGGCTTACATTAACTCCTGTTAATTTAAATAAACAGATATCAACGTAATCCCAAACATATCGTAGTTCACAACATCGGTAAAATACATGCGAAACCAATTCATCATTTTTTTTACAAAAAGTACACAAGTTTGTCTGATGGAAAAAAGCAATAAAATGTTTGCATTTTAAAGGAAGCAAATCCCAAACAACTTTATAGTTAAAGGTTTTCAAATGATTAGGCAAAACTCTATGATGAATATTTTTCCAAGTGTGATTTAAATTGACTGTAATGTTTGGAATTAAAATTTGACCATACTTTTGACTAATAACAATTTCATATATTTCTCGATATTTGCAATTTTCTATCTGGAAGCTGGTGAGTTTTGTTTTTCGTATAACATCAATACACTCTTGGTAATGTACTGATGGCTTAAAAGCATAAGGTACACAATTTGAATAATTAACATTAAGTGTCTTCGAAAGCCACCTACCACAGTAGTATTCCAAGAAAAAACAGTATGAGAACCATTGAATGTTTTCTGTTTTAGTTAGAATGTATTGTTTCATCTGTTTTACAAAGAGTAATTGCATATACAAAGGGATATCTAAAACTGCATATCCACCTTCATTTCTATTTTTGCTTATTTCAGTCATGGTTATAGAATTATCAGATCCAAGAAAGTACTTCATAATAATGCTGTTAAGTTTTGCTGATAAACTATGAGGAAAACAATACACTTTGGATAAATACATTAACATTGGCATAAATTTCATCTTAATGATCATGGTTTTAGCATCATAAGTTGTTTTAATTTTAGATAAGTGAGTGGCTTCTTGTTGGATAGTATCAATTTTTTCATTAAACAATTGCTTCACGAAAACGTAATTTCCAGAAGGAATATTTAAAACGTAAATGCATTCATTGTTCCAATTTATAAACGGTAAGTCTGAAGGTATAGTAGTATTCTTTTTCACGATCAAACCGTTTAGCTTGCGCATATTCAAAGATAACCCGGTTGCGCGCTCATATTCTTCAAAACCATGGAGCATTCGAGTAATTGCGTGAACATTTGACAAGGTGAAGGTAATATCATCGGCATATGCTACATGTTTTAAGATAGTTTTCTTCGATCCAGGTATGCAAACACCATCTATATGTTTGTCATGATTCACCATTTTTAGTAAAGGTTCCAAGAAAAGCAAAAAAAGATGTAAACTTAAAGGGTCTCCTTGTCGAACCCCGCGATGGACGTCAAAACAATCACTTATATAACCATTTACAATTACTGATGCATGAGCGCTTTGTATCAATTTAGCGATAAGATCACAAAAAAAGGGGCGAAACCAAATTTTTCCATAATCTTGCGTAAAAAGCTATGTTCAACGCAATCAAAAGCTTTATATAAATCGATTGAAACAAAATACGCTTCGTGATCATGACTTTTTAAATATGATAACGTGTCACGTAACAGTAACAACCCATTCGTAACATCCCGACCTCTTACTGCAAATTGCGTGTCATGCAATAAATTAGGCATTAAACGCGTTAATCGATTACTAATTACTTTACTGACAATCTTGTAGTCAACATTGAGCAACCTAATAGGTCTGTAATTTAAAATATCTGTTGGGTCTGATTTTTTGTGTACCAAAGTAATATAACCTTGATTAAAATTTTTGCAACTGGATGCTTTGGAAAAAATTTCATTTACTACTTTAGTGAAATCAACACCAATTATTAACCAATATCGCTTATAAAATTCAGCGCTTAAGCCATCTGGTCCAGGGGTTTTTCCTTTTTGCATTTTAGTTAAGGCAAATTCGATTTCTTCTTTAGTTACCGGAGCGCATAAGCTATCATTTTGCTCATCACTTATTTTATTGGAGATGAAATCTAAAAATTTTTTTTGTAAATTTTCCTCAATATTTGCCAATGAGTATAAATTTTCATGAAATTTTTTTGCGATTTTTAGCTTTTCAGATGGCATGGTCAGGGGAGCGTTGTCTAAATTTTTCTCTTTCAGGGCGTGAATGTAAGTCTTTTGTCGATTTTCTTTTAGCTTTCTGAAAAAGTGAGCATCAAATTTGTTATTATTATCAAGGTTTTCGGCGTGAGAACGCACTTTTATAGCTTGTAATTTTTGGAATTCACGTTTTCCAATTTCTTCTTTTACTTTACGAAATTTTGTAACCACTCGTTTACCATTAGCCAAGTCATTAACTAATGTGCCTTGCTCAAGTTCAAGACGCTGTGATTCTTTTTTGTCAAGGGATATCATTTTTTTTGAAAAAGTGACTAATAAATTCTTTAATTCTTTTTTTATTTGGATCCACCACGTTAAATGATCTGGATATGTTAATTTTTGTCTAATCCATTCAGATCATTTAATTACTAACATTTGCTCCAATTCCTTATTGCCAAACAAAGAAACATTGTTTTTCCAGTATCCTTTCCCAAAATTTCGAATTGAACATATTTCTAGATTTACAGTAACTGCACTGTGGTCAGACACAGTTACATGACTCGTATCACACGCTTTAACGACTATACCTTCATTTACATAAAATCGATCAAGTCTGGTAGCAACTGTTGGCCCCACCCATGTAAACGTATGAGCATTAGGATCAATACATCTAAGCGCATCTTTGAAATCAAAAGTGTTGCATATTTCATTCAGCGAATCAGATTTATACTTATTAACTTGTTTGTCATTAAAATTTGATCGGTCTAACAAAGGATTATCAACACAATTAAAATCACCAGCCAAAATGGTAGGAAAAGCACTTTGCACATACAAATAAATAGATTTGTAAAAACGATTTTGCTCATCATTTGGCGAATTGGTCCCACCTACGGGAGCATAAACATTTAACATGAAAGTTTTCTCCAAAGATAGATAAATCAGCAGCAATTATTCTACCACTTGAATCTTGCATCGTTTTTTTAACTACGATATTATTGTGACACAATAAAATTGCAACACCTTTAGAATTATTTTGGGCGGAATTCCAAATAGCAGTATTGCCCCATTCTTTTGACCAATGATATTCAACTTCCGGTGTGGAAAAAGTTTCTTGCAAGAAGGCTATGTCAACTTTGTTTGCTCTTATTTTGTTAAAAATTGATTTTCGTTTTGCCCAGTTTCTGATTCCATTACAATTTAGAGTAAGGAAATTTATGTATAGTACCATAGTTGAAAAGGAAATAAATGCAGAGTTCTATTTAGTGTATTCAAGGGTTCCATTTTCATCGTTTTTAAGAAATTTCATGCCGCATTCGCAGTCCCAGAAAGATGTATTTTGAAAATCTTGGTTAACGACCTTTCCACAATTACAGTTAATAATTTGGATTTTGCACAGCGAGTTTCTGCATTTGAGTTTCTTACTGGCTTCTGGAAGCACATTTAGCACATCACAATCACACTTTGCCAATACACTGTCACAACTTGCACATTTGTTCAATATGCCACTAATTGAACTAATTTTCACGTACCTTTCGCAATTATCGCATCTCTCAAGTAGTGTGTCGCAGTCGAGACATCGGTGCGAATGAAACCCGGATGGAATCGGTTTTAATTTACCTTCACAACATACGTCGTTGATTTCTTTTTCGCATTTGCAATTTGTGCACGTAAAATGCTTTTTTTTGGGATCGCACTGGCCAATTTTGTTACAAAATGAGCACTGTAGTTCGAGGTTTGTTTTGATTATTTTGGTTCCAGTGTTGTCACAGTCTGAATTCTCTTGACTTTCCGCTTCTGACCTGTGGCGTTTGCGCGCTTCGATCACTCGCTCATGAGCTGGTTTGCACGTCATATCCTCTTCTACCAGTTCAAACCAATCCTTATTTGGATTTTCTCGTTCATTACTTTGTGTACTGTTATTCTCAGACTGTAATGCGTAGGGTGTGTCTTGTTGAACGTGAGAAATAGTTGTTTCCTTCGAATTTTGGTTATCAATAATAGGAGTTTTTTCAGGTTTATTCTTTTGTAACTTAGGCCACTGTTTTCTTTCTTCTTTTTCTTCACATTCAGCACTTTTGTGACCAGTTTTCCCGCATGAATGGCAGGCTGCCTCTTGTCCTGTGTATTTAACCAAAAATTTGCATCCTAAAACATATATGTAGCTGCCAATAGGGTTTTCTGTTATTTGGTCTTTCCTCATTTCAAACATATGGATTCCCATTTGAAAACCTTTTTGATCAACTTTAGTCACGTGTCTGGATATAGCACCATGATGCTTTTCTAGATAACTAGAAAGTGCATCAATCAGAAATGGTACTGGAACCCAGTGCACAGCAACATAAACCTTGTCTGATTCGTATAACCGTAAATTTGATATATCTCTGAGTTCTGTGAGCTTTTTGTATACCCTTAAAACTGTTTCCCGGTTTTTACACGTTAAGTCCATGTAATCAGCTTTCTTCTCCACCAAGCCTATTACCTGGCTTGAGCTAAAACCTAAATCTTCAAGCATTTTCCATATTTGTGCTCTCGTAGTTCCATGGGGATTCTTAAAACTTAAACAATTAGGTCTGGTAAACTTTCTAGTGTTAGCAATGCTTATAGATTTAACAACTTTTGCAAAACTCGCCATTTTAGAACACTTCCCTTGTCCTCACGTCAGATAGAATTGTCATCCGCTACTCTCAGATAAATTTTTTTAACCGTTCAGTACTACTATCCAACTTTACACTTTGGAACTCCTATTCAAATAGAATACAGCGACAATTTGCTACGCACCACAAACCTTATCCCTACTGACAGCCTCTGTTTCAACCTTCGTAAGTCTAGCAGGAGGAGCACGGAGTAGCCAATCAAACTCCAAGCCACTTTATTTCAAAATGTTTCAGCAAAACCAATAAGTGCACAGTCAGTACGACAGGGCCTCAGGCCAGCATACCACATGAGTTCATGGAAAAAGAAAAGGGCAACACTGACTGTTCACTGTTTTAGTTAGCATATCACCATGGCAATTAAAGGCGAATAGGGTGTTTTTTTGCAATATAATTAAATTGCAACAAATCAAAATCAAATCTTCATTATACTCGCCGTATTACGCCGAAGCGTGTAACGAGTTGCGGGGCCCATCTCCGCGGCTTGGCGCCTGGGCAACACAGCTCCGAAGAAACGTCGCAGCGGTGGCGAGTCGTTGGCGACACTGTGTCGATTTGACCGGCCCGGGAATCGAACCCCAGACCTCCCGCACCGTTAGCGTGCGCTTTGCAACTGAGCTAACGGCCGGTTAAATTGCAACAATTTAACACAAATTGCTGTAATATAATTAAATTACAACAACTTAAGAGCAATACAATTAAATTGCAACAATATATTATATTGCATGTAATTTAACCAAAATTGACTGAAAAAATGATGCAAATTTTTATATTGCATTGCTATACAAACGACGCTCCATACGCTTCACACTTAAGAATACTTTTGCATCAACATTAACCACCAAATAAAGACAACATTGGCCAAGGGGCGACAATTACTTTGTCCAATGCGGTAATGCCCAATTTTCGTGAGCTTTAGGTCTGTGGTTCTTGAGTTAAGTTTCTGCATCATAATCAATATTTTTTGATGTCATAATCACTTTTTAAACTGTAATATCAAAAAGTTGATTGTGGTGCAGAAACTAGAACCAAATAGCCTACCGCGAACCCGAAGTCCACTAAACTTGAACATGTTGACAGGGTAACTGATTAAATTGACAAACCTGCTGAATTCTACCAATCATAACTCAGTGAAGCTCAACGTGTGGTCCAGGTTGATTGGCATATGCGACCCATGCTTTAATCTAAACACGAAACGAATAACAGACTCAAATTACTAATACAAAGAGAAAAGACGTCCTAAAATGGTTTAGCGCTATTTGCATTGTCTTTTTTTTTAAGCCCCATAAAATCGCAACTTAAGTTTTATATTAGTGATTTGCATGCATCATGGAAGATGTAATTGTGATTGAGCATCGAACCCGCGAAGTCAGTTCCGGAACCCAACGAGCCAACAACTCGACCAAGTAAATGTGCGCAAACTGCGCATTAGCCATTAGCATTGTCTTTTTTCGTTGTGGGTAAACCAAACAATGGCGGCGCTATGAAGCGGCAATGCGTTATCTAGTTCATATTGAGTTGTCAACCCAAATTTTGAAAAAGAATATTTACGAAATGATTTTTTACCTTTGTGTTTCAGGTATGGTGTTAAAAATTAAAAATCAGATGCAACACCAAAAAATCGTTACTCCGTTTTGCCTTCACGTCAATGTCTTTTATTTTCCCAAGAAATTTAGCGTAACCGACCGGTTAGCTCTTGTTGTCAAGAACATTGTTATTGGTCCGGGAGGTCTGGGTGTCGATTCCCGGGTCGGTCAAATCGGCACAGTTTTGCCAGTGGCTCGCCACCGCTGCGACGTTTTTTCGGATATGGGTTGCTCAGGCGCTAAACTACTAAGATGGGCCCCAGCCACTCGTTTCACGCTTCGGCTTCGGCGTCATAACGTTGCAATTAAGATTTGGTTTGAACAAAACTATTGCGCTGCTAATCCCTGTAAACAATTTTACTCTTATCTGTGTTGTTATTACTTGCTACTTGACGAATTGACACTTTACTTATCAAGCATCCTTAAACTTGAAATGACCGTTCTGTCACATCATTACAATTTCATCGTATCCATGAAAACACAACCACCAACAGATCTGGTTCCAGTTAAAGTTTATTATAAACTCAGCAAACGTTATTGCGACAAATAAAAAACATGTTGACAAATGTAATGAACACACGATATATATGATTATAGCAATCACCAGCATTTTGCTTGTGAACCTTCGTCATCTACTTGCAACAATTTTAGACACACCACACAGCACGAAACTCATGGTAGATACAACCCAGCCTAAATAGTAAGAATGACCGAAGAAATATCCACGGCTTAGATTCGTTTCGGCAGTAAAGATGGACATTGAAATCAGAAAACATAGGCCTGCAAAAGAATGTAGTTTTTTTTTTGTAAAACATAATTTCCTTCTTACCAGTCGGTTAACTCAGTTCTTAAGACTTTGCTGTCGGTGCGAGATGTCTGAGGTTCAATTTCCGGGTCGATCAAATCGGACAAAGTGTCGCCAAGGGCTTGCTACAGCTGCGACGCTACATCGGAGATGTGTTGCCCAGGCGCTAGGCCGAGTAAATGGTTCCCACCCCTCGTTACACGCTCTAGCTACGACGGTTGTAGCTATGCTACGATTGATGAAATACCCACAAAAAATTTGTAACTGAGCAGTGGGTCACTGCTGTTGAGAGTCTCTAGAAGAGGCCATTAACTATAATAGGTTGAGAACCACTGTTGCTTCAGTTACCAAATCACTAGTTTCTAGATGAAACCTAATTGTAACAGTCAAATACATTTACTTACCCGATATAAAAAAGGCGACCATATGGTCCCTATGACAGTCTTTTTATCCCCTTTTTCCATAGCAAGCATACATCCAGTCACTACAGCTACAACGAGAGCAATCATCCCCAAAATATGAAACGCACGAGCAGCCTCCCAGTATTCTGAAAATCATAATGATTGTTTTTTTTTCCAAATCATTGTTACTGTAGATGAATTCGCGAGTTATAATTTTTCAAAAAAATTTCCTTGTATATAGACAATTTGATTTGTGAATACTGGAGTTCAACTGAAAAAAAAAAAAAAAACGAAATCATTATGGAGCAATTTTTTTCACACCGCAACTCATTGCAAGGAAAATAAAGGCTACTTTTCGCACTGAACGGCCGATTATAGCTCAGTTGTTAAGCGCCCGCTGTCTTTGCTAGAGGGCTGGGATTCAATTCCCGGGCCGGTCAGATCGGCAGAGTGTCGCCAACGACTCGCCACCGCTGATGTTTTTTCGAAGCTGCGTAGCCCAGGTGCTATTTAGCCGTGAAGATGGTTCCGCCACTCGTTACACGCTTCGGCGTAATACGGCAAGTAGAACGAAGATTTAATTTTTTTCTTTTTGACAATTTTCTGTTTTAGACTGCGATTTGTATTTATTGCATTTAGTTGCATATTTATCCTCCTATCACGAGAAAGCGATCAATGCGTTATACGAGCTCGCTTAGGAGTTGCCTGCCAGCTGCATCTGTCTGCCACACCAAGATGGAATAATCCCGCTAAGTGCCTTTCCCAACGGTGCAACAAGTAAACTTGCCGGTTTGTTCTTTACACTGTCCCTTCAATGCTGAGCGTCAAGCAGGGAAGCAGTGAATAACGATTTTAAAGTCATTGGTTTGACCCGACTCGGAATCAAATTCGAGTGAACAGCTCCCGAGATGGACGCTTTTACCACTCGGCCATCAGAGGTGACTCGCACTGAAATTCATGCGTTTGAAAGAAGGAAAAGAGATTTGGACTGGGCAATAAACCAGAAGTGGAAAATAACCGGCCCGCTTGATTTTTTTACAGCGGGCCGCATCAAACCTTTTGGTAAAAGGTAAAGGTACGGGCCATTTTGTTTAGGCCATTTTCAATTGTCGGCCCATTACAATTTTCAATCACGAATGATTGAACGCTGTTAAGGGACATAACATGACGAACAACACATACACAAAACCCTTCGCACTTCCGCTTGTGCCGAGCGCCTGGTGCGAAAGCTGCGTATACTATTTTTAAAGTCTTTAGTATGACCCGACTGAGAAAAAAACCCCAGTCTACCGGCTGCCAAGTCGACGCTCTTAACCGATACACCAAGCGCCGGTCAAACCTTTTGGTACCACGAACGTTAACCTTCTTAAATAGCCTATTAACTGCCACACATTTAACCATTTTCTACTAATTCTATTAATTGTGAGAAAAATTCACTAAGACTTACTACGTAGTCAATGATTTTGCCACAAAATTTTTGGCGGAGGTTTGCAAAATAGTCATTAAATAAGTTGCTTACAAGAGAGGGATCGTCAACATATTAGCATCTGCAACTGTTTTCAACGACCGGCTATCTGTGCCACAGCTAAACTTTTCTGGTCATAAAAACTTTTTTCAATGATGGCATCAAAAATTTAATCATGGTGCAAAAACTCGAGGCTTAAAACTCCCTTGAACTGGACAAAGCAAAGTACGCTCCCATTTCCGTTTCAATAAACTGACATTCTCAAGCATGAGGCAAATACAAACCGTTATTTGTTTAACTCGCTATTGGCATCGGACCCTATTAAACCTATATATCAATGTATAAATGTTTGCCTTGTCTATATCATGTCATGACCGAAGGTAAATTAGTTTCAGAACCATATAGCCTACAGTATAATGACGTTTGTATGTATATGCTCGTAGTTCTTAAAGTGAAATACTGTATCATGTAAAATTTAACGTCATAAGCTCGAAAGTTGTGGTTACGTAAGGAGTAGTAAATGATTTTATTTACGTAGCTTTCAAGTCATTTACGAGGCATTTATTCGTTTTCGGATTAGAGTTTCGAGGTATAAAGAATATTGATGTTAAATTTGGGACACTTAGTTACTCCTAATTCAGAAGTCAAAAGTGTTTATTTAAATTAGTGTTACGTCAGTTAGAATTTCTAAATAACTAAGCAGAATTATTTTCCGTGGAATATAGTAATATACCTTGCAAGGTACATTACCACTAGCTGAATTATCTATGCGCAATTGAGCATCCAAAGACATAAACACGATCAAAAGTTATCTGATGGTTAGCGTGATGTCTTAAGAGGCTACTTGAAGGAAATAATATTGGACATATTCAGGTCATTAGATTCACACAGATATTTCAGCTTGTAATTTTGTACCTTGCTGGGTGTACTCCAATGAAAATATTTCTAGTCAATAAACTAGTATTGTGTGTTATAACGTTTCGAGGTAAAGTATAGTAGGCCTACATAAAATTTAACTCTTTTCACGACTCTCGTCTGTAAATGTAACAACAACGTAAAGTTATTTTGAATTACTATGCAATAGATGCATCATCATGAACGCATGGTGAGCATAAGTCTAGCCCAGGGGTCGGCAACCTGCGGCTCCAGAACCGCTTGCGGCTTTTTGAACCCCCAGTTGTGGCTCCTTAATTTGTAAATAAACAAAGACCTTTTTTTAGGAATCATTTTCGGAATAACTGAAGTTTTTGGACCTGACGATAGTTTTGCAGTTTCCGCTGGGTTTCGTACTGTAACAAACGGGTTAATTTGGCTCAAGTGCAAAAGGTTGCCGACCCCTGGTCTAGCCGCATAAACCCATTAAGTCCGCACCTAGGTTGTTTTTTGTTTTTTTTTCTGTGATTTATCGGTCATTGACTGAAATTTTTTAGGCCCCTTAGTCAATCACAATGACGGAAAAAAACTTGAGATTTTGAAGAAATGTTGCTGACGAAGGTTGCATAGTTGCCGTATGCAGGGTGGAGATCTTTTTTTGGAGATGGGGCTTAGAAAATCACTACATGGGGCCTAGAAACTCGACCGAAATATTACCGAGTTGACCAAAAAAATTTGGGCAAATTTAGCTAAAATCGGTCAAATGACCGAAACAAAACTGTGAAAAAAAACAAGTTCTCACCGAGGTGAGCGTGTGAAAAGATAAACTCTTTGTTATAAGTGTATCTGTGTATTTCAATACCGGTTGACGTAATAGTTAAAAACACCGATATCAATGCGGAGTTATGGGGTTCGATTCCTGGTCCCGTCTAATCAGACACTGTATCGCCGGCGGCTCGCCACCGCTGCGACGTTTCTTCGGAGCTGTGTTGTCCAGGCGCTAAGCCGCGGAGATGACCCTCCCACTCGTTGCACACATTGGCGAATACCACAAGCACAATAAAAATTTACTTTTCTTATTTAACTTAAAGGGTGTGACCCTAGTCTTGCGCTTGCAGCCAATTTTTGTTATTAAGATTAGGCCATTGCTGAAACTTTTATATATTTTATGCAATTGTAATTAGGCGCTACGGGAAATGTTTGTAAAATCCTAGGTTATAGCCTATCGACCTAGATTACGTTTGATACAGATTTGCTGGGTTAAGTTTTCATAAAAATAAATTATTCTTTGTGATTTTTTACCGCTGTTAATTCAAGATGATACGGCAATACTCTTTTGCCGCAGCAATAATTGCAACAATTTTGTTGATTTTGGGAATAATAAGCTTGGCTACTCCAGGCTGGGTTTATGGTAAAGATGGCTCGACTGTTGGATTATGGGAATATTGCTTAAGACTTAGATGCGGCTCTTTTGATGGAACTCGTAAGTTGGGTGTAGTTTAGGAAAGAAAGTTAGTCATGAACTGGACCATAAGGCCTACCTCAAAATTTTTTTCTTTAATTGATTATGCGCCTAATGTATGGATCAGGTAGTGATTGGTGCTTTATCGCCCTTAAAATAGTGAGGTTTTTGTTTTGTTTAATGAGCTTTATACTAGTGTTCCTTAACCCGAGCCAAGCGTCCGAACCCTAACAACTTCTTGGTTGTCTCCACCAAACCCGACGTCTAATTTCCCGCCCAAAGTCAGGTGAAGACCAAAAAAAGGGGTCATCGCATCTTCCGATGTCCAATTTTCCCCCAAAATCAAGTGGCCAGCGGCCCCCTGAGTACGCCCATGAAAGTGTTAGGATTTTGAAAGACTTCCACCGAACCCCAGAGACAGCTTCGTTGAATACTAAGGGTTCGGTCGAATCCCGGTTAAGAAACACTGCCTTCATACGATAACTTTATTCTTCTCAAAAACCATTGCGTCCTAAGTATGGTGCGCCTTATGTTTCAAAGAAAAAAAACTTCTAGCAATTTTAGCATATAAAATTGCTTTAATTTGACATATAAAAGTGAGTGCTTAGGGACAAAAATCTACCAAACCCAGTTAACTGGTCCGGCTGTTACAGCACATTTTTGGCGTAAGCATCATTAGTTCATTACACGAAACAAAAAAGACCAAGGTAATCATAGCTTGTTCTTAAAGCGGCAAAAAATGCTTATATTTAAAAGAGACTTGCTAACCGAAACAAAAAGTTAACCAAAATGATTTTCACTGATGCAGCCGCCCAATTCCTTTGTACAATTTTACAGCTTTACTTCTTGAAAAAGCCGCGGCGACTGCTGATTTAAGCATTTCAGTGAAACTCACTACGCTATATACCCGATGTTACAACAAGCATAGAGTCCAGGTTATGGCACACAGATGCCTTTATAACGTGCATTTTTGTCGATATCGTGAGTTCATGACTATGATGAGTTTGTTGACTATGTATGCAACACTATGTTACAGAAGCCGATTACATCAAAGCTGTGCAAGCCTTTCATATCATAGGATTGATGAGTTTAGTGATGGCGGCTGTGATTGCTGGTTTGGCGGCGGCAAAAGAAGACAAACAGCGTTTACGATTCGCTGCGGTGCTGTTGTCTTTGGCAGGTAAGGCTAAAAACTTCATACTTGCACATTACTGTTCCCTCTCGGGTGAGAAATTCGAGAAAAATGGGAAAATTGGGGCAAATTTTTCTAAAATTTTCTGAAGTTTGTCAATTGTATTAGTATTTTTTGACTAAATTTGATTCAAAGTATTCAATATTTCGGTGCAAAACAAAAGTTTTATGCTCCGAAAAATCAACTTTGAGGTAAAAATTGGATCAAACGTTCTTCAAGCCCCTTACATCTTTGGGCAAATTTTTTATTAAAATTTATATTTGAGCAATTTCGCACCAGCTGAAAACTTAGAAGGGAACAGTATTGTCCGTATTAAACGCTTGGCTTAGATTCTATGTTTTTTTTTGCTTTTCGATATGACTGAAGAATCATATATTTTAAACCACTGCAAATCAAATAATTCAGCCTTTTTAAATTGTTTTATTCCTGTTTAAGCGAGAGAACTAAAATGGTTAGTATTCCACAATCAAAAGTTGTTTTTTTTTTTTCATTCTTCTGGCGATGACTTCGGTCATCGTCGATTTAACTGTTCAAAATGAAACTTCTGCGAAAATGAACTTGATTTATACCCTCGGTGAAGGTCACATATAAATTCACATAAGTGATGTTTGTGGAAGTGAATGGCGTCATTTTTTTAGAGGACTTTCTATTTTTTGAATTATAAAAATGAGAACATGCACATCGGATCAACGCAAAAAACTTTTAAAAAGATTATCTCTAACGATTTCTTTCATAAAATAAATAACGATTTTGACTTTATTGCCAATTTAATGTTTAACTGTACTTTCGTTCTAAAACATCGAATTGTTTCCGCTCTCTTTTATTTTTTTCTTTCTCTGAGGAGTTGCTCTTTTTCACAAGGTTTTCGATTGAATTTAGCTTCTGACTTCTTTTACTTGTTGCTCGTAATAGGATCCACCAAGCAGGGATAATTATCGTGCAGCACCTTATCCAAAGAAGCAACAGCGATGTTCGGGCCGCACATTTACGTAATGTACCCAACACCAGCAACACCTTACTGTCTTCACAAACCCGATTGGTAACCTCATGTCACAAGCGAAGCCGCGACGAGAATCAAACCCAAAACTAGAGCATATGCTGCGCTTGAAGTCACGGAGCATATAGTAGTCGCAGCGACCCCGCACATAATGGCCTTTATAAACCCACGTTTTGTCAAAAAAAAAAGCAAGATTCTGCTGGTGTTGGGTACATTACGTAAAAATGCGTCCGAGTGGGAGTTAAACCATCAATCCTTGCAATCATGGCTGTCGTAAAAACGAGCCTCTAAATCGCTGCACCACGCAGCCGACTTTTAAATTATTATGCAAGATGCTAGCGCGCAACGAAACACAATGCAGTACTTTTTTTTCTATTAATAGCAGGTCACAATGCCAAAAACATGCTTGATTTGGTACTGCTAAGATTTTGTCCTTCTATGAAACAGCTCAAATGGCCGAGTGGTAAAAGCGTCTGCCTCTGGCCAGGTACTGCAGATTCGGGTTTGATTCCAAGTTGGGTCAAACCAATGATTGTAAAATTGCTATTTTCAGTTTTCCTGCTTGACGCTCAGCATTGAAGGGACAGTGTGGAGAACAAACCGGCAAGTTTATTTGTTGTGCCGTTGGGAAAGGCACTTAGCGGGATTCCCCCATCATGGTGTGGTAGATAGATGGCCGGCAACTCCTACTAAGCGAGCTCGTTACAGCGCTTTGATCGCTTTCTCGTGATATAGGAGGATAAATATGCCTCTAAATAAGTACTAATAAGGGGAAACAGCTAAGGAAACGTCATTATGAGCTTGCCATAGGTGTCGAATCGAACTTCGAAGAAGAACCTATAAGTGATGCTGTGTCGCAAACTTGCCGCAGAATTAGAACATAGTCTGAAAGAGAGCTTTAAGCGAGGAATAAAAATTTTTCGTTAGAGCAATTTTTTGGTTCTTTACCGCCAACTAGCGGTTTAAATTTCCAAGGCACAGCATGCAGCTTCCTTTTATCATTTTTTCTCCGAACTTTTTTGTCTGACATGCACTCTTTCGCACAAATCGTCAGAACATCACAAAAACTCGAAATGCGTCGGTGATAGCGAGTCTGGATTACCGATTGGCCTACAATTAAATAAAGAGTCCTAACAGGAAAATAAAGATTAAAAAAATCATCTATAAAGAAGCAGTGCTTCAGTAAAACACATGCAGCCAGAATAACTGAAAACACCTGTAATTACTTGGCGTTTTAAGATGTTACTTAGCTGATTGTCAAAAGTAATTAAAAGATGTTTTCTATTATCCTGGCTGCATGTTTTCAACTGAAGCTAATAAGAAGTTGGAAGCAATAAGCTCTGAAGTCCAAAGTATTGCTTCTTTCACGTTTAATTTAACAATAACTCTCTCTCCTTTAAAGGTTTTTCTTATATTTTAATATTGCATTTTCTTCATTTCAGGTCTTTTCTACACAGTATCGATGTCAGTGTTCACTCATTACTACTATGCTTTCGTTTCTTATTCCTACGGTTACTCGTATATTCTTGGCTGGGTTGTAGTAGCAGTTGCTTACATTGCAGGAATTGGATTTGAATACGTTGGTAGAAGCATTGACTCCTAAATATTCGTGTGTTTAATTAACTGTCTGTAGTTGAGTTTTGTAATGTACTGCAAACAAGCGATTTCATAATGAATTTCTCGTAGATTTTCTAAACGTAAATTGTAATTTATAATTATGTCGATATCATTTGCAATGAAAATAAAAGTTCAATTGTTTTCTTGCTTTCCTAGAACAGTCGGCGCAGTGTTTGAAAACGCCGCTATCCGTGTGGGAAGACTTGGGTTTAATTCCCTGGAGGTCAAATCGGACACTGACGCCAATGGGTCGCCACCGCTGCGACGTTTCTGTGCTGCCCAGGCGCTAAGCCACGGAGATAGGTCCCGCCACTTCAGAATGAATGACCTCAAGTGAACCAATCACTCCTTCATGTTTACATACTCAAGAAAATTCAAACTTTGTGATACGTTCCAAAAGAAACGTAACATTTGACCTCATGATTTTTATGATCTTATGACCTTTGAACCACGCACTGCCTAGGCAAGAGACTCATAATGGCATTTTCATTCCTTTTTTGCCATGTACAATAAAAAGATGAAAAATGCTAGCGATACCGAACGAGACACGTACTTGGAGCAAGACTTAATCAATTGGAAATGAAAAAATGTGCTTCACTGGCAGCGATGCGCTATGTTAATCGCTTACGTCATGGATGTGTATTGTGAAGTAGGTTGCCTACCGTTTTGTTACCATGTTTGTTGGTGCTAAATCTCTTCATGTAGATTCTTACCCTTTAACATTGCATTTTATTCATTGGAGGTGCTTTCTACAGCCAGCGGTCGGCAACCACCGGGCCGAGGCCCGGTACCGGTCCGTCTGACGTTTGTTACCGGTCCGTTTGCGTTTTCAGATTAAAAGCTTTGAATTTGAAACGTTATACGTCACTAGTGGTTATACGTCGCTAGTCGGTGCGGGCGCGGGTTCGAATTCCACTCGTAATGATTACGTTTGATTTGGCCTTAGATCTTGATGGGTTAGATTCATGTTCAATTCATTAATTGAAATTCTACATATAGTACCCCATGAGGAAATTGGTTTTAAATAAACATGACTTTCAGGCAAATAATAGCCTACCGAAATTAAAAATCTTGAGTAGAGGCATGTGGCTGCAACCAACTAATAAAGCAAAACAAATTGATTAGGTAAATGTATTGGAGTTAGTTAAAAACTTTGTCGGCTTAGGTAGTAAAATCACTAGGCCTAATATTAAAGAAAAAACATTCCTCGTATGAATCGTAATAATGTATTTGTATTGTACTGTATTTAGTTGCATATTTACCCTCCTATCACGAGAAAGCGATCAATGCGCTATACGAGCTCGCTTAGAATTTTCCGTAATTTTCCACGAAAACGGTTGGAATAATCGCAGTGGAGCCGGCCCTCAAATTTTTTTATCGTGGCGTTTTTCAAAATTCGAGAGAAACGAGAAGAAAAAAGCAAATACCGTATTTTGCGCGAAAATTATATATCAAATGTGCGATGGGTTATTTTGAAATTACGATTGGAAAATTTTGGTAGAGCAGGGCCGGAAAATTAACAATAATCCAATTATCGGTAATTTTCGCGAAAATTACCGTATTTTCCCGTGTATAAGACACCCTCTTTTGTTCATAATTTTCACTTTAAAAATAGGGGGTCTCTTATACATGGGAGTAAGTCTTTTAGCGCCAGTATGTATTGTAGTTATGAAAATTTTACCTGAAAATTGAAGGGTCTCTTATACACAAGGGTCTCTTATACACGGGAAAATACGGTAGGTTGGAAAATTTATCAATCCAACTTAAGCAAGCTTGATAAAAATTTCCGGGAAAATTATGGGAATAAATTTTTTGGTAGGTTAACTTAGGTCAGTTGCGTTGCTTGAAGCAAAGTTTTAAAACGTCATAATCAACATTCAAAAAATATTGAATTGAACTGATATCCAAAGGAGTCAAAGTTCTGCAAGTATTTGCAAGTTTTACTTGAAATACTGACTGCAGAATCAGATGTCTGTGGCAGATGACGAAAGACTGGCATGCGAGGTCCATAAGTTTCCATGTCTGTGTATGATAAATCACTGAAAAGCTATAAAAATAATTTGCCGAAAAAAAATGCATGGGGCCTCATTGATGAGTCTCTGTATATTTTTTAGTCTTGTCAGCGACGCAGGTGACAGATCCTACGTGACGGGTTCAATTCGCGGCTGGCGCCGATCGCATCGGACATATGTCACGGGTGGCTGCTGACTGGAAGAGCGCAAGCTCACTTCGCAATCTCCCTCAATTACTGTTGAATTTTCAGTTCAATATAATTTGAAAAATATCCTCAGTTATGATATTTTTTCTTTCTTTCTTATTTTAACATATTTAAACAAATTTCGTCCTTACTGCTTGAGTTACCTATAGAAAAGCTTTGCATTTCCATTTCACTATCACTTACGTAGAAAAATATAATCAGCCCATGCAATAACCTTAATCCCAATCAGACAATTTGTTGCATCACAATATCACTTGAAACAATTCATTTTCGCGCGAAAAAAAAACGTTGAGCAAAAAGTATGCTCCACCGGGAATATTCCTCGACAAAGCGAATCTTCCAATTTGGGCAGAAAAATATCCAATAGAAAATTTCAGTGTAGCTTATCCGGCTCCATCAACAATAATTTTTAAAAAGTTCGCGTCTGTGCGAAGGAATTTTTCAGTGAAACGGAAATTTTAAAATATTCCCGGTGGAGCTCTACACTTAGGAGTTGCCGGCCATCTGTCTACCACACCAAGGTGGGGAAATCCCGACTAGTGCTTTTCCCAACGACACAACAAGTAAACTTGCCGGCTTGTCGTCCACACTGTCCCTTTAATGCTGAACGTCAAGCAGGGAAGCTGTGAATACCAATTTTAAAGTCATTGGTGTGACCCGACTTGGAATCAAACTCAAGTCTACAGCTCCTGAGGCGGACGCTCTCACTATTCTGCCATTTGAGCTGTTAAGGGATCAATTTAAAAAACTCGGTTAGGGAATCAATTTAAAAACCGTATGTTAAGGTTCTATTTAGCTCCTCGCGTCGAATGCTCCAGCATTGTTCGCATTCGGTTGCTTGGCGCTATTTAGTTGAGCATATTGAAAAGACGATAGCGCACTTATTTGCAGTGTTCTGCAGTGTTCCGCCCAACATACAATGTTTTCCAAGACACTCGTTTGAGATTAAGGCAGTGGCCGGATCCAACGATCCCAAAGAATCCCTCAAATTTTTTTTTTATGCACGTTGATACTTTACTGCGCATCGGTTCTTTAATAATTGTAAACGCGCATGATTGCAAAATAATCATTCACTCGATTCGTAACCAGCTTCCCCCCGAGAAAAACCCTCGATTCGCCCCTGTATTGAACTCATGGTAAATCCAAACAAAAAAACTAAAAGTATTTAATGGGTGACCGAGTGGTTACTGGTTTTAAACCGAATCTTCACCAACCTGGCAGTCAGATCGAGTGTGACTACGCGAGAGTCCAAGAGAAATACAAAGGGGGACAAATCTCTCAACGTCTGCAACAGCAGCAGACAGTTCCAAGTCCTGTTTGCGTAAGTTTAAAAATTGAAATGTCCATGAATTATCACGTCCATCGCCTCTTCAAACAGAAGTCTTGTATCCAGTTTCTTCCAAAAGTCAGCCTATGTCAGTTTCTCGATAAACTTTTTTCATATTAACAATAATGGATTGTATTTTTTTAACATTTTGGTTCGAAGAACGAGGCTAGTTATCACTTATCAGTTAAAATTTTGAAGGCGCAGTCAGGCCGCAACATAAATGCATTTGCAGAAATGTATGCTGCTATTAAATAGCATAGGCTATTGGGGTATTAATTATTATTTTTTCTTTATCAGTTTTGTTTGTTGTGTTACTTAGGGAAAAATACCACTCACCGGAAAGTACACGAAGCGGTTGAGTTAATGTCTAACGAACGCATTAGGGGTCACAGTGTATAGGCGAGAATATAATAGTACATATAATGCGGCTACGACATCAGTACAATTACGTAGTCGTTTCGGCCTACGGACAGTGCTTGATGGTTAGCGGAGTTTTTCTTACTTTGAAATCATAAAAACATAGCTTTGATACCACCATAGTTCAAAAGTTGTAGAAAGTTTAGTTTTTTCGATAGCCTAGCATAGATGATTCAACAACTGTTTGAAAGACTATTTGAATTTTGATGAAGCAGTATTTAGGAGTATCGTGGATGAGTTTTTTTTTTTTTTTTTGAAGTCGAAAAAAGTAACTATACTCTGCATGCAGTGAGTCAACTTATTCGGAGAGTTTTGGGCTAAAATTCTCAGGCTTGTCCATGGGACATATTTTTCTGTCCCATCCCATCTCATAGCAATTTATGCCTGTCCCATCTAATCCCATCCCATGGGATTTCCATCAAAATACAATTCAATAAATTTTATTAAATTTACGAAAATTTACACCATCTAAGATTTTTTCTCTTCTCATTTCTAAGATTAATTGAAAATTTTCAGTAAAAACACGGAACTTTAAGATTACACCATTTTTCCCGTAATTGGCGTCCAAGTACACCATTTGGCAACTATGGTGCAAAGCACCACTACCTTGTAACAACAATGCTAAGGGAAAATCTTTTATAGAGAAAAAAGTGGACTAAAAAGAATTTTTTAAAGCAAAAAAGTTTGAAACCTAAAGTTAGGTATGACATTATCAAGACGCTGTCACATGGCTACTGTACCATGGTAAATGCAATTTGTGCTGTCCCATCCCATTCCATGGGACATTTCCCATGGTAATCCCATTCCCATGGACAAGCCTGAAAATTCTGTGTTTCATATAATATCCAACGTAAATGGAATTTTTAATTTTTTGCATGCCTGTCACTGTAAAAAACAATGAAAAATAATAAAACTTAAAGCTACGTTAAATTACTTCGTAAAATTTTGAGAAATTTTTGTTCAAAAACCAAGAAAGCATCAAATTTTCATTATACTCCCGATATCACGCAAAAGCATATAATTTCTTCCAAATCGCACATAGTTGTACCTAAAATGTAGGCTTAAATTTGATCCACAAAATGGAAAAAACAATGGTTACTTACGTCAAACGTATTTTCACACTTGAAACATGTTCCATTTTGACTTTCCAAATTTCATCAGTGTTGTTTGCTCACTGACCCATTCGTAGCTGCAGTAGGATATTTCCTTCATCTTAAATCGTATTCTCTATTGCGTTGACGGTGGGGAAATAAAAGACACTACTTTTTACTTGTGGACCGTTGTGGTTCGAAAACTAGGAATGTTTTCCCTTTGAAACGTATTGAGCTTACAGTAGAGTGGCTGCTGTGACCGATTTTGTTACTTTTTGAAAAAATTTAGTTAAACAGATTACTTTATCAACGACTTTTGCGTAGAAAGGTCAGCATGCTGATTAATGCTGTTTTGTTTTTTAATACAGAAGAACCAATAAAAAAAATTAACAAGTTGTGAAATTCTGTTGCCATTTGCCAATAAAATGTCATCGGTACGAGGGTATTGCATCGTTGCAGCAATTATTGCAGTCGTTTTGATGATCCTAGGAATAGCAAGTTTGGCGACCCCCCACTGGGTTGAAGATACCTTTGGCTCTGTTGTTGGATTATGGGAGTTCTGCTCTTACTCTTCCTGTATATCGTTTAATGGTAGTCGTAAGTACATGATCATACAAATATCAAAAAAATTAAGCGGACTAAAAAAGCAGTAAGTCGGGTCAGTCGGGTCACACTTTTCGGGCCCAAGTTTGAAAAAAGTTTGGGCCCAGCGCAAAACTTTAAACAACTTTTTTGCACCTCCGAGTAGCTAGCTGTTACCACCATACGTTCTTGACAGTGTTAGGATACTCAAACCTCCAAGTTTAGTTAAAAAATAATAAAACCTTTATTATACTCGCGGTTTTACGCCGAAGCGTGTAACAAATGGCGGGGACCATCTCCGCGGCTTAGCACCTGGGTAACACAGCTCCAACGAAACGCCACAGCGGTGGCAAGCCGTTGGCGACACTGTGTCTGATTTGACCTTCCCGGGATTTGAACCCCAGACCTCCCACACCGATTGCAATGTCATAACAACTGAGGTTTTTGAAAATTAATTCGCGTGTTGGTTCGTTCGTAACTCTATGACGCCATCGGCAAAGAGTTGGTTTTTTTTTTTTTCAGATAGATATAGACATAAAAATTATGTTGGTGAAATTATTTTTGCATTAGCAGTTTTTTGATATTGCTGATATGTATTAGAGCTACTTGTGCCTATTTATAAGTTTTGCAAAAAATTAGTGGGTTTACTGTTGCTTCAAATTTTAACCGTCGTCACTAATAAGGTTGTTTAATCAATGTCGCATCAGCTGCCATCCTCAGTGACGTGGTGTCACCTAGTAAAAACTTTGGTGCCAGTTGGTAGTGTAGTAGTTTTAATGCCAAATGGCAGTTATTTTGATGCCAGGTTAACACCATAATTATGTTACAGCAAACCAGTTGAGAGCGTGGTACGGTTGGCTAGTAGTCCCACCAAAACCAATAATAATTCATCAAAATTTGCACAGTACGCTCTTAAGGTGTGTTTACCGATGCGCAGTGTGCGGCAATGCGACTACCATTGCAAACTGCTCTGGTCTGCTACTACCTGCAAAAGGGAATGTAAAATTTTGTTAGATTGCATCAAGCAAGCTGATTGTCCGATGATATCGTAACAATCCAACGTGGATTGATTGTCTCATTCCCGTCGTCAAGTTCGTCATTCATTGCCGTCGTTATTACCGTCGTAGGGCGATGAAGTGATAAAAATTGTGCAGGTACAATTCCTTGATATTGCGTCATTTTTGCCGCGTTGTCGCGCCTAAGTTCAACGTCAAAATGAAATAAAAAAAAAAGTAATCGCGTTGTCGCTGCCGCGTATCTGTAAATGCACGCTCTCGTAGACAAATATTATGAAACACAGTGACACAAAAGTTTGATTATTATTATTATTACAGAAGCCGATTATATCAAAGCTGTGCAAGCATTTCATATTATTGGGATCTTGACTCTGGCAGCGACGATCCTACATGCTTTGATTGGAGTTTGGAAAGCAGAAAAAAAGTTTTTGAGGAGTGCTGCAATTTTGCTTTCTTTGACAGGTGAATTCTGCTTGTTTATAGGCCGGCTTTGAGCAAACTGTAGCACTCGCCGAAAGAATTTAATACGATATTTTTCAATTTCACTTAGGGAAAAAAACTTATTCGTCTTACTTTTGCTTACTATGATACGTCCTACTACAAGTGAAATGCCAATCAAGTACGGAATTTAATGAAAGCATAATTAGCCTATATGTGATGACTGTTTACCAGAACTAGATCAATTGCTACTAAAAGTAGCGTGGTCCATCACCAAATGAAAAAAAATAAAATTTGTGGAATCATTTCTCCACATAGCTTATTTTTTATTATTAGGTAACTATAGCATTCCTGCAAAATTTCAGCTTAATTTAATGAAGTTTAGAGGTCGCTTAAAAGTGCACATTTATACCGGTTTGTGGAATATGTGCGTACGCTTGCTGGTGTTTGCGACTGCCAACTTAATTTTCGCTTTTTGTACTGCAGCAGTAAAATAATCTGGCTCATACAAGTTATCTCGTGATGTGAGCTTTAGGTCCGACCAGAAAGGCTAAAAACCATGTAGAGTAGACTATGCAACAAAGCCAAAAAACTACGCTTGTCTTTGTTAAAAATTCCAGCTGACTTAATAAACAAAACTAAGGTATTTGGAAAACAATACAAATGTTTTGCTATGGTACGAAGAGACGCGGTGCGGTCAGGGGTGGGCAAGTGCGGCCCGCAAGACCATTTGATGCGGCCTGCGGGCACTTTCGGAAATATAAACTCCTAAACTAGTGAGAACCAAGCCGAAGACGAATTGATTTTCTTTTCTAAAGCTACGTGCTGAATGTCAGTGAGAAAAAGAACATTTGCAGACGTAATGACCTTATTTTTTTGCTCTTCACTTGCGTTTGGGTGAAGAATTGGGCATCTGCGGACGCGATGACCTTTTTTTGCTCTTCACTTGCACATCTGCTCATCTGCGGACACGAAGACCTTTTTCTTATTGCTCCTCACTTGCATTTGGGTGAAAAATTGTACATCTGCGGGCGCGATGACCTTTTTTTGCACTTCACTTGCATTTGGGTGGAAAATTGGGCATCTGCGGACGTGCGGCCCTCGGCTTCAAAATTTTTTCAACTGAGGCCCTTCGTGTAAAATAATTGCCCACCCCTGCTTTAGAACAAAACATGTTTAAATGTTTCACTGATGGATCCAAGGTAAACGGAAGAGCTAATGCAAGTTTCTACATGGAATACCCAAACGGCTTTCATACAGATTAGAATTTTTTGCTATTTGGGAAGATATAGTTTTCCAGGCAGAAGTTTTCGCTATTGCTAAAACAGCAAAAAAACTTATCGTGGAAAACACCTTAAATGAAAAAATAATCATTTTACTGAATATCCAAGCAGCCATGCTGGCAATCCAAAATAATATTGTGAGGCTTAGCACAGTATTAACATGCATCGAAAACCTAAATAATTTGGATGAAAGTAATCACGTCACTTCTGTAATACTTGGACGCCCGGCCATACAGGCATCTATAGTAATCAAAGGCGGATATCTTGATTAAATCAGGGTCAGCACATAAATGTTTGGGGTTTGAACCCTTTGTCCCAATCCCTTAAGTTAATGTTCGTGCAGCAGTATGATTGGAGTATTAAAAGATAGAAGGCATCTTGGATAGGACGAAAGGACTGTTTGAGAACAAAAGAAAGTGTATAGAGTGGGCATCGCCACGCTTCACTCAACGACTTTTGTGTCTCAAAAGTTTTGCAAGTCCTTACAGGTCATAGCAACGTACAGAAACACTGCAACACCATTGAACTTGAAGTGTCGGCGACATGCCTTAACTAACTGCAACCTGTAAGAAGAAACTCCCAATCACAATGTTGAAAAACATGTTTTCTGCCAAAAACTTCGAAAAAAATTTTTTTGGAAAAGAGAAAACCACAATAAGTTCTGTGATCAATCAACTCAAATAAACTGGCAATGTATTTAGAGCAGACTAGAAGGCTAGTAGAGTTTCGCCAGTAATCCATACAAACAGGAAGCGGTGAAACTTCTAATTCAAATGGCAGCACTGCCCCTTAATAATACTACTTCGGCTAGTCCATAACCATCCAAAGAACTTTGCAACATCTTCAGAAGCAGCGGCGATGCTTGCGTAATTAATTGATATGTTATCCTATGTAGGCTATTAATTGTGTGATGCGTCTCATTGAACTTTACCTTGGGAGGATTTTTTATTCGTCGCTATATAGCTTGAATCCACATCAAAATACAATATAAACCAAACTAATTTTATCAACTTGTTAATGCATGATGTCATGCTTCTGCCGCAAAACAAGCAGCAGCATTGTGATTTTTTCATGCAACACTTCAACTCATACAGCTTAGTGCAGCAAAAATGTTAATATTTCATCGACCTCTAAATCTTCTTTCGAAATAAAATTTGGTCTGAAAATTCAAATTATACAATGGAAAAAAAAAAGAGCCTTGTGGAGAAGGTCAGATAAAAAAAATTTTTTGGACCACCCTATATTGCTACAGTAATTGCATGGTTGAATGCCGTTACACTTTTCATCCAAGTGGATTATTATAATTGGTACCGGTGATTGTGATGTTTTGTGTGTGCGTAGTTGTCAGTTGTAATTAAATTACAAATTAAAGTAATTGCAATTTGAGTTTTTGATTTAAAACAATTGCAATTGTAATGTAATTAAAAACTGTTAGGTGTAATTGTAATTATAGTTGTAGCTGATACTGTAATTGATCCAACTCCGCTGTTTACCGATCGCACGAAAACCTGCTGAATTCGGCTGCATTATTGTCGCCTCTTGTCGAGTATCGGCAAACGACTTTTAATCGATAACAATCGTTTCTCTTCCATATTAAAGGTGATTGTGCCAGAGATATCCGCAAGCTGGATGCAGAGCCGGAGTTGTAGGCGGAGTCAAACGAATTTACCGGAGTCGGACTGTAGCCATAGTCCACTTTAGCGTTAAAACTGTTCATTTTTTTCATTTTTTCATTTAGTTGCATATTTATCCTCCTATCACGAGAAAGCGATCAATGCGCTATACGAGCTCGCTTAGGAATTGCCAGCCATCTGTCTACCACATCAAGATGGGGGAATCCCGCTAAGTGCCTTTCCCAACGGCACAACAAGTAAACTTGCCGGCTTGTCCTCCACACTGTCCCTTTAATGCAGAGCGTCAAGCAGGGAAGCTGTGAATACCAATAGAGTCATTGGTTTGACCCGACTCGGAATCAAACCCGAGTCTACAGCTCAAGAGACAGACGCTCCATACCACTCGGCCATCTGAGCTGATTTCTTAGGTCGCGTTGTGACCGGCTACTGTTGGAGTCGAATCCCGATTAACTGCGTTCTTAGGTCGCATGTCATTGTCGTGAAAATAAACAGAAATCATGCTTGTGGAAATGACAAACAGGAGTCGGAACTGGAGTAGGAGTTTTGATTTCTGGCCTTCACAGGAGTCGGAGTTTGTTCGCTTGGAGCAGGGTTGGAGTCGGAGTCTCAAAAACGGACTCCGGACACCTCAAATTTGAGCATTTATCTCCGTAAAAAAGAATTTAACTTTAACCTTTAAACCGACTGTGCTTGTTCGATAGTAATGAAATGACGAGAAAACCAAAATGCTAACAGATCCTCTTTACATGCTAATGCTATGCTACCAGACCCAAACACTGTAAACCAACTCAGGATTCTATTAGAAATTTTTCTTAAAACTATATACGGCTCAGATGGCCGAGTGGCAAGAGCGTCGTGCTCTGGAGTTGCAGACTCGGATTTGATTTCCGAGTTGGGTCAATTCAATGACTGTGAAATCGGTATTCACAGCTTTCCTGCTTGACGCTCAGCATTAATGACACAGTGTGGAGAACAAGTGGGCAAGTTTACTTGTTGTGCCGTTGGTAAAAGCACATAACGGGATTCTACCATCTTGGTATAGTTAATAGATGACCGGCAACTTCTAAGCGAGCTCGTGATAGCGCTTTGGTCGCATTCTTGTGATAGGATGATGAATATGCAACTACTGTAAATACAAGTAGCAATAACCTGTGATTGTGTAGCCTACATTCTGTTTCACCTCTATGTTATATTTCAGGTCTCTTCTTTACAGTGTCGATGTCAGTCTTCACAAATTACTATTATGCTTATGTTGTGTATTACTACGGTTATTCTTACATTCTTGGCTGGGTGGTTGTTGTTGGAGGATATATAGCTGGAGTTGGTTTTGAATACGCCAGTAAAAGAAACTTGTAACTTCAATAACAATTTGAGTGATTTATAATTGGACGGGGTGTTTTTATAACCAAAACAAGAGTTTATTGTTTATATAAAGCACATGATTATGATCTAGGCCAGTGATTTTCAACCAGGGTTCCGCGGGACCCTAGGGTTCCTTCAGTACAATCCAGGGGTTCAGCTAGTTTACAATTCAGAGCTGAGTTCAAGTAAATTAGTAAGTTAAATTACTGCGCAGGAGTTCCTTCAGCCTTTCAACTGTTTCATTGTGGTTCAGCTTCACCAGAAAGGTTAAAAACCACTGATCCATGCATAATTTGTTATTTTTCTTTCGTAAATTATTGTTTTTTGATTCAACTGACTCGCAATACATCACGGTGACTACAGTAAATCACAGTCACACAACTCAGCTCCTTTTCCTACCGACAAACTTCACAGACAAACAGAGAAACTTCATATTTCTGAAGCTTTAAACATGAACTCATCCTAGATTATGACTTTTTAACAAGAAGTCGATGAACCTTTAATGGGTCTGATAAGGTGGCTCAAAAGGTCCGTAGCTCTAAGTACGCTTATCAACTTACACGACTGTTTAATTGTGGCCTTTTCAGCGTGTTTCTTAAAAATTGTCCATACGTTTTGCTGAGATTCTTTACAGGTTCATAGCCTAAAAAGATCAAGAACCGCTGCCATCGATCCTTGCGTTTAATTAAATCTCGACCTTTGTCATTCTGATAATTTTCCATGACAGTGGTCAGCAGAGATGGAAGTCGGGTCGGGTTTTTCGGGTCGGGTTCGGGCCGGGTTCGGGCCTAACTTTCATAAGAGAAATCGGGCTCAATCGAGGGCACACTAGCTAATAATTTTTTTACATTAGGATATTTCTCAAAACTAGATTTTTGTGCGCCGAACGGCCGAAGTGACTAGCTGGTAGTGTACTACAGATTTAGTAAAAATTAGAAGCTCTTCTGCACTAAGATCATTAACAAAAGACACTGCGTTATGCATTGCTAATAAGTGCTCTAGCGCTCAGTCGGAACGCGACTTTTCCTCCTGCGGACTGACCATAACAGCAAGGCGGACATTGCTATCTCCAGAAACCGTGGAGGCAATAGAACTACTGAATTCTGTTTATCAATAAATAAATCAATCATTGATTTATTAGTGTTTTTGTTTTGTTTTTTTCTAAACAATAAAACTGCTTTGTAGCACATTACCATTCAATTATGTAGCATAGCCTACTTAATGAACCGGAAAAACTACTGTCGGGCCGAATCGGGCTTCCTTATGAGGCCTCGGGTTCGGGTCGGGTTCGGGCTTACTTCTTCGGGTTCGGGTCGGGTTCGGGCTGAACCAACACGGCCCGATTCCATCTTTGGTGGTCAGAGCTGTTACCCTAATGCTCTGGGTTTAAAAATGGCAGCTCCTTTTCTCCTGTTTAACGTAACAGCAATAGCAGCGACACCATAGGCGTAGCCGGGTGGGGGGGGGGGGAAAGGAGCCATGCCCCCCCCACTGAAATTTAAATCAAATTACAAACTATCATTAACAAAGCAAAAGCTTGAAACTTTTTGCGCCTCTGGTGTATGTAATCGTTATTGACTTCGAGCAGTTATGTTGGTGGGGGAAGGGGAGTCGGGCGTGGCTTTACACATTTTTATACTTCTGAATTTTATGAACATCGCCCTACGCCGAAGTTTTTCTGTTACGTCGCAGGCGAGTCATGTACTGTAGAGACAACGAGTTATGGTAATTGGAAGGAATAAACGTCCCGTTGAGCGCTCTGTTGTAGTAATACGACGCACTGTCGCACACTGCTGCGAAAACATCGCTTCTTTGATCAAGAAGTTTAACCTACCAATGGGAGTATTTTCCTTATAACTCCCTAACTGCGCGATGCGTCACAATTAAAGTTAAATTATATTCAAGCCTTTTTCTGTGATAGGGGGCGTTGTGCCATGCTCCCCCCTTTTGACTCTGCCTTTTAGTAAATAAGAACAAAACTAATGGTGCCAAGTGACTGAAATATGCCAGACTCTGTTGATGGTTTCTGTAGCTTATGTCCAGGAGTGGATTCAGGTCGGGTAGGATGAGGGGTATGCATCCTACCTAGGTTTGAAAACCGGGATCCCGGTTCCGGTAATTCCCGAGATTTAATGAAGTTTTTAGCTTCCCGTTTCCCGGGTTTTCTGACAAAAACCCCCGGTATTTTTAGTACAGTCACACAAAGCAAATTGCAAAAGATTTTTGTTCCATCTTCACAAGCGTTAGGTTGGTTTTGCGCAAAACTTGTGAATACCATATTATTGGGATCTGTGACGACACAACACCATTTGTATTAAAAGTTGCCTGCCTTGCGAGTGATTGCGACCAGTCTATGTACACTTCAAGAAGTCATCAAGCAAGAAATGAATTTGTTTGAAGCTACCAGAAAACGGCCGACTAAATCAGAGCTTCTTTTCAATGCTTTATTTAGCATTCTACCGACGTCGGTTGAAGCAAAACGTGCTTTTTCTGCCGCAGGATTGTTCGTTACTAAACTGCGTTCCCGTCTGAGTGACAAATCCCTTAATGCCCTGATTTTCCTTCGCAGTTATTACATGAAAAATAAATGATTTCTTGCATTTTTGCTTTACTGATTGTACTTACAGTTACAGAAGTAGTTGAAAATATACAAAAATATCGAAATTATAATACGTAACGATCCCGGGAATTTCCCGGGATTCCGGTTTTGCGTTAAATTTTTCCCGTTTTCCCGGTACCACAAAAGGTCCGGGAAATTGGAATCCTTAATTCTACCACTAGACATTATCAAAAACGTTTTTGATGTGTAAAATTTTTCCATAATTTCGAACCTCTTCGATAGCTGTAGCTGCCTGTAAACCTTACGCCTTAAGCATGCATAATTGAAAATGTGCGAACAAAATGCATCATATTTGGCGAAGTACTCAGAATTAGGGCCAAAAAATTTAAACAAAATTTGCGTGAAAATTATTCAAAAAGCAACAAAATAGCCATTACAGCATGTAAATTTTTAAAATTTTTCCGGGGGAGCATACCCTCGGATCCCGGGAAGTTCTCTTGGTTCTCTGTCAGCTCAAAAAATTAGCCTAGTTCTACCGAAAAAAATATGCTTGAAAAAAAGTTGGAAACTATGTCCCCTCTTTTTTTTAATTTTTCGCTACGCCCTTGGTGTCTGGGTCAACAGCGTAGTGAGTGACGATTGCCAAGTAAAAATTTATCACCAAGTGGCTGTTTTAGAGAAAAAGTTAAAATTGTAGCATAATTTAGCGATCAGTTTACGACTTAGACAGAAATTCCACAAAATTTATGTGTCATTGATATGAGGGAAATAGGCTGCATTGCTGCTATAAGTAAATTACGTCAGATTTAAAAGTTACAAAATTTGGCCCCCCCTCAATTTTTTTCTGGCCATGCTTTTGAGCGACGCCATGCCACTGTAGACTATTATGATGTCACGGCAATGAGCGCTGTTTAGAAAGGAAGGAAGTTTGTGTCTTCTTAAATTTTAACTTACATTTCATTAACCATTCGAGTTATGCTTGAAAAAAAGACGTTTCTCCCATCGGAAACGATTTTTGCGGGTACCCATGATTACTGCACTTACGCAACATAAGAAGAAAGAGCTTTTGCAAAACAAGTTTGAAACGCTGGTGTCCCATTATTCTGTTCTTGATTTATATTATTATGTGCAAGATAGCTTAAAAAGCCGATTCTTTCAATCGATCTGAATAACTTTCATGAATAAAAGTTGTCATTGTGAAACTGGTAAGATTTTTATCTTTTTACATCTATGCAAATTTTTCTAGCCATGTATTGTACTTTTAAAAACAAAAAGCTCGTAGGGAAATTTTAATTTCTAGCGCAGTTTGAACAGAGGTAGACAAGTAGTTTGGCACAAGAGATTAAACAAGATGTGCATTAAATTGTAAGCCATTTCAGTCTATAGAAAAACAATGAATTCATGTTCATGCTATCCATGTTTTATTCAATGTCAAACAGTAAGGGGTGAGCTCATCACCAGAATTTGCTCTGCCCTACTCGGAAACTACGCAAAAGCTTTGTTTCTTTAACATTCTGAAATATTGATTTCCGCAGCTTCATCAGCAAACGTACTGATGAACAAACCTCTTTTACAACTCAAAAAACATTTTACGCAATTACAGCGACTCTAACCCATACGCGTATCTAGAAAAATATTTCAGGGTGGTTTTGATATGGCTATTCACTACCGATATAACAAAATTTTTGAAGTGAAGTTTTACGAAGTTGCGTACGCTTTATTAGCGCTTTCTGGCATAAACATTTCAATGCTTGTTAAATTTTTTTTTCTTTGTCACTGCTACCGCTGTTTAGTGGCATAACAACACTCATTCAAGCACACTTTTTGTCGAAAACGAACGTACAGTGCCTGCAGTTGGTGTAGTCTCTAATAGACAATACAAAAATAATTTAGTAAACTTACCTAAAAGCCTTAATTGGTATGTCTAAAAGTAGAAGCTTGGCTAACATAAATTAAAAGAGGCTGCAACTTTATTAGCTGTGGCACATTTGATTGAATGACGTGTAGGTGAGTTCTATAATCTACAACAACGACAGAGCCATGGAAGGGCATGGCATTGTGGCTCTCCCTGAATGCGCCTACTCCGCTGGTCCTGGAGCTGGGCTTAAACTTACGTGGTCCAGTGTGCAAGACCCAAAATAAAAACCAATCAAAAGCACCCACGGCATTTTTTATCAAAGGCGTGAGAAATTCGTGAGCTACGCCAAGAGTGAAGATCTGGTTTGCAGTGAGGGTACCCATGGCCTACTCAAACACGGCCTCGGATGCTACATAACGAGGCCGTTTTCTAAGAGACCCATTGCTGCATATTGAAAAAGCAATATTTTAGCATCAATTTATTAGGAAAATGATATTGCTTAGGATTCTGCTTCATAAGTTAACTTACTAGCATAAACAAATTGTCAGTAAAACATTACAACGATAAAACTCACACTTTAAGAGCAGTAGAAACTCAGCTCATACCGGTTAATCATGCATCCAAGCTAAGTTTAATTCGCTAGTATGTGCATTTAAACTAAAGAATTGATTGATGTACATTTTTATATATATCTGACGTTGGCTACATACACGCCGCAAACAATTACAAAATCAATTAATGTTATCATCTCATATAAATTTAGAAGTACTAATATTGAATCAACAAAGAATAATCTGGTTTCCAGCCAGTAAAATGCAAATATGCAGTAAGATGAAAAATACCCCGCAATTTAAAACATCTCTTAAAAACTCTCTCTTAAGTTGTAGTAGGTATCACAATCATAAAAAAGAGAAATATTCGCCAACAACTTGCCATAATGTAATCATGATACAATCAATACTTGAAAAACGAACATAAAAAGTATCAAAGCCCATTGACCAAGTCCACATTATTTTCGCTTTGGCCTTTGGCGCTTTTTAAATTCGGCCAATTGATCTTTCCTTACGGAATCAGGCTTTTTAAATTTGGCCAATTGTTCGAGTAGGCCATGAGGTACCTCAATTTAATATGCACTACAGTCACTGCTGTACCTGTAGGCATGGTTGTCGCGTCTCCCGAACCCCCCAACCGGGGAGGGCCCCGCACAAAAAGGAGGTCCGGTAAATAGTCGGTACGTAGTACTACTTAATCAACGTATGATAAAGGTGCCTTAAATAGGCCTATTCTAAGATTCAATATATTTTTTGTCTTAACTCGCGTGATGTAGGGCTCCATACCATATTTATGCTTTTGGCCATGGGGGCCCCTGCAAATTTTTCGAAAAATAGCAGTCGCAAAACTAGCAAACAAACGTTTAGTAGCATACCAAGGGCCTCTCATTCTCAAGTGAAAGGCGCAAAAATAAGCCTAAAGCCGCGTCTACACTATGCGAGAAGTTCTAGCTTACTAGCTTGGCTTACGTGCTTAAAAAGCGCGAACTGTCTACACCAGTGTTTCCCAACCTTTTCACGTCACGGACTACTTTTGCAACAGCCTAATTCTTCGCGGACTTAAGGTACCGGTACAGCAATCACACAAGCACTAATTTTAGCGAAATATATTTATTGCCCACATTCTCAAATTTTCAGTGGGAACCTTGTCCCTGAACTTGCTGCACAAGTTCGTCAAAATTGGGTTTTATGGTCGTCAAAGCGCATCTGAGGTCGTCTTCTGGTTGTAGTTGGTTGCGGTATTTGGTTTTAACCATAGCTAGTGCTGAAAAACCAGCCTCACAAAGATATGTAGTTGGAAAAGGCAAAAGGGCTCTTGTTGCCTGCAAACAAAGTTCAGATAGACTGGGTTCCATTGACTGGACTCTTGCCCAAAACTGAGTCAGAGAAACATTTTTATATTTCTCATTCCACAGTTGTCGACTTTGCAGCACAACCAACTGTTCACCAACGCAATCAATTTCCGGATGAACCTGTAGCGCGGCCACCTCAAACGGAATTCGCACCCAGTTAAACACTTTGCGGAAATCGTGGAAAGGGATGTATCTATCCAGCTCAGATAGAAATGAAGTAAGGTGCTCAAGGAAGATTCCACAAACACTCTTCAAATCAAATTCTTCTTCTTCCACAAATGCGTTTAAAGCAGGAAAAGCAGCAATTCTCCCACCTTCCATTCGATGCATCCATAGTCTCATTTTAGCTTGAAATGAGACAATGTCTTCCGATACATCCAAAAAGATTTTATTTCTTCCCTGCATAGTGGTGTTAAGCTGATTTAAAAGACAGAAAAAATCAGATAAGAAGAGCAATTTGACAATCCACTCATTGTCGCTGAATCAATCGGCAAGTTTATGATTTTGTTCTTTTAAAAAAGCACCGATTTCATTGCGCAGGCTAGCCACTCTCTCCAGCACTTTTCCTCGTGATAGTCAACGGATGTTCGAATGGAATAAAAGTCCACTGTGTTCTGCACCCATCTCGTCACACAATGCTCGAAATAAACGAGTACATAAGGGGCGGGATTTGATATAATTAACCACAGATACAACCTCTTTGAAAACTATGGCTAGGTCTTCTTGAATCTCTTTTGCTGCCAGATTTTCTCGGTGGAGAAGACAGTGAATAACTAAAATGTCTTGGTTTTCTTTCTTCACGAAACTCATAAAGCCTTTTTTGGTTCCCATCATAGATGGAGCACCATCGGCGCAAACAGAAACACAGTCACTCCATGAAAGCTGATGTTCTTTGAAAAAGGAATCGACTTTTTTGAATATTTCTTCTCCTGTGGTATTTTTTGTAAGCGGACGGCAAAAAAGAAATTGTTCCACGTAGTCCTCGCTTGTACGGTATCGCACAAACACCATAATCTGCGCGTCGTTTCCGATGTCTGTACTTTCATCTAACTGTAAACTAAATTTTCCACTTTGTTTTACAGCAGCAATAGTTTGTTGCAGAATATCTGCCGAGATTTCTTGGATGCGTCGCTTGATTGTATTGTTCGACAACGGAACCATAGCTAACTTATTAGCAACGGCATCGCCGCACATTATCCTGGCCATTTCGACGGCTGCTGGTTTAACCAAGTTTTCTCCCGCTGTTTGAGCCGCTTTAGCTCGAGCAATTTTCCAAGCAACAGCAAAAGAAGCCTGCACAGCTTTACTATGGGAGTAGGCAACTCCACCCCAAGTAGCTGGACGATCAATACGGCTTCGCTTTACATGAAGCTCTTTATTCTTGAAGAAATCGCCGTTTTTATCAACGTATTTTGCATGTTTTGACTCAAGATGCCGTCGCAGTTTCGCTTCTTTCAAAGAACTGTGAGCCAAAACTTCTAAGCATATCACGCACTGTGGTCTGACTTCACCATTTACTTCAACCGAGGTAAAACCAAGGTTCAAGTAATTGTCGTTATATATATACACCTGTTTTCGTTTTGCCATTGAAAAGTAAAATAGCCAAATGTACTGTGTAAAAGCTAACAACTACAGTTTAAGACTATACTATTAAGTCAAGCACGGCAATATCAGCGACTGTAAATGCCGCATTGCCGCGTGGTTTAATACTCCCAGCCAAGCAATAGAAAAATAGCCTACTGTGCACATCACGAGACAACCGATTTAACAATGCGAGAAAATATATTTTTCAAAATTTAGTTGTGACGCCATAAAATGAAGTTATCGTGCCAGTTACATGAACAGGTACAGAAATACAGATCACAATGACCACCATGACAATGATCAATCACAGAAAAATTTGTGAGTATAGTGAGAATTTGTGTACAGTAATTAAACGAAAAATTCTATTGAGTTAGTAGAGTTACACTGATAAGCATATTGTTTAAATGTATTGTCTTGGCTGATGTGCTTGCGGACTCACTCAGAGCCTTCCGCGGACTCATTTGAGTCCGCGGACTCGGGTTGGGAAACACTGGTCTACACTATCATTTTTGCAATCGTCGCGACGGCTTTCCAAGCGACGTGATACGCTTCAATGCTTTACTCTCGTGACAAAACCATGGCAACGTAGTTGAGCGAAATTTGATTTTTTTTTTTGTTACGGATCAGGCGCGAAACAGAAGGACAAGCTAAGTGTGCTGAAGCTAGGTACTCGGGTTGCATCTGTTTATTGTTTTAATTTTAAAATTCATTTTGAGTTTGGAAATCTAAATCCAAGCTCATCAAAAACTGGCGAGCAGATCCATTTTTAATCCAAAATTAGCAGATACTGGCTGTTCTTGACGCTATCATTTCATTTTTAGTGCATTTTCTAGTGTCCAAAGAATATTTTGTCAGCTTCACCATCAATTACTAAAATTTTTACAGCAAAATGCTTTAATAGAAAAAATACAACGAACATTTGAAAAAACGCAAGTGACATGCAAAACAAGGTGAAAATTAACGAAAACAACAAAATTGAAAAGTGCAATTATAACGCCAAAAACACACACACAAAAATTTTTCATTAAAAAAGCCTGAAAAGATATTAACTGTCCTTAGTATCCTCTTCTAAGCAGCACAAAGCAAAGTTCATGACTGTATTTTGAAACTTAATTCTTTTGCTTGAGGTAACAACTTTTTAGCTTCTATGCCACACTTTCGAAGAAAACTTCGGTAGGATGTTGTTCATATTCTAAAAAAAAACAGCGAAGTGAATTAGCAAGCAAGACGTTGCTGCAGCGGGTCCAGTGGTCTGTCCGTCCCTATAACAAGCAAGTGCAGCAGATATAATTCTTATCGCCAACAGCTCAGATGGCAGCGTGGGTAAGAGCGTCCGCCTTGGGAGCTGTATACTCGGGCTTAATTCCGAGTCGGGTCAAACCAATGACTTTAAAATTGGTATTCACAGCTTCTCTGCTGGACGCTCAGCATTAAAGAAACAATGTGGAGAACAAGCCCGCAAGCTTACTTGTTGTGCAGTTGGAAAAGGCGCTAAGCGGGATTCCCCATTTTGGTGTGGCATACAAATGGCCGACAACTCCTAAGCGAGCTCCCATAGCCCATTGATCGCTTTCTCGTGATAGGATAAATATGCAACAAAAAAAATACACTGAATGTTCAAAATATTCTTTTTGCTCCCCAATTCCAATCACAATTCTTTTCAGCTTTGCCCACTGTAAATTATTTTCGTTTTGCTATAGCATACTTTGTCTGGTAGCGGCGATGCAAAAGTAGAAGGATTTAGAGGTGGCAGTGATCAACTGATAATCAAATCTACAGTGCATAAAATCGCGCAAAATCCAAAATTCTTAGTAAAGATAAAATAGATTCCTGATGTTCATTTCATCCAATAAGTGCTACATCAGTTCTGTAGTGCCAAAATGTTGGACTTTTTTTTAAGGTACGTAAACGCAGCTTGGGTTTTTGCATGAGTGAACTACATGCATTATCGAAGATGACCTAGCTAAGCGTCGAACTCGCGAAACCAGTTCCAGCGCCCTTAGCACCAACCACTCGGCCAACTCAACCACGCACCGCATGATTTGGCCCAAATTTCTTGCGCAATCCGCTGGCACTGGGAATCTCCAAACATTATTGCGGAAGGAACGAAAACCTTGCACAAAAGTAGGCTACAATACACAAAAGCAAAGTAACACAGCATGCATCTTACCACAAAAAGAACCTTTGGTTGATTTAATTGCTCCAATAAGATCTGTCTTATCGCCTTCTAAAGCTCTCCATATCGTCGTCGCTCTTGGCACTAAAAAATAGGAAGTCATAACGCTACGAAGTAGGTTTAAATATTTTTATAACAAGTATGATCTTAAAGTTATGATACAATGCATATTCTGTCGTTTCAACACGAAACGTTGAAAGCATACCGCAAAAGTCCAGTTGGAACATTTTCCCAAACGCTTACCATTCAGTGCTATAATCTAACTCTAAATCTTAATAATGCACCCACCTTCTCTATTTTTATTTATAAAAGAATCTGTCTAGTATGTCGCGAAATGTTTTCAACGGAATGCTCCACTTCTTTGGCTTGTGGAACCGAATCTTTTGGATCGAGGCTGTGAGTACGTTTTAAGAAAGCCCATTGATTTGTACAAGCCCCAAAGGACTTTTTCGGAGTCAGCATCGTCTGATCGTCCACACATCTTCTTTCTTCTCTTTTGTATTTTTTGTGCTTGCCTTTTCATGCGGTTTTGCTCATATCTTCTGCAAAATATTAACAGATGATTATAAATTTGGTTATTTGCATTTTATTTTACGCAGCTTGCAACCAATCATAACTTTGATGGAAGAAGGAAAAGTTATAAACATTAATTTTTTCATCATTACTTCTAAAAAAAGAAATATCTTGATATGTGTTTAAAAGAGCCTGTTCTTGACAGCTAAAAATTTTACTATTCACAAAATGCATGAAAGCAAGAAATAGCTTGACAGGTAGTTGAATTTACAAATATCGTATACGCAGTTTATTCACTAGGCATTGCAGTTATACCTTATAGGTGTATGCTCTACCAGTACCTAAAAAAAAAAAACTTGAAAAACCAGTTACCAGCCTGCTGGCATATTGTTAAGAAAGATTGCTATTGACGCGAGAGGTCTGGGTTTTGACCACTTTTCAGCGACATGGCCTAGCGGTGGCAATCCTACATGACAAGCTCAACTTTCGGCTGGAGTTGATCACACTGGACATATTTATACTGGGCAGCTGCTGACTCAAAGAGGGCACAAGCTCACTTTGCAGTTTCCCTCAATTACTGTTGAATTTAGGTTCACAATAGTTAAAAATAACCTCAGTAATTTATATTATATAGGTATATTAAATTCAGATTTTCAAAGGTAAATGGTATGGTTTTCGAACAATTGGGTCCCGGACAGGACAAATGGGCACCAGCACAAATGGTTCCGCAAAAATGGGTACCAGGACAAATTGGTTCCGGACAAATAGATCAGGGAAATAATTGTCCAGGACCCATTTGTCCTAGAATCACCAATACAGCCAAAACTGCTTTTGCTCAAGAAAAGCGATTTGTGCAATTGAAAGTGGAACAATTTTGAAAATGTGTCAAAAGTAATTTGCCATATAGTGTTTTAAAATCACAATGACAATCACAAATTCATCAAAAAGTGTAGGCTTAATTAATTACACAGTACATTCAATACAGGTATCACAATATATACTTAAGTATACCGGTATTGATAAAAACAAAAGAAGGCAATTAAACCATACTCAAAACTGCAAATATTTTTGGCAAAATAGAGATTCTACAGCAATTTTTTAACCATTTCCTCCAAACAGTTTATGATTTTTTAACATCATGCACATAAGGTCTTGCACATTCTACTAATGCATTGATTTCAAACCACTTATGCATTGATTTCAAACCACTGACTGGTGAACCATAAAGGTCCTTTCCAGCTAATACCGATACTGATATCTCAAAAAAATATAACAACAGTACTATGTATAAAATAAAAATACAAGTCCAAAAGCAGAACTAAATCAAAAATCAAATCTTTATTTATACTTGAAGCATTATGTCAAAGCGTGTAGTGAGTGCCGGGGCCCATCTGCACAGCTTAGCGCCTGGGCTACACAGCACCGAAAGAATGTCGCAGCGATGGCAAGTCGTTGGCGACACTTTGCAGATTTGACCGACCCACGATTTAAACCCCAGACCTCCTGCACCGATTGCGTGTGCACTAAGCAACTGAGCTAACCGTCGTTTTTTTACTGCAAAACTATTAAATCTAAAATGACATACCAGTAAGCATTAGCCACTTTTGGCAATCTGCAATTCATTACCTTGTCCTTCCACACCACAACCTTTTGCAACACATTTCCATGCAATCACTTGTGATATTTGGTTGTTATATTCCGCTGCTTGTAGATTGAACAAGCATGAAAATTTTTGTATTTCAATAAGCAATCCATAAATCTTTTTGACTGTCATTACAAAAATATTTTTTATCCATAGCTATAAAAAATTGAAAGAAAAGTGTGTATAAAACAGCCTGCACAGGTAACAGCCACTACGTTAAAAAGCAATGACTAAATTCACAGACATTTACAGCAGATTTTATAGGCTATACCAGTATGTAGAGATAAGCAGTAAGAGAAATACCATGTTATCCACAGCTAATAGCCTACCACCTCTTGCATTTCCTTGAAAAAGCAAAGTTTATGAATAAAGACGAAACAGTCGTGAGTCAACAAGTGCTGCTTTTCACAAAAGAGATTTGGGAGAGGTTGAGAGGAGGTATGGTATCCAGTAGTGGTACTGGTACTTCAGACATGCTGGTCACAAGCAAGTTTTCTTTCAAAATGTCCAACTTAGTTGCAAGTACCGGTATTTAGTTGTAAATCTTGCAATGCAGATTTTTATTTTCCTTAGAACCATAGCAGGGTCAAAGAATCACTGTACTGGACTAGCCGAAGCTTGTTTGAATTAAGCCGCATCTTATACAGTTATAACCTGACAAGAGGCATATATATATCACACGACACGAGCATAAGGACCGCTAGTGAGGTATTAGTAGGGGTTAGGGTGTAACCCCCCAAACCCTAACCATGGCTTCATTCAAACAAGCCCCGACGAAGCGACTAGCCTAATGAATAACAGTGATACTGGTAGTCTACAGCTAAACATGTTGGTAGACTATCTGGTATAATGGCTATCTGGCTATAATATTGGTCAGTTGGTATAATGGTATAATAGCTATAATGGTATAATGCTGGTATAATGGCTACAATGGCTATCTGGTATAATCATACATGGTATAAGTTACTGTAAACTGTACTACACTGCTACACATAGTCAAATCTACATCATGAACTACAATACTAAAAACACGAAGTCTTTTCTAATTGTGAAAAACCTTGACCAAGACATGCCAATACTCTACAAAGCTCAGTGCTCCAGGTCCAGTCTAAGCTAAGCTTCCTGATGCCTTATCAGCAAAAAAAAATTACACAGGTCGCTTTGCTAAAACTTTCTATTGTACCAAAATAGTCACAACTTCACATCTACGCAATGTTCTTTCGTTCAAAAGCAATTCTGTTGATTAATTGCAATGATGCACTAACCTAGGACCTGAGACCTGACACACCTTCCTGAAAAGTAAGCAGCTAAGCGCGAATTACATAATTGCGGAATCGCTACCGACGCGAAAAAAAATTTTGAAAGCAACTGCTTACATAATTGGTTGCTTACAAAATTTTCCAAGCGAGAACTTCATAAATAAACAAAGAACTTTCGTGCTTAAGCGCTTAAAATAAGCATAGTGTAGACGGGCCTTTAAAAACGTTTTTTCTTCGCATAGGTAGCAAAATGTTAGAGTAGGGTTTGCTTGCAGCATTATTTTAGTGGGGTTGAAAGAGACCTAGTAAAACAGACTACTAAACCTTGTTAAAACTGAGGAATTTTAAAGGCTCAAAACGCACAAAAGCCTTCAAAATAAGGTCAAATTCCGCAAAATTATCTGGGGGGGCATGCCCCCAGACCCACCTAGCTTGGCATCGCCCCTTCGGGGCTCGCTCCTTTGCATCACCATCCAAGAAAAAAATTTTAGGGGGCTCCGAAAGATGATTTCGGGGGGGCGGACGCCATTGCTTAGTTTCGGCCCTGATATTAGGGCTATGAACTTGAGCAAAATCTTAGCCCGGATTTGAACCCAAAAATTTGCGATTTTCCGAACCTTAAGGCGCAAATTATGCAAAAACTACGTATGTTTCTTGTATATTTTCCTGTGACCAAAACTTCTCGAGTAGGCTACAATGCAAATACAACTGCATATAGTGCCTTGATGCTTACAGAGAGCAAATATATAGCTTCTGTACAGAGTATAATTAAAGGTACTGCGCATGAAGTGGCAGACATTTACTAAGCTGACGATTAAATTTGCATATTCCGGTACACTAAAATCAAATTGGAACAGACCCTCAGCTTGTTGTATTTATGCAGGCAGCAGGCAGGGCTGTTGAGAGCGAAGCCCGGGCTCGGTACCAAATTTGAAACCGGGGCCCCTGCACATGACAAAACAATGGTCCGCCAAAAATGATAAAAAGGATGATTCGCCATGCGAACTACTTTGTTATATCGAAATCGATTAACAACCAAAAAACTCACAGCATAGCAGTGCACTATACTAAACCTTTAGTAGCCTCTGTCGGTCCATAAAAACATCGTACCATACATAACTGATTAGACCAGGGGTGGCGAACCATTTTTGGCGAACGCGCCAAAATATCAAAAAATAAGGTTTAGCAAGCTAATGCCGTGCCATGACATTGAATGAACTGTGCAGAAAGTGATTCAGCGGACGTGAAGACCCTTTTTAGGAGGTCTTCACCCGATTTCAATAGAAAACAGCAGCTCTGCGAAGACCTTTTTCGGGGGGTCCTTGCTCAATGGCGCACTCAGGATTTGGCAAAAGGGGGGCACAACCGAGGGTTTGGGGGTGAACCCCCAGCCGCCGAACGCTAAAGGAGTCTGGGGGCGTATCCCCCATACGCCAACGAACTTTTTTGGTTTTCACATAAAAAAGAAACACTCATTTTAGCACACGTTTTTATCAGAAAAGGGCATTCAGTAAGTGCAGTCACTATGGACAACGCAAAAATGTTTTCGCAACTTATGTCTAAAAGCAGATTGTTGGCTAAAGCAAGTGAAAGAAGGCTGCAACCGGTATTAGTTCGAGAAATTATAGACTGAAAGTTAGGTTTTAGCACCTTATTACAAGGCCGAAGAGGGGCATGGCACCGTACCCCCCACTCCCACCCCCCCGCGTACGCCTATGTCTTTACCTGTTTTTAGAGGGAAAAGCAGCGACTTTGCGCTCGTGAAGGCTTTTTGGGAGCAATTTGGACCCACACTTTCCGAAAAGGGGCGAGAAAAAGGTTTAAAGTATAAAGTGGCGTGCCAGAAAAAAACCTGCGGCGTGCCACATTTGGCACGCGTGCCATAGATTCGCCACCCCTGGATTACACAATTAGAAAATGCTTATGCAAGTAATCTGGTCTGATATTGCTCAGATGTGCAAAGGACATTACTCTGTAAATATAATTTTTATTACCAGCTTTTGCAACCATGAACATTATATAAAACTTCTGCTCGCAGTTTCATTATTTCACATAGGTCAATAATTAACACTTAGGACATAAAAAAAATTAAAAATCACTGGTTCAACTATAGCAACCGTATAACACCATCTTTATATGACTTGAATCGGTTAAGCACACCACCAAATCTCTGCTGCTAAAAATTGAAGAAATTGTAGTTGATAATTTTGGCATCATCATCTCATTCTAATTGACTTGTATGCCTTCATCCAGTCCAGAGTCATCTTTTCAAACTTGTTTGCCAATTTTTACGGGCGGCATTTTCAAAATTACGGACCCCAAAATAATTCCGGGCCCGGTACCAAAGATATCCCCTGGACCCCCTGTCAACGTCCCTGGCTGCAGGGCAGGAACCCTTGGTTGAAGTCGAAGATCACCGTATTTGTATCTAAACTAATTCTCACTGCAAAGGATTCGCTGCAGCTGAGAGCTCAAAATGAGAAAAAATTAACGAGTTTCGAAAAAGAGTTAGGGGGAAATTATATCACTTTCTTATTTGCGTTCATGTAAACTCATATTCTGTTCTGCAAGCAATCATTGGTTTTAGTGCATGGAATTTATAAATTTTCTTAGAAAATAGAAAAGCAAATTATTGGTTACGTTTGCACCTTTAATGCGTTTCTATTTACACTATCCCACTAAAAATAATTGTAAATATCAAGCTTTCTTCAGCATAATTATGCAGAATGTGACTTCTTTTTCAAGCAAGCAGTATCATTCGACACATAATCAAAGCTATCTATTAGTTGAACTTGAATTTGACGCTATTGTAAAACTCGCAGAAAATTGGTAGTGCTCATACGGCGACATTTCAGCACAAGCCAGGCGCCTGCTCTCTTTACGCCTCGGACCGGCGACCACTAATAACAGCAAATAATAGTTATTTCACAAACACCACTTGATCTTTGAATCAGTCTCCACGCTTTACCGTAATTTATTTGTATGAGTAGTAGGCTACGCAAAGACTTCAGCTTTTTTATGGGTTCGTGTCTTATATACTTTAATATGGTTATAGCCGGATTAATAGTAGGGCAAACATACGAAATGCAGCGGCACCCTGTGCCTGGGGCGCTAAACATTATTATGAAGAAACGCACTATTGCAACGATGACTCGAGGAACATAAAGTTACATTCTACTACAGTACTTGCATACCACATTTTTGATAATTACTAGATTTGTAGTGTCATAGTTAAAATTTACAAAATCTCTTAGGGGGAGTGATCTCGATCCCTCATATCTCCCCCTAAATACGACCTTGATTAACCATATGGCAGATGCATCAAATGCTACGGCACCCCGCGCCTGGAGCGCTGACTTTTATGAATTATTAAGAAACGGATAAATTACTGCAACAATAACCTGCGGATCACAATGTTACATTCTACTACTACGTGCTATGCTATATTTTAACGGTTGCAAGGCTGAACTGTCTTAGTTCAAACTTATAAAAATATTTCGGGGAAGGGTTAAACCCCTCTCATCCCCCCCCCCCCCTAACTACGGCTTTGCCTCTACGTACTGCATCAGAGCTTCACCGGTTGACAAAAGCTGTCGTCTCCACGCGAAGTTTTAACGTAAAAATATGCAGCGTACCGGCCGGTTAGTTCGGTTGTTAAACGTATCGGTGCGGAAGGTTTTTGGGTTTCATTCTCGGGCCAGTCAAATCGGACACAATGTCGCCGCCAACGGCTGGCCACCGCTGCGATGTTTCTTTTGAGCTGTGTTGCCCAGGCGCTAAGCCGCGGAGGTGGACCCCGCCACTCGGTAAACGCTTCAGTCTAATACCGCGAGCATAATGAAGATTTGGTTTGATTTGTGACATGTCGTAATCGCATCACCACTAAAACCATTTTTTGCAAAGGGTTTTTAGTTTTGACCTTCAAACGCGTGGGTTACAGGAATTCCATCTTTCAACAATCCCCATTTTTACGATCGAGTCTCGTGAGCATTTCGTCATAACATCGGTTAAAAATGGCAGTTAATGTTTGATCCAACTTTTCTGTTTGCTGTATCACTCTGATAAAGCTTAATGACATGAAACCTGGCGTTCAATGTCAACAAAAATTAAATTACCGGCCCTTTCAGCGATTCCATGGCTGTGTGCATAGGGTTTGAAAAATTCCAAATGCAACTACAGCTAAAGGATCTCAAGTTAAAACTTTACAATGTTAGAATTAGATGTATTAGCAGATCAATTTTTAGAAAAATGGTAATTGTTTTTTTTTTTTTATTCGTACAATTTATTTGCCCGCAATGACAAATCAAGTAAAAAATAATGGCAGTCAATATAGATAGTCCAAGCACATAACACAAAGGGAACGTAAAGTCTTCGAGTCAAGCAGCCACCTTGAGCAGAATTAAGTTTTAAAATGACAGAACTAAAGTTTGTAAAATTCACCCCAGTCTTTTCGTGCTTCTGCTTTGTTCCTTAAGCATTTAGAAATATCTATAGTATATTCTGGAGCTTCACCAGCGAAAATACTGATTATGAAATCTCTTTTACAACTCAAAAGACATTTTACGCAATATTACAGCGCATTGTAGCACAGCCAGACTGCATGGGTGACGGTCATATCGGTAGAGGCCATAACTTGCATTTTTGACAAAACTTTGTTTTGCGTAGGATCAAAAAGCTAAATAACCGCGAGAATTTATTTTTAGTGTTGTCGCTGCGCCATGTTGAAAGGACATTATCTAGCAGCAGCAGTAATTGCTGTCATTTTACTGGCTTTGGGAATAGTCAGCTTAGCAACCAATGATTGGGTCCAAGATGGCAATGGCATCACTGTTGGATTGTGGAAATGTTGCGCAGGTGTTGACTTGCCATGTATTCCCTTCAACGGGATCCGTATATAAGTAGATTGCAAAGAATTTCAATTATTGCTAATAAGATAACCGCAAACAATCAGTAGATCGATTTGACTATTGACGGGAAAAAAATTCGGTTCTTCAAAGCATAGTTTTTTGAATGTTTTTGATAATTATATTTTCTTGAGGCTTCCGCGGGCCACACAAAAGTTCGTGGCTGGCCGCAATTGTCGGACCCCTGCTCCAAAAGATCAAAAAGTCCTTTGCAGTGTTTAATCACTGATTTTTTTATAACCTCTAAATTTTTCTACTCTGAGCGTAAAACTCTGCTCTTTTATCTCATTTTACTCCTTCTCGTGTGCCTCCTCCTTTTTTCCCCTATGTCTCTTTTTCACTTACCCTACGTTTTTTTCTTTCTCTTCTTTTCCTCCTCCCCTTCTTCTTTATTTTTCTTCTCCTCCTCTGCTTATTTTTCCTCTTCTTTGCTTTTATTATCGTCTTCCGCCTGCTTAAAAAAAAGACGGAGAAAAATATAAAAAATCTTTTTCTTTTATTCTTCTCTTAGCTCTTTTAAATTCTCAAAAAATGCTACACAAGCTTATAGAAATTTTTAAACTTGTTGTCATTTTATTGCAGAAGCTGCTTACATCAAAGCTGTACAAGCATTCTACATCGCTGGACTGGTGAGTGCAGTAGCGGCAATTGGAGTAGCTGGATTAGGCGCATCGAAACAGATGAACTTGTTGAGATCAGTTGCAACGTGTTTTTTCGGAACCGGTAAGTTGTCGCTTGATTGTTTGCCAACAGACGCTTTTCAGTCAAGAATAAAATCTTTCGAAATAAAGTTAAAAACTAAACATGATGTACAAACATTGTTTTTAGCGTGACAAAAATAAGTCAAAGAAATTAAATCTTCGCAGTATTGCGACGAATCGTGTCACGAGTGCCGGGGCCCATCTCCGCTGATTAGCGTTTGGGCAGCACAGCTCAGAGAAAAGCCGAAGCGGTGGTGAGCTCTTGGCAACATTACACTGAGCATCCAATTTGACCGGCCCGCGAATTGAACCTCAGACTTTTCACACCGACAGCGATGTAGGCTACTTAACAAATACTTAGCTAACTGCCCGGTACAAAAATTGGTTTTTTAAGAATTGACACTGTGTCTTCCGCTTTTTAAATGAGCTGCCACCCTGTTCATATGTCAAACACGATCGTCTCCAGCCGTGAACCGAACCCGTCACAAAGAGCTTGACATTTTTGGCGCGATACAACTTGGCCATGTCTCTGGCTAGATGTAAAAGCTTCGATAGCCGAGTGGTAAGGGCGTCTCCTCTGAAGCTGTAGACTCGGGTTTGATTCCGAGTCGGATCAAACCAATGACTTTAAAATTTTCATTCACAGCTTTCCTGCTTGACGCTCTGCAATAAAGGGACAGTGTGAAAACAAGCCGGCAAGTTTACTTGTTGTGCCGTTTGGGAAGACACTTAGCGAGATTCCCTCATCTTGTTGAGGTAGACAGATGGCCGGCAACTCCTAGGAAAGCTGGTTATAGCACTTTGATCACTTTCTCGAAAAAGAAGCATAATTAATATACTACTATACCAATAATGGTTCTTTGCATTTGCAGCTCTTTGCTTCACTGTATCGATGGCTGTTTTTACTGAGTTTTATGACGCGCCCATTACTGATTACTATGGATACTCGTATATAATCGGTTGGGTTGCAGTCGGAATTGCTGTTATAGCGACTGCGGTTTACAAGGTCGAAAGCAGAAACGTGGCTCTGGTCAGCGGATTTGATAACCCTCTAAACTCCTGAAAGAAAAAACAACAATACTGCACTTGCCGTGTGTATACACTTTATTATTAAAACGTTAGTAATTCGAAAACAAACTCGATTTTTATTTGGGTGTGCTTGTTAGTAAATTGTGAAGTACAATTTGAAAGAAAAAACTTTCAATTTGAGCAGCTTCGTTTGGTTTCATGTTTTTTTTTTTTTTTTCGCCGTTTGTTTAAATCATTTCTAGCTCGTGTTTTTGTAGTTTAGAATGCATTTTCGCTCAAATTACTCTCGTAGTGACAAATTCTTTGCACTGTACGAGCTTGTACTTGCGAAAAATCAATTGCACCAGTCATTGTTCCCTTCTGCACTGTTTCTTTTCGCAAACATCATCAACATGACATATGACAAGGGCACTTCCTCTTATTGCGTTTGGAAAGGACCAAAAAAGGTCAGTAGTTGCTCCATTTTTGGATCATTCAATTACGCTCGTGCTCGATATTATACAGCAGAATAATTTTCAAGCTGAACTTTTGACTCCGTTTTTACGTGATGAAAAAACTCACTAGGTAGCGCTATTGCTTAAATTTTGCTCTGCTCCTCATTAGTCATCATCAAGCTTGCATTAATTTCGCTATTACATTGCTATTCTTTGCCATTTTTGGGTTTCCTGATTGCAGTTACAGGAAAACATTGTACAAATTTATTGCACCGAAATTAATCAAAAAGAACTGAGTAAACAAAATTTTAAAGTTTTTATTAATGTATACCGATTCAAAATCAAATCTTCATCATACCCGCAGTATTACGCCGAAGCAAGTAACGAGTGGCGGGGTGCATCTCCACAGCTTGGCGCGTGGGCAACACAGCTTTAAAGAAACGCCGCACCGGTGGCGAGCAGTTGGTGACACTCTGTCTGTTTTAACCGATCCGGTAATCAAACCCCAGACCTCCAGTACCGATAGAATTATCTTAGCAACTGGGCAAACTGGTCGGTTGTAAGATGTAATTTGGATCGCATTTCGTTAGCAAATCATCTTGCAGCAAGGGTCGGGAGAATAGCTTAACGTGAGTTGAAGCGTTTATTCATTGTCACTCTTGTAGTAAGCTAGCAACTCAACTCCTATGAAGCCATCACACTATGTATTGAAATACAGTAATTTTGGCTTATTAGCTCTGTGGTGAAGTTCACCGTTGCATGTGCGAGAGGTCTGGGTTTCAAATATTGGGCCGGTCAAATCGAATACAGAGTCGCCAACGGCTCGGCACCGCTGCAATGTTTCGGAGCTGTGTAGCTCAGGTGTGCTAAGCAGCGAAAATGGACCCTGCTACTCGTTACATGATTCGGCGTAATACCGCGAGTATAACGAAGATTTTGACTCAACATTTGAGCAAAAGTGAAACGTAAAATGAAATTCGTAAGATGGTAAAACTTTAAACAAAAATCCTGGAAACAATCTGAATCAGTAAAGATTCATTTAATGCAAACTGTTTTTAACAGTTGGTTTTACAACATTAGATTGCTAGATGAAGAACGCAAACCACGTGTTTTAGAAGGATTGAGTAATAATAAAAGTTAAATGCCCGATATTGTCAGATCTTACCAATTGAAATTTGCATTCCGTTTCTTGTAATTGAAGACAACTTTATCATTTTGAAACAAGATTCTAGGAAACTTGATATGTAACTTTTAAACGACCGCGCACGAACTAAGCTTTCGTAAAGTTGGAACAAAACGAGTTACATACCAAACCTTCGCTTAAATTGCTGTATCTTCTCAAATTTTATTTTGATTGGCTTTATCTAATTAAATTGTTTGAGAAAAAAATGTGTGTAAATAAAGGCACGAGTAGTTTCAGAGTTGTCTTCAATCAACCTCATCTTAACTGATTACAAAGTGTTTTGGAATCTGGCTTATTGAGTTGAAAGTTAGCGCCAATGAAATTACTTCGTAGAATTTTTGTTTCAGTTTATTTTGTTTTGTTTTTTCGTTTTTAGTTGCTTCCTTACTCTACTGTCACGAGAAAGCGTTTAAAGCGCTTTAATGAGCTCGCTTAAGAGTTGCCAGCCACCTGCCTACCACTCTATGATGAAAGAATCCCTCTAAGTGCCTTTCTCAACGTTTTTCTCAACGTACGGCACAGCAAGTAAACTTACCGGCCTGTTCTCCACACTGTCCCTTTAATGTTAAGCGTCAAGCAAGGAAGCTGTGAATACCAGTTATGAAGTCGTTGGTTTGACCCGACTCGAAATCAAACCCGAGTCTACATGTCCAGAGGAGACGTTCTCACCACTCGGTCATTTGAGCTGTTAACATTGCACAGTTTAGTACATCAGATCGATAATGTGTTGTGCCTCGCACCTTCATGTTACGACAAAACAACCTCTCAAAATATGCAGTTTCTGTTAAAGAACGGTGATTGACCAATGTTTTTAATTCAGAACACATTTAGGGTAAAGCCTCACTTTTTGCTACATTACGCAGTTGGCAACATTATACCCAGCAGGGGAAGTACTTTTCAGTTATCACGCAATTTGTTATCCGTGATGGTTAAATATAGCTGATGCTTTCTAAAGACGGAGGACATGTTTTGAAAATCCTGTATTGCCTATTGTTCAATCAAAATTTTTGTGGAAAATTTATTGAACTTTTAGTCAACAAGGGGAGAACCAGAGACGAGCAAACGGAGCAATCCCTCTCTACGATGTTTGTGATCGCACACAGCTGCAAGGGCTGACTGCGTGACACCATTAGTTGAGATGTCCATTTGCCCATCTCCACGTGTCATTGCGTGACCAAAAATGTAAAATAAATCGCCCCCCTAATCAAAAATCCTGAATTTTTCCCTGTTAGTCTAACGTAACAGAGTATTTCAATACCATCGCTTATCCAGGGGCGGAGCGAGAAATTTTAGAAGGGGCTATGAACCACAAAAGCTATCACAAGAGTCGGTCACATTTCAGTTACTTAACAGCATTTAATTGTTTTTACTGAAAGGCAAAGTCAAAAGGAGAGGGCATGGCGCAATACCGCCTAAGTACACCCCTGTTTACCACCAATCCTGGTTGCGATAGTGTTCAATTTGACGGAAGAAAAACTCTAAACTTGAATAAAGTTTGCAAAAATTTTTCTTGCACTAAGCCCTTATTTTTCACACCCTCTGCTATTGCATTTCCATAACCTTTCAAACCTAGAGGGAGTAGTATTTTCCTAATTAGTTCAAAGGTTACCAATCATTAAATTATACTATTACGATGTTAATAAAAATATAATTAAACTTTTGCGTAAATAACGCCAATATTTACATTTCAACGTAAAAGGCCAGTTCATGCGTCATAAAAACGTGATCTTACGTCACGACGTCCTCAGCATCCTAACGTAAGTACGTCAGTATCAATTTTGCTAGTTGAATTTTAAGCAACCAAAGTCGTTTACTATTGCATTATATCATTGGCAAATGGTGGGGTGGTCTAAGGGAACCACGTCCCTCTAAATCTTTACATGTGCGTATTCTATTAGTATTTCGGTATTTGGGGGGCCCTCAAACTGCAATATAAGCCCTTTTGCGACATTTAACCCCCCCTGAGAAATATTGGAGCCGGCCTTGATTGCGTTAAAAACATGATAACGCTGCGAAAAATGACTTTAAGCTATATTTAGCTTCGCACTTTGAAACTACTTTGAACAAAGGTGCGCTGGCATGCACGGCAATTTCACTTTCGATACCTTGTCTCTAAAATTTTCCATGACACTTATCTGCTCAAATCTGCGCCAACTTATAGCGATCCGTGTTGGCTGAGCGGTAAACTGGTATGCGATAACTTTTTCACCTAATTTGATTTGTCTGGAACAACAGGCCGCTGATAATAAGCAACAAATGCCAAATACAGTAGGCTTAAGCTAGGCTTGTGCGCAACTTACAAATTAATGTAAAATTGATAAACCACGTGCAAATTTGCATAAATCTGTGAGCAAACCGAAATTTGAAAATCTCTAACGAACATTCCGGCTGCATTTACAGTATAAGGTATCGTTTGCACATTTAATGATATATTCGGATCCTGCTTTTCGGAAATCACCTCTATTAAAATCGCATTGATTGCCCGTTTACACAAGGCACAAATGCAAATTTATGTGCTGTCCATAACAACCAAAGTTGTATTGCATATCTCAAACTTTAGAAAGTTTAATTACGAATAAAACAAATTGAAACGTAGCCTATTCAGATGATACATAGACGTTTTGATCAGAATACATTAACCATTGTCAATCTTATTCTGAAAAGTGAATTTGACAATGGATAATGCATTCTAATCGAAACGTCTCAGTATTATTTGATTATGTTTCAACATTCGTTTTATCTATTTTATTCGTAGCGGTAATTAATATTTTAAACCGAGTTTACCCAAAGTTGCAATCATGGAATAATCCTCCGCAATTTCTTCAGAGCACAGGTCGAATCGCGTGAGCTAACCTTGGTAGTTCGCAAGAAATGACCTTGACCAATCGCAATCTGAACTTGTACAAGCGGTCTTCTTCATCACAATTGAGACAGGTAAACTCCTCTTCGTAATCCTGGTTGAACAAAAAGTGCGTACAACTAAATTTTCACCACTTACGACGACATTGGGCTGCGCAGGCGAGATCCTTTGCGCACCAGGGCCACCGAGAGGAAGTTTAGGCCTGGAGACAAAAAGCAAATAACGACGAAAATAGCGATGAATAAAAGGTATCCTCCTTGAAAAAAGCCGGCGTGGATCCCCAGAGTTATGTGGTCTTGTTCAAGATAAACTTAAATTACCCTAATAAAAGATTTTTGCCAGTTGTGCGTAAATTACATATACTGCAAACAGTGATTGCTGATTTTAAGATAGTCTACTTTGCTAAGGGCGTTGCCTCAAAAAACTACGGTGGAAAGCATTTCTCTTCTTCCCTACTGGTCAGGCCACTAAATCTGATGATGTTCATTCGTTTTCTATGCCTATTCAATCTCACGCTAATTACCCAATGCTCTCTGGGGAGAATACAACCCTTTCAAAGTCTTATTAATTCCAGAGTGGATTTATTAAGTTACATATTCCTATATTAAAATCGGTTTTGTAATAAAAAAACACATCGTCATTCTCAAAAATTAATTTGATTTACTACAAAGAGGAGCGACTACTAATAGACAGTAAGCTCTCTTTTACCATACAAACCAAGCACCCTATAATTTGCAGCTTTTTACTTTATCCCATGGATTATAATTATGGTTTATTTTTATTTGCATAATATTGGTCCGTGTTGGGAAACTTAGATTTCAAAACAGCAGCATCTTAGATGGCGAACGTTACATTATGGAACTGAAAATTCAACAGTAATACTATTGAGCGCGACTGCGAAGTGAGCTTGCGCTCTTCGAGTCAGCACCCACCTGGCACATGTTCAATGCGATCGGCTCCAGGCGAGAATCGAACCCGTCTCGTGGGATCTGTAACCTGCGCATAGCACCCTAGGCCATGTCGCTGACATTGTTGTAGTTTAATGTGTAAACCAGTTCCTCAATTGTTAGGGATCTGAAAATAAACCCAGTTGTGAAAACGTGATGGAACCCCATTTGAAAATGTTGCATGAAATCAAATACACATGCATTTTGCTCTTGTAATTGTCGTATATTAATGAGTCTCTGCAAGCATGTGCGAAAAGCACCAGCAGCGTAGTGGGTGAACACTTAAAAAGGGTCCTTTGACTTCATTTAATACAGCGAAGCAAAGTGCTACTTTCATTGTTACGTGGATTCTGTGGAACCCTTGTTACAGAGAGTTGGTACAAACTATAGCAAGTGTATAACAAATAACATGCTGTAACACAGAAATTCTTGTCATTGTTGCACTCTTATGAAAATTAAACTACAAATTTAAGATATGGAAAAAAGTAATATATTTGTAGTTGAACTTAAATTCGTGGAACTGCATGGGTCCAGCACTCCTGGCATTTTTTGTGGAGATAGGCTTGTGAGAAGAGAAGCCTCTATTCTGTAGCATGACGGATAGGCTTGCCCATACCTTTGTTTTGGCAGTCGCCAAGCTTTGGTGTTTACTGTTTATTTTTTGTATATTTTTTTCTCTCAATCTTATGAGAATATATAGCACAGTTGCACAGCAGACATCCATGCTTTGCTCATTCAGTTACTTAGACCGTAGGCACTGCATGCTTTTTTGAAAAGTTGTTACAGCAGCATTTTACTTTCTTGATAGCGTAGCAGTACAAGCAACTAACGCGCTTTCGCGCTTGTGCCATAGACGTCATCACTTCCGGAATCGTGTTTTGGGAAGCAACACTCGAGTAGTCACGTGATAGTGACGTCATGCTGGCTAACAATGAGAAATCAAGCTGTGCAGAGACATCTCTCACCGTTCGGATTTTTAGTCATGGGGTAGACAAATCATTGAATCTTATTCAATGCTTTTTGTTTACCATCGACGAAAAGGCTTTAAAGTTTGTAAGAAAAAGTGACTGCTTTCGAAAAGGGAAAATTTAATTCCTTGGGGTCGTAATGTTAGCTGCTTTAAACCTTCCCTAGGGTTTTACGGATTTAATTGCGCTTCCGAGGAAAAATTACCGATCACACATCGCTAATTGATGGACCAAAATTGTCTCAGCCAATTTACAGCTTTAGCAGTGATGAAGAAGATGCTATCACCAATTTATTATCAAGATTTTAAAACATTTTGCCTTCTTCATTTTGCTTTTTGTTCCGCTGTGAGAAAAAAAACTTCATTATGCTCGCAGCACCACGCTGAGACGTGTAACGAGCGGCAGGGTCCATCTCCGCGACTTTGCGCCTGGGCTACACAGCTCCGAAGAAACATATTGCAGAGGTGGTGAGCCTTTGGCGACACTATGTCCTATTTGACCGGTCCGGGAATCGAACCCCAGATCTACCGCATCATGAACGATGTCTTCAACAACCGGCGGGTTAGCATAAAACATTTGGAGGCACAGAAACAAGATGCCAAACACGTCATACTGCTACAAATGCAGCCATGCAAAATCATTCAAAGCGGCCAAGCTTTGTAGTCTAGAAAAACTTTTGATTGAAAAATACTGTCCATATTTAGTTCGTTTGAGGGAAGTCCATAAATCGTGAGCTAAGTGTTGGCGACGTGGCAGCACATTAAGCATAATCATTGTTATTTGCTTCATTTTGAAAAGTTTTTTCGAAAAATTGTTGCGTCTCGTACAGTACTTCCTCTTTGCAAAAGAATTGCGCAAGCACTTTGAGTAAACAAAAAACAAACATTCAAATAAACAGAAAATACTTTTGCGTTTTACCGGGTGGTAAGATCAGTTGTTAAGGATAGTGCTATCGGTGCGAGAATCTGGGTTTTAATTACCGGGTCAGTCAAATTGGACACAGTGTCTCTAACGCTCTCCACCGCAGCGACGTTTCTTCAGAGCTGTGCTGCCCAGACGCCAACCCGTGAAGATGGACCCAGCTATTCGTTACACGCTTCTGCGTAACTCCAGATTTTTTAGTTGTGCTCCTTCTTGTTGTTTTTTAATATGTTGATGCCTATAAAGACTTCAGCCTGCAACTACGCAACTTCTGAAGCTTCTTGGCCTACATGTCTCAGATTGACGTGTTGACAGCCGGCAGGTTGTGAGTTTAAAACCCAGGCTCAATATTTCCCTGTGTTGTTTGTAAACGCATTTTGAGATGCAAATTGACTACCGATACTCGACTATGGTGGCCAGCCATGGCTTAACGCGACAAAAAAAAAAACAAATAAGGTTAGAGCCTATGGTTGATTACAGCTTTTAAAATTGTTCTGCTTTGTTTAAGACTGTGCTGCAAATAAATATTTTGACTGTTTACCAAATAGATTGTGTTTTGCCCGCGTTATAAAATGTGTAAACAGGATTTCTATTTTTATTATTATTAGCCACTGCACCGCAAATGAACTAGGAATTAAATATTGATTTAAAACAGATTTGATTTAAATATAGACCACGGTTTATCCAACAGTATTCCTGTTTTTACTCTTTGGAGCTTATACAGAATTAGCTTCTTGCGTAACGCACTGGTTAGTGCTGATTTTGTCGGGCTATCGACCACTCTTGCGTCCTGGTCTGACAAAGACAACAATTTTTCATTTTCAGCAAAAAAAGGCAAACCTTCATTACCCTTGAGGTATTACGCCGCAACGTGTGATGATTGACGGGGCCCATCTACGCGGCTTAGCGCCTGGGCAACACAGCTTCCAAGAAACGTCGTAGCGGTAGCGAGTGGTTAGCGACACTATGACGATTTGATCGGCCTGGGATGTTAACCCCAGACCTCCAGTTCCGATAGCAATGTCTTGACGATTAGCCTAACCGTAAGTTAACAACATAGTAATTTGAAGCAATTAAATTAAATGACTGCATAATCTGTTCCTTCTCCATTTTTTAAATATGTCACAAAGGTTGAAAGTCTTTGCTGGCAGCTGCTGGTAGATTTTTTGACATTCATGATTTCTAGAATACTGACATTGATTGATAGATGAATGTTATACAATTGTACAATTCGTCAAAGTCTTCTCGTAAAATACTGCACTTAAGATGGATTAGCATGTGTAAAATCGCATTATAATGACGTCATAACGTTATGATGACGTCATGGTGTATGTTAATCGCATTTATCTTGGCAAGTTTGCAAATTAAAAACAAATTGACGCTGAATGTAACATTGGACAAAAAGCTCGTAATTTGCAAGCCTGTGTCGTCATGGGATCGGTCGGTTGGTGTAGTGGTAACGACATCGTTATCGGTGCGGAAGGTCTAGAGTTTGATTCCCTGGCCGATTAAATCGGACACAGTGTTGTCAACGGCTCGCTACCGCTGCGACGTTTCTTCTGTGTTGCCCATACACAAAGCCGCGGAGATGGGCCCGCAAACTCGCTACACGCTTCTGCGTACTCCGGCGACTTTAATGAAGATTTGATTTTTTTGTGAGGTCTTTGCTTATTCACAGCGAGACATTGTTTCTGGCATTCCCGCCGAAGAAAGAGTTACCTATCTTACAATAGTGTGCAATAGGCAAACTGCTAGGCATAAAATTGAAATTTGAAGTTTGTTTGCATATTTATCTTCCTATCACGAGTAAGCGATTAAAGCGCTATAACGAGCTCGCTTAGCAGTTGCCGGCCATCTGTCTACCAGACCAGAATGGGTGAATCCCGATAAGTGCGTTTCCCAACGGCACAACAAGCAAGTTTGCTGGCTTGTTCTCCACACTGTCCCTTTAATGCTGAGCGTCAAGCAAAAAAGCTGTGAATACCAATTTTAGAGTTATCGGTTTGACCCGACTCGGAATCAAACCCGAGTCTACAGCTCCAGAAGCGGACGCTCTTACCACTCGGCATCTAAGTTGTTAAAAGAGCAAATGGTGAAAACATTTGAAGTCAACTTGTTTTCGATTTGAAAAAGTAAATGCGAAAATGCCATCTAAAAAGTTAAATTGAGTGCAAAAACACTTTTTCAAGTTTAAAACAGCCAAAAATGTTATATAACTATGTATTGGCTGAGTTTTTAAAACTTTATGCGAAGTCCTTAAAAAAAACTGCGACTGCACTAAACGATCTGCCGTCATCAAGAAATGCACCACTTGTATTAAAAAACAGCAAAATGAAGAAAATGTTTAGCTATGTTTTTAATTACCAAGATTTTAACAGGCTTAAATCATGCAAACGTTGTAGCTGAAACACAGCTGTCGTTATTTGCTATCTGAGCTACAAAACCTTCAACTTGAAAAATGGAGCGTTTTACCATAATACGTTTGCGCGAGTCTACAGCTTAGATTTGGGTTATGTTGTAACTGGAGCCTATGCAAAACGAAGCCTTCGTTTCCTGTTGCGTAGGTTCTTTACTTCAAGCAATAACAGGCTTAAATTGAGCATATGGGCATAACTAATGCTTGGTTTAGTCGATTTTCTTCGCGCAAACATATTTTGCCTTCAATGATTTAATCAGGAAATCATTATCATTATACTTTTTAGCCCTCATTTTTATTCCGTCGTAACAGGTCATGTGGAGTCATCATAGTCATGTTAATCCCAAAGCGAGTCTACTCTAGTGGTCATAAAGTGTGTAAATGATGCGATTTGTGTTAACTGTAATGATGACCTCTCATAGAAGAATCAATAAATGTAAAAAATCGGCCCCAAGACAAAACAATTTTATCCCTAGAGTTCTGTCGACTGTTTTGCCTGTCATAGGCAATCAATTAAAACCGTCTTTGTTGATGTTTCATCCAAATTAAATCAAATCTTCATTATAGTCGCAGTATTACGCCGAAGCGTGTAACGAGTGGCGGACCCCATCTCCGCGGCTCAGCGCCTGGGCAACACAGCTCCGAAGAAACGTAACAGCGGCGGTGAGCCATCGGCGACACTGTGCCGATTTGACCGGATTGAGAATCGAACCCCTAAACCTTAATCATTAGGATTTAGAAGAGATTTTGTTTGCTAGGTTTACCACAGATAGTAACAAAATGAATAGGAAACCAGAATTTACTGTTCACAAAACATTTTGTCTCTAATATTAAGTCAAATTACTAGTAAAATAGGTTTAATTCCAGACCTCGGCTATTCCTTTTAACTGTCTATAATCGCAGGTTTCAGTTACTGGGTGATTATTAAGTTCTAACTGTGGTGTTTAATTGGTAGTAGTAAAATATTGTAGTGATAATTTTTGCAAAGCTAATAATTTTAAGCGTGTTTTCCAGTAATAAAAGGTATCGGGGCAAAATTGAGTAAACTTTTGACCAATTTCAAGTAATTTCAATGTGAAATAATTGAAACGATCGAACCTACTTTGTAAATTGCTCGCTGACCTAATCACACAATGTTGCAATCTCCAGAACAACCTCCAATTTGGAATTACAAGCCGTAATCAGTTACTGTTTTTCGCGACAAAGTTTAGAAAATGAGCCACTAAATCTTAGGTACTGCCTTGCATTTATCCGTATTTTTAACCCCATTAATCGCAGAATAAAAAGATGTTTACCCAAACTACTTTCAATTAAAACGTTGCTCGCAAAACCCTTAAAATAGCAATGAAGCAATCCTATTTGTAAACGCATTTTCAAATAGTCTGTTCACAATTTTTCAGAAAAAAATCACATCTGTATGATACTTGCGGTATTGCTCGGCAGCGTGTAACGGGTGGTGGGACCCATCTTTGCGGCCAAGCTCAAGGGCAGCACAGCTTCGAAGAGAAATCAACCCGTTGGCGAAACTGTGTCCGATTTAAATGGCCCGGTAATCGATCCCCAGACCTCTCGCACCGATTTTTAACTTAGTGTCAGGACCAAACCAAATTACGCAATCGCTTAGTGTTAGTCGTTGGCTTCAAGCAGAAAACAGCACTCGATGTTTCTTCGGAGTCTTCAGACAAAGTGTCTTATTTTTAATAATTGAGATTTCTTGTTGCGAAACCAACTTGTTTGTTACGTGTAACAAACCTTAATTGCCTGTATACCATATTAGCTTAACCTCTTAAAACATTGTACAGTTGGTTTGAACATGATATACCGTATAATTTAGTACTTGTTTAACAAGACATGACAAATGACATCAAAGACCTTTCGCAGCCACTTTGAGGTCACCTTCAGTTCGAAGTGTTCACAGCAAGAGTTTGATCCTTCACTTCACCCACGAACCAGCTGTTTTAGTCCATTAATTAAGCAAAAAATAGTTGACATGATATTTGCATGTCAATGGCTCATTATTATGCTTTGGTTCGGGTTCAGTAGGACTTGTAAAGCCTCTCATTAATTTTCTTGACTGTATTTTATCAAATTAACTATAGTTGTACTGCAAATGCTTATAAGATAGATGGAAACATCATAATGAAATAGGCGAAAATTACGAAATGGCAGCACAAGCAAACATATACATACTCAATATAAATCAACGACACAATATAACACAGCAAAAACACTCAAAGACACGCGTCGTAAATTGAGAGTGTTTTTGCTGTGTTACATTGTCTTGTTGATTCACATGGAGTATGTGTATCAATTGCGCTGGATTTTCGTAATTTTCGCCTACTTTATTTTAGTCGTAGCCTATGTGCTTTTCAGAAAGTTTGGTTCCAGGTTACTGATTGTAGTTTGCTGCCTCTATTTTAGAAAGTTTAAGTTAGTGTGAAACTAATTTAAACAAACGAGAAAAATGGACTTAGTTTTAAAGAAAATCAGTTTGCACTAAGTGGTTATATAGTTATAATTAGGTCAAAACACGCACAGTTGATTAGTTAAGGAATATAAGAAATAATTATGTATTATGCCCGTTTTAATTTTATCGAAATTTGACCCCAAGGAGCACAATCTATATTTTGACTGGGACGTCTTCCCATTTTTGGTATTTTGAAAGTAGTTTTCCCCTTTTACCCGGTACTTTTAACTTTTTGGGCCTCGGTTTTACGTAACAACACTTGATGATTAGTGACTTTTAAGAGAAGTTGTGACGCTTCATGTCGATATATTTACTCCAATCCAACTCACGAATGCATTTATAATATAATCATATGGTCATGCTTGCAACGCATGTTCCATAGTACTGCCTGATAATTATTTGTGAATGAACTGTTTTCGTGGAAATTATGAATCAGAAAGCTTAAATTTTTTATGAATCAAACACGACTGCGCGCCAAGCGAGCAGCGCTACTCAATAGCAGCTACAATAAACACACATACAAGCCTAATCTACTCTTTGTAACTTGTAATGCAACTTACTCAAAATACAAACCCATATAAGCAGTTTCTTTGTTTTTGAGCCGTTGACACGATTGAAGCCGTAAATATCTGAATGGTAATTAACATTCTCAGTTAATAAACACTTAAGCACATAACTTGATTGATGATTGACATTCAATTTTAGTGACAACTACCAGATAAAAATAACATGTAAAGCTCAAGTACAAAACTGACTTCTTTGGTGGATACCACGCCAGCCATTTACTGGCTAGGAGCACGCTATTACCTAAGTTCCTATTTTAAAATGAAAATGGTAAATTTGCATAAGTTAATGCATTTTTTTGAACTTTAGTCTTGACAACCTTTTATTGACCACGAGGACAATTTCGTTCAGTAATTTCAACCTTGTTATGCATGCTAACGTGAACATCGTCTTCCGGAACGACAATTACGGCTGTGCAATACCCCTTTCTATTTTTAAAAAAATATTTATTTTTCGTTTTTATGCATCCATATTGCTATCGGTACGGGAGGTCTGGGGTTGGAATTCAGGGTCGGCCAAATCGGACTCAATGTTGCCAACGGGTCGTTACCGCTAGGACGTTTCTTCGGAGTTGCCCAGGCGCTAAGCCGCGGAAATGGGCCCCGCCATCCATTACACGTTTTGGCGTATCACCGCGAGTCTAATTAAGATGTGACTTTTTTTTACTTGTTTCTTATTTTCCGTTGTTACGCATTCATATTTTGTAATAAGAGGTTTTCGGGGGTATGTGCTTTTGGAAGAATAAAAACTCATGATGGTAATATTGCAAAATCATGGTTAAGCTTTACGAAACAAAATACAACTGTCAATAGATAACAACAAATGGCAGCGTAACGGCTTTTCATTTGTAAAATTAATTTCCTGTCATTTGAAAAGAATGCAATTGAAGATACTGCTAATGATGCTTAACCATGTTTAAACAAAAAACAGGACCAATTCGATTGAAAACATTAAAATCTCAAAGTAAAACTGCAGTCACGTGATCAATGACGTAGTTTCCGAAAGCGTTGACCTGGTTGCGTGAAATTGATGTATAATCAAGTTTGCTGAAGTATACAATGCACGTGACGAGCAGCACGTTTAGCTAATAAATATTGCTTAGTACCGCTAATTAAAGTAGATCTATATCAGAGGTTTCCAAACTTTTTTGTTGTCGGAGCGGAATTTCAAATTTCAGAATACGGAGCCGCATGAAAACACTTAAGTAATTATAACGAAAATTATATAGCATGAAAGCACATACCAACGAACAGCAACACCAACTAGAAACAATACACAAATCAATTTATTGTCCAACTTGACATTGGCTTTGAGCTTTAACAAGTTTGTCAAAGCGATGTGCAATTGTAGACTATGCAGTGAGCAGTAGCTGCTTAAGGTGGTCATCGGTCTATCGATTGCGATATATTGATTTTTAATTCTGACCATCTAATTGCAAAGTGCCTCACATACGTAAGTTGATCCAAATACAGAGACGTTTTTCGGGGCATTGGTTTACAAGTTGGGTAATTTTCCGTCTGGAACTCTACTCCAAAATTCCAGTAAGTCTTCACTTTGAAATAATTGCTTGAGCTCGATATCTGACTGCATGTCTAGCACTCCTATTAAAAATTATCAGGAGCAGAGGCCACACTAACTGCAATAGGATTTGCAAACATTTTCATCACGGGCAAAAAAGAATTCATTCCGTTAATACGGCGATTGAACTCATCATTCAAGTTACTGATAAATCTGTAGTATGCTTCAAATGATGCATTGGTTCCATGGTCAAACAGCGTTGGAGAACGTGATGTAATACCACCGGCAAGCTGCGCTTTCCAAAGACAAAGCTTGTTAACAAAAGCAGTTGATGTGCTAGGCTTTTCGGAACGTTCCTCTCATCTTAGTCCTGACTCCGAGCAAGAGTAATTTTTGAATATGAATTTTGTTTTTTCATATTATTATAAATAGATTTTATTATATTTTTTGTGGAATTTTCAAGGATCAATGAGAGCCGCAAGAAGGCTGGTCGAAAGCCGCGGTTGGGAATCACTGATCTATACAATCAGATGATCCAATCCTGAAGGCGCTGGAACTTAGTTTAGTTTGCAGTCTACGCAATTTGCGTCTCTAGGACAAGGGCTACCTTGACAACCTGTGCTTAAAAAAACAATTTGGCTGACCTTTGACCAGTGTTTGTTACCTCCTTATAAAAACCATATCGCAGTTTATTTTTAGGAATTAAAATTTTGTGTGTATAGACCATGCAAATCTTAACCTCTGAGCTCTCATCGAAGCTCGTAGACAGGGAGAAAATTCCTTACCCAAGGGAAGATTTAGGATTCTGGATTTTTAACGGAATAATTTTGTTTAAATGCAATTTAAGCGTTTTATATATTTGCTGTAATACTAAACGAAAATTTGTACGAAAGAGGTAATTTATCGTTACGGGATCTCACTTTGAGGATCAATTGGCCTGTGACATAAAAGTGAGCCACTGTTCTCAGTTAAACGACACGTGGTTTACTGCTGACACGATTAAGAAAAACGTTTTTTGACGAAACAATACTTGGGTCAAAAATTTAGGAAATAGGCCTAACACTAATAGTTTTATTGCCCGCCGTTGCGACGTTTCTTCGGAGCTGTGATGCCCGCGCGCTATGCCTCGGAGACGGGCTCCGTCATTCGTTACTCGCTTCTGCGTAGTAACGCGAGTATAACAAAGATTTGACTTTTTGATTATTTTTTTAGTTTTATCAGCGGTGTTATGCTAAAATAATGTCTATAGATCATTTATTTTTGTCCATTTCGTAAAGATGTCGTTAAAAACGTAACAATTTCAACGAAAATATCATTAATTTCTACACGAAATAATGACGTCAAAAAAGGTTAAATACTTCAGACTTCTCAGACTGAAAAATAATATTTTGTCGAAAGAAAAGCCTGAATGCTTTGAGCTGCAGTATGTGCTCAAATGATTAAATTTTAAAGAAATTAATCAATTCAACTCAACTATGAGGCAAACAGTAGCCTATTAATTTTTCAGTTGCTCTTTCAGCTACAGTTTTTGAAAAGCGCAAGTTTCATGTGGTCCACAGAAAGCATACAAAGCACTTATTAAGCAAAGAATTAATTTAATTTGTTGGCTTGCCAAAGTGCCTCTTGTTTCAGATTGCTTTGTTATTTTTATAACAAAAACAAAAGGGTTAAACTAAACAACTTTTGACTCGTTTAAAGCTTAGACAAAGAGAAGAATTAAGTATCTTTGTAAATTACATAACCGAGCACTTGTTTTTCGCTTATCCACTAACTTTACCAACTCAATTTTTAAGAAGTCGTTTTACGTTTTTCGACGATAGATCAAGTATGGGCCAAAAACTCGTTTCAGCAATCAAAATATTTATAGCATCTTTGATTTTCTTTCAACGAAAATTCGTGTAATGCTCTATAAAACACAAGAAAGGCTAACAATAATCCGAAAGTTGTTCTTGAAATTTTAAGGTCGAAATCTGCGTAACAATCGCACGATTTTTTAAGACGACTCAATGCAAGCTTTTTCAGAACAACAAATTAATGGCTATTGATGTAGCATCGTTTCAAGTGCTTTTTTATTAATTGCTACTTGAGATTTATTGAGTAAATCATTAAATCTGTAAGTAGTGTCATTTTTTTTCTCACAATTCACTATGATCCAGTATTAAGTTGCATTTTGTGTATGTTGTGAGTTCGATGAATCTTTTTATATTGAGTGCTCTGGCTTCAGGGAATTTATACTGCTTCACAGTAAGCTTCCCAGCCAGTGGTTTTCAACCGTTTATGATGTGTGCCCACTTTCTAAAGATTCTCGACGTCAGTGGCCCCCAGCTCAGCAATTAAGTTTTAGTGGGTATTTCATTCGTAATAGCTACAGGTCATTATGGTTAATTATAGTTAACAGGTTAATAAATTTTTTCTTGATGACCCCCTGCTAAATGTCCTGAGGCCCCCTTGGAGGGCCAATGCACCTCCGTCGACAACCCCCCAGTTCCAGCCTAGCTTTAACCTCTTTGGGCACTAACTACTGTAATGCATCAAGCAACTATATCTCAGCATATTTACTAATGGCAAATTGATTCTGAAATAAGTTGTAAAGATAGGTTTACCAGGTAAGTGGACTTAGCTTTGCTTGTTCTTTTATAAAGCCATGCTTGACTTAGCAAGTTGCGCAGAGTGGTGCCAAGCTGCAAGACGTAGTAAAAGAACAAATAAAGCTTAGCTTCGATTTCACTGTTCGTCTAAACCCACCCGAATGTATTTAGGTCATTAAATCACTGTTTGCTTAACGGATGCTAAGATGAGCCTGAAAGATTGAGATTTAAGACTTCATGACTGCTACGGTTCACGTTGGCGTAGTGGTTACAGACATTACTGTCGGTGCGGGAGGTCTGAGGTTCGATTCGCGGGCCGGTCAAATGGGCACAGTGTCGCCAACGGCTCGCCACCACTGCAACGCCTCTTCGGAACAGAGTTGCCCAGGCGCTAAGCTGCGGAGATATAGATCCCGCCTTTCGTTAGACGCTTCGGCGTAATACCGGGATTTGACTTTTCACAGGTTAATTAATGAATGAAATTTAAAGGTTTTTAACGCCGTCATGAGCCTGGTTTTATAATTGATTGTTTGGGCTTGAAAGTTATTTAAATAGTAGAAAGAGCAAAGGCAAATGGTTACTTAATTTACTTACTATGATATTTCTTTAAATTGAGGAAATTGGCAATTTTAGAACTTTAGCAAAACTTCTTGTGCATTGTTTGATATAAAATGATCGTTGTTTCGGAGACGTGAGAGACTTTTTTTATTTGTTAAACGCAATGCCAAAGTGGTTTTAATCTAAGATTGCCAAAAGAGGAAAGCGTGAGAAATTGTTTCAAGCAGAGAAAAACAAATACAATTTTTTTATTCACTTTGATTAAAGTAATCAAATGGATGCAGTTAATCGGTTCAATTTTCGAGAAAAAGTTGAATTTTATTCAAAAACATCGGCAAGTTGTCATGGAGAATACTAATGACGTAATTGTATGAGGGTTGCTTCCAAACTACTGTAGAATGTCTGGGTTCAATCCCTTACTTGGTAAGACTTCACACAACATTCACAAAGGTTTGTTATTCAATTTTTTGGGGGGCAGTGGTTGATGGGCGTGATGGATTTCCTTGTGACACAATCATGGAAATATGAGACGAAAGTCTAAAAATATTATTTTTCGTACTAAATTAAGACAAAAATTTAAATTCTCTCTTTAAGTAAGATTTTTTGCTGACTTTGCTTAATACGCTGCGCTTAAAACTTACGTAGTGCGGGCTTAACTGAGTTGATGCCAAACGCAAAATAATGCTAAAAACCTTAAATTAATTTCAAGAAAATTTGTCAGTAACCGAACGGTCAGTTTAAGTCAAGTATTATTAAATCAATGCAATTTCATTAGCTTAATGGTTTTATGTGGTGACATTGATTAATTTGAGCTGCAGAGATGCCAAATTAGGCTGTTTGACCATGTTTTATTTATGTTTGTTTTGCTGGACAACTGACCTAAAATTTATATTGTTTTATGCAGGCAGAAAAATGTGATGAATGATGAAAATGAAATTAACCTGAAACAGAAATCAATTCAAAATTTTGGGAAATTTTATTTTCGGTCACTTTAAATGAACGTTTTATGGTGAGCGGCCTTCACAGCATGCAAAATTTTCTGTTCACTGATCGTCGCCATCGTTCAAAAAGCGACAGTAAACATATTTTCACATTGCAAAACACAAATTACCCATTTTAAACGTTGGATTACATAACCTCTGGTTTACTCCATAACAATTCACCTCTTAACAGGGTCGCACGTATTCTTTTCGTATTAGTTAGTTTATTTTAATTGTTGTAAAACAGAGATTTTGCGGAAGAATGAACAGGTGGCGATTTTTGCTTGGGCTACTTCAATTTACTGTAGAACGAGTCATTTCTGCTTTTATTTATTAAAACAAAATGCAACAAATGTTAGCATATTTGATAATCTATAAAAGACATAGTTTGAAATATGATGCAGAATACAGTATATCCGAATATAATTCGATCGAGGGTTCGTATGTATAAAAATAGATTTGGATTGAAATGTTCTTATGTTCGTGTTTGTCAGCCTTCACAATAATTTTTGATTTGTACGCTTGGTCCTCGGCAGTGCTTGAGGACCTATATACCATGCAGAAGGATTTAGGCAGGGCGTTGTCCCATGCTTCCCTTCCTTTGACTTTGCTGTTCAGTAGAAAAGAACAAATGTTTTTAAGCGACTGATATATACCAGACTCCTTTGATGGTTTATGTAATTTATGCGTCCCCCCCTTTTACAATTTCTCGTTACGCCGCTGCCATATTGGTTATATTTCCGGCAAAACAATTTTGTGTTTTGTTAAATTATGTTCTTTTTGAGTGTAGTAATGGTCACACGCAACACTGACAGAGTTGTGAACTCGATTACACAATATGGGTTGCTTCGTGTCACGCGAGATTAGTAATGTAGATTATGGACTTTTTGAGAAACTGAGTCGTTAAAATCGCAATTTTGATCGTCGGGACTTTCCATACTCTTTCTTTCAATTACGTTTTCGATTATTAACTAGAAATTAACTCAAATATGGTTAATATGATGACAAAATCACATATTTTAGAAGAGCGTAGTGACGAAGTAGTTTTACAGATTTCAGAGTTACAAGCTTACTTTTACCCAACTTAAGGAACCATTTCTTTGGGTCGATTCAACACTAAAAGCCATATGGCACCTTTTTCTCTTCAAAGTGTTGTCCCTCAAAAGTAGGTCTAACCTTACTTCTCCCTCGTTTCTCATTTTTACCAAGCCTTTACCACATGTGTGGAGCGGATAAATGTTTGCAAATGGTGCTCTGTGGCATCATCAACTTTTTTTATGTTACTTTTTTTATGTCACAGGTTAGGTATAGTGGTGGTGAAGTGCATGCATCATAAAGGAAGACGTGCTTAAGATTCAGATCAACTAAGCGTCATGAATTTGTCTGCCCAAATTTGCATTCGCTATGATCAATTATTTGTTTTTCTAATATTAGATTTTGGCTATTTTAAGAAGCTTAAAGCAAAGCGTTTCACAAAATTTTGTTTTTAAACGAAGATAGAGAAAGGAAATAAATGTTTATACCCGTAAAACAGTTCTAAAAACATGCTAGCCTTGGGAATTCATTTCATTTCAAATTTCAAAAGTGTTTGCTCTGATAAATTTTGCTATATCTTTGCTTCTATTTATAAATTGCAAGATTAATTTTGTTGGGCAGAGAATTGCTCAATTGTCATTATGTTTTGCACTCGATACGCGTGTGTATTCCGTGACTAGGAGGCTGTGATCACATTATTCGTCATTCGGTCGCTAGCAAATGATATTAAGCGACCATTAGCTGAGTAAATTGAAAATTATTGGCTTTAAATATTAATCATAGAATAAAATTTTGGATCACAGAATAAGATTTGGGATGTACATTCAATTTCTAATTGTTTATTGGCTCATCAATTTGGAGCAGGGCGTTAATCCACATCAATAAGATTAATTTGTACTTTTTCAATATTTTTAAGGATATTCCGACCAATTTTTATGAACTTAATAGTATTGCAAGCGTGTTTTGCAACATTTTCCGTGACGTCACTAAAAGTTTGTAGCGTTCTTCGCGCTATGATGTCATAAATGTACTTTGGTATCCTCTGAGTCAATACACTTTCCATCAAAGCAACTACTCTTCAGCATAGTCACTACTACGAGCAAACAAAATCAAAATTTTATGAATGAAAACGGTGCGCGTCATATGTCACGTGATATTCCCACCTATGCGTTCATTCACAAACAGTGTGGAATTCCCACGTCTGTGTGTGACGCTGTTGTTGTTTGAGCGGTCTATATGACAGATTGCGAGCCATTGTGTAGAGAATTTGCCGTCGTATGGCCTTTGTGTCAGAAAAATCTTTCTCAACATAAGCTATATTTAAGCGCTTTATGATAATTTCGATTAGAAAACTGATTTTTAGCCAGGCATGTCATACCTTATCACCACGTCTGGCGTAGCGAGAAATTTTAAAAGGAGACATAAACATTAAACAATAATGCCATTAAATGAGTCTGGCATGTTACAGTTGCTTAGCAGCATTTGTTTTACTAAAAAGCAAAGTCAAAAGGTAGGGCCATGGCGCAATTCCCTTCCCCCTCCCTAAATACACTCCCGCTTATCACCATAGTTTTAAATTCAAGTGTTGAAAAATTGCATCTTTATATAGCAAATCGAAATCGTCATCTAGATTTCTATTAACTGAATGACATACCACTTTACTACGTGCATGCTTATTAATGTAGCTATACCCTAATCAAAATGCTAAAGTCATTAAATTGAAGTGATTAAGAGGCTCGTGAGGTGGTTTTACTTGCTCAGTTTTACTAATTTAATTTCTGTTCTTTTCTTCTCACGAACATGCCGCGTTTTATAAAAATCATACAGCTGATTGTGATTGGTATATGCCGCGTTTTATAAAAATCATACAGCTGATTGTAATAAAGCGTTGTCACGGCAATAATGACGCACTGAGGACTAAAAATTCAGTTTCAAAAATAATTTTTTGAGAACTATTAGCAATTCTGGAATAACTATCATAAAGCATGTCAGTTGGTCGTAAGATCTTCAGATGCACATGTTAACGTTATAAGACTGTTGATCCAGCTAACTTCGAATTTTTAGCGATATAAGGCTTTTGAGAGTATGGTTATTTGGTCATGGTATGGCTAGTGCCAAGAATGGATCAAAAAGGCAAAAAAGGCGTAATTATGTTGGGGTCAAAGTTGCATCTCCCCAAATTCACTCAATCATCATAGATTTTTCCCAAAATCAAACTTTGAGGAAGCGGCATTGAAAGCCACACTCAACTCTGCGGCTAAGCAATATCAATTAAAGAGTGAGTGTGGAATTCAGGAAGTAGTAGGCTTGGGTTGGTGATAGTTGACACATGTGTATTACGTAATAGTGCAGGTTATAACTTTTGCAGTGATGCACTCTGCACAGTGCGTCATAGAATGCATGGAAAAAGCGCAACGTTGTTGATTTGCGTTAACAGGTTTATGTCGCGAATTCGATGACACAAATTCTAAGGTAACTTAACACGTGCGTAATTCTAAGTTTCCTTCCTAAACATTGGACCAGCCTAGTTTTATGTCATAGGACTAGCCATTTTGATCAAGCTGCGAGAAACCAGGAGAAATCAATCGTTGAGTAACGAGTCGTGCGCAAACACGCATCGCCTTTTTCACCAGTTTTTACGTCTCTTTGGTAGAAGCTCTAGAACGCGTGTAAGAAAGGTTCGTCAGTTCAGAAACGCGTGGTTGAAAAAGGCAGTCAAGACCGCATGAAGAAGCGGAACAGGATTACTTTCCCCTAAAACCGTGTATTTCAAGGTTATAGTCAGTCAGAATGTATAAATTCTTTTTAGACTTAACATTAGAATCAGTTTTGCCAGCACAGGTAGGTTCAGTACTGAGTTGATTAATGCTACGCTTAGGCCTACTTTTGCAAAGAGGTTCGGTGGAAAATATTGCATGAGTAAAATTTGTGAAGCTAATAACTTCTGCAGTTCTAGTCTAGATTTCTTGTACAAATGCACAGTTAAGTTTTAGTGGAGCTTAGTTTTGACTTATTTGGCTCATATGTTGTTTTGCAGTATTGAACGAGAAACTAGCCTCATAGTTTTGTACAGTAGGTCACGTTTTTCGAGATTGTCATTGCACGTAGCCACTACAAGCAGAAAAGCTTTTGAAATTGATCCAACTTGCTTTTCAGTCAGCTGCCCGAATGGCACACTTTTAACTGCGAAGTCAGTTTCAAAATTTTTCTTGTGAAAGTGGTGGTAAGGTCTCAAAGTTGAAATTGGCTTTACCTGTGAGGTAGTTCAGTAACTAGTACGCTAAACAGCTGCCTTGAAGTAGAATATTGATTGAAATAAATAACTGAGGTTATTTTCAAATTATATTGAACTGAAAATTCAACAGTAATTGAGGGAGACTGCAAAGTGAGCTTGCGCTCTTCGAGTCAGCAGCCACCGGACTGATTTGTTGGGTTATAAAGCTTGGTAAAGGATTTGTCATTTTATTTTGCCTTGAAACGGTTGCATAGTTTTAACAACACAGTTGTTATTTGACTGAGAACAACCGTTATAAGGGGGTGGGAAGATTTTCGTTACTGCATTGGCAATTTGTTTACCAGCGTTTCGGCACTGTCTCGAAATAGCCATCGTGGGAATTGTATTGATTAGACATTGTTTGACTGTCGAAGCTTGTCTCGTGGTGTTCCATATCAAGCAAACTCACAATTATGTAGCTTAAAATGCCATCTGTGCGCTAATTCAATTGGTAAAATATGGCTTAATGTACACTGTCTTGGACCAAAGTTGAAATTAATTCGACTTAATTGCCTTATAAGTCGTGACCCGTCGATTTAAAAACACATAGCAAGTTAGCTAAGTATGAATTTTGAGCTGCCAGTTGCGAGTGGGGTCGGCCAGTGGGCACACCTCATTAAAACAGTAATTAAGACCTGTAATAAATGCCACATTGAGTTGAGAGCTTTAGCGCTAGTGCTAATTTAATCTAAAGACAGTCTGGTGCAGAAAACGCTATGTAACTACTAATCAATGCTCCCCGACGTGAAATTGCCCTTAATTAGTAAGATGATAGCTTATTGGCAGCAAAGCTAATATTTAATCTTTGACTAAATCAACTGGCTTACATTTTAATATTTAGTAGATAAAAGATGCCAAAATTGAAACCCTTTGAGTTTTTTAAAGATTGAAGCTGTTGTCGGTAAACGCTCGAACATTCTGGGCAAGTTACTGAGTCTGCATGCGTGTTCATCTAGGCTAGTGTAGTTGAAACAGTGGTTGGTGTGCTTGGAGTTGTGTGCTTCTGTATTTTGCGCGAGAGAAACTATTTCATATGAAACTTTTCGTATAATTTCTCATGAGAACATATACGAAAAATCAACAACAATTAAAAATTACCAGCGACATGAGAGTTGATGTCTTAGCGATATTGACTGTGAATTGCTCGTCCGATGTGACGGCTTCGATTCAGGGCTGAGGACGATCACATTCGACACATACTTCGCGTGGTCGTGGTTCTAAAAGCGGAAAGTTCGTTTTGCCGCCCCCTCGGTCGCTGCTGCATTTCCACTTCGACCATTTGAAAATAAGTTTTGTTTATTAATTATTACTTCATTGATGAAAATACGAAATTAGTTTGAGATGCCCAGTTTCGCAGTTTTATAAAAAAAATCAACAATTTAATTTTATCTATTTTTTTTTTTTTTGGTGCAGCCTTTTTATAGTTACAGTAGGTATGCTATTTATTCTATAATTGCTTCGAATATTAATAATTACTTGGATATATTTTTGCCTCGTAATGACAAGCAACATTATCGATCAACATGTACCGACATTTGACATGAATATTCCATCCATTGGAGTAAAGGTAAATTTAGTTTACTTTTCCAGTGTGCATTGTTTACGTTGCAGTTGTGTTTGAAAGAGAAATTTAACTTGGTCGACTTAAAAGATGTTTTAGGTAGGCGCAGCTTTGATCGCCGCTCGGAATAACTGATTACCCGTTAGCATTAAGCTGAAAAAATTTTTTTGTACTTTTTGCGTTCACATAGATCATAAACAAGCTCTAATATTTTTGTTTTTATTCAAAGATGCTTTGATAAGTTAGTAAAACAACCTTGTATTTATAGGATGATGGAGATTTTTTTCAAGATGACATTGAATTAGATAAACTTTCTCCGGAGGTGCCCACCTCCGGAGTATATACAGGCGAATCCGCTGCTCCACCTCCTTATCAAGAATCACATGGAACTCCGGAATCGCAGACATCTTTTCCACTCCAAAGTAGTTACGGTAAAATATATTTTAGATAGCTTGAGTTGCGTTCACCCCTACGCGACGAGCGACAATTTTTATCGCACCTTATTTGTTTTATTTTACTGTTAAGCGATCACGTGAAAACTTTGTACGTTCACGTATATTATAATTTTTGTCGCGTTATCGCACGTCGCCTGTCGCGTATCGATAACTGCGCCTTAAGAGTTTGTTGCGACAAGACGATTTGTTTTTCATTCGCTTGGTTTATTCCCCATTTTTAGTGCTATGTTTGTGTAAAAATTTCAAGCTGCGTAATAAATGCTGTTTATGCCTAAGGAATGCGAAAAACGTAGCCTCTGATCATAATTTGAAGGTTTGTGTTTGGTGTTTTACTGGACTAAACGGCTAAACTTGCGCTAGCTGTTTTTCGATTTCTGCTGTGCTTGTAACAGTGCAGTTCACTACTTCGAAGCGTGCTCTGGAGTAGCGCTAAATTTGAGCGGTTCAATACCTTCTTTTTACCAAGACATTTTAGAGTTGTTGTCATATGTCGTTTAACACACAACTTTAATTAAATGATCTTCTTAGATTTTTCCACGCATGCTGATGATATTCACATCACAGGCAATCATCGTAACAGTACTTACGGAAACAAAGACGCTCTCAACACGCATCCAAACTCGTTCCTAGCGCAGGTATAACACAATTTTTGAAATACAACGATTTAGCCTAAATATTTTTGTGTTATTATTTGTTAGTCTATACTAAGACTGTAGAGAGTAGCGTTCACAATGTGTCCTTATGTATACGCTGTATCGGTACTTTAACCTTTGATTTTTTTATTATTTTCTGAGGGTTTTCGCAGCGTTAGTGGGTTAGTTTTCAAACACCCAATATGGTCTTTAGCAATAAAAACTGGGTCAGTAGAATCAAAAAACTTGTTTTTGCTTTGGGTCCCAAGGTCCCATTTTGGACACCGTAGCAATTTTCTTAAACATAGCTGTTATTGCGAATAGTAGGATAACGATATTTTACTTGAGATATACTTTTAGTCGAACGGAGTTGTGGACAATGGATTATTTCAAAATCCTAATCAACAGGAAAAACTAATGGATCGAAAACAACTTGACGCAGCCAACGAAACCATAAGGTAAGGCAAAAGTGTGATATTGTATTCGTTTAGTTGTTCGCAGTAAGTGCTTTGTGTCGTGAAATCTTTGTTATTTGATGTAAATATGAGCAATTTTAGAGCTATTGCTACACTTCATAGCTAGAAAATTTTCACATGGTCGTTCATTCATAAAAAGAAGACATTTTGAGAAATTTTCTCGTCATCGATTACTATGGCTTAATTGCTTTTTAATGTGTTACGTCATGATTTCCGCTCAGTTGCTAGCTGCTTAAAGTGAGGCAAGACTGGACTTTATTGATTTATGAGCCTGCTGAGTGCGTACGAAAAATTTTTCAAATCTTAGCTTTAAAGTCTTATTTTACCGATTCTCATTTTTAGCTCAAAGAAGCGTCGGCCTGGTTTACTTCTGCGTTTGCCGAGCGTAGAAGGAGCAGTCCAAGAAGTTCCCACTGGTCATGAATATGGCTCTTCTCCGTCATCTAGCGGTTTTGAAAACGACGTCGTCACGCCGCTGGAAGAAATCAATTTGCTGCCATCAACTGACAGTGAAGGTAAGTTGCTTAGTGCACTTAGAGTTGGCCGACTGGCCACACATGGGACACTGAGAACAAATATGACCTGTATGGTTTAGCGTGATTGCGTATGTATCCTATCACGAGAAAGCGATCAACGCGCTATAACGAGCTCGCTTAAGAGTTGCCAACCATCTGTCTACCATTCTACGATAAGGGAATTCCGCCAAGTGCCTTTCCCAACAGCACCACGAGTAAACTTGCCGTTTTTTTCTCCACACTGTCCCTTCAATGCTGATCGTCAAGCAGGGAAGCTGTAAATACCAATTTTGAAGTCATTGGTTTGACCCGACTTGGAATCAAACCCGAGTCTACAGTTCCAGAGGCAGACGCTCTTACGACTCGGCCATCTGAGCTGTTCAAAGTTTTGCTTGGTATTCTTTGAGACTAATGTAAATTTCAAAAAAGGCAAATTTAGTGTATTCTTGTAGCGCTTATGTTGTTAAAAGCAAATAACTGATGTTGTTTTGGTTTCTTACCAATTAGTATATTTAGTGCCCAAAACTCCATACTTGCCGCTTATCACGCCTGGAACGGGAGCGAAAATGAACGACGCGATTTGCCAAACATTTTCTTCATTCAACGCAATCATGCAAGCTAACAGCATGTCAAAAAGTGAGTTTGCGTTTCAAAGAAGCATTAAAATGCGTGTTTCGATACGCGACATGCGACAACGCCACAAAAATTGTGATGGAAATTAATGTAGAAGGTTTTGCGTGGTCGCTAAAAACAACAGAAGACCTGTGCGATGAAAAATTGTCTCGTGTCGCCTATCGGTAAACGCACCTTAACTGTGGTTGCTTCGAAGTCTGCTTCTCTATCAGCATAAACAACGTTTGATCAGTCTTATGATAATAATTCAGCTATAAAAAGATTTTGAGCTTGAAATCGATATTTGAATTTAAAATCTCCTTTGTTGCATTAGCTTTTAAGAAATCTGGGCTAAATCTTTAAGTTGTCAAGTTGCTGTAATCGAAAATTCAATTATGATGCGAAAAGCCCCGTGGGCTTTTATCCTACTGAAATTGGACACTGGACAATGTATTTATGAAATTGTTTTCATAGATCCACGTGACTGGTGTCCTGAATCAGTCAAGCGATGGGCTAGATGGATAGCACAAGAGTTTAGCATCCCTGCATTGGATGAGAGCAATTTCAACATCACTGGTGTCTTTCTATGTAGTCTCCGAAAAGATGAGTTTCTCAAGCTCTGTCCTCCTTTTGTTGGAGAAATTTTGTGGGAGCATTTAGACAGGTTGCAATCAGGTAAGGATGATTGGATTGAGATATTAAAGCCTGTTTTTCTACCGTGTCTAACTGGTATAACTTTTTAGATGTTAGAAACGACAGTTTTACAAAGATAGCTTCTGGTTTGCATCAGAACTCCCTTCCAACTGCTCCTGACGCTGGTAAGTTCTCAAAATCTAACCAGGCTTATTATGGTCTGAAACACTTCTCTAATGCAATTGTTTTGCAGTTAAGCTCTCGATGCCTTTGGATATCAAGCCCCCGATGGGTGGTGAGTCTACTCCTGCCCCTTTTCCAACGCATGGGGGTTTCGTTGAAAGTGTCCCCGTTGTTCAAACCCCCTCAGACCAGTTTTTCAACAATGGAATCCATTCATCATTTGAAGAAAGACTTCACGTCGCTCAAGCATCGTCTCCCTATATTTCTCCTCCTTCAGCTAGTGTGCCATCTAGCGTCGACATGTCGTGTGTCAAGCAGGAGCCAGGTTTTCAGTCCAGTTTTCCGAGTGACCCGACCCGCCGTACCGTGTCCATGGACGGACACTATCCACACTACATCAAAAAAGAATTAAATCCAATGTTTTTACACAACGGCGACGTTGTCCGACGACAAATGTCAATGCCATTAAATCCTAATTTGCGTGCGCCGCTGATGACGGAAAGCAGGAGGTCCTCAGAGCCTGCGATTCCTATGAAGCCATTTTTGCAAACTCATCCACATCCAACGCATTCTTCAATGTCTTATCCTGCTTCCTCTAGCAATCTATCGTGTCCTCCTCATCCAAGCGAAGCGCTACAAAGGAAGGATTTATATTTGGTGAATTTGGCCACTTATCACCACCACCAAGAAATGGAAACCAGGAAACGCAGAGAATTGACTAAAGGTAATTACCGAAATCGCTGCAATATAGCTTTTTACTGTGAGCGTCCAAACAGATAAGTTTATCTCTTTAACCGATCGGTAGTGCTTCAGCGCTGCTCTTACAACTAAGTTCGCCCACCGGTAATTATGTATTCAAAATTTGTGGTCGGTAGAGGGACTAATTTATGGAGACTGTACACTACAGTGTACACTAACTACTTCTATTTTGCACAGAAAAAATCCAGCAAACTATCCATAGTAAAAGCTTTGATCACGGAACAAACCCTCGAAAAATGGTGTCCCGGGCCCATTCTTTTGGATGGGCTGGTGAAAATGGGACTCTTCCAACTGCCGATGATCCTTCGCATTCTTTTATGCATCACCGCATGAATCCTGCTCTTACAACACCTCTCGGAACTCCTGCAGAATTTCCGAGCAATCCAGTTATTCCTGGAGCTTTTTTGACAGGCTACAACGGTAAGATTTGAAAAACTTTGCTTACGGAGTTATTGTTAAAGCTGTTGAAACAACTATGTTTTGTGCAGGCCTTAGTTTTTAATATCGCATTTTTTCACGCAGGCAGCGGACCAATCCAGCTTTGGCAATTTCTTATAGAATTGCTCACTGATCGATCTTGCCAACATTTTATAACCTGGACTGGCGATGGATGGGAGTTTAAAATGGCTGATCCTGACGAAGTAGCACGGTAAGTCGTTAATTGTTTTAGTCGGCAGCGTCTCGTGCTGGTTCAGAGCGTTGTCTTTACGACGGCCATGATCGCAAGGTTGGTGGTTCAACTCTCACCCAAGCCTGGTTGCTACGTTCTTTGATAAGATGCTTCACGATAATCATCTCTGCTTGGAGGAATCTGACAAGCAGCAAAAGAAGTCGGAAGCAAAACTCAACCGGAAAACTCGGAAACAAAGACGAATTCTGAGCGAGTCTGGATTCATCCTATGTATAGCGCTGATGTCGTTTTCTCGTGACAGGATAAAAATGAAGAAATCTCATGGAAGTCAGGTAGTTCGTTGTTGTCAGGCTTGATAGGTTAGGGACTGATATGAGCCCCAAAACCAAAAAATCGGATGTCTAAGAGGAAAATCCAGTTCATATCGGGCTCTTCGTACTTTTTTTGTCAGAAATCCTGGTTTTATGCTGTTTAGTGCGCTCTCTTTTTCTTCGGCTAATATCTATTTTATCATGCAGACGTTGGGGAAGAAGAAAAAACAAACCAAAAATGAATTACGAAAAACTGTCTAGAGGTCTTCGTTATTACTACGATAAAAACATCATTCAAAAAACTGCTGGAAGGTAAGAATGAAACTTACAACTATTTGTTCACCTTATTTTCTGCAACAAATACATCCTTCGTTGGTTTAAAAAAATCACTTATTGGTTACCTAGCCTGCTTTATTCCCAGTGTAGCCTATTACTTTAATTTGTTGCGTTGTGGACCATTTTATACAAGCGCAACAGAGTTTTGACTTACCCGGCAAAAATTAAACCTGTTTAGAACTTATTCTGTAGCCTAGTTGTTTCAATAATATTGTTCTTATTTGAATTGACAAAGTTTAGCCATTGCCACTGGTGGACCTAACCTTATGGGTTGGCAGGTAAGGCATTTCAAAATGATAATTCCATCACTGGGGTCATGCCTTCACGTCACCTCTTCCTTGTTTCGAGTCTGTAATTATCGTTAAGTCTCTGTCATTTTCTTACATCAGTTTTTTATTTAGGCGTTACGTATATCGTTTTGTATGCGACCTTCAAAGTCTTCTCGGCTATTCACCCAATGAGCTCCATGCTATGTTGGATATTCAACCAGAAGATAGATTGACGGACGACTGAATAGATTCTGTTCAGATGAAAGTTGTTTCGAGTCGTGACTTCTTTTTCTAGCACAACTGAACTGGATTTTTTTCGACTTTGTGTGCATTGATATCGTGTTGTTTTGAATTCACGAAAAGAATGTCCTAAATCATTTGTAGCCTGCTTCTTGCCTATTCCAGGACCAGCACGCTCCACCCTTGACGCGTACCAAGACAAACGCCACTTTTGAATGCTGTGAAGTGTAGTTATTGGGTACGTGGTGGTACTTATGTGCAGTGTGCGTTTCGTTGTTGATTTTCTTATGCTGCCTTTGTAGAATTTCAGTTGTTGAACTCCAAGGTGTTAGCTTTCGTTGATGAGTTAGAAAGCTTGCCTTAGATCTCAGGACGATTTTGATAACATCTGTTGCATTAATCTCCAATGCATCACGTTCATTCATAATAAAGAATTCCCTGCTTTTCGCACTGTTTAACAGACCGAAATTGGTGCTACTTGTTTTTGCCTGGTGAACCTAGCAATAATATCGTCCGAGGTCGTTGAAATCGCCAGTTTTTTTGACCAATTTGTTTCGCGATTTTGTGCACAATTATGTTTTATATTGTCAATTTCATGAGCATTTTGTTCGAATAAATTTCGATTGCTGCAGGAAAGTCTATAACAATTGAGGTTTCGTGCCAGAGTTATGCTGTTTGCACACCCATACGTGGAATCGTATAAGAGAAGTAAAGGGAGAAGTTAAAGCCATTTTTTCACACGTACAACCAGAAAGAAACTCCACTAAGAAAAAAAGACAAACGAAATCAGTAGCGAAGCGAAAAAATTTTGAGGGGAGCTCTATACTACAAAAGCCAAACAAACAATCTGGTATATTTAAGTCACTTGGCAACATTATTTTGTTCTTTTTTTACAAAAAGGGAGAAGGAAGAAGGGGGGGGAGGGCACTATGATAGCAACTAAATTTGGGGGAGAGAGTCAAAAAGATTTTTATGAATTTTCCTTCAGAAGTTCTTTCTCGTGTAGCGTACAGCAAAATAAGCGGTGCAATAAGCTTACTACAAAAGTGGTGCTCTTCAGCTCTTACATAAAGCCTCTAACCAAAGCATGTGAGAAGACGTTTCCATTTTAACGAGAAAATACACAAGCCCTCTTAAATGCCAACAGATGTTCAGATGCCATTTGCTTGACCACATATTAAAAAAGAAAAATCATGCGGTATTACACCGAAACGAGTAGCGGGGTTTATCTCCGCGGCTTAACGACACTTAGCCTGTTTCTACGTCCAAAAATCGTGACCGCGGTCCCCCGTGTGGTACGCGAGGCAGTTTCAGGGGGGCCGCAGAGAGGTCGCGGATTTTTAATAAATCATCCCATCGATTTGCGCTTGATTGGACATCTGCGGACGTGATGATCTTTTTTTTTTGCTCCTCACTTGATTATGCGAGGAAATTTATGCTTAAAAACAAAGGAGCGTGAGTGATAGAAAAAAATTTTTGAGGACCGTAAAGTCGAAATTTTAAAAAAATTTGAGAACCACTGGGTTAGAGCATATCGGTGGCCAACTGCTGCAAAAGCGTCCGTTAGAGCGCCCGAATTTACTGTTTATGGACTACTAATGACTATAGAATGGGAGTATTGCGGAAAGACCGACGATCGAAATTAAAGAAACGCAACGTCGAAAGCAAATAACAAACACTGCAGGTCATTGATCAAAAAAGTCGTTGAGAAATGATGGCCTATAGCACGTAACATAATTAGTTGTACTGTAGCCTTACCAAAATAGAAAACTAAAAGGGCAATTGACAACCCGCAACGCAAGAGGCAAAACCACATTTTGAGTACAGCGGCTGATTCCTCACGCACTAGCAGAAATTCTACTTCACATTCGGCATAAACGATTCTACTTTTCGGACAATTTCGAGTTCAGTTATACGCTAACGAAGCTTTGATGATTGCCCGTAACTTTAGTCTTCTTTTAACAATGCTTAGTGTTATAATTTACTTACACAATAAACTTCAATGATTTAAAATTTTAATCGGTCAAACATATACGAATAACCAATACGGATGATGCTTAAGAACAGCGGTTAGTGTATTCCAAAATACTAAAATTTCTCCCACAATATCACGTGTGACTAAATTTTAAGGTTCTGTGACAGTAACAACTCAGCGTATTTACCAACAAATTGCCTCAAAATCTAAGATTATTGCAGGAAAGATCACGACTTGAAGGCTTAATTTGGCTGATACAAGGCAACTTATAACCATAACACACTTTAAAAGAAACATTCGGTCATTTATTTCATGCTTTTTGCTGCAAATTGGTTTGCTTGTGAGGCAAAAAACATATTTTTTATTCATTGGATTCAGAGCCCGCTTTAGAGTTTTTTGAAGGAACTTCACCTTCGGGTTTAGGATCAAACTTTCTTTTCAAAGCTTTAACTTTCCTTAACTGAATAGTATTAATGTCCTGGCTTTGCATATGGACTCTTCCGTGCTTGGTGCCAAACACATCCATTGAGACATTCTTGTGTTTCTTTGGCTTAGCTCCTTTTGCAACTTTGCATGCTTGTTTATACAAATCGTGGGAAGCAAGACGAGTCCTTCTAACAACGAAATCAATATTAGGGCCCATGTCTTCCAATTCAATACGAGGGGTACGCGTGCCAGACTTTTTCAAAGCAATTTTGTAACTCCTCATTTGAACTTCAGTTTCAGTGGCTGAGAATTGTATGACATGCTCCATTCCATTAAGCCTAACATTATTTACCACTGGCCCTCGAAAAAAGTCCATTAAAAGAGACTTTAATCTCCGCAGTTCATTATCAGTCTCAAACGCAGCTCCACTAAAAATTAAACAAGGCTTTGTACCCAATGTACATTTTTCTCCTTTAACTGCTTTAAGGGATTCATAGTTTTCGACGCCTAATTCTATCATATCAAGCACTTGGAAATCATACATTCGTCCAAGAACAATATTATGTGGCCGCTTTTTTGAATGAGACCCAAAAGCAAAAAGAGAAGTATCATTGCGCTTCGTTAAAAATTCGAGAGATGAAGTGTCTTCAAATGGAATCATAGCATTTTTTTTCCAAAACAAAGTTGCATTTGGCTTTTTCAGAATGTAAAATTCTTTCAAGATATTCCGAACTACTTCACTAGTAACTGCACCCCGGATTATCAAAGCTTTTTTATCATTTTCGAAGACTTTTGACTCTCGTTCTTCCAACAATCTTTTGTAACGTTGGCTCTTAGGTTTTACAATGCCCTGTTCCATTTCACAAACTTATGTAACAAAAGTCAATATCAAAACTTCTAAAAAAACAAACATACAATGTATAATATCCATAAAATAACAATGTATATAATGCAGGGGCATACTAAATTTTAAAATTTTTGCCAGAGGTGACTTCGACGTAGATTGCGAAACATGACTTTCCAGCGAGATTGAAAGTGGGATGAATAAAGCAGCGATTTGGGTTCAAGATGGGTTAGAATTAGGGGTTAGTGCTCGAAATAGGCATCCTAAAAACAAGGCCAACTGATAATCAATTACAGCAGAAAAAGATAGCTTTTTGTGACAGAAAAACTGAAAACTTATTGTCATCCTCCAATGTCTGCACTAGATTATAGACTAATCAATAAGGAAGACAATTAAGAGTACATTCTTAAAGTGTAAATCTTTGTCGTCAAGAGTACCTTCTTAAATTCTTAAAGTGTAAATCTTAATTTGTTCAAATCAAGTACATTCTTAAAGTGTAAATCTATCATCATTTTGCCCAAACCAAGACGAAAACTAGGAACTACCTTCATCCTGCAAATGATGTAAAATTGGCGATATCTTAAACAAAATTGTATTTCAAACTAAATAAATAAAAAGTAGTGAAATTCATCTAAAACCAATACTCACATTGGTAAACTTTGCATCTTTCAGGGTAGGTTCTGATCTGCTTAGTTTGATTATTTGTGTTTGCAAAATAAAGGCTGTAGAACTATCGCGACAGAATGTTTCTCAACTCACTAGTGCTCAAAATTTGTGACACATTTAGCATTTTTGTGGACAACATAACAATGCTTTTTTTGTGGTCCGCTGGAAGAACACAAGTACATTAAGCCAAACTAATTTGGCGCTCGTATGAATTAAGCTGTTTCATATTACAATGGATAGTTTATTTTAAAGGGTCAGGTAGGCATTCCCCAATACTTCATCGCGTAACCAAGATACGCATTGGGTAAGGGCAGACAATCATGTGCAAGTGGCCGCACTGCGGTCCGCACTGCCAGTGTAGTGCTCAGGAAAATGGTGGAAGTGTATACTAGCCATCACGCTTTGATGCAGTTTACCAAATAAGTGAAAGTTTTATGCGCTGTGAGCAGCAATGTTGTCCTTGCAATGTACAAATGCTGCAATGCAATAATTTTGCAAAGCGAGATTAGGACTTAGAACAGGGTTTCCTAATTAGGGGTGCGAGAAACGTTCCTAGGGGTTGATAAACATTGAGGTTGATTAGACCTATTCTTTTATAAGATTTTTTTTGCTCTTTACTCGATTTTTGGTGAAAAATTAGACATCTATGGGCGTGATGACACTTTTTTTGGTCTTCACTTGATTTTGCATGGAAAATTGGTCGTCAGTTGACATGATGACCTTTTTTTGGTCTTCATCAATATTTTCCAATTCTAAATGGTGGTGTGAGAATTGGTTAGTGATTGAAAAGGGGTGCCAGCAAGTGAAAAGGTTAAGAACCACTGACTTGAAGAAGCTGTGTGACATTGTACAGTAGGCCTACCGTAGTTCATCATACCAGTACTTGACGGAGTTGTTGCCTTGGTGCTACATATAGTCTACTGTTGGATTTGGTTTTAACTTAAGTAACTGGCATCATTTGCTAGTTTTTTTTACTTATATTACTTCTTGGTTGCAGGTGTATTATTAGTAATTTAGTCTTTAGTCTACATGTACAGATGTATCGGTACTGCATTAAATCTATTTCTGGACTTCATAAACTCGTTTCATAAGAAAATAGCTTCATAATAGTAATTTTTTCTGGAAAAACTTATGCGGCCTGAGTTATCATTCCAAATTTTGTATTTGGCTCTCCAATGAAAAAGGTTGCACATGCTCTTGCTTGGTTAGGGTAATAGCATGTCGGGTCTCATCTAGAGTAAACCGTCAGCGTCTTTCAGTGTCTTAAGCGGACAGGTTATTCTAGATGTGGACAGCTTACTCTAGATGAGACCTAAGCATGTCTGCATTGAGCATGACGTTTCGGGGAATTCCCATCAGCATTAAAGTAAACCAACCCTTGTAAAATGAAGCGGCTTAATTCAGTTGAGCCCCTCTCGGCCAAATTTTAACCAGGCAATTTACCGATACCCAATCAAGAGCATTTCCAACCTGTGCTCTTTATTTTAGCATTGTGATAAAATAAACTTGACTCCCAGCTAGCAGGCTAGTCAGCAGTCCCCAAAGCAAAGTTTAAAATTACCAGTAAGTTTTGGAAGATTGTTTCCCCCTCCATCTAACACCCAGCTCCAAACTACCAGTAAGCATACAGTACCAGTATTGTTAGTCTGTAGTCTACCATTACCTTAGCCCGGAATTGCTGAAACCTGCAGAAGCGCAAGGAGCACAAAGATTGCCTTAGCAAGTGAGTTAGAAGCACAAGCTGACTGACAAAGAGCGCTAGTGAATTATTTTCAAGAATTAGGGTTTGGTTAGGGTCCTCACTAGTGCTCCTAACTCACTTGCTAAGGCGGTCCTTGTGCTCCTACAGGTTTTAGTATCGTAGGACCCCCTTAGCCTCCTCTGCACCAGCCAATTTGAACTACCGGTACGTAAGTAATCTTACACTGTTACATCTGTTGTGCTATGACAAACAATACATGGAAAAACGACTGAGCAGACTACCATCGGTACACTATAATGTAAACCTCCCCCACATAAAACACCCTCTTAGCCTACCAGTACGGTATCAGTGTTTGCATATCCACCAACACGTACCAATAAATCACATCTACATTACTGCTAAATCTTAACACAGACTTAACATCTCAGAGTAGTCTATTCAGTATTACTTCTCAGTTTATATGTGCAGCGGCTATGCTAGGCCACTACACTACCGGTAATTTCTAAACCTTTCTCTATCCATACTATTGTTATAAGCATCATAATGTATATTGTTTGTCGCTGTTTCCTTATTTTTTGTCTCGCTGTGGTTTATGTGATCTGTGTTTGTTATTTTATACCTTAAAATAAAAATTCACTAATGCTACTATCGCCATGCCCAAACTCTCAGTTCCCACACAAGCATGGACCCAGGACCATGACCACTGTCGAAGCACGTCCGCGCTTAGTTTCACGAAATTTCGGCAATTTAATTTAAGTAACTTACTGCAGTGTTGCCAATTTCAGAAACAAAATACAGTCATTGCTTTTTTTCCTTTTGAGTGCGCAAACTTTTACTTTCTATCTACGCTGCAAATTAGTGGTTAAGTGACAGACATCTGCAGAATGTATCTTTCTACTAATATGTGAGCAGAACTTTGATCTATATTTTGTACAGACCTGGACTTTCAGGAGTAATCTGAGTTCATTTCTGCTCTTGAATGACTGATGATCATCCACTACGGCGTGCAACGTCGCAACATGAAATTACGAAATTATGTAGGTCACTTCATTACGACTTGGGATAAAACCAATTATAGAACTCATGCAACAAAAAGTAGAATGAAAGCAAAGCAAATTAAACTCGATTTTGATAAATGACCGTAGGCTTGTTTACAATTTTGGCAATGTTAACGCAGACAGTGAATCAGATGCCTAACCTATTGATGATTATCATACACATTCACGCAATGCATCCACAAACTAGACCAGCAAAAAATCCTAACTATAGGCTAGATCTAAACTACAATCACACTGAGCCACAAAACGAACTTCTATCTAACGCTACCGTACAGAGAGTAGGACCGTAGACTAGTTAGTTAGTTGCATATTTATCCTCCTATCACGAGAAAGCGATCAATGCGCTATACGAGCTCGCTTAGGAGTTGCCAGCCATCTGTCTACCACACCAAGATGGGGGAATCCCGCTAAGTGCCTTTCCCAACGGCACAACAAGTAAACTTGCCGGCTTGTTCTCCACACTGTCCCTTTAATGCTGAGCGTCAAGCAGGGAAGCTGTGAATACCAATTTTTGAAGTCATTGGTTTGACCCGACTCGGAATCAAACCCGAGTCTACAGCTCAAGAGACAGACGCTCTATACCACTCGGCCATCTGAGCTGTTAAATATCTACTTCTAGATCACTTTAGCCTACTAAAATTAAACTAAGGTAGGCTACAGTGAAAATGGAAACATAGGCAAAACAATGAGATTAATAGCTAGAAAAGAAATCAAAATGTAAGCTTAGTCGTCACAGTGGTAACCCAAACTAAACGGTAAAACGATACGAATAAAAATGAAACACCTCTCAATGCGTGAGCACTAACGCAAGTGAATTCACATCAAACCGAAGCAAAACAAAGCCAAAGTCCGAAATTGATTAAATCCAACACTTAAATTTGAAGAAAGCAGCAAGATCTGGATCATCAATATCTTTTTTATGCACTCCAGCATAAATCTGCTTCAACATCTCAGTCTTAAACTTGGAATCCAAAATACCCATGTACTTTTCAAGAACACCTGAACAAAAATAATATGAAAAATATAACTTAGACCAGGGGTTCTCAACCGGGGACTATTGGCCCCCTACAGAGCCACGAGACATTTTAACCCTACACAGCCACGAGACTTACAGCTCAAATGACTGAGTGGTATAGAGCGCCTGTCTCTTGAGCTGTAGACTCGGGTTTGATTACGAGTCGGGTCAAACCAATGACTTTAAAATTGATATTCACAGCTTCCCTGCTTGACGCTCAGCATTAAAGGGACAGTGGGGAGAACAAGCCGGCAAGTTTGTTTGTTGTGCCGTTGAGAAAGGCATTTAACGGGATTCCCCCATCTTGGTGCGGTAGACAGATGGCTGGCAACTCCTAAGCGAGCTCGTATAGCGCATTGATCGCTTTCTCGTGATAGGAAGATAAATATGCAACCAACTAACTAACTAACCAGGGGGCCACAAGCGCAAATTTATTATCGTATTAACGATAATAACCACTTCTAAAAACTGGGCAGCTGTATAGCTACTACAACAGACGCCTTCTGTTTTAGGCGTCAATGGCTACTACGAATGAAATGCTGATAGAAAATTTTATTACTGAGCAGAAGACCACTAGTGTTGAGTGAGAGTATCTAGAAGGGGGACACAAACCATAAAAGGTTAAAAATCACTGCCTTAGGCTACACTGATCGGCTAGTGTAGTGGCTAATAACATCGCTATCGGCCCGTACGGTCTGAGGTTCGATTCCCGGATCGGTCAAATCCGACTTAGTCGCCAGCGACTCGACATCGCTGCGACGTTTCTTTAGAACCGCGTTGACCAGGCACCAATCCGCGGATATATAGGCTACGCCACTCGTTACACTCTATCAAGGTTCTTTAAATTTATGAAGGTACGTTAAATTTTTCAAGGTTCTAGTTGAAGCTCTCACATAGATAAAATTCGCGCAACTAGGCCTAGTTGTAGCCTAATTAACTTTTCAGCTTCATGATTCGAGCTTTTATTCCTCTTTGTTTTTTAAAAAAAGGTTTACGAAGACCCTGAATAGTGATCTATATCCAGGCCTACTTATTGTTGTAGGACTACGTAATTAAAAAAAACTGTTTCTTACCGATCCCCATCACACGTCCCCATTTGACCATGTGTTCAACAAGTCTCAGGTCATCAAATTTTTCATGTTTCATCAAAATACTGACAATTTCTCCGCTGAGGTAAGCATCATCAAATGAGTCCTCTTCCCTATCACCAGTGCTCGGAAAACTTAAACAAAATTGAATTTAAATTTTCGAAATCACATGAAAAAATGAATGCAGCGACAAAGCAACCTGCTACAGACCAAATGAAGTTTGAATGATCAATATTTTTGGTTTCAAGAAACTGTATATCGCAGCAGCTACTGCTCCAAAATACTACAAACGTCAGCGTAAGCACAAATATTTTGACCCAAAATGGGCTAGTTAAGTTAATCGTTCTATACTTAGGCTAATTGTTAACCAGTTAAACATCTATTTGAAAAAAAAGCACGGTGATTTTGAGCATGAAAAAGAGTAATTCTTAATTTTCTAGGAATGGATGTATGATTCAGAAAGAGATCTCCAATTTATCTGGAATCACCTATACTGATCAACAAAAATCATTAAATGATAAATTTTAGTTTATGAGACTAGATATTTGAGAAGAATCTTCCAATCAAACGTCAACACGGGAAATAAACAGAAAACTATTAATTGGGAGAAGTAAATTTTTGGAAAAAGTGGCAAAATTAAGTAAAAATTAAGGTAAACAAAAGTTGAAGAAAAAAATTACTACATAAAGATAGTAATGTATGTGTATTGAAATATCAGTCCACGACCGGTTTCGCCCTATTTGGGGCTTATCAGTGGATGTAGGTAAGAATAAGATAAAACAAAATTACATAAGGAGCCAAATAGGGCGAAACCGGTCGTGGACTGATATTTTAATTCACATTACTACCTTTATGGAGTAATTTTCTTTTTCAACTTTTGTTTACCTTAATTTTTACTTTATTTTGCCACTTTTTCCAAAAATTTACTTCTCCCAATTCATAGTTTTCTGTTAATTCCCTGTGTTGACGTTTGATCAGAAAATTCTCCCCAAATATCTAGTCTCATAAACTAGAATTTATCATTTCCTGATTTTCTGTTAGCTTTTGCTTCCTTAAACTCTTTTCTTCCCATATTTCCTAAGTCAGAGAACATTTTTCAGACTTTCTATCACAATTTGCATTTACCTACCGGCAATATACATCAACAGCAGAAAGTGGGTCACTACGAACAAGCAAGTCGGCAAGTTCAATATATGAATCATGTATCTGTAAAACACAATAATTGATTACAGAACAATACTGCATCAATTTTAATCCAACAACCCCAATAATGTCACGATTGGCTATTCGCTATAGTGAACATAGCAGCAATGAACATGGCTGCGAACTAGAACGTGAACTCGAAAGAACTCGATCATTTTGCCGAACTTGAACTCGAAAAAAATTTTTTTCTGAACTCGAACTTGAACTCGAATAAAACTGTTCGAGTTCATTAGAACGACGTTTAAATTGCTGAAATAAAAGATTACTACGAAACATAGTTTGTTGTTCAATTGTGACCACAACACTGACAATGCCGATGGTACTAAACAGCTGAGGTATTGTCTTGAACCTACTGCACGAGCAAAATATTTTTATCTTTTTAATTGCACGAGCATCGGCGGTGAAAAAGTTGTCTTGATTTTGTATATTCATCTGCCTAAACTCGAACTCGAAAAAGCTTATTTTTGTCGAACTCGAACTCGTAAATAATTAGAGAATTTAAACTTGAACCCGGACTTGCCAAAATAGGTTGAACTCGAACTCGAATAAAATTCGATCGAGTTTGCAGTCCTGGCAGTGAATCTTGGAACTCCTCTTTTTTCAGGGGGGAGGAGGCTAAGGAATCGAAAATTGTACTTAGGCTATAGAAGCACTTAGGCTATAAAAGTTAGTTACATACAAATGCAGTCTTGTATATAACTAACAACTTGGAGCTTCATTTTAACCTACGTTAGCATAACCTCCCATCTGTTATCTGTGTGTATTTTTTTAAAGTTTGTCTTGAGAAACCATTACGCAATTTATAAAGCAAAACACAGCTTTCCACACTATTGTAGAAGCAGAATTTGAAAAACCGCTGGACAATTTTGAGAGACCATTTCGGTTCCTCAAAACGCGTTAAAAAACACCGTCGGTTATGCTTGAGTGATTTTACCTCCGGAGCCATTTTGATAACTTCTTCATATTTTTCTCTCGCTTCTGCTTTCTTGTCATCAGTTCGAGAATAAGCCCGAGCCAGAGCCAAACGCGTGCGATGTGATACGCGGTTGATGGCAGCTGGTTTCCCGGGAGTTGCAGCTGGGGTAGAAGGCTGAAAAATCAGCAGTAATGAAAAAGACACGTATATCTCATTTAAAGGTTGAGAATTCAACGTTGTGATGTAATGAGAAGACAGTTTTAACCTTTACCTTTCTCTTTGCGCAAAGGCAGCTTGCGCAACATCTGAACTTAGCAACAAGGTAACGTAATTTGAAAACTGACCATAACTATTGGGTCGAACTGTCTATTGACGTAAGGCCTTTCGTCAATACGTCAGCTAAGCTGACCTACAGTATGATAGCCTTAACTTTGGCACATCTGGAGGGATTAAAATTCTAATGGAGACACCGTTAATTGAATATCGCAAACATGGGTGGGCTATTGGGAACTAAGCTTTCCAAATACTGTTTTGTGTTGAATGATGTGTAATAATGCATTGTGAACCCAACAATTTTTTTTTTAAAACAGCCACTAAAACCGCTTTTTTAACGTCCCTACAAGGTTATATTTTTAACGCCAAGCTAGAAAAAGAAAAACTTTCGATAAAATTTTAAGCTCCCCAAAAATGTGCTCAGCTTTTCCAAAATGTAAGGGCCTGGCCTCGGTCCCGCTGTTAACAATTCAGTAATAATTGGTCTAAGGGAGGTAAAGTAGCTACTTCACATTTAACAGATACACAAATTTTACTAAACCAATGGAGTTATTGGCGAAATAATCATCCGTTTTTAGCAAAAGAATAACAACCTACTGTAGGTGCTTCTTCCGCTGGTTTCGCAGCTTCTCGCGGTTTTTCGCACTTTGCACTATGGGAGGAATTTGAAGCAGCTGCTACATTCGTTTTGCTTGCTCCTCTCCCCGCTGGGGCACCCCGACCTCTGGCTGCGGCTGGGGCAGGCTTTGCGGGGGTTCGACCTCCTCTGGTGGGTTGAGCAGGTGCGGCCCGAGCTCTACCACGAGGAGCAGGTGCTCCAGGTTTTCTAGCTGCAGGCTGTTGAGCCTTGGCTGGGGCAGGACCAGCAGAGGGCTGAGAAGTTTGTGCTTTAGCTTTTTCGGCAGCGATTTTTTCTTTCCACCATTTTTGTCCTACGAATGAAATTCTGGAGTGAAAATTTGTTTAAATCCTGAATCATTAAAAAATTGTTCTGACAAAATTTAAAACCTTATAAAAGCATATTCCAAGAAATTAGATCATTGGTGGACCCAAAGGAAGTCAAAAGAAACAAAAGACGCTTATCTTTCCCTAAACTTTTAGTTGTGCATATTCTAAAAAAAATCAAATCAAATCTTCACATTCGCGGTTGTACGCCGAGGAGTGTAACGAATTGCGGAGCCCATTTCCGCGACTTAGCGCCTAAGCAACACAGCTTCGAAGAAACATTGCAGCGGCGGAGAGCCGTTGGCGACATTGAGTCCGATTTGACCAACCCGGGATTCGAACCCCCGACCTCTTGCTGCAATAGCAATGTCTTAACAACTGAAATAACCAGATCCTTAAAATTGCGAGATTAGCATTTCCTCAACTTCACACCTTCTTTTTAAAAATTTCCAGATACGCCCCCAATTCCCGGTACATAATATTCTCGGCTTGCTCGTATTAACAAAAACAGCGGTAATTTTCCAAAATAAAAAGTTTGGAGGACAACTACAAGACTACCTGTGATGTTTTCCGGAATTTCTCCTGCAGCTGGTTTTCCTTCCAGAGCGATACTTGCTTCCAAGCTAGCTCTTGACTCAAGAAGAGGAGCTTGATCCGCCGGATTCAACTCACTATCATAGATCATGAGTTGAGAGAGTCCGAGAAGATAAAGAGATTCGCTGTCGCAAGGATTGATGCTAACCAGATTTTGAGAAACCTGATGACAGCAGCATGAAGTCGATAGATGTTTGCAACGATTGATCAAATCAAAAAAAAATCAAATCTTCATTATACTCGCCGTATTACGCCGAAGCGTGTAACGAGTGGCGAGACTCATCTACGCGGCTTAGCGCCAGGCAACACAGCTCCGTAGAAACGTCGCAGCGGTGCCGAGCCGTTGTCGACACTGTGTCCGGTTTGACCGGCCAGGGAATCGAACTCCCGACCTCCCGCACCAATAACGTGTGGTTAACAGCTGAGCTAACCGGCCGGATGCAGCAACCGATTTAAGAAATCAATCTGAAATTATCAACGAAAATTCGCAAAATTAATTTTTTCTGGGCATGCAACTTTTTCCGGGTACGCAAGACTACAATTTAAATTTCATCAAGGATGCAATGATTAGTCCAGAGTTAATTTGCTGTTTTTCAAGGCTCTTTTTGATAAAAGATGTAACTCAAAACCTTAGTGAGAGACTGTCTTCTCCAGCTAGAGATCGATTCAATTAATATCACCACCTTGTTTACTCATTTCAGAATTCGACTGCCCCAATTGCAAGTAGTAGGTATTCCAGTTCAAACCTTCATTATATTTCCTGAATTACGCCGAAGCGTGTAACGAGTGGCGGAATCCATCCCTGCGGCTTAGCGCCAGGGTAACACAGCTCCGAAGAAACGTCGCAGCGGTTACGAGCCGTTGGCGACACTGTGCCGATAAAAACGGCCCGGGAAATGAACACCAGACCTCCCGCACAATCAGCAATGTATTACAACTGAGCAAACGGTCCAGTTTAATTTTAAGTAAATATTTCAATTTATTTCAATTATATTATATATTTCAATTTAAATTTTATATCTGGTGAAGCTTTACTGCATACTTCTTGAAACAACAACTGGCTGTTACCTTTTCTTGAAGAGCAAGTAGTTTCTTATTTCTTGGAATGGTGGAAGACCTGATCATTGCAGATAGGTATCGGCATCGCTGAGAAATCCAGGCGGTGTCGCTAGAGCGCTCATTCATCATCATTTCGAGTAATTGATAGTGGGCGTCAAGCAATATCCATTCAATCTATAACGAAAAAAAATTAAAGATTTTTGCAATCATCATAGCTTGATTGATTTGGGCGCTTATACCTCAGCAAATATTTCAGTATCGTATCGTCAATCAACCGGCCGGTTAGCTCACTTGTTAAGGCATTAATATTGGTGCAGGAGACCTGGGTTTGAATCCGGGGTCGGTCCAATTGGACGCAGCGTCGCCAACGGCTCGCCACCGTTGCGACATTTCTTCAGAGCTGTGTTGCTCAGGCGCTAAGCCGCGGAGACGAGCCCCGCCACTCGCTACACGTTTCGGCGTAATAACGCGACTATTATGAAGATTTGATTTGATTTTGATTTTTGATCAGTCAATTAATATTATCTAACCTGTTGAAATGTGTTTCCTCGATTATACATCGTGTACAAAGCCATGGAAGCAAATAGGCAAACACTGCAAAAAAGGATTTATTTTAACACAAAAAAAAACTTCTCAAGAAAAAACGAAATCCCAGATTTCTCAGAGGAAAATGTGATTAGATTTGGGAAAAATTAGTTGACTACATGATAAACCGGTATATACTACAAGCATATCCTTTGACCTCCGCAACCTGTCGTATTTTGCAGTCCCTGTTGGTAAATCCTTCAGCTACAAAAAAAGTTACTTGTTAAAAACGTAGTCACTTCTTCAACAAATTCTGCTAATCTTCCGGGTTTTATGTAGACTCTATACGAAGCTATTTGAAAATAAGCCGCTACAACCGCCATCAAAATCCAACGCATGTTTAATCTGCAAGCGTAAAATAGCCAAAGTAGACAGTGTCGCAGATACAAGTTAGATGCGAGAAATTATACTTTTCGTATAAAGATTTTTGGTGGTACTAAATTTTAACGCGTAGTGAGTAGTGACAACCCAAACTACAAAGGTGTTTCCGATGTTGTTCAAATCGATGTAACTTTTCGTATAATCCATCTGAAAACCTACCTGAATATAACTTTAACATACTATGTTGGGTCTTACTTTGGCAATTTCACCCATACAATGATATGCTTCTTTAAAATCTTACCAGTGGTATACGACTTTGGCGCTTCTCATCCCTTCTTGAGGGGATTTTTTCAAAGTTTCAGCGAAAAGCATCAATCCCTTTAGAACTTGAATGTTTGAAAGGCGAAATACATCTTCAGCGTGAAAATCGGTAGAAGCAGAGAGAGCTTGACCTAACGAAAGACAAAATCCACACACTTGTCTTGAGCCATTGACATAGAAGTATTACTACTGCAATACTGTTATCGTTTTCACATTAGAAGTAAAGCATAGCAGGTTAATGTGGCTGTTTCTTTGTTCCGTTTCACACATTATAATATTTTGAAGAATAGTTTTGAAAAAAGCCGTTTTTGCATTACGCTCCATGAAACGCTCTGTCACAACTCTTTTGTGTAGCTTTGAAAAAAGCTGTTGGTCTCAGAAGCTTTTCGTGACACACTCATCAACAGGTAATCGAGTGAAAGTGAGAACGAGACGCAGCAAGGTTTGGCGCTTGATCAATAACTTAACAGTTTCGGACGTCTGAGGACAGTATTCATCAAGCGCCAGTTCTTGCTTCTCGATCTTACTTTGACGCAATTACCCACTAACAAGTGCGTTACGAAACGCTTATGACATTAACAGCTTTTTTAAAAGTTATTCTTAAGTTATGTACCGCCAACCAATTGTAATATTTTTACAAAACTCTATTTAAACTGAAAACAATTTCGAAATTAAAACGGAAACGATCTGGTCATGCTCTATAGATCTAATCCTTTCTGGCGGATTGGAATGCTTTAGTAAAAGATCATCACCGCTTGTCCCAGAATTTTGTTCTTTAAACCGTCTGGTGCATGGTAGGCCGATCGTGGCAGGAAGACCACCACCTCAGTTTTGTGCGACCGTCAAAGGGACGTAGCTACTAGCTAATGTTGTTCAGCGGCTATTCCAGTTACGGTCAGATGTACTAGAACAACACGTACAGATAATAACAAAAAAGTCTTTTCAAAAGTGAGAAAAATGAATTTTGAAGCTTAACAAAGTGGTAACTCGATTCCAAATGAGTTCACATCATCCACAGGGCTGTGAACTCGAACACGCTGAGCTCGGTCTTTTGCTGAACTCGAACACGCTGAACTCGAAAAACAAATATTCCTGAACTCGAACTTTACTCAAGCTCAAAAAAAGTTGATTGAATTTTGAACTTATCCTAAACTGGACAAAAATTGCTTAAACTTAGCCTAAACCCGATTAAAACTACTCGAACTCAGTATAAACTCGCTAAAAATCGCTGAACTCGAACTTGAATTCGATCAAACGCAAGCGAGTTTGCGACCCTGATCACTCAACTGCAAGCCAGCTACCAATCCCATAAAAACAAAAGAAACTTGGTTTACCTTCAGCTTCCGCTTCTTTTTGACGGACCATTAATAAATGATCCAATCCTTCATGAAGGTATCCCAATGCTTCCTTTAATCGAGGTCCAGCACCGGATTTTTGAGAGCACAAAGCGATGCCCAGGAGAAGCCTAAAAAATTATTTACAAAAAGATGGAGCGCCCGAAGCATGTGTTGTGCTTCTAGCTTGAGTATCGCAAGTTTGTTTCTGAATAAGCACTTTGACAAAAACAAAGCGGACATGCTGCTAAAAAAGGCGTTTTCTAGCTGCTTAGGTTAAAATTTACACTAAGCGCAGAAAGTATTGCATGTTGCAGCGAAAAAAAAGCCTAGGCAGTGTGGCAAGCAGATTGAATAATTTCACCACGAATTCGGACTGACTTAATGGTTACCGATGTTGTTTCTCGACTTAGCTTAAGTTGCTGCTCGTTAAAAGCCGTTAGCAGTCAGCCATCATACAGGGCATTATCCCAAACTATACATCAGTGTTTGGGTAAGAATCAAACCACAACCTTGCGATCATAATCGTCAAAATCGACGTTCCCGCTCAAATACTACACCACACTCTATAAACTAAGAATAAACCAATTGTGATTGTTGTTTATTTATTTCAGTGTTGTTAATTGAAATAGGCAAAACCGAAAAAAGAAAAATGCAGTTAAGTTACATAATAGGAGAATCCAATATGCAGCTGAAATCTCAAGGGAGACTGCGAAGTGACTGCTTAAAAACTGTTTAAATTCCTCACCTGGATTCTACACTAGTAGGTTTCAGCCCCGCTGCTTGATGCAACCTTTTTATGGCTTCTTCATGGCTTCCCTGTTCAATTAACATTCGACCGACGTGTAAGTTGCACAGATAGTTATTAGGATCAAGCGTTAAAGCATCCATGTATTTAAGATACGCTTGAGCCATTGGGTCATTTTCATCTAATTTTTGTAAGCCAGATTGTTCTCCCTGTGAAAAAAAGGCCAATGTTAAACAACTACAAGCATAAATAAAATTTAGATATCCTACGAGATCAATTGTATTTTCCATTTAGTTACGTATTTATCCTTCGTTTACGAGAAAGTGATCAAAGCGCTATAACGAGCTCGCTTAGGAGTTGTCGGCCACCCGCCTACCACACCAAGATGGGGGAATCCCGCGAAGTGTCTTTCCCAACGGCACAACAAGTAAACTCGCTGGCTTGTTCTTCACACTGTCCTTTTAATGCAGAGCGTCAAGCAGGAAAGCTATGAATTCCAATTTTGAAGTCATTGGTTTGACCCGACTTGTCATCAAACCAGAGTCTACAGCTCAGAGACGGACGCTCTTTCCACTCGGCTATCGGAGCTGTCAAAAAGACCAATGTTGAATCACGAAAAGCAAACTAAACTTTAGATACCTAAGATGATCCCAAATGATAAAAACAAGTTTTATTCTTCTACGCTGCACGGAATGCGAAATGCCAAACATAACAGAGTGCACTGTTTTCAAAAAAAAGTTTAGTATCTTCTAGTCTCACTGTTAATTGTTGGTTATTTTACGCATTTTAATCCATAAAAGCAAAAATGTTGGTGAAGTAACGACCGTTATACCCTTCTCACACATCAGTGCTTAGCTTGCAAAAAGATTTTAAAACGTTAACACGTATAAAAAGTTGAAAGAATGATAGAATGATAAGCAAATGCCCAACCTGTAAAAATAAACATAAATCCAGTCGAAAAATTGTATTTTCTTTGTTGTATTTAGTTGTGTATTTATCCTCCTATCACAATAAAGCGATCAAAGCACTATAACGAGCTCGCTAATGAGCCATCTGCCTACGACGCCAAGATGGAGGAATCCCGCTAAGTGTCTTTCCCATAGACACAACAAATAAACTTGCCGTATACCAAAAATGCTAAAAGATATCAAAAACCTCATGATAGTGAGTTCTTTAAAAATCTAGTACACTGATCTAGCGCGTTCGCCTGCGTAGGTAATTTCGTAGGTTTACTTTTAACGCATCTTTTGAGCGCCAAGCGTACAAGGATTGGACGTGGTCTGCTCTGCCTGACTGCCCACTGTCTCGAAGACTCTGATATTCTTCATCAATTGCTTTCAATTGCAGAGCAATAGGAGCATTTGGAGCTACCCCACGTAAACGACAAATAGCCTGACATTCTTCCAATTTTGAGCTTTCTTTGGCAGCAATATCGGTTCCCGCGCCATGCTCTTGAGACTCCTCCTGAAACAGCAATTTTTAAATAAAAGTAAATTCACAATGTTGAAGGAATTGGAAGCATACAAACTGCTTAGAGCAAACATAACTTGAAAAAATCTAACCAAAATCTACAGCTTTTTTACTAAAAGTATTCTTTTTTCACAAAAATCTTGCCACTAAAACAACTTCTTTTATATTTTCGCATAAATCGCTTTCAGCATCCATAAAAACAAGATCTTAGTGAGTAGATAGACGATGACGTCACGAGTCACGACGTTAGTGATGACATCATGACGAAGCATGATATTAGCAGAGATTTTTGAAATGTCTTGATTAAACTGGCAAAAATCACTAAGAATTTGAAACGTTCTCCGGAAAATGATCTTACTTTTTTCGAAAATCCGTATAATTCATCCAAATGATGTTGTTCTTCCAATGCCAGGGCTAATTTCAAATGCTGTTTACCGTCTTTGCTTTTTGCTTTGATAGCTGCAGCCAAACAAATGCAAATCTGCTGCAAGTCATCGATAGGGGATTCCCCAGAAGCGAATCTGACGTTCTGACCTTCAATATGTAAACAGCATAAAAACGTTTAGGCTAACAGAAGGTTCTGGCTAAAAATTTACAAAATTTGCCTCGATAAATTTCAATCTACCGGAATGTGTTTAGGTCTGCGCAATCCGCTTAGGGCAAAAATTAAAATAGTTTAACAAATTCAGAGTTAAAGCACTGACATGCAAATTGTAAGCGCATGGAAACACGCACAAGAGCATTGACTTAAACCCACTACAATCTGATGCTGCGGTATAGATGGATGGACAATTCAAGACGGTACGGCACGGCACGGTTGTCAGCTTAAACCGGTAAGGCACGATTAAAACAGCTCAAAGCAATCGAAGTGTTGGTAATTTTACAGCCTACTTTCAGACGCATTGATTAACACGCAATCTATATTACATGTTGTACTATACCTGGAGTTTTAGGAAGCTTTCCTTTGTAAACTTTCAGAGTTTTTTCAACTTCTTTCGTTAGAGCATCAAGACCAGTTTCACTAGCCATATGCTGGAGTCTTTTTTCCCAGTTTCTCACCTTAAATAATCCGTTATTTTTTTCACATTTAACAAGAAAAATGTTGCCCTAGTAACGAAAACATCCCACGAAGAAAAATAACAATGGTGTGTGTATTATTTGCTATTACCCTTATCAGAAAATTTGTAAGGTAGCAGGAAGCGAAGATTGGCAGTATAAATATGTATGATACCTCTACTTTGTGTTTCATTTCAGCAGTTTTGGCAGATGTAGTTTCAAATTCTTCTTTATACCAGGTGGTTTCAGTTACGATTTTTGGATCAACTTCTGGGTTAGGCTTTGCATCACACGTTTTTATATGTTTTGCCATGCTGCGGTACGGCACTTCGTCTTTGACACCTGGAAAACAGAGAAAATTCTTAACACCAACTAAATTTTAAAATGCTATCAACAAACCCACATTGTTTACAATGAAGTTTAATTTCCGTCGTCAGTGGCATGGCCTAGCGCTACGCGCACAGATCAAAGATCCTACATAACGGGTTCGATTCACGGCTGGAGCCAATCGTATTTCACATGTAGCCTATACGAGGCGGCTGCTGAATCAAAGAGTGTAACTTTGCAGCCCTCGATTACCGTGAAACTTCCTTTTCAATAGATTGAAAACAAACCTCATATAGTTATTTGAATAACTTTACAGCTCAAATGGCCGAGTGGTAAGAGCGTCTGCCACTGGAGCTGTAGAATCGGATTTGATTTCGAGTCGGGTCAAACCAATGGCTGTAAAATTGCTATTCACAGCTTCCCTGCTTGACGCTCAGTGTAAAAGTGACAGTGTGGAGAACAAGTCGGCAAGTTTATTTGTTGTGTCGTTGGGAAAAGCACTTATCGGGGCTCCCCCATTTTGGTGTGGTAGACTGATGGCCGGCAACTCGATTCTAAGCGAGCTCGTTATAACGCTTGGATCGCTTTCTCGTGATAGGAGGATAAACATGCGACAAATACTAAAAACAAATAATAATAATAATTTATCATTTCATGATCACCTTTATGTGAAAAGACAGATAAAGCTACGCAGTTTGATATTTGTTTGTCCAAGTCCACATCTACAATTCTCCAATCTTTGTCCAACACAACTTCATTTAAAGGATTCACTTTTGACCTTAAAATAAAACAACTTACAACTCCTTAGTTCTAGTCGATATTATCCGGTAAAACACAAAAATTTGAAATGAGCTTCCAGAAGCATAGTTAGAAAGATAGTGCCATGCCCCTCCACCTTCCCCCCGTTGACTTTGCGTTTTTAGTTTAAAAAAAAAAGGGTCAAATGTTGCTGAGTGAGTGAAATATACCAGACTCTTTCGATGGTTTACGGTTCTCTTTAAAATTTCTCGCTCCGCCACTGTGGGCTTTAGACCGAGTGGTTCTAAAAATTAAAAAACAAATTTTGAATACCGGCTTGCAGTTCAGATGGCCGAGTGGTAAGAGCGTCCGCCTCTGGAGCTGTAGATTCGGGTTTCATTCCGAGCCGGGTCAAACTAATAACTTTAAAATTGGTAATCACAGCTTCCCTGCTTGACGCTCAGCATTAAACGGACAGTGTGTAGAACAAACCAACAAGTTTACTCGTAGTGCTGTTAGGAAAGGCACTTCGCGGGATTCCCCCCTTCCATCTTCGTGTGGTAGACATGTGGTCGGAACTTCTAAGCGAGCTCGTTATAGCGCTTTGCCATCGCTTTCTCGTGATAGAAGGATAAATATGAATTTAAATACAGATAGATTTCTTACCTGCGTGTAAGCATGTCGATGCATGGTTGAGACATGGATATTTTAGGATCGGAAGCTTTGATTGAAATGGGATCGTACATAGAGGTCAGAGTCATTGGACACTCAAATTTCATCGCTGATATGGGATCTTTAAGCACCACAGGCCAAGGAAATTGCTTTCTATATACGGTGACGGTATATTCCTAAAAAAGTCATTTTGAACCGATAAATAAAATAGTATGCCGTACGCCAAAGTTCTTATGCAGTAACGTAAAAAAAGGAATCTCATTTTTATTTAAAAAACTTACGCATGGACTATATGAAGTGACATAACGCATTCTAAAGGCCTGTTCAGGAGCGTATTTAAGGGGGGCATTGTGCCATGCCCTCCTCCTTTCAAAATTTCTCGCTACGCCACTGGGCCTGTTAGACACAAAAATGGGAAAAAACATTTGCTTTTATAAATAGGCCCATAACACACTTCATATTAAACGCATTTACTCTAGGCATTTCATAATCAAAACATTCAAAGAAAGATTTTTATGAAAAATCAAAGCAAATGATCTCAAAATAGGCTTCAAATCAAAAAAATCAGATCTTCATTATACTCGCGGTATTACACAGACGTGTATAACGAGTGGTGGGGCCCATCTCCGCAGCTTAGGCCTTGGGCAACACAGCTAAACGTGGATGCGGTGCCAAGCCGTTGGCGACACAATGACGATTTTACCGGCCCAGGAATCGAACCCCAGATCTTCCGCACCGATAGCGTGTGCTTAACCGATGGGATTAAAAACGCAATTCACCTTTGTTCTCGTCCCATCAACAGAACTAACTTTGGTAACAATTTTTGTCTCCCCCATAAGTAAAGGTACCACAAAGTTAGTTTCACTGCCACTGACAACAATAACACACTTGCTGTCAGGAGCTTGGGGCTTCACAGTAACTTCTTCTGTATCACAAGGAACAACACCTACACAAGAAAGCTGCATTGGATCCGTTTTAACGTTGGAAATAAAAAATACAAGCTTTAAATATTCTATAAGCAACTCACTTCAAGGCAAATTACATCATTTTTTAACGTTTGGTTAGATAATATGACGAATTCAACTTTAAATGGCCTTTGGAGTGGTAGAATCGAGTTTGATTTTGAGTTGGATCAAACCAATGACTTTAAAGTATTGATATTCACAGCTTCCCCGCTTGACGTTCAGCTTTAAAACGTCAATGTGAAGAACAAGCCGGCAAGTTTACAAGATGTGCCGTTGGAAAAGACACTTATCGGGATTCCCCTATTTGGGTGTGATAATCAGATGGATGGCAATTCCTAAGCGAGCTCGTATAGCGCATTGATCGCTTTCTCGTGATAGGAGGATAAATATGCAACAAAATACAGTACACACAAAAAAGAAATTGAAAACTTTTCCATTTCATTTACTTGTGTATTCTTCACAGTCCATGGCAAAAACAGGGTCCAGCTTCCCAGTTGAAAGAGACAACTGGACCAGAGACGCATCTGAAGCAGATAAACGTTTTACACGAACATAATAATTTTTCACAGTGCCATCTTCGGCAGAGACTTCAATACGAATTTCATTCACTTCTCCTTCTTTTAATGGAATAGTTTTTTCACCGCCACCGCCCTTGGAAGAAAATAATGACATAAATTAGTTGTTTTTTTACTAGAAAATGTTGGATCCTTCAAATATACCAGCAGAAACCCGAAATGAAAAAAACTCTTTTATTCATAATTTTTCGGAGTCTAAGAACTTAATTTTCATCTTTAGAATCCCAAATTGGGTTTCCGAAATGCCTCAAAAAACTGGTTATAGACTGAAGCGAAAATAAGAGCAGTCCATCTGTTTTCTGCAAAAATCTATTTTAAGTTTGAACTTAGGCAAAAATCTAAATTAGGGACTCTTGGCCTGGATTCCTTGAGCCCCAAAGGGGTCTGCAGAGATTTCTCACGGGTCTATAAACCCAAATAACTTCCTAGACCACAAATTAGTTTTGGTCATTTGTTTCTGATAAATTGAGCCAAAAGGCTTCATCAAAATGTTTTAGAATCTTCAGCCCAAAACAGGTTTAGAAACATTGATGTTAATGATAAGGTTGCAGTGTTTTTTGATACCCAAGTTTAATACACTTACATGCAAAATCGTATTACTTTTTTGCACATTGTATCGTCAAGCTCTATCAGTATGTACACAATTGGAAAAATTTTAAAACTCTTAATTCTTTTAATAAAAACAACATAATCACGTTAACTATCATGGCAATTATTTGGTTAAAAACTTCATAATCATGCAACTTAAAAATATACAGTTTTTCGTTAAAACCATACTTACAAAAACTTGGTATGAAGCACCGCTGTCGCTAGTGAAACAATCGATTTTTACTTTTTCAACACTACTAGGCACAGTGGCTTCATAATCAGTGACATTTCGATTAAATTTTGGTGAAAGTTTAGCAGGAGCAGCCGATAGTTTTTCCAAATCGCAATCATCCATTTTGAAACTTAAACTGTCTGTTTTCTAACCAAAAACATGTCAAACAGAATCAATCACAGTATGCAAAAAATACACATTATTTCAAAAGCATATCAAGAAAAAATATCGTTTTAGAAAGCTTAAACTGAAACAATGATTTATTTTAACAAAAGAAATAGTTTATGATCCACTACAATTTCATTAATGCGCAACCATTACTCTTCTTTTCTCGTTTCATGTTCTTAACGTCCCTATGTTGCCCCACGTTGCCTGACATCAGAAGAACGTGAAACAAAAAAAAAAGTAGCATACAGCCGATACCCTATGTTTCAAAAGCATATCAAGAAAAAAATATTATTTTAAAAAGTTTAAACTAAAGCGATGATTTATTTTAACAAATAACAACTCATTCATGATCCACCACAATTTCATCAATCAAGTAAAAATGCAATTCTCTTATTCAAATAGAGATAAAAATGAACAAATAACACTCAAATATAAGATTATTGATAATGATATGCTTTTGCTTGCTGCATAAAAGGTTTAATTTAATAATGACACCGCTTCATTGAAGATCAAGAACTTAATAGGATCGATCACTCAAAAGATGTCAAATGCTTAAAATAGCATTGAAAAAGTTGCCTAGGTATCTTACTCCAAATTGACTTGAAGGTAGGATCATATATGCCAACTTCCAGGTTACTCAGTCTGCTAAGAGGCTCACATCTAAAGTTACTCAGGTTGACATGATTTGGGCAAACGACTTGGAGAAAACCCACAAATAAACTGGTTAGAGAATCAATTTGCCGAGGCTAGGTCAAAAATACGGTACTCCACTCAAGCAATCCCCACATCTAGCACCCACAAGGCCATCTACCCAAATGCAGTCAACCCAAACGCGTCTGCAGCTGCATTTGGGTAGATGGCCTTGTGGGTGCTAGATGTGGGGATTGCTTGAGTGGAGTACCGTATTTTTGACCTAGCCTAGGCAAATTGATTCTCCAACCTGTTCATTTGTGGCTTTTCTCCAAGTCGTTTGCCCAAATCATGTCAACCTGAGTAACTTTAGCTGTGAGCCTCTTAGCAGACTGAGTAACCTGGAAGTTGGCATATATGATCCTACCTTCAAGTCAATTTGGAGTAGATACCTAGGCAACCTTTTCAATGTTAACTGCATATAATGTCCAACAAGTCATGGAGCATATTATTAACCAACGATACAAAATGTGTAACTGCCGGTAATGATTATTTTATCAACTTTAATAACAGTACAAGTAGTTTTACACGCAAAATAATTGTTTCGAAATAAAAACTTTATTTTAAGCTTTATGCACAAAAATAAACTATATCGATACCACATACTCTCATTTGATGAACGGCTTATTAAATTTCACTTCAAATTAAAACCATGTAAACAACAGATAGCAACTTTTAATTGAAATCTTGATGCACGTGTAAATAAATCTCAAAACACAACCATTTCAAACTAGCACAAGCTTTGTGATATTGAATAATTATCCTTTTATGCATTATTGGGGTAATGTGTTGCGTCAGCTGTCAGTATAGACAATCAAAATTGTGACAACCTGAAATAACTATGTCAGCGACTCACAAGAATCATTACCCCATAAATGACCACAACGTTTTTTTTTTTTCAGAGAAATGTCAGGTTCTATTTTTATTGTTGGAGTTTGGTAAGGTTATTTGCATAGTGAAGCATTTTTTTTGACATGTTTCCAGAAAAGCTCAAGTTTTCACAAAGCAACACCAGTTCTGTACAAATTGTATGAACAAAACAAAGAAAGACAAACAATGTCATTAACTCATTAAACATTGAAATTGCAATTTCAAAACCGTAGCACAACTAAAGTCTGGACGCAATATTAGCTACACCAGTAGACTGGTTACCGGTATATCTCACAATGGGCAAATCAATTAGACTGACATACTTCTTTAATACCGGTATATATACTGATATCAAGACATTAGTAATTAGCATTGGCCTTAATCCATGTTGTAGCCAGAGACAATGACATTTAAAATTATTTTAGTAGCCTACATTGTGAGAAGGCATAAAAATCAAAATTCACAAGAATGAGACACTGTTATGGTAGGCCTCTATTAAACCAAAAATATACCTGTATGGCCAATAGCCTAGGCTAAACTGGTACCAGTTTCCTACCAAACATTTTATTCACACAAAGAAAGACATCATTAAAAAGTAATACTTTTAAATAGCAAGACCAAAGACACTAACAATGCAATACATGGTTTTATTTTCCCACTTTAAGGTGCAACTACCATCTGTAGAATTGTCCCAAAAGCACGAGCTTGCCGTGTGAAGACCAGCTCCATTTTTTTGCAAAATAACAGCCGTTACAATGTATTTGAAAGGACGTGCCAACTTGGTTAGCTGGTTAAGACAATGTTCTACAACATTTGAAGTCCATTGGTTTACTTTATTGTGCTGATAAGCATTCCCACCGATCGTATTTTCAATTGATTCCTTAATTACATTTCCAATGTCCTCAACCACAAAAGTTGTTTCTTCACCTGTTTGAAACTCATCCATCATAAACAGTAAATGATGCAGCAAGCTTAAAATTCTAAGCAGTTATGCGGTTCTGAAAAGTATTAATATTACGTTATTTTATCAAACAAGACAGTGACAACTTTGTTTCTTAGCATAAAACTTATAAAAGAAGCCTGATCGGGTAACGTCTAGTAGCAGCCCCAAGGTTTGCAGTTCGATTAGGGTTACGTTTGGTTAGGATTAGGTTCGGTTAGGATTAAATTTAGTTAGGGTTCGGTTCAGTTACAACCCTAACCCTAAACCCTAACCAAACCTAACCCTAACTGAACCTGGGGGCTGATACTAGACGTCACCCGCCTAGCTTTGTCAAAGATATTTCATGGTTTGCCTTATTTTTAATTTCAATGCGTCCTAGGTTGCTTAGAGATTAATATAACGCAAGGTGTCGCTATTTTTAATTTTGGGTTAGTACTAAGTAACGGTAATAACTTTAATTTATTCAAATTGGAGAACTGTCGAACTCATATCACAGTCGTGTAGTGTAGAGATAGCACGGGCTGATTGTTTTGCAACCCGGACCGCCCATGGCCCAGAACTTCTTGCTCAGTTGCGGTTACCGACCGAGCAACTCACTCCAAAAATAATAGCCAGGTCCGCTCAAAGCCAAGGACGTTGGAAGGTGATGGCTGAGGGGGGCTGAAGCCTCTCCTATATTTTCTCACCCCCCCATAAAAATTTTGAACCCCCCTTTAGCACCCCCTTTCAAAAATTTATAACTACTGTACACTCTATAGGAGTTTAAGACCCAATTGCTTTTGGACGTTTTGTTAGATTTGGTTGCTTGATTTTTACACTTTGGTTGCGTTGGGACTTAATTCGGTGCCTAAAAGTGTTTTCACTAATGCCGGCTTTGAATGGTGTTTATTCAAGCGTTATTGCATATAACGACATATTAAGACGAAAGGGCATAAAATCTAATTATTATCTTTGTTATGTGTGAGACCAGTTGTAGTTGTTGTGGTTTTGTTGTGACAGCTGATGTAGGTTGAGGAAGGATACAAGTAACGTCAAAAATATTACAGCAAATTGAAGTCAGAACTAAAATAAATTATTCCTTCTGAAATTTATAATCTAAAATATTACAGTTATAAAGTTTTAACATAGATATTTTTAGTCTACAGTGAAAAACAAACATCTTTGCTGAGATTTTTTGGAGATAAATCAGCGCCGTCTTACGAGTCTGACGTCACTGACGAGGACCTACAAGTTACAACATCAAAAAACGTTAAGGGACACAGTGCGGGTATAGCTGCGTCCTATCACTCCAAGATGGGAGTCTGGTTCAAATTCAGATTCAGATTTTATTTATTCGCTGCCGTCACTCGCAATGACTACATCAAGCAATAACAAAGCAATGAACAGAAACAAACATACAAGTTGACATAATCACAAAAGCGAAACAAAAATAATATTATACTGTAGACCGCAGAATGACAGCAACAAGGTGGCCGCGAAGGGACCAAGGGGTCATCGAGTCAGCAGCCACCTTGCAGTTGCCAATAGAAATTCTTACATCACGTACACAATCAAGATATCAGCAACATTGGCAGACGAAGCAATTCAATTAAAGATTTTCTAAAGCATGCATCACAGAGAACAAACGCAAAGCAACAAAGCAAACAAAACAAAGCAAAAAAAGACAATAATATAGAGGAAAAACGGGAATGCAAGACAACGGCCAGCATCCCGCCAACTGAAGGACGACCCTGAGCCTCTAGCCAATAATAAATTAAGTAAAACGCAATTTAAAATTTTAATAAATAATTTTTATACTCCTTTTGAAACTTGCTATACGAGTATTTACGCATATCAGGTGGGATTACGTTCCAAATCTTGGCACCGATAAATTTGATCGAGCGTTGTGTTCTTTTTGTTTTAAAAAAAGGAATTTTTAATTGTACATTACTGGAGAACCTCGTAGAAAAAGAGTGGGTAACATTTGCTGGAGTAAAATAATTATCAAATACTGGCGGTAAGCTTTTCTTCCTGTGATTGTAAACAAATTTAGAAATGACATATTTAGCCAATTGTTCTAATGGCAGTATTCCAAGCTTTGAATAAAGAGGAGAAACACTTTCGCACCATGCTTTTCCAGTGATACCAGCTACAGTTCTAATTGCCTTGTTTTGAATACGATTTAATTTTAAAAGATAGGTAGGGTATGTTGTACCCCATACAGTTAAACCGTAAGTCAAATGAGTATGGACAAGGGAATAATACAATTTTAATAACGCAGTCTGAGGTAAAAAATTTCAGTTTGCTTAAAATACCAACTGATCTAGCTAGTTTTGCTTCAACATACTTTGCATGCTCATGGAAATTTAATTTATTGTCTAAGATCACTCCCAAGTATTTAGCCTTGTTTACTATTTTAATTTGGCCAGCAGGACAGCGTAGGTTGAGATTGACCGATGGGGATCTAAGTTTAGGAGATATTATTAACGCTTGCGATTTATTTGCATTGAGGGTAAGTTTGTTTGCTATCATCCAATTGCTAACCCCATTAAGTTCATGGTTGATTCGTTGTTCTAAAAGTTCAGTCGTTGGGGCGTTAACTACCAAACACGTGTCATCTGCGAATAAGCGAGGTGTACTGTCAATAGAATTGGATAAATCATTAATATACAATAAAAAAAGTAGTGGTCCAAGCGTTGAGCCTTGAGGTACTCCTACTTCTATATTACTTAATGAAGAGTTAGCGTTATTTATACAAACAAATTGACTTCTGTTGCTCAAATAAGATTGAAAAAAGTTTTTCGCAATTCCTCGAATTCCATAATGATCCAATTTATTAAGCAGAATAGTATGATTTACTGTATCGAAAGCTTTAGCTAAATCAAGTAAAACTAACCCAGTATATAATTTATTTTCGATACTATCAAAAGTAGAGGTAGTAATGTCTAAAATGGCGTGCAAAGTAGAAAATTTAGATCTGAAACCATACTGACTTGGGGACAATACTGTATGCAAATTTAAAAAATTGATTGTTCTGGTATACACTACTTTTTCCAAAATTTTAGAAAACGTAGATAGTAAAGAAATAGGTCGATAATTTGTTAACTCAGATTTGTCGCCAGATTTGTAAATAGGTACAACTTTAGCTATTTTAAGACAGCTAGGAAATAATCCATAGTCAAAACAAGCGTTGAAAAGTAACGCTAGTGCAGGCGCCAAGACTTCGGCTGCAAAGATTATAAATTTCGCATTAATACCATCCGAGCCACAACTCTTATTAAGATTCATTTGGTTGATAATACGCAAAATTTCAGTTGCACAAGTAGGACGTAAAAACATAGAGGAAGAAACACGATTTTTCATATAGTTTTTGAAAGAAATGGAGTTATTGCAGTTAATATTATTGGCTAAAGTCCTACCAACACCACAGAAATATTTATTAAAGTTTTCAGCAATATCAACTGGGTTATTTATCATAGAACCATTGACATTAATCATGTCAGGCGAGTTTGCTAGCGGTTTGTTGGGTAAGAGAGTTTTCATTATTCCCCAAAACTTGCGCATATCCTGACTGGAATTAACAATTTCGGTTTGCAAATAGAGTTTCTTTGCAAATGTTTTAATTTTTGTTAATTTATTGGAGTAGATTTTGTACAATATTTTTTGAGCATCGGAGCCATTTTTATAACAATTGATGTAGAGTTTCTGTTTGCGTCGTATAGATATAAGTATTCCTTTAGTGATCCATGGTTTATTTATTAGTTTGCTTTTTCTACAAGACGCTTTTTTTAGAGGCGCATGTTGATTAATGCACGAGCTCACAATATTAACAAAGTTGGAGAATTTCAGATCAACATCATGCGCGCTTTCAAAAACATCATTGTAAAAGTATAATTCCAGATTGTTACATAGATCAGTAGCAAAGAGATCTTTATCAAAGCGTTTTATATCTCTGTAATAGAAGGCCAGTTTTTTGCGTGGGCTACTTTTTGAATTGCTTGAATTACTTGCGACAAAACAAGCCACAGGAAAATGATCACTAAGGTCACTTAGAAATACGCATGGATATATTAAATTAGAGCAATCATTAGTAATAATATGATCAATAATTGAGCTACAGTCACCTGAGATACGGGTTGGCTTATCAATAAGCATATGAGCTCCATTACTTGAAATCATATTAAGGTAAGAAGCCGATTTTTCAGTGCTATTAGAAGGATTGACATTAATATTAATATCCCCAAGAATATAGTATTTAGACTTATATTTTTCATTAATTTGCAATAATTTATCATTGAACTTCGAAACAAAGTCATGAACATCACCCTTGGGGTGTCGATAAATAACTCCCAATATAAAGGTTTTTGCAGAATTAGCCGTCATATCAGATATTTGCAACCAAATATCTTCACAATCAGACTTAAGTTCGTTTTTATCTAAGATCTTTACAGTGAAATCGTTTGAGACAAGGACTCCTACACCACCAGCATTACTTCTTGAATCCGAATGTAAGATAGGTTGGTACCCAGCGAGAGAAATGATAGTCGGTAGTGAATTTTGTATTTTGGTTTCTGTTAGACAAATAATATCTGGTAAATATTCGAAACTTTGCAAAAGATCGTGATTCAAGGCATCTATGTTTTTGTAGACTGATCTGATGTTTACATGTAAAAGAAAAAGACGCTTTTTCTGTGCTGAAACTGGGAGGGCGTTGTTAGCCTCAAGCACTCGGCAAGATTTCAAGTTACTCGTTATCGAATTGTGCAAAGAAAGATTTAAATCAAACTGATTAGTTGCAATTTGCGTCGAGTCACTAATAGCATTTTGAGATGTTGGACTCGAGGCCCAGTCGTCATCCTCGTGATGCGACAAACCGCTGGCATACATTAAACGTTTTCCTCAAAAAAGAAAAAGAAATTGGGGTTCGAATCTCCGTAGGCAAAAAACTATGATCGAAGAAACAAAAAGTCTAGCTGTGTAGCTGGTTAAACGGCAGCGTAGCAGCGAACAGCAAAGAAGTACGTGACCAAGTACGTATTAAACGTGATAACACATATAGGCAAACAAATACTCTAGTAACAAAACTCTTAATAACAAAAAGGTTTACAATAACTCTAGTAGAACAAAACATACTGTAGTAGTAAAACGAAAAATAGATTCATGGAATAAATAAACGATTGTTTATATACAAATGATACTGACCGTTTTCAGCTTTCCAATAAGTTTTCTTGTTTTGACTTCTCGCTTCTTTAAAATGCGGTATCAATGCTTTTTTTTGATTTTGAAATAATTTAGGAAGATGGTCAGTTACAAACACCGGACTTGAATCGTTGGCATTAGAACTCCTGGCGGTATTATAATTTTTCAAATTTTTTAAGGAAGAATATATCTTTTGTTTGTCCATATTGGTCGCCATCTTAATAATGATTGGTCTTATTTTACCTGTTCGATGAGGTCCCTGGGGTAAACGGTGGATGTCATCAAGATTAACTGTAGAAGGGTCAAGTTTTAAACCTTCACGCAAGAAATTATCAAAAACTATCCTTGTTTTTTCTCTGGTTTCCCATGCGTTATCTTTTTCTGGAAGTCCATGAATAAGAATGTTAAGTCTTTTTTCATAAGCTTCACGCATTAGTTGATCCGCGTTGGTTGACTCAACAAAGTTATTGAATTTAGCCTCTAAAGCCTCTAAATGTGGCTTAGAAACAGCCGTTGACAGAGCACTTTCGAATTCCTGACACTTCTTTTCGAGCTTCTGTTCGACTAAGTTTAGCCTTTCATTGAAATTTTCAAGTTTAGTTTCAATGTTATCGAGCCTGACAGTCAGTTTGTCCAAAGTCAAAAGGATTTTATCTAGTTTAGCTTGAACTGACATTTTTAAATTGACTTCGAAGAAATTTTTTAAGCACCAGCTTTGCAGTCGCAACTTCGCTTGCCACTCACTAAAAAGCACGTCCGTTCATCAGCGCGTTCTGACTAAACAGGGCCCCCTTGGGCCGGCCCTGGTCGGGGGGGTAGCGAGCAGAAAATCGAGGGGGGCTAAATTACAAAACACTAAAAGTTACAAAGATTGCCATATTTTAGTTTCGTAAGAACATCAATAAATTACTTGAATGAAATAATTTGAATCTACCTTGTTTAGCTTTGACATTACACGCTCTTGGTTAAGTTCTGCTTCGATGACTCTCTCAAATTCGTGTTGCAAAATATTTTGGTTGGTTTTTGGATAAACTGAAAATTCGAGTGTATTAGCCTATAATGTCAAAAATTTTTTTCTTCTTGTTTTTAGAGTAGGCTACGTTTGTAACCATTTTCAACAGTTAGGTACTGTAGTGTAACATTTGAATTCTTTACTGCAATCAACCAAGTAGTAAACATTAAGTGCTAAACTGCTGAGCTGGATATTTTGTCTGTTCTGGCGATAGAAAATGAAGGTGTTGTTGATTAAAACAGTCGTTTTCTTTCATGTTTGCGAGAGACTTTGTCTAAGTCTAAGATGGCCTTGGTCTTGGGATGAATACAAGAACGTGGAAGTAGGAACTTGGTACTTTACATTACCTTCAATAAAATCTACAGAAACCGAGCAAGTTGCCATCACTGTTCGACGAGTAACCAACTGCCAGCGAGATGACAACAATTTGAAATTTGAGACTATTTATCAAATGGAAGAATACGTCAGAAAAGAAATCCACTACTTTTATAATTTTGCTTATAAATCGTCGATGAATGAAGACGCTCAAGAGTATGATGCTGTAATAGTCTCATGTACACTTTGGTTTCGGCACCGTTCATTGGACGATTCGAGTTCATGGACGGCATGGTCTAGTTTTGATATTCTGGGCAATTTTTCATATGTGAAAAAAAATTGTGACAAGATGTATTGGGCAAACTGGATTGAATCATCCAGCTGCTCACCATCTTTCACAGCTGTTTACACGAGAAATTGCATTGATTGTGATGCTGACGTTGTGAATCAACGGTACTGCGTCAAAGGATCCGAAAAAAAATCCGTGTGTGAATTTGCTTGGAGTCACTGGGGTGAAGCAGGAGTTTGTGTTTCGACTCGATGTAACTCTACTGACGGAGAACGAGTAAGAAGAAGAAAATGTTTGCAAAGAAATAACAACGAAACACTAAACGTTCAATCATGTTCAAATGAATCGCCGCAAACGACGGAGCCATGTGTCAGCAATTGGACAGACTGTGTAGCGAACACTGAAAGTAACGCTTTAGTACTGTACATAGGTGTTGGGGCAGCTGTATCCATCCTTTTAGTGTTAACTGTTTTGCCTGCGATTTTGATTCATCGTTGGCGTAAACATGTCAATTCCAATGCAACTGTCAATGCAAACATTGGCATTTCACTTTGCAACTCAGCGGTAACTAGTGTAAACTCACCAAAAGCACGTAAGACGATATCAGACCCACAAGGTGATGAAGATAATGCTTCTTCTTCTGCACTCCTTACTCAGAGTCATCGAAGACGGTGGAGTAATAACGTCACTTCATCTCTTTATGCATTGGCAGCGACCGATTCATTTGTTCAAGAAGAAAGCGTATATGACAATGTTGCAGTGTCATCTGCCGATGGTACAACTTTGTCTACTTTGCTTAACGATCGAGGAACTCCTATTACAACTGTGATTGAAAATCCAAATTCTTCAATTCCAGCAGTACCGGTATGTGGAGCAATAAGCAAACAAAGAAGTATTTTTGACGTTTTAACCAATACAGCAATTCAACACGTAACCTATTCTACTTTGGAAGCAGGATCTGATGCAACAGGTGCCGTGGTAGGTGATGTAGATCAGAATGATTACTGCGCACTAGAAGCAAGATAAAAATTGCGTATCATGTTTTATTTTTAACGTTTTATCATTTCAAGTAAGAACACTAACCCTAAATTTACTGCAAATTCGGTGATTGCGCGATTGACTTCTGCTACTAGCGCTATTGTGTGTGTCATAATTGTGACTGCCCTGACAAACACTGCTTTTTGACCTGTATTTGCGAGCACGAAATCGTACTTGCCAATCCGCCGCTTCTTTCTAGGCTTTGGTAAACTGAAGTACTGCAGATATCGTTAGCAAAACCACTAGGCCTAAAAATCGGATTGCACGGTGAATTCGGACGCAGCAATGACGCATTGCTCTCGCAATCTGTCACATGCTAGTCAATAACAGCGGCTAGTATTTTTCCTACAGTATTACTTACAAGCCAAATGGCTAGAACCTACTGTAGAACTATCGTTCAAAAGCCGAAAAATAAGTTTAAGTGAATCTACGGCAGATTACTATACATTTTTAAATGCAGAATATCCTGGATACGCTCAAAATGTGGCGTAAGCCTAATAACTGAGGTGTATTCTCAGAGGGGCACTGCCAACACTCCTTTTTTTTTGACAAAACCCAGAGTGCCCACACTGTGTGGCAAAACCCAGAGCAAAACAGATACTCCCTACATTTTGAGGTTATTGTCATTTGCATTTTCTCTAGCTACTCTCCTGCTTAACAATTGTGATATACGGTGCTGCCGCTAAAGTTTTGATAGATCAGTCTAAATAGTTATGAATTTTTAAGGCCCAAAATTCGAAGTTTCCCCCAAATTACGTTGAATTTTAAGTTAATTGATTTGAAATACCTTTGCCAACTAAATAAAATCTTTACTGTGCACCATAACTATCATAAGTAAAGTGGTTACAATATGGCAAAGTTTCTGTCGCGCAACATTGCCAATCAAAAATCACACATTTGATGCTATTTAATGGCAAATTTAAAAAAACAAAGGCAATATATCTCTGCACTACACACTCAATAAACGAAGCTGAACTGGACTTTCAGCTTTGAAGTCAAAAATCATCGCGTCCCAATTGTAAATTCAACACAACCTTCACAAATTTTACGCTGTGGGTTAGAATTAGGCATGGAGCATGAATAGGTTAAATCATCAAATTATTTGGCAACTAAAAACACTTCTATCATATTTGGTCCCATAATGATTTGAAAAAGCTGGGTCGTCTTCAGTTAACGCATCACAGGCATTGCAACAGAAGCTTTTGAATGTGTCACATCTTCCTCTCTCCAGAGCTGAGTGATTGTTTTCAGTTGAGTATAAAATTGAATACCCTGTGAAAGCATTTACATTGCGTCTTGAAACCGATTTCTGAAATTGGCAGAAAATTCACAGCTCCCGCAATCGAAAGTCACCCCTGCACTGCGCCACATTAGAAGAGCGTGAAAATCAAACGTATTTCACTGCGGATATGTAGCTGAACTTATGGAGCTGAATCGCTTTTCATTTTCTGACCTAGATCCAAGGGGTTTTGCTTCAAAGAACCCAACTTTTCCTTGTCTGATTTTGCCCAAATTTGGTGAGTATAGCAATTGCCGTTGGTGGCAAGAAAAACTTAGGGTCAATAAAAAACGCGTTTAAAGCCAATTTTAGCTTGTATTGAGTTGTGCAAAAGCAAAGTAATTATTGGGAAGTGCTAAAAAAATTACTAGCTGTTTAGTAGCAGCTTTCAAGTCCAAATAAAAAAAACTTCCCACAATTTGGTAGTGCTGTCATTTTGTAGACCGTTTTTTAAAACTTACCTGTTTGCCGTAAAAGTGAACATCTCCACGGAATGAAGCTCTTGTTCCAGTGAATGAAAACATAGGCAGTGGCACAGGAATAGGTACGTTAACTCCAACCTGGCCAACATCTAAATAAAGGAATCGGTGTAAAAGGCAGTGGTAGTACTGCAATACACATGATTGATGATTGGCTTCTTCATTTTTATCTCATGATAAAGAGACATGCATAGGACGAACCACACTCGCTTGGGAGTCGTCTTTGTTTCCAAGTTTACCGTTTGAGTATTGCTTATGACTCTTTAATTTGCTGCTTGCTAAACTGCACTAAAGCATCTTATCCAAGGTGATGATATACTAAGACTTATTAAGATGACTTATCCAATATCCAATGACGCAAAACATCAACCATAAATGTACTAATAAAGATTGGTTAAACGCAGTTAAAGCGGTTTGGCGGAAAACATACAGTACAAGGCGAAAATGTAAGGCAACGTATAACGAGGTTGGATCATATTGGAGCAGGCCGAGTGGTTGGTGCATTGGGCTACGGAACTAGTTTCCCGGGTTCACGCCCCACTAGCTCATCTTCCATGACGCAAGTGATTCGCAAAATATAAAACCCATGCAAAAAAAATAATAAGCTCAATAGGTCGGCGGGGTATATATATATAAAGTCGCTTAACATACAACATATGAAAGAGCTACTGGAGATCACCGAAGACAAGACTGATATTTCGTGTCATAGAGAACAACAGGGAATATTTCTTACATACGGAGTCCATAAAAGTTTTATTAGAACGATTCCAAGGTCCGCCGCCCGAACGCAAAAACGATTTTAAGAATCTGTCATCGATCAAGGCGATTAGGATTAGACCAATTGGCCGAAAACAAGCTTTATTAAACCAGCAATAAAAAATTAACCGCAAAAGATTCACATTACCCACCAATTTCATTGATGAATTTTCGAGCAGTAGCACCACTTTGTGTGAAAATAGCAGTTCCATTTCCATAAGGATTGTTATTAATCACTTCAATGGCATCATCCAAAGATTCAGCTTCCAATACAACCAAAACTGGTCCGAAAATCTCTTCCTTGTAGCATTCCATGTCAGGCTAAAAAAATGTTGAATTGCGCGACTGAGTAAACTAAATTGAGTGTCTTAGCTTGGAGTGTTATAAACCCTAAATGAGTTTGCAGAAGTACTTCAAAGGGTCCGCAAATCAAAACACGATATAAATACGTTTTTACTAACATGACTAATTTGACTATTTAATATTACAAGTTAAAGCAAGACTCAACTTCCTCTGGCAGAGTGTTCGATAACTTGGGTTTTGTCAAAGCTTGAATTACAAAATAAAGCCAAATTACTAAACCATAAGACCAAGAAAGCCTGTTTCGCCGTTGCCGCCTTTTCAGGTGGTTATCTTACTAAAATAGAATCTCCGTTGCGGATTTCTTGTGAAGAAGTTCATACTGCAAGTTATTGGAATGTTTAAGGGACCGCCAACCCAAACGACGATAAGAACCCCAGTGTTGGGAGGTTAAAATAATTGCGAGACTGCTGATTCTATTCCAGAATCGGATATTGCTTGGTTCAAGCGCGTCGTGAAAGATTATAACATAGGCCTACTCTAGAAACTTAAAGACACGTGGAAACATATATACACCCAAACTGGGCAAAACTGACCAAAAGCACACAGATATTCGATAAGGTCAATCCCATACGCATTTCTATGCCATGGCTCTGCTTTTAACTTTAAGCAAGAATCTAATTACGAAAAAAACAAAGCTGTCAAGTATCATCAAACCAACTATCGCAGGAACAGCAGCTACCCACTTTTCCTACGCCAGTGATTGCATTTAAATTGCAACCTTTCTTAAGTATTATCACCAAGAATTCTAGACCAAACCACATCTTTTTAAGTAGAATACTTCACCACATCTCTTTAAGTAGAATACTTCAAACTGAGAAAGTGACATGTCAAATACATGGCTTACAAAATCATGTTATATAACTCTTTTACCTGATATTACCACCGTATTTGCGACGGATTAACTGGAAAAGAATACATTAAAACTATTATCAAACGAGCTTTTTGAGTTAATAAATTACGTATATACAATTCTTTGGTAAAAAAACCTAACACCTACCGTAACCCCAGTCAAAATGGTTGGGGCGAGGAAATAGCCATTTTCATAACCTTTGACCTTGTAATTTCTACCGTCCAAGAGAAGAGTAGCGCCCTCATCAACTCCGCTTTGGATAAGTCTCTCCGCCCGTTCTTTGGCGGCTGGAGAAATCATTGGGCCCACGTCTGCCCCAGGTTGGTCCCCTTCATTCGAAAAAAAACTTGAACAAACTACAATTTACGTTAACAAAATAGTTCGGAAAATTTTAATGTACAAAAAACACAAGTTGGCACCCAGTGCGAAAAATGTTTTTTCAAGAGTCAGTATGCCTATAATTACGCATTCGCATTCAAATTCTCGTTTTCATCTCTTTAAGGCGACGCGTCACATGACCATTTCCTATGACCACAAAAGCAAAACCAACCATTTGTTGATTAAAACCTATCCTACTTATGACTGAGATTATTTTCAAATTATATTGAAGTGAAAATTCAACAGTAATTGAGGGAGACTGCGAAGTGAACTTGCGCTTTTCGAGTCAGCAGCCACCCGTCATGTCAAATGCGATCGGGTCCTGCCGCGAATCGAACCCGTCACATAGAACCTGTTACTTGCGCGCGGTACAACTAGGTCATGTTGCTGACAAACGCCAACCGAAGCTAAAAATAAGCGAACACGGACAACTGACCGCCGCAAACTGGCCGCGAGACAACTGACTGTCGTAAAGTGGCCGCCATGCAAACTGACCGCGAAGCAAATTCGCTGTAACAACTGACCGCCAGAGCACGAGGCTCGAAAAACCACCGTGCACCTTATCGCTTCGCGACAATTGTTTACTCAATATCTGAGTTAATTTGATAATAACTTCGCACCTTACCGCTTCTAGAATAGTTGTTTACTTCATGACCGAGTTAATTTGATTATAACTAGAGTAAAAACCTAAAGCTCCAAAAGCGCATTCGCTGGAAACGTGAATTGCAACACAATAACGCTTCTATTTCTGAATTGTAAGTCATAATACTGTTATCAAAATGATTGTAACCGCTCAAAGTATGAATTATGAAGAAAAAAGTAAAAATATAAAAGTTTATGAGTGCTATAAAAGAAATGTCCCAAGTTGCGGTTGCTCGGTGGGGGTGCTAGGGAACAAATCTCACATGAAAGCATTTCAAGATACATTGATCAAAAACAAAGTAATAATCATGTCTAAAAGTAAAAAATCTACGAAGTATCGACTCCAGCAGGAGGAAGTCCAAACATCGTATTAGCGATTAATGCAAAACGTTTTTCGAATCTCTTGGAAATGGCTGTGATGTCGCGGTGGTCAAGGCACACGGCAGGAGTGCTGTACATTAGTTAGATAATTAAAGATCACTAAGTAAACAACTATTTGAGAAGCGATAAGGTGCGAAGTCACAAACAAATTTACTCGGTCATTAAGTAAACAATTGTCGCGACGCGGTAAGGTGCGAAGTGGTTTTTCGAGCCTCGTGCTTTGGCGGTCAGTTGTCGTGGTGGCGAGTTTGCTTCGCGGTCAGTTTGCATGGCGGCCACTTCACGGCGTTCAGTTGTCTCGCGGTCAGTTTGCGGCAGTCAGTTGTCGTGTACCGAAAAATAAGCGCGATGGACTTAATGAAGATATCGAGTTGATCACCACGAACAACAACTTGTGGCACCACTTCTGAGGCACTAACAGTTTCTATCTCACCCATGGGCGTAACAGAAAACGTATAGAAAAGGTACCATTTTCTGGCTGTACACAAAACCAAGTGGGGCTGCATGGAAGTGCCAGGCGCTGCTGCAACTAGGCAATTGACCAAAAAAAAAAAAAAAACGGTCGGTTACAACACTTGTGAAACATATTTCGTCCTTAATGTATAAATTGCATATGCTTAGTAACGACGCAAATATATGATAATTGACCAATATATAAACACCACTCAAAAAAAATTGGGCATATTTACGTCTTTGGATGCATGTAGATATTTCGGCTAGTAATGTACCTAGCTGGGTGTATTTCAATGAAAATGTTGTGGTCAATAATTGAGAAATCCTAACTGACGTAACAAATATGCAACAGCAGCAAAAAATGCAACTATATCAGAAAATGGGTCAAGGTCATGAAACAAACCACAGCTAGAAAAGTGTTTATTGAAAACTTAGTTTACAAACCTGCGCTGACTACAAGTTTTTCTGAGCGTTCTCTAAGTTCTTTAATCCATTGTCTAGCTTCGCCAACAAATACAACAGTAGATAGAGCCATACAGCGCTGCCCTGCGGCTCCAAATGCAGCTCCAACCAACGAGTTGAGTGTATGCTCCTAAAATAACAACTGCCGTAGCTACACTTGAGCATCGCTACTTTTGCTGAGCGTGAAGCCAACTGACTTAACCGCCAAATACCGATGCACAAACCAACTTTTTCATAACCAACCTGAAAAGTTTTTCCTTCATAGAGATACATAATACAACATAGCACATTTTTTATAGAGCATAGTTCTTAAAAAATTGCCCAATATAATTAGTTCGTTTTTCACAAGAAGAATAAACCACAGCTAAACCATACTTATTATAATTTAACAGTTAAAATATTGACATTACTTTAGCGGCATCTGGCATAATGACGCCGTGATTTTTGGCGCCCATGTTAGATTGAACACGCTTTCCAGTTTTAGTTGCTCGATCGTAGATATATTCACCAGCTTGATTTGATCCAACAAAAGAAACAGCTTTGATGTCAGGATGATCGCAGACGAAGTTGACAGCTGAAAAAAAAATCCGTTACAATTAACAACTTTTCCAAGACAAAACAGGCAAGAACGTAGGTATACATTAAAAGTTAAGACATCATCTAAAAGTTTATGAGTGCTATTCCCTAACATAGATAATAATATACCATGAGTAGATTTTACAAACGCTTCTATTTTTTCCTGTACAAATGCGCAAAGGTGTTTGCAAGAGAAAGTATGTAATAGCATTAGTAACATATTCTTTATCGAAACCTACTGGTATATGGCAGCGCAAGCAAACTCGGCGATTGAAAACACCCCGACCAACGTCCAATTCACTAGTTGTCAAGTAGCATTCAGACACGCCCAACAAAATCACGCCTCAAAATATTACCTAACTACAAACTATGGCTAAAAGGTAGGCAGAGCTATACGAACACTTGTCATACAGAAGACCTATTATGACTTTAGTTGCGTAACTGAGAATAAAAGCAGGACCATTTCTCCCTACATACCATCGTGGGCACCATGAATTACATTCAAAGTACCATCTGGAAAACCAGCATCTTGTCCCAATTGAACCAATAACATAGTTGCACCAGGGTCACGCTCAGATGGCTTCATAACGCTGGTGTTGCCACAAACCATAGCCATAGGAAACATCTGAAAAATCATTTGCCAGTTTGATGGCATTCATCAAACAATATTTGAAGGGTGCCAACTGAAGCTCCATAAGCGCAAAGTAAGCTTTTGAAAACGTGACTATCAACTGTGCACGAGCCAGCAGCGCAAAAATCAATTTTAGTGCCTGCAACTGCAATTAAAATGCAATGCATTGCAGCATCAAGCAACAAATACGTTTCACAGTATTTATTTGAGGTAGTGCTATTTTAAAACTTCGGTCAACCCACATTGGTCATTTGGTAGGCCATTTTTAAGCTGTCGCCAGACTTACTGGCACTATTGGAACAGAAAACAACGCAGAACACTGATTCTAAAGCAACAGTATTAATCCAAAAGGTGTTCCAATGGGTCAGTAAATTCAAGTCATGAGTTATACTTGATACTGGCTGCTACAACTTGCTTCTTAACAAGGACAATGCTAGGTCTCGTAACAATGTTTAAGGGCGCGAAGTTCCCAAAAAGGCAGAAACACCGCTATACTTAAATAATGATTAAGAAGCAGGATAGTTTCGAATACTCTCTCATTTTTATTCTAAGAAAAAAATGAATCTCAATCTTCAATATATGAAGTAAACAATCGCTACATTAAGTCTATGGCAACGGTAAGCATAAAAAAAGTCAAACCTTACCCATAAGGGTATCATAGCAGGAAAGTTGAATGGAGTTATTCCAGCACAAACTCCCAGAGGGTATCGATATGTAAGTGTGTCCATATCCTTCGCAACAGATGTCATTGTTTCACCAAGTTGTAGAGAGGTGATACTGCAGCAATGCTCAACAACCTCTACAAGCGAACACAATAAACTTTGCTGCAAGTGGAAAACAATAGACAACTTCCTAAAATTGCGTGAGCAAACTGAAAAATTTTGTCTTAACATACACCATTCTTCTGTGAAAAGGTTGATAGATACATAATCTGTTTTACCGAGCTTTTAATGCCAAAAGTTGTACAGTGTACATTAAAATCGAATGCCGATAAAAGCAAAAAACCGTCATTCTAACTCACGTAATCCACGCAATACATCTCCTTCAGCATCGGCGAGTGTTTTTCCTTGCTCCAACGTAATGATTGAAGAAAGTTCTTTCTGTAACAACATAATATCGTAGCATCAAAAATAAAACAAAACGCTTTTAAAATCAAACCATGCTCTTAAACACAGCAATTTACGCAATGACTGAAAAAAAAACACCAACATTATACATACATCTGCGCCTGCTAATACTAATTAAACTGTGTTGTCAGAAAAATTAACTAAAATCAAAATAAATCTTCATTATATTCGCGATATTACGCCGAAGGTGCAACAAATGTCGGGGCCCATCTCCGCGGCTTAGCGCCAGGGCAACATAGTTCCGAAGAACGTCGCAGTGGTGACGAGCCGTTGGCGACATCGTGTTCTATTTGATCGGTCCGAGATTTGAACCCTAGATCTCCCGCACCGACAGCAAGGTCTTAACAACTGAGCTAACCGAGGTCTCTTCAAAATAGAGCACATACCATATTATCTTTGATCAGTTGTTGATACTTGAACATAACTTGTTGCCTGTGAAGTGCAGTTGTGTTTGACCAAGTTTTAAATGCACGCTTTGCAGCAGCCACTGCTGAATTCATCTCATCTTGAGTTGCTTCAGGGACCCTAGTGATCACTTCATTGGTTGCCTGACACACAAAACATGGTTTTCGCACCTAAATTATCTTTTGTTGCAAAAAAAAATCAGTACAAATATTTTGACTAGAATAGTCTTCAAAAAAAAAACTCGAATAGTAAACCTTTAAATCATGTTACAATTTTAGAGGTCTTTAGAGCAAAGCAACTTTATTACCAAAAGTAACAAAAATTGTTAGTTTGCACCTGAAAGAGGTGCAAATTAAAACTGGTGAGTAGCATTCTCAAACTTTTCTGCATCTACCTTTTCCAAATGTTCACTATATGATTTTTCTTGCAGAGTTTTCTGTCTACCCAACAGCAAACAGTTTTTTAGATAAATACCGGTATTATTGTTTGCATTAATTTTATCCTTTTTGCTAGCTGACTAATATAAAAGATAGTAATTGTAGGATACATACAGGATTATGAAGGTCTATCCATCGATCTGTTTTTGATTCAATAAACTTTCCATCGATAAACAATTTGGTAGTCTGAAAAATCAAACACAAACTTGTTCAACTAAACAAAAATGAACTCGAAGCAAAAACAAACACCTGTAAAAACACAGTAAATTTAATGCAATCACAATATAACTGACCATCTAAAATTTGTTAGAATCACAATGTTCAATCAATGCTAGATGGAAAAATATTAAAAAATGAAACTTACAGCAGTTGATGAACATCGTTGAGCAAAAGCAGAAGAGGAAAATACCTAAAAAACAACACGACAATATGATAAAAATCGGTGTTCTGCTATTACCAGACAAAAAGCTTTGAACTACAGAACTGATGCAAAACCAATATTTAATCAGCACATATGAAAGCACTAAATGCCTCAAGGCCCATATCACAAAGCTTGAACAGTAAAAGAGCTTAGGTACAACAAAAATGGATAGTGCCAGTTACGCACCTGTATGCAATGTTTTTAACTTTATTACCAACTTAAACCCTCATCCTTTTAATCTCAAACTCTAAACTTTCCTGTTGCTTTAATTTCAGTCTTAAACCAAATTTTATCCCACAGAGCTCATGGAAAATGCCAACAGACATACTAAAATCACCCACAAGAAATAATCTGACAGGCGGAAATAAGTCATTTAATGTTCATTGACGATAACAGAGGTACAAAGGTAAGCTAATCAAACTACTGCCCCAAACCTTCTTTAAGCTTATTGTACATTATTCCACAAAAATTTCAATAGTAATAATGTTTTGATGTAGGGAGGAAAAATAAAGCCGCTGTAAATCTCAAAACTGTTTTAATCTGTTTTAAAACTGCAGTTTTGAGATTTACAGCGGCTTTATTTTTCCTCCTTAAGCTATTTTCGTCCCATATTTATTGTATTCCGAAGTGTTTTGATGTAGTAAGGTAAATAATTACAAGATATTCTTATTGTTAAACCTCAAAAAAATCAGAAATAAATAGACTTATTTATTTTTTTACATATATGTGATATTTCATTTTAGTGACATCAAAAACTTCGTAATTTTCTTTGTCTATTCTCCACTTATCAAAATAAACTATAATAAGCAAGAGTGCGAATGCAGCATTTGAAACTGTAATCAAAAAAAAGTAAAACAATTAGGCCTACAAAAAGCTTTGTATCATTGTTGTAACTTTAAAACCAAAAAGTTATATACACTATGCTTCAGTTGCACCTGATCTGCCATCGAATATACCAGTTCTGATACCGGTAGTTCTCTAAATTATCTGGCTCTTGGTAACAAGTATATGAAATTGAAAATATAACTAATATGCTCATAGTTTATGCATCAGCTTCCATATCAGCATATCATACATAAACAAAAAACAGTTATCTCATCATTCAGTGGCCCACCCAGGGAGGGGGTTTGGGGAGTCGAACTCCCCTTACCCTTTTGAAACCAAACCCTTGTTTTTAAAGTGAAGTGTCCAAACTGTGCAAGTGCAGTACGTGCTGTTATTTCAAAACAGCTGTGACAGAATTTGCCCCACATCGTACTGAAGCCAAACCGGCTGGTTGGGGTAGTGGTAAGAGACATTGTTATCAGTGCGAGCAGGGGCAAATCCAGGGGGGATGTTTCCCCCACCTGCCATTTTCAAACATGTTTTTGATGAATGTAGTTTTTCCATAATTTCCGAACCTTTTTGATGGCAATAAGCATTACGCCCTAGGCTCACATAATCGCAAATGTACAAACAAAATGCATCATATTTGGTGAAACACTCAGATTTAGGGGCAAAAAATTTAAACAAAATTTGCCTTAAAATTGTTCAATAAGTGTTAAATCGCCCACTACTGTAGGTAAACTTTCAAAAATTTTCCGAGGGAGCATGACCCCAGACCCCCCTAGAGCCTTTTTTACTCTCAGTATGCTGAAAAATAATTCTGCTCGAAAAAAACACACTTGAAAATATGGCAATTTTGGGTGCCCCCTTCCTGAAAAAAAACTCGAAAATATTTTCAGAGAGCTTCTTACGCCTTTTTTGGGTCTAACGTCTTTGTATTTTGGTAACACTCAGCCTAATTCAAAATTTCATCCCCCCCACCAAAATTTTCTGGATTCGCTCCTGAGTGTGGGATCAAGATTTTTTTTAGAACCCCCCACTCCCTTTGAAATTTGCTGGGTGCACCCCTGTCGTCATTGCAAATATGCAATACCATTTAAGCTGTGGAGCAATTCACAGTTTAATGCTTTTCATTGACATTTTGCGACGTCCTTTCTACAGTGACAATGGCACAATAACAATATTATTTCCAAAGGCATTAGAAAACACAATTGACATCTTAACCAGCTAGAACAGCTTCCTGACACATAGCAGTATATACCGGTACTTCGATAGTGTCACGTATTGTCTTAAGTGTATAACAGGCACCACTTGAACAAGAAATGATTTTTAATATGCAAAAATATGAGACAAACAACTTAGTGTGGTTTGATTAGCCTACCAGTATGACACACAAAAGTCATGCAAAAGTTAAGCAAACTTACTTTTGGTAATGATGAAACTCCTCGAAGCATTTTAACTTAACTAGTCCAAAATCAGTCAACTTTAACAAGCAAGCCTTTAAACACAAAAATACCGTACAAATTAAATCTTTGTTAACCAAAGCCCAAGAACTGCAAATAAGTATCTGCATAATAGACTACAGAACATAATTACCCTGTCCATTCGTCCAATTCTAGTGGGCTTTAGGCCCAAGGTTCTTGTTTTAGTTTCTACATCATAATCAATTTTTTATGTCATAGTTTAAAAAAGTGATTATGACATCAAGAAATTGGTTATGCAACAGAAGTAGACTCTGGACTAGATCCAAGAACCAAGTCAAGTCAATTTACTCACCAAAAATGCAGCAAAAAAACAATGTTCAGGTAAGTGATAGCGAAAGACACAGAAGTCACTAAAGTCAGCTACACTTTGAACATTAGATTGGGCATGATTAGCGGCAGATACAAGACGTGTTCAGAAGGAAAATTAAGAGCAAAAAATACTACCGTACTGTAGTAAAGATTTGAATGTTGATACAATGGTTGCCAGTAACTTCGCCACATGGTAACTTCGCCACAGTAACTTCGCCACATGGTAACTTCGTCACATGGTAACTTCGCCACACTTTGAGAAGGTGGAGGGAGACGTGGGGATAGTAGGAAAATGTGTTGGGGTGTGGGGGGAGGAAGGAGGGATGTCGGAAGAGGTATGAAAGGAGGTGTAGGAAAGTGTGATGGGGTGGGGGGAGGTAAGGGGAGATGTAGGGAAAGGTGAGGGTAGGGAGATGTGGGGATTTAAAAATGTGTTGGGACCCCACACCTCAACACATTTCCCTACGTCTTCCCCATTACCCTCCCCACATCCTTTCCCCACACGCCAACACACTTCCCACTCACCCCATACACTTTCCCACACCCTCCCCACGCTTCTCCACTTCCCACATATCTTTCCTTACCTCCCCCCACACCCCAACACATTTCCCTACATCTCCCCCACACCCTCCATATCTTTTCCCACAGCTCCCCTGACCTCCCCCTACACCCCAACGCACTTCCTTATTCACCCCATGCACTCTCCCACACCTCTCTCCCCACATCTTACCCCACAGTTTTGATTATGTGGCGAAGTTACCAAGTATATAACTCGAAAAGCCCGATAAAATTTTTAACGGCAACCGGGAATTTAAAGTCTTGTTTCGGTGTAGGCAATGTAAATTTTCGATGTATGAAAGTGTGGCGAAGTTTCCATGTGGCGAAGTTACTGTGGCGAAGTTACCATGTGGCAAAGTTACTGGCAACCGATACAATTACATTCACACAAAATTATTGCTGTAAAATAAACAAAATATACCAGCATCATACCAGCAGATAACATATCGATAAACGTTGAACTAGCCTAATTCTGAAAAAATTTCATCATAAGCTGATAAGCATACAGAACCTTTGCAAAGAAAGACAAAATACTAGGGCAAAAATGAAGGAGGGGGTATTAAAACTTTCTCAATATGTTACAGCCAACTTTAGATCAGGGCACAGCAGCAAAAAAAGAAAAAAACGCATTTACTGAGATTACATGGCGGTAAAACAAAACTTTTCAACACAAATTTACTAAAATTACACGGCAGTAAAGCAACACTCCTAAACACATGGGTTGAAGCAAGTTTGATTCACCCAAAACATAGTGTAGCTAAAATTACAGTAGATTGTTATTTAAGAAGCATATTTTTTCGGGGTATTCATTTTAAAAGTCTTATTAAACTTAAAAAATGAAGCTTGTTTTCGTTTTATTGGTAATTTACTCCATATTTCTAAAACTTTATGTTCTGTCATCTTTTTTCTTCCATTCAGTACGAGAATAAGTGTGAAAACAATCTTTTTTACTTTTTTGACGTGTATAATGATGATGAATAGAATCTAAACTAGTAAAGTAACTGTTAAAATAATTTGGCAGCATACTGTTACTGCATTTAAATAAAAATTTGGCATACTGCATATCAATAACTAAAAAAGAGGTCATCCTTTTTTTACGATCTTAAGGATTTTTAGGATTTTGCGGACGCAGCATTTTTACGGATTTTTTTTTAGGACGAGTAGTCCTTTTTTTAGGATCCTGCAAACGGTTTGCTTTTTCCAACGTGTTTTAGCATTGTCAGTTCCATCATGATGAGTTATAGCCAATAAACACCGGAAACGATCGATTTTCTAACCGCAACCTAACCAAAATCAATTTTGAATGCGTAAAATCCTTAGCGTCCTAAACACAGACCACCAGTAGGGGTAGTCCTATTTTTAGGATCCTGCAAACGGTTTGCTTTTTCCAACGTGTTTTAGTATTGTCAGCTCCATTATGATGAGTTACAGCCAGTAAACACCGGAAATGATCAATTTTTTGACCGCAACCTAACCAAAATCAATTTTAAATGCGTAAAACGAAGCGCGTCCTAAAAAAAGGACTACCAAGAGGGGTAGTCCTATTTTTAGGATCCTGTAAACCAGGGCTACTCAACTATAATGAGTATCGGTACAATTAGAAAAGTTCATTATTTGCAAAGGTCCAGAAAAAGTGTATAGCTGATTTGATTCCGGCAAAAAACTGTACCAGCCGGTTGCCTGAATGATTAAAAGCATTGCTATCGGTGCGGGCATAATTACGCTGTCCAAATTGGTAGGCCTGGAAATTGAACTCCAAACCACTCACGCGACAGCAATGCCTTTAATCACTCTGGCAATTACTCTGATTTTGGTTAGGTTGCGGTTAGAAAATCCATCATTTCCGGTGTTTATTGGCTGTAACTCATCATAATGGAGCTGACAATGCCAAAACACGTTGGAAAAAGCAAACCGTTTGCAGGATCCTAAAAATAGGACTACCCCTACTGGTGGTCTGTGTTTAGGACGCTAAGGATTTTACGCATTCAAAATTGATTTTGGTTAGGTTGCGGTTAGAAAATCGATCGTTTCCGGTGTTTATTGGCTGTAACTCATCATAATGGAGCTGACAATGCCAAAACACGTTGGAAAAAGCAAACCGTTTGCAGGATCCTAAAAATAGGACTACCCCTACTGGTGGTCTTTTTTTAGGACGCTAAGGATTTTACGCATTCAAAATTGATTTTGGCTAGGTTGCGGTTGGAAAATCGATCGTTTCCGGTGTTTATTGGCTATAACTCATCATGATGGAACTGACAATGCTGAAACACGTTGGAAAAAGCAAACCGTTTGCAGGATCCTAAAAATAGGACTACCCCTACTGGTGGTCTGTGTTTAGGACGCTAAGGATTTTACGCATTCAAAATTGATTTTGGTTAGGTTGCGGTTAGAAAATCCATCATTTCCGGTGTTTATTGGCTGTAACTCATCATAATGGAGCTGACAATGCTAAAACACGTTGGAAAAAGCAAACCGTTTGCAGGATCCTAAAAATAGGACTACCCCTACTGGTGGTCTTTTTTTAGGACGCTAAGGATTTTACGCATTCAAAATTGATTTTGGTTAGGTTGCGGTTGGAAAATCGATCGTTTCCGGTGTTTATTGGCTATAACTCATCATGATGGAACTGACAATGCTGAAACACGTTGGAAAAAGCAAACCGTTTGCAGGATCCTAAAAATAGGACTACCCCTACTGGTGGTCTTTTTTTAGGACGCAGAGGATTTTGCGGCTGTGTCCGCACAATCCTAAAGATCCTAAAAATAGGACTACCGCTAAAAAAGTAATATCCTTCCTGGCCTACCAGACGGGATGTCATGATGACTTCCTCTTGTCAGGTCGAATCCTATATCAGCAATCCATCAGCAACAGTGCAAAGTACTCCAGTCAAACGTACCGTAGAGCGAGACAGCTTTGTTTCGGGCCATTAGCCCTCATCAGCCACTCTCAGGTAAGATACATTTAAAGAAAAATTTAAAAAATCCAAGTCCTTTGAAAGTGAGTTAAAAAAGCATCTTTTGATTTCACAAGAATTTTGATTACTATTGTATATATCGATTATTTCTTGTAATGTTATTATCTTTTATTCTGTTAAATGCATATAATGTGTACTTACGTTTCTTTTTGGTTTTTGTTTTGCTTTGACTTTTCTATAGGTACCGTATTTCGTTTCATTCTATGCAAGCTTTTCGTGTCTTTATTTAATTTTGAGCGCTTTTTGTGACGCTTCGGCTGGTGAGGAGATGCAGATTCGACGACCTTCAGCTGCTATAGCTGTCATGGTCTTTCGCATCTCCTCACGGGACACTATCTTGTTCTGTTTTATGAGGCGTAAATTATTTCAATAATACTCTGTCCGAACAAATAATAATGGATGAATGAATCTTCCAGGACGAATGATCTTGCCACGATCACTCATCCCTTCGAATAAATATATCTTAAAGAATTTAACCTTTGTGATACGTATCCACTCGCTACCACGCTAGTCAAATCCTTTACGCTGAACGTGGCCAGGGTGAAGATCAATAACCATGAAAGCAATGTCGTTCCTGGCCAACTGGACGGGATGTCATGACGACTTCCTCTTGTCGGGTCGGAGGCTAGGCTATATCAGCACTCCATCACCAACAGTGCAAAGCACTCCAGTAAAACGTGCCGTACAGCAGGACAGCGTTGTTTCAGGCTATTTGCCCACATCAGCCACCCTCAAGTTAGATACATTCATCTTCTAGAGCGAATGATCTTGCCAGGATCACTCATCCCTTTGGATAAATATATTTTAAAGAATTTAGCCTTTGTGGTACGTATCCACTCGTGTGTTTACGTCACCACGCTAATCAAACCCTTTACGTGGCCAGGGTGAAGATCAATAACTAAAAAAGCAATGTCCTTCCTGGCATATATATTTATCCGAAGGGATGAGTGATCCTGGCTAGATCATTCGTTCTGGAAAATGAATGTATCTTACCTGAGAGTGGCTGATGAGGGCTAATAGCCCGAAACAGCACTGTGCCGCTCTACGGTATAGCCTATATAGGCATACTCCACATCAATCATGTCATCTAATTTTAAAACTGCAAACTCAAAATATAAAGCATTAACAAAATAGCAAATCGGACAGAATAAACTATCGCGGTAGCTCGTAAAAAAACGGGTTTTGAAGATTTTTAATTGTATAAAGTAGACGTTCTATAAAGTAACCGTTTTATATAATTTTATAAAGCAATCGTGGGCCTATAGTCAGTGATGATAAACCTTTGTGCACTAAAGCGATAACGATAATCGATAACTTCAAAAAAGCCCTGGGCGATACCGATAATCGATAAATCTCAATTTCTTACAGCAATATCAGTAATCGATAAATTATTGCCGATAAATTTTTGCGATAAATGTTGCAGTAAATTTTCAATGTGCTTGACGAAGTTTTTTTTGTAAGGCGAATTGCAAAAATGTTTTTTCCAGATTTTTCAAAAAAAGAGAGCAGTTCACAGGTTCTGCCGTGAAATTGAACAAAACAGAGAGATAATTTTTTAAAATTATAACAAGTCTTAATCAGTGATGCGGAAGCATCAGTTTTGTGGAGCTTCCGCTTCCAAATGAAAGTATCGCTTCTGCTTTCTGCATCCGCTTCCTCAACCTAAGTGCTTCCGCTTCCTGCTTCCAGAGCTGGATGTCTCGAGACGTGTCTCGGTTTCGAGACACGTTTTTGAGTGTCTCGGTCTCGCTATGCCAATGCCTCGTCTCGGTCTCGGACCTTGAAAGTCTCGGAACATGGTCATGTCTCGATCGAGACATGAAAAAATTTTGGATTTGAAACAGCATTCAGGTCTTTGATACGGAAGCAACAATGGTACTTACCCGATGTATTCAAGGTAAAACATTGTGCGTGATTTCGCACTTTGCAAAAACATTTGGCCACATTTTGTTTGGACCATTTTGCTTCGCTGTTAGGCCTGCAGAATCGCAGGCTTTTGCTTTCTTTTTGTGAGCAGCATATATGAAAACTGGTCTATTTCAACCACTAAGCGCATGCATTCGATGGTAACCTACTCTAGACCAAGGATGTCTAACCTTTTAATTTATTAGGGGCCCATTGCAAAATTAAATATTTAACTGGGCCGCAAAGCGACCACAATTCCAATATTCATATTATAGTTCTAAGAAAAAAAATTAACCATTGATAGGTAGGCCTTGTACTGAGCCGCATTTTGCTGAAAATGCATCTTTTTTAACAAGAAAGAAAATTTAAAAATCCAATAATATGATTAATTAATATAATAATTAATCCAATAATGTTAATTTAGTTTTAACTTTTAACAATATGGCCTTCACTCAAAGACATAACGACCGCTAGCCACGTCTAAAAAATTGATATAGGCCTATTTTTTATGGGCAAACGGTGTGTCAAATCAAAAAATTTTCAAGAGAGCAACGTGTCATATGTCTTAAAATTAAGATTTCTACAAATTTGTTCCCTATGAAAGATGCTATTCTCTTCTGGTTTACAACAGCTATCAAAAGTAGTTCAGGCCGAAAAAAGGCTTCAAATCGAAAAAAGTGCAGGGATTACAGTTGCAGGAAACTTGGTTACCGACATGGGAAGTGCTTCCAGATTTGAGCTAGCTCTTTTTATGAGAAAGTTATTAACCAGATAGATTTTCAAAAATGCATGGTGTCACAATGACTTTAAAATGTTTATGTTAATTAATTTATTATTTATCAAATATAAGGTATCTTGATAAAATTTCATGAACACTCTCGTGCTCAATAGCCTACTTGATAAACTTGCTAAAAAATTGTTTTAACAGAGGATAGTGGGCTGCAATGCCGACATCCCTGGTCTAGACCAACATAACCTACCAATGACTTTTTGTTTAAAATTTTCTTGACATCTTTTTCGTTAGATTAAAAAAGAACATCGGGCCGTGTAATCGTCTGCGAGAGGTATTGCTTGCCTTGCAAGCTACAAGGACTTAAATCTTCTGTGATAATAAGCTGTTTTTTTTTTGGTTATTATGGTGAACTCGTCAAATCATTAATTGTAATCGTTAAAAGGATATGACCAATAGCACATTTATAATAGGCTACATCAGTTCATAACCGCGACGGCTTCATTGCTTCATTTGTTTTTGCTAATGTCATTTTGCTATAAAGTTATTTCAATAACTTGGCTTAGTAGAGCCCATACTCCAGAGTATTACTATCGTTTTTATATTTTCTAATTTTTGGTTTATGAAGTCTCGTGTCTCGTAACTTTAAAGTCTCGTCTCGGTCGCGAAGCTATGATGTCTCGTCTCGGTCTCGAAGCTATCATGTCTCGTCTCGGTCTCGGTAGGTTCGGTCCTCGTTGCAGCTCTGCCTGCTTCCACTTCTACATAGGCCTGCTCTGCTGCTTTTACTTCCACAGTAAGGATAACCACTGTCAAACTGCAAAGTGATCCCTGACACATACCCAGCAAAACACATCACTTACGCCTGCGCCGATCGTTTACTAGAAAGCTGTTCCTTGCAAAAACAACTTATTTCAGTACGTCGTTTCCGCTTGCAAAGCAGACCCTCATTGTATCGTAACTTTCTGTTTAAACTTATGCTGAAAAAGTGTTTCCAACCATCGGCTTGCAGAACCAGGCATTTTTTGTAATAAACTGCCGGAAGCTTACTGAACTGACACCACATGGTCTTTTTGCAGCCTCTCACCAGAAAGACATTGCATGATTTTCTTTTATATATTTATCGTTTATTTCTTTCATTTTGTATCACGCGTTGTGTCTTTCTGCTCAAAAATAAACTTATTCACAATGACACTAACCTCGTTATTTGACATGTTTAAGATTTTTGGGAATAAATTCTTCAGATTCAAAAGCTGAAAATCCTCAATTATTATTGTTATAAAGTGGTTTTAGGGCGCTTTAACTAAGAAGTCTTTTGGCGCCAGGACTTAAACAATATAGCCTTCGGTACGTACAAACAATAAAACTATAAAGGCACACAAAACAAAACAATCGAACGAATAGTATTTTTACAGTTTTGGTCACACAAAGCAAGTTAGTAAATTTGGTTAACCCAATCCCCAATTAGCATAAAGTGGTTTGGTGAAGGCCTGCACCAGTAGTATCAATATGCCATAAAAAAATAAAAAGAAACATCTACAGTAAATCACACAATAAAATTATTAAAGTCTGTAAGCCTGCACAAAAATATAAAGAGTTAATGGCACAATGAAGGCGAACAAGTGAATAGGCCTATACATCAACTAATGCGCGACAAGATTGATTTAATTTAAACGATTGTTACGGAAGTTTTTACAAAATTTATTAAACTTGAAAAGGCTTGTGGACAGGATAGTGTTTGCATTGTGAGACGCAAACCCATGGAATTTAGATGTGAATTTAAAACAGATCTTGAGTGTTCGTATTTCGGACAGATTAACAAGAAATGGTAGACATCCTCTGGCAGTGGCGTACGCAGGGGGGGGGTTGGGGGTCAAAACCCGCCCTCATTGACGATTGGAAAAAATTAAAAACCGCTCTTTTTTAATTAGCGTTTTTTCATGCAGAGATTGTGTTTTCCTGTGCTGTATCAAATTGCCTATACAATCTCGAGAAACTTTCATTGTGATGCAATAATACCGGTAGGCAAACTTTTCTGGTGTGTAACGCTTGAACCAATGGCTGGCTCAAAATGCAATCCTGGACAAGGTCAATGGGCACCAAAGCTGGAGTCGTGTTGTGATGTCATAAAGACATTGTTCTCAACGGCTATGGCTGGACAAGACAACGTTTCAGCGCAGAAGGCATTCTTGGAAGAGAACGGTTGCAACGCATGCAGATATTCCGCTTGCGATGTCATAATTTTAAGCCAAACCGGCCAGTTGGCGTAGTGGTTAAACACATCGCTGTCGGCGCGGGAGGTTTTGGGTTCGATTTTTGGGCCGGTACCGGCCGTTAGCTCAGTTGTTAAGCGCACAGGTTATCGGTGCGGAAGGTCTGGGGTTCGATTCCCGGGATGGTCAAATCGGCACAGTGTCGCCAACGGCTCGCCACCGCTGCGATGTTTCTGTGTTACCCAAGCGCTAAGAGATGGGCCCCAGGGACGTTCGCAGGGGTCGGGAGTCAGCACTCCCCTTCCCCTTGACAATTGCAGAAAAAACGAAACTTTTCTTTTTTAAAACGAACCGACTTTTCTTCATGCGGAGCTTGCCGAAATTGCTATCATGTTTTCATCCCAAATAACACCATCCCCCACAAAACATTTTAGCGTAAACCATTCCCTTACAAGTACAATGATCATCCCTCCTTACGTCTGACGGTCTGCGTGAAAAGTTGTACCATCCCCCCGTAAGTGTTTTTACAACTCGAGCACTGATTACGATGCAATGCTACAATACCGGTACCCGGTAGTCCAACTTTTCTGTTGTGTTTTGCTTGAAGCGCATTTTTGTCATTGATGTTGCTGTGAAACAACTAAGAAGTAAGAGTTTCCTTAAATGCGGCGTATCTGCAGTAACTATGGCTGCACACAAAGTTTTTTTTTTTTAAATCAAATCAAATCTTGATTATACTCGTTTCATTAAATTCGTTGTTGTACCGAAACGTGGTAGCGAGTGGCACGGCCCGACCCCGCGGCGTGGCACCTGGGCAACGCAGCTCCAAGCAAACGTCGCAGCGGTTGCGAGCCGTTGGCTACACTGTGTTTGATTTGACCGGCCTGGGAATTGAGTCCCAAACCTTCCGCATCGATAGCGAAATCTTTTAACACTGCGCTAAAATCGCCCGGTTTTTTGAGAAATTCTATTAAAATATAAAAAAAACTAAATTGACACTGCTCTAAGTGCCAAGAGTAGGATAAAAATACTGCCGAAGACCACCATAGACCAACGAAAGATTTGAAGAGGCCTAGGGGCGGAACGAGGGGAGAGACAACATTGTTTTTTCGTACCGTAAGCTGACTATCTCAGGAGCTAGAGTTCTTCGTTTCCCATAGACACCCCGATTATGTGTTTGAAAGCATCTGATAGCGACGCTGTGATTTGGCAGAAAAATGCTTAGATAATATCGACGCTGTTTTTGACTTTAATCCGATGATTAAGGATTCCTCTCGCGCATAATTTATTTTAGTTCAAAAACGTTTTGGTAGGGAGGACAGTTTTTTCTCAAGCTCCAATATCTTCACTTTTCAAATTTCAAGCGAAAAACTGCCTCCTTCATGATGAGTGTACCGTATATTGACTGTTTATAACAAATTTTAGCCTATATGCGTTGTTAATATTAATGTAGGTTTTCGAAAAAAGTGTTTTTGGAGAGAAGGAATTGCTTGTTTTACTCCCTGGGTGCACCCTGTTTGTGACGTTGCGACAGCTAGCCAGCCTACTTTAGTCAATTAACCTTCCTATGGCCCAAAAATGATTTCAACTAAAATTTTTTCAGAAAATTTTAACCACGGCCTGACAGCTTGAGTTTCAGTGAAACCTTTTCTCTCCTTAAATGAAACGCAAAGCATTAGGCAAAAGTGTGAATGAAATATCTTTGTTGTTTCCTTAGTTATGGCATTATATAGCTTAATCATGGTTAACTGCAGTTTAGGCTGGAAACATTACAATACGATGCACTTTGATACCTCTAAGCTACTGTAATTGTAATGTAGTATCTTTACGTTATCACGATGTGACGTCACTGAACCCCCCCCCATTGAAAAATCCTGCGTACGCCACTGTCCTCTGGAACAGAACAGGTCGAGCATAATCCTGTGCTGTGTAATTCAATACGATGTATGTGAGCGTTTAATTTGCAATGACCAGTTTGTAAACGAAAGAGAAATGGAGAACTTGCCGAATTTCGATCTGTAATTGAAGGAAACAAGTTCTTATACTTTAGAGCAGTAGAATTTGAAACGTGTTGTTGCTGCCAAATCGAAAAGCAATGATCTTTTATTATTAATTTGATATCCGATTTAGAAAGATGAATGGCAGAATTGGGAAGGTATAATTTGTTGAGGTTCCTTTGTAGTTACGCTTCTAGCCAGAAAGTCTGCCGATTCATTTCCGGGAATTCCTGCATGCGAAGGCACCCGCATACTTCAATAATTGTTCTATAGGCTAACTTGACACATTTCTGAAATTTGCAGAATTTCAAAAAAATTTAAATAGTTTATTTGCTCATGTCTAAGAAAATATAGCTGCCTTTAGGCTATACTCGATCTCAAAGAAGCTTACGTGCATTGCATGTTGTTGAAAATTGCATTGAGTTAATTTTTCTCAAGAGTGAAAACCTGAATAATGAAAAAAAAAAACTACCAGAAAGTTGGGTTTACCGGTATCTGTTTATTATAAGCTCTGCCGACTTTCTGCCAAGGCCTATCTCTTTGCGCAGCATGACTTGGCAAATTGCACTTCAAAGCATTCAATAGCGGTAATTAAAATCGAAGCAATATGAAAGGCGTAAAAAGAAAATCGCCGTCAAAGTAAAACAAAATGGGCCACATTTGATATGAACATTACGTCAGGCAAAACCGGAAGCGGAAGCAGTGCATCAAAAGTGCTTCCGCATCCGCTTCCTGCTTCCATGAAAAATCAAAAATTGCTTCTGCGTCCGCTTCCTGCTGCCGCAAATTTAGAGCTTCCAGCTGCTTCCGCTTCCGCATCGCTGGTCTTAACGGACACCGTGTGTTTTCTCCGTAGCACCAACTCACTAACTTTGAAGTTTAAACACTGCATGCATAAAAAATTGTTTATCGCGATAATATATCGGCGATAACAAAATACATAACAAAAGCGATATCCGTAATCGATAAATCAAATTTATTTTGAGCGATAACGATAATTGGTTACAAATTATCGCCGATAACTATCGCCGATAAATTATCGCGATAAATGCCCATCTCTGCCTATAGTCCACTAAAATTGGACATGTGGACAGGGTGAATCTTTACACATCTACCGGTACAAGTTGGGATACTTGGTTAATCATTTCCAACAAAAACAAAAAAGTACCCTAACTACGGCAGCAACCACTACAACTCCAAACTCTCATGGGAGAAACACACTACCAGAACATTATTTCGTCACAATCCTCAATTTGCTAACTATCTAGGTGCGGCTGACTAGATGACCCTGTGGTCTTTCGCTGTTTCCTTTTGGTGTGTTTTTCGTTAACTCTCAGGTAAAATAGACTTGACTTGTGTTCTCATTATTGTTTTCGTGGGACATTACTAAAATATGGAATCAGGAAAAGACGGAAAATAGGGAAACCTTGCTAAAATACGGAAAAAATGCTTATTGCTAAACTAAAAGGCGGAAATGTCGGAAAAGACGGAAATGACGGAATGGCAGAAATCTTGATAAAATACGGAAATAGGAAAAGACGGAAATGACGGAAAAAGTCAGACGAAATCTCGCTGAAGCACGGAAATGTTAAAAGGGCATCTTGCTGAGATACGGAAATAGAAAATGACGGAAATGATGGAAAGCCGGAATTATTGCTGAAATATACGGAAATAAGAAAAGACGTATGATGCTACAAAGCGGAGGAAATCTTGATCAAAGAGGAAAGTGTTGGAAAGACGGAAGTCTTGCTAAAGCACGGAAATTGAATGACTGGCAAGAAACTGCAACTTGATGCAAAATCAATCAAATCTTGATGCAAGCTGTAGTTTTTTGCCAGTAATTAAATTTTGATCTTTCGATGCGACATCGTCCATCCAACTTTGTCAGGGTGCTTGTGATTCTCTCTATCATTTATACAATAAACTTCCCTGTTAAGATACGGAAAATATTGAAAGGGCGAAAATCTTGCAGAAATATACAGAAACAGGAAAAGACGGAGAATACTACACAACAGAGGAAATCTTGCTAAAAGACTGAAAACACGGCGTAGTAGGAAACTTTTTATAGGGGGTTTTGTTTACCGGGCATAGCAGGCTAGGCTAACTATTTCGGAAACTTGTTCTTCCGGTAATAATCAAAGACGGAGGCTGATGCAAAAGCTTCAGCTGTTTTTACTGACGTTTCGCTCAGCAATTCACGCCAAGCTTCTTCAGAATAACAGGTGCCTGGGTGGAAAATCCAGCCCTGACAGAGAACAGCAAAATACCGGCAGTAGCACTTCTTTAACTGAACTGATTATGGTAAAGCAAAAAGGTATTGATAGAAATATTGCGAGCTGTTGCCTCATAAGGACAATAACTATTAAATAGTTAATTAATTTAATAGTTAATTAGTTGCATATTTATCCTCCTATCACGAGAAAGCAATCAAAGCGCTATACGAGCTCGCTTAGGAGTTGCCGGCCATCTGTCTACCACACCAAGATGGGGGAATCCGGCTAAGTGCCTTTCCCAACGACACAACAAGTAAACTTGCCGGCTTGTTCTCCCCACTGTCCCTTTAATGCAGAGCGTCAAGCAGGGAAGCTGTGAATACCAATTTTAGTCATTGGTTTGACCCGACTCGGAATCAAACCCGAGTGTACAGCTCAAGAGACAGACGCTCTATACCACTCGACCATCTGAGCAATTATAAATGGAATGAATTAACAAGGGTAGAGGTACAAAAACGGTAAAAAATAATTTAACATAACAAAAGTCCCGTCACAAAATTTGGCATAAAATAACTTATCAACTTTTGGCATAAAATAATATTAACAGAGAAGTCAAAATTTGGCATAAAGTACCGGTAAGTCATAAAATAATAAAATTTGGCCCAAGAATTACTAAAACATTATTTGATAAACTTGTGGAAGCTTATCACCATCAGACCTGTTCATAACATTGGGTCGAAAGTTAATGAACCAAGCTTCAGAAACAAGACGTTTGGAGTACCGTAATTGTTTTCCACCTTCAAAATCTTTGCAATTTTCCAATCAATATTGTGTTCAAATTCCATTGTGTGAACGCAGAGGGCAGTTTGTTCTGCGTGAACGAAGACTGAAAACGTTGGAAAGACAAAACTTTTGCTAAAAGAAGGAAAATAATACAAAGGCAGAAATATTGCAAAGGGACAGAAATGTTACAAAGGCAAAAATCGTGCTAAAAGAGTGAAAATGTTACAAAAGCGGAAATCAGGAAATCTTGATAAAAGACAGAAAATGATGAATCAAAAGATGGAAATTCTGCTGAAAGATAGAAAATTTCGTCTTGAAGCAAGATTTTCGTCTTTCCAACATTTTCGGTGTTTTAGTAAGATGTCTTTCCAACATATTTTGTATTTTAGCAATATTTAGGGTCGAACCCTCCCCCCCTCTTTTGAAACTGAACTCTTGTTTTTAAAGTGGAGTGTCCAAACCGTGCAAGTGCAGTAGGCTTACATACTGTTATTTCAACACAGCTGTGTCAGAATTTGTCCCTTATCATACCAAAGCCAAATTGGCTGGTTGGCGTGGTAAATTTCCAAAAATTTTCCGGAGGAGCATGTCCCGCAACCCCTAAAGCTTTTTTTATTCTTAATATGCTTCAAAATGATTTTGCCGGAAAAAACTATGCTTGATAATATGTCAAAGTTTGTCTTCTCTTCCCTGAAAAAATTTCCGTTCAGAATATGTCGCAGACAGCAGACATGAAAACATTTTTCAAAGAGCTTTTAACCCTTTTTTTCGGTCTAACGTCTTTGTATTTAGTTAACATTTAACCTAATTCAAAATTTCATCCCCCCTCCATTAAAATTTTTTGGATCTGCTCCTGAATGCAGGTCAAGGATTTTTTTAGAACTCTCCCCCCCCTTTTTGAAATATGCTGGGTGCGCCCCTGGGTAGTGTATTGGCCTTCTGGTTTTAGTAAATTTTTGTTATCTTTAAAAAATCACCTGTTAAGCAATAAGGTTAACTATTATCGATAACTTTTCTTGTCTAACAGTCTAAGACTATACTGGTATACTGTACATATAACTGTATAATTTGTGTTAAAGATGAGTGAAGAAAAAGCAAGGTAAGCTGTCATTTTATATTCTTATAATGACAAAAACAATATTTCAGCTGAAATCCTGAATCATGATCGTCATAAGTAGCGGTAGGCTTATTGGTAGTTTATGGTGCATGCATATCTTACTTTTCATATATCATACAGCTTTTACCTGGTAGCCCATATACCGGTACCCACTGTAGTTTATACATCAAAGTAAAAAAAAGTATCGTGTGAAAAGAATAACTTTTGGTGTTGTAGAAGTTGTTTTTAGATCTACAGGTTCCATAACAATAACAAAGTGTTTGTATACCGGTGCTGCTTTTTTATCTGGGCTCAAAAATTAACTTATTATATGTCACAGCAATATGGCAAGAATATTAGTTGCGATAAGGGAGATTAGGAAATGTGAAATATAAAAAAGCAAAATATTACAGTACCCAGTATTAAAAAATGCGCAGTGTCTAGAGCACCAGCCTTGTGTCCATAATTAAAACACTGCTGCACCAGACTCTTTTGTTTGTTTCGGTATATGACGTCACTGTCATGTGAGACTGGTTTTTACTGCGCTGCACCAGACTGCTTGTTTGTTTTTATAAAAGGCTGCTGATGCTCTAGACACTTCCTAAAAAATATTAGTACAACAGATACAGGATAATTAGCCAGTTATGATGCAGGCCTCATCAAAAATCTAGGTCCAAGTTTAAAAAGAAGCATATATATATAAATAAACAACAATATATTCAGCAGTATTATTTTGTACCTGTGCCTAAATTTTGTGGTAAGGGTATAAAATATGATTGATGCCGATACTATATTATGTTATTTTTTCTGAAATAAATGCTTGTCAAATTTCCTTTTCGAATTTTTAGCCCTACTTATTGCCTGGGTGATCACACTTTTCCCGTATCAATGAAATTATTTGCCGAAAATCGAAAGAAGCTTTGTAATGAACTGAAAAAAGTGTCTAACTTACCTAACAAAAGTGTTGTGTTACTACAAGGGGGTGAACAAACTCAACAGTATTGTTCCGACGTGGAGCTTGTATTCAGACAGGTTAGTGTAGGGCCTGTATGAGGATAGTTTTGATTCTGTTTTTATTTCTAAAAATTAGAAAATGGCTTTGAAATATAAGATAAAGCAGAAGATGCGGGTACTTACGAAGCTAAAATTGCTGATTAGTACCTCCAGCTCATTTTTTTTTGTGAAAAAATAAAGCAGTGTCTATTTTGCTGTTAATGGCTGGATCCTGATTGGCTTGCGTCTATGTGCAGGACTGTTGATTGGCTTGTGTCTATACACACTGGCTTTGAGTAAATTAGCCAATCAGGATTAACTGCTGACAAAATAATAGCGGCTAATAGTTTGGCAAAATAGACCCTACCAAAAAATCATGTTTTGATAGTGTCTATTTTTCCAGATATTCTATTTTGCCAGATATTCTTGCCAATATTCTGGCAAAGTAGACACTACCAAAAAATGATTTTTTGGTTTAGTTTGTGGTACTATTTTGTGAACAAGCAGGATATGCATCAAAGTTTTTTGGCAAATCTTTTTGTATAGATTAATATGTTCTGATAGAAAATTAAGTTTTATTATTTTTGTCTGATGTAGTTTGGATAAATTTAAAATTGCATATTTTCGCTCTTGTTTGTTTCTATGCTTTTGTTTTTTCTATAGCTCCAATGTTGTCTTTTCCTAAGTTGTGGATAAACAGAATTGATGTAGGCCTACCTATATTTATAATACTATAATTTTCCTAGTTTGATCTTTAAGGCGTATATTTAAGCTTGACTCATCTGTTGTATTGTTCTAAACTAGAATTTTACGTAACTTTTAGTTGACATATGATACATAAGACTTTTGCATTGCACAGATGCGTGGAAAAAATGTTCAATTGCATTATGCCTTATTTTAGGAGTCGTATTTTCAATGGTGTTTTGGTGTGAGTGAATCAGATTGCTATGGTGCTATTGATGTTGACAGTGGCAAAGCAATTGTGTTTATTCCAAAGTTGCCACCATCTTATGCTGTGTGGATGGGAGAGATTTATCCCCCTAGTCATTTTCAAGCCAAATATGATGTAGATGATGTGCAATTTGTGAACGACGTAAGTAAGATTTCTTGTATTTTTTTGCCGTGCGATTGAAATTTTGGGCAATTATTCTAATTTACAATAGCGTAACGGTATCTTACAGCTCCAGTGTTTGTTAGCAATTTTACTTCAAAGGTCCAAAACCTTGTTTGATATAATAATATATTTTAGAAAATTATATCGTGGAATAACGATGCTTGAGTTCTTTAAAATTTTGGAAAGACATTTGTTGAAATTTGGCCAAGTGTGTGTAAAGTTAAGCAAGTTAATCTAGTGATGGCATTGTTTCAGATTTCGGAAGTGCTGAAGTCTTTGAATGCAGGCACACTTCTTACCCTGGTAAGTCATCCAACATCCTTTTATCCTTTTTCTTTTTATTTGCAATATCGCAATAAATAAATTAGCCTTAAACTTTATCCTTTCATGTTTCTCATAAACTGTCGTTTTTGCAAAGTTATAGTTGTCTCTTTCGGCACGACGCCATTGGTAGTTCAATTTTTAATAGATAAAACTTGTTCTGTCGCAACTGCATAATGCTAAATTGCGGGAAAAATTTATTCATGTTTAGACTTGATGCTAAGAGTTAATTGCCTATTAAGGTAGATGACAAGTTTAACCAGATTTGGAGTTGGATCCATAGGTACCAACTTCGGCCTGCCATGCTATGTTTTGAGTTTCTAAGGCTTGCGCTAGTGGCTGACTACGCAGTGTCGCAGTGGCAAAACAATTAATATAACTATTACGCCATGTGATATGTTTGTGGTTGTCAAGTTTGTTATACCATTTAATGAATACGTAATTCTTAAAAAGAATTTTGAAACTTTATCTCATCGAACTATCAGCATAATGGTGTTTTTCAGCGTGGTGTAAACACGGACAGCGGTAGCACTTCACGAGAAGCTGCTTTTGATGGAATTAGCAAGTACATTGTATAGTTATTTTTGTTTCCACAAGAATGCAAGTTTATTTTTAATGTTTACGCCGTGTTTTTGATTGGTTTTCTGCATCAATTGCATTCTTAGAATATTATTTTGATAAATATCATTTGGTTACACAATCGATGTGTTGTAGCGTTGTAAAAATACGTGGGTGTTGGTAGCCAATTGAAGCATTTTACATAAATTAACGTTCAAAGCTATGGATGATAAACATTAGGGATGTCCATTACCGAATCTCGAATCGAGTTGAATCCGAATCCTAAATCCTAAAATTTTTTGCTAAAATTTGGGTAGATGATGAAGCATTGTTCTTTTTTGTTCATTTCATATCATAAAATATGTGAAGGTTCACGGTGAATAATGAGATTCTTCATGACGTGATAAGTGAATGCCGTGTGATCAAAAGTGAAGAAGAACTGCAAGTGTTGCGATATGTGAACCGGGTTAGTAGTGAGGCTCATAAAGAAATCATGCGACGCATTCGCCCTGGATGGATGGAGTACCAGGCTGAAAGGCAAGCTTCTGTTGCCGCTATTCGATATAATGCTACTACTTAGTTTTATGGTCGCTCAGCTTTAAACGTAACCGGGTTTTTCGGCATGACCGAGTCTGTTTGGGATAACTCGGCGTGAGCGGTTTGACGTTCAGACGATGGTTTTAGGGTTTTAGTTAAGGTTCGGCTTCAGCTTACGATTTTGGCTGGATTTAGAGTTTGGGCATAGTGTTTGGGTTTGAGCCATGATTAGTTGTTTTAACACGGAGTTGGTCACACGAAGAGTTGCGAACTCGCTCCCAACGTGTTGGTGGTGTTTGACTCTTCCCATTTCATCAATTTGTGTTACTCAACGGAAACCTAGCTTTCACGCAATTTCTTAGCGATTCAAGTTATTTGCAAGTTATGAATGACCTGCATTGTCATTTTTGACAGCTTAAAGCCGCGCAGTTAAGTAGTTTGTGAAGGAAGTTTTCTGCTAAATAGTCGCTGTCGCTGCAAGAACGGTGTAATAGTCGCTGGCTGTTGTTTTTAAATGAACCTGGTTTCATGCCTTGGTCTTGATAACCACATTTATGGCTCTACCGAAAAATTACTAGCGTTAACAATTTATTTCAGTTTGTTTCGACATCACGTTTACACTCATGGTGGTTGTCGTCATGTGGCTTATACCTGCATTGGTGCCACGGGAACTCACTGCGCGATTTTACATTATGGACACGCAGGTCAGCCAAACAGCAAGAAAATTGAAGATGGTGATATGTGGTAAGATGCCTCGGTACTTGTGGGTTTAATTTCAAAGCTTGTAATAATACAAAGCTTGTGCAATTGCTTATTTTTGGGTATGGTTATACACGCAGAATTTTATAAGCTTACTTACTTACTTACCTGACTAAGTGTATAGTATGGAAAGCTTAAGTTTTGTTGTTGTTGTTAAGGCATTAGGTAGGTTTTTAGGCACTTTTAACCTTTGAAATCTGGAGATGTTTTCTTTGTGCACTATTGAAACAAATTTCAAAATTGCGCTGACATAGCCTAAGTTTCATTCTACTTGCAAAAGTCCTTGCACTTTTGCGCGCTTTGTGTAGTAATTAATCTAGCTCACACTTTGAGTTTTCTCGTTGGAAATTGGTCTCACCGGTTTTGATATTGCGTAAACTTTATGCAGCATAATTAGCAAGTTTGCAGTAGCGACGTTGCCAATTACATGACTATCTTTTAACTGCTTCGTATATATTTTTCAGCTTATTCGATATGGGCGGGGAATATTATTGCTACTGCAGTGACATTACTTGCTCCTACCCTGTTAATGGAAAATTTACTGAAGATCAGAAAGCAATTTACAATGCAGTGTTGAAAGCAAACCGTGCTGTGCAAAAGGCTCTCAAACCAGGTGTGTTCAAATTGAGACCGGCCGGTTAGCTCAGTTGTGAAGCACATTGCTATTGGTGCGGAAGGTTTGGCGTTCGATTACCGGGCTGATCAAATGGGACACAGTGTCGCCAACGGCTCTCCTTTGCGACGTTTTTTCAGAGCTGTGTTGCCCGAGGCGGGAGATAGGCACTTTCACTGCTTACACGCTTTGGCGTATACCGCAAATATAACGAAGATTTGATTTTTTTTTTATTTTTAAATTGAGTCGGTTTTTGCAAGTTACAAGTAACTTTTTCGGGACATCTTTTGACGTTTTCTTGTATTGCGGCTTCGTCAATTTCTTTTCCAAAAATTATCTTTATTGTATTCTCTTTACATCGCTCTGAAACAGCTGTTGAGAACCATGTATTAGGTTTTTCGGCATTACTTACGCGAAATTCGCTGTGCACTGCTGTTTTGCCTTTACCTTTTGGCTTGGGTAGCTGTGCGTGCATTAATGGCTACATTTAGTAAAACGACCAAAACTCTGGGAAAACAATTCGGTGGTCTGTCAGCACTAACACTCGCCTTCGCACTACAAGTGCCTCGTTGCAGTCTGCATGTTTTTGTATGTTGCTTCATGTAATCTCGTAAGCTGTCAATTTTGATACACCAAATCAAACAGTTCAGCTGTTTTTCTGTTGATTGCCTCGCTTGTGGTAAGAGCTGGAGGGCGTATGTAGCATGCGAATAGGATAAATGCTTCCAATAAAAGTGACACTGTCCAGTAGACAAATTTATGGATCTTCATTACTTTTGATGTAACGATGGAGACTTACGTTTAGTACTTCTTGTCCCAACTTCCAGAAATTCCAGTAACAGTGGGTGGCTAACTATATTTTTTTGTTTTAACACTGCTGTTCAAAGCAATTGTACGTAGTGAGAAAAGTTAAGCTTTTATGATATGACTATGGATGCAGTTATTAGCACAGCCATCGATATGCTGGCCAACTATGTCAATGCTGTGACTGTGGTGTTGAGTATGAAGTCAATAATTTAGGACCATATATACAAAACTGATTTAGAGTAGGCAACATATGCACTTTAATTTGCTTGACAGAAAGATCAAGGTGAGTTTATTATTCCTGTTGCATTATACCAAAATAAGCCTTCCAGAGATTAAAAAAAGTCACTATTGTAGTAAAAAAGCCTCAGTACATTACGTAAAAACAACGGTAAAGCTGACCTTGCTGTTTACTTAAAGTAAATTTTTGTTCAAATGATTCAAAGGTCGCTATTTTCCCAGCTAGAGCAAACACAAGCTTGATTAGATTATAACAATGCCTACTATGTGTACATAATGCGTGTGCAACTGTGCATACCAGTTTCATAGCATCGAAGAGCACCAAATCAAAAATAGTCGATCTTCATTACACTCGCAGCACCACGCTGGAACGTGCAGGTGTGTAGCGAACAGCGATGCCCGTCTTCGCGACTTTGCGCCTGGGCCCCGCAAGAATTTTTTTCGATTGAAAGCATTTTGCATATACTGCTTTATTAAGGTTGTACGAATGCGTCTAAATTCCATTCGGTATCGTAGTCCTTCAACCTCTCTATTTTAATGTGAGGACTCTGGTCAGCGACATCGCCTAGCGGTTTCGCGCGCAGGTTACAGATCGTACGTGACGGGTTCGATTCGCGGCTGGAGACGATCGTATTTGACACATACAGTGTATACTAGGGTGTTACATTTTTTGGCGAATTTTGATTTCAAACTTGCCTGGGCAATTTTTAGGGTGGAAACCCGTCAACTTTCACTTCTGCAAAATATTTTAAAATTTTTTCAATTTTTTGAAGTTCCACCCCTTGATTGAAATTTTGGGGGTGCCGCGCGCCACCCGAAAACAAAAAAATCGCTATAACTCGAGATCCGCACATGCTAGAGTTAAAATTTTGGTATCAAAATTTGCAGAAACCACATGTTCCTATCTAATGTTTGAAGGAATATATAGGCTATTTGCAACAGAAATTGAGTTAAAGCAAAATTTGTGATTTAACTATGCCATCTGCAGACATTCAAGACAGCATGCTTCTGAATATTTTTTTATTAAACAAACTGCAAGTTGAAATATATTCAGGGAACATCAAAAAGTTACTCATTGACTACATAGCCTCTTATTCGGTTGTCAGCCTGTATATTACTAATGGTACCAGTGTTGTTGCGCACTTTCTTCCCTTCCAGGACAGTTGACAATTTACCAATGTAACGTTCGCAAGTACGATTGTGATTGTGGATGGACCTCCAAAATCGGGCATGACAATACTGCAAGCAGGGTGCAGATTTGCTTTTCTCGGAAAAGAATGATCCTACAGGGCTCCTACTCCACAGCATTTCGTGAGTGTTGACCTGCGAGGGCAAGGATTGCTCCGTTAAAAGAACAGCAGAAAGTGGAAAAGGGGGATTATCGGAAAAGACACTGAGTGCAACGTTAGTGGGATTCAACCATGCTGTAGCATGGTTTCAACCATGCTGTGCGAGGCCATTAAAAGCACTTTTTGATGGCCTCGCACACCAGTGTTTGGTCTTGTTGCTTGAAGGATAACAGAAGGTCCCTTAAAAATATATTTTATTTCCTGGGCCATCAGAAGCACGTGGCTTTACAGTAAATGAACCCTCAGGAACATCGGGGCATAAACACTTGCAAAAAAGTTTACGATTCTTTCAAGGCGATTTCTTTTCTCAGCATCAAACAGCATAGACGGTCGGTGCCATTGAGGAAACTTGAACAAAGCTAATCTCAAATAACCATTGGCTGTAGTCATCCAACTGTACAACAAAAACATGCTATTGATAAGTATGTAATGAAGATAAGGATCCTATAATAATGCAGTAGTGGGCCTAAGCTTATTTCGGCTTAATTACCGAGATTGACAAATCGTTTCTTGTTTGTAGCAAAGGTATTTCTTCCAGGTTTCAGGAACTTCCATAAATAGTGCACAGCACAAGGTCAACAGACATCTTTGGTCATCTCGCAAATCTATACAGGCAATAAAATCTTAGATCAAAAGAATCATGATACTTTAAAACGTTGTAATCATTAAAAGAATCATGATACTTTAAAGCGTTGTATTTGTTGTAATCACATCCACTGACCCAACTAACATTCTTCGTTCAGTCCTCTGGTCAATAATGAATTGCTTTTCTAAAGAGAGAGCAATATATTCATTTCATATCCACTTACAGCACTGAAGTTACTACGTCACTTCTACGAAAAATACTCTTCTCTTTAAAGATCAGGATAAGATTTGTTGCTTACTATGACTTTTGCTGACAACTGTTAAGACAAACGTAAAAGAATCAGAAGTGAAGCGACTCAGTTATCAGCTGGGATCAGTAGTGACACTGTATTTAATGTATAGTTACCTTAACAAGGAATCCGTCTTTCTTTGGGACATCTGCAAGGTATTTTTTCGGTACGACCTTGAACATTTATCAACGAAATATCACACTTGCAAGTGCAAATGTCAAACAGCTCTGCAAATACAGCATTCTGGATTCTGGTTCCGGATTTGGAAGCTTTCTTTTTCTCTTTATTGAAACTACCTAACAGTAACTTTATCCTTTCTTCAAACCTTTTGTCGCTAATAACCGGCAGGCTTGACAGGGTCCATACTGATTTAATGTCACTGATAACTTCCTGCTTAACCTCGCTGAAATTTGGAAATTTGCTGTTGACAAACTTTGCATCTTCTGCCATCATCTTTTCTCGGACGTAGTAGTAATGTGCAATGACATCCCAATTTGTGGGCAGCATATTTGATTTCATCTTTTCAGTATAGTTATTACCTGATCTAAGCTTGCTGAAAGCCATAGTTGCTAACTTGTTATTCACTTAACTTACTACACTCTGAAATAAAATTCACTCATGCAGATGCAGGTAATGCCAACACCTGAAGAAGTGTTAAGGTGCGATCACACTAACTGAGACGCTAAGACCTTTGATACATTGTACAGATTTATTTTATTATGACATCACATGTGTGCCGATATGTTGTCACAATAAAATGAACCTGCACAATGTCTCGAAGGTCTTAGCGTCTCAGTTGGTGTGATCGCACCTAAATTTTCCCAGTCACTACGTTTACTGCAAAGATTCGCAAAATCTTAGACGGACGAAAGCATCATTACATTATAAAGGTTAAACAATTTTATACTTCGGTGCATAAGTAAAACATGTAACAAAACGAATTTTTTGCTTTAACTCAATTTCTGTTGCAAATAGCCTATATATTCCTTCAAACATTAGATAGGAACATGTGGTTTCTGCCAAATTTTTGATACCAAAAATTTTAACTCTAGCATGTGCGGATCTCGAGTTATAGCGATTTTTTTGTTTTCGGGTGGCGCGCCGGCACCCCCAAAATTTCAATCAAGGGGTGGAACTTCAAAAATTGAAAAATTTTAAAATATTTTGCAGAAGTGAAAGTTGACGGGTTTCACCCTAAAAATTGCCCAGGCAAGTTTGAAATCAAAATTCTCCTAAAAATGTAACACCCTAGTGTATACCGAGTGACTGCTGACTCGAAAAGCGCAATCTCCTTCTATTCGTTTTAATTTTTAGTTAAATATAATTTATAAAAAAAAGTTGTGTTAGATCTTGGTGTAATAGAGATACAATGGAGAAGTTTTCGTAAGCTGCTTGCAGACTTGCAGTTGTTTTTTCTGATGTAGCCTGGTAAAAAAGCTCACTTCATTGTTCGAATGATACTGAACACTTCATTTTCAAATCAACCTTCAGTCTAAGAGGCTATTATCAATATCAAATGTGTTGAATCAGTTTTCTACGATGTCATGTGACATCAATATTTGCCCGTAAACTTGCCACCTGTTTTGGTACCGTCCTCTTTTGCAGGGGTATCATGGACAGACATGCACTTACTAGCTGACCGTATCCACCTTGAAGAATTAAAGAAGATGGGTTTATTGCATGGAGATATTGATGAGATGATGAAAGTACGTCTTGGTGCCGTCTTTATGCCACATGGACTCGGACACTTTATGGGTCATGATGTACACGATGTTGGTGGCTATCCTAAAGTAAGTTTGTCTTGTCCTCCAAGTACTTGGACATACAATTCATAAAACATGTTATTTTCCAATTAAAGTGGCCTAGGATGCTAAACAAGCTCAGTATCAGTAGACGTAACAGTTGAAACCATACATTTGCGAGATGGAGAGCAATTTTCAAGTCAGTTTTTTAAAAACACTCAATTTCTTGGCTTGAAATTTACAACCTTCAGTAGGAATAAAATTGAAGGCTTACGTTGTTGACTCAAGGCTAAAACAGGCCTAGTAGCGCAATGATTGTAGCTTGCATTACTAAATGATGTTTAACACAGGTTTCCCACGGTTATGGAAAATCCTGGAAAAGTTATGGAAAACTTGCAAAAAGTTGAAAATCATGGAAAAAAATTTAGAAGTTCTCAAAAAAATTTTACCAAAGGACTTTTTAAAAATAATTCCTTTATTCTAGAGACACTTAACAAGTTATCGTATTTGCAAGGTTTTTCGCATTAGCTAATAGGCTTTGTCAACTCTGGACTGAAGTAATCTGAGGTAAATATTAACTGTTTGAATCTTCTACTATTCGGCTTGGACCAGAAGCTTGCGAGGGCGGAGGGCAAGTGATTGCTGGAGGCATAGCAGCGACACCAAGCGGTAGTCTATATGGAGGAAGCGGTCACAGCAGTCACGCTGACATTTTGCTGTGAGAACATGGTCTTTGATATGCTTCTGTTGGAAGAAAGACGCTGGAAGTAGGATAGAGATTTTTGATTGTTGAAGTCTGGGATCATATGCCATGCAACGTCAGAACACGCTTACGAACGAACGCAATGCAGAGCATAGGCAAAATTACTTTCATGACTATTCTGCCGTAAATATCAAAAACAATCTAACTGCATTTTTTCGATTTTGAGTTTTTTGCCGTTTTGACGTCCTATATCTGGGCCTATTCAACACTGAATGTGAAAACCTCCCCCCAAATCATTGTTTTCCCCGCTTTTTTACCTCCTTCATGACGTCATTTTCCCCAAAATGCGACAAATGGATTGCAAGAAAAATGAAACCTTCGTTACGCTGTTTTTGTGTTGCATTTATCTGGATAACATTACGTCGATAAATCACAAAAAGACCGTAAGTACTTTACGCTGTTTTTGAGATTTTTTTCTTGTTCGTCAATCTCTTCAAAAAATTATGAAAACACCGTAACTTTACCTACGTTTTTTTTCGTTCTTGCAATAGTGACGTTTTTTTGTTTTTTTTTTGATGATAAATTGCATGAACAACGTAAATGTTTTCATATATTCAGTGACAAATCACAAAAACAACGCAACCGCGAAATATTATTGCGTATTGCAGTTACAATGTTCTTTTGATTTATTACGCTAAAATTTGAGATCGTGCAATTCATTTTTCAGTTAGGCTACGCTGTTTTATCGATTTATGCTTGAAAAAGAAACGAATACAATACATAATTGTTAAAACAACGTTATGGATATAGTTCAATTTCAACTCCTTAAAAGACCATTTTCAAAAAGCCCCATTTTACCAAAAAATTAATGCTTTGTAGATAAAGCTTTTTCAGTCGAAGTACGAAAAATGAGCGCAAAAGGACAAACAGAAACAGAAGGGCACGCGTCTGAACCTTCTAATAATAATATTGTTTTTTCTCGACAATTACAATTTTGCAGTTACATCGTTCTGGATATTTACGGCAGTATTGTTACATAACAAAGAGAGTGTTCAGTGCATTCAAAATCAAGCGTTATTTCAACACAGTGCAATGCTGTATAACAGTAGGCTATGCGAATTCTGTCAGCTAGTAACTAAAGTTTTACAAAGCTCAAAGAAAAATTGTTTAACTGTTGGATAAATCGTTGCACAAAAACAAGATTACCGGTATGCTTTGTATTAAGATGAACCTGTTCTCAAGCAGCTATCTGAAAGGCGAGGATTGATGTTTAAGAACACGGATCATCTTGAAAGAATAACACTGCGTTCTTCGTTCTTCCCCAAAGTTTAAAATAATTCGATCAATGAATTTTTTTTGTCGTGCTTAATTTTGACTTTGTGCACGCTGACCATTGTTACCATCATGCACACTTGCACAGGCCTCGTTCCTCGGGCCCGATAATTTTGGCTACTTCCCTTTTGCATAGTAGTTAGTAGATTATTGTGTCGTGGTAAAATATACCCATTGATCGATTGAATTCCTTGGTCGATTTATTGAGAGTTAATGTTTTGTGGCCACTGTGCGTTGTTGTTCTATGTCGGGTTTGAATTCATCAATTTCATTTTTAGGTTGGAACTCGAAATTTAATGTATAAACTTACTTGGTAGATTCAAGATTTAAGAACCATCTGATAATGCTCACCTTCGTGTCATTAGATGGCGATGTACAGTACTGATAGCCAGTATGAAGCATTAACTTTTACTTGACTGTTTTTTCTTGCTTTTTGAGAAATTACTACTAGCAAAGTAGGGATGGATCAAGGATATAACTGTTTTATACGTTCTTGAATACCGTGCATCACTTTCTAATGTACTCTAGAATCTAGATACCTACGTTGATGACTACGCTTTCTCGAGTGATACGTGGTAAAAGAATATGGAATGTACCATTTTTTTAGCACTGAGATTAAAGGAGTTGTTTGTGTTGGCACAGTTCTGCTTTTTCTGTTTCACACTACTGGTGCTGTAAACGACAAAACTGAAACAAGTCTTTCAATCCACTCTCCGATGCTAATCAGCAATCTCTAAATTACAATAACGTACATCAGCTATTCTTGTACCTAATATCATATACAGTTAAACCTTTTTGGTGGTACCTGCTCCATAATCTATTAGTTAGGATTTCTTAATTTATTGGTGAATTTTAGATACCGGTAATTGATTAACTTAAATTTCAACTAAAGTTATATGTTATACTTGGTTAGTTTTATTGGAGGCTGAAAGGGTTAGAAACAGAATTACTTCGTCAGACAAGAGTTTCGCCTTGCCAATATCCGTGAGTGTTTACAGCTATTGGTACCCCTCATTCGTATATTATTCCAATAATTAAGAGCCTAAGCAAGAATCCAAAATGGCTTAATGTTAACTACTAGAGTTGTTGTTTCTTGTGAAAGTTAAGTTTTGATCGCATGTATAATTTATATAGGGTGGTGTAGCCTACTAAGTGCTAATGCTTTTTGTCAATACTTGGTAACAATGACAGCAAAGTAATTAAGAGCGAAGTTTAGATTTTAGTTATACGTTGCAACAGCAACAATAGCATGGCGATAGTGTTAACATATTTTTGACATCTTTGCATTAATATCGTTATTCTGTTTCACGCATGATCAGCTGTATAGCTGAAACCTTGCATAGTTTACTCAGCACGTCACGCAGTGAGACGGAAAACGTTTTTTACATACTTCTGAACACCATGTTTACGGTCGTAAAACCCAGTGATTTTCAACATTTTTTATGAGCAAAATCCTGCGGCTCACCAATGACATTCTAACACTAGTGTACCGCTGCACAGTGGATGAAAATAATTGAATTTTTGTTTGCATATTTATCCTCCCTATCACGAGAAAGCGATCAATGCGTTATTCTGTAATTAACCGACCCTCTTCTTGAAACTATTGTCGCGCTCTTTCACATCAGTTTTTGCTATTTTTATGACCTGGGGCGGTGTACTGCTCAACTTTTGTTGCACTTAACGCAATGCGTTAGCTTTGTTTGTTTATTAAGTTAACGCATTGCGTTCAGTGCACAAAAGTTGAACAGTATACCGCCCCTGCTTTTAGTTGTTATTTTTTTTCATAATACATAGTGTTTTCTATCAAAATAGAATATGAATTTGATTTCTATCAAAATAGAATGAACTTGAGTCCCATAGTTGAACGATAAACTTGATGTAAATCAGATAAATGTAGCTAGTAATGTTGGTTTGGTTGATTTGCTACACCGCTAATGCGCAACGAGCAAGTTTGCAAAACTTAAATCATAGCTAATTGCACACGTTTCATAAGCAAATGTGAAACGTATGCATCAGGGGTGTGAAAGCAGTCAAATTTTTATTTCTTCGGCTCTTTGGAGACGCTGCAGCCGAGTTTAGTTTCGTTTCCACTGAAAAATGATTACTTCCACAGAATCCACGTACGTGGAGTGTAACTTACATAAAATAACGTAAAAAGATGCAATAATTGTTCTGAAGAGTCATAAAAAAGTCATGAGAAAAATCATGGAAAGTCATGAAATGTGATTTTAAAAATTGTGTTGAAACCCTGTTAACAGCAGTACAGGTAAAAGGTCACAAGTGCGCCACTTGAAGTAGTAGAATGCAATATCAATCTATGGTAAAGCCAAATCGACTATCAATCAATCACGTTTATTTGTTGCAATAAACCGATTTCATTTTTTCATTGTGGATTTTTTGACGCAGTATGTTTCGTTTGAAGGATGGACCTGAACGCAGCTCAGAACCTGGACTTCGAAGTCTTCGCACTGCTCGTACAATGAGAGCTGGAATGGTACTTACTATTGAACCTGGAATTTACTTCAACTGGCCGGTAAGAATGTCCTCGCGCACTACTAGCGTCAAACTAGAGGTTGATATCAGAAGCTGCACTAAAGGAACGGGTCTAGCAATGTTTTTGTACTACTTAAAAACTGCGTATAACTTCATATCAAATACTTTACTAAGCATGGCTATGTTATATGGACGTTTCGCCAAGCATCCCCCGGTTATGGTTGTAAACAACTCAAGCCGAGAATCAATCCTTTTACCCCCCGAGGTTGTTGCGCAGTTCGAATCAATGTCTAGCAGCAGTGACTTTACTAAGGAAGTTTGTGGTATCTAGTTGATGATGACTAGGCGGATAAAAACTCGTATGCACGAACCCAGCTATAGTTGTTGCTCTTAATGGCATTTTTTATCGTTTTAATACTGAATGGTTAGTTTTTCTCGTTCATTGTGCGACAGTTAAAACATTTTGTTGTTGCGTATCTTCAATTTTTTTCCGTCATTTTGTTAACTGCCTTTGTGTAAAGTAAAAACTGCGATTATTTTTTATGAACAAAATTGTGATTAGATGATCGAGCAAGCACTTAACAATCCCGAACATGCGCAATTCATCGACGCTGAAGAAATTCAAAGATTCCAAAGCTTCGGCGGGGTAATAATAAACATGTAATTTTTAAGGGGTCTGTCCAAAATATTGCTACATTGTAATGAAAAAAATTGTTCCGATTTACAGACGGGTAAAGTTTGTGTCTTATGCACCTTTTTTGTAGTGTTTCACTTCTTTATTTCTATTTGGAAAGGCAACCGAAAAAGCAAAATTATGTAATAGTGAAAAAGAATATCTAAGACCATTTTTGACGTTTCGCATTTGTGTTCGTCAGTTTTGAAATTTGAATTTGCGATAGGCTCTTGCGCAGTGCGCTCCCTCTGGATCCACCAAAGGTTTGGGTGGAAAATAAAGTGAACGCAAGAGTTATCGCAGTTTCTTCGCTTACTGCTTGTACGTTTCGAATTAAATTTTCATTATACACGAGGTATTACGCCGAAACGTGTAACGAGTGGCAGGGCTCATCTCAGGCTCAACGGCTTAGCGCCTGAACAAAATAGCTCCGAAGAAACGTCACAGCGTTGGCGACACTGTGTCTGATTTGATCAGCGCTGGAATCGAACTCAAAACTTACCTCGCCAAAAGCGATGTCTTAACCATTACCCCAATGCATATTCCGTGAAGGTCCGGATTGAAGACGATGTTGCAGTAACTGCTGACGGAATGGAGATGTTAACGTGTGTTCCTCGTGATGTGGAAGAAATTGAAGCTCTTATGGCGGAAGGAAGAAGGAACGAGCCTCCACGGGAAGCTGTCAGTGGTTTACTTCCAGAAACAAAGTCTTAAGTTTCTCCCATCGAGCATTTTCTTGTTCTTATGTTCATGCAGTAATCACGTTTAGCTCTTTGTAATTCTTGTTTTTCCAGAGTTGGGCACTTGGTACTTTAAAAGTAACGACGATAGTGATACCGTTATTTTGCAAAAAAGTTACGACGGTACCGATAACGATACATTTTTAAAGGTAACAACGATAACGATACTTGGTACCGATTTTCGATACTTTTTAAGCGAAAAAGTTTTCTTGTTTTATTTTTCTGCCAAATTGTAACAAATGTAGAATAGATAGTCCATTCCAAGAACATCTACCGTTAGTGAATAGGCTTGTATTCGATCTAAAGACGCTGTGTATTTGAATTGATTTTTCAGGAAACGCGTAGTGAAAATGTTTGCCTCAAGTAGCTCATTTTTTAAGATAGTATAGTTTGTCAGAAATCTCAATGATTTCCATCTAGGTCTACTTTATACTACCGTAGCTGCGGAGTTGGTGTATTACAATAATTAACCTTCGCTGCATAGCCATTCAATGTTTTGGCAAATTTTTAGTAGTTTACTTGCGAAGAGGCGCGTAACCAGAATTTTCTTCAGGGCGCTAACGCTGCCTAAGAAAGTAAACACCAATTTTTCAGAAGTCCAATGTTTTAGAGCACTTACAGTGCAACTATGCTTATATAACATCTTTTTTTCAATGTGCTGCAATCATGCATTAATGGCGGTTCCAACGATTACGGTTTGGTGATCACCTCTGAAGTGAAACTTGCGTTCACGTACAAGAAATTTTCCGTTCTTGCGTTCAAAATCCATTCCAAATAAATACCGAAATATCGAGTAAAACAGTCAAAAAAGTGACGACGGTACCGATAACGGTACTAAAAAAGTAGCGCGGTATTGCCCAACTCTGCGTTTTTCATGATAGCACCGTTTGCTCAGGTAGTAAAATTGTTTGTCGCTAGGTTGGATTTGAATATTTTAAACGTTCAAAATCCATTTTATATCGTATCACATATCATCTCGATTGGTTACACTGATAACAATTGGGAAAGGGAGTAACATTACGAAATTAAAGGGAAACGTTTGCGGCGGCAATTTTTTTTGCGGTCTGTGTGATTCGGTCTTAGCTGCATTGATTTTTTAGTGATTTTGTTTCTTTGTAATCTTGGTAAAATTCGCTGACGACGTTACATTTTCTGATTTAAAATTTGAGTTTGCTCTAAGGTTAGGCCTTCTGCAATTCTTTGGAAGACCTTCGACCATACCTACTTCCATTCAATCTGCGTTTTTCCCACGTTGAATTGCGGTGTTGGATTTTTTTCTATTTGACCGTTCGTCACTTTGCCTGTCTTTCATTCACTTTATTTGTTTGCAGAAGTAAGCTATACGTACGGTGGCGATTTCAGTGCAATCAGACGTAGCCTGCTTCTTGGTTAAAAATTATAGCAATGGATCTAGATTACCGTATGTTTACAATTAAACCCAAATAATGATTTCGTTTTAACAGCTGCTTTAGCGGAAATTCTTTGCCTGAATTTTGTTTCACGTCAATCCTATATGCATATCTACATGATTTTAGTGCAATCGTTTTATTTTCTGCGTAACCTAATCACTTTTGATAAGACTTTGATGCGCGACTTTTTTTATGATCACCAAGTGTTGCAATACGGATACGCATAAAGTGTTGGGAAATAAAAAACACATTCAACGTTATGTTTGAAGAGGAATCATAGTTGAAACGGTGCAGGAAGTTGTTAACTTTAGGACTGGCAACTTTGATCATAGATTTTTCACTCATGATCATCAGGGTTTTACAGCATAGGTTCTCAAAGTGCTGCGTACGGAGCCCCAGGGCTTCGCGAGCTATTTGCTTACACGTAAAATACTGACTTGGCTAATTTTGCGACTGTCCGAAGAAGCAATACCGGGATTAATGAAATATACTCTACCTTATTAGTTGGCCTATGTTTGTCAAGGGTCAAATTCACAGTCTTAATATGTTTTAACCGCGAAATGTAGATTTTTTTCTAGCTTGTATAGGGTACGCCAAAAAGGCCTGACATTTAAAAGTTAAATTTTTAGACTTACCAGATTTCAAAATTTGTCAGGTCTGTATTCACCTTTGGAAGAAAAGTTTAATATTGTAGCAACAGGCGGTCCTTATCCAGTGTTTACTTTCCATTCAGCCAGTGGGTACGCAGGATTTTTCGATGGGGGGGGACTCGGTGATGTCGCATCGTGATGACGTAAAGATAACTACGATTACAGCGGTTCCGATGTTTCTGGTCTAAATTACAATATTACGCAATAGGAAGCAACCAAGATATTTCATTCATACTTTTTCTTGATGCTTTGCGCTTCATTTAAGAAGAGAAAAGGTTTCGCAGAAACTCCAGCTATCGAGCCGTGGTTAAAAATTTACTCAAAAAATTTTAGCTGTCCTCATTTTCGGGCCATGGGAAGGTTAACTGACTAAGTAGGCTAGTCTTTGCAACGTCACAAACAGCGTGTAGCCAGGGGGTAAATGTGGCAATGGCTTTCCTCAAAAAATAATTTCTGAAGAACCAACATTGATATAAACAACGCATATAAACCTTGATAAAAACATTTAATATGCACTCATTACCAAGGGGGTAGTTTCTCCCATAACTGTCTTGAAAAGTGAAGATAGTGGAGCGTGAGCAAAAACTGTCCTACCTACCAAAACATCTTTAACTTAGTTAAATCACACGCGCGAGAAATTCCTAATCATGATTAAGGTCAAAAACAGCGTAGATGTTACCAGAGTTTTTCGCCCAAATCACAGCGTCGATATCATCACATAAAGGGGCGGCGCCAGCCCAAAACGAGTGGGGGGGAACTAATGAATCTTTTGTGGGGAGGCTTAATCAAGGTATAGGTCAGGCGGCCTGACTCAGGCCTACCGTGCGAAGCTTCTAGCTTCCGGAGGCAAGGTAGAGCCCAAGAGCGAAGTGTTTGGAGGCTGGAATTTGTGGAAAATCCATGGACAGTGGGCGAATTAAGAAATTTTAGCTCAAAATAATTGAATTTTATGCATCATAGATGTAGAGGTTTTAGAATCACAGCACAAACGCTTAAATTTTTTGAGGGAATGGTGCAATTGAGTGCAGTAATTAGAAGTACGAAAAAAAAAACGTCATAGGCGAGGTTTAAGAAGTCTACTAACCATGAATATGGAATTAAAAAATGAGATTTCTACATAAATTTCCGAAGGTTATTTAGGTATGGTGGGACTGGGAAGGAGGAGGATAGACTAGCTTTCCGCCCCCTGGCTACACTCTTGGAGGAACACATGTACATAGATGATGGTCTTGTAAGAAAATCGCTTCATAGTTCGAATCAGCCAGTTCAAAATAAAAACATACGAAAGTTATAAACACGTTGGAAAATGCTCTATTGCTTGTTAACAATTCACAAAGGACCACGCACTTGGAATATGAGGCAAAGCTCTCTGCTACTGAAAGATCTATGTAATATTTAAGCAAAAAAGCTAAACTTTTAAAGTCACTAAATACACTGGAAACATTTGGACAAAGATTAGTTCAAAATTTTAAAAATTTAAGCAGCTATAGGCCTACTGCCAACTTTTAATGTTTTTGGCTAACATTGTAACTAACTGGAACATGGTCCTTGGTCGCTCATCCAATACCTTGGTGTAAATCGGAAGTCGGAACGTTTACAACAGTTTACATATTAAGGCAGTGGTTCTCAAACTTGTCGGAAGTATCGAACCCAACAGGTGTCATGCAAGCATACATCGAACCCTTAATTATAACCAGGAGCGGATCCAGAAAATTTTAGAGGGGGATGCAGTTTCGAATTAGGTTGAATGTTAAATGAGTGCAAAGACGTTAGACGTCTAAACCGGAAAAAAGCATAAGCTCTTTGAAAATGTTTCACGTCAGGGGCGTATTCAGAATATTCTTAAGGCGGTGGAGGGTGGCATAAAATTTTTACATTTTTTAAGCGTATTTTTTTTCCGGAAAGTTAATTTGAAGCAAATTGAGGAACAAAAATATGGCTCTAGGGGGGCCCGGGGGTATGCTTCCCCGGAAAGTTTTCAAAAATTTAGACACTGTAATGGCCATTTTAGCGCTTTTTGAACAATTTTTATGGCAAATTCTGTTTAATTCTTTTGCCTCTAACTCTAAGTCCTTCACCAAATATGATACATTTTGTTCGCACATTTTCGATTTATGCGTGCTTAAGGCGTAAAGATGATTGTTATCAAATAGGTTTGAAATTATGGAAAAACTGTATTCATCAAAAACAGCGTTGAAAGAGTATGGTGGGGGGATGCATCATTCCACGCAGAGATAGTCATTTACTACAACTGTATGCCTTTTTGCAAAAACTTATTCTGATTTTAGCCGAACCCCTGCTATAGCCTCACCGAACCCCTGGGGTTCGGTCGAACCCAGTTTAAGAACCACTGTATTAAGGGATCAACAAGCAGTGACGCTTGCGTTGTTGCTTAACCTACGTGAACCTTGCACCGAATACATCAGCTTATTTAACTGAATTAAACATAAGTTGATCAGATTAAAGCAATTAACTTTACTCCAAATAAAAAATAATAATGCAGTACTGTAGCTTTTAAACTACTGATGCCTAATTCATTGTATCAAAGAAGACATTCAGGAGTAGGCCTACTCACCAAGCGTGCCAAAGCATCGGCAAAAAAACAAGAAGCAATTCTTTGAAAATCGATGTTTTTTGCTACCCTGATTGGATTGAGGAAATTCGATTATTGAACCTAACGAATTGGACCTAACTGAACTGCACATGTCCTATTATCATTGGGTATTTTCTCGGTCGCTGGATCCCTGTCCCCATTGCTTGCACTTTCAGACATTGTACTTCTCTTAATCTCATAACTCTACATACCTTTCTCACCTCAAGAACACTACTGGCTCTTCGTGCTATTCCTGGCTATTCAATCTTATTAAAGATTTCAGATTTGGATTGTTACGCCACAACTGGTGAAGCAACTTTCGCAACTTGCCGAATGCTTTCAGGTTGCATCTCTATGACGTAATAAAAATGAATAACCTCGCTCAAGGTTGGAAACGTTAGCAAACTACCGGTAAACTCAATCGATAAAATTGCGAAATCAGATTTTTGCATATTCGGACATGCAAGTGAATACGAAAAATCAAATTTTGAAAAACGATCAGCGTAAAAAGACTTGACTCAAGCAGAAATTGAATATGGTTGGTGACGTCACCCCCCCTCATACCCCAAAATTTTCTCGTCGGTTTTAGACGATTCACAAAATTGACCTTTATGAGGAGTGGGGGAGCTGTTCTCCCCAGTCCCCTCGTGGCGCCGATCCTGATCACATAGCCTACTTTCAAACACATAATCGGGGTGTCTGAAAAAAGGAGCACTGTTGCTGCTGAGACTATGACGGTACGCAAAAACAAATTTGCCTCCCCCTACCGCTCCACCCCTAAACCTCTTCAAACCTTACGTTGGTCTGGTCTTCCTTGGCAGTATTTTTATTTTTCAACAAATCGGCCGGTTATAGCGCAGTTGTGATGATGTCGCTATCGATGCGGAAGGTTTCGGGTTTTATTTCCAGGCCGGTTAAATCGGATGCAGTGTAGCCAACGGCTCGCCACCGCTGCGACGTATTTTTGGAGCTGTACTGCCCTGGCGCTAAGCCGCGAGGTCAGGCCCCGCCACTCGTTACCACGCTTTGGTTGCCTACTACAGCGAGTGTAATGAAACAAGTGTAATGAAGATTTAATTAATGTTTCGACTATAACCAAAGTCTCGTCAGCCTTGCTACGCACAGCCAATCCAGGCTAAACTCATTCCAGACTGTAAAGACTCTGTTTTTGCATTGCTTTATGTACAGGTAAAGCAATGCAAAAACAGAGTCTTTACAGTCTGGAATGAGTTTAGCCTGGATTGGCTGTGCGTAGCAAGGCTGACGAGGCTTTGGTTATAGTCGAAACATTAATTTGTCCCTTGCAAATGCAAATTTCAGATTTAATTTAATTTTTTTGGGTGCAACCATAGTAACTGCAATTACGCCACATCCACGGAAACTCCTGTTAATTAATTGCATCACAGCAACATCAGTGATAAAAATACAGTTCACGCAAAACACATCAGAAAAATTGGACTACCGGTATTGTTGCATCACGTCGTAATGAAAGTTTCTCGAGATTAAATTAGAAAGTTGGACAAAACAGAAAAAACATGATAGCAATTTCGGCAAGTTCCGTAGCCTACGAAAAGTCGATTCGTTTCAAAAAAGAAAAATTTTATTTTGTCCATCTCCACGACGTAGCGCTTGGGGGACACAGAAACGTCGCAGCGGTGGCCAGCCGTTGGCGACACTGTGCTGATTTGACCGAATCGAACCCCAGACCTTCCGTACCAATAGCTTGTGCGCGAATTGAGCTAACGGCCGGTACCGGCCCAGAAATCGAACCCACAACCTTCTACAGAGATTACGATGTCTGTAAGCACTACGCCAACTGGTCGGTTTGGTCAACTCAAAATTATGACATCGCAAGCGGAACTTCTACCTGCGTTGCAACTTGCAACCGTTCTTTTCCAAGAATGCCTTTTACGCCTCCAGCTTTAACAATGCCCATTGACCTTGTCCAGGCTTGTATTTTTACTTTTTGAGCCTGTCATATCGGTTCAAGCGCAACGCACCAGAAAAGTTTGGCTACCGGTATTATTGCATCACAATGAAAGTTTCTCGAGACAATATTCAGCAAGTTGGATTACACAGAAAAGCATGATGGCAATTTCGGCATTATCTGATTGAAATAAGGTGGATCGTTCCAAAAAGAGAGGTTTCATTCTTTCCGATCGTCAATGGGGGGGGAGGAGGGTTGACCCCCAACCCCCCCCCTCCGTGCGTACGCCACTGCATTCAGCAGGCCAGAAAGGACGACGTCGTTTTATTGAATGGGAAGTCACAACAGCTTTCATACATCCGGAAGAGTGTTTTGGCAAGTCAAGCATTTTGAAGGATGAGTGAATCTTTTACCTGAGTGCGGCTAATGAGGGCTGATAGCCCGAAACAGCGCTGTCCCGCTCTATGGTAGGCCTACAATATTATACTTGTTCTACCATTTCCTTACTGACCTATTGTTCTTAATGAATTACCATTGCAGGGGCGGATCCAAAAAATTTTGGTGGGGGGATGCAGTTTTAAATGAGTTTGAATGTTAACTGAATGCAAAGATGTTAAACCCGAAAAAGAGCGTAAATAAGCCCTTTGTAGAAAATGTGTCCACGTGAGGGTAGTATATTCAGAACTTTTTGGCACCAAATTTTGACATTTTTAAGCATATTTTTTTCTGGCAAAGTTAAATTTGAAACAAATAGGGAAACAAAAATGATTCTAGGGGGGTCCGGGGGCATGGTCCTCTGAAAAAAATTTGAAAATTTACATGCTGCAGTGAGCATTTCAGCGCTTTTCGAACAATTCGTAACGCAAATTTTGTTCTTGTGCCCCTAATTAGTACTTCACCAAATATATTGCACTTTGTTCGCGCATTTTCGATTTATGCGTGGCTAAAGGTCTGTTTGCACTAAATGCGATTTTTAATGCGATTTATTGTCGTACGAAATTTTATCATTTTTTGATGTAAGAAGTTGGTGGAAATTTCTTCCTCCCAACTCGAAACCCCAACAGTTTTGCTTTTTATCGGTTATTTTGTAAAACACCTTACGATTGTTCTCTAAAATGCCGTGCAAAGTGACGTAGTTTTACGTCATAACTTGTAACTGTTTCGTGGCCCACGTCATCTTTCGCACGAAAAGTCTCATCGCATTCTGCGAAAACACACCTTAAGCAGTGCTCGAGTTGTAAAAACACTTATGGGGGGATGGTGTTTGCCAGAGGTGGGCAAGCCGAGGGCCGCACAGATTGGAAAAGCAAAGTAGTAAAGGTCATCACGACCGCATATGTCCTATTTTCCGCTCGAAATCAAGTGAATAAAAAAAAGGTCATCACCTCCGCAAATGTCCTATATTTCACGCAATAGACCTTGATATATGAACTCAATACCTAACAGTCTTAGAATCAGACACTACATGACGTCACTATGCTTCACAATTTACCATGTGCTTCCGACGGTTTTTACCTCGGGCGTACAAACTAATCTGATTGCTTTACAGTAATGTGTTGTATTTCCTTTGTTCAAAATGCAGTTCTGTAGCTACCGTATACTGAGCTAACTTGTATAGTGATTTCCTATGTTTCAGAGTGCAGTTTATAGCTAGAGTATATTGAGTTAATTCGCCTGTGTTAGTGAGAACTCTTATGTTATATAGATATTATTATGTTATTTATATGCAGACCGTCTACGTTTACGCTAAGTTATTTGTTGTTTAAAACCTGAATAAAGGTAAACATATAACAGACCTATCAGTAAGGAACAAGGTTTGTATTTCTGTAAGTGTCCGCGGGCCGTATTATGAAATGATCTCACCGTAGTTTGCCCACCTCTGGTGTAAGCTTTTCACGCAGATGCAAAGGAGGGATGGTCATTATTTGTAGGAGGATGGTTTACGCTGGAATGTTTTAAGGGGGAATGGCATCCCCCCGCATCCCTCCTCAACTCAAGTAGCCTACTGATCTTAAGGCGTAAGAATTATTATTCAATTGAAGAGGTTTGAAATTATGAAAAAATTTTATTCATCAAAAACATTGTTGAAATTGGCTGGTGGGGGGATGCATCCCCACATCCCCCCCTGGATCCGCCAATGTACAATTTTATAAAAAGAAAGTCACAAGCTTGGGGTTTATAGCATGCCTAAGGATGCAAAATTTGCCTTAGGTCTCCAGTCATTTTGCGCCAACTGTAAAGATATCGCCCCAACAAAGTGCGTTGCTAGAGCTCCGCGCAAAATCTCAAATTTGGAAAAGGCTCCGCGCCTCGAATAGTTTGAGAACCCCTGTTGTACAGGATACAGATGTTAGATAATATCCCTAAAATATACAGGTATCTGTAAAAAAAGCTGGAATAAGTTTTGAATGATGTTATGTTAAAATTCAAACAAGATTTAGTTAGTTGCAGAGTATTCGAAACATGATCGGGGATAATGTTTTTACGCATAATTTCTTTCACTTCAGGGTCGTTCGCAGTTGGTAGGCCAACCACGCAAACGAAGTTAACTGCGTTAGCAAAATGAAAACCTGTAACCTGAATCTCTAAGGCCCTAACCCTGACGTTTGCGCTTCTACTTGACACTTTTTTTCGATTCATATGTAAAACAACCACTGGAAAATTATTTAACTTTTGTGGTACCAAACCAACTGCGAATTACCCTTACGTGGGAGAAATTATGCTCGCCCTGCCAGCAATTGGAAAGATCCCAATCCGAATTCCGAACACCTGCGAATCATCTGATGCGTTTGGTTACCGATACCCGAAAAACGCTGTGCTGAAGCAAATGCAGGTTGGGTAGTAGACTATGTGGATAGACTGTCAAATTCGGCTTTGGGCAACGGAAAATTATGGGAACTGTGTTGCCAGATTGGGCTACTTTTCGCCAATTGGACTAGTTTTTTTCGACTTGACTCCACAAAATGCAGTTTGGCGACTTGCGAGTTTTTGGGCTACTTTTCAATCCTAATTGGGCTGTAGGTATGCTTTGTGCGCACAATTTGCTTGCATTTTATATTTGTAACTCGATGTAGGCTACTTGGTAAGCCTATTTCTATTTATTTAATAGCAATTTCGTAGTCTATAATATTACAATTGACCGTACCTTTTACTCCGTAGCAAAGTTTGTGTAATGCTTTTCCCGATTGGCAACACCATTGTGATTTTGTCATAATCAAAATTTGTCACAATCAACTTCAAGAACCAGTGTAATTCTGGCGAAATAAAGGAGAGAAGCGAAAAGAAAAGGAAAAAAGGAAATAAAGCGTGCCGTGCGAAAATCCTAACTAACCAAACAGCTGCTTCTAATTAATGCAAAATCAAAAAAACACTCATTGCAACACTCTTATTTTAAATATTCATTTAAATTTTAAACTATGCAAATTTCCCTTTCGCATGCATATTGTCAAGTTGATGGCAAAGTGCAACAACCACCATCAGAATGACTTTGAACTTGAGCGAAATAATTCAAAACATTTCATGCGTCGTTTTTCTTCAAACAATCAAAAATGGTGTCGGAATAAATCAACATATTGCGACACTTTCCGATACACAATCGCCTTATTTCAAATATTCATTACAAAGTAGACAAAATTCCCTTTCGCATGGATATTGTCAAGTTGATGGCAAAACGCAACAACCACCATCAGAATGACTTTGAACTTGAGCGAAATAATTCAAAACATTTCACGCGTCGTTTTTCGTCATACAATCAAAAATGGTGTCGGAATAAATTAAGATTGCGACACTTTCCAATACACGGTCGTCATATTTTAAATATTCATTACAAAGTAGACAAAATTCCCTTTCGCATGGATATTGTCGTGTTGATGGCGAAGAGCAACAACCACCATTACAATGACTTTGAACTTGAGCGAAATAATTCAAAACATTTCACGCGTCGTTTTTCTTCAAACAATAAAAAATGGTGTCAGAACAAATTTATATTGCGACACTTTCTGACGCACGGTCGTCATATTTTAAATCAGGGGTGGGGAACCGGTAAAGCACAGCGGGCCACATTGATTGCATAATATTTTCAGTGGGCCACATTTACTTTGAATTGTTAAATTTCGCCTCAAACAAGCACAATATTTTGTCGCAAATTTGACATTTATGCTGAGCTGTTTTTCACCGTAAAATCAGAGACTTTTGCGCGTTTTGTATGCTACAAATATAGCATGTTGGCCTAGTTGAATGTGACGCAGTTTTTAAAAAATCTTACTGTTTCATATTCCACCATTTTGTTGCACACTTAAGAATTAAAGTTTTGACGCGGGCCACATCCAAAACTTAAGCGGGCCGCAGAGCCGAAATTAGCACCCCCCGCACCCCCCACTCGGAGGGGGGGCCGCACGGAAAGGGGGGCCCCGTCTCGCGATGTGGGCCCCTCATACCATTTCGCAAAACGTGCAGTCAAATTTTGGGGGGGAGTTTGGACATCGTAAGACATGAAGACTTTTTTTTTTTTTTTTTGGTCTTCACCCGATGTTTGGGGAAAAATTAGACATCGGGGCCCCGGAATATGATTTCAGAGGGGGGCCACGCATTGTCTAGTTTCGGCCCTAGCGGGCCGCATGTGGCCCGCGGGCGGCAGGTTCCCCACCCCTGTTTTCAATGTTCATTACAAAGTAGACAAATTCCCTTTCGCATGAATATTGTCAAGTTGATGGCAAAGTGTAATAACCACCATCAGAATGACTTTGAACTTAAATGAAATAATCTAAAACATTTCACGCCTCCCTAACCCTAATTCTAACTCTAACCTAAAAGGCACTATATTGTAACGTGGGTGATGTTGCTAAGTGACATTAACTAGACAATATTCATGCGAAAGGGGAATTTTATGTAGTTTTGAAATGAATATTTAAAATATGACGACCGTACTGTGTCAGAAAGTGTCGCAATATGTTAATTTATTCCGACCCCTTTTTGATTGTTTGAAGAAAAACGACGCGTGAAATGTTTTGAATTATTTCGCTCAAGTTCAAAGCCATTCTGATGGTGGTTGTTGCACTTTGCCATCAACTAGACAATATCCATGCGAAAAGGAAATTTTGTGCAGTTTTGAAATGAATATTTAAAATATGACGACCGTGTGTCAGAAAGTGTCGCAATCAGTGGTGAAAGTAAGCCGGAACAGTCCGGTACGCCGTTCCGGTAAAAGATTTGCTGCCGGAACGCCGTACTGGTAAAAGATTTAAAATCTAAATCCAGCCTATAGCACATTACACAAGTCAAATCACCAAAAAAAAAAAAAAAATTTAAGAATGGGCTCACTTTTATTGAATAAATTTATTTTTGTATAGAATTAACTTCAAAACTTTTCATCAAAACCAAAGTTCTTTAATGCGAACAGCTTTTTGTTCAAAGTGCCCGTAAGCTAAATAACCGGGTTTGTTTGAGGGTCTCGTCCGCAGCCCAAAAAATTCCCAAAGTTTTCTAGGACCCGCCTAAACTAGGCATTTTTTTTACAAAGTTTGGCCACATTGACGTGGAAGTTAATCTTTTTATGAGAGGATATAGACCTATGTGGATAATGGCAGCAGAGATGGAAAAATTTACTCAGTAGTTAAAGCAAATCAGCACACACTGTGACATCACAATCTAAAATTTTCCTTCGAGCAAATGATAGCCTCATTTTAACGACGACGTAATCAGTAGCCTACTAGCCCAGGGGTTCTTAAACTGGGGGGCGCGAAAGATTTTATCAAATGTTTTGTTTTACAAAGATATATGAGAAAATTGTGTTGCGCAGACAGATAAGCCGCCAAATGTTTTTACACTGAAACCACATTGCTATTGATAATATTGTCTCTCAGTGGGAGTTCGAAAGTTTAATTTGATGCTTCCGTCACCGAATGGTGAACCAGTTAGCAGTAATTGGTTTCTATTTACTGAGCGTGATATCCATCAGACAAAATATTTTAACAGCGTTTATTGACGCAACAGCTGCAGCTGATTTTTCCTGGTTAAGAGTATAGCATTATGACGTAGAACTGGGGCGGTATACTGCTCAACTTTTGCGCACTTAACGCAAGGCGTTAACTTAGTGAACAAATAAAGTTAACGCATTGCGTTTAAGTGCAACAAAAATTGAGCAGTATACCGCCCCTGGTCACATTCAACATTGTGCAAAACTTACAATGGTAATAGGAGTATAGCATTAGCCAAAATTGCGTACTTTTTCAGTTGAGGTTTGACCCCATGCGGGCTACAGTGCGAGTAGATTGTTGAGTTGTTGAAAATCAGATGTACGTATTTTCATGTAGATTGTACACAATGTTCTTACTGTGTGGTTCTAATTCTTCTTCACCTTTCGTCCACTTTTTTGTGTGAAAGTGGATTTTCTACACTAGTCAACGTAAAAACAAAATGTCGGAGGAGATAAAATTGTGAAGCCGATATGCGTTGTGCCCTGGGCCCCCGCCTTCAACGAAGCTTCGCATTAAGCTGTCAGCATCTAAAAAACTAGATACATCCTTCTCATTGACATTAAGGAAATAACTGGCAAATAAACCACAGTCCTTTTTTGTTTGCTTTATACAATTTTGAGATATAGGGGACGCGAATTACGATGAGTAGGGGAGACTGGGGAGATATGTTACAAGGGTAAGTTGCTACAGTCCCTTTAATTTTTTAAATGCTGCTTATAAACAACTAGATTTAAATTTTCTTATAACCTACTGAACAAAGGGTTCCAACAAAAAAATGCAAGACTTGTCAGCGACATGGCCTAGCCGTACCGCGCGCAAGTGACAGATCCTACGTGACGGGTTCGATTCACGGCTGAAGCCGATTGCATTTGACATATGTTACGGGTGGCTGCTGACTCGAAGAGCGCAAGCTCACTTCGCAGTCTCCCTCAATTACTGTTGAATTTTCCGTTCAATATAATTTGAAAATAACCTCAGTTATTTATTTATTTATTTGTGGGTTTGATTTAGCAAAAAGTATTGGAAAAAAATTATTTTGAGCTGTAAAAGTAAATTTTTCAATATTTTTAAAAAATTGAATACTTATCAGAGAATTGAGGTTAAGGGTAAGATTTATAGCTTTTTGATAAGTGAAATTACTGTAGTTTGAGAGCCTATCAAGCTTTTCTCATTTGAAGGGCGACGTAGTTATGAAAAATTTCATTCAAGTCCATATTTTATGAAGGGGTAAAATGTTACACAGTGTAACATATTGCCCCATTTGGTTTTTAATAAAATTAGAGTTAGGTTGTACATGCTTAGAGTGCTCGCATGCTGAATGTGCTGATTGTAGGCTTATAATATCAATTACGTGTGCGAGACTTCCGATACCGGTATGTAAATTGTTTTTTGCTTCGTGTTGAGTCTTCTGTAAATATGGTGTTCAATGCCAAGTATGAATTGCGTTTGTAAGCTCAAATTATTTGATGAGTGACCGATTACGCTTATTTTGCTTCGTTATTCAACTTTTTTTGAGTTTTTTTAACTGTTTTACACCTTCTAAATGAGTTTTAACAAATGTAACACAGTGCCCCATTAGGTGTAACAACTTACCCCGCTGTTATGGGGTGAAATATTACAATAGACCCTTTGTTAATTCATCTTTGAGGGCCCCTAAGATAAGGAGATGGAAACGTACAACCATTTCTGATTACTTCCTGAGGGGATCATGAAGCTACAAAAAAGAAAGTTAGCTCGTACGCGCAATAGAGCGGCAGGAAAGACCGTTTTACCAAAAACTGTAACATATCTCCCCAGTCTCCCCTAATGTTAAGGGGGGCGCGGTTCAAAAAGTTTAGGAACTCCTGTAGCCTACTAGCTTATTTAAAAGGAGTAACCTAAGAAGACTGTCTGTCCGCCATGCGACATATTTCGACCGCGAAAAGCAAAAGCCGAAAGACGAGTTTTTACGCACAAGTTATCGATTCCTGATAAACGAATGTAACCGATAAAAAGGAACGAGTATTACAATTTAAAAGGTTGATTTTTAGGAATATTTCTAGCCTAAATAATATGCGTTCATAAAATGCAAAGAAAAATTAATCATTATTGGAAGAGAAAAGAGACCAGTGATGAGACTTATCCCCCTCCCCCAAATAGCTTTTTCAAATTTGGTGTCAAAATAGTTCCAAGCAAACCTTTTACTCTCCAATATGCAGGCAACAGTACTACAGGACATTGTTTCAAGTCTCTGACTAGTGATTCATTCTAATCCAGCGACAAATTAGTTATCTGCGTTTTAGCCATTCTCGGATTATCTGATATTTCATAGTTCGTTAAAATTTAAAGTTTGGGTATAATTAAGGCGTTTAGGATTTTGTGACTAAATAAGTGGATACCTAAGACTCATTTGTTTCTTTTTATCAGCAACTACGAAATTTTTTTTTACTTTTACCATTGCTCGTCTGGGCTTCTGGCGCAGTACCGGTAAGAAAAAATTTCTACTTTCACCACTGGTAGCATTATGTTGATTTATTCCGATACCATTTTTGATTGTTTGAAGAAAAACGACGCGTGAAATGTTTTGAATTATTTCGCTCAAGTTCAAAGTCATTCTGATGGTGGTTGTTGCACTTTGCCATCAACTTGACCATATCCATGCGAAAGGGAATTTTGTCTACTTTGTAATGAATATTTAAAATATGACGACCGTGCGTCGGAAAGTGTTGCAATGAGTGTTTTTTGATTTGTTTTTTTGATTTTGCGTTAATTAGAAGCAGCTGCTGTTTGGTTTGTTGGGATTTGCACACGACACGCTTTATTTCCTTTTTTCCTTTTCTTTTCGCTTCTCTCCTTTATTTCGCCAGAATTGCAGTGGTCTTCAAGTCAAAGAGTAGCTTGGATTTGGATTTAAAAAGCCGGATTTAAGAGCTTTTCACGGATTTGGATTTAAAATTTTCTTTTTTGCGGATTTGAATTTGGATTAGGATTTAATTGTAATAAAGTAACACGGATTTGGATTTATTTTATTGTAGTTTTTGGATTTGGATTTAACTATTTGGATTTGGATCAGATTAGGATTTTCATAAAAGTAAATTCGCTACTCTCTGCTTCAAGTCAAGACCTACAGAAAGAGACCTGATAAGACAAACAAGGGAAGAGCTTTAAAGGGTAGGCTGTTGCTTACTACCGGTATATGTTGGTTGCTTACTTTACGTAATACCGTGGGACTGGAAGCTAAACCGTACTAAATTGACGAGATGATGGTAGGTTATTCAGTAGGAGCTTATTCATTTGCAAAGACTAGACCTACTGGTAGACTTCCTAGGCATCTACAGTTATGAAGGTAAAAATGTGCTTTTAGACTCTAAAACTGATAATGCAGTAGGCTGGGTGCCCTATTTTTATTGGCAAACGTGCATGGGATGATCAAGGCAGAACAGACTTGATATCAAAAGATTTAACCATGGTTTAGCTGTTCAGATGGTGAAGAGGATAGAGCGTCTGCCTCTGCAGCGTTAGACTCTGGGTTTGACTGTGGGTCGGGTCAAACCAATGACTTGAAAATTGGTATTTATAGCTTCCCTGCTCGACGTTCAGCATTGCTGAATGGAATAATGTGAAGAACAAATCCGCAAGTTCACTTGTGCCATTGGGAAAGGTACTTAGCGGGATTCCCACATCTTTGAGTGATAGACAGGTGGCTGGCAACTCCTAAGCGAGCGTGTATAGCGCATCGGTTGCTTTCTGGCAAAGGAGACTAAATACGGTTTCTCTAATCATGGAATAGTATGGCATAGTATGGAATAGTATGGCATAGTATGGAATAGTATGGCATAGTATGGAATAGTATGGTATAGTATGGAATAGTAAGGCACTGTGGTATAGTATAGCAGAAATGGGTGATAGGACGTTTGGGGCACTAGAGTAAAGGGGCCCATATAAAGAGTCAAATTGAGGGTGAATGGCCCTCAGGGTTAAATGTGCCTCAGGCCTAATTTAGGGCAAAAGGAGTCAAAGGTCCTCAGGACAGGATGGTTGAAGCAGTAAATGAGCCGTAGGAATAAGATGTTAATTTGGAGCACTGGGGCATATCCTATGCATAACTGGGCCTCAGGGCATTTGGGGCAATAGGGGATATGGATCTCAGCATGTTTTGATCCTTGGCATAGCCGTAGGAAACAGGGGTGAATACTATGCCATACTATTCCATACTACTCCATACTATACCATACTATTCCATAAATAGAGACACCCGGCTAAATCTATGACTAAATAAAAAATGAAAATAACTCAAATGAAGGTTTGATTCAGCTTGTTCATATGCGAAGGTCTTCGAGCTAGCTAAGCTGTTACCTGCTACCTGTCTACCACATTTAGGCGGAATCTTCACGCTGTCCTTTTTATGCTGAGCGTAAGCAAGAAGGCTGTAAGTACCATCTTTTAAAGTCTGTTGGTATGACTAGACAAGGGACTGAACCGTGAGGCGAATACTCTACACTGCGGCAGCGCTGACCTGCTGACATCTGTTTACAGTTGATCTACCACCTACACATTGGCATAGTGAGAAATTTTAAAAGGGGGGTCATAATTTCCACGTTTTTTCCAAGTATTTTTTGACGGAACTACTTTGAAGCTGATTGAGAAACAAGAAAGGTACCAGTACCGTACTAGGTGGCCAGGGCATACTACTCCAAAAAATTTTGAAATTTTGCATGCTGTAATCAGGTATCAGTAATGACTATTTTAGTGCTTTTTGAATAATTTTCAGGCAAATTTTGTTTACATTTTTTGATCCTAATTTGGAGTGCTTTGCCAAATACGATGGTTTGGTGAATTTTGTTTGCACATTTTCGATTGTGCGTGCTTAAGGCGTATGTACTGGTAACTGGGTAAGGCTTATTGCTATTGAAGAGGTTTAAACACTGTTCCATCTAAGGTGCGAAATTTAAGAAAAGTGAGAAATGTTGGGCAAAATTTTCCAATTTTTTTTATGTTTATCAATAGCAATTGCAGGGTTCTTCTAAACACCACAAAGGAGCGACAAAGGACTTACTAAACACTGCTAAGTACGACAAAGGACCTGATAACCCCAAGCCTAACCCTAATTTAAAGTCCATTGTTGTTCTTTGTGGTGTTTAGTGGGTCAATTTGAAGTCCTTTGTCGTACTTTGTGGTGTTTAGTACTGAGTAAGTGCTGTGTCATCCTTTGCAGTGTTTAGTAATATCGGCAATAGCAGTTTTTGGTCAAATTTGAATCAAAGTGTTTCTAATATTTTGGTGCAAAACGAATGTCTCATAGGTACTCTTAGAAACTCAACTTTGAGGCAAAAATTGTATCAAATTTTCTCTTAACCCCAAAAATCTTTGGGCAAATTTTTATTGAAATTTATATTTGGGCAAATTTGCATGGACTAAAAACTTGGAGGGAACAGTGGGTTTAAAATTATGACAAAAATTGCAAAAATCAAAAACATTTTTGAAAATGGCTGGTGGGAAGATGTATACCCCTCATCCTACCCCCCTCACCCCTGGATTCATCCCTGGCCATAAGCTCCACAAACCATCAAAAGAGTCTGGCATATTTCAGTCACTTGGCTCCTTTAATTTTGTTCTTTTTTACCAAAAGGCAGAGCCGAAAGGGGGGGGGGTAGGCATGGCATAGTGTCCCCCTTGAATACGCTTCTGCATATGCACTACACTTTTTACAAACCATTAGCAGTTTGTTGATCATTTTACTATTTGGTGTGTACAGATGTAAACTAGCCTTTCTTGGTGGATTCTGGGGTATAGTGAATAATTAACTGTCAGTGTATGGTATGTTATATCGTAATCAGTAATTGCCCTTCACCCATCCACAACTTTTCTTGTTTTATGTTTTTCTGACATCAAGCAACTAAGGGTTAGGATTAACCCTAACCCTCAGAAGAACGTTTAACGAGAAAAGTTGGGAACTGTTGATGGTATACTGATAGCAGAATATTCACTTTACTCTGCTTCTGGTCCCTGTATTGGCAGTCTTAGTAAATGACGTGAAACTGGAAAAGAATAACAGTACCAATATCCCAACTGATTTGCAAATTTCAGTTTATGCTTGAAACATTAGATTGTAGTTCATTTTTGCATTGATAATTTGTAAACGTGAAAGACGGGAACCTCAAAGAGCAAAATGTCCTCTCGTCGAGCTTCTCATGCTGGGACTTGGTACAGTGCTTCAGGTTGGTAATCAAGTTTTTTGTTTTATATTGATCAATTAGGCCTTCTTGCTGTCTTGGGCAAGTTTGCATTTATAAATAGCTGTGATGTATTTGTATAGTTCATCTAAAAAGTGGGAGATTTTAGTCCAGTATATTAATGCACCAGCAATAAAGAACACTAGACAAGTATTGGACTTGTATAGGCCTAAACGATTTTTTATTTGAAAAAAGTTCACGTCTACCGTACCAAGGTTACTGCTGTATGTCATTCATAATTTTATCTTTTTTGATAGATACTGATTTAAATCAGCAATTGAGCCGCTGGCTTTCTGACGCTGCATCTTCAAATCATGGACCAGCTCGAGCAATAATATCTCCACATGCTGGTTATTCATATTGTGGTTCCTGTGCTGCTCATGCTTTCAAGCAAATTGACCCGAATCAAGTGTAAGTGTTGATAAATAACTATAGCTATGTTGAAATTATTGAACTGAAAATTCTACAACTCATCCAAAAAGACACCAGCTACTCAGGCAGAGATGGGCATTTATTGAAATAATTTATCGGCAATAATGTATTATAGCTATTGCTCAGAATATTTTTCATTTATTTTTTGCTGATATCGCTTTTGTAATATATTTGTTATCGTTGATAAGTTATCGTGATAAACAATTCTTTATGCACACAGTTATCGTGAGTTGGTGCTATGGAAAAACTACACGATGTCTATAAAGTCTTACTGCAATTTTTAAAAATCTCTCTTTGTTTTGTTTATTGCCATAGCATAGTCTGTGAACTGCTCTCTTTGGTTGATAAATCTAGAAAAGCATATTTACAATTTGACTTACCAAAAACAAACTTTGTCAAATACATTGAAAATTTATTGCAACATTTATCAGAAAAATTTATCGGCGATAATTTGTTGTGTATCGATATTGCTTTAAGAAATTGAGATTTATCGATATCACTCAGGTTTTTTTTGAAGTCATCGATTATCGCTTTAGTACAGAAAGGTTTGTCGTGCCCATCCGTGCTCTTAGCACAGTTGTTAGGGGCATCACTATAGGCACAGCAGGTCATTGGATTGATTCCTGGGCTGGTCCAATCATGTACAGTGTCCCCAACTGCTTGTCATCCTGCGACCTTTCTTCCCAGCTGTGTTGCCCAGGTGATGGAGAGATGAACCCCACTACTTGTTGCATATTTGGTGTGTCCGAATTTAGTCTCCTAAGCCTAAGTGTCCCAAGTGCCATAGCCTATGAGTCCTGCCACTTGTTACCAGCTTTGGCGTAATACAGCGGGTATAATGAAGATTTGATCGGATCCAACGAGACTGCAAAGTGAGCTAGTGCTATTTGAATCTACAGACACTCAATTGTGATTGGCTCTAGCTGACTTATCTAATATTGTGTAGCAGAAATGTTAACTGAGAAACTTATGTCTCAAAATCTGTAATCCATGCTTATACCTTTACAATGTTGTTATAAAAAAATTAAATCTTCATCGTACTTGCGGTATTATGTCTCTGGCTTAGAGCATGGGCAACACATCTTGAAGAAATGTCGCAATGGTGGTAAGCTATTGGCAACACTGTCTGATTTGACCCACCCAGTAATGCAACCCCTGACCTTTTGCATCGATAGCATGTGCTTAACAGCTAAGCTAACTGGCCGGTTTTGCTGCGCATCCATCTGCAAGTTTTTGTGTGAGATAATTTGACTTCTATATTGCGCTGATATTTCCCTCTCAAATATATTTCCTGTTTAGTTTGTTTTGTTATACATTGTGATTGGGCAACTAATGTGATAATAAGTTAACTATCAGCGCACAAGGACTGCAAATCACACGTTAAATTGGTATTCACAGCTTTTTTGCTTGACACTCAGCATTCCAGAGACGTTGTGGAGAACAAGCCGGCAAGTTTACTTGTGTTGTTGGTAAAGGCACTTAGCACGATTCCCCCAATCTTTGAGTTGCAGACAGATGGCCGACAGCTTCTAAGCGAGTTTGATGTAACACTTTGATCACTTGCCTGTGATAGGAGGATGAATATGCAATTAAATGTATAATTTTTTTGTTACTAAATATCTAAATAAGTGTCTAAGCAACTTTATGCTTTGTATCAATGTGGTTTGCATTCTCTGTGTGCTGAAAGCTAAATCATAAGCCCTTCATATTCTTTGTATTATCATTTGGTTGAAGTTTACTAGTGTTAGGCTATGCTAAACGGTATACGTATTTGTGAGTTAGTGTGCTTTAAATGTGTCAAAGACAAAATAGTTTTGTTTCAGAAAGAGAATATTTATTCTTGGGCCTTCCCATCATTATTATTTGCAAGAGTGTGCCTTATCTCGAACTTCAGTATATAAAACTCCTTTGTATGATCTAAATATTGACCAAAAAAGTAAGATTTTGATGCATAGGTTATATGATGTTTAGAAATAAGGCAGCACAAAGCACTTAACCTAATGTGATCCAAGTAATAATTTCTGCTTTAAATTCTTACCATTTTCCTTGTATTTTATCTGGTTTTGAATAGCTTACTCGTGCGTAGTGTGCATTCTATGAAGAAAAACTTTATTGCCATTTAGATTTGTTGTCTGAAAAATCATCAGCTGCGGGCTCCTTATTCAAACTATATCCTTGTGGTTTTTTCTTCAATGTTTGCATTTTTTTTAAATACAATTTTGGAATTCAGTTTATGAAGAATTGCGCTCAACTGGAAAATTCTCGTCGATGTCGCTACGAACAGATGAGGACGAACACAGCATAGAAATGCAATTACCATATATTGCTAAAGTCATGGAGTCGTAAGTTCTAGCTTTGTTTCAATGTTGTGGCGCCACATAACTTGTCAATTTGTTTTTTTGTTATATGTTAGCTGTAAAAGTAGCGGCAGCGATGCTCTTTCAAAACTGAGCAGCTGTTTTTGAGATACCATGGCACCAACTCCAATTTTCCGTACTTTTATGCAAAAAATGTTTGCATTATTACTTTTGAGATGGTCTTCTTTTTTTCGGCTCTTTTCGGTCGCTTGTCAACTACTGCGGTTAACACACAAGGGTTTATTATTTGATGGTAAATGTATTTAACGTTAGCAAATACAATATTTATCGGAAAGAGGAAATGAGCTTGCTTCTGTATGGCAATTTCACTTTTACAAACATATATTTGTAGAAAACGCGACCAGTTTTCAATTGTTCCTGTGCTAGTTGGCAGTCTTGATCGACTAGCAGAGCGAGAATATGGGAAGATATTCAGTCGATATATGGAAGATCCAGAAAACGTTTTTGTAATATCATCTGATTTTTGCCATTGGGGTAAGTTTTACGATGTAAACTCAAAAATAAAAGTCGCTAGAGATTAAAAAATTTGCTGTTAGGAATCATAATCATTGTTAAGTGATTGCGTAAGAACAAAAATGTCCTGAATTTTTATTTACAAATTACTGCTAATAATTATCACAATTTAAAAGTAATCAAAATGACTGTCCGACGTAGAAAACCCAAATTTAAAACATAAAATTCAAATATGCATTTTTGTTATGAGCTTTCATTTGCACCCTAGAAAAATCGATTAATTCAGCTTTGTAGTTGGTACTGATGTGTTTGCTGGTTTTCATATGAGTTCAGACTGATGTTTAAACAATTTTACATCGTAGCTTGCTACGGTTAAGACAGTGTGAAACTTGTTCCAGTAGAACTGAAAATTTCTTCAGTTTTCGTTTTATGTTTATCTATTCTTTAAAAAAAAAAAGGCATTTGAAAATGTTTTCTAAGTTCTCCAGACCTTTTTAACGTTATGACGATAATTTTTGCGCTTTCAATTAATTTCTTACGTAATCACATGCATGTATAAACAACGAGTTTCAGCGAGAAAAGCGTCACATATTATTCTAAATGCACTTCGAGAAATGGCTACTGATGTAGTTACATAGGAAACTGCGCACAGTGAACATTCTTTCGACCTTTGAAGTCTCATTAGTGCAGTTCGTGTGACCAGCGTTTTCTTGAGGCAATGTATATGTCAAGTAGGTTTCACTGATATATTCGTACTTGTGTCTTGCATTTGTAAGTAGGCAGTGATATCGATTTGTTCGTACTACGAGGACAATACTTTTATTTTGCTTGCTGGTTATGATCTTAAATGATTTTTAAGTTTGAGGTACAATATTTTTGGACTGGTTTTGTTGTATTTATCCTGCCCTAGACTGTAGAAAGTAAATGAAGAGTTACTGGTATACATGAAACAAATTCGTACTCGCGTAGAGTTGTTGTTTTATAAGATTACCTCTTGAATTTGATTAGGCTACTCTTTCGCTTGTTCATTGCTCTATTCGAAGATAATAAACAAATCATTTCGAAGTATTATACCATAATTTAGCAAAGGTAAAAGCTAAAGGTACGGGACAGCGGGTGCTAAGCACACATTGTGTAGGCCATTTTCTATTGGCGGCCCATCACAAACATCAATCATGAAAGATTGAACGCTGTTGGAGGACATATACAAGACGAACAACACATATACACTTAACCCTGCGCACTTCCGCTTGTGCCGAGCGCCTTGCGGGAAGTTGCGAATACTACTTTTTGAAGTCTTTGGTATGACCCGACCGGGAATAAAATCCCAGTCTCCCGTCTACCGAGCGGACGCTCTTAACCGATACACCAAGCGCCGGTTCATAATTTATCAAGCTCGCAACTGCAAACACACAGAGTTTAGTCCCGACCGTTAAGCGGCACACTTACCGCTTTCACCAATATTTCTCAAGCTATTTGAGACAAATCGAATGTATGATATCTTATGATTTTTCTTTGCCTCTCTTTCAACTTTCAATTTTTTTACATTTACTAGGAGAAAGATTTCGTTACACGCACTATGAATCTGAATATGGAGAAATATACAAATCTATTGAAGCTTTGGATAGTAAGGTACTGCTAGAGTTGTGTCTAGCCTGGTGTAAGTTACAGTTCTTAACTTGCGAGTACTGCAAATGATGATTGCACAATTCTTGTCAACTTTTCACCATTGTGTTTGCTGCCCAAAAGAACATTAGAAATTGTCTAGTGAGCGTGATACAAAAGAGAATAACGAAGTTTGAAACAGTCCATCGGCATAAATCGTGGCTGCCAAAAATGTGTTGTCACATGCGCTGCTTGAAGAACTGTTGTAAGTGTCGACTCGTTTGGTTTTACCGCAGTGTGCCATCACCGCTGCTATGCGTAAACCCAGTGGTTATAAAGGTGCCGGACGTTAAAAAATTGTGATCACCAAATTTGATTTACAAGGCAGGACGCATTTGATATTTGCATTTCGCAGTCTTACTTTTTTCACTACTCCAGTTCTCGTTTGCTTTTTTGTAGCTTATCTCAGTTATAAGCTCCTTAAAAATATACCTTTTCGTGATAAAAAAAATCTAAAACCTAAAACCCAACGGTCTGTTTCACCCGAAATCGGTATCATCTTGGGTGTCTAAAATATGTAAACTCTAATTGAGTAAGATCTTGCTTCTGATGAGTGCCTTTAGGCGTGAAGCAGTCTGTAGAGCTGTTAAATAAATGAACTTTATGACCAATCGACTGATAAGACATGTGTCTAACCGTACCGTGTTTTATTCAGGGTATGAAAATCATTGAGCGTTTAGCACCTGACGAATTTTCCTCGTATTTGAGCAAGTATAGGAATACTATTTGTGGTCGTTATCCAATTGGTGTTATGCTAAATGTAAGTATATCATCGTTCCCTTTAAACCTCTACCTTCATGTTTAAGTTTGTTGTTCTCATCTTGGCAACTTGTCATCGGTGGTCAAAACCTATATTAGGTCCAACTGGTCCATTGGCTGTTTTAATTTAGGCTTTTCAGGTTCTCTTTGGCGAGTGAGCTGTAGTTGTTCGGATTGAATCTCGTTGTAGTAAACGGCTGGTGAAATATTATCTTATGCGCTGGTACTGAGCCTGAGGTTGTTTTCTTAAATTTTTTGGGAGTTATTGATCCTATTTTGATCCAATTTTTAGGCTTCTTCCTTATAAATCGTGGGATTTTTTTTCTCTAAACAAGTTCGATTTTGCAAAAGCTATGACCAGTTGACCATTGCGTATTTGTGCGACACTCTCGCAAAATTTTGATTTGAGATGTTTATTGTGGAATGAAGGCGCAATCACACTGACTAATTGTTTTATTTGTTGAATTGTTACGTCATCATGCATATGATGCAATTGTAACGATTACAACTTTTACGATAGCAGTAACTTGCATTTATTGCACGGAACTAGTCTATCTCGTCAACAACTCAACGCACTCAATAACGACATTCGGTCAGCCATAATGGTCACTATGACGTCATACTGTACATCCTATTACATCTCTACACAATAATAAAATAAACCAAAAAGTTCTCAAAAACATTGAAAAGTCTCAGTCAGTGTGGTTGCGCCATTGGTTCTGAAGTTGATTTTCGGTGATTGATTAGCATTTAAAGTGGGTTTGTGAAAGCAACTTCTCCCTGTCCACCAACTATAAAATTATGACTCTGGGTTTCCCATTTCGTAGTCTTTATTCGGCTTCGCTACCAGACAATCGGTTCATTCGGAGATAAAAGAGACTTATATCAAGGATCACTCGGTCACTCAGGCTCGATTCGGTCGTCCGACCTAATATCGTTTGGTCCGGGTGTATTACCAAATGATTTGTCTGATTATGCAATAATTATTTTGCATTTGGCACGTGCGACCCAGCACGTGGAAGTCGTGATGACTTCCCATACAGCAGCCCACGACGTACATCGTCGTTTTGCTGTTGTACCTTGGCCACGCGGGAAAATGTGACCAAAGTTGGACGTGGTTTCTGTTTCGTACCACAAAGGTTAAATTTTTTGGGTTTGTAAATCCGTAGGGATATTGGCTCAGGCATTCTGAAGGGTAAATGTACGTTCCACCAAAGTGCGGCTGATGAGGGCTAAAAGTCTGAGACAGAGCTGTCCCGCTTTATGGAAATGCATTGCAAGTCAGAATTCCTTATTACAAAACTAAATCCAAGTTTTTGAAGGTTGAATGGCAATTGCATTGCGAGTTGCCAATGTTGAAGCTGATATTTTGCAGGCAGCTGCTGTGTGTCAAAATGGTAATGGGCTTCGAATGCAGTTTCGTTTTTTGAATTACAAGCAATCAAGTCAATGCCGAAAGCAGGGAGATAGCTCGGTTAGCTATGCTGCTGGATCGTTGATTACGCTTTAAATGTTTGTACTTAATGTTTTTTAACCCTAGAAAATTTGCTAGAATGACTTTTCTTTGCTATACGACACATTTACGTATTCATATGAATGAAAATTTCACTAGTTGGCATTGATCGTGTCATTTCACGGCAAATAACTTTTTTTTTGACCAGTTCAAATTGTATGAGAAAAAGTGGGCTAAGGATATGGAAGCAGCTGCAATGACTTTCTCATCAAATATTTTTATCACTTTTTAATATTTCGTGAGAGTGCGGTTATTGAATGGAAATCTGTTTTGATTTACGCTTTTAAAAGAGCCATAAGTTTTAGCTTGTCACAGTTGGGCTGCATTTGCAATCAACGCATTTTGGGGTTTACAAAAATCTATTTCGGGAGGTGGGATAGGAAGCTGCTGAGGTGTTGAAACCTCATTGTGTAGGCCGTTTCAGTACTTTTGAAATCGTGGCTTTTTGTATTATTGCAGAATATCATTGATTTAATGTAAACTATTTTGTGTGTAATTGTGGGTGCTTTTTATGTATCCAGTACAAACAATTGTTGTGTAATTGTGATGTAAGGAAATTTTTATTTAGTTGCATATTTATTCTCCTATCACGAGAAAGCGATCAATGCGCTATACGAGCTCGCTTAGGAGTTGCCGGCCATCTGTCTACCACACCAAGATGGGGGAATCCCGCCAAGTGCTTTTCCCAACGGCACAACAAGTAAACTTGCCGGTTGGTTATCCACACTGTCCCTAATGCTGAGCGTTAAGCAAGGAAGCTGTGAACACCAATTTTAAGTCATTGGTTTGACCCGACTCGGAATCAAACCCGAGTCTACAGCTCAAGAGACAGACGGTTTATACCACTCGGCCATCTGAGGTGTTTAATAAATTGTGTCAAGCCGCGGTTATTTAATTGCACTGAAATAGTCTCCAAGTTACTCAATTACGCTAGAGATGCACAACTCAGATGAGGATACGCGCCAAAATTTTCAAAATCATCTTTTGGCGTTCCTTGCCACTTTCGAAATACAGTAATTGTTTAGGCCTATTACAAACGAACTTCCGTAAAACTCAATATTAAACCTCGAAATTTCAAGACAACAAATAAGTACCGGTATTTACTAAAAGGATTTAATGTGCTTGTGTGACTAAACGTGGTGATTTTACGTTCATTTCGATTTTAGCATGATGTAAATTTACTCTGGTGTATACTGCAGGATTGGTATTTACCGAACTGTCCACGTGCCACGTTTCAGCTTAGGCACGCATGCCCTTTGTAGAGCACCTCTGAATTATACAACTTTTAACAGAAAAATTACAATAAAAAGATTATTGTTATTAGTAATCACACAGTGGCAAACTGGACTCTGCTCGACAGCGCAAGACAATTGTATGGTCATCTAAGCAGTCGCCCATATTATCATATTGTTAGTCACTCATGTAATATTTCGTGGAAGTGTTGTTTGGTGTGCAAGGCAACCCAGGTCTGCATCTTCTGGTCATCAGTCTGTTTTGATTACCGTAGCTAACTTTCATGAACGATTGGTTGTATTAAACTCAAAATCAAACCTTTATCATACTCGCGGTATTACGTCAAGGCGTGTAACAAGTGGCGGGGCCCATCTTCGTGGCTTAGCACCTGTGCAACACAGCTCCGAAGAAACGTCGCAACCCTGGCGACACCATGCCGATTTGACCAACCCGGGATTCAACCCCGTATCTCCCGCATCGATAGCGTGTACTTCACAGCTGAGCTAATCGGCCTTTCGTAATAATTAAGGAATGATTTTTATAATCTTTTAACATTTCGTGATAATTTGAAAGATTTCCTCTGCATCGCGCCTTTTTTGGGCTCTAGTTGATTGTGTCAGCTCACTAAATTTTGTCACACCAGACCTCTCCCCATCATATATGTTTGAACTTACGAAATTATTCGTTGTTTGTATGGACAAATAGCTCCATTTCTCTGCACTGCGTTGGGTGTTGGCTTTAAAGAGTTAAAAGATGAGTTCAGTAATTTGGTTTTCTAGCAAACGATTTTCACTTTAATTGTTTGACGGAATTGTTCCACATCATCCTTAAAAACTAGGGTGTTTCATTCTTTCACCATTTTTGCATTGAAACACGTTCTGGGTCGCATCTGATTGAGTTTTCGACACTGATCACGCCCATGATTTTTTTTCGTTTATGATGTCATTAAGAAGTTTCAGCGCGTGTTTGAAGTTACGTCATAGTGCATTTTAGCTAATTTTGCATATATCGAAAATCGCGTACGCTAGAAAGCTGGGAGTGGTGTGAAAATACGCAGAAGGGTCGGTTTGATGTACCTTTGCTAGAGACTGAAACCGCATATTTGCATCAGAAAAAAGTTATTTGATAAAAACTAGATTTATGCATTATAATTAACATTATTTTGTAGCACAAGAGCTTTATCTTACAAATTACGTTCGGTATTTTGTTATTTGGCAATAATATTCCGTTATGAAATAAAAGAATATTAAGCACCTGATAAACACAATAGATAAAGTCTCTTCAGTGGTGCTTAAAACTTCAAATCCATGAAGTAAATCCATCAACATACAATGCATTCTACCTAGCACCTTTAAAGGTTGCTTCTTTATCAAACTCAAGTTTTTGGCCCCAAACAACCTTTAAAGAAGCAACCTTTAAACTTTGATAAAGAAGCAACCTTTAAAGGTGCTAGGTAGAATGCATTGTATGTTGATGGATTTACTTCATGGATTTGAAGTTTTAAGCACCACTGAAGAGACTTTATTTAATAGTCGAAACGTATCCCGTCTGGTGCAAAATAAACACAATAGGTTGTTAAAATGTTAACTACGTAGTGCAGATTGCGAGGTCTAAGATAGTGGGCAGTTAAATTAGTTGCCGCGATATAGATCAGAAAATCGTAGTAACATGATCACATGCTGAAAAGTCCTTGGTGAGGTACGTGAAGTTGGAAAAGAACAAATTACCTCTTAACATAGATGTAATCAATCACTACTACTATTTACGCAAGTCTTACAGCGAATGCAAGCCAGAATTTTTGAGTAAAATGCCTGGTTTCAACGACTTACGAAATGAATGTCATATATAGTCAATGATGTCATCTATATTATCAAGCTGCAAGTTTGCTAATAATCAGCTACAATAGACTTCAAACAAAATTGAAAAGTTTGGTCATTTGGTGGCAAAATTTGAAGGAGCAGAAGAAAAGGCAAAAAGTAGTAAAAGGTGCGAAGGGAAGGAGTATCGGAAGATTGGTTGGACTACGACCTTTGATATATGCAAACGTGAGTGCGAGATCCCAGATAATCCAAAAATATTCAATGGCAAGGTTACAGCTGCTGCTGTTCATGGGAATACCGAATTCGACAAGATGAGATAACATTTTGAAAAGATCAGATAACCTCGAGGAAAATTATTTTAACTTTTTAAAAAGACGTTGTTTAGCTGCTAACTTTTTAAACAGACTTGCAGCTTGCATAATATACAGGGTGATCCGAAAGTAACTCCCAATTCTAAAATAACTATGACTTATTCAAATTTACTGACAACTTTCTCAGTTTTTGCGTGTAAGTTACTCAGTCTGCGGCAATTACATCTATGCTCTTGTTTCTATATTTTAATGATTTTAACTTAAATTTGACATAAAGTTAAATCATGTTTTGTGAATTAACATACTAATTGTGATGAATAATAATTTTTAAAAAATTCAACCACATTTAAATGAACAAATAAAAAGATATTGAATTTTAAATGGAAGTCCATGCAATGCACTTTTTTCTTATGTTTAATAAATGAAGAAATTACACTTCAAAAACAAACCATTTTTGTTTTAGAATAGGGAGTTACTTTCGGATCACCCTGTAGTTCAATGAACCTTTTTTCTTAAGTTAAAATAATTTTCCTCGAGGTTAACTGATCTCTTCAAAATGTTATCTCCTCTTGTCGAACTCGGTGTTCCCACGAACAGTAGCACGTAACCTTGCCATTGAATATTTTCGGCTTTTCTGGGATCTCGCATTTGCATATATCAAAGGTCGTAGTCCAACCAATCTTCCGATACTCCATCCCTTCGCACCTTTTACTACTTTTTGCCTTTTCTTCTGCTCCTTCAAATTTTGCCACCAAATGACCAAACTTTTCAACTTTGTTTGAAGTCTGTTGTAGCTGATTATTAGCAAACTTGCAGCTTGATAATATAGATGACACCATTGACTATATATGACATTCATTTCGTAAGTCGTTGAAACCAGGCATTTTACTCAAAAATTCTGGCTTGCATTCGCTGTAAGACTGGCGTAAACACTAGTAGTGCCTGATTACATCTATGTTAAGAGGTAATTTGTTCTTTTCCAACTTCACGTACCTCACCAAGGACTTTTCAGCATGTGATCATGTCACTACGATTTTCTGATCTATATCGCGGCAACTAATTCAACTGCCCACCATCTTAGACCTCGCAATCAGCACTACGTAGTTAACATTTTAACAACCTATTGTGTTTATCAGGTGCTTAATATTCTTTTATTTCATAACGAAATATTATTGCCCAATAACAAAATACCGAACGTAATTCGCAAGATAAAGCTCAATTTAGTTTTTATCAAATAACTTTTTTCTGATGCAATATGCGGTTTCAGTTTCAAGCAAAGGTATATCAAACCGACCCTTCTGCGCACTTTGACACCACTATCAACTTTCCAGCGTACGCGATTTCGAGAACTTCAAACACGCGCTGAAACTTCTTAATGACGTCAAAAACGAAAAAAAATCACGGGCGTGATCACTGATCAGTGTCGAAAACTCAATCAGATGTGACACTGAGCGTGTTTCAATTAAAAAATGGTGAAAAAACGAAACACCCTGTTAAAAAGCCTAAAAATGCGCCAAGTGGTCTTCAAATTAACCTCGTCGCTCAAACAAAGACTATATAGTCTTTGGCTCAACTGTCTTAATTATTTCGTAACCTGTAAAAAAACTGTATATTTCAGCGTTTAATTGAATCGTATTTCAATCATATTTGCATTTACTTACATTACACGCGTAAATCAGTATTCTCCACACAGTGAAGAGACAGACAGGACAACAAATTTTGCTAAAACGCAAAAATTAACAACTGAGTGATTCAGCATGAATAGTAGCGGAAAATTACATTTTCAATTAAAAACCACCCAAAAATTGATGGCATTTTGTAAAAACAAATAAATATCTTTAAGATTAAATCGACAAATTATGGTGAGTTAATGACACATTACAGTAGTAACCCTTATGAACTGTGTTAGGATTATCAAGCGGAATTTACAGCGACAGGAGTACGGGGTTGATGTTGTGACAGATTCTTTTTTTTCACGGATTTGCATTCCTCCTGCCCATCAGGAAGAGAGCTCATAACTTCATCAAATGTCTTCAAAAAAATAACAATGGTATCATTTTTTTAATTAAGGAATAACGATTTTTGGTGAGATTTAATAACAAAGTCATTCATACGGCATCCTTTAAAAGTTTAGTTTAGAGGACAAAAAACTAAAAAACGACTTGGCTAATCTTAATTGAAGTTTAGAGTTACTATACAAAGTTTTGATGGATTAGGTCTTTTATCAATCAGCCTTACTCGATAGACTGAACACTAGTTAATTAACAATATATTAGCACACTAAGGAGCAAGGATTATATTTCTGTAAGTGCGGTTAATGATCAGGAAAAAAGTACCCATTTTTATAGCTATTAGGTGCACACTGCGAAGGCTAAGGTACGCTTTAGGCTAAACATCAACAAAGTGAAAGATACAGTATTTAAGCCTTTCATTATAATTCATTGGCCCTGCAGTGCCCGCACATACCTTACTTTTTTTTCATTGCACTCGCGGTATTACGCCATAACGAGAGCCGCAACCCATTTCTGCAGATAGCGCCTGCCCAAGAGCTACGAAGAAACGTCGCATTGGTGGCGCGCCGTTAGTGACATTTAGCCTGTCCAGTGTCCGCATGTTCAATTTTAATGAGTCAAAAACCTACGAGCTTTCCACATAATCAATTTTTGATATCACCATCACTTTTTAATTATAACATCGAAAAATTGATTATGATGCAGAGAGCCCGCGGACCACTAAAATTGAACATGTGGACAGGGTGATTGTGTTCGATTTGACCGACCTGGAAATCGAACCCCAGGCCTCCCGCACTGACGCCTCTAACCAGCATGCCAACAAGCCCGTTAGCCGTACTTTCACTAATGATAACTAGAGAGTAGATATCCAAACTTCAGCTAACTTACAAATCATCTTCAAAATCCTCAGAGGTATAAGAACGGATTCTACTGAAAAACGTTTTAAGAAATCGTTCAAAACGGCTGTTCATAGCCTAATTTGACGGACATTTTTTCGAGAAGTTTAAACTTGCCAAAACTTTTAACTTCAGCCTGTTTACCTGAACAAGATGGTCGACATTGCTTTTCGTGAAGCACATAGGAGGTTTGCACTTCAGTACGTTATTGTGAGGCCCATCAACTGACACAAGAACATATCGATCTTTCATTCTAAACACAGGAAATTGGTAATGAAACAAAAGTGCAAACTGGCATACAAAACCACGTGCTTACTCTTTACTATTGCTATAAGGAATTGCAGTGATGGTATGATTTAGAATTTAAAGGCAAATCGACGAAACTTCGTTAACCCCTATAGCATAACCGAAAAGAATTGTTCTGTTGCTGCTAATGCGTTGTGTTAACTTTGGCTAAAAACAGTAAGGCCGTAAATTTTGTACTGCAGTTTTAATCATGCATCCCTCGACATATTCTACAGAATCTACACTAATAGTCTGTATATTCAGGTTATTTTGAGATATACTGCAACAAATTACAATTTTCCACCGATGTATTATGGCATGAAAACCCTGTATTAAGCTACAGCGCAGGCTAAATTCTATTTCCCCATTCAATTTTCAACGCTTAAACTCTGCCAGGTCAACTAACACCAAGTTGGCAGTGAAGTAAATATAATTCAGAAATCACTACGATTTGGATGGGAAATATTTACCTCTGCAATATTTCACCCGCGATTTTAGTTCCTGGTTCTCTCGTCTTTCTATCTTTCACAATGTCGATTCCAAAAAACAAACCCCGGCCCCTGCAAAAAAAGCGGAACAGCTAGTAAAACAAGAACAACAATGGTTATTACGAAAACACAACGCAACTCAAAACAAATTTGCAATTAATTTTTAATTAAACTAAATTACTAATAGAGTTAAAATGCTTTTAATAGAAAAGAACAACCATTGGCATAGATTAACGTAAAAACATGTGTTTTCGTAAAAATAGTAATTACACTCTGCTTTAAATCACGTGTTAAAAAACTTTTTCATCTCTCGCAATTCGATTGTCCATACTTCCTTACTTCTGTGAAACGTTAGCTAATGTCATAACCCTGCTGCTGTTGTTTCCGGCTTATATCAGTTTGCTCTGTTTTCACTATTCCATTTTCAATCATGCTCTAATGAAGGACAGTCGATTTATCCGAAAAAACTCAGCTTATATTCCGTACGTTATTTTGTAAATAATGTTAAATGTTCTGCGATTATTAGCTGTTGCTACCATTTGGATATCGAAGATCTCTCTACCAAAGTTGAGTTTATTTTTCGTATAAAACGTTGAGCTTCCTTTACAGATGGTTCATGCATCGATGAGCAAAAAGACTTTAATGCGTCATTTAATTCTTAAAGCAAAGATTTTTCGTAAACAAGAAAAATTCCTGAGACGTATGTTCAATTCAGTTAATTTTTCTCAAATCGGTCAAAAAAAAGTTAGATTTTTTAATACTTCGAGGACAAAGCATACAGCACTTGTAATCAATACCTTATATCGCCAACAAACTGGAATTTTTTCTTAAGAATTTCCAATTTTTCCAAAGCGTATTGACCCACAATGAAAGCGTTTTTCATTAAATTCTCGTCCTCAATCACGTTCAACACAGCATTAGCAACAGCACAGGACACTGGGTTTCCAGCGAACTGTAAAAAACATCTCCATTATACTCGCGGTAATACGCCGAAGTGCGGAACAAGTGGCGGGGCCCATCTCCGCGGCCTAGCACCTGGGCAACACAGTTTCGAAGAAACGTCGAAGCGGTGGCGAGCCGTTGGCGACACCTTGTCCGATTTGACCGGCCCGGGAATCGAACCCCAGACCTCCCACACCGATAGCGATATACTTTGCAACTGATTGGCAAACAATTCACAATGGACAACAATGATCAAAACTCATGATTGGTTTTAATGTTTATTCTACAATCAACTGACCAGTTTATTGATAAACACTTTCATTTCAAGTAAACATGTTTAAACCGCACTACAAAGTTATTTTCTACGTTATTACGTCGTAAAACCTCGCTGATTCAATACCACCTTTTCAAATTTAAAGAAATATCAGCGAGCACTGTGCATTTAGCCTAAAACGAGGCTGCAAAAGCAACAACTCAAGTTTATAATTGCTGCAAAAATTCAACAATGTTGCAAAAAAGTTACAAAGAATGTATGTTGTCGTTAATCTCATAATAATTTTAGCTGTCACCAGACAGCACTCAAAGAGATTTAACAAAAAATGCCAACTGTGATGTAAATAATAATCTACTCAACATCAAAAGCATTAAAATTTTCATCACGGTAACCTCGAAAACATGTAATTTTGAGAAAATCAAACAAATCAAATTATTTTCCCACGCCAACGTCACAAACTTTTAAGCTGGAATCCCCAAAACATTCTAATGAAACCTGTTGGACCCCTTCACAAAAAAACACGCGTAAATATATATTGGTGTATGGGATTCCGTATCCCTTTCAGCAGCTTTTCAAGCCCGTAAAGGCTTCATCGACCCCAGGTTAGAAAAAACTCTGGTTTAGGGTGCTTTTTCTACAACACAGAAGTTACTCCGCAAGAAGCAGGGCTTTATATTCAGCCAGCTCAAAAATTAAAACCTGGTCTGTTGTCTTATCAAAAAAACTACGAGATATAACCAACTTACCGTGTTAAAATAAGAAGGAAGAACTTTCTTTAAACTGTCAGCAATTGCACGTGTGGTCACGACACCGGACACAGGATGACCGTTGCCCATTGGTTTGCCGATGGTCACAATATCAGGAACAACTCCCTACAAAACAAAAAATCCGTGATTTAATGATTATTGCCTATGGTATGAATAAAGTTAAGACTGAAGGCGAATGTTCAATAGATCGAAAACCGGTTTATTAAGCTCAGATTCATCACGTAAATACAAGTAGTTCCGCTTGAAGGTTTGCTGTTTTAATACTAGTACTAGTTTAAACTTACGCTAATGCAAAACCTGGGTTCTTAAACAGCATTTGAGTATGGCTAGTAAAAAAAAACACCAAAAGAATATTGTGCCTATGCAAAGTTGGCAGAAAAATCAAGCGCAAAGCTGCCGTGTTCTGCCGTTGCATAAAAAGACTGAATTATACGAGATAACAATCAAACGACACTTGGCAAGATCTAGTATTGTTTTACGCTATTTCCGACTGTCTTGTTGATCACATACACTTGATATCAATGATCAACTTTGCGTACTTTTTAAGCATCACCAACAGGCTACTAAATTGCCTGATACAGTCTGATAAAACATCTGTAAACGATACGACGACCACAGCTACGTCACAATTGTCTTTGATGACGTAGGTTTCGCCCGAGTGCAGGACAACACAATTTTTAAAAAATATGGCGCAATACTTGGTGCAAAACAAGCCTTTTGAACAAAAATGACATGAAACACTAGTACTGGTACTATTACAAAGCACGTATAAGCTCACATGGTGCTTGGACATAAGCACTTGAAACACACTAAAATGAAATGCTAGATTCGCTCTTACCGCACAAGGCTCGCTTGTCATTTACACTTGACCTTATTTCATAAAGCAAGGTTGTATTAGCAACAAGCTTATCACTTTCATTATCCTAACACTTCAAGTAGTTGAAGTTGCTGAACAAGTAAGCGTTTAAGTAGACCACATAGACGAACTGCATTTCCAATTTATATACATTCAATCCAATTGAAATTAAGACTATCTTAAAGAATAAAGCATTTGCAGTGAAGTCACACGTCAATACCATACTCGCAATAATGCAGATAAGCGCTATTCAGAGCAACGTGTATCACTCAGTTTGTTGGAATGGCATAACCGGTAAGCAGGAAACATGACGGTAGTACAAACTTAGCATTGTAACGCCCAACGCAGTCTCCCAATTTTCAGAACACGGCTTACGCGGGTCCAATATCCATTTGGATACGCCAGGAGTGGCCAATTTCAGATCGTTCGAGATCGACTACAAAACTTCTTACAAGCTCGCGATCGACCGGTCAATGATGCGTTGCAAAAGAGCCAAAACTTTCTTTTGACTTTTTCGGTCCTACCTCATATCTTCAATGCATATTAGTGCTGTCAACGGAAACAAATCACACTGATCCCTCGTTATATCGCGCTTCACCTATCGCTGCTTCGCGGAAGTTTTTACAGCGCTTCTTTTGCAGTGACTCCTGATTAGCTTGTAAATATTCATTAATTGTCTGGTAAATATTGTTTTACAACACCGTTCTTTAAACTATTATAGTTATTTATAAGAAAACGTCAATATTTCTCACCAGACGGGATACGTTTCGACTATTAAATAAAGTCTCTTCGGTGGTGCTTAAAACTTCAAATCCATGAAGTAAATCCATCAACATACAATGCATTCTACCTAACACCTGAGTTTGATATAGAAGTAACCTTTAAAGGTGTTAGGTAGAATGCATTGTATGTTGATGGATTTACTTCATGGATTTGAAGTTTTAAGCACCACTGAAGAGACTTTATTTAATAGTCAATATTTCTATTTCTTAAAAACATTTTGAGTTTTTTTTTGTTTCATTCTGCTGTAGGTACAGTATAGTAATGCATTGTAAAACAACAGTAAAAAATAAAGCTGACTACTTCTCGGATTTCACATATCGCGGATCATTTTTGGAACATATTTCCCGCGATAAACGAGGATTCACTGTACGACCAATACACTGTAACTGAAGCAATGAATTAACACTTTGTTACTGACTGTTAGGGCTAATCAGCAAACATTCTTTTCATTTTTACTTCCAACACCTCACAAATGATATCTATTATACGTCACATTCTAACACGTTACAAATGATGTTTTTGCGATCTATCATTTGATAGCTCGCGATTGACTTGTTGCACCCCTGGGATACGCTATTTCCACAGACATGCTTAAACTTGAGCCCGAATAATTAAAAACCTGGCAATGCATAATGAGTACTTCACGATGATACACCGTTTGAGTTTAAACCGCCTAAGAATCGAACCCGAAATTTGTGTTTAAAAATCAAGATCGCCATTGCATTTTATCATGACCGCAAATGCACACACTGCATCAAATTCAAAACACAGGATTGCTTTTACAATTGCGAAACCCAGCTTCTAGTAATAGCCAGGGTAACCTGAGAAAAGGCTCGATCGTGTTGAATTTGGCCTGGGTGGTTGATTAAAAAGCTATCAAAGTTTTTACCTGCGTCTCAAAAGCCCAGTAATGTGTTCCAACTCTTCCAAATCCAACTTGGACTTCATCGGCAATACAAACTCCTCCTGCCTCCCGGACATATCTGCGAACACAAGCAAAGCTGTTGTAATTTTTGACGGTGTCAATGAATAGCCCTCTTAACAACAATTAACCTCAAACATAAATAAACGTGAAAATCAGTATTTCAAAAAGTGCTCGATAACTAGATTCAGTTAAAGCGAACATACATTATACAATAATTATATTGTCAAACATAAATTCTATCGATTCCATACTTGGACTAGCCGCCATACGTGTATGAAATGCCGAGCGTAAATCCTGCGCCAAGGGTTTGATTCACGGTCGGAGCCGATCGCAATCTACGTACAGTAGGCCGCTGACTCAAGGAGGGCAATTCATTTTTTACACATTTCCATTGAACAGTTCGAATTTTAGCTCACCAATTCACGAACCATCTTATTAGACATTTGGTTCATAATACTAGCCCAGAAATTCCATTTCTGTCGGTTAAATGCTTTTTTTTTGAGGAATATATGGATGTCTTCACCAATGCAAAACAATTACCCAAGTTTAAAATTTGCTAACAATTATACACCAAGAAATTCATTAAGGCAGGACCAAGTTTAAAATTTGTTAACAATTATACATCAAGAAACTCACTTTTCAATATGACCGATTCGTCGTGAAACAACTCGACGCTGCCAGGGTTATAGGGTTTGGGCTAGGTTTAGTGTTAGAGGTGAGTGTCAAGCCCACAGTTAGGTATGTCAGCGCCAAGTTATCCCATGCCGAAAGGTCACGCGCTCAAAATTCGACACCACAAGCAGGCAGGCTCGCTTAATATGTCGGAATGAGAACCGAACCTGAACACTCCTTGCATGTAACCAGATGGGGGGATGATCTGCCCGCCACAACTCTGGAGCGACTCCATTATGAAGGAGGACAACTAAGTAGAAAATAAGGACTAGCACTCTACGTTAAGTTAGTAATCCTATGCACCATGAGGAAAGCATTGCTAGCACATGATAACAAGACTGTCATAATTTTACAAGCTGAAAGAGCAAAAACAGGCAGTAGCGTACAATAAGTTGCCTGCGGCTTTCACAAACTAAGGTTCTTCAAGCAAATGTAGGGTTACAATTCGCACAATCCATTTATTGAAATTAGAGCAAACTTGTTCTGAAAAACAGCTTTGTGATGTTTAAAAGCTTCGAATTATATCCGCAAATTTTGCCACGAAATTCAGCTTTCCTCCACTAAAAATGTCACCATTTTTTGTTCCGGCCATTACAAGTATTTCAGTAATATTCAGTTCAAATGAAAACGCGTATTTACAGTTTTCTAGTAATAAAACATCGTATGAAAAAATAGAAGCCAATTTGATAACTACTAGATAAAATAATCTTCATCATATGTAATTTCGTTCCAATTTTTCTGGTACTGATAATGCACCGGTATTTTTTCTATTCATTGACCATCCGTGAACACAGTTATTGCACACTGTACTGACAAGCGAAAAAATACCAGGCTCAAAAACTATTTGCTTCGACGATGATCAATAAACCTAAGGTCGCAAATTTGTGCAAACATATACAGTTCCGCAAGTAAACTTTATCTTCCGTTCAAGCAATGTTCAACTTATTTCTTTCCATTGCGATTATCGAAATTTTATCACCACTTTTCACTGGAGCAATAAAATTTACTTTTTATTGATAAAAATGCTTCAACCATAAAAGTGCCGCTAACACGCTCGTAGAACTTGCTGCGTCAACAAACAATCAGGTCGTACTTTGCTAAACTGCCATTGTGGCAAATTTACAAAGCACTTAACGATTTTATAACTGTTTGATGTAAAATGCTTGAACAAGCAAAAAATTAGTTTCAATCGATAAGCTCATTAGATCATGAGTTTCAATCAGAAACATCATACTGAGCACTGAGCAGTCTAACTTTAATTTGAAAAACGCGACTGGCCGTAAACAATTAAAAAATTCACTATAAAAAATTCTTGACTTAGTTATTCTCAATAAGCTTACAGCAGTGGTTCTCAACCTTTTTGTCTCAGCGGACCCCTTTTGGTGCTGCGAAAGCAGTCTCGGACCCCGCGACTGATTTTTTAGCATGAATGCTTTTAAACCTAAGAAGTTTTTTAGGTTATAATTTACCGGTACTTAATAGTTTTGGAACAGCTAGCTAGAGCAGTACTCAAACCACAATGGATAATTCAACAAAAATGTTCTACTATTTTTTTTTTTTAATTTATTGCAGGAGAAATCTCATGGCCACAGCTAGTTCCCGCTTGCAGCTAGTGCGAGACTTTAACCGCACTTAATCCCTTTGATTTTGCACTCACCGACGATTATAAATCATCACGAGTCACTACATGCTTGTGTGAGTGGGAAACTCATTCTTTGAAGAATTTCATCAGTTTGTCCATCACCAAGGTGATAATGAGATTGGCCATTGGCACAATTTTACTGCAGTAGCATTTGTAACTTTAACACTTATCAAAGAAAGCGTAATTCCAAAAACCGTAATTTATGTTGAAAATATTCAGAAGTTTTCGCGGACCCCTAAAAACGTTTTGCGGACCCCCGGTTGAGAACCACTTGCTTGCAGTATGTCAGGAAAACGAGACATTGTGTCACGTAATCTGCGTCACGTGATGAAGATCATTTAACATCATCCATCCCGCTTTTTTTTTCAAATAAATTTATTGGTAAAGAAGGGCTTATTTAACTATTTATGCAGCATGGTCAATGGTTAAAGCAAACTCTGACGAGTCAAAAAGTGAAACAACCAGATGAAAATTTTATTTACGTAATCTCAGAGAACAATATGCTTACAAGGTGAACTGCAATTCGAAGGACACAAAAAATCAATGTAAATTCACAAAACTGCTAATCAATAGTTTTATTTTTTCGAATTTTTTTTGCCATGTTGATGCTAGAGCCCATATTCGGAAGTGAGCATTCAAAACAACATAACCGAGCATATATAAAAGTGCTGCTACCATGGCGATTCGCTGAATTTAACCCACCAGAGAATCAAACCCAGATCTATCACTCCAGAAGCCCAAGATATTTGAAATTTACCACAAAGTCATTTAGCTATCACGATCTTTTTTTTGAGAATTTACTGATCACAATTTAGTTAGTTTTGGCAAAATTATAACAATTCAACTTTTGAATATCAGAAATGGCACCGAAGAATTTCGAAAGTCATGCAGACTGAGCTATTGCAGAGCGCACCTTAATACGATGAACAAACACGTTTAAGATGCCACCAATGATGTATGTGAAACGCATGCACCAAACAGCATGCAAATTAAATTCCTATAACTGTAAATAAACCAGTCTCTAAATACCTATAAACGGTGAAAAAATGTCGCTAATAATCTTGTTCAATTTAAACTGACTGAAGAAAACAACACTTTATATTCACACACCGATTTATGCATCTGCCTACCTTTTTTCCATTGCGATGCATATCGTCAATCAAGTTCTTAACACACATGGCGTAATCATGTCCTGGCTGAGTGCTGTCTCTGGCTGCTCCACGATAAACATCTGGACTAGGTGCCTACAAAATCAATTTTAAATCTAACAAAAATAATCAAATCTTCATTACGCTCGCAGTATTACGCTAAAGCGTGTAACCAGCGGCGGGGTCCATTTCCGAGGTGGCGAGTCGTTGAAGACGCTGTCCGATTTGACTGGCCCGGTAATCGAACCCACGACCTCTCGTGCCGATAGCGATGTATTTCACCACTACGCCAACCGGCCGGTTATAAACATTTATTTTTGCTCCAATTTGCGTAATGTACAGTTTATCGTGAACGAATACGAATTCGAAACGTTATTATTGCAGTGCAAATTAGAATACATTGACCTTGGCGACATTTTTTTTATGGCATGACTCGCTTAAGCACATAGATTATTCATTCACAAAATTTCGCCATTAAAAATTAATCAACAAATCTTAGAAACGCGAATTTGACACAAAATGGCGACCACGTAATTAAGGCCAACTGCATATGCGAAAAAAAAGCTCTCAAATTTACGCACCTGCAGCACCATACAAAAAATAATTGCACTGTATCAGCACAAAATTCAAGAAAGAACAAATCATCTCTCGTGTTCATTTGTTATCGCAAATTCAAAAGTGGTAATTAACTTACAAAAATGGCATGCCCACCCACAACGCAAATTAATTTGAAAAAATGGACAAACCACACAATCTTGCAAATACAAAAAACTTACAGAACAAATTTGTGATTTCTTTGAATGTCGAAGTGCCGGTAGCTTAACGTAGTGGGGTGGTCCGAAAAGCAAAATAGGACATTTCAGCGTAACCGGCGTAAAGGCAGGTTTTGGGGTTCGGGTTAGGTCTAGAGCTAGAGGTTAGTGTTTAGTTAGGGCAACATTTTCTAAGCTGATAAGCGCAGACTACGCTAAGGGGAGCCATTTGCACAGCAAATTCAAAACAAAAAGCTTGACGAAAAAATTTGAAACCTGCACATCTAGGTACCGCTAGCCCAAGTATAGTATAGTCTCTTTTTCGGCAATGTGAAGCAATATCATTCGATTACATGCACCAACATGCTGCTTTTCGCAGTGAACTTACCACATGAACATTGTCAGGCTTTGAATTTCGTCCTTTAAGATATTTGTATGGACTCACTGCAAGGCAAGACTGCACATGACCATGGTAAGCACCTGCCAATGTAATCTCTTCAGTTCCACCAGTATGAGCTTTGGCCAGCTGCAATGCAAGATCGTTTGCTTCTGACCTGTAAAAGTTTAACAGCGTGACGTAACTGTCGCCAATGGCAACAATCTAGGAAGTGACAGCGTTTCCTATAGCTTGGTAACATCAGCAAAGCAAACACGCTAGCAAAAACAGATGTAATACGGTGACACACTAACCCAATGTTCGTGCACCATTGACAGCATACTCACAAACTATAACTGATTTAAAATGGCAAGCAGAGAAGCTAAAAACGTAATAGCACTCTTGAAAACACTTAGAATTTTCACCTTCTGGCTCTATATGCTTCTCTGACGTGTTAAAAAACTAAAATGGATTCGCTTCTGCATAGCTTATATCATACCTACCCTGAATTACACAAGAAACAAACTTCCAAAGGGTTAGGGAAAAGTTGAACCAAGCGATACACATAATTAGAGAGGTTGTCATGAAGGTATCTGTTGTTGGTATAAAGTTGAGCAATTTGCTGACAAGCTGCCTCAGTAATGGAAGGATGACAGTGACCCACTAAATCAACATTGTATCGTAAATGATAAGTTAAATCCTGTATTAAAATTGCTTCCAAAAAATTAACAGCACTGCACTGTCGTCGATATAATCATATACCGTAGCGAAATTGTAAATCAAATCTTCACCATACTCGTGGTATTACGCCAAAGCGTGTAACAAGTGCCGGGGCCAACTCCGCGGCTTAGCGCCTCGGCAACACAGCTCCGAAAAAATGTCGCAGCAGTAGCGAGCCGCTGGCAACACAGTGTCCGATTTGACCGGACCGGGAAACGAACCCAGACCTCCCGCACCAATAGCAACGTCTCAAATTATCGAGCCAACAGACCAACAGCGTAATCAGGTTGAAATTTTTACCACGGTCAAACCCTATTAGAATAAAAATCTATTGCTTTTTCTGAGGTAAAGATTAGCTAAGTTATAGACTTTTCCATGAAGAAACTCCGCTTCAAAATACTTTAAGCATTCAAAATTCCAAGTACATTTGTCAACGCTATTAAAGGCAGAAGCAGTTTGTTTTTAAGGTAGCAAAATTAGCTTTTAATACAAAAATACTACGACTCGAACATGCAACTACAAAACGTGAAGCAATCACGTGTGATTTCTCAACGTGTCGGCTTGAAACATGACATGAAATTACTAAATATAGAACAACCGGAAATCATAAAGTTGTTGCGTTTCCGTTGCGGTATCCGGTTCAAAATTACGGTAATAAAATTAAACATACAAGTAGAGCACGATCAACTCTTAGTTGTAACAGATGGGAATACTGGTATCTTATTATCAAACGTGTATCATTAAGGTAAGGTAAGTGCAGACTTATTTCTTGATACACAATTCCAGGCATTACAAGAAAATTTTTGAGATAAAATTACATTTGGGAGGGAGCATCTAGTTCCACAGATTTGAAAATCACCCTTGTCAAGACACGCATGTCATGCAAATCAAAAAAATTAATTTTTGGTACTGTTAGAAAAAATGAGAGCCTGAATATTTGGCATGGCGTTGAGACATTCAACCCTGGCTCTTCCTCGAATACTAAACCCTAACTCTAAACTTAACCCACTCCCTAAACCAAACCCAAAAGTTAACTGAAACCCTAACCCTAACTCAGTCTTAATGCAGAGCTGGCCATGCCAACTGTCTTGTTGTGAGAAAAATTGATAAGTTTTGGGGAAAAATAGAAAATTTACCATGTGCAACATTGTTCACACAATCTAAATATTGATGGCCTTTGTCATCATACAGATACTGTCCTTCTCCACGAACAATTTTGAGAGGATCATCAGCAAAGTGTAAAGCACATATTGACCTGTGAAAAAAATTTCCATGTTCAAGCCTTTTTCTAAGTGAAAAGCAATCAATTATAAAAAAAAATTTACACGAATATAAAGTATAATAAGAAGACACTACTCATCAGCTCAATCAATGCAGCAATGACTAATAATAGGGGTATTTTTCTACTGTAACAGCTAAAATTTTAACAATTCAACTTCCTTTTAAACAGAGCATTGTGAATGAACGAACTGAACCATAGCTGCATTGATAGGTCTTGGGATAACAATATATTTTAATCACCATTTTTAACAACAAGTAAATTATGAAAAACTCAGTCCACATTTCTAGCAGCAGGTGAACTCCATTGTTTGCCTAGTAACAAGTTATTAACCACCTTGCACCTATGACAAAATCTTTGAGGGCTCTTCATTTTTAAGCCACAATATTGTGGATTGTTTACCTTAAGACGTGTCTTAAAATACCTGGCTTTGCCAATGCAGTGTAATACAATGCATGTTTGGCTTATGCGATGACATTTTGGGGAATTCCCACCCTCTGCTTTTGCTTTTCAAATGAACCATCAACAGTATTAACATGCAGCCTAAAGATAAAGAGCACAACCTTTGGCTAGATTATTCCAGACATGAAAAATAACAGAATACATTTTACACAAAAGCAATTAACTAATAATTTGTATTTAAACTATGCTATGCAGCCTTCTTACCCCAGGTGATTTTTTCTAAGTCTTAGAGTTTCATCTTTGGGCAAAAATACATCTTCAAGTACAGAGTCCAAATTATTCTTAGGACTCAATGACACACCAGAAGATTGTGATGAATTAGATGAAGTTCTTTTATCCATTGAAATTTGATTTATTTCACAACTTTTGTCCAAAAAATTTATTAGAAATTAATAGTCTACTGTACGTTTGCTAAACAAAATACTGCAGATTTGCCAGGACTGTGCACTTGTTGGTAAATAAAAAAAGGAAGCGTCTATTTCACCAGAAATTCCGGTTACCGAAGTTCGAAAATCGTGGTTTGCTTAACCGGAAACATCCCCTAACGGTTCCCCTACTGTGAGAGTCACACTATAGGAACCGAAAAGGGTCACGCAACTACGATTTTTCAAACTTCGGTAATCGGAATTTTCGGTGAAATAGACACTTCCATGTAAAAAAAGCTTGAGTTCTGCACATTATTTTAGAGTTTACTTTCAACAACTCTAGTAATTCTTAATGTTTATGACTTCTTCAGAAGGAATGCTAAAACTACTCAGCATGCACCTCCTATGGTATGCAGTTCCACAGGCAAAGATGTCCTCAAGCTTGAATATGATTAACACTGAACAACAGGCCTCCCAGAAGTCAGAAAGGTTTTGAACAATAACCCTGCTTCATCGATAACCGAGCCTGCAGTGCTTATCTTCAGATCTTGGTGTGTGCAAAGAACCAATTCCTAATATCAAGGGTGCTATCACTCACTAGTATAACTGATTTTTGTTTTGGTAACTCATCACAGAGAACAGGAGAATGGTTCCAATGTCAGAAATAGCTAAATACACTGTAGCTACAGAGCTAAGACTAACAAAGCTAGAACTAATCCAACAATAGACAAAATGAAAACTTAAAAACTAGTCTATTGGTCTGTTTGTATGTTAGTCTACTGTTTTAGGCAAGTAGAGAGATGCTAAGCTGCAGGTTGGTCTAAACCCGCACAGGTAGATTTACAATGTGTACCGCCACTACTGGTAGCCTACTACAAGATGGGTATAGGTAAGATGGGTACCATACATACAGTTACTTAGCAGATCAACATTAACTGCAGAAATTGCTGATGTACCGGTAGTCTGCGGCTCTGCGCTTGATAGTGGATACCGATAGTCCAGTACAGAGTACCAGTAGTGTAGTTTACAGTCTGGTAAATGCAGTTTACAGGTTTATCTCATTCAATTATCTCATTTAGTTAGCTTGCTCTGTTGCAGCTAAATTCTAAGGTATTTAGCTCCTAATTTCCCAAGTTCCCAATGACTTCTTCCTTTCATTTTTTGTCTTCTAATATTTTCGTCGTCTTATCAATTTGCAATTTGGTCCATAAACTGGAAAAGGTAGATCTACTGGTATCATTATTATACAGTACCAGAATGAGAGTACCACAGTTTCTGAGCAAGACACTTTTAAATTGACATATCTGAAGCCTCTGCTGATACTATAATGTACCCACATAATAATGCCGCACATTTTCCGGCAGAAAGTTAAACTGCTCTGCGTAATTGCACAGAATCCAGAGTCGTATTCAAGTGATTCGCTATTCGCTGTGTTGCAATCTTTGTAACATCAAAGTGTATGTTCCAATAACTAATGCATTGTCTTTTCAATTCTAATGTTTTTGTCTACCGATTCGTAGCGACAAAAATATGCAACAAATGAAAACACGACGAAAAGCTTATTTTATCATACACGAATTTTGCCGAAATTACAATCTTGCAAAGCTGTCTGAACGGACCTTCACAATCGAATCAATGAAATTACATCAAACATTATATTAATAAATTAAACATGTGTAAAACTGTAATACCGATAACAGTCTGGCGACAGCATACACCTCCCTGCTACCACGAACAGTTACGAACTTCCATCTCTCAAGTCTCAATTATCTGAGTTATCTCTTTTTGAGTATAAAGTAGAATCGCGCAAAAAAAGCAAGAAAGCAAAAATTGACCTAATAAAAAAAAAGATCTAAAAAACAAAAAATTGACATTTATTGACTTTATAACTTCATCAATACTGATTCTACGACCGCGAAATTTTGTTTCCACATTGTGAGAGTAATTTCTACTTCCAAAAAAGAATTGACTTTATTGACCGTGAATCGCCCTAGTTATTACGAATTTACGATCTGCATCAGAAAATCTGCCGATCATGTGTTCAACAAAAATGTGACGTCATTCGAGATGTTTGAAGTTGAGTCTACCGGAGTTTTCCACTTAATGTATCGGGTACATTAACTGGAAAATGACAAAATTTCAAAATAAGTTTAGTTCAGGTTAATGTACCATGGTACATTAAGTGGAAACTCACAATATGTGCTTATTCCGACAATTTTTTTAAACACTTTCATTGACAACATAATTCAAAAAGCTTGAAATTAAGGTAAAAATTTTGCGGAATAAAAGTTTGCTCTAAATTTTATCACGTCACAATGTTGGAATAATGGCCCCTTTAAACACCTCATACGCATGTTTTTATCACAAACTTTACAAGCGCTAATCATGCAGGGACCAAAATTGTTTTGTCACAATGGCTTTTGTAACAAAAACCTATTAATTGACATTCAAACTGAACAAAAGTTTGGCGCCTATTAATGTACCATGGTACATTAATAGGCGCCTGTTTCCAGTTAATATACCCATGGTACATTAACTGGGGGGGTACATTAAGTGGAAAACTCCGGTACGCTCAGTTCTTTCAGTGGCTGAAGCTTAGTGCAATGTAAATTGTTTGATGTTGGCCTTAACAGCTTAAGACAAGTCAAAATAAAGTGTGAAATGCAGCAAGGTATGAGATAAAATATCGGAAAGTATCAGCTTCTGGTCTAAGCACTAACTAAAGTGACTTTGGTGTTGTTTTTTTTTCTTACGGACTGGTTCTTTCATTTCATTGTTTTGTTAGGTCAATAAAGTCAATTTTTTGATAAAATGAAGTCAATTTTTTGAAATTTTAGGTCAATAAAAAATCGCCCTAGTAATAACATAACAATAATGCTAAAGAGTTGAGAGTTCGATTCGATCATGGACTGCGTTCCATGAATAATTAAGTCAAACTCTTTCGAACCATTGATCCTATTTTGTTTTTCATCTTTCAAGTTTCAACATAAAGTTCCAACATATTCTAACAAGAAATTCACCAATATTTTGCTCTGGCTTAGCTTGGATTTTAAACTACTCACAATTAATTTTCGCACACAGCTGTGCGTGTGCGTTAGTAGTCAAGAATACGTTTGTTCTAAGTTGAAGAAAATTAAATGATTTTGGTTTAAGTTACACAAGTTAGCAGTTTTTGAATTGACTAGAAATGTTAGTATGATTATTAATTTACTGTAACGTAAATGATAAAACATTGCAAGAGTCACGACTCACGAGTGTCAATAAAAGAGATAGCGGTATTCATATCGTTGATAACATACCATTAATTTGAAAATCATTAATTCTGTAATTATGCAAGTTGAATATATGTTGCGAAAATTTAGGTCTCAAATTCAACACCGTTCATTTTGAACAGCCAAACCTCACTTTTGTCATAGGTTTCCTAAAAAAAGTTTAGGCGGTTTCTACTCAACTCAACTTCTTCAAATAAATCGAACTTCTTCAAATAAAATCACATCGCAATTTTGTTGGTATGGGGCTATTATCTATTCAATTCAAAACAAATAATGAGTAATTGAGAAATGTTTTTGAAGGTTTGCTTATTCGTAATTTCATTTTCTTTTCCAGTATCCAGGAATGGATTACAATATTGACATTTTATCCGTTATAAAGTAACTATAGAAACTTACGCCAAAAAGAAGTGCAGCGAATGCAGGTGCTGGTCAGAGACTGAACAGAGCATCACCACCAGGAACTTCATGGAAAGTTAAAGCGCAGCAGACAAGCCTCGCTGGAGCAAATACGAATAAAAGTCTTGCTGTCAATTGGAGAAAGTGAATTTTGTGTTTAAAGTCAAAGGGCTTAATTCTGAATGCTGAAAGTTGCTCAGTGACCGGTAGAGTTGTAAGGGTTGCCAGTAACTTCGCCACATGGTAACTTCGCCACAGTAACTTCGCCACAGAAACTTCGTCATATGGTAACTTCGCCACACTTTGAGAAGGTGAGGGGAGATGTGGGGATTGTAGAAAAATGTGTTGGGGTGTGGGGGGAGAAAGGGGAGATGAGGGAAGAGATGTGAGAGGAAGTGTAGGAAAGTGTGTGGGGGAGGTAAGGGGAAATGTAGGGAAAAGTGAGGCAGTTAAGAGGAGATGTAGAAAAAGGTAAGGTGAGGGAGGATATGTGGGGAAAAGTGTTGGGGCCCCACACCCTAACACATTTTCCTAAACCTCCCCCATTCTTATTGGCACATCCTTTCCCCACACGCCAACATGCTTCCCCACTCACCTTATACACTCTCCCACACCCCTTCCCACACATCTTTCTTTACCTTCCCCACACCCCAACACACTTCCCTACACCTCCCCCCACACCTTCCATACCTCTTCCCACAGTTCCCCTAACCTCCCCCTACACCCCAACACATTTCCCCACTCACCCCATGCACTCTCCCACACCTCTCGCCACATCTTCCCCCACACTTTTGATTATGTGGCGAAGTTACCATGTGACGATGTTACCTTAATAAATTTAATTGGAAAAACCCGATTAAATTTTTTACGACAACCGGGAATTTAAAGTCTTGTTTCGGTGTAGGCAATGTAAATTTTCGATGTATGAAAGTGTGGCGAAGTTACCATGTGGCAAAGTCACTGTGGCGAAGTTACCATGTGGCAAAGTTACTAGCAATCGTTGTAAGGGGGTTAGATCTAGTACCGGTATCAGCCCCCAGGTTCAGTTAGGGTTAAGTTTGGTTAGGATTAGATTCGGTTGGGGTTAAATTTAGTTAGAGTTAGGTTCAGTTAGGGCTAGATTTGGTTAGGGTCAGATTATGGGTTAGGTTAAGGTTGGCAGACAGAAAAAGTGTGGGGGCTTATTCTAGATGAGACCCATTGTAAGGTACCGATATCGTACCATACAAAATACAAATAATTTGTTTCTATTGTTGTCATAGACAAATTGATATAAAATAATGATAAAACTTGTAAGTCATGTAGATTAGGGTGGGTAAAATGCCTTCAAAAAACCAAACTCAACAATGGCAGATATACAACCCATTGGATAAAGCTTCTCGCCCGCCAGAAATAGCTACTAGTAAGAAGTTGCCTTATTCTAAATCTTCAAGTGTAAAAGACACTTTGCAACGAAGTAAAGTATGTTCTGTTGGCGTTGCACCTCCTCGAAATAGTATGGAAGTTAAAGATCTTAATGTTATGCTAATTGGAAATTGTATAGCGGAGCAATCCCAAACACAAGGTGGCGATGTTGGAAAAAAAGTTAAGAAAGAAACAGACATTGACGGAAACATCCCAGAAAAAAATCTGGATAAGAAAAGGAAAATGCCTGCAATAATAAGCTCTGAAGGCACTACAACGAAACCAAGTTATGCTCAACGAGCCAAACCTCCTTCCATGCCTCGATCAAAAGTAATTCACACGAAAAAGACAAGGTCATTTATACCTCAGCAAAATTCCACCATTCACTTAACAACTCCAAATCTTGAGGAAGATCGAGAAATAACAAGTTCTATGAGCAAAGGTATTTGTGAGACTTCCATCTTTGTATTAATGACCTTTTTGGCTACGTGCAATGCAGCCATGCCTCACTGCATGAAAACACACTACTACATGCTAAATGACTACCAACTATGAAAGACAATTTCTTACACTTGATATTCAAGCATGTATGGAAGATATTGGTGGCAGCCTGAATTCAATGCATAGGATGTGTTCAGAAAAACAATATAGGATATAAAACTATCGTTAAGTAAACTTTTGGTTCATGTATTTCTTTTTTGTGGGCAAAGTGTTAATGTTATTACTATGCTTTTCATATCTCGCAGCTTTTTTCCGTTTAATATTTAGCAGCCTAAAAAGCAAAAACTTTATAAATATGCTGCGATTGCATTGATTGATGGGCTAATTAGTCAACATGCAACTAATAATTGTTGATAGATACTTTGGTTTATGTCATAAGTTTACACCTGATAGTAAATCAATTTTTGTAAATAATAAGCAAGTATGACACTATAAATATTCTACAAGTTTTTAATTGCTGGTTCTACTACCATTTTTTAAAAAATTACTTTTTTTCAGCCAGTACAATGCCAATTTCTGTTCACGAAAGCACTGAACGCATTGAAGGAGTAAAATCTGTTCTTTCAGTGGAAATTACTGATCCATCATCAACTCCTGTTAGGTAAATGTTCTGATAGCGCAGAGGTTCTTAACCGGGGGCCATTACCCCTAGGAGACCACGAGTGCAAGATTATTAAATGGTACTTAAGACCAGCGAACGTCTGTAGCCACTATGAATAAATATAAAATACCGAAAGAAAATTTCATTGCTGAGCAGGGGCCACTGGTGTTCAGACACTTGGAAGTCTCTATAAGCAAGCCACAAACCATAAAAGCTTGAGAATCACTCTTAGTATGTGGCATTGACTTGCCACATCTGATGTTTGTGGACAAAATTGTGAGCTAGTCAAGTATATTTTGTTTCCAGACGATTATCTTGCGAATGCACTGATGCTTGAAGGCAGTTTGCAATAATGAGGATGTAGTTTGCAGTTACAGTTTCAAAGTGTTGCAGGAAGCTAAAATCGTCCCTTACTCTTCATCTTTCAAGTGTGAAACCCTTCATCAAAAAGTTGCAATGAGCCCCCAAAAGTACACTGATTTGTTTTCGCACGCTTATTTCGGCCTCACCATTACATTTTGATTCAAGAAAAAATTTATGAAAAACACTCTAGAGTCTTGAGTTATTCTAACCGTCTTCTGATTCAAACCGGACCGAAATAGGTCAACACCAAGTGATTTACCTAATCTTAACTCAGCCAACCCCTAATAAATCGGCGTCGATTTGTCCTGCGCTGAAACGATCGTGTCGAAAAAAGAAAAGGTTTAACGTTAGGGAATTGGAGTTGCGACTTTAATAGCAAGTTCAAGTGCAAAAAACTGTCTGCTTGATTTTTTTAATAACTTGGTCACTCCAAAACTTGATAAGCGAGTTTAAAAGTCAACATTTAGACAAAGATTTTTAAAATGTTAGAAAGAAACTATGTACTTACTGTTTTGTACGGCCTAGTAGCAGTATACCTTGCTGATGATAACCGCTATATCTTTAGTATGTTCTCGACCTCTAGTCAAGAATTACTTTGGTAGTATCCTTGCTGGCGTAGTGGTTTAAGACATGGCTATCGGCGCTGGAGGTCTGGGGTTCGATCCCCGGGCCGGTAAAATCGTACACTATCGCCAAGTGCTCGACGTTTGTGTGTTGCCCAGGCCTAGGTCGCCGAGACGCCACTCGTAGCACGTTTCGACGTCATACAGCGAGATAATGTAGATTTGATTTGATCGTTTTTCTTTTTCTAGCTATTTTTGCCTCCTTATTGCTCTGTTCCAAAGAAATCACCTGTGTTCGATTTAGATCTGTCGATGAAATGATACAAGCGCTGCGTTCGTCAAGACAGCAGAGAAGTGTAACGCCGAAATCTTTATCGGATCAAAAAATAGATGAAATTATGAAGCAAGTTATGTCCCATGCTGAAGAATGGATGCATGAAGTAGGTCTTAGGTAAAGTTTACCATGTTGCGTTGGGTTAAGATCTTGGATGCTAAACTACTGCCTTTTTTTAAGCCTGCTTGTTGCGGAACGTATCTTGGCCTTGCCTCTAGAAAATAACGTTTGAGCATTTTTTTGTATTTTGCAAAAATATACAAAAATTCCAATAAGCATTTCTGCTTTAAAGTGTAACTTTTGCTGTGTTTGTTTATTGTAGAATTTTTATGTTTGGATAAAAATCCAACACACAATTAATCAGTCATAAAAAACGATATTGATTCACCGATTAAGTTGGTATGACGTACTGTAGTTTTTTTTTAATTTTTTTTCGTTAGTGTAACCTGCAACGGTCTTGCTAAGCTTGCTCTCAGTGCTTAGCCTACACAACTTTTTTTAAAGATTGTATGTCCGTACCACTAATTGCTGCACCATCCTTTTTTTTTAAGAGAATTTAATTCTCAGCTACAGTAAAATGGTTTTCCGGAATCTGTATTAGGGGAAATGCGGCTTTGCAAGCTTACCTGTACTGCTTAAAACCTGTATTGTTTTTTTAAAGCTCGTCTACCGGTCTACTATCGTTTCTTGTACCTTCTGTTACATTTTCTTTTTGTTTCGTTTACTTACTTTGTGATTAATACAACTAGCGCAACGTTCATGAATCAAAAAAGTAAAATCGTTACCGCAGAAACAAAAAGTACCAATTACACTGCGACGCTTCGATTTTTTATCTTGTCGTTGTCAATTTTTTAATAAGAATTCAAATAATTTGAGAATAATGTAAGAGCAATTCAAAATGTCTGAATATTCAAATTTTTCTTACTACTTAGGTATTTGTTATATTTGTAATAAAGTATTTTCGAAAATTCGTTGATTGTGCTTTAAAAAGCAAAAAGATGACAATGTTTTACAATTTAGTTTTAACTTCACACTAAAACTCCTTTGTAACAAGCTCAACGCTTTCAACTGCCTTGCGACCGTATGGTGAATTCGTATAACCAAAATCTCTTATATTCTCTTGATTTCCTGTATCCTGTTTGCGTAATTCGTCTGTTCCTTGGTGAAAATTTGGAAATGTTGTCTTGCTTTTGGAAAATACGCTTCTTTTCTGCCAAAAACTGTTATTAAATAACAGATGACTGTTATTAAATAACAAAGCCAAAAACTTCCTGTTAACCTTGATCAAAGTGTCTAATTGTAATAGTTTTTGCGTAATCATATCGCTATGGTTGCCGCGCACGTGATTTTTGTAGGAAATAAAATCAAGCCTACTTTCTGCAGTTTAATATTTTAATGACTAAAAAACAGGTCGATAACCACCAGAAATGTGAATTTTTTTGTAATTTCTCATGGTCCTAAATAAATGGATTTTATAATTCTTTTTTATTTTACTTCGCTACTATTTTTACTATTTTCTTCTTTAATTTTACTTTATATGAGATGCTGCTTTTTTTTTCTTCGCAAAATTTTCTCATTTTAACGACAAATAAAAAAATGCAACCATAGCAATACTTTTCTGGCTGTTACAAATTTCAACGCATTTCGTTTTTTTTTTAATTCTACAAGTTACGCAATACATGAAACGACTTTACGTTAAAATAGTACGAATGCAATAAAATGTAACTTTGTAGCTAGTGCATTTCGTCCTTGCTGTACAGTTTCAACTTCATTATCTATGTTTTTGCTTTAGAGTGCATTGATACCGCAATTAATAGCAAAGCTAAGCCAGCATTTCGACATAATTCGTTAAAATACACGGAGGTTCAATGCGATTATCCATGGAAAATGCGATATTGTGAAATTTTGGTGTTAAACGAGTATACTAATTATACAATTGCTCAATCCAACTGTTATGATACTATTAGAAAGTATCCGCTGTCCCGTACAGTATCATTTAATTCAGACATAATTACCTCAAAAATTGCGAAAAAGTTTTCAGCAACGTTTAGATAAAAAATGAGATTGCACTGAACGTTAGAACCCGTTGTACTGCCATGCTTACATCGCTGATGATGATAGCTGAATCTGTATTGTCGAAACGTCCATTAAAATTTCGCTTGGTCACGTTACGTGAGCTGGTAGAGCGCTTTTCGAAGCTGTTCGCAATCGCAGCTTGGGCTTTTTAAATTAGCAAGAATGTAAATGACAAAGCCTAGCGGTACCGCGCTCAGGCTATATAATCGAGGCGGGTTCGATTCATGGCTGGAGCCGATCACATTTATCTATGTGTATCATAGAAAAAGACCTAGTTAGGCATTTATGATACTGGGTTTGTCACTATATTAAGAAGGCCAAGCAGTAGAGGCCGCGTTTGATACTCGATGAAGGATGCACTGTGTTGCTGGTGACTCACGATTTTTGCAGAGCACTTTTATGTTCTTAAATGTTTTGTCAGCGACGTGGTCTAGTGGTACCGCTCGCCGATTGCAGATTATACATAACGGGTTCGATTCGCGGCTGGAGCCGATCGCATGTGACATACTTATGGGGTAGCTACTGGCTTGAAGAGCGCAAGCTCACTTCGCTGTCTCCCTCAATTACTGTTGAATTTTTTGTTCAACAATCTGAAAAGAGCTCAAGGCGTTTATTGAAATTTTTATACAGCTTACAGAAATGGGCTCCTCAACTCATGGCACGCTTCAGCGTATTATTTCTGAGTTCTGAAAATGTTTTTTTTTCAACCAACTTTTGCTTTTAGACAGTCCCGAAAGACCCAACAATCGAATTCGATGAAAACCCACTTGAACAGGCGAATATAGAACAGTTCAAACCTGAACGATTGGTTGGAGATGAAGAAATACCACACGAATCCGTCGATGAAAACGAAATTGATGTTTCGGATACCGTGTCAACTTTGGCCAGCCAGATATCTGTTACAGCAGGTGCGAATATTATAATTTTCACCCCTCCAACCACCACCAGGCCAGCACTTACCCGGAACTGTTCATAACGGAATAAAAATCTCCATTATACCCGCGGTATTACGCCGAAGTGTGTAACGAGTTGCAGGCCTCATTTCCGCGACTTAGCGCCTGGGCAACACAGCTCTGAAGGAACGTCGCAGTGGTGGGGAGCCGCTGACGAAACTGTGTCCGATCAAACCGGCCAGGGAATCGAACCCCCAACCTCACTCACCGATAGCGGTATCTTTAACCTTTATGCCAACAGGCCGGTCCTATAATGGAATATGCCATGATACGTTAACCGTCTTTCAGCCAGTTTTTTTGTTTCGCATAGAACAAGGATTTAAGGTTGGGAAAAATAGATACGTATTTTTTAATGGTCAATCTTGTGAATTTGCTATGCTCTGATAAAGTATTCGTAGCAATAACTTTGCGTAACTGTCGCTGGTGCGTAACTGTGTGTATGGAAGAGGTAAAAAATGCGTGTAAGATCGACTTTCCACGTGTGTTTTATTTCCGCTATGTTAGTGGATGTGCCATTTGTGTATTTCCTATTTACAATTTAATGAAAATATTTCCATTGTCGCTATTGTGTCAGCAGGCTTGACCGCTGGCCAAAATGGTACAGGAAGTGCTTCAATATTCTGTCTACTAATGGTGTAATATTCCAATTTATGTAATTACAAAAAATTTCAAAACATTACTTTTTGGAAGATTTTTTTGCTTAGGCTGTAAGCTGCGGAGATGAGCCCCGTCACTCGTTACACGCTTCGGCGTGATACCGCAAGTATAAGGCTTGATTTTCATTTTACTGTTCAACTCAATGTAGTTTTGCCTAACGTAGTATGAAGTAATCTGTTCTCTGCAAATCCTGTTGAATGCACGATATTTTCAAACGCTACCTGTGTTAGTCATGGACCACTAAACGTTATGTCGAAGAACGATTAGAGCGAATCGAAACCTGATCAGGGTCTGGGATTTTTGGCTTGTTAGCTTTTTCTTTTAACCAGTGGAGTAGCCAAGGGTGACCGGGGCATCCCTATTTTTCGGAAAAAGCCTAATCAGAAATGCGGTAAAAGTACCGCCATGTTTGTATATAAAATGTCGCCATCTTTGTCATTGTAAATTGGACCCCTAAATTTTCGCTGGCTACACCTTCGACTTTAACCTTAGTAAACTTTTGTCGCAGACTTTTTGTGAGTGGTAGGATTCGAATTTTACTTTGTTAAGTCATTTATCCAGGTGTCCCGGATGTATCCGCCATTTTGACTCGCATATCTTCTCATGCAATGCATCGTCATAGTGCAAGTGAAACGTCCAGCCCTGCGATGATGGTGGCCGTTGAAGACGGTAAGATATTTTGAATTCAGCTGGACTTGCTTCTTTGGTTCAAGTTTTGTGAGACCTCAACTTTTTATTGAAGCAATTAAAAAGAAAATTATGGGTTATATTGAAAAACAAATGAAACACTGTTTGTTGGAAGCCAATTGTTGCACAGCTTGCAATTTCATAAAGTTTTATTTTTTAGATTAGAAATTGAGAGGTTTTTTGTCTCACTATTCACTTAGATTGTGCGGCAAAATGTAAAGACTAGACTTACCTAATTGTAAGGCTGAAAGGCGTTAATTTCTATATTAATAGTATATATGGTAAATTTGTGAGCCTTATAAGTTTGCCGACTTAAAAAATGTCCCAGTTATTGCTGTATATGTTGGAAGTTAACACCATAACACATGCAACCCTCAAAAGTAAATACTCTAAATCTAGAAGCCCAAGTGAATCAAACTGGCTTGCATTGATCATATTAAGACCATTTTTGCACTTTGTGAAAGCCCCCATGTATTGGCTTTGTTGACGAAGGTCAAGTGTTTCTTGTTTTAACTAGCTAGATTTATTCTCGACCTAAAGAGGTTGTATTCTTGACCCCATATTGGGCTTTTTTGTATTTCTTTCAGCCTGTTTGACAAACGATCATTTGTGTTTGTTTGTAGGCCTACTTAGTGGCATATTTATCCTCCTATCACGAAAAAGGGATTGAAGCGCTATAACGAGCTCACTTAAGAGATACCGGCCACCTGTCTACCACACCAAGATGGGAAAATCCCGCTAAGTACCTTTCTTTACAGCACAACCCGGCTTGTTCTCCACACTGTCCCTTTAATGCTGAGCGTCAAGTAAGGAAGCTGTGAATACCAATTTTTAAGTGATTGGTCTGAAACCCGAGTCTTCAGCTCCAGAGGCAGATGCTTTTACGACTCGGCCATCTGAGCTATGAATATCACGGGGATTCCCCTATTGCAGAGTGTTTAGTATGACGCTTATGAAAACTTAGCGCTTTCAAATTAACACATCTTGGTAACTTAAAGTGATTTTAATGTAATCTGTTGTCAATTAGCCTATTTAGTACCCAAGTCGGTAGAAAAGTATATATAATAGTCTATACGTGTTTTAAGAGGCTAAAATTGAAAGCCTTAACGACGGTTTGATTAAGAATTGTAGTGTGTTTGGTGAATTTAGTTATTCTTAACTTACATTGCGTAATATGCATCATAAAACTGTCATTAACTACTACAAAGTACTTGGGTATCGGAAAATAATTTCATCGAATTGTGACAAAGCTAGTTACTAACATCCCGCACAAAGCTGCTTATCATTTGGAGCGTGTTGTAAAATTTAGTATATAATTTGTGCACATGTACCTACCAGTCGGTTAGCTCAGTTGTCAGGACATTGTTATCGGTGAGGGAGGTCTGGGGTTCAAATCCTGGGTCGGTCAAATCGAACGCTGAGTTGCAACCGCTGCGGCGTTTCTTCAGAGCTGAGTTGCCCGGTGAGGGAGGTCTGGGGTTCAAATCCTGGGTCGGTCAAAGCGAACGCTGAGTTGCAACCGCTGCGGCGTTTCTTCAGAGCTGAGTTGCCCAGGCGCTCAGCCGCGGAGATGGACCTCGCCACTCGTTGCACGCTTCGACGCAATAGGACGAGTACAATGAAAATTTGATTTGGGCGCATTCTCCTGTGATAAAAAGTGCTAGGGCCTATTTCACTATCAAAATGTTTTTAGATGAGAAATGTGCAAGGGACAAATTAATGTTTCGACTATAACAAAAGTCTCGTCAGCCTTGCTACGCACAGCCAATCCAGGCTAAACTCATTCCAGACTGTAAAGACTCTTTTTTTGCATTGCTTTAACTGGACATCTCGACTTCATCTCTTTTCCTATTTTTAGCAGGCGACTGGCCTCAAACAACGCGACGATACCCAATGAAAGAGCCTATAACTACTAACCCACAACTAAGTTACCGGTAGCCTAACTAGCCCACATCACTAGAAGCCCCCATGGCAACCCACTTATTTGCAGCTGCAGACGCGTTTCGACCTTAAATGTTTTTGTATGGATAGAAATAAAGGAGGCTGGAAAACTACTATTTAAAACTGTCAAACATCAAAATCAGCGACAACATGACAAAGGCATTTTTTTCGCATCACGTTTTTTTACCGCTTATTGAACGCGCGAAAATCCAGCTAACAATCACTTACATCATAATTTGACACACACCATGGATCGTTTAAAAAGACATTGCCGAAATTAGGTGAATGCTAGTTTGTGATAGGACATCGAACGATATGGTAAATCTAAACCAAACTTTACGCCAACGTGCGTTTTTCGTTGCCATTTTATTGGATGGTTATTTTAAATTACCTGAAAAACTGCGATTGCCTTCATCTATCCTTTGTTTGTAATTTTCATGATTTGTAGCTTTTGGCATTTTTCTGAAAGCAAGTTCTACGCTTGCACACTGTAGGTTTCAAAAAATTCGTGTTTGTTCTTGACTTAGCGCTGAAAAATTTATGAATTTTCACTGAGTAAATTGCTAACACACCGGGTGGGTTTTCAGTTTGTGTGAAGTTTTCATACCAGTACGCGCTTTGGTTCTTTATTGTAATTTTTCAGATGAATCAGTTGATTTGGAACAAGCTGAGCGAGATTACAATTTGTCTCTTGATGTGAACAATCATGACATCTTGGCAGTACATGGCACAAATCCTCCTTTGATCGAGAAACCTGCGATAGCATTTCCAAAAATAACTGGTAAGCGATTCTATTGTGGAGTTGCGCGAATGATGTAGTTCTGTAAGTAAGAAATGACCCCGCCGGCTTTATTTTAGGACCACGCATGCATTTTCATACTGGTCTGGCATGGAATGGCAAAAATATGAAATCTTCATCATACTTACGGTATAACGCCGAAGCGTGTAACGAATGGCGGGGCCCATCTTTGCGGTTTAGTGCCTTAAAAATACAGTTTCGAATTTCGGAAAAACGTCGCGGTGGTGACGAACAGTTGGCAGCACTGTTGCTGATTTCATCGGCCCGGATATCAAACCCTGACCTTTCCTAACGATGTCGTTACCACTACACTTACCAGCTGGTCTAGGAATTGCTTAATTTTAACTACGGTAATTAATAGCTTATTCAATCGTAGAATCTTGTAAGAAATTACCTGGCTTGACGTGATAACTGTTCTTTTTTGCTAGGTTATTCTATATTTTTCGCCAAATCACATAAATCTCACTACTCTTGTAGTAGCTGTTGTGTTCAAAAGTTAGTACTATGTTCAAAAAGCATGGCTTTACAGTCAAGTAAAAAAATCAAAATCAAATTTTTTGTATACTTGCGGTATTACGCCGAAGCATGTAACGAGTGGCGGGACCCATCTGCGCGGCTTAGGGTCTGGACAACACGGTTCCGAAGAAACGGCGCAGCGGTGGCGAGCCGTTGCTGATTTGATGATTGACCGACTGGGAATCGAACCCTCACTCCCCGTAGCAATGTCGTTACGCCAGCCGGCTGTTATCGAAATTGCCTAATATCAAATAGGTTAGAGTATTATTATTATTATGTATATTAAGATTTTAAATCTATTTTTACCCGTCTTAGATGATGTTTTATCCCGAGAAGTTCGAACCGACCAGTTCTCCTACTCCGTCGGAGGAAGGATCCATCGTTTGTGCCTTCTTCCTTCCATCGATGAGTTAAACGTCTCCCCGAAAGAGTTGGCTCTCTCCAACTTTCTCCATTCCAACCCGGATCCGGATATTTTGGTATCCGGCGGTGAAAATGCCACGGAAAATAACAAAACTACGCAAATGTAATTTCTGTGTTTGTAGTCACAGATTTTTATCACAGTTAATGTATGGCTGCTGTATGTTTAAACAGACAGGTAACGGTGTTATCAATGAATTTTTTTGCATGAATCATAGCAACTATCAGACATCAGATATTTTTAGTAGTACTACTTCAGTAGTATATATATAGCAGTGTTTTTTATTTCCGCACCGTCAACGCAATAAAGAATACGATAAGATTAAGGGAGTATAACAACGGTACAAGAAAAGAGGCAACAAAACGATTAACGTTATGGCATGCAGGCAGGAGAAGAGGAGTTAAAGAAACAAGAGTAGGCGGGTTGCAACACCCAAAAGCAAGTTTTCCTGGAACCTAATCACAGTTGTGTGTCCTTACCGGATGTTAATTGTTTCCAAATTTTTCAATTTTAGATTAAGTTTGTGATTTAGTCGAAACATTGTTTTTTGGAGGTGAATTTTACAGGGCTTGCTTTGCTCTTTTATTTTTGGGCTCGGTGCGAGTCGAACCACAAGCAATAGACCCGATTTTAATCCTGCAGTGTCTGTTAGTATTTGGCGCTAGCGAGCCTTTCTTGCTATTTTGATTTCATGAGAAATGTCAAATTAGAGAGTGTGCTAGTTTTCAATTTTGGTTGACAATTATTTAAATAAACTCTTCTCTGGCACCTACTGTGATACACAGCATATCTTGTTGCAATTTTCACTGCTACATAGATTGGTCTACCGGTAAAGTTCAGCCGACTTTCTCTCGGGTAGAATGCATTTTGCAATGTTCGATTTATGTAACTTGGTATGTTAAAACTTGTAGTTAAGTATAAAGAACTTCAATTAATCAATTGAACTTGAGTCTAATCCACCACTATTTAAAGCTATCCAAAAAATTCTGGATATTTTCTGATTGCGTTTAATTTGGCCTAACATCTTAAAGAGTTGGATTCAAGTTCAATTCATTAATTGAAATATATTGATTTATGAGCTTGAATCACTCTCTTTGCGTAATAGCTAGACTGGCTATAGACTTCGGTCTATGAACTTTCAGTGCCTAATCTCATGGAAGTTCACTAGTTACTCTATTTTTGGAAACGGCTTAAAATCTCTAAGTAACGATACATTTGCAGTTCTAAAGTCAAGGAATCTGGTTCAACTCTAACAAAGGACGAAAAACCGAAACGAAGCAGTATTTTCGACACCAGTAAGCTTGATCCACTTGATATAGATGGGTGGAGAAGAACTGTAGAAGGGGCGTTTGAACAAAAGGATTACACGGTTGCTGGATTAGGGTGGGTAATTTTGTACTTGAGATTTCTGTTTATGTTTGTTAAACACTTGTTGTGCGTGTGGTGTCTTGCGCGTCTTACTAGAACAGTGTTCAATGATTATATTGACTGATACTGTATTAAACCAATCCTACTAATAAGCATGTGTGAGTCAAGCAGGTAAGTCGAGCTTTCTCATACTTTTTACTTTTCAGCAATTGCAGTTTAGTTTTGTTATGCTTGCAAATTTTTCAGTGTTGCTAATGTTTGATTGTTCTAGCTTTCTCTTTCCTATGAGCTACACACTCTGTTCGCAACTCATTCGTTAGAGTAGGCCACCACGGCCGAGTAGACTAGGTGGTTCCATGAAAAATTTATCCTTTTTGCGAGATAGGTACGGATGTTGCGTAGAGAGCTCGCGTGTAAGAATTACCGGCATCAGTCTATCATTCTAAGGTAGGAAAAACCCATTGAGTGCTTTCCTTACAGCATAACCAGCGAATTTGCCGGCTTGTTCTCCACCTTGTCCCTTTTATGCCGAATGTCAAGCAGACAGCAGTGAATACTAATTTTAAAGTGTTTGATTTTACCTGACTCGGAATCAAATACGAGTCTATAGCTCCAAAAACAGACGTTCTATCAATCTGACCATGTGATTGGTTATCGTTTTAGCTGATTAAGGCTTATGAAACTAGCTTGTATTTATGAAGCAATTTGTGTTTACTGTTTACTGAAGTAAATATGTGGTTAGGGTTAGGTTGTTAACCTACAAAAATTGTAAATCATCGAAATATTACAGGAACGACAATAGAAACATGCCATCATGGCGACTAATGTGGAATGCAGTTCCTCCTAAGATGGGTCTGTCAACTTCAGCTGTGAAAGCATTAGTATTTCCCTATTATCATGGGACTCAAATAATCGAAAACGAAGTTGAAGAAAAAGAGGTAAAAGTTTCAATATCAAAAATTTTTTTTATTGCGTTTTGTTTTGTCTGTGATCACCAGTTTTCATTCATTTTTTGTTTGTTTTTCTCATGAGTTAAATATTGCTACGTTTGTTTTAGTCTGACTATGAAATGCTTAGTGTTTTGTGTGTTAGGGTTGTCTGCATTCGTGCTACAGGGCAGCATGTTTTTCAGTAAGTGTTTGCATAGCGCAGAGCATCATAATCACGAAAACATAAAACTGAATTTTTTATGAAGGAAAGATGAAGCCACATTACTTTTTTATTTTCCTCGTTAAGCTACTTTCGTCTGAGGATTTTTTTTACTTTGTCGTGTCTCATTTTTTAGTCTTGGATCGAAGAAGATGAATTGTCAGAAATTATTATTGAAGATGAAACCAAAACTGAATTCAATGAACGGACCCTATTCCGTCGTCATGCTTCAGTTGAAGTAAGAAAAAACTTAAAATTTTTTCACCGTTGATCTTTGCATAATGAGGTATCAATCACCATAATTCGATTGGCTACTTTATGGGAAAAAATGGACCAAAATGGTTTTTTCATTAAGACGAAACATTTTTGTAATTACGCTAAATCATCTTTTTTGCCGGAAAAAGGTTTTGCGCTGCTCAGCATACATTACTGATGATGACAGATAAAATATTAATTCAATGTTTCATTTTAACTTAAAAACAAAACTGATCACGTTGGTTTTATACTCTGCTATTTTTCCATCTTTTAATGTTTCATTCGTGAATGCAATATTTTAAATTTATCTAAGCAGTTATTTGCGGCAAAACAATCTGACAAAAAAATTCAGTACTTTTAAGAATTAACCCAAGAAATGTATTTACTCTATTGTTTTCCATCACAAAATTCTTCAGTAAAATTGCGTGGCCACAACTTCTACAATATTTCAGTACCACTGGTGTCCACAATTTGAGTGCAGTTGGTACATTTAAAAAAATCAAATCTTATGCTGGCGATAATACGCCGAAACGTGTAACTAGTGGCGTTACCTCTCTGCGCGACTCAGCGCCTGGGTCACTCAGTTCCGAAGAAACATTGCAGCGGTGGCGAGCCGTTGGCGACACTGTGTCCAATTTGACAGGCCCGGGAATCGAACCCCAGACCTCCCACACCGATAGCGATGTGCTTAGCAACTGAGCTAACCGGTCGGTAGCTACATGATGTTGACAAGTCAAATTTTATTTCATGACTGTAAATCTAGTCTCATAACTAATCTAGTTAATCATCTGGTTGATCAGTATTGGGGATTTCGAACCATTGATGATCGTTTGCTGCTTCGTGACTGCATGATGTTGTTACCAGTTTGATTTTGCAGAATTTGTCTTCCTCTTTACTAAAGGAAAGTGAAGAAAAGCAAGAAAAAGAAGAATCAGAACTTTTTACGGTTCCGGAGACGATTGTAATTTCTGAAAAAAGAGTATCTATTAAAACAACGACCCCAACACATTTATCTCCTAGAAACAATGCATCCTCAAAAGCTTCGACTCCCGAAAGTAAATCCCCTCGGACCCCAGATAGTGTGTTAAAATTTGACATGAGTCCGCCTTCTCGTAAAGTTGCTACTCCGGAGCGCAAAATGATTGGCAAGCTTCCGATGGCAAGAAAAAAAGTTGGTAAAGTTGTAATCCAAGAAGAGGAAAAAATTGGCAAAGTTCCAACTGATGAAAAGCGCGAAAGAAGAGTGCCGAGGTCAAGTTACAAGGGGATTCACCATCTGGACAGAATAAAATTTAACAAAAAACTTTCCAAAAAAGTATCAGATAAAAAAGAGTTTCAAGGATTACCAAGTAGGAGATCGTCTTCGCTCCCTAGCCTCCGGACTTCCGTATCTTCCACTGGTTTTCTTCGTCTTGTAAGATCATTTGTTTTTACCATTCATTTATCTTGGAGGCATTGCAAACAGTGTTAGGCCTACTTTACTGTAAATAACTGCGCTTATTTTCAAATTATTAAAAATTCAGCAGGAATTGAGGGAGACTGCGAAGTGAGCTTGCGCTCTTCGAGTCAGCAGTCACCACCCGGTGCATATGTCAAATACCATTGGCTCCAGCCGCGTACCGAACCTGCCATGCAGGATCTGTCACGTACGAGCAGTCCCGCTAGGCCATGTCGCTGACGTGAAGTTACGTAGATATGAGGACCAGGGTCGTACCCACACACCATGACATCCATGCTGTTACGCTAGTGAGCTTAAAAAAGTAATACCTTTATGAAACTCTTTTGAAGCGGATTGTAATCTCAAGATTCCGGTTCAAAACCAACCCAAACATTAGTGGTGTCGATCACAGGTCTTCTGAAATTCTAATTGCTACTTTGTATCGAATAAGCATCAATAAGTCGTGGTATATCCATACAATAACGTAAGACAAACTTTCAATTCACCCTGTACTAAAGGTAGGTTTACTACACGAACGAAAAAATAAAACTGATCGGGGCTTGTGTTTGTTTGTTCTTTTATAATGTCATGCTTGGTTTAGCAAGTTGAGCAAAGTGGTGCCAAACTGCACGACATCATAAAAAAACAACCTAAGCTCTACTTTGCTTGTTCGGGTAAAATCATCTTTATTGTGATTTAATTTCGTATATACTGTACCTCAGTTGTTCCTTACCTAGTTGGAGGAGGAAAAATGAAGCCACTGTAATTCTAAAATTTGGACATTTCGACAACATAGATTCAGCTGTTATCATCATCAATGTAAACAAGGTAGTACAAATCTGAAAGGTTTGTTGAAGATCGTACAAACCAATACTTTCAATTTTTTACCGCCTTGTTTACACTGATGATGATGACAGCTGAATCTATGTTGTGGAAACGTCCCGTTCTTAGAATTACAGTGGCTTCATTTTTCCTCCTTAGCTAGTTTCGTCCTATATTTTTTATATGCCAAACTTACTGAATTTGTGTATTTAATTGTTAGATGAAAACTGATTATTCTTCTGCTATGGAAGAAGTGAAACATCAGCGAGAGATGATTGTGAGGCAGCAAATCACTCAGCAACAACTTAAAGAAGGATCTGTAACACCGATTACTCCCCGACCTATTATTGAGACTAGAGAAGGAAACAAAAACGAAGTGAGAAACAAACATTGTCATCCGGACATTAAAGATATCGCTTTCGGTGCGGAAGGTCTGGGTTTGATTACCGGGCCGGTCAAATCGGGCTCAGTCGCCAACCTCTCGCCACCGCCTCGACGTTTTTGTGTTGCCCAGGCGGTAAGTCGCGAAGATGGATTCCTCCACTTGTTACGCACTTCGACGTAATGCCGCGAGTACAATGAAGATTTGATTTGGTTGTGAAATAGCTGCAGTGGTATTGAATTTTTATTACAGTTGTCATTTGCAGTGTCCATTTCTCTCACTTAACATTAACGCGACCCAGTCACTAGCGTATAAAACTTACTGCAACGGTGGCCAGTCACTGGCAGCACTGCCCATGATTTACATAACATGGACGTGAAAAAAAAACCATTCGCGAAGTAGTTAAAGGCAGTGGTATTGGTTCGGGAGGTTTCGGGTTCGATTATCGGGCCGGTCAAATCGGACCCACTGTCGCCAACGGCTTGTCAAGGCTGCGACATTTTTTCGGAGCTGTGTTGCCCAGGTGGGAAGCGGTGGAGATGGGCCCCGCCACTCGTTATACGGTTTGGCGTAATACCGCGAGTATAATGAAGATTTGATTTTGATTTCAGAAAATATTTCCCTGATATTTCATTTCAGAATTACAAGTGGGCTGCACCTATCTGACCTTCAAAAATTTATCCATAAATCAATGAATAGAATAAGCCCTACGCCATGGCTGTTTTTAGGCAATTGTCTGAATTCTGGATCATTGTTGAGTTCGTCAAAACCATTAACCATTAAGCAGTTTTTGAAAATGATTAAGTTTTGTACTTTACACAGATTTTAAAAATCCGTTATTGTATTTGCTGTTTCTTGCAGGACACAGTCAACTCAAAACAAGTTTCAGAATCGGTGGATCGAGTCCCAGGTAGACCTCTGTTTACGACATCTGATATAGCCATCGATCTTCCAGTGCCGAGCAAAACGTCTCTTTTGAAGTCTAGAAAACGCTCATTTGTCGTTCTTGGAAAAAAGAAAATGGTAAAATTGCTGTTCGATAAAACTAGGCAATGAAGAGAGCGAGAAAAACACTGAAACTGCATTTAAGTCTGATTTATTAATTAATCTTTTAGTGTTGTTTGTTTGCTAAGAGAAATTGTTGTGTTTTCTACGAAGAGAAACAGGGCTACTTATGAGTTGTTTTTGTGCGTATTTTTTTTTTCATTTTTTATGGTGATTGTTTGCACCATTAAGTGGAAGTAATCGTGGAGAAGCGTCTTATTTGACAGCTCAGCTGCGAAGCTTCAGTGAGAGTTAACATCTGCGTTGGGAATCATGGCGTCTAACACGCTTAAATTTTTTTATCTGCATTCTTACTACTTAAGTGCTGTATTTAATATTACTTGGGTGATAATTTCGGTTTCAAGAGCAGCCTAATCGTGCCTGTTAGATTATACTTCGTAACATAATGCTTGGAACTTTTCAATAAGTTTTAGAAGATAATATGTAGTCGGAATGGTTGAAAACATTTTTAATTACTTGACGCTTCATGATGTTGCTCATCCCATTGTCAAAAGTACCGGTAATTAAAAAATGTTTTTATGTTATGTATCTATTTAAAATATATTATTTTGTTTTGATCAGGAACAGGTCCAAGATTTTTTTTTTGGGAGGGGAGGGAGGGAAGAGAGGAATGGCGATTTTTTTTTCTATGTATGTTAATTTTTTCAGAAATCCAGGAAAAGTAAAAAATTTACCGCTAAGCTTCATCGATCTTTTGCAACCTACACTCCCATGCCTTTAAAACGAACTCTTTCTCATCAATCGTTCTTTCCTCCTACTCTTCCTTCAACTGGAAGATCTTTGATGAAGAAAAAAAAGGCAAAATTAACTCGCTTGAAGGGAAAAATCACTCGTAGTACAAGGTAAGGCTGTTTTCAAAGCTTTTATGGATTTTTCTTAAGTTAAATTTCGAAATGTTGCTGGTTAATTGTTTGAGAAAAAGAAACTATTTTCAAAGGGTAATAATCTATGGAAAGAGCATTTCAATGCTACTTAATGTTGCTTTTTATATTTGAACCAGACATTTTGAAAATTGAAATTCAATCGTTTTGAATTATATTATGAAAAAAAGAATTCTTCATTATACTCTTGATCTTACGCCGAAGCGCGTAACAAGTGGCAGGGCCCATCTCCGCGGCTTAGCGGTTAAGGCAGCATGGTAAGTGGTTGGCAACAGTGTGAGCGGCCTGGGAATCAAACCTTAGATCTCTCTCATCAATAGCGATGTCGTTCCACTACACCACACCAACCGGCCGATACTTGATGTTTAAACATTTTATTATTTTTTTTTAGTGTTCCACATTTAAATGAATTCGACTGGTTCATTTCACGTCATTTGAAATATGGAGACAAGATAGAAGATATGCGTGAGTGGGTGCGGGAGATATGGAACCGCTGGTTTGACCAAGTACGTTCGTTTCGAGAATAAATCTAAAATAGCGGCAAAGCGGTGAAATCATTTGGGTAGTTGTTTATCTTGCAGTGCTATTGGTTCGGGAGGTTTTTGTTCTACTCGACGTCCTGATGAGGGTTCAAAAAGCAGTTACAGTCTTTTTTTTTGAGAGATGCGCTAATAGCTGCTTAAGTTTGAGTAGAATTGAATAAAAGATAAAAATACTGCTAAAGTTAAGTGTTTTGTGTTGAAGCTGTGTACTCGTGTGGAGAAACAGTGTAAATTTAATGTTTAATAGCAATTGTTTCTTTCTAGTTATTTCCTCCTAGTGATGATGAAAGTTCAACTGTATCCATTTCTGAAAACCTCTTAGATGATATTGAGGATGAAGAAGAAGCAAAAGAAATCAAAAAATATCAAAGCGAAATCAAAAAATTACCGCTCCCTGAAAAGATTCCTCCTTGTTTGATGTTTTTACCGGGTAAAACTGATGCTTTCTTATTTGACTTTATTTTTCAAGTTTCGAACGAAGTTGGCGTGTTTTAATCGAATTTTACTTTTGATTCAACTGCAAAAAAACGATTGGTTGGCGTGGAGGTAACTACTTTGCTATGTGTGCAGGAGGTCTGGGGTTCGATACCCGGACCGGTCAAATCGGACACAGTGTCGCCAAAGGCTCGCCACTGCTGCGATGTTTCTTCGTAGCTGTGTTGCCTAGGCGCTAAGCCGCGGAGATGGGCCCGTTACATGCTTTGGTTTAAGTATATGTCAATATGTAATGGAGATCTGACTTAATCGTTTTGTTTTTTATATAATTTAGTTTTTAAGGCCAGATTTTGTGCTTGTAGATGACATTGAAGACCCGGAAAATGTCGTTACCGCAGTCATTGATGACCTCACTCATGCTTTGACGTCACTTCCGGCAGAAAAAGTGGTGGAACGTTCGTGTCATTTGACTAAAAGAGGATGCTTGCTAAGAAAAATGGGAGAAATCATGTAAAAAAATTTATTTGTTTTCAAAAAGGATCAAATTTGTAATATTATGACCATTTGGCTTATGACCCTCTGTTATTACCTCAATGCTCTTTCCAAAACTGTTTTGACATCTTGAGTTTTGAGACCATACAATACAGTGTGCGCTTATTTTGCAAAGTTCAAGTTTTAGTACGGTGGTATTTGCGTTGGGGCAAAATTCGGTGACATTTCAAAAGAGAATTAGCCGGCTAATTCAGTGGTTGTGCCGTTGCGAAAAACATTTAGCGGCGGATTTCCACATTTAAGTAGTGTGCAAATGACCGAAAACTCCCTAGCGAACTCGTTATAGCGTCACAGTCGCTTGAATTTATTGGTGGTAAGAGAATAATAACGTAAATAGCCTAAATAAATAGAATAGAAATTTCAAATATCACTTTTTGTAGGCTGGCTTCCGGAGATCTTGACAAAGCGATTCAATTGGAACCGCGCTCGACTGCTGCTTATTGGCAACGTCACTTGATTCGATTATTACGTCATCAAAAGCACGAAGCGCTTGATGACTTGAATGCGTTAATCAAAATTGACCCGAAAAATGTTCATGCATACAGGTACGAATGATTGGGGTTAGAAAAATCATTACTCAAAATTGGTCTAAATTTTGCGATTGCTGTCCAAACATCGTAGTTTTTCTTTTGTGTTTGGTAAATTAGAGAAACTATAAAAGTCGAAATACTGTAAGTATTGTGGTAGGCTTGTTTATTTTATTACCTGGTTCAGGCATGGGCAATATACCGCCCGCGGGCGGGATCAGGCCCGCGAAGCGATTTTTGACCGGCCCGCAGACTGCATCCAACTGTATCCTGTAATGTGGCTAGAGACCACATTCCTGACAGTTACCGATCGCTATGCTCCCACCGAACTGTCGGTGCAAGCTTTAAACAAACAATTGCCTTAGTGTGCTTGTGAAGCTACAACAATATTGCTTTAGTCAGAAAGCATTGTTGTAGTTTAATACGATTGTTGGAAATTATGTCACAGCAGAGAGTGTTGTAAACATCTACCACCACTGTGTGACAACGTGACTTCTAGCGTTAGTCAATCTTTGGCTGTTATCAGTTAGATTTAGGTTTATTATTTATTCCTTGCATTAGTGAATAAATGTGATTAAGATATTGAATACTATTTATGCAATAAGATCGCCCGCTAAAGGCTTCATTTTCCCACATCTGGCCCGCCGACTAGAGGATTTACCCAGCACTCTGATCTAGCTGGTACCGGCAATGCTGGAATGTTGGTACCTAGTGGAATGTGTCATCAGTATCGCCTAGCATGCACTGCTAATGATGACTGTTAAAATTATGTTTTCGAATCGTCCTTTACAAGAAATACTTTGGATTTGTAACACAAAAAATTCCTTCTCAGGTAGATATTGCCTTGAGTAAATGTCGGTCACACCAACGGCACTGATGAGACCTGATAGGTCGAAACAGTGTTGACTGTCTGCAGTTCTGTATACTTTGAATTTGTTTTCCTCCGTACATTTTTGACTAAGTTTTGATGTATCAATGAATTTTTAATAGAATTGCTGCTATATTTGATAAACCGACCGGTATGCTTAGTGGTTACACATATCGCTATCGGTGCGGGAGATCTTGTTTCGATTCCCGGGCCGGTTAAATCGGACGCAGTGTCGCCTACGGCTCGCCACCGCTGCGACGTTTCTGTGCTACCCAGGCGCTAAGTCGCGGAAATGGATCCCGCCACTCGTTATATGCTTCGGCGTAATACCGCGAGTATAATAAATATTTGATTATTTTTTATGTTCGATTAAAACAAAAAAACGAAAATCAAATCTTCATCATACTCGCTGTATTCTTAAGACTAACTTCAAAAAACACTTCGATTATTTAACAGATCTCGGGGAGACGTTTATGCTTCGTTGGGCGATTACACTATGGCGATTGTAAACTATACCCAAGCAATCAAACTTGATCCCAACCAATCTGAAGCTTACTTTCAAAGAGCAAACATATTTGAAAAAACAGGTTGAGTTTTTGTGTACAATGCAATAAAATGAATTGTACTGTACTTCTGTTGGTTCAACACGGAGGTCTTTTTTTCTTGTCTTTGAGGCTAGTGGACAATTATCTTGTCCAGATCTCAATTTATTGTGGTTCTAAATTCCATAGGCTCTGTGCATCGTGATCAAATTTAACATTCCCATTAAAAAGAGGTCATATTACAAAAAAATTGTTAAAGCGGGAATTCCACGGAATTGATAAATGGACTCAAGGTGAAGTTGACCTTTAAGAATATATATACGTAGTATCTTTACCAAATGCGCATTAATGCATGAACGGTAAAGTTATTTAATTTGACGTCTGCAAGCTTTAAGTAACTGTGGTTTTCCAAACTTGCTCCCGTTAATTTTTTTACACAAATTGTCTTTGTTTTACCCAAATACACCCAAATTTTACCCACACAATGTATTGTAACAAAATTATTTTATTTTACTTAAATATAGGCTACCCGAATTATACCCTAATTGACCATGCATCCACCTTTTCATTAATCAGCATTATATTTTCAGGGGACATGTTGTTGGCGATGGAGGATTACAGCGCAGTTCACAAGCTTAATCCCGTCCGCACTGACGCCTTGCTTCGACGTGCTTTGTATAATTACAATAAAAAATCCTGGCTGGTTGCTGTGTCGGATTTCACCCAGCTCATATCACATGAACCTTGCAACTCTCAAGCAAGGTTGGTTGCTAGAAAATCAATTATGCTTAGCATCAAATCAAAAAAAAATCTAATTTACTCGCGGAATTACGCCGAAGCGTGTAACGAGTGGCGGAACTCATCTCTGCGGCTGAGCGCTTGGGTAACACAACTCCGAGAAACGTCGCAGCTGTGGCGAGTCGTTGGTGACACTGTGTGCAATTTAACCGGTGGGGGATTCGAAACTCCGACCTCCCGCACCGGTGTCTTTAACCACCACGCCATGTGTTCCCAACCGGTGAGAAATCACCCACTAGTGAGGAATTTAGGGTTTTCAGGTGGGCGATTAACACTCCCTGAAAAATAACACCGCCCTGTCCCGGTAAAAGAAATGCCCCGGAATTTCACTCCCTACGGTGAGGACTTTCTTTTTTGCAGAACACCGGTTTTTGCATCCGTATTTTGATCTACTAAATCAGAGAGTATGGATATTTTCGCTGGTATACAGGACATCTGAAAACGTATAGACCTTTTTTTTTCGATCAGTGCGGCGTGCGGCCCTAATCTTGGCAGTAAGAAAAGTTGCTCACCCCTGTTTTAGTGGGCCATGAGCAAGAAAAGGTTGAAGAGCCCTGGGTTGAAACTTTGTTTTGTGGGTAAATGAGGGTCAGTCACATCAAAAGTGGGTAATGAAAAAACAAATATTGGGAACTTCTGCTCTACGCCAACCGATCCGTAGCATTTCATGTACAAATCTCGGCTACAGAAATTGATGCTAGAGCTTACTATCGCTCAACTTGTATCTTTGATTTTATTGCATTTTTCATTGTTTTTTTAGGACCTACAGAGCAAGAGCATCAGTTGCTCTTGGAAACTTTGAAAAAGCTCTCAAAGATTTTTCGGCGGCGATTCATTTTGATCCTTTGAACTCCATTGCTTATTACCACCGGGGGGCGCTGTTGCGAAAAGCCTCCCCAGAAAAAGCTCTTCAAGATCTGAGTGTGTCGTTGCTATTGGATAGTTCAGAAAGAAATGTTTTGGTAAGAAAATCAGGAGGAGGTTTTAGCATTTTGAAAACTTAAACCAGGGCTTTGTAAGCTGTTAATCTGTGCCCTTAAGGAGTTCGCAATGGGCTTCAAGAGGTTCGTGAAACTTAAAAATGAAATGCAAATACGACGCAAACTATACATTACGACTAGTTTTATTTATCCGGCTGCATTTGACATACTGTAAATCTCAGTGGGGTACTCACTCGAAGAGTGCAAGGTCTCTTCGCAGTTCCCTCAATTACTGATTACTTTTCAGTCCCATGATTTGAGAATACTCTCAGTTATTTTAATATCATTTAGGCTCTGCTTCATCGTGGGATATTGTACAGTGAAACCCGCAGGTATGCGGAAGCGCTTGCTGATTTCGAACAAACATTAAGAATTGATGGATCAATTGTGTGTGCTCAAGTCAATATAGGCATTATTCATATGAAGGTAAGAGAAAAAATTGAGCTGACTTTAATTTGTAAGTAGACACTAAAAGGTGTGATGTTTTTTTGGGAGGGATCTTACCTACCAACTTACAAAATACCCCCTCAGACTTTTTATGCACTCTAAAGTTAATGTACAGAAAAGGCCGCCAATGTGGGTATTCTGAGACTTTGTGGTTGAGATTTGCTCTCAAACCTAAGCAGTTTGTTCGGAAGTTTTCAAAAATTTTAAATACTTATCAGCTGAGTGCAAAAATTTGAGCCTGCCTTTCAGGTCATATATTTATTACTTTGATGAAACGTTAGTAACTGACGTCTTAGCTACTGTGACGTAGCGAGAAATTTGAAAATGGAGGAGTATAAGCTGCCAAAGCCATCAAAAGAGACTAGCATATTTCAGTCACTTAGCAAGGTTTGATCTTTTTTAACTAAAAGGCAAAGTGGAAAGTAGAAGAGCATGACACAATGCCCTCCCTCCCTAAATACGTTACTGCTTAGCAACTAATTATTATGTGGCTTCATCGACTTTGACACACTGTTGGATTAGGTCTACGAGAATTACTGGGAAGCAATTCGTCGTTTTACCGCAGCGATGAAACAAGATCCAACATATACAAGGTAGAAGGCAACAAGCAAGGTTTCATAGTTAAGGGTTCAAATTTTTGGTAAAAGAATCGCAAAATGTTGTCCTAGAGGTGTTGTTACTTACGCTTGAAGTTACGCAAGCGCAGTTGCTAACGCTTGTAAGAAAATTTTACGATTTTTGACAATTAAATTATTAGTTAGTGACGAAAATGGCAGAGGACTTAAAAGGTGTTTTGTGTCTCCAAGGTGATTATCGCACACATTTTTTAAAAATTGTGAATTTTGAAATAAAATTTTGAAGTAATTTCTGAATTGCGCTTGACTGATTCCGCTGTATTGCGGTATTTATCTGTTGCCAGTCAACATGAGCAAATAGTTTGACTTTTGATACCAAGGTATTTGCCATTGTACTAGTTGTTTCTGAAGCAAAAATGGGATCCTTTTACCAAGCAACTTCGATTCTGATCATATGGCTAGATATATGGCTAGAGTGGCTAGATTCTGATCATATGGCTAGTTCTGTTCGATTCTGATCATATGGCTAGAGTGGCTAGAGCGTCTGCTTCTGAAGCTGAAGACTGTGGTTTAATTCCGATTCGGGTTACACCAATGACTGCTGAGTGACTTAAACTATTCACAGCTTCCCTGCTTCACGCTCAGCATTAATGGGACAGTGTGGAGAACAAGCCGGCGAGGTTACTTATTGTGCCGTTGGGAAAGGCACTTAATGGGATTTCTCCGCCTTTGAGTGGTAGCCCGGTGTCCAGCCACTTCTAAGCGAGCTCGTTGTAGCGCTTTGATCGCTTCTCGTGATAGGTGGATAGAAATGCTGCTAATCCTGACACTAACTGAAACTTGAACGTTTCCTCAGAGCCCATGTGTGCCGTGCGGATGCCTACGCTCGCATCCACGACTACAGTTCCGCTGTGAAAGATATCACCAGAGCAATCCATCTCAGACCTGGAGAACGGCATCTCTATCTGAGAAGAGGAAAATTCCTCCTTCAACTCCGGAAGCTGAAATTAGCTGCGTTTTGTGTCCAACACATCGCTATGCTGGAAAAAGTATCTCTTAAATTTTCGCTGTTGAAAGATTTTCAATTATTTAACTTGCGCTAATGCCGTAACATTCTATTTTTTATATTGAAATCTTTAGTTTTGTTTTATCATTTTGATTCGGAATTTTTTATTTCAAGAACATTTTATGCGCAAGTTCAAGATGCGTTTGAAGTTGTCTTAATGAAGCACATTTGATGACTTGGCATTAATATTGTCACTGGCTGATAAGAGAGAAAGTACGTAGAAAAAAAGTAGCCTAAAAGTTTTAGAGTTTCTCGAAAAAGTTGGACCATTTTTAATGTTCAGCAGATAATGTTTTGTGATTTTGAATAATTTTTCAGAGCTTCATTTCGACTTCAGCCACACAGCAGGCTGTGGTCCAATCATTTTTGGGTAACCACGAGGAGGCATGCGAGAGTCTTTCTGGGGCCTGTCGTCGAAACCCAGTTCCTCCTATGTATGTGCTTTTAGCCAAGACACTGATGAAAGCAAAACGCTTTCAGGTAAAAACCATTCCATGCCATATAAGCGCCATACAGTACACTAAATAATAAACATTTCTTGTGATCCGCAGTCGAAAAAATTGGTATCAGCAAGTAATTGTTGGTTTAAATGAGCTATTCGTTTGTTTCTCTATTGTGTTGAGGTACCAAATTTGATGCAGTCTAGTTGTAAGTACCAAATTTGTTGTCGGCAGCGTGGCGCAGTGGTTCGGAGCGTCGTTTTTACGACGAACATGATCGCAAGGTTAATGGTTCAACTCCCAACCTAGTCTCGTTGTTGCGTCCTTGGATAAGATGCTTCACGATGATTATCTCTGCTTGGTGGAATCCGGCAAGCAGCAAATTAAAGAAGTCAAAAGAAAATTCAACCGGAAAATTTGGAAACAAAAGCAACTCCTAAGCGAGTCTGGATTCGTCCTACGCATAGCGCCTCCGCCGCTTTCTCGTGATGGGAGGATAAAGATGAAGAAATCAATACCAAAAATGTACTAGTTGAGCACTTTGTGCCTTATATTATGTGAGGGTTAAGATTAAAAACAAGCTTATATTTATGTAGCGTGTGCGCTGCTATGAAACACGCAATAGATATGTTGGGAAGAAAACCAATTTGTTTAGCCGCTTCAGTTGTTCCTCTTATTGACCTTAATGGCCGAAACAGCTGATGCATGCAAAACGAGCACAAAGGAGCTGCAGAAACAAACTACAGACTAATTAATTTCTTGCCTCGGAACATAACTTATGGAATTTTTTGATACGTTTTCATATATACCTAAACCATCGTTATGTAAACCACTTCTGTTTGAATAAGATTGACAATGGTTTAAGTATAAATCGAAGCGTATCGAAAATATTCAAATGTTTCAAATATTAGTGGCTCTTGATTTTGTAATTAAAAATTTTCTTACTGTTTCTTAAATGCTTCACAACAAAATGCAGTTGCTTGCGAATCGTGTGGAGTTTGTTAAAAATAATAATTCTCAGAAGAAAACGAGTATTTCCGAGCACAAGAAATTTAGTATGAAAATATCTTGAAGAGAAAAAATAGACTCTTTATTCCATTTCGAAAACGAGTTATATGTTTCTTACATTTTAGGAAGCGATTTCTCATTTGCGACACGCACTCGAACTCACTGGAATCTACACCAGTGCGGATACGTCGAAAGTGAAAGAATCGATTTCGGAAGAAACTCGCATCCATTTTTTGCTGGGACAGTGTCACATGGAAATGGGTCGTCACGAGGATGCCTTGTCGTCGTACAACCACGCGTTAAGGGTTTGTGGACTTTCACTGTTTTTGTCTTAAGTAGGTAATCCATTATACTAACTCAAAGGATTCAAAAAATGGTTTGATAATTTGCGGTATTCGCACTCTTTAGTGTGCGGTATTATCTTTTAACCAATCAGATCTCCTTCTAACCAATCAGAACCCTTCCTCTTTTTGAACCAATCAGAAATTTTTCTGTTGTTTTATAAACCAGTTCGGCTCACATTTATGTCAATCTGACGATATCCCTTGAAGAGTGTCAGATGAAAAGCCTAGGGAAGTGAAATTAATCTTCTACTTCATGACACGTTAGACTTTGAGGTAATATGCTTAGACTTTGAGGTAATCCAACTTAATTGGTTTGAATTTAACTCTCTTACCAACAAATTTTAAACTCATTTTAAGCCAATTTTGAGTCAGCTTTTCTTAACTTAATTTTTTTCGTACTTAAGTGAGCTAGTATTCAAATTATATAACATCACTCAGTACTTAGTTTGACGTAAGTGTAGTACTGCGTACTCAGACTTAAGCTTGCTCCTAGGTTGGTATTATAAGTAGTTACAAACTCAAGTTTGTACTCATTTAAGTTGATTTACATTTTAGGACAACTCTCACTTTGCTGATGCATACTACCGTCGTGGATTATGTAAACTCAATCTCGGAGTTGCACTTGGAATACAGGACTTAAACCGAGCTCTCGCCCTTAATCCCAATTTGTTTGAGGCTTATCTCAGTAGGTCTTCGTACTACAGCACCAAGAAGCGATACAGTAAGGTAAATGATAGTTTTTGCCAAATATGTATGAAATGGTGGTTTCGGTCCTTTTTGCCTCATCAGCATGCCCAGTTATAACTTTCAATCTTTCATGAAAGGCCCAAGTCAGGAAAGTTTCATACACAGAACAAACCAACTCTTTTGTGAAACAAAAAACTACAAAATTTAGATTAAAACAAGAAATAACATTTTCCGACTTGTTTGTAGTTGCTGGCAGAAGAGAAGTAATTTTTCAACCAGCGAATGCTATAATTGCAGAAAAAATGCAAAATTGCGGGGTACTTTCTGAAATTTATTAACTTCAGAAATCTTAGCAAAAACTAAACTCGAAAAGATGCATCCCAAGCGTATTAAGGTGCTGTTAACCTAATCAGTTGGTTGAAATTGCCTGGTGAACCCACTTTGGGTCTTTGCGGCCCGATTTGGGGGTTCTAAAAACGAAAATCGCGGTCTTATTATGGAATCAAGAAGCCTGGAGGAAAATGGCATTTTGTTGTGGATCTCTGCAGCTCCATTTAAGCGGCCATGATCTGTAGGTTGATGGTTCAACTCCCACCCAAGTCTCTTTATTACGTCCTTGTATAAGATGCTACACGATAATTATCTTCACTTGGTGGAGTCTAACAAGCAGTAATTTAAAGAAGTCAGAAGCAAAACTTAAGCGGAAAACTCAGAAACAAAGGCAACTCCAAAGCGAGTCTGGATTCGTCCTATGTGTAGCGCCTCCGTCTCTTTCTCGTGACAAGACGGATAAAAATGAAGAAATAAATTTGATGAAATGGATACCATCAATCATTTCGGGCTTCAGGTTTATTTTGAAAACCTAAAATTTTCATTACATAAAACATGGTTTATTTCTTCCGTTCAGGCGATCTTGAACTGCAATGAAGCTTTACGCCTTCGTCCTCGTAGTGTTCGAGCTCTGCTCTGTCGAGGAGCGCTTAAATACTGCATTGGAGCTTATTATCACGCAATCAATGACCTGTCCCAAGCTATTGAACTGGACAACTGTTGTGCTTTGGCTTACTATAATAGAGCTGTGTGTTTGCATCGAACGAAAAAATATCAAGAGGCGTTAAAGGTAGGACTTTTTGCTTGTTTTGCCACGAAACTTTTTAGTTTTTTTTTTGAGACTAAAAACGCAGTAAGATTTTAATTACAAAAATAAGAGCCATTAGTATTTGAATCATTTGACTATTGTCGAGACGTTTTGATTTATGCTTAAACCATTGTCAATATTATTCAAATAAATTTGACTTTTCGCAATTTCTAGCGCAGCTTCGGCAGTTTAAGTTGCTTTTTGGTGAAAATCACTCGTAACCTGTCCAGTGTGTCCACATGTCCAGCTTAAGTGGTTTCACAAACTCACGGGCTTGCCACATCATGATTAAATTTTTGAGATCATAATTAAAACAGTGAATATGACATCACAAATTTAATTGTGACGCAAAAAGTCCTTGGACTCTTGAATCACACGTGGACAGGGTAATTGTTTCAATGTAGCTTATATGCAACAAACTAGCCTTGACAAAGTAGCATGCAGAGCAATATGGTACATTTAGTTATTGTTTACCGATATGAGCCAGGCGGCAACGCGACGCTTTGGACTGCAGGAAACAACGATGTACGTTGTCGTTATAGACTACATGCTACCACTAACTTTTGGCCTACTAATAGCTTATACATGTGCAAACGTCCAATCAATTAGGCGTACAACTTCAGTAAAAATTTGTGTTTTTGAAATTAGGATTACAGCATATCTTTGGTGCTCGCTGAAACCGATCATAGCGAATCTGGGGCTTCTTTGCGCTCAAGAGTGTTTGTCAACCGAGCTCTCCTTTATCTGTGCCCGGAGATCAACGATGCACAAAATGCAGCCTTGGATCTAGAACTGGCTGCGAATTTAAGACCAAAAGATACAGGAATCTTACATGCAATGTCAATCTGTTACCACAAGTAATGCTATGTTTCATTGGTTTGGTGATCCACCAATTAGCGGTTACTGTTATGCTGTATGTGTTTTATCTTACTGGCCAGTTACGAGCGTATTTCTGCGGTATTGACAAGAAAATTCTGCAGCAATTAAGGGAGACAGCGAAGTGAGCTTGCGCTCTTTGAGTCAGCAGCCACCGGTATGTGTGTAAGAAGCAGTCGGCTCCTGCCGTGAATCGAATCCGTCACGCAGTATCCGCAACCTGCGCGTGGTACCGCTGGTACATGCTGCACCGACATCTTCTACTTTGGCGCAAATTTGTTCTTGAAGTCTTTCTTCTGCTTTCACTAAAACAGTTTTGCCTCATTGAGAAAACTTGCATAAAGTGCGTTTCCTCAAACATAACGACGTACGTAGTGCAAACATTAAACATAAAGCTGGAATTCATTTCAAAGTGCCTTGTTGCAAAATAATATTGCATGGAAACTTAAGACGTGCTGATTGGTAGTCAAATTTTGAGGTGTTAGTGCAATCTCATAACTGGCTTGGCGTTAATGTGATAAAAGTTGACTTTTTTGTTAAACTAGTTTTTACATTATTCTAGAATGCAAGATTTGCACGAAGCTTATTTAGCGTACACCCGCTGTCTCCAAGTCAACCCTGCTTTTCTCGCTGCGTATGTGGGTCGTGGTGACGTGTATGGGGACGCTGGTGAATTTGAAAAGGCTAAACTGGAGTACGAGAAAGCTCTGCGGCTTGACCCGACCTATGTAGATGCTCACGTTCACCTTGGATATAATTTACACGTAAGTTTTTAATTGTGATTGTTAGAAAATGGCAATGTTTGTACGCCTACCTAAGAAATGATTTTTCTGTCCACGTTCTGAATGGTTCTTAGCCCCATGTCTTTTTTTGTCGCACTTAAATTTCGATATCCTAATAAATTTCGCATGAAGACGTCAAAAATGTGGGTCAGAAAGCTCACATGAAATTGGCTTGTGGAAAGGGTGATTGTTAAACACCATTTTGTCAGCTTTGCTACGCCACGCAAAGCCTATCGAGGCTAGACTCATTCCAGACAGTAAGGACTCTTTATTTGTTACATTGTAGTAGCAGCAGTAAGTTCATTTATTTTTCTTACAATTTCTTAAAATATACGGAAACACAAAGAAGCATGGAGTGAATGTAGTGATGAGAAGATCCGAAAGACCATTGCTTATCCTAAACATCTCAACTTCATTTCTTTTCTAGGTTGCTTTGTATTTTTTTTTTTAGTCGCATATTTATTCTCCTATCTCGAGAAAACGATCAAAGCGCTACAACGAGCTCGCTTAGGAGTTGCCAGCCATCTATCTACCACCTTAAGATGGGGGAATCCCGCTACGTGCATTTCCCAACGGCACAACAAGTAAAGTGTCCGGCTTGTCCTTCACTTTGTCCCTTTAATGCTGAGCGTCAAGCAGGGAAACTGTGAGTACCAATTTTAAGTCATTGGTTTGATCCGACTCGCAATCAAATCCGAGTCCACAGCTCCAAAGGCAGACGCTCTTACGACTCGGACTTCCGAGCTGTTCCCTCCCTATTGCAGGCGACCAGCTACAAACAACAACGCTCAGCAAAAAAGGCTACAAGTTCTAACTTGTAACCCACAAAAAAAAATTATTTTTAGACGAGCAATACGGCATTTTAAGGCAAAAATAATTTAGACGGATATTTAAGAACAGTGCGCACTACCCGCAATTTACCTTGCATAACACTTATTATAAGATTATGTGAAGTCTGTTTATTAATTACAGTCATTATTGCCAAGTTCGAGGAATATCTTATCAAATCAAGTGTTCTATTAATCTAAAAAATCTGTTACATTGTATGTAGATTTTAACGTTTTTGAAGCGATCATAGTGTTTTACAAAAAATTTACAAAATTATCTCACTTTTCGCCAAATAATCTACTCATTAAATATCAATTAAAACTTGTCATTCAAATGCTCAAGATTTACTGAAGCTGCTACTGGTACTTAAGAAATGAGTAGGCTAGACGATATCAAGTGCCGATGCGAAGGAGTAATTGTTTTTCAAATTGTATCTTATTTCTTCCTTATTTCACTGTAGACTTTAACAATTTTCGGGCGCAAATACTTCTGTAAACCTTTTCATATCGATAAAAATATCAAATCAAATCTTCATTATACTCGCGGTATTGCATCGAAGCGTGTGACGAGTGACGTGGACCATTCCCGCAGTTTAGCGCCTGGGCAACACAGCTTAGAAGAAATGTCACAGCGTTGCCGACACGCTATGTGTCCGATTTGACAGGCCCGGGAATCGAACCCCAGACCTCACGCACCGATAGCGATGCGCTTATCAACTGGGCTAACCCGCCGGTTCAACAGAAACACGTTAGAATAAATTAGCCTAAGATACTGCAAAATTCTCAAGTTGAAAGTAAAACTATCTGTAACGGAACTACTGTACAAGGGGCTGATTTTAAGTACAAACGACACAAATTTCTGGCTGATTTTTATGTTTTTGATTATTTTCCAGATGCGTGGTCACTTGCATCAAGCATGGGTACAGTTTAGCAAGGCTTTGGAGTTGAATCCCAGCTGCTTGTCTGCCCTTGAAGGTCGGGCGGTCACGTGCTTACATGCCAATGACGTAGCTGCTGCGTCACGTGACATTTCAATTGCAATGAAATGCAGCAAGCCGAGCGCTCGACTTCTTACAGTATGCGGCGTGGTGGAGCAATATCAGAACGAGTACCAATCAGCAATGGCGCATTACAATGTAAGTTATTAGCTTCAAACACGAGAATTAGGCTACCTGATTTTATTAACGCAGTGTCTAGAAAACCGGAAAGTTTTTTCTTTTGAAATCGCTTTTTGTACACACCGACCCCAAAGTTACATTTACATTGAATGTCTAACGCTATCCCCAATCTCCCACCCTAACTCTACTCCAATATCCACAATTTTTAAGTTTTAAGTTACTGTTGGTGACGTCATACTAGCGTGATACTAATGTCATGCAAAGAAAGAAACAAGCAGTCCGGTGCCGCTGCGTTTTGATAATGGAAACCGGTCCGGTTCTGTAGATTGATTAATTACCAGACGTGATTTTTGACCTAAGTTTTGCTTTAACTAAATAGCATTGATTTTTGAGAGTAGGCTTCCGTTAAATGTTTGCCTTTGCTTACATTAGACCTATTTGGTTATTGGGATCATTAACCGAATTTAAACAGGTTTGTGGCTCAGGACCATAGAAAACGAATGTTTGTCGCACCTCTGGGAGTTGCCCGCTTGCTTGACTCTCGGTTGCTCCACGCTCTTATCCACCTTATACAGGGGCGCTGGAGCCCCCCCCCCCCTTCCGCAGACAAATAAACAAAACTTTCGTGGTGTAAAGGTGATATACGTATAAAAGATAATCTGAGGGCGTGATGCCCCCCTTTTTTTGCTCTTCACTTGACTTTGGGCGGAAAACGTACGGTTTTAATTTTTGCCCCCCTTTCAAATTTCTGGGCACGCCCCTGAAAAGATCAGATAAACTACCAACATTTATGATTATAATTTTGAATCGAGGAAGCAATTTTTTATATGTTAAACATTGAGTGCAGCGTTACCAACAGTGGCTGGTGGGTGAAAAAAGAGATACTGCGCCATTTATAAGCTGACAACGTTTGCAGTTTAACACAAGCATGTAAAATTCACGTTGCCACAAAGTTATGACATCGCAAGGTCAAAAGTGAAATGTCAGTTACACTAATAATGGTTATACAAAATAAACAAAATTTCTCATTACGGTAGCCAGGGGCGGATTCAGAATTTTTCTAGGGGGGCGAGGGCTTGACTTGAAAAAGTGCTGATCTTGCAGTGTTGCGGGTCTATCCATAAGTATTGAAGCACTAATATAAGTTAAATAAAAGTTTATGGGCGAACTTGAGCATACCCCTGCGAATTCCGCCAATACAGACTACAAATGCTGGTAAAAGCAGTGTACACTGTACATATGTCTAATATCAAAGTTGGCCAAAGTAAAATCTCATTTCTGCAGGTATATAGGCTACCCTACAGAACTTCGGGCAATGTTTCGTATTGGACGTTGACATTGTTACGCTATGACGTCACTATTATCCTCCTATCACGAGAAAGCGAACATGCCCTTAGCGCAACGGTGCGCAACCTACGGCCGTCAGTGAAATTTCGTGCGACCGGAGCAAACATTTAAAAATACGCGATGTGGCAGCAGATGCTGGCGTATATCAGCGCTAAACAGAAAAAATGCAAAGACATATTTCTGGACAGGGTGTGTGAGAACTTAATTCGAGAAGTCTGGCGGAAACGAAATTTAAGGGTAAAGTGCATCAAGTGGATTATCCTCAGATTAAACTTATCTACGGTTTATCTTCGGATTAACCCTAATTTGGTCTGCACCAAGCGCGATCAAATACAACAGCGAGTTAAATCGAGGATTAAATAGGTTTAAAATTTAATCCGCGGTTTTTGGTGGATTAAACCGTAGATTTTTTTACTTATTTGTTAGCAGTTGCGTGCGACTCTGGATTATGCTGACCTGCGTTAGCCTCCGTCAAACAAATTAAGTCGATTCATGATTGTTGTCGCAACGATCCTGCGTATTGTTTCCACTCATGTTGTAGTGCAGTGGTCGGTAAACACCCCGAGGGGATTGGTACCGAGCCGCGCACTTTTCCAGATTACATGCGTTAAAACAGTGGTCGGCAAACACCGGTGAAGTTTGTAACCGGTCCATCTGCGTTTTCACATTAAATGCTTTAAATTTGAAAGATTTGGCAGAGTTAACTCCATCGCAGGGCAAAGACCTTTTTTTTAGAGACACTCGAAAAAATTTGGCAGATTTGCAAGCTGAATGAATCCGAGCTGTTTTATTGCTAAAGCATTTGTGATTTTTCAAAGGTCGGTCCACAAAAAAAAATTCAGTTTCAATCATGTCCGCAGAGCGAAACAGATGGCAGACCACTGTTGTAGTGGACAGTATGCCTACCAGTGAACCTTTTTAACGCAAAGCGATGGAATTGCAGCCTTCAAATTGCGCTACGATTAGTTGATCTTTGCGAGGTTTTTGTCGTTTGGCGAGTATCGAACCCGGTTACTATACAGCAATTTGGAATCTGAACTAAGGCTGACGTTATCTAACGAGACACCCGATTTTGCAAGCTTATCTGGTCGTATGCAAAACCAAGGGAGTCATTAATATAGGCTTCGATGAATTGAAAACTACGTAATGAATAAAATTCTTTGTACTGACATTATTTTACATTACGCTTTTCAACTAAGGTTTTAAAACGAATAAGTTCAAGTAGGCCTACAGATTAGGCTTAATGCAACACGTAAGTTTTTAAAAATTATTGGCGGCCGTACTTAAAAATAAACGTAATGTGGCAGGCAATAGCGAAAAGGTTGCACACCACTGCCTTGGCGTTCTACTGTAAGTCTCCTTTTAAATTCCAAGATATTTTGCGGTTTTACATTATTTTTATTTTCAGAGAGCTCAAGAGGTCGATCCTTTGTACACTCCAGCACATTTCAACGCTGCTGTGCTGTATATGAGAGAGCGACGATTTACCGACGCATTTGAAAGCCTCCAAGTTGTCATTCGAGCAAATCCTACTGACAGTGCTGCTTTGTTGAATAGAGCAATTGTCAGAGTATTCCTAAACGAGCCTGAGGTAACTTCTTGTTGTTAGAGCTGCGAACTCAAACTTGCTGAGTCTTGTTGCCGAACTCGAAAAGCAAAAATCGCTCAACCCGAAAACAGTTGCTGGAGTGTTAAACTTATCCTAAACTTAACAAAAATTGCTTACACTTGGATAAAAACGACTTGAACTTCTGAACTCGAACTAGCAAAATTAAAAGCGAAGAACTTGAAACTGGGCTAGTAAATTTTTGGTGGGCTCGAAATCTATCAACATGCTAGCCAGTCCGCAGCCTTGTGCTATACTTTGCCTCTTTGGAAGGGTTTCGAAGTGAATGAGCCGTCAGTACAGGGCATCTAAACCATGTTTGGGCTGCGCACCTCCTACATATTCTGAAACCTACAACTTCTGCCGAGCCTTTCATAATATGTTCGTAAAAGTAAATATGCATACCGCAATTACTAAGGTTAGAAACAACGCAAAATTTGATTTTTCAAAATAACTTGTTTTTGGATGAAGTTAGAGCTATGGAGTCTCTTAGAAGGGTATAGGAAATTAACAATTCTGCGCATTTTAACACCAATATCGAAGCGCTATCTTCTTCCGTTCTCGAGTTAGGGAAATCCCCCCGAAAAAAGCTTAAAGCGCGGCTTGCCCCCCTAAATGACGTCATTTCAATTTTTTTTTCAATTTTGGAATCAGTGCCCAAAACTCTTCTATCGCATACGACTCCAATTTCAAAAATGGTGAAAAAACAAAACACCCTAGTGCACATGCTGTAAGTTGCCTAAGTGCTGCTATAAAATTTTTTCATGGTAATCTAGAAATAAGCATAGCTGACAGTAGGCCAATCAACATATTGACCGTTAAGGTCCTTTGTTTTGGCAACTTTTTTGGCTAGTGCCCTATTTCAGGTAGCTGAAATATTTTACGTTAAAATTATAATTCATTTTTAGAAGGCCATGAACGACTTTAACTACGCATTGAAGTTGGACCCCCAAAATTCACACATTTTCTACAACAGAGGAAACCTTCGCTACATGCTGGAAGATTATGACAACGCTGTCACCGACTACAGTGCAGGTAGCGAAGCTTTTCGCAGCTTAGCCTTCCTTACTAGCGACCAACGACAGACTTGCGTTATAAAATGACCAAAAAACTCGTTCACTTTTCGTTTTTGGAAAAAACGTTAGTTTTTAGCTTACTAATGCAGTTTTCAGTATGCATGTCACTAAAATATTGCAGCTTGTTTATCACTATGTCCGATTGCTGCCAATTTTTTACGAAAAAGCTGGGAAGAACACATTATGAGTTTTGACAAGACTTGGAAACGAACCCGGAGTCCGTAGTTCTGGAGGCCGACGCATTTCACTAAAATTTCCAATTTTTTCAGCTCTTGAAATTAATCCAAGTGATTTCGTGACTTTAAAAAGAAGAGCGGACACCAAAGGAAGACTAGGAAGAAAGGAAGATGCCGTGGAAGATTACCGGCAATCTCTGATCCTTTTGGAGAGACACGAGCGACTTTTAGCACTTCGGAGAATATGAAAATGCCTTTTATTACGTTTTTTAAATACAACTGAGTCACTGTGAAAAAAAGGTTTATCGCAATTGTAAGGCATATGAAACACAGAACGTCGAAAAAATAAAGGAAAATATAATTTAATCATTATTTTCATTGCTGGATTCCTGCTGCTTGGCAACAATATCATCCGAAACTTCATCAAATTTAACTTCTGAACCGAGAACAGAAGATTTTTCGTAATTACTGAAAAACAAAGCATAGCTAGCTTAGGCTTACCAAGTTACTAAATGTCTTACTTTTGAAGGACATGTCCTCCTTTTGAAGGGGATGTCCTCCGTTTTTAACAAAAAATAATTTTTCCTCCGGGGACGTTTAAAAATGCCGAAATGTCCTCCTTTTTGGCTTTGTGAACAGTGACAACATGTCGAATCATGCTCACACGAAAATTTTGGGGAAAATTTTAGCTCAAACTACGGCCTGCGGACGTGATGATCTTTGTTTTTTTGCTCTTCACTCGATTTTGGGTAGAAATAGCAATCTCTGAAACGTGATGACCTATTTTTTGCTCTTCACTTGATTTTGGATGGAAAATTGGACATCTGCGAAACGTGTTGTTCTTCAAAGAACCTGTCTTCCTTTTGCGCAGTAAAAATATAGTAATCCTCACGCTAGCTTCAATAGAAAACATGCAGCCAGAATAATTGAAAACTTGTTTCAAGATGTTACTCATCCCCTTGCCAAAAGTCACCCCTTATTCCATTACTTTTGACAATGGGATGAGTAACATCTTGAAACGTCAAGCAATAAAAATTATTTTCAATTATTCTGGCTGCATGTTTTCTATTGAAGCTAGCAAGAATTTCCAAGGACTATGCGCAATTATTACGAAGAATTTCTCGAGAATACACAGTACACAAGCAGCTAGTACCCAAAAGCTACTTACTTTTCAAATGGGCTCACAGCAGTATCAGCAGCAATAGATACATCTTCCGTGATTCCACTGTCGGCTAATCCTATATCTTCATCTGAAGTAACTTTTATTTCATTATCTTCTGATTCTGAGACTTCTGAAAGAGTTTGAGTGATATCAAAAGCAACGCTCTCGGCAGCCTTAGTATCAAAATCCGTAGGATTTTCGCCAGTTTCCTTACGATTGGCATTTTGCTCCGCTTGACTGAGCGAGTCAGAAGTGGTGTCCATAAGTGAATCATTTTTGTCAGACAGTTCTGCATCTCGGCAAGCCTCCAACGATTGGCTTGTGTCCGCTTCTTCATTTTGGCTTACTTCCAACGATTCAGCTGTTATTTGATCCGTAATTTCTTGCGACATTTTCACGTCTTGCTTTTCTGTTTCTTCGTCAGTTGGCTTTTCAACTTGGCACGACTCCAAAACATGGTTTGTTAATTTATTGTCATTTGTTTTACCTAGGCAAGAACCCGAAGTATAGCTAATTGATTCATCCTCGTTTGGTTCATCTGAATCTTTTTCCAATGTGTCTTGGCAAGAATCATTTTTTGCTCCATCTTGGCAATCTTCCAAAGACTGATTAGAGAGTTCATCAACATGAGTTTCACCTTGGGGTTGATCCAATGGTTCAGCTGTGATTTCACTTGGGATCAAAACTTCAGTCTTCTTCATTTGTGCAAACTCGTCTTCATTTTCTGCTGATTCATCACGTTTGATATCTTCGATCACATTAGCCTCCGTTGTGAGGGAAGAGTCAGATGGCTCTTGTTTCCGCTCTTCAGTTCCAGGATGTTTTTCAAGAGCAGATTGTTGATCTGCATGCACATCATCTTCAAATGAGGCATCTTTTTTGTCATTTACATCTGCTCCATCAGAAGGATTAATACTCGCATCATTCTGCATCTGTCCTGGATCTTCTCCAACTTTGTTCAGTTCATCAGCAAGAGAAAGTTCTGGAGTAACAAGTTCGTCATCATTATCTGACTCTTCCTCCAGTTTCTGATACTCGAACGCATCGTCCCTGTAAATTAAACATAATAAACATCAGAGGAAAAAATACATTTCTGGGGAGCCGGTAGAAGTTTTGGGAGGACATACCGGTAGCAATCTTAAAAACATGTTTTGTATATCGAGTAGGCTTTTTTATTCTGATTATCACACTTTTCACCAGTTTCCTACCGACCAATGAAAAGGTATTGCTGTTACTGTGCAGAAGATTCTATCTCTACGCAATAATTTTCTCGCATTTTTCATTTTGGTCGGCAAATATCCAACCTAAATTCACAATACGGATCAAAGCACATAGTTACATGTTACTCACCACGCGTACACCCAATGTTACCTTTGAGTGCGGGAATGAGGAAAATAACTTGAAAGGTATAAAAACTCTAATTTTACAAATGTATTAAATAGCTGCTGGTAAGATTAAGCCCCTACACTTCGCAACTTAATTAATAGAGAAACCAGTTGGCTGGCGAAGTAGTAAAGATATAGCTATCGGTGCGGTAGGTCTGGGATTCGATTCCCGGGCCGGTCAAATCGGACACTGTAGTCAACCGCTGCGACGTTTCTTCGGAGTTGCCCCAGACGCTAAGCCGTGGAGATGGGCATCGGCACTCGTTCTACGCTTCGACGTAGTACAGCGAGAATAAGATTCGATTTTTTAAAATTAATCAAGGAATACATACCCCTCACTTCCCGCAGTGGCGAAGCTATCGTCATCACTTTTATCAGCTGATGTATCAGCTTCATCCACGTCAACAAATTCCTCTTTATCTGATGCTTCGTCATTATTGATGACGTCATCTTTACTGCTTTCAACTTGATCTGTGAGCAGCGACACTTTTTCAGAGTCAAATTCTTCCTCCTTATGAGGATCATCATGAGGAAGCTCACTGGATGTAGCTGGATCTTCTTTTGTGGAACCGGTCTCTGTTTCTTCATTTTCCGGTGCTGTATTTTGGGCAGTGTTGTCTATCGCCTCTAGTGGAGATATTTCTTTACTTGGATCGTAGTTGGGGCTACTCATTTCAACTTCCAGGGCCCAATCTCCAACCGGAACAAAATTTTCCGGTGTCTTTAGAGGACTAGTAAGGGATGTTGACCTTTTCACATCTGTTTTCGAATTTGTTTCTTTTTTGTCTGCAATCCGTACTTTCAAATTGCTTTTATTCTTGGAAGTTTTTTGTGATTCCAGTTCTTGTACACGTTCCTCACCTAGTTCCTGCTCGTCAGGATGGAAATCGGAGGAAAACCCAGCTTCATCACTGTAACAAAAAAGGAATTGCAAAAATTGTTTTGCATTATTTAAAGCCTATTAATATTTTAGGTCTTAGCAGGTCTATCCTTAAAATTCCACTAAAGCATCAATCACTAGTTGTTCAAATATAGACGCTTAGGAACTTCAACTGGAGCTGCTGTTTCCCCCTACCCCCAAGACTAAGCGGGTATCAGAAACAATACAAAAACAAGGTCTTTTTCACCACCCTAAATTACGCAGTACAGCAATTGTGTAAGAAGTGGCTACAGCAAAGAAAGCCCTCTGCTGCCCTAAAGCCAATCACTGCAAGCGAAACTGATAACAAAAAATTCACCGAGTAGCTTAGCAGCTACAAATTAGACAGTCGTGTTAAAACCATTCAGCAGTTAGTGAGGCGCTTTGCATTTCCATTTTAAAAGCTCTATGTTATTATCAACAGAAAATGGCTCAAGATAAATATTGCGTAGAATGGTTGAAGCAAAGTTTCTGAGGGTAACGCTGCAATCATTTTCGACATGAACAACACTGAATAACGTGGATGATTATTATTAAGTCAAATTCAATTACTCTTCTTGAACTGGTTTAGGAGATTCTCTTTCTTTTTCAGGTTCACAAATGGATGATTCTTCTTTCGATTTGTCTAAAACAGGTAGTGATGAAAATACACTAAAACAATGACAAGCAAAATTAACAAATAGTAATCTACAATGCCAAGGATAAAGATCTATGTTATTTCTTCGATTTTATTTTCTACTTTCCTCAAAGTGCAGAACCCCGCCGGGGTTCCCAGAAAGATTAGGGTGAAGTGTCATGACTTGACACAAGGCATTTCTCTATTATGATACAAAAGGACAGTGTTGAAAACAAGCCGTGAAGTTCGCTTGTGCCTTTGGAAAATGCACCTAACATAATTAGTACCTACCCCAATATCCCACCTTAGACCGGGGGATAGATGGTCGGCATCTAATGCCAGCTCCTTACATAGCATCCGTAGCTACCTCGCGAAAAAAGAATGAATTTCCAGTGGAACCATGCAGTACAAAACGCCGAAGTAACCAAGTTTAACGAAACATTTGCAAATAGCGCGATTAATTCATACGAAGGATAAAAATACTAATACAAAGATTATTGGGAATGATACTACTCTCACCTCCAATTTCGGAATTGACTTACCATACCAGTTACTTAATAAGCTACAAAGCAAAGACCAATATATGGGAGAAACAAACAAACATAGTTCTGGTTTACCTTCTTATGTCCCTCAAAAAATACTCATAACTATTTCAGAAATTATGATGGCGATCCGCCTAACGGCAAAGAACGAAAGCGCGAAAGTAAAAAGTTAAATTATCTCCTATATTACTGTACTTTTCTCGTGCCCTACAGCGCCTTGTATGACTCCAACAATACCTTGTTTGCTTTCATCAGTTCCCCAGGTGTCTGTTCCGCTTCCCCAGTCATCTTCAGTATTTTTATTCCAGTCATCGTTGCCTGATTTGTCGGTGGCTCGTTCCGGCTGCTTCGCTGCAGCTCTGTTTTGATGAGAATCAGGGTTATTTTGCCTGTCTTGCCCGTTATCCCGATTTTGATAACCCCTCCGTTGTCCCATATCGTTTCTTCTCTGCCCCCCATCATCACCCCTGAAACCTCGATAGCCTCTTCTTTGAACTTGATTTTCGCCCCTCTGCCCCCAATCATCTTTTCTCCCATCACGATTATAATTTCTTTGATCTTGATCTCCTCTTCTTTGGCCCCAATTTTCTCTTCCACCTTGATTTTCCCTCCTTGGACCCCTGTCATCTCTTTGACCTTGATTATCCCTCCTTTGCCCCCAATTTTCCCTTTGATCCTGGTCTCTCCTCTGACCCCAATTTTCTCTCTGACCTTGATCGTCTCTCTTTTGACTCCAATCGTCTTTTTGGGGCTGATCTTCCCGGTTTTGCCCATGATTGTCCCTTCTCTGATTGGGACCATCATTTCGAAACCCTCTTCTATTGTCTCGTTTATACCTTGGGGGTCTCTCCTCTCTTTGTGCATGCCTTTCAGATTGAGGAGGATGCTTTTTGTCACTTTCTTTACCCCAACTTTCTTCAGCTTCGGCCCCCCATTCATCTTCGTTGCTGTTTGGGGATTTCGCAGCAGTTCCACCTTGTCGTTTCTCTCCCCATTCTTTTTCTTCAGTGCTACTACCTTTACGGCCTTCTTCATTTTTCTGGTAACCGCCAGGTTTTCTCTCTTCATTCGAATCCCGGTCAGGGTCACTTCGATTGCTTGGAATGCGTTGACTGCGGTGATCGTCACGGCGATCGTAATGTCTGTCTTCCTGTTCTCGACGATTTGGTCGACCACCCGATCTGTATTACAATAACGGTAATTTCGTACCAGTATTGGCGATTTTCATGCTGTAATTCAACGTCAAACATTCTTCCGGTGCTAGATAGGTTAAACCAATTTTTAAGCCATTTTAGGACTCAATTTGGTTGATGACTGGATTTTTGAGCCATTTTTGGAAAGATTAAATTAATTTTTTAAGCCATTGTGAGCTTACTTAAGTCATATGCAATGTTATGCATGTTTTTACATTGTAAAAGCAAGTCTACATAATAATTGACCAGTTTGCTTGTGTAGTTGAACAGACAAAGATCTAGCAACAAAAGCCTGATCGCAACAGCCTCGGAGTGATTGCAATATCGGGTTAGACTTAAAACGCATTACAGAGTTTAGTTTCAGTACACAAACTGCTTACGAGTAGTTGTCTCTCTCATTTCTTCGCTCATATCTTTCTCCTCTTCTCCCTCCTCTGTTGTGTCCACGTCTGTCTCTTTCATTATCCTCAAAATCCTCCACTTTTCTAAACAATGCAAACGTACAGAACTAAAGTTAAAGAGTAGAAAAACAAAAATATCAACACTAATATATGTACCGTAGATCGGGAAAGCGCTGTTTCGGGCTATTAGCCCTCATCAGCCGCACTCAGGTAAAGGTACACTGATCCTGCAGGATGCTTGACCTTGATCAGCCAAACAACCAGTTAAATTTCTTGTAAGGTATATAAATCCGAAGAGTTGTTTGGCTGATCAAGGTCAAGCATTCTGAAGGATCAGTGTACCTTTACCTGAGTGCGGCTGATGAGGGCTAATAGCCCGAAACAGCGCTGTCCCGATCTACGGTACATATATTGCTGAAGATGCTTATGCAACTGTTGGTGATGGAGGATGGTTGTCCTTCGACCCTTCATGCGGAAGTTAGTTTGACTTCCTTTTCAGCAAGCAGCAAGCCAAGTAGAACCACATTCGATTAATATAAACTCTAAGTTGAAAAGAGGCAAAATATTTGAAACTCGATCTAACCCTGATTCAAAGGGGAACTATAGGCTTGGTAAGTTTAAGGTGATGACATACTAAGATACAACTTATGCACTGAGGCGTGCAAGAGTTGCAGCTGCAATGCTCATCCGCCCAATGGCTTTGACCACTTGACCAGTCAAAGCGAATTTGGTAGACAAGCATTGCCGCTGTAACTCTTACACGCCTCAGTGCACAAATTGTATCTTAGTACGACATCAGCCTAAACTTTGAACGCTCATTTTTGATTTATTGAATACATTAAAAATTTTTACTTCAGTTTTGAATTCGGTGTATGTTTTAACACCTTTCGTGAAAAATCATTTTACTCTTAATTCTTTTTAAAAGTGAAAACCCGAATCACAAATTAACTCAACCAATCTCAGGCGAATGAAATCAGACCTAATCCTTGACTTAGATGTGAATGTTTCCAACGTATTACATTAAAAAAAACGCTAAAGCGGTAACTTCAAATGTTAATCACAAGAGTCATTAAATTGCTTAAAAAAACTATTCTATCCACCAACTTAAAGCAGGAAGTTTCTGGATTAAAAAAGCAATAACTTCGCGTCTGAATGACATTGAAATTATTTTGTCATCAAAAGCAGTCAAAAGGCTTGCATAACGAAAACCACAGTAATTCTAAAAACTGGACGTTTCGACAACATAGATTCAACTGTCATCATCAGCAGTGTAAGCAAGGCAGTACAAATCTCAAAGAACACTTGTAATTCATACTCATTACCCTGTCCACTATCTAATTTTAGTTTAGACCCAAGGTGCTTGGTTTTAGTTTTTGCATCATGATCCGTTTTTTGATGTCATAGATAAATTAAGTGATTATGATGATGATGATATGACATCAAGAGATTGATTATGATGCAGAAACTAAAAGCAAGAGCGGCGGGCCTAAAACTCACTAAAATTGCACATGCGAGCGGGATGAATGAGTTCTCTCAGTTTCGTATTGCCTTGCTTCGACTGCTGAAGCTAAATCTTTGCAGAACAGCTTTAACATAGAGTTAAGACGGCAAGATATAGGCAATTTGTACTTTTCGGTGTCCCAGTCCCTCTTCCAGTGGCCGTCGGTCTGGCTCCTCGCAATCCTCATCCGATCTGCTTCATCTTGCTGCTTCTTCCATCTATCGTAATCCTGCCTCTCTCTTCCGCTCATCTCTAGCATCCGGTCCATTTTCCCTCCTTGTCCACCATATTCCTGCGATGAAATGCTCATGTCAATACTACCAAGACATTGCCCTTGGTGTGGAAGGTCTGGGGTTTCATTCCCGGGCCGGTAACACCGGACACCGACGTCAAGGGCGTGCCACCGCTGCGACGTTTTTTCGGAGCTGTGTAGCCCAGGCACAGTGTAGCAGAGATGAGCTCCGCCACTCGTCCACGCTGCGATTAATACCGCGAATATAATGCAGATTTCCTATTTTTTTGATATCAAAACTTTGACACGTAGCAAGTATCGCCGGCCTGTGACAAGGATGCCATTCGATTAATTTTGAATTCTAGATTAAGGATTTTTTAATGTTCAAGCAAGGTAGTTTCCGATGATTTTAGAAAAATCGGCAAATGTTTAGTACCTAAATCCTGACGTAAGTTATTATTGTTTTTGCCACAGATCCATAATTTTGTTTCACAAACTCACCGAGTTTGTCAACTTCGAGTTCAAATCAAACAAAACAACATCAAATCTTCATCACACTCGCGCTACTGTCGAAGCGTGTAACGAGTGACGGAGCCTATCTCCGCGGATCATTACCTGGGTAACACACCTCGGAAGATACATCGCAGCGTTGGCGAAGATACCTGGCACTGTGTCCGATTTGACCGGCCCGGGAATCGAACCCCAGACCTCCCGCAGCAATAGTGATGTGCTTAATAACTAAGCCAACCGGGCAGTTTTCAACTTTGAGTTCATATAGTAAAAAGGTGTGAACAAAATTATATCTTCAATTTTACTCACCCTATTACCCGGGCGACTTCTACTATCGTTGGGATTATATCGAACGCTTCTTGGAGGAGGGTTTCTCGAAAACTCACCATCTCCTTCCCGACTTGGATCTTTAAGAAACCCTCCAGGCTCTTGAAAATTTTTGTCTCCTCTCTAAAAACAAAAGCAATTCAGGAAAAGTCTACGCAAAAGTTTGTACATTTGCAAAATTTGGTGTAAAAAAACTCTCGAGCCAACATGGTTTCGCATAAAATCAAAACGCAGTTTAACGCTACAAATACCACACGTCGAATGCCGTTCAAACTTTACTTCATCTTCTTTTTTCCAATCTTAAATTAGCCATACTATTGCTCATTATACTGATATCTACTATGTAAGCTTTAAAATCACAATCACTGGTAAAGTAAGTTGTTTCATATTACGCTGGTTGAAGTTCTGACTGTATCGTTTTGGTCACAAATTTTGAAAGTTGAACAATCTTTTTTCATTAAGTGCTGGACCTAACTCCAACGATAGCCACCGGCTGTAATGCAGTGAAAGAGTACACAAGTTGTGGAGCTGCGAACTGATACAAGTACTAGAAAAAACTTCAACCGCTAGTCGGCACAGCAAAAATTTTTTTGGAGGTCACTTAAATAAAGTGCAATGCCCTAGACGAGGTAGAGTCTAGTGTAGGTTTACCCGCAGGGTGATCAAATGTGGCATAGCGGATATCGAAGGCAGCACAGCTACATTACTTGAGGTGGCTAAAAGTATTCGCAAGTTACCTGTATCTTCCCTGATAACTGAGCATCCATCGATTCAACGTTATGTTTTCGTTGCTGTTCTCTTTCAAATGCCTAAAAGTAATCCCAAATTGGCATTGATTGAAGATAATAATACAGTATTTTAAACGTATTTTGCTTGTATAATGAAGCAGCTATTAAATGTGACAGTGTTACGTCACAAATAGAAAAATAAGCACGATACAAAACTGGGACTGCACACGGTCATACTAAACACCGCAAAGGAGCGACAAAGGACTTACTAAATACCGCACAGTACGACAACGGACTTCAAATTGATCTACTAAACATCTCAAAGAACGACAAAAGACTTGGAATCATATCATAACAAAAGACCAAGGACCTTAATTTAAGGTTAAATTAGGATTAGGCTCGGGTTATCAGGCCCTTTGTCGTACTTTGCGGTGTTTAGTAAGTCCTTTGTCGCTCCTTTGCGGTGTTAAGTAGGACCCGGACGCATTTTTAGGTAATGTACCCAGCACCAGTAGAACCTTGCTTTTTCTGACAAAGCGTGGGTTTATAAACGGCATTTTGTGCAAGTTTGCAACGACTGTTCCATGGCACAGTGGTTTACGTCGCAGGGTAGAGAGGGAAGCGTTGTACCAGTTTTGGGTTCGATTCTCGTCGCGGCTTCACTTGCGACATGTTTTTAACAATCGGGTTCGTGAAGATAATAGAATAAAATAAGAATGTTGGTTCTGCTGGTGTTGGGTACATTACATAAATATGCGACTGGAGTGCACAGGTTCAATTGAAATTTTAATCATTGGTCTGGTAACGCATTCGCTTCTCGTTTCACGATAGCATTTCAGACTGTAACATTCAAACACTACATTCTAATTCAACTGCATTGTTTGAATATGAATGCGTAGCTACCTAAATAATTTGCTAAAAAAGTCACCATTGATTTATCACCAATCACCAGGCAATCCAAATCAAAATGATAAGTTTCTCGAAACGTATGACTGCCATTTAAACTGCTCTCAAAACGCAATTTTCGCACAAAAATTGAAATGTCTCAGCGCAGTGTTGTTACAATGATGTCAAGTTATCTCACCAAGATATCTTATGCCTAATCTTACTTTTCAGACAAAATGCGACATTAGTTGTAAATTTTACAAAAACACAAATAGTAACTTAAGGAGGTAAAGCAAAGCAGCAATATTCCTAAAACGGGGCGTTTCGACTTCGAGAACACCTGTTGTTGAAACGTCCCTCTCAGCATTATACTGCCTTACTTACAATGCTGATGATGACAGCTGAATCTATGTTCTCAAAATGTCCACTTTTAAGAATTATTGCGACTTTATTTTTCTTTCCTAAGCTATTTTCTCCAAACATTTGTTGTATTACAATAATAGCCAAAGTGCATAATATGTATCACCAACACTCTGCTTGACAATAATTTAAAATAACAGCACTCACTCTTTTATTCATTGGGGGGTTTCTGTTCTGCTGTTCATTGGTAGCCTGCTGCCCATACGTTCGGCCCTCTTCATGGGGTCTTTGTGAACCTCTGGTTCTTCTTGAATCCGGAGGATATCCTTGCTGATAGTTCCTCCTTCCATCTCTTCTAGCATCATCATACCTTCTATGCAATGCATCTTCTCGATCAAAGTCCCGAGAATGGTAATTTCTCCCATGGCCTCTTTGCTGGTTATCGTACCTAGTATCGCCCTCTTGCTGTCTGTAATTTCGACCCTGGGACTGCTTGTAAGCTCTTTCCTGGTCTGGGTAATCATCTCGACCGTATTCACCCCTTGATCCACCCGGTTTTCGTCTGTCATTCTGTTGCCGCGGTTGATTGTAGGAATCGTCATCAACAAATGGTTCATCCATATGAGCATGAGATCCATAATTCTATAGACAAAATCAAATTTTCACCATATTCGCTGCATTATGCCGGATCGCATAACGAATGGGGGGTCCGTCTCCGTGTCTTTGCGCCTAGGTAAAACAGCTTCGAAAAAACGTCGCAGCAATGGCGAGCCAGTGGCGACTGTGTCCGGTTTGACCGGCCCGGAAGTCGAGTCCCCGACCATCTATGCTAATAGCAGTGTCTTAACCACCACGCTAAACACATAAAATTAAAAAAATACGAGTCACATTAGCTATTGATGAAGCAAAGATGGTATAAAACTACGCATTTTGTATTGGGACAACAATAACACATGTCTTAACTTATCTGAATATATTTGAAGCACAGCATATTCGATTGATACAGCTGCATCTGGCTTGCTTCATGCAAGATAAGATTTCAATAAAAGCTAAATTTTGCTGCTTAATTGCAAACGTTCAACAAGATATATATACTGTATTCTACAAAAGTAGGCATATTGCAAGCATTACACGTGAGGATCGAGACAAACAAAATTAATAAAGATTGGTCTAGGGCAGACCCTCGATTTAAATTTTGAAAATAAAACTTTCAAATTTGGACTAAGTATAGCGGTAATGATTCGCTAATGAAATAAATAGGCACTTCCACTAACTTTTATCAATAGGTTTGCGTAATTGTTAAAGGCAAGTCTATCGGTGCGGAAGATCTTGGGTTCGAGTCTCGCGCCGGTCAAATGGAACACAGTATCGCCAACGGCTCGCCACCGTTGCGACGTTCGTTCGGAGAGGTGTTACCCAAGCGCTAAGTGGCGGAGATGGACCCTGTCACTTGTCACACACTTTGGTGAAACACTGCGAATATAATGAAGGTTTGATTGAACTTCTTTCATAAATAAACCATTTTCCCCACTTTTAGTGATGAATGCGATGAATTACTAGTTTAATGAAATACTGACCTAATAATGAATGTGAAGAATTAAAAATAACCTTCGAAACAGAGATTTTTACCTTTGAGGGTCGAGAAGACGATGGCCTTTGACTGCTTACAGCATTACCATAAGACTCAGCGCGCCTGAAAATATATTTTCATCAAAAATCATGAGCCCAACTACAATACAACTGCTGTCAATCAAAAATCTGGATCAGAAGGTATTATTAGCGTATACTCCAAAGCAGGGGTTCTTCACCTTTTTTGTATCCTTCATTACCCCTCCTGATTGAAAAAAAGTATAATTTGCCACCAGTGCCACATTTTCACCTTTTCACTACTGAAAATTGAAGTTTGTTTTAGTTTATACTTCAAAAAAATTACCCCCTCGGTAGGCAAAATTTACCCCCTGGGGTTAAGAACCCCTGCTTTGAAGCAATTGCAGTGATAATTTTCAATAGGAACCTCGTATTTTTTATGATAGTAGCAGTATATTACTGTAAGTTTCGGCGATAACTGATGAAGAGTACTAAAACAAGCAAAGCACTACTACAAGCACAAAGATAAAGCAAAACTAGTGAACAATAGATGTGACCTGGGTTATTTTTTTCAAAATTTGACTTCGGTCAATTGACCTGTCTACAAAAATTTCGGATTTCAATTTTTTTTTTTTCGGTCATGTTTAAAGTGACAAGACGTTGAACGAAAATTTGAAGCAGGCGCTTCATATACACCTACTCCTTTGTAACCACAACACCTTCAAAAACTACTTGATCAGCTTGATGTCTGTTAAATTTGACATTGCGACACCGGTAGTCCGTTTGTAATGGTTGCTTGCATAACGCATATTGGCAAGATATTTACTTAGGTCAATTAACTGAAATGGGTTAAATTTTTTTGGTTTTATGAATTTAATTTGGATTATGACCAAAATTTTACCGAAGAAAAAAAAAACAGGATGTGACGATCTTGCGTGAAATGTTTATACCAGTATGCCTACAACAGAATACGTACATCCTTAATGTGATGTTTCAAAAAAATACCAGCACTTTCAAAAAAGACTGCACATCAAAACGTTTTCTCCCTTAAAATGTTAAATCAAGAGGTGGGCATACCTTACGTATTTACCAAGTTCACACAATGCAACTAACATGATGAGCGAGTCTTCAGTAGATTGCAAAAACTTTCTGTAATGCAACTAACACTCACTTTTTATCTTCTTCAACAAGCTTGTGTCGCAATTCTATGTTTTTGCTTTTTTCTCGAAGAAGCCTAATCTTCAGACTAATAGCTTCTTCTCTCGATTTATCATCCATTGTTTGGCTCGAGAAAATTCTATGCTACGCCTACGTCACAAAGATCTCCAGTATAAACGGTTTAAATCGTTAAAGTTTTCCAAAAAAGCCAATTCACAAAACTCAAATAATATCAACGTACTACAGTTAATGTGCTGCAGCAATAGCAATAAAATTAGTAAAACGACGGCTGATGAGGGCCAGTAGTCTGAAACAGCGCTGTACCGCTCTATGGTAGCAATAAAATTATCGGGCATAAATTTTACAGCGAATGCAGTAGACTCTAGAGTACAAAAAGAGTTTGCAATCTTACAGTCAGCAGCCGCTTAGCATATGCTGACCCAGCCGTCAATCAGACCCGTTACAAAGGACTGTAATCTGAAATGTGGTACAGCAAGGCTATTGCTGAATAATTACATTATTTATGGAAAGAATTAGGTCACGTTACTTCCATTGATAAAACCAAACCGTACCAGTTGTACATTTACAACCAATACACAGATATAAATTCTCCATGTATAAAAGCAGAGAAAAAAAATTCGTAACTACTGCCGACACGAAATCAATTTTAGCTATAATTCCTACAAAATCTGAAAAAGAAACAATTAAACAATGCACAAAAGCATACAATTTCTTACATATGATACTGTAATAAAAAGACGATTTTGTTGCAAGTCATAGTAAAGTATGATACAATAAATCAGTAGGGAAACTCCCAAAAGCGGTGGAAAGCAAAGACACCAGCGACCATTCAACGTGACCGACTTGGCGTCGAGAAACCTAACCCTATCTGAACAATAACCCCCAACTGTAAATCTAACCCTAGACCCAAACCTTAAAAAAACTGTCTCAAAGCAGAGTCGGTCAAGTCGAGGTGTCCGATGCTGAGACGGCCTTGCCAAAAACTCCCGTTTCGTTCATGTTATTACCAATTTGAGATTAGTTTTACTATTTTTCGCCCTGGCAAGAACATCATTGCATTTCTGTGTCAGCAGCTACCTTTACTTTCACAACTCAAATTCACTACATTTTCACAAATGCATCTTTGCACTTGGAAGCATTCAATTCAAATTATCAGAAACTTTGACATAGTATCTGATCACATTAAATAAACATTGGTCCTTCCAGGGAAAGTTAGAAAATGATGAGCCACATTTAACTATTAATACTTTCGATTAATATGATAATATCATACGCAGTAAAGAATTGAAAAAAATCATTCACTTTGTGAGAAATGACAAAAAAACATACGTTGAATAAAGAATTGTCAGCAAAGACTTTAAAAACGTCCTTCGAAATAAACATTTTTTCCAAAGTATTGCATCAATATAGCCACTTGTTGGCTTTTGAAGCAGAAACTATGTGCCTACATAAAATAGATCTTAATCATTATTTTGGAAAACAGCGCTTACAATACAATTTTGTATGCAATGGGAAACGGTTAAAAATTATCTAACGTAATATTATCATCCACAAATTGGCTTGACTACCTCAACACACATGTAGGCTGTTGGTGCAGTTTCTTGAATCATATATATAATGAAACAGGTTGCTATAGCTCGCTACAAGCTGATTGATAAAGCGATACTTTCATTAATATGGTCAACACAACAGTTAAAACAAACGGCAGTGGCAGACAAATCAAAAGATATGATAACGAATTATGACCATCAAGAAAATCCTGTCAAACAACAATCGACAATCCATACAAATCGTTCTAATCTTTCACAAATCAACAATTTTTGCTGCATAAAGCATTTTTGCTGAAGTCAATATCAATGCCAGAAAATACAACTGGTTCACATGCTTTTGTATATTTTATCATACACACAAAACTATTATATATATATGACAAAAAAAAAAACAAATGAAATTTTGAGGAAAGCTCAAAACCTGTGAGTTTTCTTACACAAAAATTGGCATTATTGTTAGGACTGAGTAAGAAATATCAAACAAGCAAAAATGCTCAATATAAAAATACCAAGGTTAAACTACTGGAAGCTACAAAATAAATCAAAGCTGAGTCATCTTCAAACTAACCTAAATGTTGCACAATCGGGTAGGTATATGCACAATTCACTCGGTAATGTATATACCCCTTACAATGCCAATGTTCAGCTTCAAACTACAAAATTAAAAAATGATGGATAATCTAGGCTGGTCTAGCCTACAATATGCTTGTTTTAAAGACAGTAAGTTTGTAACCAGGCTTTATAAGCAAAGTTTCTCATATGTTCGGTGCAGTAACCAGCCTACAATCAGAAACAGGCTGACCCATACAAAAAAGAAACTGCTGAAGCACTTGATATTGTTATGCAAAAGGTATACCAGGGTTTTCCAACGAGGGCACATAGGGCTTTCGGTTTTGTATACTGGTTTTCAGTTGATTTATCGCCAGTTGTTTCAATGCTGTCTTATTGCATGTATTGTAGGAGGTGCGAGAATATAACACAATATCTAGAGGGTGCGGTTGAGAACAAATGGTCGAGACAAAGCTCAGCCATGATCTTGTTACAATGTCACCAAAATAATCTTTCTTTAACTCTTGGGTAGTTTATTCAAGCACAAGTTTAGCAATTACAGTGACCCCTCGCTATAACGCGCTTCATCTATCGTGGCTTCGAGGAATTTTTTTGCCAAGAAAGAGTGCCAACAACTACCCATAACGATGTTCTTCTCTCGGAGAAAGCCCCTGTGCAGCCTTCAATAGAAAAAAACGCTACAGCGCAGTGAAGTCAGGACAAAGAGTCGCAGTTGGAGGGAAAGTGAAATACGTGAAGTGACAATGTTTCCTACCTTGCATTCATTAATTGTTTTGCAAGTATTGTTTTATAACACCATTCTTTAAACTATTATAGTTATTTGTAAGAAAACGTTAATATTTCTATCTCTTAAACACATTTTGGGCCTGAAAATAGGTTTTATTTTTCGTTTCATTCTGCAGTACGGTACAGTACAGTATTGCATTGTAAAATAACAGTAAAAAATAAAGCTGGCTACTTCGCTGATTTCACTTATCGCAGGTTATTTTTGGAAAGTAATCCCCCACGATAAACGAGGGTTCACAGTAATACACTAACAATCATGAAGAATTGACCTAAATCGCAGTTAAAACACTCACACTATGTGAAATAAACCGCTATCATATAATCTTGAATAGATACGAGTGTGTCATGCGATATGGCCATTATCTAGCTAGTCTAAAGTAATGATATCATTAACCAATTCAATGTCACTGCCATTTTCTGAGGTGAGCTTTAACTTTTTTGAAGGTACAGTTTGTTCAAACCCATTAGCTTCTCTTTTACGTTTTTTATCTCGAAAATCTCCAGCTTCTAAAATACCATCCATAATAACAGGATCATCGTCATCATTTCTAGCTGAAGAAGACGTGGATGGCTTTTCCGTATTCTCAGTTGGTGGAGGAGAATTTTGAGCAGATACGTCTCCCACTTCACCTACAACTTCAAAAAGTGTTTCATGGTCCAAATCTTCACAATGAAGAATATTAACAACGATATCATAGTTTTGCAAGAAGTCGTCAGCTCTTAAACGAGAACCGTGACGAATATCAAAATCCGAAAGAGGTCTTTTTAAAATATCTTCATCATTGTCATCTTCGTCACTGGATACTAAAATGGAAGCTCGACCATCCAAAATTTCAACATCTGGAGCCAACATCCCGAGTTTTTGCTTTAAAATCTTGTCTCTAAATTCAAAGACAGCCAGTTTCAAAGTATTTAACTTAATGGTAATTTCAGGCTTTGCAGCACAAACATAGCATTTTGGTTTAGGGGGGTCTAAAGAACAAGGTATCAGAAGTTTTTTTGATGCATTTGCTGCTTTACAGACAAACACAGAACGACATTTTTGAATTTCGTTTTTTATAATGCAAAGAGCTTGCAAAACCATTAAACCGGCAACAATAGCATTAGTAGTAGCAATAGCAGGAATAATATTCCCAGCCATTGATTTGATTTCAAAGCAACTTTTCTCTGAGATTCCAAAAATGCGAGCTCGAATGTTGGCAGCAGTAGACACAAAATTCATGGCATCTTCATCGTCTTTATCCCACACCAGCATGCCATCATTACCCTCTTTTTTCAGACGCTTTTTTAGAGCAGATAAACTAGCTGCAAATAGCTTAGCATTTTCTTCAACAGTAAGTATTTTTTGAAAACCAGAAGTAACAGAGTCATCTGATGATGATACAGTATCTTTCCAGGAGAGAGGAGTCGGTGGTTTTCTTTTTTTCCATAACTTGTCCATAGACAATAAATATTTAATGTCGCTGCTGAAAAGTTTATTAAAAATCAAAGCTGAATCGTAATCACACTCTCTTGCCCATTCTCGCGTACTTTTTCTCTGAATAATTGCAGTTTCTTTTTCTTTTACATCTCCAGATGCACCGTTGTTGTCTGTTTTAGCTTCTGGGTCTTCAGTGTCAGGAGAAACATCTTGGTCCGCATCTTCTTCTCCAAACAACTGGTTAAATAAAAACTTAGCCCAGACGATACAATGAATCAGTTCAGATGGTGTATTTCGTATAGTGCACCCTGGGAATGATTTTTGACGTGGGGTTGGAGTGCATTCATAGCACTCTGTAAGTCCTTTTTTAATCACAGTTACCTGGCCTAAATAGCCAGCAGAACCACTTTCAACCAAAGGCATATTTGCAGCAAGACACATTCGGTTGACATGATTCCTAGCAGCTCTGTTATCCAAAGCATTAAGCACCAGGTCAAACTGCTTAAAAAATTGCATGTTATACTCCGGATTAAAAATGGTATCGTGGATGGCAACAATATTGGCAGATGGACAAAGATTGAGCACACTTTCTCTTGCAACTTTACATTTTGACATACCAACATGCCTTTTTTGAAATAAAAACTGACGATTCAAATTGCTGACATCAATGGTGTCCAAGTCAATCACTTGAATGTTTCGAAACCCAGACAAAATTAAATTCTTTAGTAATTCACAGCCAATGCCACCAGCTCCAACTACAAACAATTTGGCATCTTGTACTGATTTCAAAAAAGGTTCATCAAATGGACTCATTATTAAGTCAGTCAGCAATAATCAGCAAAAATAATTCAACTTAAAGCAGAATATGGCTTGTTAACATACCGAGCTAAAAGAATAAGCAAAAACTAGCTCTATGTAAGGGCTACACAGTCTCAAACACCAAACCTGCAAAAGCATTGCTATGACATTACTATTCATGATTCCGACTTCGCATCACAATGGGGTGTGACGTCACAACGCTGTAGGTATAGACCGGCTGGAAATGCATTGGTTTAGATAGGACTTTCCGACAACAACAAATGAAACAAAGCGATGATTAATTTTTGTGGAGAAAAATTAACATTGGGCAAAGGCAACAATAGCGAGGAATATTATACTGTAAAGGTATATGAGCCGCGAAAATTTACGTTAAGGGAGAGAAAAACGTCATTTAGTAGTATCGGATTACAGGTAAAACCACACCACACAGTGGCATGCACTGTCTTTGCAAAAACGTGAATCGTATGTGAATAGCTGATTATGGAACAGAGAGAAAAGTGTTTTTATGTTTAAGTGCATACAACTGAGCTGTGTCAAGTTATTGCAATTACTTGACACAGCTCACACCACTGTGAAGGGATCGAAAACACCCCAAGGGACAACAAGAAAGTTTAAAACCATGTTAAAGTGCTGCAAGTAATAACAAGTGATTTTATTTCAAACCACCGCAAAGGACTTTAAATTGGACAAGGATGATAGAAGTATCGCAAGGGACTTTCTTACTCTTTTGTCACTCAATTCAGAGCAGGTGCAAGAGCAGTCGACTTCCAAGGGGGGCCAGAGTTTGAATCATCATCAACCATCATCATCAACCAGTTTTAATCCGGTTTTTCCTCGAGTCCGAAGGTGACCGGATGCACCTCATTCCTTCAGCAATCGCTCCCACTCCCTCTCTCCATCTCGCGCGATCTGTAGCTTCCTCCACCCTCAACCCAATGTTCTTTATATTCTCTTCGACTTCTTTCTTCCATGATTGTTTTGGCAGTCCTCGCTTTCGTGGTCCATTCACTTCAAACATCATTGCCTTCTCTAAAATGCTCTCATCATCCCTCCTTACATGTCCATACCATCTTACTCCATTCGCTTTAGCCATTTTATCTAAAGTTTCCTTCAGACCCAGCATTTTCATCAGCTCCTCAGTATTCTTTCTATGCACTAGTTTTACTCCACACATTGATCTCACCATAGCTCTTTTAGTTCTTCTCAAAATTACCATCTCATTTTCCCTAAAACACCATGTCTCACTTCCATGTAACATTGCTGATCTTACGCAACTACGAAACACCATCCTTTCCATTTTCAAAGAAAACCTTCTCCCAAGTAACAACTCCACGCATTCTCTGAATTTCATTCAACTGATCCTTACTCTTGCAGTCACTGCAGTTTCACACCCACCACTAGCATTCAGCCAATCTCCAAGATAACAAAAACCCTCCACAGTCTCCACTTCATCACACAATACCTCCACTGGTTCTTCCTTTCTGTCTCCAATATCTTCACATCATCTACATACAAACTGTTGTGCAAAACTGCAAGATACTTTTTTCATTTTAGTGCATCTCGCATGAATCCACTTCTTACAGAGCGTGCACCACACTGCGTTAGACATATCTCTTTTCCCACATATTCCACACGGATCTACCCTGCTACGCACAACCTCCCCTTCTGCACCACTCACCATCATCTTAGTCTTTCTAATATTTATTCTCAATCCCTTGCTTTCCAATGCATCTCTCCACCTTTGGAACCTCTCCCTTAGATCCTCCAAATTTTCGCTCATCAGCACAAGATCATCCGCGTACAAAATTTCATTCAATAGTCCCTCTCTTGCATGTTCTGACACTGCATCAACCACAATAGCAAATATCAATGGTGATAGTACAGACCCTTGATGCACACCAACCCTTACCCCAAATTCCTCCAAAAAACCCGATCCAACTCTGACTTTCGTCCTTGAATCCTCATACAAGCTCATTCACTGCTTTCACCAACTGCTTTACTTCATTGCACACTGCTTTCACCAACACTTCTGGCAAGCTTTTCTTTCTTAATGCCCATTTCATCACTTTTCTGGGAACCCTATCAAACGCTTTTTCCAAGTCCACAAAACACATGTACAGAACAGACCCTTGATGCACACCAACCCTTACCCCAAATTCTTCCAAAAAACCTGATCCAACTCTGACTTTCATCCTTGAACCCTCATACAAGCTCATTACTGCTTTCACCAACACTTCTGGCAAGCTTTTCTTTCTTAATGCCCATTTCATCACTTTTCTGGGAACCCTATCAAACGCTTTTTCCAAGTCCACAAAACACATGTACAGCTTTTTCTCTCTTCCACGAAACTCCTCTTGCATCCTTCTCAAAGTAAACAAAGCATCAGTCGTGCCCTTCCCAGGCATAAAGCCATCTTGCATGTCATCAACCTTCACTAATTCTCTTCTCTAGCACTCTCTCGACTATCTTCATTGCATGCTCCAGCAGCTTTACTCCTCTATATGCTCCACAATCCATCACATCTCCCTTTCCTTTAAAGAGTTTGAATCAATTATCGTAAATTACAAAAACGCTTTGCAGCTATTTCATGCCATAATCTTCTTTAAAGATAACAACGAGAACTTTGCAACAAGCTGACATTGCTCTGAAATATACAATGCCGTTACTGTGCAAGTGTCATGTATATATAACGACTATCTCATGTTGTTTTACAAATTCGAGGCCAAAAGAAAAGAAGAGGAACACACTAGGTAGCTTGTTACGTTGATAACAAATACAATTTCCATAGTTGATGCTTTTTGTTTCGAACGATACTCACGCAAAGTTGTTTCAACAAAATGTAAAATGTTCAAACTTATGCACAAAAACTGCTGTCCTCAATAAAGTAATCTTGTTGGTTGGAGGGGAGGGCACCATGGCACAATTTAAAGTATATACCTTGAGGTGTTTTCGATTTTTAGTCGTTCCTTGAGGTGTTTAGTAGGACCCGTATTCTAATTTACTCTATGCTGGGGGCCTACACCATAGCAATCTTTTGTGTTGTACAACTGTACAGTGTATTTGGAGATGAAATTTTTACGATACTATTTTTGTTCAAATACCATAATATCTACTCAACTGTTTTAGTCTAGTTATTTGGTGTGGTAAGTGATCGTCAAAGAAAGAAAGCAGAAACAACTAAAACAAGTGACATCAGAAGTGAACCAGGAAGTGGTTTTCAATCCTTGAAAACGATTCCTGGGTTAGCCTGGTTAAACTTTGAACTTTACCTTCACGCAAGGCCTCACTAAGTTATTACAGTATTTGAATATGTCCAACTCCCTTGTCATTCAATTTAAAGTCTTTTGCAGTGTCTTAAACTCGCTTGTGGTTCCTTGGGGGTGTTTTCGATCCCTTCACAGTGCGTAAGCTGAGTCAAGTAATTGCCATAACTTGACACAGCTCAGTTGTATGCACTTAAACATAATAAACACTTTTTTCTATGCTCCATAATCACATATACGACACGGTTCACATCTTGCAGCAACAACGCACGCCACTGTGAAGTCACTAAGTGGCATGATTTTACAGGTAATTTGATTTGATTGAATAACGTTTTTCCTTCCCTAAACGTTAATTTTTGTGGTTTAGACATATTTGTAACATTCTTTACTGTTTTTGCCTTCTTGTTTCACTCAATTTTAATTTTTTCCAAAAAAAAAAAATTAATCACCGCTTTGTTTCAGGTGTTTTGTCAGAAAGTCCTATCTAAACCAATCCATTTCCAGCCATTCTATACTGTACCTACAGCCACGATTCCCTCTAAAGCGCAAAATTTAAGAAAAGTGAGAAATTTTTGGCAAAATTTTTCAATTTTGTTTAAAGCTTGCTAACAGGATTGATTTTTGATCGAATTTAAATCAGTGTTCAATATTTTGGGGCAAAACAAAAGTTTCACACTCTGTAAACTCAGCTTTGAGGCTAAAATTGGATCAAACTTTTAAACCCTTTATATCCTTGGGCAAATTTTTTATTAAAATTTATATTTGGGCAAATTTGCCCTAGACAAAATCTTAAAGAGAACAGTCCCTGCAGCATTGTGACGTCACACCCCATTGTGATGCAAGGTTGGAATTATGAATACCAGTACCTGAGTACTTAGTACCAGTATACAATGCTGGTGTATCAGTGTATAGACCTACTGCCTATGGACTACCGGGTGAAGTGAACAATCGACCGTCAGTGTACAATTACAGCTGTTCGCAATTTTGATAGTTACGGTTAAGGTCATAAGAGTTATCCTCACCCTATCCTTCGTCGCTCAACGTCACCTAACATCAGAAAACCATGAAACAAAAAAACTTGCAGAAGGTCAATTACAGTCAGTGCATACACTGCTGACTGATCACTGATGGCCGATTGTTCACTAACAGCTAAGTCTTGGACTACTTATACCGCATAGGCATGAACTGACACCGGGATAGAAAACACAGGTGACTGGGTAACATCTAGTAACAGCCCCCAGGTTTAGTTAGGGTTAGGTTTGGTTGGGGTTAAATTTAGTTAAGGTTTGGTTCAGTTACAACCTAACTGAACCTAATCCTAACCAAACCTAACCCTAACCTGGGCTGCTGGGGGGTGGGGGCTGATACTAGACGTTACCCGAAAACACAAACCAGTTACACAGTTAGACTAGTGGACTGTCAGAATTGTTAAAATTGCGCTGTGCTATGCCCTTTTGCTTTCTAGTCTACCGCTCTGAGATCTTATGGACGAATTCTCCACCAGATATACCAGTAAGAGCGGCATATACACAAAATACTGGGATATTACCCTATCACTGATCAAGCCTTCTATGCAAATGTGGGCATTTTGCAATATGAAGTGCAACTTACGCTTAAAACTATTGCGATTGCAAAACTTGCAATGCACATTAACATCCCTATTTTGGTTGTTGCTGAATTTGCACTGCACTTTAAAAAAGAACTATGGACTAGACAGTCAAAAGACGGTGCTGACTAAATGTATTGGCAATAGGTACGGTAATAGCCTATTTGTACGATAATGTTTTATACTAGTATCAGCTGTTTAACATTAATATTGTTAAGCTATTCTATCATATGAGATCACAATTGCAAATGTCCTTGCTGAAAGCTGACCCTCCACTTTACTCAATGGGCTGCAGTCTGGTACCTACCATTGTACCAGTCTGCTCTGTGCTGGTCTGTCAGTACGACTGTCTACAGCGGCACACAGTATATTGTACCGGCATAAAGCAAACTTTTTTAAGAGCTATCATAAGACTAAGAGCCATGCGCCTGTGGCGTTTTCTGGTTATGGAAAGATAGAAATATATCGCACAGAAGAAATAGAATGCAGCCAAATGAAATCATTAGTAAATAAACATTGAAACTCACAGTCTGCAGTCCAACACCATGACGCCTCACTAGTTGGCACTGCTAGGCAGCCTCGGCTAGTCCACTGGCGATGCTCGCAAAGCTCACCTTGGCATTTGCCTGTGACCTTCAGTGCTTTGGTTATTGTGAATAAATTGTTTTTCTTTTTTTGTTTCTCATGCAACTTTTTTTGACGTGAATTATTTTTTTAAAAGTATTGTACCTTCGCTTGACCGTTGTAAGGAACTAAACAACATATTTGTTTTGTATATTCTTCATTTTGTACGTAGCTTTTTCCAACTTTTTTGCTGCTTTTCGTCTTTTATTTTTTTTTGTTTTGTGTTTGTTTCTAGTTTGACTCTTTTACAAATTACTCAAAACGAAGGGGTAGCACCTGACTAGATAACCTTCGGGTTCTTCGGTGTTTCCTAGACTGGTAGTGTGTGTGCTGAAATACTTTCATTCGTATTAGCCTGCATTGTTTTACCAGCCTTGAAATAAATCTTCTTCTTGAAACTGGTCTGACTATAATATCGCAACGCAAAACGCGCGGTGAGCCAGTTCATCGGTTTTGCAAAGGTTTCATTCGGTCAAGCAGCAACTTTTATTTTTTGACAGATCGCATTTTACGGATACGCGGCAGTTGAAGTGGCAACGCAACTACTGCACTCACATAAAAAGTTACGCTGCAATGGTGTAGTTAAAAAAATACCTAATTTTTTTGTTTATTTCATTTTGACGTTGAACTTTGGTGCGACAATGCGACAAAAACCACGCGATACCAAGGAATTGTGCCTGTACAATTTTTATCGCTTCATCTCCCAGCTAGCAAATTTTATATCGCCGTAATCGCAGGCAGCGGTGATCTTAGACAAAAGAGGGGCCTGTGCGGCAATTATAGAGGGGGCCTTTTGGGATCCAAATTCCAAGTTTGCGGTAGTGTGTACTAAAGCACGTTATAATAGGCATTTTATAGGATGTTACTGGAGAAGCACCAATCAATCAAGTAAGCTCATAATGCATGTAATGTAGGAACATCATTAATTGCCAGCAGTTGGTCGGCTATAACAAGGTTAGGGTTCATTAAAAATCTCTCAGAACTTGGAAAAAATTAAAGACCTAGAGCGGTATAGGCCTACTGCTTAACTTTTGTTGCTTTGTTTGTTCATTAAGTTAACGCATTGCGTTAAGTGCACAAAAGCTGAAGAGTATACCGCCCCTGGAATGATTTGGTTATTCTATTGTATATATGCAATATTGGTAAATTGAGTAAATCACGAACTACGGTAGTTGGCTATATTAACGGTAAATCGGTTTTGGTATACTCGCATTGATTGATTTTAACATCAACTTATTTACAATATTGCTGCATCTGCTAGTGACAAATCGCCAAGTTTCACTTTGAGGTGGTTCAGCTTCGATTACGGATAAAAAAAATGGTTCAGAGAAATTGTTTACTGTGTTTCAATGCAAAATTTTTTTTAGATGAAGATTCTTTTTAGGGTAGCTTAAATTTGAGATAATTAAAATCAATTTTAATGGGTTGGTTCAAGTTACCATTAAGAAAGGTTTTTTTTTTGAGTTTACGCATTGATTCTTTTTAGGGGGGACCTTATTATGAAAGCGGATTCTTTTTGAGGGAGCTGTGCTTCACTGCAAAAAGTTTTATTAAAATGAAGATTTTTTCTAGGGTAGCTTAAATTTGGAATAACCAAAATCAATTTTAATGATTTGGTTCCAAATTAAGAATAAGAGAAGTGTTGTTTTGGAGTTTCCGCATTGATTCTTTTTAAGGGGGCCATATTTTCAAAGTGGATTCTTTTTGAGGGTGCTATGCGTCAATGCAAAACGTTTTATTAAAATGAAAGTTTTTTTTAGGGTAGCTTAAATTTGGAATTTTAATGGTTTGGTTCTAGTTAACGAAAATAGAAGTGTTTTTTTGGAGTTTCCGCATTGATTCTTTTTGAGGGGAAGCCTTATTTTTAAAGGAAATTCTTTTTGAAGGGGGGCTTATTTCCAAAAGAGGCCTAAGGGTTCTTCTATTTAGGTAAACTGAAACTAATTCTAATGATGTATATGGTTCAAACTTGCGAAAAAAAGTGTTTTTTTTTTTTGGAGGTTTACGTGTCGATTTTTTTTTTTTTTTTGAGAGGGGCCTGCGTATTTACAGTGAAAGTAGCTTTTTGTAATTGGGTATAACTAAGAGGAAGCTTATTTTTCACCGAAAAACCGTTACGCAACCACGATTTCCAATGTTCGGTAACCGGAAATTTTGTCATATTTGGGCATAATTTTCGGTTGCCATAGTTTCAGTTTCGCAGCAGCGGAACCGTTCTTCAGCTCACTCAAAACCATCACTGAAAAACAGTTCATCAGCTACACTCGCGCACCCAACTGTTTTCCGGTTCCTCAGACGCGAAAGACTTGGTTTGGTAGCAGGAAAACGGTTTCCAAAGTTTGAAAATCATAGCAGGGGAGCCGAATTCCGAGTTAAATAGACACTTTCTAACTAAAAATTGTTGTATTGATATGGTTCAAGTTCATATAAAAAAGTTTTTTTCACAGTTAACGCGATGATTCTTTAGAGGGGGTACGTTCTGTTTTAGGGGGGCCTGTGCGACCGCACGGTTCGCACATTCCCAAGACCACCACAGATCGCAGGCCAATGCAGTTTGTAATTGTAGTTGCATTGCTGTTTGTCGCGTGTCGTTACACGCACCTTTATAAAAAAAGTCAAATTTTTATTTTACTCGCGGTATTACGCCGGGGAGTGTCACGACTTGCGGTTCCCGTGATAGTTAGTTCACAGTCTCCACATTGTAGTTAGTTCGTGTTCGCGTTCATCTTTTTATGACGTAACGGTGAACTGTTCAGTCTTTGAGCGGTTTCGTATTTCGCGTTTATTGTGAAATTGCTTGTTGTGCTGACGGCGTAGATTTCCGGTGTTGTTTTGACTTTACTCTCAACATTTACCAGTAATTACAGCTCCCCCCGCAGTTCAGCGACCGGGTAACACAGCTCCGAAGAAACGTCGTAGCGTTTGCGCGGAGAACCGTTGGCGACGCTGTGTCCGATTTGACCCGCCTGGGAATCGAATGCGAGACTTTCCCTTACCGACATCGCTGTGATTAATAACTGGGCTAATTGGCCGGTTCGTATCTTAGTGTTTTTGGGCTATATATTAGGGCGGGGTTCTTAAAATTTTTTGTCTCGTTTACCCCTTGCCGAAAGAAAAAAGCGAAATTTACCCCCAGTTTACCACAACTGCTTTTTCAATACTGAAAATTAAAGTTTTCTTAGGTCTTAGATTCAGAAAATTTATCCCCTTGGTAAGTAAAATTAACCCCCAGGTTGTAAATTTACCACCGGTTAAGAACCCCTTTAGTAGAGTAGCCTAGAAAAAATATTTCCTAGCGACTCGCAAAGTACGAACGCTATGTAGCAAGCCAAACGCCTGTTGAGCTAGTCGTATCAACCTGCGATTTGAATCACCATAATCAAACAATTAGTTCGAGAGAAGTGTAAGCACCTACTTTATGCTTTACCCCCTTGCGAACTGAACCCTAATTGGGCTTAGGCATTGAGATATGGCAACGTAGACATTTTTACTGTTTGAAACTGAATAAATGAACCGGTTAGGCTACCCATAAAATAATTAGCCTACCGGTACCGGCATCATGGCCGGCGCCAAGGGGGGCCTGCCCCCATCCCAATCGACATGTTCATTGGCCCCCTTTAATTAACAAGCTTTCTTTTTGAAGACAGTGGTTTTCGTGCGTAATTTCAAACTTTGGCCCCCCTGATAAACGCTTGGCCCCCCCTAAGTCGACTGCTCTGGCGCTGGCTTTGACCGGTTTAAAGCTTGCATAGTGCTCAGGGATGGGCGCTTGCTCCTAGCGCTCTTGCTTAGATACGCTACTGTTGTGTTGGTTATTGCTTTTATATGTTGCTGTTTTTAGCTTTTGTAAATTTAAACTGACGCTACCGGTCATGCAGTCATGCCTGTAAGCAGGGTTGGGAAAAATCGATTGTAATCGATATTCGATTGCGATATTCTTAACTTTTTGTTCATCGAATGCACTAGAGCCTTTACTCTTCTGAATAAGTATCGAATATGGCCTTGTCTTTACTTTTTCTTCGGCGCAATTCGATATTCCATATTCGATTCGTTTTCAAGCTACTTTGTTTCATTTTAGTAAATTTAAAATTATCGTCGGTATGTCATTACCTTGTTTTTGCAGATTATTTTTTTGTGCCAAAAAAAGAAAAAAAAAAAAAGGTTTTTAATAGCAAAGTTGCTTCGCATCAATAATGTCATATACTACGTCCGTCGTTTGTCTGTAAGTTACCGCGTGAATGTGAGGAAATCACAAAAAATGCTCGGCGTACACCGCTAAATGCTCAGTGTAATAACCAATACCGATTGCAATATTCTTTATTCTTTACTTTTGAACTACCAGTACCATTGAAATCGATTATTTCCTTACTCTTTGGTGAACTGTCGAATATCGAATATTTTTTTACTTTTTGGGGTATCGATTCCCAACCCTGCCTGTAAGGCAAGTCGGTATCGACTGGTCTGAACGCTCACCCATTTTGCTGAAATTAAGTTCCGCTTGCGGCATCCTCCAACGAAATACAAATACAAAAATATTCAGCCATCATATCTTTGCAAGGAACTCGAAATCTTCGATATGTAACGCCTGGGCGCCAGACATGCTTCGAATATGAACGTAGGTCGTTTTTTGGCATGACGTAATTAGGCCTACTAAGCAAATTTTAAAAGTTGAAACATTTTTCAACTTTAGAAAATCGTGCTGTTTTTGCATTAATGCATATATGCTTTTTTTTACCCAAGTTTGTCTTTAAGGCATTTACTCATTAGGTTATTAGGCCTGGCAAACGGCATCTAAACTTGCCGTTCAGGGTAACAAGTTGAAAATGCTTGAGCAAAGCGCGACCGTTGCGCAGTGGCGTAGCGAGGGTATCCTGCGCCCCGGGTCAAACAAAAATTTTGCGCCCCCTGTGTTTTACAATTCTCTGATTATCTGTACCAGCAGATTCGTCTTGTCTTCGTATATCGGCCGATTGTCTTTTTGCATAGCCACTACTGTTAAAATATTTTTTCATAAATTTTCTAGATTCATTCAAAAACGCTTCATATTGGGCTCGCCGTTTTCGACCCTGAGCTTCACTCTCTTTTTTTGGCATAATCTTCCTGCCAGTTAAATCGCTAACTATGTAGACTCTAAAACGCTCATCTGTTCTTAGAAATTAGAGATATTTTATTTAACGGTGCGGCAATTTTTCTGAGCCAGAGGCGGGCCGCTGAAAACTTATCACATGCAATCCCTTGAGTACAATCAGAAGACATTGTGGAGAGAGATGCAGAACGAAATGGGCAGCTTTTTGCCAAAATTACATTTTTTGCTCTAATACTGTAGAATAGATCGTCCCAAATGAATGTCAAGGATACAAAAGACACACTACAGGACCCCCCCCCCATCCAGAGCTTAAAAGAGGGGGGCTGGGGATTACAGGGGGTAATCTGCCCCGGGCTCATGCTGGGTGTGTAGGAGTCCATGAAAGAGCATTTTAGGGGCCCATCATAGAGGTCCCAAAGTAGTGTGGTGAGAGATTCCCTTAGCTGTCGAAGAGCCCCGGATTCCATTTGGAGGCCCCGAATTATGGTTGAAGACCTTTTTGTTATTTTTGGAGAGGCCACATAGCCTTCAAAGGTCCCCGGTTTCCGTTTGAGGTCACCGAATTTTGGGTGAAGACCTTTTTTTTTGGAGACCACTTAGCCGTCAAGGGGACCAAGATTCCATTTAAGGGCCGAGAATTGTGGGTGAAGACCTTTCTTTTCTTTTATGGAGACGACAACATCCCAACGGTCGGCTAGGGGCCCACACAGGGGAAAGCTGCCCACATCAAACTGCAAAGCTTTTTCGCTCAAAATCTCAACAAGAAGTTTGATCGTCGATCTGAAAAAAAAGGCTATCCAGAAAACGGAATTGCATTTCATATAGGGCAATCAAGCGCTCAGCTGCAATATTATCCTACGATACTGCAATTCTTTCACATTTTTAACTAAATTATCTCCAGCAGCAGCAACGCGGCCGCGCTTCGCAACCCCTAAATTGCCAGATTTTTCCCTATTTTCTCATTCTGTGATTGCTGTCAGATATTCAAAATATCAAAAAAAAAAATCAAATCTTCATTATACTCGCCGTGTTACGCCGAAGCGTGTAACGAGTTGCGGGGCCCATCTTCGCGGCTTAGCGCCTGGGCAACATAGCTCTGAAGAATCGTCGCAACGATGGCGAGTCGTTGGCGACACTGTGTAGATTTGACCAGCCCGGGAATCGAACCCCAGACCTCCCGCACCGATAGCGTGCGCTTAGCAACTGAGCTAACGGCCGGTTATTCAAAATATCCGCATTGGAAATCACAGTCTACACACCAATCACGGTAGCAAAACAATACAAACTGCAAAAGAAAACACCCAGAAAAGGCCATTGAGGCCAAGGTTCAATGTAGTTAATGCTTCGATTGGCACTCGTCCGCTTTGTTATCAGAAATGGCTCATTGGTTAAAAAAGTTTAGGATCACTGTGGTGTAGGTTTAGCACAGTATTACAGCGAGCGACTATATGCGTATCTTAATCGACTTACCAACAATCTTTAGCATCCATCTAACGCTAAAATAATGAAAATCTAATACTGTAGACACCTATCGCTTCTTTACTTTTCTTCTAGTGGAGTTCTATTTCCTTCTGTTTAATTGCTGCAAAGTCGAATAATTGTGTACGCGCAGTTTCAAACCTCTTTGTGATGTCATAATAGAGTAAAGGGGCGATTTGTGATCGGGTGTGAAGAGTGATTTCACTCTTCTGCCAAAAGCATATACAGATGTCAGATGCATTGCAATAAATTGATTGTTTTAAAGTTTAAAAGATTACGTCGAAACTGAAGTGTATAAAATCACTGTTTTGTGCGCCCCTTTGGTGCGTGATTTGTGGTCGGAAGTAAGGTGTGATTTGAATCCTTTGCGAACAGCATACATTACAATACAGTAATATACGAAGAAGTTTTTAAAATCTGTGTGAATACGTCGAAAAAAGAGTATAAAAAGAACTTCTTGGTACGTCCCTAGGTGGTGCGCCCCGGGCGCGTACCCCACTTGCCCCCTCGCTACGCCACTGTCGTTTTGCTCCATGTCCCATTTTGCCCCACTTTCCCGTACGGTGCGTACCAGTCTACTACTATCAGACGATGTCTGCCGCCGGTGCAATCTTGCTTGTGACCGACTTTTTACCCTTGTGAAATTTTTGCACGCCCCAATTTGGCGCCCTGGGCATATGTACCCCGCTGCCCCCCCTACGCTACGCCTCTGCCGTTGCGCACCCTAATCTTAATGCAAATTGCGTCCAACTGCGTGACTATGAAATGCAAGTACTTAAACGTAAAAGTACTACAAGGAACCGAGTTTAAATCGCTCAATTTTTCTTTCACTTTATGGCTCAAAATACAAATGTAGAATGCACATTTTACATTTGCTATGATACAGCCACGTGGTGGAAAGAGACAGCCTTTTAGAAGAGTCGATTCCTAACATCTTAAGGTTATATACAATTCAGTCATATTTCGTGCAAGATCACGTTTCAAAATCGCCTCTTGTTATTGTTCGTTTTGCTTTCCGGGGTTGTGTCAAGAGAGCACGGTCGGCAGAGTAGCCTAATACAAAAATGGACGAAAAGTTGCCAATGACACCGAAATGAAATTGACTTTGGTAATAACTTATCGACCTAGCTTACTGCAACAAAACTTTGCTTCAGCTTTTGAGGGTCGTTGAAACAAGCTGCTACCACCCGATTGTCTCCAGTGCGTATGCAAGCCCTTAGCAGTTATCGGTGATTGGCAGATTGGGGTGTTAACATAAGAAAGTAAGCAAGTTTTAAAACTCAGTTTCCAACGTTAACACATATCATAGTAACTTTTTACTGTTGCTTCTAGGCCGATGGCTCATCGTCGTAGCATCTACACATCAACAAAAAAATGATGATAGGCTAAAAACCCAAAATCGTAAGGAAGTTTGGACCTTGCTGGGACGTAATATCAAATTATAGTGTTGACGAATTGTAAACTTCATTTTTGGCTAGTACTTTAACTAATGCTCATTACCATATCGGATTTGAAGCGATTTTGTGCTTTCAAACAAAAAAATCAGCAGAGCGAAGAATCAATGTCGTTAATAATTTATTTTAATTCTAATTCCTTTTTCTACAAAAGCGCCAAGATCGAGTATTAGCATCACGGCAAAGTCTGACATGAAAAAACAGATTTGAATTCTCCGGAGGAAAAATGGTGATACTAAAACTTATTGAATTTTATCGAATGCCCAAGCTATAGTTTTCGGTGAAAGAAAGTTTTAGCATTAAAAATATATTCTGTTTTGCTGCAAAGTTTCCTGCAAAGAAAAGTTTATCTGTTATTCGTTAGCAGACTTTGGTATTTATAGCAAGTTATAACACAGTGAAAAGCAATACGACCACACGAAAGCAACCAGTATCCTTGTTTCGAGCTTTCGTTTCTTATAAGAGGAAGAAAAAATGAAAATCAAATAAAAACAATAAACAATTGAGGTTATTTTCAAATTATTGTATTGAACTGAAAATGCAACAGCTATTGAGGGAGACTGCGAAGTCAGCTTGCCCTCTTCGAGTCAACAGCCACCCGGTATACACGTCAAATGTGATTAGCTCCAGCCGCGACTCGAACCCGTCACGTAGTATCTGTCACCTGCGCGCTGTACCGATAGGTCATGTCGCTGACGTGCCGCAACGCTTAATTCCGCAGATGATTCAGTTTGATGTTTTGAGCAAGCACACTCATGGGCGCCCACAGGGGGGCACTTGTCCCCCCTGGATTTTGAGTGAAAAATGCGCAACTGCGCAGGAGTTTTAATATATTTTACTTTAGTTATAATATGCACAATAAAGTTTGATGCAAAGCTAAAAGTTCCAAATTAGTATGCACACACAAGTAGGCGTCTGAAGAGGGGGCAATTCGGCAATCGGCACTTGCCCCTCTGATTTTGAATGAGAAGTGCACAATATATTGCTCCATAGCTTCAATGGGTTTTGTCTTGGTTGTAAAAATGCGCAACAAAATTTGACGTCAAAGCTGAAAGAGCTGAACTAGAAAAAGTTACCTGTACATTAATAAAAGCAATTGCAAAAACTTTTGGGTGAAATCAAGTGATCTTTAAAAACCCAAAATAGGCGATACGTTTGTGGTGAAAGAGTTTGGACGGGGTAAATTTTACTGCTAAGTTTTAAAAGCTTTAAAAATGCTGAAGGTGAATTTTTTCAAGGACTAAACCCAAAACCTCCTTCTCTTCGCTTCATTTAATTTACAAGCTTACTTTGAATTATTTTTTGTTTTTTTGGACACAATATCAACTGAGAGATTGATTAAGAGGGCTGCAGTATACCCAGCAACCGCACTGCCTGCAACTTTTTAATTCCAAGTAAGCTTGTTGTTAATCATAAGAAGCTAAGAGAAGGAGGCGTTGGTCTTACCCCTGGAAATAATCACGCTAAGTATTTGTGTAAAGTTTTACACGGCTTACGCAGAAGCCGATAAAAAGAACCGTCACGACTCACCGCCATAAACATTATGATGTAATCATTCACCAAAATTTAACTGTATCGTGTGTGAATTTTCAAATACCTTTATTAGTAGAATAGTAGTAGTAGTTTAGTTTCATGCTCACAAGCAATTCCAACAATAAATTATGCTGACATCAGCGCTGTACACGCAGTAAAACTGGATATGAGCTGTCACACAAAATTATTATTATCATGGAACGACCAGTTCAACTCCTTCTGTTACGTCATTTACTTTTTGATTGATTGATTTCTTTATTTTTATCCTCCTGTCACGAGAAAGAGACGGAGGCGCTTTGCGCAGGACGAATCCAGACTCGCTTAGGAGTTGCCTTTGTTTCCGAGTTTCCGCTTGAACTTTGCTTGTGACTTCTTCAAGTTGCTGCTTGTTAGATTCCACCAAGCAGAGATAATTGTCGTGAAGCATCTAAACCAAGGACGAGGCTTGGGTGGGAGTTGAACCATCAACCTTGCAATCTCGGCTGTCGTAAAACCGACGTTCCGAACCACTCGGGCACGCTGCAGGGCTGGCAATAAAAATTTTAAGAAACAGAAGTTAGATAGAGGAGAGCAGGCTGTCTGAGTTCATTTTGAGCTCGCTATTTTAGCCTACAATACGTCAAGCACGCATTGGGTATAGCCCAAAAAATGTATTCAGTCTTGCACTGCCTTGCATACACTGCTGATGATGACAGCTGAATCTAAGTTGTTGGGAAACGTCTAGTTTTGAGATTTACGGTGGTTTTACTTTTCCTCTTTAAGCTATTTTTGTCCCATATTTATCGTATTCCGATATATCTCCATAAAATTGCGAATATAATGATAACTGCTAAGGCCTATGCTGGAGCGTATTCAGGGGGAGGAGGCATTGTGCCGTGGCTACCCTTTTTTGGCTCTGCCTTTTAGTAAAAAGAACAAAAGTAATGGTGCCAAGTGACTAAAATATGCCAGACTCTTTTGATGGTTTCTGTAGCTTATGGCCAGGGACGGATCCAGGAATTAGAATGAGGGATATGCATCTTTCCACCAGCCATTTTCAAAAATGTTTTTGATGTATACAATATTTCCATAATTTCGAACCTCTTTGATAGCAATGCGCCTTACGCGTTAAGCACGCATAATCGAAAATGTGCGAACAAAATGCATCATAGGCCTATTTGGCGAAGCACTCATAATTAAGGTCAAAAAATTTACACTAAATTTGCCTGAAAATTATTTAAAAAGCACTAAAATAGCCATTACAGCATGTCAATTTTCAAAAATTTTCTGGGGGAGCATGCCCCGGACCCCCTAGAGCTTTTCTTGTTTCTCAACCAGCTTCAAATTAGTTGTGCCGAAAAAATACGCTTGGAATAAATGTGAAAATGATAGCCCACCTCTTTTAAAATTTCACGCTGCGCCACTGGGCCTAAGATTAACTACCTTTTCATCCTATGGTGTAGATTAGAATCAAATCAAGCAGATTGACTGACACCGTAAAACGTTAACTTGACCAACCAAAAATTTACCCCCTCTACAAACAATTCTGCGGGCTCCCATGAGCACACTTTGACAAAACTGATATTGCTCACGAAATGTTGATAATAATCTGTAATTATTTTAGTCAAAACTGTTTCCACAAACGTTATTTTGCAACAATGTTTTAGCTATATGCATTTTTGTACATTATTTGATATAATTATGTTTGATGGATTTATATCTCTTATGGAGAGTACGAAAATAGGTAAGCCTGCACAAATTTCAGGCCTACTATTGTAAGCTTAAACTTAAGCTTTTAAAATAATCGTTAATTCTTCAAACGACTTATATAAAAAAAGCTTTTTATTTCGATCAAACTTTGCTTTGATCAAAATTAAACGAAAATCTTGGAGTTAATTTTAGTCAAGTTTTCAATGACTCATACATTTTTTGATTACTCTATGCTTTCGTTACTGTTCATATATTTTAGGCCGTAATATGAAATAGCATATCATAAATATACCACGAACATGGTTGAGTTTTTTAACTGTTTTTTGGATGAATAATATGGCTAGTTATATTACTCCGCAACCAAGATGAACAGCAAGCAAATACAATAATAAAATATACGTTTTTAAGAGGACTAGCTAAATGCTAACAAATTCGTCCCTTCCACTTGTCTATTTCAAAAATGCTATCGAGAGCAGCACGTAATTTTAATAAGCCCGGAGTTGTACTTTTTGTCCTCTTTTGGCAGTTGCAAGCTTGTCTGTATTTATCGGTTCATTTTGTCGCGACAAAATTGCATTTGGAAAGCCGGAGGAAATACCAAAATTTTATATCGAAATTTCATACCAAAATTCTATATCGAACGCCGATTTGCTTCTTTTTATGACGTTTGAGCTGTATCCCTAAAAAAACTTTAAATTGCAAATTTTTAGGGGCTAATTTAATGAAGGATAAGGTTTGTGTAGGGTAAAAATCTTAGAATTAGGGATGCATTAAGGTTGCTTAGGTTTGAAATCTAAAAAACGTAAAACACAAGAATATGAATTTTTGCGTTAGACACTAATTTTGAAGATTTCTCTTTGTGAATCGATATTTCAGGTTTGCATAAAACAAGAATGATAAAGCAATGTTTATTTATTGTCTTTTAATCAGTAACCCTGCTGGTCGTCCTGAATGTGCTTGCCTTGTCATCTTGCTGGCCTTTTATTGGAAATGTTAAAAGCTTGTCGATCTCACTTAATGCTGAGATTAAGAAAGCGCAATTTTAGTCTTCATTAATATTAAACAACTTGAATGGACAAAACAATGCAGGCGTAAACAAAAAAAGAAAATTCAAATCAAGAAAAAGAGATTTTGAGTATGAAAAGACCTTTTAATGACCATCAAATGACAAGGGTTTGCAGAAACAAGGGTTTAAATGAAGACCTAATACCTGTGCTTGCGTCATTAGCAAAACATTTAAACCAGAGTGGAGCACCGTGGTAGATTAGGCCTTCTTGTGCAACCAAAAAGGAGAACTGTGATAAATTACTTGTGAATACAATAGCCTCAATATAAGACGAAATAAGCTGAAGGAGAAAAAATAAAGTCCCAGTAATTCTTTAAACTAGACGTTTCGACAACATAGATTCAGCTGTCATCATCAGCAGTGTAAGCCAGGCAATACAAAACTGAAATTAAAACTTTGCTTAACCGCGATGCCTTGCTTACACTGCTGATGATGACACCTGGATCTATGTTGTCGAAACGTCCAGTTTAAATATTATTGCGGCTTTCTTTTTCATCCTTAAATTGTTAAAAAATTTTTTTGTTAAGATTGTTTTGTTGAACTCGGAAGGGGAAGTACTAATGAAAATTCTTTTGAATACGGTACATGTATGGGATAAGATATACAAAAGAAAACAGCTTTTGTTAAAATAATTCTTTAACAATCCGACCGCAGAGATTTGTCAAACGTGAGTTGCGGGGCCCGTCTCCGATACACAACCCTCAATAAGCACAGCTTCGAAGAAACGTAGCAGCGGTGGCGAGCCGTTGATGGCACTGTGCCCGATTTGACCGGCCCGGGAATCGAACTTCAGACGTCCCGTGCTAGTAGCAATGTCTTAAACCACAAAGCTAACCGGCTAGTTAAGAGAGAAACAGCTTCAAGGTGCGTTTATCGATACGCGACAGGCGACATGCGAAAGCGCGAGAAAAATTATAATGTCAGTGAATGTAGGAGGTTTTTGCGTGATCGCTAAACAGTAAAATAAAACAAACAAGGTGCGATAAAAAATTGTCGCTCGTCGCGTTGTCGCCCGTCGCGTATCGGTAAACGCACCGTTAGTTATGGTAATTCTTTAACATTCTGACAGCAGAGATTTAGTCAAACGTTTAATAAAAGGAAAAGAGTGATTTGGTTTAATATTTAAAAAATAGTGTTTTGTTCCTACTGAGTTTATCACCATTAGCGATCCCAGTTTTTCAACCGAACTGTCAAGATTTCTTGAGTAAACCAACGCAGCAATTAGAAGGAATGTTCGCGGAGCGTCTACACTGGCGGAGCACGAAGGGTATTTCCTAAAAAAGGTGCGAGAATTTCTAATAAAAATATCGCGGTGAGCTAAAAAAAAAGTCAAGTAGATGAGTCGAGTAAAAACGTCAATCAATAATGGGCTTTTTGTTACGTGTGCATGTAAAATAAAAGCCGTATGTTGGGCTGAAATATTTTTAGTGGCTTAAATTATTCTTGGGGGGCTATGCCCCCTATTGCTTTCCTTGAGGGCAGGCATGGCATTCAGCAAGGTCAGAAGCATTTTTAGAAAGCCGTTCTGGGCAGAGGTGGATACGGACGTCAGTTTTAGGGCAGTTTTCCGGGTGCTGTTTGACTCCATGACGGCAAAGTCTTTTCACAGTCTCTGTTCGCCTTCTATCGTTTTCCTTTTTAATTTCAATGCAATTTTGTTTATGTATTTATTGCGACAATAATAAACGATGAGTGTAGTACATTAAGAATTAAAATTTTCAACCCTCCATGCATTATCGTGTACATCGCCTCCTTTACTGGAAATCCCGGATGGTTCTGAATTAATCTTTGTATCGTCTGGCTGGTCATACATTACATACAGTACTCGTAAAAGGAAAGAATACATATAGATTCTGATTCGTTCAAAAAATTTGCAATTTTTCCCAAGTGTATGGATGCGTAGTTCAATATAACTTATCAGTTCTTTTCGTATGCTGGTCATCGGAAATTATTGCAAAGCGAGAATCATATCGATGAATGCGATAATTAAGCCTCGAAGAAGCTTTAAGGAAATGAATAAAAAAGCTTTCGCTGTACAATATATAAATCAAACAAACTAATCCTTTATTATACTCGCGTTATTACGCCAAGGGTTCATCTTCGACCTCCTCGACTTAGCGCCTGGGCAACACAGCTCCGAAGAAACGTCGCCAACGGTGGCGAGCCGTTGGCGACACTGTGTCCGACTTGACCGGCCCGGTAATTGAACCCCAGACCTCCCGCACCGAGAGCGATGTGCCTAACAGTTGAGCTAACTAGGCGAATCAACTTAAGTTATAGCTGCCAAAGTTTTTATGATGGCGGGTCTGAGAATTGAACCCGGTTTACATGCGTCAAATTTCACAAGCCCAACAAAACTTGCAGATTTAGTTTAAGGTAATTAAAGCAGGTCACGCATGTAAAGACGCTGAAGTGTTGTTTATTGCTCTTGTTCTGGTTTTTCTGGCCATTAAGTTTGATAGAAGCAATTTTATCGATTGCTTGTTTGAAAAAAGAAGTTTGCAACTTAAGCAGTAGCAACTCTGTTATTTGTTAGTTTATTTGCAGGACATGGATACTAGAACAACTACAAGTTTGTTTACTATGAATTAAGAGTTTAGCAACAAAACTGAGTAGATTTTAACAAAGTTCTAAATTTTAAATGCAAGTTGTTTGTGGCATAGCTCAGACACAGTAGTAGTAGTAGTAGTAGTAGTAGTAGTAGTAGTAACATTTATTTTTCGAGCGTAAAAAACAATCAAGCACATAATAAACAAGGAAGAAAACAAGAGAAGTAAACTCGAAAGGCGACCGCGAAGTGACCGTTTAAAGTCTTCTAGTCAAGCAGCCACCCGAGATTGAAAGTTGCTAAAAGCAACATTTCATTTCATTAAAAAAGGCATAAAATGCAACGTAAATGTTTTCGTTACTACCTAGATATATTTTTCCAGAAGATGTTTTTTAGGGTTATTTTTAAATTTATAATACGGTTGATTTCTTATTTCAGGAGACAACGAGTTCCATATTGTCTCCTAGATTAGGGTAGATTAACCTGTTTTGACCCAGCATATTATCTTTTAATTGCGTTGACTGTGCCCCCTTCCCCACAGGTGTAAGTGAGATCTTAAACCTAGCAGTAGCAAAATGTAGACCGGTGCAAGTGTCTGGTGTGACTGTTGATCGTCAGAAACATATTTTTGATTCCCACTGTGCGCTTATGCAGGATATTTGGGATAACAGCTACGAACTGCTACTTATAGGCTAGATTTATTGTTATGCGAGTTCTGTGAATTTTAATTTCTAAAACGCTGCCAAGGACAGCCAGTAGCTTTATCAGGTCAAACTCAAATACACTTTACATATTCATCATGGTTTAAAGATGAAAGTAGTTTTGACTGCGAATGGTCAAGTTCACTTTCCAATATGCAATCACAAAGAAGCTTAGATTAGCTGACCTTAAATTGCGGCCTAGATCACCTTGAATAACGCACTATATAAGTTGCAATTGTTCATTTTCAAAAAAGTCAAGCCGAGCTCATAGGCGATCAATTGCAGGATGTCTTTGTTAGATAACAGTCTAGGACCTCGACTGTACACTCTAGGTGAAAGAGTAATTTCCATAGCAGTAAGCGCAGAAAAGGCCCATTAGATGGTCTGAAAAAACTGCATTTCGTGTCATTTATGTTTTGCGGTTTTCAGCCTGTTTGCGAAGTGTTTGAACACATTGTTGTCAGCGCATGAGATCGTGGGTTCAATTCCTGGACCGGTCAAATCGGACACGGTGTTGCCAATTGCTGGCGACCACTGGCTAACTTTCTTTGGAGCTGTGCTGCCCAGGCGCTAAGCCACAGAGATGGGCCTCGCCACTCGTAACACCGCGAGTATAATGAAGCTTTGATTTTATTTTGCCGCTAATGTTTGTTAAACCACAGCTTTTCTAACGGTTACTTTTTTCAGTTTAGTTTTATTTTAATTTGTTTTAACTGCACATATGCGATATGAAAGCTTGTGTTTTTATTGACATAATTATTGTATGCTTTGCATTTTTTTCAACAATAAGAGCGGTTTCTCGGCCGCTATTTGTCCCAAAAAACATAACTGGTATCAAAGGAGGTTCGCTGACGCTAACATGTATACCTCCCAACGCTATCATAGCTCACCCTACAATTCTATGGGGCAAAACTACTGAGAGAGGGTCTGAGAACATAGCATCATCAGTTTCTGGAGTCCCGCATATCAGGTAAAACGTTATATGAAATCAAAGTTGTATTTAATTGCATATTTATCCTCCTACCACGAGAAAGCGATAACTGCGTTATAATAATCTCGCTAAGGAGTTGCCGGCCATCTCTCTAAAACACAAAGATGAGGGAATCCCCCTAAGTGTCTTTCCCTACGGCACAACATGTAAACTTGCCGCCTTGTTCTCCACTTTCTCCCTGTAATGCTGAGCGTCCAGCAGGAACGCTGTGAATACCAATTTTAAAGTCTTTGGTTTGACCCAACTCGGAATCAAACCAGAGTCGACAGCTCCAGAGCCCTACGCTCTTACCACTAGGCCGTCGTAGCTGTACAAATGTAATTTTTAGTTGAATTTACAACTATTCGGTTGAATGAATTTACGCATTTTTTTGGTTGAATGCGGATACTAAGAGACGGTAATTAAGAAAATCAAGCAACAACAATTATCAAAATGCACCAGCATTCACAACGTTAACGTTTCAGCGATCCGAGGGTTCCCAAAAATGAAAACCGGTTTCCAGAATCCGAAAAAGAATGGAGGAAAATTGCATTTTTTATGTTTTGCGTCTCTACCGGTTGTTTTGGGCACAGAGCATTTTCCCAAAGACCCTTGCTTATACCGAATATTCTCATGTAGCAAAAATTGTGAATGATCTTCGTTTTTTGCGTTTTAACATACGGCAAATATGGGCTGCCGTTCATGTTGCGATTATATTAGTTGGCCTGCCCGTTTTTGTAACATTGCGTGTTTTGGCAGAAAAGTATCTTGATTTTCTTACCAAATTAGTAATGGTTGATTACCGGCAATTGCTTTCTTTTCATTTTTCTTGAGCCGGATATGCATTGAACAATAAGAACAATCCAATTATTACTTGTAAATAATGTCGAATTTTTCCAATAGACGATTATTTTGAAACTTGTTAAGTCAAGAACTCATTGAACAGAATTGTTTTGAAGCACTAGAAAATTGCCCCAATGGCTCAGTCTCCACCTCTAGTGGAAGCATTGTTGTGACCTAAACCCTCAAAACTGGAAGAATTAACCTTAAGACCAATCTATTTGCCATTTTGTCGGTAGTTCATCTTTCTTATCCGGACGATCCTTCTTGAAAGGTGGGAATCTGACCATATCTTCCCTGCAAATAGCGGACAGTGGCGTATACACGTGCACAGTGACCGCAATCCAAACTCCAACGCAATCCGCATCTGCTCAAATGATTATTACAGGTTACTTTTGTAGGCTTTAGAGTTTAGTCGATTTTGAGGATTGATTTCTTTATTTTTATTCTGAGGCACTATGCGTAGGACGAATTCAAACTCGCTTAGGAGTTGCCTTTGTTTCCAAGTTTTCCGGGTAAGTTTTGCTTCTGACTTCCTTAATTTGCTGCTTGTTAGATTCCACCATGTGGCAATAATTATCGTGAAGCATCTTATCCAAAGATGCAGCAATGACTTTTTTGTGCTCTTTTTTCCCCTCGCTAGAACGGCAAAACCAAATCGCAATGAACATAAAGCAACTATTGGTGACGAGGCAGTGATTTAGTTGCTAAGTCCCTAAATATTTGGGTCCCACGAAGCTAGTGCTAGCTCCCCCTCCGCAGTGATGAGGATCACAAGGGTTTTTCGAGGTTATTGTATACGCCTCGATTCCTCAGTAAAGAGCACTTTTTGGGTTTCGCAGGTTAATTCTGTCCTTTTGCATATTGCTATTTTTATTGTTTATTTTTTTGATCTAAAATTTCAAACGGTGTGTAAGCAAGTTTTAACACAGTAATTATGCCACATGTGTTCTGCGTATACAAAAAGTGAATGGCTCATTTGGCTATTTTCACAAGGGACTGATTGCCTGGCAATTACGAGCTTCTATTGACGTTTTAAGCCTGCTGTCTATTTCATTAAGCCTGCGTTAAAACATTTTATTGATTTGCATGCTGATAAGCAACAGAAGTGTATTGGCCTTCACAAAAACATGACATTTCGTTCGAGAGTTCTCGCCTGGTAAATGCAACCAACTTCAGCATTATTCGCATACTTGCTCACTGCTCAGCACATACACTAGAGAAAGTGAAAGGGCCTATGCTCTTAGGCCCGCTAGCGGTTGTTGGTTCTAGTTTCTGCATCATGATCAATTTTTTGATATCATAATCACTTTGACTATGACATCAAAAAATTGATTATGATGCAGAAACTAGAACCAACAACCGCTAGCCTAAAGCCCACTAAAATTTGACATGTGGGCAGGTATCGCACTCACAAATACGATTGCAAGTTTTCTCAGTTTTTATTAAAACCCTTGCTTTTTTCACATATTGGTACTAGACTAGAGTGACACGCCGCGGAAAGCAGAGGATGCTGCAGCGACAGTATTTGCATTTAGTTGCATATTTATCCTCCTATCACGAGAAAGCGATCAATGCCGCGCTATACGAGCTCGCTTAGAAGTTGCCAGCCATCTGTCTACCACACCAAGATGGAAAAATCCCCCTAAGTGTCTTTCCCAACGGCACAACAAGTAAACTTACCGGCTTGTGCTTCACACTATCTCTTCAATGCTGAGCGTCAAACAGGAAAGCAGTGAATACCGATTTTAAAGTCATTGGTTTGACCTGATTTGGAATCAAACCCAAGTCTACAGCTCCCGAGGCGGACGCTCTTACCACTCGGCCATCTGATCTGTTATTTGTGAGTTGCTAGAAATACTACTGTCTATAACCGCCAATCAGCGCCGCTACCAGGAAGGTAAGACGTTCCGGACACTGCCCCCTTGTTTTTGACGAAGCCTAGTCTGAAATGTACTGAGTAGAATGCCCTGAAAATATTTCTGAAGTGTTTGGCGTATGACAACTTGCCTTACCTCCCCCCCCACCGACCCTGACTTCTTGCTAATTACTCCCTTGCCCGCAATGATTAATTGTATGATATGTATGATGTTATTTAGATGTAAACTGACCTCTTTGTTTAGCAACTCCAAAACTTTCAGCTGCTGCTGAAGAAAATCCACGCATCGGTGAAAATAACACTTACATTGCGGCAACATGTGTTGCTGAGTCTGGTCAACCAAAGCCATCCGTCCGTTGGACAGATGACACTGGCAAGGTAATGTGACCTTATTGTAGTTCTATGAGCGCTTTTCTGCAAGGCTTTTAGCACCAAAACATCCTGGTTTAATTTTGCGATTGTATCGAGCTTGGAAATTTTGTAACCAAGCCCTCACCCCCAACTTTCTCAGTATTGTTATATAAACGCTGAAACAGATAGCAGCTGGCAAAACAATGGCGCTTTTCCCGAATTAGAAAAAGAAATTTTTAAGTAGGCCTAACTGTTACATTATCTGAATTTATTGTGTTTCATTTAGATAAACAAACTTCTTGATATTTATTTGTTATCCTAACTTATAGTAGTCCAATGAAAGCAGTGGTCCTACACTAAAATTTTCACTTGGATCATTGGCCGCAGAGGCTGCCGAGCACAGTGACTCCATCAAAACTAATCAATAGCTGTACAGTAGTTGCTCACAGCGTTTCCTACTGGCAAGGTATTTGCAGCTGACTACGGCCAGTAGTAATTTAAATAAACGAGAAAGCGGTGAAAGTTGTAGTGGGCCTAATAACGGCCTGAAATGCCAGTGAGGATTGAACCTAATCAGTCTTTTCTGGCACCACCGCCCTTTAATAATAATAACAATGCTTACAGTGTTTAGAAGAGGTACGCCATGAGTTCTGGTACCGGTGCTGAAATTTCTCAGATATTATCTGACTAGCGCATAATGGTTAACCTCAACTCCTTACTTTTCGTTGAATAAAATTGAGCGAATAGAAGTTGAAATTCTTGATTTCAAACAAAGAGTTACGTGATTTGATTCAACACGCAATCAATCAATTTGTTTACAAAAATTTCAGAAGGGAATACCTCAGCAACCAGCTAGAATGGGTTCAAATATAGCTCCTAAAGGGAAAAACTATCAAAAACTGCTTTTATTGTCTACATCGGCAGGATGGAGCGGTGGTCAACCTAATTGCTATCGGCCCGGAAGCCTTGGGCTCGATTCCCTGGCTGGTCAACACGGACATGGTTTTGCCAAAGGCTCGCCACCGTTGCGACTTTTCTCCGGATCTGTGTTGCCCAGACCCTGAGATGTACCCCGCACTACGTGGCCCGCGAGTATAATGAAAACTTGTTTTTTTATTTATTATCTACCGAAATCACAATGGGAAAAGTCATGAGTAAGTTCAATCAGCACCGAAGTATTTGCTCAAAGTGTTTGTAAATACTGGTATGTTTATATTTACGTAAGACATTCCTACTGATTTAGGTCCAATCATCAAAAGAATTAACTGTTTCCAATTCGGATGGTTCCACGACGGTTCGCTCCCAACTCATTTTAACTCCTGGATTATCGGGGAGGACAAGCATTACCTCCCAAAACGTCATTTTGCAGAAAAAAGTTAAAGAATTTATCTGCGAGGTGGAACACGAAAATTTAATCGAAGTCCGGCAGAAAATAAGAAAAGTATCCGTAAACCTATTATGTAAGTATTTGTTGAACTACTGTCAGAGTTATTTCAATTGAGTAAATGGTTGATCGAGAGACAGAAATTTTGGATAATTTTTGAATGCGATTGTTAATGACATTTAACGGAAACAAAAAAAATAAACGCTGCACCACTAGGACAGCGAACTAGGTTGTTTTTACTCGAACTTGAACTCAATTAAATAGGCCGTAGAGCTCGCAGCCCTTCACCCAACTGCAGAAAGTAAACACTGCTTCGTTTTTTACGTTTAATCAGCGCAGTAGTTGTTCCTGAAGCTTCATGATTTTGTTAGGCCTATGCATGGCATCACATAAGACTATGCGGTATTTTCTATAACTTTATAGTTGGTTCACTCTGGGCGCGGTAACGGTAAAATCCGTCGCGGTCAAAGGAAACGGCAAACGGTAAAACATGTCACATTCCACGGCGAGCGGAACGTATTTTCCGTCAACGGTAAAACTTCTGAGTTTCAGTGGAAAAAATCGCAGTTAAACAATTTAAAATTTTTCCGTTGACGCTAGCGGAATTTTGGTTGCTACCGCAGCGTAGTGTGAACGACAGTGCGTAAAACACTTGTTGCTATGGCAATTTATGAGGTACCGGTAACCCCAACGTTCCGTGTGAACAACAGCGCGTGAACGTTAAACGGAATTACTCTGCCGCTTGCCGTTGCCGCTGACCGCAACATCATTCTGCAAACTTTCAAGATTGAGTATTCGATGGCGTCATCGCAATCGATGAGATTTGAGAAAATGAAAATGCGTTCTTTATAAAACATGCTTCTGCATTGGTGAATTGTGGATATGTTGAAACGTTGGTGGTGTGATGCGCATGTTGCTGTTTATTAGATTAAAAATCTTTGTAATAAATCAGAAAAACGACATTTTAGTATTGGAAAAAATTATCAACTTTTTTAATTTTATGGGCCAAAGGTGAATTTGATGGTAATCTCATTTAAATTTTTTTTTTTTTTTAAAACAAAGTATTGTTGCAGCAAAAACCTTTTTGCACATTTGATTTGCTGCTAGTTACACCAATTGGAAATTTAACCTGTTTTCAGACTCTCCTTTCGCGTACATATCGTTGCTCGGCAACCGACTGATGTGTCACGCTGAGGGAAATCCCCGGCCGTCTGTTTCTTGGTTGCATCACGATGGCATTGTTTCGAATACGTCAGAAGTCTATCTGAAAGACAGTGAAGCGAAAAACGGATTTTATTCTTGCCATGCCTCCAGCATTTTGAAACCGGATTCCATCGCAACTTTAGACGTTCAAAGAACACGAGATTTACGTAAGTTTGATATTTTTAAGCTTTACTCCACGCGGAGCGGTGCTTGGTGTGTCGATTAGAAGCGTGATCTTCGAGACTGGGGTTCTATTCCCAAACTGATCAGTGGTCAGGGTGATACTACTGCACATCGTTTTAACTTTTACAGTTTTCCCACCAGCTGCTTGGTAGAAGCGGGAAGGATTTTGTACTTAATAGCATCCAATCGGGAAGTAAGGATCTTAATAGCATCCAATCATTTGCGCTCGACACGGCCTAGCGGTACCACGCGTAGGTGACAGATCGTACGGGACGGGTTCGATTCGCGGCTGGAGCCGATCGCATTTGACATACCGGTATATATCGGGTTGCTGCTGACTCGAAGAGCGCAATCTCACCTAGCAGTCTGTCTCAATCACTGTTGAATTTTCAGTTCAATATAATTTGATCGTTATTGTAATTGGTTAAACCAATACAACGCTGTGCTTGTAGCCCCTGCCATATATTTATCTTTATATGGGGAGCATAGTAAAAAATATATGAGCACTTTTGAAGATAGTTTTTTTCGCAACTAAGTTTTCTGCTTCAGGTTTAACTAGTCAGTGAGCCTTTGCAAGCCGTGAAGCTTAGACTTAGCGATTGTGACTTCACCAATGTTAGGTTCGCTGCGTAGCTGCCAATAAGTAAATCTATTTGCTCACGAAATTTGATTTCGTCAAATTAAATCAAGATGCGACAGCTTGCGTAGCTTTTGTTGCCTTCAAATTAAATCACCGCCCATACACAAAGCTTCTTTATTTATTAAGTTACTAGTTGACAAATGAATAGTTTTGAATAAGGAATGCATGCATTATCAAAAATAAAAAAGAAATCTTCATTATACTTGCGGTATTACGCCCAAGCGTGTAACGAGTGACGAAGCCCATCTCTCCGGCTTAGCGCCTGGGCAACACAGCTGCGAAAAAAACGTGGTGGCGGTGGCGACACTGTGACCAGTTAGACCAGCTTGGGAACTCCCAAATTGATAGCGACGTGCGTAACAATTGAGCTAGCTGGCCGGTAAGCATATATGACGTGGTTCGAAGCTAGAACGATAATGGCTGTTGTGCTCTGACTGAGACTTGCATTAGTTTCTCGTTAGGGATCCTTATACGTTGACTTTCGAATGACGCTAAGTTTTTCTTTGCAACCTTTTGATCTAAAAACTAGTAAGCAGAAGCTAGAAAGGCGAAAAGATACCTGGTGTCAGCAAAGTATGGTGAAAAAAACATAGTATTGCTTGGGTACTTGTCCATCAACGCGCTAATTGTTTGCTTCTGGCAGCTGTCAAAGTAAGTTCAAACAGTCTCAGTATGTCATGCGTTTTTATTTATTGTACCGGTACTACACTATACTACAAAGCAATATGCCAACTTAATTATAAACAGTAAAGCAATTTTAGAAACTAAAACAGAGATTTTGATGAGGTATTTTTTTAGTTCGTTTCTTATTTATACGATATTTAACAATTATTGGATTTTTTTATGAATTAATAAATTAGTGAAGGATTTATCAGCTTGCATTTAGCGAAAAATTGATTTTGAACCTGCCAAGTGACATCACAAATGTGTCGCGCGTTATCTGATAAGATCAATAAAGTAAGAATTAATTTTTAAGCACATTAAAAATCATAAGTAGGCTATGACACTGCTGGTCTATACATACTCGCAGGCTTCAAAATCTTATAGGGTTTGATTTGGCCTTTTAGGTGTAGCTCGAAACCACATCTGCCAGCTTTTTGCTTCGACGGCTCTGTTTTACAATCAATAATATTTTTGGTATCCTTTAAAATTAAGGAATTGTCATTCTATGACTTTTTTTATATTTTTCTACAGGAAGTTCCACCGGAAGGACCTTTATTAGAGAACGCCCCTTACAGATCTTTTTAAAACTTCGGCTCTTTCTTAGAGAACTTTCCTGGATTTTTTAGCATATTATGCTTCTGTTACCTCATACATCGACGTGCCCCGGAATAGCACAACAAAAAGTTGAAAACCTACCCCTTGTCCCCCCCAAAAAAAATCTGAATCCACTCCTGACTAGGCTTGCTCTTCTTATTATTAAATAATTCAATCACTGCTTTACAAATAAAAAAGCTGATATCAGATGTAAAATCTATCTGTTAAATATTTAATGAAATGGGAATTTTATCGGGATATTTGTATCTGCGAGGTGAAATTTTATGCTTCTACAATATCTAGAGTTTGGTAAGGTCGATGTCACGATTTTGATCCAAATCTGTCAATTCCTATTGCATGGTCAAGCAAGAATACTATTACAAACTCCAGAAAAAAATAGCAGCTGACAGTGATGCTTAATTTTAATATGTTCTTATTGTGATTGGTATTTGAATTTTTTGGATAGAGAGCATTGGCATTGAATGCAGTTGGTTCCGTGAGGCAAAAAAGTTTTAATAATTGAATTCGTGAAATCGATCAAATGATGCAAATGAAAGTTGTTTTCGCAAACATCAGATTTAAATTTTATGGACAGGAAAATACACATAAGTGCATAAGTGCCCACAGGAATGATTTCCAAGCTTTTGTGTTCTAGTTAAAACTCACTTCGCAGCTGGGATACGGAGTTTAAACCCTAACCACTAACCAGGCTATACAGACTTTTAAAATAGCATCTGCCGCTCTGCGAAGGTAAAGGTTAGCAACAACGGGTGCTTGCAGCACACACATGGTGTAGGGTAGGCCATCCTCAAATGACAGCATATTACAAACATTAATCTTGAATGATTAAACGCTGTGAGTGGATATACAAGACAAACAACGCACATACACTTAACCCTTCGCACTTACCCCTGCTGCCAAGTATGCGAGTTTGTTAATTTTGCTGATGTGTTTAGCTGTGTTATTCCGAACACTCGTGAAGTTGAATACGTCACTTCCGACCACTGCTTCCGGCTATGAGATCACATGCTCAGCAGAGGTGGAGAACTGGGATGAATTAAATCACACTATTGGATTTGAATGGATGAGAAACGGGCACAAGCTAACGAGAAAAACATATCAAGGTAGGATTTGTTACAAGCAAGGGTGGAAACTCAAACCTAAACCGAAACCTGAAAACCCGGTTTTAAAGGAAATTTTGGAAACCCAAACTGAAACTGACACCTACTTGGCCAAAATTTTGAAAACCTAAACTTGAACCAAAACCGTTTTTTCTTGAAACGTCAAAACCGAAACTGAAACTAAAACCTGTTCTAAATTTTCTGAGGTTTTAGGTTTTAAGAATTGTCATCACCATCCTTACCAGCACAGTTCCTTTAACGCTGAGCGTCGAATAGAGAAGCTGTGAATACTAATTTTTGAGTCTTTGGTTTCACCGGACTCAGAATCATACCCAAGTCGACAACTTCTGAAGCAATTGCTCTCCTCACTCTGCCATATGAGCTGCTACTTATCATCATAATAAAACAAAAACGCCAAAAAGTAGAGGATTTAAATAATTCGTATTCACAGTAAAATAGCTTTGGATAAAACTTAAACCGAAACTGAAACCCAGAAACCGAAGCTGCGCTTAAGCAAAACTGGAACCGATTTTTCAACAGCCGTGAAACCGAACCAAAACTGAAACCTGACATCTGGGTTTTAACACACCGAAACTGCAACTGACACCCTAACGCCAAGTAGCCAGGTTTCCACCCCTGGTTACAATAGACCTTTTTCCGGCGCCCCTATTGGCGAAAAGTTGTTGCTACGGTGGACAAGCTATCAGGCTTCGCTATGTGGAAAGCATAGCTTTTATGACAGGTTGGTGGGAAAATTGCAGCAGAGAGGTTAATTGAAGATATCTGCTTGGTACATCAATTGTGCATATCGAGTTAATGAAAGCATAGGTTGAAAAGTGGACGATTAGTTGGAATTTGTAGAAAATATTCGAAGCTTAGGACCTGGGCTTGTGAGTTTCATTGGACCAACCGGTACCAGAAAAACCTGTACGAGGCTGTACTTTGTATATGTATGGCAACTGTACCACTCTGGTTGTGACATCAGCTCATGCTGTAGCCTAGATGAGATATTTTCTTCTGGACTGTCCAAATAGCAAACAGACGTTCAGTCAATGCTTAACTGCCTACCTCATATTCTCACAGCCTAGGCTTTGGGCTATAGACTAAACTTAAGATTTTATCTTTGATGTGGATATGGTTACGAGACCGTAACATTTGTCTTTTTAGTTTATTTGATTACTTTTGTCCCTCTGGTACAACCGAGGAAAGCGTGAAGGGAAAATGAAATAAACCTAAGAGACAAATGCTACGGTTATCTGGTCATATAGCCAATGTCCTAAATTTAACTTAAGCTATGGCATGCCTATCATCACAGAAAAATGAAGTGAAACTGGTAGGGTGTACATGGGCTGAGCTAGCCTACGGGCTAGATTATGCTGCTAACCTGTAAATTTCATCGACAGTCGTTACAGTTTATACTTCAGTTTTTGTATCATCCACCATCAAAGCCATAGCTTTGCCAAAAATATTTGGTTTATCTGTCCAGCATTGACTGAACATCTGTTTGCTATTTGGACAGTCCAGAGGAAAATATCTCATCTAAGCTTTAGCATAAGCTGATATCACAACCAGTGTTGTACAGCTGCAGTACATACATAAAGTACAGCCTCGTACAGGTTTTTCCGGTACCGGTTGGTCCAATGAAACCCACTAGCTCTGGCCCTAAGCTTCGAATATTTTCTACAAATTCCAACTAATCGTCCATTTTTCAACCTATGCTTTCATTAACTCGATGTGCACAACTGACATACCAAGCAGATATCTTCAATTAACTCTCTGCTGCAATTTTCCCACCAACCTGTCATAAAAGCTATGCTTTCCACATAGCGAAGCCTGATAGCTTGTCCACCGTAGCAACAACTTTTCGCTACTAGGGGCGCCGGAAAAAGGTCTATTTACAATACCTCATTGAGTCGGTAGATTTGTTGCCATTCGGTTTTTGACTTTGGCAGCGTCCTGGCTCAGCTGCACTGGCGTTGTACTTGAGCCATTTCCATAAAATCCTATTTGTATCTTTTTCGAGCCCACTTTGACCAATGGACGTTCTTGAGAGAGTTGCCTTTTTTTTTCAGTTTACGCAGCGTTAATCCAAGGGCTATTTTCTCTTCCGATGTGGACGGGTAAAACATCACCATCTGGAGTTTTCTGATCCAAAACCACAGTTTTACATTTTTTCAAAATCACAAAGTTTTTGCGGATGATAAGACATGTTTTATTGATCAGTTGCAACAAAAATATAATTTGGTTGGAAAACAATCTCAAGATGTTTAAGTCTCCATTATCCTTGTTGTTGGCTACCCAATGCAAAAAAATTAACCTGATTTTAACAGCATTCGAAGCGCTATCCTCCAGTTATTACTTACTAGATGATCAACTTGCCTCAGCTTGATGATAACTTTTTATATCTAGGCTGTAAGTTCAGGAGTACCGAGTTGATACCGCATGGGACCGACAAAACTTTTCCCGTTGTTAGCGCACTAACTATAGTAAAACAACGTCGTCCTTCCAGACTTCCTGAAAGGGAAGTCATAACAACTTCCTCGAGTCGGGTCGGAGGATAGAACTTCATCACCAACAGTTGAATAACTACTCCAGCAATAGGGTACTATAGATTTTGTGAATGCTAATAGCCCGAAACAGCGCTGTCCCGCTCTATGGCACAAATTATAGTTGCATGTTGAACCTCCTATCACGAGAAAGCAAGCAAAGCGCTATACAAGCTCACTAAGGAGTTACCGGTATACCACTCTAAGATGGAGGAATCCCGCTAAGTGCCTTTCCCAACGGCGCAACAAGTAAACTTGTCGGCTTGTTCTCCACAATGTCCCTTTATTGCTGAGCGTCAAGCAGGAAAGCTGTGCATACCAATTTTTTGCAATTAATGATTAGATCCGACTCTGAATCAAATCAGAGTCGTTACCTCCAGAAACAAACGCTCTTACCACTCGCCCATCTGAACTATAGAGCCTCATAAACGTTTTTACTCATTATATTGAGAGTGAACAATTGCTATTTTGCAGTTAGGTCAGATGTTGTTCGAATTAAAAAATCGCTGAAGAATCGTTTATTGTCCACTCTACGCTTTATTGACGTCGTAAGAGGCCGCGATGACGCTGAATTTCAGTGCAGATTGGTCAATCGAACCCAGGTCACGGGGTTTGTTTCCGCTGTGGAGCGTTCCGTCCTCGTGTCTGTTGATTGTAAGTAAAAAGACCGTTTTATTGAATAGCGTCAAAATTGCTTGTCATTGAGCTGTACAAAACAGCGGCTGATGAATAACAAGAGTTATATGTATGAAAAATGGATTGCTAACCATTTCATCTGAAGGTCTCCATTGCATAACACGAATGCCTAGTCCGTTAATTTTTGAATTTCAAGAATTTCAACTTGCGAGAAAATCAGCACCGGGAGGATGTCGTAGTGGCAAGCACATCGCTATCGGCGCGAGAGACCTTGGGTTTGATTCCCGGTCTAGTCAAATCGAACACAGTGTCGCCAACGGCTCGCCACCGCTGTGACGTATTTGTGTTGCCCAGGCGCTGAGCCACGAAGATGGGGCCCGTCAATAGTCACACGCTTACGCGTAAAGGTGTGATCGAGCCGACTGAGGCGCTGAAACCTTCGACGACATTGTGCAGATTTATCTTATTATGACATCACAGTAGTGTAGTGTTTATTTTTTCCAACGCATAGCACATAACATAACAGCAAGTCATCCAAAAAAAAACGTATATAATATACCACACTGTGTCAAGATCTATTGTGCAAGCTTTAGAGAGGAATAACAGAAAGACCAGCGCTCAAAGTCATTGAGACGTGATGTCATAATAAAATATATCTGCACAATTAATGTCTCAAAGGTATCAGCGTCTCAGTTAGCTTGATCGCAGCTTAATATCGCAAGTATAATGAAGATTTGATTTTAATTTGAAGAAAATGAGTTAATATAACTGCATTTTGAAAACCTAAGAACCTTAAAATGTAATAATTACAGTCTATTAATGCAATCAAGTAGTGATTAACGAATTAACTTGAAACAATATTTTGCTAAGCGCCTCCACAGTGATTCCTATCATTGATTTTGGATAAATTGATGTTAAGCTTCTCGGTTAGAAATATTTTTGAAAGATACATGATATATTTTTTGGCGGTTAGCTTAGTTGCTAAAGACATTGCTATCGGTGCGGGAGGTCTGGGGTTCGATTTCTGGGCCGGTCAAATCGGACACAGAGTCGCCAACGACTCGCCACCGTTGCGACATTTTTTCGGAGCTGTGTTGCCCAAGACGCTAAGCTACGGAGATGGACCTCGTCACTCGTGGCACGCCTCGGCGTACTCCGCGAGTATGATGAAGATTTGGTTTGATTTTTTTTAATGTAATTGAAAATCGAGCGATTTCTAAAAATTTATGCTTTATAAGCGAGATTATAAAAATTGTCATTTATTTTTTGCAAAGTCAGTAGCAATATTCATCTGCTTGATCGACTGTGGGGTCTAAATCTTTTTTAACATTAGCCTGTTAACTTAACGTCGGCAGCGTGGGATTAACATCAGTTATGTATCACTTGTAGCATTTTGAGCTCAACCATGGCCTCAACATAAGGAGGGCGAATAAGGGTTTTGACTCAAAGCCATGGATTTTACTATGGTATGAACAGAATTGGCTCCTTATAAGCCGTAATCAATCGGAAATTTCAGTGCCATCATGTTCTATAGCGAATTCCAATACACTAATTAAAAGCTTATGACGGTGCGCAGAAGAAATATTGGGGATTACAACTACGATTAATATTAATGAGAAAGCTTAGAATTCTATAATAGGTTATTGACAGCCACCTGGAGTTAAATGTAATGCATTCTTCACGCAAAAACACCTTTTTGACAACAAACAACTCAGTTTGCTCTGAACTGACAAAAAAATTGTTCTTTTCCATACTTTTGCGGTTGAGTGATTGTATTTATGCGTTTTATAGTATTCATGTAAGTTTGTAGTAGTAAAACTCTGTGAAAAAATGTTTTATTTGAAACTAGAAAACTAATGTTTAAAAATATTGTTTCGATAATGATGTATATGCGCAGAAAAGGGTCTTGTCTTGCAAAGACAACGCTTGTTTTGGCTACCTTGCATTTTGCTTTCCACTACCAACGGGATTCCTGGCCACAGGGACTATTGAGGGCTGAGTTCACCAAAAAACTATTTACGAAATAAAACCAACAAATTTTTTTCAATGACAACCGTTTTCACCGTTGTAGTGACGTCCCTTGACAATCTTTTTTTAGCTAAAATAAGAAAAAAAAATTTGGCATATTTTTGCCCCAAAAAATGTGCGTAGTCTTCATGAAATGTAGCCTAAGAGCCGGATGCCGCCTTTCTTCCAACTTTACGTTGAATTTAACACAAAACATCTCGTCTCGACATAGCAAAGCGGTACCGTGCGAAGGTTGTAGATCCTACTTGACGGGTTCGATTCACGGCTGGAGCTTATCGCATTTGACGTATTTACCGGGTGGCTGCTGACTCGAAGAGCGCAAATTGAATCGTAGTCTCCCTCAATGACTGCTGAATTTTCAGTCTAAGATATTTCAGTCTTATTGCAATGCAAGCTAGCTACAATAATTTTACAGATGCACCATCCGAGGTTTCAATCACAGGAGATCCAAAAGACTTTACTGTTGTAGAAGGAAAACTACTGACATTACACTGTTCATCAAATTCTCAGCCTCCTAGTGTAAAGGAATGGTATTTTGATAGTGAGTTTGTTTAGCAGAATTAGTTTAACGTACAGTAAATGAACTTAATTTGCTGGTAAATGCAATTAACTTTGTCACTTTGTCTTAATTTATTAAGCGTAATGGCAATTTCTCGAACAAAGCTGTGGTCCCTGGCAGGACCAGATTAAGGAGAGCTATGACAACCCCAGGACACCCCAATCATGTGCAATTTGGGCATGCTACCTTTAAAAAAAGGCTGTGAAATGGAGTCCTGTAAAATAATGAATTTTTTGTATTTAGTTGCTTATTTATCCTCCTATCACAAGAAAGCGATCAATGCACTGTACGAACTCGTTTACGAGTTGCCGGCCACTTGTATATCACACCAAGATGGATGAATCTCCCTAAGTGCTTTTCCCAACGGCACAACAAATAAACTTGCCGGCTTGTTCTTCACACAGTCCCTTTAATGCTGAGCGTCAAAAAGGGAAGCTGTGAATACGTATTTTAAAGTCATTGGTTTGACCCGATTCTGAATCAACCTAAATCTACAGCTCCCGAGGCGGACGCTCTTACCACTCGGCCATCTAAGCTGTCTGTTGGTCAAAATCAGATCTGCAAAGAAGCATGGAGCCCCAAAAAGTTATCCCCCGGGTCCCATAAATTCTTAGTATGGCCTGGTCTTCGGCGATTATCGTTTTATTTGAAATCAACTCTATCGTAGAAAAACACTTACTGAATAACCAGACTACTCTATAGAGTGAGGATGCTTCAGTAAGATCACTAAATGGCAGGCTCGACTACAGAGGGTAAAGGAGTGCTGTTACGGCGTAAATAGGAGTTATTCTCCCAAAAATTGTTCACGAAAATTTGTTGCAATTTGCTTTATCAGCTTTCCTGAGTAAAGGGGGGCAATTATGGCAACAGGAACGTTTCTAGAAAGTAACGTTCCTGGAGAGTAAATTACCAATTTTGTACAAGTACAATGGGAAAGAGCGGCTGGGGATAGGGTGGAGCATTGACCTCCCAAAAATAATCAACTATTCTAGCGTTGCAAAGTATCGTAATTCGCAAGCTCAACCCTTGCGATTTTCTCACCTCAGAACACAGACTACCGAAATTTTAAGATCTAGATTAAATTTTTGTTTAGTTTTTAGCACAGAACTCTTGTAAAATGCTTGAATAGTGTATTTTTGAACAGATGTTAAAATAGCAACTGGAGGTACGCTGCAGGTCAATAATATTGCTCGGTCTGAGTCTGGCTTGTATCGATGTTTGGCGTACAACTATGTGCCAGGAAGCGCTCACGCCGACGCCAAAGTGACTGTCGTATATCATCCGTCCAACTTAAAGATCCGGAAGAAATCGGGAAACAAATTATCATGTGAAGCAAAAGGAGGAAGTAATCCACCCCCAATTTACTTCTGGATTTTTCCAAATCGTAAGAAAATGGCATGTAGTGCTTTTATATCAATTTTTGTAAAATGAACTGAAACTTTAGTTTTGGTTAGTCCGAAAGATTGAGCAAAAATTTATCTGTGCATTGAGGAGACTGCAAAGTAAGCTTGCCTCTCCGAATCAGCTGCCGTTTCAGAAATGTGTTAAATATGATCAAACCCAGCTGTGAATTGAACTCGTCGCGTAAAGTAAATAACTCACGCGTGATACTGCACAGTAGCTACAGTAGACAGAGTTCAGTTGCTGGACCTAATTTTTGACCCAAAAATTTGTGGATATTTAAGTTGTTTATTTATGCTCCTATCACGAGAAAGCGATCAATGCCGCGCTATACGAGCTCGCTTGGGAGTTGCCGGCCATCTGTCTACCGCACCAAGATGGGGGAATCCCGCTACGTGCATTTTCCAACGGCACAACAAGTAAACTTACCGGCTTGTTCTTCGCTCAGTCCCTATAATGCTAACGTCAAGCAGGGAAATACAGCTCCCGAGGCGGACGCTCTTGCCACTCGGCCATCTGAGCTGTCAATCTAAGTTTGACTCAACTTATGTGCCTAGTAAGCTCGAATTACATTGACCCAATAAAATATTTCAAGTTGGCCGCGTCAATCTAAAGTTTTTGTTCGGTTGAGACGTACCCAAAAATTTTGTGCCCTTGTGACAAGTTCTTTCATTAGTAATGACTTTTAAGAGTAGATATTGGGTCTTGAGCTGGATAAAAGATTTTGCATTATCGTCATATAGGTTGATTTACGCTGTTTTAGAATCGATAATCCGTGGAAATCGCTCGGAGGTGCATCTACTGTCTCCCTCAACACATAAACAAAGATACGTTTGCCTTGCAACTAATAATCTTGGTGTTTCAATAAATGCTACTTATGATCAACTGCCAGCTCAGACAGGTGAGTTAGTTCTGAAAATAGCATTTTTATTGTGATTTGAAACATGTTTAATCTGAAAAAAACAAAAAACATATCAAATCTTGTAAGAAACTCCCTAGACCTTTTTACATTACTTCACTCCAATTTCCGAAATTTATTCTTTTAATACAAGAAGCAATACCTCAGGACTAAAGTATTATATTTCACGATTTAAAACCGAAAGATTACAGCGCTCCATCAGATATGTGGGAGCAAAGATTTGGAACAGAATACCCGATACCATCAAAATTAACAATTACAACAAATTTATTAAGCAACTGAAGACGCACCTACATTATAATGAAACTCTCTTCCCTTCTTCCCACTTCTATGGTTATTGTTGACCTCCGATCAATTAAACTTCTTAAAATAACGTACCAAAAGCTTACAGATAGGGTGGTTGCTTAATTTGAAGACCCTTGGATGGTCACTTCGCAGCTTCCCTGTTGCAATTGTATTTATCACCGTGTTCTACGTTATTTTACTTAGACTTTATGACGTACGTTTACTCTTTCTTTTTATTTCTGTTTTGTTTTTCTTGTTTTTTAAATTAGATATGTTTAATTGTTTGTTTGTTATTATTGCTAAATGTGACGTTGTATGATTACCTCTTTTGCGATAAAATGAAATGAATCTGAATCTTCATTGCACTCGCAGTTTTACGTCGAAGTTTGCAACGACTGGCGGGGTCCATCTACGCGGCTTAGCGCCTCGGCAACACAGCTCCAAAGAAACATCGCAGCGGCAGCGAGCCTTTGGCGACACTGTCCGATTTGACCGGCCAGGGAATCGAACCTCGGAAACCCCAGCAGCGACAGCGTGAGCTTAATGACTGAGCTAACTAGAAAAATGAAGTTTATGCGAAACAAACCAACTCAACTCTTTTCAAATCATTTTAAACTTATCCTAAGAGTTATTTTTGTCAATCATAGCACGTGCTCCGCTTTTGTCCTACCTGATTTCAAACCAAGGTTTGGTATAAAAACAATTAACGTAAGCGCCTTTTTCAACGGCGTAAAAGCTTAGCCATAATAGAACTTGAGAAACTCGAAACCGAGACACTAGCCCCTTAGTATGACGAAGCCTACCTCTACCCCCTAGATTTTTCAATGGCTACATTCCTATTGGAAACTGTTCTGTTTCAAACACTGTACTTGTTCAAAATTGTTTCGTCCGCAACAGTCGACTAATATTTTTTGCGCTCCAGTATGAAGAAGCTTTGACTTTAGGTAAAATTGGATCTTTGTCAGTGACCAATTTCTCTATCACTTTGACATTTTGCATTATCTTCGGAGTTGCTCTTTTTGGAGGATTAGGATACTTAATCTATAAAAGAAAATGCAAATCCAGAAGTGCTGAAGAGTAAGTGGGTTTAGTATTTGTTTCACGCACTGGAATTGCTTGCGGTTTTTATTTGCAGTGAACCACATAGTGATAATTCTATGAATCAATATTCTCCTCTAGGCAAGTGCAAAGCATTTTTAAAGTTTTATGGTCGTCTTCCAGGCCTTTTTTCGAGTTTTTCTACGTTTTGATGAACCGTTATTGCTGACTGTTCATTCCTAGTTTTTGCTTTAAATTTATAGGCCGGAAATTTAAATGCTTATTTGACCGGTAACTGTACGCAGAACTTTCAAACGGTATCTTAATTACACGGGGTCACCAAAAACAAACTCCGCTTCATCCGCGGAGCAAAACAACAATCACACATCAGGTCACGTGACGGAGTTGCCGGACCAATCAAATCACAACACGTATGAAGTGCTTTTGAGTTTTTGTTTGACTTAATTTTGTGTGATATTTTAGTTTTTTTTTCACTTGAATTATGATGTGATTACTTGTGGCAGAAGGAAAAGACTACCATCATGAGTGGATAGGTCAGCCCTACACCCAAATCGTACTACATTTTATTGAAATAAATAATCATTAGTTAACATGCTTAATTTGTTAATGAGTTAATTGCAATTAATTTCATGTCGAAATAGTTGATATAACTTCCGAGAAATTTAAGTAGTTAAAATTAGTGGCCCTTCTGAACTTCTCGAATGCAAAAATCACAAGTTTATCTATTTTCCAAGCTTCAATCGTTGACTTTAAAGCGTCATCTGAAATTGTATTTCTTGTTGCAGATCAACCGACATGGACGAGAAACAACCAGCATTACCAAAACTCTGTGACAAGTCATATAAATGTTCTGAAAATTTTGCATTGGAGTGCACACCCATCGCTGTTCCCCCAACGTCTTGCGTTCGGTAAGCATCAACTATTATCTCCAGACGCCTGAAAAGGGGACAAAATTGGAAAAATGGAGTCATAGGTGTTGAATTTTTTGTGGTATATGGACTTAGAAAAATTTTTTTGCTGGGGTTTTGAGTAGTACGATTATATTCTTCGTCAGACTTTACTTAGTGATAATGTTTGACTTTTAAATCTTGTGTTTAGCACTGTTTATTCTACTGTACAGATAAATAGTTACATCATAAAAAAAAGTTGTTGTTTAGATCCTTAAAAGATTTTAATACCCCTCAATCTCACTCAACGAAGCAATTTGTTGACGGATCAAGCATTGAAATCACTGCTATTGATTCTTTAGCTTCATCTACTAATCAACTCACTGAGCAAGCTAGTTCGGCTAAAAGTAACGAGACAAAGACGTTTGACTCTGAGCCATCTGCTACAACCTCACAAAACCAAACGGATGAAACGGAAAGCAATGAGGAGCAGACACGGAGTTGCACGCTTCCTTGTTCCGCCAGACTTGCCAGCATCCGGAGAGATGTTGCAAGGCATATGAACCGATCACCATATCAACATCTTCCAAGAGGAGGCATGTCCCATATATACCACCCCAGACATCCTCTTCAAATACACCATCCCCCTCAGATGGGACTAGTAGTCTCCAACTGTGACCCCCTCCTTTTTAACGCCACGTGGCGACCCACTACATCAAGTTGCATAACGGGAGGTGCTTATTCTGTTTCTGAAGCTGAAGCAATGAAAGATTATTGTAATCCAAACCGCTTCGAGCAAACACACAAACGAAACTGTCGTTTCGAAACGCAGAAATCCTTTCTTGAAGAAAATCGACCTCGTTCCATGTCTCTCTCTGGATCTTCAACATCCAACAAATCCTATTCAAATCTAGTGGATGAAGATGTCTCACATATATCCGAGATAGCAAAAGATTTTAAAATACCAGTCGATCGAGAACGAAAAGACTCTTTAACAGCAGCCTTGCCTCAGTTCAATAATGGCGATGAAGCTAAAAAACTGTTTTTAACTACAAATAACAACAAAAAGCATCAATCCGTATCACTGGTGTAATGTTTTTGCGTAGAATACTTTAAAAGTCACTAAGGCTATTTACATGGAGCATCATTAGTCGACTTTTGACATTAATTTCACATCCGTTATCGGTTTGAAGTTATCGCATTGTATGTCGCCTTTAGTCGATATCCATGGCACAGGTGGTTTATTCCACAGAAGCAGGGGACTAGAGGTTGATCACGTTACAAGTTCCAGCGGTAGGTTAGGTTGCTGGGCTTCGGCAATATTTTCTTTCAGATATTGCGTGCTTGATTTTTTTAAGTACTATTTTGCACTAGACTTCAATATTTTGTAGAAAAGGCTTGGGCTAGGTTGTTAGAAATTTCGATTAGTCTTAGGTGGTTAGGCTAAGCTTTTACGACATAAACTTAAACATAGTTGGTATATTCAAGTACTGAATTTTTTGAAACTTCTGCATTAACGTATCGATTAAAATTTTGAGTTTTGAGCATGTTTGTTTAATTGTTATTCATATTTTTTGGCTGAAGTGCAAAGTTCTTACTGCATAAAGTCAAATTAAACACAAAAATTAAAAGCAAACAAAGTCTGTAGTGAACGCTCAAAGGTTTTTTGGGAAAATTTAAACACCCCTTCTCTATGGCTGCATTTTGACGTTTCCGGTTAACTCTTGCGGAAGTTTGCATGTACCGGTAATCTGTCCGACAACAATACAAAAACCGGCATAAGGTTTCCAGCTTCGGGTACCCGTTGACTGTAATCCTGTTTAAACAATAATTACTAGCCATTTAGCGTCCCCAGTTGCTATTAGCAGCGGATAGTAAAACTCGTGTAAATAAGTAGTGATGTCGCCTCATACTTCGCCTAAATTAATAAAATAGGTCGACATCTGTGGCGTCTTTCGTGGACTGATAATGCTCCATGTGAATAGCCTTATTGTTTGCTTAAACCTATTTTACCAGTTTTATTTCACATAGTTGTGTGTTTTTAGCGTTACCGTTACCTCGCTCTGCGTTGGTTAACTTTAAATACCGTCCTCGTAATCTAACCGTAGTACTGTACGCTTTCTGTTGACGAAAATAGAAGATAGGTTTTATGCCAACCTCGTCCAAAGGTTTATCAACAGTTGAAGGACAATAATGTTATTTTTGTTGACTTCTGGTAATGAATGCATAAATGTGCAAACTGCAAAAAGTAACTGTCCAGCCTAAACATACAAGAAGCATTCTTCTACATCCTTTTTCTGTGTTGTTGTTACTAGTTGGTCTTATTTGTAAGTTAATTCCAATCAGCTTAGCGCGATTTATTTGTTTCTCATAATTTCAATAAATGGATCAAATTTTATTTGCCATGATTGGATTACATGATTATGATAAAATGATTTAGATGCCACCATCACAGATTATGTTTTTACAAAAATTGTAAGTAGCTTAGCATCCAACGATTTGTTTCCCATTTTCATGTTTTGTTTGGCTGCAAACACACTTACTTGGTGGTAACACGCTTGCTATGAAGCGCCGACTGTTCACTCCATTTGCAGCACGTTTTTTGTGTATTTATATCAACGCAAAAACTTACAGCCAAACGCTAACGCAAATAAGCTAACGCAAAAATAAATGATAAAACGCAAAAATAAATAATCAAACACAAAAATAAAAAACCAAACGCAATAGTAAAGAACCAAACGCAAAAATGAATAATCAAACGCAAAAATAAAGAATCAAACGCAAAAATAAAGAACCAAACGCAAAAGCAAAGAACCAAACGCAAAAATGAATAATCAAACGCAAAAATAAAGAATCAAACGCAAAAATAAACACTCCGACGCAAAAATAAACAATCAAAAGTAAATATCAACAAATTAACTATACATTACAAAAGGAGCTATTTCATGATCGTGGGGAACAAAAATGCAGCTGTACCAAGTTTTAAGCTTTCCATAAATCACAATTCAATTGAAGAGACAGACAACGTTAAATATCTTGGCGTTCATCTGGACAATAAGCTTTCTTGGAAAATTCATAATGATATGTTAACGCGTAAACTTTCAAAAGTTTGTAGAGTAATATACAAATTAAGACATTATGTTCCTTTTTCCACTCTTAAATTAGTGTACTACGCCATGTTTCACTCTCATCTCCAGTACTCATTAATCAATTGAACTGAATATTTCATCTCTCTCAAAATTGAACTGAATATTTTATCTCTAGTACTGAATACTGAATATTCAGTACTATTACTGAATACTGAATACTATATTGTATATTCAGTACTAGTACTGAATACTGAATACTAGTACTGAATCCAGTACTGAATATTTTATCTCTCTCAAAATTGAACGAATTTGAAATCGCTAAATTTATATTCAATTATAGCAGTAAATGTTTACCCACAACTTTTGATCAATAATTTATACTTGCCAAAACATCTCATTCTCAATCTACCAGATACTCAGCATCAGACCACTTGAAAACCCCATTGTACAAAACCAATTGATTGCAACGATCCATTAAATTTGTTGGTCCTAAAATTTGGAATTCAATTCCCTTAAAAGTTCGAAAAACCTCGTATACAAAATTTAAAAAAGAATACAAAACTTATTTACTAAACACAGCTGAATAGTCATCTAGTTCCATAATTATTATGTTAATTTGTTTAATTCCATTCCTACTCCATCCCTTCCATCCCATTTGCTGCCTTCAGTGTGTGTTGCTACTTTGTTTTTTATTTTCTTTATAAGCCGGTTTATTTAAATTGCCATTAATTATATGATATTATGACAATTGTTGATTTAATTAAATTTAAGTTCAGGAAGGCTGCTTGACTCGAAGACCTTACGGTCCCTTCGCAGCCTTCCTGTTGCTGTTTTCTGATTATTTTTTGTTTTTCTGTGGATGTAAAATTGTTATTTGCAGCAACGAAATAAACAAGCTTGATTGATTGATTGATTGATTGATTGAAATTGGGGTAGAGCGTACAAAAGTCACTGCCACAATCTTGTCATTCTTCAAAACAAAATCTTTAGAGCTAGTCTTTTTGTTCCAATGCATCATCCAACAAATTTGCTATACACTAAGTTTGGTGTACTGAAACTTGATGATATGATAAAAATGGAATTCGCTAAGTTTATGTTCAAATTTAACAACAAAATGCTTCCCAATTCTTTCAACAATTACTTCCTAAGACGTGATAAAATACATAAATATAATACTAGGCAAAAAAAACGTAATGAATATTTTCAATCTTTCGTAAGCTCAGAAGCAGGGAGGAGGGCGCTTTGTCATATCTGCCTGAAATTATAGAAAGATATTCCGCAGGATCTCAGGCATTGTTCTTTCTATAAATTTAAAATTTTTTTTTAAAACAAATGTTCTGAAAACGTATGGCAGTACTGAAGAGTGAACAATAATGCATTTTTTACTTATGTTTTTCTTGATGATATTGCAGTCCTCTTCTTTAGGTCTAGTCGTTGATATACCGTATATTGGGCGGTCCATGCCATCTCAACCAATCACTTGTTGATTACTTACTAGACTTTCAATTTGTTATTAATTATTTACTATTATTTATTTTTTCCCCTTTTTTGTTAATATTCCGACTCATAGATGCCGGTATCTTACTTTGTTAATCCCAAATACCGTCGGAAGGTGTGCCTACTGTGTTGATTTAAACCTGTGTGTGATACGCTAGCTAATGTTTCGACTATAACCAAAGTCTCGTCAGCCTTGCTACGCACAGCCAATCCAGGCTAAACTCATTCCAGACTGTAAAGACTCTGTTTTTGCATTGTTTTACCTGTACATCTCGACTTCATCTCTTTTCTAGATTGTGCCCTATTTTTGGCACGCGACTGTTTTATTTCAAATTTTATTTCAAATGTTCTACCTTGAGCAGAACGAGGAGAGGCTTAGATTTGGAGTGTGTAGAGTTCTTAGGAAGGTTAGAATTTTTTTTTTTTTTAGGAAGGTGGGAGGTTGCTATGCTGCACTGATGAGACCATAATAAGGTCGAAACGCGTCTGCAGCTGCAAATGAGTGGGTTACCATGGGGGCTTCTAGTGATGTGGGTTAGGTAAGCTAACGGTAACTTGGTTGTGGGTTAGTGGTTATAGGTTCTTTCATTGGGTATCGTTGTTTGGGGCCAGTCGCGTGCCAAAAATAAGGCACAATCTAGAAAAGAGATGAAGTCAAGATGTACAGGTAAAACAATGCAAAAACAGAGTCTTTACAGTCTGGAATGAGTTTAGCCTGGATTGGCTGTGCGTAGCAAGGCTGACGAGACTTTGGTTATAGTCGAAACATTAATTTGTCCCTTGCAAATTTCTCAGCTAGCTAATGCGTTTTTATGTCATGTCGTAAGTTCTTGCATTCAGGAGCAGCAGACTTAGATGACCAATTGGTCTTTCGATGCTTCCCTTCTGTGTTATTTTGCGTCATGATTAATAAAAGTTGAGTTGAGTTGACTACCCAAACGATTCAGCAATGCAATCACAAAGCACGAACCTTTATAAAAATTAAATAACTCCTGCGATTGGATGGTTACCAGAATTTTTGTTGCTCGTGACAACGTTTCAACTCCCGAGCTAGCTGCTGAGTACAACAAAAAAGCAAGAAAACGAAAACCTGTGTCAAACAATTGTAATTACATAATTAATTAAATAATGGAGGTGAATGAAAACCAACAAAAACATAGACAGAGATAATGAGTGTGTAGTAAAACCATTTACAAAAAAACTGTTAAAACACTTGTGAGTTGTGCAGCGTTTAAGTCATGTTCTTGTGCTACCTAGTCCAAAGCCTATTGCACTGTGTACAGTAGCGATACCAGTATTACGGTACTGTGTTGAACTAGTTAGCTGCGCAGTGCTGACACAACCAGTGCCTGTTAAGTATTTATTGTTAGCATTCATAACATGACTAAAGTATTATTGGTATTTTAGGTATCTGACAAATGAGCTCAAGAGCAAGCTGTGTATTTTGTGTCAGCTTTGCCATGACATTTTTTAGAAATAGTAGTTTCATCATGTGACAACTAGCTTACAATTAAACATATTCTTAAACAAATCCACTTTTATCTTGTCATCGTCAGATCATGGCTCAAGTCCAAAGACGTCCTGAAAATGTAGGACAAGTTTTAATTCAAGTAAGTGTGTACCGGTGCCAGTATATCTTGAGGTGTTGAACTGTTGCAGCAGTGGCGTTTCTATAGAGCTGTGTTACCCAAGCTCTAAGCTTCTGAGATAGGCCCCGCCACTCATTACACACTTCAGCATAATACCACTAATATAATGTAGATTTGATATTGATTTGAGTTGAACTGTGCTTAGCTCTAGTTGCTCTGCTGTTTCTTAACCTGCTGTGGAAAATTTTAACAAATTTTAGTTTTAAAAAAACGAATGATGTTTTATCTGAGTGCGGCTAATGAGGGCTAATAGCCCGAAACAGCGCTGTCCCGCTCTATGGTAAATTTTAGTATTGTTGTGAATGCAATTTGCTTCAAATGTACCGCTAGTGTTTTTAGATTTTGCTAGAAGTATTAGCCTCTCTCCCTATGAAGAGTTTTTGCACTGTACGATCAAACACTGAACAGCTTGTTGGTGGTTTCGTTGTTTAACATTAATCAGAGACTGTTTTGTATTTACGCTCTGCGACATGCCATTGAGCTCTCTGTTTCCTGCAACCAGTGATGGGCATGATAAACCTTTTTGCACTAAAGCGATAACAATAAGCAATAATTTCAAAAAGCCCTGGGCAATATCAATATACTTGATAAATCTCAATTTCTTTAAGCGATATCGGTAATCGATAAATTATCGCCGACAAATTTTTCTGATTAATGTTGCGGTAAATTTTCGATGTGTTTGACAAAGTTTTTTTTGTAAGTCAAATTGCAAAAAAAGTTTTTCTAAATTTGTCAAAAAAAGAGAGCAGTTCTCGGACTCTGCCGCTGCATCAAACAAAACATAGAGAGATTTTTTAAAATTGGAACAAGACTTTATGAACATCGTGTATTTTTTCCATAGCGCAAACTCACTAACTTTACACTGTGTGCATAAAGAATCGTTTATCGCAATAATTTATGGGCAATAACAAAAGATATTACAAAACCAATATCGGTAATCGATAGATCAAAACTATTTTGAGTGATGACGATAATCGGTAATGAGTTATCATCGATAACTTTCGCCAATAAATTATCTCGATAAATGCCCATCTCTGCCTGCAACAGACGAATCACGTGATATTTCATGAAGAGGTTTTATTGCTCGTGCAACTTTTGTAGTTGCTGACTGAAAAATCCCTACTTGTTTGATGATAATTTTGTTATATTTTTCTTGCAATACCAAGAAAAATCAGCAATTAAGTCAATTGTTGTTACGTGGCAAAGTAGAATCGTTGGTTTGAACGCAAAACAAAATCTGTAAGGCATAAAAGATCAGATGGCCTAGTGGTTAGAGCGTCTTAGACTTGATTTTGATTCCAAGTTGGATCAAACCGATGGTGTTAAAATTGCTATTCACAGCACCATGCTTGACACTCAGCATTAGTGGGACAGCTTGGAGAACAAGCCCCAAGTTTACTTGTTGAACCAATGGAAAAGGCCCTTAACAGGATTACCACTTTTCAGTGTGGTAGACAGATGACCGGCAACTCCTAAGCAATTAAGCTTGTTATGCACTTCGATCACTTTTTTGTGCAAGAAAGATAAATGTATACAGTATGCAAGTAAGTAGAAAAATACAAAAAATGGTTTGCAATACAGCCATAAGCTTAAGATGATCTGTCTTTAACAAATTGTGCTTAGGTACAAGAAGACCTTCGTTATTTGAAAGAACAGTTAACCAAGGTCTCGGATCAAGGACAAATTGACATCCGAACATTAGATGATGCACTAACCAAAACCCAAGAAGGAATTAAAGTAAGCAGATGGAGAAGTTGGTAAATACTTGCATTTCAGTAAGATTAAAACCTATTAATCATTGCTTGTATAGCACCTAAAGTTGCCTTGTAGTTGAGTTGGGGCACCAGGTTTAAGAGTTTAATTGTAACAGGGAGTTTTCCATGATATTTGATATTTTTCAACAGTAGCTTTGCCTTGGGCCAAGCGACATCATTATGTTAATTTTCTAAAAAAGAAAAATCTGCTCTTTTTGTTTAGTGTATAACATTGTACAAAACTGTGTTGACTCTTTGTTACATTGCTTATCATTAACTTCTCAGCTTATTACTTTTCTAGGTTATTTCCACTTACTTGCTACCTAGAAAAGTAATGAAGTTTAGAGGTTTAGGATGAGGAATGTAACAAAAAAGTCCTTTCAGTTTAAAATGAGTCTTGCTTATGCTGGCTGTGCACAGCAAGGCTGACGAGACTTTTCGTATTGTCGAAACGCTGAGTTGTCCCTTGCAACTGCTTTATAATTGTTGTTGAAAGTTGTCTTTTGTTTACGGCTAATAATGTTTGTTCATGATGTCCAAATGTTGCTTTTCATTTAGCGAAATACTGAATATGTTGTTGGTGTGATTAACAATGAGGTAAACATTCTTCCCACTGTTGAAGACACTCCTCAGAAGCCGCGTAGTCAGTTTACTCCTTCGATACCGGACACAGGACGACCAGTACTCCATTCTTCTGTCTTTCATGATTCTCCCGGAGAATCAGTAAGTTTTGCTGAAAAACTTAAAGAAATTAAATCCAATTTTCACTTTTTATTTTTCCAAACAATTTTTTTCTTTGTAACTTTTATGAAAAACAATGATGAAATTTACGGGAAATTTTGAGTAAGTAGGCTACATTTAAAACTGTGGATGTCAGCTCAATATTTAGCAAGTGGCACAAGCAAGATTAATATGTGAGGATGAAACAGTGGTGCTCTTGTGAACCCAAGATATTAAGCATAAGGAGGAAAAATAAAACCACAGAAATTGTTAAAACTGGACGTTTCGACTACATAGATTCAGCTTTCATCATCAGCAGTGTAAGCAAAGCAGAGATGAAATTGTCAAACTAAAAATATCGTAGCAACAGATTTGTTTAGATTTTATTTCATTTGACATTCCATCTATGTTTGGGGGTTGAAGGTTTGCAGAGAAATTTTATTAATAAAATGATTGCTTTTGCTCGAAATAAGACATTAGTCTTATTCATAGTTTAAATATTTCAGGTTAAAAATGTTTTCGAAGGAGCAAGCTTGAAGTTAGTGGACATTGAACAGGTCAACTAGTTTTAACAGATGAATTATTGATACTGTAGTCAGTGAGTGATAGAGAATAAAATAAAGGTGCAATATACATGTTGGAAGAATGGAATTTTATTTAAAAACCGGCTGGTTAGCTCAGTTCTTACGCACAGCGCTATCGGTGAGGGAGATGTGGGGTTCGATTCCCGGGCCGGTCAAATCAATGTTTTGATGTCAAAATTAAAAAAAATGATTATGACATCAAGAAATTGATTATGATGCAGAAATTAAGCGTGATGATTCAGCAAGAACCGTCGGCCTAAAACCCACTGCAATTTAACATGTGGACATGATAATAAAGTACTAGCTGAAAAATTGATGTTAAGATGTGGTAGGTAGGTATTTACTTGTGTTTGTTTTACAGTTTCATCGAAATTTAACCATGAAAGCGATCTTGAACCCTGAAAGCGTTTACAATCGCATGGCGCTTCATAAGAACTATGGGTTTTCCCTTCCTGCCATTAAAGCACCCCGTCAAACAAAGGTAAAAATTTGTTTTCCCTCAAAGATGCATTTCGTTATAAACGCATGCTCTTTAGATGTCATCCCACTCCTTAGCTCGTGGTTCAACTATAGATTCCTTAGCAGTGCTGCCAAAAGCTAACCGAGTTGACCCTTCTCTGGCACCGCCAGCTATTATGGAAAAGGTTGGTAAATATTGCTATAATGTAACACTGGGTGGTTGTTAGTTGTGTTTTTGAACTAAAATGGAACGCATGGAATTGGCCAAGAGGTTAGCACATTGGACTCCGGAGCTGGATTCGTGGGTTCGATGGGCAGCTAGGTCGTCTTCCATGTTGCATGTGCTTCACTAATGTAAGAACCTAGCTGCATCATTTGGCTTGAAATAAATGGAAACGAAAAAAAAATTAATGAATGAAGAATGAAAAGTTGATTAGCGCAATGAGGAAGACTGCTGCTGAAATTAAGTTTGACTTAGTCTGTCTTTTTTGGTTTGATCAGATTGTCTACAGCCGATAATCGAACCCGTGGCACAAGATTTGTAACCCTCGTAATTTTTCTGCCGTATGGTGCTGATAGCTTTTAGTTGATTTGATATTTTTGTGTCAGGATGCCAAGAAAGGAATTCTTAGTTTAATTGAAAGAGGATTAATTCCTCCTGCTGCTGAATTGACTTTGGACCCATCTCCTGTTCACCACAAGAAAGCGCAATTGCACAGTTTTGAGCAAGCAAGCAGAAAGCTACTGCAATCAGCGAGCAGCACGAGAGGAGGTGTGGGCTATAAGTTGAGAATTAATTCTTAAATTTTTACGAAGCAATGAGAACTTCAAAGTGGACTGTCATTTTTGAAATTACCTGTTAGTATTAACGTAACTATACTACCTATTTACGCACTTACCTACCTATGCACGGCTTTTTAATTTAATCCAAATTAATTTTTCGTTTGAAAGTCCTTGCAAAGTTATATCCTTTTCTATTTATAAATTTTTTTATGACTCGTTAGTTTCATTATTTTTTGATGCTATCTTTTTCCATAACCGGCCAGTTTACTCAGTTGTTAAGCCTACGCTATCGGTGTGGGAGGTCGGGATTTGATTCGCGGGCCGTTCAAATCGACACAGTGTCGCCAACGGCTTGCCGTCGCTGTGACGCTTCTTCAGATCTTTGTTGCCCAGGCGCTAAGTCGCGGAGATGGGCCCCGCCACTCGTTACCCGCTTCGGCGTAATATCGCGAGTGTATTGAAGATTTGATTTTTTTGATATTTTTTTCGTAAATTGTAATTCTTAACAAGAAGATAGTAAGAGTCGGTCGTAGTATAAAGGTTGTAGCCGATTTTATTGTCGTATTGATTTTCTTGCTTTTTTTATTTCCTTTTTAACAATTCACAAAATAAAAATAATTATATATAATCATTTTTATATATAATCATTTTTATTTCCGTGGAATGCTGTTTCTATGAGCGGCAACAGCATTTCTAATATTGTCTGTTTTTCTTTCTTCACGTTATGTTTTCTGCATCTGCTATCTTTTCCACTGTATTGACTGTCCCCAGCACCAGATTGAATAATTTTGTTATGTGGTTTTCGATATGGTCCTACTTGATTGTTATCACTGATGAGGAACATAATCGAAACAGGATGGCTCAGGCCTTATCTTGTATATTTATTTAATCGAAGAATTGGTAAATTTTTTTAGAGGGAAGCCACTACATGGCAACGGTCAAGTTGGATTTATCACGCGACGACCAGTTTACCGACCCGTCCCAACGACTGGGCACATCTGACCGGGTCTTGTCCGCTTCAACTGTCCCACTGTCCACTACCAATTATTCAGGAGACAGAACTCAAGGTATGTAACTTTCAAGTTGGGCTAGCCCATTTTCAGAGTGACTGCTTATTTTTGATTAAACGGATGCAAGTCAATCAGGCGTGAAGAGAGAATTAAGAAACAAAACCTGTTCGGCGAGTAATGCAGGACAGAGGATGCATTTGAATGATACATACGTTTGATTGTTTGATGAACTCGCATATTTATCTTCCTGTCATAAAAAAGCGATCAAAATGGCTGACAAGTAAACTTGCCGACTTGTCCACGTACGTCAATCAGGGAAGCTGTGAATACCAATTTCAAAGTCATTGGTTTGACCCGACTCGGAATCAAACCGTAGTCTACAACTCCAGCTGAAGTACTCGCTCTTACTACTCGATCAGGGTGATTTTGAATGTCTTCTGTCAGGGATAACGAGCAGTAACTGCGAAGAGCAGTTGTAACTGCTTTACAAAATCACGAGCAGTCTCGAATCATAAAATTAAGTCCGAAAAATATCGCAAGATTGATTTTTTTTTTTTTTTTATTTGAAAAAATTGATTTTCTTGACGAGAAATCTAAGCTTTTGTAATGTTGAAACAAGATGCCTGTTTGTTCGATTTGGCTGAATTTGAAACTCAAAAGTCAACCTATAACCGGAATTGCCTCGTCTAACTCAAAAAATCGCTACATTTACGGTATAAGCAGCCACACAAGTCGAAATTTAGTTAAACTTTTGTGTTGTGTTTTCCTGTTTTTTGACGTTCAAGTATTTTTCCAGATGCCAAATCACCCCAGCTTCGCTCTGTTCTCATTCATTCTCCTACTTCAACTAAGAAAGCAATGTCTGCTAAATCAGTTTCATCCAAATCAGCTCTACCGGTTACATTGTTTGATGCACCGTTGGAACCGATGGTAACACATACAATTCTTGTATTTTGACTTATTTTCTTGCTTTGGCATTTTTCAACGTAAATGGTTGGGGTATTTTAACTTTTGAATTGGAAATTTGATAGTAATTAAGGGAGATTACGAAGCTTGTCTGACCGTCGTTTTTACTGCCTTTACTTTTTCAAAAAAAGCCTGCTGAAGACCTGGGTGTGGCAACCATGCCTTTTCTTGCCTTTTTCAATTCTTTTTCCTACCTGCATGCTATAAGGTTTATCGTTTTGTTGCCTCTTTCCTATTCTTGTACTGTAGGCATATGTTTTTCATCTTTTCGATTCTATGATATGTTGACAGTGCGAAAATAAAAGGCTTTGCTACTGCCTGAACTTGCGCTTCTTGCAATCTCGTTTAAATGCTGCGGAGCTGTAGCGGCAGTATGATTAATTGTCGTTTATCTGGCCGTTCGCTCAGGTGCTAAGCGCACACGGTATCGGTGCGGAAGGTCTTGGGTTTGAGTTCCTGGTCGGTCAAATCGGCAAAGTGTCGCCAACGGCACGCCACCGCTGCGAGTTTTTTTCGGAGCTGTGTTGCCCAGGCGGTAAGTCGCGGAGATGGGCCCCGCCATTCGTTACCCGCTACGGCGTAATATCGTGAGGATAATGAAAATTTGATTTTTAAGTTTATGCTACTTAAGTTTTTTTCTTCAGCCTCCTCCTGCCACTCCAGCTCGCAAGGAAGAGGAGCGAGAGCAAGTGATCGCAGCCAGCAAAGGATACAGTTATTTTATCCGTTCTGGAAATCCTCCTCTCCATGGGGATCCGGAATATTCCGCTTTCCAACAGCGCTATTTGCTCCAATGGGGAAATATTCTCTCAATGCAAGATCGGCTCTTGAAGTTTTTGAAAGACTTTTCAATCCCAACTGCTTATGTGGTCGGCGATAAGTGAGTAGTGTTACCTCTAAGAAGCAGTGGCCTGGCGACAATTTTAGAAGGGGAAGGCAAAAGCCATTGTAAGAGTCTGGCATATTTCAGTCACTTAATAACATTCGTTCTTTTACTAAAACGCAAAGTCAAAACGAGAGGGGCATGGCATAATTTCCTCCTAACCACGCTACTGCTAACAAGTATGCTTGAAAGGTACCAGGTTTGCAAAGGGGGGCAGTATTTGCGACCGCACACTGCGAATCCACGTAGGTCTGAAAGGAATTTGTGGTATCAAGAGGAATTATGTTCTTTGTTTTATCTGAAATTGTTTACTGGTCAAATCTTTCTTGTTTTTAAAGTCAAACCCGTACCCAAATTGATAGCTTCAACCCAGATCGCAAAGCTCATATCCGAACACTAAAACTATGTGGAAAAAATATGAGCAAAGAAGATGTTATCCCCGCAAAATTTGTGAAAAAAGCTGAATAAATTTTTATTTTTAACGGGCAATGTTTTGTCGAAAGGCTCTGGGCTCTATTTTTTTCTAGCTACTTAGTCACCATTAATGTTTGTGCCGAAATAGATTACCTACTCTATAGGTGTGCACCATTTTTTGGGTGGGCCATATTACCAACTTTAGAAGTCTAGCTGGGCTTCATGAAAAATTTAGTTTTTTCATGTGTACAACGGGTAACAGCTTGTATCTAACGTAATTTGCCAGACACAGCTGATAACTGAACGAGTCGAAACCACAGAGTGAAAGAATGCTTACGTCACGTACTACCATAATCAAATTACTGTTTGCAAGCTACAAAAAAGAAACACGGAGTCTAAATCGTCGCTCTAATTAAACTGTAGGATTAGGACTTCATACTTGATGGGAAAAAATTGGAGTGTTGACGAGGGCCACACTAAGTGGCTTGGCGGGCCGGAAAGTGACCCGCGAGCCGCCTGTTTCGCACCCTTGATCTAAGCAAACGGATCAAATATTTAGCGTATTATTTTTTCTTTCAGATTAGCTGAACTTGCTGCTCAACATGAAGTGGGTCTTCCCCCGACTCGAGAAGAGCTTCTATCTGTGCTAGAGAATTTTGAAGAAGTGGCGGTGTTAATTAGCACTCCGGGCCGCAGGTATATGGCGAATGACGGTATGAAAGTTGCTGCCACAAAAATTCAAGCCACATGGAGGCGCTATAGAGACCGAATGGCCTACTTGGTCTACCGTAGACAAAGGTAAAAGCACTCTTCTTTGTAAGTTGTATTCTGTACTTTGTATTTAGATGATGAAATGCTTAAACCAACCGCGGTAGATGTTGACATAATACTTTCTCTTCCCGTTTTTCACGATAAAAATTAGACTAGGTTTGTTCAGTATGAATCCCGGTCTGCGCTATGTACATTTTCAATGCTTTAGCGACTTTACCTCTCCTTTTATTACTATTTTTGGTTGTAATGAAGATAAGAAAGAAACAAATATTCCAGAAAAATTTGGGCTTACGAGGTTAAGCTTGAAATCTGTATGCTTACCCTGTCCGGATGGCCAATATTAGTGGGCTTTATGCCCGCCGTGCTTGGGGCTAGTTCCTGCATCATAATCTGTTTTTTAATGTAGTTAAAAAGAGTGATTATGACATCAAGAGATTGATTATGATGCAGAAAGTAGAACCAGAAATCGCGGGCCTAAAACTCACGAAAGTTGGATTGAATAAAGCTGGGCCTAATGAAGGTACTTTTATCACTAGATGGGCAGCTGGAGTCATAGCCATCGCTTGGATCATGCACGTCCAACTGTCCCGGATGAGAACGCGCTTGCGCGAAATACGAAAACGTCATATTGAAAACTACCGCATGAGGGCGAAAGTAAGCATAATTTTATTACAAAAAATAATTGCCTTAGAAATGGTTTTGCAGAAAATGTATTGCAGGTGCAAAAACGCAAGAACTGTAGTCATTTAAGTGATTAACAATTGCTATTTTTAAGCCTAAGATTACTCAAAACTGTCACTGGTAAAATTTTGAGTATAGTTCTTATGTTCAGTATGCTTATTTAGTAGCATACAACACAATAAATGACCAATAAAAGTACATTTAAAAGCCCCCAACAGACTGTTTCGCCGTGAGGCTCTACAGAAGGTACGCTAAAACTGTAAAAAATGAAATCTAGAAGCAGAAAAAATAACATAGGTTAAGAAGCTGAATCAATTTGAGTTTTATTCTGAGCGCTTTCGTGGTTTTAACCTTTGTTTTTTACTCTTTCTAGATTTCATTTTTCACAGTTTTAGCGTCCCCCTTGTGAAGCCTCACGACGAAACAGCCTGTTAAGAGCTTTTTGAATATACTTTTATTGGTGATTTACTGTATTATATTTATGCTCTGGTGTACACCATTGAGCTCTCTATTTGGCGCAACGGTCAAATCACATTTCTTTTGGTAGTAGCATATTCAATTATTCATCCTCCTGTTGCGAGAAAGCGATCAAATTGCTATAAAGAGCTCACTCAGGAGTTGCCAGCCATTTGTATACCACTTTGAGGTGGGGAATCCCACTAAGTGCCTTTTCCAACGGCACAACTAGTGAACTTGCCGGCTTGTTCTCCACACTGTCATTTTAATGCTGAACGTCAAGCAAGAAAGCCGTGAATATCAATTTTAGAGTCATTGGTTTGACCCGACTCTGAATCAAACCCGAGTCTCCAGGTCCAGAGGCAGGCGCTCTTACCACGCGACCATAAGACCTAACTTACGAGCAGTTTTTTGAATATGTTTAGACATTAGCTTCGGAATGGCATCGTGTTGTGAAATCAAAACGGGTTATTGTGCACGTTCCGTCCCTCGGCTATCCAACTTACATTCGCTCCAATTTAACCAATTTGAGCAGATTACAGAACACACAGATTGGGCGTCTTTGTGATTTATCAGGTATGTTTCTTTCAAATTTTCAAATTATTGAACCGAAAATTCAACAGCAACAGTTGAATTGTATTTATTTATGCTATTTTATTGCTACATATTGGTGCAGCGGCCGTGCTGATTCTAATTTTTTTTTACCTGTACTAGTGTTACAAGCACGTCTTAACGTATATCGTTTTGTCGCTGTTTCCTTATTTTTTTCCTCGCTGTGGTTTCGGTTATCGATGTTCGTTACTTGATGTCCGAAAATAAAAATTCATTACTACTACTACTAGCCCCCTACAAGACCCAACTTCAACCGTACAACGCTGGAGCGATGGTGCGTCACTGTAAAAAAATGGAATTGTTTTTTGGCCCTATTTACGTGAGGTCTTATAGACGCAGAATTAATGAATGGTAGTTTGATGCCTTTTAATGTAGCACTTTTATGATGCTGAGCGCTCACTAAATAGCTGAAGACACCATTTTTGAAGTGGTTGACATGACTCGACTGTTCTGTGCACATTTTGCCAAGCATCTACTCCAGATGAAGTGCAAACAACTCCAAGGTTATGGGTACATACTTTTCCCATGCTAACTTGTTGCATAGTTCGAGTGAGGAGCTAGCAGTAATGTTATAAAGTTGCAGTTTCTGGTGTTGTCATTCAGGAGCAGCAACCTACGAATTTTTTGGTGTTCTAGGCATGGGACACACTAAAACAATGTCGGTCTTCCTTCAATGAATATTGATGATAGCATTCCATAAAAAGTTGCTGGTAAAACTGCGGCTAGTTGTCAAAATCAGTCAAAATTATCACTGCTATATATACCGATTTCAGCTACGCGACATATTTCTGTGCGCTATCATAAAAGCTGAAGCATGGTAGCTGAAATCGATCAAAATATGCTGTTAGCAGTGATAAATTCGACTGATTTTGACATACACGTAGTTACAGTTTTTAGCACCGGTAATTTTTTTTCAAATTTTTTGATACGAAATCGTCAAACGAATTTTACCAGATATTTAGCAATCCTCTGCATCAACTTTACTCTCAATATATCAGTATAAGAAGTCTGAATATTTTTTATTTGAACATTATTTAGATCCAAATGTGGACGTTATATACGTGTCTCCTATTGAGATCTTGGAAGATTTTAACCAGTATTATAAAAAACTCCTTGGCATCCGCTCTGCTGTGGATGTTGGAGATCCAGATGCGATTGGAGACTTAACTTCTCGCTTTACTCTCATTGTTCCGGATGCTTTGACTAAGTTTCCAGTGAGTAAATATTTTGCATTTGCGGAAATTACAGAAAAATTGGTTTTTTGTTTGAAGTTTTGTGACAATTTACTGGTTTGCAATGTCACGAATGTTGGTTGTACTTGCACTCTTAACTTTCTTGTTTTTGTTTTGCAATTTGTCTATTTGCTGCTTTAACAGTCATAGAATTCATTGCTTACTTTTTCAAATCGAGTAAGCAACTGGGATTATTATAAAATTATATTGAACTAAAAATTTATTCAAATGTAATTGAGGAAAACTGCGAAGTGAGCTTGCGCTCTTCGAGTCAGCAGCCACCTCGTGTGCAAGTCAAATGCAATCGGCTCCAGCCGTGAATCGAACCCGTCACGTAGGATCTGTCACCTGGGCGCGGTACCGCTGAGCTGTGTTGCTGATGTTTTGACAAATTTTTTATATTTTTATAGACACATTCCTTGTGTCTTGCTTCGCTCTTGAGACTAAGCCCTCGCACCATTAAAAGAATCAAGCACTTAATATCTGGAAGAGATGCGTTTTATGTCCCGGGAGTTGTACATCGGGATGATTTGGCGGTTGCAGACTCCCTCGGGATTCCGATTCTTGGATGTGAACCCGATATTTGCCATCTCTACAGCAGTAAATCCGGTTCTAGAAGAGTATTTGCCGCCGCCGGTATACCAGCGCCACCTGGTGATCATGATATATACACGGCTCAACAACTTCATGAAACTTTGGCTCGCTTGATCTGTGATCATCCAACCGTAACCAGGTGGCTTTTAAAAATGGATGTTGGTTTTCATGGTCGGGCAACCGCATACATCGATATAGATGAGTAAGTTATCACATTGTTTTTTAACTTTTTGTTTTGGCTTGGGAGGAATGTGATTTTAAAAAAATCGGGAGCTTGTAGGAGGAGCATTAGACCTATATCCACGCTATTTAAAAACATGTCATCCTCTGAAGGAAGTGGCAAATGCCCTACTAGTGACGTCAGCATGTGGTTTTCCACTTTTGTTTAGCGGTGCAAGATTGGAATACGTATTAATCTCGTTATTGATTTACTGGGCTTTAATGTTGCTCCAATGTTGGATCATTTTCTACCGAGCAGAAAATATGGTTTTAACTTATTTATGGTAAAATGGTAGTCATTAATGACCAGGTTGGTTTCTATCCTCAAAAACTAGCAATAGAAAAATTGATTACCTCCCTGGAACCGTATTGAGTTGCAAGAAGCGACTAATTATTGTTGATTAGTAACGGCAACCTCCGCGTATAGAGCACTTGCTACTCTGACAAAATTTCAATATGATTTTGAACTCCCAAGGACAGCAGTTAATTATTTGTTTATAAAACGTGAATGACCTTGTTGTTTGTGCTCTGTTCATCTTACTGAGGATAATTGGTCTATTTCAAGAAAATGCTTGCGTAATAGCAACTTTTATCAATTCTTTTTCATGTTTTACAGGCATCTTCCTTGTTATAAATGGATGCTGCGAGAAAGCAAGAGATATGGAGAACGTTGGAGCAAAAGATGGGCGCAAGTATGCGATTTGCTCATGACGTATCTGTTTTCTGGCGACTCAAACGATCTTTTTAAAATGCCATTGCTCAACTATAAAAGTGTTCTGTAACTGCTTACACTTCAAGAATGCGAAAGTTGATTCCATTTGCCGTCGTTTTGATTTGATTTGAATACCGCTATTTGAATGTTTACTCCGTTAGCTCTGAGAGCATCCCTGAATGTACGAAAATATTTTTGGGTTTCACTTTTAGTTCGAAAAGGGTTCAGAAGGGTTATGGATGGAAAAGGTACCAGTTTTTGCCAATTTGGTGAAGTGGAGTGACTGTACATACGCCCGCTTTTCAATTTAAGCTCCCAGCTGTTAAGCCTGGATTTAAAAACATATCAGCTCGAATGTCATAATAGTTGATGGTTGTGTCTGGAGCGAAAAATAGCCCGCGTTTGTTTGAAATGTAGCCCGTGCTGCATGAATCGCTGTGTCGCTGCAGCGGCGTATTACTAGTTGTGAAGATGGTCATTGCAAACCTTTTGATAAGCATCTGTGTACGAATATGGTTAAAAAAATTAGAGGCCTTTTGTCAAATCGAAATATCCCATTATACTCGCGGTATTGCGCCGATGTGAGGAATGAGTGGTGGGGCCAATATCCACGGCTTAGCGCCTGGGCAGCATAGAAATGTCTCAACAGTGGCGAGCCGTTGGCGACACTGTACGATTCCACCAACCCTGGAATGGAACCCAGACCTGCCGCACTGATACCCATGTCTCCATCTACAACGCCAACTGGCTGCTCAGGTGTTTTATATAAATATTTTTTGCAGGAGCCAGCTTATACTAAAATTTTATGCGAACTCCCTGAAACCTTGGACAACCACATGATCCCTGCAAACCGAAATGCTTATCCGACCTGGATCGCGTTTTTGGATGCTTTTCTTGCTCAGGTATAGTGTTATTAAAAGCTGCCTTTACTTGGCGTCATTGTTGGTTATGTTGTCAGTAGTGTAAATTTCTTTAGCTGTACCGAGGTTTCACCATCTAGCAGCATTTTTAAATTAAAAATTTGTTATCGTTGTTTCCGAACATGCAAAATTACCCCAATGTGCACTTTGTCGAAAATTTTTTTGTGTTGTATTTAGTTGCATATTTATCCTCCTATCACGATAAAGCGATCAAAGCGCTCCAGCAAGCTCGCTTAGGAGTTGCTAGGCATCTGTTTACCACACCAAGATTGGGGAAACCCGTCAAGTATCTTTCTCAATGGCACAACAAGTATACTTGCCGGCTTGTTCACGCTGTTCATTCAATGCTGAGCGTCAAGCGGAGAAGCTGTGAATACCAATTTTTTGAAGCGATTGGTTTGACCCGAATCGGAATCAAACCCAAGTCTACTGCTTTAGAGGCGGACGCTCTTATCACTCGGCCCTCGGAAAAAAAGATGAGCGAAGTCACAAAAGCATACTTTTTTGGAAACATTGCCGAAATTACGTTAAGCTTAGTAGTCATCGTTGTTAACGAAGATATGAAGTGATCCCCTAAATTTCTAAATTTGTGTATTGATTTTTGTATGGATGGTAAAATTTTTTTATTGCTCTCACTGCTGACTGATACTTTTCATAACAAGGAGAGCACTGGTAACGTAAACTAGAAACAAAACTTTTGCGATCAGTTTTAAAGATAGTTGCTGTTATATGAATATTATCATATTAGTCCGTGCGTCTTGGATAAATATTGCAGACATGAAGTCACTGATGGAGAAAATTTTTCACCAGTTTGTTAGCTCAGTTGTTGAGCGCTACGCTATCGAAGCGGGAGGTGTGGGTTCGAATCCCGGGTCGGTCACATCGGACAGAGTGTCGCCAACGGCTCGCCACCATTGCGTTGTTTTTTCGGACCTGCGTTGCTCAGACGCTTAGCTGCGGAGATGGATCACGCCACTTGTCACACGATTCGGCGTAATATTGCGAGCACAATGAAGCTTGATTTTTGATTTGAAAATTTTTTCAGCCTAATTGAAACATCTGTAATCCGTATGCAACACTGCAATCTTGTAAGATATTTATTGTTGTTGTGTGAAAAGAACTATTTTATTCCTGATAAGATTTTTTGCAAATTCAGGGGGGAATCATTGATGCTTGTCCTCCCGCCGACAGCGTTACTCACTTGACCGTCACCATGGTGATTGAGCCAGATGGTGTCGTACGCATGACGTCGTGCGGAGACCAAATTCATGCCAGCAACCCATTTCGATGTTTTGGGGTTTCCATGCCCCAAGATTCAATTGAACCCCACCTGCTTAACGTGGCCTGCATCAAAATTGGCGAAGCTTGTAAGGCGAGAGGGGCAATGGGCCACCTCTCTGTTGATTTTGTAACTTTCATTGATCAGAAAATGAATCAGCAGTTATGGGCTACGGATCTAACTTTAGCATACAGGTACTACAATTGCAGTCAAATGCACAAGTTTAGTTGTATTCGTATTTGGTTGCATATTTATCCTCTCATAACGAGCAAAAGATTAAAGCGCTATAACTAGCTCGCTTAGGAATTGCCAGCCATCTGTCTACCACTCCAAAATGGAAGAATCCCGTTTTTCTCAGCGGTACGACAAGTAAACTTGCCGGCTTGTTTTCACACTGTCGCTTTAGTGCTGAGCGTCAAGCGGAGAAGCTGTGAATATCAATTTTTTGAAGTGATTGGTTTAACCCGACTCGAGATTACACCCGAGTCTACAGCTCTAGAGGCAGACGCTCTTACCACTCGGCCAGTTGAGCTGTTAAACTTAATCCGCAGCTAAATTGAAACGTTTTTTTAAGAATCCTGAGGGTTTTTATGGGCCAATAATGAACAGAACTCCGTGAATTTGGCAAAAAAATTCGCCTGGCAAGTCGTTAACATCAATTTTTAATTGAATTTTGATTTAGCGCCGTAACCAGCTGTTAAATTTTTACATGTTCATGCATCTTACCCTAAGATCAATATCTGCATGTATTTCTGCTTTTAAGGCTATTAATTGTTTGATCTTTAGCGAAAGGGTCTTGTCCCAATGTGCTGCGTATTTATAGATCTTTTTTTGGCTCCTACGTACTATTTTTGAAACAGAAATGTTTCGTTTAAAATTCGTAGGAACATTTTTCAACAATATCTTCGTTTTTAGTGACCAAATGGCAATGACCCAAATGATGTTATTTTTAACCGGCGGGGAAATGGATGCTGCCAAGTGTAAATTCCACGTCCCCCCTCCTCCAAAGCGGAAACAAAGCCGATTCCGTAAAAGACTTGAGGATTCTGCTGCGGTAAGTGCTGTAAAGGTTAAAAATCACTTTTAAGTGGTATTTATTGATTGGCATTTTTTCCACTCTGTCTTTAACCACTTACATGAAAAGGTCGTTTAAGCAGAAAATGACAAATACACTTAAACAAATTAATTAGTAATTTGTGGGCTGTGTATCTCTTTGAGTTAATCTGGTAGCATGAGCGCTAATGTTGCAATAGCGCTATGTAGTTAATGTTCGTATAAACTTGATTATTTTTTGGAATCGTTTTTTAAAATGACCGAGTTTTTATTCTTGGGACGATAGTTGTTATCAAGTCCTTGTACAGTAAAGTAACCACTGGTTTTCTAAAGTTATGTGAGACCATATTCAAATCAACTTTCAATTGAAACTTTGTAATTTCGGTTAAATCGGTTTGGAGATTTGTACTTTGTGGTTTAGAGAAAATTCATTCTGAACTTCTGTGTTTTCTACTAGTGTGTTTTTAGCCTCCTGTACTGACTCGATATTGTGCACTCAGCACCAACCTGTACCATTCCAACATGGCTGTCGTGCACTACAGTGTTTTCTTTCAAGTAAGTGAAGGGTAATTGCAATTTTCTAAATCAAATTTTCATTATACTCATATTACGTCGAAGCGTGTAACGAGTGGCCGGGCCCATCTCCGCGGCTCAGCTCCTTGACAACACAGCTCCGAAAAAACCTTTCAGCGGTGGCGAACCGTTGGGTGACACTGTGTCCGATTTGACCGGCTTGGGAATTCAACCCTGGATCTTCCGCACGGATAGCGATGTCATTAACAACTGCGGTATTAACGCTTATTTACTCAACGGAAAAATGTTCGCTAGCGACGTGGTACAGCATGTAAGTTAATAATCTCGCATCACCTCTGGAGTCATAATTTGTTACACATATTTCGAATAGCTGCATCCCAAAAATACAACCCTATTTCGTAGTTTTCAATTCAATACTGTATTGATGAGACTTGAAAAGTTGAAACATCGAAAGTTTTCATTTCATGCTTAATTACAGAAATGGTTTTTTGATGATGCTATGCTTCAGTTTTCGCTAGGGGTACAAATTTTAGAAATAAACTTAGGCTGTTGGACAAAAAATTATAAAATTGCTCGGTGTTGGTTGACGCACACGCAGTGTCACATCAACTTCAACAATCTGTTTTAGCATTTATGGCCTGCTGCACTTAAGCATAACGATTAAATAATAATAAATAACAAAAACACTGAGGTTATTTTCAAATTTTATTGAACTAAAAATTCTACAGTAATTGAGGGAGACTGCGAAGTCAGCTTACGCTCTTCGAGTCAACAGCCACCCGTTATGTATGTCAAATGTGATCGGCTCGAGCCGCGAATCGAACCCGTCACGAACGATCTGCAACCTACGCGCGGTACCGCTAGGCCATGCCACTGATCAAATCACCCTACTTCGCTACTGCATTCATTTTAGATGTGCCGCGCCCATGGAATAGGATTTGACATCAAAGAACGACAAGGAACCGTTTTTGCAGTGGTAGATGCTGTTAAAAGAGAAGAATTCGGGATGCTGTAAGTTAATGAAAATGTGAAAATTGCTTGCGAAATTGATATTGAAACAGATGCAGTTTTGGTTATTTCTTTACCTCAGCTTGTTACTTCATTCTTTAGTAAGGACCTGCCGCGTACAGATAACCACCCAAAACTCAGTTTGAGCAAGAATTAAACTGAAACTTTTCGATTAAAGGTCTGTTTGCTGTAAATGCGATTAATCCGATTTGTTGTACTAAATTTTATCCAATTGTTGACGTAAGCAGTCGACGGAAATATCTACATAAATCGAATTTTTTTGCTTTTTATCGGGGTATTTTGCAAAGCTCCTTACGATTGTTTTCTAGAATGCCGTGCATAGTGACGTAGCTTTACGTCATAACTTCTGTTTCGTAGCCTACATTACTTTACGTGCGAAAAATCATACTGTGTTCTGAGTGAACACATCTTAAGGCTTGTGCATGGATGATACGCTGCCCTTATAAGTACCGATAGTTACAGCTTGTCAAATGGTCCAGTAATATCGTATTTGCAGGACTATTGGTGTTGATCTACCGGGTACTTTGGCTGCTTTTGCCCGCAACATGACGGTTATTCACCAGGAAATTTCGGCTCCCAACATGCAGGGTAAAACAAACTTCAAAGCAGCTATTGATGATATTGAGTCAATACTGGGAGTTACAGCACAAAACGAAAAAGATGACGAGGAGAAAAAACAATAGTTTATTTCTATGAATTATGAAGCGATTTACCTATTTTTTTAAAATAAATATTGCGTTTATTGTTGTTTTTTAGTTTTTGTATGGTGTAAGCCTAATATGGTTTTACTTTGAATCCTCCAGCAGTTTTTACCCGTTTTCTAGCTGTATTAAGGCTAAAAAATTCAAGGGCAAGAGACAGGAACTGACAGTTTTTAAAAATTGCAGGGTCTTTTCTCCTGATCAAGATCTTTTACGTCGTAATTATGCTTGGCAGGAGTAAATCTACCTTTTTACAACTCTCGCTCAATCACTCTACGTCCTGACAGCCGCTATTTCGCCCTTTCTAGGTCTTGTGAAAAGAACAGCTCAGATTGCCGAATCGTGTGTCCGCCTTGGGAGCGTTAGACTCGGGTTTGATTCCAAGTCGGGTCAAACCAGTGACGTTAAAAGTGGTAATCACAGCTTCTCCGCTTGACGCTCAGCATTAAAGCGACAGTGTGAAAACAAGCTGGCAAGTTAACTTGTGCCGTTGAGAAAGGCACTTAGCGGGATTCCCCCATCTTGGGGTGTTAGACGAAGGCCGGCAACTTCTTATAAGCGAGCTGGTTATAGCGCATTGATCGCTTTCTCGTGATAGGAGGGTAAATATGCTGCTAAATTAACTTATATGTAGTCGTGGGTAAAGATTCATAATATCAATTTAAGGGCGTTCAAAAGTTTTCGTTGTACCACGAACCAAAAACTTTGCCCCTTTCAAAATCCTCCAATCGAAGTGATTAGTGCGTAAGGATGGAGGACTCCAGATGAAGTGTTCAACGAAACAGGAAGGAAGCATTTTCATGGGCTTGAACCATGGATATGTAATACTACTACTAGACTGCGCATGGCGCGAGAAAAAGTGTAACAATGTGAAGCCCCGATCCACCATCTTGGAATTACCCGCTTGAACAAATGCCGCCTATCTTTTATACCGTAAAAACGATTGAAAGGGTTACAAAAAATATTATAACTTTAGTTATGCTTGTCGGATTTTAAAAATTTCAACTGGATCGTGAAGCTCTTGATTGTAGCTATCGTTTAAAACAAATTTCAAGAAAATTGGTCGTGTTTTAGGCACTTTTTTATGGTAACTGAATTGGACATTTTTAACCGTTCAGATGGCCGAGTGGTATAGAGCGTCTGCTTCTGGATCGGTAGACTTGGGGTTAGATTCCGAGTCGGGTCAAACCAATAACCTTATAATTGGTATTCACAGCTTCCTGCACGTTCAGCATTTAAGGGACAGTGTGGAGAAAGCCGGCAAGTGTACTTGTCGCGCCGTTGGGAAAGGCACTTAACGGAATTCCCCCTTCTTAGCGTGGTAGACAAATGGCCCGCAACTCCTAAGCGAGCTCGTACAGCGCATTGATCGCTTTCTCGTGATAGGAGAATAAATTTGCCGATAATAAAAAAAAAAAAAAGACATAGCCTAAGCAGTAATTTTTGAGGCGGTTTTTAAGCTAATAGCATTTCTTGCTATTTTAAAGCGTAAATGTAGCGTTGATTTGCAAAAAGTTGTCATTTGATTCAAATTAAATGGGCTCAATCACAAAAATTTAAACTTCGATATATATGAAATTAGATGAGCTCTTGGTCATGGTTTTCCAGGCCTTAAAATGTTTTCGCTGGAAGATGATTGCGTAAATTGTTTTACACCTCATATAAAAGTAGGTTTCACTATACAGACCACATTTTTACAACCAAATTATTATTCGTTTAACACATCGTCCAAGGGGGGAAGTAAGACAGACGTTAACAACTTTACTACTGATCTACCATGATAGTATAAATCTAGTTCTATACAGTGAAACCTATGCTTGTTAAATATTGCGCACCTTTTGTCATTATGTTAATGAATCAAGTAAGAGTCACGTATGTTTGCACTGTTACCGTTGTTACTGCGTATGTGTGATTAACTGATTATCTTATGTAAGCTGAGCTGGAGTCGAACTCGCTTGTTGAAATTCATGAATTCGCTGTTGTGTTGATGGACGTAAGCCACCTTGCTGTTCTCGGCTCATCACGCAATCACACACATAACTGCTGCTTTCGTCTTTAATTGGTCACGTGTTGTAAAAAGCAGTGTAGTCAACGCACTGCTTTTTACCACACAGTTTTTACCACATTTTTTACAACACATAAAAAGTAGTGCAGTCACATACAGTAAGTGCAATGTTGGAGATTTTGTCGTTCCTAGTGTACGAATACTATAGCTGGTCAAGTTGCAAGTTAAGAGTGAGTTTTTACATGATCAGGGCCGGTTTTAGGCCGATTTGACCAAATTGGGCCCCGCACCTCAAGGGGCCCCTCACTAGAGGGAGTTTCTTTCTGTACTGTGAGATACAAAATAGGTGAAAGTGCCAAAAGTTGAACCGGTGCATAATATCTATGAATCATTCCTATTTTTTAAATTAGGATTAGGCTAAACAGAAAAAATCGGCAACTCGGTAGCTGGTCAAACCAAGCAGGGTCGGATTTACCATTAGGCAAAACAGGCTGAATTAAGCCTAAGGCCTCGGAGAAACAAGGGACCTCGTTACAAGCAAAAGGGCTCGACGCGACTACGGAGCGACCTTTTTGTTTTCGAGATCAACCATAGCCACCTTAGAGTTGCATCCGATCAGGAATTTATGATAACTAGCGCCCTACCTGATAACAACATAACCTAAACGTAAGGCCTCTCATTCTCTAAATCCGGCCCTGAAACCAAGCTTTGGTAAGGAAAAAAGTTACGCAGTTGTTTGATCGCGTGGGTTTGCTGTTTACGAGTAAACGTCTGTCGCCTGGAGATAGTTTTAGGGGGGTTTCATGTTAATTTCGGTTGCAGCTTTTTAGCGTCTGTTTAAGGATGCATGCTCTCCACCAAAGCAATTGAGACTTAAGTTAAATTGTAAAATATACTCTGTTTAACAAAAGCAAAAGCTGTGAGAAACCTTCAAGACTTATAGTAACAAAGTCAACAGCACAGTGGCAACATCAAGTCGAGTTCATTTGAAGCAATTTATGGACAAAACCATCTTTAGGAAGTCCGGGGCCATGCGTTCCCGGAAATTTATTAAAATTTTCGTACAAGTGCAGTTTTAGTGCATTTTGAAAAATCTTTCCGGTAGTTTTAGTTTATTGTCTGCTGGCATATTTAGGCATATTTGAAGGAGTTCCAAATTCAAAAAAATATATTTGCTAATTATTGCGTTGTGGCATAATTTTCAAGATATTACCATAACGCTTGTCTGAAATTTAAAATTATTTAACTAATTGGCCGGCTTTCTTGATGTTAAAAGTACAGCAATCAATAAAAGCAGAGTCGGCGCAAAGGGGTGGCCTGGCCGCCACATACTGCAAGCTTGCCCCTCACCCACCCCACCCCTAACCTCCAATCGACAATTTTACTTTTTTTGAAGACAGCGGTTTTTAAGCATAATTTTAAACCTTTTAAGTATTGCTGAAACAGCTTCGCCAGAACCGTTTTGCGTTTCGTTCGAATTAAGAATATCAAATATGGAAATTGCGTTTGTTAACAACTTGACAAGCAACTATAAGCGTGTTCCACTGCTTTTCTTTTATCTACGAACTCGTGAAACAACATGACATAGCTGTGATATATAACACTTGCACAGAAACGGTATCTTCAAGACTTAAAGTTCAAATCAACGTCAGCTCGATGCAAAGTTCTCGTTGATGAAGAAGACTGTGGCGTGAAAGCTTTCTTTGCAGTTAACAGAATTGATTAAATGTTTGACCCCTCTTGTAAAAGGCTTGGCCCCCTTAAGACGACTGCTCTGGTGCTGCCGGCACTTCAATTTGTTTTATAGCAGGTATTAAACGTCTATTTTTTTGGTTCGTTCGCATGTTTTTTTCATGAGACACAAACGTCTATACATTTTATTATGAAAAGAGGGGCCCCGCCATTAGATTTCTAATTGGGCCCCGCAGTTCCTAGCACCGGCCCTGTACATGATGAATCATAAAGTGTTGTATATAGCAGACGTTATATGAAAGCGGCGATCGTCACGTTAGTGCAAAAACTGCGTAAGTCATTTTTTTGTGTTTCGAGAAAACCGCAAAAAACATGTGATTGTCTGTATCTACTATTACGTCACAAGCAAAATAACAATTGAAGAAAGAATAAACGGTTTCATGGTATACAATGTGTTATTATGATTGAATAATTGGGCTGACTTGGGCAATTTAGAAACTGGAGCATAACTCGCGAATGAGTCGATATAATTTTCCGAAAAGTGTGTCAGGCGTTAGCGCTGACCCAGAGGAACAGCTTGGTGCTAAAAACTCAATTTCGCCAAAACATGACTTAGCCTACGCAACTTTTGCACTAACGTGACGCGATATTAGTGACATGCAGATATTACAAATAACTCAAATGTGTATAAATTGCAGATCTGAGATTTTAAGGGTTTTTAAGGATTTTTTAATGTTTAAAAATGAGTGTGCTTCTAGTCAATTAATGGTAGCGTACATCCGACCGTGCCTTTTATATCAAGGTATGTATCGCAGAGCTTATCTTGTGAAAATATTGAATGAGTTATTAGGCCTTAATTGCCGTTATTAATCTTTTTGCATTGTTTTCGCCGATTTTAGACCTCGTTCGTGTGTTGTTGCAGTTTGGGCCTGAAACAGTTACGGTAGGTAACGATGTTTTTATTTTTATCTGCGTTATGAATGCCAGCTCAGCTGATCGTTAACTTGCGTATTTGTTTAATAGAAACCGTTTGACGTTTGACGCTTGATGTTTCGTACCTTGCGTCGCTGAATCTGTGTCGCGCAGCTCGCCTGAGTTTGAGAAGTGGCAGGAGACGAGCGGAGAGCTAGCTAACTGCTGTTGACGTACAAGATTTCCCCGAACAATCTTGTTACTACGCAACACTACTTTCATATGAGGTGTAAAACAATTTACGCAATCATCTTCCAGCGAAAACATTTTAAGGCCTGGAAAACCATGACCAAATATAGCTCATCTAATTTCATATGTATTGAAGTTTAAACTTTTGTGATTAAGCCTATTTAATTTGAATCAAATGACAACTTTTTGCAAATGGACGCTAATTTATGCTTTAAAATAACAAGAAATGCTATTAGCTTAAAAACCGCTTCAAAAGTTATTGCCTATGTCCAATTTAGTTACCATGTAAAGTGCCTAACACATTACGAATTTTCTTGAAATTTGTATTAAACGATAGCTACAATCAAGAGCTTCACGATTCAGTAGAAATTTTTAATATTCAACAAGCACAACTAAAGTTATGATATTTTTTGTAACCCTTTCAATCGTTTTTACGTCATAAAAGATGAGCGGCGTTTGTCTGAGCGGGTAATTCCAAGATGGCGAATCGGAGCTTCAAATTGTTACACTTTTGAGATAGCCGTTTATCGTTGAACGCGCAATCTAGTTGTAGTAATTACATATCTATGGCTTGAACAAACAAAATCAAATTTTCGCTATAGCCTACTCATGGTATTACGCCGAAGCGTGTAGCGGGCCTATCTATGTGGCTCAGCGCCTGGGCAACACATTTCCGAAAAAACATTTCAGCGGTGGCGAGTCTGTGTCCGATTTGACCAGACCCGGAATCAAACCCCAGAGCTCCGCACCAATAGCGATGTCTCCAATACTTGGTCTAAACTAATGGGCCGGTGGGCTGGCACCATACTTTAATTACAGACAACGCAGGTTTAAATGTATTATGTACACAAAAAACATTTAAAAACAGGCAGAAGTAAGTCATTCAAATATCACAAAACATAATCAATTGCAAATGCTCTGCTTTATCGTCTAGAAGTCTGTTGTATCTATGAGCCAGAAGAAATTTACGATTTCCAAGGAAAATCAAGAATACCGTCTAAGCCAATAAATTAGCTTATCAAATGCAAGATCTTCCAAATAGGCAAGAAAGGCCATTTATTCAGCAAATAGCCCAGACTTTTTGCTTCACACTGTTTTCATTCTAAGGCACCGAAGTGAAGCAGGTGCTAGTTCGTTGGCAGCAATATCGGACACAGAAATTGCGTAAAGTATCAAATTGGTTGTTAAAACGTCCACCGCAAATACTATAGGTTACTAATCCAATAAAGTCGCTCTTCGCAGGTGCAACCAAATTTTTGGGGAAAGGGCAACCAAATTTTTAGGGAAAATAGCAGGTACGAAAAAGGTGTAGTTTTTTTCAGAAAGCAAAAAGTTAATGAAAAGAAACACCACATAAAGTAGTCGAACTGACGCCAATAGGCTTCTCCATTGCCCCAGACCATGACCAAGCTCAAAATTAAAAATGCATGTACCTTAGTAAGAGCAGGCCTACATAAAAAGTAGGCTATAGTTAACACAATAACAACGACGCTCATTAAATAAAATCATTCATTTCAAAACACTTGAGGCACGTTGGTGGGCAAAGTACTTAAAATCCAACAATGTTAATCAACTGAGTCATCGTTTTGTGCCAAGCACTTTTAGACACGCTTTTGACCTGACACGCCAAAACGTTACGACACGGTGACGTCAATTCTAAATTTTCCAAAGGCTGATTTCAAACTTCCAACAGCCTCTAAATCACATAAACTCTCTTCCATTCCATCTACGCTGAAGAAGACACTGTTGCTATTGCCAATGAGTTACGATTTTCAAACTCAGTTTCTTTGTTTTCGGGAACGTAGCAGCAGAGTTTGGTCGCCACAAGAATGATGCTTTGTTTGATGGGACTCCACCAAAAATCTCGAATATCTTTCCGTCTTACACAAGTGAAGTACCAGATTGCGAAGCCCTGAGTAGAACAATGATAAATCTAGCGAGAAATACATTTTTTGCAAAAATTTCATACATTTATATTGACGGCTTAGATGGCCGAAGGGATAAAGTCTGCCTCTGGACAGGTAAATTCGGATTGGATACTTGGATTCCAAGGCGCATCAAAGCAATCTCTTGAAAATGTTTAGCATTAAAGGTACAGTGTGAAGAACAAGTCCGCAAAAGTTTACTTGTTGATTTGTTGGGAAAGGCACTAATTGGTAGAGAGGTAGACATATGGCCGGCTACACCTAAGCGAGCTCGTTATATATGATCGCTTTCTAGTGATAGCAGAATAAATGATAATATGCCACCAAATAAAATAGAATATGACAGCCTACTTAACACTATCATAAATTGAACAACCTCATTCACTACTGATAAGCTTTATGTTTCCAAGTTTTCGTTATAGTTAATAAACAAACGTACGACTAACCTGTGACGCTGTAAAAATTGCAAACAACCAGCTCATTACAAGGTTGTAAGTTAAGTTGTCAGAAACCAACATTAAAAATCCAAAAAGCCAAGTCAATCCCAACGTGAAAGATAAGGAAATAGCAGAAAAAAGATCCGTCAATTTACTACGTTTTGCTCTAGTAGAACGAATCTAAAATGCAAAGTCAACACTAAAGTCAAGAACCCGTGCCGTGTGGTCTAGCCAAACAGCTAGCTTGTGTCTGCCGTACCCAAAATTTTATGCTTATCTTCACGCAAGTACTAAAATGCAGTAGGCCTATAATGGTTAAGTTGCATGTTAGGAGTGGGAAAGCTAAGCTGCTGAGATGGCGTTTCCCTTCAGCTAGCAAAATGAACCTATAAAGTCATCACCTATTTTAAAACGCATTTTAAAGTTATAAAAAAAACACAAGTAATAAGTCTAAGTTAAGATTAATTTAACCATTTAGAAAACAAAATCTAACCTATAGCTTTTTATACTATTTTAGGTGGGCTAGTTTTTTTAAATCTCCAATCCTAATAAAATAAAAAATGAACAGAGGATAACCTCTGTTTATGGCAGGGAATTGAACCCGCAAGAATTTGTAATCGAGTTCAAGACCACTAAAAATTTCCAAGTCTAGTTCTTCATTTTTCATTTTGTGAGTTCTGTGTTTCGAGCTCAAGTTCGGTAAAAACGACCAAGTTTGGTACGTTCTAGTTCGCAGCCTGGTTTCCAGGCTGATACCTGATTTCACGATCACATTAAATCACAGCAAAGCATTTTGCGAGAACAATTCATCCACTTACGTTTTGTTTTTGAAAAAGTTTCTTTGATACAAGCACCAAGACAATTATATTGTTGACCAGCACTATTCCAACAATGATCAGAAATCCGAAGTACAGAGAATAACTATCCAGCCAGCACATATTCTCCGCTCTGTAGTAAGATTTCCTCGTAATTGGATCGTCTAAATTACAAAAATAAGTTTACAAATATTTACAAAAATGCGTTTCAGCGTGTCTATAGGGTTCAATTTTTATTCAACACTTTTACTTGTAGTTTGCAGCAAGCAGCTTAAAAAAGAAATGATTTTTCCGAATAAAGGCAAACTACTTCTAGGCCTACATTAGTCTTCCTTCAGTAAAATTTCCATTAATAAAACGTGTCATTTACCCAAACATAAGCAATGATGAATTGATGTGATTTGGAATGAGCAATCAATGACGTTCGTAAAACATACTACTTTAGAATTACATCAATTCTGGAATTTTTGGACAATGACTTCGCAAAATTTGAGTCAACAAAATATCAACACACTCAAGTTAAAATTTTAAGCGAAGAGTTGTCATGATAATGGTAATTATGCTGACATCCGCATTTGCAGTTCGGATATCGAATTTCTTAATAAAAATGGTGAAACAATCTCACGGTTGGGCTACAGAATACAAAAAAGTATTAAAAGATCATAGCCAGGAGCGCAATTAGGTGGGGAACATTGTGCCATGCCTCCTCCCCCCCTTTTAAAATTTCTCGCTAAACCACTGATCACGTACAGTATCAACGAATTGATTTCAAAGTACCTCCAATCATTATATTTAAATACCAACTAATTTAATACCACCAATGAGCATTTTCACCCAACAACCAAACCTTTTTTAGTCGTAACTTCTGGAAAATGACTGTTAGTCAAAACTTGACCCAAGCACGCGACTCATGCCACAGTAATTTTGAACTAATCGAGTCATTACTTTGCTTTTCAGTTCCTTTATAGCCCCGAAAATAGGTTGCTGCGGTAGCGCAGTGGGTCTACTAGTTATACTGACATTTTGATGTAAGACCCAGAAAACGTGGCACTTTAATCTTATGCATAACAACACGATCAAATGCTGCGTGAAGCAGCTATACTCAATAAAACATTTATAACCCAAACGAGCATAATCCCTCAAAGCAATCATTATTTTTTGCATTTGCGGTATTTATTTAATACAAGCAGGAGAGCTAAAAGTAGGTGGAGAGCATTTGAAATATCGAAAGTAGGTAAACATCATGAAGACAGAAAACAGGTTGATCACTTGCGTTGATAAGCAACATTTAATTTTCATTGTAGCATAATTGTGTTATTACACGTAGTAGCACGTATGTGATCTCGAAATAAATGTTTATTCACTGCCTCCTACTTTTGGTACACTCTGAATTGAAGCCTTTTCTTCTTGACATATTACTTTACCTGGATTGCAAAGTTCTTCATTTCTGAAAGTTCGGTCAAAATAACCGACTGTAATGCCAACATTGAATCCAACTATTAGTAGTGGAACTCCATACGCAAAAATGCAGCATTTCCTAATAAAATTCGTTCCTGTTTGTTTAAAGACCTGCAGTAAAAATACGTTATCGAAAAACTCTGTATATAAACTTCATTAAAAATATAACAAGCGTGCGCGCGCTCAGCTTAGAAGGAACATTGGTAATAACTTTACAACCGTCTCCGTACATAGTTGGCTTAGCTGCATCTCCGATCACGGTAAATTGGCCTTCGCATTACAGCGAGCTCGCTCAAGAGTAGCCGGTCTTCAGTCTTCTACTTAAGATGGAAGAATCTCGCTAAATGCCTTTTCCGACAGCACAACCGGTTAACTTTTCGGCTTGTTCTTCGCACTGTACCTTTAATGCTGAGTGTCAAGCAGGGAAGCTGTGAATACCAATTTCACAGTCATAGGTTTAACTAGACTCGAATATACACCAGAGCCTATAGCTCCAGAGGCAGACGCTATTGCCACTCGGCAATCTGAACTCTTGTAATCAACGCTAGAATTCAAATCAATGTAGACTTACATTTGATAAAGCAACATAGAGACGGTTGCTATAAATTGCAATCCAAACCCAACTGACCAAGAAGACATATTGCAACAGAGATGTTATCACAGTACACAAGACGTAATCTTCATTTCGTGAGACGCCAAACAGAAAAATAATATAAGTAAGAAATAACGTGAAGGTGAAATGGAGCTGAATGATGTTAGGAATCTTGACTCGTGCCTCTCTGCAAAAAAGCGAACGTAGTGTAATAAAAGAAACGGTTCAACTCCGATTTTTGGGCCCATTAGTTTCGTCTGGAGCCCAACGGAGGTCGAGTTAGCAAATAAAAAATCAAACTAATGCTTGCCTATTGGGATTTGGTTTTCTAAATTAGCGCGGAGCCCGAATTCATCCCAGACATTACTCCTACGCAAATAAAGCCTCACATTAGCTCGTACCCGACCTGGAAGGCCCATTCTAAACTGTAATCTCTATGCCTGCTCCCTCAGCCTTGATAAAATGTGACAGATCGGACTGTTGGAAATAGAACAGAGATTCTTATCAGTACATTAGTTACGTCACAATAGCTTTAGGCCTGCTTTGTCCCGTAGGGCTTCATAGCTTAAACTACAGATAAAAAGTCACAGGAGGAAAAATGAAATCGTTTCAATGAGGTAAACATCATTTCATACTTGTTTAAGATTAAAATTACGAATGTAGCTGCCAATCCAATGATTGAGAGAGCACATCCAATATCACTGATCACAACCAAGGCAAGATCTCCAGGCACTTCTTGTGTAGACTGAAAAAAAAAAGAATGTGATGAGAATTATGTAAATATGCACTTAAGCTAGTTTTTGGTATTTAAGTATGACTTAAGCCCACACACTAAAGCTTAATAAACACTCATCTAAAAAAAAAAGCGTAATTCAAAGAGTATTCACGAGAGATCAGAAGCATTATAGCAATCCAGTGGCCAATCGTTGCTGCTGCTTTTTTACGCTCGTGATATTGCTACTTGGGAGTATAATCACAGAGATGGTCGCACAATGTGTACTCATGACACACAACAGCAAACTACGCTAGAATAATGAAAAACTTCGAACCAACAAACAAATTAGTATTTGATAAAGAATCTACAACAATCTAACACTTGCAGAAAATAATTACGCAAGCCAAGAGTGCAAAGTAGAGTATCTTAGCTTACATCGCAAACATCAAAAAATTATGAAATTAGACTTGATTTTATCGCTTAATATCAGTATACTGTAGGCCTAGTTACTCAATTTAGTAGAATATTTTTTTTGTTTTTAAATTATATTGAACTGAAAATTCAACAGCAACTCAAAGAGACTGCGAAGTGAGCTTGCGCTCTTTGAGTCAGCAGCCACCCGTTACATATGTCAAATGCGATCGGCTCCAGCCGCGAATCGAACCCCCCCCCGTCATGTAGGATCTGTCACCTGCGCGCGATGCCGCTAGGCCATGTTGCTGACGCAAAAAATATCTTACGCAAAAAGAAAGAACTAGGATAGGAATTACTACAGAAGGCTACATTTAAATCATATGTGAAAGTAGGTCAGGGGTCGGCAACCTTTTGCACTTAAAGAGCCAAATTAGCTCGTTTGTTACAATACGAAACCCAGCGGGAGCCGCAAAACTATCGTCAGGTCCAAAAACTTCAATTATTTCAAAAATGATTTCTAAAAAAGGTCTTTGTTTATCTCCAAAAGGAGCCTTAACTGGGTGTTCAAAGAGCCGCATGTGGCTCTGTAGCCGCTGGTTGCCGACCCCTCAAGTAGGTAAAAGCCAATACAAGAAGTTTTTAAAAATCTCGTCAGCCTTACTGTGCCCAGCCAATCCAGGCTAGACTCATTTCAGACAGCAGCAAGGATTCTGTTACATTGCTTATCCAAAACCTCTCGACTCACGTCTGACAAGACTTTTTTTTCAGCCGAAACAAGTTTTAGTTTTAGTCAAATTACCAGCAACTTACCACGAGAATTGCAAAGCTTGTCAAATGATTACATTCACAAGTTGGAGGATGTAAGTAATTGTTGAGGCAGCATCCTTCCCCCGACCACACCCCTTTCTTCTCGTCCCAAAATACACACTTTTGTATAACCCGAGTATTCTAAGTAAAAAATTCGTATTACAATTAACGAAAACATAAATTTTAATTTGCAAACTGAGATTGCATTTTAATATCAGTGGTATCCATCTAAGTCGTTAATACTAATACATTTGGTAGCAGGTTTTTTACAAAATTTGCTTCATGGGTTACCTAGTACTAATACCGTTCGTTAGCCTAGCTCACACTCATCATATTAACATTGCATAAATTCAGTCTGAGGACCTGGACAAAAAGACTAGAAAAGTAGAAACAACATTTTATGTTTTCGATAAAAAACATTGCGATACACTGCATAATAGCACAATCTGCAGGCAAGTTATTTCTTGCTGCATGCAAGTACACAATTTCACGATACAGTTCTGTGACTACGAACAGGTTAACAGTTATGGCAAGCGATTAATCACATGTTGTTCTATTGTAAGCTGGTGAAAATACTAAATTGCTCTTTTTCAAAATCAATAACAAATAAAATCACTCAAAGAAATAGTGAAAAATTGATAGGACTAATTTTTGTTTCAACATTGGATTGTTTTTTCAGCTCAATCCCAACTCCGACTCCCCAGAAAAAACTCGAACTCTTATTCCGACTATGACTGGTGATTACCCAAATTGCTTTGAATCGCATTCAACTTTTCTCTCCGGCGAGTATTACTTCAACTCCCAATAACCTAACTTCAGTAAGTACTTGCGAATGCATTTACAAAATGACGATGATGCGCAGCATTATAAAACAACTTCTCAGTATTTAAATTTAGTTCGTTATTGGTTCTAATTATGCAGAAACGGAAAGATTGTCGAAGGTTCGTTAGCAATGCCTAATCGCAAGAATGTGTAAGTCAAAGCTACACTAGCTTAAACCAAAAACAATTATCTTCCAAACTCACCAGATAAGGAGTAAGAGCTTCTGTTTGTCCATAACTTCTGTTTTCATAAACATTTATGATTCGAATAGGTCTTATTAGATTACTGATAGTTGTGTTTTCGCCAATATCGACTGTAATAACCTAGAAAAATAGAAATGTACAATTTTCACGAAGGAGTCTACAAGTTTGAATAAATGAGTACGTATTTAGAAGGCTACATCAAAGAGTTTATTTTTTTTGCCAGTGCACGTTTCACAGTAAATCGATTACACATAATAATAACACAGTTACACAATACAATGATTTGTGCACAATGGCAGGAAACACCGAAAAAAACGTTAGTTTATCGCGTCAAGATGCTCCCTGTCACGAATGCAGTAAGCTGTGTGAAAGAAAGATGAAAATAAAACATCAGTGTTTTTAAGGCAGCTGCGAACCCCTAAAACATTCTGATAACACCTACGGACCCGGCCCTGCATAAGACACTTGTGACGACCAACAATAAAGAGTCGTACGTTCAGGTATTTATAGCGTGTTTGTATCGGTGCTTAGTGACTTCTTAAGTATCTTGCGGACCCCTGAAAGAATCAGGGTCCCCCAGTTCCCTTTGTTCACGCGAACAGCCCATGTGGAGATGAGCTTTGTATTTTCTTTTAGGTCGTGTAGCTTAGTTTAGCAAACTGATTAAGTGAAACCAAACTGCTTTGCATTACAAAAGAACAACTCGACTAAGTTACGCTATGTCTGTTCCATCACAGCCACTATTAAAGATTCTATTCTCTGCATAAACAAAATAACTGCAGCTACTCACAGCCCTGACGTCGAAATTCGATGGAAACAGATCTCTGATAACATCTTCAGCTAATTCCACATCCACTGTCGGGGTTACATCCGAGACGTTCAGTTGTGAGAGAGCCAATTGTATCGCCTCCACTGGTACTTCTACTTCCACATCCGGGAGATCAATAACGACATCCGACAGATTCTGCATAAGGGAAATATCATAAAAAAGCCATAACTTTAATGCATTTTGTAAAAAGCTTTTCTTCAAGATTTAACAATCAGTTTAGACCTGAGACAAGAGCAACAGAACCCGCGGAACTCAAAAGTATACGGTAAGCACCAGTTACACACTTTATGCCTGTTTCGTTTTTTTAATACACGACGAACAAATGAGAATCTTTCTGTGAAACCATAAACTTAGTTGCTGTACATCACTACGCAATTTGTTTCAAAATTAAGCAATCTTTAATTACGCACTTTACCTACAAAGTAAAATATGTGCAATTACTATACGCTTTATTCAAGCCTAATCTACCAAAAATAGCACAAACAAGGAAACCTATGAACATAAAGTGGAACTACTCACAAACAGCTTAGCTCGCAAAGTGAGATAGATCTGAATACGTCAAACTACCACAACTTTAACAGCTCAGATGGCCGAGTAGTAAGAGCGTCCGCCTCGGGAGCTGTAGACTTGGGTTTGATTCCAAGTCGGGTCAAACCAATGACTTCAAAATTGGCATTCACAGCTTCCCTGCTTGACGCTCAGCATTAAAGAGACAATGTGAACAACAAGCCGGCAAGTTTACTTGTACCGTTGGAAATGGTGCTTAGCGGGAATACCCCATCTTGGTGTGGTAGACAGATAGCTGGCAAATCCTAAACGAGCTCGTATAGCGCATTGATCGCTTTCTCGTGATAGGAAGATAAAAATGCAACTAAATACAATACAACGATATAGTGCATGCATGAGATGCACAAACTACAATCAAAAACGCATTCAGAAAATGAATTTTTGCTGGATTACCAGAATCCAGAGACAAACTATGATAAATGGCAAGGGGTCGGTGGTTACTATTCTTGCGAGAATGCTCCACACAATTTTGCTTTTTTTAAATTAAGCATGGATTTTTTAAATCGATTATTTACCTTAGGCAAGGACGGATGCACAGTTTTGCAAGAGGAGAATTAAAAAATATGAAGATACTTTTTTGCAGCTGTGTGTGTCTGTAACCGCGAGTCTGTAACTGTGAGCAGTGAGCACTAATGTATTGTTATATAACCAAAAATTTCGAGAGAGACTGAGCTCCTTTAATCACTTGAACCTCGGCCAAGGTCATATTTTCAGGGAACTGCACTGATGTACAAACTACTATAGTAACAGACTAGTCAGCCGTAGGATTGGGTCATCATGCAGCAGGATACTCAAATACTTACTTTAGCCGGGGGACAAACTGATACAGTTAAACTGCTCTCGTTGAAAATAGACTCCAATACAAATGCTACGCTGGTACTATTCACCGTAGCCTCGCAAGAAGCTCTAGCAACAGGATCGCCTACACACATCATGAAATTATAAACAAGCATTATAAACAATTATAAACAAACAAGCATCATGAAATTATAAACAAGGTTTTAAAACTACAATATTTTGATTTTACTTCATTGCAAAAAATTAGATAAATTCCGCTTAGGATATGGCATCGGATTGAATCATAAACTAAACAGCGCGTATTGAGAGAAACTGCGAAGAGAGCTTTATTATACTATTCGAGTCAGCAGCCACACGGTATACCAGTCAAATGCGATCGGCTCCAGCTATAATTCGTACCCCTTAAGAAGGATTTGCGACGCGGCGGCGCTGCTCCATGTCCCTGTCGATATCATATTGAGTGCGTCTCTGAGTACACCAAAACGCCTTTCGGGAAGGTAACAACATAACACCCCATTTGCTGCACACGCTGTATAATGGAATAAACATTTGTTTGGAAGGAGTTTCTTTGCTCGTCAAAGTTATCAAATTTCATTTCACTTTACTTTTTTACATGAAAACCTCGAGAACATTTATAGCATTGCTTCCGGATTGGGGTTGAAGGCAGCTGGGGGTGTGAGAATTTATCAATGGTGCAAATATATGAAACAGAGAATGCAAGATCGGACTTCATCAACACGAAGGGTACGGGGTGAAAAACAATCGGAATGTGCTGATGATAAAGTTTAAACATAAACACATAGTGTGAACAACCGTGAATATTGTATCCTTACCATTAGAGCAAGTTTCTGTGGAGGTTTGATCCATTCCCGCTTTTGTTTCGTTAAAAGTAAATCCGAGTGCGGAGTTGGATAAACACACATCTAAAGGATACCGTTCAGTAAACGAAAGTGATAAAACGTCCGATAATGTGTTGCCGTAGTGCAGAGCCGGCGGCAGAGCAGTCGACTTAGGGGGGCCAAGCGTTTATCAGGGGGGCCAAAGTTTGACATTAAATATAAAAGCCGCTGTTTTCTAAAGAGTAAGCTTGTTAATTGGGAGCAAGTTGTCTCTTCCCTTTTCTTGTGCTGTGTTATATTTCCTTAGTCTTACCGTATCCTTTATAGTGTTAGCGGTGCGGAAATAAAAAACACTACGGCAGTGTCGGGGGGACCAACCAGGGGGACCGGCCAGGTAACAAAACGTTCAACTTTATGGCATACACGTATGAAAATATGAGTTTGAAAAAAGGAAAAGTGGGCATAGTTGCAACACCCAAGCACAATTTTTACCTCGAAGTGATTCAAAATTTTCTTTAAACACGTTTTGATCGAAAGGAACGTTCAGTGAAAAGTTTGAATTCAACGTAAAAATCATGAATCTGAAACAGAAAATGTGACAATAATTGTTAATGGACCATGAGGTAAGAGTGTGAAACCATTTCGCTTTCAGCAGCCAATATCACTCATTTGGACTACGAGCGGAATGTTTATAGACATATTGCTTACAAAAACTACCGTACGCAGAAAACCGAATATTTTTGTTGCAAGCAAAATATTGCTATCATCTCTACTAATACATTGTGTTATTGCTACTTACTATACTCATTTAGTTTTATTTTTCATTGATTTCTTTTCATAAGTTGTCAAACTTTGTGTCTTTGATTGTACTAAGAATCAAACAAAAGTGCAGACTTATGAAAATGAGCGAGATGAAATCACGTTTCAGATTCATTTTCGCATTAAAAATACAATGCGGAGAAGGGTTATTAAGTAGAACAAAGGCATGTAAACAAGCACTAATCAGGCTCGATTGACGCTCAAAATTCCCATAAAGTTCAGACGTATTGCGCAAAGCATTATCGTTGTCGTAACACAATAAAATTTTAAATGTGATATTTTGAGACTATAAGCTGCAGGTTACATGGGGCGGCAAACATCATATTACGCTAATTCACTTCGAAATTTAATTATGAAAATATGCGCATATTTGCCTCAAATTTTCAACTTTGGGTATAATGCACGAAGTATTCGCGTCATCCTAGAGTACTCAGATGTTTAACCAAGTGTTTTTACACCAATTCACATACTTTTCAAGATACTGCAAAAATTTTGAGAAAAAAACGTTTTTTCGATACACCCTAATGTACGGCTCGGCCTCATGTACGCCGATTTACCATGCCCTTGCCATATATAATTCACATTAATCGTATAGCTTGTGGATCCGCAGTTGACGTTTTACAGTAACGTTTTACTCTTTACGTACGCACTCCCAAAACTTAATCCTCAAACATTTTTCTGCCTTATTGAACTTTTACTTTTCAACCTTTTTCATCAAGTTATTTGTCTTTGCGTGTGCGCAATAAGTTTGAGAAGGACCCGTAAAATATTTTTCAAAAAAGTACAATTTTTCTAGCACTCACGGCTTCTAACGTGTATTGCATATGTACAGGAGGCCTGCCGCCTGAGAGGAGTCCCTGCTTCTTTAGGTTTATTATAGCAAACTCTTTTCATTTTTCAGCTATCGCTTCTCCCATAAAATCTATTTGAGAAGCTGAAAGTGTTTAAAAAATATTCAATCTTTTTTCACTGTTCGAAAAAAAGTTCAAAACATCCAGGAACAAACAAATTCACCTCACAAAACCATCTTCTATTGCAGAGACTGACGTATCTATGATGTCACGAGAGCTGTCAAGTGATCGAAACAGCGCACTTCGAACTTGGTGCTCTTCAAACTCGAATAACATTTTGGCGCGATACGGAATCCCAAAAATTTCTGAAAATATTTACCAAAATACTGTACCTGCTTATAGAGGTCTTTGTAGCAGTTTAATAAATACCCAAGTGTTACGAAAAGAACTATTTAGGTTCATAAACAGTGCAAAGAGTGAATAAGTCCAATCTGCTCGCCCAAAAAGCAAACATTAATCACTGACCCGAGAATGAAAGTATTTTTATATTATATTCGTAGTGTAAAATGTGGAACAGCACTTGGGACAAGCGCCTAGCTTGCTTGCCTTTTACACTTAATTACAGAATTCAAAACAATTCGAGTATCTAAATAATTCTACGTGTCATACTATAAAATCACTACATATAAAAAATTACTGCAGCCTGTTTTGTCGTTGTCAGCTCTTCAGGTGCTCAAAGGTTATCTCAACATGAATATAACCCTTCAGCAAAACTTGTCTACATGCCGTAGCGGTATGGACAACTTTAGAAAATCTGCTGCTGTAAAAACATTGAGGAACTCCGTCAGCTGTAAAGCCGAGATACTGAGTCGGTACAAAATAGAGTTGCAGTTAAAGAGGACGATTTTCCGGTGAAGTTGCGAGTCAACGAGTAGGGATCGTGTCCGTGGGAGAACAGTAAATACAGGTGGGCGGTGGCAGAGGCGTAGGAAATGCAGAAATTGGGTTAGTGAGATATGTTACAGCTGTTACATAGTGTGTAATAAAATAATGAAACAGCCCGAAACTTAGTCGTAAGTGCGCAAGCTGCGGTCGTTCTGTGTGTCAATAACGTGTGTTTCGTGTTTAAATACTACTTTTCTATGAAAGTGTGTAAATCTGCACATATTCATCTTCTTAGAATTTGCTGTTTTGTTAACTGCGCCGTGTTAGATCATGTTCATTATAAATAACTTCGGGTCAGAAAAGGGTTAATTTCGTAACATTTTTCCGGGAAATAATTAATAAACAAGAGCTATGCGCTCAGTGGTCACTATTTTTTCAACTCATGAGTCATTCAAAACAAAACTGATGAAATAAAACTACAGGTACCGTTGGGAAAATTAATTTGCATTTATTGTGATGCTATGAACTACGGTAGAAGGTCACAGCCAGAGCAATCATTATATAAAGTGCATTTACCATCAAAACTTGGTAATTAATACAAATTTACCAAATAAAGAGTGATAATTTACTGGCCATTACAAAATTAGTTTGTTAAATATAACGTAATTTACTCTTATGCAGTTCAACTTAAAATAGCTATCATAGTTTGAAAGCCAAGGATTTTGTACCTGAATTCAAAATCCGCTGTGATTAATGCATCCAAGTTATTGGAAGATCATCATCAAACTAAAGCTAACATTAGAGGTGAACTGCGTAGTAACATTTTAACTTACTGTTGCATTGCTGGACGCCATTGCCAACGTAGCCTTCCAAACAAACACATCTTTTTCTCCGATCAGAGCAAGCTGCGTTTCGATGACAAACTTGTTCGCCGTTTTTACAAGATTCAGCTGTAACACAAGAACAGTGAATAAGTTTAAGTTTAACAGGTTGTTTTTGCAAAATGTGATTAGTAGAATAGCAATGTGAATTACTAGCCAGATGGTGCAGTGTTTTAAGACATCGCAATCAGTGCGGAAGGACTAGAACAGTTTATTTTTTTCTAGAGTTCAAATTCCGGTCCGGTCAAAGCGGATACAGTTTCGCCAACAGCTTGCTACCGTTTCTTCGAGTCCAGGCGCTGAACTGCGGAGATGGGCCCTGCCACTCGTTACATGCTTCGGCGTAATACCGCGAGTTAAATGAAGATTTGAAATAAGGAAGATTAGCAATGTCGATAAAAGGGATTTACCATTGCTTTTTGTGATACTCACAACTCAACTAGCATTTAACACATAGGGGAAGACATAGTTTAGAGCTGGCGGTATGCTGCACCAGTTCTAGGTTTGCTTCCGGTTACAAGGTATTCTTTTGCACAATGCTTTGAGCGAAATCACGGCTTTTCAGCTCACACTGTGTAGGCCATTGTTAAGTACCAGCCCATTTTAACTATCAGTCGCAAACGATGGAGCAATGTTTGTAACCATGCAAGACAAACAACTGAGATACACTTGACCCTGCGCACTTCCCGCTCATGCCAAGGGCGTAACGGTAAAGCTGTAAAAACTCTTTTTGAAGCTTTTAGTAGCTTATGTCCCGACCGGAAATAAATCCTAGTTGCTAGCCGGGGACATGGCCGAACCGCGTGCAGATGACAGATCCTACGTGACGGGTTAGAATCACGGCTGGAACCGATTGCATTGACATAAATATACCGGGTGAATGCTGACTCGAAGAGCGCAAGTCTCCTTCGATTTCGGTTGAATTTTCAATTCAATATAATTTGAAAATTAACTTGGTTATTTATATATTCTCCGGCAATCAAGCAAACGCCCTTCATAGATACACCAAGCACTGATTCTACTTTTTTGTTATGGAAATTTCTGTCGTTGTGATTGACAGTTAATGCAATGATGTAAATTACAGACAAAATATGTTCGTGACTTTACGTTACGGCCTATTGTGACTGAACGGATGCAGAGAAGGGCAAACCAGTTTGAATCAGAAAGCTTTTAATTTTTCAGTTCAAGTAAGGGTCGTTATAAGCGGTTATGTAACTAAACTACCCAATAACAGTTTTTAGCCAATTATTTTAAGTATTCTCATGCCGTATTTTCTATCTACATCCGCCAAAACAAACAGTTGACCGAGAAAAACAATGTGTTTACGTCCCAGTTGCTGCTAATTCATGTATACTGTACTTCGTCCGGCAAAATCATTGCATACCAACTAAAGGGCTTAGCAATGTAGATTCAGCTAGACCATCATTACAATAACAACTTAGGTTTAATTCCTGACCTGGTTACAATACTGCAAATAACTCGCTCGGCAGTCGGTACAGCTGCAGCTGCTGTTTTCTCAAAGGCGGATCCAAGAGGCTAACGTGTTCAAGCCCTTTTACGTTTTATTTTGCATAATTTGTTAATATTTCGCGACTCAAGACGAACAAAGCCGCTAAAACAGCATATCCTTAACTCCTAGTCCCTAAAAACCCAGGATGCGTCCCTATTAGCCTACTATCTTCCATTGTTAGTTCTGAAACGAAAAAATAAACGGAGAAAAGTTTACCGAGACCAACCAGTTGGCTCAGTTGTCAAGCGCATAGCTATCAGTGCGAAAGGTCTGGGGTTCGATTCTCGGGTTGGCAAATCGGACAGTGTCGCCAAAATCTCGTCACCACTGTGACGTTTCTTTAAAGCTGTGTCACCCTGGCGCTAAGTCGCGTAGATGGGCCGCGCCACTCGTCACACGCTTCGGCGTAATATCGCGAGTATAATCAAGGTTTGATTTGATTAGATTGATTGAACACTTGATAAGAAAAGCACTTGCTTGGTTTTAAAACAACAAAAAGTGTACTTATTTTTCTTACTTAGAAACACTGTCAGTATATTGCTTCCGCTACTTCTCCCAGCATCATATACAACGTAGACTATAATGTTGTATTCCATCCTCGGTGTAAGATCTTGTAGAAGTAGTGATGTTCCGTCCAAGGTTTCGAGAGAAACTAATTCTGGATCTAAAAATGTTCATTGTTTAAACACAACTAAGAAAAACTTTTTCAAATTTGGCCCACTCAAAGAAAACATATACCGTCACCAACAGATAAAAATGTGTAGAAGGGGCAATTCGTGTTCATGGAGCAACGAATAATTTTCCTAACTAGAAGCTTTGACAACATAGATCCAGCTGTCATCGTTAGCAAATGCTTGGCACTACAAAACCGCATTTTTTCTTGCAGTTTTATTGCTTCAATTTCTTTTTAAGCAATGAAAAAATTTACTCAGAAGTCAAATATTGTAAGTCGTGAAAGCCTATTGAACGACTGCATTTAGCATCTTTAACACGTGGTATTGGTCAAAACATGAGCTAGAAGATTCAACAAAATTAACACGATTATTAATGCAGAGTAAGACAGAAATTCATGAAATATCCTGAGAGCAATTATAGGTCATCAGTAATCTTGCAGACCAAGTTCAAGGTCTTGATTTAGAGTTTTCACTTGAGATCAAGTAACACAATACTATTGCAATATGGTGGACCTGCAAGGACCCAGAATCAAATTTTTTCTACTTTTCCCGATTCTAAGGAACCGATTTTCACTTCTAGAAACTCCAATCGAGTTCTAAAACGACTTAAAAAACCAGCTAGTGTTCGCCAGTTCTTCCTACTTCTCATCTTGCTAACTAATGTTAAACGCGTTTTGACATTCCGGTAAAATTGCAAAGTTGATGTTAAAGAACCGAACGAAAACAGCAGTGCCAGCAATCACGCGACTACTAACGCCGACGCTTTACTTCGCAATAGTCTTACCAGTATAATATTCCACGTAGTAGAATAGAGCATGTGGCACAGCAGGGTAAGAAATGAGAATAGAACTCTCAGTTTTGTTTAGCACGCTCACTTCTGGTCCTCGTGCAATCACTGAAAAACAAACAAAAAGCATTTGAAGTAAACTAATAGAGGTCGAAATTTTGTGTTCATAAGTCCGTATACCTAAACGAACTTCTGCGTCTTTTCTTAAAATTACTTGCTAATTTTTTGTACCAGTACGCAAGAACAGGCTGTTTTAGATACACACTGATATTAAATCTTCGTGGTTTTCGCTGCTTACGGTAATGCATGTAGCTTGCAATGTCCGTCTCCGCTAACCTACTAGCGCTAAGGAATCACCGCTACAGTTATAGAAACTGCTTTAGTATACGGTAATAAGAATTAGAAAAGAATGTAGAAAAGTGTTTTTTGAGGAATTTTTTAGTAAGCATACTGCGTTAAACACTATCATGTTGGTATAAATAAGCCTTGCTCTAATTAGACACAATAGACACAAGCAACCTTGTTATTTGTTCTGTGTAGATATTTTGTCAGCGAATGTACTATATATCATCATCAACGTGTTTTAATGCTAAAAAGTCACTTATCATGAATTTTTTTGGCAAATATTACTGCTTGTGACATCATGACATACGTCACTGCGAGAACCTGATTACATGATCGTGACGTCATTGCAATAATTACTTTTATCTCTTATAAAAACATCATGACTCTAAATTAACTTAACTGAAAGTGTGCGAAATTTCGAAAAGAACATCGCAAACAATATAACTCCGTCAAACAAGCAAAGTTCACAATTTGCGATTTTTAAAAGCACGAAATTTCAAGCTGAACCTTGAGAAAAGTATTGCGTTTTTATGATTTTAAATCACAGTTAACACGATTGAAACAAACACAGCCGGAAATGTCAGCTTCCGTTCACTTTCTTCAATGTTGGGAATGGTCAATTTAGATCAAACCGCTATTACCTGATCAGTATTAGTTGCTGAAACTTCAAAAAACTATCTCACGAATTGTAACCATGGTGCTAAAAGTATGAAAAATTTTTAAAGTTTTAATTATCTCGTCCTGGAATTAAACCCTTAGCACTGACGACTACAAAATCGCTGCTTTTCATTGATGAACCAAACTTGACCAACTTACCTGTAGATGTGGTTAATCTTGGTGATTCAGTACTTCCTCCTCTTCGGTTAAATGCTTGGATGGACACAGTGTATGTTACTCCAGGCAGCAAATTAGTGAAGGCTGCAAGGGGAATTAGGGTTTGGTAGGCGGTTTTTCTAAATCCAGGATGCTGAAAACTCTTCAGTGTAGCTTTGTATGAGACAGCGTTGCTTGAGGTTTTCCATTCAAAGACTAGACTATCTGTTGTTTGCTTAACAACTTCTAATCCGGTAGGAGTTGACGGAACTAAAAAATTCAAAAATTCTTAGTTGATTGATAGATTGCGTTTTATTTTAACTTTCTTATCACCAGAAAAGGAAAGCAAATTTGCTCATAAACCAAATCTATAACCTCGCTTAACAGTCACCTTCGTATCAAAATTCTTCATCTTACTTTTTATTTCTTCAAGTTTACATTAGGCTAAATCTTATAACTTACTATGTAAAGCAATTAAAAATCAGTTTAAACAAAAATTAGACAATTTTCACGTTGATAACTCTTGTCAACTAGTCTTTACTACTTGTTGAGAACCAAGTGAGGAGGTGGGGGCAAAATTCCATGTACCCTCAACCGACTCTCATGCCTCTATCGATGACATAGTTTCTTACCGTTGCAACGCGATGTTCCGGCTTGACAGATGCAAGTACTTCCAAACTGTGTCGGTGCACAAGTCCCACGGTCGCATGATGTAATGCAGGTACCTGAACATAAACAATGCTTATTCACACCCGTTCACAGCCTGCTTCTATTATAGTAAGATTCGTATTTCAGCATAAACTTGGGGCCAGTGAAGACATTTTTCAAGAGCGTAGACCTAATGTAGTTATGCGTAAAGCAGTGTTTGCGACACGACATAACCAGTCCGCTCTCAGGTTAAAAATCGTTTGCCACGGGTATGATTCAAGTCTAGAGTTATCGCGTTTGAAATACAATATTAGGCGGTTGTGACACAAGGAACGCAAGCCCACTTCTCATTCTCCTGTAATTATCAAATTTTCAGCTCAATAAACACTTTGAAATTTTCAGTTCAGTATTCTAACTTCCATTAGAGTCAGTTGTATCAAAACTGCAACAGTTTTTTGTTAATGCATGCTTAGTAAACTGTCTACATTAATATTTCGATGAAGTTAGCGTGAAGGTTGCGGATTGGAGCTCAAGCTTGCAAGGATAACATCAATTCAGTCGCACTCAACAAGGTTCAATGTTACATGGATATCGTATTTTGTCCAATCATTGTCTGGCACGTCACGGTCACTCACCGACGGCAAAGATATCTATAAGTTGTTTTTGACATCGTCTATTTGCATCAAGCGAGTACCAATCTATCAAACCGCTTATTTTCTCAGTAACTGTCATCAGTTTTGGCCGAGTTGCCAATGCGAATCAAGCCTAAGCAGATTTGAGGCTGAGTGTAGGTAATTGTAAGTAACTGAGGTAATTTGTTATTTTCAAGTGAACTGAACATCCAAGAGCGCTTTGAGGGAGTCAGCGCTCTCAAAGCCAATAGTCATCCAATACACACGTCAAATGCGATCGTCTCCAGCCAAGAATTGAACCCGTGACGAAGGATATGCAATCTGGACTCGGTGCCGCTAGGTCATTTCAATGACCAAAACAGTTAGAAGTATTTAACATCTTGGCACCATACCGATGCAATATGTTCCATTGCCAACAAACCCCTTGTTACAAGAGCATCTATATCCGTTATTTGTGTTCGTGCAAGTAGCCTCTGCATGGCATCGATGAGTTCCGAGTTGACACTCGTCTGTGTTGGCTACAAAACAAAATGCATATTGTAAACAAACTAAACATTATACAGCAGCGTAATCAATCTAGAACCAAATATCAAAATTCAACCGTAAGCTAGTGAAAAAAAATTACATTGTTTCAGATTAGCGAACGCGTCATAACGATATCAATTATATTATTACGTAAATGTAGTAGCGGGGTTTCGTACGGTCCGTGAAGAAGGAAATAACAGAAACACGTAGCAAAAAAAGTTGACGCCTATACCGCCTTCCGTGTACGGTTGAACGCAAGAACGGATTGAAATGACAGCGAATGAATAAATGAGTACACCAGGGCTAAACCTTCAACTAATTTTCATACAGGTCATGTTTTTTTTTTTAATTTATAGAGGGAAAATTAGACTTGGTTTTTATTTAGACTTTCGGTCTGTAGCTCCAGTGTTATCACGGTGGTTATGTAAATGAACACCATTTGAACTTTAAACAACAAATCACTCCTGTCGAGTGGATAAGTAATTTATGGGATCAGCCTAATTACATTAGTTACGAGCTATCACGTTTTATCTCTTTATGGGCTTGCAGCTACGATAAAACTCTTGAAAATTTGCCAAAGAAATTATAAGCAAATCTTGCAAAACGTTGCTTTTATTGTCTTGTTTATCGCTTCTGTTTGTAAGGGCAATCAAATCAATTCTAAAATTTTGGTTTGCATTTTTTAAGCATTTTACGCTCCACGTCACTTTATTTGTTAAGTGATTGAACAGTAATGCAGAGCTTCCAGTACTAGCTACAACAAAAGGCATAATCTAGCGGTACCGCCTACTACAGACTCGAAAGCTTGTATGTTCCTTTTGTGGCCTCTAGGTTTTACGGTCCCTCGTGGCTTAATTCACGTGCCTTCACTAACGAGCAAATCGTTGCATCTGGTTTGCTCTCAAAATGTACCGTAATTTTTTCAATGTACGAGATATATGACTGGCCAGAGTCGTATACCCGGGATTTCTATTTGAGTGAAAGCATTGAAGTTTATCTATCCTTAGAAATACGAATTTCGGTGCCTCGACTGTTGATGTAACTGCTTGCATATTTGCTATAGGGAAAACCATTAGTTTACTTGTCTGCCTCGTAAATCAAAGTTGACATAAATGTGTAATAAAATGGCGTAATGAAGCTTAATCAGTTAGTTATATTCTGTTTACTAAGAAATCAGCAACTAAAGCCAAACTAACCACTGCTACCCCATCGTTAGCGAGTTTTGTGAATTAATTTAACGGTAGCAATGCTTTTTAGAAAAGCCAAATTCATATTTAAAAAATTTAAAAACTGCTATTTTGTTTTCGATTGAGAAAAAATTGAAATCTCACAGTCCCAACACAGAACGATTTTTTGGTCTTTAGGCCTACTCCTAAAAATTTTTTATTTTCTAATATATGGTATTTAAATTTAAAGCAGAACAAACGTTATATCAATAAATATCAAATCATTTTTTAAGGGGTAATCATTAATTCAGAGGATAAAAATACCGGCCAAACAGTTAATAGCATTGAGGGACATTTTCTGACCAAAATTTTGTTGAAATGACAAAGCAAATACACGAATGCAGATGATAGCTCGACAATATGTGACATTTGAAATAATGTCAAGCGCTGGATAGGACCAGACAACAACTATCCATGGCTTATATCGCATTGGCCTTTAAACAAATGTACACCTCATTTAAAGTTATCGTCGTGCTTCTCCAAATTGAAATGGAAACACCAACCATTGTAATTGTTGTGAGAAACAACAATAAGCTCTTATCAATGACGTGTACCTAAACATAGCCCACAAATCATCCAAAAATTGTTCATTTATCTTACAATAAGATTTTGACTCGCAAAATATTTGAACTCTACATTTTTTAACGCAAATGTTTATGTGGGGAAGAATAAAAAATACTAACTAAATGCGAAAGCAAAGCAATTCCAACCGATATTTTAGTTATTCTAGCAACATTTGACCTGTTAGCTCGGTCGTTAAGTGTGTCACTATTAGTGTGGGAGGTCTGGGGTTTGATTCCAGGGTCGGTCAAATCGAACACAGTTTGCCACTTCGACACAAAGACTCAAAATTTCTTATAGCCTATAATGTAACGCATCAAACTTCAAACGTCCCTTTAATAGTTTTTAGTTACAAGTTTTGACTCATTCTGTGATCTTAAAATAACCACATTAAAAATGGCAAAATAAAATTTATGACAACAACATATCACTAAAATTAAAAGGGACAAAAAACTCAAATAACGCGGTGGTTATTACGTAGGCCCATGTAATAGTGGTGTTATTTTATGAAGGTTTTTAGCAACGTCACTCTTTCATCATTAAAAATGCAAATTAGGCAAGAACCCCAATTAACACCAGTTACAGTGATGAAAACAAGTTAAAAAAAATCCGAAAACGTTGAGGGCTCTTTAAAATTCAATTATTTTAAACTTTAACTAAAATATCACTCATATCAAGAAAAAGTACCTAAGCATTAAACCAAAGTTAGAAAAAACAATAAAAAATGAAAATGCCATCATCTCCAGTAAAGAGTTAAACCCGTTACGCAGAATTTCAATCATAGCGACAACATCGATTGAAAACGAACGTTAAGTTAACACAGATTTGCTGGTAGACAAGACCTAAGTTATATGCCTGGTCACACCGCTTAACGTTGCCAGGGACTCATATTTCGGAATGGTTTTGCCGAAAAAGACGGGGCTTGGTCCAGATGATGTTCAGTAGAAAAGCTGTAGACAAAGCTGGCAACTGCGGCATGGCACAAAGCAGGGGTGTGCAACATTTTTTGTCGGAGAGCCATATAGCCAATTTCAGGCATTTAGTTTGGCCACGGTAAAAATTCAGTTTATCCATGCAGACAACGAATCAAAAAATTCTCAATACGTAAATTATATTTTTTTAACATTTTAATGGGACACTTGAAATTTCGAGTTTTTGTAAACCTTTGTCTGCCTCGTGAAAAAGTTGAATAAAATTGAATGTTAGCATTAATGTTAATAATAAATTAAAGTTTATTGAATTCAAATTGAGCTTTGACAGAAGTTGTAGCAACCCTCAACTGGTTGCATGATCAATTTCAGTCAGCTGACTTGTACCTCTGTTTTTGGCGTTTTAAGTGAATCACAAATCATCTGAAAAAACAATGGCGGCTTAACAGCAATTCCTGCGCAGTGTTGGTAGCACATTGCATGCAAATTGCGACGAGCTTAATAACTAAACGAGTCTACAACACAGAGCAAAAGAATGCTTCTGCCACGTTTTATCTTATTCAAATTAAAGTCTCTATCTTTACTACCGAAAAAAGATACACAAAATTTAAATAGTGTGGTCTAATAATCTGATGAAGAAAAATCAGAGCGTTGTCACGGGTCACACTAAATGGCTTTGCGGGCCAGATTGTGGCCGGCGGGCCGCCTGTTACACACCCCTGGCGCAAAGACAAACGCGCGGACCGCCACCCGTAAGGTGAGAACTAAGATGCTGCTCAAAACTTTGATCTGATGCTAATCGCGGTTAGCTTCGTGGTTCGACAATTTGAGCGAAGCGAATTTGCATGACGTCGTAAAAGAACAAATAAAGCGTATCTCCATTCTGGTTGTTCGTGCAACAGCTCACCTTTGCAGCGAGTATTTGACTGTTAATATTTTTATGAAACTTTCTGTGGACCACCAGAAATTACGGGTGGACCACTGGTGGTCTATCTGGTCCACGCAAAAAATCACTGGTGTAACTGTAAACCCGCCTTCACAGCAAGTGTCCGACAGTGAGTAATTTTTATATTAGTCAGGAGAGCAGCAAACACGAATCTGTTCTTGTAACAGAGCAAAAATCATCCTAAAAATTACCTCCACAGCCTTGGCTTTCGTCACATAATTCCGTTGTCGGGTTTCTGGCTTGAATTGAAGCTGGAGAAACAAAAATTGAAATGTAGAAGAAGGTACTTGTTCCGTTTGCCCGGTTTACAGCAATGTCCATTTAGGCGATTAACCAGAATGAACATTGTGAAAAAGCTGCAGCTGCGATTTTACTGGTGGTAGCGTTAAAGCGATTTTACTGGTGATGGCGTTGAAGAGATGATCGTATATTAAAATCGATCATTGTAGCGGTGAAATCGACATTATGACGCTGGGTAAGTGTGTAGCTCCAAGAGCGTTCGTGCGTAGTCAAAACTTTGCTGGCTTTAAATTTCGAGTTTGACGTTCAAAATATATGGTTACTTTTGAAAAACAACCCGTAAGCTACTTAATAGCAAAATAGCTACCGGTCTAACTAAACGTAGTTTGAACCAAAGAACAAAGAGCACACGCATCAGCACCTAAATGACGCATGGGGTAACGTGGCGTACGGCTCAGGTGCAGTAGGCCTTCGTTTGGAGCGAGCCAACATCTGATTTACCAAGAAATTTTGTAAAATCTACAGTTGATTCAAAATTACATTAATGAAGTATAAGAATTGTTGCTGCAACCTTTCAGTCGCATAACTAATTGACGCAGTGACATTTGGCAGCCGTATAGTAACTGGTTCTTTTCAAATTTAAGTAGCAAGCATTCTTTCTAGATAAAGCATTAACGAGATACTTAAAATTTTTGTCAGTATTTGAGTTCACGGATATGTCTACGGGTTTGGTTTTGTATTTGGGTTTCGTTTTACATTTGGTTTACGGATTTGTATTTGGGCTTGGGTTTAGTATTTGTATTTGGGTTCACAGACCCAGGTTAAAGCACCTCTGCAGACCCATAAACGGGTTCATGGACCCTAGATTAAGAACCCCTTGTATAGGGTATACAGTTTGTTGTAAATTCACCTGTACTAGTCGTGTAAGTAGCGGTGCTGGTTGTAGCTTCATTTTTCCCAGGTTCCACACCGCTCAATGCCAAAGTATAACGGGAGTTTGCCCTCAGATTGCCAAATCCAGCAACTGTAACTACCGTAAAATAGTTGCTGCTGCTCCAAGTTGCATTAGATAACACAGCATGGTAGGAGTAAATGTTCGGAACATAATCCCAGGCAAAAGTAAGAGCGTTTGAGGATTGCCAGGTCACGCGGATATTGCTAGGAGGAGGAGGAACTGAAAAGTAAAATGGCAAATCTGAGTTTAATTAAAATTAGTAAATTCAGAGCTTATAATAAAAACTTCTAAGCGTTTCCGGTAATGAAAACTATTTTGCAAACCAATTTGAGGTTGCTAAAACAATATTAAATATTTCATTCTATTTCCATTTCGTTTTTCGAGTCCTCATCGGTGAATGTACACGGATATAAAAATTTGCGCTTAATGGGTAAAAAAGTAGAGAAGTTTGCATACTATAAAAAGCAGCCCTCACTTTCTGTGGGAAAATTCATTGCATACATTAGTAAAAATTCAAAAAGATGTGCGTTGTGATGTAAACAATTAAGTAGTGCTTCATACTGCTCAGTTTCTTTAAAGTAGGCCTATAAATATTGTTGTTCACACACGAAAGCTCCTAAATTTTAAATCACATTTAACTTTATTAGCACGCAATTTCATAATTCCATAAGTTTTGGATCGATGAAGTATCATCAGCTTAATTAATAACTCTTGTAAAGACGTTAATTTTACTCCTGTAATTTTGTTTCGTCACGAAATATTTTGGGCATTTGGCCTACTATGTAAATCAAAGTATAGAGCCGGAAACATACGTGATACAACGACGAAAAAAAGTCACGAGAAGAAAAAACAAAAACAGAACTATAGGGGAAGTAGTAACAATCTGTAAGCGGTTCAAAACAGACATCGAAGTTTTTCGCAAATAAGGACCGAAAACGGTCAAAAACATTTTCAATTTTTAACTTTTTCGCTTTCGCAATGTTGTAGTTCAGCAAAAATACCTTTTTACTTAATTCAACTCTGTTTTCTACGGAATTTCTTCTACTTTTTTGATTTACACGAACCCCTTTATGCGCACCTTCACGTTTAAGTAAACAATCTTTATGAAGCAGCATTGCAGAAGCGGTACTATATGCAATTCACTACGGTCGAAAAACAAAACATGGGGTCGAGAAGCGCTGCTATAGCTTTCCAGCGAATTTTCAAGGTTTTGCTTAAGAAACCATTAAGCAATTTGTAACGTAAAAATCTTTCTAAACTATTGTAGAAGCAGATATTGAGAGACCGCTGGACAGTTTTGATTTGAGAGACATTTCGGTTTCTCAAACCGCCTTAAAAAAACACTGAGCCTTTTAATAGGCCTATCAATTGATTAACCCTGAGTAATGTTACAGTCACCTGCTGAAGTTACCTGTTGGGCAATCGGGTGAAGGTGAAACACAAAGACACGTATAACCGAAAGGGTTTGTTCGACAAAAACTATCGTCACCGCACGAAGTGTTGCAAAAACCTAAAAAGAAAAAAGTGCGTTACTCCAATTTTTTTTCACAAAATCAAGGTTTAGGTTATGGGGCGCCGTTTGTAAAGCCTTGCAATATAAAATTTTGCATCACTTTTTCATCTAATCTTGATGAAATTGCAAAAAGCACCTAAATTGCTGGTTAATTTCCATGGTGATATGATAATTAAAACGGTCAGGGTTGCCGTTTTGTTTTGTCATAAAGCCAAATACCATGCTGATGTTGTCGTGGGGCCCTACGGTACTGGCTATTAGCAGGGCTGCGAACTCGATCGAATTTTATTCGAGTTCGAGTTCAACATATTTTAGCAAGTCCGAGTTCAAGTTCGGATCAAAACAGAACAGCATTTATTTTTGAAAAGCGATAAATAAATAATAACTCGTACACACACATTTAATAATATATATTGCTTTCCAATGAGAGGCTGCGAAAGACCTTTGGTCCACTTACACGAAGAAAATTGGCGCGGTCGTCGAGTCTGCAGCCTCTCATTTCCTCGAGAATATTAATCAACATAAAATTACAACAGTAGAAGAACAAAAAAAAAACAAAAAAACGAAAAATTAGGGTTGGCTCCATTCAATATTTTCCCATTTTTTGAATTCAAATTCAAATTCATAGGTTTTGAAAAAATGAAATTCAAAATCAAATTCATTGACTTCAAAAAAACAAAATTCAAATTCATTGACTTTGAAAAAAACGAAATTCATTTTCAACTTCATGAAGAATTCGCGAGCGGATTCAAATTCAAAATTCAAATTCAAATTCATTGCGTTGCGAAAGCTTCAACTTCAATTTCACTTATTTTGAAAGGACCAATGCAAAATTTAAGTTTGTAGTGGCGAATTTCACCACTTTCAAATTCGTAAAACTTAATATTTTAGACTTGATTAGTCGATATTTGATATACCAGACTATCAAATTGGCTCTGAAAAACAGATACTTCTGAGTAGTACTAGTGAATAATTGTTTAAAATATACAGTAGTTACTCAGGGAATTCGTAGATCTAATCACATCCGGATTAATTACAGAATAATAATTGTAATAGTGTAATTGTATGTACTTTGTTACGCTTTCTCATGAAACTCAAATTATAATTGCAATTGAGTTTTGCGGTGCAAAGTAATTGTAATTTAAATGTAAGTAAATCTAAATTCTGTTTGAGTGCAATTGTAATTACAATAGTAATTGATTCAATTCTGGGTCTAATTAACTGCAGAAAAAAAGTTATCAGACACAAAAACATCACAGTTTTTATCAGAAATCAGTTGGCTATCTTTCTGTTAGAGTTCTTCTATCTCTTGCCTGATGGTAAAATAAATAAATTTTAATGAACTTATTTTGAAAATGGCTGATGTAGAAGACAAATTATTCTTCTTTTGCAATTTTATTGTAATTTAAACTGCCCTAAAAACAATTTTAAAGAAATGGGGTCCCGTCAATCGGGTGTAAAGTTCATTCTTTCGCAGATTCACTAGAAAGTTTCCTATGTCAAAAATAACTTTAAACCCCGACGTCACTTTACAAACTTTCGGTTGGCTTGATAAATTTTATGGAACGTTTGCAATATGTAGTAGTAGTTTATTTTATTTAACGACCAGAAAAACATCAAACAAAAACAAGGAACAAAAACAAAGGCCGAAAAACAGGTTATAGCGACAAAACGATATACATTGAAACGTGCAGGAATTAAAAAATAAACACAACTTTTAAAAAAATGCACGGTCGCTGCACCAAATGCAAGTCCTAAGTCGAAAAAATCCAAATTTGTCGAATGTTTATTGTTTATTCAAGATGTTCAAATTCATTGACTTTGAAAAAACGAAATTCAAATTCAAATTCATTGGTTTTGAAAAAATGAAATTCAAAATTAATGAATTTGAAAATTCAAATTTCATTGACTTTGAAAATACGAAATTCAAATTCATGAAGAATTCGTGAGCGGATTCAAATTCAAATTCAATCCACCCCTATTGGCTATACGCTCTTTAGTTTTACTGAGATATTTTGAAATAAACTAGTTTGTAATTTTATTAATAAAACACTGTTATGATTAGAGGATACAACTGTAAACAAATGCAAAAATGCAGGCAAGTTATCAGCAAGCTAGCCTACTAACAGAAGCAGTATGGAAAGTTGCTAGACTACACAGCCAGTAACCTAGCCCACTTGGCCTTGTGCTTTTTAGTCGCGTAGATGACTGAATAAAACCATAAGCTTTGATTTATAATACCGGTACCTATTAATCACAAATCATTAACTTGTTTCAAAGCCAGTGAAAAAATGTCAGCTATCATAAGGAATATCAAGAGTAGACTGAAGCGAAGCCGCGACGAGAAGCCAACCCAAAACTAAAACTCTGCTTCACATCTCACGCGCTTTCTTCAAACTAGTCCATCATTCTGCACAATATTGCAGTATGGGAGAGAATGGCCATGATAAACGCACGCATGGTCAAAATAAAAATAAAGTTTTGCTCGTTATCCTCTACCAACTAGCTTAGCCATTAACACTGTATGTACCAGGGTAAGATTAATTTGCTAAGCTGATTGCTACAAGAGAACTTTACATGCCGGGAGCTGGCTAAGCCTACTGGTAGCTTGCTGATAACTTGCATACGTCGGCAGTTGCATTCAGTAATCATAACATTATTTTATCAATCAAAATACAAAACAGTTTATTTTAAATATGACACGTATAGCCAGTACTGTTCCGTAGGGCCTCAAGTTATAGCACGACTCCATAACAGTCTGTCAGAAACTATGGCTCGATGACAAAACGAAAAGGCCACCCTGTTGCGTGCGAGTGCAATATCATCACCAACGCAATGAAAAAGCGATGTAGGTATTTTTGCAATTTAATTATATTGCAACAATTTAACACAAATCGCAACAATTTAACACAAATTGCAGCAATTTAATAAATTGTAACAATTTAATCAAAATTAACTGTAAAAGTGATGCAAAATTTTATATTGCGAGGCTTTACAAACGGCGCCCCATATGAGGCTTTACTTATTGTGTTAACTAAGAGCTCAAATTAGCATTTCATTTAGCTCTGCTAGAATGGCTAACAGAACGTAAGATTACACGTATCAGAGAAGTAGTCGGGACCTTAAAGTCTAAGGTCGAAACGTACATTTCTAACTCAGCAAAGAAACGATCAGTAACTCACGCAGACAAAATCAAACCAAATTTTCATTACAGTATAGGCTACTCGCAGTATTGGGTCAAGTCGTGTTAGGAGTGGCGGGGCTCATCTTCGCGATTGTGGACCAGGGCAACACAGCTCCGAAGAAACATCGCAGCTGCAGAGGTGACATTTTGGCAACACTGCGTCCGATTTAACCAGTCAGGATATCGAACCCAAGACTTCCGCCCAACAGCGACGTCTTAAACCACTAGCCGCAGATGAGTAACTTAAAAGAATTTAATTGATTAATCATCGAGAAATTCTCGAGAAACAAAATTTGCTTTGCCACTTTAATGATATGAGATGGAGACTGAGCCTTAAATGATCTAAAGTCTGATATTGTGCAGTGCTTGAAGTAATTTCTATATGATTAAAGGTAGGGTTCCATATTTTCACTACGCAAAAGGAGGACAGGTTTTTATGAGGGTCATCACGTCTAAAAAAAAGGTTATTACGTCCGCAGATGACCAATTTTCCGACCAAAATCAAGTGAAGACCAAAAAAAAACGTCTTCACACCTTCCGACGTCCAATTTTCCCGTAACATCGGGTGAAGACCAAAAAAAAAAGGTCTTCACGCCTTCCGAAGTCCAATTTTCCCCAAACATCTGGTGAAGACCAAAATAAAAAAAAAAGAGGTCTTCACGCCTTCCGACTTTTCGGCTCTGCGGAAACTTCCCAAAAATTTTCAAGGAAGAATGATTGGACATGTTTTTACTGTTCATGATGCCGAAAAAGAGAACATTTGGACGTATTTTGGCGTCCTCGGAGGACAATTTTTTTGGTTAAAAAGGACGACATATCCTCCAAAAGGACGACGGATGGTAAGCCTAATTAAAGGTGTGTTGACTGTTTGCACAGAATACGATGCGATTTTTCGTGACGTCGGCAAACGGCATTTTATAAAACAATGGTAAGGTTCTTTGCAACACCACGTATAGAAAGCAAAATTGTTTGCGTTCGAATTGTGCGGAAGATATTTCCGCCAACTGCTTACGTAAAAATGTTATGAAATTTCGTACAACAAATCGAATTAAAATTGTATTTACAGTAGTGTAGCAGATCTTTACACAAGAACGCGCAAACAGCCATCTTATCTATTCGCATCATTTCCACAACTTCCCAATTTTCTTAAGGTTTAAGCAAAAATTTGGCATGGTCAACTTACCGTAGCACTTATCAACTCCGTCTCCAGTAAACCAACGATTGCAGACACAAGTAGGCTGCCCAGATACATTCTTGCAAGTTGCAGCTTCATGGCACTGCACAGTTCCAGTGAAACAGCTGGCTGAAAATAACGACATAGCAATGAAAGTGACGTCATAATTTCGTTGTATGACGTCATGAGTTTTGGTGTGTGAGACCATGATGAGACCAAGGGCGGTATACTGCTCAACTTTTGTTGCACTTAACGTAATGCGTCAACTTTGTTTGTTCATTAAGTTAACGCATTGCGTTAAGTGCACAAAAGTTGAGCAGTATACCGCCCCAAATCAAAGGATTCATTAAAATGGGTTTTGAAACTTTACCTTAAAAATAGGTTACAGCCAGTATATCCGTAATTAGTTTATAAACGTTCCGATAAAACTTATACCATTATCAGTGTAAAACTACACAGGCACTAGCCACTGGCAAAAATTTTTTTATCGAAGGTTTCGCGTTAAACCCATGATCGATGACAAGGAAACCTTACGCTTGCTGCAAATAGAAATCATCGCAGATGATAGAATAAAAATTAGTTTGTTCCTAAGCAAAGTATAATTTTTATTGTACAACCGGTAGCTCAGCTGTTAAGCACGTCGCTATCGGTGCAGGAGGTCCTGAGTTCGAGTCCCGGGACGGTCCAATTGCACGCGGTGTTACCAACGGTTCGCTCTGCCGCGATGTTTATTTTTTGATTTGTCTTGTCAAACGAAAAATTTTGCTTTTTTCAATATTCACCACAGTAATAATGCAGGCTTTGTCTCGAGGATAACTGAAAGTTTTGGTATTTTTGTAGTTTCTGCGAGATTATGGCAGTTTTGAATGCGTTTAAGGTAGATCATAGCAACCAGGGCCGGCGCCAAGGGGGGCCAAGCCCTCCCAATCGACATGCTTACCCCCCCAATTAACAAGCTTACTCTTTTGGAAAGAGCGGCTTTTGTCCTTAATTTCAAACTTTGGCCCCCCCTGATAAACGCTTGGCCCTCCTAAGTCGACTGCTCTGGCGCCGGCTGTTATAGCGACCATGACAGCGATGAAAAGCTCGTGATTTGGTATCATGATTTTAAATACAATCGTCATCATTAACTTCAACACGTCAAAAATAACAAACTAACTGATAACACGATTTTTATCTTTTTCTTGCTAGTCTGGAGTAGTCTGAGTACCACATTTTTATAACTGTACAACAGTGCGACTTAACCTATTGGGTAACCACTTGTGAACAAAAAAGGGCAACTCTAATACGCAAAGGATACTCTATCAAACTCCATTATGTAAGGAATGGTAAATTGCAATATTAAAAATGCTTTGTAAAAAGTTTATATGTTCATCGATAATGATGAAACTCCACAACAGAAACCCTTGGAAATAAAAACTTCGAAGGTAAGAGCAATGCTGCAGGACGTGACATGACGGCTGCCGTCCACAAAGAAAACTGTTAAGCAAAAAACGTGTGTTTATTTTTCGGAAAAGAAAAATAACTCATTTTCGTTCGGCTTTGGATACGCTGTCATAAATTTTGGACAGTGTGGCTGCTTTACTGAGTCGCTCTCCAGGGAAGTGAACCAAGAAGTCATTACTGCCAAGTTGAATGAAAATTACACTTACGATTGCAAGTCTCCTAAATTTGGGAAAACAGCGCATGTTTACTGCAGCGATATAACAAACCTCTAAATACATGGGTACGGTCCCTATGCGAATTTAAACCCTATCGTCAAGTTTCACACCCTTCAAGCCAGGAGCGTATTTAGGGGGGGCCATTGTGCCATGCCCCCCCCCTTTTGACTCTGCCTTTTAGTAAAAAAGAACAAACATAGGCTAATGGTGCCAAGTCTTTTGATGGTTTTTGTAGCTTATGGCCAGGGCGGATTCAGGGGGGTAGGATGAGGGGTACGCATCCTCCCACCAGCTATTTTATTGTCGGCAGCGTGGCCGAGTGGTTCGGAGCGTCGTTTTTACGATGGCCATGATCGCAAGGTTGATGATTCAACTCCCACCCAAGCCTCGTTGTAGCGTCCTTGGATAACATGCTTTACGATAATTATCTCTGCTTGGTGGAATCTAACAAGCAGTAATTTTGTCAGAAGCAAAATGCAAGCGGAAAATTCTGAAACAAGGACAATTTCTACGCGAGCCTGGATTCGTCCTATGTTTAGCGCCTTCGTCGCTTTCTCGTGACAGGAGGACAAAAATGAAGAAATCAATCAATATTTTCGAAAATGTTTTTAATGCATACAATTTCTGTTGCATAATTTCGAACCTCTGCGATAGCAACAAACCTTACGGCATCTGCACGCATAATCGAAAATGTGCGAACAAAATGCATCATATTTGGCGAAGCACTCACAATTACGGTCAAAAAATTTAAACAAAATTTGGCTGAAAATTATTCAAAAAGCACTAAAACAGCTATTTGCCCCCGGGCCCCCCTAGAGCCTTTCTTGTTTCTCAATCAGCTTCAAATTAGTTCTGCCAAAAAAACATATGCGCTTGAAAAAAATATGTGGAATTTATGGACCCTTTCTCCTTTTAAAATTTCTCGCTACGCCACTGCTTCAAAGCTTCTTGATTGTCTTTGTAAGGTAATTATAAGAACTTTTTATAATAAATTTGACAACGTGATTCGAGTCGCTAATTAATATTGGTTATGATTTTTCGCAAGCGCGGTCAATGGGCAACATGAGTTCAATGACGTAGATGTTTTTTGATGGATTATTTAAATGTGAAAACATCCTGAGCTAAAAGTTTAAAATTGATAATTTTATCAACAAAATTATTTCATCAATTTACTGACTTCAAAAATTATTTCCGCAACGAAAATCCATAAGCTTTTTAAGCTTGTAAATGTTGGTAACTAGTGTGATTAATTTTATTGGAAAGTTACTTTCCTAAAATATATTGAAGCAAATAAAACGTGAAATTGTTATTGATAGAAAGTCAACGCTCTTAAAGCCTTTTCTACGGCTGTGCTTTTTTCATCACTTCAATTTTCATGTATGTTTTACAGTAGAGCAGAATCTGTAGCACATCGTATTACTGCAAAGACACAGTTGCAACTCTTATTTAGCGATACTAGTTCAGACACAGTTGCAACTCATATTTAGCGATACTAGTTCAGTGTGACTGCCATTATTTCTATGGGGACACTGAACAAAATTAATCATAATTGGCTTTAGAACGACATTCTATCTTTTTCAAGTCAACTAACAGGTAACCATTGAATCTCTGTTGACTGCTATGCCTCTTTAATTTCAAAAATAGTGAAGGTCATCTTAATGAAACGTTTTACAAACCAAAATTGGTTTAATACAAAAAACAAACAAATCTGCTTTTACCGTTGTTTCAAAAATGAGTTGTTTATTTTGTGAATAATAACTTACCTTGACAATAAACACACAAAGATGCCCAGCACACACTAAATAAAATTACTTTCAATAACATCATAATTTGAAAATTCTGCTGTGCTTAACCTTGCTGAAACTTACTCTGGAAAGCATAAAAACAATTAAAACTCTTTCTTCAAGCTATTCTTTCCTCTGATAATATTGAAAAGCAAGCATAGCAACAAGGCCTGAGATGTCAAAACATTTAACAAGGGACAAAAACGCTCGATTAGAATTATCACAATTTCAAGTTAATGTGGCGTAACCTTCGGCAGTTTGCAATTTTTTCTGCCTTTAACGCAAAAATCAACAGTATCGAGCGAACCATCCAAAGGTTTGAACCCAAACTGATTTTTTTTATTTAGAAACGAAAAGCTGCTCGTTCCTGCTGGAATCTTAATTCAAAAACTTTGGTCATAATAACGAGAGAAATTTGGTCGAAAAGTTATCATAACTTTGATATTGAATAAATGAGAATGATACCAAATAAACCAAGTAAAAAAACTGCTCTACCTCGGCTACCTGGCGACGCACATATGTTGGCATGTTTCGACAACACGTGGAAAAAAAAAGAAATTGCAAATGACTTGAACGAGAGTACTTTTCTGCTTTTTCATGACGTCATTTGGTAAGTAGTTTTTACGTTAATTCGTTATGTATGTCCACTTTACGTTGTTCTGACTCCTTGAAAGAGCTCACAGTGTTTTTCCAGATTCTCACTCTAATTTTTGTGTGGTTCACTGAAAAAAGCGGGCCTAAAAAAGTAATCCAATCTGTGATTATAGTACTTCCAAGCGCTTTTTTTAATCTATTGCTGTTACGTTTCTGCTTTCTGTTGTAGAAGTTGCTCTTCAAAATCATTCTATTCAAAACCTTGATAAAAGGCAAAACATCATTCTCATTTTACTTTATAAATGGTTTTACAACCAAAAATAGTTTATTGGCTACTTATGCTTTCTGCACACTGAATGGTTGCAGGCTGCGAAGTAATGCTTCGCTATAACGCGTAACGTTGTGCAAGCCGACGTGCCACGCCAGCACCAAATTGGTTGATAGACGCACACGCAATATTGCTTTTCCGCAACATGTCCAAAAATTACCTTTTTAATAGTTTAGGAATTATTTAAAATTCTTGTTCCGACTACGCTTAGACTAGGAAGCCTATTAATATCGAGAGTGACGTATTTACGCAAAACGTGATGATCAGTTTACGTACAAACATGACTACCCAACACAAATGCACGGGTAGCTATAGCACGAAAATTGTCTTTACGTTTTCATGATGCTCTTGGTCCATAACCAAGCTTGTTTGTTTTCTTTCACAATAACAAAAAAAATCAGCTGAAGTTAGAGTTGTCAGTTGACCACACAGTGAGTCAGCGTACTGCATTGTAATTCTCAGAGTTGGGCATTCGGCACTAACGACGGTATCGCTACCGATATTTTGCAAAAAAAGTAACGACGGTATCGATAACGGTATATTTTTTGAAAAGTAGCGATACTCGGTACCAATTTTCGATACTTTTCAAACGAAAAATTTTCTTGTTTTTTTTCAGCAAAAGTTTGGCTTAGATAGTTCATTACCTAGCACGCCAACTGGAGGTGAACGCATTCGATCTGAGGTGCTATGTTTTTAAACTGGTTTTACATGAAACGCATAGCGAAAATGTAGTGTTCTAGTACCGGTACCGGTAGTTTATTTCGTATCATAAAAAATGCTTGTCAGAAACCCTAATGATTTCCATATAGGTCTCCCTTACTACCGTAGCTGCGTTCTGCGGAGGTGGTGTGTTAAAACTTCGCTGGCCCATAAATATTTCAGCACATTTTGACAGCTTGCTAACGAAGAAGAGCGTAATCAGAATTTTTTAAGGAAAGGGGTGTCTGACTCAGCCAAAGAAAGTAATGACCAATTTTTTGAGAAATCCATGTTGTGGAGCACTTTCGAATGTATATTTTTTGTCGGTTTTGTTGAGGATAAGGCTTATGGCCCTTGATTTTACAAGCTTTTAAGATATCATATTTTTTATTGAATTAAAGACAAGGGAATATTTTGTTAACTTACAAGAAATTTCCCCCCCTTGCAATTAAAGTTCATTCTAAAAATAAGTGACCGATATATCGAGTGAAACAGTCAAAAAAGTAGCAACGGTACCAAAAACGGTACATTTTAGTGCCAACGATACCGATAACGGTACCATAAAAGTACCACGGTAATGCCCATCAGTCCAACACTGATAATTCTAATAGATTTTCTTTATAAAACTCTTTTCAAACCGAACTTCCTAGAAAGTTATATTCTTGTAACTGGATCGTTTTGGACTTTTCGACAACAAAGATTCAGCTTTCATCAGTGGCAGAATACGCATGGCCGATTGGCCGTATAAAACGGTACGGTTAATTGTAGAATACATAATTTAAAAAAGCCTATTACAGGAGAACGCCGGTTATCCAAAACGCCTATCATCTGAACACCACTTCAACAAAAGAAATTGACGGAATTCCATGCTAGCGTCCAAAAATGACAGCGACTAAAAAAGTGACACGGTTAAAACAAAAAAAAATGGGTGATTATATTCTGCCTATGCTAATAATCAGTGGTGTAAAAAGTAGTCCAAAAATCTAGTTAAGTAAAAGTATTGTTACTGATGGTGGAAACTACCTGAAGTAGAGTAGAAAGTAGGGGATGTAAAAAGCAACCAAGTAGAAGTAAAAAGTACCAGCAATTTGAAGCTACTTAAGTAAAAAGTGGCGTTTGCAAAACCAAGGCCATAAAGCTGAGCTTTGACAAAAGATGATTTGCTCACTTCCCAACTTGACATATATTTTGCCGATGCTTAAGTATATTTAGGATAAGTAGCACATTTATTTGACGAAAATAAAAAAGTGAAGTGTGTCATAATCTGCAAAATGCAACCTCAGTGTCCACGCCAAACACAAACAACAAAAGACCACTTAATATCACGAAATTGTAAAACTTCTAAAATAAAACAATACCTAATACTAATGTTGCCAATTTTGTTATCAAGCAAGATTATTTCTTGTTTGCGTGATACATTGCCTAAATTGCTTAATATCAACTACAGTGCCGGCGCTAGGCCAACTGAGCCCCCCCCCGAAAACTTCACGAGGGGGCCCCCTTTATTCGCGAGCAAAATGGAAGAAATAGGTGGTTTTACACAGAATACGATTTTCATACGATTTTGCATTTCATGCTTTCGTGCGATTTTTGATGAACGAACTTGACGGATACGAGTCTTGTCAGCCTTGCAAGGCTGCCGAGACTTTTATTATAGTCGAAACATTAATTTCCTTCGACTATTAAATAAAGTCTCTTCAGTGGTGCTCAAAACTTCAAATCCATGAAGTAAATCCATCAACATACAATGCATTCTACCTAGCACCTTTAAAGGTTGCTTCTATATCAAACTCAAGTTTTTGGCCCCAAACAACGATACCCAATGAAAGAAAATATAACCACTAATCCACAACTAAGTTCCCGGTAGCCTAACTAGCCCACATCACTATAAGCCCCTATGGCAACCCACTAATTCTTACCCTATTCTTACCCTGACACATTGGGCTTTGTTGTTGCCTGACTTTGGGGGTGCCTATCGGAGAAGTGTAGGAAAGATGAATTCTATTTGACTTACATATCCTTCTTTGTATCATCTTGCTGGATCCTGTAACTGTACATGCAGTTCGACAAACGTACCGGGATATTGATGTTTAAACCACCGATAAGCGCTGACGTTCACTGTGTTTTCTGGGCTGCATGCGCAGACACAGTGCCTGCCTTGTCCCCCGCTTTTTCACGGACGAACGGGTTGGGCAGAGAGGTTTTTGTAGGTTTTGGTAACTGGTATAGTTACAAACCTTAAACGAAATATTCCTTCTCAGATTACCGGGAAAATAATGTTTAAACCAACCGGACTTTTCTATTCTTATCGACTGTTTACAGTGAATCTGTGACATCATAATCCAGCCTGTATTATTTTCTTGAAGGTTTTATTTCAAATGTTCTACCTTGAGCAGAACGAGGAGAGGCTTAGATTATGAGTGTGTAGTTCTTTTGAAGGTTAGAATTTTTTTTTTTTTTTTTTTTTAGGAAGGTGGGAGGTTGCTATGCTGCACTGATGAGACCATAATAAGGTCGAAACGCGTCTGCAGCTGCAAATTAGTGGGTTGCCATAGGGGCTTATAGTGATGTGGGCTAGTTAGGCTACCGGGAACTTAGTTGTGGATTAGTGGTTATATTTTCTTTCATTGGGTATCGTTGTTTGGGGCCAAAAACTTGAGTTTGATATAGAAGCAACCTTTAAAGGTGCTAGGTAGAATGCATTGTATGTTGATGGATTTACTTCATGGATTTGAAGTTTTGAGCACCACTGAAGAGACTTTATTTAATAGTCGAAACGTATCCCGTCTGGTGCAAAATAATTAATTTCCTTGCAAATTTCTCAACTGACGGATATGTTTTTACGCAAAATACAATTGCGTTCGATTTTGCATCTACGTACCCCAGTTTAAAATTTAAGCTAGACAGCCTGAAGTGCCAACAATGCTTCATGCATGCCTATCTACAGCGCTGTCTCGCTCTACGGTACGATTTGCTGGAGTGCTTTGCACTGTTGGTGATGGAGTGCTGTTATAGCCTCTGACCCAACAAGAAGAAGTCGTCATGACTTCCCGTCCGGTAGGCCAGGAAGGACATGGCTTTTTAGTTGTTTGCTCTTCACCCTGGCCACGTAAAGAGTTTGACCGGAATGGTGACGTAGCCACACGAGTGGATATGCGTACCACAAAGGTTAAATTCTTTAAGAAATATTTATTCGAAGGGATGAGTGATCCTGGCAAGATCATTCGTCCTGGAAGATAAAGGTTTTTAACCTGAGGGCGGCTGATGAAGGCCTATAGCCAGAAACAGCGCTGTCTCGCTCTGCGGTAATATCTATGTCTTGCATCTTTGCGTTCCAAATCAAATTGTGTTGCTTTGTTGATGTCACAGTAAAGCTGTGACAGTGACACAAAAAGTAAGGCAAGACAATTAACACGAAGCTTGGTTTAATATGAAGTCTGAATAAGACAAAATAAGGACGCAAGACGAAATTGAGGACAATAATCTTTTCGAAAAGCTTTTTGGTGGTACAGAATTTCAAAACAGATTTAAAAAGCGCCGAAAACATCTTTTAAATTTAGGTAGTCTTGAAAAAGACTGTTTTTGAACCAAACATTTTCGTCTCGCTCTCTTCAGGGTTCAACGCGAGAGTTAATTGAGAAGGAAAAAGGTGGTCTATATATTATCATCAGCTTCATCGAAAAATCTGCAACAAAAAAGGAAAAAAGGGCTCTGATTGGTTGTTTAAAGACAGACGGATTGTGATTGGTCGAATATGGATGAATTTTAGAATCTAACTCAACTATCGGAGAATTTGGAGTGAGTAGACAAATTCCTTTTGACGGCACAGAATAGGTTTCAACGTTTTGATGAAAGTTGCCTCCAGCGCCCCCAAGTGGAAATTTGTTCTCGCTTTGGCTAAAACCGAAAACTGGTCAATATGATAATGAGAGGCGCAATCAGGATGTTGGATTAAGTGTAGACCAATAGCTGAATCACAGTCTAGCTGATTGAGTGGAGTAGCAATTTTGCAGTTACGTTTGGGAAGAACTTTGGTTGGATTTTCTTTATTTCGAATTGATTTTGGAATGTGTTGATTGATTCTATCTTGCAGTCGTAGGGATGTGCGACCCACGTACCGGCAATCACAGCGGCACACGTATTGGTATACGACCATACTTTGATGAGTGATGGGCACAGCATCCTTATAGATTGAAGGCAGAATCTTTCTGATTTGGAAAATGACACGAGGATCGACGGCTCTAAAACAGTTTTGAACGTTAGATTTTACCTGTTTTTCGAATTTACGAGAAATATTGCCAATCCAGGGTAGTTTTAGATACACAATGGATTGGCAATATAATTGGCAATGTACACAATGGATTGGCAATATACACAATGGATTGGCAATAATTGTGTATCTAAAACTACCCTGGATTGGCAATATTTCTCGTAAATTCGAAAAACAGGTAAAATCTAACGTTCAAAACTGTTTTAGAGCCGTCGATCCTCGTGTCATTTTCCAAACCAGAAAGATTCTGCCTTCAATCTATAAGGATGCTGTGCCCATCACTCATCAAAGTATGGTCGTATACCAATACGTGTGCCGCTGTGATTGCCGGTACGTGGGTCGCACATCCCTACGACTGCAAGATAGAATCAATCAACACATTCCAAAATCAATTCGAAATAAAGAAAATCCAACCAAAGTTCTTCCCAAACGTAACTGCAAAATTGCTACTCCACTCAATCAGCTAGACTGTGATTCAGCTATTGGTCTACACTTAATCCAACATCCTGATTGCGCCTCTCATTATCATATTGACCAGTTTTCGGTTTTAGCCAAAGCGAGAACAAATTTCCACTTGGGGGCGCTGGAGGCAACTTTCATCAAAACGTTGAAACCTATTCTGTGCCGTCAAAAGGAATTTGTCTACTCACTCCAAATTCTCCGATAGTTGAGTTAGATTCTAAAATTCATCCATATTCGACCAATCACAATCCGTCTGTCTTTAAACAACCAATCAGAGCCCTTTTTTCCTTTTTTGTTGCAGATTTTTCGATGAAGCTGATGATAATATATAGACCACCTTTTTCCTTCTCAATTAACTCTCGCGTTGAACCCTGAAGAGAGCGAGACGAAAATGTTTGGTTCAAAAACAGTCTTTTTCAAGACTACCTAAATTTAAAAGATGTTTTCGGCGCTTTGTAAATCTGTTTTGAATAATCTTTTCCAAGATGTAGAGTGTAGACTTACAAAATAAAGACAAATCTTTGAAATAAGAACGGTTTAGAATCCCTGCGTATAATTGGTTCGCGAAGAATGCTCATTTTTATTAAATTCTAGTTCTTAAGAACACGATCTCTGGTTCCAGTAGCCAGGACTTTGCAATGGGAGGGGTTGAAATTGAAAATGACGTCACATTTGACGAAACGTTGTACAATAACAAAAGATGGCCTCAAAATTAAGAGAGATGTTTCAAACTAAAAATACCGAAAGCGGTTAAGGCACAATTATTGTAAGGAAGTCAAAGGAATGCTTTTTGGCGAAACTAGTAAAACAATATTCGAATGTTAGCGATTCACTTCTTTTTTGAGCTACGTAAATCATTTTCGCTTGAAATCGTTTAGCATTTTTTTATGGAAGGTCTGATACATCAATTGATCTATTACATCACTCAGAAAACAGCGCTACACTGGCACTGCTGCGTGCTGTGACGGATCCGGGTTAGGAGGTGAGGACGATCACCCTTGCCCCTCTCCCCTTAAGACATCAGCATTTCAAATTTTCCTAAAAAATTTGGTTAATTTTGAACTATAACGATATACCATTTTTTTGCTCATATTCTTGGTAAATTTGGTACCTGTTTTCGTGTGCCGCTTATTACCCCTAAATCGAGTTCTTGGGATCCGCCTATGGCTACGCGTCCAATTAACATAAAATAACCGACTTAGGCCTGCAGTTACGTGTGCTTGCTTAAGAAAGAGTAGTAAAAGTATCTAACGCTTCAAAAAGAAAGTCAGAAAGAGATGTAACTTTGACGTCACTTGAGGCTCAATGAGGGGAGAGGTTATAACTTCAATCAATCAATCAATTTTCTGGACCCGCTTATCCTTGGGGGGTCGCGGGGGCAGCAGCTCAAGTTGGAGCCTCCAAGCATCTCGATCCTCTGCAACAAAGGATAGATGCTCTGCTGGGATGCCAAGGCGAGACCAACTAAGATCTTCTACGTAATCTCGCCATCGAGTTCTGGGACGGCCTCTAGGCCTTCGACCAATCGGTGTTGAACAGAGCAGTTTTTTGGCTGTTCTTTCCTGGGGCATTCGTGTCACATGTCCATACCAACGCAGTTGCGATCTTTCTAGTCGGAGAAGCAGCGATTCGATGTTTAGAGATTCACGAATATCTGCACTTTTAACCTTGTCCAACAAGATCAAACCGCTAATTCTTCGCAAGAATCCCATTTCGGCTGCTTGAACTCGAGACCTCACTTTCTCATTCATGATCCAACACTCATGGCCATAAGTCAAAATAGGAACATAGACCGATCTGAAAATGGATAGCTTTGCCTTGGTGCAAAGCTCCCGTTTCAGTACCACAGATCGGTGGAGCTGGCGCAGTACTGCACTTGCTTTTCCGATGCGGATATCCAATTCGCTATTTTGTCTGCCGTCACTTGTGAATGAGACGCCGAGGTACTTGAATTTCTCTGACTGTTTTAGTGGTACTCCATCAATTTGGAGAGAGCACTGCTTTGGTTGTCTGGACAGGCACATGGTTTCTGTTTTTGTTGTACTGATTTTCATTCCGGCAACAGAGCATGCATCCGAAAACCTGTCAAGAGCTTGCTGGAGACCATTTTGGGTAGGGTCGAGTAGCACGAGATCATCTGCAAATAACAGACGTTGTACAGTGCATTCACCGATCTTTACTCCGCCACAAGACTCACTGTTCTTAACTATTCTATCCATATAAATAAGGAACAGAATAGGTGAAAGAGAGCAGCCTTGCCGTAGTCCCACACTTACTCTGAAAGGTTTCGTCGTTGCACTGTTAACACGAACACAGACCTCGGAATGCATGTACAGCGACTTAATGGCAGTTAGTAACTGGCCATCAATGCCATACTGCAACAGCACCGCCCAAAGCTTGTCTCTAGGAATGCGATCATATGCTTTTTCAAGATCAACAAAACATGCATTGACCTCTTTTGCATACTCCCACGACTTCTCAAAGATTTGCTGCAAGGCAAAGATCTGATCCATTGTGCTTCGGCCAGGACGAAAGCCACACTGAGCATCTGTTAGCTTAGGCTCGACTATTTCACGGCATTTCTTTTCAAGGCATTTGGCATAGACCTTACCCGGGACACTGATGAGAGATATGCCCCTATAATTGGTGCATTTTCTCTTGTCTCCTTTCTTGTGGATAGGTATTATCACACTAGTTTGCCATTGCTTTGGTGCTTGCCCAGTACTACACGCCACCTTACAAACACGAGTCAGCCAACGAACACCATGTATGTTCATTGCTTTTAACATTTCAGGTCTGATATCATCCTCACCAGGTGCTTTTCCAGTTTTCAATGATTTGATTACTGCATTCACATCTGCTTCGGTTATCTGAATATCTTCCCCAACCTGTTCTTCGTGAATTTGTATCGGTGTAGCATCAACTGGGTTTAAAAGATCACTAAAGTACTCTCTCCACCGATTCAAAATAGCATCTTGATCTTTCAGAGTCACACCATTTGAATCTTCGATAAAGAGAGCGGCTCGAGATCTTTTTCCACGCAAACGGCGAATGGTCTGCCAGAACACTTTGTTTGCCGTTTTGAAATCATCGTCTAACCTTTCTCCAAATTCCTTCCAGGCCCTTTCCTTAAACAGTTTAACTTTTGTGGCTGCCGTCTTACGTGCTTCAGAGTACTGCGAACGAAGTTCAAGTGATGACTTATTTGCAAGCCAGGCCTTACAGGCCACTTTTTTCGCACGAATAGCTTCTTTAACTTCTTGGTTCCACCAAGGAGTTCTTTTCTCGCTACTCTTCGTCCCTCCAACACGCTTACGTCCACAACAGTTAGTAGCGGACGTAATGACTGCTGTTCGAAACAAACACCACTCAGTTTCAATGTCTTCAGTAGAGGTCGGAAGTTCTTTGAACTTAGATGCAATGTTGTCTGCAAATGCCGTTCGTACCTCTTTGTCAGCCAATGATTCCCATTTGATTCGATAAGTTTCTCGTGGTCGAAAAGTCTTTCGTTTTTTCAAGGGTTTCAAGGCTTTCAAAGTGCAGACAACTAGGTGGTGATCAGTTGACAACTCAGCCCCTCTTTTAACACGGACATCAGACACGGTAGAAAACAAGTCCGCCGAAACGATACAAAAATCAATCAGGGAGCGTTGTCCCAGAGAGTCTCTGTACCAGGTGTACTTATGAATTCTTTTGTGCTGAAAAAATGTGTTCATTATGCACAGCCCATTGGTGGCACAGAACTGCAATAAACACCTTCCGTTCTTGTTAATGTCAGGGTCACCATGTTGCCCAATAACACCTTTCCAGGTTGCATTGTCGATGCCCACATGTGCATTGAAATCGCCCAAAAGGACAAGGGATTCTGATGAAGTTGCTTTTCCCAATGCAACCTCAACTTCCTCCAGAAAGGCTTCGTACTGTGATTCTATGTTAGGTGCGTACACCTGCAATATACACAGAGATCGCTCCTGCAGCCTTAGCTTTAGAAGACAAACCCTTCCTCCTAGTGGTACCCAGTCAACGACACATTCAGCTATGTTGGGGCTCACAAGTAAGCCAACACCAGCTTGAGCAGACATTGCTGCATCAACACCTGAGTAGAAAATTTTCCACCCATCGTTCAACTCGACAGTTCCAGAACCCCGGCGCTTTGTTGATGAAATTCCCACAACATCAAGGCGATACTGTTGGGCTTCGCAAACAAGCTCCTGCTCTTTTCCTGTCAGTGACGAAACGTTCCAGTTCCCGATAGCTAGATCCCGGCAGTTTGGTCCAACTCGAGTACGTTTTCTGTGCGCTGCCCCCATTTGCCTCCCCAAACGCTTAGCGACTGCGTTGGTGGGTTTCCGGTGACGGTCAGCTTGTGGGGGAGACTGTAGCTTATTTTTCGAACGAGTCCCTCTGCCTAAAACTCGAACGCGGACCTTTTTATCCTGCGCGCCGTCCGATGCAGCATGAATATTGTTATTACAACTTTCCATTTAGCTACAGCATTGGATTGCTACTTGGTCTGTTTCTCTCCTTCGACCTTACCGCCATGGGTGACCCTGATGGAAGTGATTAAACACTACCTACGGCCTTGCTCTAAGGATCATTGAAAACTCAAACCTCCCCACCACGTTAAGGTGGCAATCCACCCGTGGCTTCGCCACTGCCTGGTTCCACAGAGCAAGCGTTTACCGGACTACCGGCAAATGTTTTACGGAAATCGTTTTAAGTGTGCAATTAAGCGTCACAATTATAAATTAAAATTAATGACAAACCGCCCAGCATAGTGTGACATGACATGGGAAAACGCAGGAGAAAAGTATTCAAGAAAATCAACCGGTACTTGAAAGAACAATCGAAGGTGAAAGTAGGCCTTGGCCCTCACTTAAAGTTACAATTAGCCTATCTATCCATGTCTAATTTATGTGGGCTTTTGGCCCACATTGGTATAGGCCTGTTGCTGTGGGTTTGATGTCATAATCACTTTTTAAATTATGACATCAAAGATTTAATTGTGATGCTGATAGTCCACAGCAACAAGCCCACATAAATGGGACATGTGGACAGGCTAAATAGGTCACAAATTCGAACTTTTGGCGATCCGTTTGACTAACCAATTTTGATCCACTTTGCTTGCGTAGTCGCATACCCCTAATGCTTTTGTGCAAAAACCATAGTAAACCTGTAAAACCTACAAGCTTCTAAACCATAGGCGCGGGAAGTGGGGTGCCAGGGGGGGCTCAAGCCCCCCCTGAACTTTTTTTAGCCCCCCCTGGACCATTTGAGCCCCCCCTGACAATTAAAACAATTATGCACTGAGTGCGACGTGATTAATGCTCGCAACGTACATACGTAATGAAGCAAATATTTTTTAAAGTGCTTTTAACCAACGAAGAATCACTATTCTTTTAAAAATCAGTCAGTTATTATTCACTTGGTCAACGTAAAATTTGGTAAAATTTTCAATGCTTGAAGTTCATTTTTAACCGTGTTTTATATCAGCGTTTGCAAATCTTTACAGCAGTCATGGACGATGGCCCAGTAAAAGTATAATGGCTGTCAATTCTTGTAGCTGCCAAACACTTTACGCCAAACTACTCTGAATGCTCGAGTGAAAGTCGCTACTGATCATGGGAATTACGTAAATCGTAAACGAAAATGCGGTGAAGTGCAAAAAAACGGTCCTCAATCCTTCAGATGTTCCGAATTCCACCAAAATTTTTGTGAAAAGCTAAAAAAAAGGTCTTCACGGCCCGGACGCGTTACATGAACTGGAAATGTTGGTGGCCAACCTGATTTGTGTACATGCCAAATTGACCCGCGATCGACAGCCAAGCATCCAAAGATCGACCGGTACATCGCGATCGACTGGTTGGGCACCCCTAATTAAGCTTATATGAGCTGGTGCAAGTTCTCTTCTGGTTGAGTTTTTTAATGGTTTTGAATTTTTTCTACCAACCCAATGAAGCGGCTAAATCACTACTAAACTGGCACCGATGATCAGTAGGCTACTCGATTTGAAGGGGATGCCATCCCCCCTGAAAACAACACCATCCCCCCCATAAAACATTTTAGCGTAAACCATTCCCTTACAACTATAATGACCATCTCTTTTTAGGTCTGCATGAAAAGTTGTAGCCTACCACCCCCATAAGTGTTTTCACAACTCGAGCACTGCCGATGATTGTTACTAAAATTGAGGTAGTACGCCTACCTAAATACCTATATCTACACATCTCATTATGTTAAAAAATGGTTCAGTGCTTTATTTTGATTGTGTGTTTTTTGTTATTTTTAAACCTCAATGGGGCATTGTTTGTTGCATGTAACTCTGATCAGCAAAGCAAAAGTTAGATCGGGCAAATTTTGTTTGCCTACTTTTTGGTTTTGTGATTGAGGTATTTGCATTTTACAAATACATGAGTAGTAATTCGAGCATGGTTAGAAAAGCCTAATGGTAGTAAGCAATCTTGTTTTCCATGATAAAAGATTATCCTGAAAAAATTCCGGTCACTGGAGCGGCATGCAATTGATGTCTATCAAAATAGGTCTGCTTAGTGTCCTGCTCTTAAAAACGTGCGTTCGAAAAAAGGGGGGTGTGGGGGGCTTCGCCCCCCAGACGTTGACACGATCTTACTATTTTGAGCCCCCCCTGTCTAAAAAACGTTCCCGCGCCACTGTTCTAAACACCTACTGTGTATGACCTCATTCGAAGCAAGGCGCATGAAAAAGAAAGTTAATATTGTTGCTATAACTTATATTTGATAAAATGTGTATTTTGACAGAAGAAAATTATGCTTTCGTTCATTCAGCCAGAACAAAAATATCGTGTACTTACAAGCGATTTTTCATATGTAGCCTACATTTCAAACAAGAGTGGAGCCATTGTAGTCCAACATTCTTTTTACCCCCCCCCCCCCCCGCTTCCCCACACCTGTCAGCACCTTTCTACACACACGCGGGCTCCTGACCAGCCTTGGGTTACCCCGGTCGGGGGGGGGGGGGGGCGGTTTCGCCTGCCCTGATTAACTACTTATCATTTTTAAAGCCACTTAAGAAGAGTTACTTTCTGATTGAACTACATAAGTAAAAGTAGTCGAAATTTAAATCACTTAAGTAAGTACTAGTTACCAAGCAACAATACTTAAGTAGTCTACTTAAGTAAAACTACTGCGTTACTTTACACCACTGCTAATAATACACAATAATCAATAAAGGCTTGTACCGAAGTCTATCCAGTCTAGCTACAAGGTTAAGAGAATGATTCAAGCTTATATATCAATGTAAAGAATTTTATTTAATGAATTTAACTTGAATCTAATCCTCCAAGATCTTGGAAGGTTAGATCTTGGAGGGTTAGATTCAAGTTAAATTCATTAAATAAAATTCTTTAATACAATATAAATCACAATACATGTGTACTTTATCATTATAATGTACTGTCTATAATATAATTTCGTAATATTGCATGCTGTTCGATTGTCTAAACAAATCCCTTATCCAAACCACTTCTGGTATCAATCAGTTCAGATAATCGGTGTTCTATTGCATAGGATATGCAAAATTATGCGATGTACCATACGATATATTAAAATTCTAGCCACCAATGGCGTATAGCTACTGTGTAGTAGTTTCTAGGTGGCGCTGTAGTCAATGCTATTGCTAAGCTTATTTTGCAGCGTGGCTGGTCACGATGGCAACTCAAACTGCTGGTGCAGGTAATTTAGCCTAATTTATTACTTTGCACCTCGTATAAGCTGCGGTAGAACATTGGAGATTATTAGGTAGCTTTTAATTTAAAATATAAAGCTAGCTAAATGTGATAAAATGGTAAAAATACCATGAGCTAGAAGTGAATAAAACTAGCCATAGGTTACTAGCAGGCAAGGCCTAGCTTAGCTATAGGGCCTATATTGTCGTTCTGGGTAGGCCTACTAGGCCTAGTTAGTCTGCATGTACCCTGTCCACATGTCCAATTTTGGTGGGCTTTAGGCTCACGGTTCTTGCTTTTAGTTTGGGCATCATAATCAATTGCTTGATGTCATAATCACTTTTTTAACATGGTCTATGACATCAACAGATCAAGAAATTGATTATGATGCGGAAACTAGAACCAAGAACGGCAGCATGTAAACAGGGTAATGGTTGAACTGTTAAAAGTGCATGCAACACGATAGAATTGATCAGGCTGCCAGATGTGATACTTAAACCGTCAGGTTAGATGCTGGGGAATTCCATGAGTAGCCTTGAGTTCAACAAGGTGCATTGTGACCCACTGCATGGTATAAATACCCATCAGTAAGTTTATCAGCAAAAAAACGGAACAAGCTTTGCTACTGAAGAGTCATTGACCCTGCATGCATTTCACAAGGTCAATTTTGAACACCAGGTGATGCTTGAGGCTGTTTCAAGAAACAGAATGCACAAGTCTGTAAGCAAAAAACCAATTCAGAAATCTTAAATCAGTAAATGCTTAAGCAGGAAGAAAACTGTTAATGTTTCTATGAAAGCTTTTCAAAATTATCATAATGAATTGAATTAATTGTTAGACTGTGCATTAATTCTTACAGCATAATGTCTATTAATAATTAACTTCAATTACAAATCGCTATTGATTAAGCTATGAACATACTGGATAATTTGTAGCTTTACCATAGTCTTCTGGTCTATTCTTTTTACTGTTTTAGCAAGATTTTTCTTACGAAGTGTCTACTTCACCGAAAATTTCGGTTACCGAAGTTTGAAAAATCGTAGTTGCGTAACCGTTTTCGGTTCCTGTAATGCGACTCTCACAGTAGGGGAATCGTTAAGGGATGTTTTCGGTTCCGCAAACCACGATTTTCAAACTTCAGCAATTGGAATTTCCAGTGAAATAGACGCTTCCTTTTTCTGAAGCAAACAATTGTTGAATTCGGACTTTGGAACAAATTGCAATTATTGCCAAATATTTAAACTGAACTAAAATAGATTTATTTGAGGTATCTTAAATGACGTTAAGTCTATTCAAATTTGAAAGATTAACAATGTAACAGACCTAGTTAACCCAATTAATTACTGCTAAAGCTTATTAATCTTATGAATTAGCACGGTAGTTAGCCAAGTTATCATGTTGCATTGACTTGCCCTTCAGTTGGTACATGAAATAACATTTTTTATTTGAATAATTTTAGGTCGTCTCCGACTAACTTCTCTTCCTGTCAATTATTCTTTGGAAACTCTTCACCCAAAAAATAAGAAAAGTTATAAACGAGTTCCTACTTCGATGAAATCGAATTATTATTTGACTGTGAGTTATCTGCTAAGCCGTAAATGTTGATACAAAGTTGTAGTTTAGTCCTACACTTTTGCAGTAGTGTAAAAAGTAGTCCAGAAATCTAGTTAAGTAAAAGTATTGTTACTAATGGCGGAAACTACCTGAAGTAGAGTAGAAAGTAGGGGATGTAAAAAGTAACCAAGTAGAAGTAAAAAGTACCAGCAATTTGAAGCTACTTAAGTAAAAAGTGGCGTTTGCAAAACCAAGGCCATAAAGCTGAGCTTTGACAAAAGATGATTTGCTCACTTCTCAACTTGACATATATTTTGCCGATGCTTAAGTATATTTAGAATATTTAGCACATTTATTTGACGAAAATAAAGAAGTGAAGTGTGTCATAATCTGCAAAATGCAACCTCAGTGTCCACGCCAAACACAAACAACAAAAGACCACTTAATATAACAGCTCAGATGGCCGAGTGGTATAGAGCGTCTGTCTCTTGAGCTGTAGACTCGGGTTTGATTCCGAGTCGGGTCAAACCAATGACTTTAAAAATTGGTATTTACAGCTTCCCTGCTTGACGCTCAGCATTTAAGGGACAGTGTGGAGAACAAGCCGGCAAGGTTACTTGTTGTGCTGTTGGGAAAGGCATTTAGCGGGATTCCCCCATCTTGGTGTGGTAGACAGATGGCCGGCAACTCCTAAGCGAGCTCGTATAGCGCATTGATCGCTTTCTCGTGATAGGAGGATAAATATGCAACTAACTAACTATATCACAAAATTGTAAAACTTAAAAAATAAAACAATACCTAATACTAATGTTGCCAATTTTGTTATCAAGCACGATTAGGCTATTTATCATTAATTGCGGGATGCATCGCTTAATATTAACTACTTATCATTTTTAAAGCCACTTAAGTAGCATTACTTTCTGATTGAACTACGTAAGTAAAAGTAGAAGTAGTCGAAATTTAAATCACTTAAGTAAGTACTAGTTACCAAGCAATAATACTTAAGTAGTCTACTTAATGAAAAGGACAGTTGACTGAGCAAAAGCATTACATTCACAACACATATTTTGACGGTGCAGAAATAATTTTTCTAAATAATGCAGCAGAAATAATTATTTTGACAGTGCAGAAATAAAAGACACTACTACTACTACATCGCAAGTATCTGTAAGTAGCATACTTAGCAATTATGAGAAAACGCGTAGTGTACTTGGTCTAGGTCGCAGTGTACTTGGGATAGGTAGCGGGGTTGCACGTTTTCTCATGATTGCTGAGTATGCTACTTACAGATACTTGCGATGTGTTGTGAATAGTCTACTTAAGTAAAACTACTTCGTTACGTTACACCTCTGCACTTTGATACTGCTTTACAGGAAATTAATTTTTTGTTCAGTTGTAAAATTTTGATGTTATAATAACCCAGAGTTTTCAGTTCTTGATTTTTATTGGAAAGTTTTGATGTTAACAGCTCAGTTTTATTGGAAGTTTTTGATGTCAACTTTCCAATTTTAAATTGGAAAGTTAACAGCTCAGATGGTCGAGTGGTAAGAGCGTTCGCATCGAGAGCTGTAGACTTGGGTTTGATTCCGAGTCGGGTCAAACCAATCATTTTAAAATTGGTATTCACAGCTTCCCTGCTTGATGCTCAGCATTAAAGGGACATTGTGGAGAACAAGCTGGCAAGTTTACTTGTTGTGCCGTTGGGAAAGGCACTTAACAGGATTCCCCCTTTTTTGGTGTGGTAGACTGATGGCCGGCAACTCCTAAGTGAGCTCGTTGAAGAGCATTGATTGCTTTCTTGTGGAAGGAGGATAAAGATACAACAAAAATTCAAAATGTAATTTCAGCATCCAGATTTGTCAAAAGGTCAAAAGAGATACTTATGGAGCATTTGTTCAATTTACAGCACTGCTCAAATGAAGCGGCTTATTCAAGATCAGTTCATACGCCAGTTATTTTATGAAATGAGCAAAGGTAAAGTAGATCGTACTAATTCTTCTTGTCCTCTTATGAAAACGCATTCATTTTGTATATTGCAAAGAAGGATGTAAACTTTTAAGTTTTTTTGGTGAACAATTTACTGCATTTTCGATTTTTTGAGAGTAGAAGATGCTTGCTGTGGTGTAGCTTTTGGCACTACATTGCTACAAGCCTCTATTTCAGGGTTTTCGTTTTATAAATCAGTGGTACTGTACTCATGCGAACTTCTAATCATAACATTTTCAATTGGAAAGATCACAACTGCGCTTATACATGCATGTAGTATGAATATCCCAGATGAGCTGGAGAATTGCTGTATCTATAGGTGTTAATGGTAGAAGGTCTAGAACAGTGGTTTTTAGCCTTTCTGGAGCGGAGCCTTAATGAAACATTCCAGAGACTTGAGGAACCCCTGCTCATTAATTTAACTTACTAATTTACTTAAACCCAGTTCGGAAGTGTACGGTAAACTTGCGGAACGGCTGGTCTTGAAAATTAAGCCTAGCCAATTCGCAAAACTACGTTAAAATCTAGCAGGCCGTTAGCTCAGTTGCTTAGCGCACACGCTATCGATGCGGGAGGTCTGGAATTAAATCCCTGGTCAGTCAAATCGGCACAGTGTCGCCAACGGCTCTCCATCGCTGCAACGTTTCTTCGTAGCTGTGTATTGCCCAGGCGCTAAGCCGCAGAGATGGGCCCCGCCACTCTTTACACGCTTTGTCGTAATACCGCGAGTATATTGAAGATTTGATTTGACGTTAAAATCCATGTTTGTCCTGTCTTAGAATCCAGCAAAGCATTGGAGCGCTAACAAAACACGATTGAAATGTTTGAAAAGTTAACCTTACGCTGCTGTTTTCTGCTTCTCCGTAAATCGATCACAAACGAACGATTAATATATAGTATGATGAATCTGTGTATTTGTTTGGTGTATCACTCAGGAATAATCCGAACTGCTGATTGGAACAAATACATGGAGTACCTTGCGGATCCTAAAAAGAGAAAGCAACAGTTTCAGACGATGTCTGCAAGATCGTGGAAGGCTCCTCCTAATCAGTATAAATTCCGTTACTACAGAGAACATCCAGTTGATCTTCCACGTTCTTCTCTTCCATTGTTCGTGGATGATGAAATTCAAAAATTGACCCGGTAAGTACTCCGTGACGTTTCATTTTCACATTTTTTCATGTTTTTGGTGTGCCATCCAACTCTACTTACTTCGTATTCAAGAAACTTGGTCTGCGCATGGAAGCGAGCCGAGGAGGACCTTGGCTTCTTCCTGGAAGTTGACGTTCTTTAGTTCCTTAAACCTAACGCAAGCTTCAAAGTGGGGCTATAGCTCATAAGCATTGACTCGCCTTGAAGATACTGAGCCTCGAGTCTCTATAAAAACTGATGAGACCTGAAAGGTCGAAATAGTGTTCACTGTCTGCAGTTAATTAAGCGACTTATGTTCTCACCAATATATACAAATTGAAAGATCGGTTCAACTTCGATCGTAATGATCTCACATCGTCTTAGGCCTATATCTAAGCTACGTAGTTGAGTATCATGATGATTATTGTTGGATTTTTGCATCAAGAAACAGCAGTTTTATGAAAGTAAATGAATGGGAAACTATGGCCTGCAAACTTTTGATCCCCATTTAAGCTTTTATCTGTGCTAAGCACCTCCTCATTGCATTACACCGCATTAGAACCATTACAAAATAATTTTGATGCGGTGTAGCCTAATTACGATCAGATATTACTTGACAAAACTCGGTTCTGATGAGGAAGATTAGTTTTACCATTGTGTTTTTAGTGTCCCAGCACCTCCTCCTCCTAAACCGGTGAGATACGTGACGAAAAAAAGAAGACAAAGTAATTAGGCTGTTTTGTAATTTTTCAGAGATATTTGTAGTTTTGTTATAGCAAGCGTGATCGCAATTTTATTACAAACAATACAGCCAAGAAACAGCCAGAACTTTTTCAAGTTCGGCCTCAGTTTCCTACTTTTTTGCATCATGGTTCAACACCCAGTTTAGCGTTGACAATGACATCAGAAGAAAGCTGAAACGTCCACCCAAGTATTTTTAGCTGTTTCTTGACTATTGTTTGTAATAAAATTGCTAACAAGCTCCCAACTGTACCGTTTGCCAAAGCATGATAAGATTTGCAATATTTTAAATTTTCTTTTTGTATTCTATTTACTTTTTTTGATGTAAGAAGAAAGTATGGGTTTGCTGCGTTTTTTGAGCAGGTCTACAGGTATCGGATTACGAAAACTTTTTGTGCTTGCGTTAAACGAAAAACATGTGCATTTTTCGAATTCGCGAGCCTGCTGTAGGCCTGTGCACTGTGCAGCAGTGTCTCTCAACCACCCGTCCGCGGACCGGCAGCAGTCCGTGTCTGCCGGTCTTAATTCCAATAGCCAGAGTTGGGCAGCACTGCGGTACAAAAGTACCGCGGTGCTGTAACGCGGTACTTTTTTAGTACCGTTATCGGTATCGTCGATACTTTTTAAAAAATGTACCATTTTTGGTACCGTCGTTACTTTTTGGAACGTTTTACTCGATATTTCGGTAACTTTTTTTTAAATAAACTTAAGAGACCAAAAGCGGAAAACTTTCCGGGTTTTTCCGCGAAAAGCATCTTCGAAAAGTACCCCGAAACCACGTTGTTGCAGATCAGTGGTCGGCAATCACCAAGCTGCGGCCCCGTGTAAAGTTTGTTACCGGTCCGTATGCGTTTTCAGAATAAATCCTTTGAATTTGAAACATTTTTAAAACGTTGGACGCAGTTTCAGTCGCCAACGAATTTTTGCGGTTTTTACGTAAAAAACACTCATTTTAGCAAACTTATTTATCGAAAAGAGCATGCAGTGAGTGCAGTCTCTATGGACGATGCAAAAAAATGTTTTCGCAGCTTATGTCTAAAAGCAGAAGCTTGGCTAAAATAAATGAAAGGGGGCTGCGACCATTATTAGTTTGAAAAATTATAGATTAAAAGTTAGGTTTTAGCTCCTTATTATTGGGCCAAAGGAGGAGGGGCATGGCATCGCAGCCTCCCCCTGCGTTCGCCTGTAACGGCAGTTTTTTAAATCCCCTAGAGGTGTCGTTATAGACGAATTCTACTACCAACATTGTTAACGATTGATTTCTGAATAGAAATAAATTCAATAACAACGCGAATCAGTGTTTCAAAAAGTGCTGGATAACTGAGTTCAGTTAGAGCCAATATACAAATTCACTCACCATAGTTTAATAACGTCTATTTATAACCCGACAGTCTGTTTCACCCAACAAGGATCATCAGGAATATTTTATTCAAAAAGAATCTATTCTATTTGAATTAGAATCTATAGAATTCAAATAGAATCTATTCTATTTGAATTAGGGTGAAACACACTGTCGAGTTTTAAATAGATGTTTCTAAACTGTGGTGACTTTGTCGAAATAAATTTAGATTTATTAGCAACATACCTATTTAATGATCTTTCAAAAACTTATACAAATGTGTTACAAATAACGAAGTTTTATAGAAATCATAAAAAGTTTCTCAACGCCAGAGCTGGGCAAACTGCGGGCCGCATGCAGATATTTTTTTTTTGCTCTTCACAGATTTTCAGTGGAAAAATAGTAAATCTGCGGACGTTTAGACTTTTTTATTTTTACTCATCAATGTTTTGTGGGGGCAATTTCGACCCACACTTTCCAAAAAGAAGGATTGTGTAAAAATAGTTGAATACCACTGGTATAGACTATGTGGAAAAAATTATTTATGTGTCATTGAATCAAAGTAAAACCATAGACCTGCAAATTCTGAGAAAAATGTAGATTCTGATTCATCTAAAAGTTCTGAATATGCTGCTACTGATACACCAACCTATACTGAAAGTGGCATGGAAAATGAAAACATTTTCCTTCAACGCAATGATGAAATTGACGCAGCAAGAACCTTTGCAACATTTTTTTCGTATATAGGCCATAAGCTCTTTTAAGTCCTTAGCATTGTTCGAATGTAGTAACATAGCCAGATAAGCAGGGGTGTGACAAAAGTTTCTGCTCTCCAGGTCGAGTTTCTGATAATGATACTCCTTATACCTAGCCTTATAACGAATGAACAACCAACAAATTATTATACATGTTGCCATGCATGAGAATGCTTGTTTTAGTAAGCGTGCCGCTGTCGCGTTGTTGATATAACCGACGTGTTCGCTTGCAGTATTAAGATTCGCGTAAGACTATAACTCAAGACCTTACGCTAGCACCAGATGCGACAAAAAGCTTGGTAAGGCTTTAATTTCGTTGCTTTGCAAGACGAAAACCAAAAACTAATTTTTAAGAAAAAAATTTTTGTTTCAAAAGTACCAAAAATCAGTACCGAGTAACGATATCGTAGATACTTTTTAAAAATGTACCGTTATCGGAACCGACGGTACTTTTTTAGCAAAGTATCGGTACCGATATCGTCGTTACTTTTCAAGTACCGAGTGCCCAGCTCTGCCAATAGCTTATTGTACCTCTATTCAAAATTGGACTTTTTATTACCACTCACTAGGCTACGCACGCACAATACGGTTTTCCATCAGCCAGCTGACAAGTTCATGCAATGTACACTGCCGATGCATTTAGTTTTGTTTTTCTTGCAGAAAAAACGTTGGAGGTGAGATAAAGTCTGCGCGTAACCAGTCACCATCCATTTTCGACAAGCTGTTGCCGTAGTATATATGAAGTCTAAAGAGCATATTTAACTGAAACTTAGCAGAGTGATTACCGGAGTTGGATAATAAAACGGAAACAGCAGTTTCCTTTTTCAAAAACACCATTAAAGAAAATCAAGTTGGCGGTTTTAACATGACGTTTTTGGTTGGTATTTTAGGTCCACCGGTCGACAAAATTTATTTTGAAATTTTGCCGGTCTGCAACCTTAAAAGGTCGAGAACCTTTGCTATGCAGTTAATACTGCCTTGCGTATACTACAGATGTCAGCTGAATCTACAGTATGTTGTCAAAACGTCCAGTTACCAGAATTACAGTGGCTTTATTTTTGTAGTGGACGCACGTCCTTCGTCTTCAAGAGCTAAACTTGGAGGTCTTCCCGCCCTGGGAAATAACAATGGACGACCTGTCGCTTCGCCTGGGTAAAGGTTTTATGTTAGCTTTGAGGTTGAAAATGTGCAGCTTTACAGTATGATCTCGGTTACTTCATGATGCGAAAGGCTAGCCTGCAAGGCGTTTACTGACTGCTAGTAACTTATCTGAACTAAACTTTTGCGTACCAACTTAGCAGCTGGTGGGTTTCAACTCTTGTAGCCTAATCATTTTGTGCTAAACTGATATTGTCGTGCACTTGCGAAGTTATGACATGTTGATGTGTGGTTCGAGAACTGGCTTGCTTACAGTGACGTCAAGCATCCTTTCTAGGCCCCCGGTAGCATATTCGTAATGGTTCTACCAAAAGAGATTGGGATTGGTGGAGACTGGATATGATAATAAATGTAAAAAACTCACCCAAAACCAGCACCAGCGGCGTGGCATAATGCTGGACTTTGAACCATCACTCATAGGATGTTGCTACATGCTAGGTTCTGATTATTTTCTCATCCCATTACTCAAGTTAAGATTCGGCTGGTAGTGCAATGGTTGAATAATTAATTTCTTCTGTAGAATTTTATGGAAATATGCGACCCATTAGTCTATTACCCATTTTATTAAAACCGTAGGGTGTTTTGGTGCGTGGCCGACTCGGCCGAGACTGAACCTAAGTACCTTTACAGGAGTTTTACGTCCGATTCTTCTATTCCATCCTACTCCATGACGTTTACAAGTAGCGGAAGCAGTGGATCCACAAACGGAGCGAGTGATGGGAGTCAAAAAGTCACAAAGAGCGCTGGAGAAGGTTTCACTCGTCCGAAGTCAAGATTTGGCAGAAGAACACCGTTGCAAATCTAACTAATTTCCATAATTGCGAAGATTGATTGTTTTACCTATCAATGATTTTACAGTAGCCTTTTTTGTAGATGTTTCTACCTTTTTACGTGTGATTTTAGTTGGGCCTACCTAGCACTGTGACGTTTGTAAACAGTAAGCATCTTCTTTTAACTGTAATTAGGTCTGGTGAATTCGGACAAAAGCTAGTGCTTGCGTAAAACAACATATGTAGCAGTAGCCTTTTTTGTAGATGTTTCTACCTTTTTACGTGTGATTTTAGTTACCTAGCACTGTGACGTTTGTAAATAGTAAGCATCTTTTTACTGTTATTACTCTGGTGAATTCGGACAAAAGGTAGTGCTTGCGTAAAAGCAACACATGCTAACTTCCAAATCAACTAATTAAGATACGGAGTAGCCGTAAAAAAAAATACTGCGCAAAATTATTGGATAATCACAGAGGTCAATTGCGAAGAGAGTCTACGCTCTCTAGTACTGCATAGTTTCCCAAAGGCTTGCAGTAATGGGCAAATGCATAACAGATTTCCAACATCTTAACAAGCAGTAAAACTAACTGGCAATTAAATATTGTCACGCATTAGCTTTTATGAGAATTATCATAGTACATATTTCCCAAAAGAACGTTCAGAGAAGCAAAGTAAAATTTTATTTATGACATTAGTAAAAGCTAGAGAACATTTCGAAAGCAAATATTATTTGGAACCAGTAAACAAATCAAGTTCTACAGAGCTGATTTTTTCCAACGAAGCACAAATAAATTCATACGTTGTTAAAAGTGTTCAAATCAAATCTTACGTTGTTAAAAGTGTTCAAATCAAATCTTCATTAACACTCGCGATATTACGCCGAAGTGCGTAACAAGTGGCGGGGCCAACTCAGCAGTTTAGTGCCTGAGGAACACAGCTTTTTACGAATTATCGCGGCAGTGGCAAGTCGCTGGCCACTCTATTTCCGATTTCACCGGCCCGGAAATCGAACGCCAGATCTTCCGCAGCCACAGCGGTGTCTAATCACAGCGCCAACCAACCAGTCATCACGAATCATATAGATCACAAGGTAGCACGACATTTCTTGATAAACACGAATATTGTTACATCCCATCATTGGTTTATGATAACGTAAGGTCTTTTGTGAAGTCAAATGGCACGAAAATCATTCTAGACAGTAGGGTAAGATGAAAATCAGTATTGCATACACTGCTATTCACTAAATAAGAATTTTCAAAAGCGTCCTCGTTATAATCTTTTTATCTAACATTTTTTGAAAGCAAGCGAAAGCACCGGCTTTATGATCTAAATTCCACATTGATAAGCCATCATTGTAGCCTTATCGTTAGTATTTAATTAAGGTGCGTATGACAATCATAACATGTAATAGAATATGGTGAGACACAGAGCATTGCGAATTTTTGTCCATAAAATCACTTACTAAAAAGGAAATACACATTGAAGCACATAATTGCACAAATCATGGTTATGTGTCGATATTTCAATATTTTTTATGCTTGTCACCAGGTAGGCTAGGTTGTTGAGATTAACTGAAAATTCTTTATAACTAAGCGTTAAAACAAATAGGCTCTCTTTTTTATCTTCCAGGGATGAATTTTAAATAATCCTAATAACAGTAATGAAAAAAAACTAAAAAAAATTAATGATTGTTTAAACAGTAGTTAAGCGGTTTCAAAAATAAATACTATCGGCAGGAAACCCGACCGCCCTTAAACTTATCCTAAAGCAATTCTAGTTTGTAGAAACGAGTTTTGATTTTGACTACTTGACCCAGGGAATAATAATTTACCCAATTTTTTGGAGTGCCTTCATCAAACTCAACCACGGTCAAGCCAAGTAGACCTACCCATAGCAAATAAAACAGACCATACTGGACCAAAATTACCAGTAACTTAAGATGCATCTCTGTGTCCAAATTAACATGTGATACACAATAATCAAGATACAGTAGGCTACATTATATTAGCAGCATGACGAAATGATTAGACGACGGAAAACTTAAATGAAAAAAAAAATCAGAAGAGCTGCTTATTTCGATTTGTGGTATTCAATACGCTCTACTTTCACATCATTGCCCTTCAGTTGGTAAACGTAAGTAACGACTGTGGTCGATTGAATGTCCATTAAGACAAAAGATGGGATAATATCGCTGAAACAAAGTACAACATATAAAAACAAGAGTTCAAAACGAACACTCGAACAGCCTACCAAAGGGCTTAAAAGCAGTGTTAAAACATTGGCAAGGAAGCGATACGTAAAAGTTAGTCAATTTTTTGCTGCTTAATATATAAATATGAAGAAGTGTTTCTAGTGAGCCACTGATATTATAAATCTCTGCGAGGTTTCGCAAGTAAATGATTTGTTTGTCCAAGAAAAAGGAAACGCCAACAAATAAGAACAATAGATGAGAGCTAGAACAGAAAAAATTATCATTTTTATCCTCATAAAATTCGGCAGATAATGCAAAAATAAGGATGTCAATTAATACTAGACAAGACACTACGGACGGATCGTTGATACGACTTTTGACATTGTATAAAATTCGAAAAAGTGATGAACACTACTGTCTAGCCCTACACAAGATCGTACTTATGACAGAACAAAGTTGAAGACCACAATCTCGTGTCACGAAGTAGCATGTGGCTGACTACAAGAAAAATAATCTACAACAACCCTTACCTTGATATCGGCGAAAATGCTCCAGTGATGCTTCCAGGATTAATATAAAAATGCTTTTCATGCTCGTAAGCTTCAAATTTATGAGTATGACCAGATAAAAGGATATCAACGTTGAGTTGTCGTTGCAACATTGCTAGACTTTCAGTGTCTCCCCATGGAACAATCTGCAAGCACATTTGCAACGATATACGGTCACGAAGTGTAACTATGAGTAGTTAGTCACAGTTAATGCAACTCTAGCCTGGTACACTTTAAATTTTGTGGACCAAAAACCAGCGATCTTTCTGCATTATTATCAAAACTAAAACAATAAGCAATAATGAAAAAAAGCAGTGCTTACGACTTTAAAAATTTAGTTTCAGTTAGTAAAACAGATTTTTGTCGACAAAAAAGTAAAAAGTGGACAGGGTGCAAATAAATTAAAAAATACAGGGAGCATATAAATAAGAACAGGGTGTAAAAATTAAAAAGTGGACATGGGCTAAACAATGCTGATGCATTTGCTCAACTGGCACAGCAAAATTTGCCTGGGTTAGTATCTAAATAAGAAAAAATTCTTATTGTCGAAATATAATAACTATGGATACATAATTGATTTTTGTCATGAGCTTTGCTCAATGCTCAGGTGGTTGAAACACACACTCATCATATCACTTAATTTTAAGACACCCTCGCGCATTCCAACCTTTCTTATAAGGTCTTTAAATTGCATGCAAAGCAATACCTAAATTTGGCACAGGCCTACTCTGGAAAGAAAAAATTCAAATAAACAAACTGAAAAATATTTGGAACTAAACAAATCATTAACTTCTCCTCAACCTTATTGCATTATTCGGTAGATGTAACATAATCACAAATGTATCAAAAACTGCTGCTTCATCAAAGTAGATACATACCATTTAAGCAAGCAAAAACACGCACATAACTTTTTAACAGCTCAGATGGCCGAGTGGTATAGAGCGTCTCTCTCTTGAGCTGTAGACTCGGGTTTGATTCCGAGTCGGGTCTAACCAATGACTTTAAAATTGGTATTCACAGCTTTCCTGCTTTGACGCTCAGCATTAAAGGGACACTGTGGAGAGCAAGCCGGCGAGTTTACTTGTTGTGCCGTCGGGAAAGGCACTTAGCGGGATTCCCCCATCTTGGTGTGGTAGACAGATGGCTGGCAACTCCTAAGCGAGCTCGTATAGCGCATTGATCGCTTTCTCGTGATAGGAGGATAAATATGCAACTAACTAACTAACTAAAACCACAGCACTAAAAAAAAGAACCAAGAGTTATTTTACTAACTTGATGACCATGGCACAATCCGATACGAAACTGACCAACGGTAACAACCTTCTGCTCTGGATAACTGGTGTTCTAGTAAAACAAAAATGTATGTGTAAACGTAAGATTTAAAATAGGAAGTAACTTTATTGATGATAAAACAGAGATTGTGAGGACATCTACAAACAAATCACGCAACAAAAATTAATTTGTTTGTAAAAGTGCAAAGGTGAACAACTTTGAGCACTGTTTGAATCTACTAAATGGTAAAGAAGTAGGTATAGAAGTATCGTAATGCACAAAATCTGTGACTTTTTAAACTGACAAAATACTTCAATCTAACACCACAAAAAAACTTGCATAGGTCAAAGCTCTTCATTTTTAAGCCACATCAGGTGGCAATTTCCCAATGCGTCATCACTAATTAGGTTAAGAATGTCTAGCTAATGCAATGTCGCATTGGGGGATTCTCAATCGCTCCAGCTAACAAACAAAGAGCTCCTATAAGTCCATATCTATTAATAGAAACGCAAATTAGTTTTTGAAGGTTATAAAACCTAAAATTATAATAGGCAGTGGCTTTGTAGATGACACCCAAACTGATGACATGATGGGTTAAGTTAACCCATGAAAAAATTAACGACTTACATCATCAAAATCTCCTCGAACTACATGCACATCACTTGCCAATGTCTTCAAATAATCGTATGTCTCTCTAGTGCACAGATTGCCAGTACACAAAATATGTTGAATTTTTCCAGGTACTAGCAGCTTTTTAAATTTTGGTGATAATCCTGCAGCACGATAAGGAATATGCACATCTCCAACAACAAGAACAAGCTGGAAAAACTCAACTTTAGCAAATACAAATACCAGAATTATTACAAGTAATGATTCTTTAATCACAAATGCTTCTTTTCAAAATCAAACTCGAAGTCACACTATTTGTAGCTAAATTATACTCTGCAGTCTGCACCAGCCTTTAACAGCTAGATTGATTAAGAAGCATTTACCGACACGCCACAACGTGACTAAAATTATAATGTAAGTAAATGTAGGAGGATTTTGCAGGTTTTTGCGTAATCGATAAACAGTAAAATATAGCAAATCAGGTGCAAAAAATTTGTTGCAAGCCTGCCGCACTGTCGCGTATCAGTAAACATGCCTTAAGACTGCAAAAACCTTTGCTTCATCCGATCCCATGCAACAAGAAATTGGCTATACATAATCAAGCTGAAGCAAAAATTGTAAAACTTGAAAAACAATCAGCATCAGACGAAACATTGCGACTGAACATTGAACAATATATATTGTTCAAAGCAGTTTATGTTATAGTTAATGTAATTATTAGATGTGAAAACCTGGTACACATCTAAAGTTCAAAGACAGTAGGCACAGATGTTGCAAAATAAATTTACCTAGTTGCTGGTTCATAAAGAAACTATCAGAAATATATAAACTTATATGTAGTAGTTGGTAGTTTATTTTGACAGAGCACAATACAAAAATTAACGCACACACACAGTAAATTAATAATACATGGTAATGCACTAGTGCAATAGCTGTGCAAACAGTAACCAATGCAGTATGCGAACTTGAAAATTTAATGACTGGGGCTTGTTGCAATTGCACAGTGCAATTGGTGATATTGTGAATTGAACAAAGTGCATTTTATTTGCTATGGTAGCATAATGGTATGGTACAGATGGTATGCCATAATCATAATCCAAACTTTAAAGGCAGTGGCTATTTGTATGGGCCCATACAAATAAGCTCTTGGATTATTCTATTATCGCTTCACACTAACCATGATCCACAGAGCGTGACAAAGTAATAAAATAAACAAAGTCCTTATTTGTACAAGTCTGTAAGAATTGCCACTTCAAACTTTCAAACATTATAAAACTTAAAACTACCGGTAGCAATACTTACAACCATGATGTAAGATTACAATTTAATTGCAGATTGCTCGACTGGAACTTTGGATTGTTTTTACTTGTTCTGCAGTAATGGTACAATTGATCAAAATTAACTAGTCTAGGGTTTATCTACCGGTATCTGTCTATAACCAGTTGACGCTAGCCTAGATCGTGTTTAATCAAAAGTAGAACTTTGATACTTCACTTAAACAGTTAATCAAATACCAGTAGCTCAAAACTGTAAAACAGTACCAGTAAGTAGAATGTAGACTGGCCTGATGCATACGGTAGCGTACAGGATCACAGTAGGCCTATACTTTTTTCGTATTTGTTGCATACCAATATTCAGGTATTTAACCTCCTATCATGAGAGAGTGATCAATGCGCTAGTCTATATATATGAGCTCACTTCAAAGGAGTTGCCAGCCATCTGTCTACCACACCAAGATGGGGGGAACTGAAATCTCACCAAGTACCTTTCCTAACGGCACAACAAGCTAACTTGCCGACTTGTTCTCCACACTATCCCTTTAGGCTAATGCTGAGCGTCAAGCAGGGAAGCTGTGAATACCAATGTTGAAGTCATTGGTTTGACCTGACTTGCAATTTAACCCAAGTCTACAGCTCCTGAGGCAGACGCTCTTACCACTTAGCCATCTGAGTTGTTACCGGTATATTCTTAAAATGGACCCACTCAACAATAAGGAAATTATGAGACTAGACTAGCATATCCATTGTCCACTCAAGCTGCAAGGGTACCTGACAGCAAAATAGAAGAGATTTTGAGGAAAGTTGAGAACACGTAGACCAAACTATGGTTCTAAGGACTTTGATGTAGACTTGCTTCTCTACTCTACGGTAGCACTAAAAATCGTATGGGACCGTGCGGAACCGTAAACACACCTTGCTCATACGGTTTTTAATTCTTTTGGCTCTACCCGTCTCCCTACTCTATGGTAGAAATGGGCGAATAGTAATCATTCGTCAAAAAGTAACGGTTAAGAAGAAGCAACGGATAGTAACAGATTCGTTTCGCCAAAATACCGATTCCAAATTGTATTCGTTTGCCATCCAGGGCCGAAACTAGGCAATGCGTGGCCTCCCCCAAAATCATCTTCCGGGGCCCCGACGTCCGATTTTCCCCAAACATCGGGTGAAGACCGAAAAATAAGATCTTCACGCCTTCCGACGTCTTTTCTAAAGTAAACACTTGGAACTGTTGCTCAAAAGTAACGGTGAGTTAGTTGCATACGGTATTTATCCTCCAATCACGAGAAAGCGATCAATGCGCTATACGAGCTCGCTTAGGCGTTGCCGGCCATCTGTCTACCACACCAAGATGGGGGAATCCCGCTAAGTGCCTTTCCCAACGGCACAACAAATAAACTTGCGGGCTTGTTCTCCACACTGTTCCTTTAATGCTGAGCGTCAAGCAGGGAAGCTGTGAAGCAGGGAAGCTCTGTCGGCAGCGTGGCGCAGTGGTTCGGAGCGTCGTTTTTACGACGACCATGTTCGCAAGGTTAATGGTTCAACTCCCAACCTAGTCTCGTTGTTGCGTCCTTGGATAAGACGCTTTACGATGATTATCTCTGCTTGGTGGAGTCTGGCAAGCAGCAAATTAAAGAAGTCAGAAGAAAATTCAACCGGAAAACTTGGAAGCATAGGCAACTCCTAAGCGAGTCTGGATTCGTCCTACGCATAGCGCCTCCGCCGCTTTCTCGTGATAGGAGGATAAAGATGAAGAAATCAAATCAAATATGTGAATACCAATTTTAAAGTCATTGGTTAGACCCGACTCGGAATCAAACCCGAGTCTACAGCTCAAGAGAGAGACGCTCTATACCACCTAGCCATCTGAGCTGTTATAAGCTCATCCCTACTCTAGAGAAGATATTCCATACTTTTTATCCGTTGCTTGTATTCGTTTAGGTAATCACGAATCGATGTTTGGGGGAAAATTGGACGTCAAAAGGCGTGAAGACTTTTTATTTTATTTTATTTTATTTTTTTGGTCCTTACCCGACAATTGAGGGAAAATTGGACGTCGGAAAGCGTGAGGACCTTTTTTTTTTGACTTCACCCGATAATTGGGGGAAAATTGGACGTCGGAAGGTGTGAAGACTTGGTAGAGATGTGCTTAACCGTTACTTTTAAGTTCTAGATGATTACTTTTGAGTAAAGTAATCACTTAAGAACTTAAAAGTATAATCACTAAGAACTTAAAAGTAACGGTTAAGCACATCTCTACCAAACCTTCACTCCTACCGACGTCCATTCCCCCCCCCCCCAAAAAAAAGGTCTTTACGCTTCCGACGCCCAATTTTTCCCCAAACATCGGGAGAAGACCAAAATAAAGAAAAAGGTCTTTGATTCGTGATTACCTAAACGAATACAAGTAGCGGATATAAAGTATCGAAAATCTTTTCTAAAGTAATCGCTTGGAACCGTTACTTAAAAGTAACGGTTAAGCACATCTCTACTGCATGGTCCATGTTTGAGAAAATGAGAATTGAGAAACTGCTTTACGCATGTTGCCATTTTTTAAATATTTTTTTTAATTTGCAAAAAGTCGCAAAAATTGGTTATTTAATTTTACGGTATGTGAAATGTGGTTTGTACTAGTCACTCTCTATCAAACACATCAAAGAAGTAGACTAAAGGTGCGTTACCGTTACGCGACATGCGACAACCATTACGAACCATCCTGGCCTGAGAGTGTCAGCGATGAAGGCGGTATAAAATTCGCTAGCTTGTATCAAGCAAGTTGATTGCTCGATCATGTCGTAGCAATCACATGTGCATTGTTTTATTCCCGTCGTCAAGGTTATCTCAAACATTTTTTTGATAAGGGGCTATGAAGCAATTAATATTGTGTCGTAAAATCTGGTGATTTCGCGCGGTTTTTGCCGAAAAATCAAAAGTCAATACCAAAATGAAATGTACAAAAACATTAGGTAATCGCGTTGTCGCCTAGCTGTCGCGTATGGGTAAACACACCTTTAAACGTATCTAATTCCCAAATAAAATGCGCCCGTTTTTTTTGCTACTGCGAACATGGGGCGTGGGGCGCCCGTTCGCGTCAACGCATTCCCGCGGCAGATCAATGGGTTTTGGGCAGATCGACCATCGCATATTTTAGAAGGCTATTTTGAAGTGTTTTAAACGTAATATGCTTGTTAATTAAACTTTTAACCATTCTGTTCCAAAAATAATGAGTAGGCTACGCTAGCACCAATAGTGTGGAACCAAGTATCCACAAGCCACTTAGCCAGCATGTGACGAGAAGCTAAATACGTGAAAAATCATTTTCAACAAAATCGCTACAGCGACTTCAGTATGGTACGCTGACAAAAAAATCAACTCCTAGGCGAGGGTAGAACCCGTGCTCTACGAGTGGCGGTCCAGCGTACTATCCCCAACTCCACGTCACTGATGTTAGATACTGATATTGACACTTCACCGTAAAATTTTTGTGCTTAGGCCTATAGTTTTCTAACGCATCACGTACCGTAACTCTCGAAAACGCTGTAGTGGCTTTGTTGAAAATGATTTTTCGGGTATTTCGCTTCTCGTGCTAGCATAGCATCTGTGACATAACAAAAGGGCAACTTTCTCCGTTTTGATCAGCATTATCACTTGTCAATTATCGCCATGGTAAATAAAGAACAATTTAATTTTTTTCTGCAATTTATTATAAATTAACAATACAACAAATTGTAAACAATTTAACATATTGCTGACTACATAGATAGTTTAAATTTTTTTTTTTTTTAGTTTCATATTATCCTTCTATCACGAGAAAGCAATCAATGCGTTATAACGAGCTCGCCTAGGAGTTGCCGGCCATCTGTGATCTGTCTACAATACCAAAAAGGGGTGAATCCCGCTGTAACCTGTTTTTCGGCCATTGTTTTTGTTCCTTGTTTTTGTTAGGTGTTTTTCTGGTCATTAAATAAAATAAACTACTACTACTAAGTGCCTTTCCCAACGGCACAACAAGCAAACTTGCCGGCGTGTCCTCCACACTGTCCACTTAATGCTGAGCGTCAAGCTGGAAAGCTGTGAATATCAGTTTTAAAGTCATTGGTTTGACCAGACTCGAAATCAAACCCAAGTCTACAGCTCCCGAGGCGGACGCTCTTACCATTTGGCCATCTGAGCTGTTGAATAAATTTTATAAGCAAAACGGTATATTTGTTTATATGACCTTTGACCCCAAGTCACGTGACTTGAAGATGTTTATTGTGCATGTTTTGGTTACATGCTTTGGTGGGAAACGAGCTTGTGTCTTGAGTTCAAAAGTTAAAAAACACTTTTAGGAAAAAAATCATTTGCTCAAAAATAATGATTTTTTCTTAGAAAGTGGGGGGCTGTCGGGGAAAGTTATTGCGTTCATAATTACGTAAACCTAAGTGAGACACTCATTGGAACTTCATGTCACTTTTGAATTGGATCAGTCAGTTAGGAGTTATGCCTCTTTGCAGATTTAAAATTTGCGAAGTTGGCCGGACAAAAACAATGTGACTTCTTGATAGCGGGAGCCGTAACTATAACGTTTTGAGTTCTATTGCTGCAAAACTTAGTCAGTGACTAATCACTATGATGTAACAAATCCACTACTAAGTACTGTAATGGTTTCATGCCGTTAAGATTAGAAGCCCCTTTGCTTTATTTTGTTTTTTTAAGCTGAATTACGCCAATAGAATGAATGAAATATCTATTGTACTACAACAATATGTCTTACCGATTGAGACTGGATAAAAAAATGAAAATAATACGTCGATCTTTGTGGTGATGATAGGTTAGCGATTAGCTGCTACTGCGCTACATGTGATTTTACTCTGAACGATATTGCGGGTAAAAGCAGCAAGCTAATGTCTTGGCCAGGGAGACGAAGCCGGGAAGGGTCGATTCTTTTTATTCCACAACTTTCACCCAAAGATGATGAGCTTTGTAGATACTGCTGGAAATGCTACAAAGAACAAGGTTGGCCTGTTGTGTTGTCAATTTACTTATTAATTTCAGTCGTTTGCATTTAGGAATTTTGGAATATCATATTTAAAGTTGGAAGTCGGCTCACCCATTGTTTAAAAGACCGCATTGGAAAATTCAGCTCAAACCCCCAAAAGTTTTGCATGTAGTAGGCTACATGCAAATGCGCAAGAACCGTAGGCCTACTTCGTTTGAAATATACAGTGTTGATATATAATTATGTCTAAACTAGGCGAAAAAAACTATCAAACAAGCATTTTTTAGACTGAGCCTTCCGTAAAAATTTCAGATCCGCCTCTGCGCTTTCGCTGCTAGCTTCTCGAAATTCAGGGTATGCGATTGCAGTACATGGAGCAATAATATTAAAACAGGGATTTGATGGAAGTTAGCGATTCGAGGACCAAGAAGTATGATTTAAGGGTCTGAAAATTAAGTCAGTTCTATCGGAATTAGATTGAGCGGTGAAAGTTTTTTGTCATTGTGTTTGAAGAATAATAGGCCTACCGGTATTTAAGCTTCTTAGCTGCTTTTCAGGTACGGTAGTTTAAGCTGCAAAAATTTAGGTAAAACGTTTCAGATAAAAAGATTTTAATTTTGCTGATGATGGCATAATTTTGCTGATGATACCAAGGCGTGGCATAAGTTTTTACCAAAACGTTTATGAAACGATCACTAATATACTTGCCATAATCTTTTTATTTAGGCTGAGTTTTAAAACCCATTGTAATGCTCTTAGTGTAGTGTGGATAAGATTTCATTAGTTGGTCAGTAGGCTACTACGTACGACCAAACTTTGCGCTTGTAAAATTTAAAACTGGAAAAATTGTTTGATTGTTCGCATTCCAATCTGTGTTTTACGCGATGTCGTGATACAACTGAAAATTATTATTTACCGTATAGTAGCTAAGCTAAAGCTAGTGTTAGTAAATTCACACAAACACATAGCAAAAAATTACCAAGGCGTGGTATATTATCGTAAGAAACAAAGTAGCTGGTTGAAATCAACTTTGCTAGCCTTAAAAGGAAAATTTGGTTAACTCGAGAGCATCAATTATTTTTTTAAAGCAGGGTTAGATTTAAACAGCCATTTTAACCCCATTATGGTGGCGTGTCTAGGTTTTCTGCTAAATAGAGTTTGTTAGGGATTTGAAGCTGTCCTCAGGGTCCTACTAAACACCGCAAAGGACGACAAAGGACCTCAAATTGTTGTACTAAACACCGCTAAGTACGACAAAGGCCCTAACCCTAGCCCTAACCCTAACCCTAGCCCTAATCTAACCCAGAGCTTAACCCTAACCTAATCTTAATTTAGAGTTCTTCGTCGTTCTTTGTTATGGCATGATTCCAAGTCCCTTGTTGTTCTTTGCGGTGTTTAGTCAATCAATTTAAGATCCATTGTGGTTCTTGGCGGTGGTTAGTAGGCTTCATCAATTTGAGGTCCTTTGTCGTCCTTTGCGGTGTTTAGCAGAACCGCTGTCCTAAGCCTGATTTCTTACGAAGTTATTTTACAGGTTATGAAGCTTTAGCCAACCGTAACTACGAAGAGGTGATGAGTGGTCACGTTAGTCCTCTTCTCTCTTCTCTGATTGGCCGTTGGGAAGAGGACGAAGGAACTTTGAGTCATTTCAGTTTCTTTGGTTCCGACTTTTGTTTTATTTCGAAATGGTTGGAGGCGAGAATGAGGAGAAAGCGGTCCAGGCGCCGGAAATCAATGGCACCAGCATCAAGCTCCCCCTTCAACTTCCGTAAGCAAAATTCTGCACCCAACTCACAAATGTTTCGTAATAAAATTTGAAAAATTAAATCATTTGAACAAAACGGATCCCCAGGTGTAATCAGCAATCAGTAAATTCCTAAGCGTTATTTTTTTTCGTGCTGCAAATATACGCTTAAATTATGGAATACAATAAATATGGGATGAAAATAGCTAAGGAGGAGATTATTTACTAAGGTTTTACTTTTCCTCGCTTAAATTATAGTCTAACTTAACCAAAATCAGCTTTTTTGCACGACAAATAGGTTACTGTACTACCGGTCAATGTTGTAGGTTAATTTTTGGCCGACGCCCTTTGAACACTTTATATTGGATATGGTCACACAAAAAAATAATTTCCGATGTCGAAACTTTTGGCTGAGTTTTCAAAATTAGTCAATGGCGATGCATTCATTGAACAAGTTTTTGGCGATGTTACTCCGCAATTTTAACCATAAAAAAAGTATAAAGTTTTTAGATTTAAACTTTAACTAAGAACGTCAGAGTGACATTCACTACGTTTTCTGGGCTGTATGCGCAGACTTAGTGCCTGCCCTGTCTCCAGCTTTTTCTGGAGAAAACGGATTTGGTAAAGAGGATTTTTGCACGTTCTATTAACTTGTATGGTTACAACTCTCACGAAAATATCCTTCTCAGCATGTATATTTTGCGTTGAATAAATATCGGTCACACCAGTTGCACTAGTAAGTCCTGAAAGATCATTGTGTTTGACCGTTAACAAATACACATCGAAGAAATAGTCGATTGTATTTACTGTAGCTGTAACAGAAAACACGAAAAGACACATAACTTCTACACAGCGTAATATTCGATTCTATTGTTAAGAACCATAAGTTCGAGAACAACTCGTAGAAGAAAAAGAATCCAGCTGAAAACTAAAAAACATCAACATTATATCCTCGTTAATATTTTGACACTCATCGCTATGATCAAATCTTCAATATTCTCGCGGTATTACGCCGAAGCATGTAACGAGTGGCGTCGCCTATCTCCACGGCTTAGCGCCTAGGCAACACAGCTCGGAAGAGATATCGCAGCGGTGGGGAGCCTTTGGCGACACTCGGACACTGCGTCCGATTCGACCGACCCAGGTGTTGCACGCCACATTTCCTGCACCGACAACAATGTCTTTAACAACAGCACTCACTGGCCGTCATCTCTTAAAATTGTTCAAGGTAAAAATGAAAGGCAAAAATACCGCATAGCTTTCTGTCAGCTCGGATGAGGCGCAGTTTGGAAATCAGTAATTAAATTTTTTTCGCAAATTTTTTCGGCCAATTCAAGTCACGTTTTGTCCTATGTAGTATATAAGGTAAAGATGTTGATTAAATTAGCGAAACTAACCAGCACAAATCTTATACTAGGCCAGGGATGGCGAACCTTTTTAAGTGATGGGTCAAATTTTAAGGTCGTAGACAGAAAAAAAAATCGTGACCACGGTTAACCATAGGGTCACCATTTTCAGCCTAAAAACAAGTGAAGACCAAAAACAAAAAAAGGTCACCACGTCCGCAGATGTCCATTTTTTTCCCAAAACAAGTGAAGACCAAAAAAAAAGATCATCGCGTCTGCAGGCCATAGCTTAAAATTTTGCAAACTTCAAGTGGGTCACTGGAATTTGCAAGTGGGTCACTTAATGACCCGCGGGTCAGTGGTTCGCCATTCCTGTACTAGGCTATTTCCTGCACAATATATAGGACAAAACATCGCTTAGTCAAACAAATGGTTATATTTTGTGACACTTTTTTCGATTGCCAGTGCTTTAAAAAAACGTATTTGCTTTATATATCGTATACATATAAACGAAATATCTTACTTAAAATATTGGAGTAAATGTGCCTTAAGATGACCGCAAATACATGTGGAAAAACCTAAATTATTTTTTCAACGTGGCGTCTCATAAACATCCTTTTCGATGATTTAAACGTTTAGCCTAAACCTCTAGGATTACATAAGAAGTAGGCTAAAAAAATAACGACAACAATTTCGGTGAGCTGCATTAAAAACAATCGCTATAGCGGAGTATGAAGGTTTGAGCACTTTTACAATGGTCATGATCGCAAGTTTATGGGTTCAGTTCTCAAGTAATCTATTCTATTGTTGTGTCTCAGAATAATTGCTGCTTCACATTATTTTTGCTTAACATAAAAAAAACGTTAAAAAAGCAAAATGCAAAAGAAAATTTGTCTTTTTAGGCCTAAGGGCATTGCTTGCTTTCCGGAGAAACCAAGATAAAAAATAAAATAATCCTACGATTAATCGTATTTTTTGCATATTTATCCTCCAATCACAAGAAAGCAATCAAAGCGCTATTACGAGCTCAACTCGCTTAGGAGTTGCCGGCCATCTGTCTACCACACTAAAAAGGGGCAATCCCGCAAAGAACCTTTCCCAACCGCACAACAAGTAAACTTGCCGGCTTGTTCTCCACACTGTTCCTTTAATGCTGAGCGTCAAGCAGGGAAGCTGTGAATACCAATTTTAAAGTCATTGGTTAGACCCGACTCGGAATCAAACCCGAGTCCACAACTCCAGAGGCAGACTCGGCCATCTGAGCTGTTATATAGCTTACGCTTATAAAATGTTAATTTTTATGGCCTTCATTTGATTCTTACTTAAAGCAAAAAAGGAGGAGTGATTCCACTGAAACGGGTTAATGAAGATTGAGTAAGCGTAGGATTCGGCTGCCAAGAAAAAAATATACATGTGGGAAACCTGGGAAAGATATTGCAGTAAATTTTAGTACAACGCAACAGCTGACTTATGCCCAGAAGGATAATAAGGCGCTCACGCCTCCCACTAAATATTAGTTACACCAATGGTTCTCAAACTGGGAACCGCGGTCCCCTTGGGGTCCGCGAAGCAGTTTTAGGGGGACCGCAAAGAGGTCGCGGATTTAAGAAAGGTAGAAACCTTAATGAACCGTCAACGACAGTTAACACGCTCGAAGCGATAAATTAATGGGCAATTTAACGAAAATTGATTTAGTCCGTTAATTTCGCAAATTGTCGTAACGAATTAACTAGCTAAAGAAAAAGAATAGTTTGTTATTAACGAAACGGGAAACACGATCAACGAAATTGTGCCCACCTATATCCTAAACAGATAAATCTGTAGCAAATTTAAAAGCCGATTAAGTTCTTTGCTATTATGCTGCTCCCCCTAAATAAAAATTACGTATAATAACCCCACCGCTTTTTTTCGCTGAAGCACTTGTCGTTTAGGGGAGCTGCGCTGTACAACTACTGTATTCTGAGCAAAGTAAACTTACCAATAAAAGATATGAGATGTGTTGCGTGGTGACGGGCGGACTGCGCAAGTAAGTGTGGTGCAGGAAATCACTGAACAAAAAAACGAAAAGAACGCATCCAAAAGCTGTTGAAGTTCTCGCAAGACGAGTATGATGGCGCAGCCATTTGTTACGCTGTCGATCGATTTCAGTGCTAGATGGCGATTTGTCCATTCCATCATTGACGATCTCGAGAAATGATTTTTGGAGTAAACTGGGTAAGACTGCTCTCGTCCCGGATTACCGGGGGATTTTATCACTCCCTTTCCTCCTTCATTCCTGAATGATAAATAATTATGCGAGACAGTTAAACTGTTTTGTGACAATGAGCCATTTTGTTTATTCTGTGATGTCACCAACCAAAACTGTTTTCCACAAAGCTTCGTTGATCATCGCGTAAAATCAACTCATTGACAACTATTCATAAACCACCAGTAAGCGCTGCGGCTAAGGACGTCGCTATCGGTGCGGAGGGTCTCGAGTTCGATTCCCGTAACAGTCAAATCAACTCTCTACAACATTATACTATATAGTTTCCAAAGCCATCAATAAAGATGAGAAGGGGTGAGGATTTCTCAATCAAGGTCCTTGGCTCTCTGGGAACCAATGAGGTATTCACCGAGGACCACAAGTAGGAGCTAAAACTAGAATATCCTATGGCGTTCATTCACACCCTGTGGGAAAAATACTCTTTTTTTCGGAGGTGCCACGAGTTTTGTGGATTGCTGGAGCAAGTGGGGCGGATCATTCATCACAAACGATAACCAAGCACTGGAATGGATGGTGGCTCTCCATTCGCAAGAGACACCGGTATTCGAATTGTCAATCAAAAAATCAAAAGCGAATCTTCATTATACTCGTGGTATTACGCCGAAGCGTGTATAACGAGAGGCAGGGTCCATTTCCGCGGCTTAGCGTCTGGGCAACACAGCGAGCCGTTGGCGACATTGGGTCCGATTTGATTGAATCGGAAGTCGAGTATTATACATTTTAAGCAAATTGTGATTTTAACTTTCAATATTTGTGAGAGGTCCTACTCACCACACCGGTTACTGTTTATTATCGACTAATAACACTTAGGTCGTCGGCCGTTTATTACGTGGCATTGTATCTCCCGAAACACGATTTTAATACCCCAAAAGGACCAAAATTTAGGGTGCCGAATGGCTAGCTAACCACTAACTTGTGTCATTTAAGTTCAGCAAGAATTTTTGAAGCTCTGCAATGGGAGAGATATGTGCTGTAATTTCTTGAGAAAAAAATTAGGACGTTTATTTGGCGCCATTTGGAAAAAAATAGTTTTAAGTTTTTCCTCAATTTTTTGGGCCAATTTCGGCTACATTTTGTCTAATACCGTAGATCATAATAGGAATGTTTCCTATAATAACAAACTTTTAATAACAAACCCCCAGATGAGTGTTAATAGTTAAAAAAACAGCTGCGTTTTATTTTCTTCTCTTCCTAACCTCAAGAAAATGATAGATCATAATAGGAATGTTTCCTATAATAACAAACTTTTAATAACAAACCCCCAGATGAGTGTTAATAGTTAAAAAAACAGCTGCGTTTTATTTTCTTCTCTTCCTAACCTCAAGAAAATGAAAGGATACCGTAAGTCCTAAACTTTCTATTAATTTCTGTTAACTTTTGTTTTCAGCCATCTGATGATCGTTCTTTGCGTAAAACACAGTGTAATGACTAACGCGTATGGTGTGAGTTTTGAAAATAAATCAGTTAGGAATTTGGCTACTTCACAGAACATAGGCTATTTGTCCTAGGCTACATTTATATATATACAGTCAACTCTCAATATAACATACCTTTGATATAACGAACCACACGATGTAACGAATAATTCAGAAGTCCCGATTTCCTTAGCTATGGCTTTTGGCATAGCCTACCTTCGATATAATGAACTTTTTCTGAGGGCCCTTGAAGTTCGTTATATCGAGAGTTGACTGCATATAGGAAATAATGGACTAAAAGCAACTCAAATTGGCCGAATTTTACTTGTCGAAAACCTATAGGCTTACATTATTTTTTTTTCACATGGCGCCTCATGTTACTTGAAAATGTTATTTTAGTCAATTTGAAGCGAAAGAATTCTTTTTGTATCAAGGCTAAAGAAACTTAACGTAGGCTAACAGCGTTGACAATGGCAACAGAAGAGAGCAGAAACGTTCGCCTATTACCAGTTTTTTTTTCTTAATTGCCAATGATAAAATTGTTAACCAATTGTTAATCGGACCCTTTGACGAAACAAGTGTTCGAAAAAGTTTATTACAATACCACAAGCTAGACAATCTCAACAAAAAAAGCGCAGACTCAATACAATATCAGCCGCTACCATTAAACATAACATAAAATCAATAAAAATACAAGCAATGCAAAACTAATCAAAAACATAAAAACGCCATAATGTAAATTTAAATGATGCTAAAAGTTTTAAACAGCCAAAGCTCGAAATTCGACAGTTTTATCAGCAAAGGTTATTTCATTTGCTATTGTTTGAGAAAATAAACTAAACTTTTTGATTTTGAACGCGAAAAAAATAACAATTCACAAACATTTAACGGAAAATTGAAATGTAACTCTTTTAATCTCGATATATTGCAATAGACTCCTCGTATACGTTATTGCATTGTCATAAGTGACACAATACAAGTTCAGAATACTAAAAATTAAGGCAGAATGCAAGGCACAGATACTTAATAAAATACAAAATTAGTCACAAAAATACTAGTGCAAAATAAATAAAATCGTCAAAAGAAAACGATATAACATCTTGAAATAAGATGCTTTTTTTCAGTTTTCTAAACACAATTGAAGAAGTTATATACTGCAATGCAATGGTAATTGGCTAGAAATTTGATTTTACTAATCAAATCCAGAAGCAGGAACAGGTTTTCTTCCATTTAACGAAGCATTTTAGTAAATTTGATACCATAGTCTAGATGTGCGCAACTTATTATGGCTTGCGGCGCCCTTCTACATACTCAACACCAGTCGCCCCCAGCTCAGGAATACAGCTTTTGTCGGTATTTCATTCATAGTAGCTACACCCGCACACTGGCTGTATGTAGTTAATCACCATTAATAGATCTTGCGCTAGTAATCCCCTAGAAGAGCCAATGGTCCTGCAATAGCGAATTGCGCATCGAAAAGTTAAGAATTTGATTCATTATTCTGAGTCTTTTTTGCTTTAAATTACATTTCAGAAAAAAAAAAGGAAATATTATAAGTCAAAACATTGCAAAAATCTAAATCATTAGATAGATATAATTTAAAGTACAATACTTCAACTACTAACTGAATATCAAAATCTACGTCACCGACGAGGCCATGGTCAGAAAGATGGCATTTCTGCAGCCGTTGCTTGCACGAAAAAGTCTTCCCCCAAAAATGCTAATTACTACGCGTAATAGAAAATGCAAAGTCACAACAGCTAGAGAAAGTCCTACAAAATGTCTGTGTTCGTTATCTAAACGTTGTAACGAGCACAAACGATAAGCAAAAGTAGTGATAATATAGCCCAGTGGTTCTCAACCTTTCTGGTGGAGCGGAACCCAATGAAACATTCCATAGACTCGAGGAACTCTTGTGCCTTTATTTAACTTACTAATTTACTAGAACCAAGCTCTAAATTATAAACTTGCAGAACTCCTGAACCGTACGGGCGGAGCCCTAGCGTTCCGCGCAACCCCGGTTGAAAACCACTGATTAGTCAACCGCTAAAAAACGAAGCTGTTGCCAAAAGCATTTTTTAAGAACTTTGACTGTTGTTAACATGAATTCATTTTGTCTGATCTATAACAGTAATAACGAAGTCCAACATAAAAATGCATACTTGCTCTGTCCACATGTTCGGATTAAGTGAGTCAAAACCGGTTGATTTTCTGCATCACAATCAATTTTCTGATGTCGTAATTGAAAAGTGATTATGATTATGATTGCGATGCAGAGAAGCCGTGGACTTTTGGCTCATTTAAACTGCCTATGTGGGCAGGGTGTCTACCACATAGAGACGTCTTACAAAGCGAGCACCCATACTAAGTCGTAAATTCCACATTTACATTAACGAAACATAAACTTCACGGACAAAAACCCGAATAAAGCAACACAAATTGGCATATCTAAAGAACTGCAAATAAAAAAAAAAAAAAAAAAAAACAGGTGCAAAATGCAGCCGTATCAATTCAGGTGAGAAATTATCGAATACATGTCCGAGTTTCTGATTTTTTTTTCAAAGAAAATCATCTCGGTAAAACACACATTCATTAAAATGCAGATAATTGCAACTGAACAAAGGCCTGCCTACTCTTCTAGAAATTACCAAAAACTTCGTTCCAAATTCAAAAATTGTGGCCAATCGAACCGAAATAAGGGGTCCAAATTATTTTTCTAGTCCGTAGTTTCTGGCTGAAAACTTCTTAGGAAGTACCTCCCAATGTTGTTTTAGAAATTATCACGCATTAACGCTATTACAGCTTTGTTTTGGGTCAACAACGTACCAAAAAAGCAGCTTTTTAGAATGCTAAAACTACTCTCCCAACATAACTTTTAAATCATAACAAGCATTTTGTTGCTGAGAGTATCTAAATTCGAGATCGGCGCCAATGTGGTGAATGTGCACTTGTTCGACTTAGATAATTCGCTGATGTACCATAGAGTTGAAAAGCGCTGTTTTGGCCTACTAAACCTCATCAGCCGCACTCCAAGAATAGATGCACTCATCCTTCAGAATGACTGACCTTGGTCAGCCAAACACCCTTCCGGATTTACCTACCCAAGGAAATTTAGCCTTTGAGGTACGTAACATATCACTCCAATCAAATTTCTTTGCGTGGCCAAGGTAGTATGATTTGTGATGGAAAATTGGTTCTTGATATAGTTAACCTTTGCACCAACCCTTCTGCTGAATTGCGTCCATATGTTTTCGTGAAAAAAATCGACATTTGTGCGCGATTTGACGCACGTTTTTGCGTAAGAACTTTACGCACAATGCAATAGAGCGTCAAAATATCTGACGGAAAGCAATACACCGATAACGAGCAATAGAATCAAAATTCACTTCATAAAGGTGTAGCAGCAATGCCATAAATAGAGCCTTATTGAGGTGTCTTTGAAGGTTTAAAGCAGCTTAGGTAAGTTGAATAGCCACTCCCTATACAGTTGAACTATTGAAAATAATTGGAACACACAGCCACACCACCACATCAAACACAATGCAAATTTCAAATTATCCAAAACGTGCCATTAGCCATCGATATTTGATAAAATAACCACTAAAAACCGATTTCCTCGAAAATTCGTCAACTTTTTTCCCGCGTACCATTGATACAGTTTCGAAAAATCAACAATCTGGAGTTTCGGCATGAACCAAACAGCAAAAACGAGAGGAACTTTTAGCACAAAATAAAGCTGGTGCGGAAACCTTTTCACAACTAAGTCTAAAGCTAATCTCTGTACTTGTGAACGCAACTTTCAAAAAACTTCAGCGAATACCGTTGAATTATCTTCAAAGTTTTAAGAATTACAATCACAATAAATCATTATTTTATGCCTGGTGGGCGAAAACCGTTTGGAGTGTAGAAAGCAAGCGTAACCGTATTACGTGAAATCACCAATTCAGTTGGAGTAACTAATAGACTTTCTCGTGGAACGTTCAATTAACAATGTACGAAACCACCACAGATAATCCAACACTGCTCAGCTCAACTAAATTAAATGGTTTGTGTTTACATTAGACCAGAATTAGCATTAAGTGGTATTTCGCAGCGCTTGCTAATGAACATGAACGTTGAGTAATCACATTTTAGATAAGTTCTTTCTTCTTGTTACTGAAGCAACAGGTTTAGACAGATGCCCGGCTCCAATTCGACAGTCTTGATTTTGCTCTATACCCAAGCGAGAATTAAGAATTATCCAAGTGTAATTGTGAATCAAATAATTGCATACTAAGGTGGTGAAACCTACACAATTTACACATACTCTACCGTTAGGGGTAAAACCGTTTATTTTTGCATATTTTAATATTTCTTTTTGAACGAGAAGTGCTGAATTTCCATACATGACAGCATATTGCCTGGGTCAGACCCACCTACCACTCGCGGCTCTATTTTCTGGAAATGAAGTTTATTTAACTTCACTTCATTAGCTGCAATCCGAATTTGTAATGTCACCATGCCAATGAACATCCGCTATAGCTTCCGCTTCCTGTCGGCGAAGAGAGAGTCTTCGCACAGATGTTGGACTGGGTGCTGTCACAATAATATCAACTTTGGCCACGTTTTTTAATGGCTTAGGAGGAAGTTCCACTACAGGCTGCTCCGTGCTCAGTTCAACAAGGATGTCTTCGAATAACCGAATCATGTTGTCAACTCCGAAAAGATAACCGTCCTCTCTGCAAAAATATTACTCACAATTAGTGGCGCAGTGTGAAACTTGAAATGTGGGCCAAACTACAAAAGCCATCAAAAAAGTCAGGTATATTTCAGTCGTTCAGCGACGATTTTCTTTTTATTGCTAAAAGGCAAAGTCAAAAGGGAAAGATGGAGAACATGGGACACTGCCCCCTCCCCCCCTAACTACGAAACGGATTAAAATTTTAGCCAAACAAATTTGGTGTACCTAGGGTTTCTAACGATAGAATGATGCATTGATAGATTTCTATTACAGTAAATTTTTAAATTTCAGACATGTAAAGCGAGCGAATGTGTAGAAAATTGAATTCAGTGCTTGACGGCCTAATCAGAAATGTCACGACAGCTTTTGCAAGATCTCGGGCGGTATGCTGCTCAACTTTTGTTGCACTTAACGGAATGCGTTAACTTTGTTTGTTCATTAAGTTAACACATTGCGTTAAGTGCACAAAAGTGATTACCGCTCCTGTTTAAAATCGCTTAAAACCAAGTAGGTGAAGATGATGCAAAACAGTATTGACTATTAAAATTAAAAAATCAAGTCTTCATTATACTCGTGGCATTATGCCGAAGCGTGTAACGAGTGACGGGGCTCAACTCCGCGGCTTATCGCCGGGCAACACATCTCCGAAGAAACGTCGCAGCGGTGCCGACACTGCGTCTAACTTGGACCGGTCCGGGAATCGAACCCCAAACCTACCGCACAGATAGCGATGTCTGTAACTGCTACGCAAACCGGAAATTTTCATCTTAAAGCAAAATTTGAATTAACGGACTAAAGCCAACACAGCATCTTATAATGTAACGATGACAGATAACGGACTTTAAAAGATACTAAAAAAGTTAACCTGACTGCGTAAGTCTAAATAATATGCAGCTATACACGTAATTTATTGAATTGATTTTGGTGAAATAGCGATCAGTTCAACCTTTTCATAAAGAAGAAAACTGGGGTTTTATTCTGGGGTTGGTTATTAGTACATTGAGGCCAGATGCTCGCTATTGTTGCAGTATAGGACACCCATATGGGCAGCAGATTAAGTGGCAAAGCTATTAACACACTAACTTATCAATACACTTGGAACAAAATCTGCTCTGAGCTACACTGACGAGACCTAAGAAAGTCGAAACAGTAGTGGCCAACAGATTTAGCAATGTAAACTAAAAGACTTAAACAAGAAAAACGAAAACGTTGTAAAATGGAGATTTGTGGGTGCTTTTTTTCATGCGTAACTAGTTCTGTATGTTCCTTACGTAACTGCTTCTGCATCCGTATGAAACAAAATACAAAAAACATCAGAAATAGCAATAAGTTTCGATCAAAATTTCAGATGGTATGTCAGTGCACGTAATAATCGAGAATTGTGACTACATAAGCAAAAAATTACGAGCACAAAATTTCTATTCTTTCTATTTGCATTTGTGGTGGTGCAACACAACAAACGACGTCATAAAGAGAAAAGTCAGGGGAATTTCTCTCAACAAAGTCATAACATCGTAGTCACGTGATCGTGGATAATTTTTCCATCATTCAGTCTAAAAATCATTAGCGACTTGGTGCTTCAACAAAAAAAAATGATGGAAACAAATTTCTAAATATGAAGAGCGCCCAGTCTCGTCATTTGACTCCAAAAGGACACTATGGGGCAAGGTGGTAAGGAGTGGTCTCGTCACCAACAAAGCTGAAGTTCTTTTTTTTTTTCGATTGACAACCAGCCGATCAGCGGAATGGTTGAAAGACATCGCATTCGGGACAGGAGGTCTGGGCTTCGATTCCCGGGCAGGTCAAATCGGATTCAGTGTCGCCAATCGCTCGCCACCGTAGCGATGTTTCTTCGAAGCTGTGTTGCCCAGGCGCAAACCACGAAGCTAGGACCTGCCACTCGTCAGTCGTCACACGCTTCAGCGAAATATCGCGAGTATAATGAAGATTTCATTTTTTTTATTCGAGTGGGTATGAGAAGCTGAAGTGGGTGATACTGACCTGTTCCCCTCCACCCATACACTTCTGTGGTCCACTTTCTGATCATCAGGGAGCCTAGAAGTCTTCCCAAAATCGATCATCCATACATTAGCCAAGGATGAATCGTCATGTACAAACAGCAGGGAACTTCCAATTGCCTAAAAAAACGATAAAAAATGAAATACCAGCTTAATATAAGATTCTATGCCTCATATTCAAACTGTAGATGAGTAATCGGAAGCACTCAGACCATTTTTTGCAACAAACGCATATTTTTATACGAACCCAAGCAGTCTATATTACTCTCTGTAATTCGTAATTAACCAAAAATCTGTAATTAATATTCTAAGCATCCTTAATAAAGATAGATATTTGTAATTTAGTTTCAATTGAAAATTCAAATTCTGCGTGGCCCAAGCGCTAAATCGCGGAGATGGCCCCGCCAGCCGCCAGTCGTTACACGCTTTGACGCAATACGTGAGTATATTATTCAATATGTGAGTAGATCAAGATTTGATTTTTTTGCCGGGTTGCAAAATTTTCTACATGCTGCGCTGTGAAATAGCTACAGCCTTTCGAAATATTTAGCATTAGAAATAAACAATATTTAAACAGCCCATGTTAATACCTCCTAAATGTGATGCCAACTTTACAAACTTCAAACAAAGTCAGCTAACACAGACGTACATTTGCATTTACATTTACTGCTCAAGCTAGCAGAGATATTATGTAAACCACCTGTTTCAACAGAAATTATTCTTTGTCAGCAGAGCGTTAAAGAAAGATTGTAATAGAAGTCATTTTAGTAAAGCTCTACGTCGATAAAATTCAACATAAGTTTGGTAATATTTCAATTCAATCTCACATTCTACAACTCGGCACAGAATTTGAATACAGATTACAGCCAACATACTTGCAATCATTTTACAAACTTTTCGGTAAAAACTCGTATCATGATCAGCGCAAAACTACAGAAGCGCTAGGCTAGTTTTACGCTGATGATGGCAGAAGTTTTTCTCGAAACGTCTGTAAAATGATTGCAAATATACTGGCTACACTCTTTTTATTGATTTGAGTGTTATTTTAGTAAAGCTCAAAATGTTAGGCGTGAAAGCAATTGTAGCAAACTAAAACAACTGGTCAGAGGGCATTAAAATTAGTCTATCAATAAATTGTGGAGTCACTTATGCCATGTGAATGATTGAAATGAATACCGGCAACCATTTTCGTCTTTATACCTATCATAAGATTTACTATTGCCAACATTATATCATTATCCAATGTATTTAATTTAACTGTTTTTACTGCTACGGTTTTTGTTGTTGTGTTGAGCGCTTTGATCGGAATTTCCGTCAAGAAAGAGCGCTATACTGTATCAATAAACGCACATCAAATATAACAAACAAATTAATGACGATCTGTAATGGTTAAATTAAAACAGACCGAAAGATACTGCTACGTAGTAAGGGAAACGCATTTATCGGGTAAAAAATTTCATCTAATGTAAAAGCATCAAAGTCAATTCCAAACAATTTGAGAACAAAATTTAAGCGCGATTGAACAAACCAAACCATGAGCAGCAAAACACTGCAGTACCAGGAACTATTGCACAATAAAACTAGCCATCCAAATACACAGTTTTTGCGATGTGGAATTTTGTTTACTATTACGTAACTCTGGACAAATATTTCTAGACAGTTTTTGTATGACCACCAAGGGTGGAAACCTAAACCTAAACTTAAACCTAAAAACCCGGTTTTAAAGGGAATTTTGGAAACCCAAACTAAAACGGACACCTACTTGGCCAAATTTTTAAAAACCTAAACTTGAACCAACACCGTTTTTTCTTGAAACGTCAAAACCGAAACTGAAACTAAAACCTGTTCAAAATTTTTTAAGGTTTTGGATTTTAAAAATTGTCATCACTATCATTACCAATACAGTTCCTTTAATGCTGAGCGTAAAATGGAGAAGCGGTGAAAACTAATTTTTGAGTCTTTCGCTTCACCAGACTGGGAATTATACCCAAATCGACAACTTCTGAAGCAATTGCTCTCCTCACTTGGCCATCTGAGCTGGTACTTATCATCGTAATAAAACAAAAATGCAACAAAGTAGGGCATATTTAAATAATCCGTATTCAAAATACAGTAAAATAGCTTTCTTAGATAAAACTTAAACCGAAGCTGTGCGTAAGCAAAACTGAAACCGAAGCTGGAACCTGTTTTCAACAGGCGTGAAACCAAACCAAAACCGAAACCTGACATCTGGGTTTCAACACACCGAAACTGAAACTGACACCCTAACGCCAAGTAGCCAGGTTTCCACCCTTGATGACCACCAACAATAAACTGTTAATGAAACTCGTATGACATAATTTGCCAAGTTCCGTGAGTTTTGAAGTCCACTACTACATCCACAGTTAAATGAATATAACGAAAATTTGAATTTGATTCTATTTTTATTAGTAGTAAGTTTTTTAGTTACATCTCTACATATCGACAGTCGACGCTATAATCTGTATGCACAAATACTACAGCAGGCATGTAAGAATACACATATATTAGAATATCTTTACAGCATTAATTAGTAGCCAGCGCTAACTACACAAAACGAGTATAAGCTTCTTGATTATATAACCACAGGTGGACTGGAAATGTGTATTTAAATCGTGAACCTTGGATCGTCGCAGTAAATAAGCACATACGTAAAACGGAAGCATAACGCAACTAGGAATCAACACTACTGAAACGGGAAGTAACGTTCATAAACATTCACGCATGGCTTAACTGCTGGGACAATCATTATAAACACATTATGGAGATTGATCGAAAAGAGGTTATTAGCGTATTGTTCTTGGGGTAGTGAGGGTTATAATAATTTACAACGTTGCGACTCGATGCGCAGTTTGCAGCATTTCATTTGTCACGTAACTTTATACGTAAATGACGCACGTATTTTGCGCAACTATATTCACAAAACAAAGAGACTTGCGTCAAAGACGCGAACCGAAAAATTAAAATTCATTTTAAAAAGACGAAAATTGTTTTTTGATGAGAAGATATCGCGTAAAACGTCAAAACGCTATTATAGTCACGTTTAATAAAATTTCAAACGTCTAAAAATGTGGGTAGTTACCAATTATGAAAACAAAGAACTCTAAATGCTGTTTTACAATGAAGTAAAACCATCCATAAGTTTTCAAAATAGCCTGCAGACCAGAAGACTTTTCACAGCGTGGTAGGAGTAACCATTTCTAAATTTATAGTCACTCTATTTTTATGACAGGCTATTTAACGCATCAGCAAAATGAGCTTACAACACTAAATTTATAGCTCCGCTAATCATCAAAAGTAAGATCGTTCAAACGCTGGAATTTAAATTTACACGCAATAAAACTATCATGCTTTTGCTTCACATCAAACCAAGTAAGTACACCAACTGATAAAGTTTGGGTTGTTGACATAGGCTAGCAATGCTACACTGAAACTTAATTCATAACTGGAAAAGTACAGCAATCTTTGTAGTTATCACGACAAGCTCAGCTCCGATCACGACCTGATACAATCCAGAATGACATAGTTGAAAGCGAGATCAACATTTCGGCTCGAGGTTATCAGCACCTAAAAACTTGTGGTCCAAACTAGGTATGACCCAAAATGTAACCCAAGCTGACTTTTCGACTACCCAAAAATCATGAAGTGTTTTCGTACTATGCAGTAAAGATTTAGGACGGCGGGTGATTCAAGCAAACATTGTGTAGATCAATCTCAAATAACGGTTCATTACAAACATCAATCACGAATGACTGAACGCTGTTAGTGGACAACTGGACACACAACACACACATACTTGGCCCTGTGCACTTACAGCTAAAGCCGAGAGCCTGGCGGGGAAGCTGCGAAAACTATTTTTAGTCTCTGAGTGAGACCCTACTTGGAATAAAACCCATATTAGTGGCTACTTAAGGGACGCTCCTAATCAACACACCGAGCGCCGATGCATGTTAAGAGGTTAATAAGTTAAATTAAAATAGTAAAATATTTACCTCGTGGCTTTGGAAGAAATCAGAATGTTCCAGAGTGGCCCGCAGACTTTTTAATCTTTCTATGTATTTTTTCTGAAAATATAAAGTTGATAGTTAAAAGTTTTGCGCGAGATACAGTTCAAGCAATTATGGTCTAATCCTAATGCATCACTACGGAAAACCGGTAGTTCCTGCAACGTTTTTTTAGCAAGCACTCACAATTAAACGGGTATTTGCGCTTTTTCGTGGATAAAGCGTCATACCGACAAATAGAATGTTACTGCAGTACTTCACGCAAATGATTTTGGTGCAAAATGTGTTGTACACTCTGTACAGTATTTACACGTGAAACTTCACAATTTAAAACGAAGCAATTTCGGAAAAAACAATAAAAAATTGAAGACCATCATACTCTTTCGTATCTTTCATCAAAAAAACTTCTACAATTACTACTATTTTAAGACATACTAGTTTGCTACAACTTACAGCAGGTGAGTAAGCAGCTAGTTTACCAAAGCTAAATATACTCAACACGTACAATCATAGAGGTTGCGTCGAGCCCACATCCTAATAAGGCATAATATTAAAAAAATACATCAAAAAAATACAAACCACGTGAACAATAATAGTGAAATGAGGGAACTTGACGTCATAGAAAGAAATCTACGTAAATGATACGTAATCAAAATGGCCAGGCAGACATAAACATGTCATTATTAGAATAGAGAACAAACTTATTTCTCCTTTATCGTAAAGTTAATTTAAACATTAACCCATTTGCGTAAAAGGATACCTTATCGTCCCAAATGTTCACTACGTCATGAGGACAATGTTCTCTGTTGCTTTAGCAACATTAGCAGCTTGAAACGCACCACCACAGTAGTAAATCGAAAATAAGCCCTTAGCCAGTTATAGCTATGCTCTCCTATGTAGTTGGTAAAGACAACAATTACGATTTAATTTCAATGATGATTAGGTAGCGAGGTTAATTTGTTCAACTACTACACACTATAGCTACTAATTATGTTAAAGAATAATTACGTAGCAGAAATACTGGGCAAAATTAACAACGAAATCATAGCAGAGCAGCAAAATGTATAGCCGCTGTAACCAAAAACAAAGGCAACAGAAAATGCAAAAAACTTTTAATTGTAAAGCGAACGGCTTAAACACTAGGCAAGAATTTCATTCATTGACAGCCAGCTGACACAAGAAGTCTGCATAAACCCTGGCTTAAGTGACAAAAGAACCGTCCAACCCTAATCTTAAATGTTTACTTCAGATCAGGCATACCAAAATGCCTGCGTCCAAAGCAATATCTCTTTGATAATTTAAGCTAACAAACGCACAGCACAAGTAAGGTAACAAAAATACGCACTACAGTGCATATAGTTGTTAAAGAAATTGTTAGGTTGTCAAAATAAACCAGTAAGGACCAAAATTGAACTTGCAGGGCCAAAAATAAAGCAAAAAGCTGTTTCCTCCAGTTTTTCCTTATCTCAGGGACCAGATTTTCTCTGTTAAGGCCTTAAAAATATCTCACACCACACGATGTGCAACAGATGGTAGAATTAGTATTTCAAAATTACATACCAATACTGCAACGTTGTTGTCTATGAAGTATTTGAATGCTTGACTGACTTGCGCGGAGGTTTTAGTTAGCTTGTAGTCTTTGCTTGGTACTGTAGAGCTTTTCTGAAAAGAAAAGATTCTTGTTAAATTATAATTCCCCACAAAAATTTACGATTTTACGCCACTTAGCCTTGACGCACTTGAATGCATTTGCTGTGTTCTAATTTATAATATCATGCGGTGGTACACAATGCTCAATTGACTGCGTAAGTTTGACAACTGAACTTTTCAACAGCACACTCGCAACGCTAATCCTTAAATGTACAATGCTGTACATGAACCTTATTATTTATGCCATTAAAAACCAAGGCATGGTATTTAGAAATGCGAAAAAAAAGACCAACAGCACCTGAACCAGTTTTTGAAACCACAGTCTACTTTCAATATAAAGATCTAAAGGTGGTGAAAAGTGAACATATCTCTTTAAGATGCTTTCTTATAACAAGAGTTGGGTGCAATCACACTACACAAAACATCTTATGAAAAAGCATCACTCTCTTGGGTTGGTGTATCAAGGTTTCATAGAGGATTTTTTTAAGGTATGCCCAGACAGCAGGCCAAACCTGTAACCTGTGTCAGCGTAAAAAATTGCAGCTTTTAAGTGGTTTAACTAGAGCTGGGTAGTACTTAACCATGAAGTAAGCAAAATATTGTACAAGGACTAAAAAGGGTGAATATTCGCAAAATAGGATTGCAGCAAACCTACTGTACCCCGAAGCATGCATCACCCGCTTCAACCTTCTCGATGGATTTCGTATGCGAGTTTTGGGCCAAACTGCACTCACTGTAAAAGTTTTACCCAAGCTTAATCCAATACTTGACCCAAAATTAGCACCACATATGATTGGGCGAAACTGACTCCACATTATATTTTGAGTTGGTCGCGTCTATCTAGGTTTAAGTTGATTCGAAGCGTACCCAAAATTTCTCTGTTCCTATGACCTAGTTTTTCACGGTGTAAGCACTCGCAAGCATTTGAAGAATATGCAGTACATAGCTAAGAACGAGCTTAGGCTGGCTTATAGCACTGGCAATAGCAAAAGAAGTAAACCGAAACGTTCGCCCAAGAATTTAGCTGTTCTTGGCTGTATTGTTTGCATTAGCAGTGAATTTGCATTGAACATACCTTCATGTCACTTCTGATTTTGTAATCGGCAACAAGTGCTCAAGAAAATTAGCGATTCAAGCATTATTTTAATGGAAGTTAATAACGCAAAAAGTTTACGTGAAAGGTGATAAGGCTGATTAACTCAGACGCACTAAACGTGCATTTTGATTGGGAAATTGCATCGTGACGTGATCTATATTTATTTCTACCGTGACAATACACTAAGATAAATTCATTTCCTCGAATGCGTTAACTTGCTATCAACGGAAACAAGCAATCTAAGCTGAAATGCAGAGACTAGAGGGGCAACAAACCAAAACGCGCGATGTTGCAAAAGAAACGAGAAAATTGTTTCACCTTGCTATTCATAAGAAAGCCAAATTACAAATTTGTCAGTGCTTTTAAATTCTAGTGTTACTTTTTTATCAAGAGCGTCGATAGATCAAGGCTCACCATTGCTCAGATGGCCGAGTGGGAAGAGAGCCTGTCTCTGGAGCTGTAGACACGGGTTTGATTCCAAGTAGGGTCAAACTAATGATTTTAAAATTGGCATTCACAGCTTTTTTATTTGACGTTCAGCACTAAGAAACACTAAGGAACAACGTGGAGAACATGCCGGCAAGTTTACTTGTTGAGCCGTTGGAAAAGGCACTTAGCGGGATATTTCCCCATATTAGGCATATGGCCGGCAACTCCTGAGCGAGCTCGTAATAGCGCTTTGATCGCTTTCTCGTGATAGAAAGGTAAATATGCTACTAAACTAATTTAAACATTATTTCTAAAGCAATGCGGACATATTAAATTCGTTGTCTTCTTTACGAATTACAAAAATGTTTTTTTATAAATTTAAAAATTTGAACGATTGACGTTCACGCAGTATTTTGGGTACATTATTGAAAACACCAATGCTAACCTTAATAAACTTGTCAGAGAATTTGAATACAGTAAAAAGATGTTTTCTTTAGAAAAAATTAATTATCAATTCGCATCAAATTTAACCTTCATGGAACACGAACTTGATGCAACAGTTGTGAGATAAGGAATTCTAAAATTAAATACTAACACATGAAACCGACCGGTTAGTTCAATTGTAAAGACATCGCTATCGGCGCGGAAGGTGTGGGGTTTGATTCCCGGGTCGATCAAATAAAACACAATGTCGTCAACGGTACAGCACCGCTGCGACGTTTTTTCGGAGCTGTGTTACCCAGGTGCTAAGCTGCGAACATGTGCCCCGCCACTCGTTACACGCTTCGGCGTAATACCGCGAGTATAATAAAGATTTGATTTTTAAACACAAGTACACAGTAGCGAAAAATAAATGTGGTGAAAGTTAGCAAAACAACAATATGAAGTAATGAGTCGAGATCGGTGGCTTTCTGCGGTTTTGAACTTGAATTAAATTTCGGGTTTTGGACCCTAAATAAGGGGCCCACATATAAATGAAGGGGTAGTGGCTTTCCGCAAGCTTAAGTCACGTTACAATACAAAAATCCGATCATAAACAGTTGTAAATTAAAAAAGACAAATTAAACTGTCTTCTTGGAAAGCACTTTCATGGCTCAAAGCGCGTTTTGAATGCAGGCCAAAATGGCTATTAATGCAAAAATATAAACATCTCGCAACAAAGATTAAAACGTGCTGGACGCAATCTCTTGCAAACGAGCTGCTTTAGACATTCTTGCACCAACTGCAAAAACTCATGCCAAAAATTGTAGTACTGAGTACTGCACATGGCATGCTGGTAGGAATTTCTACGTCAAAACGCAAAATTAAACTATTATTAGCATTTCTTATACTGTATAAATTTTCGCTGTAGAGATATTCCATGACTACATGCTTAGAAGTATTAAAAATATCGTAACAATAACAAAGCATGACAAGCTTTTTATACCAAGTGCTTTTTACACTAACTTCTTACAAAGCGTGCCGCCAGTTTGTTGCTGACCTTATCTGCCACTCAATAGCAAGACAACACAGCTACGCGAAGCGCTTGGCAGCAGTGCGACTATCACTTATATAAAGTACCCGTTGAGCTATGAACAGAATGGGACTACTTGGCACTAATTTTGGGGTCGGGGTTAAAAAACAAGGCACAAACAAGATCGGAACCAACTCAATTGAGTATCGAGCATAACCTTTAAACCACCGAGTGCTTGCAACAGGCGGTTAAGCATCAAGCTACAAAAGTTAGTAGTTAGTTTTTACGTATTGCACTGCCATCAATACTGCACCCCGGCCTATTAAGGCGTGTATACGAACTGACGCAACCACCAAACACAAAACCATATTTTCTTCGCGTTGTAAACAAACAAGCTGCGTTGCTATTACTACATCAACAATATTCAAAACCATTCAAACTTCATGAGGCGTCTAAAAATCTGCATATCATATAACTTATAAGCTGGATATACTGCATATATAAAAAATCAGAGCTAGCAAAATGAAGCTTAAAGAGACCAAACTATTACACAGCTTTAAATTCGTGAGCAAGAAAGCTTAACTTATAATTCCAAACAGTGCATTAGTTCGCAAATGCAAAAATAATGCAAACAAAGGATCATGTCCGGACACAAAAAGCATTAGAAGTTAATTAATCGTTGAAACAACCAGCAAATAGCATGGAAACTTTCTACTCTCCCACCTCGACGTAAGGCCTCGTTCAGCCGTGGTAATGGTGAAAATCCATTAAATGACTAGCTAGAGGTTACACATAGGTCAGAGTTTAAAAGGGCATAAAATTAAAGGATTTCAGTAATTGTACTAAACAACTTAGGCTGAATAAAGATAGAGCGTTAAACACAAAATTATGTCCAAATGTGTGCTTTATTTTGATTTCCCCAGCAAAGGCTAGAGTGAATCGATAGTGCGCTTGTGAACTTCTGATCAAAAGCCATCACTGGGCTTATCACTGGCTCTGCCGCGTCAGTCATTATTTTTCTCAGTTAATTTGGTTTTGTTTTTGGCGCCGAAATAAACGATGAAAACGGCAGAAGCTAAGCGCAGGATAAAGCATTATGCCCTAACCTATTACTTCCGTTGTTTGCCAAGCTTCATTACCGATATTTTACTTATATGAGTAGGGAAAGAGGGGATTCTGAATGCTCCACCAAAGTTTTGATTTTAAAACAATACGCTTACATGCAAGATATTCAAATGAGATATATAATAGCAGCGGACGCAGCCGCTTGGCCAAGCTAAGTTAAATAAAAGCGCGTAATTTTTTCGTATACGCTTTGTTGGCTTACTTACGATACAGTAATTAATGTTGCAGAAACTGTTTTCCGAGAAATGAAGTGATTGCGTAAGCCGTAGTACACATACTGGATTGCTAATTGACTAACTATGTACAGTAAATACAGCTAGCGCGTGCACTATAACGAGTAGCACATGCATAGCTACTTTTTATCGTGTAGTAGTCAATATTTCAGGTGAGTGCGCTACTATTCGGCGTAACCTACTCAGGGTTGAGTACACCTAACCACGGTTCTAACCGGAACATCAAACCCCAACTCTAAATCTAACCAGAGCCCCAAATTAAAACCCAACCCAACAAAACTGTTTCAGCGTGGAGTCATCCCACTCCCAAAAAGTTCACCACTGCAATGGAGATTAAACGTAGTTGGGGTCAAACCGTGTTGCCTATGGACTACGAATTGATATTTTCACGCAAAGTTTTTCCACAAGATGACACAGATTTTATAAGAGCTATGAGCGAGATTCAAACCCAGGTCCGCACGGAGTAGTGACGTGTCATCCATTTCTTGGTCGCGAAAGTTAGTTTAAAATTAATCTGGTATTTTATAAAGGATTATAAAATCAAAAATAGAACTTTATAACAAACGTAGCATTAAACTCTTGGAAAATGATAGCGGTTTTTGCTAAAAAAAATTACATGTATTTATAATACCTTGTTAACAGTAGCTGCAGGGCCTTCCACACATGTTCGTAACAATTCAACAGATTCAGAAAAGAGGCTTTACACAAGATTACAAGTCACATCATATTCAACTGAACCAGAATTAAAGAACGTCTACATTAACATCATACGTAATCACTTGACCTCCAACTCTTCTTATAGCTAGTCTAGGCTACGGTACATTCTCCAGACAAGAAGTTATTATCCGGGGGTCCATGAACTCCAAAAAGGGTCCGCGTAGGCACTTGAAAGGGAGCATAAATTCAAAAATTGTTCCAATCTCCAGAATACCTACCGACGATTGCGTCAAGCGTGGAACAAGCTGTTGAGGTTTTTAATAAATTTTTAAGTTTTACTGGAACTGATTTTTTGATAAAGCTTGAAAACCAATTTTTGCGACCTGTTTAACATTGGTAGTAACATGTTCCTTGTAATGGGGTCGATCGAAAGGTTTCATTAAAGTGCCTCTGGTGCCCGCAGCCTCTCAAAGATTGAGAATTACTGCTGTAAGGGAAATTGGCCGCATATTATGGGTCGAAAAATTGACTTTAGCAAACAAACGACTGAAAAGCGATGATTATTAATTTTACTCTGGTGAAGACTTTATAAATAGACTCGAATAGGAAGATAACAATAGGGTGATGCAACGCCATAAGCAAATAATAGCAGGGCATATTTGTACAAAAAGTTTACTAAAGGTCAAACGATTGAAAGGCTTAATACCTTCTACAATGCATTTCGAAGCGTATACTCAATATGTGTGAAAACATAAAATCCTCACAACAGTTAAGACAATAAAGTTGAAAATACAGCCACTCTCATTCATAAAACTGGATGTTTCGAGTTCGACAACATAAATTCAGCCGTCATCATCAGCAGTGTAAGTAACTTTTAGCTTCGTACTGCCTAGCTTACACTACTGCTGGTGATATCACAGCTAAATTTCTTCGTCGAAACGTCCAGTTCTAAGAATTACTGTGACTATTTTTCCCTTGTTAAACTGTTTTTGTTGCATGTTTATCGCACTCCCTAAGACCATAAAGTTGTAACGTATAAAAAATCAGCGAACGAATACAAAGAAAATTTATCGAATTCAAGCTTTTACGACGCTAATATTCGGGTAAAGTGACATTTTTTGCGTACACCAATGTTACAACATGACCTAAGCCTTTCACTTGGTCCATGTTTCAGAAAGACGTACTATACGAGCACGAAAAGAGACATGCAAAATCGGTCAGTTTTAAATGAAATTAAAAACGTACAACTGAAATTACAGCAAAATAGGCAATACACTCTTGCATTACGAAGGATAAACTATCTTGACACGCAGCATCTTCCCAATAGCAGTGTTCAGAAAATCAAAGGCAAATTAAATCTTCATTACACTCGCGGTATTCCATCAAAGCGCGTAACGAGTGGAGGACAACATCTCCGCGGCTTAGCGCCTGGGCAAGACAGAAACACTGAAGCGGTGGCGAGCCGTTGGCAACACTGTGTTTGATTTGACCGGACGGGAAATCGAACCCCAGACCTCCCAGGCAGACAGCGATGTCTTCTACCACTGCGCCAACAGCCCAGTAAACAGCAATGTTTTGCGACCTTGCATTGGGTCTCGACGCATTTTTTTGAAAAATAGAAAGCACAAGCAAATTACTGAAATGAGGAAACGAGCGCTGAGCAACCATGAAAGACAACGCGAGACACGCATTGACGCATATCAAGCAAATGCGTCAAAACATCTAATTTTAAATGTAATGTTGGCTCTACGTTCATCGCGCATCTGCGTGAATTGAATATAACATTACAAGGCATAACATGGCATTCAATAACAAAATTACTCTTGTGTCTAAATAACAGCTTCCTTTCATTTGTGCATAACAACACGCAAGCACGTTTTAAATTTCTGCGTTTTTATTTAAAAATGTGTGCGACAGCTTAGGCTATTCAAAAGATAATATTTCACTTAAGTGTTCAAATCAGAACCAATTTCGCTCTAATGCAGCAAATGATACAAGTGTCAGTGCTATGAGTTATGACACAGAGAGGTAAATTCCTATCTGTGCCAGCTTCAGTTTTCAAATTTATCAATTCCTACGAAAAAATTAGCAGCCTATACTGAAAAACATACTGTCTAACACGAAACACCCCATACATAAGTTTAAACCTCATTTTTATGCAACTATTGCCACAGCCTCTACGCGCGAAAAAAACTACATTACTAGTTCTGAAACTAACTTTAACGGAAATCCAACAATTTCGACAAAAATGCCACAAATATCGCATCCATTGCGATGACGAATAAAACTACTGCAACCGGGTTGCAAGCGCAGTTCCTAAGACATTGCTATTGGTGCGGAAGGTGTGGGGTTCGATTCCCCGTCGGTCAAATCGGACATCATATCGCCATCGGCTCGCCACCTCTCTGACGTCTCATCGGAGTCGTGTCGCACAGCCGCATAGATGGGCCCCGCAACTCGTTACACGCTTAGGTGCAATACCGCGAATATAATGAAGATTTGATTTTACAACTGTAGATAGTCAATCAAAAGCGAAGTTTCAGTACTCAGGTTTTCAGTCTTCAAGCATTCAACGTCTTAGTCCTATTACACAACAACCAACCAAGTATATACTCACTACCATAAGTTTCACGCTTGGCCGTACTTACAAGCCAAGCGGGAGATATTTTGATTCAGAGTGAATTTAATAAAAAAAAAATTAACCAATCAAGTAAATATGAACGCGATTTCCTAAATATCACATTAGCACTTCCGTAAAATTATCTCTGTTCGCCTAATAAATTTACTTACAACTGGAAAATCTTCCCTTGTTTAACAAGTCACAAAGTCGAAACAAATAGTACGTCATTCGGTCATGAAAAAATTAAATAGATTACAAAAAAATTATAGGCAAATTTTACCGTAATACCACACTAAAAGCTGTTAAAAATGAAAATGCGATGAAACGTCATTAACAGTAATTTTTCCAACGACGCATGTATTATTTAGAGATTCTTCCAAACAAATGCGTTAATATTTAAACGTCTTCAACAAGCAGACATGTCAAATCACCGAGGATAACTATTACATACTAACGGTGTTGCTCTGCTAACATTTTACTGCCTAAATGTTAAGCGCAATTAAACTACCTGAGAGATAAAATCTATAATTTTATGAGCAGCCCTGATATGCGAGCAGTTAAGAAACGTAGACGCAAAAAGCAGAGATTGTACTTGAAGGCGTGCCACACCTGTGCACGGCCGACCGGGAATTTAAACGACCAACTCTGGCGCCAACCCGAACACTAACCCTCAACTCTAAACCTAACTCAAGAACCTAAACACTAACTCAAACCCTAGCCCTAATCCGAGCCCTCAAACTTTACCCAAGCCCCGAGATACCCCACATCGAATCGTCCGTTTCGCGTACAAGGTGTAGAAAAAATGGAAACATATAAATATATCAACTTAGTTTCATGTTAATCAACAGAAAATAGTCAACGTGCGTTGAGGAACTTGCGGTCTTCAAGTCAGCAAGCCAGAGAATTTTATATCAAAGGCTGCAGCCGTGAATCAAACCCGTGACGAAGGATCTGTAACCCACGTGGTACCGCCAAGCCATGTAACCACCCGTCTACCACTCGAAGATGGGGGAATCCCGCGAAGAGCCTTTTTTCCAACTGTACAGCAAGTAAATTTGCCGGCTTTTTCTTTAACTGTCCTTTACTGCTCAGCGTCAAGTAGGGAAGCTGTGAATACCAATTTCAAAGTCATTAATTTGACCAGACTCGGAACAAGCACCTTACCTTTATCCCTTCAATACGGAAACCAAGACTTGAAGTCGAGCTAACATGTTCTCTCCACTGCATATATCTCGGTTTGGTTACAGCTTTCTGTTCTCTCTCTTCAGCTGTAGGTTCATCAGGAGAAATTTCCACCATCTTCTTGTACATGTCCTGAAAGATGCGAGACTGTGAGCATTTTTGTAAGTTCGTTAATCAGACTATTGCAGGTTGTAGCCCAGGTTCGATGCTCCAGGAAGTACAGAATCGTTGGGTGCATAAAAAAATTTCAGAACGGCCACAAACTGTCAATCTGGTCGTAAGCCAGTCAACAAAAAACGCTTAGTGCAAAAAATAAAGACACGTTATCGGAGCAGGAGGTGTAGGGCTCAATTACCGGGCAGTCAAATCGGACACAGTGCCGCCAACGGCTCTCCACCGCTGCAACATTGAATTAGTCTAGCTATAAGAATTTAACAGCTGCGGCAAAAAATTGTAAAGACCGCTCTCATCTAAGAAGGAAACGATTAAAATTTCTCATGTCATTCTGTGAAAGTAAAGTAGCTTTCGTTTTGTCCTTTTAATTTGCACAGAACAACACTGCACCTTAAGCGAACACTTTAATTTTTCAGGTTATCTAAGGTGTGTACACATGTTGATTAAAATTGCAGTAATACAAGCTAAAGTTCAAATGCTCCAAAAAGCTTACATGTCTGAGTCGAGGTTTTTCTCGGGCTTGTATCAATTCATTTTCCAAGTAAGTCCTGTTAAACCATTCTATATTAATTTCCATCAGAACATAACGTGAAAGTTTAAAAGCTTTTAAAGCAGTTATAAAAAGACGACGTTCAATCACGAAGGCTTAACCTTTTCTATGTATTTACATTCTAAAAACGTTCACGTTCGCAAAATGCATTAATTCTTGCTTCTCTATACAAAAGCTATCCATTGCCGAAAACAAAAAGCTGATTCTGCTGCTCGTACGTTTGCACAATTTCAAGGATTACAAAAATATAAAACGAATTGCTGTAGAGTCTTAAGAGAAGAGCTCGCATGGCTAAAGCGTAAAAAAGAGCAACTTAAAAACCAACTCCGTCAAAGCAACTTAAACCAACAAAAAACTACAATCTGATTGGGATAAAAAAGATCCAAAAAAATTAAACAAGAGATACAACCTTATACTTTAAAGAGTTTAGCTACATTAATATATAGTCAACTTCCCAACTAACAGTAGGGTCGTCTCCGCTCGGCCGAGCAACTCATAACTGCAGCTTCAGTTTTATATTGGTAGCATCATGGAATCGACCTAGTTGAGCGTCGAACCTACGAAACCATCCCCGGGACCCAATGCGTCAACTGCTCAGCCATGCCCCAACGGCCTAGTACCTACATGGATGAAATGCACACGGCTGTTCGACCGGAGGTCTATTCTCACCAAGTCGTTGCACAACCAACCAGTCTGTTGGCGTGGTGGTCAAAGACATCGCTATCAGCGCGGTAGGTCTTGAGTTTGAATCCCGGGCCAGTCAAATCGGAAACTGCCGCCAATAGGTCGCCACCCCTGTGACGTTTCCGTGTTGCCCAGGCGCTAAGCCGCGGAGATGAGCCCCGTCACCTGTTACACACTTCAGCGTAAAACCGCGAGAATAATGAAAATTTGATTTGGTTTCGTCGTACGTCCGGTGAACAATGAACAGCGGAGTGTAACTGCAGCAATGCAAGTGAAGCGTATAGCTGCACATTCGTCTGAGTCGACAATTGCAAACGAGTGTTGCTGCAGTTGCGTTACAGGTAAAGATTGGAAGCTAGCCAATTGCTTTCACAGTGCTATAGTTAGACCAACTTGTTGAGACTTTGCCTGCTTTGACTTCACTTGCGTCTACGATAGACCTATTTACTGGCAAGGAAACCGAAGTTACGGTTATGCATCCCAGACAAAGAAAATGAATTTACAGTCAGTAGAATGGTGTTTCTTTGAAAGTAAACTAGATTTCTCTTTTCAGGTTCAGAGAAAAAAGTAAAACGTAACTTTTAGGAGACATAGAGCAACATACAAATGGATTAACTTCGCTTATGCGTAAAATACGAATTCACAGTAGTTTTTCATCAAAAAATGCTTTTTGCAAATTAATCACAATTTTAAGCTTACCTTATTCCCATTTTGCAATCCATAAGGGAGGGGTTATCAAAATGCAGAAGCAAGTCTTGCATCCGGGTATATTTTTCTTCCGCAAGACTGACTACGCCATGAAACGTTGGTGCATAGCATTGCAAGCTTGGGTCTGACGTCAAACCTTTGAGACATTCAGCTTCCCGTTCTACGTACTTTTTTAAGATGCATCCTTCCTCTCCAGGCTGGAAATTTCCTATGAACAGCATGAAAAGACGTAAGCATTTGTTTCAATATCCCACTTATCACAATAGAAATGCATGTTGCCTTCGGTCCAAACTCATTAACTACTTCATTCATCTAACGGGGGAAACAAAATAAAGCCGCTCTTGCTCGGCTAAGAATTGCTCAACCATAAAAAGGACAAAAATATACGGATAGTTTCAGTTTTATTTTGTTTATTCGTCGCTACTAATAACACAACATACAGCAATTAAATAACATATACAATGCAGATAGTTTTCCCAAAAAACGGAGTTACGGATACAGTGTACATTAAAAAACGTACCAAAAAGGTATACGTTTATGTATGTCCAAAACACTCAAGAAAAACTAACGAATACGGATACAGTGTAAATCGCACCTTAAGAGCACAGTAGAATACCTTTGACATGAAGAAAATATGCCAAACGTAGGAACTAATCTATAAGCTTTGAATCCAAGATGTATGTTCAAAAACAACCAGTTTGTTGACGTTACAGTAGAATGCCTCCGACATGAAGAAAATCAGCCAAACTTAAGAACTAATCTATAATCTTTGAATCCAAGATGTTTGTTCAAAAACAACCAGTTTGTTGACGTTTGGTTTTACCACAACTATTGCGAGTCCGAGGCAGTAATTATCTCCAAATAGCAATTAATTGTGATTTCTTCAAGCTAGAAAGTACTTTTACACCTCCAGCAAGGTCTAAACTGGTGCTTTTCAAACGGAGTTCAGCAAGGTTACAATTTCGAGCTGAGTTCTAGTAAGTTAAATTAATGCGCAGGACTTCCTCGAGTCTATGGAATGTTTCAATGGGTTCCATTCCACCAAAAAGGTTCAAAACCACTAGTGTAAACTTTAGCATAAGCTACAAATACAAGATTAGTTACGCTAAAAAGAAATATCTACTGCTTCAAAATGATGTCCACATTTGCCTATCTCAGTATTTTTGGCAATTTGCAATGCCCAGGCACAGCTACAAAGCAATATCAAATCGCTACAACAAATTTCAAATGCGCAGCAATGCATTCGGACAGGCCGTACTGACTATCGCTGTTGGCTCGTGAAATCATGAGTACGATTTCCTGTCCGATCAAATCGAACGCTGTGTCGCCACCGCTACTACGTTTTTTCGGAGCCGTGTTCCCAGATAGTCGCCGAGATAGGTCTCACCACTCGCTTATTATGTTAATTTTCATAGCTTGTTATGTTAGCTGACAAAATGTTAGTGCATTACAAAATAACGGTATACCTGCATGCCCAGCCAACTGGACCCAAGGGTATTTTTTCTTGAAAGATTGCACAAAAGGGGACCAAATTATTTGTCGAATTTTTTTCCATCCGTCTGTTCGGGGCTGTAAAATATTGTCATCAAAAAAATCATACCGTCAGTTAAAAAGATTAGACGTTCGACAAAAGCATTGCTTCAATACTTGACTAAAACAATAAGCATAGTTTGGCTATTCCGCAGTTTAACATACCACAACGCAAGTTCTAAACCACTGATTGTTAGTAATTACAGCTAATATAGAATCAAAGGTCTTCCCACAGAAAGCAGCAATACAGACAAAGTTAATGGTGCATAAATCGCACAATACTTATAGAAATAGCCTCGCTGACAAGACGGTAGGCAAGGATTAACGTTCATTAAATAGAACTAAAATCCTACCTTGGGTGGCTTTGGTCGTGTTGTGTTCTCATCTAAGTCGTCTTCAGATTCCAGTGATAAAGAAGATCTAAGAAGATACATGTGAAGCATTAATAACATCATCAAAATATTTGAGTAAAGCTGGAAAGTAGAAAAGCTATAGCTATCCATCACAAACCAACATTAAAACAACAAATATAAAAATTATAGCTAAATCACATCTTCATTATACTCGTGGTATTACGCCGAACGAGTGGTGGGATCATTTCCGCGACATAGTGCCTGGGCACACAGCTACGAAAAAACATCGCAGTAGTGGCGAGCCGTTGCCTCCACTCTGTCAGATTTGACCAGCCCGGAAATCAAACCCCAGACCTCCCGCGACGATACCCATGTCTTTGAGCACTACACCAACCAACCAGTGAACAAGCTTTAATAACAAACAGAATACCAAATGGGTCTCAGTACATACAGAACGCAGCAATATTAAACAACGTCAAAATGAAACAATACTTTTCTCCGGTAAATTAATTAAAATGACAATCTTTTTCAAACAACTAGCATTAATAAAGGTTAACATTATTTACCAGTAAATATTTGAGAAAACTATTGAAAAACATTTAGCAATTATAGCTAAACATAATGACCTTCAGGCTAAGCTAAAGCAATCTTCTTAAAAAGTTAATTAAAGCGTATAAATATAAATTATTAAAATTGGATATAACTGACTGCGCAGAATTCATCAGTTTTCTATTAAAGCCAGCTAACTGTCAGCATATTCGTAGCTGAATGTATGTCATTAATCGACATACTGCTAAAGGCGTTAAATTAAGTCTAATGCTAAAAATACCACTGTTAATCTAATACTGATCATCAAGTTGATTAAAACATTGCTGATTTCAAACACTAGTCGCAGTACTATCGAAAAAAAAAGAAATACATAACTTAACCTAGGCAATCAGTTTCATGGAAAAAAATTTTAAGCACCCTTTACCAGTGTTCCCTCTAGACTTAAAGTGAGAAATTTGTGAAAAATGCGAAATTTTCGGGCAAATTTTACTAATTTTGAACCAGAAATTAATATTACAAAATGCAAAACTGAATAACTTAAATATTTTAATACAAGACTGTAGCTTGTATCTTGGAAAAGCAAATTTAATGCAAAAAATTTGTAAAAGGGGTCCTCAAAATAGTGAAATCTTTGGGCAAAAATTTCAATGAATTTATCATTTGGGCAAATTCGCACTAGTCAAAATCCTAGAGGGAACACTGCCCTTAACTACTCGGCATCTGTCATGAAAGTCCTCAAATTTTCGTTATACTCGCCATACTACGCCGAAGCGTATAACGAGTGGCGGGGCCCATCTCCTTAGCGCTTGGGCAACTAAGTTCCGAAGAGACGTCGCAGAGGTGGCGAGCTGTTGGCGGCACTGTGTCCAACTTGATGGGCTGGAAATCGAACCTACGACCTCCCGCACTGATAACCATGTCCTTAACAACTAGGCAAATCGAAAAGTCTCATAGAAATGTTGTCAATTTCCCAAAGAGAATAACCCGCAACGGTAACAATACGATGACCAACAAGTTATACCTATGTAAAATATTTCTGTAATGACAACTAAAAGTTACCTTAATGATGAAAATGACAGATTTCTTTTTGTTAGAAAATCTTTTCCGGGTAAAAATGAGGTGGTGCAATCAGAATGCTCACAATCCTGTGGACTTGAAGATCCATCTACAGCAGAATCGGATGCTAGTGACGAATTGGAAGACCATTTATTTGCCAGAAGAACAGATGGAAATGATGTATCAGCTGGAGTCAAGATAGGCCTAGCCGCCTTCACAGTCAAACAGTTATTTGTACTCATAGAATTTGTTTCTTTAGCACAAGTCAAATCAGAGTCTTCATCTACAGGCAAAATGTGATTGCTGGATTCTGGGCTAGACCCATAAGCACTATCTCTTTTTAATTGTCCATTTACTTCTTCAGCATCAAGTTTGTCCGTGGATTCAGGTGATTGCGAGCTGCTTGATTCCTGTTTAACTACAATTGTGTGTTCAGATATATCTTCTTTTACAAATTCATTGTCTGATTTCACACTGGAACTTTCACAATTAATACAACTTTCTGATGCTGTGCTCGTGTCACTAACTATAAGTACAGGTAGATGGTCACCGGTAGCATTGTACTTTTTGCTAGCTGCGTAACTGTCTATAGCAGCGTTATCATTATGGTTTGATAAATTTTTTCCATCTTTTTTATGTTTTTTTAATGCACTGCCCATCGTATTATTAGAGACAAAACTTTGAAATGTCTTGTTCTCTTCTGTTGTGAGTCTTTTTAATGCTCTATCCAAAAACGTACAGTCGCTTTCACTGCCGTTTAAACGTGATTCTCGGTCTACAGTGTGACTAAGACTGGGCTGCATTTTGTCATGCAGTTCCTGTATATTATTTGAGAGATGAGTCATAGCTATATCCGGTACATGAAAGGCTTGCGTTGGATCCAATTTGCGAGCTTTTCTCTACGCGCAAAAGCCACGTCTATAGCAATTTATGTATATATCCAACACAAATATATCACGACACGCTAACTTTACTTACATTTTCTGAAAGCTTAAAGTGATTAAAACAAGTTAAAATCAAGTCTAGTTCAAAAATGTCTGGTGTAATTAACCACTAAATACAAGCATTTATACTTAATCCAATTAAATCATGGCACGGTAGAGTTACGCATGACTGCATTTGGCAAAGGTGCAAGTTAATTATGCCTAACAGATAAGCTATGTTGCAGATAACATGCAATTACATGAACAAGGAAATAACTGTCAATTAAATTGGTCTAAAGCTGACTATTTTATCAAAACAAGAAACCGTTTTCGAACTGAAAGGCAAAGTTAAAGCAGATATGAACCAGACTTGCTTTGTGTTCCCTTGATTCTGTTTTAGGTGGACCACACAAAAGCTAACGGTACAGAATTTACTGCTAGCGTTAAGCATAAAAACGAAATTCTAAGGACACTACAGCATACCGTCTTCTTTGATCATTAATCATTACCAATATTTTTAGGGGGTGACAAAATGAGCTTGTTCTGCTGAATGGGTAATGATGCCAGGTGTTCCTAGCCTTAACCACATTGCAATTATACAATTTTCTGGTATATACTAAACCTTACAAATTAAATCACACCCATAAAAGTCACTACGCAAGAAATCAACACAGAAGATACAGATACCGCTGTTCTTAAATTTGTAATTGCAATTATTGTGTTGATTACTATCAAAATTTTTTGCGTTACTGCAGTGGTTCTTTTTCGTTAGTTTTGTGTCTGCCATTGAAATGTTAATACTGGCCTACACAGTATGTTACTAACTGTTAATATGATAACTTTTGATACAAGTTTTTGCCGCTTCAATCGTCTGAATGAAGAATAAGTGAGTCTAACTACGCACTTTTTTCATTGCGACTATTCTTCTTAAAGAATGTCAGATGAAAAACTTTTGAAAAATGAATCTTGAACTTTACCCCATTCTCAACAAGGAATCAAAAAATTTACACATACGACTAGTCAAAAGGTTTCAAATTAGCTTAGGTGTTTCAGTAACTCCCAGTTTTTTGACCAATACTCTTTTTGTATCTCAGGGAAATGTTCAGCAGAGGTAATCATTGATTCAGATTTATTTTATTTCATCGCAAAAGCAGGAAATATACAGTACAACATCACAGTAACAATAATAATAAACAAATAATTACTCATATCTAGTTCAAAGAAACAAGAAAAACAAAACAGAAAATAAAAGGAAGCAGTAAACTTACGTTGTATAGTATAAGTAAAATAACAAAGAACATGGTGATAAATGCAATTGCAACAGGGAAGCTGCGAAGTGACCATCCAAGGGTCTTCACGTCAAGTAGCCACCCTATCTGCAAGCTTTTGGTATGCTATTCCAAGAAGTTTAATTAATCGAAGGTCAACAATAACCATCATAGGTATGGGAAGTAGGGATCAGAATTCATTGGTTATGTAAGTGCATCTTCAGTTGTTTAATGAATTTGTTGTAATTGTTATTTGTAAAGGGATCGGGTATTCTGTTCCAAATTTTTGCTCCTACATATTTGGTGGCGCTGTAGTCTCTCAGTTTTAAATCGTGGAATATAATACTTTAGTTCTGAGGTATTGCTTCTTGTATTAAAAGAATGAATTTCTGAGATTCGAGTGAAGCATTGTGAAAAAGATCTAGGGAGATTCTTACTATGAAATTTAAACATGAACACAGCAGTTTCAAAAAAAAGATCTTGGATTTCCAAAATTTCTAGATTCTTGTAGATAGAACTACATTAATTTTATCAGTACGTTTTGAGTTGTTGGTCAACTTAACTACTTAATTTTCAGAGATGGACATTTAGCGAAATAATTTATTGGCAATAATTTATTACCGATTATCGTTATTGCTCAAAATAATTTTGATTTATCGATTACAATATCGCTTTTGTAATATGTTTTGTTATCGCCGATAAATTATTGCAACAAACGATTTTTTATGCCGACCGTGTTCAAAACTTCAAAGTTAGAGAGTTGTCGCTATGGAAAGAATACACGGTGTCCATTCCGTCTTGTTGCTATTAAAAAAATCTCTTTTTTGTTTAATGCCAATAAGAATCTGTGAACTCCCACTCTTTTTTCTTGAAAAATCTGCAAAAATTTTTTTGCAATTTGACTTTCAAAAAAACTTCATCGAACACATTGAAAATTTGCCGCAACATTTATTGGAAAAATATATTGGCGATAATTTATCGATTACGATATTGCTTTAAGAAATGGAGATTTATCGATTATAGGTATCGCCCAGGGCTTTTATGAAGTTTTTTATCGTTATTGCTCTAGTGCAGAAAGGTTTATCGTGCCCATCACTGTTTATTTTGTAGTCCAGTTATTTTGTTGGTTTAAGTTATACATATATTGAACCATATGATAAGTCCATATAATGAATATGAATTAAAAAGTGCATAATAGAGTTTTAAAAGTAAGGGCGAAGGTAAAAAATATGTAAGTTTTGATAGTATTCCAACAGACCTAGAAAGTGTTACTTCCAGATGAGCAATGTGAGCACCAAGTGTCAACTTATTGTCAATAATAATTCCTAAATACTTCGATTTTTTAACCACCGCAACGGAGTTGAATTAATTGTCACTACGATGCTATCGTCAACAGATCAATTGATTTTCGGAGGGACAACTGATTTTTGACGATTGATTTTTGGTGGGACATTGTAATTTTTTGATTGAAAACGTAACAACAAAAACTGCATGAATTCTAGCACAACTACTTTGTACACTAGGCAGTACCTTATCAATCAACAAGCCACAATTTTTATGAAATCTATGTTTTTTCGTATGATTTGGTCTCACACTAAAGCATAAGTGGTATGAAAACAACTTAACAAACCACTACACCACGTTTCCATCATGATCATAGAGGTCAAGACAGGGGTGGGGAACTGGAAAGCACAGCGGGCCACATTGATTGCATAATATTTTCAGCGGGCCACATTCACTCGCAACTTGGAAATTTTATCTTAAAAACACAAAATATCACATCATAAATTTATCAAGCATTCATGCTGACTTGTTTTTTACCACAAAAATCAGAGACTTTTTGCGTTTTTTATGCCACAAATACAACACGTAGTTGATTGTGAAACAGTTTTTAAGAAATTTTATAACGTTTTCTATTCTACGAGTTTGTTGTACACTTAACAAAGTTCTGACGCAGGCCACATTCAAAACTTAAGCGAGCTGCATGCAGCTCGCGGGACGCAGATTCCCCACCCCTGGGTCAAGATGTTAACTGATCACAAAACAGATATATATAGAAACACAACTAAAATTTGTATGAAGAAGATGTGTGAGACCAACATACAAAAAAGCATACGTTTTACGAAAGTTTTGGCATACTGATTGATAAGATATTGTCTAACCAACCTTTGAAGGGCATCATATGATATTACATGCATTTAGCTAAATTCAAAACTAAATGACTACAGAAGTCAAGATTCTAAATTTGAAACCTCTTAAAGCATATAGCCTATTTAATATGCAAACTGCATGATTATCTTATTTCTACAAACCGGTGCTACAGTCAATGACCTTTTTTCCACGAAAATATGAGACATCACAGTTGTAACTTATGGTGGTTAAGTATGGTTTCAACATAATCTAGTGATGCACTTTCTCAATAAAAACATTAGATTGCCATTTGAATACTAAAAATTGTATCAGCTCAAGATTTAATGAAGCTATTACACAATCAGCAACAACGGTTCAAAATTTAAGCCATTACAATACATAAAGGATTATTGAGCTTTTTACAGAAACATTCAACCAAAAATATGCATCAAATATCATCTGCTCCAGCCGTGAACTGAAACATCACAAAAGATCACCCATACACGTGCTGAGCCATTATACTGACTGTGACTGGGGCGACTAAATAGTTTTCAGCTTTATTGCAAGAGCATTTAAAATTTGCAAAGAGAAGTCGCCGAAGAAATGCAAGCTTTTGCAGCAGCTATTTAAGAAAAACGAAAACAGAAACACACATTTTCCAGACTATGCATGATTAACCTCACAAATGAGAACTTCATTATTACGTCTATTTGTATCACCGTTTCAACAAAACTGAAAATAGCCCATTATAATTTCTTACGCAGCAATATCATATTGCAAACTCCAAACTTTCAACCATACATTTTGTAAAAGCACTATACCGATACTACATAAGTGCAACACTACACTTTGTAAGTGCATTAGACCTACACAGTGCACATCATTAATTTATTTTAGGTAAACTTATCTTACTATGAGTATATTATTTTAAGTTACAAAAAACTCCAGAAAACTCCGACCTCTTTTGTACAGCAGAAAAAAATAGAGATGATATAGCTTATAAAGCATCATCAAATGCATGGAGTGCAAAACAACTAAGGCGTTTTTAAGCATTTTCTACCCTATGCCAATTCGAGTACCGGTACTACTTTGCTACAGTGGTTTTAAAAATTCAAGCTAAGAACAAATAGTAGCTTAAATAGAACCCTATTTGTTTATGCTTCAAACCCAAGTATTGCTTAGTAACAATGACAAGCATGACCATTTGTTGTCTTGCAATTGTAAAAAGGAAAAAAGTTCACATAACATCATACTGTTGAAAATTTTGATCATGCAAAAGTACAGACCAGCAGACTGTTAATTTTATTATGTTGCATCAAAGGATGTTTTGACAACGAAGACATATCGATAACTCTATAACTGGGATTTGTAAGACTTAAGCCACTTCATATTAGGCTACAATAAATGGTTTACTTTAAAGCTGATGGGAATTCCTCAAAATGTTATGCGCGATGCAGACATGCTCTTACCCCAACCCAATGTGTGTCTCGATTACACGATAATGTATTGGGGAATTCCCACCCGATGCTTTAAAGCATTGACAGTAGTATAACGTGGCTTAAAAATAACTACCCCCAAGAGCTTACACTGTCAGACTTTTACTTCTGCAAGGAATATATTAAAAATCAGTTTTTAGCAGTAACTCGAGAAAAATTATTCTGGATGTTGATGAGATAGACTGGGTACACAATTATATTATTACCATGCTTTAGCAGTTGAGTAGTAAAATTAACCTACACAACAAATCTTATGGACAGGTAAAAACAGCCACTTCATAAACTTTAACATCATAACAGTATCAAGTTTCTTGTCTTATGTGGCAGCCTACTCTGCTACTGGCACCTTTAATACGCCAATATCTTCACCATAAACAGTCAATATTTGTTTCATTTCAACCAGCTAGCTAAAACATTAAAAATATAATCCACTATAACTTCTATAATACTCCACTACAACTTCACCAACACTAATTTACACCGCACAGTTAAACTGCTCTGCTCCCTCCTATGCCTTTAAGTATTGGACAATATAGATGAGAGACAAGCAATCAAAGATACTACTGGTACGACAGTGATGGTACCAGTACTAGCCTATGCTTTTCAGTCAATTAAATAATCAAACAACTCGCATAGAATACAGCTGTACACATAGGCTAAACATAAGTACACGTACGTTAAACAAAGTCAGCATGCTCTCAACTGCAGAGTACCAGCTGGAATACCCTAATGATATTTGGCTGAATTTGAATCAAAAGGTTCAATATTAGGGTGTAGTCTAGTGAACAATCAGCTGTCAGTGTATAATCATCTAGCGGCAACTTTTTTTGTTTCATGTTCTGACAATGAGCAACTACGGGTTAGGGTTAACCCTCAACCTTCAGAAGCTGAAAGAACATGAAACGAGAAAAGTCACGAACCATTGATTGTACACTGAAAACCGATCGCTCACCCCAATATTTTGAAGCAAAAGAGAAGTACCAGTACGGTATTCCAGTATCATTCCCTGCAAGCTCAAATTCTAGCAAAAACTCTGATCAAACTTCCTTTAAACTTTGAAACACTATGAGCAAATTTTGAAGATTCAAATCTGGGCAAATTTGCACTTGCTCAGTACTAGAGACTACCGGTAACGTACCGACCAGATTGGAAAGAAGGCATTTTGCGTGGAGGATATTTCTTCTAAGCTACATTTTGCACGGATTCGAGTGTTTTTGATGAGTCCAGCGCGGAACACCACTTTATTTTGTTCACTTACGGTAACTTGAATCATAATTTACAGACCATGCTTGAATCAAAGTCCGTAGAATTGCCTCAACTGCGTTTAAGTTGAGTGGATCATTCGCTACTTTGTTAAGCGACAATGGAGGGCAAACTGGTTCCAAAAAGACAATTGCTGCCTATCTTTCATAATTCATCATGCAAAAACGCTAGTGTTACAAAAAAAGTCATTAGATTTTAAAAAGACTAATTACATCATGAAGCTCTTGACTTAAGCTATCGTTTAAAAGAAATTTCAAGAAAATTGATCGTGTTTTAGGCACTCTACATGGTGAATAATTTGGACATAGACATTCATTTTTGAAGCGGTTTTTAAACTAATAGCATTTCTTGTTGTTTTAATATTTAAAGCATAAATACAGCGCAGATTTGCAAAGATTTGATTTCTTCATCTTTATCCTCCTATCACGAGAAAGCGGCGGAGGCGCTATGCGTAGGACGAATCCAGACTCGCTTAGGAGTTACCTTTGTTTCCAAGTTTTCCGGTTGAATTTTCTTCTGACTTCTTTAATTTGCTGCTTGCCAGATTTCACCAAGCAGAGATAATCATCGTGAAGCATCTTATCCAAGGACGCAACAACGAGACTAGGTTGGGAATTGAACCATCAACCTTGCGATCATGGTCGTCGTAAAAACGACGCTCCGAACCACTACGCCACGCTGCCAAAAGTTAGTTTGATTAGGTCAATGGGTCATCCCATTTTTAGGATCTTTAGGATTTTCGGACGCAACTGCAAAATCCTTAGTGTCCCAAAACAAGGACTACTAGGAGGGGCCTAATCCTATTTTTAGGATCCTGTAAACGGTTTGCTTTTTCAAACATTGTAAAGCATTGTTAGCTCCATTACGACGAGTTATAAGTAACTGAGGTTATTCTCAAATTATATTGAACGGCCAATAAACACCAGAAATGATAGATTTTCGACCCGCAAACGAACGAAAATCAACTTTAACCCTATTTTGGGCGGGGGGGGGGGGGCAAATTTGCCCCCCCTGTCGGTTTTTTCTAAATTCTTCTAAAACGGCTTAACTTTTCTACTTGGTATTCACTGACTTTGAGGTTTATTTATATCTACACCATCTCTGAAAATTTCAAGGTGATAGGGCAAGGGTAAGGGGTTCAAATCTCGACTTTGTCAAAGGTACCTAAGAAAAAAAAATCGAAGTCAGCGAATTAGGTACCACAAACATAAAAAAAAATGTAAGCGCTATATTAAAAATAAATAACGTAAAAGGTCGTTTCTCCCAACTACGTCAATAGGCATTGAATTAGGTCAATAAGCGTTTGATTTGGTCAAAAACTTGTTAGAAACTTAGAATGTCAATAAGAATTTAGATTAGGTCAAAAACTTATAGAATGGTCAGGCGCTAAAATATTTTAGACATGTCAAAGAATATCAGGCCAGCTAAGCATTATTTGGCAGTGCTAAAAACCGTTTCAGGAAATTACTCGTTCTAATCTAACTTATTTTGTTGTTCAAGTTGCCCAATACTGATATGCATTTGCTTTTTAGTGGTAGTTCTAAAACTGAAAATGGCTTCCGCTTCAAAGCGGCGTAGGACTACTATGAATTTGCAATAAAAACAGCGTTGTTTAGAGAAAAGGTGCAGATTAAGCAGTACGATGACGTCACCATTTGATGACGTCATCATAAAAATTATGAAGCCGTTTTGAAGTTATGGAAAAACCTTGACTGGATCATAACTTTGCAATATAAACAGCGTTTTTTAAAAAAAAGGTAAAAAACAAGTAATATGATGACGTCATGGTCACGGTGATGACGTCACCAATTTTTTTTTACGAAATTTCAAAAATTTTGGTGAGGAGCTATCAGTGTGCAAAAAATCAAGTCTCTAGCTCTTTCCAGTAACGAGTTAGATAGGGGGGGCAAATTTGCCCCCCCCCCCCCCCCCCGCCCAAAATAGGTAGTACAAATACTCCGCCCAAGATAGGGTTAAATACGTAAAATGAAGTGCATCCTAAAAAAGGGACTACCAGAAAGGGTAATCCTATTTTTAGGATCCTGTAAATCGTTTGCTTTTTTGAATATTTTTTGGCATTGTTGGCTCAATTCAGAGACGTCTTGAATAGAAGTAGGCCAGGGTTGGAAATCGATAATGAAAAAGTAGAGAATAATTCGATAACTCAAAAAAAAGTAGAGAATTCCTCGATTCGATAATGAAAATAAAAAGTAGAGATTATCGACTAATCGATAACGTCAAATAAATACTTTTCACTGACTCAGTTGACAGCGACAAGGTAAGTATATTTTCATACTAATATGGGGCTTAAGGTTAGGCGAAGTGGAGAATGTCGGTATCGAAGGCATAGCACATTATGAATGATAAGCTGTTTAAAGTAGGAATACAAAAAGACCTACTCACTTTTCATTACAAAAAAGATCGAAGATCACTTTTTTCTCTTAAATGCTTGTTGCCTTTGATCTTGGCCTAGTTCAGATAATGTTGACTATAAACATTTCTCTACAATGTTCGAAACACAAGAGCATTCCTACCAGTGTCAAATGTAATCTATTAAATAAAAAAGCAGATTAAACAGAAATTCAAAAAACAGACCAATTCAACGTAGCTTACAGAAAGCCTGCTGTCATTTCTATTGTAGTATCCTCATTTCTCACATCTGCATTGAACTGTTGGACTGCCGGGCCTTGTCTAGCCAGGTTCCAACCTTCCACTTTAATGCTTCCACAAAGCTACCACGTGAACAAACGTTAAGCAAACGTTTTGAAGTGTTATATTTTGCAATGGAACCAAAAATGAACGTGCAAACGGAATTTTCCGCAAGCTAAAAATTCTTGTGCGGATATTTAGTAAAATATTTCCCTGCGAACGCCACAGAAAACACTAAAAATAACATAAAATAAAACTTTTGAAGGATTTATTCAAAAAAAAAATATCGATTAAGGAATATCGATTTACCAAACAAAAAAGTAGGGAAAAGCCCCAATCGATAACGAAAAAAAAAGTAGAGAATTTTTGCATTCGATGACGAAAAAGTAGAGAATATCGATTTCTGATCGATATTTCCAACCCTGAAGTAGGCCTACTGGCGGCTGGCAAACTCGGATTTTTAACTTGGGTCCCAAGAAATTATTTTGATGTTTCTCCACGGTTTTTAAAGCTTTTGCTTATATACCGGTACTTTCTGACGACGTCTATAATTTATTAACACACACAATTCTGAAAATTCGAGGTTGATTGGACTGAGGTAAGTGGCCCGAATCCCTACTTATTTACAAACACCCCCAAAATTCGTCATTATTAGGTACCACAACTGAATTACCTAATTTATTCGTAACAGCTCTGTAATTTATTCGTAAGAGCTTAATTTATTCGTAGTTTGAGTAACACCTCTGGCTTTTGTAGTCATTGAGCACTTTTTGCAAGAAAACTTGACAAGCTCCAGTTGTGTAATATTATGAATTGTGTGTATTCCATTTTAATGACGTTATAATAGCTTCTTGTTCTACCAGAGGTGGGCACAATTTTGTTAATCGTTAATAACGAAGCTAACTTTTTTCATTAACTAGTTAATTCGTTATATTTCTTTTTGAAATTAACGGACGAAATTAACTTCCGTTAAATTTTTGTAAACGCTTATTTCTCTTATTGTTGGTTAAGTTTGACATCGACGAACTAGCAAAATACGACCAAAGAGGTCAAAAAGCGAGTGAAAAACAACAAAGCATATTGCTCGAGGGCGGAAAAATTGCTGAAATGCTTACGCAAACATTAATGTTAAGAAATTTCAAGCTTTTTTTGAAAAGAACTACCGTTTTAAGTCAAGATTAACGATTTAACGAATTTAATTAACTTCCGTTAATTGGAGCTGAATTTAACGAATTAACAAACGGAGGTAGGCTATAGAGCTGTGTTAACGAAGCTAACGTTTTGCATTAACTTGCCCATCTATGTGTTTTACCCATGCAAATTCCGTTATATTGCAGAAGAGCGGCAATTCGCCTTTGTGCCGTTCCATCCTTCATTGCATTGCAGAATTCAATGAATTTCGCTGACGTAACTTTCGCTGGTAACAATGCAGAAAACCCAGCCTAGCAACTTTTTGCACGTAGCGTTCATGCCATAAGTACAAACGGTATTATTTATTGCTTGGTTTGTCGCAAATCGCGAGAATCTTAGTAAATATTAGGAACATTTCCACTAACATCATGTTGCAGAGGCCCACTCAATAAACACAGCTTGCCGCTGGTTTAATATGTGATCTACCGAAATTTAGGTTGGACAAGAGAGATAGAGAAAAACAGCTTAGGTGTTTGAGGAGAGAAAAAACTTGGCAATTAAATTTGCACTAGGTTAGATCATTTCAAACGAATATTTTACTTCACTCAGTATGTGATCATATTAATATTAAGACGTTCTTCATTCAAAATTTATTCATGTGTCACGCATAGGCCCACATATTGGGCAAAGGCAATTGATTGACTTTAATTTTGCCAAGCATCCTTCTACACGGTAATCAGTAGGCTACTTTTTCGTGTTTTTAAAGTTCCCGCATTTATAACAGGCAATATCTTGATAATATACTCTATTCTGAGCAGAAAAAGGAGTTTGTTATATAAAGTACTGCATAGTTCAACCCGTTAGTGTTTTCTTTTAGTACGTTAGAGCAAAAAAAACGTGATAAGATAAGTTTGACTTAAATCTGAAAACTTACCAGAGAATGGAAAAAAAATGTAGTAAAATTATGACAATGTTCGTTTTCAAGTGACGTCATCAATGCTTTATGACGTCATCGACCTTTGATTATTTTTGGTAGGGTAAGATTAAAGATAGTGTAAAAATGAAGTTTTAATTTTACATTAGTTGCAAAGAAATGAGTTATATACAATTATCCAAGTTTTAGGGGTAGCAGAAATCAGAAACTATTTATTTGTCGCCGAGATAAAAAAACGGGCATGAAACAACACACACATACAAAAAAAAGCAAAGCATTTGTGAATTATTAGCGACAGGGAGACTGCGAAAGACCTCTCGGTCATCGAGTCAAGCAGCCACCCTAGATCTACAAAGATTCGTAGATATTAAAGACATAAGTTTAAAATAAATAAATTATAAGCTTTATGACTGTGTGACAACCTAAAAATGAATAACATATAGGCCTAGGTACTAACGATAGGAAGCAATAAGGTGTTGTTTGTATTTTGTTTTAAAAGCTTTAAAGGAAGAGATTATTACCCCTCAATTTTTTATGCTTTCTACAGGTCTGTTTGCTAAAGGATTTTTTACAGCAAACGAACTAGCTACTGACAAAGTTTTGAGCTCCCAAAGCACATCAAAAAATAAAGAAGAGACTCACAGATAGCTTGAGAAAACTAGGCTTACGTTAAAATTGGATTTAAAGTGACGTCATAACCTTTACTGTGACGTTATTACCCTTCAGTATCTATTTTGAATATACAGTACCATCATCCAGTCGGACCAACCCAGTTATTCTGTGAGGAGGGAAAAACAGGGGATAGTGAGCGAGTATCTACTCTGCCGTTTGATTCTCGGCGCCACAGTCGCATGCCGCAGATGGAACCATTCCCCAGTTGTGCAGGGATGAGCGGAATCGTTGCGAAGATGGTTTAGCCGCACCCAGGAACGCCTGGGGAGATGCATACCTGGAGGAGGGGTGTCGATGTTGTAAATGAAGTAGTGAAGTCGGGTGTTGCAGTTGTTCCACTCGGATCTCCATGAGTGTTCCGCCCAATCAGTCGCCCTGATGTCCAGTTGGTTGAGATTGAATAGTGGTTCTCTGGCGGCGGGTACGAAAGGGTGTCTTGATTTCAAACGCCGAGATTGCCTTAGTTCTGGGCTGATGATCTTGTGACGGAAAAGATGGTCTGGCTCCAAGGCTCGGCAAGCTAAGGTCAGTTTGGCTTGTCTACGACAAAGCTCTGCAGGTGGGATGCCAGCGAGAACCTTTAGGTAATCCGTTGGTGTGGGAAGCAGGCATCCAGTCACAATGCGCAGTGCGTTATTAATAACTGGATCAATCAAACGAGTGTGCGCACTGCGACACCAGACATGTGCACAATAGGATAGACATGTGCACAATAGGGTGCGCACTGCGACACCAGACATGTGCGCACTGCGACACCAGACATGTCCACTCTGCGGTCGAGTACGCAAGGGCAAGAGTTGCAGTGCGCAGGATCAAGGCACCAGCGCCTCAGGTAGTTCCAACTAGTCGTCTGATGAATGAAACTCTGGTGCTGAGTTTTTGCGAAGTGACTCAAAGTTCGCCTGTACGTGAGAGATTTATCCAGTGTTATGCCAAAATTTCTGGTGTTTATTGGCTATTACACGGTATAACAGAGTTAACGAAGCTAAAAAATGTTGGAAAAAGCAAACCGTTATACGATTGCTGTAAGATAGATAGATATTGGTTTTAGTCGTCACCAGTTACACCAATTTTTAACATAGCCTAAAGCTGATTGGTCGATAGATTACAGGACCAGTACCTGTTTTTACGCTTGCATAGTAACATTCTTGAATATAGCACCATGATAGCACTGAATCAAGTCACGAGACAAACCTACCTGTGCGCCGAGAATTTACCAAACAGCGCTCCTTAGAGCTGAGAAAAAAGCTACTGGCAGTTGCTAACATGCGTTGATACCGGTAAACAACTTTGAATTTTGTAAGCAACTATAAGTCAGCGACATGGGCTAGCGGTACCGCGCTCAGGTGGCAGATCCTAGGTGACAAGTTCGATTCACGGCTGGAGACGATCGCATTTGACATAACTGGTAATAATTCGCATTTAACATAACTCGAAGACCGCTAGCTCACTTCGCAATCTCCCTCGAATGCTGTTGGATTTTCAGTTCAATATAATTTGCAAACAATCTCAGTTATTTATTATTATTATTTATTACTTCAAAAATTTCCGATTGGTTGTTTAAAAAGACTTTGAATTGAAACGTCACTGAATGTTTTTCAAGACAAATATTAAACCGCATTCTTAAGCTCATCACCAAGACAAGTTCAGCTTCGCATATGGCAAAGAAACTCCACATGCTACTGACAGGAGAGACCACGTGAAGGTACTTGTCACCTCTCCCCCCTAACTAACTAATCTTTGGTGACCCCACTAGCTGCTCTGCTCTAACACACCGCAAAACAAGCATGCAAAAACCCACACACACAAAATTTTGTTGTTGAAGGCAACAGTTCGAACATTGCCTTGCTTGAAAATTGTCAATGAAAATTTTCACGAAAAGCTATGACTGATCAAACAAAAACAACTGATACTTTCAAAATGAAACTTGAAGGTTCCAATTTTTAGAGTTTTTTTTTTGTAGTAAGCATTATGGTTAAACTTTTTCTTAATTTTTGTACCGTAATTTCAAGCTTCGAAGTTTTAAATTAATTTTTTGAGTGTCAATAATTTAAGTTTTTTTAATATGTATTTTTAAGTGTTTGATTTTTTAAAGTAAATAAAACCAGCTCAGATGGCCGAGTGGTAAGAGCGTACGCCTTGGGAGCTGCAGACTGGGTTTGATTCCACGTCGTGTCAAACCAATGACTTCAAAATCGGCATTCACAGCTTCCCTGCTTAATTGACGCTCAGCATTAAAGGGACAGTGTGGAGAACAAGCCGGCAAGTTTACTTGTTGTGCCGTTGGGAAAGGCACTTAGTGGGATTCCCCCATCTTGGTGTGGCAGACAGATGGCTGGCAACTCCTAAGCGAGCTCGTACAGCGCATTGATCGCTTTTTTGTGATAGGAGGATAAATATGCAACTAACTAAATCATTAAAAAATTTTAGATTTGGTAAAACTGAAGTTTTAAGTACCGCGGCACATACAGTATTATTGTCCTTTTCTCTTCGAGCTTTTTTATTAAAGATTTGCCAACAAAAACTAGTGAGGCGCATACAGATCGTCTCCGAATCGTAAGCCAAGCCAGGGTTTTCGGGCCAGATTCAGGCTTAGTTTGAAAAAATTTGGGGCCTAATTTGAGCCCAGAACAGAGAGTATAGATATACTTTAGCGTTAGGAGTTGTCATTTTTTTATACTGTAGAGGCAGCTGAGCTAGCGAACTCACGAATAAAAAACGATTTTGAGTTTATGATAATATTATTCTAGTTCCTATCAAAAAACATAAACCTGTTTTCCTCTTGAGCGCTCAAGCATTGAACGACCAAAATAAAGAGGCGTATTGTGTTTTCCGAAAAGAATACCTGCAATCTTCTTCCACGATGCAAATCCACACCCAAGACGACTTACTTGGGCAGGTCGAACCCGAAATGGCCCTGGATTCTGATTTTGATGGGTGTTTCCGCTGTGCATAAAAAATCAGAAAGTTTTAAACAACCTTCAATTCGCACCGGAGAGATGATTATGACCTCTAGCGGTGACGCGCAAAAGTTACAGATGCAGTGAATTGAGTTCGATTCATGGCTGCGAGCAAATCGCATTCGACTCGGGTGACTGCTATCACTTCAGAATCCCCTGCTGCGCTGTTGCATTTTTCATCGGAAATAACATTAGTCAGTTTGCTTGTTGGAGAATCAAATACGAAAAAAATCAAATCTTCATTATAACTCGCGGCAATTCGCCTAAGCGTGTAACGAGTGGATATTTTCGCGACTCAGCGCCTGGGCAACACAGCTCCGAAGAAACGTCGCAGCGGTGGCGACATTGTGCCGATCTGACCCGCCCGGGAATCAAGTCCCAGACCTCCCTCACCGAAAATCCGAAAATGTGCGTTTAATAACTAGAGCTTACCAGTTGCTTAGAGCTTACCACCAGGTCGATATGAAATAAATCAATGAACAAAAATTATACAAAATAAAAATACCTGTGAACACACAGTATTTAAAGCCCAGTAACCACAAATCCTTCCGAAATTGCGACTGGAACAAAGCGATTGACGTCGAGACACTTTTTTGAGGCGCAAAACTGACGTATTTTGAGGTAGAATAAATACTTCTGGTTTCCCCAGCAGAGAATCGTGAGCGTCGTTGAAAACATTCTTCACTCAATTGATTGCTGCTAACGTATTGAAGTGATTGGTACAGGACACGGCTCAGTGATGCATCAGCTGATTGGTTGTAGGTTGTTGATCCAAGTAACTTGTACGATTAGATCCGATTATTTCTTGACATCTTTCAAAAGCTTAACTTTGCACATCTTCAGTTGCACAACTCAAAAATTGTAGAGAGATTTGACACTTGTAGGACACGATTGAGTGACGTCTATCCTTTGAACTATGCGAAATGGTGCTTCATCATGAGGAGTGTTGTAGCAGCTTGTAACGGAGCACATCCTGCAAACCTCTCGGGGATGGCGTCTGGAACTCTCGACACCGCCAAGCGGTGAACCTCGGTAGCGTTAGATAGGACTCTCCAGTGGTCCCCGCCGGGGAGGTTCACCTGCCGGTCTCCAACACGGCTGGGGCCGGAAATCCCGGAATGGGATGTTGCGAGGTTTGCAGGCAGCCCATTACATCCTTCTGCTATTCGGGCACAAAAATTGTATATTTTAGCAAAAGTAGGCCAATAACGTAAACACTAAAACCTCTGAAACAAATTCTGGGAACACAAAAACACTGCTCGGGCAAGGCCCGGCTCTTGGAGGTTAGTTAGCTGCAACCAGGATTGCCAACTTGAACTTGAACTCGATCTTTTTACCGAACTCGAAAAAACTCTGAGCTGAGAACTCGAACTCGCAAATATTCTGGGCTGTGAACTCGAATATGTTTTACTCAATAATCACTTGTGTTTACTCAAAACAACTTGCGCCATTCTCAAGATAATCACTTTTTTTCTAAACTCGAAGGAACTTGATAAATTTTTGCTGGACTCGAACTTGAACTAGCAAAAATGAAAATGCTGAACTCGAACTTGAACTCGATCTTTTTGCCAAACTCGAACTTGAACTCGAAAGAGTCTAAGCTGAGAACTCGAACTTAAACTCAAACTCGTAAATATTCTGGGCTGAGAACTTAAACTCGAACTCGTAAATACTCTGGGCTGAGCACTTAAACTCAAAAAACTCGATTTTTTTGCCGAACGTAAACTCAAAAAAAGTCTGAGCTGAGAGCTCGAACACGTAAATATTCTGGGCTGAGAACTCAAACTTAAACTCGAACTCGTAAATACTCTGGGCTGATGTTTTTGCCGAACTTAAAACTCAAACACAGTCTGAGCTGAGAACTCGAACTCGCAAATATTCTGGGCTGAGAACTTGAATTTGAACTCGAAAATGTTTTACCTAATAATCACTTGTTTTTACTTAAACAACTTGCGCCATGCTCAAGATAATCACTTTTTTTCTTAACTCGAAGGAACTTGATAAATTTTCGTTGGACTCGAACTTGAACTTGCAAGAATGAAAATGCTGAACTCGAACTTGAACTCGATCTTTTTGCCAAACTCGAACTTGAACTCGAAAGAGTCTGAGCTGAGAACTCGAACTCGTAAATATTCTGGGCTGAGAACTTAAACTCGAACTCGTGAATACTCTGGGCTGAGCACTTACACTCAAAAAACTCGATTTTTTTGCCGAACTTAAACTCAAAAAAAGTCTGAGCTGAGAGCTCGAACACGTAAATATTCTGGGCTGAGAACTCAAACTTAAACTCGAACTCGTAAATACTCTGGGCTGAGAACTTAAACTCAAAAAAACTCGATGTTTTTGCCAAACTAAACTCAAACAAAGTCTGAGCTGAGAACTCGAATTTAAACTCGAACTCGCAAATATTCTGGGCTGAGAACTCGAATTTGAACTCGAAAATGTTTTACCTAATAATCACTTGTTTTTACTCAAACAACTTGCGCCATGCTCAAGATAATCACTTTTTTTCTTAACTCGAAGGAACTTGATAAATTTTTACTAGACTCGAACTTGAACTAGCAAAAATGAAAATGCTGAACTCGAACTTGAACTCGATCTTTTTGCCAAACTCGAAAGAGTCTGAGCTGAGAACTCGAACTTAAACTCGAACTCGTAAATATTCTGTGCTGAGAACTTAAACTCGAACTCGTGAATACTCTGGGCTAAGCACTTACACTCAAAAAACTCGATTTTTTTGCCGAACGTAAACTCAAAAAAAGTCTGAGCAGAGAACTCGAACTCGTAAATATTCTGGGCTGAGAACTTAAACTCGAACTCGTGAATACTCTGGGCTGAGCACTTACACTCAAAAAACTCGATTTTTTTGCCGAACTTAAACTCAAAAAAAGTCTGAGCTGAGAACTCGAACACGTAAATATTCTGGGCTTAGAACTCAAACTTAAACTCGAACTCGCAAATCCTCTGGGCTAAGCACTTACACTCAAAAAAACTCGATATTTTTGCCGAACTTAAACTCAAAAAAAGTCTGAGCTGAGAACTCGAACACGAAAAAGTCTGAGCTGAGAACTCAAACTTAAACTCGAACTCGTAAATACTCTGGGCTGAGAACTTAAACTCAAAAAAACTCGATGTTTTTGCCAAACTAAACTCAAACAAAGTCTGAGCTGAGAACTCGAATTTAAACTCGAACTCGCAAATATTCTGGGCTGAGAACTTGAATTTGAACTCGAAAATGTTTTACCTAATAATCACTTGTTTTTACTTAAACAACTTGCGCCATGCTCAAGATAATCACTTTTTTTCTTAACTCGAAAAAACTTGATCAATTTTTACTGGAATCAAACTTAAACTCGATAAAAATATCAATCGAGTTCGCGGCTCTGACTGTGACATTCACAAAACAAACTAAGTAGGAAGTAAAAGAAAAAGTTGCGCAACAAAAAAATTTAAGCCCATGCCTCGCCTTTCATGAGAAAATACTGTATCTTAAAGTGGTAGACAGGGGTGCTGTAACTCTGCCGAGTAAGCACAGTGCGGTCAGCAAGGTGGGTTGCCTTGCCGCTAAGTCGAGAGTACAGCGCAAATAAGGGTCAAATCCAACCTAACAATACGACAATAAAAATACCGCTACGCAAAATTACGTAAAATTCTTTCTGCATTTGGTTAAAATTGGACTTTCGTTTATTGCCACACTAGAAAATTATCTTAACATTGTTTCCACGAAATATACTGTAACACATGGATGAGCTCGCACTGCAGCTTCGATCGCTTCTATCCTGGTTCACAGAATTGAACAAGTCTCGTATTTCTTATTGTTGACTTCCGCGATGAGCAAAGCTTACTCAAACTTCGTTTTCAAGCCAGGTTAAATCGATAACTCAAAAATTGTCATTCACCTCCGTGCGCATCACGTACTTAAAGGTACAACTGTGCGGAGATAAAGTCGGCGAAGTTCACGCATTGTACTGTTTGGAAAGAACACTTTACGAAACTCTTCCATCTCATAGTGGTAGACAGGTAGTCAGGCCATCGGCGTGCTCGAACAGGAGCGCCTCAATCGCTTTCTCGCTGAAAGTGAAAATAACTAACTTGGTCTTGTAAACAATGCTCCCAGCAGTGACTCAACATCGTTGTACGTTCGTCTAGGTTCATAGCTATGCGGGGCTTATGCGTCAACGAGCGGAGTAAGATGGGTACCGTAAATTGCTGACACGCTTCAGTGCATCATTAGAACATAAAAAGAACGAGATACAATGTTGGATAGTAGATCTAATAATATGACAAGAACGGAAACGTTTTTAAAGCAATTGTGTTGCTTTTTAATTGTCAAGTTTTTAAAATATAATAATACATTTCAAGTTTTAAACGCTTACGTCTAATTCTTTAAGTTTAAGTGTTTTAAATTTTTGATTTTTAAAATTTAAGTTTGATTTTTTCAATTTAAATTTTTGAGTTTATATTTTAAGTTTTTAAATTTTTAAGTTTCAAGTTAAATTTTAAGTTTTTGAAATTTAAGTTGTTAATTTTTTAGGTTTAAATTTTAGGTTTGAAATTTTTAAGTTTAAATTTTTTTGAATTGTCAAGAATAACTTTCAAGTTTTCAAAATTTAAGTTGTTAATTTTAAAGTTTAAATTTTAAGTTTTAAAACTTTTAAATTGAAGTTCTCTAAGTTTAAATTTTTAAGTTTAAATTTCAAGTTAAAATTTTTGAGTTGGAAAGTCAAGTTAAAATTTTTAAGTTGAAAAAACTTAAAATTAAAAAAAGAAAAACTTTTGTCAATGTATTTTGATTCAGAATTTGGTTTGAGTGTAAAAAATGCAAACAGAAAAAAGTTGTTACTTTCAGAAAATTTTCCGTTTTTGTCTTAATATTAGATCTGCTATTTTTCTCACTGCACCTTGTTTTTTTTATGCTCTAATGATGCGCTGAAACGTGACAGTGATTGCGGTACCTATGTCGCTTCGACGGATAAGTCCCATACTTACGAACACAGAAGAAAGTTACAACGATGTAGAGACACTGGTAGCATTGCTTTCGAGACCAAGTTCTCTTTACTTTCAGCCAGAAAGCGACCGAGACCTTCCCACAAGCACGCAAATGGGCCGTCAATATGTCTAGCACTCTACGATAGGGGAGCCTGTTTAAGTGCCCTTTCCAAACAGCACAATACGCGAATTTGTCTACTCATTCTCCGCACAAGTCTCCTGAAGAACGCCATGCACAGAAGCTGCGAATACCAATTTTTGAGTTCCCGAACTTGCAGGACTTGAACACGAAAAACGAAAATGTCTGAACTCGAACTTGAACTCAGCCTTGAAACAGTGAATTGAGTTTTGAACTTGCTTAAACTCAGAAAAATTTTTGTAGCGTTGATAGGCTAACCTCCAGAAAAACTGCCTTTAGCATAAACTCAATCAAAACTACTCGACTAGAATTTGAACTTCGAAAATTAAAAATAAAAAACAAGAACTCAAACGAACAAAATTTTGGTTGACTTCTCCATGTGTTACCATTTACTCCGAAAGAGCGTAAGGCTAGATCTTCTGCCGCAGTTAGCAGTCCCCAATAACACACCAACATACGAACAACTAAACAAAGAGAATGACTGCTGGCAGCTCTGTGCTTACTCGACAAAAGTTACATTTTTATCCTTCGAAAGTAAACGTGGCGCGACCACCATTCAAAGATGACAAAATCCCGTTAAGTGCCTTTCCCATCAACACAAGAAACTTTCTCTAGCTTGAAAATCAGTAAATACAGTATTATCAGCTTTTAGCAGAGCTGCGAACTCGAACTCTTTGAACTCTGATCTTTTTTGCCGAATTTGAACTTGAACTCGAATTTAGCAAAAATCCTTGAACTCGTTCTTGAAAGAAGTTGAGTTTTGAACTTATCTAAACTTGGAAAAAATACTTAAACTCTGCGTAAACTCGGTAAAAAATACTGAACTCGAAAAATCAAATATGACGTGCTTGAACTCAAACTCGTCTGATCTGAGCATAGACTCTGTAAAAAATACTGAACTTGAACTCAAAAAATCAAACATGACGTGCTTGAACTCGAACTCGTTTGATCTGAGCATTGACTCTGTAAAAATGACTGAACTTGAACTCGAAAAATCAAACATGACGTGCTTGAACTCAAACTCGTCTGATCTGAGCATAGACTCTGTAAAAAATACTGAACTTGAACTCAAAAAATCAAACATGACGTGCTTGAACTCAAACTCGTCTGATCTGAGCATTGACTCTGATAAAAATGACTGAACTTGAACTCGAAAAATCAAACATGACGTGTTTGAACTGAAACTCGTCTGATCTGAGCATAGACTCTGTAAAAATGACTGAACTCGAACTCGAAAAATCAAACATGACGTGCTTGAACTCAAACTCGTCTGATCTGAGCATTGACTCTGTAAAAATGACTGAACTTGAACTCGAAAAATCAAACATGACGTGCTTGAACTCGAACTCGTCTGATATGAGCATAGACTCTGTAAAAATGACTGAACTTGAACTCGAAAAATCAAACATGACGTGCTTGAACTCAAACTCGTCTGATCTGAGCATTGACTCTGTAAAAATGACTGAACTTGAACTCGAAATATCAAACATGACGTGCTTGAACTCAAACTCGTCTGATCTGAGCATAGACTCTGTAAAAATGACTGAACTTGAACTCGAAAAATCAAACATGACGTGCTTGAACTCGAACTCGTCTGATCTGAGCATAGACTCTGTAAAAATGACTGAACTTGAACTCGAAAAATCAAACATGACGTGCTTGAACTCGAACTCGTCTGATCTGAGCATAGACTCTGTAAAAATGACTGAACTTGAACTCGAAAAATCAAACATGACGTGCTTGAACTCAAACTCGTCTGATCTGAGCATAGACTCTGTAAAAATGACTGAACTTGAACTCGAAAAATCAAACATGACGTGCTTGAACTCAAACTCGTCTGATCTGAGCATAGACTCTGTAAAAATGACTGAACTTGAACTCGAAAAATCAAACATGACGTGCTTGAACTCAAACTCGTCTGATCTGAGCATTGACTCTGTAAAAATGACTGAACTTGAACTCGAAAAATCAAACATGACGTGCTTGAACTGAAACTCGTCTGATATGAGCATAGACTCTGTAAAAATGACTGAACTTGAACTCGAAAAATCAAACATGACGTGCTTGAACTCAAACTCGTCTGATCTGAGCATAGACTCTGTAAAAATGACTGAACTTGAACTCGAAAAATCAAACATGACGTGCTTGAACTCAAACTCGTCTGATCTGAGCATAGACTCTGTAAAAATGACTGAACTCGAACTCGAAAAATCAAACATGACGTGCTTGAACTCGAACTCATCTGATCTGAGCATTGACTCTGTAAAAATGACTGAACTTGAACTCGAAAAATCAAACATGACGTGCTTGAACTCGAACTCGTCTGATCTGAGCATAGACTCTGTAAAAATGACTGAACTTGAACTCGAAAAATCAAACATGACGTGCTTGAACTCAAACTCGTCTGATCTGAGCATAGACTCTTGATGAAAATGACTGAACTTGAACTCGAAAAATCAAACATGACGTGCTTGAACTGAAACTCGTCTGATCTGAGCATAGACTCTGATAAAAATGACTGAACTTGAACTCAAAAATCAAACATGACGTGCTTGAACTCAAACTCGTCTGATATGAGCATAGACTCTGTAAAAATGACTGAACTTGAACTCGAAAAAAATAAACATGACGTGCTTGAACTCAAACTTGTCTTCCAAAGTTTTTGCGAACTCGAACTTGAACTCGATTTTAAATGCTTGTGGGTACGCAGCCTTGGTTTTTTTAAGCTGTCTCTAGTGTAGTCGAACTTGGCTTTTTTATCACTTCGTTGCGACGTTTTCTAAATTTTGCAAACAGCTTTTTCAATTGCTTCTTACCTTCAGATGTGATTTCCAGCATAAACTTTTGGCACCACCAAAATCAGCAGCTGCACTCTGCAAATCATTGCCTTTTCTGCTCTTAACCAACTCAAAAGCTGAATTTTTTTACGCAAAGCGCTGTGAAAACGCGAAAAGCAATCAAACGTTGGGAAGCAAAAACGCATAAAGCGCTTTTTCAATCACGAAATGAAGAAGTTGCGCAAGAAGTTTCTGCGCAATTCATCGATTCAAACCTTTTCAGTTGATCGTTTGCATTTTGTCGGACATTCCGAATAAGTTTTTGTAGGCCTAGTGAGTCTTTAAATTTTGTTAATTTTTTTTTACGATGTACTTACTGGTGCCAAAAAAACTTGTAGTTGTAACGCACCACTATAAAAACATTACTCTACTTACCAAGTGACTCGATTTTTAACGGCAAAACAGAGCCGGAGACAAAGCAGTCGACTTAGGGGGGCTAAGCCTTTATCAGAGGGGGCCCAAAGTTTGAAATTAAGCACAAAAACTGCTGTCTTCAAAAGAGAAAGATTGTTGATTGGACGGGTCATGCATGTCAACTGAGGGGGCCAGGCCCCCCTGGCCCTGCGGCAAAATGGTAGTAGGATCACTGTTCAATACGCTTTCATCTGGGGCGCCGTTTGGGAAGGAAATTATTTCATTTGCAACGCAATGGTTTTTTCAGCTTGTTTGGTCCTTACGTAGACAGCATAGGCTCCAGCTCTTATTCACTCAATTTACTTTACAATGTCGCATTTTGTACAGTTTCTCATCAGCAACAAAATAAACTTGATTTGCCCTTGGCCCCTCGGTTAAAATCGCGTGACTCGTAGTAGCCCTACCATGTTTGTGGAAGTGGATGACGTCATTTTCTAGAGTGCAAGCCAGTTTTGACAATATTGACATCTTCTAAAAAAATCACACCGGATCAACGCGAAAATTAAAAAAAAAACGTTTCAAATGAATATTATCATAAAATGAACTGCGATTCTGACTTTATTGAACATTTCGCATGTGATTCCGACTTGAGGAAATTTCAGAGCACTCACGGACGAAGCAGAAACGTTCAAATGTTATTTGCATAAATATTATGAACACAAACTGGGTATGAGCTCAAACTGCATCCGATTGTGAGCTCATCTTTGATGGGTCGGATTATTGAGGGTACCTTTACTACCTTATCACAACTCCCTCCAGGTCACCCTTGGGCAAGGTGTAATACGTGTCATCCCCCGTCAGCAAGGGTTACTTGCTCCAGATGGCTACTTGATGTTAGGGTGTCAATTTCAGTTTCGGTGCTGTGTTGAAACCCAGATTACAAGTTTCAGTTTTGGTTTGGTTTCACGGTTGTTGAAAAATAAGTCCCAGTTTCGGTTTCACTTTTGCATACGCACCATAGGCGTGCCAGGATTTTCAATTGGGGGTGGCTAAAGTTTAACAAATTTTACCCAACAGCAGGAACGGATCCAGAAAATTTTAGTGGGGGGGGTGCAGATTTGATTTGGGTTGAGTGTTAACTACAGTAGATACAAATGGACGTCAGACTTTTAGACTCAAAATAGGGCGTCAATTCTTCATGTCAGAGGCGTATTCAAAGTTTTTTTTGGGAGGGCACCAATTTGTGACATCTTTTAGAAGAATGTTTTTCCAGCATAGCAAATTTGAAGGAAATTGAAGAAAAAACGGCTGTAGGGGTCGGAGGGCATGCTCTCCCGGAAAAATTTCGAAATTTTACGTAGTGCAATGGCTTTCTTAGTGCTTTTCAACAAATTTTGGATCAAACTTTTTCCCCTCATTTAGAGCCCTTCACCAAATGTGATGCATTTTGTTCGCACGTTTTCGATTTATGCGTGCTTACTTCAGCCCAGGGGTGGATCTAGAAAATTTAGGTTGAATGTTTACTACTGTGAATACAAAAACGGTAGAGGTTTACAGGGGCGTATCCTACCCCCTTCCCCCGCTGAAAGATAAGCTGATATATACAGTACATCCTCGATTATCCGGTCATGTTGGGCAACCTTTTTCCAAAATCTTGACCGGATAAGCATTTGGCTGGATAAGAAAAGACCTTAAGAAAGAAGAACGAAAAAAACGAAGTTAGTATGAGAACAAGCTTAGCCACAAAACAATTTAAATGCTAAACGAAAGAGACATTTGGGTAAAGTTTAAAATAACATAGTTCAACAAAATAAGTTATTAAACAGTTTAACTTTCATCAGTACTATTGCTGAAAAACGAAAGGATGGAGGTTTGTTTGATAGTGCTTTCTCGCCTTTCAGCAGCAAACTCACACGACCGGTTAATCGAGGAGCCGGATAATCGAGGGCCGGATAAACGAGGATGTACTGTATATGCAGTCAGCAAAACTGTGGAAACAGGACATCTGAGGACGCGTTGACCTTTTTTTTTCTTTTGGTATTCACTTGATTTTGGGGGTAAATTGGACGACGAAAGACGTGAAGACCTTTTTTCACGTTTGTAGAGGCCATTTTAGTATATTTTGAACAGTTATCGGGCAAACTGCAACCATGCTTCTCATGTTACTTTTCTTGATCTTCTATTCTCCCCTTGCATGTTACAACGTTTATCGTTTTGTTGCTTCTTCTCATTTCTAGTGCTGTCCAATTATACTGTATATTATTTTTGTATATTATTCTTGTGTTGACGGTACGGAAATAAAAGACACTAACTAACTAACTAACTTCATTGAAAGTTTTTGTCCCAAATTTTGAGTGCTTCACCAGTATCAATAAATGGCGTTCTACAAACTGGATTTCACATAAGCCGACAAGATAACGTTTTTTTTTCCCTGGACTAGAGACATCTTCTTTGATGTAGGACTTCAACCACGTTGGAATCGGAAGTAGGCCTACTTTGCATTTTGTATAAAGAGAAGATCATTTCACTCTGGGCCCAGAAAAGGAGATGGCTCTAAAAAGTAGATTTTGGATTACATGCAATGAGTTTATATGTTTTTTTGCTGCTGTTCCCCATACAGTTATTCCATAATGAATACGCGATTGAGCATAGTAGATTGTGATAATAGTAGTTTGTTGCCCATGTATTTTTAGACTTTATATTACATTCACAACACATCGCAAGTATCTGTAAGTAGCATACTCAGCAGTCATGAGAAAACGCACAACCCCGCTACGTAGTCAACTGTCCTTTTCATAAACTTTGTATATAAATCATTCCTGATATTTTCAATATTATAATTTTTTGCGTAACTACTCAATATGTGGTTGCCAATTGAGTTTATCATCAATAAAGACTCCAAGATAATTAATTTTGTTTACTCTGTTGATGTTGTTGCCATCAATGTTAATCAGGATTGGTTTGATTTAATCATTGATTTAAATCATGATTAAAACTAACCAATAAAAATCAAAAACATCTTTTGCAATTTTTTTAGGATTTTTTTGCATTTTTGCTTCATGATTTAATCTACTAATGCATGATTGTTGATCTGTTGTGTATATAATGCTACTTTGGGGTTTCTTGCTGTAAATCCAGAGTAGATTCACTGGCATTTAAAGTTAATGCAAAAGCAAAGATCAAACTTTTGGCTGCAGGATTAGGCAGGGTTGGGAATCGATACAAGGGCGTAGCCAGAAAAAAATTGAGGGGGGGCCAAATTTTGCAACTTTCAAATCTGACGTCAATTACTTATGGCAGCAATGCAGCATATTCCCTCATATCGTTGAAAACATACATTCTGTGGAATTTCTCTGTAAGTCGTAAACTGATCGCTAAATTATGCTAAAATTTTTAAGTTTTTCTCTAAAATGACCAGTTGCTGGTGGTAAATTTTTACTAGGTAATCGTCACACACTACGCTGTTGACCCAGACTTATATAATCTTACTTGTTAAAAATTAGAATGCGACGAGATACAGTGCGTATAATATAAATAAGGTTACTAAGTTAATAAGGGGTTAGCACATAAGATAAAGTCAAAATTAAAGTTCATTAAGTTTTGATTTAAGTTCAATGCTTATACTAATTAACGAAATTTCGCTCAAAAGTTTATTCGTCGTCGCTTTTCGCCAGCCATGGTTGCTAATATTCGATTGGCCTTTTCCTCATCTACCCTTTCTTGATGGCAAAGAAGCACGCACAAAACTGACAGGCGATCACAGGCCATAGCTGAACGTAACCAAGTTTTCACTCGTCTCATACACGCAAATTATCGTTCAGCCTAAACGGTCGTTGTGGGCAGTATCATATCTGGATGGCGTTGCGCACATTGGGTAAGCTTGGGCGCTCAGAAGAAGCTTGGACAAACTTTCCTGATTTACTTGAGCGGTGAGAGAATTTTTCCACAACCTAAGTGCATTGGCGAGATTGTGTAATGAATATACTGTAAGCTCTCAATGTGATCAATTTCGGTCGGGTCGTTAGGAGGCAAGATAGAAAGCAACGCAAAAAAAAGAGTTTTCAGTAAAACGTTCGCGAAGAGAGCTGCTTAGACCATTAATACTGTATATAAAAGAAATATCGAGCGTTGATAATATTGTGAGACCGATTCTGCTTCAACGTTATCACATTGAACTCGTCTTCCAGCAACCCGGGGCAGGGAAATACAAAGTACCCGGGCCCGTCGTGTTTTGAGGGCCCGGCCAGTTTGGCCAAAGCGCCATCGCGAGATGAAAACCTTTTCTTTTTGCTCTTCACTAGACTTTGAGTAAAAAATAGGACATTTGTGGACATCAAAATCTTTTTTTTTTTTTGGAGACACATGAAATAATGGGGCCCAGATTTAATTTTTGTATCGCAGACCGGCTTGTCTTTCATCGGCCCTGGTCAAAGGGCCCGGAATGGTGTCCTGCCGTGGGGCCCTCGTTGGCTCTCGGCGGCCCAGACCCGGGGAATTGAAAACTTTTCCGTGCCAACCACTGCAGAAGCCTCATCATAATTCATAAATACTGGATGCGACTTTGGTGAAGTCCATCCACTCTTGATCATGAAGAGAAGCAATCATACTTTTCTCAGAAAGTACACAGACTCCAACAGTCTGAGGCTTACGTGCAAGTAGCTACATAAGCGCTGAGTACCGCCCAATTAAGCATACAGCGTATGTTACACCAAGCTTTTTAAGAATATCTTTCAAAATAGAACTTTCGCGCGCGTTTCACTGCTTGCCTTCCCCATCAATGAAGCAAGAGCGACTAAAAGCTAAAAGTTTGCTTTTAAATATCCGGATGCTCCTGCCTTTTTACTGACCATCAGGTAAGAGAGAATAAAGGAATACGAACACCTAAACTTCGGAGTTCGGTGACGTTGCAGAAAAACTTCGGCATTCGGCGATGTTAGTAAAATTTAGAAGCAAAAGAATTTGTAAAGCCACGCCCGACCCCCCCTTCCCTCATCAACATAAACACACAACCGCTCGAAGTCAACTACGATTAGGCTAAATACACCAGAGGCGCAAAAAGTTCAAGCTTTTATTTTGTTAGTGATAATTTTTGATTTACATTTCAAGGGGGGGGGGGCCATGGCCCCTTTGTCCCCCCCCCCCCCTGGCAACGCCTATGAATCGATACTCAAAAAAGTAAAGAAATAATTGATATTCCATACTTCACCAAAAAGTAAAGAAACAATCGATTTCGATGGTAGTTTAAAAAAGTAAAGAATAAAGAATATTGTATTCGATATTTGATATTATATTGAGTAATTTTAGCTTTTTCGAAATACTGCAAACCTAGTGCTAACACCAAATGCACTTTTGCGAGCAAAGTTATTGGTACTCGCCAGAATCACAAATTTTATCACGTGCTAGTTTCTCAACTTTCTGGCAACTCTTCCATTTTGGCTTTACAATTTGCTTTTGTCCATAGTTAAAATTAAAAGAGAAATGCGATAGTTATGCTGGTACAGATTTACGAAATGAACATATTTTTGCGAACATTAGCGCCAAATAATTGAAATGACAAATGCAATGATGCTGATAAAACATTTTAAGCAAACGAATGGTTAAACATTTAAACCACAGCAGTGACATTTTGGCCTTTGATCAGAATCGAACATGATGGACCCGGATAGTGTTTTCTTTTAATTTAAATGCAGTTTGGTACGCTAAGTGATAAAATTTTTCGGGTCTTCGTCCCATGCCCTATAAGTGCACTGCTCTTCTGGGCCATGTTCTTTTCATTGGTTATGGTCCCAGTCAGGCACGCCGAGAGGGGGGAGCAGAAGGGGTCATCGCCCGGGGGCCCGGAGACACAGAGGGACCCTGGGTTCAGAATTGTCAAGATAGAATGCAAAACTACGGCCTACGGACGCCACTAGTGTATTCAGGGGGTGCAATTGTGTTATACACCCCCCCCCCTTTTGACTCTGCTTTTTAGTAAAAAATAACAAAACCAATGGTGCCAAGTGACTGAAATATGCCATACTCTTTTAATGGTTTCTGTAGCTTATGGCCAGGGGCGGATCAAGGGGGGTAGGATGAAGGGTATGCATCCTCCCAGCCATTTTCAAACATGTTTTTGATGTATACAATTTTTCCATAATTTTGATCCTCTTTGATAGCAATAAGCCTTACGCCTTAAGCACGCATAATTGAAAATGTGCGAACAAAATGCGTCATATTTGACGAAGCACTCAATATAAGGGTCAAAAAATTCGAACAAAATTTGCCTGAAATTATTCAAAAAGCACTAAAATAGCCATTACTGCGTAAATTTTCAAAATTTTTCCGGAGGAGCATGCCCCCTTTTGTTTTTCTCAATTAGCTTCAAATTTGTTCTGCCGAAAAAAAATACGCTTGAAAAAAATGTGGAAATTATGACCCCCTGCTTTTAAAGTTTCTAGCTTTGCCACAGGCGATAGTGTTTTTTTGATTTCGGGCCGAAATTTGAACATCTGTGGACGCTATGACCTTTTCTTTTGCTCATCGCTTGATTTTGGAGCACCACTGACCAAGGGGCCCAAACGAAATTTTTGCCCCTCGGCCCGAAATTTCTCTAGGCGCCCCTGGTCCCAGTAGTTTACCGGGCTTGCAAGCCTTGCAAGCTGTGTAAAACATGTTCCTACTAAACGAGTAACTTACTAACAATTTGTCAATTTCGCATTAAATGTTGCTCTAGTTTGGAACTGGGTTAGCGCTGTGCGCACAGTCTTGATGTCTTCAACATTTATCAATATCGGCAACTATACGTCTATCTGCTGATTGATGTGCTTATGAGAATTGACTTGGGAGTTCTGAGGCTATGTGGTGATCGTTAAAATCTTTAGAAGGGTAAATAAGCTTGCGTTTATACAAGCAGAAACCAGGCGACAAAAAACATTTATTCAAATGAGGAAGGTATACAGAAAATGACGTTATAGGCTATTTTTGCACTTTCATGCTGCTTTTTTATTTTTAACACCAATTTTTGGACTTTGCTGCGAATGAAAAAGTCATTAGCTCTACAGGCTGGCTCAAATCTCGTAGTGATACCATGAACCTTGCACACCGCATACCTGTCCACAAGGGCTACAAGCCTCAAAATATTTTGCTTCCCAAAAATGTTAGACTAACTTGTTTCCATACGTTGAGCACTTGACTGTAGGTGTCTATTATTAACAGTACACGCCGAGTGTGTGTGACTGTACTTTAGATGATGTCTTTGAACAACGTTTTAGGACTCCCCTTAACAACTTTTTTGTAGCCCCCCTCCCACACTCCGGACATGCCTGCCAGACCAGCTTCGGCTATTACTTTTTGCTCAACTTCAAGTACCGGTACTGAGTAGTTATAGAACGCAGGCCTCCCGGAACAATGACAGATCGAACAAAAACTGGAATCTGTTAAGCAATTTTATTGATAAATTCTATAGTTAAGCGATCTCACTGCTGAGCTTTATGCACTAGTAGCAACCCATACCCATACCAACCTTGAGTTTTCGCCTACGTTACTTCTCGTACCGGTACTGGGTGGGTCTGCGATTGTTTTTCAGGAAACCAAATGACAGCAGGCTACCAGCTAATCACTAAATCAGTAGGCCACCAATAAAGCGGTAAAATTACCGGTACCTATATACTTACTCTCTAAACTGCTAACTTTGCTTCCATAGCCAGAGATGGGCATTTATCGCGATAATTTATCAGCGATAGTTATCGGCGATAACTTTTAATCGATTATCGTTATCGCTCAAAATAATTTTGATTTATCGATTACCGTTATCGCCTTTGTTATATTTTTTGTTATCGCTGATAAATCATCGCGATAAACGATTTTTTATGCACGCAGCGTTTAAACTTCAAGGTCAGTGAGTTGACGCTATGGAAAAAACACAGGGTGTCCAGTAAGACTTGTTGTATTTATAAAAAATTATTTCTTTGTTTGGCTTAATTTCACGGCAGAGTCCGTAAACTGCTTAATTCTTTTCTTGAAAAATCTAGAACAAACATTTTTGCAATTCGACTTGCAAAAAAACTTCGTCAAACACATTGAAAATTTACCGCAACATTTATCGGAAAAATTTATCGGCGATAATTTATCGATTATCGATATCGCTTTAAGAAATTGAGATTTATCGGTATCGCCCAGGGCTTTTTTGAAGTTGTCGATTATTGTTATCGCTTTAGTGCAGAAAAGTTTATCGTGCCCATCACTGTCCATAGCGCATTACAAGGCCTAGCTACCTACAGCCTACCGATTGAGCATTTACCCGTATGCTCTAAGCCTTTTCTGGAATTTGCTCACGGTCACGCAGTGGCTTAAAAACAAGCACCGGACATTGCTCATGCGGGTGCGACCATAGATGCAAAACAACTTGTTTTAGCAACTCTGTTTTATTTTCAGTCGGGGTTTTGGCACAAAAAAATTATATCAGCAAAAAAGGAATGACATACCGACAAGCGTTTTAAATTTACTAAAGTAAGATAAAATAATCTCGACGAAAAGAATCGAATATCGATTTAAGCCGAAAAAAAGTAAAGACAAGGCTTTTTTCGATATTCATTCAAAAAAGTGAAGGCTCCAACGCATTCGATGAACAAAAAGTAAAGAATATCGATATCGATTGCAATCGATTTTTCCCAAGCCTGGGATTAGGGTTATTGCATCACCTTAAAATTTTTAATTTTTTAATTTCACAAAAATGCACCACTCAAAAACTTTACTTGTCTGGTTTTGTGACGCAATAACCAAAAAAAAAATTCAAAATGACGGCGGAAATAATCATTTCAGCAGATATCGATAATGGGTGAAAAGTAAGCATCCCCCTACCCCCCATCAGTAGATATTATATGTACTAAAAGTTTGTTTTGTTTAAAAAAATCCCACTTAAATCAAAAAAATCTGATTAAAATCAAAAAATTCCGATTTTTTTAATTTTTCAAAAAAATCATGATTTTTCCCAACCCTGATGTTAATACTAAATTTATCCAGTATGGTCAATTGAGGTAATGTGTGTGCTTTTTCTAAAAAAAAAAAAAAAAAACGGTGTAGCTTCACTTACGCTAGAGAAAAAAAAACGAAAACGCACCTACAAATACGTCATTGCATAGACCTCCTTTTCCAAAAAAAAATTGGATCGCTAACTCCTTACAGTTACTACGCGCAATGCGCGCCTTTGACGTTTTTTCGCTATAGGTGGGTTTACACGAAAAGTGGAGCGGAGCGGAGTTGAAGCAAGCGTCGCAAAGTTGAAGCTAATGGAGCAGAGCGGAGCGGAGCTGAAGAGCTGTTTACACGAAATTTTTGATCAAGTTGAGCAAAGTGGAGCGGAGCGGAGCTGAAGTAAATTTGTAGGCTTTGCTAGACTATAAGGCAATTTACTTGGAGCATTATTTATTTATTTGGTTGCATATTTATCCTCCTATCACGAGAAAGCGATCAATGCGCTATACGAGCTCGCTTAGGAGTTGCCGGCCATCTGTCTACCACACCAAGATGGGGGAATCCCGTTAAGTGCCTTTCCCAACGGCACAACAAGTAAACTTGCCGGCTTGTTCTCCACACTGTCCCTTCAATGCTGAACGTCAAGCAGGGAAGCTGTGAATACCAATGTTAAAGTCATTGGTTTGACCCGACTCGGAATCAAACCCGAGTCTACAGCTCAAGAGACAGACGCTCTATACCACTCGGCCATCTGAGCTGTTAAAACCCCCCGACCCCAACCTCAGTCGACTTATCAGTCGACTTATGACGTCACAGATGTCAACTTATTATCAGGCGAAATATGAGGCGACAACAGTACTTATTTACATGAGAAGTTTTGCTATCCGTTGCTCATAACAACCTGGGACGCTAAATGGCAAGCAATTGTTCAAACGGGATTACAGCCTAGGCTGGTAGTCTTGTACCGGTTTTTGTATTGTTGTCGGGCTGACTACTTACAAAACCACCATGGAGAATTTGGGGTCAGGGGGGTTTGGGGATGGGGGGGTAGGGTGGAAAAGGTTGGGGGCGGGGGGTTGGGGTCATGGGGTTGGGGGTTAGGGTCGGAAGGGTTAGGAACGAGGGAGTTGGGGGGTCGAGGTGTTGGGGACGGGGGGATTGGAGTCGGGGTCAGGGGAGTTGAGGTTGAAGTCGGGGGTTTGGGGTCGAGGGGGTAGGGGTCGGGGGGATTGGGTTTGGGAGGGGTTGGGGAAGTCGGGGGGATTGGGGTCGAGGGGTTGGGGTCGGAGAGGTTGGGGTCTGGGGAGTTGGGGTCGGGAGGTTGGGTTCGGAAAGGTTGGGGACGGGGGGTTGGGGTCGGGGGGGTTGGAGTTGGGGTCAGGGAAGTTGGGGTTGAGGTCGGGGGTTTGGGGTCGGAGGGTTTGGGGTCGAGGGGGTTGGGGTCGGGGGGATTGGGGTCGGGGGGATTGGGGTCGGGAGGGGTTGGGGAAGTCGAGGGGGTTGGGGTCGGGAAAGTTGTCGTCCTCGCGTCAAATAGTCCTCGCATCAAATCGTCTTCGCGTCAAATCGTCATGTACCCTTGGGCAAATGGGACGTGTTTGGGACTAATGGGCATGTGGGGACTGGAACAAATGAGCGTTTGGGAAAATAGGCACTTTGGGATCGATGAGCATTGGGGGAAAATGAGCACCAAGAAAAATTAGTACCAGGGCAAACGAGTAGGCTATTTGCGGCAAATGAGCACTTTGGACCAAATGGGCACTTTGGGAACGTTGAGCATTGGGGCTGGTGGGCATTGGGGAGAAATGGGCACTAGGAAAAATGAGCACCAGGGCAAATTGACATTTGAGGCAAATGGGCATTTGGGATCAATGGACATTGGGGCGAATGGACATTGGGGGGAAATGGGCACCAGGAAAAATGAGCACCATAGCAAATGAGCATTGCTGGGCAATTGGGGCAAATGAGCACTTTGGGCAAATAGATGTTTGGGTCAAATGGTAGGCCTGTTTGGGACAAATGGCATTAAAAGCATGTGAGGACTGGGACAAATTGGCATTTGGGGAAATGGGCATTTTGCTCATTTGCCCCAATTGTCCAATGCCCATTTGCTCTGGTGCTCATTTTTCCTGGTGGCCATTTCCCCCAAATGCCCATTTGCCATCAATTACCAAGTATTGCCCCAATGTCCATCGGTCCCAAAGTGCTCATTTGCCCCATAAATGCCAATTCATCGGTCCCAATGTACTCATTTGCTCCACAGTGCCCATTTGCTCTGGTGCTTATTTTTTCTGGTGCCCATTTCCCCCAATGCCCACTTGCCCCAATGTCCATCGGTCCCAATGTCCACATTTGCTCCACAGTGCCCATTTGCCTCATAAATGCCCATTTGCTCTGGTGCTCATTTTTCCTGGTGTCTATTTACCCCAAGTGCCCATCTGCCCCCAATGCCCACTTGCCCCAATGCTCATCGGTCCTAAATTGCCCATTTGCTCCAAAGTGCCCATTATGCCCCAAAGTGCCCATAAGCCTGTAACATCGTCGCTTGTTTCTAATTTTGACAAGTAGCATCAAAAATTGCCCAAAGCTTGTAACTCCTGCCAGCGATGAAATGAGCTCTAGTTGTAAGAAAGATGGAAGTGCAAAACTTGTCTGAAGATTGCAAAACCTGCATTTAATTTTCTGTCTTTAGTTTAAGTTCATACTGGTACATTAAGAAATTTTCATTCAGTGTAAAATATTAATAACAATTAAACAAACTTCCTCAAAAATCAACGCCTCAATTCTCATTTTCACGCAAAAATTTGAAAAAAATAGGCATATAAGTATACTATGTGAAGTTTGCGTGGCAAAAGCCTAGCCTAACTGCCTAAGGCTAATCTAACTGTTTGATAGCTTAGCCTAAGCCTAGCCTAAACCTTCTCTTGAAACTACCTAACGGTAAGTCTAACGCAAAATAGCACTTCAAAAAAAACCAAGCATGCAATATCCAAACAACACATTTGCGCAAGCCTAGCAACCTAACCTAGGACTTGATCAACCGCTAATCGTCTGCTTCTGTCGACTTATTTGTCGACTAAACCACCTGTGCCATGGATGTCGACTTGAGACGACATATGAAGCGACAACTTCAAACCGATAGCGGATGTGACGTCAAAATGATGTCACAAGTCGACTAATAAAGCTCCATGTAAATGACCTTTATGTCATGGTCTGTTGTTTCAGATTCGATGGTACGTCATTAAACTGCATAAGTTTACTTTTTTTGACAGCGGAGCAGAGTGCAACTAAAGCAAACTTGATTTCTGGGCGAATGAAGTGTTCAGAGGCGCTGGTCTAACTACGCTAAGTTATGTGTGCTCTATTGGCTCTTCAGCACAAGCTGAGCAAAACGTTACAGAATATGACAACCAGCTGGGCACCTACATGCCGTAAATTGAGAAAGAAAAAGGTTGAGTTCAGTTTGGACTTTCATACTGCTATATGTATGAGCTCTGATCTTTTCTCCACCATATGCATAGCAATCATTTAAAATAATGATCTGAATTCCACAACCAACCAAACGTTACAAACATCCATTGTGAGTATATGCTTCAGTAATGCTAAATCAATGAACCAGTTTTATTTGAAGGTTAAATAGGCTAGATAGAAAAATAAACTAAATTCTGATGCTGCTACTATGCTTAGATCAAGTCAAAACACAGTATTTTTGACAACTGTTTTAAATCCTTGCCAAAAAATCGTCAAAATTATCTAACCTAGGTCGCTAAACACCAAAAGACTTGAGTTTCAAAATCTATCTCCGCTCGCTTCAACTTCAAATTTTCGCTCGTGTAGCGAATTTCGAGCGGAGCGGAGGCATTTTGCGTCCACTTGCGTGAATACGAGCGGAGCAAAGCTGACGTAAGCGGAGCAAAGTTGAAGTATTTGCGTCGAAGAAGCGTTTAGAAGCTGACGCAAGTGGAGTGGAGCGGAGCTGAAGCAAGCGTTGCAAAGTTGAAGCAAACTGCATGACATTATAAAGAATAAACAAAGCTCAGCTTCGCTCCGCTCGACTTTTTTTGTTCGTGTAAACCCACCTTAAACCGCGGCAACCGCATTGCAATGATGGTGCGCGCATTTGAAGGCGTGTTATGTGTTAGTAAGCCCATTGACATGGTCTGTTATAAAGCGCTTTGTGATGTAGGCCAATTCTATTTGCATTTCAATTCGCTGCGATTACTTGTTTACATGCAGTTTGCAGTCCGCAAATGACTGATAGAACTAATAGGCATAATAGCACTAATGGGGAAGAATGGTGGGAGTAGGGTCGGTGCATCAGTATGCGAACGGTTTACTGAAAAATGGTTCTATCTCCCTCAAATTGCTCTGAATTGAAAACGGATTTTTTCACAGGAATGGAAATTTAATTTCCTTATTTCTGATGAATTTTTTTCTGATAAAAACAAGGTTAAAGTTATGCAATTACTTAAATTGTAAACGTCCTTTTGTCTTGTAGTGACGAATAGGGGGCACCAGTATGCGACGGCGCCTTCCCGCACTACATCGTCGCATGTTTTCGTGAGAAAAAGGCACAAATCAGGGTCGTTGAGAGGGGGGGTCCAGGGGATGCCTTTGGTACCAGGCCTGGAATTTTTAAGGGGCCCGGAATTTTGAGATTGCCGCGCGTAAAAATTGGCATACAAGTTTGAAAGAGTACCGGTACCGGTAACTCTATAGACTGAATGAATGCATACAAAGTCACCCCTCGCTACCACCTACTGGTAATATCCTACCTGCCCAGTCGTATTTCTTTATAGGCTATATGTGGCTGACTTGCTATGAAATTTTTGCTGAGAAAAAAGCTAACTAAGTTCCACTAGCTCATCATCTTGAAATAACTATCCTGCATCTTACTTGTTCAAGCACTAAGAGCTTTGCCAACTGCAAAGTTTTTGAAAATGCAATAGTAAATAAAACTGAAGGAGTTGGCAAGAAAGTTTATTGCATTGTTGTTATTGTACAAGCATAATTATACAGTCTATGGTAGCTACGAGGTTTTTACTAAACACCGCAAGGAACTACAAGGTACTTTTAAACCTTCAAAATGCTTGAAAACACTACAAGGAACTACAAGGTACTTTTATGGCTACTACAAGGTAGTTGAAAACAGCACAAGGAACTACAAGGTAATTTTAAACCAAGTACAAAGTAGCTGAAAACACTACAAGGAGCTTTTAAACCAACTGCAAGGCAGTTGAAGACACTACAAGGAACTACAAGGTACTTTTAAACCTACAAAATGCTTAAAAACACCACAAAGAACTACAAGGTACTTTTATAGCTACAAAATGCTTGAAAACAGCACAAGGAACTACAAGGTACTTTTAAACCAAGTACAATGTAGCTGAATACACTACAAGGTACTTTTAAACCTACAAAATGCTTAAAAACACCACAAAGAACTACAAGGTACTTTTATAGCTACAAAATGCTTGAAAACAGAACAAGGAACTACAAGGTACTTTTAAACCAAGTACAATGTAGCTGAATACTGGAAACGTACACCGTACTCTCACTGGAAACGTACTCTCACTGGAAACGTACACCGTTATAGACTGCTTAAATCTGTTGTTAGTTAGTTAGTTTTATCTTATACTGAAACTTATTGCTCGTTTGCTTGAGGATGTATGTTTCCGAACAAAAATAAACTCTGTTGTTGTTGAATAAACTACAAGGAACTACAAGGTACTTTTAAACCTACAAAATGCTTGAAAACACCACAAGGAACTACAAGATACTTTTATAGCTACTACAAGGTAGCTGAAAACACTACAAGGAACTACAAGGTACTTTTAAACCAACTACAAGGTAGTTGAAAACACTACAGGGTACTTTTATAGCTACTACAAGGTAGCTGAAAACACTACAAGGAACTACAAGGTACTTTTAAATTAACTACAAGGTAGTTGAAAACACTACAAGGTACTTTTATAGCTATTACAAGGTAGTTGAAAACAGCACAAGCAACTACAAGGTACGTGTAAACCAACTACAAGGTAGTTGAAAACAGCATAAAAAACTACAAGGTAGCCTACTTTTAAACCAAGTACAAAGTAGCTGAATACACTATGTACAAGGAACTACAAGGTACTTTTAAGCCAACTACAAGGTAGTTGAAAACAGCACAAGGAACTACAAGGTACGTGTAAACCAACTGCAAGGTAGTTAAAAACAGCACAAGAAACTACAAGGTACTTGTAAATCAACTGCAAGACTTTTAAGGTAATTTCAAACCAACTACAATCCCCCGACCCCAACCTTCCGATTGCAACCATCCCCAACTCCGACCCCCCTGACCCCCCCGACTCCAACCCCCCGACCCCAACCCTCCGACTCCAACCCCCCAACTCCAACTCCTCCGACCCTATCCCGTCCGACCCCAACCCCCCCAACTCCATCCCCCCCGACCCCAACAACTCCAACCCCAACGTCCCCGACCCCACCCCCCCTCCGACTCCAACTCCCCAATCCAACTCCAACCCCACCTCCCGACTCCTACCCCCCAACTCCAACCCTTGCGATGTTCCTAACGCCTTTGTCGTTAGTCTATAAGTTCCTTGCGGTGTTTTTAACTGCCTTGTAGTTGGTTTAAAAGTACCTTGTAGTGTTTTCAAGTACTTTGTAGTTGGTTTAAAAGCACCTTGCAGCTCTTAGCGGTGTTTTCAATTGCCTTGTGGTTGGTTTAAAAGTACCTTGTAGTGTTTTCTAGCGTTTTGTAGATTTAAAAGTAGCCTACCTTGTAGTTTCTTGTAGTGTTTTCAAGTACCTCGTCGTTGGTTTAAAAGTAAAAGGTTTTCGCTGATTATCCTGACATTCCAAGAACGGGTTCGCGCAAACCCGTGCGAACCCCCTGAATCCCATCACTGCCCTTATCAGATATGGTCTAGTGGTTAAGAGCGTTCGCCTTGGAAGCTAGTAGATTGGGTTCTATTCTCAGTTGCGTCAAACCAAAGACTTTAAAACTGGTATCTGCTATTACATTTGCTAAACGCTCAGCAATTAAGTGTAGTACGGAGGATGAAATAAACAGAGAATAAAAATACGTCAGTGAATTCTTGACAAAATTTAGTCCCGGCGCTAAAAGACTTCAGTAGTTATAAAGCGCCATAAAACCACACAACATTTCATTTCAGATTGCAAAATTTTTACATTTAGATGACGATGCCATAATTACTACTGCAATTTCTGCAATTTTTAGCAGCAGTGGCTCAGTGATGGGGGCCTACTAAACACCGCAAGATACTATAAGGAACTACAACAGGGATGGCCAACCTGTGGCGCATTGGCTACTTAAAAGTGGCGCATTGCACCTTTTTGATGACATGCCACTTCCACTCACTAATTTTTTTTTTTTTTTAGTTGCCCTCCATGGATATTTTTCAGTGGAAAACGGAACATCTGAGGGCGTGAAGACCTTATTATAGTTTTATTATATTTTTTTTTGAAAACAGGACGTCTGAGGGTAAAGGCGCTCGCAGGAGAGCCACGCTGCCATGCCCTACCCCCCTTGGCCCTGTGATAAGGTGCTAAAACCTAACCTTTAATCTATAATTTCTCAAACTATAATGGTTGTAGCCTCCTTTCACTTATTTTAGCCAAGCTTCTGCTTTTAAACATCAGCTGCGCAAATATTTTTGCATTGTCCGTAGTGACTGCACTCACTGCACGCCCTTTTTCCATGAAAAAGTGTGCTAACATGAGTGTTTTTTTATATGAAAACCGTAAAAATTCGTTGGCGGCTGGAGGTTTCACCCCCAGACCCCCGATTGTGGCTCCCCTCTGCCAAATCCTGGGTGCGCCACTATCTGAGGGCGTGAAGTGAAGATCCTTTTTTTTGCTCTTCACCGATATTGCACGCCCTTGTTTTAAAGAACTGAAAAAAAAATTGGATGCTTGATGTGGCGCATCTAAATTAAGGGTGAAAAATATTGGCGTATGGAATCAAAAGGTTGGCCATCCCTGAACTACAAGGTACTTTCAAACCTTCAAAATGCTTGAAAACCCTACAAGGAACTACAAGGTACTTTTATACCTACTACAAAGTAGTTGAAAACAGCACAAGGAAGCCACGATCGGGTTTTTGCATCTGACTATAGGAAACAAGAAACAGACGTCATCAGAAGCTCTTTGCTCTGCTGTTGATAGAGAATGAACGAGCTCAAAGCGAGTCTGGATTCTTCCTACGCATAGCGCCTCCGTCGCTTTCTGGTGACAGGAGGATAAAAATGAAGAAATCAGAAAATTTCTACACGCTTCGCTTTGATAATTTCTCTTCATACTGCAGTGAAGTAACTGGAGTTTTATATTGTGGTTAGCCTACGCAAAACCACAGTGTGGAAAGAAAATTATAGACGACAGTCAGCAAATTTTTACCCATATGAAGCGGACAAAACTAATCAGAAAAAGTCAGCAACTTCGTGTGGATGGGCTTATTCTCAATAATTAATTGGAAGCGTCTATTTCACCGGAAATTCCGGTTACTGAAGTTAAAAAATCGTGGTTTGTGGAACCGGAAACATCCCCTAACGGTTCCCCTACTGCGGAAGTCGCACTACAGGAACCGAAAACGGTTACGCAACTACGATTTTTCAAACTTCGGTAACCGGAATTTTCGGTGAAATAAACACTTCGTGATTAATTTATGCGATGTAGACTAAACCAACCAAAGTGCGAAGTCACGAGGCAAAGCACCGAGACAAAAAGCTGCCATCTCGGAACCATCACAAGACATTATGCATAAGTACGTCATAGAACAAAATTTATTAGAATAAAGCGGATAAATCCAATGTCCCCGACCAAGCGTAGAACAGCGGTAGACTATGTTGTTAACGTGAGATCCGATTGTCTGTCCCTTTTTCCTTTTGTTTTTATCGTTAATTAATTTGCGCTCGTGTCTGCTTCGGGACTAGCCTTTTTTCTTTGTTTGCAATACGGAAGTACTACGTATAGCGTGGTGTTGTTCACGATTGCATGGTTTGCCATTTGTTTGAGAGATAAAACCTGAATCAGGGATCTACGTAAGTGAATTTTTGTAGTTAGGGGTCGTTACTGTATGCAATTTAGCTGAATGGTAAATTAATTTGTACTTTCTATTTGAATAAGTGATTCGTATAGCTGTGTTTAATGTCTCAGTATGCAGGCCTGGTAATCTGTTCGTGAATGTGTGTGCATTCTGTTGCTTGTATACAGTTAACTGACTCCCCTCCGTGGAATGGTAATACATATTGTTCTTGTGTTCAATTGCGTGCAAGTGTAGAGGAGGAGACAGGCATTTAAACCTTGCGGATCGACCAGTATTATTCAAGTAGAAACTCGTGGCCGACCTGGGTCCCGAGAGTCGAGAGTGTTAGGACTCAGGGAAGCTGCAACATATGTAAAAATATTTGAAAAAGTTGGATGGTTACAGATTTTGAATGTTCAAAATTTCTTTTTAAATATGTAGGGGAAAGTGAGGACCCTTGAGCCACTTTTTGTACAATCGTTTGTTCGTTTCTACGTTGAGTTTTGAACGAGCTATGAAGTTGGAATTTTAAAGGAATGTGCTCTTTTGCACTCCGATGATACCATGCGTTGGTTGAAGTGATAACTTTAACACGTTGGCTGATATTGATCCTCAAATGGATGTGGCTCAAGGGTCCACACAGAAAAAAAAGTAAGAACCCTTGAGCCACTACACTTGCTTCCATAAACCACAATAAAGATGAAGCATAAAACGTCGTTTACTCGCTGTTTGCACGAATTTAGTCAAAAATACTGTAAAAGAATAAAAACACATTAGTGATTCTACGATCAAATTTGGACTAAAAAAAAAATTAAAAAATATCCAGCTTGATCTTTTAGTGATGAACATTAGCCAAGATGTAGACCTATTTGGCTGCAAAAAAATGATGTCTGGTGTCACACGATTCACTGAACTTGTTGAAGGCCTAGGTGTAACAGGTGCTGAAGACGCAGACGCAAAAACAACTAAATATTGATCTTGCAAAAACTCATGAGCCATGGCTCAAAGGTCGACACTTTTGGTGGCTCATGGCTTCATACTGCAACCTGTCTGCAGGGGCGGCTCGTAGTGAAGGCTGCAAAGGCTGCAGCCTACCCAGTTTATCACCTCCTTATTTTTTTTTTAAGAAGCAAAATTTTTTTACCTATTCTTGTCTTTCATACAACTATCGACAATATTTTTTTTGAAAAGAATAATTTTTGTCCAAAAAATGGCAACACGTCAAGACAGCCACAGCAGAGATGATCATGGATTTGGATTTAAACAGCCGGATTTGAGCATATTTTTTGGAATTGGATTAGGATTTAAATTTCTCGGATATGGATTTGGATTTATACTTAATTAAAATTTTTGATTTTTTGAAAACTTTTTACATGAACTCACGACAAATTTATTTCGACATAGTATGGTAGGCCTGCAAAAGTCGCTTTATCAATTGTTGCAATTCTTGTTACAGTATTCTTACAGTCCTGTAAAAATAAAGATTAATGTACAAAAATAAGTTATCAGTGACATATGATAGTTACTAGTAACTACATAAATTGTATTGGGAGTAGGAGATGTAATAATTTGATTGTATATTTAACTTGAATGTGCAACTAAATCAGTAACTGTTAAATTATTTAAACTGTGACCAACAGCTCAACTTAAACCACAAACTCATTGAAGATGCTAACTACCTAAAGTATGAGAATGTTCATGCAAAAGTAAGGTAAGCTATTTTGTTCCGACTGGAAAAAAGTTCCGAAAGTACTGACAGCAGCTTCAGCGTTTGTGCAAAAATCTTAAATTGGTTTTGGATTGGATTTGGATTTATTTGTTTTGATTCTTTGGATTTGGATTTAAAGTTTTGGATTTGGATAGGATTTGGATTTCAAAAATTTAAATCCGCTCATCTCTGAGCCACAGCCTTTCGTAGCAAGAACTAACCCTGTAGTGTTACGTCATCAATGCTTTATGGAAGTTTGAATTACGTTCAATGAGACGTGTTAAGGCTGCGTCAAAGCAGCCTTTTTGGTGGTTATTGAGGTGTAAAGCTTAGAGATTGGCTCTATTTAGTGTTTGAGTTCAAGCTTGTGGTTTTGCGGTGGAGGTTTGAGGAGTTTTTGAAGGAAAAATTTAAGGCGATCTGTACGAATCGCTAAGCGTAAGTTTTTTATCTATATTTTTCTCTCTTAAAAAAAAACAAAAAAACTATTATTTAAAGTAAATATATTTTTGGCTAAACTCTAGGGTAGCTACCCCAAGAGGTTAAAATAATGGAATCAACGCAGCCTTCTGAAACAGAAGATGAAGGCTTTACCGTTGTGACTAAAAAAAATTTAAAAAGAAAATCCCCGAAAAATTATGACTTCGATGGTGACCAAGGAGTTGAAAACAATGAAAGCAGTAAGAAGGCTGCAGTATCTGAAACTTCAGCTCGTTATTATTCAAAGTGAATCTAGCAAAAAAATGGTTTCCTACAACCCTATTTCGGTTGATTATGGCCTACGCAAAGCTATCGACTCGTATGAGTTTTGCAAACCATTGCGAAATGGAAACTTGATGGTAACATGCAATAATTAATGTGAGCCAAATTAAAACCTTGATCAATCTCACGGAAATTTTTGATGCGGCAGGTAACAAAATTTCCATTATAACATCAGTTATGGCCCCACCGGGTGCTAAAGGTATAATACGAAATGTACCCATAACCTTGTGTGAAAATGAAATTCTTGAAATTTTAAAACCTCAAAAAGTAAAATATGTCAAACGTTTTCAGCTTAAACCAAAGGATTATGAAAAAACTAATGAAATGCAAAGTTCTACTACCGTACTTTTGCATTTCACCTGTTCTGATTTACCAGAAAAAGCTGTTATTGGCTACATGTCTTCTAAAACTTAAATTTATATACCGAAGCCACTACGGTGCTTCAAATGCAATCGTTTCGGCCATGTAGCGTCGAAATGCAAAAATAAAGACAGATGCTCACGATGTGGTGGCGAGCACACTTGGAAAACTTGTCAAAATAATCAGAAATGTGTCAATTGCGGTGGAAATCACTCTGCCGCCAGCAAAATTTGCCCTAAATATGCTAAAGAAGCAGAGATCATAAAGATCAAAGTGACAAACAAGATTTCTTACGCTGAAGCATGCAAGCAGGTGAACAAAGCAAACGTGACTAAACCTGCGTTAAATCATTCACAGAGTTCGAGCCTGCAAAGACCACCTGCAGGTGCAGATATAGATAATTTTCCCCCTTTGCCTTGTAAAAGCGGTACCGGTACCAAGCCAATGTCAAGCACAACTGTACCACAGCAAGGATCCGAAAACGCTGAGCCTCATGGCACTCAAATTGACTCAGTACAAATGGATGAAGTTGACTTTACAAGTAATTTCATGTTTGGCAATCCCATTTATTTTATTGCTTTTCTTACAGAGGTCATTAACCAAACCATAGCCTGTAAAGATCAAAATAAGACAATTGATATCTTCCAAATTATTTCAGATGCTGCAGGCCGTCGTATGGGATTGCCTATAGATATAAACCAGCTCAAAAATATCATCAACTGATGATCAATTTTAATCATAATCAACAAACCAGATCACTTAATATATCGCAATGGAATTGTAGATCAATAATTGGTAAACTTCCGGAATTTAAAAATTATCTGATTAATTTGAAAATTAACCCAGATGTTATTTGTTTGCAGGAAACTTTTCTAACTTCTAAACACAACCCTACACTTACAGGTTATATCACCCTGCGAAAGGATCGCTGTTCTGGAGGTGCAGGTGGCGGCGTAGCGATGTTTGTCAGAAATGATATTTATTTTACAGAATTAAGAGCTTTCGACACGGAATGTCAAGGAGGTGAAGAAGTTATGGGTATTAAAGTGAAAGGTATGAGTATATTTAACGTTTACAATAAACCAAGCAATAATTTATCCAACAGCTTACTTGCCTCGTTATGCACATTTGATAATGTCGTGATTTGCGGTGATTTCAACGCACATCATCCGACATGGGGCAGCTCACTTGCTAACACCAGTGGCAAAAACCTAATCAACTTTTTAGATAATTGCGATCACGTGCTACTTAATGTGTCTGTACCGACGCATTTCCGTGCGAGTGATCATCTGCAATGGTCACTTTTAGATCTAACCATTGTTTCTTCGCATAGTGCTCGTAATTGCACATCGAACATCACGCATGATTTTTTAGGTAGTGATCACAGTGTGATCCTAACCAGTATTAATGATTTTACCATACCAACTAAACTTCACATTTCAAAGTGGAATTTTCGAAGGGCTGATTGGCTTACTTTTTCAAATGAGTGCTTACGGCAAATAAATAACAAATTAGTGTCAACAAATATCGAAAAATTTTCTAATCAGTTAACTGAATCTCTACTGGCCGTTGCAACAGCGACCATCCCACAAACACAAACGGGTAGAAAAAAGAAATCGGCACCATGGTGGAACAACGAATGTGCAGTAGCAATTCGAAATAAAAAACATGCTTTTAGCCGAATGAAACGAACAAGACGACCATCAGATATTATTGCGTTTAAGCGATTGAGAGCACTAGCTAGAAAAACTGTATTGCTTGCTAAACGTGATGGCTGGCGACGCTTTTGCGATTCAATAACCAACAACACCAAGCTGACCCTAGTTTGGCAAGCATTGAAAAAGTTTTCGGGCTGTAACTACAGCTTTTACATGCCTGTTTTAAAGCAAAATGGTGTCATTGCAGAAACCGAACATCAAAAAGCAAATATGTTGGCCGATCAATTTCATTCGGTAAGTTCAACCTCAAACTATTCACAAGATTTTTTGTGCAACAGGGATAACCTCCGCTCAGCCTTAATACACCAACTTCGTGGTCATTCTGCTGCTGTTCGTTGCAAAGATCAACGAATTAACCGGCCCATATCTAAAACTGAATTTATTAAGTCTAATCTTTCTTCAAAAATAACTTCACCCGGAGGGGACCGACTGTGCTACGAAATGTTTAAACACTTACCAGATTCTTCCATCGATATTTTTTTGCAACTTTTTAACGCTATATGGACTTCTGGTTACATACCAAAGAATTGGTTGCATTCCATTGTGATACCAATTCATAAAGCGAATAAACCCGCCAACGTTTCGGTGTCATATCGCCCCATTTCGTTGACTAGCAACTTATGCAAACTAATGGAAAAAATAGTTGCAACAAGATTAAAATGGTTCTTAGAAAAAAATAATCTTTTAAATAATTTACAGTCAGGTTTTAGGTCTCGACGACGAACGACGGATCATCTTTTACGGTTACATGATGCAATATACAAAGCTTTAGCTAACAAACGTTCTGTTCTTACTGTTTTTCTAGATATTGAGAAAGCGTACGATATGGTCTGTCGAGATGCTCTGTTGCTGAAACTTCTGCGACTTGGGATTTCCGGAGAAATGTTTAACTTCATAAAATCTTTTTTAACAAACCGTACTTTTCAGGTTAGAATAGACTCGTCATACTCTCATACCAAAAAGTTGGAAAATGGTTTGCCACAAGGAAGCATTTTGAGCCCAATATTGTTCTCTATAATGATTAATGATTTGCCGAACGTTTTGACGTGTCCTGCTGCATTGTACGCAGATGACTGCTGTTTTTGGGAGGTTGGCACAAACATCAACCAACTTAACAATACTGTTCAAGAAAATCTGAACAGAGTGAACGAATGGTGCAGCAAATGGGGTTTTAAAGTTTCAAAATCAAAATCAGCAGCTGTCCTTTTTACTCGAAAGCGTAGCGTGCCGAATACAAGTTTCAGCCTTGATAATACCATCATACCGATCAAATCCGAATTTAAATACCTTGGCATAGTTTTTCAGGCCAATGGCACATACACCAAACACACGAACTACGTGGTAGATAAATGCAAAAAAACGTTTGAATCTTTTAAAAGCTGTTAAAGGCTCTTCATGGGGAGCAGCGAAAGCCCCAATGCTGACTCTCTATAGGTCATTAATCCGTTCTGTAACAGACTATGGAATGCAAATCTTTTACAACTCTAACAATGAAAATAACCATAAAATTGAAAAAATACAAAATGAAGCATTACGGCTGTGCACCGGTGCCTTGAAAAGCACCCCGATATGCTCTTTACAGCATGCGTGCAATGAATTGCCACCGCGCGTACGTTACTTGCAGCTCAGTTTACTTTACAGGGCCCATTTGCAATCTTTTTATACTCATCCGACTCTATCAGTTATACAGGACAGTTGGTTTGATTGGTTTCCGGACTTCCCAAATTACTGCTCATTCAATTTGCTTACAAAAGATTTTTTCGCAGATAACTTCGCTATTCACAAATTAAGTCCCCCATGCAACCCTCTCTGGAGCGTTGCACCTTGCAATGTGGATCTCACTTTATGTGGTGAAAACAAGTTTAACGAAGAGGCAGTCCGGCAAAATTTTTTAGAACTTATTTACACAAATTATAATGACTATTTACATTTATACACAGATGGCTCGAAGTCAGAATTCGGCACCAGCAGCGCTCTTTATGTTCACAGGTTTTCTCAGTCACAAAGCGCCGTAAAATTTCCTAATAATAATATTTAGTAGCAATCACATAGAGATACTGGGTTTAATGAAAGATATGGGATGTTACGGGTTGCATACAGCTTAAGCTTGTAATACAGTGGTAAAGGCTAGTAGACTTTAGTTATACCTTATTTGAACTAATAGATTGCGTAAAAAGAAAAACTTTTAAGCTGTTGATTGACCGGTACCGCAGCTTAGCTAGGTTTGTAGACTAGTGGTAGCTTTTTTGTAGCCCACTAGATGTAGTCGACTAGGTACAATAGCAGAGTACCAGTAGTGTACTTAAATAGAAAAATTTGTTTAGGCCAAACTTGTGTTTATTCATGTAGACTACAGGTGCAGGTTGCCTAGGCTACAGGTACGCACAGAATCAGCTATTGGTACAGTGGCGTGATAAAAAAAAATTGTAAGAGTAATAATAATTCATGGGAAACCTGCCAGTGTTCCTGCAGTTGTGTATAGCCCAAAGCCTACCGCCTTGCTAGTGAAATAAAGAGTTTTTTTTTCATTTCAGAGCTAGTATTTATTCTGGCCAGCTTTTCTAATCATGTAGCCTACCTGTTTAAAATAGTCACGAGCCGCCACTGCCTGTCTGTATAAAATTTCATTCTCTTCAATATGGTTACAGAAAAATTTGATCTCAGTGCTTAGATATATACCCTAATATGACTCATTACTACTGCTAAATGCACAAGAATTTACCAATGTTACTTTATGCTCAAGGATCGACAAATTTATACCCCTAAAAGTTACTTTTTTGTAGCAAAAACAAACCAACCAACGCAACTCCTCCAAACGTGTTTACTTCTCACTTATCGTTTCTGATCATGCGTAACCAACCTAGTGTTGCCAAAAAAAGTTGATAAAAAATCTAAAACACTTTTCTACGGAAAGCTGGAGGGGGTGGTTCATGGGACCAACATGATCATGGGTCCGCACTTTCCCCTACATTTGAAATTTTCTAAAAAAGTTTATGATGCGGTGCCTCGGGTCCCCTTGTTGCTGGGGCTCCGGTGCATTGCACCGGCTATATCTAATTTTACTTTTAAAAACCGGCCGGTTAGCTTAATTGCTTAGTGCTCGCTATCGGTGCGGGAGGTCTGGGGTTCGATTCCCGGGCCAGTCAAATTGGCACAGTGTCGCCACCGTTGCGACGTTTCTTCGGAGTTGTGTAGCTCAGGCGCTAAGCCGCGGAGATGGGTCCCGCTGCTCGTTAGTCGTTACATGCTTCGGGGGTTGGGGTCGGGGGGGTGGAGTTATGGGGTTGGAGTCGGGGCTTGGGGTTGGGGGGCTTGAAGTTGGGGGGTGGAGTTGGGGGGTGGAGTTGGGGTCGGGGGGGTTGGAGTCGGGGGGGGGGTGGGGTCCAGGGGGATGGGGTCGGGGGGTTGGAGTTGGGGGGGTGGAGTCGGGGGAATTGGAGCCGGGAGGGTTGGAGTCGGGGGGGTTGGGGTCGGGGGGTTGAGGTTTGGGGGTTGGGGTCAAGAGGTTGTACTTGGTTTGAAATTACCTTAAAAGTCTTGGTACCTTGTAGTTTCTTGTGCTGTTTTCAACTACCTTGTAGTTGGTTTAAAAGCACCTTGTAGTTCCTTGTGCTGTTTTCAACTCCCTTGTAGTTGGCTTAAAAGTACCTTGTAGTTCCTTGTAGTGTATTCAGCTACTTTGTACTTGGTTTAAAAGTACCTTGTAGTTCCTTGTAGTGTTTTCAACTACCTTGTACTTGGTTTACACGTACCTTGTAGTCTAGTTCCTTGTGTTGTTTTCAACTACCTTGTAATAGCTATAAAAGTACCTTGAAGTTTCTTGTGGTGTTTTCAACCACCTTGTAGTTGGTTTAAAAGTACCTTGTAGTTCCTTGTAGTGTTTTCAGCTACTTTGTACTTGGTTTAAAAGTACCTTGTAGTTCCTTGTGCTGTTTTCAACTACCTTGTGGTAGCTATAAAAGTACCTTGTAGTTCCTTGTAGTGTTTTCAAGCATTTTGAAGGTTTAAAAGTACCTTGTCATTCCTTGCAGTACCTTGTAGTTCCTTGCGGTGTTTTCAACTACCTTGTAGTTGGTTTGAAAGTTCCTTGTAGTGTTTTCAGCTACTTTGTACTTGGTTTAAAAGTATAGTTCCTTGTGCTGTTTTCAACTACCTTGTGGTAGTTATAAAAGTACCTTGTAGTTCCTTGTAGTGTTTTCAGCTACTTTGTACTTGGTTTAAAAGTACCTTGTAGTTCCTTGTGCTGTTTTCAACTACCTTGTGGTAGCTATAAAAGTATCTTGTAGTTCCTTGTAGTGTTTTCAAGCATTTTGAAGGTTTAAAAGTACCTTGTCATTCCTTGCAGTACCTTGTAGTTCCTTGCGGTGTTTTCAACTACCTTGTAGTTGGTTTGAAAGTTCCTTGTAGTGTTTTCAGCTACTTTGTACTTGGTTTAAAAGTATAGTTCCTTGTGCTGTTTTCAACTACCTTGTGGTAGCTATAAAAGTACCTTGTAGTGTTTTCAAGCATTTTGAAGGTTTGAAAGTACCTTGTCATTCCTTGCAGTACCTTGTAGTTCCTTGCGGTGTTTTCAACTACCTTGTAGTTGGTTTGAAAGTACCTTGTAGTTCCTTGTAGTGTTTTCAGCTACTTTGTACTTGGTTTAAAAGTACCTTGTAGTTCCTTGTGCTGTTTTCAACTACCTTGTAGCAGCTATAAAAGTACCTTGTAGTTCCTTGTGGTGCTTTCAACTACCTTGTACTTGGTTTAAAAGTACCTTGTAGTTCCTTGTGTTGTTTTCAACTACCTTGTAATAGCTATGAAAGTACCTTGTAGTTCCTTGTAGTGTTTTCAACTATCTTGTAGTTGGTTTGAAAGTACCTTGTAGTTCCTTGTAGTGTTTTCAACTACTTTGTACTTGGTTTAAAAGTACCTTGTAGTTCCTTGTGCTGTTTTCAACTACCTTGTAGCGGGTAGATCGAAATACCAAAATCAACCAAAATCAATCAAAATCAACCAAAACCAACCAAAATCAATCAAAATCAACCAAAATCAAGTTGAAATTACGCTTTTTTTCAAAACTTTTACTTGCATAAGGTGCAAGAGGTAGATACGCACTCGCACAATCATTTTTAAAACTTTTAAACAATTATTTCGGTTGATTTTGGTATTTTGAAGGATTGCACAGTTTCGCGTTGTTAAACATCGCTAGACACTTTAAGTAACGAAAAGCAATGACGTCATTTGCCCCCCCCCACACACTTTTTTGGCCAAAGAGTAATGTTTTCGTGTCGCTTAATGAGGTCCCTAGCGCTTAATGAGGCCCCTCAGGGATTCTACCTTGCGTCATTGTGAAGATTTTATAATATTTATGTCGCTTAGTGCATCACTATAGGCTATTAGTGAAAAACGAAGGTGTCCTTAAACTTATGTCCCAGACTGTATAACCAGAGTTGGGAAGATTCGAGTCCGGTTTTTGAGGACTCGGACTCGTGACCTTAGGACTCGGACTCGTAACTTTCAATTTTACTGGACTCGGACTCGTAACTCGAGGACTCGCACTCGGACTCGTAGAAACAGCACAAGTCCCAACACTGTGACATAAAAAACGCTTAAAAGGAGGCGTATTTAAACATACCGTACGTTTGATTTACAAACTCCAAATTTCAAAACTTTTGCCCACCCTCCCCAATCGAAAATCATGGCTACGCTATAGTGTGCCGACAAGTATTATCACGGCCTTAAAAATTTGACGATTGAGTAAAACTATGCATTGTTAAAATCTTTAAAGGTGTTTTATGACGTCATATTCCCCCCAATATTTTTTCTGCGGGCGCGACTGCAAGCCGCCTATCCGAAGTGTATACGACGATTCCACATTAATAGCCTATCACAATAATTAAATTTGTGAATTGACATGTAAGAATCAGTCGATATTATCAAGCGAACTATTTTAATAATTTAAATCGATTTCGGCTATACGCCTAAACTAGACATCATCAGTAGCATCTATAAATCAAGCGATAAATAAACTATTAAATTCTACAGTAGAATGAAACGACAAAAGCGATACATTAACAAACACTTCAAACTAATCCGATAAATACGGTAAGTATCGCGGGAAAGCATAAGATAGGCGGGAAAAATTTGTAAAGATACCAACAAATTAATGCGTCATATGACGAGAAAATTAGGCGTGAAGTAATGGGAATGACAAATCCTAGTTGAAACTAGAGGGTGGGTTAAAAAACTATAAACGAACCTCCTGTAGTGAGAGTAAAAAAGGAGCTATACCCACCCTCCAGTTTAAACTATAGGATTTTTCGTTCACTAGGATTTTCTTGTCGTAAGTTTCAAAATTACAACCAACAATTAAAATCTTTCAAAACAATTTTGCTTTTATGAAATCGGCCGAAGCTGTTTTGATAAAATATTTCTGGCTACGGTACCGTTGGTAATGGCATACCTACGGGTGGTTAAATGTTTGGACATAAAATCATAGTCTGATTTTCTCCTAAACAACTTTGCTATCCGGTCACTGTTAATTGTATTAGGAAGTGAAGAAACGTAAACCTTTTCGATTTATGATTTCTCGAATTTTCGTCTTCCATTTTACTATGTTAGCCGAAGCAATAGGCTATAATAGGAATATTAACGCGAGAATCCAATTCATAGAAACAGCCAAACCAATGATTCGAGCAAGAAATATGTAATGAAACAAAACCAAATGGAAAACACTTGGGTGGCTAAAATCTATTGGTTAAAAACTGAACACATTAAAAAGGCAGATATAGATTTCGTTAAAAGCATCCTCAGTTTTATTCAAATAGAATCAATTATGCCAGTAGCCGAAACGATTAGGCTATGCATTGACAGAATCGAAAGAATTCTTCTCACGGTCTGCTGGTACCACATAGCAACACATGCTCTCGCCTTGTTGTTGCATTCGAGTTATTGCAAGAATTAAAAAAAAAAACACTTGACAGTTTTGAAATGTTAGCTGATCCGCACACGATCGAGAAATAGGCCTATTTAGCTCCACTGCATTTCAGAAATTCATAATGGCTCCTGCCTACGGTTCTCTCGGGAATTTTTACTTTTTTGGACCATTATATTTTACCGCCACACCGGTACCGGTATCGATATTGCTATTCCTTTCGCTGGATAAGAAGCCAAAGATTTGTGAAGAGCTAGGCATCATCAGAATGAAGAAATTAATCCTTTTTTAAAAAATAAACAATTAATAAAGAATACTTGAACTAAATAAATAAAAAAGAACAATATAAAGAATAAAAGATTGTGAAGGATATGGGACGATTTTGAACTTCACTTCGCATTACCTGTCTTCCGGCGTTCTCTTAAATTATTTTCGCTTCAATCTGTTGAGTTTCGGTCGTGCCTTTCAGCAGAAATTGGATGAGAGTTTGCACAGGGTCTAGTTTCGAAAATACACAGGCGCTAGTCGAGTCTAATTTAAAGTAGGCTACTAATTTCAGATACGCTCCGGTGCCCCGGGGCTATAGCCCCATAGCCCCCCTCTTAATCCGGCTATGCCTCGCGGAGTGATGTAAAAAGAAAGTAAATCGACCTGCAGCGAAACAAGCTCCTAACGGATCTTTGCCTGTTCCACTAACGGCCTAGTGGCTACGCAACAATCGCCTATACGTCATCGCGACTATATAATAACGCGAAAATTTCACTCTTTCCTCTTTTACGACTTGTAGTTTTACTGAGAAGACCTGAATCAGTTCGTACTCTGTTTGTGACGCACGTGGTCGTTAAATGAAACATGGAAACCTTGATTGTGGACTAGTACTGAACTGTTTCTTATAACTCTGCTTGTGCTGCCAGCATTTTTTTTACTTTTAATTCCCACTGCTCCCAAGGGATAGGGAAGTACGCTTACATAGGATGAAGATCCTATAGACCGGTAACCTGGTAACTACCTGATTACATCTTTTGATCTGCTTCTATAGAGAATTCGATTTACTCTCGTATAAAATCAGCAGTTATAGCCTAAGTATTAGAAGATTTGAACAGTTTTGGCCTATTTTACTAACACTACTCGAGCAATAATGTCAAAGCTTCAAAGGAACTTTCCATGCGGTAGATGTGATTCACAGTGCATTGATAATTGCATACAATGCTCCTCCTGCAGAAAATGGTATCACAAGTGAGTCATAGCTTAATAGGCTATTATTATGATACATATGATGATAAATTATGCTAAGCTGAATTTATTCAGAAACGCAAATTACTTACGCAGGAATATGTAAGCTACCGGTACTTAAATCTATTTTGACCGGCTTTAAGGGGCGTAACTAGGGGGAGAGGGCATGGGTTGAAGCAGTGCGTCGCCAGAGTAAACAAGGTGGTGATGGAACACAGGCCGAAAGTTATAGGGGCCATCAAAATTGGACTGAATTCAGGCTCGGATGCAGGGGGTCTGAACCCCCCCCACCCTTGGAGCAAGGAGTACAACTACTTGTTTAAGATGACGTCATCACAAACCTTTAAAAATGTGAATATAAAGAGAAATTAAGTAGGCCTACTGTGAAAAAAAAATTACAAACTAAATTTCACGAAATACAATATTATTTTAATTGAATACCACACCCGTAAGTTTTCATAAGACGTACCAGTTTTAAAGCTCGTCGCATCGCGCCGAAGTGTGTAATCAATTGGCAGGGCCCATCTCTACAGCGGCGCATGCGCACTGCGCAGGTAAGCGTCTTAATGGGAGAGAAAATAAGCTACAAAAAAGAACATAAAACAGAATTCTTGCTTTATTTCTTGTTTATTTTTTTTCTAGTAATTGCGTGGATATGACAATAAAGGACTTGCCTATTTGGAGCCAGACACAACTGCGTTATCTTTGTAAAGAGTGTTGTTTTGGTGGTAAAAATTGTTCATACAATTTCAAGGAAGCGTTATCCAGGTAGGTCATGAAAGAAATTTTAAAAATATGAAGGCCGTGTAATTTCAAGAAATCTATCTCTTTGGTAATTGGGCTTAGCTGATGCTTTAGACGCCTGATTGTTTATATAACAACAGTTTAATAGCCTGACTTATGTTTTAACTCGCTCATTATTCTTTAGAATTGTGGAAGTATCCGCAGCTTCATCAAAAAAAATTCAAGAAGTTGCTAAAAACGAACAAATGCTTCTTCAGGCACATAAAGTGAAACTTCCTGATCCAACTGGTATAGCAGGAATAGAAGATGATACTAGCGTGAAAATATTAAACGTCTATCACCCATTGATGTTGATCAATCATATTCCGTTGAGCGTTTATGGAGACGGTAATTGCATGTACCGGGCCGTATCACGTTGCTTATTTGGAACTGAAGAACATCATCTCCACATTCGATTGCTGGCAGCGATTGAAATAGGATTAAATCCAGAATTTTATGACGTTGAAAGCAGAAAATACAACGATATACTTAATGATCCTATGTTGATACACGCTAAATACCAAGTTCTCATGAAAGATACTTCTACAATTGGTGCGTGGGCAGAAATGTTGAATATTGTTGCGGTCAGTGCTGCTTTGGGTATAACTATTCATACTTACTGTCCACCCACTTTCAACAAAGTCATGCTTTCGGATCCATTAACGAAAACCATTTGTGGACGCAACGTAAAGAAAAACTTAACAGAGTCAACTACTTTGATGTAGTCAAAACTGCAACTTCCTGACGACCTTCAAAACTTTATCCCTGATCATGTTGTGGTCCTAAGAAAAAGAGATAAACCAGCAGCTTTGCCAGTTATAGATTTAGATGAATTGTCTACTATAAATTTTGCACCAACTCCCAAAAGCAATGATGATGACTCTTCCGATTTTTGTGCTACAAGTGGCGAGGACAATTCAGCTACAAATTCAAATTCCCGTAAAAAGCAGACAAAGAAAATTAAATACTCGCCTGCGCTAGATGGCGGCAACACTCATGATGATTCTTTGCCAGTAATTAAAATGAGAAAAAAGAAAAGGCGTCTTAAACGTCGTGCCATCAAAACAAATGCTTCAACCTACACATCTACTCCAAAAAGCAATGATGATGACTCTTCCGATTTTTTTGCTACAAGTGGCGAGGACAATTCAGCTGCAAATTCAAATTCCCGTAAAAAGCAGACAAAGAAAATTAAATACTCGCCTGCGCTAGATGGCGGTAATAATCGCAAAGAAAAAGCAACGAAACTGAGACGAAAAAAACTTGATTTCTCTGACGAATTGCCAACATTAATTCCTAAAAAACGAAGACGTAAAGAAAGATCGCCAAACTCTACACAGACTTTAGATGATACTCACCTGATTGACATCGACAGCAGCGACAGTTGGCTAAGCGACAAAAACTCTATTGACGTGGTACAAAATTCAAATAAAAGTCCTCCCGTTCAAGCCAACCAGCTACCAGGGAGCGCAGAAAACGAATTCAGATATTTAAAAATTCATGAACTTGTTTCGGTCTTGACTAACGATGCTAACGTTCTCGACGAAGTTCCACGTGGTTTAAAAGAAAACTGCTTTTTTATCGTATGTAACGAAAAAAATATTTGTAACCGCAAGAAAACGGGACGAAGTGAATTCTGGGACGATTGTGGTAGTTGGAAATCGCGGGGATCAACGACAACCAGGGAACATTTTTTAAAGCGGACCGACAATGATCAACTACAGAAGCTTGTTTTGAAGGATGGAAAGTACTTTGTGAAACGACAACGAAAAAAACAATTTGTAAACATTCCTTTAAAGAATCAGCCTCTAAGTTCTGATGTACTTACAGTGCGACGTTACTATGTTAAACACACCGCAGGTTCTTACGAAAAACGTGTATCGTGGATCGAGTGTGATGACCATCACGTAGCATGTTATGAATACAAAGGAAATTTTCCAGGACCGAATCGCCATGGCAATTCAAAACAAAATAACACGCGTTACACTCGATTAAAACCAGCAGTTATGGACAGAATCAAAGAAAAGTGTTTGGTAACAAATCCCACCGACATATTTGACAGTGAAGACTTGATTGATGGGCCAAGGAATGTGAAGCAGGTTAGCTCTGAAGATTTATAACGTGTTCTGCCCCGAAAATGCGCTATTAATACGCACTATTAGTAGCCTTTTCCTGCAGTAGTGGAATGCATAGGCCTAATATACAAAACATCAAAAATTGGGCAACTCTGTAATTTATTTGGGCATCCCTGAGGCCATTTTCGACGGTCTTTGAAACTGAGCCCCCCCCCCCCGGTAGATCCAAGATTTGCCCCCCGCCCCTACGGGAACAAGCAAAGGGACCCCCAAAAGCTATAACTTTCAGGGCTCCGCCACGAACCCCGCTGGGGGAACTAATAGCTAGCGTTCCCCCCAGACCCCCTAGCTGCTATACAATAAAGAAATTGCGCAAAGCACGAACCACAAGAGGCCAAAAAAAATTATAGACAAGAGTTTCGACTTCACAGTTCACACCTACAAATTTTCTGGATCTGAGCTAGTTGCCTATGCTGGGAGGGGCCCCTGAGTTATGCTCGCGGGGGGGCCCCGCACATTGTAGCTACGCCACTGCCTGTGACTATTATAGACAAAAATAATTGACACGGGAGAAATTGTCGGCGATAGTGATTTGGTTAAGCTTAATCCCATTAGATGTGGCTAAATTAAACGTTCGTTTGTTTAGGTCATAGATGCTGCGTATAGGCAGAGACAACGAAAACAACCAGAAAATCGGAAAAATGGCAACTTCGTCGATCAGCTGCAGATGGTCGAAGAAATGCAAAACAGCACATGTGCTCAATTCATTCAGCTTATCGTTAGAAGAGGAAACAAAGTCCCCTGCATCATTTTATATACCAAGGAGCAACTATACGATATAAAACGATTTTGCTGCGGTGACCCAACTGTGGAGACAACAGTGTTGGGTACAGACAAAACATATAACCTGTGCGACTTACACGTAACAGTGACAGCTTTCAAAAATTTGTCTGTTCAGCATCAGTCCACTAAACAAAATCCGATATATTTCGGCCCATTTTACTTGCACGGTAATTCTGATTTTGAGTCATATTTTACGTTTTATAACCACTTGGCAGGGCAACTGCGCATAATTGGCGCACAGCAACAACCACACTTCGGTTCAGACGACGAAAAAGCCATGAAACTAGCAGTGAGTAAATCTTTTCCTCAGTCCAAACATCTTTCTTGTGTCAGACATTTAAAAAATAATGTAATTCGAATTTTTAAAGAAAAGGCTGCCATAACTTCTTCCAGAAGGAAACAAATAATTCAAGCTTTTTTTGGAGAGGATTCTGGTTTGGTAAATGCTAAGGATGATGTGTCCTTTCAGTATCGTCGGATGAAAGCGCAAAAACTGGTGCCAGGTCATATGCAGTCGTACATGAAAAAGGTTTCGGATATTTTGCGGGCGAATTACCTTTCGGCAAGGGCGATCAATTCCAAACATATAAGTGCTAACTGGACTAATAATAACTCCGAGTCTCTAAACCATGTGTTAAAGCAGAAAGTTAAGTGGAAGAAATGTTCTTTGCCCGAACTGATCCTCAAGCTACAAGAGTTAGTTCGATCCCAGTACAATAAAATAACTAGAACATTGGTTGGCTTTGGAAGCTATGAACTGGCACCGGAATTTCGACAATTCAAACTGACACCGGAATCTTGGATTTCTAAAACTCGGAAACAACAAAGTCTGCATTTGCAAAGATTTTTGTCCTATCCCAAACAAATATGTTCGTCTGTTGAAACATCAACGGACGGTACAAGAAAAGCGTTTGCACCAAAACATGGCGGCAAAAAGCCAGGCCAAAGGAAGAGATATCGAAACGCCAAAACTACCAGCATCCAACGAAAGAAAGTGTAATTTTTTGTAGCTCATAAAGTGACTGATTGATTGATTGACGGCATCTTTATATTTATCCTCCTGCCTGTGCAACCATGTGGGGTACGGAACGATGCTGCTAATAATTGCCTATTTCGGTAGACTACCGTACCAAATGTGAATTTGTAGCATATTTGCCATCTAACCGTAACGTACAGCAGTTATGTATCGTATCGTAGAGTGTGGTGGGCACTTCCGCACCTCTGCTCCGAGCGGAACCGCAATTTTGTTGCGGAATTTGAAGTGCGGAACCGGCTGACAAAAATGGAGCGGAATGAAGTGTGCGGAACCTCTAAATTAACTCCGCTCCTCCGCTCCATAGAAGTGACAAAACTATCATAATTTGCTTAGTTTACGTAAGGCATTAATTAAATTCACATTTCGTTTAAAAAAATTTGAAAATTTCGCTTCGTAATTTCATTGTTTAAATTAAATTAAGTAATGTTTTTGAAGGTTTGCAATGCTCGAATCGGCGGGATCGAACTCGAAGCTAGCTTTTGGTTTCACACATCTCCCAGCTTTTGTTTTAGCGACTGATGGCCAGACGTGAAAACTTCCCAAAACAGACAATCACGCAGTTTATTCGCACCTCGTTCAAAATCGGAATACGCAGCTGCAGCGTTTTTTCAAAGCCGGCTTATGTACCGTACTTTATCAAACAGCAAAAACAACATTAGTCTGTCTGTCAATCAAATTATGCTCGGTCTCCCGCTATGACCGTATGAGGCCAAGATCACGAGCCGTAGACCGAAATACGGGTTCAAAACCTCAGAACATCGGATAGCCTATACTTGAGTTCTTCATCACTTCAGAGAACGCTTTTTAGTTCGTTCTAGTTTCCTACTGGACTAAATTTTGAAAAACTTGAGATAATTTAGTTGGTACAATAACACAACTAAAAACGTACCCCAAAAAATTGTTACTCGGAGCGGAAGAGCGGAATTAATGGTGCGGAATCGCAAAACCACCCGAAAACGGAGCGTAGGTGCGGAACCGACCTGCGAATGTCGTAAAATTGAGCCTATTTAACTTGATTTTGGTATTTTCATTTCGATCGAATCACCAAAATCAACCAAAATAATTGTTTAAAAGTTTTAAAAATGATTGTGCGAGTGCGTATCTACCTCTTGCACCTTATGCAAGTAAAAGTTTTGAAAAAAAGCGTAATTTCAACTTGATTTTGGTTGATTTTGGTTGGTTTTGGTTGATTTGGGTGGATTTTGGTTGATTTTGGTTGATTTTGGTATTTCGATCTACCGCTTGTAGCAGCTATAAAAGTACCTTGTAGTTCCTTGTAGTGTTTTCAAGCATTTTGAAGGTTTAAAAGTACCTTGTAGTTCCTTGTAGTACCTTGTAGTTCCTTGCGGTGTTTAGCTGTTTAGTAGGACCCGTCTTAAGAGTAAGAGATTACAGAGTTGGTCTTTCCACATAGTTAGTTCAAAAGAAGAGGTTGCATTGAATGGCCACCATGCTCACCTGACCTGACACCAATGGATTTCTTTTTTTGGGGTGTTGTAAAGAATAAGGTGTATGAGAAGAATCCCAAAACAATATATGAATTAAAAAATTACATTCATGACGCATTCAGAGAAATTGATGATGATCGAAATTTGTGCCGTACTGTGTGTTAAAGTGTTTGGACAGGTGTGAAGAATGTTGCAATGTTGGCGGAGGACATTTTGAGCACTTAAAGAGATTAAACAGTTTCTGTCTACAATATAGCTACCATTCTTGAACTTTAAAAGTTCCTAAATGAGAACTACAAACCTACTTTAGGACTTAAACCCTACTTTTAATAACTGTGTACCTACTTTTGGACCATCCTGGTATATTGATGATGTGGCAATTTCGAGTCTAGCAAAATGCCTGCACAGACTGGTTGTTTTGGTAGAGTCTGCAAAATTACAATACCTTGGGTGAAGTGAACAATCGTCTGTCAATGTGCAATTGACCATGGGCAACTTTTTTGTGTGACGTTCTTTTGAGGGTTAAGGGTTAACCCTAACCCTTGATTGCTCAACCTCAGAAATACGTGAAACAAGAAAAGCCATGGAGGGTTAATCATACACTGATGGCAGATTGTTCACCATGCCCTATCCAATGCTTTGGTTAAGCTGTTTTTATGTTCTAGTTTTATCACACGCTTATTCTGCAGTATACTCATTTATGTAAAACTTTTGCCACTCTTGTACAAAGAAAACAAAGCTTTTTCTGCTATTTTTCCTTCCTTTCTGTAGTAACTTGTTCTAGTGATATAGTATCATCACACAATGTTTTTGATTTCTTCATCTTTATCCTCTTATCATGAGGAAGCGGCAGAGGCACTATGCGTAGGACAAATCCTGACTCGCTTAGGAGTTGTCCTTGTTTCCAAGTTTTCCCATTGAATTTTCTTCTGACTTCTTGAATTTGCTGCTTGCCGGATTCCACCAAGCAGAGATAATCATCGTGAAGCATCTTAATGGCCTAGCGGTACCGGGCGCAGGTGACAGATCCTACGTCACGGGTCGATTCGCGGCTGGAGCCAATCGCATTTGACATATTTAACGGGTGGCTGCTGACTCGAAGAGCGCAAGCTCACTTCGCAGTCTCCCTCAATTACCGTTGAATTTTCTGTTCAATATAATTTGAAAATAACCTCATTTATTTATTTATTAAAGATAATCAATGTGAAGTACATAAGTCTATACTTTTCAGCATTAAATGTGGTTGGATAAGTATATTCTTTACATGCAGAAACAATGATCTTTAATTACGGCTGAACTAGTGTAATCAAGATTTGCCTGCAATTGCAATAACAGTGTGTCCACTTTAGTGCGTGGAAATAATTATAATCAATGTATTACAGGCTGGAATGGCTTTGTTGATACTGGATACCCAGTACCAGAGCAGAATAGTTAGGGCTAATTTGTAAAAAAGAACTTGACACTGTGGTAGGCAAGTAGGCCTAGTTTTCCACTGTCTAGTTGTTGGAACCTCTTAATCTGGTTGGAACACGTACTGTATACAAGTGGTGTATATGGCTAAAGTAGAACGTCAAGTAAGGTATGATGTAGTCTAGTCTGTGGTTTTAGCAAATCTTTGTGAACGATAGTGTATATTAGTCTAATTACGAACTACCAATAATAGATAAAAGCTAGGAATAAGCAGGGCTCGAATGCATCAAGCTGTTCACTCATAGAATGCCCTCTTTATAGCAATACTTCCCCGCTGACGTCCAGACGACACATAACACGTCATCGCGTGAAGCCAGACGCTTGCATTTTTACTGGTATCACATTTAAAGTGATGATGTCAATGGGGAAGTTAGTTAGTTGCATATTTATCCTCCTATTACGAGAAAGCGATCAATGCGCTATACGAGCTCGCTTAGGAGTTGCCAGCCATCTGTCTACCACACCAAGATTGGGGAATTTTGCTAAGTGCCTTTCCTAATGGCACACTAACATGTCCTACTATAATAGAGTCCGGGACATCACACAATCGGATTGTTAGCTTGGAGGCTTATTGTTACGTCATAGACCCATTGTTCTACAATTGAAATACATGCTTGCACCATGGAAAGGAGGCATAGTAAACTACAGTTTAATCATATCGTTGAAGCATCGAAATGAAAACTAATAATAGAGATGGTCCTCTGGCAATAACTACTATTTGTCAACGCTCTTAACCACTATTTCAATCAACGGCCTGAACCACCATCAAGCTTACCGAGATATTTTTTCTGCTACGCTACATGTACGCTTGAAATTATGGTTGCAATGCTGATAGCCGCTGTAAATCTTTCACAGTCTTTGTAACGTTGCAGTTTCATTTGCACATCAATTGCTCAAAAAATCACTTCCTCTGAAGGGTGCTACTAAATAGTACATGTCTGCGATGTCCGCGATGTCTGCGATGTCAACGATGTCCGCGATGTCCTAAATTGCGGTGTCATCGATGTCCCATGTTGCGATGTCCGCAGTGTGTTTGTTGCTTTGCTTTACATTCACTGCAGTGCTTCTTCAGAGCTCTAAATAAATGGCCTATCTGTAAATTAGTGTGCTCTGCGTTCTCTACCAGGTTGGACATCGCGGACATCGCAATTTCGCAGATCGTTGACATTGCGGACATCGTTGACATCGCGGACATCGCAGACATCGTTGACATCACGGACATCGTTGACATCGCGAACATGTACTATTTAGTAACACCGCCTCTGAATAGATACACTGTACTGAAATGAAGACACTCTATCATAAATTATTCTCGACTCTACTGTATTAAGAAAACTGTAAGCCCGACACTCTACTGTATTAATAAAACTGTAAGCCCGAGTTTCATTTGCATATCAATTGCTTAAAAAATCACTTCCTCTGAATAGATACACTGTACTGAAATGAAGACACTCTATCATAAATTATTCTCGACTCTACTGTATTAAGAAAACTGTAAGCCCGACGCATGCAAGAGTAGGATACTAACTGACATTGTATTGACTATAAAATACAACAGCAATGCTGACTAGACAGAACACAACATAAAGTCCACTGCGATGCGTGCGAAGATTTTAACAGGATTGGATTTACCATAGTGTTTCAACCACTCGAAGGCTACACGAAAATAACTCTGCACCAACCACAAAATTTTCTTTCCTGTCCAAAAAAGATGGCAGGAAGTAATACTTTTGCAGCTAAAAAACCATGCGGTGGTCAACTCATAAACATGTTCGACCCGAAAAAAACAGTAAGGTGCGCAGAAAGTAAATACAGCACCAACGACAATTTAGGAGCTAAGTTTCAAGATTTTTTGTCGAGGTTCTTTTTCAGATCGCGGCGAATAAAGAGCAGAGTAATTATTAAAAAATATATTGCATAATGTACGACATTGCCTCAGGCTAACGGCAAACTAATAAAAGTCTGATATTAGCAAAAAGATGTTAGATAAGGATTTAATGCATGTTTTATGTGCAATTTCATAAAATATGATGTAACAGAAGAAAGACCACTGGCAAATGCAGTCTCCTGGTACAACCAAGTTGCCTCGATTTAAACTGTCGAAATACGATCCATACTGTGAATATATGTTGTGCGTGTCATCCAAACAGCCCTCATTCTATGCACATACCCAGCAACATATACTAAAGCCATTTTTACGTCAACTGCAATTTCAGACTCAAGTCAAGGTAAGTTGTCAATAATATCACACAACCTTTCATCAGGCTTAAACGTGCACATCGAACAGCTATGTCCACTCACCACATTTTCAGCATGAAAAATATCTACATTTTGAACCAAACACAGTTTTGTCTTATGTATTTCTACCTTACTAAGAGCTTGTTGCACAGAAATAAAATATGCCCCTCCTGACCCTTGTCTCAACTTGCTGAACTCCTTTTCCAAGGGGTCTGTTGTGAAATGTTCGAATGGGACGTAATCAAACTCATGGTTCAAAAGATATTTGGCTAAATCTACTAAACCGTAACAGGTGTGAGCTAAGTTTAGTGATGTATCTCGAGATAAAGACTTGATCCTTAGAGTTGTAACAGGAGCCATGCTTTTAGCCAAATCCCCCAAAGTCAGGAGCTGATGTAAGTTGGTATCTGACGGTAAACGTATGACAGAACGCTGATCGTCATTCAAGCAGATGTCTTCATATGGGCCATGCACATTTACAACTTTCCAAAATGCCACAAACAATTCTAAAAATAAGGCAGTATCATTTACATTCCTTCCAGTTACATGTGGATGAGTTTTTAGAGCAGAAACAGTTTTGTTGCAGAACACTTGCAAGCATGTTGGCAACTTTTTGCCGTTCTATCGGCTTGGGAGAAACTGATACATCCGTAAGTTTAGATAACTTCACCACGTTTTGACTCTCTAGCTGGTGTAATTCCTTTAAATGGGACCACTTTGCAACACACGTCTTACCAGATTTAACAAAGAGTAATTTCTGAGTTTTCTCTGTAATCCAATTGTTACGAACACTTTTTAACAAATGCACGTAGTCAAATAGTAAAAAAATATCATCACTTGTTTTCCTTGGCTTTTCAGGCTCGGTACTGAACATTTTAAAGAACGACTGATTTACCCTGTTTCCGTCACATATGATTGCAACAGTATTACCACCAGCACTTTTTATGCCAGAAAGAAGTTGTTGTGTTTGTAGAAAGAGAAACTCTGCATCAAGCTGTTTAACTTGTAGCATTTTATATACAAAATTAGGCCCTCCACAAAGTGATACCAGCGTAAACGTTAAAAGCGTATTGGCAAGCAGCGAAGGTTTGGTGGATGCCTTTCCAAACAACGTGCCTCCATGATATTGCAGAGTTGGTTTAACGTATACTTCATCAATTAGTAACACTAAAGACTTTTGACGGTCACTTAATCCACAAATTATATTTTATAGAAAGGTAACATCATCACTGTTCTTAACTATGGAAGTGAGTCTTGGTAGGGTTTTAATACTTGGAAGTTTAAAATCACGCCTTGATGTTTTGTAACACGATCTTGACAATGAGAAATACTCAAAAGATCTTATGGTTGCTGCAGTACTATACTTTCGTTCAACAGAGCCAACTGAATTCATGGAACAAATTTGTTGAATGATGACTTCCTTTTGGTGATTTAGCTCCATGCAGCGCAAATATCGGAGGACTTCTGCAATCTGTGACCATCTACGAAGTTTTAGGCATCTATTTGCTGATAAAGTTGCAATACTGCATTTGGCACCACAGTGGAAAGCAGCAAACGGTAGATCATTATGTATCTTTAGCAGAAAAATTGGAATACCTGTATTATCCAGCAGTTCTTTAGCTTGGAACACAACCATAAAATCCGTATGATAGACGCATAGTTCTGAGCAATTAAGGTAAGCAAATTTGCTACTGTCAGCACAATGCTGCAGGTCTTCAAAGCTTGGTATTCTGTCTGCATCATTGAAAGCGGAAAGCTCATCCTCAAGTTGATTTCTTGCTTCAGCGCAAGTTCTTGTTGTTGTTCGTGGTGCAGGTGTTTGAGTTGGAATAAGACTGGATGACACACATTCAAATATTGTTGGTGGATTGGCAGGTCTTGATTTCCCTCCAAAGGTTGCCACTGTGGGGTAATGCTCTGGCCAATGTCGCTCATGTACAACTGTATCTTTTGAGTTGGGGATGTTGTCTCTTGGTATTGCTTTTATCCATCGACTTTTTTCCTATGCATCAGTTGGTAAACGAAATACTTTAACTCGGTTTTCATCATTGTAATTTCCATTACAATTAAACACACAACACTTCCTCACCATGTTATAGATTAACAATAAACACAACAATCTTGTGGAGTATTTTAAATCGCTGTAAAACTAATGGAGCATAAGTAATGTTAAAACTTTTTTGTAAAAAATCATTAATAGCTCGATTGCAAATGCTTGGACTTTGCAGTCCTGCTTTGCATGAATTTTCACAGTATTATGAGCAGGGGTGTAGCGTAGCCAGCAAAAAAATCAGAGGGGCTGACAGTACCGAATTTGAAAAAATCTCTAAAAAATTACCTCTCTCCACCGGCCACGCCAGTAATGTTGATCTAGAAGACTTAAACAATGCTTAAAATTGGCTCTACTGCTCTATAGGCTGCAAGTGCCTTTTATTTACAATTCTACTTGGAACATCAACTAACAATACAACTCTTTCTTTTGACTACCGGTACTAGCCTACTTTGAATGAACTTTCACAGTATTTCGAGGTAAAAGACCTAAACACTGCTTAAAACTGGTTGTAGACTACAGAGCATTTAATTTGCGAAACGTAATCCTACTTGGAGCATCAACTAACTGACACGACTCTTACTTCTGACCACTATCTTACTTTGAATGAACTCTCACAGTATTTCGAGCTAAAAGACTGAAACACTGCTTAAAACTGGCTCCAGGCTGTAGTGCGATTGATTTGTAATTCTACTTGCAACATTAACTTTCTGATGACTCTTACAAGCACTAAAACTTTCAATAACTGTGTCTACAGTCAAATATTCAGTTGAGATTGTTACTCTGAAACACAGCTGCAACCATCTTAGACTAAAATTTTAACAATTCTAACGCGCTTCCAGAGTTCAGCATCTTTCGTACGACGAATGCATTAAACACAAATTTCGATTGTAGAACAATGGGTCTATGACGTAACAATAAGCCTCCAAGCTAACAATCCGATTGTGTGATGTCCCGGACTCTATTATAGTAGGACATGCACAACAAGTAAACTTGCCGGCTTGATCTCCACACTGTCCCTTTAATGGTGAGCATCAAGCAGGGAAGCTGTGAATACCAATTTTTAAAGTCATTGGTTTGACCCAACTCGGAATCAAACTCGAGTCGCTTAATTCAAACAAGCCCTGAATAACCTACCTCATGAGTTAGTTTCTGTGCCGTGTGCCCAATATCATTATATTCAAAAATCGATTAAAAAGACTTAATTAATGGTCTGTGACGTCTCTTTCATTTAGTTAGTTTTCTTTATCACAGTTTTGTCCACTTTTTTGATTAATATTTTGCTACTTCTCACTATTTTATTTTGATGTTACATTGTTATTTTTCCTCACATGTTAGTGTGCTTTTGATTGTAGCCTTGCACCATTGTGTTGCATTTCTAAGTAACATAAATACGTTTAACCGATCAGATGGTCGAGTGGTATGCTATAGAGCGTCTGCTTCTGGATCGGTAGACTTGAAGTTCGATTCCGAGTCAGGTCAAACCAATGACTTAAAAATTGGTATTCACAGTTTCCCTGCTTGACGTTCAGTACTGAAGGGACAGTGTGGAAAAAGCAGGCAAGTTTACTTGTTGAGCCGTTGGGCAAGGCACTTAACAGAATTCCCCCATCTTAGTGTGGTAGACAGATGGCCGGCTACTCCTATGCGAGCTCGTACAGCACTTCGTCTTTTTCTTGTGATAAGAGGATAAATATGCCAATAATAATAATACTAATGATGAAATGTGTGGAGCCGATGTAAGTGTATATACGTGAAATATCAATAGATGTTATGGTAGGCGAGAAGACTTACTGAATAAACGCTGTAAAAGCTAATTCTACGACTAGTTTCGCGGTTTGACCGCTCATCAGGTTGACTCAGGTTCAAACCCAGGACCTTCTGATTGAGAGTTTACCTCTTTAACCACTTGTCCACTGGGGTTGCAGCAGTCAAGCCACGAAAGTAGTCGCAAAAATGTTTTTACAGCGTTTATTTAGAAAGTCTTTTGGCCTACCATAACATCTATTGATACTAATGATGACTTAATCTGTTATCAGTTCTCTACATTTTAGTGAGCAGGTTCGTCTTGCCGAACGAGTAATAAAAGAAAGTAATGGTCTGTCGTGGAAGGATGGGCTATTTATTGGTGGTTGCGATATTTCGTTTTTACCAAACAACACGAAAGCTTGTGCATACTTGGTTGTTATGCAAGTGAAAAAATCATCAACTACTGGCCACTTGGAAGTAAGATTTTCAATTTTTTTAGTTTCATGCGATTGGTTAGTTTTTGTAGTTTGGGTTAAAAAAATTAAGCTTTTGTTATGCATATGGTACGTCATTATTAAATGATTTATGTCATAAATTTATGGTAATTGATCATTTCTGTAGCATAACGCAAAATGACGGTTGTAAATCGAAAGTGATTATTTTATAGTGCAATTTCATTGAGTATATATCGTATCAAATTCTATCTCTAAGCAACAAAGCGTGCTGTCATAACTATAATGCTCATGCCAAAGGACGAGTCACTCATTTTATAACGCAAAACTTGTTTTTGTAAAAGCTTAAATATCAGTGCAATAGTCTATCTAGGGCATAATTTACTGTCTGCGTTTCATTGTCGGCAGCGCGGCGCAGTGGTTCGGAGCGTCGTTTTTACGACGACCATGATCGCAAGGTTAATGGTTCAATTCCCAACCTAGTCTCGTTGTTGCGTCCTTGGATAAGATGCTTCACAATGGCTAGCTTTGCTTGGTGGAATCTGGCAAGCAGCAAATTAAAGAAGTCAGAAGAAAAGTCAACCGGAAAACTTGGAAATAAAGGCAACTCCTAAGCAAGTCTGGATTCGTTCTACGCATAGCGCCTCCGTCACTTTCTCGTGATAGGAGGATAAGATGAAGAAATCAATCATTCATAGTGACTACAGCTCGTTTGCTGACCTAAGTACGTAATTCAAAATCAAAAATCAAATCTTTATTATACTCGCGGTATTCCGCCGAAGCATCTAACAAGTGGCGGGGCCCATTTCCGCGACTTAGCGCCTGAGCTACACAGCTCCGAAGGAACGTCGCAGCAGTGGCGAGGCGTTGGCGACACTGTGCCGATTTGACCAACCCAAAATTTGAACCCTAGACCTCCCGCACCGGTAGTGCGTGCGCTAAAAGCAACCGAGCTTACGGCTGGTCATAAGTACGTAATTACCATTACTATATATTGCGTTCGTTGTCCCTGCTTAATGTCTCGTGGCTCTCTAAGGGGCCAATTGATCGTGGTTGAGAACCACTGATCTAGGGCAGTGTTTCTCATCCGGCAGCGGTCTTTGTCTACTTTTCTGCCAGTCCGCTGAAATAAATTCCAATATTTTACAAATCGAAGTTGGGGTTTTTATTATAACTCACTAGGCTACTACACGTGCAATACTTTTTTCCGTCAGCCAACATAAGAGTTCATGCGGTATGCATTGCTGATTAAAAGGTAAAACGATGCTTGCGCATAACCACACGTTTACGACAAGTATATGAAATCCAAGAACATTCAGTAATAATGTAACCGAAATTCGGCAGTACGATTACCGGAATTTGATAACAAAACGGAAACAAACAGCCAAGTATTTTGCTTTTTCAAAAAGACCGTTCGTGAATATCAAGTTAGTGGTTTTAGCACTTAGTTTTAAGGTGACGTTTTTGGTTGGTGTTTAAGGTCCTAAAAAGGTTGAAAATCATTGATCTAGGGCAGGGGTGGGCGACCTTTTTAACACAAAGGCCATTTCTTAAAGGTAATGTTTACTGGGGGCCGCACTGCAGATAAAGCTGGGTCTTCACGTCCACAGAGTCTCGTTTTTTCCACTAAAAATCGGTGAAGACCAAAAAAAGGTCTCAGAGTTATGTTTTTTCTTAAAATAAGTTCTCTCGTGGAAACCGCATATGTTAGCCTTGATCAAAAAATCCAGAAAGAATATCGCCATTATGTATAAACTGACGTTTTACCAAAACAAAACAAACTTGCTTAATGTCTATTATTCGATGATTGTTAGTCTTCTTCGATATGGTATAACTGTATGGAATCATGGAAATCAAACCATCGTTCAAAAATTGCAGCGAATATGCAATAAATTTGTCACATACATACAAAAGAACAAGCATATCGAAGCATTAAATCTACTTAGTATCAATGACATATTCACATTAGAAACAGGTATATTCATGTACAAACTAAATCATGATCAATTGCCTGAAATATTTAATCCCCTATTTAAACTTAACAACATAGTTCACTCCATTTCAGCACGAAATAACAACGCCTATCACTACCCATTTTATTCTAAAAGCTCCACTCAGCAAGCAATCAATAGAATACAGTGGGGTTAAGGTGTGGAATGCTCTCCCGAATGACATTAAGTCATTACAATCTAAATCGTTATTTTCATCTAAATTGAAACAGCACCTAAGCAAACGAAATTACGGTAGTCTGCACCTCTATATTTACTTTGATCGTCACTCATGAGCATGACTTATGAAACAGTCCTTATACACACTGCTTGTACATAGTTGTATAAATTGTACATACACTTTTTTGTTTTGTTTTTTTCTGAGTTTTTGGTAGAGCAAAATTTTGGGCTATATATTGTAATTTGTTTTCTTAAACGTAAATTTGCTGAGTCTTGATTGGGTTTTGTGGCCGTGCAGAACATCTACTAATGATTTGTTTAGTGTTTACATAACTTGATGCACGTTTTAAACCCTGTGGGTTTTGTCACTTTTCCCTGTTGGCGCATGTTACATTCTCTTGCTATTCTTGATGCTGTTTTTGTACTGTATGTTAGCGTGCATTAGCGAAAAAATAAATAATAATAAAAATAATAATAATAAGCACGTTCATGTTTTCTAAGACTTTCCCCTTGAAAATAGAGGAAGGGCCAAACAAAAAGTGGTCAAAGGCCGCACGTTGCTCGCTTCTCATCCAGGGTATCTCAATCTAATTCTTTTGCGAGTCTTTTTAAAACAATATTTTATGTGACTCTGTCTGTATTGACTCTATCCACAAGTTCGATTTTTGTTGGCTTTAGGCCCGTGATTTTTGGTTGTAGTTTCTGCATTGTAATAAATTTTTTGATGTCATAATTAAGAAAGGTGATTATGGCATCAAAATTTTGATTGTGATGCAGACAGTAAAACCAAAAACAACTGGCGTAAAACCCACAAAGCTTGGAGAGGTGGACGGAGTAAATTGTAAATGTGTGCTTTCATGTTCGCATAGGAAAAAAAATTGCCCACAAAAAAACAAAAATTTATTCATATATTTCCATTGTGTTGCCTAGTATACTGCTGATGATGGCTAGTTAATTCGGTTTGTAAAGATAAAACTGTTAAAACTTTTTTTATAATTGCTTAGCTAACTGATAAGCCTGTGTATGTTGATCATGAAGAGGTGACAATGACAGAGGATTATGCTTCCAGCTTTTTAGCTTATCGCGAAGTTCCACATTATACCACCTTGTTAAAAAGACTTGAAGAGAAAAAGAGACACCTAATGCCTCAGGTAGTTACAATTAAGAAGAATCAAAACAATCAATGTGTTTTTCGCACTTCAGGTGCGGTTGCTTTGCTTTTAAGATAGATGATGCGTTGATTAATGTTACCAGACATTGGCATTGTGGGTTGTGTGAAAAGTTACTAAAAACCTTTACTTTATCATCATATTAGGTTTATCTGCAACAGAGTAAAAAACTTCGTAAATATCATAGAAATACCGCAATTATTTTCAGGTTTGATAGTCTGTCATGATATTAACTTATTTTGTAGATTATTTTTTGTGGTTGTATTTATTTGCATATTCCTCCTCGTGTCACGAAAAAGCGATCAAAGCGCTGTAACGAGCTTGCTTAGGAGTTACCTGCCATCTGTTTACCACTTCAAGATGGAGGAATTCCTCTAAGTGCTTTTCCAAACGGCATAACAAGTAAACTTGCCGGCTTGTTTTCTACACTGTCTCTTCAATGGTGAGCGTGAAGCTAGGGAAACTGTGAATAGCAATTTTAAAGACTAGTCATTGCTCTGCCCCGACTTCGGAGTCAAACCCGATTCTATAGCTCCAGAGGCGGATGCTTTTACCACTTGGCAATCTAAGCTGTCAAGTCCTTGCAATTGTCAACATAAGGCAAGAGCATTAAATTTTGGGAGGTTATACTCTGGTTCAAAAAATCCAGTTTTGCTGCCAAGTAACTTCAACAGTGAATTCCTTTTGCTCAGAATCGCTTGTATACTTATTTCGTAATGCATGAAAACGTCTCTTACTTTTTTATGCACGTATGGAGCAGTGATAATATTTCCTTTTTAAAAAACTAACAGAAAAGTAGCCACAAATATTCGATCTTTTTGTGGTTGCAAATGCGCCTTGAACATGAGTGTGAATGCTGTACATAGAAATCGATCTTAATGGGGAACTACTTCGAGGAGGTTTGATAAAGGTCAAAATTTACAGTGCCTAATACTAATGTTACGTAGGTGGTTTTGGTGGATGGCAATGGGATTCTGCATGAGCGAAAATGTGGATCCGCCTCACATTTAGGAGTGATGTGCGATATACCCACTATTGGCGTTGCTAAAAGTCTTCTTTCAATTCCTAATTTCGGCATAGAAAAAAACGAAGAACTCAAGCAGAAAGTAATAGTTTGTGTTTTGTACTTTGGAGATTGGTTAAATTTTAAAAAGCAGTCGGTTTTGACAACGATGTTTAAAACAGCTCTGTTCAAAATCACCTCTTTCACAGACAATAAAAATGAACGTACAACAGCATCTCGAGTTTGCAATTTTCATGCATCTTCCCAGACCCTGTCAAAACGCCCCGCTGTACTCTGGTCTGAATTGCTGTTCTGAGTTTGATACTCAATGGTTAGTTAGATTTTCAAAGGTGCGCGTGCGCCACCATTCAGCCTCACCGACTCGACGCATCGACCACGCCGAATTGTCGATTTTTATTGATTTAATGTCAATTTCAATGTTTGTAGATTCAAAATATAAGAGAAACCGAAAACAAGTTTCCAATCAAAACGAATTGTGGTGAAGTTTTAGCAATGGTGAGCACGAATAACAAGTTACGCCTACTTTGAAAATTTGCAAAATCCCGATCGCTATTCTCGGTCCCGCGAGGATTTGCAGGAAATCGTTAGTTAATTCGCTACCTTTTTTGAATTAAATAACTGGAAAATGGTTTACCGCTTTGTAAATTTCATTAGGGCTTATCACCCGAGTTTATCTTCTAGACTTTAATCTAGACCAGGGTTGGGCAAGCTTTTCACACAAAGGGCCAGATTCGGAAAACTTGCTGAAGCCGCGGGCCGCACACTGATTGAAAACAAGGTAAAGATCTTTTTTTTTTATGGGAGATCACGGTCCACGTACGAATGTGATCTCCCAAAATAAATGGTTTTCACCCTTTTTATTCCAATTTTGCACCGTTAAGGCTTATTTTTTTGAAAATCACTGCCATCCATGATCTCTAATGGAAAAAAAAGGTCTTCCGCTCAATTCACGGTGGGAGTTTAAGTTTGTGTAAGTGCCGGCGGGCTGGATTTGGCCCACGGGCCGTAGTTTGCCCTTGTCTGCTCTATAGCGTACACTGCTGACGGAGTTTATGTTATTTGGTGGAGTCCGACTTAGGTCGTATTTGTTGTATTTAAGCCATTGTTATTTTATTTTACGAAAATAAGGAATTTTAAGTCCAATATTAAAGCCTTTTTAGTTCTGTCGATTTATTTTGACGTTAAAAGTTGATACAATCTCAGCAAACAGTGAACAAAATTGGAACGAAAGCTGAAATTAACGGATTAGCCCTGACAAAAGTATCGATTGTACACGAAGTAGCTGTTAGCGATGCTAATGATTAGATTGACTTTACCTATCCGTAGAAGAAACTATCAGTATGTGTGTTTTAATGGACAATTGTGCAACCCGGAGTGTTCTTTTATACATTTGATAAAACAAAAATTAATCGTTATTATAAAAACGTCCAAGCAACTGATTTACATTTAAAATATCTGTAAAAATTAGTAATTTGTGTAATTTTTGTAGGCGGTTTTGACGGGCACGATAGCCGAAAACCCAATTTACGTATCAATTGGCCACAAATGTAATTTGAATACGGCTGTCGATATTGTGGCAAAGTGCTCTGCCTATCGCATTCCTCACCCTATCAGGAAGGTAAGGGTTTCGCTGTTATGTCGTAATGGTATTGGACATATTGTTTTTAACTGAAATTGTTTTGCGATATCGCGCTGGTTACTAATTCTAAGTGACGAGTTCGATTCACGGCTGAACATGTATGCAGATGGCTGCTGACTCGAAAAGCGCTAGCTCATTTCGTACTCCTTCTTAATCCACAGATAAATTTTGAGTTTCGTGCTTTAAAAGCAACCCTGGCTGGTAGTTAATAATTGATTGACGATACAAAATTTAAGAATAGCTTTGAAAAAATCTGTTTTGCATTGGGCTTCAAGAATCGCTCTGTCATTACTCTTTTAGAAAAAAGCAGTTTGTTCCAGAAGCTTCTCGTGACGCACTCGTTAGTGGGTAACCGCGTCAAAGTGACAGGTGAGGTGACTAGAAAGATTTGGTGTTTGATGTGTTATCGAACGCGTTATTCATCAAGCGGCAGACCTTGCTTTTCAGTTCTCACTTGAACGTAGTTATCCACTGACGTGTGCGTCATGAAAAGCTGAGATAGACTGCGTTTTCAAAGTTATTGTTTCCTAGTCAACTAAGAGACGAAAATTAAAATCAAAAATCGTTGCAATTACGCTTGAAATAACTTATTTTATCGTTTATTTTCTGCATATTTTTGCTTTACGCTAATCAAATCAAAAATCAAATCTTCATTATACTCGCGGTATTACGCCAAAGCGTGTAACGAGTGGCGGAGTCATCTCCGCGTCTTAGCGCCTGGGCAACACGGAAATACCGTAGCGGTGGAGCGGTTGGCCACAGGGTTCGATTTAACCGGCCCGGGAATAGAACCAAGACCTCCCGCGCTGAGAGACGTTTTTGGGCACTACGCCAATTTGGAAAGCTCACCTCAACTCAGTGCTCTCAAATCGATCACCATTGCAGTAAACTGGCAGCGATTTGTCTATCTCTTCGAGTTGTTTTGTGAGTATTTCGAATCAAATCTTGAACTGAAAATTTAACAGTAATTGAGGGAGACCTCTTCGAGTCAGCAGCCACCCGATAAATATGTCACATGCGATCGGCTCCAGCCGCGAATCAACCCGTCACGTAGGATCTGTAACCTGCGCTCGGTACCGCTAGGCAATGTTGCTGACGAGTTTTTCCACGCGTTGTTACGCCAAAGCGTGTAGCGTGGCGAGGCCCATCTCCGTGGCTTAGCGACTGGGCAACACAGCTTCGAAGAAACATCGCTACAGTGGAGACACTGTGTCGGATTTGATTGGCCCAGAATTCGAACTCCAGATCTTCCGCACCGATAGAAACGTCTTAACAACTAAGCTGAGCTGATTTCTGCCGAGGTCAAAACTTGCGGCCTGTGTGTGACGATAGTTAATCAATTCGTGTGCAAAACACTTAAGTAAGCGTTAGTGCGAAATTGTGCAAAACCACGACTTTTGATAATCCTTTCTTTAGGCGGATTCGTTATCCAAAGAATTTTTAAAAAAGAAATATCCGTCTGAGTATCCCTCTAAAAAAAGGAAAAGAAACAAAAAGAAAAGCCGAAGTACCTCAAGCCGTTAAGTTCATTTTTATCGTGCAATTTCATATTTTATTGTTGTGCTCTTCAAATTTTGAGGTGTTTTCATGTGATGTTAGCAGTATGGTGCATTGAAGCATATAGTACCACTGCTTTTATATTTCTTTTTTTTCTTACCGTACTGCTTTTACTGCATTTTAAGTATTGTGATGCAATTCTTCGTCGCCAGCACTCGTTATAAAGTTCTAGAAGATATTATTTATGCTGTGATAAAGAAAATATGCTATAATTTGAATTTTTTGTTACACCATTTTGCATTGTGTTAAACCTATTGCAAATACTTTTTCAAATTTTTGCACTATGCTAATTTTTGACCACATGAAATCGCATCAAAGAAATCGGTAATACGCCATGAGTGAAATTGCACGAAGAATTTTGTATTCTACGATCAAGGACAGTTCTAAGTTTATTATCTAGAGCAGCGGTTTTCATTCGGGACTCCCCCCGTATAATCTAGGGGTTTTGCAAGTTTACAATTTAGAGCTGGGTTTAAGTGAATTAGTAAGTTAGATTAATGCGCAGCGGTACCTCGAGTCTTTGGAATGTTTCATTCAAGTTCCACTCCCCCCAAAAAGGCTGATAACCACTGCTCTAGAGCTTAATGTAGATGTACATTGTACAACCTTGTTATATTGCTCAATCATGATTTATTCCTGACAATCTTCCTTTGAACTCAATTTTTATCCTTTAGTTCTCTTCAATAAGCTTCATGTCAAATTTTCAATTGTTTTTTAATCACTTTATTTTAACATATTGCCAAAACGACACTTGAATAATTGATTTTGTTGTTATAGCTTGCCAAAACTATGTTTATGAATAAATTGAAAGGTTGAATTGTGGTTGAAGTTATCATTTGCCCTGCCCTCGTGTCCACTTCTCTTGGGCCCACGGTTCTTGGTACTATTTTTTGCATCATAATCAATTTCTGATGTCATAATCACTTTTTTACAGTGGTGTAAAAAATAGTCCCAAAATCTAGTTAAGTAAAAGTATTGTTATTGATGGCCGAAACTACTTGAAGTAGAGTAGAAAGTAGGGGATGTAAAAAGTAACCAAGTCAAAGTACCAGCAATTTGAAGCTACTTAAGTAAAAAGTAGCGTTTGCAAAACCAAGGCCATAAAACTGAGCTTTGACAAAAGATGATTTGCTCACTTCCAAACTTGGCATATATTTTGGCGATGCTAAAGTACAAGAGTCAGGCAAAATGATCTGACACATTTGAAATTGTCAATATGACAAACGTAATGCAGTTAGAGTAATAATTGAAGTGAAAGTTTATTGCTACTAACATGCCATTTAGTTTTCGTTATGTCTTAAAAGTTATATTCTTGAGATGGCGCCTTCGGGTATGACGAATTATTGCAGGGGATTTCTACTTTTCTATTATTTATAAACAACATAACAAAATACTAAAAATTAGATCTGAAATGCTGAAAATCATAATTAATGTCAAAATGATGAAGCTCGGGAAAATTTCCCGAATCCCGGGTATCCCGAAGATTTTCCGGGAATTCTTGCGGTGTTGCAGGATGAAAGTCCAAGTCGAGATGCTAAAGTTGTGTAACCGTTCGATCGAAAAGCTTTAATGATAAGCCTGATGATGATTCGTTAAATTTGGTCTAGTTGCAATGTAAGATTCTCTGAATTTTGACACTAATTACAAACTTTATGATCTTGCCTTTATTCATAAGTTGATTTCCAAAGTTTCATAAATTAGCACAAATGGCATGTTAGTACCTATAAAATTTCACTTCAACCATTAGTCTAACTACCTCACGCTTGTCATATTGACAATTTCAAATGTGTCAGATCATTTTGCCTGACCCTGTATATTTAGGATAATTAGCACCTTTATTTGACGAAAATAAGAAAGTGAGGTGTGTCATAATCTGCAAAATGCAGCCTCATTGTCCACGCTGAACACAAACAACAAAATTCACGAAATTGTAAAACAATACACCTAATACTAATGTTGCCAATTTTATTATCAAGCATGATTATTTATCATTTTCGTAAGACTGATCCATGCGGAGTGTGTGGGAGAAGAGTGATGGTGAACTCTTTGCTATGTACTAAATGTGGTTGTTGGATTCATGGAAGGTGTGCGAAAATCAAGAGGGTGTCAGGGGCCCTTGCAAAAGGATTTGTCTGTGAAGTATGCAGGCGTGGGATGACGGGAACGCGGCTGCCACAGGAGAAGCTGTGTGATGGAGTGGAGACTGTTAAAAGTTTTTGCTATTTGGGCGATAGACTTAATGCGAGTGGTGGATCTGAGGCGGCGGTGACAGCAAGAACGAGAATTGGATGGTTGAAGTTCAGAGAATGTGGTGAGGTGCTCTATGGTAGAAGGTTTTCGCTTAAGATAAAAGGAAGAGTGTATCAGAGCTGTGTGCGTTCAGCGATTCTGTATGGGAGTGAAACGTGGTGTCTAACGGAAGGAGAAGTTGCGATTTTGAGAAGAACAGAGAGAGCTATGTTGAGAGCCATGTGTGGTGTTAAGTTAATGGACAAGAAAATCACGAAAGAACTGATGGAGATGTTGGGTTTGGTTGAGTCGTTGGAAATGATAGCGAAGGCGAATGCTGTGAGGTGGTATGGCCATGTGCTGAGAAGGGAAGATGGTAACATCTTGAGAAAGGCTCTAGACTTGGAAGTTATGGGTAAAAGAAGAAGAGGTCGGCCAAAAAGCACATGGAAGAGAAAAGTTGAAGAAGAAGTGAAGAAGTTGGGGTTAGAAAAGGAAGATGCCTTGGATCGAGAGAAATGGAGACGGGCGGTATGGAAATGCAGTCAAATGGGGTGAATCCGGCCACCTCCGTTGACGGGGAGAACACCGGATAATTCTGGACATCATCATTCGTGATACATTGCTTAATTTTAACTTCTTATCATTTTTAAAGCCACTTAAGTAAGCGTTATTGATTGAACTACGTAAGTAAAAGTAGAAGTAGTCGAAATTGAAATCACTTCAGTAAGTACTAGTTACCAAGCAATAATACTTAAGTAGTCTGCTTAAGTAAAACTACTTCGTTACTTTACACCACTGCTTTTTTAATTATGACATCAAGACTTTGATTATGACGCAGAAAGTAAGCCACGAACCGCTGGCCCAATGCCTAGGAAAAATGGACATGTGGAGAGGGTGATAAAGTCCTAAGTGCTATTCAATTCAGTTGATTGCGACAGCGAAAAAAATGTAGAAAGTCATCAAATTTGCTGAGTAAGTTGGTCCATAGGCCTAATAATTCGTAAAAGTTACGTACGTAATCGTAATAATAACTCAATACTGCAGTAGTGTATCGCTTGACAGATAATAAGATCCAAAGCGCGTAATAAAACAACGAAAACTAAAACGGTAGAGTCACCATAGACAGGATATAGCTAATACTTGAACAGCAGACAGGCAACAAATAATTCTTTACATTGCAATATGTAGAGCAGCAAAGTCAACTCATGATGTAGCGACTGTTAACGCTTGTAACTTATTCTAAGTCCTCGAAAGGAAGATCTTCGAGAACGATTTCATTTGGTAGCTGCATGATCTCAATGTCTTATCGCTGTCACCCTGTTGCTGCAATATATTAATTGTGAGTGTGTCTGTAATTATGATGATGTTGGCACAGTAACTTAGAAAAAAGCTGAAGTCTTCTACAGTTGCTGGTCTCAAAGGTGGCGCTAGAGAGCTTCCAACGGCGCCATTAGTAAATATTTGTGGCTTTTTTCACTCTGTCCCGGTATTGCTAAACATCAAGCAAGCTGTGACTACTAGCTTTTGAGTGTTTGTTCTGGCTCGACTTGAAATCGAACCCAAAGTCTACCATTCCAGATGACACTGTATTACCTCAGTCTTAAAATAATTACCGGTACCAACTTGCAAGTGCTTTTTGTCGGCGGCATGGCCAAGCGGTACCGCGCGCAAGAATTCGCGGTGGCTGAAGCCGATGACATTATTTTGACATTAGCGTAGAACAGTGTTTCTCAACCCCGAGTCCGCGGAAGGGCGTGGATAAGTCCGCGAAACACACTGGAACGGTAAGGGTTAAAAAGCAAATTTACGACCGCGTGACAAATCGCAGGGTGTAATCGTTCTGTCTGACTACGACTGCGTATTCGCGAGTTTATTATCAGCGTTTACAAATTAGAAGTGATATACCGGCTGCTACAAAACATTCGCGAGCTTATTGTCAGCATTTACGAGTTAAAAAAAGTAGGCCTAATATACCGGGTGTTACAAAAAAGGATATGGCGAAGTGGCAAGTTTTAAAATGGTTTGTAGAAAACTTTGTCAAATTCTTGAACATATAGTCTATAGATACTTTAAAGCTTTGTGAGACACGTGTAGTAGTAGTAGTAGGATTTTTTTATTTTTAACCATAAAACAACGCCATCATTAACACAAAAAAAAGCTTGGTTAAAAATAAGGAAACAGCGACAAAACGTTATACGTTGAACATGCTCAAGATAAAAACATAGAACTAAAGCGTTTAAAAAAAAATTAGCACGGTCGTGTAATGAAAACTATGGAGAAAAATACTAGAGAGCATAATAGAAACAAAGTGATGCAGGAATTGACAGCTGCAGGATTACATAGTGACAATGAAGAGTCACTCTAACAAATAAATCACGTACAAGATTTCAATGAAAACGAACTGCAAAAAAAAAAATCAAAACTGTTTATTTCACGTAGTCGATTTTCAGCGTAAATGTAAAGTTTCAGCTTCAGAATCAATTGTTTCGGGCAGGAGCGTGTTAAGGGGGTATTGCGCCATGCTTTCCCTTTTGACTCTGCCTTTCAGCAAAAATTAAAACGAACAAAATTAATGGTGCCAAGTGACTGAAATATGCCAGACTCTTTTGATGCTTTCTGTAACTTATGGCCCGGGGCGGGTCCAGGGGGGTGAGATGAGAGGTATGTATTCTCTCACAAGCCATTTTCAAAAATGTTTTTGATGCATGTGTACAATTTTATCGGTAATTTCGAACCTCTTCGATAGCGACAAGCCTTACATTTTAAGCACGCATAATCGAAAATGTGCTAACAAAATGCATTACTTAGCACTCACTCAGAATTGGGGTCAACAAATTCAAACAAAATTTGCCCGAAAACTATATAAAAATCACCAAAATATTCATTACAGCATGTAAATTTTCAAAATGCTCTGGGGGAACATGCCCCCGGACCCCCTAAAGCTTTTCTTGTTTCTCAATCAACTTCAAATTAGTTCTGCAGAAAAAAATACGCTTGAAAAACAATGTGGAAATAACAGCCCTCTCCCCCAGTTTAAAATTTCTCGCTACGCCTCTGGTTTTCTCAAGCGTAGGCTACAGCAAACATGCACTCGCCACGTGTGACCACTGACCACTCAGTTATCGAACAAGGTTGTCATCGAACAGCCTTGTTTTCATACCTATGGGTGACTTGAGTCCGCACATAGTTAGGCTAGCTGGGAAATAGTCCACGGACTAAAAAGGTTGAGAATCACTGGCGTAGAGGCTGCCTAGGAGCCCTCTCTAACGACAATTTAAACCGGAATTAAAAGTTCGGATTTTCAAAAGCAACTCCCATAAAGTTTCGACAGGTTACCACGCAAGGGTTAAACATTTAAGTAATTCGGAATCAGTGCAATAGCTGGAGCGGATATTTTACTAGCTTCTAGGGCTGTTGTTTCTACATTAAAATAACCTACATCAGTAATCACAAAGTCATCATTATTCGTAACGTTCATTGGTTGACGGATATCATCAAAACTGCAGTTTTTTTCACCTGAATTGTTGGTGGGATCCTTTAAACCAGGGGTCTGAGGCTTGCTGGAGCTGGCTACAGTATTTCTATTCATGCGCTCACTTGCCTGATCTAGAATGTGTTGGTTTGAATTAGATGTGTTATGTGCATGAGATTTATGCTTGGGTTTAGGTTTCGACTTTTTATACGCATAATTTCCCAAACATATGCACATAGCAGCAAAAACAGCTCCTCCTATGCCACAACCAACGTAGACATGTACCGGTAACAGGGATTGATCAGTGACGAAATTGCAATTATGGGTAACATTATTCTTCATGCAAGGTTCCACCATTCTTGAATGTCCGTGTAAGCACAGCCGCTCATTTAGAGCTTCACTACCGTCTCCGTAGATGCATTTTCGGGTTCGTTCTCGCTCTCCTGTACCGTTACATCCAGACAAAATAGGCTTACATGCTCCTGCTTCGCCCCATTCACTCCAAGTTGTTGGACATTGCCGGTAAGCGTATCCGCTACAATAGTGCGGTTCAACGGAATCACCATCACAACCTGTGCACTGATTGATCTCTTTTAACGATCTCGATGTTTGACAATCAATTCGTTGAGTTGAGTTTTTGAAATACAGTTTGTCGCAGTTCTTGTTTATGTAAGCAAATCGGTGAATGTGTCCGTAAACAGTCGAAATGAGTGTTCTGTCATTTGAAGATCTACCCCACCACAAAACTTCGATTTCCAATTGTTTTTCGCTGCATTCGTCATCACACTTTCCAAATCCATACTTCAGCTTGTATCTTACTTGCGGACTGCTTGATTGGTGAGCATACACCAACTGAAGGCTGCGTAGAGTGTGAAATATAAGAGAGCCATTAGAGCAGTAGAAATAGGTTTTCCGTAAAACCATATATTGTCGTGAATAATCGTCGGTAAACGGTCCTTCGCTCATCTGTTTGAATAAAGTTAATGTACTTGGGCAAGAAAAGCATGTGCCTGCCGCTATAAAGCAACTCAGAAATAACAAAAACAGTTTCATCTTACAGTGTCTTACGTTTAAGTTTAATTGAGTGCAATCACTCTCAGTTAAAGTCGATCTGCGCATTCAAAAGTACTATGACACTTTAAAAATTATTCGAAGTAGGTGTTGAGTTTCATGCCCAAAATAGAAGATTCAACAAAGAATGCGTAGCGCGCGGAGCCGAAACTAGGCAATGCGTGCTCCCCCCCTCGAAATCATCTTCCGGGGCCCCGACGTCCAATTTTCCCCCAAACATTGGGTGAAGACCAAAAAAAGGTCTTCACGCCTTCCGACGTCCAATATTTCCCCCAAAATCCGTTTTGCGACATGGTACGGGGGCTCCATATCGCGCGACGGAGCCCTCCTTTACGTGCAGCCCCCTCCGGTTGGGGGATGCGGGGGGTGCTAGTTTCAGCACTGGTAGCGCGAACTGGTGAAGCAACTAGTAGCAAAGCAGCAGGCATCTTAAGCCACGCAGGGAAATCCGCAATGTAAATGGCCCATTTTTTCTGAGGGACCCCACACTTTATTCACTTTTTAAACTGTGGTCTATTCGAGTATTCAACTCAATGGAGGTACAGACATGATGCCTTTGGGCCCACTAAAACTTGTTTTTATTTAGTTGGATATTTACCTTACTATCGCAAGAAAGCGATCAAAGCGCTACAACGAGCTCGCGTAGGACTTACCGGCCATCTGTTTACTACTCTAAGATGGGGGAATCTCGCTAAGTGCCTTTATTAACGGCACAACAAGTGAACTTGCACCTTAAAGCCGAGCGTCAAGCTGGAAAGCTGTGTATACCAATTTCAAAGTCTTTGAGTCTGCAGCTCCCGAAGCGAACGCTCTTACTACTTGGCCATCTGAGCCACATCATTTTACTCAAAATCTCTCATATGCTAAAAGCGCAATGCAGGCGGCAAACGCACAATTGTCTGTTTCTACAAGCTTAGAATCTGAACTTTTTCCACTTATGCGCTCTCCATTTCTAAAATTGCAAACAAATTCTTGCGCTTTTAATCGATAAGTTGCTCTCCAACTTATGAACATTCACGTATTTATGAACATTCATGTGTTATGAACATTCATGTGTTTAGCTTAAGTTACCATCTTTAATACGACTCTGCTGTTACAACAAAAAATGCCAAGTCTCGTAATTTGAAAGGGTTTTTAAGTTCCTCATTTTGGAACAATTTTTATCAAAGCCACGAAATGACCAGCGAGGCATGTCCATCCACTCAACCGTGCAACGTAAATGTTTCATTGTTTTGCTGCAATTCGTTCGCTTTTAAAGACTTTGTTTTTATTAAAAAACCACAAATATTGCTCAGTGACTGCATGAAATGTATCAGACTCTTTGAAAGGCTTCTGTAGTTTATGGTCCCCCTCCCCTCTCTCTTTTATTCTCGCTACGTCCCTGGGCCTTGGTCCGCGGCTGCCACCTCCAAACAAGATTGGCCCGCAAAACATATTGGTTGAAAAGAGCTAATTTGAAACGTAACTTCGAAGTTTACTGAAGACCGATGCCCGGGCGCTTTAAAGCACGCAAAACGTTGGCTGCAAAATTGCTTACTTCTTTGTTCTGAAAATGTTCACGCTTAGCAGTGGCGTAGCAAGGGGGGGAGCGGGGGGGGGGGCGGTTTGCCCCGGGCGGCAGTTTGGATAAGCCTTATGTAATTTTTTCCTAATTATTTTAAACCAGGACTTCCCAAACTTTTTCGCTCGCGACCCTTTTTAATCTTTTGAAATTATTCGCGACCCTTCACGGTTAAAATGAGAAATATGCATTTGCAAAATATGCATTTGTGATGATTATTGGAAGACGAAAACTAAAAATAAGCTACCGCTACTCAATTATTTATTGATTTATTGATTTTTCATTTTTGTAGCATATTTATCCTCCTATCACCAGAAAGCGATCAATGCACTTTACGAGCTCACTTAGGAGTTGCCAGCCATTTGTCTATCACACGAAGATGAGGGAACCCCACTAAGTGCCTTTCCCAACGGCACAACAAGTAAACTCGCCCGCTTGCTCTCCACACTGTCGCTTTAATGCTGAGCGTCAAGCAGGGAAGCTGTGAATACCAATTTTAAAGTCATTGGTTAGACCCAACTCGGAATAAAACCCAAGGCTGCAGTTACCGTGGCGTACGCTCTTACCTCTCGGCCACCTGAGCTGTTGATGTCTGCAATGCCTACTAGTTTACACATAAGTAGCTTATTAAAACCAAAAACAAAAAAGCAAACACATTTATGTAATGTGATGGGTGCGATTGCTTTCGCCTACAAACCAAATCCCGCTGCGGCTCAATATTTGTTAATGCCGGTCTCGAGATGGTTTGAATGTTGCTTTGTTGCTTTTGCCGGAACGATGTTTTGCCGTCAACGTTAAACATGCAGACTCGCACAGATACGTCGAGACAATCGGCCGGAGTGTGGTTGCTGCCGAGTCCGATAATGGTGGATATTCGGCTTTAATGCTAACCATTGATTAACCAGCTATCCATTGCTTAAAATAGTTTTTAAATACCGGTGCTAGCCTCTCGCCAGCAGTGTTCTACATGGCGTCGCAAACCGAAGCGATGAAACAAAAAGATGCGTTCAGCCGCGTCACGTGATACCGATGTGACGAAGCAAAACAATTTATACATAAAACTGCAGCACTCATCTGCTGCCTCACTATTTCGTACTAGCCTAGAGATAGGCCAGAATCTACATTCTACAGCTAAGTTAAGAATGATGTTTGCGCAATTACACCAGTTTAAAAAGCTCAACAGCATACTATACATAATACGCAATACTTTGCTTAAAATTTGTATACTCCCTGCGCCCCCTGAAGTTTGTTACGCGACCCCTCGCGGGGTCGCGACCCCTAGTTTGGGAAGCCCTGTTTTAAACGACCATTACTTTACTATATCGCTTACTTGCTAATTGTAACCATCTTACTGTCTTGCTCAATGCCCAGGCGCAAAGTTGCGAAAATGGGCTCGCCATCTCGTTTACTCTTCAATGCATTCCAGCGAATATTTATTTAATGCAGAGGTGACGGACATGCGGCCCGCGAAAGAATTTCCTGTGGCCCGCGAACATTTTGGCGAGACCAGTACTTTTAAACATTTTTTCCCGTCTAATCTTTGCGATGCGATACCAAAAGCTGAGTCCCTGATTTAATCAAGCGCGTATCACACAGTAATTATGTAAACGCTCAATACAAGTCATCTGTTTCAGGATTCAGCAGTTCATCCATTGTTATGAAATAATAATAACATAACTCGAGTCCGTTGCAGCTTCAGCATAGTGCACCAGTTTACGAGTAACTATTCGAGCCAGAGCTTAGCTTGCCTTACAGTAGTAGGATTTATGTGAGTTTGCGGAAATGAATTGGTGAGGTGGCAGTACCATTTATCATATGCAAATTTTACTGCTTTCTTAAGGTATTTGTTATTCTGTTTTTTAATCAATATTTAATTAGCCGCTTGTCTTCACCGATGTCTTCAGCGAAAAAACGAAATACTGTAGATGAAAAAAGAGTATTTCAAAAAGATTGGACCGATATCCGATATGTATATGACCAGGAGCGTATTCAGAGGGGGGCCATTGTGCCATCCTTCCCCCTTTTTGACTCTGTCTTATAGTAAAAAAAGAACAAAACTAATGGTGCCAAGTGACTGAAATATGCCCGACTCTTTTGATGGCTTCTGTAGCTTATGGCCAGTGGCTAATCCAAGGGTTAGAATGAGAGGTATGCATCCTCCCATCAGCCATTTTCAAAATAGTTTTTGATGTATACAATTTTTCCATAACTTCGAACCTCTTCGAGAGCGATAAGCCTTACGCCTTAAGCACGCATAATCGAAAATGTGCGCGCCAAATGCATCATATTTGGCAAAGCACTCAGAATCAGGGTCAAAAAATTTAAACAAAATTTGCCTGAGAATTATTCAAAAAGCACTACAAATAGCCATTACAGCATCTAAATTTTCAAAAATTTTCCGAGAAAGCATGCCACCGGACCCTCCGAGAGCTTTTCTTGTTTCTCAATCATTTTCAAATTTGTTCTGCCGAAAAAAACGCTTTAAAGAAATATGGAAATTATGGCTTCCCCCTTTTAAAATTTCTCGCTACGCCACTGTTTATGACTAAAAAGTTATGCGGCCCGCTTGCTTATTGGTAAGTAACAACGTGGCCCGCGACCGCAAATAGGTTCGTCACCTCTGATTTAATATTTATTATGTCACAATTGCGTACTGTTTTCTTCTTCGTCTTTGTATTATTTAAATCGCCATGCCACCCTTTGGCAATGTAATAAGGTGCTAAAACCTAACTTTAGTCTACGATTTATTTTTCGAACTAAAAATGGTGGCAGCCTCCTTTCACTTATTTTAGCCAAGCTTCAGCTGCTTTTAGACATAGGCCTAAGCTGCGGAAATATTTTTGCATTGTCAGTAGTGACTGCATCACTGCATGCCCTTTTTCGATAAAAAGTGTGCTTTAAAATGAGTGTTTCTTTATGTGAAAACTGTAAAAATTCATAGGCGGTTGGGGGCGTAGCCCCCAGACCCCCTTAGCCTCCGGCGGGTGGGGGTTTCACCCCTGACTCCCGGTTACGCAAAAACCTTTGCCAAATCCTGGGTGCTGCACAGACATTAGATATTATTTTTGCGTATTATTGTTGTGTTGACGGACCTGGCGGTACGAAAATGAAAGACACTAACTGACTAACCCTGTTAACACACTAGCTTCGCAATCATCGCTGTAGTTAGCGAGTCAGCGCGCTTTTAATTCACGCATATTTTGTCATGCAAAATAGATGATCGCATTTGAAGCTGGTTAATGCTTAAAAAGTTATTGCTCATCTGGGGGCGGCAATTTTCTGAACCGCCCCGGGCGGCAGAACCTCCAGCTGCGCCACTGACGCTGAGAGCTGACTGGCGTCGCAGATGTATCCAACTTCGTAGATCAGGGCTGCATACTCGCTAGCATTCGTAATTGAGTTCATTAAACACTTGCAAGTCGAGTTCTTCATTGTTAATTTTGCGAGTTCGAGTTCAGTAATTTTTATTGAGTTTATGCTGAGTTCGAGTAGTTTTTATCAGGTTCAGGATAAGTTCCGAACTCAATCAACTTTTTTCGAAATCAAGTTCGAGTTAAGGAGTTTTTGTGTTTCAAGTTCGAGTTCTGCAAAAAATGTCGAGTTCAAGTTCGAGTTCGCAGCTCAGGTTAAACATGTCATTTATGGTCAAATAGCGAAAAGCAATATACTTCTAACAATTTTTGTTCACCATATGATCACAACAAAAATAATATTGAGGTTGACGCGAGAAAAATGACAATTCAAGATTTGATACATTTTTCTGTCTGGAGAATGAACGAATAATATTGAATCAAAGCACAATGAAAGGAAGAGCAAGCAAGGCATAACACCATTTCTTATATTCTATTCAGTTGCGCCATGAGCAGAATAACGATAAAACAGCTCATAGTTGGTTGTTAGATTCGAACCATGTTCATAACAATTACCCTCAACCTCAGCCAACTCCATAATTATGCTCAAGTAGGCAGGGATGCGGAAGCGGTCATATTTTAATGGAAACGGAAACGGAAGCCCAAAAAATATGCCACTTCCGCTTCCACATCATTCAAAAAAGCATTCTGTAAATAACTTATTAGATATTATATATTTTATTCAATTCATTAGACAATATTTTACCATGCCAGATTCGCGTGGATGCCAGATCTCACCATATTACTCTTCGCTTGACTTTCCGATAGAACTAAGTTAACGTAAAATTGCTTTTTCTTTCAGCTTTCTCTAAGTTTTAAAATTAAGCAACTAATTTATCAATAGCGCAAAAGTAATAGTTGGCTCTTTTCCAATTATAATTAATCATAACTCAAAATAGATGGAATGCTGTCAGGAGCGTCTTTAGGGGGAGGCGGGCGTTGTGCCATCCCCACCACCTCCCCCGGTCCTCTCCTTTTGACTCTATCTTTTAGTGAAAAATAACAAAATTAATTGTGCCTAGTGACTGAAATATGCCAGACTTTTTTAATGTTTTTTGTAGCTTATGGCCAAGGGCGGGACCTGCTGGGGGTAGGATGAGGGGTATGCATAATTGCATATCCTCCCACCAGCCATTTTGAAAAATGTTTTTGATAAATACAACTTTTCCATAATTTCGAGCTTCTTCGATAGCACTAAGCCTTACGCCATAAGCACGCATAATCGAAAATGTGCGAACAAAATGCATCGTATTTGGCAAAGCACTCAGAATTTGGGTCAAAAAATTTAAACAAAATTTGGCTAAAAATTATTCAAAAAGCACTAAAATAGCCATTAGAACATGTACATTTTCAAAACATTTCCGGGGGAGCATGCCCCCGGACCTTTGTAGAGTCTTTCTTGTTTCTCAATCAGCTTCAAACTAGTTCTGCTGAAAAAAAAACGCTTAAAAGCAATGTGGAAATTATGCCTCCCTCTCCCTTTAAAAATTCTTGCCGCGCCTCTGAGTGCCGTGTATCAACATGGTCCTAATAAAAGTAGTAAGTTTCGTTGCAAAGTTGCAGTAGAAGACTCCCAAGATTGTGACGCAATATTGTGACTCAATCATGCCTTTACACTTTCGTTTGCTTTTTGCAAATTAATATCTTTAAAAAAATGCTTGCTAAAGTTTGACCAAGAGCTTTCAGCGTGTTGGAGAAAAAGCTACGGTTTACGCAATCGGCTACCAACGCACTGGTCGTATTTTACTAGCAAAAATTCGTTGAATTGTTTTGGAAGCGAAAGCGGAAGCGATAGGTGTGGAAGCGAAGCTGTTTGCAAATGTACCGCTTCCATATGCCTGCAAGTAGGCCTACTGCAGGTCAGGCATGGGCAACGTACTACCCGCGGGCAGGGTCCGGCCCTTGGAAGAATTTTGACCGGCCCGCAGGCTGCTTCCAATCTTACCCTGCAATGTCGCCCGAGGCCTCATTCCTGACTGTTGCCGATCTCTATGCTCTCACCAAACTGTCGAAGCAAGCTTGTGAAACAAATAATTACCTTAGTGCACTTGTGAAACTGCAATTAACAACTGCTTTAGTCACCAGCCAGAGCTCAAGCAACTTGTTGACAACTGTGGTGGACCACAAATGTCTCTCTTTTTTATTATTTTTCGCCACATAATTGCAACTTGAGTTTTTATATTTGTGAAGTATATGTATCATGGAAGATGCCCCCATGGAGAATCGAACCCACGAAACTAGTTCCGGAGCGCAATAATAATAAAAGCACCAACTACTCGATCAATTCAAATGTCTCATCGATTTCAGTAGTTATTGAAGAACATTTAGTACATTATCTATGATAAAATGATAAATTCATTATGTATTTTTTGATCTTTATTCTTTGTAAAGTTTAAACTTTGCATAAAGCAAGATTTGTTGTTTTATTTCTTACAGTAGTGAATAACTATGCGATTAGGATATTGAATACTATTCATGTAATAATCCGGCCCGCCAAGGATTTCACTTTCTCACATCTGGCTCCCTGAATAGAGAAATTGCCCACCCCTCCTGCAAGGACCTGAGTTATTTCCAAATGAGCACTTTGTCGTCATAAACTCAAAAGGTGCTTTTGGCAGCAAATTATCATTACGTAGTTCGCTTTCATTCCATTAGCGGTTTTATTTTTGGTTAGGATTAGCAGTAAGCAGATTAAAGTATAATTGGATAATTAAAATTGCAAAATGACAACAGAGCGTTATATGAGTTAACCCAACACCCACAATGAATAAGCTATTCGTGATGTGAAAATAATCGAATGTCTGAAAAAATAGCAGCTGCAGTTTCAGTTCTGCATGATACTTTTTTAAAGAAAAAAATCAAATATTTGCAGTGCTTGCGATATTACCCCGGGATTACAGAGTGTAGAGTGTAGCAGGTGGCGGGGCCCATCTCCTCGGCTCAGCGCCTGGACAACACAGCTCCGAAGAAACGTCGCAGCGGTGGGGAGCCGTTGGTGACACCTTACCTGATTTGACCGGCCTGGAAATCGAACCCAGACCTTACACACTGACAGCGATGCACTTAACTACTGGTCGGCCGGTAGTATTTTTTCAATGTTCAACAAACATCTGATTTGGCCGCGTGGTCAGAAGCACTTACATTTAGGTGGAGAGACCGACCGAAACTCCATCGAGCGACATCAACACTTTGCTAAACGGTGTCCTGAGACTAATCCAAAACTAATTTGGGGGAGGGGGCTACAAAAAAAATCAAAAAATGCTACTTTTGCAGTTTTATTCTTCTTGTAGTGTCAAAGCACTAATGTATTAAGGTGTATAATGAAAATTTTAAAGGAAGACTTGAGTTTCCTTGATCCTTTTTCCCCTGGATTTCCTGGTGGTTTCGCCAACGACAGAAGCAAAGTGGTTTTGCACCAACGCTTGTACTATTTTTAGTAGTTTTACTATTTTTAGTATTTGTACTATTTTACGTATGCTGTTTGCTGGTGATGGAACTGCTGAGGAAGCAATTCCGAATTTGTACAGCGCGTGGGTTTGTAAAGAGGGCAGAGGCGCAGCGACTCATGAACTAAAAAAGACATCTAAAAAGTCGGGTATATTTCAAGTCACTTGACACCATTTGTTCTTTTTACTAAAAAACAAAGTTAAATAGGGGTGCAGTGGGTTATGGCACAATGTTCCCTTAAATACGCCTCTGAAAGAGAGTACGATGAAAAACTACTGAATTAAATTTACCTACTTTATTGTGCACGTTCAAGAAAAGACCTAAATTATTTTGTAGTGGGATTTTGTCACTCATCAGGGAGGAACATATCGAAAACCACACAAAAACTCCCTTTGGCGTTTGGGCATTCGATGCAGTGCAAAGGAGAGCAGATGCGCAGGACAAGAAGTAAAAGGCAGACGAATGGAGTTGGTTGGATTAATTTAAACAAAAATAAAGACAAGTTAAAGGATGTTGTTGCAGATGTGCAAATTCATCAACATCTGACAAAAGACGTCGCTTTTCTCTTAAAATTAGGATACTTTTTAAACTGTTCAATAGTGTTGGTACTTGGTAGGCCAACTTAAAAGTTTGTTCGCCTCTATGACGTAATAATATGATGGACAAAACGTATCAAAGTTGTCCAATAAATCTCAGCACTTCAGAAATTTAAATTTCGTGACATGAGCACTTTTTCTGAACACAATTTCCAGCAAGTGTTGGGCTATTCTAAAATATTGCAAACTAAGTGGTAACTTTTTTGCTACATGCGTCTTGTACGTAACTATAACGTTTCTCGCGTAAAAGAATATTATGTTGGTCTCACGGTCTGTCATTATGCAGTTGAAAATAGCGGTTGAAATAGAACTTTCACTTGATGAGCTTGCCACCATTTCATGTGAATTGACTAACAAAAAATGAAACTTAATGCTGTTGTAAATCTTACGGTGAATTGTTCAAATCAAAACTTCGAAGTTTCGGCAAAAAGCGGTTTTCAGATGGTTGTGATTTTCCGCAGCTTTTTTCCGCTCTAATACAGTTGCAATTCTGTGTTAATGCTAAAACTTAACTATGTATTTGCACTCTTAAGATCATTTGAATGCTTGTAGGCAGTGTTCCCTCTAGAGTAAGAAATTTGAGAAAAATTTGAAATTTTTGGGCAAATTTTACTGATTTTGAACCAGAAATGAACCAGAAATTATGAACCAAAACCAGAAATTATTATAAAATGCTAAACTAAAAAACTTAAACAAATAATTTAAATATTCTAATGCAAGACAGTAGCTTGTATCCTGGGAAAGCAAATTTAATGCAAAAAATTTGTAAAAGGGGTCCTTAATGTAGTGAAATCTTTCGGCAAAAATTTCAATAAGTTTATCATTTGGGCAAATTCGCACTAGTCAAAATCCTAGAGGGAATCCTGCTTGTGGGTATAAATAGGCTACAATAAATTTAGTTCTAATCAGCGATTTTGAACTTAATTGCAAATTTGTTGATAGCCTATGAGCAAACTGTTCTAATTTTACCATGAAATCCAGCTTGTAGCACTCTAACGGACAAAATCTGACTTTCAAAAATCAAAAATTCAAATCTTCAATATTCTCGTGGCCGTACGCCGCAGCGTACGTCGGGCTGCGGGATCCATCTCCGCGGCTTATCGCCTGAGCAACACAGCTACGAAGAAACGTCGCAAAGGTGACGACACTAAGCCGATTTGGCCTGCCCGGGAATCGAACCCCAGACCTCTCGCACGAATAGCGGTGTCTTACCGACTAAGCATACCGGCCGGCTATAAACACGACTTTGAGAATTAAAAAAAAACACGAAGATCAACAAATAAAATACGAAAAGAAAGGCACAACTGACTCTGCTTTTAAGCTTATCGCAAGTTAAGAGTTGAAATTAAGCAAATTTTGAATTTTTTATTTTAAATCGTTTTCGTATCTTCGAGCCAATTCGTATCAAAGTTTAAGGAGGAAAATATGGCCACAGTAAATCTCAAACAGTTTAATACTGCCTGGCGTACTCTGCTGATGATGACAGCTGAATGTATGTTGTCGAAACGTCTTACAGTTTTGAGAATTACTGTGGCTTTATTCTTCCTCTTTAAGTTGTTTTCATCCCATATTTATTGTATTACGTTGCATAAAAGTATTTTACCAAATTTTATGAAAGAGAAAAGTCACGAAAAATAGCCGGAAATGTGTAATAATATGGCTTCGAACACCTATGACGTAATTTCCCATTGCGTAAAGTACCGTTGCAGCCGAAGACAGCGCAGTAAATTACGTTAAAATTTTGACTTTTAAGCTATAGCTGCAACAACAGCGTCCAACTTTTTGATGCAGAATGTGTAAAGAGTTGGAAATTTAACTGATATTTTGAATTAAATGTACACAGTAAAGAAAAAAGAAGTAAACATTTTAAAAGTTAAGCTGTAAGACGGTAAATGAAGAATTCATTTTTGGGAAAAAGCTTTATGGAATTTCTGGTCCAAAATAACCATGAAGGTTTTATTAAAAATTATTTTAAGTGAAATGAAAAAATCCACCCAATTATCTGCTGAAAAATTTAATAAAAGGTGAATTTAAATGAATGTTACGAAAGGCAGTTAACGGGTTTCCCAAGTCGTTGGTAAATAAACGCCGGCAACTTCCATGCTAGCTAATTACCCAACATTCGTAGCTCTCTTGCAAATAGGGGAATAAGTTTCCAGTGGGGCAATGCAGTGTACCGTCTACCCGTGGGGCTATGCATGCGTGGTGGCCCAGTTGAAAGAAAGAAACGAAAGACTTGCAAATAGAGAGTGTAGCTCATACGAAAAGAACTGTAAGCACTTTTTCGAAAATAATTGGCAACAGCTGAATTGAACTTTCGTAAAATTAATTTTTACAAACATTCGCATATTTAGGAGAAGGGGGCATGACATGAAAACAATTTTGCAATGGAAACGTTTTTGGTTTCGCGTAAATTCAATCAACAAGGCATAAATTGCAATGTTATTCATGATTGCATGCTTACAATTACCGTTCGTGCTGACTTTTCACGCTCATATCAGTTTGTGTTGGTATCAGAGATGTAGGAACTAGCTGGCAGACAATTTTTAAGTGACTGCAGTCGTAGAAACGAGTTAAGAATGAGAACAAAGCTTTTGCTTAAAAGTTATTTGGTACAATGTTGTCAGTTAGGCAATCATTTTCAATATTTTTATTCATTTTCTATTTTGGTGATTGTTATGTTTTTAATCATTTATAGCATCTTGTCCAGTCGAAGGCAAAATTACTGACTTACGTCGTTACAAGGTTATAACCAGCATCACAAAGCAATTGCGCGCAATTCCTTGTCCCAATCAATTCGATGTAGAATTTTAAGGTTACTGTTAAATTATGAAACAAAGACGCTTCAGATGCCAAGCTGTTTTGATGGTTTTGTGAGTTATGCCCCCTCCCCCCATCTTTCAAAACTTTTTGTTACAACGCTGTTTAGAAACTGAAAAGATGAAATTGCAGTGGTGTTACTAAGTTTGAGCAAAAGGTTTTAAGTTAAAACTAAAAAGTATCAACTTTGTATCGCTTAAAATAAATATCGTGAATTGGCATCATTGCCCACACATTGCTTTGTTCTAAATTCTGTTCATGACCCGGAAATTCTCTTTCCAAATTAATCACGGTATGTCGGTAGTCATTACAGCAGCCGAATGAATTTATTGACTTCTTAGACTAGAGTTTACACCAGGGGTTCTTAACCTTTTTTGTCTCGTTTACCTCTTGCCGAAGGAAAAAAGTATAATTTACCCCCGGTATACCACTAGTCCACTACTGCTTTTTCAAAACTGAAAATTAAAGTTTTTTTCTGTCTTTAATTCAGAAAATTTACCCCCTCGGTAGGTAAAACTTACCCCCATGGGGTAATGGGGTAAATTTACCCCCGGTTAAGAAACCCTGGTTTACACGAAGATCCGCGTAGGCTGTAGCTGTATCAGTCGATTCGTCGCTTTGATTGGTTTAATAATATTTCAAAGTAATAAGGTACAGCAGGTTATTGGCCGGATAGTTCAGCTATTAAGCACACTCTATCAGAGCGAAGGTCTGGAGTAATGGTTTTTGATTCCCGGGCCAGTCAAATCGGACACATTGTTGCCAACACATCGCCACCGCTGCGACGTTTTTTCCGAGCTGTGTTGCCCAAGCGCTAAGCCACAGTGATGGGCCCCGCCAACCGTTACGTGCTTCGACGTAATACCGCGAGTATAGAGAAAGTTTGATTTGATTGTGAAAAAACAAAAATTTATTTTACAAATTAGAAATGACTGCGTAGAGTTGTTTAGATGAAAAAATACGGAGATTCTCCATCAGTATTTACAGCTTCCTGTAACCAGGCTGGAAATGGAGACAGTACAAACCGAGCAGAACGAGAACAACATGAACAGATAGAACTGACAGTCAAAACCTCTACTGGCAATGGAGAATTTTCAAAAGAGAAAAACAAAAATCAAACAAAAGATGAAGCACAAGCAACAAAAACAACCCTCACGTCATCATCTCCTAAAGAAAACAAGCCTTCGCGTATGTCGCTATCGATAGTCATTTACCCTGTCCACGAGTCTAATTTCAGTGGGCTTTAGGCCCGCGTTTCTTGAACCTAGAACCAAGAACCGTGGGCCTACAGCCCACTAAAATTGGACATGTGGACAGGGTACCCTAAATGTAAAAGCAATAGAACATGACAGCTTAGATGGCCGAGTGGTAAGAGCTGTATAGCCTACTCGGGTTTGATTACCAGTTGGGTCAAACCAATGACCGCAAAATTGGTATTCACAGCTTTCCTGCTTGACGCTCAGCTTTACAGAAACAATAAGGAGAACAAGCCGGCAAGTTGATTTGTGCCGAGGGGAGAAAGGCACTTAGCGGGATTTCCTCATCTTAGAGTGTTAGACAGGTAGCTAGCAACTCTTAAGCGAGCTCGTTATAGCGCTTTGATTTCTTTTTTGTGATAGTAGGAAAATATCTGTATGAAACTAAATATAAAAAAATTATAAAGGCCTAAACTCGCTTCTAAATGTTTTGAATACATTCCAGCCTATTTCATTTAACTTTTGTTAGATGTTTTGTTTTTTTTTTTCAGTCATTTTGTTTTTGTTTGTACCAGCTTTACCACGCATTCGACGTCTCTATTCGGTGTCGTTGCCATCCGGACTCGAAAATGTCCACAAACAGGACCCAAATTTTTCGTCTTGTGATGAGGATCTTTCTTCATTTTGCAGCTCGGACTGTTTATTAGATGATTTTTCTGGTGCAAGCTCACCAGCGTTGGAAAGAAATGACTCATCAAGACCTGATAAACTCAAACTGGTCAAAGGTAAACTGTCGTGATGTGTTTCTCAATAAATATTTTTGTTGAAATAAAAAAAAAATCAAATGTTTGTTATGCTTGCGGTATTACGCCGAAGCGTGTAACGAGTGGCGGGGCTGAAATCCGCGGCTAAGCGCCTGAGCAAGCAACACAGCTCCGAAGAGATGTCGCTGTGCTGATGCCGGGCTGTTGGCGACACTGTGTCCGATTTGACCGGCCCAGGAATCAAACCCCAGATCTCCCGCACCGATAGCGACGATCTTAGTAACTGAGCAAACCAACCGGCCTTTAATGTTGAAACAGTCAGTAACATGATGAAGTTCAAAAACTTGGTAAGCTTAATGAAAATAATTCGTTTATTGTTGGGAAGCGTTACGAAATTTTTCTGTGCATTTTTTTTGTGTAATTGGATTGGTAAAACTACTTGCTAAAACTGCATTTTATAAGTTTTTGTATTGATTTTGTAAACTTTGTTATATCTTTAATGACGTTTTTGTGCTAAAAAAACCTTGTAGTAGTAAAGCATCACTAGAAATATTACTCTACTTTACTTGAACGTCCTTCTACGCTTTTAGCAGCTGCAGTTGTACCGCAGTGCTTGCAGTTGTACCTCTGTTCTGCAGCTTATAGTTCTTAGATGTCTGCCGTTACACAATCTTAGATCTTGTGTATATATTTGTTTTGTATTATGGTGATTATATTAAACCGATTTTTTTTATTCTAATTTATAGTGATTTTAAAGCCAAATGATTTTTCGTTTTGATTTCATATTTTAATGGTTTTAAAGCCAAATTTTTCTGTTATGGTAATGGTCAATTTTACAACATTTAGTATCAAAGCCGATGATGCTCATGTCTTAGGTTACGGCTAACTTGTTGAATCGATTGGGTTTAAAAAGAACCTTTAAATTTCTGAAAGTTAAAGGCCTCTTTACAATAGCTTTCCGTCATCGTTTATGCATCAAATTTTTTCGACTCCTTTTACAAAGGGTAGAGAAAAATTTTTTTGAAAAATCAAGCAGAAAAAACATTTTTTCGAAAACAGAAAGCTGTTTCAATCGTGAATAAAAAAAATGCTTCTCATAACTCTATGAACTCCAATGCGCTTCTCTCCTTAAACTCCTCCAACATACGTTAAAACCTTTATTGCTCAGATTGCACTAGAACAAGTCCATGAGCGTGTTTAGGGGCATTAGCCCCCCCTCTTTTGACTTTGCATTTCAGTAAAAAAGAACAAATGTTGCTAAGGAACTGAAATATGTCAGACTTTTTTGATGGCTTTTGTAAGTTTATGCTCTCCCCCCTTTTTAAAACTTCTCGCTATGCCACTGAGAAAAAGCTCTCTGTTTCAAAAAAAACTCTTTGTACGCCCCTATTACCAAGAGTGATTTATCTTTTATTTTTAGAAAAATTGTCTCGGGGACTGACTACAAAACTTTCTCCATCTGAGGAATGGCAGCTGAAAAAAGGACTAAAAGCTAAATCACATTTAACGAGAGCTGCCTCCAACGTTATTAAATCAGGATGGAAAATTCGTCACGAGTTACACAAAATTAAACGGTAGGTTGTCTAATTGTAGTTAGTAATCTTATGTTGGCTGCTGAAACCGACCAGTTCGCCCAGTTGTTAAGACATTGCTATCGGTACGGTAGGGCTGAAGTCCGAATTTCGGCTCGGCCAAATCGAACATAATATGGTAAGCGTCTCGTTTCTTCGGAGCTGTGTTGCTAAGCCGCGGAGATGGATCCCGCCACTCGTTACACGCTTCGGCCTAATACTGCGAGTATACTGAAGATCTGATTTTTAATTTGATGTTGGTTGATGAGCTCTAGGCTGCCTTATTGAAGCAAAAAAGCAAGCTTACAAATTTTATCCAAGTCATCTGAAGATCATGTCGATGCTGCCATAGTTGTACCTATTAGTTAATAGTTGGGACTGAAATCGAAAAGGATAAGCTTGAACCAGTTGCTAAACATGTCACGGGCCTGAAATTCAATCCTAAAAATCGATTTTATTCTAAATTTCAAGCACGACCGAAGAAGATAAGTTCGGATATATCTCAGCCCATATTTGAAGCGTCATGGATAAGTGCATGGGCTATGCTTGAGTTTCATGTTCGATGACCCCGCTACCTTCTTCTGTCGAATTTTGTTTTTGTTGATAATTTCACGCTATTTTTTTAAATAGAAATTACTTCTTTATTATACTTGCAAAATTATACTAGCCAGGGGGCCTGGCCCCCCAATCGACATGCTTGGCTCCCCCAATCAACAAGCTTACTCTTTTGAAAACAGTGGCTTTTGTGCTTAATTTCAAACTTCGGCCCCCCCCTGATAAACGCTTGGCCCCCCTAAGTCGACTGCTCTGGCGCTGGTTCTGATTACGCCGAAGCGTGTAACGAGTGACGGAGTCCATCTCTGCGAGTTAGCGCCTGCGCAACACAGCTACGAAGAAACGTCTCAGTGGTGTGGAACTGTTGGCGACACTGCGTCGATTTAACCGGCTTGGAAATCGAACCCGGACCTTCCGCACCAACAGCGACGTCTTAGCAACTGAGCTAACCGGTCGGTTGTTTTTTTCCTTATAACGTTATTCACGTTACTATTTAGTTCACCTTCGAAAAGTATAAATACTTTTTACTTGGACACTGTTGCCTCCGGATCAGTTGAAGATGTGAAAGCGATGTTTGATTATGTCAAAGCTGACCCCTCAATGAATTTCGACAAACATTACGTCAACGAGCGCGATCGCGACGCGCTGAGGATAGCGATCGATAACGAGGACTTACCGATGTGTAAACTGTTACTTGATAAAAAGGTAAAGTTTATAGCTACCACAACTACTGCTTGTCTGTATTACTTAACGTGTTGGAAAGTAGTGTTTTAGTTGATAGTAACCGGTCCTTGATGTTCCTCCGCTGGGTAGCCTGGGGACTGGGTTTATTTCCGGCTGAGTCACATTGAAACTTGAAATGCGGTATTTGCAGCTTCCCCATCAGGCGCTTGGCACAAGAGGATATAAAGGGTTGAATGTTGTATGTCCCACTAGCGGCGTTCAATCATTCAGACTTGACATTGCTTGTTGGCCAAAGCTTGTGCTCATCCACCAGCAGCTGGTAGAACAGCCAAGTCGATTGACACCAGCATATCTTTCCTTATTTTATACCTGGGCGATGAACTCGCCAACATTTTTGATAGTCTTCAAGTTCAAATTCATTAAAAGATTGCAATCCGAGTTCATGTTGTTCATTGTTAATTTTGCGAGTTCGAGTTCAGTAGTTTTTACCGAGTTTATGCTGAGTTCGAGTAGTTTTTGTCAAGTTCAGAATAAGTTCAAAACTCCATCAACTGTTTTCGTGATTGAGTTCGAGTTCAGGAATTTTTGTTTTTCTAATTCGGCAAAAAAGAGCGAGTTTGAGTTCGCAGCCCTGTTTCAGACACTTGTGAAAAGACATGTTTAAATGCCCAAACCAGAATCGAAGACCTGCCTAACCTGCTACGTCCAAAACATTTTCCCTCTTTTTACTTTTTTTATTGCCTCTGCACTTCTTAATCAGTATGATGGTGAAATTGTACGCAGCGTTTGTGGTCATAGGCAGTGAAACTGATTGCATAACACTATGAGTTACAACTGACCTTGATAAATCAGCAATGACTAGTTTACAGTATCTGTATTTCCTGCGTAATATCGTTGATTAATAGCTTGTTTATTGTAGTAGCAAGTATCTGTCTGCCACATAATTGAAACTAGTTTGTTGAACCAAGTGCTGCGAAAACCCCTTATTTATCATGATGGTGGGTAATGAAATTATTCTGTTAAAAATTCAGCTCATTAATCCTCCGTAATGGTTGATTAAAAGCGATGTTGGCAACTTTTTCAATGCTTTTTAAATGAGTAGGCTAATTAGCCCAGAGGTTAAAGACCGCAGTGTGGGCGCACTAGGCCCCGTGTTCGATTACCGGGCCGGCCAAATCTGACACAGTGTCACCAACGACTCGCCATCGCTGCGACGTTTCTTCAGAGTTAAGCTGCCGAGGCGCCAAATCGCGGAGATAAGCGCCGCCGTTCGTTACATGCTTCGGCGTAATTTCGCTAGTAAATTTTCAATTGCGATTTTATTGTAGTATTATGATATTGACCTTGCATGTTGCATGCAGCATAATTTTGACTGAACGTCAAGCAGGCAAGCTGTTAATACGCTACCAAGATTTAAGCCATAAGTTTGACCCGACTTGGAATCAAACCATCAGTCACAAATTCAAAAGTATGATTTATCCACTCATTCATCAGATTGTGGACACTGTTCGCGGGTAGTTATAAAAAAATCAACATTCTTGTAATAATTTTTTATCACATTTTATGAGTCAAAAATCAAATCTTCTTTGTACTCGCGCTAGTACGCCGCAGCGTGTAACGAGTTGCGGGGCCCATCTCCACGATTTAGCGCCTAGACGACACAGCTCCGAAGAAAAACCTCAGCGGTGGCGAGAGGTTGGCGCCACTGTGTCCGATTTGACCAGCTCGGGAGTTGAACCCGGACCTGCCGCAACGATAGCGATGTCTTTAACATTGCGCTAACCGCAGGTATTGATTGTCATTATTGTTTCAGATTGGTTTAAGACTGAATCTGTTTCATGCGATTGAGAGGAATTTTTTCGAAGGCGTTGAGGCAATTTTAAAGAAAAACCCTTGCAAAAGTCTCCGAGTCAGACATTACAATTACTATTTTAAAGTTGGAATGACTCCTATGATTTTGGCAGCCCACAACAATAACTACGAAATATTGAGATTGCTTTATGAGTATGGTCACAGGATGACGGTAAGATTTGCGGACGCACTAAATTTACATTTGTATATGCCTGCAACGAGTGGTGGGTCCATCTGCGAGGCTCAGCGCCTGGGTGACACAGCTCCGAAACAACGTCGCAGCGGTGGTGAGCCGTTGCTGACACTGTGCCGACTTGACCGATCCAGGCATCAAACCTCGGATCTCCCGCACCGATAGCGTGCGCTTAATAACTGAGCTAACCGGCCAGTTTGTCATAAAAAACACTACAGTCTGTTTCGCCGTTGTCCCCTCTTCAGATGGTTATCTTCTTCAAATTTTGAATAAATAACAGAAACCGTTTTCATTAACACCGTTTAATGAGAAACAATTTTACGATTGGAGCTTTACGATTACGGAGCTGGCTTCTTGAGCTTGATGCTCAACTGGGTGAAATGAATGCGCTTTACTAATATAAACCTAAATTACAATTGTATGTAGCTAAAAATAAGAATGAATAAATACAATCAGCTTCTACTCTGAATCGAACCTATCACGAAGGACATGCTATCCAAGCGAGGTTTTATTGCGATGAGATTAGGCCCCATACCATTCGGCTAACTGATAGGACTTCTTCTGTTTTTTGCCTCATGCTTAGTGTTCGTTTCACAGGAAACAGTAAATTGGTGGGATGGGATTCAACATGCTTTGGAATCTTCAAACGAAAGAAAATTGATGTTCACAGCTAAAGCAAGTCCTGCGTATATCACGTTAATTTGTGAAGTAAGTTTTTGGTGTGTTTTTCAGAGTACAGTGTAATGTTATTATTTTTTATCCGAATTTAATATCATGGAGGTATTGGTTTTTAATTTTGTTCAGTTGTTACGCTTTGAAATCAATTCTCACAAAAAAAATGAAAAAGTAGTAGGTCTATAGCATTTATTTTTGTGTGGAAAGATACTCTGCAAATAAAAAAACACATCCAATCACGCAGAATGAACGAAAAAGGAAAACTACAGCACCAACGTTTTGATGAGAGGTTGGGAAAGACCAAGGCTCTTTTCTGAAATCGCTCTGGGCTCATTCCGCGAAAGGCGAGGTCGTCAAGTCAGCAACCTCTTTTCATCATCAATATAAATTATTTAATGCGCATCAAATTGGTTTTTACAGTGCAGTACAAACGAAAAAACACTCAAAACAGCAAGCTACTGTCAAATGTTGAAGCATGATTATATGAAAACTGTTACACGACTAGTTCAAGATTTTTTAAAGGGCAAACGATTAAGAACTGAGTAAAATCGTTTCCAAGTAGTTTTTTGTGGGACTCTACGGTAATATCAAAATGCCAATCAATTAATAAAAGTGTTACTAGATATTTAAGGGCTTGAACTCTCTACCTCCATACATCCATTTATGTATTTTTTTACCTTCAAATGAGTAACAAGACTGATATTTGGGAGGGTAAAAGTCAACTGGGGAGAGGCAAGATTCACGAACAATTATCTCCTATATGTCATTTTTTTAGCAAAGAAAAACCTAAAATGATCTCTTCATTTTCATCCTTTTGTCAGGAGAAAGCGACGCAGGCGCTGTACATGGGACGAATCCAGACTCACTAACAGTTGCCTTTGTTTCCGAGTTTTCCGCTTGAGTTTTCCTTCTGACTTTTTTGATTTGCTGCTTGTTAGATTTCACCAAGCAGATACAATTATCGTGAAGCATCTTATCCAAAGACGCAGAAACGAAACTAGGGTGGGAGTTGAACCATCAATCTTGCGGTCATGGTCGTCGTAAAAACGACACTCCGAACCACTCGGCCACGCTGCCAACAATATTCCTCATTAATGCAAAGTCTAAGCTTGTTTCAATCTTGCAGGAGAACCAGCATGATCCGATGGAATTTTGCTTCCATTTGATCAAAGAACTGAGAGCCAATTCACAACTGGAAAATGAATTTCGTGAATTTTATAAAACATTAGAACATCAGATCGAAGATTTTTTGTGCAATTTGCTTGATCAGGTTTTACGATGTTTTTTGCGTTTTTATATTTTGTTTGTCTTTTCCACGTTTCGTTTTTGTTAATATGAGTATGGCTTTTTAAAAATACTATGTTGGGGAGCTCACAAATATCACACTAATACAGCTCAGATGGCCGAGTGGTAAGAGGCCTTTGGGAATGCAGACTCGGGTTTGATTCGGCGTCGGATCAAACCAATGACTTCAAATTGCTATTCACAGTTTTCCTGCTTGACACTCAGCATTAAAAAAGCAGTGTGATTTATTTCGTTTCGGCCCAGTAGTAAATCAGTTTTGGAATGAAGTTTTTGGTGTAGGATATACTGTCATTTCAAACGAGACATAGATTTTTGCAATTTTAACGACATTTTTGGATTTAAAGAGTTAGAAAATTGGAATAAGATGGATTTGATTAATTGTTTTTTACTCAATGCTAGATTGTTTACATATGCAGGGTGACCCAAAAAAACGGGCCCCGTGTATTTAGAATAATTAGAATTGGGGCCCGTTTTTTTTTGGGTCACCTTGTAGATGTAAAATTGAAAAAAACAAACCGAATATCGTGTTGCAGTAGTAATAGTAGTTCCGGTAGTAATAGTTTATTTCGCCTGCATTTCTAAAAACAATAAATCACATAAACATGCTATTCTCGGTTATTCTCGTGTTATTTATAAGTACCATTAATTTGCTAAAAAAATTAGAATATTTGATTGCTAAACGTAATGGGAATTTGGAAAAACATTTTCGAAAACGGATTATCTGTTGAATTGTAGTGTTACTGTACCTATACATGCTTTACGGTGTTATTTGGTAATGACAATACGATTAACATTATTTTCATGTTGATATTATTTTATTACTTTTTGCAACAATACAAAAAAAATTCATGAGAAAAAAAAGAACAAGCCAGCAAGTTTACTTTTTGTGCCACTGAGAAAGGCACTTATCGGGATCTCCCATGTTGGTGTGGCAGACAAAATGGCCGGCCACTCCTAAGCGAGCTTGATACAGCGCTTCGATCGCTTTCTCGAGATAGGAGGATAAACATGCGACTAAATACGAATACAGCTATCAATTTTCTGGGATTATTTGTTTCATAAAGATTTTTGTGCTTTTTAGTTACAGTTTAACATATGACCTATTTTGCTTTTTTTTTGTGCCGCGTATGTGATAATGTAATGGGAAATTGTTATCAAAACTTGTGATTTTGCTTAGGTTCAATCATCAGAAGAACTTTCCAACTTGTTTGAGTACGATTTTGATGCTTATTGGGACGAAAAACGAGATTTGTTTGGGAAAGGTGCTGTGAGTTTGCGTGTGGCTCAATCTCGTCTCTCGCTCTTGGACCAAGCGAGTGGTTATAATTTGGCTAAATTCGTAATCCATCGGAATTCGCAGGTATGAAACAGTAAAAGTGTTAGCGTACAATAGCTATGGAAAAATTCAATGGGGATAAATTACATTGAGCCGAAAACTACAGAAATGTGATTTGTTAGGGTCAAAGTGTTTGGCATACATTAAGCAAATTTCAAATTAAGCTTCGTCAAAAAGGTGCCCCCCCTGGCAACAACACTGACTTTAAATTATCTAGAGACGGTCCACTTTGCAGGGACTATTTTGCTCGAATAGCCCGACAGAAAAAGTTATTTCGATTTTTTTGAACAAGTTTTGACAGGATATTGTTTGACACTTGATTAGCAACTTTTGCTGGACAGCTGCTTGAACACGCCACCATCAAACAACGCTCTGAATAAAGGTGTAATCTTACTCACCGAGACGTCTCAATTTTAAGCAGACTTTTTTAGTTGTTTAATTGTTACGTCATTATGCATATATGTGATGTAATAATAAGACAAAAAAAATTCTCAAAGACATTGAGAAGCCTCACTCAGTGTGATTGCATTAGTAGTGTCTGGTTAAAGTGCTTTACAATACTATAAAAAATTCAAAATACCTTATTTTATTGTTTTTACTTTACAGCTTGCGTTATCTTATGTTCGATATCGCTACACAGCTTTTTTCAAGTCACAAAATAAGATTGTCAAGCTCTTGTTTGGTTTGCTGTTTCCTGTTTGGTCTTTGTTTTACTTGGTTGCTCCAAAAAGCAAGTTAGGAGGTAGGTTCTAAAAATCAAATCGTCATTATACTCGCGATAATCCGCCGAGGCACTTAACTAGTGGCGGGACCGATCTCCGCGGCTTAGCATCCTGACTACACATCTCTGAAGAAACGTCACAGCGGCGGCGAGCCGTTGACGACACTGTGTCCGATTTGACCTGCCCAGGAATCGAACTCCAGACCTCCCGCACCGATAGCAATGTGCTCAAGAATTGAGCAAACCGGCCGGTCTGGGTAAATTTTACTTCTTCGTTATATAATTACCCCACTTGCCACGTGTATCTTTCCCTCATTTCAACGCAAGAAACTTCTTTGAGGAGATTTGGTTTAATTTGCACTTGGCAGTGTAGAATTGACTCATTTAAACGAGTAAAAACGAGCTCAACATAAAACATCCGAGTGCTTATTTGGAATTCTAATTTGAATTTTTGGCCTACCAATTTTGACATACTCACTTCCTGCCATGGTTATGACGCAGCAGATAAGTAAGTACCAAATTCAGTCCGTAACAAATTTTGGTGCTGGTACTATTGGGGCTGCCACCATCTTCACTTCATTTATGTTTAAAACAAGTTTTTCAAAGTTTTGCAATTGAGCCTGAGAAAAAAACAAAACAACTCATGCGTGTTGTCGTGAAAAAAATTCGTTGATTTGATGATGACTTTAGCCATCACCTAAAATAAAAAGCGAGATCCTGGAAAAAGGAAAAGTACATATCTATTATCTAATCACCTGCATGATCTCCCTTGGCCACCGCTAGTTAGAACCTTACCGAAGATCATCTACTCAGAGTTAATGCTAAGTTCAAGCAATTTTAATCAAGTTCAGAATAAGTTCAAAGCTTAATCAACTTTTGTTGGTTTTATAGTTCAAGTTTGACTTCGCAGTCGCGGGCGAATCTAGGATTTCAGTGTAGGCGGTGGAGGGATTTATTTTCATTGGTTTGCCCTACGTTTTAATGCATGTGCAGTGGGCATTGGATGTCTTAACTTGTAATGTTAAGCAAATATCTACTTGCAGCTGTTTGCTTTTAAAGACGTTTTCGTAAGGCGTCTGTATCCACTTCTACATTTATGAAACCAATTTCTCTAGCGTTATAGTCAGAGATGGGCATTTATCGAGATAAATTATTATCGGCGAAAATTTATTACCAATTATCGTTTTCGCTAAAAACAGTTTTGATTTATCGATTACCGATATCGCTGTTGGAATATATTTTGTTATCGCCGATAAATTATCGATATAAACGATTCTTTGTGCACACAGTGCTCTAAGTTACGGAGTAGGCGCTGTGGAAGAAATACACGGTATTCACAAGCTCTCGTTGCAATCAAAAAAATTCTTTATTTTTTATTGCCACGTCAGAGTGCGTGAACTGCTCTCTTTTCTTGAAAAATGTAGAAAAACTTTTTTGCAATTTGACTTACAAAAAAATACAAACTTTGTCATATACAATAAAAATTTACTGCAACATGTATCGGAAAATTTATCGGCGATAGTTTGTCGATTGCCGCTATTGCATTAAAAAATTGAGATTTACCGATTATATCGGTATCGCCTAAAGCTTTTTGATCTTATCGATTATTGTTATCGCTTTAGTTCAGAATGGTTTATCGCGTTCATCATTGGTTATAGTATACTGTGCTTAGCAAAGATGAATTGTGTTGTGGCTTTCTAACCAAAACTGCGAACTCGAACTCAAACTCGGTCTTTTTCAATGAACTAAAACTCGAACTTAAACTTGAAAAATATAAATTCCTAAACTTGATTCTCTAAAAAGCTGATTGAGTTTTGAACTTTTCTTAAACTTGACAAAAACTGCTTAAAATTAGTCTAAACTAAACCTGGCAAAAACTATTTGAACTTGGCATAAACTCGTCAAAAATTACTGAACTCAAACTTGAACTCGCAAAATTAACAATGAAGAACTCGAGTCGCAAACTTTTTGCGAATGCGAACTCGCACTCGATGAATAATGTTTACTGGTTCGCATTTCTGATCTGTCACTTTTAGTTTCTCACACTTGGTACTACGGAGTCAGTTATGACATTCAGCTAGCAAGAAACTGAAAGTGCTATATTACAGTCGCGATTTGCAGGTATCATCACCCTTCCCAACGTTTCGTATGCTTGTCATTTTACATCTGATGTCGTTTTCATAGTTTTGCTGATAACGAACATTGTCAGAAAATCTCCGGATACTCAATACTTGGGTAAGTACAGTAGGCTATTTTTAGAAAATCCTGTAAATGTTTTAAAAGGCAGGCCTCCGTCGATTTAGCTTTTCTCAGGCTGTCCACTCTCATTATTTTTCATTTTTTCGTGTTTTTTCATTGTTTTTGATTTTTTTATATAGTTTTCATTTTTTTTCATTTTTTAATCAGTTTTCATTTTTTTGCGTGCATGACGACCTTTTTTCCCCTTTTTTTGCTCTACACTTGCTTTCGCGTGGAAAATTGGACATCTGCGAAAGTGATGACTTTTTTTTGCTCTTCACTTGATTTTGCGTGGAAAATTAGCCATCTGCGGACGTGGTGACATTTTTTTTGTTCTTCACTTGATTTTTCGTGGAAAATTGGGCATCTGCGGACGTGATGACATTTTTTTGCTCTTAGTCTTTACTTGATTTTGCGAGAAAATTTTGACATCTCTGGATTTTTTAATTTTTTTAGCAAGCATGTCGTTTTTTTTCATTTTTTCCAGCAAATTGCCATAATTTTTTTCATTTTTTTGTTGATAACTGGCTGTATAGCCTGCATTGTTACAATGCAAAAACTCGCAATAATGAAGTACAGAATATTCTAGTTTTTCAATCTTTATAGTTCGTTGACCCATGTAGATACTCTAAACAGCAGTGCCCCCTGATCAGCAATAAAATTGTCTGTCGATATTTTATTGTTAGAGGCTATATCCGTTCTCTGGTCATCAGTGGTTGATTATCGTTGATAGATTAATAAATTTTGAGTCTGTGGTCTCCTGGTTAATGTCTCGTGGCTTTTGGGGGTCCAATAATTCCCGTTTGAAAATTCTCAGACGATTCTTTATAACGTTATGGGTCGGTGTACTTCATTTCGCAGCTATCACACTGTTGCTTTAATAAAAGTGTTTGCACCAACGCTCTGGATATTGAGATTTCATGCCACAGTAATTAGTTTGTAGCGCATGGCATATACAATGAACTACTGGCATTGTCTGAAAACGAGAAGTGTCAGTGCCAGAGTGACTTTGCGAGTCCATATTCACCCTGCGCACAAGTCCACATTAAGTGAGCCATAAAATTCCCAGGTGATTTTTGACGTCATGATCACTTTTTCAATGACATTAAAAAATTTGGTTATGATGCGGAAAGCTCGTCGACTTTGGGCCCACTTAAATTACACATCTGGACAGGGCAATTATTTGTTGAAGAAAGCACAGCATTCACTAGAATAGTTGCAGAAAAGAGTATGACCGATTCGGAAGGTCAAGACATCGAATAGGGATTCAGCTGTCAAAACTCGCCACTCCATCTCCGTGAACCCAAGTCGAGTTACGAGTTTTCTCACTATTTCATGAAAATTTTTCAAACTTTGCTCGTAATGGTTTATAAAGCACTAAGCAAAAGTTAGTGACCAAACCTTAAGCAACTTTTTTTACCTTGTAAACTGGATGTCTAAACATTTTGAAATTTGTCTCTAGTGCATAATCAAACTGACTTTAGCTATGATGCGAACTGCCATGACTCGAATCATTTGTACAAGCTCAACGTCAGTGATTCCATACTTAATTTAATAGACCTGTATATGCAACACAAATTTCATATTTCAGTCAGGTTTAAAGATGCTTGTTTTTCACTCATGTTTTACATTAGGTGCACCTCCTACTACTTTGGAGTGGTTAATATTCTTTTGGATTCTCGGTAAATTCGTGCAAGAAGTTCGAGAAGTACAAATCAGAGGCTTGAAATATTACCTTCGAGATTCATGGAATTTTATTGATGTTACGCAACTAGTTTCTTTCGGAACGGTGATCGTATTGAGGTGAGTTTTTATTTTTTTATTTGAAGATGCGTGTGTTTTCTACAGCTTCAACTAATTGCGATGCCTGGCAACTTTGATAATCCTATAAACTGATTAGGCTACTCATTGGATATTTAGGCATACTGTGTCTTGCTGGAAAGCCTAACTGTCTTCAGTGTGCCCAAAGGCGCTTATTTTAGGAGGGCGTTTACATGACGCTAATATTTTAACTGTAGCTCAAAAAAATCAAATCAAGTCTTCATAATACTCGGGATATTATGCCGAATCGTGTAACGAGTGGCGGGGACCATCTACGCGGCTTAGCGCCAGGACACCGCAGTTCCGAAGAAACGTCGCAGCGGTGGCGCCGCTGCGTCTGATTTGACCAGATCGAAATCAAAATGCAGACCTTTCGCTCCAATAGCAATGTGTTTAGCAACTGAGCTAACTGGCTGGTATCAATTTGCAATGTGTTAATCACCTTGCCATACTAAGCCAATTTACATGAGCGGGTTTGATCATGCGGGTTACACACTTCAGTTTCAGCTTAGGAAATTTTTTTTATTTAACCAGCTATTCTTTCAAAGCTCTTTTTAGCGGGTTGAACCTACCTGTTACAAGCGAGCATCTTCTAACCCGCAATGCTTACGCAAGAATAATGTTTTAAATTTTCGTCTGCCGTAAGCGGGTTGGATTTACCTGGATAACCCGCTTAAATTGTGCATGTAAATTGGCTTACTGGCCGATTTGCTACATACTTGGGTGCTCTTATAAATCTTCGTTAAAATATGCTGTGATGTATGAAAGCATTTGCCACCGCTGCGATGTTTCTTCGGAGCTGTGTTGCCCACGCTCAAAACGAGTAAATAGCCCCGCCACTCGTTTCACGTTTCGGCGTAATTACCGCGAGTGTAATGATGGTTTGATTTTTCTATCGATTTTTTTTGCAGAATCGTAGATTTTTTTCTTCACTTGGATGACCCAGTACGCGTGACACGAGATCAATGGGGTCCTTTTGAACCCAGGCTAATTTCAACTGTGTTCTTGGCTTGGGCTTACGTATTCGCCTTTCTACGTGTTCTAAGTTTAATCCGCACCAATCGAGTCATTGGACCACTTCAAGTGTCTGTTGCTAAGATGCTAGTTGATGTGGTGCAGTTTTTCAGCGTTTTTGGAGTCATTTTGATTTCCTTTTCTCTCGCACTCACTGAACTTTTTTGGTATTACGGAACCCCGGAGGGAAACATTGTGGTTTGCGCAAATAACCAAACGGATTGCCAAGTCTTGTTTGACGGAATAGGTCTCAGTTTAGGAGAATTGTTTTGGTCCCTTTTCGGATATTTTGAGTTGTCCGACGTCCCTTTCAACTATCAGATAGCTTTTATTTATTGGGCTGCTGTAGTTCTACTGGGAACTTATCACGTGGTTGCCGTAATCATCCTCATCAACATGTTGATTGCTATGATGGCAAAGTCGTTTGAAGTTACTACGGAAAACAGGGACGTGGAGTGGAAATTCCACCGGACAGTTGTATGGATCCGTTTTGTCCGCAGGGAATTCACTCGACCACCGCCTATGAACTTACTGCCTAACCCTTACACAATGTACAAAAAAATTAGACGGTTTGTTCGTTGGGTAGGCTTGAAGGTTTTCGAATACCGAACGCAAGAAGAAGAACAGCAAATGCGAAACAGATTACATAGACGAGGTAAAAGCGATGTTTTTTTGGTGCAACGCCAGCTTCGACAACTTGAAAATGCGGCTTTTAATGAAAAAAAGAACCTTCGAAAAGTTTTATCAAAAAAAGTCCGAGTGCTATTGGTTGAAAGATATAAGTTCTCAAAACTGCTGGATGACTGCGCCCACCACTTTCACAACACTATCAAAGGAAGAGGATCGCTTCACCATCACCAACACAGTGCATTAGCAAACCATACTTAACGGTAATGTCTGCATCTGGTTCTGGTGTTGCAACCATGCCCACTCCTGTGTTTATAACCTCGCTTCTCCTACATGCCATTACGTTAATCGTTTCGTTGCCTTTTTTGTACCGTTGTTATATTCCCTTCATCTTATCGTATTCTTTATCGAGTTGACGGTGCGGAAATAAAAGACATTACCACTACTAGGCTACTAGGCAAGGGCGTAGCCAAGGGGAGACAAAGGAGACAATTACCCCCTCCCCAAACCATGAGTGGCAAAATTTAGGCACATTTTGGGCAAAATTTGGGCATTTGCGAACGTGATGACTTTTTTTTTGGTTTTCACCAAATTATTGTGGAAAAAATAGAATTAGCCTAGGGCCTCTCATTGACGTTTTGCCCCCCCCCCCCAAATTTTGGGCTGGTTACGTCACTGCTACTAGGTGTACTGCTACATTGCGTTCAATCATTATTTTTTCGAATTATCTTTTCCTGCTTAATAAATGTGTATGTTTTAAATAATCTATAAGTGTTTACGTTTATACTGTATCTACAGTATAATATGTGCGTATATATACGAGTATATGTTTCTAATATCTCCATTAGGTTGGCACGTTTTTCTGCAATAATACTGATTGGGGTGACAGTTATTTTAAGTCGACATATAAGCGTCCACCTAAAATGTTTTGCCCGATTTTACCATAAACATCAGCTTCAGAGAAACTTGGGATGGTGTGCAAAGTACTGGACTCTCACTCCGTCTCCAAGAATTTTTTTTCGTTTCTATCGTTTTTTTTTTATCACCAATTCTACGGAAGAAAATTTCAGAGTATTTACGTCAGGTTGATCTAAAAGTTTACTTTCGGTAAACACCTCTTTTTTGAAAGTACTTCTTGAGACACTGCATATGTTAAAATTTTTTGTACATTATTCTGCACAAACAAATTCTTTATTGACCAAATGAAAATCAATTCAATGAAAACGGTAAAAATAATAATTACGGCCACTTGGCAAGGAGGCAGCGAAAAGACTAAAGAGTCACCACGTCAACTGCCACCTCATAAGCACTTAATACAAAACGCATATGCAAACGAACATTCACAATACCATAAAATATAAAAACTGACCTCACTTACAGCTTAGCAGTATGATAAGTTCTCAGCATGCTACTACGCATCCTCTGGAAATAAATTCGACCAATAAATTTACTTTCAGTGCAGAAAGCGAACTCAAGCATTTATGATTCTTGTTAAAGTATCATAGAATTTTGGAAGCGTCTGTCTGGCCGTCAACGGCAAAACATAAACATCAAACGGTTAATTTTCTTAAAACCAGCCATTCGCATATACGCAAGCAAATCAACCGTCATGCGCATGTAGACACTATAGCCAATCAAGCATTTCGCCACAAACAGCAAAACAGACACTGCCTAAAATTTTATTGCTGTACAGTATTGTTCTTCACTTTCTTAAAAATTGAAAAAATGAAAATCGAAAAAATCTAGAATTTTATTGCAGCACAGCGCAATTGTTCTTCACTTTCTTAAACAAAGCAAAGAATGTCCGGAAAATCTAAATATAAGACATATTAATTTCGCACACCATTGATTTTTGGTAAGGACGTAAGGTTCTAGATTGTGATAAAATGTGCAGCAAAAATGTTTTTAAAAAAGATAAAAAATATTTTGAGTTGACATGCAGCATATCAATCCGAAATCATTAAAAAAGCATGGCCCGAACCCGGCCCGAGCTCACCTCTGAATTGAAGGCTCACTGGAAGTTAACACAAATGATGGAGACCGAGAATTAACACTATTGGCGGAGTACCGGACTACTGGTACATGCTGATATAAATATAATCAGTGAAACATTGAGTTATCAAGCATGAGTCATAAAAATAGGTAAGAAACAGCCATCATTCATTAGCAATCACACAAACTTTTAGCTACAAGTGAGCTTCTGCTGGTGTCTAAAATTTGCCAAACACTCTACATCTTACATCATTGGCTCTCACAAATTCTTCGGCTATATCTTGACTAGATATTTTCATCAGTAGGCCTAAATCTCGATGCACCTTAAAAATATGATTTTAGACCAAGACCTTCGCCGTGTCACTGACATCAATACATACGAAACGGCTTGTTGACCAAACTTTGCTTAAAAAATTTTTACGCCTCTATTGACGGTGTGACATGTTACTCGTGTGATTGCATATCGATATCATAAATATTATGTATTTTGGCAACAAAAAGTGAGGGGGACAAAAAATATTATGTCCCCCTCACTTCAAAAAGTGGGGGGACATGTCCTTCCCGTACCCCCTTAAACTCGGTCCATGTATATAACGGATAAATTGTACTCAAGTCGGGAAAAATACGCGCGCAAAGTAAATCGGACAAAATCGTTTTTGATCAAACGGCGCGCCACACGCCGTTTGAAAAAAACTATTTTGTAACCCCTGTTTTTTGAGCTTATTTAGACCATAATTTGTCCGAGATACATATCGGAAATATCCGACTTATATATCACGCAAATTGAACTTTAAGTCGGACCAAAAAATACATGATGTGTCAAATGCAATCGGCTCCAGCCGCGAATCGAACTCGTCAGGAAGAAACTGTCGCCTGCCCGCGGTACCGCTAAGCCATGTCGCTGACACCTCTGAGCTCAAGGTCCATTCTTTCATCATCCCTGTTTCTTGCTAAGTCCCAAGCAGAAGTAAATTTGCTAGTTTAAGAAACTTAACTACTCGCACGAAGAAAAATTTTTATGATCAGTCTTGCAGTGACAAGGTTTTTGTAGTTTTGTATCACTTTTAATTCGTAAACGCTGTAGTTTTGGTATCACTTTTAATTCGTAAACGCTGATAATAAACTCGCGAATGCGTAGTCGAAGTCAGACAGAACGATTACACGCTTCCATTGGCCAACGTGGTCGCGAATTCGCTTTTTAACCCTTACCTTACCTGTAAGTTTCGCACCCTTCCAGGGACTCATTTGAGCCCGCGGACTCGGGGCTGAGAAACACTGAAACACAACAACAAATTTCCGCCCTATTTAAAAAAAATTTACGATTTCCTGAAATTCCAGATCGTTTCACCATGGTTCTACATTGTTACCTAATTATGATACATCGTAAACGTCTCCATTATAGTAAACAATGCCATATAGATTGCAAAATGTCATTTATGACGTCATAGACAAGATGAAAAATGCTCAAAATCAGAAGTTTCTAGATTTAGAAGATTCCAGTATATCAAAGTAATTCTAATCAAAACCTGCGATAAAGAACGAAAGTTATGGATTTTACCACGTCTCTTGTCACTTGTTGCAATTAATTCACACACCAAATGACTATAATTACAGAACCAGCTCAAATTAGACAAAAAAGACGGTTTCATCACAGGATTATAAACTCGAAACAAGTGGGTTCTACTAAACACCGCAAAGGACGACAAAGGACCCTAAAACCCTAATCTAACCCTAACGCTAATTTAAAGCCCTTTGTCGTTTTTTGTTATGGTACCGGTATGATTCCAAGTCCTTTGTTGTTCTTTGCGGTGTTTAGTAGATCGATTTAAGGTCCTATGTCGTAAGTTACTTTGAGGTGTTTAGTACATCATTTTGAGGTCCTTTGTCGTCCTTTGCGGTTTTTCAGTCCTTTGCGGTGTTTAATAGAACCGAAAATAAGTTATATCACTTGATTAATAACGTGACGCTATTCTTGTTTATTTTTCTTAAGCAGGCATAACTAAATGCAGATTTTTCTGAAAAAAAAAAAAAAATTAACGAAGTATAAAACGACTCGATTGAAAAAGTAAGATACGTCATGACAAATACAGAAATACAGTAGTATGCAATTCTCAAGAACGCAAAAACATAAATTTATTCATATAAAATGAAATTTTGTACAGATACAGTTATACTCAGGGCTCGGGAAGTATCGAACCAGCAAATCCAACGCCCACGTGCAGTTGCGTAAATGCTAGTGCCAACTCCTATCACAAGAGACATTTACATCCGGGATCCAGTACGCGGGAGGAGAGGAAGCTAAGAGGAATCAAGCTTCCCAGAAATTTTTAGTCACATAAACTAACACATTAGAATTTCGGTGCTTCATAACGCACAAAGCTACGAGGTGAGCACTTCATATTTTTGCACCCCCCTCAGATAAAAAAGGTTGTAGAGCCAGTTTTCACCTACCGATAACACAAACAATGACACCTTTGCTTCATACAGGCATACATGTCATGAAAGAAGCCTCCCTAATGCAACAAACCCATCATACTTTTATGAACATTCTGTTCAAGAAGCGGGGAGTGAAGCCTTCTGCGATTACAAAAGTTTTTTGTATAAGCATTATGTGCTCCAAAAGCGGAACCTGGGGTTGCAAGTGGGCAAGCGGATTGGTAAAAAAGCAAAAATTCAAAATGATGAAATTAAAAGGTAATTCGTTAAAATATTAAGAAGAGAAACGTCATGGTTGGTGGTCCACATCGCGACCTCTACAGGCTCACCGTTGCACTAACCACTACCCAGGGCCGGATTTACACAATGAGAGGCCCTGGGCCACTTCATTAATGAGACCCTAGTGATGTATAAGCAGACTCATCTTTATGTGTATAAAGATCTTGATGGTCGAATTTAAAAAAGGTCTTCGTTGTTGGTGACGAAGCCCCTGTTTCTCCGAAACCCAGGTTTTAACCCGCCTAGTCTATAGGTAAATCCGGCCCGGCCGCTACCGGCCCAGCCACTATCGGATACAACCGACTATTAGAAATTCAGAGACGTTTTTAGAACTTACCCACCAACAGTAACGTAGGAGCAGTGCAAACACATAGCAATTTTGAGTATATCAACCAAGAAAAAGATATTTCGTAAAATTTAATGCAATTTAGTGGTAGGCCTAACAGTAGTAATGTCTTTTATTTCCGCACCGTCAACTTGATAAAAAATACGATAAGATGAAGGGAATATAACATCGGTAGAAGAAAAGGGAAGAGGCAACGAAACGATTAACGCAATGGCAAGCAGGTAGAAGAAAAGTAAAAAAATCAGATGTGGGCATGGTTGCAACACCAAAACCAGATGCAAACATTACCGTTAAGTATGGTTTGCTAATGCACTGTGTTGGTGATGGTGAAGCGATCCTCTTCCTTTGATAGTGTTGTGAAAGTGGTGGGCGCGGTCATCGAGCAGTATTGAGAACTTATATCTTTCAACCAATAGCATTCGGACTTTTTCTGACCAAACTTTTCGAAGGTTCTTTTTTTCATTAAAAGCCGCATTTTCAAGTTGTCGAAGCTGGCGTTGCACTAAAAAAACATCGCTTTTAACTCGTCTATGTAATCTGTTTCGCATTTGCTGTTCTTCTTCTTGCGTTCGGTACTCGAAAACCTTCAAGCCAACCCAACGAACAAACCGTCTAATTTTTTTGTACATTGTGTAAGGGTTAGGCAGTAAGTTCATAGGCGGTGGTCGAGTGAATTCCCTGCGGACAAAACGGATCCATACAACTGTCCGGTGGAATTTCCACTCCACGTCCCTGTTTTCCGTTGTAACTTCAAACGACTTTGCCATCATAGCAATCAACATGTTGATGAGGATGATTACGGCAACCACGTGATAAGTTCCCAGTAGAACTACAGCAGCCCAATAAACAAAAGCTATCTGATAGTTGAAAGGGACGTCGGACAACTCAAAATATCCGAAAAGGGACCAAAACAATTCTCCTAAACTGAGACCTATTCCGTCAAACAAGACTTGGCAATCTGTTTGGTTATTTGCGCAAACCACAATGTTTCCCTCCGGGGTTCCGTAATACCAAAAAAGTTCAGTGAGTGCGAGAGAAAAGGAAATCAAAATGACTCCAAAAACGCTGAAAAACTGCACCACATCAACTAGCATCTTAGCAACAGATACTTGAAGTGGTCCAATGACTCGATTGTTGCGCATTAAACTTAGAACACGTAGAAAGGCGAATACGTAAGCCCAAGCCAAGAACACAGTTGAAATTAGCCTGGGTTCAAAAGGACCCCATTGATCACGTGTCACGCGTACTGAGTCATCCAAGTGAAGAAAAAAATCCACGATTCTGCAAAAAAATCGATAAAAAAATCAAACCATCATTACACTCACGGTACTATATATCCCGATACGTGTAATGGCCATCTTCTCGTCGTGATCCAGGGTAACATAGATCCGAAGAAACATCGCAGCGGTCGCAAGCCGTTGGCGACACTGTGTCTGATTTGACCTGCCCTAGAATCGAAACCAGAACTCCCGAACCGATTGCAATGTCTTAACAGCTTAGCTGACCGGCCTGTTATAAATAGAAACAATGACGTCAATAAAATTTTAGCTTGCAATAAAATAATGATCTACAAGCAAGCGGTTTCAAATTATATTCATTGTCAATAACCGCAGTGCATTTTTTGTTTTCCACCACCAAAACGCTAAGCAGGAAAGCAATCATACAGATTTTTAAATTTTAAGTTTGACCAAACTAGATGTTGAACTTGAATCGATCGTTCTCGAAGCAGGCGCCATATCTACTCTTTAGATACATGAGCGTTTGATATATAATATTTAAATGCTTTTACACTGTAGGCCTACATCAGAGCATATTTTAACGAAAAGCTAAGAATACCTAAGTTTTTAGCAAATTGTCCATAGTTGCAAGATGATTAAGATATTGGAAATTGATACCAACCGGTTAGCTTAGAGCTTAGTTGCTAAGCCAATTATGCTAACGGAGCGGAAGGTCTGCGTTTTGATTCCCGATCTGTCTAATCTAGGGATCGACCGGGGCCCCGGCCGGGGATGTCACTTTTTGCCCCGGTGCGGCCCCGGCTTGGGGGGTCATAAAAATTGGTCGGGGCCGGGTTTAAATTTCACATTTATTTACAGTATATTCCGGCACATAAGACGCCCCTTAAAGTACAAAAACCCACCCATAACAATAAGCAACCACAACTTGTAGATGTCGAAGAATGCTTTGATGAAGACTGGTAGTAAGTCTAAGCAATGAGATATTTTTTGACTTTTCTTGCTTCACTGCACAGTTTATGCGCAAGGAAAAATAGTGGCTGTTTGTGTGTGTTTTTGGTGTGATCTTTCCTTTGTAACAACATTTAATACAACTTATCATAACAATGTGACTGAATGCATTACGTAACATCATTGACGGCATTTACGTGAGGAGAAAGGACGCAAGTAGCCTACTTACTGTAGCTATGTATTCTAGACACAATAGGCCTATAAAGCAAAGTATAAATCCCAGCCTCGAACAGGGTAGGCGCAATTCCCCGGCTCTAGCCAAAATTGTTGCCCAGGTCGTTCCCTAGTCAAATCGGACACAGTGTAGCCACCGCTGCGACGTTTCTTGGAAGCTGTGTTGCCCAGGCGCTAAGCCGCGTGGATGGTCCCCGCCACTCATTACACGCTTCGACTTAACCTCCTGAATATTATGCAGACTTGGTTTGATTTTTTTGAGCTGTGATTAAAATATTAGCGTAATGTATAAACTCCCTACTAAAATAAGCGCCTATGGACACACTGAAGACAGTTAGGCTTTTTAGCAAAACACGGTATGCCTCAATCTCCAATAAGTAATCAGTTTACAGGATTAGCAAAGTTGCCAGGCATCGCAATTAGTTGAAGCTGGAGAAAACACACGCAACTTCAAATTAAAAAAAAAAACTTACCTCAATACGATAACTGTTCCGAAAGAAACTAGTAGTGTAACATCAATAAAATTCCATGAATCCCTAAGGTAACATTTAAGGCCTCTAATTTTTACTTCTCGTACTTCTTGTACAAATTTACCGAGAATCCAAACGAATATAAACCCTTCCAAAGGAGTAGGTGGTGCACCTAAAGTAAAGCATGACTGAAACACTAGTATCCATAAACAAGACCGAAATATAACAGGTCCATTAAAGTTAGGAATGGAGTCACTGACGTTGAGTCATCTTGTACAAATGATTCGAGTCATGGCAATTTGCAGCATAGCCAAAGTCAGTTTGGTTATGGACTAGAGACAAATTTCAAAATGTTTAAACATCCAGTTTATTGGTAAAAAAAGTTGCCTATGATTTGGTTACTAACTTTTGCTTTGTGCTTTATAAACCGTGGCGACCAAAGTTTGAAAATTTTTCATGAAATAGCGAGAAAACTCGCAACTGGAGTTGGGTGCACGTAGGTAGATTCGCGAATTTTGATAGCTGAATCCCTAACCGATTTCTAGACTTTCTGAATTGGTCATACTCTTTTTCACAACTATTCTAGTCAATGCTGTGCTTTCTGGAACAAATGAAAATTGTTCTGTCCACATGTCAAATTTAAGTGGGTCCAAAGCCAGCGATATGGCCTGGCGGTCCACATGTCAAATTCGTCAGCGACATGGGCTAGCGGTAGCGCGCGCAGGTGACAGATCCTACGTGACGGGTTCGATTCGCGGCTGGAGCCGATCGCATTTGACATATGTAACGGGTGGCTGCTGACTCGAAGAGCAGAAGCTCACTTCGCAGTCTCCCTCAATTACTGTTGAATTTTCAGGTCAATATAATTTGAAAATAACCTCAGTTATTTATTTATTTATTTTTCAGACGATGCCAGTACTTCATTGCATATTTCGTGGGCTGCAAACTAATTAGGATGATATCTCAATATCCAGAGCGTTGGTGCAACCACTTTATAAAAGCAACTACAGTATGATATCTACTAAATCAAATACACAGATCCATAACGTTAAAAAGAAAAGTCAGAGGGTGCTCAAACGGGACCCATTGGACCCTCAAGGGGCCACAAGACATTAACCAGGAAACCACAGATTCAAAATTTATTAATCTGTCAACGATAATTAATCATTTATGATCAGAGAACCGATGTACCCTCTAGCAATAAAATATTGACAGAAAATTTTATTGCTGATCAGGGGTTACTGATGTTGAGAGTATCTACAAGAGTCCACAAACTATATAGATTGAGAGCCAGTGGTATAATCTGTGCTTCATTGTTGCGAGTTTTCGTATTGTAACAATGCCAAAATTGACGAACCCTTTCAAAATATTTACAGGAATTTCTAAAAATACTTACCCAAATATTGATCATCCGTAGATTTGGTGGCAATATTAATCATCAGCAAAACCATGAAAACGACATCAGATGTAAAATGACAAGCGTATGAAACGTTGGGAAGAGTGATGATACCTGCAAATCGCGACTGTAATATAGCACTTTCAGTTTCTTGCTAGCTGAATGTCATAACTGACTCCGTAGTACCAAGTGTGAGAAATCTAGAATTGACAGATCAAAGATGCGAACTCGCAACCAGTTTTCACCGAGTTCAAATTCGCATTCACTAAAAGATTGCGAGCCGAGCTCGAGTTCAGTAATTCTTGACTAGTTTATGCTAAGTTTAAGCAGATTTTGTCAAGTTTAGGAAAAGTTCCAAACTCAATCAATTTTTTTAAGGTCGAGTTCTGGAATTTTTATTTTTCAAGTTTAAGTTCGAGTTTGGTGAAAAAGACCAAGTTCGAGTTCGCAGTTTTGGTTAGAAAGCCACAACACAACTTATTTTTGCTGAGCAAAGTGTGGTATATGGTATACTAGAAAAATTAGTTTCATAGATGTAGAAGCGGTTACAGACGCCTCCCTAGAACGTTCATAAAAGCGAAGAGCTTCAAGTAGATATTTGTGTAACATTACGAATTAAGATATCCAATGCACATGCGAAAAAACGTAGCGCAAATCAATGAAAATAACCCTCTCCACTCCCTGGACCAAGACAAGGGCAATACTGTTCACGCGAAGGACCACATTTGACAAAATTTTACGAAATCATGAAGCCGAGAACCGCACTATCGGTGAAGGGCAAAAAAACGATTTTCACGTCCGCGGATGTTTTTTTTTCACTGACATTCAGTGCGGAGCTAAAATGAAAAAAAAAAACAAAAGGTCTTTGGCTTGATTCACACGAGCTATTTAGGTTTCCAGAAGTACCCGCGGGCCGCACTTTGCCCACCGCTACCCTAAATTGAAACACTAGATCTGGGTAAGGCTGCGAAGTCGAACGTAAACTGGAATAATCAAAAAGTTGATTGAATTTTGAAGTTAATCTGAACGCGACAAAAATTGCTTAAACTTAGCCCAAACCCAATAAAAACCACTTGAACTTAGCGTAAACTCGGAAAAATCACTGAACTCGAACTCTCAAAATTAACAATAAAGAGCGTGAACTCGACTTGCAAGTTTTCAGTTAACTCGAACTTGAACTCGACTAAAATGGCTTGCGAGTTCGTAACTCTGGATCCAGCCTTGAGTAAATGATCTTCGGTAAGATTCTGACTAGCGGTGGTCAAGGGACATCATGCAGGTGGTTGGAAAATAGAAATGCACCATTCTTTTTTCCAGGTTCTCGTTTTTATTTTAAGAAATGAATACAGTCATCATCATCACGTCAATGAGTTTTCTTCACAACTACATGCATCAGCTGCTTTGGTTTTTTCTCAGGCTCAATAACAGAACTTTGAGAAGCGTAATGCTTTAAACTTAAATGAATTGAAGATGGTGACAACCCCAATAGTACCAGCACCAGAATTTGTTACGGACTGAATTTGGTACTTACTTATCTGCTGCGTCATAACTATGGCAGGAAGTGAGCATGTGAAAATTAGATGGAGAAAAATTCAAATAATTCCGAATAAGCACTTGAATATTTTTTGTGGAGCTCGGTTTTGCTCGTTTAAGTGAGTCAATCCTACATTACAAAGTGCAAACTATTTTAACCAAACCTCAAAGAAGTTTCTTGCGTTAAAATGAGGGAAAGATACGCGTGGCAAGTGGACCAAATGGTTATACAGCTGAGTTATTAAGCACATCGCCATTGGTGCGGAAGGTCTGGGGTTCAATTCCTAGGTCGGTCAAACCGGACGCAGCGTCGTCAACGGCTCGCCGCCGCTGTGACGTTTCTTCAGAGATGTATAGTCAGGATGCTATATAAGCCGCGGAGATCGGTCCCGCTTCTCGTTAAGTGCCTCGGCGGATTATCGCGAGTATAATGACGATTGGATTTTTAGAACTTACCTCCTAGCTTGCTTTTCGGAGCAACCAAGTAAAACAAAGACCAAACAGGAAACAGCAAACCAAACAAGAGCTCGACAATCACATTTTGAGACTTGAAAAAAGCTGTGTAGCGATATCGAACATAAGATAACGCAAGCTGTACAGTAAAAACAAACAAATAAGGTATTTTGAATTTATTATGCTGTTATTGTAAAGCACTTTAACCAGACACCAATTACGCAATCACACTGAGCAGGGCTCATGAAAGAGTGGGGGGGGGCAGGAGAGGCAAATGACCCCGGGGCCCATGCTGTTCTAGGGGCCCATTAGTCCATGTCTGGAAAAATGAAGAGGACCAAAGCAAGTTTAAAAAACAATTACGACAGCATTTGAGCTCAATATACTTCAAATAATCAATTTTACGGAGCGCATGCCATCATGCTGTTCTAGGTGCCCGTTAGCCCATATCTTGCGGAATGAATGCAGCAAAGAAACTTCCAAATAAGCGATTTTATAGAGTGCATGGGCACTTAGCATAAATCAAGCTGTTCTAGGGGCCCATATCTTACGAAATACAGCAAAAAAAAGATTTCAACAGCATTTGAGCTTAAATATAGGCCTACATCCAAATATTACCAATTTTCGGAGCGTATGGGTCCCTTAAGCAAAGCTGCATCGTTTTGTTGCGTACGCTGTGCATAAGGCGCATTACAAGCTGAAAATTAAGATTTTCTGCTTCATGTGCATTTCATTTGGCTTCGTCCAAATTAAAGACAATGTTGAATCATAAACGTGTTTGTAGCTGCGCAACTGGAGCATGCGATTGCTACCAGTTATAGTATTTCAACTGTCGCTTGAGGCTGAAGAGATCAGTGGAATATTTAGGTTTCATGTATGCAGCATTCGAGAATTTTAAACAATCGAGTAGATGCTGTGGTTGTGGTTCATGTATAGGCTTGAGTTTTATGGGAGCACAAGAACAGTTTCATTTAAAAATTAAAGCATTTTGAAGCGAAAAGATACCGGTATGTAAAGCATATGCTTAAAGTAATGGGCAAGGTGAGACAGCAAGACAGTGCGCGACACGAGGTTAACGAAACACAATTTTAATTACCCGTGAGTAGCAGAGTTTCGTCGCGTACGGGTAAAAACATTTTCGTTCGAATAGGTGTTCGAAAATGTTATGTGGCTGACACGAGAATGCAATTAAAACAGTCCAGCTTTTATGGCTCCCTTGGTCAAAAGAGTTTCCTATTCCCGTACTGGAGCAAATTTTCTCGATGATCTCATGCGTAAAAACGGACCGTTGGACTCAGTGTTTTTTTTACCGATGCTGTCAAATTGATTGATTTGGTATAATAGGTTTAAAAAATTTTTTTTGGAATATAATTAATTATTGTTACAATTAGTAGTAGGTATACTTTTGTATATGCAAGTTGAGAAATGATAAAACATAAATCCGGTGCGCAAAAGCGAAAAGAAAGGGTCATAAGAGAACGATTACAGTGTAAAGGACAGCAAAGACTAGAAAGCTTTGGTATAGTTGGGAGAGAAAGTGAAAGAAAAAGATCTTGTGAAGAAGCTTCTGATCAGGAAACTGCTAATGAAGTGTTAAATGTCAGCAAAAGTAGTCCAGGGAACGATATTGAAGTTTCAATTGTTAATTTTGGTATCTAATTCGAGTGACGCGAGTGATGATGTAAGCAAAGTCGTAATGTAAGCAAAGTCGTAATTGAGGCCGAGGAAGCCTAGTAGTAAATCGGGCTCAAGCTTTTCGGGTCGGGCCGGGCTTGAGTTTGGATTTTAAAAAGTTTTCGGACTTCAATCGGGTCGGACGCCGGAGCAAAATTGAGATTGTCAGTGAGTGGTAGGGCTTTCGTGATTGCTGGAATAAAGCAAAAAGAACACCTGGTATAAGTATTGCTGTTTGGAACTGGGGTGACTGTGTATGGTAAAAACTCTTTTCCTTTTTTTTTTATTAAAATTTCTTGAAAATTTGAAGTGATGTTTTTGATTTCTGGTTTAAATCGGGTTCAGACGGGCTACTAAATTAGGAATCAGGCTCGGGTCGGATTTGGGTTTAAAAAATCGGGTTCGGGTCGGGCTCGACATCTATGGCCCGATGGCAACTCTGTGATGAAACAAGTACAGTATAAGTTCTCCTAATCTAAGTGCTCATAGGCTACTGAAAATGGAGTTAGTAGTTACTACGGTACGCAGCATTGGTAGCATGACTCCAAATCTGCACTGCGACTTTGACGTTGGCCTTGTCCTCACCGAATTTCCGTCTACCTTGTAAATACGTAGCGCGATTCATTGTGGTCATCAAAAATATCCTCAAAATTTTTCCGAGGATGAAACATGCCAGCTCGTTATATCATCTTAATTGCTTTTTCGCTGTAACTTAAAGGGGATAAATAGGCAACCACAACTAGGTCACTGAATTTACTAAAATGTTGTCTTTTTGCTTAGAGACTGCGAAAGGTAGGGGGCCCATTGGCGGCTCTCGGAGCCCCTGACACTGAGTGAGGCTTGTCAATGTCTATAAGAACTTTTTTGTTTGTGTTATTATTGCATCACACGTGTGCATGATGACGAAACAATTAAATAACTAAAAAAGGTCTGCTTAAAATTGAGACGTCTCGGTGAGTGTGATTACACCTTTTTATTCAACGCGTCATGGTTGTCAGATTGGATTACTTTAGGTCCAAATTCGAGAAATTTGGACTTTTTTTAACTTGTTATGGTGAAAATTGGACACCTGCGGGCGTGGTGAACCTTTTTTTGCTCATCACTTGATTTTGGGCGGTAAATTTGACTTTTTTATAATTAATTTGGACTTTTTTCTTGATAAATTGGACCCCTGCGGACGTGGTGGACCTTTTTTTTTTTTGCTTATCACTTGATTTTGGGCGGTAAATTGGACTTTTTTGTAATTATTTGGACTTTTTTTTGATTGAAAATTTAAACCCAATTTGGACTATTTTGAGATGAATTTTGGACTTTTTTCTTGTTGATCATCTGGCAACCCTGCAACGCGTTGTTTAATGGTGGCATGTTTAAGAATTCGTCAAGCAAAGCTGCAAAATAGAGTGTTAAACAATATCCTATCAAATCTTGTTCAAAAAATCGAAATAACTTTCTCTGCCAGGCTATGTGAACAAAATAGTTCCCGCAAATTGGACCGTCTCTCGATTATTTAAAGTCAGCATGGTTGCCAGGGGGCTTAATTCGAAATTTATCGAAGATTTATCTGAAATTTGCTTAATGTATGCCAAACGTTCTGACCCAAACAAATCACATTTCTATAGTTTTTTACTTTTAAATTTTTCAATGGTTATTGCAACACTTTTATTGTTTCATACCTGCGAATTCCGATGGATTACAAATTTAGCCAAATTATAATCACTGGCTTGGTCCAAGAGCGAGAGACGAGATTGAGCCACATGCAAACTTACAGCACCTTTCCAAAATAAATCTCGTTTTTCATCCCCATAAGCATCAAAATCGTATTCAAATAAATTGGAAAGTTCTTTTGATGATTGAATCTAAACAAAATCACAAGCTTTGATAACAATTTCCCGTTACAATGTCACATACGTGGCAAAAAAACAAAAGCAAAATAGGTCATATGTTAAACTGTAACTAAAAAGCACAAAAATCTTTATGAAACAAATAATCCAGAAAATTGATGGCTGTATTCGTATTTAGTCGCATGTTTATCCTCCTATCTCGAGAAAGCGATCGAAGCGCTGTATCAAGCTCGCTTAGGAGTGGCCGGCCATTTTGTCTGCCACACCAAGATGGGGAAATCCCGCTAAGTGCTTTTCCCAACGGCACAGCAAGTAAACTTGCCGGCTTGTTCTCCACACTGTCCCTTTACTGATGGGCGTCAAGCAAAGGAAGTTGCTATTAAATTTGAATTCATTGGTTTGACCCGACTCAGAATTAAATTCGAGTCTACATCCTTAGAGGCGGACGCTTTTAAGTTACCACTGGGCGATCTGAACTGTCTGACTAAGTATGACATTTCAGCCTATTGATCAGATTCTTTCCCTTTATATGGGCGAAATGGCGTATAGCAAAAACGCTCCTTTGTACGGGCTCGGGTGCGGAATCTTCGAACCTGAAGTGCTTAGCTGACAAATGGTCGAACCTGCAGTTCCTTTCTATGAGCTCAGATTCCGAATTTTCGAATCCGAATTTTCGAACCCGAAGTCAGATTCCGACATTTTGCCCATACAATGGGAAGCAAGCTGATCAATAAGGTGGACATTTCTGAGCTAGCCTACCTAGTATTTTTTAAAAACCATGCACATCTTAGCAAAAACGAAACGTGGAAAAAAGAAACAAAATATAAAAACGCAAAAAACATCATAAAACCTGATCAAGCAAATTGCACATAAAATCTTCAATCTGATGTTCTAATTTTTTATAAAATTCACGAAATTCTTTTTCAAGTTGTGAACTTGCTCTCAGTTCTTTGATCAAATGGAAGCAAAATTCCATCGGATCATGCTGGTTCTCCTGCAAGATTGAAACAAGCTTAGACTTTGCATTAATGAGGAATATTGTTGGCAGCGTGGCCGAGTGATTCGGAGTGTCGTTTTTACGACGACCATGACCGCAAAATTGATGGTTCAACTCCATGTTGCCCTCTTGGATAAGATGCTTCACGATAATTGTATCTGCTTGGGGAAATCTAACAAGCAGCAAATCAAAAAAGTCAAAAGGAAAACTCAAGCGGAAAACTCGGAAACAAAGGCAACTGCTAATTGAGTCTGGATTCGTCCCATGTACAGCGCCTGCATGGCTTTCCCCTGACACACAGCCGGCACCACAGCTGTCGACTTAGGGGGGCCAAGCGCTTATTAGGGAGATCCGAAGTTTGAAATGAAGCTCAAAAGTAGCTGTCTTTAAAAGAAAAAGCTTCTTCAATGGGGGGGCAAGCATGTCAATTGGGGGGCCAAGCCTCCCTGGCCCCCCTTGGCGCCGGGCCTGTCCTGACAAAACGACGAAAACAAAGAGATCGTCTTTGGTTCTATTTTTTTGCTAAAAACAGTGACATATAGAAGCTAATTGTGCGTGAATCTTGCCCCTTCCCGTGTTGACTTTTACCCTCCAAAATATCAGTCTTTTTACTAGTTGAAGGTAAAAAAAAAACGTAAACGAATCAGTGGTGAGTAGAGAGTTTAAGCCCATAAACGTCTTGTGACACTTACAATTGATTGGCACTTTGATATTGCTGTACAGTCCACAAAACTACTTGATAACGATTTTACTCAATTCTTAATCGCTCCCCTTTAAAAAATCTTAAACCAGTCATGTAACAGTTTTCATATAATCGTGTTTCAACAGTTAAACAGTTTGTTGTTTTGAGTGTTACTTTTTCGTTTGCACTGTAGTGTAAAATCAATTTTGTGCGCATTAAATATTAATTAATTTACAATGATGATGAGAAGTTGCTGACTTGACGGCCCCGCCTTCCCTGAAATGAGCCCAATTCGATTTCCAGGAAAGATCCTTGGTCTTTCGCCAGTTGCAAATCGCAACCTCTCATCAAAACGATAGAGCTGTAGTTACCTTTTTTCATTCATTCTACGTAATGAAGTGTGTTATTTATTTGCAGAGATCTTTCAAAATAAAAATAAATGCTTCTACTACTTTTTCATCTTTTGTTTCGTACAAATTGATTTCAAAGCGTAACAACTAAGCAAAATCATAAACAAATACCTCCATGATATCAAACTCGGGTAAAAAATAATAACATTACACTACACTCTAAAAAACAGACCAAGCACTTACTTCACAAATTAACGTGATATACGCAGGACTTGCTTTAGCTGTGAACATCAATTTTCTTTCATTTGAAGATTCCAAAGCATGCTGGATCCCATCCCAATAATTTATTGTTTCCTGTGAAACAATACTAAGCATCATGAGGCGAAAGCAGTAGAAGTCCTATCAGTTAGCTCAGGGATGTCCCATCCGCATTGCGGCCCACTCCTGACTCAGCACTTAATGCGTGGATGCGGCCCACTACCGACTCATCAAAGAATGTCGTTAAGAGTCTGTATTTACAGTGGATATACTGGACGTCTACATTGGTGAAGACCTTTTTTTTTTGGTCTTCACCCATAATTCCAGTAGGAACAAGACGTTTTTTGTTTTACTGGTGGCTTTGCGGCCCAGTCAATATTTTAGTCTGCAATGCAGCCCGTTCAACAAAAAGGTCGGACATCCCTGAGTTAGCCTTATGATACAGCCTTCATCTTATTGCAATGAAATCGCGCTTGGATGGCAGATCCATCGTGATGGGTTCGATTCAGAGCAGAAGCTGATTGTGTTTATCCATAGGCTACTTTTTTAAGCTACATACAATTGTAATTTAGGTTTATATTAGTGAAGCACATTCATTTTACTCAGTAGTTTATCAAACCCAAGAAGCCAGCCCCGGAATCGCAAAGTTCTAATCGTAAAATTGTTTCTTATTAAACGTAGTTTGAGAAGAAGATAACCATCTAAAAAGCCGACAACAGCGAAACAGATTGTAGTGTTTTTTATGATAAACTGGCCGGTTAGCTCAGTTATTAAGTGCACGCTATTGGTGCGGGAGATCTGGGGTTTGATTCCCGGGTCGGCGAAATCAGGCGCAGTGTTGTCATCGATGCGACGTTGTCTCGGAGCTGTGTTGCCCAGGCGCTAAATAGCGAGATGAGCGCCGTTACTCGCTACACGTTTCGACGTAGGCTATTACCACAAGCATGATTAAGATTCACTTTATTTTACTGTATAATAAACTACAAATGTAAATTTACTGCGTTTGCAAATCTTACCGTCATCCTGTGACCATACTCATAAAGCAATCTCAATATTTCGTAGTTATTGTTGTGGGCTGCCAAAATCATAGGAGTCATTCCAACTTTAAAATAGTAATTGTAATGTGTGACTCGGAGACTTTTGCAAGGGTTTTTCTTTAAAATTGCCTCAACGCCTTCGAAGAAATTTCTCTCAATTGCATGAAACAGATTCAGTCTTAAACCGATCTGAAACAATAATGACAATCAATACCTGCGTTAGCGCAATGTTAAAGACATCGCTATCGGTGTGGCAGGTCAGGGTTCAATTCCTGAGTTAATCAAACCGAATATTATAGTGTCGACAACGGCTCGCCACCGCTGAGATTTTTCTTCGGAGCTGCGTTGCCTAGGCGTTAAACCGCGAAAATGGGCCCCGCAACTCGTTACACGCTATACAGCGTAATAGCGCGATTTTTGAATCATAAAATGTGATAAAGAAGAACTGTAGAAGAATGCTGATTTTTCAAAACTAATAATATCCGGGAACAGTGTCAGAACCCTATGGATGAGTGGATGAAGCATACTTCTGAATTTGTGACTGGGGTTCGATTCCAAGTCGGGTAAAACTTATGGCTTAAATCTTGGTAGCGTATTCACAGCTTGCCTGCTTGACGTTCAACCAAAATTATGCTGCATGCAACATGGAAGGTCAACATCATAATACTAAAATAAAATCGCAATTGAAAATTTACAAGCGAAATTACGCAGAAGCATATAACGAACGGTGGCGCCCATCTCCGCGATTTAGCACCTCGGCAGCTTAACTCTGAAGAAACGTCTCAGCGATGGTGAGCCGTTGGCGACATTGTGTCAAATTTGGCCGGCCCGGTAATCGAACGCTAAACCCACTACGCCGAAAGCGTTGTCTTTAACCACTAGGTTAATCACTCATTTGAAAAACATTGAAAAAATTGCCAACATCGCTTAGGCTATAATCAACCACTCAGGGCCGCAACCAGGGGGAGCGCGGGAAGGCGGAGCCCCCCTTGAAAAAAATTTGGCTCCCCTACAAAAAATTGGTTACCATAATACGTGGTACCGGTATAGTTAATTTGGCCCCCCTAAAATATTTTTCGCCCCCCTAAGCATTTGCTTCTAGTTGCGGGCCTGCAACCGCGGAGCATTACTGTTGGGCTGAATTTTTTAGTAGAACAATTTGATTTCCTGCCTCATAATGAATAAGGGATTTTCGCAGCACTTGATATAACAAACTAGTTTCAATTACGTGGCAGACAGATACTAGCTAATTACAATAAACAAGCTATTAATCAGCCATGTTGGGCAGGAAATATAGATACTGTAAACTAGTCATCGCTGATTTATTAAGATTTTATTAAGGTCAGTTGACTTTATTATGGTCAGTTGATTTTACTAAAGGTGAGGTCAGTTGATATTATTATTAAAGGTCGTTGACTTTATTAAGATCAGTTGTAACTCATAGTGTTATGCAATTAGTTTCACTGCCTATGACGACAAACGCTACGTACAATATCATTATCGTACTGATTAAGAAGCACAGAAGCATCAAAAACTTTAAAAAAAGGAAAATTTTTTCAACGTAGCAGGATAGGCAGGGCCATGCTTTGGTCATATAAACATGCCTTTTCACATCTGTTCGAAACAGGGCTTCGAACTTGCTGAACTAGCTCTTTTTCGCCGAACTCAAATAACAAAAATACCCGAATTCGATCTCACAAAAAGTTGACTGAGTTTAGAACTTATCCTAAACTTGACAAAAATTGCTTGAACTTAACCTAAACCCAATAAAAATTACTAAACCTGGCATAAACTTGGTATAAACTAGGCTATTGAACTCGAACTCGCAAAATTAACAATGAACAACATGAACTCGGATTGCAATCTTTTAATGAATTTGAACTTGAAGACCATCAAAAATGTTGGCGAGTTCATCGCCCAGGCTTAAAATAAGGAAAGATATGCTGGTGTCAATCGACTTGGCTGTTCTACCAGCTGCTGGTGGATGAGCACAAGCTTTGACCAACAAGCAATGTCAAGCCTGAATGATTGAACGCCGCTGGTGGGTCATACAACATTCAACCCTTTATATCCTCTTGTGCCAAGCGCCTGATGGGGAAGCTGCAAATACCGCATTTCAAGTTTCAATGTGACTCAGCCGGAAATAAACCCAGTCCCCAGGCTACCCAGCGGAGGAATATCAAGGGCCGGTTACTATCAACTAAAACACTACTTTCCAACACGACTAGTAATCCAGACAAGCAGTAGTTGTGGTAGCTATAAACTTTACCTTTTTATTAAGTAGCAGTTTACACATCGGTAAGTCCTCGTTATCGATCGCTATCCTCAGCGCGTCGCGATCGCGCTCGTTGACGTAATGTTTGTCGAAATTCATTGAGGGGTCAGCTTTGACATAATCAAACATCGCTTTCACATCTTCAACTGATCCGGAGGCAACAATGTCCAAGTAAAAAGTATTTATACTTTTTGAAGGTGAACTAAATAGTAACGTGAATAACGTTATAAGGAAAAAAACAACCGACCGGTTAGCTCAGTTGCTAGGACGTCGCTATTGGCGAAGGAGGTTCGGGGTTCGATTTCCAAGCCGGTTAAATCGACACAGTGTCGCCAACAGTTTGACACCGCTGTCTTTAGAGCTGCGTGGCTTAGGTGGTAAGCAGCGAAGATTGATCCTGCCACTCGTAAAACCGCTTCGGCGTAATACTGCGAGTGTAATGAAGAGTTGATTTTGATTTCGAAAAAATGTGTGAAAATATATCTACAACAACTAAAATTTGGCACAAAAAGATATCCACCTCCGCGACAAAGCGCGTGATCAACACAGCTCCAAAAAAACATAGCAGAGGTGGCGAGCCGTTGGCGACAGAGTTTGTTTTGACCGACTCGGAATTCGAACTTCAAACCTCCCGCACGATAGCATTGTCTCAACAACTTGGCAAATCGGTCGGTTGCAGCAGCCAACATAAAACTACTCACTACAATCGCATAGGACAACCTACTGTCTAATCTTGTGTAACTCGTGGCGAATTTTCCATCCTGATTTAATAACGTTGGAGGCGGCTTTTGGTAAATTTGATTTGGCTTTCAGTCCTTTCTTCAGCTGCCATTCTTCAGCTGGAGATAGTTTTGTAGGTAGTCCTCGAGACCATTTTTCTAAAAATAAAGATAAATTGAGTTTGTAACCCGGGCGTAAGCAGAAATTTTGGGAGAAAGTTTTTTCTCAGTGGAGGAGCGAGAAATTTAAAAAAAGGAGGAAGGGTGCAAACTACAAATGGCATCATGCCCTCCCCCCCGATGCGGTCCTTGACTGTTTCTAGAGTAGTCTGAGTAATAAAGCTTTTAAGGTGTATTTGGTGGAGGCTTGAGGAGGGTAGCGTGTAATGTTACTAAGGTTAAGGATTTTTAAACTATCTTTTAAATTTCATAACGCTACCCGAGTTTAATTAATTTACTGATTGTTCTAACAACTATGACCGCAAGGTTAGTCCAGTTGATTAGCACGTAGCTATCGGTGCGGGAGATCTGGGGTTCGATTTCCGGGCCGGTCAAACCAGACACAGTGTCGCCAAAGACTCGCCACCGCAGCAACGTTTTTTCGGAGCTGTGTTACAGAGGCGCGTAGCCACGAAGATGGGTCTCGCCCCTCGTTAGCTTTCACGCTTCGGCGTAATACTGCAGTGTGATGAAGATTTGATTTGCTTTTTTTTTTGTTTCAACAATATGTACAGAGAAACGCCGTAAAACTATGAAAAATTACCTTTGACCAGCTTGAGTTTATTAGGTCTTGATGAGACATTTCTTTCCAACACTGGTGAGCTTGCTCCAGAAAAATCATCTAATAAACTGTTCGAACTGCCGAAAGAAGAAAGATTCTCATCACAAGAAGAAACATTAGAGTCTTGTCTGCTGACATTTTCGGGTTCGGATGGTAGCGATACCGAATCGAGACGTCGAATGCGTGGTAAAGCTGACACAAAAAAAATGATTAAAAGAAATCAAACAAAAGTTAAATGAAGTTGGCCAAGACGTAATCAAAACATTTAAAGGCAAGTTACGTCCTTTTATATTTTTCTTGTATTTAGTCGCACATTTATACTCTCATCACGAGAAAGCGATCAAAGCGTGACAGCGAGCTAGCTTAGGCGTTGCCGGTCACCTGACAACCATTCGAGGATGGGAAAATCTCGCCAAGTGATTTTCCTAGCGGCACAACAAGTAAACTTGCCGGCTTATTCTCCACACTGTCTCTTTAATGCTGAGCGTCAAGCACGCAAACTGTGAATACCAATTTGAAGTCATTGGTTTGACCCAACCGCAAATCAAACCCGTTTCTACAGCTCCAGAGACAGACGCACTATCCACTCGGCCATCTTTAGCTGTCATGTTTCCATTGCTTTTACGTTTACCCTGTTCACACGTCAAATCTTAGTGGGCTTTAGTTCCGCGATTCCTGGCTCTAAGTTCAAACGCGGTCATAAAGTCCGCTGAAATTGGAAATGTGGGCAAGACAAATGACTAGTTGACTACCGGTAGCAGCATACCTGAAGGCTTGTTTTCTTTAGAGGATGTTAACATAATTGTTGTTTTTTTTGCTTTTGCTTCATCTTTCGGTTTGTCTTTTTTTTCCTCTTTTGAAAATACTCCGTTGACAGTAGAGGTTTTGGCAGTCAGCTCTCCCTGTTCATGTTGTTCGCATTCTGCTTGGTTCGTATTGTCAGCATTTCCAGCCTGATTACTGGAAGCAGTAAACACTGATGGAGAGCCGCCGCATTTTTTCATCTATAAAAGCAACGTTACGCAGTCATATCTAATTAATAGATAAATGTTCAGTTTTTTTTGTATAGTAAGTAGGCTAATATAACTAGTTCAATCAGGAAAGACAAAACGTTTCATACAGCGTGCGGAATACGTAAAATTACACTAAAATATTTTTGTTGCGGAAGATTTTTCGTGCCACTATTTCAGCAATGCTACGTAGCCTAAGCGCTGCACATTTGCGTATTATTAAATTTTTTACTGTAAGTTGTTTTGAGTTAGTAACTTTTTGATCTTAACAGTTTGTGCAACTTGTAATTACTCAAGGTAATGAGTAAGCCGAGCAGTGGCGCATTTTATGGGGGGAGGGCTGTTGTGCCAAGCCCACCATTTCAACTTCGCCTTTTGGGAAAAAAGAACAAAAGTGATTGAAATGCGCTAGACTCTCTTTGGTGGATTTTGTAGTTTGTGCTTCCACCCTCTTTTTTTTTTTAATTTCTCGGTACCCCACTGAAACCGAGTAGAAAATTTTATTTCGTGAGAACCTACCCAAATACAAAAAGTTTCTCTGCTAGGCGAGTATATCCATTAAAGGCGGATATTATCACGCCAGCTGTTAGCACACGGAGTAATACAGTAAGCCTACAGCTTGGAAAACACGCAGTTTTAGTAGTGATTTTCATCCATTATTAATTATCTCTAAAGCAACAGTTTAAGCCGTAATTATACTTAGCAACAACAACAGCGAACTATCTTGTGCAATTTAGATACCAAACTTCAGACTTATGCGATTACAAAATGTCTGCTCTGCATGAAATCTTCACAACTAGTAAATTCTGTCATTTTTCAAGTATAATAGGCTACCAGAGTGTGGTGTTTGGTTGATAAGTATTGCTTTTTACTTGGTTTCAAACCTACCATTCCATTACCTTGAAATATTGTAAAACCAATCAAAGTATCCGATCAACTGATACTGCATACGGTTACCAACGCGGATCTTCATATAAACTGTAATCTAAAAAGTCAATGAATTCATTCTGCCGTGGTGACTACAGGCATACCGTGATTAATATGGAAAGTGACACTTCCGGGTTTTGAACAGAATTCAAAACAAACCAATATTCGAGCAATGATGTCCCTCAAGAACATTAGTTTTCAACCTTCCTTGCGCCAGGGCAATGCTAATCTTCTATGTATCGTTCCAATTTTAGTATATCCTGCCGTTTGCCGAGGCATGTATTTAAATTGAAACCTTTTTGGTGGAGCGGAAGCCCAATAAAACGTTCCAGAGACTCGAGGTACCCTTGTCAATCAATTTAACTTGTCAATTTAGTTGAACCCTGCTCTGAATGGTACAATTGAGAACCCCTTGGACTGTACTGGCAGATCCCTTGAGTTCCGTGGAACAACGGTGGGAAAACACCGCTTCAGAATGTTTATTTTCAGTAGCTCAAATATGACGCTGATAAGTTTTTAGTGTCAACTTAAAAACTTCTTGCACAAGCTTACTGATACTACTGCCATTTGGACTTAAAAGCAGTTCCTCTGAAACGACTTAGTTTCATAATTTAACAATCATCTTAACATTTTCAAAACCTTCATCAAACTCGCGGTGCTACAAGAAGCGTGTAACGAGTGGCGATGCTCATCTCCACGGCTAAGCGCCTGGGCAACACAGCTCCGAAGAAAATTTCTATCACCGATATAGCTTCGTAAGCTGAAAAAACATGGTGTTGGTTGGAATACTATGGGGTGCCGTTAGGAAGTTGATAAATCGACGTGATATAATTATATCAGGTCGATTTGCGCATATTGACTGCCTTCTTGTGCTAATTTAATAAATTGACATGATATAATTATATCCACTCGCTTATCTGCGCTGATTTAACAAATCAACGTGATATAATTATATCAACTCATTTTGTGGTTTATGTAACCAACTCAGCGAGATTTATTTTACCCTGGTAAAGTCGCGTCAATCCACTTGATGTAATTATGTCGTGTCCTCAAACAGTGTCAATTTTGTTTTTCTGTCTTTACGAATTTACCTTGTAGTGCCTTTAGTAAAATGCAGATTCAGTGTTGAAGCTTGACATTAGTCATGTGATATCTTTATTCTTGGTGCTGGCGGGTAGCTTGGTCACTCAGATAAATTGGTGAATGGCTAGGCTGGACGTATCGTTTGGATCCGGTTTGGTGACAGCCTAAGGTGTACCAGATCCAAGCGTATGGGGAAGGGGGGATATTTTTTTAGTCCCTCAACAGCAGGCAACCAGCATTGAGTCCTGAGATTTAGGTCACTGAAGTGATTAGGCTGCCATGATATCTCAATATGAAAGTACTGTAAATGTACAGGGGCGGCATACTATGCTCTTCGTACGAACACGAATATTCGTTGTTCTTGAATTTAGTATACAATGCTCTTCGGAACGAATGAAATTCCCGAATAGCCTATTCGTACGAACAAATTTTTATTCCGGGCGAAGATTTTGTAAAAAAAACAAAGATTTTGGAATCTTCGTACGAAAAAAAAGTTTTCGGCCGAAGATTTTTTTATTCGTACAAATATTTTTTTGTTTGGGCGAAGATTTTTTTATTCGGCTGAATATTATTTCTGTTCGTACAAATAAAATTCTGTTGGTACGAACATTTTTTGTTGATCCGAATATTTTTAAAATTTGCTAAAAATCAAACTTTGCAAAATATTCGTGAATAATCACGATTGGTAGAGATCATTCGTGAATTTCACAAAGATTTTTTTAGTCGAGTTAAAATAGAAAACTCATTTTATAGCAGACAAGTTGGGTTGAAATTGAAGCAACTGCATAGGTGGTGAAAGTGGGAGGGTCCAGGCCTCCCCCCACTTTTTTCAGGGGGCCCTGGGGAGGTGCCTTAATTTACGCGTTTATTTCTACAATAATACCTCTGCATGAATGTATTTAAAACTTAGTAGGCCTACCATCGAAATTGAAACCCAGGAAAGAGCTTAAACCCAGAGATGTTTTCTTTAAGATTTTGTTTGTTGGATGGGGGGAACAGAAAAAATGTAATCTTCTTATAGCAAAAAAATTAACTAGCGGCTTGTAAATGTCAAATTGAGCATCTTAACATATAAAGAGCAAATCAGCGACTGGTAGCATTTAAGCCAGGGGTTCTGAACTTCTCAACCGTGGCCCTTGGCTCCCCAAAGGGACCACAGAGCACTGAGTGTTTTCTTGGGAGCCACGATGGTAGGAATCATTAATGAATTATAACAGACCGGGACTTTTGAACCTACACACTATAGGGGCCACGGTTTTATAGAGGTACAGGCAAGGGGCCACGGCTCTGAAAAAATTGAGAATCACTGATCTAAGCTTTCAGTAGCTGGGCGGCCGCGCATTGGTCTTCAGTAAACTTTGAAATTACGTCTCAAATCAGAGCAGTTCTTTTTAACCTGTATGTTTAACGGGCAGAGGCGTAACTAGAGTTAGCTGAGACCCTGGACATTGCCCATTTGCCCAATGGCGAAGCACCAGCACTGAGCTATGGTAAAATATGAAATATTGCATAGAGATTATATGCGTTTTTGGTGGTCAAACCGGCGCTTGGTGTATCGGTTAAGAGCGTCCACTTGGTAGCCGGTAGACTGGGGTTTTATTCCCAGTCGGGTCATACTAAAGACTTTAAAAATAGTATTCGCAGCTTTCGCGCCAGGCGCTCGGCACAAGCGGAAGTGCGAAGGGTTTTGTGTATGTGTTGTTTGTCATGTGTGTCCCTTACCAGCGTTCAATCAATCGTGATTGAAAATTGTAATGGGCCGACAATTGAAAATGGCCTAAACAATGTGTGCTTGCACCCGCTGTCCCGTACCTTTACCTTTTTGGTGGTCAACAACAAAATGATGTGATCAATATAATTGCGTCGAATGACACCTTTTAACGTCCGAGTTTCGTAAAAAAGTGAAACAAATAAGCTCAGCAAACCTTAACTCTACTGACCACATTGAGTGGCTGAGTGTAACTTCATTTCAGTAGGCCTAATAAAAAGGATTGATGACCCAAAGCGTTCGCTACCAGATGCAACGAAAATCAGAGCCAAAAAGATATCAATCTGACAAACACGCCTGTGGTGGCTCACGTTCAAGAATTTCTGTGACACAGCATGTGTCATCTAAATAGATCTAAAGCAGGGGTCGGCCAACTTTTTCGCATGGCAGACCGGTTTAAGCCAGAAAATTTTTCACGGACCGGCCTTAAAAATAAATATTCAGCAATTAAATTTTATTTCAGCCTATATGACAATAGTGATTCAATGAAAATTTTGGAATGATGGGACGCAACGATACTCGCAATGTGGCCCTTATCATTTTTTAATGTCGTAGATCCCCCGTCATCGACGTCAGACCCTTGAGATGATATTCTAGGTTTTAAGTTTCAGTAAGAATAATTTATTATAATTTTGACGTCAACTTGTCGTAACATTTCTGACGCTATTTTCTTACTTATGACCGTCATCAACCTAACACAGCTAACACTACAAAGCTACAACAATTACTGCTATCACACACATAACAAAGATATTAATTAGATTTATTGCCCTTTTGTCTTGTTATGTCATAATATGCAATAACGCTTGAATAAACACCATTCCAAGCCAACATTAGAAAACAATTTTAGGCACCGAATTGAGTCTCAACGCACTCAAAGTGTAAAAATCAAGCAATCAAATCTAACAAAACGTCCGAAAGCAATTGGGTGTTTATAAACTCTAAAGTAGCAAAAATGTTTTAAAGCATTTGATCTGGAAAAGTGCGCGGCCCGGTACCGAACCCCACGCGGACCTGCACCGGGCCGCGGCCCGGTGTTTGCCGACCACTGGACTAAAGAATGACTATAATGACGTGATGCGTTGCCCATATCTGATTCGGAGTGATAAAGGTCACCGCACTCCGGAAAATTGTTCATACCCCTAGCAAAACTCGAAGTCAATCTGACATTGTACTGGAACCTAGCAAAATTCAATTTGACATTGTACTGGAATTTAGTTTGTTTTTTTTTTTTTTCTTTTTCGGTCATTTGTCGGTCATTGAACGAAAGTTTTGGCAATGACCGATTTTTTTTTCGGTCACAATGACCGAAAGAAATTTGCAATTACTTTAGTTTAACAATCGCTCTTTTCTTCTGGTGATAATAAATCAATAGTTACTATACAGGTAATGACACAAAGTGTCTTTAATAAGTTACTCAGTTCCCAACATAACTAATTGTTTGTTTGTTCCACACCATGGTTTCGAATTTCCCATTTTAGTGGTCGTACGTATGTTGTTTCAAAACTTCAATAAATTTCATAGTTCACGAAAGTGTTGAAAATGTGGTTTTTAAGCTTAAGTTAGAATATGACCGAAAAAAAAATCGAATTGACTGAAAAAATAGGTGCAAGCTCAGCTATTACCTCTTCGGTATCTTGGTTTTCTACATCTGACCTGTTATTGTTACCACTTCTATCGATAGGTCTATTGTAAATATAAAAAATTGCGTAATGCGTATGTCCATAATATTATTTTGCAACAAACATATTTTTTCGAAACAAGTGATTCAACGATTGAACAAATTTCTAAAGCTGTCCAAGAACTACATGTAGGTAGGCCTATCATGCCGAATGGAGTTCGAGTATTAAGCCTATACTTACCATATTTTCGTTACTTGAACTCGACCAAGTATAAACAATATTCGACCGAGTACTAGCATTATCAGCCTTGGCCTATTGATGGTATTATCAGTGCTACCTACCACTCATGATTGGACTCAAAACTGAACGCCTAAAAATTTTTTTTCACTTGAAAATGAACCTCCATTTTCTGCTCCAAACACTATACCAGGGGTCCTCAACCTTTTTTACGCAATCGCCCCTTTTCGGAAAGTGTGGATCCAAATTGCCCCCGCAAAGCCTTCACGTCCGTAGAACTACTGTTTTTCCTACCGAAAACAGGTGAGGACCAAAAAAAAGGTCTTCACGTCCGCTGAACCACTTACTCGATAGTTCACTGATTATATGCTACCTATAATTCTGAATTCATTTCTATCATTTGTTGGGTTGTTATCAATATTGGCAAGTCTAAAATTGCCCCCCAATTTCAAGAATTGTTATAGTCGTACCCAGAGCCGGCGCCAGAGCAGTCGACTTAGGGAGGCTAAGCGTTTATCAGGGGGGGGCAAAATTTAAAATTAGGCGCACAAGTCGCTGTCTTTAAAAGAGAAAGCTTGTTAATTGGGGGGCCAAGCATGTCGATTGAGGCCCCTTTGGCCCCCCCTTAGCGTCGGCCCTGGTTGCCCCTCTGAAGTCCGAAATTGCCCCCGTTGAAAAACCATGCTCTATAGTTAGCCTACCAACAAATCAAACAAAAATGTCAAAACTCAAAGAAAAGAATTGCTATTACGCGTGGATCAAGCGATGATGTAAAAGGTCTTTCCCAAAACTATCATTTAGACTAGAACTATTTGCTTGGTCAAAACAATAGCCTCCTAAAGAAGGCTCCAAAAAAACTGAAGTGCAAAGAAAATACCGCAACTTCACAAATATTTCCAATTTTTATGTATTTCATGGCAAAATTATTTACGTAGGCCTATATTAAAGTTCAATCTAAACAAAGGAATTCTGTGCAATTTATCGCAAAATAGCTTTAACTATACCTTGGCTTGAAGGCATTACGAACACCTGGAAAAAGACCCTGGGCATTTGCCCTCCCAAAAAAGCCTAGTTACGCCACTGTTAGCGGGCCGATCTTATTTGGAGGTGGAAGCCGCGGACCGCGATCCAGCGGTGTCGTGTAAAGTTTTAAAAAGAGGGGGGGACCAGAAGCTACAAAAACCATCCAAAGAGTCTAGCACATCTCGGTCACTGAGCAATAGCTGTTGCTTTTTAACTAAAAAACTAAGTCAAGAGGTGAGGGTCATCGCGCAAGACTCTTCTCTCCTACTTATGCTGCTTCCACGACCAAATAGTTAAACGCAGAGAGTTATATAAGTAAGGACTTAAGGTCGTGGTTGGGTTCTACTAAACACCGCAAAGGAAGACAAAGGACCTAAATTGAAGCACTAAACATCGCAAAGTACGACAAAGGACCCTAACCCTATTCTAACCCTAACCCTAGCCCTAACCTAACCCTAACCAAAGCCCAGACATGGGCAAACTACGGCCCGCGGGCCAAGTTCGGCCAGCCGGTTCTTTTATTCTGGCCCGCCGGCACTTACACAAACTTAAATTCTCACCATGAATTTAGCGGAAGACCTTTTTTTTCCTTCAAAAAATAAGCCTCAACGGTGCAAAATTGGAATAAAAAACGAGGTAAAAACCCTTATTTTGGAGATCACATTCGTGCGTGGACCGCGATCTCCAAAAAACAAAGGTCTTCATCTTGTTTTCCAATCAGCGTGCGGCCCGCGGCTTCAACAGTTTTTCCAAATCTGGCCTTTCGTGTGAAATAATTGCCCACCCCTGCCCTAGCCTAACCCTAATTTAAAGTTCTTCGTCGTTCTTTGTTATGGTTTGATTCCAAGTCCTTTGTTGTTCTTTGCGCTGTTTAATAGATCAATTTAAGGTCTTTTGTCGTTCTTTGCGGTGTTTAGTACATCAATTTGAGGTCCTTTGTCGTCCTTTGCGGTGTTTCAGTCCTTTGTGGTGTTTAGTAGGACAGACCGTGGTTCTTAAACTTTGCTAAGCGGCCGAAACCCATCGCTGTTGAGCTTGTTGTGGAAGCTCTGAATTTTGATTAAAGTTCCATCGAACCCCATATTCCAGCAGACTCTTCGAAGATTTTTATTTTAGAATTAGATCAAATGCGCTCAGATTAAGTTTAAACGGATCTCGGAGCAATTTTGCTTTGGTATTCGATTGAAGTATTTTTTGGGTGGATTGGCAGGCAAAATAAAGGGTTTGATTTCTTTCGTATGAAGCTAATTTTTCTACGCTACAGTGTTAAAATATTGAGAGACTTCCACCGAACCTTAGAAACAACTCCGTTGAGCCCAAGAAGTTTCATCAAACCCAGTTTAAGAACCATTGAGAGATGGTCTGGTGTACAGCCTACACTCTAGCTTTGGTTTCGCCTCTAAATGCTTTACCCGGTGACGAGCAACTGCATCCGCCACAAAAGCTTTTCGTTGTTGGTTCAGTACAGAACGCTTCCGAAATCATTTACAAACGCACCACTGCTGGGCTGACATTCGCCAGAGGCAGGCCCGTAGCCAGAAACTGAGCTCAAGGGAGGCATTTTTTAACGGGGGGGGGATTTTTTCGTCTACTCCCCAAAATACCAATTTTGCCATAGTCAAAATCTATCTAAGCTTGCAAAATTTAAATTTGTTTTTCTTGTAGGCCTAACTAAATTAATTACCGATTAATGTGTAAATTAAAAACAATGACCGGTTGGCTAGTGGTAACGACATCGCTTCCAATGCGGGAGGTTTGGGGTTCAATTCCCAGGCCGATCCAATCAGACACAGTGTCGCCAACGGCTCGCCACCGCTGCTATGTTTCGTCGGAGTTCCAAGCTGCGGAGATGGGCCCCGCAACTTGTTACATGCTTCGTCGTAATACGACGAGTATAACGAAGATTTGATTTTGATTTGCAACAAATATAAGATCACTTTGTTGCAATTTGAATATATCCTATTAAAGTCGCAAAAACTGCTGTCTATTTTATTTACTGAGCTGTTGTTCTTAAATTAAACTTAGCTAAAGAGATCGATTTAAACACCGTATAGAATATTAGGTCTACCTTCTGCTGTGTAACCGTACTTACGGTAGGCCAATCATAAACTTTCTCCTGTTTTACTTGCATACTGAAAACAATGATATGACACTGTCGCTTTTTTACACTATCCAATTTGAAAACTTTTAAAAATGTAATCTGCAGCAACATAAGACCCCAAAATGATTTTTTAGAAAGCTTTATTCTGCCCAAAAATAGGGCTTTTTGACCGTTTGCTTTCTCTCTGTCCGCTGTTTTCTTTTGTCGCTCATTCTTTTTGGGCTGCAATTTACGGAAAAGCAGTCATTTTATTTATCTCTTTTTATTTTGGTCTGACTTGCAGGCCTAGATAAATTGCGGCACATTTTTTTGCTATGCTAGAAATACGAATCTTTGATTTGACAAGTGCTGAACAGATATAACAATCTATGATCAAACCAAGTTTTTTGTTTCATTTCGCTGACAGTAAAATAGGGCCTAAAACGCTACATTTTTTATTCTATGCCATTGTAATGCATTACTTTCACGTCCAGCAAGCTCCAAAACATCCTCCAAAAAAGATGTTTTGGGGATGCTGTACGTTTAAGGGCACCGGTAGGTTATGTCCAATTGAAGGTATGATGAACTCAACCAAATATTAAGAAATATTGGAAACGAAATTATCTCCGTCTATGCAACAGTCATTTCCAGATGGAAATAAGATTTTCCAGCAGGACAATGCACCCTGCCACTCATCAAAAAATGTTTACTTTTTTCAAAAAAGCCAAATTGACCGTTTTAGACTGGCCTGGCAACTCTCCTGACCTGAATCCAATAGAAAACTTGTGGGCAATCATAAAAAAACGTCTTCAAAAGTCTGATTGCTCCACGAAAACAAAGCTCATAGAAGCAACAATTAGAATTTGTTGATCATGAGGTCTAAAATATTTGCTCAACCCTTGTTGATTCGACGCCAACACGAATTTCCATGCTCATCAATGCCAAGGGGGGACATATTAAATATTAAAACTGTTTAATTGAAATAATTGGGGCTAAATACACGTTTTTGGCCAATTTGTTATTTTTTGATAGTTTTTCCTTGTACCAATTAATTCGCACACTAATGTACTTTGCAGGCAACCGAATGGGTGAGGAATACGAACGTCGATGAAGTTAGGGCCCGCAACTCCACATTCGCTTTATTTTCTCTTTGTAAGTGCTAACTATACCTGGCTCATTTGCAATTATACTGACTACTGCGGGTCTACCCAAGTATAACCCGTCGTCATGAAGCTGCTCTGATTATTTAATTTCTCAGTCTCGCTCTTCCCGGTTGCAAATTTCGGAATGGTTACACAGAAAATTTCCACTTTGTTCTTCGGCGATGTGATTGGCTGGAGCAGTCGCGCGAGTACGCTGCGAGTCGCCTAATAAAATTTTTTTTTATTCTATTATCACCACTCTACCCCATCCCGAATTGCACGTCAAAGAAACCAAGTTCGTTGAGAATAAACTATAAATCTAGAGCGGCGTCGAACCCAGACCCCAGGAGTAGCATCCTAGAGCAGAAATCACTACACCACGGCACAGTTGCCAATTCTGCGCACAATTTTTCTCCTTTAGTCATTTCGGTCGAGTCCTTTCATTCTCCTCGTAAATGCTCTAGCCAAAAAGATCGCTGTAGAGCAAAGTAAGAGCAAAGTGGAAATTATCTATACAACCATTCCGAAATATGCTTCCCGGTTGTGCGAGGTTGGACCTTAATGACACAGCGGCTTTTGCTTGAATAGACCCACCACTGTGTAGATCAGTGGTTTTTAACCTTTTTCAAGTCGCGGACCCTAAGTTCAGCAATTTGTTGTTGCGGATCCCACACAAATCAATGCGAATAAACATGATTTTAATTTTCCGCACAAAATCAAGTGAAAAGAAAAGAAAGTTAACACGTCCTCAGATGTCCTGTTTTCCACTGAAAATATCGGTGAGGAGCTAGAAAAAGGTCTATCCTTAAATCGTTTAGAAAAAGATTATTTTTTAAAATACATTAATAAGTCCTTATATCTTTATAATAAATCCTTATCTATCCTTATAATAAATCCTTATAATAAACCTTTATCTATCCTTATATCGATTACAAAAAGATTTATTTTTTAAAATACATTAATGCGAACCCCTTAAGAACCCTTTAGCCTTTGATGCTCCCTTAAAATCATTCGCGGACCTCTTGGGGGTCTGCGGACCCCAGGTTGAAAACCACTGGTGTAGAGTGTACTGAGGACATATAGGTTGCTCGCGTACATTTTTAACACTGTATCGTTGGTAATTAGATACAGAAGCAAGCAAAGTAGCCTATATCTGACAGGGGGGGCCAAAACTTGGACGGCTAGGCCCCCGTCTAGTTACGGGCCTGGCCAGAGGGAGGGAATAACATGCCGCCCATTCGGTTTAATGCAATTTCGGATAAAAGTCAAATGCAAAACTAATGTCTGTATCTTCGCTGTAAATTGTTTATTGGATAGGATTACTGACATTGCGACATTTTCTTAAAAATGCCAAGATAATAAAATGAAGTGGAAGTTTTGAAGCTGGCTAACTGTTTATGATTTTGCTAGTATTACTGCTCACTTTGCCCGTGTCATCTTCGTCGTGTGAGCGAGCTTTTTCGACTCTTGAAATTGTCACAATAAAGCTCTTTAAGAAACACAATGGTACAAACACGTTTAAATGATTTGGAGGTAATGTCGGTAGCAAGTGAAGAGCTCAAAGCTATAAAATTCGACAATATTCGCGATTTATTTTAACAGCTGGCATCAAGGCGTTAGTCACTGCTGATGTAACGAGTATCTATTAGTCAGTACTCAATAGACAATTTCATGCCAATGTGGGTTGTGTTTATTTGTCGGAAGTCAATATTATACCAATGTAGATAGCAAACTCAAGGCATTTTTTATCGAGTTGGAGTTCACTCACAATTCACAAGTTTCAGTTCGACTTAGTCATTTTCAGTTTTTATAAGTGTAAGTCCGAGTTCAGTAAATTTTACCGATTTCATGCCACATTTAAGTAGTTTTCACAGAGTTTTAAGCCGTTTTTATTAAGTTTAGGCCAAGTTGAATGCTAAAACCACGATGTGCTATTTCAGATCGAGTTTCAATTTGAATTCTGATTTCGAGTTCGGGAAAAAACGTCTAGTTTAAGCTTGAGTTTGCAGCCCTGTTGGACAGGAATGGTTAGGGCCTACCGTATATGCGTAACAGCACTTGCCATGGGCTTGCAAATTTTGGAACATGCATAACATTTTTGAATCATTTTTGCCAATTGTCAGTGACATGGCATAGCGGTACCTCGCGCAGGTGACAGATCCTACGTGACGGGTTCGATTCGCGGCTGGAGCCGATCGCATTTGACATGTATACCGGGTGGCTGCTGACTCGAAGAGCGCAAGCTCACTTCGCAGTCTCCCTCAATTGCTGTTGAATTTTCAGTTCAATATAATTTGAAAATAACCTTAAAAAAATAAATATACTGTATATATACCTTGGCTCCGGCAAGGGCTGTAATTAAAAGTTAGTCCTAGTTTCAACTCGGGCCCCCCCAAATTTTTTGGTTGCACTACGTCACTGAGCCAAATTTGCGTCGAAAAGCGTCACTTGGCTTGAACTTTATATATAACGGTACTCCTTGCAGTTTTGTACTGCCTTGCAGGCACAGCTCATAATGACAGCTGAATCCATGCTGTCGAAACGTCTAGTTTTGAGATTTACTGTCGCTTTACTTTTCCTCTGTAACGATACAACTGTTTAATATGTTTTTGTTTTAAATGCTTGTCTACTGTAGAAGGTTCTAGACCAGGGGTGGGCAACTTCTTTAGTCGGCGGGTCATGTGTGGGAAGACGAAGTTCTTCCCGGGTCGGATTATTAGATGGTTCGAGTTTAAGATCTTCAACACCTGCGGTACTATTGTCAGGGTCGCTCTGATTGGAAGAGCAAAAAAAGGGTCTACAAGACCTCAGATGTCCTGTTTTTCACCGAAAAAGAGCAAAAAAAAGGTGTACACGTCCCCAGATGTCCTGTTTTCTACCGAAAATATCGGTGGAGCAGTGGCGTAGCGAAAATTTGTAAAAGATGGTCATGATTTTCACATTCTTTTTGATCGTCTTTTTATTCGGCAGAACTACTTGGAAGCTGACTGAGAAAGAAGAAAGGCTTTAGGGAGGTCCGGGGGCATGCTCACTCGGAAAATTTTTGAAAATTCACATACTGTAAAGGCTATTTTAGTGCTTATTTAAATGATTTTCACGCAAATTTTGTTTAAATTTTTTGACCCTAATGCTGAGTGCTTCGCCAAATATGATGCGTTTTGTTCGCACATTTTTGATTATGCCTGCTTAAGGTGTAGAGCTTATCGCTATCGAAGAGGTTCGAAATTATGGAAAAATTGTGTACATCAAAAATATTTTTGAAAATGGCTGTGGGGAGGGTGCTTACCTCTCATCCTACCCCCCTGGATCCGCCCTGGCCATGTGGGGAGGGTGCTTACCTCTCATCCTACCCCCCTGGATCCGCCCTGGCCATGTGGGGAGGGTGCTTACCTCTCATCCTACCCCCTGGATCCGCCCTGGCCATATGCTACAGAAACTTTCAAAAGAGTCTGGCATATTTCAGTCACTTGGCATCATTAGTATTGTTCTTTTTTACTAAAAGGCAGATTCAAAAGGGGGGACATGGCACAATGCCCCCCTTGTATACGCTCCTGCGTTGCAGAGCAAAAAAGGTCTAATTGTCCTCAGATGTCCTATAAAAAAATAAAAGATCTTCGGCTTGATTCGCGATAGGAGTTTATATTTCTGTAAGGCCGGCGGGCCGCATAAAATTATCTCGCGGGCCGTATGTTCTAAACCGATGCGTTGTTTTCCGAAGTTTAATTCGTGGGACTGTTTCGTAAGGTTGCATTATGAAGTCATAATTTTCTACTGAGGTAATTTTTTCGTGAATATTTTGGACAGATCTCTCCATTACGTAATTTTACTGGGTCAAAATTTGTGCTTGTAACGTCACAAACGTATTTACTATAGTTTGGTGTGAATTTTCGCATTTCATATGATTTCTCTTCTTGGATCTTTCTAAGAATGTTATGGAACGTTCACGAGCTTAAATTTAGAGTATAAATAGGCGTGAATTTTCGAGCGTAATTATTCAAGTGTAGATTTAGTGTGCTTAGACTAAGCAATATTGTTGTATCCTGAAGGGTATAGCCCTTGTTGTATAGTGTTACTGAAGTGAGCAGTGAAGCTTGTGTTCATAGAAAAGTAGTACGGTGAGTACCGTAGCTAAGTGAGTTAAGTTGGGTCGATTATTATATTTGTTTGATGAAGAAGGTCTTGGTTTTTTTCGTAAGGTCAGATCTTAGAACAAATTAATTCCTACGGTTTGTCATACAATTCTTATCAAGCTTCCCGTCAGCGAAGTAAGTTCACGACAAAAAACTACCATTATATGAGCTGCCGTTTTTAAACATGAACTCATGAAACGATTTTCTGTTTATTTGAATAATTATTGTCCTTTCATATAAATGTTCAAAGATGAATAAACCAACAGGAATATACAAATTTCTTGCTTATTTGAACAGGTTGTACAATGATTTTGAACATTTAATGAATACTCACTTGAAAATAACTGCACACAAATGAATAAACATAAGTTTTGCGTATTTATTTTTGTGCATTTATTTATGCATATTTATTAACTAGTCATTTTGCTTAATCTATTCAATATATCTTCTTGTCTTTATAAATATTCAAAAATACGCACTCAAAAATATATAGTAAAAAATATACCGGTACAATCAAAAACAAACACACAAAAATTTTTGACTATTTATTTCACTTCCATCAGATAAATCATGGCCAATGCTGATTGGAAAAAAAATTGCCTGCAGTAAGGTTATTTCATTTTGCAGAAAATGCTGGAAGAATGGATGGAATGGTGCGAGTCCCGCAAAAGAAAATGACTGCGTATTTTTTTTTTTTTCCACTCAGCAATTACCGCGATTCAACGTATGGACGTGAATAAATAATCAAAAACTTTTGTGCATTTATTTTTGACTGTTTACTTTTGGCTTTTTATTATATTTATTTATTTTGGAATACTTATAAGACAAGAAGCCATGTTAAATAGGCAAAACAAAATAGCTTCAGGTATTTCATAAATCAGCATAAATAAATGCACAAAAGTAAATACACGAAACGCATGTTTATTTAATTTTGTGAATTTACTTTAAAGCGAGTGTACAGTACTTATTGAATGTTTAATATGAAGATCATTGTACAGAATATTTATTAAGCAAACAAAAAAGTGTAAGCTTATATTTATTTTTGTTTATTTACCTTCGAAAATTTGTATAAAATGACTTATTTATTTAAATAAACAGAACAATGGCACCATATGGAAGACTGTAACGGCAAAACCCTTCACAACAGCCTCACCGGTAATCCAGATAACAGCAAATTTTAAAAAATTGAAAGAGTCTTGCCTCAAGTTAAAGTCTGCAGAAAACATTATCACGGCAAACGTTTTTATTCAACTTTACAGAATAACTAAGTGTCATTTTCGAAGCAACGAACTAGAAATTAAAAATGAAACTATGCATTGCCTAGGAGGCAAAAAAGAAGACCTTGAGTCAGCAACCCTGGAAACAAGTTTAAAAGTCAATAAACTCCGGACAAGAATCGAACCCGTCACGTAGGAAATCCAGGGCCGAAACTAGGCAATGCGGGCCCGCCTCCCCGAAATCATCTTCAGGGGCCCCCTAAAAATTTTTCCTGGATGGTGATGCAAAAGAGCGAGCCCCGAAGGGGCGATGCCAAGCTTGGGGGGTCTGGGGCATGCCCTTCCAGAAAATTTTGCGGAATTTCACCTTATTTTGGAGGCTTTTTGTGCGTTTTGAGCCTTTAAAATTCCTCAGTTTTAACAAGGTTTAGTAGTCTGTTTAACTAGGTCCCTTCCAAACCCATTAAAATAATGCTGCAAGCAAACCCTACTCTAACATTTCGCTACCTGTGCGAAGAAAAAACGTTTTTAAGGCTTATTTTTGCGCCTTTCACTTGAGAATGAGAGGCCCTTGGCAGGAGCGGATCCAGAAAGTTTTGGTGGGGGGGAAGTGATTTTGAATTAGGTTGAATGTTAACTAAATACAAAGACGTTCAGACCCGGAAACGGGCGTGAATAAGTCCTTTCAAAATGTTTCATGTCAGGGGCGTATTCAGAATTTTTTTCAGGGAGAGAGCACCAAATTTCGTCACTTTTTCAAGCGTAATTTTTTCCCGGTAGAGTTATTTTAAGCAACTTAAGTAACAAAAACGACTTTAGGGGGGTTCGGGGCATGCTCCCCCGAAAAAGTTTTGAAAATTTGCATACCCTAATGGTCATTTTAGCGCTTTTCGAACAATTCTCAGGCAAAGTTTGTTCATATTTTAGGCCCCTAACTTTGAGTGCTTCCTCAAAGATGATGCATTTTGTAAGCGCAGTTTCGATTATGCGTGCTTAAGGCGACTAAGGTTTATTGTTATGAACAGGGGTGTAAATCTATGTTGAGCATTGGGGGAGATGAATTAGCAAAATCGACCATTTTTCGGTATTGGGGGGGATGATTTAGCAAAATTGATACGTCTGCAGATGTCCAATTTTTTGCCCACAATGAAGTGAAGACCAAAACAAAGGTCATCACCTTCGCTGATGCCCAGTTTTGGAACACGAAAATATTGGGGGGGATGCTGCCGGATTAATGGGGGGATACATCCCTCCATGGATTTGCACCCATGGTTATGAAAAGGTTCGAAATTATAGAAAAACTTTATCCAAAGCATTGTTGAAAATGGCTGGTCGGGGGGGCGCATCCCCCACGTCCCCCCCTGGATCCGCTCCTAGCCCTTGGCATGCTACTAAACGTTTGTTCGCTAGTTTTGCGACAGCTATTTTTCGAAAAATTTGCAGGGGCCCGCCATGGTCAAAAGCATAAACATGGTACGGCGGCTCCACATCGCGCGAGTTAAGACAAAACATATATTGAATCCTAGAATAGGTTTATTTAAAGCACATTTATCGTACGTTGATTAAATAGTACTACGTACTGACTATTTGCGGGGCCTCCTTTTTGTGTGCCCCCCTCCCCCCGGGTTGGGGGGTCCGGGGGGCGCTAGTTTCGGCACTGAGGAAATCTAACCACTTTTAGGACAGATGAAAAGTAAAATTGTGACGAAATACTTTGAGTATCGTAAACAAACTACAGGGTGGCTGCTAGCTCGAAGATCGTAAAGTCAAGTGGTTTTTGTAACATAACGCTGTGCTTGTCGTTGTTTACGTAATGTTGTACCGACATTTTACGTAAAGTTATTTCATTTTGACAGTGCAGAAATATAAGACACTACTACTACTACCATGCAGTGGCTTAGCGAGAAATTTTAGAGGGGGTGGAGCATAAACCGCAAAAGCCTTCAAAAGAACCCGGCATATACAATCACTTAGCAACGTTTGTTTTTTTTTCACCGAAAGGCAAAGTCAAAAGAGGGGGAGGGCGTGGCGCACTGTCTCCCCCTTAAATACACCCCTGACCTGTACCGCTAATAAATTCTCTTGTTTGATTAATTTTCATCGCTGATCAGGTTTGAAAGATCATCGGCTATTTTCTCTAGTTTTTCAAAGCACCTTGCTTTCTCTACAATTGCTTTCGTACCGCAGAGAGAACAGCCACGAATCCTTAACCAATTTACCATCGACAACACCAGGATTACTAAGGTGAATATACCATTGCATACTGATACAGCAAACATATCTTTTTTGTGAGGAACAGAACAAAGCATGCATGCATCTTCATAAGGTAGCTGGCATCTAAAAATCAAAGCAAATGTTTATTAACTCGTGGTATTACACCGAAGCGTGTGACGAATGGTACGGTCCATCTCCGCGACTTAGCACCTGATGGGCAGCATAGCTCCGAAGAAACGGTTGCGACTGTACCTGATTTGACCATCCCGGAGATTAAATCCCAGATCCCTCGTGCCTATGGCGACGTTTTTAAGTTAACAAATAACAAGTTATACTAGTAACGATGATACAGCGCATTTCTTTTCAGCGCCACGTTTTTAAGCAATGAAGTTGCGTTGTTTAAGCAGTAGAAAGCTACGATATTCCTAAAGTACTTACCAACCTTTCGTGTAGCACGTTGTACTGCTTACTTGTATTTGTAAAGAAATGAAAAGTGCGAATTTGATATCAACCTTTTCACAGCCGAATAACTAGTTTACAAAGTGTCAATTGACGCCTTGTTAGCAAAACGGTTGAAAAGCTTTACCCAATCGCAAATTCTTTGTTCGCTTATTGGTTAGTTTTTGTGGTTTTTTTACAGGTAAAAGAACAAATTTCAAAATGGCTTGTACATTTGATCTGCGTCCAGAATCTTTTGCATGGAGAAAATACTGTTTTTGGTGCAGTCTCTTTTTTTGGGACATCAAATTTAAATTAGCTCTGTTTTACAGCAGAAGCGCACAACTTAAATGAGGGTACAGTACGTGGCAAAATTTTCAACATTATCTTCTGGTGTGCCTCAACGCTTTCGATAATTGTTAATATTATAAATGAGCTTTCAAATTCGGAAATTTCAATATATAGCTGATGAGTAAGTCCTTACTGAAACAATTTAATTTTCAAAAATGTGAGAATTAACATGGTGATTTGAGTTCATTTCGAGATAAGCCTGAGTTATTACAATTTACTGAAAACTCAAGGATTGCTTTTCACCAAACCGTCTGTGTGCAACGTTTCAGCACAGGCGCGACAATTTGGGCGCGCGTCCCCCGGGTTGTGCACTCCGGTTCTATAGTGCACATACCGGTACCGTAAAAAAGGTTTCTCAAGAAATAGACATGGCTTACTAGATTTTCAGAGTCTTTCTAAAGCAAAACTCCTTTCTTTTAATCACTAACAACCCATACATAAGTAAAGTTTTAAGAAATTAATGCAACTTACCCAAATATATCCGCATGCAGCAAATCCCAGACTGCAAACCACAGAAAGACGGAAATTAAAATGGTGAAAATCAGCCCCATAACTGCAGTGCTTATCTGTTTTATCACATATGCTTTCAGAAACTTTATGTTTTTGAAGTCATTATTGTTGCACCATTCTTTGAGAATGGTGACGATGTAATTTTGAGGTCTTGGATTTTCATTTGACACGCCTGGATTGAACTCTTGTTTTTTGACGCTTCCAACTACAAAACATCGCAAATAAACCAGCGAGCGAAGTGGTAACGAGATTGTTATCGGTGCAGGAAGTCCGGAGTTCGATTCTTGGACCGGCAGATCGGACACTGGCGCCTATAGCTCGCCACCGCACCGCTGCCCAGGCGCTAAGCCGCGGAGATGGGCACTTCCATTCGCTGCACGTTATGTCTTGATTCCACGAATGCAATGAAGGTTATTTTATTGCTGTGCAGCGTTGAAGGACTGCATTGACGCATATAGCAGTGGTGCATGCGCTTTAGCGAATAACGTGTGTCTTGAATTAATGGGTCACTTCAATAATGCAAGGAAAAAATGAACATACGTCGCTACAAAAAATGCTAATAATAACAATCCTTTAGCACAACCCATGGCTCTACCAAAGCACCCTACAACTCACAAGACTTTCAAGGGTATGAGTTTATAGGTCTACTCACCTGTCAAAACATACAGATAGCTTTCAAATGATGCCATGTTCTCGTAACAAAGATAAGACAAGAAATGTTTATCAGTCAAATATTCACCAACAAGGAATTTCTCACAGCAGCCAAAAGCTTTTTCTCTTTTTTCGTCACCTTTGTCTCCGGACTGAGTCAGCTCTATTCTTTCCTCTAAAATTAGTTGTGTTGAAATTCAATCTTCATTATACTCGCGGCATTATGCCGAAGCGTGTAACGAGCGGCGGGGTCCATCTCCGCTGCATAGCACTTGGGCAACGCAGCTCTGAAGAAACATCACAGCGGTGGCGAGCCGTTGGCGTTATTGTGCCGATTTGACCTTCCCGGAAATCGAACTCCAGAATTGCGTGCAACTACTGAGCTAACCGGACGGTCTTAGTTGCGTTAAAACAAAAGGTGCGTTTACCGATACGCGACATGTGACAACGCGACTAAGATTTGTAAGTAACTGTAAAAAGATTTTGCAGGTTTTCGCGCGATCGGTGAACAGTAAAATAAAACAAGCAAAGAGCGAAAAAATTTTGAAGCGTGTCGCGTTGCCGGCTTCCTCGTATGGGTAAACGCGTTTTTAGTTAATTAGATATTAAATCCGCAAGAACATCAAATTTTTTTAAACGTTTCCGAGTGACAAAAGTCAAGGTGGATCAGGTTTATCTGATGAATAATTTGTATTAATGTTGGTGCACTTTAAGGATCAGTGTTGTCACCACTGCTGTAGGCAATTGTGGTTGATGCAGTGACTGAAAGAGCGAGGGACGGTTCAAACAATGAAATTTTATTCGCAGATGACTTGGTTGTGGTTTGCGATACCATGAAAGATTTAGGGGATAAATTCTGACGATGGAAAGAAGCGTTTGAAGGAAAGTCAATGAGAGTAAATTTTAATAAGGCGAAAATGATGGTGAGTGGGTTGTAAGAGGAAGTTACAGCAAACAAGATTGATCCATGTGGTGCATGCGAAAGGAGGGTAAAAGTCAACGCAGTTTTTTGTACAAACTGCGAGAGGTGGGTTTACGGAAGGTGTACATCCATAATAAAGGTCACCCCTGGCCTGGCCAAGAATTTTGTTTGCACATCATGTACAACTTTAGATGAGGATGGCGTGGAACCAATAGAGAATTTGCGCGATGTAGTGGAAACAGTAAATGAGTTTTGTTATTTGGAAGACAAAATGAAAACTAGCGGAGGATGTGAGGCTGCAGTTACAGCAAGAATGAGAATTGGATGGATTAAATTTAGAGAATGTAGTGTGTTATTGCTTGGAAAAAGATTTTCGATAAAGATCAAAGCAAGAGTTTTTCAGAGTTGTGTCCGGTCTGGAATGTTGTAAGGCAGTGAGATGTGGTGTTTGAGAGAAAAAGAAATGGGTATCTTGAGAAGAACAGAAAGAGCAATGGTGAGAGCAATGTGTGGTGCCAATGATGATGGATAATGGACACAAGATATGATGGATATGTTGGGTTTGAATCAAACCATAAATGAAATGGCCAAAGCAATTGTAGTGAGATGGTTGGGGCACGTTTTGAGAAAAGAGGATGATGATGTAATAAGGAATGCTTTAGAATTTTACGTTGAAAGACGAAGAAAGAGAGGACGATAGAAAAGAACGTGGAGAAAGCAAGTAGAAGAAGAGCAATTGAAGGTTGGTCTGAATTTGAAGGATGCCCCTAATAGAACTAAATGGAGAGAGAGAGTGCGTGCAATTTCCATGAGATCAATCTGGTCACCTTCATTAAATGGGGACAACACCGGATAATGACAACATCATCATCAGTACGGGTAGCCTACCGGAAGTTTTGCTTTTACTTCTGATTTAATACATTGTGTCAAGGTTAATTTCGGAAATCGATTGGAAGAAACGTTATTTTGCTTTTTTTGTACGTTCGCTCAGTTGCTGAGACATTGCTATCGGTGCGGAATGTCTGGGGTTCAATTCCCGGGCCGGTCAAATCGGACACAATGTCACCAAAGGCTCGGCACCGCTGTGATGTTTCTTCGGAGCTCCGTAGCCCAGGCGCTAAGCCCCGGAAATGGGCCCCACCACTCGTTACATGCTTCGGTGTAATTACGCGAGTACAATGAAGATTTGATTTTAACTATAATATTAAGCATATTTCATAAATCTGTACCTCAAACTACTGTAGACGCTATTAAATTTACCTGAATCTTCATCAATATGCTCGGAAGATTTTCTCGATAAGCAACCGCACCAATTGCTGCGGCGCTTGCGCTTACGAAGTGCTTGCTGTGGGTCATCTTTAAAGGCCATGTTTCCGTTGAAATCAAGCTTTTCGCGCTCTTGCAGTCGCAATAAAATATTTTTAAGAAGTTGCTGAAAAAATTTCATATGACCAAGCAATTGTGCTCCATGTTTAAAATGCCACCACACCCATGGAATGGCGAAGCAGGTTGCCTAAAATAAATCAATAACCAATTTTAAATATAGGCTTACTCGCGGTATTACACAAAAGCGTGTAACGACTGCCAGGGCCCATTTCTACGGCTCAGCGCCTGGGCAACACAGCTTTGAATGACGAAGAAACCTCGCAATGATGACGAGCCGTAGGCGGCGCTGGGTCCAATTTTAACGACCCGAGAATGGAACCCCAGACCTACCGCACCAAGATGTTGTTAACTACGCCAACCTGCAGTTTAAACAAAGTATCTTTCATTTGGCCTCCGCCATTGCTCAGCAAGAGTTTTATTTTTACCTGCAAAAGTAATAAGTAAGGCAGTAGAACGTTAACCCATCTAAAAAGCTGCGGGTTTCGGAACACATTTGAATCCAGAATTGCATTTTGTAAAATGCAGTCGCTTCCAATTGATTCCGTTCCCCAGCAATATGAGGCTGCAAAGCTTATAAAATCCCGATCAACATGAGTTGTTTTGTTGAGTGGATAGCATCTTACTTTCTGTTCTGTGAAACACAAAAGGAAAGCAATGAGTGGGGGCAAGGGTTTTTAAGCTTTTTTTCCTTTCCACACATCTCTAGGACTACTTCTTTTTATGAAAGAAAAACGACGCAAAACACAAATATAGTCAGTTAAAAGCGTACCGGGTACATATACAACAAGGTAGCGTTGCAACTGTCCGGTTGTAATTGCAAATCTACAATTACACAAATGTGTAATTACACAAATGTGTAATTGACTAATTTATAATTATAAGTGAGAATAATTTGTGATATTACAAATGATCTAACTCTGGTTAAAAATTAAACTTGGTGATTACCTGTTATTTCTACAAACTTTACAACGACAGCCAGCGACGCAAGGAGATAGACCCCGATCCATTTGATCAGTCTATCAAGGCTGCGATCAACCACCAACTTGTCCTCGTGCTCTTTAGCAATGTCTTGAAGAGGGCCGACTCCGACACTTTTTCCTTGCCCCACATCTCCCATAACTTAAACTTGACTTAACCCGCTACGCTAAAATTTGGAAGTCGGAGTTTTACATAAAAAATATGACAAACTAAACAGTGACCATCAGAGAGCTATGCACGCTTTCCTTTAGGTTTTCTCCAATGCCCGTTCAAAACCGTTATCAAATTTTTTCCAAAAACTTGTGCCTTGCGTTTTGTGAAAAAGTCTTATGCAACTATTTGGCAATATTCTCTATGGTTTGCCATCCAAACAAATTAAGGGACTGCAAAAGTTGCAGAATTCTGCTCCTCGATTGGTCACGCGCTCAAAGAAGTGGGATCACATTAGACTCCAGTTTTAAAATCACTGCACTGGCCGCCAGTTAATGGACGCATTCAATTAAAAATTTTGCAGATCACATTTAAATGTTTGCATGGCTTAGCACCTAACTACTTGATCGATTTAATCCAAATTTTAAAGCCCACTCGACAACTCAGAAATTCATCAAAATTACTTCTGCAAAAGCCTTTCGTTAAAACAAGCGCTTATGGTGATCGTTGTTTCGCTAGAGCAGCAGCAGACTTGTGGAATATTTTACCCGAAAAACTGCAACAATCGGACAGTACAGTAGTTTTCAAAAATAGTTTAAAAACACATCTTTTCACTTTGGAATATTTAGATTAAAGGCAAGCGCTGCGAGCCTTTGTGTAAAGTGGATGCAGCGCGATAGAAGTGTGCTATTATTATTTTTATTATTAATATATTGTTGCAAATGCAATAATGTTCATTACACTCGCGTTGTTGCGCCGAAGCGTGTAACGAGTGACGGGGCCCATCTCCGCGGTTTAGCGCCTGGACAACACAGCCCCAAAGAAACGTGGCAGTGGTGTCGAGGCATTGGCGATAGTGTGTTCAATGTGACCGACCCGGGGTTCGTACCCAAGACCTCCTGCTTACCCAAGACCTCGGCCGTTAGCTCAGTTGCTTAGCGCACACGCTATCGGTGTGGGAGGCCTGAGGTTCAAATACCGGGTTGGTCAAATTGGCACAGTGTCGCCAACTGCACGCGACCGCTTCGACGTTTTTTCGGAGCTGTGTAGCCCAGGCGCTACGTCGCGGAGATGGGCCCGACACTCGTCACACGCTTTGACGTAATACCGCGAGTATAATGAACATTTTTTTTTTTTTGACAAATTTTGATGTAGACTAATTTGAACGACATACTTCAAAATCATAACATGAATGACTTGAAAAAGTGGCAACTGATAGTATTAAGATTAAAGATATCGCTATGGGTTCGATTCCCGCTCAAACCGGACACAGTGTAGCCAACGACTCGCCACCGCTGCGATGTTTCTTCGGTGTTCGAAAGATCGAAGCTGTGTTGCCAGATGTTAAGCCGCGGAGATGGACCCTCACTCGTAACACGTTTCGACGTAATGCCGCGGGTGCGGTGTAGAGTTGATTTGAATCTAAGAGCCAAAGTACCAAAGAAACGTAACCAGAAAAACGGAAATAAAGAAAGGAAAACCTAATTCATTCTAGTAAACTGCTCTGTATAGGTTGAACATCACACTTAGCCAGGGCCGGATTTACCAATAGGCTAGGCAGGCTGAAGCCTAGGGCCTCGGTGAAATAAAGGGCCTCGTCACGAACAATGAAGACCTTTTTTCTTGAATTTTTTTTTTTCAAAACCTTTAACACCTTTTTTTGAAAATCGACCGTAAAGACCTTTATAAGCCTAGCCGCCTAAACGTAGAGACAAGAGCGTATTTAGGGAGGAGCATTGTGCCATGCCTCCCCCCCTCCTTTGACTCTGCCTTTAGTAAAAAAGAACAAAATTAATGGTGCCAAGTGACTAAAATAAGCCAGACTCTTTTGATGGTTTTTGTAGCTTATGGCCAGGAGGGTAGGATCAGGGGTATGCATCCTCCCACCACACATTTTCATAAATGTCTTTGATGCATGCAATTTTTCTATAATTTTGAACCTCTTCTATAGCAATAAGAAGTCGTGCGAAGAAAATGCATCATAATTGGCAAAACCCTCAAAATTAGGGTCAAAAAATTTTAACAAAATTTGCGTGAGAATTATTCAAAAAGCTCTAAAATGACCATTACAGCATGTACATTTTCAAAAATTTTCCGAGAAGCATGCCCCCGGACCCCCCTAGAGCCTTTTCTGTGTTTCAAACAGCTTCAAATTAATTCTGCCGAAAAAACTATGCTTAAAAAATGTGTGGAAATTATGCACCCCCCCCCCCTTTTCAAAATTTCTCGCTACGCCACTGCGTAGAGATGAGTCTGATCGTTGCTCACTAGGGCCTCATTGATCGAACAGCCTAGGGTCTCTCATTGTCTAAATCCGGCCCTGCACTTAGCCTATACTCAGCATTAGCACTTTGTACCAATTCCATACAATTTTTTTTTTTTTTTGAATACAGTAAAGATGAGACGAAAATAGCTTGAGGAGGAAAAATAACCCCTGTAAATCTCAAAACTGCACGTTTCGGCAACATAGATTCAGCTGTCATCATCAGCAGTGTAAGCAAGGCAGTACAAAACCCTTTCAGCTTTGTACTGCCTTGCTTATATTGCTGATGATGCCAGCTGAACCTATGTTGTCGAAACGTCCAGTTTTGAAATTTACAATATCCTTCTGGCATTTTTTAACGCCTAGCCAAGAACTAGCCCTAACCAGAAATCACTTCCTAAGAATTTTACGGTATGCACCACATTTTAGTCAATTTCTTTTATGAACTAACGCTCAAACACCAACGATTTCAATTCGACCTACTTTTGGACTATCAGTGACAAACTAACAATCTATTCAAGTTTCTAACTATCGCCTGTTTTGTGCTCAACTTAAGCAGCCACGCTAAAGATACTTTTACGGTCTACCTGTTTTATGGAATGACAATGTAATGAATCACCCATACGTGTCAAAACAAAATAATGCGCCCACAGATTAAATAGAAAGAACTAATCATATAAATAGGCCTATTGTGAATAAATGCAGTGTAAAGAAGAGTGGTGGGCTCAGATCACGTTTCCGTAGACGAACATTCAAAAACCAATACGTTATTTGGTTAAACAAATAGAGTATTACACAAAATTTACGGATATCTGCTGCAGAATCAGTGTTTTGTTTGCGCACAATTGTGAAATATTTCCGCAAAAACAATATATTTTATTCAACAGCTCACATGGCCGAGTGGTAAGAGCGTCCATCTTGGGAGCGGTAGACTTGGGTTTGATTCCGTGTCCGATCAAGCCAATGACTTTAAAATTGGTATTTACAGCTTCCCTGCTTGACGCTCAGCACTAAAGGGACAGTGTGGAGAACAAGCCAGCAAGTTTACTTGTTGTGCCGTTGGGAAAGGCACTTAGCGGGATTTCCCCACGTTGGTGTGGCAGGAAGATGGCCGGCAACTCCTAAGCAAGCTCGTATAGCGCACTGATCGCTTTCTCGTGATAGGAGAATAAATACGCAACTAAATACAAACAACAACATTATAAAAGTAAGTAGCCCAGGCGCTAAGCCGCAGAAATGGGCCCCGCCACCCACTCGCTATGCGCTGCGGCGTTATACCGCGAGCGTGATGAAGAATTTATTCGATTTTTTTTTGACACTGTAAAAAAACTGCATTATGCACTTGCCATGTGTATCAAAAAATGATGTTTTTATAATAGGCTTTATAAACATTTAAAAAATGTCTCTACTGCTGCATCCATAGGCTTGGACTGATGAATGAGAAAAGATTGCTAATGTAACTCGCTTTAATATTTAATTACTTCAAGGCTGCCATTGCAACCGAACAGTTTACACACGTCAACAACTTGGCACAACGCAAACAAAAATAACATTTTGGTCGTTACATACGCAAACTTCAAAGCAATGAATGGTTAAAAGTGTGATGCAAATGCATAAAATTTCAATTGACAAAGCATCTGCAGTTTTCGTAGCTTGTAACAAGAACTTGTTGCTAAAAATTGATTAAAAGCAAAAATGGGTTTTTACCGAATGACACAAAAACGTGAGTGGCACATTCGCCTGTTCATTTTGTTCAATTTTTTGTTAAAAGCGTTGATTTTTTGCGTTGCGTGTCAAAGAAGTTAGCAAAAAGCTGAGTGACAGCTTTGATTAGTTTCAGACAGTTTAGATTACATAAGCGCATTTAAAAACGCTTGGTACAATTACACGGCCGTGGCTTCGAACTCGCTGCCATTCTTAATCGAGTTCAAATTCGAGTTCAAAACAAAATCTGCCAGCCGAGTTCGAGTCGAATTCTTCATTGTTAATTTTGCGAGTTCGAGTTCAGTAATTTTTATCGAGTTTACGCTGAGTTCAAGTAGTTTTCATTGGGTTTACGCATGGCCGGTTTTAGGCCGATTTGACCGATTTTATCAAATTGGGCCCCGCACCTTGAAGGGGCCCCGCACTAGTAGAGGTCCGTTGCTGTATTATGAGGCACAAAATAGAGGAAAGTGCCGTAAGTTGAACCAGTGCTTAATATGGACTATTTCTCCTAAATTAGATAAAAAAAATCGGCAAATCGGTAGCTTCTATAATCAAGCATTGGTAAAGAAAAAACTTATGCAGTTGTTTGATCGCGTAGGTTTGCAGTTTGCACGAAAATACCTGTACAGAGTTTTAGGGGGTCTTCATTTTATTTTCTGTGGTAGCTTTTTAGCATCTATTTAAGGAAACATGCTTTTTCGGTAACAGCAATTGACACGTAAGTCAAATTGTCGAACATACTCCATTTAATAAAATCAAAAGCTTTGAGAAATCTTCAAGATTTATGGTAACAAAGTCAAAAGTGCAGTATTAATTGGTTTTCATAATATGTAGTGGCGTCGGAAGTATTTAGAGAAAGGGGGGCTGAAGTCTTCATTACCACACCAACGTCAGCTTATTTTTGGGTATGGGGCTTCTCACTCCTTGACCCCCCTCTAGTTATCGCAGCAAGAAACAACGCGCAATACAATTTACTTCAGTAGCAATGGAAGTTGCTTGAAGCAAGGGCATATCCAAAAGTTTCCTCTGTGGGACGCCAAATTTTTGAGATTTTTTTAGACTCGATTTCTTTCGGCGTGTGGTAACAGGAGAGGTAATTTGAGATAAAATGAGGAATAAAAACGGTTCTAGGTCTGGGGGCACACTTCCCCGAAAAATTTTTCAAAATTTATATACTGCAATTACAATTTTAGTGATTTTTGAAAAACTTTAAAGCAATTTTTTAGTTAAATTTTTTTGCAAGTCTCGCTATGAGTTAGGCTATTGTTGAACTGCAATGGGGTTTAGTTAAAAACTTTGAAAAGTAGGGGTGCTAAAAAATATCTAGGGGGGGGTTCCTGCCCCACCTTCAACGCCCTTAATAATATGGATCACCTATCGTTACCTAATTTGGACTAGTACGTAGTTAAATTTAATACACTATGGCCAGAGATGGGCATTTATCGAGATAATTTATCGGCGATAGTTATCGGCGATAATTTTTTACCGATTATCGTTATCGCTCAAAGTAGTTTGGATTTATTGATTGCCGATATCGCTTTCGTAATATATTTTGTTGTCGCCGATAAATTATCGCGATAAACGATTGTTTGAGCACACTGTGCAAAGTTAGGGAGTTAGCGCTACGGAAAAAATACGCGATGTTCGTAAAGTCTTGTTGCAATTTAACAAAATCTCTCTTTGTTTTGTTTGATGCCACTGCAGAGTCCGTGAGCTGCTCTCTTTTCTTGAAAAATCTAGAAAAACATTTTTGCAATTTGACTTACAAAAATAACTTCGTCAAACACATCGAAAATTTACCGCAACATTTATCGGAAAAATTCATCGGCGATAATTTATCGATTACCGATATCGCTTTAAGGAATTGAGATTTATCGATTATCGGTATCGCCCAGAGCTTTTTTGAAGTTTTGCGCAAGCATAGTTTTTACTAGTATAGAGTAGAGAGCTACCGTTAACCATAGCTAAAAATTTTGACTTTGAACGATTGTGCAAATAAAAAAGTTGGAGAAGTCTTTTTCTAAAAGAGGAGGCTATAATGTATTGCCTGATCTGCCTTTCTTGATGTTAAAAGTAAAACGATAAAAGCATCTACTTCACCTTATTAATTTTTTTTATAGCAAGTGTTAAATGTTTATTTCCTGGTTTGTATGTAGGCTATTTTTTATGAAATACATAAACCATACATTTCACTATGAAGAGTAGAGGCCCCGCCATCAGGTTTTCAATTGGGCTCCGCAGTTCCCAGCACCGGCCCTGGGTTTCGGCTGAGTTCAAGCAATTTTTGTCAAGTTTAGGATAAGTTCAAAATACAATCAATTTTTTTTACGAGACCGAGTTCAATTTCAGGGATTTTTGTTTTTCAAATTCGACAAAAACACCAAGTCCAGCAAGTTCGAGTTTGCAGCCTTGTGTGTGACAAGAGTGTCCACACGCTTTTCCTGGAGGCTAGAATGAACTAAGTTAAACTGCCAAACGACCAATCTCCTTTGGTGGTAGTACAGAAGTTTGCTGCTCTTCATGACATAATGATTTGCGATCAGGCTATTTTCTAACAATACTTCTAACTTTATCGCTATTTTTTTCTTCTGTCTGTTAGAAAAGTCTGCCATCTTTAGCTTAAAAAAATTAATTGAAATTGGTATGATACGATTTGAACTTTATGTGTGTCTACGGTACGATTATAGTACAATCAGTGATGGGCGCGATAAACCTTTTTGTAGTAAAGCAATTACGATAATCGATAATTTCAAAAAAGCCCTGGGCGATACCGATGATCGATAAATCTCAATTTCTTAAAGCGATATCGGTAATCAATAAATTATCGCCGATGAATTTTTCCGATAAATGTTGCGGTAAATTTTCGATGTGTTTGACGAAGATTTTTTTTGTAAGTCAAATTGCAAAAATGTTTTTCTAGATTTTTCAAGAAGAGAGCAGTTTACGGACTCTGCCATGGCATTTAACAAAACAAAGAGAGATTTTTTAAAAATTGCAACATGATTTAATGGACACCGTGTATTTTTCCCATAGTGTCAATTTACTAACTTTAAAGATTGAACACTGTGTGCGTAAACGATCGTTTATCGCGATAATTTATCAGCGATAACAAAATTTATCACAAAAGCGATATCGGTAATCGATAAGTCAAAACTTATTTTGAGCGATAAGGATAATCGGTAATAAATTATCACCGATAACTATCGCCGATAAATTATCTCGATAAATGCCCATCTCTGAGTACAACTTCCCTGCCCACATGTCCAATTTACGTGGGTTTCAGGTTTACGGTTGTTGGCTCTAGTTTCTGCATCATAATAAATTTTTGACGTCACCATCACTTTTTTAAGGATGACGTCAAAACATTGATTATGATGCAAAAACTAGAGCTAAGAACCGCGGACCTGAAACCTGCTTAAATTGGACATGTGGGCAGGGTAATTGTGCATCAACTGCCGATGAACCTTTGGCCTGAGTTAAAACCCTTCCATTGTTTGATGCTAGTTAGCGATCGGTATAAAATTCTTGCGTACAACTTCTATAATTCGCGTTGATTTTAGTTGGATTTTTATCTACCGTATGTTTTACTGATCTGTAGATTTGTTTTTTGTGGTAGCGCCTGCTCTGGCCTAGTCATAAAGTTATCTTATCCAAAATACTGCTAGGTCATGTTGCTGACAATCTTTTTGTATGATGAGATCTTTCATTGTTAGTAATCATAAACTGAAGTGTCAATTAAGACGTCACTGGAAATATGAACGTATGAATTTTTATGCCAAGTAATTATATCCGTTTCGACTTAAGTTCGCATTTTAACCGTTCCCTTGTGATTCAGCAAAACGGCCTCGAAACCGCCAACAATAAATATCTGCTTCTTTGCCAGGAATCTTCTTGGCTTACGGTCAAAAGGAAAGGTAGCTATGACTCAACATAAGTAGCCTACACGGCATTTGCAGCTATTTGTTGGAAAAAGCAACCCATGTGTTAAGGTTGGTAGGAATTAAAATACTTCTAAGGCCACAGTAATTCCTAAAACTGGGCGTTTCGACAACAAAGATTTAACTGTCATCATTATCAGTAAAAGCAAGGCAGTGCAAAATAGTACTTAACCATCCCGCCTGAATTCGTCAATGTTAAGCAATAACGCTGCGCTACCGTATTTTAGGTATTTTTTTTGGTACAAAATGAATTTGTTTATGGTTATGTTGATGACGATGGCGATTCATTTGGTGTCAACCAGAAAACTGAAAAATGTGACCGATTTAAGTAAGTACAGCATGTGCCTTAAAGGCAAAAACGATCAAAACAGGCGGGTCTTGATAAAGAACAATTAGCGCATGAACTAATTAGTCTTTTGTCATAAAAATGTAAAGGCGAAATAACAATAAAAGTATGTACTTTCTTAAACTTTCACCGTCGTCTCAGGGAGAAGATGTACCTAGTTATTTGTGTTCGAAACGAGCCAACACAACGGGTCCCTCCCAAAACTTTTAACGTTTCAAAAGAAACAGGCCGAATAGGTTTAAGGAGTTTTATACGCATAAAATTTGATGAAGGGTTTACACAGGCAAATACGGTATATCGACTGTAAATCAACTCAAATTAAGATGTTCCACATTAATTAAACCAAATTTTGAAATTTCGAAAAGTGATGGTAGAAAATATTTAAAATAACAGAAATTTCAGTCTGAAATGCAAGAAAAATCAAATCTTTGTTATACTCGCGGTAATGTGCCGAGGCGGGTAACGCCAGCATCTGGGCACCTCAGATCCATAACGAATGCCAGGGCCCATTTGCGCGTCCTAGCGTCGAGCAATTCAGCTTTGAAGAAACGTCGCAGCGGTGGCAAACTCTTGTTCAAACAGTGTGTCCGATTTGTCTGGCCTAGGAATCGAAACCTAGACCTCCCGCACCGTTAGCGGCGTCTTTGACAACCACGAGAACAGGCCAAACAGATTTCACCGAAGCACCATATCTGGAATAGCTGAATTTAATGTCGAGTATTGTTTTCCAATACATAATTAGCCTGGCCACATGTACCATTAATGTAGGCCAAAAGCTTCCAGGCGTTCTGCATCATAATCAACTTTTGATGTCATAATTGAAAATAGTGATTACGATAGGGATACCACACGTCCTCTTTTTGAAGGACTTGTCCTCCTTTTTAATGAAAACTAATTTGTCCTTTGAGGACATTAAAAAATGCCCAAATGTCCTTCTTTTCGACATTTTGAACTGTGAAAACATGTCAAATCATTAATACACAAAAATTTTGGGAAGTTTTTGCTCAAATTACGGCCTGCGGACACGATGACCTTTTATTTTTTTTTTGCTCTTCACTTGATCTTGGGCGGAAAATTGGGCATCTGCGATATCGACCAGGTGTCAAAGTGCAACGGGAGCATGAACGGATTTTTAAATTCTCCTGTCCATATTAACGCTAATAAGGTATCAAGACCATCACATTTCCATAAATTTTCGACCCATGCCTTTAAATTACCTAAAGCAGTGGTTCTTAACCGGTGGAAAATTTCCCACTATACGCAATCTGCTTTTAGTCCATTTTTGTGCACAATCACCAATTCTTTCACTACATTATCCATAATTTAAAGTCGACAACCCAACCCAACACTGCTTTTGCTTTGATGTGTTTCAATGTAATGCAGTAATTGCAATTTGTTTGAGTGTTCTGTTAGTCTTTCAAAACCTATTGGCTATCTATAAAATGTCTCATGTTAACATTGACCAAAATATTTGGGTGGGCAATTTGATCACAAGAAAAGTCTATGTTGGGAAACAGACCAAAAAAGATTAAGAGCCGCCTTGGTCTAAAGCATGGTTCTTCAACGGAGCGATTTCGGCCTTCAAAGGAGCGATTGTAACAATTCTTGAAATTGGGGGGCGATTTTACCTTTCTGGGGGGCGATTTCAGACTTGCCAATTATGTTAACACCTGAACAAATGATAGATATGAATTCAGATGTAGTGGCACCTTATTTAATGAACTGTCGAGAAGATGGTCCAGCGGATGCAAAAATCTTTTTTTGGTCTTCACCCGTTTTCAGTGGGAAAAATAGTAGCTCTGCGAACGTGAAGGCTCTGTGGGGGCAATTTGGACCCACACTTTTCGAAAAGGGGCGATTGTGCAAAACAGGTTGAAGACCCCTGGTCTAAAGAGAAATTTAAATCTTCCAGTGGTTGAAAATTTAAGAAATAGCACAAGGGTTGGATAAAACAAAAAGGTGTTATAAGTTTAAGAAGCACTGAATTAATTCATTTTGCAGAGAATTGTCATAGAAAATGCTATTCCGAGATGAAGCAGTTCAATTGCAATTGTGAAAAGAGTAACTGGATGGAAATGGAAGCACTTTGTAGACCCACAAAATGGTTATGCGATGGAAAGGCAGATTGTCCTGACCAATCTGATGAATTAGATTGTATTTGCCCACCAAACGAATTTCAATGTAGCGATTGCAATGAAGGAGGTGGTTGTTATGAATATGGTTTTAATATTTTAAAAAGCCTTTATCAGTGCGTCTCAGAAGCATTGAGTAAAGACAACATTCAACATTGCTTAAGTGGAAAAGATTTGGACAATTTGTACCGGTAAGTTTGTTTTTTTTGCATTTAGTTGCATATTTATCCTCCTATCACGAGAAAGCGATCAAAGCGTCATACGAGTTCGCTAAGGAGTTGCCGACCATTTTCCTTCCACACCAACATGGGGGAATCCCGCTAAGTGCCTTTCCCAATGCACAACAAGTAAACTTGCTGGCTTGTTCTCCGCACTGTCCGTTTAATACTGAGCGTCAAGCAGAGAATCTGTGAATACCAATTTTAAGGTCATTGGTTTGACCCGACTCGGAATCAAACCCTAGTTTACAGCTACAAGGGCAGACGTTCCTGCTACTCGGCCATCTGAGCTGTTAGACTAATTCTAACTGAGCTGTGATTTTAACATACATATTGTGTTTACATTACCGGCATGACAAAACGTTTTGCAGCTCACTGCACAGGAACGGATTCTCACAAAATGTTTCGGAGAAGCTTGGAAAAGAAAAACCGCTTATGCTGCGGTTTTGTGCGTTTAAAAATACTGAAATACCAATACATTAGGCGCTTGAGTTTTCTTATCTCTGTTTTCTAATTTTAGTTCATCCCATGAGATTTATTTGCCCACCTGCTTGCGCATTGGCAAACGTTTTTGTGACTGATAGGAAGCACCATTTCTCTCTCATTTTTGAAAAATATATACGTATTATGGAGCAAGCTTTTTGAAACCTTGGCATGTGCGACTATATGGAACCTCAAAGGATGTGAGAAGTTTACAACTCAGTTCTTGAACTAAAATTTCCGAGACGATTGCGTAAAAAAATGATTGGCTTACCCACTAGCGTAGCCAGGATTTCGCAATGGGGCGGTTTGAGAATGACGTCACATTTGACCATACGTTGTACACAGGAACGGATCCAGAAAGTTTTGGTGGGGGAGTGTAATTTTGAATTAGGTTGAATGTTAACTAAAAGCAAAAACGTTTAGACCCGGAAACGGGCGTAAATGAGCTTTTCGAAAGTGTTTCACGTCAGGGGCGTATTCAGAAATTTTTTTCAGGGAGAAGACATCCATTTTTGTCACTTTTTCAAGCGTAATTTTTTTTCGGCAGTGTTAACGTTAAGCAACTTACGTTCCAAAAGCGACTTTAGGGGGGTCTGAGGGCATGCTCTCCCGGAAAATCTCGAAAATTTGCACACTGTAACGGCCATTTTAGTGCTTTTTAAACAATTTTTGGGGAAAGCTTGTTATATTTTTGGCCCCTAACTTTGAGTGTTTCACCAATGATGCATTTTGTTCGCACAGTTTCGACTACGCGTGCTGGCGACTACGGCATATCGTTACGAAGAGATTCGAAATTATGGAAAAATTTTATTCATCAAAAACATTGTTGAAATGGCTGGTGAGGGGGGATGCATACCCCACATCCCCTTAGTTGCGTAGGCCTAATAACAAAAAATGGCCTCAAACTTAAGAGAGATGTTTTAACCTAAACTAAAAATACCGAAGGCAGTTAAGGCACGATTGTTGTAAGGAAGTCAAAGGAACGCTTTCTGGTGGAACTGGTAAAACGATATTCAAATGTTAGCGATTTAGTTCTTTTTCGAGGTACAGTACGTACATCATTTTCGCTTGAAATCGTTTGGCCTTTTTTCTACGGAAGGTCTGAGGGGCCGAGGGCAGCTGCGTGTACAGGAGCGGCACTGCCCTGCTAATAAAATTTAATATTGCGTGATTGCTTCATGAGCATAACGGCAAAGAACAAGATTCAGAAAACAAAGCTGCGTAATTCTTGTTATTACGACAATTACAAAAACCAGATTATCAATGACAAAGTATCGAGCACTTCAAAATAAATATCAGAAAAAGAAGTATGTATGACGTCATTTGAGGCTCAATGGGAGGGTTGTAACCCCCAACCCCCCCCCCCCCCCCCCAGTGGCTACGCCACTGGGCTTACCTAAATACTTTTTAAGCTATGAAAGATTTTTAAAGTGGTTAAGTGACGTACTGTAGATATGTGCTAGGGCTAGGCCAATCATTTTTTTATGCAATCGTTTTTAAGTAATCTTTTAAGCAATGAAAAATTTTCAAAGAATGGCGTGCATTTGAAGTAAAGCAGAAGTTTCGGTTGTCGTAAAAAAATTCAACCATTTTTAAAACTTCTACAGAATCTGATATTGAAACTTTCCAAAGTGAGCTTGAAGCCAGCAACAAAAAAAGCTTTTCCAGCTCACGTGTTTCCGGTGTTGTAATAGTTACAAAGATTGTAGCGACTGCATCAATGCACACAGGGTGTTTGAAAAAATTTGAATAATTTGATTAGTGGTGTAATTAAAGTAACTAAATACTTTTACTTGAGTAAATTACTTGAATAGTTTTTTTCGGTAACGAGTACTTTTTTGAGAAGTTTTTTTTGGGCTACTTTTACGTCTACTTAAGTACTTTTAGTATGAAGTAACACTCCTCGGGTAGTTTTTATTTTAGAAAAGTACAAAGTAGTCCATGGGCTACTATAGTCTCACTTGAAATCCCTCGTAGCACCTAAAATTTTTCGTTGCGAAGTTGCGTCGCATGCAATCTTACTGTTGTCTGTAATTACTTCATGTCCGTAACCGCATGACCTGTTGCTTAATAATGTTCACAATGACATAGTCATTCCATAAACCTGTAGGCCAGGGGTGTGCAACATTACTTGGAGGTGGGCCATATAACCAACTTAGAAATCCAGCTGGGCCACACCAAAAATTCAGTTTTTCCATTTACGCAACGAACTAAAAATTTCTCACAATGTAAAATATTATTTGTGTAACATTTCAGCGAAACTTTTAAAATGTAATGCTTTTGCTTAATTTGTTAACATCAGCTTTGACAGAGCTTGTAGCAACCCGTTTTTAACTTTTTCCAACGACACAAGTAAACTTGCCGGCTTGATCTCCACACTGTCCATTTATTGCTGATCATCAAGCAGGGAAGCTGTGATCGATGACCTATATTAGAGTCTCTGATTTGACTGGACTTGGAATCAAACCCCAATCTACAGAGACACACGCTGTATTAGCTATCTGAGACAAAACACAAATAACAAATCAAAAAATCGAACCTTCATTATACTCGCGATATTTCGCCGAAGCGTGTAAGAGTGGCGGGGTCATCTCCGCGGCCTGGTGCCTGGGCTATACACAGCTTCGAAGGAACGTCGCAACGGTGGCTAGTCGTAGGCGGCACTGTGCTGCTTTGACCGATCCAGGTATTGAACCTCAGACCTCCCGCACCGCTAGCGCGTGCGCTAAACCACTGAGCTAACAAATAAGCTAAAAAAACAACGGCGGTCAACACTACTTTCTTCCTATTGCGAGTAACACATTGCACTGTATCTAAAGTAAATTTTCCAGACACAGCTGATAAGTGAACCAGTCTGAACCACAGAGCGAAAGCATGCTTACTTCACGTACTACTCTATTGCTGCGCTAAACCACGAAAAGAACACACGTAGTGTAAATCGGCACTCTAATTAAACTGTCGGGTTATGATTCTATGCTTTGATGGGGAAAAATATGAGTGTTCATGAGGGCCACACTAAATGGCCTGACGGGCCGGGTAGTGGCCCGCGGGCCGCCTGTTGAACACCCCTGCAGTAGGCCAAGCAGTAAAATTATCGTATTTCTCTTTCAACTTTAATGATGGAAAAAGCAAATTGCAGAGCTAAAATTGAAGTGTTAACAGAAATAAGCAGGTTTCCGCTCCTGAGTTAATGTTTATTTATTCATATCCTTATCCTTCTTTGCGATAGAGGCGCTATAAAGTGCTCGCTTAGGAGTTTCGAGCCACCTATCTGCCACTCTCAAATTGGAAAACCCCGCTAAGCGTGGTTCCGAACAGCACAACAAATGAACGTGCCGGCTTGTTCTTCACGCTGTCGCCTTTGCTGCTAAGCGTCATGCAGGGAAGTTATACATAGCAACTTTTAAGTCATTGGTTTAACCCTACTCTGAATCGAACCACGAGTCTACTGTTTCAAAAGCAGACGCTCTATCCACCGGCCATCTGAGCAGTAATATTTTCTTTTTGGTTTACCATTTTCATTTTGCCACCTTCAGAGCAAGCCATCATCAGCAAGTGTGCAGTTGACACTTTAACGATTGAGAACACTATACTTTTACTTGAGTAGTGTTTAAATGACTACTTTTTTACTTTTACTTAGTGCTTTTTTTAGTCAATACTTTCTACTTTACTTCGAGTAGTTTTGCCGTCAGTAACAATGCTTTTACGTAAGTACTGTTTCAAAATATTTTTACATCATTGAATTTCATTGACGTATTATTTTACAGTTTAACATCGGAAAAACTGCCGGAGCAGTCCAGTGAAATTACTCTGGCTGAAAGAGAAAAAACAAACGATTTATTTTTTTTTTAATTTTAACGATAGATTTCCAAAAGTTTTCACGATAGATTTCATATAAGTTCAATGTGCATTCCGTCTCTGCCTCGACACACATCAAGTCGAAAGTTTGTCTCCTTCCAAACACGTTGGAGAAGCGCAAAGTTAAAACTCGGCGCAGTTTCGACCGAGAAGTGGACTCTTAGTCATAAGTCTAATAATTCAAACCTGTTTCAGTAAGCATACTTCAAATGCTACCAAGGCTGCGTTTACACATGGAGGTTTTCGCAAACAGTCACAAAACTTCATTTTGTTATTGCAGACGTACGCTATTTTAAATCTTTTCGAACTTGTTTCAGCAATTCAAAAACCGAAATGGTCACCTTTTCCAATTGCTAAAACAGTTTTTAAAATCTTAAAAAACGCGTTCACAATATCAAAATGAAGTTTCGTGCCTAGTTGCGAAAACTACTATGTGTGAACGCGGCCTTAGGCTACGTTTACATAAGGCCCGGAATGAAAACAAGGCGAAATGAAAATACTGGTTTGAACCGGATTGCGCGGGATTTTTCCTTGTGTTTCATTTCACCCCGAAACAGTTCTGATTAGACGAGATGAAGAGCGTAGAATTGCTAGCGCTTGTACCGTGCATGATGTCAGCTTATTTGGCTTTGCATCAATTGCACGCGCAATTAATAGGAGCATCTTTTACCATTAAACCATTTAAACTACAGCAAGTGCATGATGCATCTCATTTTGTGGAGTAGTTGACCTAATTTCGTGGAGTTGTACGTTATGAACAACAACGCTTAATTTACGTGCTGGTTCAAAACAATGACTAGGTTAGTTGAAGTTAAAAATTCAGTTTCAGAAGCCATTTCATACATACCGGTAACCAGTTGCATAACGAGAGTGAATTAACCTGTTGTCTGACTATCAACTCAAGGTGACAGTACTAGTCACTAAACACCTGACGTTGAAAATCTATAGCGCTTCATTTGCACACGCTCTAACCAAGGTTTCCCTAAACCCTTACCAATAAACTACTACAGTGCACTTGTAGTCTACCCTCAAGCAGCCAGCAAAAGTGATGAACAGCTAGGTGTTAAGCGCAATCTCAATGAGCTTTTAATAGCCTGCACTAGACTATAACCTTGCCTAGTAGTTACGCCACAGCATAATGTAGATAGCCTACGTCAGCTCATTTTTGTGGAAAAGTAGGGAGCTCGTGATGAATTTCTGACTGAGCATGAGCCTCGGAATCGTTTGCCCCCTCTAATACGCAGGGTTGGACCGAGAAGGGTCTACTGAAACAAGCATGATAGTATGACTTGATATGTGCGATGTTCATGCATTATCACGAGCAACACAATCATAACAGCAACCTTGTAAAGCAGTCTACCTGGATCCGCTCCTGCTTGTAGGCCCTTGTTTGTTCTTTGTTGCAGCAAATCAGTTTTCACTTATTAAGAAACTATAAAAAATATTTCTGTGGCTTCATTTTTCTGTCTTTGTTGTTATCAGCATGATTTTGACAGGTCTAAATATGGTTTTTATTGTACAGTGTGTTCCAAAAGTCTTGGGCACTTTTGAGGTGCCATATCTCCGCAGCTATGTATGAATGGTAGTAAAATATAAGTTGTGCCATTTTAAAACCAGTGACGTTAAATTTTTTGTAAGACTGATGGTTAAGTTTTTGTAAGTTTTTATATTCTTAATAGTTTCCGAGATATTCTTTGTCAAAATGTGACGAAGACTGTTGAAACACCTTGTACTTTAGTATGACAGTTAGCTTGTTACTAGTCTAATGATCTTCTTAATCTACCAGTATCACATAATGTAACTTATAGAGATACCACTACGCCTTCTACGCCTGGAGTGATGGCTTCTCAGACTGAAATGACAGCTTTTTCCATTGAAAATACTACACAACTACAAAAACCTTGTCACTGCAAGATTGATTATAAAAATTTTTCCTCACGTGAGTAGTAGAGTTTTTTAAGCCAACAAATTAGCTTCTGCGTGGGACTTAGCAAAAACCTGGGATGATAAAAGGATAGACCCTGGGCTCAGAGTTATCAGCGAATGGCCTAGTAGCGGTACCGCGCGCAGGCGACAGTTTTTTCGTGACAGGTTCGATCCGCGGCTAGAGCCAATCGCATTGGACATATATTTCGCTTCGCTGCTCACTCAAAGTGCGCAAGCTCACTTTGCAGTCTCCTCAGTTGAATTATGAGGTCAATATAATTTATTTATTTATCTGCAGCGGATGCTTGGCAAACACAATGGCGTTAACCTTTCACCTCTTATGGAGTTACATGTCCTATGCCACCTTTAGCCTGTTTCCATGTCCACAATAAAACATGGGCTTTCTAAAAGTGGACCGCACCAAGGACAACTTTCTAAAACCTCTAGTTTGCGAAACCCCATTTTCCCAGACCACCTCTTTAGGTACGGCTAGGAAAGCTCATCACTTTGCAAAAATTGGCCTACAAAAAACAAAATTTTGCCTTATTCGACCAAAGCCTGCGGGCCAAAAGCCCTCAAAATATGGGCATGGAAACAGGCTGCTTTTATCTTATTACCAAGTCCAGTGATTCTATCTCATTTACTTCATGCAGAGTTCTGCAGCAGGAACGACGAACAAGAATTCCCATGCTGCTGTCGATATAAGTACTTTGACCGATGTAACCGCACAGATGGATGCATTATAAAGGATATGATGCAAGCTAGAATTTGTAACGGCAGCGATGAGCCTCAATGTTTTAAGAAGACTCTTCACCAAAATCAGCTCTTCATAATACAACGTTTAGAAAAAATGGAGGAATGCCGTCTGACGCCGAACTGCGACACTTCAAACTGCTACGAAGCTCGTTCTACTGATTGTAAAAATTCTGATTGCAACTTAACTGATATAATATGCACGTTAAAAGATCATTGCTTTGAAAATCAATGCAACAATTCCAAATTATCAAACAAAGGATTTCAATGTGAGTCTGGGGAGTTGATTCTTGAATCACAGTTTTGCGACGGTATAAGCCATTGTCTTGATGAAAGCGATGAAAAACGAAAACAACCTGGTTTTAAATGCTCTAAGGGTATAAATGCTTGCATTTTGCCCCAAAGAAATCTTTATGATGAAGTGAAGCATTGTACCGACGGTTCTGACTTGTGCAGTGAAAGCAGCGATTCTTGTTTTGAATGTTTTGATAAACTTTTATTGATATCGTCAAAGCAAGTATGCGATGGTATTATTGATTGTTATGATTTATCTGATGAGTGCTTATGCCACTCTAAGATCCATCATTCCTTATGCGTAGCTTTACTTGCTTTTAGCAACAACTCTGCTGGTAAAAACACAACGTCTATCAGCAGCAATAGGCGAGTGATTAGCCCATGGAAGTTTGCCTTTAATCCCAGCCTGGTGTTGGCCCTGCGTCCTAACTACAGCGTGAATGCTACGAATCTTTTTGACGAAACGGAACAACCGCCTTTGGACAAACAGCCGCCCCGACCATGTTGGACCGAAAGCGGTAAAATTACGCCAACTCAGTGTGATAATCGATCAGAATGCAGATCTTTTAGAGATGAGTGTGATAGTTGCACAAATCCACCACCTTTTTGCAATGATACTTGCCTCACTTTCTACAATTTTTTCTACCCACTGGGAGATCGTTATTGTGATGGTGTGGAAGATGAATTAGCCTGGGATTGCATTAATAAAACAGCTTGTCCTCCAGGATTTGATGAAAAAAATTGTCCTGAACGTATTCCTTGCATAGCAGGTGATAAAGTTAGCATTGATAAACTGGAAAGATGCGATGGTGTGAAAGACTGTGATGACGGGTCTGATGAAAGTAATTGTTCTTCTTCATCCGAGCCTCGTGTGTTTGCATCTGATACTGAAATGATTGAAAATAAACTCGTAAAAAGTGTGATTTGGATCACTGGTATCATTATCGTATTCAGTAATGCTGCGGCTATAGTAACAAAAATCAAGTTTCTACAAAATACTAATTTGTCAAACTCACTTCGCTGTCAGCATCTCATCATTTTAAACATAGCATTTGCTGATTTACTAATGGGAATCTATTTGCTTACTGTCGCTGTATTTAGTGTGATATATTCAGGAGAGTATCATTTGGTTAAAAACGGATGGCAATCCAGTTTACGTTGTTCTATTATTGGAAGTCTCACTATCATTTCCAGTGAAAGTTCATGCTTTCTCATGGTGGCGTTGACAGCTTTTCGGTTGTTTGGCATACAAAGACCTTTTTTGGCAGAATCATTTCCAAATTGGCCGTGGAAGTTGTGCATTGGGGCGATTTGGTTGGTGTCTTTAACCCTGGGCATTTTACCAATTTTTTATCATGCAATTCCATACTTCGTATACCGCATTTCTTTAAACGCAACATTCAGCGAATCCCTTGATTGGAATAAGAAACATGTGACAGATTTCGCTAGCCGCTTTGCTATCATGGCAAACAAAACTGTTAGCAACGTAAATGGTGACTGGGGAACCACTCTGCAGTTTCTTGATGACAACTTTCATGAACAGCTGACAGTACTTGGCTACTATTGTAAAAACAGTTTATGCATGCCAAGATTCTACGTGGAAATGGGGGAAAGCTCTTGGGAATACAGTCTCGCGATTATCACAATCAACTTTTTGTGCTTTCTTTTTATAGCAGTTGGTTATTTTTGTATTTTAATAGAATCAAACAAAATTTCTAAAAAAGAAGCGATTTTACAGCGACGAATTGCGAGAATTATTGCAACTGATATGTGCTGTTGGATTCCTATTTGCATTTTGGCATATGCCAAAGCTGGTGGTGCACGATTTCCACGTTTTGTTTATCAGTTCACCGGTGTTTTTATTCTTCCAATAAACAGTGCAATTAACCCTTTCCTTTACTCTTCCCTCACTGAAAAAATAAAAAACAAAATATTTGACAACAAAAAGTTGAATGCAGCCGAAGCTAAGTAGCTACGCAATTTTACTCTTGAGATATTTTGAATTTACTTCTAGTTCTTGAAACAAATCTAAAGATCTCAAACAAAACAACTTCCAGCAGTCTCTGCTAAATGTCTTATAAAAAACTGAAGAGCTGGTGGTTCTTAATGTTGTAAGTGTGTTTTTTTTTGTTTGTTTTTTTGTCTGCAAAAAGAAAAACGATTTTTTTTTTTTGCAAAAACACACGTTTTTTTTTAATCTAAAAAAACAAAAAACTTGTTTCTTTTATTCTTTGGTTTTTTGTTATACTCGTATGTTTAACAGATGTATTGTAATAAAGTGCTACGTAATTTTGTTGCGTATTGCTTTAGCGAACATTTGGGGTTGAGTAAAATGCTGAAAAATACGTTTATGGGGAGAATATTTCGGTAACACACCTTTTGAAAAAATTATAAGTTTATGCGAATCAGGGTTAGATTTTAATACTCTATTCACTGTGCCGACAACATGGGTACGCTTGGTACTATTGGAAAATAGGTAATCTTCCGATAAAAGGAACCATTCTTTGCTGTTTTCAATATTAAGTCGGGAAAAACAGTTCGCTTTTTAACAGATATTTTAGCCAAGAGCTACGACTTTACTAGTTATCGCAATAAGAGATGAACAACAAAGGTGATTAATTCATTGTGTCAGCAGTCAGCAGCGGTACACACAAAAGATTTTTAATTTTTTAGGCTACTTCAAAATGTCAAAATGATAGCGAGCGACAGAAACTTTGCACAAATTGCTACGTTCGAGGATCAAACCCAAATCTGCAATGAGCCAGTCAATGACTTGCGTTCTCTGCACCTAACCTCGAGTTGCAGAGCAAAAATTAAGCACAAGTTACACAACAAAGAAAGCTTTAGTTCGCATAATTAAATCGCATGAGCGTATCATTAGAAATAAACAAATTTAAATGGTTTTCGATAATGGTCTTGCGGCTCGTTAGCGGCTCAAAGCTAGAAAAAAGCAACAGAACTGTACCGTTAGCGGACCGACAAAAAGTCCTGCTAACACCTAGGCTTCGAGTTTTCCTTTATCTCGGATTTTCAACTACCCGGTAGGGAAAATTTTTAAAAAAATTTTCGGGAATTCCGGGATTCGGCAAATTCCTGAGAAATTTTCGCGGTAAATTTTTTCGAGGTTGATTATTTTGACATTTTTTCTATTTTTCAGCATTTCAGATTTAATTTATGTTGTTTTGACAACACTAGCGTAGCCAGGATTTTGTAATGGGGGGTTTGGGAATGACATCACATTTGACCATACGTTGCACACAGGAGCGGATCCAGAAAATTTTGGTGGGGGAGATGTAATTTTGAATTAGGTTGAATGTTAACCAAATACAAAGACGTTTAGACCCGGAAACGGGCGTAAATGAGCTTTTTGAAAATGTTTCATGTCAGGGCCGTATTCAAAAATTTTTTCAGAGAGGGGACACCAATTCTCGTCACTTTTTCAAGCGTAATTTTTTTTTCGGCAGTGTTAATATTAAGCAACTTAAGTACCAAAAACGACTCTAAAGGGGTCCGGGGGCATGCTCCCCAAAGCAATTTCGAAAATTTGCATACTGCAATGGCTATTTTGGTGCTTTTTGAACAATTTTTGGGGAAAGTTTGTCATATTTTTGGCCCCTAACTTTGAGTGTTTCACCAAATATGATGCATATTGTTTGCGCAGTTACCATTATGCGAGCTTAAGGCGACTAAGGCATATTGCTAAGAAGAGGTTCGAAATTATGGAAAAATTATATTCATCCAAAACGTTGTTGAAAATGGCTGGTGGGGGGATGCATACGCAGCATACCCCACATCCCCCCCTGGATCTATCGCTGGTAGTATAATAACAAAAAATGGCCTCAAACTTAAGAGAGATGTTTTAGCCTAAACTAAAAATACCGAAGGCAGTTAAGGTACGATTTTTGTAAGGAAGTCAAAGGAACGCTTTCCAGTGAAACTGGTAAAACGATATTCAAATGTTAGCAATTTAGTTCTTTTTCGAGGTACTGTACGTACATCATTATTTTGCTTGAAATCGTTTGGCCTTTTTTCTACGGAAGGTCTGAGGGGTCGAGGGCAGTTGCGCGTACAGAAGCGGCACTGCCCTGCTAATAAAATTGCATCATTGCTTCATAAGCATAACGGCAAAGGACAAGATTTAGGAAACAACGCTACGTAATTCTTGTTAATGTGATAATTCCAAAACCAGATTATTAATGACAGAGTATCTAGCACTTCGTAATAAATATCAGAAAAAGAAGCAAGGATGACGTCATTTGAGGCTTAATGGGAGAGCTGTAACCCTCCCCATCCCCGTGGTTACGCCACTGTTTGACAAACTTCGCTTGAGTTTTTCGACAAATTGAAGAAAAATTTTTGATCTCGCAAGCATTTCGTCCTAAAAAATTTTGCGAATTTTGAAAAATAATTTTTAGTAAGCAAAAAAAATTTTTAATTTGCGGTAACGCAAAACTAACGCATTTTTTTGTTGGAATGATAGATATCAGTACCACTGAAATCGTTACTAATGTAAAGACATTTCCCGTGATCCCGACATGAACTTCCCGGAAAGGGGAAATTTCAAAACCCCAAATTTCTTGTCCCGACTTCCCGGGAGGAAACAGAAGCTAGGCTAGTCAAACTAGCATTTCAGGCACCCAAAATGGCTCAAGGTCATGCCATAAGTGCCATCTTTAGCACTGAGTGCAGGCTATATTTCCATTGTTGTTAATGGTAACTTGACATTGCAAATAACATATCCATACCATTAAAAACAGCTTTGTTTTGCCTCAACCTCGAGCTGATAACAAGCCAAAACTGGGTAAACTACTCAATTAGCTATGAAATGGTCAACAACATAAAAAAAAAACAATAAAAAAAAAACGCGAAACAAAAAAAAACGTTTTTTTAACAACACTAGTGGTTCGTGCTCTGCTATATCCTGTTGTGTTCTTGCATATAGCTTTGCGATGCTTTTCTAGTAGGTAAATGACTCATACCAGGGTGATTGAAATTTTGCCTGGGTAAACCACGGTGGTTGAATGAAGGGTGATCACTGTTAAGCAAAAGTAGTGCTGTTCTCAAAATGTAAAAAGCACTTTGCTACTGTTGTGTAATGCTGCACGAGTCAACAAAGCAGATTGTAAAATGCAGAATAGATCTTGCTGAACTGATAAAAATGAAATTGCACTTTATTGCTATTGCTATATATAATTTACATTTTGCGTATCATTTTCAGTTACGTAGTCCATGGTTACGCTTTATGACGACGTGCTGTGGCAGTTGATGTTCACGATAAACTTGTCTGCACTAAAGCGATAACGATAATCGATAATTTCCAAAAACCCCTGGGCGATACCGATAATCGATAAACCTCAATTTCTTCAAGCGGTGTCGGTAATCGATAAATTATCGCCGAGAAATTTTTTCGATACATGTTGCGGTAAATTTTCAATCTGCTTTTTTTTACTGTTTTTTTTTGACAAAGTTTTTTTTGTAAGTCAAATTGCAAAAACGTTTTTCCTAGATTTTTCAAAAGAGAGTAGTTCACGCGCGGACTCTGCCATGACATTAAACAAACCAAAGAGAGTTTTTTTGAATTTCAACAAGTCTTTATGAACATCTTGAGTTTTTTCCACAGCGCCAACTCACTATAACTTTACAGTGGGGCGTAAATTATTGTTTATCGTGATAATTGAACGGCGATAACAAAATGGATTACAAAAGCGATATCGGTAATCAATAAATTAAAAATATTTTGAGCGATAATGATAATCGGTGATAAATTATCGCCGATGAATCAACTCGATAAACGCCCATTTCCGCATGTGTTTAGTTGACTACCATAAACTTTTTTTCTAGTTCATTTTTTTCTGAAAAAATTTTGTTTGTTTTGCGCATCACCAGCAATAATGTTGTTATATTGCTTGCGTGATAGGTTTATAAAGTGCTACCACTGTAGGCCTCCTGTAATTATAGTGAGTGTGTTGTAAAACCAAACCTATCATAAAATTCTCGCCTAAACTCGCCTCATATCAAGTAGGCTGTTCAGTATTTGAGTTTCATCTCTTTTCAACATTTTTTGAATTGTGTTTTAGGCCCGTACGAAATAGCGGTTCGTAGGATATTCTGTACACAGCTCAGATGAGGCAATGTAATTGAGGAGCATTTTAGAAAATTTTTAAAAATGCCCCCCTTTGTTTTTACAAACCTTGGGATTTTTAATGACGACTTTTGTGCAACCAAATATATTTCAATTGCTGATAAAATAACCAAAACAAAAAATCAAATCTTCATTATACTCGCAGTATTACGTCAAAGCGTGCAACGAGTTGCAGGGCCCATCTCCGCGGCTTAGCGCCTGAGAAACACAGTTCCGAAGAAACGTCGCAGCGGTGGCGAGTCGTTGGCGACACTGTGCCGATTTGATCGGCCCGGGATCCGAACCCCATACCTCCCGCACCGATAGCGTGCGCTTAGCAACTGAGCTAACGGCCGGTTTTAATTGACACATATTCAAATAATACAGAGAAGTTTCGGTTGGAATGCATTGTTCATTGTCAATTTTTATATTCAAATACATAATGTATTCTCACCGAAACGTCTCAGTATTATTTGAATACGTTTCACTTTGTTTTGGCTATTCTTTTCGTAATTACACTTTTTAAAATTTTCATCAACCATGCTCCAAATATATTTTCCATTCCATGAAATTGCAAGGTCATAGTTCAATATAATTCAATTACAACCTTAGGTATTTAAATAACGTGTACCGGTAATTCAAAATAAGGTAACATTTAATCAGTCCACATCTACAGCTTAATTGGTTCCAAGCTTTCTACATAACAATTAAATGTTGGATGTCATACCATGTCTGATAAACAATTGGAATCTACTTCATTAAACTGGAGATCTTAAGAGAATCTTCTAATGAAACGTACCTATAGGAAATAAAGGGACACAAACAAGGAGGAAATTGGAAAAAAGCAAAATTTGAAAAAGGTGCCAAATAGGAAAAAATTAATAAAGATGAAAATTACTACAAAAATGGTAGAAATATGAATTGAAATATCAATCCACGACCGGTTTCGCCGTAATTGAGGCTCGTCAGGTGGATGTAGATAAAATAGGAATAAGCAGGAACAAAAACAAAAACAACTGCTTCGACTATAAAAGTCTCGTCATAACTATAACAACTATAACAAAAATAATAAAAGTCGAAACATTAATTTGTCACTTGCAAATTTCTCATCAAAAACCAACTGGTTAATCTAAAATAGAACTATAGGTATCAAAGATATTGGTCGATAATTATTGCTTAACTTTACGTTTCCAGATTTGAATATAGGAACTACTTTAGCAGTTTTTAAACAATTGAAAAATATACCTTCTTTCAGTAAAAGTGCGTAAAACGATGTTAAAATAGGAGTTAATATGGAAGCTCCTGCATGCCCTTATAAAGATATTGGATATATTATCAGGACCACAAGATTTTTTTGGTTTGAGTGACATAATAATATCAAATCCTGAGGAGGGCTAAGGTAAAATGAGGAGGATACTTTATTTTTCATAAATTTCAGATAGTTTTTTTCAGAAACTTTTGGAAAGGAAGAAGCAAGGTTTGGTCCGACAGAGGCAAACAAATTGTTAAAAGCCTCAGCAATTTCAATTGGAGTATTAATTATTTTATCATTTACCAATAAACATTTTGGGGAATTTTTATTTAAGTTGCTTTTATTTACAGTATTACAGATTTGATGCAATTCCACGTATTTTTAGAGCATTTTATTCCCTGTGGCTACCTTTGATTAGAAGATTCTCCTAAAATCTCTAGTCTCATGAACTAGAATCCAATTGTTTATCCTTTATGATTTTGTTGATACAGTAAGTGCAGGAGATCCCTTGCTGATTCAACACATCCATTTATATCATGTCACACAACATGGTCACCCTATAATCAGAAAAGTTGGAGATCCCTTGCTGATTCGACACTTCCATTTATACCATGTCACACAACATGGTCACCCCATAATTATTTGCTTTAATTATGACATGAAAAATCTGATTATGATGCAGAAAGTTCATTGGCCTTTGGAACCATGTAAAGTGGACATGAGGACAGGGTGGTTGAAGTTATTGCAGAAGTCAAGTTTATTTTACCAGAACGCAGAAATAAAGAGAGTGGTGGGGGCAAGGCCGAAACTAGACAATGCGCCCCCCCCCCCCGAAATCATCTTTCGGGGCCCCCTAAAAATTTTCTTGGATGGTGATGCAAAAGAGCGAGCCCCGAAGGGGCGATGCCAAGCTAGGGGGTCTGGGGGCATGCCCCCCCTCCCCAGAAAATTTTGCGGACTTTCACCTTATTTTGGAGGCTTTTGTGCGTTTTGAGTCTTTAAAATTCCTCAGTTTTAACAAGGTTTAGTAGTCTGTTTAACTAGGTCCCTTCCAAACCCACTAAAGTAATGCTGCAAGAAAAAACGTTTTTAAGACTTATTTTTGCGCCTTTCACTTGAGAATGAGAGGCCTTTGGCAGGAGCGGATCCAGAAAATTTTGGTGGGGGGGATGTGATTTTAAATTAGGTTGAATGTTAACTAAATACAAAGACGTTCAGACCCGGAAACGGGCGTGAATAAGTCCTTTCAAAATGTTTCATGTCAGGGGCGTATTCAGAATTTTTTTTAGGGAGAGGGCACCAAATTTCGTCACTTTTTCAAGCGCAATTTTTTCCCGGTAGAGTTATTTCAAGTCACTTAAGTAACAAAAGCGACTTTAGGGGGGTTCGGGGGCTTGCTACCCCGAAAAATTTGCATAGGCTACTGCAATGGTCATTTTAGCGCTTTTTGAACAATTTTCAGGCAAAGTTCGTTCATATTTTTGGCCCCTAATTTTGAGTGCTTTATCAAATATGATGCATTTTGTAAGCACAGTTTCGATTATGCGTGCTTAAGGCGACTAAGGTTTATTGTTATGAACAAAGGTGCAAATCTATGTTGAGCATTGGGGAAGATGATTTAGCGAAATTGACCATTTTTAGAATATGGGGGGGATGATTTAGCTAAATTGACACGTCTGCAGATGTCCAATTTTTTGCCCAAAATGAAGTGAAGACCAAAAAAAAAGGTCATAACGTTACCAGATACCAGTTTTTTTTGCCCAAAATGAAGTGAAGACCAAAAAAAAAGGTCATAACGTTACCAGATACCAGTTTTTTTTGCCCAAAATGAAGTGAAGACCAAAACAAAGGTCATCAGTCATCACCTGCGCTGACGCCCAGTTTTGGGACATGAAAATATTGGGGGGGATGCTGCCGGATTATTGGGGGGGATACATCCCTCCATGGATTTGCACCCATGGTTATGAGAGGTTCGAAATTATAGAAAAACTTTATTTATCCAAAGCATTGTTGAAAATGGATCCGCCCCTGGATCCCCCCCCCTGGATCCGCCCCTGGCCCTTGGTGTGCCACTAAACATTGAATATTAGAATAGGCTTATTTAAGGCACCTTTATCATACATTGATGAAACAGTACTACGTACTGACTATTTACGGGGCCCTCTTTTTGTGACCCCCCCCCCGGTTCGGGGGGCGCTAGTTTCGGCACTGGGTAGGGGTCGGCAACGGCGAAGACCTCACGGTCAAAAAACGGAAAAAACCTGAGTAAGGCTCTTTTCATCTGAGTAAGGAATAAGCATCGGGAAGCAGCTTGCGTTATTATACTGGTAGAATGCACAAGAACTTAAACAAACTTTGAAAATACAAAACGGAAGAATTCACGCATCTACAAGGAGAAAAAAACACACATCAAAAACTTAGTCCGCTGAGAGTACTGTCTCACCAAGTGTTTTTAACGCTTTTATGGGGATTTATGTAATAAACAGTTGGAATGGAGGCGCTGTTAAACCACTATGATTGGTTAAACTAGTGTGACTTGCTAGTAGTACCGGTACTGGTACTAGTTGTCTTGCAAGATTCTGTAGGCAATACTAAAATGCGAAATAGGAAAAGACGGAAAATACGAAAAGGGGCATATTGAAGTTGTTATCTCATTAGTGCTGCGGTTACTGAACTGGTTCGCTCCAAATAATTGTCTATTAGCTTCGAAATATTGGTAGGGAAAAGTAGGGATTTTTTGATCCTCTCTGTAGGGGTGAAGCAAAATTTTGAGTGGCAGCACTTCCGCATTTTAGAATTGTCCGTTTTAGAGATGAGCATGGATCGGATTTGGAGCCGGATTGTGCCGTTTTTTTGTAGTAGCCGGATTATCCGAACTGTAAATTAGTGCTGATTGGATCGGACCAGGACCGACTCTCTACAGATTAGACTACATTATATCTCCTTTTAAATAACACTTAAAAACTATTTCGCAGCATAATGACTAATGAGTAGCCTCAGTAAGTTGAATTTAGATTGAAGGGGTTGCTCTGTGAAAATGTGATCATGAACTAGCAATCAGAAATTTTGTCAAGTGTTTTTATGTTTGGACTAAGATTGGACAGCGGACTCTCAGTTTAGCTTTTTTTTTCGGAGTCGGATTGGATTTTCATTTTAAAATATTGAGGAGAAGCTAAACACGCGAAAGATCATTTTCAACAGAATCGCTACAGCGGCTTCGCGCTGACAAAAACTCAAAACCTAGGAGGGCATTGATCCCTTACCCTGCGAGTGGCAGTCTATCACACTCTTTCCAACACCACTTCACTGTCGCCAAATCGTTGTAAAATTTTTGTACTATTTTACGCATCACGTGACTCTCAAAAAGGCTGTAGCGGTTTTGTTGAAAATGATTTTTCGCGTATTTACCGGTAGCTTCTCGCAAAATATTGGACTGGACTCGGAGTGAAAAAATCTCAGTCCGCACATCTCTAGTCCGTTTCTCTTGACCAGCAGACTGACAAATCTCCAAGGTTTAACGGTTTCACAGATCATGAGGGTGGTTTCCTTAATAAGGTAAGCTAAATTTTGTTGCCTAAGTTGTGATAGACGTATGGTCTAAATAGAAAACAAGGGGTGAAACTCGAAACTTCCCAGTTATTGTATCGTACCGGTAGCCTATTCAATGTGTACTTTTACAGTACCAGTACTTAAAATGTACTAGTACCGTACTGAGTAGATAGGTTGCATATTTCTCCTACTATTAGTTTCGCAAGAAAGCAATCAAAGCACTAGGCCAAGGGTCGGCAACCTTTAATACCGAAAGAACCATTTGAATCTGGTTTCCATAAAAAAAACATACTTTTTGACATCTAAAACTGTAAAATGGGAAAACCTTTTCCAAACAAACTCTCTTACTTTTGACCTATGGCTGATTCACTTCAAAGTCTTCTCAACTGCTTGAGCTTATTGAGATAGGCCTAGCACAAAAAAAAACTTTAGCCTGTTTAGAATTGTAAGTAAGTAAGTAAGTAAGTTTATTTGTATCATTTAAGTTAACATTGAAAGCGACATCAGTAATTGCAATAGAACAACATAGGTGCATTGAAAGAGCATAAAGCTCATCTAGTCACAACACCATCTTGCTCATAACATGTCAATAGGGGTTTAAGTTAACTCAATGAAGATTTTTCATTTGAAGGTCAGTTTGTAACTGTGTAAAAATAATAAATAAATAAATAAAAAGCACATAGTTTAACCACAAAACAGTCAGAAGGGTATATACACTATATACAACACGAATTGACAACTGCAAGGAATTATCTAGCTACCATTTGTGCAGTTTCATATTGTCTACAAAACGTTTTAAGAAATGTGTAGAAAAGATGCAAATGTACCGTACACCAAAACATGTACAAACTTTAAATTGCCAAACTTAATAATGGTAATTCGAGTTAACACAAGGATTCATAAACTTGAACGTATGATCAAAATAAGATGTTTACAGTTTCAATTAGGTTCAGTTATTCTGTAGAATTTGTTTATGTAAAAGATGCTCTTTGACAGTTGCTCTTGGATGTCGTTTTGTTTATTACTGTATTAATCTTTTTATTGCTCAAGTAGGTGGTTCTTGTATACTGAAATAAGTTTTTGGTAGGAAAATTTTTTCCAGGTTTCTGGAATTTTATTCCAGATTTTTACACCTTTTGAATACAACGAGTTATTGGTTGCACTACTTGAAAATCTGGATACGAAGTAACTTTTTTTACTACTGGCTCTTGTATTATAACTATGTACATTTTCTAAAGGTACAAAGTAGTCCCTAAAAAGTAGAGGAAGTTTGTTATTATTGTAGCGATGCATGAACTTTGCAAGTTCGAGTTGGTAGATATGTTTGATGTTTAAAATCCCCAATTTAAAAAATAGTGAGTTGTTGGTAATCCGACTGTCTCTTCACTTTATTCATGATTCTTATAATTTTATTTTGTATTATTTGTATTGATTGCTAATTATAAAATTGTGTACCGGTATTTAAACGTAACAAATCTGTTGATGTGGGGGTTGTCAGCAACTTCGCCACATGGCAACTTTGCCACACTTTCAGAAGGTGAGGGGAGATGTGGGAATAGTAGGAAAATGTGTTGGGATGTGGGGGGAGGAAGGGGAGATGTGGGAAGAGGTATAAGAGGTGTAGGAAAGTGTGTTGGAGTGTGGGGGAGGTAAGGGGAGACGTAGGGAAAGGTGAGGGAGGAGAAGTGGGGAAGTGTGTTGGAGCCCCATACCCAAACACACTTCCCTACACCTCCCCCATTCCTCTCCCCACATGCCAACACACTTCCCCACTCTCCCAAACCCCTCCCCACACATCTTTCCTTACCTCCCCCCACACCCCAACACACTTCCCTACACCCCCCATACCTTATAACAGCTCAGATGGCCGAGTGGTATGGAGCGTCTGACTCTTGAGCTGTAGATTTGGGTTTGATTCCGAGTCGGGTCAAACCAATGACTTTAAAATTGGTATTCACAGCTTCCCTGCTTGATGTTCAGCATTGAAGGGACAGTGTGGAGAACAAGCCGGCAAGTTTACTTGTTGTGTCGTTGGGAAAGGCACTGAGCGGGATTCCCCCATCTTGGTGTGGTAGACAGATTGCCAGCAACTCCTAAGCGAGCTCGTATAGCGCATTGATCGCTTTCTCGTGATAGGAGGATAAATATGCAACTAAATAAATAAAAAATTTTCACAGCTCCCTTCACCTCCCCTACACTCCAACACACTTCCCCACTCACCCCATGCACTCTCCCATATCTTACTCCACAGTTTCGATTATGTGGCGAAGTTACCATGTGACAATGTTACCTTAATAAATTTAACTGAAAAAGCCCGATAAAATCTTTTACAACAATCGGGAATTTGAAGTTTTGTTTCGGTGTAGGCAATGTAAATTTTTGATGTATGAAAGTGTGGCGAAGTTACCACTTGGCGAAGTTACCATGTGGCAAAGTTACTGGCAATCAATGTGGGCAGTTACTGGTACTCCAAAACTGTTGGTTTTAGCGCATAGATCAGCATTAGTTGAAACGTTGCTGAGTTTGGGACAAGCTTAGTTTGGCAATAGGCCTATGGGGTTAAAAACTAAAACACTTAAAAAACGACTAGGCCTAACACAAATAAAATACGCGTAAATACTTGTTTAAAAGTATTTTTTCCCAAGCCATGCTGAGCCGCAGTGTAAGGAGGAAAGATTTGCCAGCCACCCGTCTTCCTTGCCAAGATGGAGGAATCCTGCTAAACTAAGTGTAAATAAGTAGGCAACAAGTAAACTTGCCAACTTGTTCTTCACTCTGTTCCTTTAATGCTGAGCGTCAAGCAGGCAAGCTGTGAATACCAGCTTTAAAGTCATTGTTTTGACCAGACTCTGAATCGAACCCTAGTCTACAGCTCCAGAAGCAGGAGCTCAACACTCGGCCATCTGAACTGTTAAAGGGGTCAAAAAAACTTTGAGTGTCAGTAGCTACCAGCCTGGACCAGTAGGCTAATTGGGTTACTGGTACTGGTAATCTTGAATTGGTTTGATACAGTAAACTCAAATTTCTGGCTAGGGAGAGTTTGGGTAGTTTTCTGTTGCAATTTATTTTTGAGTTTGCTCTTGCTAAAATCTTAGACAGTTAGGTGGTTAGAGGTACAAGTGTTCGATATAATATATAATTTTTACTTGAACTTGCTGGTTGCAGTGGTGGGAAAGATAGCTGCTTCAACATGATGCATTGTGTTGCAATGGGGCATGAAATTGTAGCTTTGGCCAACTTGTACCCAGCCAAAAACGGTAGGTACCTGTACTGGTAGTTTATGTCAAATTAAATGTAGTTATGTAACGTAAACTAATTATGTTGGTGTCATAAATACTGTTACAAACAATACTCTGTACTGGTGTAGTGAACAATCGGTTGTCAGTTTATAATTGGCCATTTGCTACGTATCTCGTTTCACGTTTTTCTGACGTTGAGTGACTAAAAGTTGGGGTTAACCCTCTGGTAACCTTCAGAAGAGTGTGAAACAAAAAAAGTTGCTGGCAGTTGATTGTACTCTGACAACTGATTGTTCGCTTCACCCAACAAGACCACGAGCAATCATGCGAAGGAGAATTTATTTAAGTATTCATTCAATATTTATCTTCGCACCCATGGCTGTGTATAGTACCAGTACTCACTAACTATGCTAGTTGGCTGAGATATATGATAGGTTTAGCAATACATAATAGTGCATTCTTAATTTTGACAAATGCATAGTTGCAGTAATTTTTGTCACACAAACATAATTAATTTTCCGTAGTGCCGGCATGCTTTTTGTAGATATAGTCATACTGAGCTTTTTCAGATATAGTTGTAATAATCTGGACGTAGACAATATTGTTGGTCCTACTATGACCAATTGACCATAATTTTTTAGGTGAATCTGATAGCTACATGTATCAAACTGTGGGATGTGAAGCAATTGAAATGTATTCAGAAGCTATGGATATTCCTTTGTTTAGAAGGTTGGAAATGCTTGTTTAGTGCAATTACTTTATTGTCCGTAAACACCAGTGGCAAAAAAAAAGGGCGGGTGGCTGCCTTCCCCCACCATTTTTTACTTAGTCTTTTAGTAAAAAGTATCAAAGTTTGCCAAATCACTGAAATAAACCAGACTTTTTCTAATAGTTTTTGTATTTTATGCCTCAAACTCCCTTTTAAAATTTCTCTTAAGTCCACTCACTGTTAAGCACTATAGGTGGCTTGTTGGCATGGTGAAAGGCATGTGGGCATCAAGTTTTTTTACTGAAATTTAAACCTCACAGCAACATTGTCTGGTGTTTTACTGCTTGAGCACGTATGTGGTATGTGTATGTTGGACAAGAATTGTTATTTTGTAGAGAAATTAAAGGTTATTCCAAAGAAGTCAACTTAACGTATAACCCAAATAATGAAGATGAGGTTGAAGATTTATATTGTTTGCTGAAAGATATTCAAGTGAGTAATTATTATATAAAAACTAAATGATTATTCTTGTTGTAAAAGCAATTTTTTTGATCATTGGCTCAGCACTGGACAATATTTCGGTGTATAGTTATTATTTAATAAGCAATAAATTCTTTAAAAACTTTTAACAAGAAACAGTAATTTTTGTCACCTGGGGTATTATTTAGCTCTATAGCTCTTAGGTGTTAGTGCTACTAGACCTTGGTGCAGTAATGATGATATACTAATGACAAATAGATATATAAATATCAAACAAGCATGAATGGTTGCTTGCATAATCAATAAAGTGATGTATATTCTAAGATCGTAGCAGAATAATTTGAATCAATTGGTCATAAAAAGTATTTAACATCTCTAGAGAGTGTTTCATGCGTAATGGCATTCATCCGGAGCAAGATCTTACTCAATTGGAATAATGGAATGATACTAAATAAATATTTAGGTTGAACTTTCATTTGATGCTGTTTCTTCTGGGGCAATTCTATCAGATTACCAACGTATTCGTGTCGAGAACGTTTGTTCTCGCTTAAATTTAGTTAGTTTGGCATACATGTGGAGAAGGGATCAAAAAATGCTATTGCAGGTAAAAATTAGGTAAGGTGCTTAATGTATGTACATCTTCCAAAGCATTTTTTAAGTTTATATACCTTTTAAATAAGTGATATTGTAGCATTCTTATGATCAGTGTTAGTAAATGTTTATTGTAGGTAAGATCTAATTGGATTGAAAGTACTGGAGTACCGGAATTCTGCTGAAGACTTTGCCGTTATACATTTTAGGTGTTACTGGTATTGGCAGAGTTAATATTTTGATGTGGCCTTTGTTGACATGCATATTGTAAAGCGATGCCCGTAGTGTTCCATTTTCGAATCTGAAGTTTTTGGCTTTTTTGAATATCAGGCATGCTTATGTTTTTGTTACGCTAATGTTTTTTTGAGCAGGAAATGATTGAAAATGGATTGGTTGCTGTAATAATAAAGACTGCTGCTCTCGGATTAGTTCCAAATATTCATCTTGGACAGAACTTGGCTCAAATCCAACCTCATCTCGTCATGTTGGTATAGTTGGTTTGCGCTTGTTACTCCATTATTTGTTTTTAATCAATAGCTGGTAATTTTTTTCCTGGTCATATTTTTTGGGTTCAGTTCAGGCTGGAGCCGATTGCATTGGGCATATATACCGCGTGGCTGCTGACTCAAAGAGCGCAAGCTTACATAGTAGTCTCCTTCAACTTCAGTTCAATGATTTGGAAATATCGTCAGTTATTTATTACTTCGGCGTCACCGACTCGGGGTCATGAACCGGGCTTAAGTACAGGGTTTGGGTCCGACTTAGAGTTAGAGGTTGGTGTTCAGGTTAGGGCCATGGTTAAGGTGTCTCAACGCCGCGGCAGTCTCGCCAAATTTGTTCAGCTGGGCGGCCTGCATGTCCATTTTTGTATAATCAATTATATTTGGCAATGCGATCACGTTAATGTTATCAATTGCAGGAGCAATAGATTAACAGACGACTTCATTTGATGTTTAGTGTGTGGCTTAAGTCTGAAGGATGAAAAATTTTTTACTAAACTCAGCTTTAATCGATTTCAATGAAAAAAATCAAGGCGTTAGATTCTTGTTTTAGCTTGTAAGAAGTGTAGCTGCTAGAAATTTTATTCGTGTTTTGTTTTAGAATAATAAGTATGGAAGTCATATCTGCGGCGAAGGTGGCGAATACGAAACTTTTACACTCGATTGTCCTATGTTTAGAAAGCGGATCTTTATGTAAGTTGAAGTGAATGCATGATTCGACGGAATTGAATCCTGATCGCACAATTGTTGCCAATTCTGCACTTCAATATTTTTATTGTATTTAGTTGCATTTATCCTCCTATCACGAGAAAGCGATCAAAGCGCTATAACGAGCTTGCTAAGGAGTTGCCGGCCATCTGTCTATTCTTCCAGGATGGGGAAATCCCTCAAGTAACCTATCTCAACGGCACTACAAGTAGACTTGTCGGATTGCTCTCCACACTGACCCCTTGAAACTGAGCGTCAAATAGGGAAGCTGTGAATACCAGTTTTAAAGAGATTGGTTTGACCCGACTCGGAATCACACCCGAATCTTCAGTTTCAGAGAAAGATGCTCTTACCACTCTGCCGCATGAGCTGTTTGATTTTGAGGCTATATTTAAGAAGGATGTTAATCCTTCTCCGTAGACTTTTGATACGAAGCAATCAGCTCCTAGTGCAGCCGCAACATAACACTTCACAATTTTTCTGTTATTACTCGCAGAGATGAAAGTGAAATAATCATTCATTCTGATGATGGTGTCACTTCTGTTGCTTACCTTCTTCTCAAATCTCTCCGACTAGTCGAAAAAGATAGTGAACAATTTAATTATAAGAGTCTTGTACCATTGCCGTTTGAATTTGGACGTATCCCACCTGCCCAGAATCTAAATTGTACCGATTTGCCGGTAAGTTAAAATCAAATCTTCATTATACTCGTAATATTACGCCCAAGCGTGTATCGAGTGGCGGGATCCATCTCCGCGGCTTAGCACCTGGACCACACAGTTCCGAAGAAACGTCGCAGCGGTGGTAAGCCGTTGGCGACACTGTCTAATTGACCGACCCAGGAATCGAACTCATGATCTTGTGCACCGGTAGCAATGTTTTGACAACTACGCTAATTGGCTGGTTTTTTCGTTTTTAATCGAGTGACGTGGAAAAAGATTAGTTGCGTTTTTTTTCTCAAGTCTACACAGATTTCTCTGCATTGATTACTACGGACGACAAAAGAACTATTGCTGTTGTTTTCTTTTTTTTTTTTTTCGGCTTTTTCGTTGAATAACATTGTAATTTTTTATTTAAGACATTGGATAATGAATAAATAACTAAGGTTGTTTTCAAATTGCATGGAACAGAAAATTCAACAGGAATTGAGCGAGACTGTGAAGTGAGCTCGTACTCTCAGCAGCCACCCGTTATATGTCAAATGCGATCGGCTCCAGCCGCGAATCGAACCCATCACGTATGATCTGTCACCTACACGCGGCACCGCTTAACCATGTCTCTGAAGAAATGAAAATCTTACGTGGTTAACCAAGCTTATCTATGATTGTTTCAGGTTGACTTTAACTGGAAGAAATCCCTTTTAAGCTCAAGTCTTTCAGACCAATATCCCTTGCTTGCAGTTAAGGTTAATGGGGCTTACGCAAGCATTAGTAACTTATTTGGAATTTGTAGATCTAGTTTCAGTGAAGATGATATCATAAATTGCACCAAAAAAACGTTTGAAAAATTAAGAGGTAAGCTAAAACGTTAATAGGTTTATTTGCAAATTACAACAACACGCTTGAAGTTTGTGAAGCATGTCTTTTCAGTGTGACCGCCTCGGCACGAGCCAGTTCGATGTTAGCGGCCGGGTTTTAGGGTTTGATTTCAAAATCGGTTTAGGGTAGGGTTCTGGTTCTCTCCGCGTCGAGTCGTTCCTCGCTGAATATTCGCGCTCTTTGGAATTAGTGTACTTACGGTTTTATGAAAGAGTTATTGAAAAAATATGAATGTTTGTCTGTGTTTCAAGCATTTTTCTTATTTTTTCGTTCTTCATTTTGTGTCTTACTGGTGCATCACACCTAAAATATGCTTGAGTGCAGTGATATTTTTTTGTGGATGTTTTTAAGCCAGAGCACCACTTTAAAAAGATTCAACGTGTCAAAATTTTTATCAATATTACAGTTCTCGTGTAAGGAACATTGATTGCACAGTGCCATTGCCCATTCTGTGTAATCCTTTTTACGATTGTTGATGCTGTAAATGGTAGCTTTAGGCGTTCAAAAAATGCTGATTTTGTTGCATTTACCCTGTCCACATGTCCAATTTTCGTGAGCTTTAGAATTAAGACCTGCGGTTTTTAGTTCTAGTTTCTGCATCATAATCAATTTCTTGATGTCATAATCACTTTTTTAATTATGACATCAAAAAATTTTGGTGCGAAGACTAGAACCGGGGTCTAAAGCCCACTAAAATTAGACATGTGGATAGGGCAAATGTTGATCGTGAAGTTGAACTGGAAACACGTAAAAACGTTTGGGTTAACTGAAGGCCAACGTTAAAAACTACGTTTTGGTAAACCTAAGCCAAAATGAAATTAAACTCCAATGTTTTAAACTTAATCTAAATTTTCACTCGGAGCCAAAGCCGGAGCGTGGTTTCGCACGGTTTTTGACACCATGCTGTCTAAGGACGTAATTCATCAAAAAGTTACTTTTCATTTTTGAATTTCAGAATTACTGGAAGATATTCAACATAATTTGGCAGATGTTGTTAACGTGTATTTCTGTCTGGCTGATATGAAACATTTTTCTCTTGTTAACTCTGTTTACAAGACATTTTTTCTACTAAACCCTCCTTCCAGAGTGTGTATTTCTCCTTTATTGTCCCCTAGTGATTTGGGAGACAAAGATCATGCAATTTTATTTCAAATCGACTGTGTTTCATATAAAGAAACATCTGGCCATAGCAAGAAGGTTATGCATGTCCAAGGCATATCGCATTGGGCTCCTGCAAACATAGGTTAGTATTTGAATAGTTACGGTTAAACTTAAGTTATTTTCTCGTGTTTTCATTATCCATTTTACTCCGGATTTCGAAATTTTGTTATATTTCACTTGTATGCTCATTTGTAATACTGTGTACTGTCACACTTTTTGTATTAGTTTTGCTGGCCATATTTTGTGCCATTTTAGACGTTTTTGAATTAATGTTGGTTTGACTATGTGTTGTTGTAGCCAACTTGTTTTGCATTGTGATTCTTTCTTTTGTATTGCCGATGGATTTTATTGTCGCTGCAGTGCTGCCAATAGTTTTTTAAATGAGATTTTTAATTTGAAACAACAATAACGTTAATTTTTTAGGTCCTTACAGTCAGTGCACTTCAGTGGATGGTCTGTATTTCGTAGCTGGACAAATTGGGTTGATACCTGGTACAATGGCAATGGTTGACGGTGGCATTGACAGCGAAGCACACTTGTCGTTACAGCATGTTAAGGTAATATTTTATTAGTGCTGTAGTGCTTGGCTTCTTCCTTTTTTACCAACTGATGAAGAGACTAAACATTTTCAATATCTGTCTTTTGGTGTCTTATACCAGAAGCTGGTAAAAAGATGTAGCGGCTCCAGAGTTGTTTGCCGTAGATCCGAAGTGGATGATCCGCCAAAAACGGCGACCTTGTCTTGCAATCCAAGAGTTGAAACAACTTGACAGATAAGGAAATCTGGTTGAAGGAATAGTTTTATGCCGCAATTTTGTTAAATTCCGCGTATGAACTAATTATTTGCATTCGTGATAATGCTGGTTACCTTTGATTTAGATAGCAAGCAGAGTATACCTGTGGTATAAACAATGTAAGATCACATGACGCAGAGACTTTGAGCTTATTCATGAACAGTTTTTTACTTTGAAATCCAATATCTTATTTTTGATGCGCTATGTTGTTCGTCACCAGCCAGTTGGCGTAGTGGTTAGGAACATCGGTATCACCAAGGTCTTGAGTTCGATTCGCGGGCAGGTCAAATCAGACACTGACGCCGACCGCTTGCCACCGCTGCGACGTTTCTGCGTTGTCCAGGGGCTAAGCCTCGAAGATGGGCCCTGCCATTCGTTACACTCTTCGGCATGATGCCGCAACTCTATTGATAACATGATTTTTAGTGTTGATCCTGCATGATTTCATTTGAGCTTGAGTGCAAGCGGTGAAATTAAGTTTTAGCGATGCTAAGTTTAGAGATGTGACCTGATGCAATAGATTTAACAAACCTAATTTGCATTTTTCAGAGTGTCCTTTCTGCTATGGATTCCACACTTAGCCTTGCCAACACGGCCCAATGCATCTGTTATATCTGTGATAGCAGTTGTCTTAACGTAGTGCGGTCTGTATGGGCCGAAGCGGTGGGACATAATGAAGGTGAGTTCTAGTATCATAGTACGCTAAACATTAAGTTTGTTAATTAAATACAGCAAAACCGAATTCGACATTTCTGTGAGACAAAGTCAAACCAAAAATCTTCATTATACTCGCGGTATTACGCCAAAACGTGTGAGCTAGTGGCGGAGCCCATCTCCGTGGCATAGCGCTTGGGCAACACAGCTCCGAAGAAATATCTGCGGTGGCAAGCCGTTAGCGACACTGTGTCCAATTTGATCGACCCGGGAGTGGAACCCCAGACCTACCGCACCTATAGCAATGTCGTAACATCTTAGCTAACGGAAGTCAATCTTCATCTACTTTATACGTTAAGACTGCTCTACACTTTCCGCATTTGAAGCGTTAGCAGCTTCACCTTTCGCTGTATTATTTCTGGTTCCAACGTAGATAATGGAGGTCGGAGCCGGAATGTCCGGCTCTCAAACTTAAACGTTTAAAATAAGCTTAGCGTAGGTTAAACTTTGGATTGTGCTAGGCTTCGCTTGGTGATAATCTGACTAGTAGACTTTAAGACTTGTTTGATTGCTATCTTGTGGATGGTATAAGATTGCTGTTTATAGGCTTAACTTTGCAACAACTGCATTTTCTCAACTTGTCACCTTATTTTCAGACTTATTGAATAAAGTGGTTTACATGGTGGTGAAATCTCTTCCTCGCCAAGCAATGGTAGAGTGGCAGATTGTTGCAGTGAAGTTACAAGAGAATGTTTCTACTTCCTCGGTGATATTATGCCACGGTATGTAATAAACTTTTTATAGATATGAAAACTTATATTTGCATTAGAAACAAGATCAAATCTTCTACAGACCATTTCACCTTAAATAGGATCTTCAAAATGCGTCTGATTTAGAAAATGTTATTTTCAAACTGAATTACTCTAAATAAGTTACCTATTGCGGTTGGTTCTCTCATTAGGCGAAGCAGTCTTAAATGATTTTGTCTTGTTTTAAAGCGAAAAAATGATACTCTGAGCTACGTCATACACTTCGTGGTCTATTGGCAGCCAACCTAAGTCTCTTCGATTTTCAGAGATTTAAAAGCAACCTGACTCTTTATAACAAATTGATTAGATGGACTCAGTGGTGTTGCGAGAAATTTTAAAAAGGGGACTCAGTGGCGTTACGAGAAATTTTAAAAAGGGAAGGGAACATAAGCTGCAAAAACCATCAAAAAAGTGGTATATTTTAGTCATCTAAAGATTAGTCAAAAGGAGCAAAAACCATCTAAAAGACGTAGTCAAAAGGAGCGGGCAATGGCGCAATGTCCGCCTAATTACGCTCCTGGATGGGATATATTGGTCGATGGTTATGAATATCTCTTAGTATGTTAAATTTTGAGCGATATTGCTCGCGGTTATTCCAATATAAGAGTTAAGCTTAATGCATTTTCTGGAATTATGTGGCCATCGAAAGACCTGTATTGTTAGCAGACATGTCATACGTTTGAATTATGTACTTGTGTTTTTCAGATATTATGGAAACTCTCGACTTTTCATGGAGCATGAAAACGTTGTCCAAGAAATTTCTTGCACAAATGGAAAGTCGTGATTGCAAGCCAACGCACATCCGACTTTTCTATGCGAAACAGAATCTCTTGTTATGTGAAATAGAAGGTACAAAAATCAAGCCCTCATTATACTCGCGGTATTACGCCGAGGCGTGTAACGAGTGGCGGGACCATCTTCGCGGCTAAGCGCCGGGGGAACACAGCTCCCAAGAAACATCGCAGCGGTGGCGAGCCGTTGGTTGGCGACACTGTCCGATTTGACCGATCCGGGATTTGAACCCCAGACCTTCCGCACCGATAGCTATGTCGTAACAACTTAGCTAACTGGACGGTCGTACGATGGAATTAAATTCGTTAATTCTGCGTAAAATATCTTAAACCTTTTTCACTAGTGATATAGAAAGTACTACTGTCATCATAGAAAGCTTTCCAAATTGACAGCAACGTATATTTTAATACAAGCGGTTTCAAGATATCCTTTGCTTTTCTCCAATTGCTTTCGCAGTATGGCTGTAAGCTCTACAAGGTGAACTAAATTTACTGTTTGTTACGTTCGTGATTGCGTTCTTGATGATATTAAGTATACAGAAATTGAAAATAGTCACCAAATGCGGTTCGTTGCGCCAGCATCATGTAGTGCATTGAAACAGCTTGCAAGCAAACAAACGCAAACGCATTCATGGTGTTTATTTTTTAACAGATGTGCAGCGAAATTTGACGAATGAATACACCACGCTTCCATCAATTGCGTGGATTCCAGCGCAAATGGTCTACACGCATTATACTTATGTGTCGATGGCATTAGTTGGTCTCGCTGTGTCTGACTTTAGTTAATTTATTGGTCCTTTGGTTGTGGACCGCATTTCTGCGCTGGTTGCGAAGGCAGCAGTTTAGATATCGTTTGCCCCAAGTTGTGAACGCTTTGGTGAAAGACTAACGCAAAGCAATCAAGGTATTCACCGTAATCCTGCCAACGTGCTCTAAGGTGGCCTCTCGGTATTAGATCATTGCGTGTGGAGTGTAACAATTAAGTGACGGTTGTTTTGTTACCTGCGATAATTATTGTGTTTATTTTAGCCGGAAAAGCAGTGATTCGATGTTTTGAACTGACAAATTCATGTTTTTTGATCTTAATTAACTGAATCAAACCTCTAATTTTTCGCAACAATTTCATTTCAATTTTAGTTTGAAAACCTTTTACAGCGTTTTCTTCGCCAAATTCTTGAAGTAATGAAAGTTGCTGGTAATTTTGTGACATTGCTTGAGAATATTTGTACAGAAATGCAGTAAATCCCTCAAATAACGGACAAGTAGGTACTCCTCGTCCATCGCATACGAATTGATCCAATGCTAACTACATCTAAACTTCAAATTTTGTCCGATATGTGCAATTATCCGTTCAACACAGAATTCGTACTCCGCTGCATCTGCATTACTAGGAAAGAAACCGAAGATAAGTTTGCAGATTGCGTTTTTGTTGTCCTTGTGCATACGTTTTTGTGGACCATACGCTGTGTATGCTGAGCTGTTGACTTTTGCAGTTGCTAACATTGTTCCAACTTGTAGATGTCTTGTTAATTCCAAAATTTTTTGACAATTATTGTATTTCCAGTGTGTAGATAAAACGAGAGTGTGATTTTTCATGGTGGCAAGGAGTGGAAATTAGCAAAAATTGCTTAAGGTATTTTGAAAAAGATGCTCACAGAATTTCAGCTTAGTAGGCCTCGAAACAGACCCGTCAACAAGCCCAAAAAAATCAAAAAATTTACAAAGTAGTTAAGATGGAAGAGATCTATGTTGCAAGTAAGCTACTGGGGCTATTAGTTTTTTAACAGTGCTTTTGTGCCAATAATTAATCTGCTGAGAATATGTATTTAATGACACAACATAATCATGAAAATTATTGTTTTTCAGATATAGGTTGTTTAAAGCACATGAAAGTAAGTGTAATTAAATAATTTTGAATATGTTTGAAGAATTGAATAATTTTGTTGGCTGGAAGATGACAAATTTACCAAAGAATGAGTTTATATTATTATCAAGCCAAAACACAGATGGGTCTTTTCTGTTACATCATTTTATATCCATGTTCTTAAAATCGGATTCAAATGTTGTTTTTTTAATGGCAGCACAGACTTTTCCACATTATAACATAGTTTGTTCAAAGCTTGGAGTTAGCTTAGAAAGATACGTTGACAATGGAAAGTTAAAAATATTGAATCTGTTGAATGCATGTTTGAGTTCCTATTTGGGAGAAAAAACGGATTCCCATCCGAACTTGCAATCCGGGTTTCAAAAGTTATCAATAAAATACATCTATCAAGAAGCAAAGAAACTATTGACTGATTCCTTCAATGTTATTATTGTGGACGATGTTTCTATGTTATTAAATATTGGGTTTTCCGAAAACGATCTCATTAATTTTGTACATTATCTGTCTACTTTATGCTCCAAAAACTGCTCAATTGTGACCCATTTTCAAAAAGACTTTACAGAGGAAGCCAATGGACATTACTTGTACGAAAACTGTAAACACTATTGTTCTTGTGAGCTGTTAGTACGAGGACTCGAGTCTGGATATTGCAAAGATGTTCATGGAAATTTGGAATTACTAACCAAAAGCAAGGACATTAGCAGACGAAGAAGTGTCAAAACAATGCAATATAAACTAACGGATAGAAATTTACGTTTATTCGCATTGGGAACCTCTGCTGCTGTTTTATAGTAGGCTAAAACACATTTTTACTGGTTAGTTGCGTGTGATTGTAATCTCAATCATCTGTATCTCCGTGGAAAATATCAAAGAGCGCCTCTCATCTCCTACTTTATGTATTGAATCACATATTCATTGTATTCGCGGTAGAGTACTTCATCGATTATTCTTCTATTGGGTCAGATAATAGTTAATGACGTAATAATGAAGTGTTTTCATATTATCAATTGCCATTGTAACCTAGCAGAGCTTCTTCGTCCGGCATACGGAACCATTGGAATGAGACAGCTGGAATGACGAGTTATTACCAGTACTCGAGTTGAGGGGAGATGCGGTATCCCCTCATAAAATATTTTAGCATAAACTATTCCCTTACAAGAATCATGACCATCCTTTCTTACGTCTGCGTGACAAGTTGCACCATCCCCCATAAGTGTTTTTACAACTCGAGCACTGGTTATTACTGTAGTCGACAGTGTCGGTTGTCAAAAAAACCTTAATCCTAGATTTTGATATGGCTAAACGCAAAAGAGTTGTTTTGTCGATTGAAGGAAAACTGAAAGTGTGTGAGATGTTTTGAAACAAAATTTCTAAAACTGACATCATGTTATAGTAGGCCTACACTCCAACGTTGGTACGACCTAGCGAGATAGATGTCGAAAAACGTGGATCTTCGCGAAGACAATCCAAAGTTGATTCATTTTTTAGGCCTGTTGTTGCAAGTGATACTAATGATGATATTCTGGAGTTAAATTAATGCACCAACTTAGCAATTTCCAGTTATTGTGAGGGTAATATCTACCAAACATTTACCAACATTTTTATCATCTACCAACATTTTTTACTGCTAAAAACACTAAATGTTCGTACCTCTACAAAACTATGTTTAAACGTTCTATGAAAAATTTCAAAATTGAAGATTATCTTCTTGATTTAGACTCGGCATTTTCATCTATTAATATAACTGATTTAAACAAATCAAACATTAGCCAAGGCGTCTCAAATTTTACTTCTACGTTCAATTCTGTGTTAGACAAACACGCCCCTTTAACCGTTTTGACTAGAAAAGAAAAACGTCTACAAAAGAAGCCATGGATAACCCCGGGTATTCTCGCATCGATTAAGACAAAATATAATCTTTTTAAAAAGGTTTTTAAAAAAAATTCCACCAATTCTGAAAAAGAGCACTATAAGAAATATTTGAACAAATTAACTCATATTAAAAATGTTTCCAAGCAACATTACTATCAAAATTTACTCAGCAACTGCAAAAGTTCTTCAAAAACATGGTCGACAATTAATGAAATCATTGACTTTAAAAATTCTTCAAACAAATCTAAATTGCCACATTCAATAGTGATTGAGGGCGAGCGTGTTAAAACGGACTCCCCTAAATTTCGCGAAAAATTATGCGAATACTTTGCGAACATCGGTACAATTATGTCCAAAAATCTACCTTTTTCCAAAGGGGCTTCTTTTAAAATTCACCACTCGTCCTGTGTTCAATCTTTTATGCTTGAAAAAATATTATCAGAAGACGTGAATGATTGTATAGACAAACTAAAATCCTACACTGCTCCTGGCCTTGACCAAATTTCTCCTAAATTTGTAAAGCTTTCCAAGTGTGTTTTAGCTCCACTTCTTGCTAGATTATTCAATAGATGCATTGAATTAGAAACCTTTCCAAATGATTTCAAAGTAGCTAGTGTCATTCCTATTCCGAAAAAAATATCTCCAACTTCACTAGATGAATTTCGACCAATCTCTCTGCTATCAGTATTTTCTAAATTATTTGAAAAAATTCTTGAAAGCAAAATGACTAAATTTATTACTAAAAACTGCATCCTCACTCCTTCGCAATTTGGCTTTACAGAAAACAACTCCACCGAATTAGCTATTACCACTTTCTATGACAAATTATTAAACAACTTAAACGGAAAATTAATAACATGTTCCATTTTTCTCGACTTGAGAAAAGCGTTTGATTCTGTAAGTCATGAAATTTTGCTTAAAAAACTTTATCATTACGGTTTTCGTGGTAAAATGTTCAATCTATTATCATCATATCTTTCTGGGCGCCAAATTTGTACAAAAATTAATGACAAATTATCTTCACTACGTCCAGTTAAATATGGGGTTCCTCAGGGTTCAGTTTTGGGGCCTTTACTCTTTCTTTTATACGTAAATGACCTTCCAAACGTGTCCAAATTCGAAACGACGCTTTTTGCCGATGATACAACTTTGCATTTAGCACATCATGATTTCAATATACTTCAGCAACAAGTGAAGGAGGAAACTGATAAAATTGAAAATTGGGTTACCAGCAACAAATTAACTATCAATTACAATAAAAGCTGCTACATGATTATCTCGGGTAACAAAAAGAAAATTGACACAAACGAATTTAACGTTAGTATTAGTGGCAATGTCATTGTAAAATCCGACTATGTCAAGTATCTTGGAGTATTTTTAGACGATCGTCTGTCATGGAAAATACATATTAATAAACTATCAAAAAAACTTTCCAGAGCTTGTGGTATGGTTTACAAACTAAGACACTACGTTCCCCTATCCTCACTCAAGTTAGTCTATTACGGTCTTTTTCACTCTCATCTTCAATATTCCTTATTAAACTGGGGTAGAGCCGCCTCTTCTCACTTACAAAAATTGATTTCTCCAAAACAAATTCATAAGAGCAAGTCTTTTTTGTGCGAAAGAAAAACCGATTAACTTTCTTTACTCTAAATTTAATACACTTATGCTGACTGACATGATTAATATAGAGTTCGCTAAATTTATGTTTAAATACAATAATCGTCTGTTACCACCCTCTTTCAACAATTATTTCACAAAACTTGATGTAATACATCATTATAACACTAGACAAAAAGGAACGTCTGAATTTTTTCAACCTTTTATTGCTTCGGAAACTGGCAAAAAATCTCTTCAATACATTGGCCTGAAAATATGGAAAAACATTCCCGAAGAATTTAAGTACTGCTCCTTTTCTTCTTTTAAAAAATACGTTAAATCTTCTGCCGTCTCCAAATATGTATGAAATTACCTTCTCCACAATATTTCATCTTGCCTTCAGCAGATTATCAATTTTATACAAATGTCACCATCTAAATTGATATTGTAACTAAACAGTTGATATCTGTATCCCTTTAAATGTATTTTTACCTTCTCCAAAACCAAAGTTTTTTTTTGTGCTTTGTGTACATATTGTTTTCTGAAGTTGTAATTTATGTTTTCTGAAGTTGTTATTTGTGTTTTCTGAAGTTGTATTTTGTGTTTTCTGAAGTATTGTAGGATGTTGCTATTTTAGCTATTATTTTTTTACCCTATTTTTTAAACACTACTGTATATTAGCTTTGAATCTCAAACTAAACCCCCCTTTCTGATTGTCGTAAAGTTATGCCTTCACTGACAACCTGCTCAACCCCTTATTATTATTACGTATGTGTGTGTATTTGCGTTTACTTTTTACTAATTAACGTCAGAGTAAGATATGGCAAACAGGTGCAGTTGACCTAGATGACCGAATGATGGTCTTTTCGCTGTTTCCTACCTGTGCTTTCTTGTGCGTTATGGTAAAAACAAATAAATAAATAATAGATTAGTCTACTGTAATATTAACTGTCACGGATACTTACATTGTTTTCATTAAAAATAAAACAAACTGCAACTCTCCAATGCTGAGCAGTAATTGATGTTGACCCTCGTGTGAAGTTTTGGTGCATTACAATCTGTTTCTTGCTGCGTTGTTTAGGATTAAATAAAGGAATTCAATTAATAGTTCTTTTCGCTTACCCGTTCAGGTTTGTAAGAAATGCTGTCCCAACTAGACCGGATAATCGAGGAAGTACTGTATTGCATCTTGTATTCTACGCGTAGAAGTGTGTAACGAGTGGCGGGGTCCCCCCATCGCGGTTTGGTACCTCAAAGAAACATCGTAGCGGTGGCAAGCTGTTGGCGACACTGTCCGATTTGACCGGCCCGGGAATCGAACCCCGGACCTACCGACCCGACAGCGATGTGTTTAACACTGCTTATTGCGACGTGTTACAGAATTCAATCAATTCCGTAGATTGCGTTTATTTTTGTGATAGAAATAGTGCAGTACTGTACATCAAAGAACTCCCGAACGCGTAAACTACAGTAATGGCAGTGATGGGATAGCAATAAGCATCGAACTTCCATGAAACTGTTTTCTCCGGAGGGGGTAAATTTTACGACAGTGATTAAGACTAAACGCTATTGTTCTGTACGCCAAAACAACAAGCAAATCTCCTTCAGGTTGAAACAGATCAGAAAGCCAAATATGGCTATGAGATGTTTCAATAATAACGATATAGCATACTTAAAGCTGTTGGCTAAAATGAAGGACATTTGGTAATACAAAACCTGAAAACTGGGTGAAGTACCGGTAGAAGGTTCATTTCATAGAATAAGAGCCGAACTAGTTTTTGAGCAATAAGAGAAATGAATTAAGATAGACGGCCAAAAATAGTAAGCAAGCTAGAAAAAATATAACGAGGTAAAAATATTAAAAACAGAAACTTAAAAATGGGTTAATTCCACATGTTTTACCCATGATTTGTTTTAAAATGACAGTAAAAACCGCAAAAAACATCGTTAAAAATTCACAACTTAAACTAATGAAAACTACGGCTTTTTAGGAAAGAAATCTTGAGATATTTTTAAGTCATTCAAAGAGGAATTTCCTTCTATCTTTAATGTTCTTTCATTAGCAAGATGTAGCAAGCAGTTAAATGCAAGCGGAACTGATAAGTTTTCCCACATATTTTTTGATACTTTTTCCGGTAAATGTGCGTACATGTCAGTAAATAACAGCGGGGCTTCAGATGATGATGGTAAACTATTTTGTACCTCTTGCGAAGTCTGGTTCTAAAAAATACAAGATACTTGGATTTAATCACACACATCTAGGAAACTTTCCTGTGCATAGATGCATTCGACCTTAGATTATCTCGCCTTTAGGATAACTTAAATCAAATGTGCTACAGCAAAACTTGAGCTATTTTTTAACTACCGGTAATGACCAACTTTTGGTGAGTTATAGTAGGACACTTAAACAGCATCAATAAGGTAAGCAATTACTTTTTACCAAGAGCAGTCTTACAGCGCATTAGCTCGCGAAACGCGGTAAGCCAATTTCTAAGTCTGTAATCGGCACGGAAATCAGCTTAAATTTGATGGTCAATAACTAGTTTTTTTCAGTGAATTATGTGCAGTTAACGTCACTACAGCCAACACAAATGTACCAGTAATTCTTCTTCAGAATCTTTCTCTTCACTTTCACTTGTCTCCTCTTCATCTTTAATCAATGTCCACATGGCAGATTTCAATCTCCGGACATCAATTCGTTTGGCTCGTTTCGCAAAATGAATTTGAATTTTTTCGGCCTGCAAAAAAAAATCAGTCAGTAGCTGGAACCTATCTTTCACTTAATAACAATGCATTCACCTGATTCAAATTAAACAATTCCTAAACTAACAGGTGATGCAGTTTTAACTGGAAAGTTATTTGATGTTACTTCATCAAACAAAAATTGCAAGATTAATATTCCCGTATCGTCAACGCGACAAAGAATGCGATAAGATGGAGGAAATACAACAACGGTACAAGAAAAGGGATGAGGCAACAAAACGATTAATGTTGTAGCATGCAGGTAGGAGGAGTAAAAAACAAGAGTGGGCATGATGGTTGCAACACCCAGTATTTGCTAACTTGCAACAATAGGGTGTCCCCTGTCCCGCTTTTACACTTTTTTCCCGAACTCTTGGTTTATTATACGAATTACGGGGTACAAACCGGCACAAAAACCCATTGCAAAAAAGTTTTTTTTTCATATGGAGCTCTTTGTGCCCGGGAAGGACTTTAGAAATATTCTAGGGGGGGATAAAATCGCAATTTTGGCGTAACTCTGAAATTACACGTGCTACGGGGCTGAATTTGGTGTCAAAAGATTCGGAAGACATTGTTCCTATCTGTCTGTAGTGCATCTCCATCAGAAAACAACTTAATTTAAAGAAGATAGAATTTTTGATTCAGTTCATATTTCCTATCTGTCTGTAATACATTTCGATAAATGAAGGAGGAAATGCATACGTCGCATTCACAACAAAGATATTTTCCCATGGTGCTGTGATACCTGACACCCCCTTCATCCAAGAACCTGAACGTTTTTTTTAATTTTAGCCTCGGTCACACCTGAAAACGTGTACTTTTCATCAGAGCTGTTATCAGTATTAAAAGTGTTGTGATACTTCGGAGGGATCTGAATTTGCTCAACTAACAGAAGAGCACAGTAAAAATTATGGTGGCATATAACATGACAGACTGCAAAATATGCGATCATATTGTGACCTCACATTCGCTTTAAGATATGGAACGCTCGTGCTTAAATCGTATACTACGACTGCGAAACAAACAACCTATCACATCCACACCTCAAAAAAACGTTGTTGTGAAAAGACCTGCCTTACCTTTCTAGGATGGTCAAGTAAGTGATCTCCTTCCAATAAAGCATTGTAATCATCGGAATTCGGTGCATTTTCAAGAGAATTAGTGACGTTCTGAGTGAAATCAGGGAAGAAATTTGATGTGTGGTCAGAGAAAAGTTCTTGGCTGTTATCCTGATCATCTAAACATTGTGAAACCGTAAGAAGCAACTGAAGTTATTTTCAAATTATACTGAACTGAAAATTCAACAATAATGAGGGAGATAGCGATGTGAGCTTACGCGCTTCGAGTCAGCAGCCACCCGATATGTCAAACGCGATCGGCTCCAGCCGCGAATCGAACCCGTCACGTAGGACCTGTCACCTGCGCGCGGTACTGCTAGCCATGTTGCTGATAACGCGCAGCTTCCGCTAACGGTACTCCGCTCAAGGGCTGAGATTTGTAAGTTGAGGGACTGCGATTCTTTAATCAATGCTACGATAACACGGAAAACCATACTATCGAATTAGGTTCGTAGTTTTAAGCGTTTGATTAGCGAAAACGTGATTTTTTGCAGATTGTTCAACTAAATCAATACATAATTTTTCGACAGAAGCATTTCGGCTGTTGCGCTAAAATTTCTCTTTGAGCCACAATAAACCCATTGCGTCATCAATATTCAGATTTGCTTATTCGTCAGCGTCTCAATAAAATAGCAACCTAGTGCACATAATTGAATGCAAACCGCGGTATAATAATTGATCATTGTCAATCAACATTCGAAGAAAAATAGGAAAAAAATAGTCATTAGTCATAGTTATTAGTTATGCAATACCCGAACGTGAATTTTCACTTTTTTAATGCTCACTGTACAATAAATACAGGACAAAATTGGAGAAAACATTAGGTTAACTTTCGAGACAGCAATAGAGTGGCTGCGAAGGGACAGAAGTCTTTAAGTCAAGCAGCCACCCTTTTAAACAAAACACAGCTAAAAATTAACAATTTTGAACTTTAGATAGGTCACTTTAGTAATAACGCACCATAATCATCATTGGTGGCAGCAGGGCAGTAATCTTCATTGACATAATTGAAGTTCACAGCGCTGGATGGCTCTCCAACATCTACATCAGCGTTGCGGAGATCTTTGCCTGCTAGGTGTTTCAAAAGAACATTGGCTTCCTTTGCTCTGCAATAGTTGTTAATGTTTGCAATGAAATGAAAACAATAATGACGACCCCAGTCTCGCTTTCGAGAAACTTTTTGAAAAAAGCAGTTTTGGCATTAGGCTTTCAGATTTTTACTCTTTTGTGTAGTTTCGAAAAAAGCTGTTTATCCCAGAAGCTTTTCGCGACGCACTCGTTAGTTGGTAATGACATTAGAGTGAGAACGTGAAACTAGGCCTGGTGCTAGACGAATAGCAGTTTGCAGGCGTCCGAAACTGCTTTTTTCAAAGCTACACAAAAGTAATGACAGAGCAATTCTTGAAGCCAAATGCAAAACAAGCGTTTTTCAAAGCTCTTCTCAAGTTCTCTACTGCCAATCAATTATTTTACGCCGGTACTTCTCTTTTAAGCAAAATTTTTGTCACGCGTTAGTTCAGTATCAAAAGAAAATCGATGTTTCTTCGACTTGAAAGATCGCAACTGGAGTGGCACGAATATCGTCAGGAAAGAACAACTAAAAACTGTGGTGTTCAACACCCGTTGGTCCAAGGCCGAGAGGTCGTTCAAGAACTAAATGCGATATTACGTTGAAGATCTTAGTTGGCTTCTCGCCTTGGCATCCCATAACATCATTTACCCTTCGCTGCAGAGGATCGAGATTCTTGGAGGCTTCCACTAAAGCAGCTGCCCCCGCAACTCCAACAACAAAGTGGGTCAAGAAAAGGTAGGTAATCCTTGTTTAGAACAATTATGTTCACCTTGTCAGAGATTCTGTGACGCGATCCATGTTTTCCATTAGTAGATTATCCTGTACGTTATGGCAAAGTGCTTCCAGTCTTGCTTTCGATATTTTTTGCGGTTGTATTCGTTTGTCGGGTTGAATGCTTTGTTTTCTGAACAGATCTCTCTTTCCTTCTGTTTTCCTTCTTTTTGTTTGAGATTTTTCAACTTCGGCGCCTTCATCTATAAAAAAATTGTGAGTAAAACTAATAGGACAACCGAAGTGCAGAATTATTTTTTCACTAAAGGTGTTAAAAAGGCAACAAATTCAAAATTGACAGAAAAAACTTAAAATGCAGTTAGCTAACAAAAAGAGGCGTTCAAAGTTCAAACTGATGACGCACTGAGGCGCGCAAGAGTTGTCAATCCGATACACTTTCGCTGATCAAAGTGCCTTTCTTTTTAGTGATCATGCAGTCAAGGGCATGGCGTTTGAGTTCAATCAGTGAAAGCGTATTGAGTTGACGAGCATTACCGCTCTAACTATTGCATGCCTCATTGCGTAAATAAAACCCAAGTGCGTCATCAGCTTAGACTTTGAAGGTCTATTTTTGGTTAACTAAATACATTTACAAATTTTTACTGTTAGTTTTGAATTCGTATTTTTTAACACTTTCAGTGAAAAAATAATTCTATCCTTTAGTTCTCCTCTAAGCTATAAACAAACTACCAATCCGTTGCAACGTCCGTAAGCTATTGGTATAAAATGTACTGGCAAGAGCTATTTATTGTAAGAACTTGCACTATAACCTTTGCATATCAGTTGAACAAAAGTAATGTATTTTGAAGCTAGAGTCAGCCCACTGTGAGAAGATCGGACTTTCCGGGGTGAACGATTCGGCGTCAAAACAGCGTTTTACATTAAGGTTTGGTTAAGAGTCAGGGCCAGGGTTAAGTGTATCAACGCTGAGTTGTCATACTCTCCAAATAGTCGCGCACTCAAGTGTTAAAAGTAATACCGCGTTTTCAACCATTTGTATCTATTCGACCTATTGAAGACTTGCCTTGTTTGGCAGTTACTTTTGAGGCAGTTCGATGACTTCTCAGTTTGCGCCAGTGTTCAGGTCCATCACATACAGAGAGGACATGAGGAACAAAATAAGAATATTCGGTAGGTGGCGCCACAGCTACCAACTCTGCTACATCCATCGCATTGTTTATGTCCACGCGTTTAATGTGCGCAACCGGATCCGCTTGAGATTCAAACACAGCGTCGTCATCATCATCAGGAAGAGGTTCTAGAATAAAAGAGGGATCGATTCAAATTTCATAACTTCAGCTGCAGTTAGTAAAGAGCAATATGATGTGAAAGTCCAAACTACAGCTTTGACAAGGGGCACACTACACTTGAACTCCTTGATGCTTAAAAGTAAAGGTTGGGAACAGCGGGTGATTCAAGCTCACATTGTGTAGGCCATTCTCAAATGGCAGCTCAACACAAATATCAATCACCAATCACTGAACGCTGTTAGTGGACATACAAGACAAGCAACACATATACACTTGACCCTACGCACTTTTCCCTTGTGTCGAGTGCCTAGCGGGGCAACCGCAAAATTCGGGCTTGGATTCGGCTTTGGTTAGCGTTTGCAGACCCAATAAATCATGTAGCGTGTTTACAATGCATAATTACTGTAGCTGTATCCAATAAAATGAATCCCCAATTTACCAAACATACCGTTATCGAGAGCAGGCTCACAATCATTGTCCACAGTTTCATTAATTGTGCAATTCGATGTTGTTTTAGCATCTTTGTCATACTTTGCATCAGAAGTTGAATAAAATTCTAGATCGTTCATCTGCAGTAAAATTTGTAAAGTATATTACAATCCCCCGCTGCCTAAATAATACTTAATAGGCTATCAAAATATGTTGCAAGACATGCAATCCTTGATGTAATTCGCCTTAGTACAAAGGAAATTAAATCAATGAATTCGGTGTCAAACAGACTGATCGCATTTTGCTCTGGTCTTGAGTACTTTTGTGAGCGAAGAAGTTAGCTTTCTATTATCCTTTTCAACATAGAAATTACCAACATACTTTATCAGGTGCTACAGTATGTGTAGCATTGCACTTACGGTGTCGAAGTCAAAATCTTTAAAAAACGGGCAAGTGAATTGAGCTGCTGGTTCAGCATGAGGTAGGTTCTTTAACGCATTGCGTATTGAGAACTTTCTATCGCCATTCTCACAACCTGCAGAAAAAACACAACAAGGTTCGGAATACAAAAATATGGGACGAAAATAGCCTAAGGAGAAAAAATAAAATCGCATTAAATCTCAAAGCAGAACGTTTCGTCAACATAGATTCAGCTGTCATCATCAGCAGTGTAACAAGGCAGTACAAAACTGAAAGGGTCTTACACTGCCTTGCTTACACTGCTGATGATGACAGCTGAATCCATGTAGTCGAAATGTCCAGTTTTGAGATTTACTACAGCAAGGTTGTTTTTTTTTTGCGAAAATATCGATTATTTGTGATACTTAAGTATGAAATTTACATCCGCTATGTGCCTATAGTAGCGAGTTTGACTTGTGGGTTTGCAATGGCAAAACGCCTTGTGCATCTTAGCGCTTGGAAGAACGAAAATTGGTGGGAATAGTAACGGAATAATGTAGAAAAGCATTCTGCACTACTTAACTTTCGTAACTAATAACCCAACTATTAACAAAATCCAATTCTCTACTCTATCCAGAGCTGTAGTATGCCTAAAATAACTTGCACCACATTCCTGTCACCAATAAAAAATGCGTCCGAAAACAACCCAGCAACAAGCCTACACCGTAATCAAGTTGCATACTTAAACTTTTTGTAGGAGAGGTTTGGGTTTCCAAAGCACCAAAATCATGTTGCAAAACTTTTTCATTCTTGTTAAATCGAGCATGGTTCAATCTAAGACTAGCACAACTTGCTGCATCGATGTTAGTGTTTCGAGAGCGAGTGCGTAGTTCCTCACTGGTAAATCCAGCGATAGCTTGAAGACGAAGGTTAGATTTATTCGTTTCCAAAATCTGTAAAATCATTCCATAAAACATGTTTTTAAAAATTTAAAATCGACAGCCAAGATCACAACTTGACCGGCTTAATCGCGCCAATGATGAGCCATAAGCGACATGACATGGCCCTACCACGCGCAAGTGACAGATCCTACGTGACGGGTTCGGTTCGCGGCTAGAGTCGACCGCATTTGACCAATTTACTGGTTGGCTGCTGACTCGAACAGCGCAAGCTCACTTTGCAGTTTCCCTAAATTACCGTTGAATTATCTGTTGAATATAATTTAAAAATAACCTCGGTAATTATTATAATAGGCCGTTAACAGGATTACCCCAAGTTAAAGTGGTAGACTGGCAACTCTTGCAATGAGCGGTGAAGGTATTTAAAGTGATACTGCCCTATATAAAACCTTTCTTATCATTATTATACTTTCAGAACAACCTTTGAATTCTTTTTTCTCTTCTTAGCTTTCTTTTCAGGATCATCGGTTTTATCATCATCAGGAAGATTATCATCTTTATCTCCACTATTCAAGCTTCCCAAAACTCTGTTAGCAAAAAATATCTCAACACACGTCTCCATTGGCCAAGCAAAGCCTCGCAGACTGTGCTGTAGTTGGGAAAAAATTTTGACTCTTCAGTCGATCCATCATAAACAAATGCTGACTCGTTTCTTCATTTCTGTAGTACGTAGTGGTGCTGCAGTGACAATGCTCTAGGTGCACAGTAAAAACTCGCGGAGGCGCTTGACAGAGCTTGTTTCGAAAATTCGACACATACTACGTGTGTTACTAGCCTTAAAAAATAAAATATCTACAGCAAATTTTGATTTTTCATAAATTCAACATTTAAAAAATAATTTTGGAGCATGGTTGATGGAAATTTTGGAAAGTTCAATTAAAAATAAAATAATAATTTAACTAACACATATTGAAGCACATCCAAAAAAGAAGAGAGACCTTATGGTAAGATACAAACAAAAAGTCCTGTTTTGAAAATGTTTCCACTTTTCTTGGCTATTTTATATGTAATTAAGAATTATTTCATAGCTTCATGCAATATCAGATAGCCCGGTATTGTTGCACATCAAAAACAGGCCATGCTCCTTAGCCTCTGTTGCGCTTTCTTGTCACAGAAGAATATCATCGAAAGCAAATAATGATAACAGACCTGTATATTTGCGAATGAAGAGCATCAACTCTCGAAGCATAAATCTGAGCTCCAGCAAAAATAGTTCCTCCTGCAACTCGAAAATTTAACCCTCCATCCTGCTTGATCATTTCTCCCATGTGTTCAATCAGTTGTAGATCGAAAGCGTTTTTATGCTGAAAACATTGGATTGTTTTTATCATCAAATTATAAGCAGACTTTTCATTATACAAAAAGCTTCTAGTGACGTAGACTGTACAATGAACCTGCACCAAACTTCCAAGTGATGCACGTGATATACTGTGTACACTGATGTATATACACCAAAAGCTTCTTGTGATAATTATTGTCACGGGAACAAAACTGGTAGTGAATTACCCGAAAATTATTCTAACACGATGCAAAATAAATTATCATATTTTTATGAAAATAGCTAGAAAATTTGTTTGACAAGCGAATCTTTTTATGTAAAACTATTGCCAAACAAATCCATGCAAATGCAATACAGTTGAAGTGTAAGCTCTACATAACAGTTTATCAAAATATGAATGTGAAGACATCGGCCAGTTAACTTTGGTTGTAAAAACCATTGTCATCGGTGAGGAAGGTATGGGGTTCAAATCCCGGGTCAATCAAATCGGACACAGTGTCGGTAACGGCCCACCACTGCTGTGACGTTTCTTTGTGGTTGTGTTGTCCAGGCACTAAGCCGTGGAGATGGACCCCACCACTCATTGCACACTCTGGCATGACACCTTCATTATAATGAATATACGCTTTTTTTTTAATCTAAAGACTAGTACAGTTCAAAAATTTGTTTTTACTACAAATAACCTAGTTGCTAATTATTACAGTAATTTCAAAACTTACATTAATTTTATTTTCTTGCGCTAATTTTAGACATTGCGAAGAATGTTGAAATAGCTCATCTTTGGACCATTTGGCACAAGGTGAAGTATCTGCTGCATCAGTCTACAAAAATTATTAACTATTAAGTTGTGAAGCTATTAGTCAATTAGCGTAGTGGCTAAAGACATTGCTCAGGGCCTGGGAGATCTGGGTTTCCATTCCTGAGCCAATCAAATAGGACCCAGTGTTGCCAATGGTTTGCCACTGCTGCAACGTTTCTTCGTAGCTGTGTTGCAAAGGCGCTAATCTGCGGAGATGGGCCCTGCCACTTGTAAAACCCAACGACGTAACACCTCGGTACAATGAAGATTTGATATTTTTTTTTTGATTTGAGGATGTGAAGCTCAGTGTATTTTTGCTTAAACTTGAAACTTTTGTTTTGCTTTAAAATATTGCACACTTTGATTCAAATTTCGGTTTCTCTAATTATGGAATAGTACGGCATAGTATGGAATAGTATGCCATACTATTCCACAAATAGATAACATTCTAATTATGGAATAGTATGGAATAGTATGGCATAGTATGAAATAGTATGGAATAGTACGGCATAGTATGGAATAGTATGGTATAGTATGGAATAGTAAGTAAGGCACTGTGGTATAGTATAGCAGAAATGGGTGATAGGACGTTTGGGGCACTAGAGTAAAGGGGCCCACATAAAGAGTCAAATTGAGGGTGAATGGCCCTCAGGGTTAAATGTGCCTCAGGCCTAATTTAGGGCAAAAGGAGTCAAAGGTCCTCAGGACAGGATGGTTGAAGCAGTAAATGAGCCCTAGGAATAAGATGGTAATTTAGAGCACTGGGGCATATCCTATGCATAACTGGAGCTCTAGGACCAATGGGCCTCAGGGCATTTGGGGCAATAAGGGATATGGGTCTCAGCATGTTTTGATCCCTGGCATAGCCGTAGGAGACAGGGGTGCATACTATTCCATATATTCCATACTATGCCATACTATGCCATACTATTCCATACTATTCCATAAATAGAGACACCCTTCAAATTTGGCCAAAAATCAGAATTACAGTAAGCAAGCTCGGAAGAAAAATTGGAAAGTTTGCCTTAAATTCCTCATTTTTTCTCAAATTTTGCACCTTCGAGGAAACAGTGCTCATGATACTCACGGCTCTATCCCCGCTTTCATGAAAAGCTACTGGTATGCCGGCACTTTAAATAAACATAACACAGATGCAGTACATTAGTAAAGCAGAACCGGTATACCACTTACTTCCGTAGAAAGGATTTCCATGAAGTTTCGGGACAACCTTCTTTGACGAGCAGTGTCCAACTCATTTTCTGTCGCTTCCGGAAGACATGAACTTGGGATTAACAAACCCATTCCTGTACTTGTTCGTTTATGCACATTTTTACGCACTGAACTTCCAGGTGATATAAAATCATGATATGAATTTTGAGAGATATTTAATCTCAATGGAGTACTGTTACTTTCCATGATAAGCTAGTATTGAACTAACGAAGTTACAAAGTAAAACTATTTTATTAATCAATTAATTTAAAAATCTACAAGAGAGAAAGAGCAAAAATGTTTGTATCAATTAAAACCAAATTAGCTGACACTTCATACAGAAGATCTTTGTTTATATGCAAATCATATGTGAAAGAAATCAAAGTTATTGGCACAACGCATACATTCACTTGACAAAATTTAAAACTAGATAAACCGGTAGTCTAACTTTCACTGTCCAAGTAAAAATTGATTAACCAAGACAGAGAGAAAAGTTATGTGATGCAATTTAACAAAAAAGGTGCATATTGAGGTAGCCTATCACACACAATTAGACCTGGATGTCAAATTTTTTATCATTATTAAGCATGTTTTCAGCAATTTTTAGTACCAGTAACTTTAATTCAAGTTTTGAAGTTTGGTAACTTTAGTTCACAGAATTTATTACATACGGTAGACTATATACAGTGCATCCTCGATTATCCGGTCATGTTGGGTAACCTTTTTCCAAAATCTTGACCGGATAAGCATTTGGCTGGATAAGAAAAGACCTTAAGAAAAAAGAACGAAAAAAACGAAATTAGTATAAGAGCAAGCTTAACCACAAAACAATTTAAATGCTAAACGAAAGAGACATTTGGGTAAAGTTTAACATCACATAGTTCAACAAAATAAGTTATTAAACAGTTTAACTTTCATCAGTACTATTGCTGAAAAACGAAAGGATGGAGGCTTGTTTGATAGTGCTTTCTCGCCTTTCAGCAGCAAACTCACACAACTGGTTAATCGAGGAGCCGGATAATCGAGGGCCGGATAAGCGAGGATGTACTGTACTGTATAGACTATTGACTAAGCACTTTTACAGTTCTATAGGCTACTGTAAAACCAGGCGACTTCGATCGCCTGTTCAACTTGCTTTTGTGTTTTCAACCTTCTACATACTGCTACAGCTTTTCTGGCTTTCTGATTGGAACATTCTAACTCTCATCTGTTTTACCGATCGTCGCTTTTTTTCTGTGACGTCACGGATTTCGAGCCAATCCGCTGTCAAAGCCTGATCAAAGATGCCCTTACTTCAAGGCAACTTCGATCAGAGATGAAACTCCCACTAAACTGCATGAAAACATTGATTTTGAACAAAGTTGCCCTATCCTTAAGTAACTTCCATCAAATTTTCATTTTTTTAAGAAGTTACAAGGGTTTTGAAAAACGCTATGGTGTTGTTGTTTGACCATAACCTGTTAGTTTCTTGCAGGAATTGCGACAGTTAAAAAAATACAGATTGAATGTTATGCGAAAAAGAATTATTTTTGTAATGGCTTTATATTAATTTGTTTCTTTTCTTCGCAAATTTCATTCATGTCATGTATTTTCTTTACTTAAAGTTGTTTTTCGCTGCTGAAACTTTCTTGCTACATGCAGTTATGGCATGTTTTTTTCAGTATGCTTTGAACTGAGTTGACTCTCACTTTAGGTCAGTGGTTCCCAATTCGTTTTAAAGCTCGCACCCCTTGGGCAAGGAGAAAATCATTCTCGCACCCCTTGTACAGTCAACTTTCATTCACGAGCTGTTTCTGTACAGACAGTGGTGTAGCGAGAAATTTTGAAAGGAGGGGGGCGTAATTTCCACATTTTTTTAGGCGTATTTTTTTCGGCAGTACAAATTTGAAGCTGATTGAGAACAAGAAAGAGGCTAGGGGGGTCCGGGGGCATGCTCCCCCGGAAAATTTACATGCTGTAATGGCTATTTTGTTGCTTTTTGAATAATTTTCAAGTAAATTTTGTTTAAACTTTTCGACCCTATGTCTGAGTGCTTCGCCAAATATGATGCATTTTGTTCGCACATTTTCGATCATGCGTGCTTACTGCTTAAGGCGTATGGATTATTGCTACCAAAAAGGTTTGAAATTATGGAAAACTGTATTACTTATATCAAAAGCATTGTTGAAAATGGATGGCGGGAGGATGCATGCTCCTCATCCTACCATCCTATCCCCCCTGTATCCGCCCCTGGCCATAAGCTACACAAACCATCAAAAGAGTCTGGCATATTTCAGTCACTTGGCATTATAAATTTTGTTCTTTTTACTAAAAGCAGAATCAAAGGGGGGGCATGGCCTAAACGCACACACACACATTTTAGACGTCACAAACACACAGCTAGGGAGAATCAATGATACCGTTCATCAGAGGTAAAATTGGCAAGTTCTTCTCGCACCCCCAGAAGTTTCTTCTCACACCATCAAGGGGTCAAGCACCCCCAATTGGGAACCACTGCTTTAGGTCGATGTTTTTGAGCGGGATTGGATCGGACTTTTATTTTAAAAAGCAGGACTGGAATCAGAGTCTAAAATATCACAGATCGCTCATCTTTGGTATGGCGTATTTTGACCTGCTTTAAAATCATTAATTGTGATTTTCAGCATACATCTGGCAGGAGTTTTGACACCAAAAACACTACAACTCCGTTTTTAAATCCAATTTACTCCATTTCCTTTTGATAAATGTTTGTTGAAGGTATTTTGGCCAGCTGAAGAATAGATTTTGAGTAGCTAAGCCTCAAATAACGCATGATCGAAGTCACCTCTCATTGATTGAAGTCACTACGCTGATCGAAGTTGCTCATCTTTACGGTACCAGTATTTTTCATCATTTGACTCCTTTTAAACAGTTAACTTCCACACGCAGTAACTTCACTTCCAGCCCTTGCTGGTAGTGACTAAGATACCGGTACTAGTGTAACGACGTCTATTGCTTTCTGGCGTAACACATAGCAAACTGGGCCAGTCATTGCACACTTGGACTGGCATTACCTGTAATCTGGTGGGTTTGGCAAACAAGGTACCTATACAAAAAGACTAGCACTCACAGACTACGTACCGATACCAATGCTATTGGTACCTACTGACCCAATCTTGGCTACCGGCATATCACAGATCAGTATACAGCGTTGCTAACTAGGCTACCGTAGTAAAATTACTCAAGAGATGGGTAGTATCGAGATACTTGTACATGTATCGGCGATACATATCGCTCGATATTTTTGTATCGATATAGGCATTGCTTTAGTTACTTTTGAAAGTATTGTGTATCGGTACAGGTATCGCTTAACTCACACTTTACGTATCGCCAATACAGCATTAATAGCTGTTGAAGTATTTCTTACCTTTCCCTAGTTTAAATTTTTCTGCAAGTTGTTCTTGCTCTACCGCATGAATAGTTTCGACAACTTTACAGTGACGTAATTGAAGTTCAGATACTGTTCTTTGTAAGTTGGTCGCCATAAAACCATATGTTGCAATTTCAAAATCAAAGAACTTAATTTTAGTACGCGGTACAGATACTCAACTTTTTTGATTTTAGGAAAAAAAGCTGCTTTTAGAATTGAAAGTGAAAAGGAGGTTTGGGCAAATAAAAGAAGTAAAATTTATGAGAGTGCAACAGTTTTGAGGGTGAATGCCTAAGCTTCTTGTTTAAGTCAATATGTGTGGTCAAAATAGAAAAATATATATAAAGAAATATAGATCAGAGTAGAAATAATCACAGTCCTCTCATCTTTAGTTGCTATGCTTTCAAAGCGTTCAAAAACCTAATACGATCAAAATTGAAGACCATAATCCATGTCTAAATTTGAACTTTCATTATAAATAATCGAATCTCAATCTTCCAGAACAGTCAGCTTTTTTTAAAACAAAATTTGAATGATGGTCTTAAATCTAAATCCTGTTTAAATTCAATCCGCAAAAAGGTTTAAAAACCTAATCTGGAAAAATTATTAAAATTCGGTCCAATTAAACTTTAATCCAAATCTGTGAACATTTCTAAATGTTTTTTGGAGAAGGTCTAGTGCTTTTTGTGAAGCTACAGAGATGGGTCTGGCTACCTGTTACACGCTTTGGCGTATTACTGTGAGTAATGACTGTAATGTTTATATATACTGAAGTAAATTTTTTTTCAGTTGATTGTTTCGCCAAAGCAAAAAATCTGCTGAAAATTTCTGCCAGAGATCTCTGGCGGAAACGGCACCGATTCCAAAATGGTTAACTGGTCCAATTTATAGCACTTTCCCCTGTGGTAAACAGAAAAATATCTTGAACGATATAACCTAGTTTTGACCTGTAGCTGAAATACGAAAAATAGTCCTGATTAAAATGTTTTAAGTCGCATCTTTTAGCTATGCTTCCAATCTTCCATCAATGCTATCGCCTATTCTTTTGTTAACTTTTGATTAGTGTTAGTATCTGTAATGGTGTAGCAGTAATCACTAGGGCAAGTTTCTGCAACTTTTGCAACTTTTTTTTACAGCTTCAGGAAGCTTCCTAAGTAACAAAAACTTTATTACAGCATGATGGATGGAGCTGTTTGCCTACATTTTATTTTGCAACTTTTTTGGCTTTTAAAAGCAACTTTTTGTTGCAACTTTCATGATTTAAAAAAATCTCACAAAAGAGAGAGAACAGCCAAGTGTAATTTTACAAATAGTTTCCTAGGTGTAGGTAAGTCTGCATTACCGGTACGTCTCCTTTGTTTTAATGCAAGCAGTCATTGTCACAAAATGCGTAATAAATGAGGTCTTCCAGCGTCATTTATTCTGTAACAATAAGCAGATACTGGTAAGCTTGCTGTATTCTGTATAATTATGAGCTTCAGTATGCCATACAAAGCAGCTGTTAGCTAAAGACTGTCACTTTACAATGAATGATGTTTGGAAATTTTTAGTACCCATACTGTACGTAAATAAATCATGTTCACATCAATAATAGACACAAACTTTGACAATTCTTTCATGCAACTTCACAACATTCGTTGAAAATAATTGCAACTTTTGTCAAAAATAAACGCAACTTTTGTTAAAAATAAACACAGCTTTCTTATGTATTTAGTGCAACAAAAACTTGCCCTAGCAATCACGCCAACCCTTCCTATTGCTTTGTCGTTCAAAATAGGAATACTGTATTGGGAAAAAAATTAACTTCTGACAAAAAAGAAAAGGTTATCGAAAAAAAATCACTAGGCTACTGCATTATGATGTCAAACTTTGTAAATAACACTCGTTTTTAAAATGCATCGAGATACAAGTATCAGCGATACTGTATTGCATATCGGTATCGCTAACGTGGTGTTTCAAAGTATTGCGTATCGGTACCGTATCACTTTAGCCCAATTTCAATGTATCGCGTAACGACATTGTTTAACAGTGTTCCCTCTAGGATTATGACTAGTGCAAATTTGCTCAAATGATAAATTCCTTGAAATTTTTGCCCAAACTTTTCACCACTTCAGACTTTGAGAACCCTTTTTACAAATTTTTTGCATCAAATTTGCTTTTACAAGATACAAGCTACAGTCTTGCATCAAAATATTCAATTTTTTTGTTTAAGTTTTTCAGTTTTGCCTTTTATAATTTTAGTTTCTGGTTCAAATCAGTAAAATTTGTTCAAAAATTTCGCATTTTTCTTAAATTTCTCACTCTAGACAGTAGAGGGAACACTGTTGTTTAACGCAAATTAAAAGTATTGTGCCCATCACTGAAATTACACACTACAACATTGGGAGTCTTAGACCTTACCTAAAGTTAAGAGACTTACACAGACTTAAGCCTACGCTACCTCAAGTTCAGAGTATTGTACTGGTACCAATTTAGACTAGCTGACTAGTCCTGAATCTAATCTGCTAATAGTAATACCAGTACGGTACTGCGTATGATGTTAAAATCATAGCCTAGGCTACATGTTTACAGAAAATAACACAAAATTAAGCAAAAACTTTCCTAGGCTAAACTTAGTTTGCTACTAAACAACGGTAGACTAGCTTTGAAACTCACCGGCAGTGTTCCCTCTAGGATTTTGACTGGTGCAAATTTGTCCAAATGATAAATTCATTGAAATTTTTGCCCCAAGATTTCACTTCTTTGAGGACCCCTTTTACATTTTTATTTTGTATTAAATTTGCTTTTCCAACATACAAGCAGCAGTCTTGCATTAAAATTTTCATGCTTTTAGTTTAAGTTTTGCATTTTATAATATTAATTTCTGGTTCAAAATCAGTAAAATTTGTCCAAAAATTTCGCATTTTTCTCAAATTTCTCACTATATAGGGAACACTGCTCACCGGTACCGGTATATCACCAGCTATTTTAGTCTAGCCTAGATTGGTAAGACTACTCTGCTGGCTAACCGACCAGTGAACTTACCGCTGGTCGCTTTTATCTCGCGTCTTCGCGCCTTTTACCACTTTTTATTTTTGCAAAGTTTTTTAAATTTTTAGTAGGGCGAAAAATAGGCATTCCTACGTTAGCAACTCACCACTTTGATCATAATCTCTATCAAAAGTATTTTCTTTCTCGGCGATGAAAATATAGTGATCCTATTGCTACAGCTACCGAAAATAGTTGATGAATCAACATTACTGTACTACTTTAAGTGCTTTCAAATACATTTTTTAGACGTCTGGAACTCCAAACTTGTATTAACTGAGCTTCAGCATTGCAAAAGTCTGATTTGGGCCAAAAATGATGCGTATCAAATGCAGACTTACACCACGATGAAAGACACAGGCGCACAGGTCTTTTGCGTACGGTACTACAAATTAACTTTAGCTTTGCGCTGCTTTTACGGATCAGTGGCGGCTCCTCTGAGGGAGCTATGGGACTGCACCCCGCCCCAGAAATTTTAGTTGTACCTTATCTCACCTAAAAATTAAGGTAACTATTTTATCAAGAAATTGTTGAGCCAAAATTTTCATGGAATTGGCAGCACTGCAAAGCAGCGAGACTGCAAGTTTTGCTGCAGAGATGTACAGGAGCCGGAGCAGGAGTCGGAGTCAAGCAAATTTTTCCCGAGCCGGATTCGACTCGGAGTTAAGTTTAACGTCAAAACTGGAGTAGGAGTTGGAGCCGGAGTAACCATTTCTTTAAGTTATTATTGTAATGTACACTGAACATCGTCAAAAGTTATGCTTGCTGTGAGGCATCGGTTCGCGCACAGTCTCTAAACACCAGTAATCTCACTAGCATGAAATTTAACATAGGCCTAAAGTTTGGATAACATTGTGATTGCAAAGTTTGCAAAAATTCTTGGAGTAACACGAGTGAAAACAGGAGTTGGAGTTTTGATTTTTGACGTAAACCGGAGCAGGATTGGAGTAGGATTCTGTAATTTTGGAGCAGGGTTGGAGTCGGAGTCTCAAAAAAGCCACTCCGGACATCTCTGTCTTGCAGTCTGGGTTTGATGACGCGACATAATCATGTTCTTATGACGTTTGCGAGAGAATAGAAAAAAGTCTGTTATTCCCGGCACCTATTCTTATACTTTTGATCGGGACCGTAGCTATTTATGTCGAAATGACGACCGTAGGCTACATAAACCCAATGGTTTATATATATTTTTTCAAGATAGCTGTTATAATGTTAATCTCTAGACGATTCGCATTTTAATACTACAAGCATTTGTGAGTTCAGTTTTTACCGTTTCTCCGTTAGACCTTAGACCAGTGGTTCTCAACCTGGGGGTCATCAGGCATTTTCCTAGGGGTCGCAATATGTATTCAGTATTTGTTAGAAACCTATTTGTTGCATACTCAAACGTTGTAGGCTGCGTGTTCTGCGGAAATGACGCAACTCCAGAGGAATTTGTAGCTGCACGGAAAATTACGACCCGCTGACGTGATGACGTTTTTTGTTTTTTTTTTTTTTTTTTTTTGCTCTGTACTTGATTTTGGGCGGATTTTGGACATCTGCGGACGTGATGACCTTTTTTTTTTTGCTCTTCACTTGATGCGCAACTGTATTTGCAGGTGTTTAATGACTCATAATTTTGGAAGGGGGTAGTTTGATTGGTTATGTCGGATTGCAAAGTGGGTTGCTAAATATAAAAGGTTGAGAACCACTATCTTAGACAGACTGATATCTGAGTGTTGTGCAATCGTACATAAATCCAGTTAACAAAATTTTGCATTATGAAAACACAATCTCTGGTTGATACGCAATCGCAGCTATTATTGCGAGACAACGTATTCAGAGCTCTATCACTCAAATCTGATGGTCCAAACAAAACTTTAGAGCTAACAAAACTTCTCTAAAAAAATTGCAAATTCTGCAGAACAAAATAAAAATTTGCATGATGAACTTCAAAAATCTAAGTGACAGAGTAAAAATGCGCACCTTATACAAATCTATGAATATATTGTTAGTAAATGATGTTTATGATCTAGACACTGCTAAATTCATGCATTCTTTTTATCATTGTATGCTTCCAGAAAATTTCGATACCTACTTCAGATCAAGTAATGCACAACATTCTTATAACACTCGATCAATCACTTCAGATGGTTATTATCTGGAAAGAGTTTCTAGGAAGAGTGGGCAGTTGTCATGCATCTATGCTGGCGTAAAAATTTGGAATTAGATACCTTTAGACATAAAAAAGGCATCTAAGCACACTTTTTGCAATCATTTAAAAAAAATTTCATTGATGCGTAGGCCTACTAGAATATTTTAGTCCGTCAAAAATAAATTAAAAAAAATTATTATTATTATCATTACTTTATTTTTTACTGTTTTCCGTTTTTGTTGATTTGTGTGTTTCGTTTATTTTAAAAGCAATTTGACATTACCAATAAATCAAAACTAGGGCAGCTTTGACGTGATGACCAATTTTTGTTATTTCGCTGTCCTGCCTGTTTGAACTACTGACTTTGTAAGCTCTAATTTGCAAGTCCTTGCATTAATTGGAAATAATTTGTAATTTATCAATTGTACTGTAATCCATTTAAAGGTGCTGATTGCTGCATGATACTACATTGTGTAAACTGTTTATTCATGAACTGTCCCGTGTTGTAAGCGTTGTTTGAGCAGACAAATAGACGAATTGAAATTCATTTACACCAAGTAACCTTACTCTGCTGGCTTAATTGCTTAAACTAAAGTTAGAACATAAACGAGCTTATCAGACTTTTTTCAGTGATAAACTGGAAAAGTAAAAGAAGAAAGATTAAGATTTTTGTTGATTGTAAGTTCGTTTCTTTTTAGAAATAATCGGCAAACTACGCCGCGTTTTTCTTTAAAACTGTGGTTTTCAACCTTTTTTACACAATCGTTCCTTTTTGGAAAGTGTGGGTCCAAACTCCCCACAAACATTCATGAGCAAGAAAAGGTCTACACGTCCGCAGATCCACTATTTTTTCCACCGAAAATCGGTGACGAGAAAAAATAGATCTGCATGGGGTCCGGGGGCCACAGTTTGCCCAGACCTGGCGTTGAAGAAATTTTTATAATTTTTATAAAATTTCGCTATTTGCAATACATCTATAAAAGTTTTTGAAAGATCATTAAATATATTGCTAATAAATTTGACTTTTTTTCTATTCAGAAATCAATTGTTAACAATGTTGGTAATTCTAAAATCGCCCCCCTAAAAAGTAAAACCGCCCTCCAATTTCAAGAATTGCTGCAATTGAACCTCTAGGTGTGATATTGCTCCCGTTGAAGAACCATTCTAAACCGCAAAGAGTCAACGAGAATCTCTTCACGTAAAAGATTTGGTAAGCAATAAAAATAAAAATCACAAAAAATTTAGGTTGATTTTTTCAGCCCCCCCCCCCCCCCTAAAATATATTCAGCCCCCCAAAATATAAAGGCTGGCTACGGCTCCGTTTTTGACTAGAAAAAATGAGTTAGGCCAAAATTTTCTGCAGTTTCTTTCTCGAAACTACCTTGATTAGTGATTAGTTGATTACCTTTGTGACGTTGCTCCGAAAGGAAGCCATACGCTTTTTGCGCTGATGTGCAAGTGCAATATGGTGCTACTAGACTTCTCTCCTGTACTCTATTTCTATTATGAGAATAGGTCTCGAGGAACGGAACAATTATGCTAAAATGTGTTTATCAAAATGAGCTGCAAACAGTGTGCGAAGTAGGAGAGGATAGGGGGTCATGTCTACCCCAGTAAATTCAGTCGTTCTCCTCAGCAAAGAAAAAAATTATCCTGGGGAATGTCAAAACGTCCCTCTTAGTGATGAGTACCGTAAAAAGTTAAATGTTTTTTATACGTATGGTCAGACGATCTATCAGCCAGTCTGAGCCCGATTTAAACCCAGAATCGAAAACATCATCTAAATTTTGAAGAAGTTTTAATACATAAGAAAATATGTTTTACCGATCCACAGTCACATTGATGTCATAATGCGATATATGCAACAATTAAGATGTTCTCTTTCCTCTTTGCTTTATTCCAGGAAACGCAAAAACCCTATCACTCATCGCAAATCTTGATTTTGCTACGGCGTCCATCCCAATTGAATCCCGACAATTTTTCAAAATCTAAGGCCCAACCCGACCAGACCCGAAAAGCCCGAGCCCGACAGACAAATCCGGCGGCGATGCTTTTCTGCATATCTTGTAGCCATTGTTAAATTATCATGACTTCCTTCACAAACCAATCAAGAACAACCTTTCCAGTGCGCCTATTACGGAACAGAACAGTTTATTTTTTATGAACACTAAAACACGCCAGCAATTTTTTAAAAGCATTAGTGAAAGCATAAGAAGAGATTAAAGCAGCGGTTTCCAAAATTTTTTGTTGGAGACTTTGAAAACTTATCAACATTCGCAGCGCCCTACTCGCGCCAAAATTTGCAAATTCGAAGTTCAAACCACGAATTGTATTTTAAGTCAATATTTAATGAAGAATATAAGTCATATTTAATGATTTGCTGGATTATATTTGAGATTGAGAGTATGAATTAAGAAAATGCTTTAGCTTTCGGGGCTCCGCCCTGGACCCCGCTGGGGTAGCTTACTACTCTCCCTCCAAACCCCTTGCTTCATTTACGAAACAAAAACCTGCCAAAAACAAAGCTAATGAAGTTTTCGAAATTCTCCCGTTGATATATGATTTTTCTTCATCACGCTGGTGGTATGCAAGCACACAGAACGACCTTTGCCACTCTTTTAATTTGGTCATTGGCGAATGACGCCACCCCATAAACAATAAATACCATTTTTGCAACATCGTCTCGTTTTTTTGGTTCAGAATTCAGACAAAACCATCCCTCTCAGTAAAAAGTTTCCACTTCGCACACTGGTTGCAAGATAGACCGGCCGTTAGTTCAGTTGTTAACACGCTATCGATAATTAAGATGGTAAAGAGCAGTTCTACGAATTTTCAGCACCGAAGCTACTTTTTCTACTCCCGACTTGGGTTTCAAACTCGGCTTTCTAATATTTGCTGCTCACTGAGCATCTCTTTGTTGCAAACGTTTCTTCACCGTTCAACGAATGCTCCGTCACAATTGGCAGATTCATTCGTAATATCACGCCATTCAGACTTCCTTGCGATTGGTCAACTCCAAATTACGTCATTGTTCACGTGATTGTTGTCTGTTTGCCGCATCTATTTCGCAATTTTACAATCAGTTTTGCGTTTTGATTTTATGGTGGAAGGACATGTTTTTAACTGAAGGATTGTTACTCAAGTTTGAACCTCGGCAAAGCATAGTTAATTTTTGCCGCTTTGCGCTGATTCAAGAGTATCTTTATCTACTGGTTTACAACTATACTCAATAGAAGACTAGAAAATTCTCAAATTGATTGGTTTTTGGAAGACACAAGACACACAAAGCAGTGCGATACATTCAGTTACTAGGCGGTAGAAGCTCAGGCGCTCCTCTTGGGCTAAATATTAACTATAAGAAGTGACAGGTAAGCCTCGGTCTGCAACAACGAATTCGCTAGCGTTTGTCTATGAGCAGATTGATGTTGTGTTTTTTCCTTCGCACACCAAAACACTGCGTTGGTTTAAAAACTATGCTATTATTTTTTTCGCTTTGTTTGCAGGTCTTTTATTTGCCATCAGTGTTTCCGATTGGCTTAGCCTCAGACATATTATACATATTTTTTAATAGCATTCATTTCATTCCTCTGACTTCTATTAGAAGAATTCGCGGAGTGTTAAAAATGTCGTCTTTTTTTTAGGGCTGTGCCGAGTCGAGTCCGAGTACTCGGCCTTGCACCAATGCATTTTTATTACTCGGACTCTGCCGAGTATTAGACTATTAGTTGATACTCGACCGAGTACTAATGTGTAAACAATTAACGTTTTTTTACTTAAACCCAAGTTACCGACTCAACGGTAGTAATTTGCCGTACAGCACAAAACACGACTGTTAATTCATGGACATTACTGTCTTTTTTGCTTGATAAGGTACCTAAGGGGTACATTGTTGTTATTGCATTGTATTACCCAGATGTTGCCATTCGACTGTAAGTTCAGTATACCTAAACTAAATGCCATTGTTATTGATTAACCCAATGGTTCTGAAGCAGCAAGGACATAGACAGGGGAGGCCACGAAGGCCATGCCCCCCCAATCCATCCTGGACAAAAGCAAGGACCTTGGTAATTATGATAAATACTTGCTATTGCGTGATTGTTTTCTTGCTGGGCTTTTAACAAGTGGACTTACAAAGGAGAAATACGATACAACTTTGCTTTTTGTGTTGGCCAGAGTTATGATGGCACAGCCGCAATGGCCAGCGAACAATCACGCGTCACTTCAATATTGTTCAAAACGAATGTCCGTTGGCAAGTGGCGCACCCAGGATTTGGCAAAGGAGGGGGGCCACCCCCAACCGCCGCAGGCTAAGGGGGTTTGGGAACCAGAGCTGGCGCCAGAGCATTCGACCAAGGGGGACCAAGCGTTTATCAGAAAGGGGGGGCTCAAAGTTTGAAATTAAGCGCAAAAGCCGCTGTCTTCAAAAAAGTAAGCTTGTTAATTGGAGGCCAAGCATGTTGATTAGGGGGCCAGCCCCCCTGACCCTCCTATGGCGCCGGCCCTGCTGGGGACATTAAAAAAAAACTCACTTTAGCACACTTTTTTATGGAAAAAGGACATGCAGTGAGTGCGGTCATTATGGATGACGAAAAAATATTTTCGCAGCTTATGTCTAAAAGCAGAAGCTTGGCTGAAATAAGTGAAAAGAGACTGCAACCATTATTAGTTTGAGAAATTATATAAACTGAAACTTAGGTTTTAACACCTTATTACAGGGTCAAAAGGGGCTTCATGACACTGTGCCCCCTCCCCCTGCGTGCGCCTATGCCGTTGGCATATCATTTTTACTGTGCTCTGCGCTGCTTAAATTTGAGAGCTTATGCAGCTGTAAAGGCTTTCGCAATACAAAATACTGAAAACGTTGCACGAAAAGTGGTTAAAATGTTTGAGACCAGTGCGAAGAAAACAGCGTTGTCGAACTCCTGTATCAAACAAGATGTCTCTAGTCAAGGAAAAACAAAACGTTATTTATCTAATCGGCTTATGTGAAACCCGGCTTGTAGAACGCCATGCATGTATCGATACCGTTGAAGCACTCAAAATTAGGAGCAAGAAATTTCAATAAAGTTAGCCCGAAAACTGTTCAAAATGCTCTGGAATGGCCATTACAGGACGTGAATTTTCAAAAATTTTCCGGGGGAGCATGCCCCCGGACCCTCTGGAGCCTTTTTTGTTCCTCAACTTGCTCCAAATTAATTCTGCCGAAAAAAAGTACACTTGAAAAAATGTCGAAATTTGGTGCCCCTTAAAAGTGCTGATTACACTTCAGATATGAAACATTTTTAAAGGGCTTATTTGCCGGTACACCCTTTTGCGCGTCTAGACGTCTACTGTTTTTGTATTTACAGTAGTAAACACTCAATCTAATTCAAAATTGCATCCCCCCACCAAAATTTTCTGAATCCACTACTGGCCTAAAGCAAGCACACATAAATCGAAAGTGTGCGAACAAAATGCATCATATTTGGTGAAGTACTCCGAATGAGGGGCAACAAGTTTGATCAAAATTTGTTCAAAAAGCACTAAAAAAGCCATTACACCATCACCATGTAAGATTTCAAAAATTTTCCTGGAGAGCTTGCCCCCGGATTCTCTAGAGCCTTTTTTTTCTCAAATTGCTTCGAATTTACTCTGCCGAAAAAACATACGCTTATGAAAGATGTCACAATTTGGTGCCCTCCCTAAAAGAACTTTGAATACGCCTCTGACATGAAACATTGATGCGCTATTCCGGGTCTAAACGTCTGGCTTCTTTGTGTCTAGTTAACACTCAACCTAATTCAAATCTGCATACCCCCACCAAAATTCTCTGGATCCATTCCTGCTGTTGGGTAAATTTTTTTAAACTTTAGCTCCCCCCCCCCCTAATTGAAAATCCTGGCTACGCCTATGTGAAGCAGCTAAATGCAGGAAAACCAAAAAGGCAAAAGCGTAGGCTACTTCCCATTACGCGTGACGTCATGATATTTGGGCTCGGGCTCGTCGAGTAATGTCGTAATGTCGATAAATACTTGTTAATAAATACTTGTTACTCGGCGAGTCCGAGTAATTTTCCTTGAGGCACATCCCTAGTTTTTTGGTTTGGTGGTCGATGACCAGTGAATGTAATGTAACCTTTAATACCTTTCAGACGTTCCAATGCATTCATGAAATCATACCCACAATAAATTGTGAAAATCAGTACACGGTTTAGACTTAGGTCTATACAAAAAAAGCAACAGTAGGCTACCTACAAAGAAATTGCAGCCCCACCGTGACAAATGTGCACAAGCTGTCACTGCAGCACGGACTATCTTATAGCTCGAAACTTCGTTTCTAATTAAGCTGTTTACCCAATGCGGGCAATATACTGTAAGCTGCGCTGCAGAGATGTTCGAATTTTACGCTTTGAAATCCTACTCCTATTCAAATCCGAGACCATACATCCAAATCCATATCCAAATTATATTTTTTCTAAAAATCAAATCTAAATCGTAAGTAGTCCGAAACGGTACAATTTTTTTTTTCAAAACTCAAATAGGCCTAGTGTTGATCTCCAATTGGTATAAAAGTTAAAAATCCTAAATCGATTCAAATATGCTATAATAATTACAAAATCCTGTCCAATTAAATCCTAATCCGCGGACATTCCTAATCTCTAGTTTTTTCTACGCGTAGAGCATTGGCAGGAAAACATGGAGCTTCGAAGCTTAAGGAGTTTAGCCTATGCTTAAAATGATTTCAAACTTGATTATCGGTGTCAAGAAAATTGTTTTAATAAAAAGTTCGCAGTTCTGGCGTAAACATGCCCACATGTGACGGTCAATTCCAAGAGAGTTCGTTATAGCGCCTCCATCACTCTACCGTAATAAGGCCTAGGAGGATAAAAGTACATGATGAAAGACATGCTGCTCGCGTAACGCATTTCTTTTTGCGCAAAACCTGCGGCAAATCAATTCAAATTGATCTTTGCAAACCAAATGGGGAACTTCCAGTACTCAGCTATGCCCGCATATTGGTTTTATTTTTCCTGTGTTATCAAGTTGTGCTGTTGTCAGGTCACGTGACACGCTACGTCAACTAAAATTTCAATCACGCGACATGGCGACATCATCGTTTGTGGTGTAAATTCTCCAAAATTACATTTAACGGAGCGTAAAAACGAAATTGTTTTCACCGTCAAAAGATCAGTGCGAAGAATTTCAATTTTGATGATAACCAGCAGGTTTAGTTTTTGCTACAATTTCATTGGTTATGGTCTCTTAATTTATCGAAAGCTTGATTTATACTAGCTAAACTTTCAAATATATTTTCTCAAGCTCTGATAGACAGAAATGCTAATGCTAAGCGAATTTTTGACCATTCTTAAGAAAACTATTTTGTTGTAGGCGAATTGATAACAGGTAACAATAAAAATGACAAAGCTTGTTTTAATCTTCATTTTTGCTGCAATCACAAGTTCCAGTGCAGGCTCAGGTAAGTTTAAAGCATCTACCGAGCGTATCTTTCGAACTAGGCTACCTTGCGTCAAGAGTGTGCTGGTTGGCAATTGACATCATGGTTGGGAGGTCAAAGTGGTGGAAAGTTAGGGTGGGATTAAAAGTTTTCTCGGGAATTCAAGTCGAAAATTTTATTTGTTAGAGCTAAAAGTCGAGGTGTGGGCTAAACAGAAGTAAAGTCGAGGAGCCGGCTTGCCTAAGATTTTAAGGAAAGTTGCTGTCGGGAGTCGAAACAAGAAAAAGAAAAGAAGCGGAGTTAAATTTGATTTGAAAATGCATGTTGGAGTCAGAGTCGTTTGAATTTTGCTTCGACGCTCTAGGGTTGGTTCATGTTTACGCTTAATGATATCTTCCTATACCTTTTTTTATTGACACGACGTCACACAATCACTATTGCTGTCTTAACTTTATTTGGCATCGTAAATTGCGTAAAAGCTATGAGGAAGTTATATCTTGGATCTTAGAAATGAATAACTTTGATGATAATAAAATGGCCCTAAAAATCATCTCAGTTTTTACAGTGTTTTTGATTCGGAACTGGGTCGACTAGTTAATTGATATTTTGGTCTTTAAACGAAAAAAAAATAGAGATTATTAGAGCACAAAACGAATCACATAGTTTTATTCAACGCAATGCCGAGCGGTACCACGCGCAGGTTACAACTCTTTTTTAACCGGTTCTCTTCTCATCTGGATTCAGTCGCACCAGTTGGCTGCTGACTCGAAGAGCGCGAGCTACCTTCGCAGTCTTTTTCAATTTTCATTAACTGTTGAGTTGAAGAAATAACCTCAGTTTGTTTGTTTGTTTGCTTGAGAAAGTACTGGTCGACATCCAACGACCTGATTTTGTTTCAGTTTTTATTGGTAAAAAAGAAGCTTCTCAATACCTGCGAAAGAAACGCGCCAACTCATATTTTGAAGAACTTTGGGAAGGCAACGCAGAGAGGGAATGCATAGAAGAGACTTGTTCGTATGAAGAAGTTAGAGAAGTATTTGAAGATGATCAACAAGCGGTTTGTAATTGATGTGTTGTGTGTCAACTGCAGTATAGTCTGGGTTTTTGAAAATATTTTCTCGAACTCAGTTACTTGACTACCAAGTTCATCGCTTGAAAAAATGTCATTTTTTCAAACTGAGATCATTTTCAAATTATATCGAACCGAAAATTCAACAGTAATATTTGAGGGAGACAGCGAAGTGAGCTAACACTTTTTGAGTCAGCACCCACCTGGTAAACAGGTCAAATGCGATCGGCTGTAGCCGCGAATCGAACCCGTCTCGTAGGATCTGTCACCTCCTTGCCGTACCACTCCAGGCCATGTCGTTGAAATATCTCTTAAAGTCAGTGGTGTAGCGAGATATTTTAAAAGGGAGGGAGAGTGTAAACTACATAAACCATCAAAAGAGTGTGGTATGTTTCTGTCACTTAGCAATATTGTTTTTTTTTACTAAAGGGCAAAGTTAAAAAAGGGGAGGGCAGCTTGGCGCAATGCCCCCCTAAATGCGCTACTGCTTGAAGTTATGGTTGGTTGACTGGGCATGCTGCATTGTAACAATAAGTAAATTAACCGATCTTGACACAAAATTTGTTTGCGCCTGTCATACGTGCAGTGCTTTATTATTGTGGGATTTCCTCATGTCTTTGCTTGCACTTGACGATATAAGTGAAACATGCAGAAGTTTGCTTCTGCAGTCATGCGGCATGCTTGAATATTTCTATGCATTGTTTCATTCTTACAATCACCTTGAATACGGCAATGTGAAAAACAAAAGAATGAAGAACATAAACCATTTCAATGTTCATCCACTCTTTGACAAAAATTACAAAATGTTTATGTTGTTTTCAGATCACCTATTGGCGTCAACTTGTTGGTAAATATTTTTTCTTTTTACAAACCTATATTTGATGTTTGTTTTCAAAACTCGCACCGTCATCGGTAGTCTTATATTTTTTGAGTATTAAAATTCTTATAGTTGTTACACTTTGCCTTGTCGATAAACTTGCGCCTTGGTGACAGGGTTGTGTACTCGAACTCGTCGAACTCGGCTTTTCAGCGAACTTGATCTAGGAAAGCAAAAATCTCAGAACCCGAACTTAAACTCAATTTTGAAAAAAAAACTGATTGAGTTTTGAACTTTCCCTGAACTTGACAAAAACTACTTGAACTCAGCATAAACTCGATAAAAAACACTGAACTCGAACTTGAACTCGCAAAAGCAAAAATGAAGAACTCAAGCTCCGTGGGGAAATTTTTGGTGAATTCGAATTTGTACTTGAACTCGATTAGAAATGGATGCGAGTTCGCATTCCTGCTTGGTGCTTTCTTAAAAAGCATACCACAGCATTGAACAAACAAATTAACACAAAACGGTTTCCATTCTTTTTTGCTCTGAATCACTTTATCGATTTACAAAGAGCTAAATGTTACTCGAATTGAGAATATTTTGTAGCCTTAAAATGAAGCTGCTTTATTACAAAATTGCAGCTCAGTGTCACACCGATTTGTACAGTTGCAATGACGAAGGAACGTACGAATGTCAAAGTTTATATAACAAGCACGTGTGTCTGTGCAAGTCTGGGTATGTTGGAAGAAGATGTGAATCAGGTAAAACTAAGTTTAAAAATATGAAAAAATCTAATCTTCATTATATTCGTGATATTACGCCGAAGCGTGTAACAAATGGTGGGGTCCATCTTCCTACTGCGGTGACGGGCTAATTTGAGCACATTTAATGCTCATGTGCACAAATTCACGAGTACATCATACTCTTGTAGCTCTTTAGAAGTTCACATGGGCATATTATTTTGGAATCTTGTGAGTAATGATGAGTGGTTCGTAAACTGAATGGAGTGCAATTATTGGGAGGTTGGGGGCTTATTTAATGGTCTCTCGTATCTCCACGAGTTTCCTCGTCTCCCATTTCCGCGGCTACACACTTGAAACAACACAGCTTGAAACGTCAAAGAATCATCGCAGCGGTGGCTAGCCATTCGCGACTCTGGGTCCGATTTAGTTGAACAATCTTGCTTTGCTTCGTAAACTTTTAAAAAGAACTTGCGTCTTGAGCAATAATTTGAGACGTGGTGACGTCAACCTTGTGCAATGTTTGCACTGTTTTGTCAAGTGACCTTTTCTGACGATGTGTACATTCAACCGTAAAGTGACATTACGTCAAAATACAAAAAAGATGTAATCTGATTAAGTGCTTGTAGATGGTGAATTTACTTTGCCAGGAAAGAAATGGAAGCTCCATTACCCTGCCAAACACAGGCTTGAAAATGAATGCAGATCATCACACAATTAGCGTCTTATACGTAACCAAAAACCTTTTGAATGAAAAGAATTTGCAAGGTTGAAATTTTTAGAGCAAAAAAATAAAAGAAAATAAAATCTTCATTATACTTGCGGTATTGCGCCGAAACGTGTAACGAGTGGCGGGGCCCATCTCCGCGGTTTAGCGCCTGGGCAACACAGCTCAGAAGAAACGCTGCAGCGGTACCGAGCCGAGCCGTTGGAGGCATCGTGTCCAATATGACCAGCCCGAGAATCGAAGCCCTTACTTCCGCACTGGTAGCACTGTGTCCTGTAGATTAAACTCAAAATTGTTGTGAATACTTTTTTGGTGTTTTTTTAAGGGTTTAGGTTTTAAAATTTTCAAAGGGCAAAATTACCTTAGAACACTTGGGGAAAAGTTTCCGAAAAGCAAAGAACGTTTCAAAATCTTTAATTCGCGACTTTATTCAATTCCGGGTTTTTTAATTAGTTTTTCCAACCCTGTAGTTTTCCTGCTAAGCTGGTGGTACGCTTTTTCTACAACTGTTCCTTGATAGCGTCAAGCTCAATTTAGGAAAAAGGGTCGTTTCAGAGGGTCGTCCTGTCCACTCGTCCACTTTAGTAAACTACAATATAATGATTGTTGGACTTGGTATGTTTGTTGCAGAAATACAAGTTGATACAAACCATGTTTGCAAAAACTATGTAAATCTTTGCAAAAATGGAGGAACATGTGTTGATGATGAGGAGGACAGTTACTACTGCTTGTGTCCCCCAGGATGGCGCGGCACTCAATGCTCATTAGGTAATGGCAAACCAAAGCTTGCCTAAAATTAATTGTTATTTAACGACCAAAAAATATGATTTGGTATCTTAATTTTTTATTAGCAAGTGACCGGGAGAATAGCCAGCAGGCACCGGAAATCTGTCCCCTTTTTTTTAACGATTCCTAATCGAAAGTATTCTTAAACCGTTTTTATGATACACTTTGGCGATTGCGTGATAAATTTCTGTTCTTTTCTATTCACTTTGCTACTAAATTTCTAAGTCGAGCAATATTGCAGAACGCCTTGCAGCTTTCAATGTATTGTGTTTAGCCAAACTATTGCAAGCAATCTTAATTTCTATGTTTCCACAATAGTTCCTGTTCTCAACTTTGCAATTCTGAGTTTACTTATTTTACCTACTTGTGATTATTGGAAACGCTATCTTCCTCCGCTTGCCAGAAATCTCGCATTTATTGAATCATTTGTTATGCTTCACGTGAGAAGCAAGTTGAGCTAAATTCTGCTTCGGTTTCCATGAATTGGTGTTGCCAAAACCTAATCTGTGCCTTTTTTGTGTGATCTTTTAAATATGTATCCGCTTGCTGAAATAAAGCTCTTCTGCTTCTGATTTCGAGTCGCCTACTGGCCTTGAGACTGAGATTCGCAATTACTAGCGCTCTACCACAAACAACGAACTCACAATACCATAAGAATTGCAATTTGCACCCCCCCCCCCCACATTTTTTCCTGGCCCTCTTTCGGCACAATTACGCTGATCTTCTTTTTCGGGCCGATAACTGTTCCTTTTGCTTTATGCTTTATAAACCAGTTCGGCTCTCTTATTCTACTTTTTGACAGTTTTACCAGCAGTAGAGCTTTGAGAAATGATCCTGCTACTTCATGATATTTTCAAATTTTGCACCACCAAACATCTTTTCACGTATTTATTACTTCAGAGCATCATCTTCTCTGCATACTATTGTACAAGATTATTTTGGTTGTTTGTTCTTGCTGAGGTAAAATCTTCGTTTGTTCGATAAGTTTAAATTATCATTTTTTGTTGATGTTGGGGCAGATATCGATGAGTGTGAAATCATCTTTTTTTGTAAATGTTGAGGCAGATATCGATGAGTGTGAAGATTATCCTTGTATTAATGGGAACTGCATCAACACTATCGGCGCATTTACGTGCTCATGTGACGTTGGATTTCTTGGGATTCTTTGTGAAATTGGTGAGATTACAAGCGCTTGTCTGCTCTACGAAGGACCATTTTCAGTCTTACCTTAGGGTAAAATCTTTACTGCGCACCTGCAGGGACGGGTTGAGACATTTTTAGGGGATAAAAGTTGAAAAATCGCTTATGTTGCAGTTTCGTGCGTCGTGAAGTAGTATAGCCTGTCATGTTCAAGTCAAAATTTGGGAAGGGGTTTAATCCCACCATGGACCACCAATAATCCAGCTTCCAGCATAATTGAGTTCGTAAACCAATTGACTCTTACAAACTTCATTTTTTAGACATCACTCCACAGTTTTGTTGATCTCCATGCAATATTATTCTGAAGTTTAGAGAAGCAATCACGCTGCCTGAGACGTCTCAATATTAAGGAGACATTTTTTATTTATTTCACTGTTACGTCAACGTCATCATGCAACCTAATTGATGCAATAATAAAAAAACCAAAAAGTTCTCAAGGACATTGAGGAGTCTGAGTCAGAGTGACCGCACCTTGCATTCATTGCAGGCTACAAAGTTCTTGATGATGATCAAATATTTAAACTATGATTAATTGTTTCGACTATGACAAAAGTCTCGTCAGCCTTACTACGCACAGCCAATCCAGGCTAGACTCATTCCAGATTGTGAAGACTCTTCTTTGCATTGCTCATCCTAAACAATTCTACTGCATGGCTGACGAGACTTTTGTTATAGTCGAAACATTAATTTGTCCTAAGCGAATTTCTTATGGTTAATGGATTAAGGCCTATGCCGCCCCTTTTAGCTTTATCTATACACTAACAGTTTTAAAAAGAAAAAATCACGTTTTTACTTTTTCAGAGGACGGTGCCGAGCGCTGATGATCTCAGAGGATGAATGAATCGCCGTAAACATTGTACAGTTTCTTCAACCGAATAACGAGATGAAACACTGCATTGGCCTGATCTTGAATAAAAAAACCATCGCCATAAGGAAAAGGATTGTTTTTTTGTACCGCAGATTTTTTAATTGCTTTGTTTTAAATATTGTTCCGATAGTATTCAGCGTTCAAAGCACTCAGGCCATTGTGCCATAGCCGTACTCCTTGATTGTGCCTTTTAGTGAAAAAATATCCAATGCTCCCAAGAGACTGAAATATACCAGACTCTTTAGATGACTTTTCTAGTTTATGCTCCCTCCCTCCCTTTTGTAAATTTCTCGCTACGCCACTGGTAACGCGCAATTTACAGCCATTTTGTTGCTACCAACTTACGACAATGATACTACTGGTAAGCTATAAATTTTGCATATGTGGGTGTTTTTCAAGAAATTGATTTACGAGTTTGTAACATGAAATTGCAGCATTACTGTAGTTGAGCATTTGCGATAATTTTTTTCTCGTCACAGGTGTAATTTTTCGCATTTTGTGAGTGTGGTTGTTTTTTCATAAGATATTCATCTTATGCCTATCAAATGAAGAGTTTTGAAAACAAGTATGTTTTAAACAAGCCATCAAAATTCAAACTTTTGTCTTGCTAGTCTGGTACTCCTGCAAAAAAATGGCCTACCAACCATCTTTTTGAGTTGAAAGTACCGGTAACTGGTAACACGGCCGAAACTAGGCAATGCGCCCCCCCCCCCCCCGAAATCATCTTTCGGGGCCCCCTAAAATATTTTTTCTTGGATGGTGATGTAAAAGAGCGAGCCCCGAAGGGGCGGTGCCAAGTTAGGGGGGTCTGGGGGCATGCCCCCCAAAAAATTTTGCGGAATTTGACCTTATTTTGGAGGTTTTTTGTGCGTTTTGAGCCTTTAAAATTCCTCAGTTTTAACAAAGTTTAGTAGTCTGTTTAACTAGGTTCCTTTCAAACCCATTAAAATAATGCTGCAAGCAAACCCTACTCTAACATTTCGCTATCTATGCGACGTAAAAACGTTTTTAAGACTTATTTTTGCGCCTTTCACTTGAGGATGAGGAGCCCTTGGCAGGAGCGAATCCTGGAAGTTTTGGTGGGAGGGAAAGTGATTTTAAATTAGGTTGAATGTTAACTGAATACAAAGACGTGTAGACCCGGAAACGGGCGTGAATAAGTCCTTTCAAAATGTTTCATGTCAGGGGCGTATTCAGAATTTTTTTCAGGGAGAGGGCACCAAATTTCGTCACTTTTTCAAGCGCAATCTTTTCCCGGCAGAGTTATTTTGAGCTACTTAAGTAACAAAAACGACTTTAGGGGGTCCGAGGGCATGCTCCCCCGAAAAATTTTTGAAAATTTGCATACTGTAATGGTCTTTTTAGCGCTTTTCGAAAAATTTTCGGGCAAAGTTTGTTCATATTTTTGGCCCCTAACTTTGAGTGCTTCATTAAGTATGATGCATTTTGTAAGCACAGTTTCGATTATACGTGCTTAAGGCGACTAAGGTTTATTGTTATGAACAGGGGTGCAAATCTATGTTGAGCATTGGGGTAGATGATTTAGCAAAATCGACCATTTTTAGATATTGGAGGGATGATTTAGCAAAATTGACACGTCTGCAGATGTCCAATTTTTTGCCCAAAATGAAGTGAAGACCAAAAAAAGGTCATCACCTTTGCTGATGCCCAGTTTTGGGACATGAAAATATTGGGGGGGGGGATGCATCCCTCCATGGATTTGCACCCATGGTTATGAAGAGGTTCGAAATTATACAAAAACTTTATTTATCCAAAGCATTGTTGAAAATGGCTGGTGAGGGGTGCACCCCCCATATCTTCCCCTGGATCCGCCTCTGGTCCTTGGTATGCCACTAAACATTTGTTTGCTAGTTTTGCGACAGCTATTTTTCGAAAAATTTGCAGGGGTTCTTCATGGCCAAAAGCATAAATATGGTATGGGGGGCCCACATCGCGCGAGTTAAGACAAAACATATATTGAATATTAGAATAGGCTTATTTAAGGCACCTTTATCATACGTTGATTAAATAGTACTACGTACTGGCTATTTACGGGGCCCTCTTTTTGTGCGGGGCCTCCCGGTTGGGGGGTTCGGGGGGCGCTAGTTTCGGCACTGACTGGTAATCACATCTAATCTCTACTTATAACATAGCAAAAAATGTTGAACACACAGCCTTTGAACTTATCATTGTTGCTCCGCTTGGCTCTTACCCGCTCATTTTTGGTGAAATCCGTGCGTTTTGTGGTGTTTTATGTCTACGTCAACAATAGAATTAAATCATCAAGATTTAAGACAGTAGGAGAGTCATTTCAAGATACTCTCGAAAAGATGCTGACATGGATGAGTAGCACGAGCCGCATGTTAAGCCTATGCGTGACAGGTGTTTTACCTTTTTCTAGTCAATTAATTTTGCCTCTGCAGAACCGTTGTACCGTACTTTTACGCTGGGTTGGAAAAATCAATTGTAATCAATATTCGATTGAGATATTCTTTACTTTTTGTTCATTGAATGCACTGGAACCTTTACTTTTTTGAACGAGTATCAAATATGGCCTTGTCTTTACTTTTTTTTCGGCGCAATTCGATATTTCATATTCGATTCTTTTTGTTCAGGTTACTTTATCTCACTTTAATAAATTGAAAATAGTCGTCGGTATGTCATTACCTTGTTTTCGCTGATAAATTGTTTTTTGTGCCAAAAAACAAAAAAAGAATTTTTAATAGCAAAGTTGCTTCGCATATACTATGTCCGTAAGTTACCGCATAAATGTGAGGACATCACAAAAAATGCTTAGCGTAGCCTACACCGCTAAATGCTCCGTGTAATATCGAATATCGATTACAATGTTCTTTATTCTTTACTTTTTTAAACTACCATCGAAATCGATTATTTCTTTACTTTTTGGTGAACTATCGAATATCGATTATTTCTTTATTTTTTAGGGTATCGATTCCCAACTCTGCTTTTACGGTAACCGAGCGCCTATACTCTCAACTGAAGTGCACTATCCGTTTACATATCATACGGTGTTACAGTGTCTGTTATTACCAAGTCGTCAACTAAAAGTCTAGAACAACTGCTTTTTTCCCGATTAATGAGCACGGCTTCACCAAGCTCCTTTTGTTGAATACGTTGGCACGTAAAAATATACCGTGAGGTTCTTGTTTCAAAAATTCCGTTTTCGGGACGGTTCTTATAATATCGAGTAAACAGAGAGAGCCTGCTCGAAATGAACCTTGTCTCTTGTTTCTTCTGCCGGGTTAGCCGCTATTCTTTTACAATTTGTGAATGCGTCACTGAATACATCTTTGCTTTTCATTATTCACGCTTTACGCCTACAAATCTGCTTTTAAATCAGGTTAAGTGGCGATAGCTGTATCCGTAACGACCGTGATGAATTGATAGACCTGCGTTGTGTTAAGGGTAGATTTGTAAGCTGGATGCTCATTTCCACAGTTAGGGAGCAACTGCATGGATGGCTTTTCAATCGAATTATAAAGCTCACCTGCTGCTGGTCTTACAGAGTCGGCGGTAGAGAGGTCGGCTTAGGGGATCAAGCGTTTATCAGGGGGGGCCAAAGTTTGAAATTAAGCAGAATAGCCGCTATTTTCAAAAGAGTAAGTTGCTGATTCGAGGGGCCAAGGATGTCAATTGGGGGGGCCAGGCCCCCTGGTCCTCCTTTAGCGCCGGCCCAGTGGCCTTAGAAGCCAAAGATGGCAGACTTAACATTGGGGTTAAGAGATATGGGTGCCGTTTGTAAGTTGAATCATGCCCGAATATCATCAGTACCGGTACAGGTTAAGGTCAGACACCTATATTAGCGCTCAGCATTATTTCCAGAGTAAAAATTGGAGTTGGAGATCAGAAAAAGAGTTGATTTCTGATCGCTATACAGTCGGAAGATTCGAGATTGGGCTCAGATCAGGGCTCGGTCGAGCTACCACAGTGTGCGTTGCCTACCAGAGAATTTACTGGGCAAACATGACGACAATGCCTTTGAGTGATCATGTGGAACCTTGTCATTACAAGAACGTAGAACATTGAACCATAGGCGTAGCCAGGGGGGGCCAAAGGGGCCACACCCCTCCCTGAAATTTAAATTAAATTAGAACCTATCGTTAATAAAACAAATGCTTGAAGCTTTTTGGGCCTCTGGTGTATGCAATCGTTATTGACTTCGAGCAGTTTATGTTGGTGGGGGAAGGGGGGCCTGGCGTGGCTTCACATATTCTTATACTTCTAAATTTTATAAACATCGCCAAACGCCGAAGTTTTTTTGCTACGTCGCAGGCGCATGATGTACTGTAGACAACACGTTATGGTAATTGGAAGGAATAAACGTCCCGTTGAGCGCACTGTTGAAGTAGTACGACGCACTGTTGCACACTGCTGCGAAAACATCGCTTCTTTGATCAAGAAGTTTAACCTACTAATAAGAGTATTATCCTTAAAATTCCGTAACTGTGCGCTGCGTTACAATTAAAGTTAAATTATATTCCAGTCTTTCTCCATAAAACTGTATCAGATCAGTGAAATCGCACTATCAGGACGCTGCCCGCAACAACCGTTGAGGCTGAACGGTCATTTTCGTGTGTGAGACGAATGAAAACTTGGTTACGTTCGGCTATGGCCTCCGATCACCTGTCACAATTGCGCGACGTGCGTGCTTCATTGCCAACAAGAAGTAGTAGATGAGAAAAGGCCAATCGAATATTAGCAACCATGGCTGGCGATAATCGCCGACGAATGGACTTCTGAGTGTAATTTCGTCAATTGATATAAGCATTGAACCTGAATCAAAACTTAATAAACTTAGATTTCGACTTTATCTTATGTGGTGATCACCCCTTACTAACGTAGTAACCTCATCAATGTTATACGCACGGTATCTCGTCGCTTTCTAACTTTCAACAAGTAAAATAATGTAGGCCTACGCGTTCATATAAATGATGATAGATTAGTGTGTCTGGCAGGAGCGTATTAGGGGAGCATAGTGTCATGCCCCCCAATATACAATTTTTTCATAATTTCGAATCTCTTCGATAGCTGTAACTTCCTGCAAGCCTTATCATGCCTTGAGCACGCATAATTGAAAATGTGCGAACAAATTGTATCATATTTGGCGAAGCACTCGAACTTAGAATCAAAAACTTTAAACAAAATTTGCGTGAAAATTATTCAAAAAGCAACAAAATAGTAATTACAGAATGTGAATTTTCATATTTTTTTCGGGGGAGCATGCCTTCGGAGCATGCTTTCTTGTTTCTCAGTCAACTTAAAATTAGCCTAGTTCTGCCGAAAAAAAAATGCGCTTGAAAAAAAATTATAATTATGTAGCCTACCCCCTTTTTTAAATTTCTCGCTACGTCACGGGTGACTGGGTCAACAGCGTAGTGTGTGACGATTGCCTAGTAAAAATTCATTACCAACTGGCTGTTTGAGAGAAAAAGTTAATATTTCAGCATAATTTAGCGATTAGTTTACGACTTAGACAGAAATTCCACAAAATTTATGTTTTCATCGATATGAGGGAAATAGGCTGCATTGCTGCTATAAGTAAATGACGTCAGATTTAAAAGTTACAAAATTTGGCCCCCCCTCAATTTTTTTCTGGCTACGCCCCTGCGTTGAACCCAAACCTTGAAAAACTGCTTGAAGCTCGGTATTAAAAAGCAAAATAAGGTAGCACCAGTATTTACTCCAACCTATTTAGGATTTACAATTCATAGCTAGCGTGCGTTGTCGTAAAGACGATGCCCTAGTGGTCTGGTACATTCTATATTGGTGGCATTTTAGTGACGGTACGTAGCATTTTAACATAAACGCAGCAAGCCTATTACGTGTCTCTGCTGCAATCCCAGTTTGACCTAATGCATTTTTTATAACCAATTTTTTAACAAATAAAAAAGTATTTTGAATAAAGGTATATGATTTTGAAAAGATTAGGTATATAATTTGTTTCGTTTAGTTCTAGCTATTATTTGATGATGGTAAATAAATCACGCCAACTTGCTTTTTGCCGAGCTAAAATTTATAACATTCCCTCAAGTGCCTTATTACTGAGTTTATGGTCAATTGGACATAGTCTTGTTAGCTCAGTAGGTAAGCGCGTGGCTGTCCAGTGTGGGAGGTCTGGGTGTCATTTCCCGGGTCGGCCAATCGGACACAGTGTCACAACCGCTGTGACGTTTCTTCAGAGCAGTGTTGCGTAGGCACTACGCCGCGGAGATGGACCCCGTCACTCGTTAGTCGTTACGAGTCACGACGCAACACCGCGAGTATAATGAAGGTTTGATTTTATGGACTGCTGAAGTAGCTTTATGTAAATCACGTGCGATAACGAAGAACTCCAAGTTTAAAACGATTGACGCAGCGATTTTGGTCAAAAACTCAAGATAAGAAACAAGCACTGTCTTTTGACTTGCAGCTGGCCTCTTGAAGTTTTTATCAGTTCTTCCTTTTAGCGAGATAACGTAGCATCTTTTGAACCTTATCACCAAAACGGCTTAAAACATAAAACGCCACTTGCATAGACACTGATATCTATTGTTCAATTTTCTGACATTCATGTAATGGCTCTGTATCGTGTTGACAAGGGCATGTTGATATTTGTGCCATTTTATGATGTAGTGTAGTTGTAAGTGGATTGCGATAAACCAGTGGTTCTCAAACTGGGGTCCGCGGTCCTTTTGGGGTCCGCGAGACAAAGTTTCTGGGAACGCGAAGCACCTTCCAAAAAAATTAAAACGACGATCCTGAAGAAAAAATTTTGTGTAAAATTAAGTTTTCAGGCAACTTTTCTTCCAATCAACTTAACAAACACAATTTGTCATGAAACCTTACAGGCTACATAGGCATTTATGATATCACAAGAAGCAATTTGATGTCACATTAGTGCAATGGCTCCTTTAGCGTGAAGTCTGCGAATGATGGAGAACGTGCAGTAGCAAAAAGGATCAAGGTTTTTTGCGGATGGCTTAAAAGTAAAAACCTGGTGGGTGGCGGCAGCAGTATTGGTTTCAGAGAAGGATACTGCAATGTGTGATTTTAGTCTAACTCTAGTAAATTGTTCATTTTCCTTTAATAAGTTTGCAAAGAAGCAAGTGCCCTCGTCACATTGATACAATAAAAAATCAACGTGTTGTTTTGTGTTTATTTGTGTTAATTTTTCAAGGGGACCGTGAGCCATTAAAAAAATTGCTAGGGGACCGTTGCGTAATTTTTTTAAAAAAGTTTGAGAACCACTGCGATAAACATTTTACCTGAAAGTCATTTTAACAAATAAGATTTAGATGGAACGTCATGCTTTAAGTTGGCTTGCAATGCAAACTGACAAAAAAGCGCTAGTTTTGTCAATATAATTAATATTTCATGCGAAAAAGATTCTGGAATGTATTCTGGATATTTTGCCTCAACTTTTGTCACTTTGCTACCTCATTAGTTACGTCATAGTGGAACCGGTTGTCGATTGGTCAGCTCGCAATGAACACAATTGCAATTGTGACACAAGAATACCTTTGCCGCATCTGATTCATGCCGATGAATCAAGCCGATAAGACAAAAGAATTTCTTGCTCGCTACTAAGTTGTAGCTTGAGGAAAGGGCAATGACGTAATCTAAAAATAGAGAGTTTATTAGAAGAAAATTTGTTAGGTTTTGTGCTTACGTGTACGTTTCAAGACAGAAGCGGGCAGGATAACATAAAATAAATGAATTCAGAAAGAAGTAGCCCAGCCTAGGCCTTAAATTTATTGTGACTAGTTGAGTAACTGCCGAAAAAAGGCCGCTCTTCACACCTTTTTTGCTGGTACCGAGCCTACTGAAATAAACTGATAGTTATTTAGGTCGCCGTGGTTAGAACATAATTTATGCATTATCTAAAAGTCTGTAAAGAAAGGTGAAAGTTTATTCCACTTACAAGCAAATGACAGTTAGTATATATCTCGTCTCAACCACAGCTAATCAATGGTTACACTTTGGCGTGTGAAGGTAGGCCCGTACCAAAAGGAACTTCAAAAAAATGAATTTTATTGTGGTTGCAGCAGTAGCTTTTGAAAAACCGCAGATTTTCCGATACCTTGTTATAAGTTTGATTATGACGTAGAAACTGGAATCAAGAACCGTGGGCTTCAGACAAAAATTGGACATGTGGCTCTTTTATGCGCACAATGCTTGTGGGGGCCTTAGCTGCCTTACTACATGAAAAAGTGGTTATGGTGCTGAAACAGGAACTGTTTCTAGAATCAGGAACTGCGGGCCTGAAAACTTACGAAAATTGAATGTGGACAGGGTAATGGGCACAGCTGCGTGGATAATACCATGCCATTCATTGTTTAATTTATGGTGCCCACTAACATTGTAAAGAACTAAACTTTCTGATTGTGCAAGCTCTATTTTAACAGTAATGAGGGAACACCATCAAATTTTGTTCTGGGCTTTCTAATCTTGCAGAGAAAACAAACGAATGGCGCTTTTAGAAGTTGGTATTGCGGAGTAATTAATTTGGTGTTCTTCTGGAAGTGATGATCGAAGTTCAGAACAGCTAGACCTAGTTTGTGTGAGCATTAAACCATGGCGCAATGCATGACGCTCGATGTTATTGCTGCAGGGTAATATGGTTTGTAACCTAGTGCAAAAATTGTGGATTTCCATGAGAAAAATATTTATAGTATGATAGTTGTTTAAATTGCGTTTTTAGCAGCCAAGGCTTTGTAGATCGTAACGTAGTGTTTAAAGACGTGTTTGTGTTTATTGCGGACTTCAGTTTCGTGTTTAACGTAGTTACTACTTTTGATGCGCAGTACAGGGTCAGAATTTAGATGCTGGATCTATCGTGTTTAAGTATTTATCATCAACGGTTGAGAATGGAAAATTTTATATTACATTGAACTGATATTTTGTCAGTAATTGCGGGAGACTGCAAAGTGTTACACTTGATTTGCAAAGCTAATATGCTTTAACCACTTTTCCGAGTCACTGGTAAAAATTTTATGCAGAAAATTTTAACGAGTTTAGAAATTGAAAGCAAAAAAGGATTACGCCACAAAGTTTGTCTTGGGCAGCACTGTTCAGCGAAGTTTGGAGATTAATTGTCAATTGCTGGACAAACCGACCCTTTAACCTCAACCTTCCACCTATTAATGTACGAAAATTTTCACAAAGATCAGGAGAAATTTTTCTAACTCCCTAGCATTATAGATGTTGCTTAATAGGGCATTTTTCCATGGAAGATGAACGTAATGCAGAGAGAGACCAAGGAGGTTGCAATTGCATTTTTGCAAACACATTTCAGGTCAGATGGCCGTATGGTGAGAGCGTCCGCCTCGACAGCTATAGACTTGGGTTTGATTCCGCGTCGGGTCAAACTAATGACTTTAAAAATTGGTATTCACAGTTTCCCTGCTTGACGCTCAGCATTAAAGTGACAGTGTGGAGAACAAGCCGGCAAGTTTACTTGTTGTGCCGTTGGGAAAAGCACTTAGCGGGATTCCCCCATCTTAGTGTGGTAGACAGGCGGCTGGCAACTCCTAAGCGAGCTTGTACAGCGCATTGATCGCTTTCTCGTGATAGGAGGATAAATATGCAACTAAATACAAATTTTAAGCTTTTGTGTTAAAATTGTGGCAGTGCTCAAATACATTTTTCCCTGCGTTATTGCAGCTAATAGTTGGTTACATTCAGAGTTCGTGTAACTGCTATTTATCTAGATCCACCAAGCAGTGGCGTAGCTAGAGGCTCTGCCGCCCGGGGCGGTTCAAGAAATCGCCGCCCCCACATGCAGTGGTGTACCCAGGGTTTGGCGAAAAGGGGGAGATAACATAACCGGGGGTGTGGGGGCGTAGCCCCCAACAATTTTTGCGGTTTTCACATAAAAAAACACTCTCTTTAACATACTTTTATATCGAAAAAGGGCATGCAGTGAGTGCAGTCACCACTAGCGTAGCCAGGATTTTGCAATGGGGGGTTGAGAATGACATCACATTTGATTACCGTGAAACACGTCAAGACTCAAATTGCATGTCAAGCTCAAGCTCAAATTCAAGCTCAAATACACGTCAAGCTCAAATTGCAGTATACGATATATAGAGCAATGGTTCATTATTATTACTGTATGTTTTTGGTGTTCTTTTCGAGTGCAGTCATTTTGACCAGCTTACCGGTAACTTCTGTTTTTTGAACGAAATTAATGTATGAAGATTTTGTTATAGTTGATAAATAATTCATCAAAGTGGCATTCAATTAGAGGGAGGCGCTCTATTTTTCAACCCTTCCTTAAAAGTAGCGTTCTATTAGAGGTGGCATTCAAATAGAGGTGGCGCTCAAATAGAGGTTTTACGGTATATGTTGTATACAGGAGCAGATCCAGAAAGTTTTGGTGGGGTAGGCCTACATGTAATTTTGAATTAGGTTGAATGTTAACTAAATGCAAAAACGTTGAAACTCGGTAGCGGGCGTAAATAAGGCTTTTGAAAATGTTTCATGTCAGGGACGTATTCAGAAATTTTTTGAGGGAGGGGGTATCAAATTTCGTCATTTTTCAAGCGCATTTTTTCCGGCAGAGTTAATTTTAAGCAACTTAAGTGCCAAAAACGACTCTAGGGGGGTCCGGGGGCATGCTACCCCGAAAAATTTTTGAAAATGCCTACTAATCCCCTCATCTTCAAGTTTCACTCTCGCTAGCATGTTACAACGTTGATCGTTTTGTCGCTTCTTCCCTTTTCTGTGTCCGTTTGTATTTGAAATCCTATATTGCTGTGTTAATTTATTTTGACGGTGCAGAAATAAAAGACACTACTACTACTACTAAAATTTGGATACTGCAATGGTCATTTTAGTGCTTTTTGAACAATTTTTAAGGAAAGTTTGTCATATTTTGACCCCTAACTTTGAGTGCTTCATCAATCATGCATTTTGTTCGCGCAGTTTCGATTATGTATGACGTCATTTGAGGCTCAATGGGGAGGGAGGTTGTAACCCCCAAAAACCCCTCCCCCGTGGCTAGTGAAAGGGGGCTGCAACCGTTATTAGTTTGAGAAATTATACACAGAAAGTTAGGTTTTAGCACCTTATTACAGAGCCAAAGGGGGGCCATGGCACCGTGGCCCCCCCTGCGTGCGCCCATGTCACTTGCGTAGTACTGCCTAGTGCCTATACTGCGTTCGCACGCTGAGTGTGAGCGGATCAAATAATGCAAATACAAAGAAGAAAACAGTGCGCAATTGTGACATAATACACATTAAAATCAAATCTTTTTTATACTCGCGGGAATACACTAAAGCGTGAACGAAATGGCGAGGCCCATTTCCGCAACTTTGCGCCTGGGTACTGGGCAACACTGTATGATGATTTACGATTAGCAAATAAGCTATATAGCCAAGTAATAGTTGTTAAAAATAATTAAGAAAAATAATTACATAAAGCTTATCCAAAATGACGCCCCCCGGGCGTGCCGCCCGGGGCGGACCGCCTCCCCCTCCCCCCCCCCCTCCCCCTTGCTACACCACTGCCACCAACCGTGTTTCACCGTTTGATGTGTCTTATACTAGTAGATTGAGAACAAGAATGGTGTAAAATTTGTACTGTAAGAGTGTAAGTTACGCTAGCTGCAGTTTTATAAACCATAAGACCTGTAGTATTGATAAGCTAAACAAAATTATTTTAGTAAGGTGTTTTTGATTTATATTTGTAGCATTTTTTCAAGACCATTTTATTTGGTGTTACTACTCTGCATGCGATGCGTTGGTGCGGAACGATGTGTTAGATTTGTATCTGAACTGAAGTGCTGCATGACTCACAGCTAGAGCAAAGGTCGTTATATTCTTGACAGCATTATCAGATTATGAATGTTAATAGCATTACGTAAAATTGAGATCATGAAGTTTAGGTTAAAAGCAATCTTCGTTAAAAAAGAAGATAAACAGTGAGAAGTTTCTGCATTTTCTTTACCCGAAAGTTTAAGAAGCAAATTCAGTGATTTCCTAAAGAATTTATTGCGATGGGAAACTTGGAAAAGTGGGCTACAAAAATTTACACTTTATAAGTGCTTGACGTACAGTAGTCAGCATTTCTTCGCAGGTGTGGTTTTGTTAATGAAGCACAAATAAACTACATAGGACTGGGTCAGCAGTTCATTGCCTGAAAAGTGCCGATTAAACCGTATGTTGTGATGAAAAATCAGTGCCATATATCGGCGTTTGGTCAGGGCAAAGTACGGTACATGCAACGTGTCTTTGTGCAGTATTTACAATTAATCAATCAGCATTCTGAATTCAGAACAGCGCATGAAGTGAAATGTACAGCATACAGTATAGTACAGCAGGAAACAAGGTATTGTTTTCTACGCACACAAGCTGTTTAAATTGACAAGCCTACCTACCAAGAAAGCCAGAGCTACGAAATTTCGCCGATGAAATCGTCGCAGACTTGCAGTGTGGGTTAGAGGAAAGAAAAATCACATTGCGAGCGCTCAAATCGTGTTATAGTGGGTTTACGCTTGTGCTTGCGTGTACAAAATCAGGCAGGCTAATGGTAAACAAAAATTTGTAAATACTGTCGTGATTTGCCGATCTTATGATGTAGGTCACATACGCAACGTCAACGCGTCGTTCGTGGCTAATTTTTCAGTTTTGGCAGCCTTAGAAATGCATTACAGTACAATTATTTTGTTTTTTTCAAAATTCAGCTGTAATTGTAAGCTTGTCGGCTGAAGTTACGGTAGGAAGAAGTTGCTGCTTCAATTAAAGCTTAGCTATCGCCTCCTACCACTCCTACGTACTGTTGCTGCCGAGATACATAGAAAAGCATGAATTCAGAAATGATAAACATGTGAAGGCGTTTTTAGAAAGCGAGGACGATGCGAAATTACAAAAAATGTTAAAATAAGTTCGCACTTATGAGGCTAGGCCCAGTTCCGTGGGGAGAAATTTTAAAGGGAGTGCATAAATTGCAAAAGCCATCCAAAGACAGGAGCGTATGTATTGTAGGGGGGCATGGCGCAATGCCCCCCAACATAAGCTCCTGCTTAGGCTATTTGAAAAAATAATCTTGTCTTTTTATTGTCGTTTTTTATTTATGCTGCTTTGCATTGGTTTTTGCACGTTGACTTTTTTTGTAGCAAAACAAGCGACAATTTTAGTGTTTGTGAAAGCGTTTTGTTGTACGTTTTGAACACTTTTTGTTGATAAACAAGTCACATGGCTATTATAAAATGTCTTCGCTTGCTTTGTGTTGAGTTCAAAGTCCTCTGCATTGTTAAGCAATGTTTGATTTATGTTCTGCAGTTTACGAAGAAAATTCTGCTAAGCTTGTCAAATTGTGCAATAATAAAGCTGAGGTTACTCTAGGTCGCTCAAAACTCTTTTGTTTACTGGAAGTCACCGTGACTTGAGTTGGACTTTGTCACAATCACTGAGGAACAAGACCGCATTATTTGCAAAAATCATAAAGCAGTGTTCTAAACGGCGACACGCATACAAGTGACGTCATTATTTTGTCAACTTATGAAAAGACGAAAACAGCATTATGATTAAATTACAGGTAAGTTGCGAGAACAACTATCCAGCGTAGCACTAATGAGCATGAATTTATTGCTGTTTTCGTGCAATATGTTATTTTAGCACTTGCAATTGCTGGTTACGTAAATAGAAAGCAGTTATTGCAAGATTTTGTGAACAAGATAACCTTTAATTAAGTTGTTTTGTGTCAATTTTACACCTTGCTAAATGAGAATGCAACAAGCATCTGTCAAGTTTTGAATGTTTTCATCCGTTTTCTCAGCTAGTTAAAGTAAAATAGGCTACCTACGTTGCAAGCAAAGCAAAAAAAACAACATTTGAAAAGACGTTATCGACGTTTAGCTCAAAACTGGCTTCAGGCAAAAGCTTCAATTACTGTGAGTTTATTTAAATTTTTATTTTTGAAGGTTTTGCGGTATATGGGAATATTAACGATCATGAAGTTGGGAGTGTTTGCATTTTCTGCTTTTTCTCTTTTGTGTGCTTTCACGTGGTGCATATTTCATTGGCCAATTGGTAAGTGCTAGTATTCTTATAAAAAAATTGTTTTGACGAAATTAGCTATCAAAACGTTTTGATCTACAGTTTGGTGGCGGTTAATTCGTCACACTAACGTAATGAAAATGCAAAAAAAAAGGGTCTATAGTGGTCCAGTGATTGTCAGTCTTTTTTAGTTGCAGGCCCTTTTCCTTTTTTAGTCCCCGTTGGAGACTTACGGAATCACATTGAGAACTGCTTTGTAGATTATTTTTAAAAATTGTTTTGCAAAACTGCGGCATTCCGTTGATTTATTAATAATATGTATGAACGTGTGAATTTACAACTGCTAATGGCAGATTGAGCAAAACATTAGCAGCAAAACAGAGCAAAATTGTGGTTTTTAAATCAACAATGATCGTGAACAAATGCCCTGAAGCAAGTGGTAAATTTTTTACTGCATTTGGCGATTTTGGTTTAAGCATAGTTAACTATAACTTAGTTTTTTGCTGAGGTTCGGTTCGATTCGATTCTTGATGACGTCAGATTAAGAGGCATACTAATGAAATAAACTGTATGAAGCCTAGAATCGTTTGAATGATTTCTTTTGCTGATAGGCTGTGGCATGGGGCGAGAGGGGCGGGGCAGCAGATCACCACGGGGCAGCAGCAAGCCATATTACACATATACCCATGATAATAAAAATTGAGGTATTTTTTAACAATGCTTAAGACACGCTTTGGATTGGGCTTTGTCAAAAATAGAGGGGACGGGAATTTGCCCCTTCTAATTTTTTGCTGGCCTAGCCCCTGCCGATAGGTTTATATGCTACATTGACTCAGATCAATCAAGGGTAAAACACTACATACAGAGTTGCTCAGTTAACGGTGTTAAAAAAAAATCACCCGTTTTTTTCTCGTGAGTGCATCTTTTTCGCTTTACAATTACTTATTCGTTTTTAACGTGGCCAAGTAGTCGACCAACTACTGTATATCGTTTCGTAATCTCTCCAAGGCAATGACTCAGACGTTCCTAATTAATCACACTGCTTCTCATGGGAAAAATTGGTCACACATGTGTTTGAGAAAGCAGTAGGCCATCTTTCATCACTGTACTGATTTTCAGTTAGATGAAATACATAGGCATCAGTTTAACCGCAAACTCAAACCAGACCAGCTTCAAAAAAAGCAAATTACGTAACAACGATTGTGACTACTCGTAATGATTGATTAATGCTGTTTTTTAATTTGTGTTTAAATTCTTGACAGCCATACAAAATTTGCGAACAGTCAGCGTAAAAGTTTTAAGTTTGCAAAAGTAGGCTTTTGCAGGACACTATCTGCAGCACGATCCAGTTAATCGCAACGACCAAGTCCCTTCTAAGTTAGAACCGCTATTTTTTGGGGCGTATATCTGGTATGATGTTGCAGATGACAGGTTATGAAGTTTGATTAGATAATTCTAAAAAAAGCTGACTGGAACCTTTCAAACATTACTTGGCCTGCATCTGAAACAATCGCAGCAAAAAAATGACACAGGCTGCAGTAATGTGCTCATTCGGTGTGTTGAAGGCTTGCCCAACTTAAGCAATAATTTTAGTGGTACTAACAAGTGTCCTTGGGTTAGAGCCTGGATTAACAATTGCATTGCGACTCCGTGTCTGATAAGAAAAATCGAATGCCAGTAATCGTATGCAATGTTTTCTTTAAAGTTTGACTTGAGTAAACTTACCATACGGCCCGGTTTAGCCGGGACAGTCCCGGTTTTAACGCCATGCCCCGGCGTCCCAATCGGTCGGTCAAAATGTCCCGGTTAAGCCCTTCAACCAGCTATCAGTCATAGCCCTGACTTATTAATCAAAGCGGAGTGATGAGTTAGTTAATTTGCTTCGTTATGTTGGGTGTAATGCAATTGTTATGTCATTAATGTTATTGTAGCTGCCAGGGTTTAACTTTGCTACAATGGCGATGGCATTGTAAAAACTGGGAACGTATAGTGTTACATTTTCTTGTTGATGCATCGCTTCATGAACACAGTCATTTTTGAGGTGCAGCAAGAAAAAGCAGCACTAAATTGATTCGCTAGAGAAATAGCTAAATTAGGAAAAAAGTTTTAGGGTAAATTGGCCGGATAAAGCAAGAAACCTTCCGGAATGCCAGTGGCGTTGGAAGTACTTCCAAGTAGGGGGGGGGATGAACTTTGTGTTACCATACCAACGTCTGGGGGGCGAAGTCCCCCAGACCCCCCTCCTTGTTATCGGTATCATACACTTTACTTCAATAATAGTTACTTAAAAACTGCTTGATGAACTCAAGCTTTCCTCTAGCTAGCACAAACACACTAATCAGGTCGACGTTTGTAAACGTGTTAACCTCACTGAACTATGTCGGACTGTATTGATGGTTTCTGTAACTTATAGCCAGGGGCGGATCCAGGGGGACAGAATGAGGGGTATGCATGCTCTCACCAACCATTTTCAAAAATGTTTTCGATGTATGCAATTTTTCCATGATTTCGAACCTCTTCGACAGCAATAAGCGTTACGCCTAAAGCAAGCATAATCGAAAATGTGTGAACAAAATGCATCATATTTGGCGAAGCACTCAGAATTAGAGTCAAAAAGTTTAAACAAAATTTGCCTAAAAATTAATTCAAAAAGCAGTAGCACTAAAATAGTCATTACAGCATGTAAATTTTCAAAATTTTCCGGGGTAGCATGCCTCCGGACCCCCCTAGAGCTTTTCTTGTTTTTCAATCAGTTTCTAATTTGTTCTGCCGAAAAAAAAAAATACGCTTCAAAAAAATGTGAGCATTATGCCCCCCCCCCTTTGAAATTTCTTGCTGCGCCACTGCTCTTAGAATAAACTAGTGCCAGCAGTTCTGCATACACACTTGCGCATTTGCATTGAAATTAGCACTTTTAATTGTTTGTGCGGAATCGTCCCGGTTTGTAATTGCAAAAATATGGTAAGCCTAGGCTTGAGGAACCATCAAGCAATATTGAAAGACCTCCAATTTTTGAATTTATATATGAAACTGCAATTAACAACTGTTTCCAGAAAAATTTGGAGATTTTGAGAGACCGCTGGACAATTTTGAGGGACTGTTTCGGTTCCTTAAAACGCCTTGAAAAAACACTGGTCGTGTGTGGTGTTTATTGGAGATTTTATCAATGTTTTGTTATATAATTATTTTAAATTGAGTTTGCTTCGGTATGGGATTTCGGCTGAAAAGAATGGTAGCAAAGAATCGATTTTGAACAATCTACTTCTTTTGAAGTATATCATGCTAAACTATTGGATGAAAAAACACGTACATGTTTATTGATCAGTTTTTTTTAGCATACAACCACAAAAACAGTACTAATTCTTGGTTCTTTGAATCTTGTTGACTAAAATAATGTTTGTGCTGTTTGTAAGTTATTGATTGGTTAGTCAGATTTAATCTCTGTCTTGCTGGTAGCTAGTTTTATTTTTTTGTGATAAGAGAGCTGAGAAAAAGAGTAAATATCGCCCGTTTGTTTATAGATATTAGATAATAGGCCTACTGCTGCTGCTGCACGTAGACTTTTAATCCCTAGGAAAGGGATTTGCCGTTTCCTAATTTAGCAATGTATGTCTGAAAAGAGCATTTAGGTTGATAACGCAAATCTCCAGACAAATCTACAACGCACTTGTTTAACGGTTTACGTATTTCATGCAACGGTATTACCACACGTCTGACAAGCATTCGTTTGAGCAATGAGCAGTACTCAAGCGCTTGCACATTGCCATTCATGGCAGATTAGCTGTTGCTAGATGTGTGCGTGTCTGCACCTGAGTGATGATTGATGAGTAAAGATATCTACGGCTTTACAACCTTCGGCCAATTTCCTTTCAAGAAACGTAAATTGCGTTTCTTTAGCGTCTGTCTGTTGAATTGAACTCAATTTTAACCAAAATGAAGTAGTATAGCACAATAACCGGTGCCAAACTAAGAACGAGAATGTTTAATTGCTTGTACTTAATTGCGCATTGCTTGTCTTGTCTTGGCTAAGCCTATCACTCTCTTTCTGCCATCTTTGCTATTCAATGCATCATAAAAGCCAGTTGCAATGATGTTGAAGGTTTTTTCGCTTTGTTGTATTTGCGCTATAAGTTACACTCTAAAAGATGTGTTTTTTTAGCTTAGAACTGAAAATCAAACCGCGTTTTTTTTACTGGCAAAATAGACCAAGATTTTGTTATATTTCATTCATATTATAGGCTGGTATTTCGCAGGTTTGTGTAACAAACTGATATCTTCCAATTAATGCTAACGTTACACAATTTTTTAGATGTTATGTACGCTCCTATGAAGGTATTTCACAAAGAAGACCCGCGCATGAACGTGCACAACTCAAGGTACATTATTCTCGTGTAATGCTTTTTGTTTAAATTAACTTGGATCAAGCTAGCCATTGGCTTGTTCTGACTTTGCATATTAGCTTACTATTCATAGTATTACACAAGCTTATTGAATTGAAATGTAAGTAAATTATTATATTTTACTCCGTTAATACGCCGGTGGATTCGTGTCAAAGTATTCAAAAGTCTTTACAGTCTTCATGAGACGTGTTTATGCGAGGCAGCAACTACCATTCAACTAAAAACCAATCCTTACCCGTCAGACGGTTGGCTCTAGTGGGAACTGCATTTGTGTTACATCTTGCAAGCAACAAGCTAATTGGCTTCTCTCAGCTGTCCCCTACATTAGTTTTGTATTTTAGAGATCAATTCATGTTCAGAGAGAAACTCGATTATGAAAATATTCCACAAGAAAACGAGCATGAAGAAAACATTTTTCAGACTCATCGTTTTGAGAATCCGTCGGATAAATTAAAATTTAAGAAAGAAAGTAAAGGAAATCAAGTAAGATGTGGAAAGGTTAATATAGCAAAACTAAAACACTATTTTTATCGTCTTCGGCTTCCGATTTATGGTCAGGTTTTTGGTAAGTTAGTGATAGAAAATGGGCAAAAGTTATTCTGTAGAAGCTTTCCAAAGTATGCATCCGTATCCCTTGCTGGAAAAATTGAGCAGGCTTGTGTCCAATTTAGCTACATTCCAAGTGTGGTGGTGGTGCTAAAATTTTGCAATGAATTTTAATTTTCTTTGCTACATATGCTAAACCAAGCCAAACAGCAAAACCAGCTATCATCAGAGGTGGGCACTTGCGACGCAATTATTTTTAACCGTTTGCCATAACGCTTGCGGCGCAAGTATTTACGGAGTTTTGAGCGCAATCCCGCAAGCGCAATTGATTACGACCAAGATTTGTTGTTTTTTAATTCTCAATCAGGTCTACCTATGCCAAAAGTTTTTCATGATGGGCCAGTGAGCAGGTCGATTTCGAAGCACTTATATTTCGTGCAAAGACATTTAAAATGATTCTTGCTCAAAAATCGCTTTTTTGCCTGATTTCTTTTAAAAAGAAGCTAATTAGAAAATACCAATCATTTTTAAATTGTAGTTTAATTGCTCTTTATTGTTTCTGCGTAATCAGACGCTTATTCGCACCGTGACAGTGTGAGCGTACTAATTGCTCGGCTGCGCTTGTTTTGTGCGTTTTTAAGTTGCAATAAACGTTAGCATAAATGCTCATGTTTGCTCTATGCACGATTTACTTTCACGTGGTCTTGTCACATTGACGTTTTTGGCTAATTTTTAGCATTGTCATCAACAGTTTTGTGTTGATGCAACTAACGATCATGTAGCTGAGCTTAAACAAAACGATAATGTATTTTTCCCCAGCAATGTATAGCCTGGTACAATGGGTGTATTAAAATAGCGTCTTATTTTCTACAATATTGAATCCATCTTACACAGAAAATTTAAAAAACCTACAGGCTGTTTCGCCGTGAGGCTCTGCATAGGTCGCTAAAAACTATAGAATCTGAAACAATGAAACGCCAAAGATTAAAACCACCAAATGATAAAACAATTTCTGTGCTTATGCTCTGGCGTCTAAATGCTTTGGCGTGCAATAAAACGCCAAAGATTGAAATGACCAAATGATAAAACAATTTCTGTGCTTATGCTCTGGCGTCTAAATGCTTTGGCGTGCAATAAAACGCCAAAGATTGAAACGACCAAATGATAAAACAATTCACGCTCTGGCGTCTAAGTGCTTTGGCGTGCAATAAAACGCCAAAGATTGAAACGACCAAATGATAAAACAATTTCTGTGCTTATGCTCTGGCTTGCAATAAAACGCCAATGATTAAAACGACCAAATGGTAAAACAATTTCTGTGTTTATGCTCTGGCGTGTACCATTGAGCTCTCTGTTTGGCGGAGCGGTGAAAGCACGTTTTGAATTCATCTTACATGTTTGACATAAAATTTACTTTTTCCTAGTTGAGCCTCTACTCAAAATTTCATAGATAATTAAATAAATAATATACTGTAGATAAATGAAATTTTATAAATACACTCCGCATATTCTTAACCTAATGAAAAAATTTTAATGCATGAAACGCTGACTCGTGTCTGAGCTAGTGGTGACCATCTTCGCGACGTAGCATCTGCATGCAACAGTATGGATTACATACGTGAAGAATGCTGCAGTGATGGTGAATCACTGGCAGCACTGTATCGATTCGACCAAGTATGTAACCCGGTCTTCCTCAGTACTCTTAGCCACTCGGCCAAGCTAATATTAAAAGTACGAGATGTTTGGCTGACATGGTTTTGCAAAGACAAAACTTTTTCGCGTGTGACCACTCGGCTCGTCGAACTCGATGTTAAGACAGGTTCCGTTCAGCTTAGGGTTCTGTTTAGGGCTGGGGTTTAATTTAGGGCACAGATTAGGTTTAGAGTTAGGGGTTAGGTGTCTTGATACCGAGTCGTGTCACTGACTCACCAATAGTCACGCTCTCTGGTTCTGAAATGACATGCTGATCACTTGAAGCTGTGCTTCCATTTTTCAACTATCTTTTTGTTTATATATATTGTTTAGAATGTTATTCCCGTTCAGTATTATAATGATGACGCGTTTGAGAGGTTGATCAGAGAACTTCGCAAGCAAAATATAGAAGGATACGAACTGATGACGGAATCGGAAGATTTGTCAATATACAGAAGACCAAAAGGGGTAAATCGATTGACAAACCGTTACGCAGTGTTTAAAGGGGCAATAAACCCCGACTTTTCACTTTGGCTTAAAAAATAGCTAAAAAATCATGTTTTTTGATGGCGTTGGATTTACATCCTAACAACACGCCTTTGTTTAGAAGTTACCTTTGCAGCTTTTTGACCACTTTAAAATGGAGGTGCACACTATTGCATTTTCGTTGGCAACCCTTTCTTACGGTTTCACTTTGTCAGTGTGCACTTTGACGTCATAGCGTTCTCTGCGAAAGAGGTTTTGCCAGTCTTCTTGGGGAATTGTTATGGCGAAACAGCAGTTGGCTGGACGCGTAGGTAATAGTGGGCTAGTAGTATACAGGTACTGGCTGACTGATAACAGATATTAGCTAGTCAGCGATGTGCTGACTACTAGTACATTGCTGAACCTTAAGTGAAACTGGTAGGTTGTCGGACACCGGTACATGTTGTAGACCTGCATGGTCTACTTCATCAACCACAGAATTTCATGTTTGTTTTGTGAACATCTGCTGTAGCAGAGTAACCCACCGATAATTCAGTGGTCAGCTGATTAGCCTACCAACGGGTAAACTCAAAAATACTTTAGCTTCCAGCACTTATTCTACAGTTGCACCAAAAGCACCTTACTATGCAATACAACATAATTGTTTGTGGAACGTAGTCTAACGTTGAAAGCTTAAAGCATATAGGCTCTTTGTTTAATTTTGAAATGTATTCTGTTTGGTTCTCGTTAACAAAATAAACTGGATTTGTACTCTGTGAACATCACGTGACTCATGTGCGGAAGTGAATGACGTAATTTTCTCAGAGGACCAGCTATTTTTCGAAGCTCGATATCTTCTGAACTAGCCAGTAAAAATGCGCCGTATCGACGAGAAAAATTAAAAAAAAAATTATCTCTAGCGATTTTTTTCCTTAAATAAACAACGATTTTGACTTGATTGTCCCTTTGACATTTTTTCGAAAAACATATTCTTATGTAGGCCTACCCAATTATTGTTAAGAGAAATCGTCGTACTCGCAAGTCGCCAGCCATGGTAAAAAATAGTCCAGTTGGCGACAACTAACCTAATCTTGCAACTATGCAAGTGATAAAAATTATTTTAGACTTTTTAAAGCAGTAACTGCTGGTATTGTTTTACTTTCGTCTAGTGGCGTAGCGAGAAATTTTGAAAGCGGAGGGCATACTTTCCGTATTTTTTAAAGCTTTTTTTTCGGCAGAACAAATTTGAAGCTGATTCAAAAACAATAAAAGCTCTTGGGAGGTCCGGGGGCATGCTCCCCCGGAAAAATTTTAAAGTTTACATGCTGTAATGGCTATTTTAGTACTTTTAGAATAATTTTCAGGCAAATTTTGTTTAAACTTTTTGATTCTAATTCTGAGTGCTTCGCTGAATTTTAAGTGCATCACATTTTGTTCGCACATTTTTGATTATGGTGCTTGAGGCATAAGGCTTTTCGCCATCAAAGAGGTTCGAAATTATGGAGAAATTGTATACATCTAAAAACATTTTTGAAAATGGCTGGTTGGAGAATGCATACCCCTCATCCTACCCCCCTGGATCCGCCCCTCGCTATAAGCTACAGAAATTATCAAAAGAGTCTGGCATATTTCAGTCGCTTGGCACCATTAATTTTGTTCTTTTTTATTAAAAGACAGAGTCAAAGGGGGGCATGGCCCAATGCCCCCCTCCTAAATACGCTCCTGCGTTTATCCCTCCAAGCGTGAATTTTTTCAATTTTAACGCTACGTGATTTTTGACGTTTTCTTGTATCATTTTGCTGAAAGGCTTTGAGACTCTTGTCCTAAACTTATCTGGAGAAACTCGCAGTGTTCCCCTAAACTTAGCTGAATAACTTAGCTGTAGCTTTTGAATTGGGTAGGATAAATTTTTCTTTTATGTATTAGTTATTAGCGTCTGTTTGTAATGAGGTTGTGCATTACTAGTTTTGCTGCATAGTTTGCAAAGGTTGAGTCTTATTTGGCTTTGAGTAGATGCTTGATTTTATCCTGATGTTTTTTGCGGCTTTTAATTTTCATTCCCCTCAAGGTGTTTGCTTATTTTTTGGAAATCACCAATGCAAATGTACTTGAAAACTGTGGGCCCAAGTTTTTAAATGAGAGATCACAAGCAAGGAATTAATTTGAGTGGCATTTCCTTAAACGTCATCGGGAATTCATTAAAAATTAAACTTTGATCTGTTAAATAACGGTTAAAAATTAACAAGCCAGTTTACGTAATGCCAAATGAGTCAACTCTGAACTTTACTATTTATACGCCAATTGCATCAAGTTCGTTTTTTTTTGGTTTTTTTTTTTTTTTTTTTTCGGCAGAATTTGTAGTAGCTCAACCTTGTAGAATTCAGTGCGAACCAGCAGGATTATTAGATCAGTTGATTTTTCTATTAGGACTAAAACTGCACTGTTTGCAGATAGATAGGTAGATATTTTCTTTCTATATCACCAGTATTCAATAATTATGAGGAACAAATACCAAAGTTAACGTAAGCGTAGTGATCCTTGTAATATAAGGTGAAGAAGGGATGTGAAGTCTTCAAATCAAACGGTCACCTTCAAGTGTTACAATAAGTATTAAAAATAGCCCTGACTGTAATGATGTTCTTTCCTATGGTTGTAAAATCATAGCATGTTTAACTCGACTAAGCAGATGCTAACAATGGCCGATAAAAGTAACTTAATGTTCAACAGGTTTTCCGGTAGTGCACTGTAGGTCTATGATTTTAGTCTTTAAATAAGATGCACAGCTAGAACTGAATCTGTAAAAGATCCATTTTTTGCTTTCTACAATCATAGAACTAATGGGTCTTGTGACGTGCGTTATTGTTAATTATCAAGTTTCTGCGAGTTCTATCTGGTTCGACAAAAGCGGATTCAGAAACTTAAGGGGTAAGGCTAAGAATTCAAAGAGGCGGGGTTTGACCCCGTTTACCCCTTTCGATCCTGCAATGTTTGATACTCGGCCGAGTCGAGGCAAACACTTTAAAAAATCATACCTAAAAGCGCAGCTACTCTGCTTAGCGTCACAGCTAGTGTGGAAAATAAAATGGAAAAAAATAAGTCAGTCGAATTAAAAACCAACTGTACGTGACACTTCACGATCTTCTGTTAAAACGCTCGCAAAACTTAATTCGTGCTTTTTGTGTGTTTCAGAATGTTGGTCTGTACGAATACAAGCTATATTCAACTTTGCCTGATGCCACTCCGGAGCAAATTAGTGCTGTGTTCCTCGACAACGAATACAGAGTTGTGTGGGATGATTACGTCACCGGTGAGCGTAGGCTGATACGACTTCACTACGCAGATAACTTGCGGCTGTTGCCTATATTCTTAATAAGGCTTGTCAGTATTTGTACATTAGCTGCTAATTAGGTTAATCTTACAAGATCAACATATAGAGAGATATTATGGTAGGCCTTAGAAAGACTTTCTAATAAACGCTCTAGAAACTAAGTCTATGACCAGCTTCGCGGTTCTACTGCTTATCACGTAGACTCAGGTTCAAACCCAGGATCTTATGATTGAAATTCAACCTCTCTAACCACTCGCCACCGGAGCGTTTAGAATATAAAAAGATCGAATGACTGCCATTCGGCATGTTTTGGCTTTTTTGCAGCACCTTCTTACCTCAGTTACAGACGCATGCATTGCATTTGCATATAAATTGTAAATCTTTCCTTGTGGACATGATCTAGTGCTATATCTCAGCATTGTGTGTTTAGACTATACTCTTTTGTTAACCTCTCAAGTTTCTTACTTTCTGCGTGGCAATTATTGCATATCATAATCAGCTTTTTCAATTTTGATGTAGAGTAAGTGATTATTAAAAGGCCGACGAGAAAGTGACCGTGTGGACTTAATCGTGTTTTTTGTGGTTGCAGAATTATACACTGTGCAAAAAAACACTGAAGGACCTGATGTGGTCTATTTCAATGTTGATTTTCCTTGGCCTCTTGACAACAGAGACGTATCCTTTGGAATTTTTAAAATGTTTTGTTACCCATTGCGTTTTTTGTTTATGACTTTTATCGGTTGATTGTAAGATTACACAACTCTTAAATAAACGTTCTTTTTTATATGAGAATACAAACTTTTGGCTTCAAATTTGAGATAATAAATTGCATGATTTTGTCATCCCTTTTCAGTTACTGGTATTTGATCTCCTCATGAACTGTTGATTGATGATTTCTTCATTTTTATCCTCCTGTCACGAGAAAGCCACGTAGGCGCTATACATCGGACGAATCCAGACTCACTTAGGAGTTGCCTTTGTTTCGTTTCCGAGTTTTCCGCTTGAATTTTGCTTTTGACTTCTTCAATTTGCTGCTTGTTAGATTCCATCAGGCAGAGATAACTGTCGTGAAGCATCTTATCCAAGGACGCAACAAGGAGGCTTTGGTGGGAGTTGAACCATCAACCTTGCGATCATGGCCGTCGTAAAAACGACGCTCCGAACCACTCAGCCACGCTGCTGACAAAAAGTTAGTAGTTATGCGTAATATTGTTTTACCTTGGCGGCACCTTTTTAAACATTGCAATAAATTTGCAATATTTCATTTAATCCTTAACTTCTACAAATTTATGCGAATATATATTTCTTCTTTACTCATAGGCTCACATGTTTACGCAACATGTTACTAAAACTAAACCACCAATATTACTCTGAGATGTCGTTATTGTCTTAACGTTACCGTTCATCACAAGTACGTTTATGCTCGTGAAACAAGGAGACAAATACGCGACGATGAAGAATATATTACTATTGTAATGCACAGTGTTTTGCACGATCGCATTCCCCACAGAGAGGGGGTTATTCGAGTGGGGGATTACCATCAGTCGCTAGTAATGGCCAAGCATGGAAAACATGGAACACGAAGTGAGTTTTAGTATCTATTGTGTTACGAAGATTCTGTTGCGTACCACAAAGGTTAAGTTTTTTTGGGTATATAAATGCGGAAGGTTGATTGTCTCGTTTAGTCTCTCTTAAGGACTAAGGCCAATTATGCAGAAGAATGTACGACGAACGTATCATTTACCTTAGTGCAGTCGGTGAGAGCTTGTAGTTCGAAACAGCGCTGTTCCGCTCTATGGTACCTTTTGCAACGTGATATGTGTAGTCATCTATTCACCGACGTGGTTTTAATAATTTTTATGCCAAAACAACTATTGCGTTGGTCCCTTAAACTGAATTTTGATTTTCTTAAAAAAAAAAAACTATTTCATGTTTTCGAAGTTTTTCAGGAGGAAATTTCTTGGGCAGTATTCAAGTTCTGTACCACATCCAACCGTTTAAACTTTTTGTTTCATTTTGAATGCTATACCAAGTTCTATGTCGTTGTTTATGAATTTATACTCGTTATTAAGTACTACTTCGTTGTTTATGAATTTATGTCGTTAAACTCTTTATTTTAAGGTTTTTCAAAGCTTGTCCGCTAATTTAGCTATTTCTATACTTCGCACGTTTGTCGAAATAAGGCCAAAAGATTTCAGTGATAGCTTGTTAGAATGAAGATATTGTTTAAGGTGAAAGTACGTCATGCTTCTGAATTGCAGCGAGAATAGTGATGTTTTTCACCAGAGTATTGTGTAAGTTTTTTACTTTCTGCTACTGATCATTAACATTTTTAGTGTATATTGAATACTACGATGACCCTAGAGGTTCGATTCCTTCGTGGTTGGTCAACTGGGCTGCAAAGGTTAGTCTAGCCCTGTGTTTCTTAACGTTGTTTGTTCTATAATTCTAAAACATTCCAATAAAATGGACCCCATTATACAAAACATGTGATGCACAATAATAAATGGTCGCATAAGTATAATTCAGGGGTGGGCAAAGTGCGGCCCGCGAAACCATTTTATGCGGCCCGCCGGCACTTAAAGAAATAAAAACTCTTATCATGAATCAAGCCGAAGACCTTTTTTTAGCTACGCGCTGAACTTTAGCGAAAAAAAGGACGTGCGACCGTGTAGACCTTTTTTTCGCTCTTCCAATTTGTGCGGCCCTCGGCTTCAAAATTTTTTTTCAAATGCGGCCCTTCGTGTGAACAGTATTGCCCACCCCAGGTATAATTCATACTTGGGTTGGGTTTACCGGTTCCTTCAAGTACCTTCGCAGACCCCTAGGGCGTTCATGAAGCCCAGGTTGGGAAAAGGTAGTCTGGCATATTTATTGTTTATAATTGATTATTTACGCCTATTCGTTCAAATTTAAGATTTGAACTACTGATATGTGCAGGGATGCAAATCTATGATGAGCATTGGGGGGATGATTCTGCAAAATTGGCCAGTTTTTGAGATTGGGGGGGATGATTTAGCAAATTTGACCGCGCGGTTGCCCAAATTTTTGCCCACCACAGTGAAGTATAATAAAGTGAAGACCAAAAAAAAAGGTCATCACTTCCCAGATGACCAATTTCTTGCCCAAAATGTGTTGAAGACCCAAAAAAAAAAACGCTGATGTGGGGCATGAAAATATTGGGGGGATGCAGCCGAATTACTGGGGGGGATACATCCCCCCTAGATTTTCACCCATGGATATGTGGTATGTTCATTCTTTTCTATGTCTGATTTACCAACAATGTTTTTTACAGACCGGAGTTCCAGCCTTTTTGAACGATTTGCAACGTGCTTGTGGTGGACTGGACGAGTTTTTAACACAGAAAAACAAATCAATGCTTCAAGTGCCTTTACATTCCAAGTGAGGCAAGATTTGAAACTTATCGAGCGCCTATCTTGCGACACCGTGCGGGAATATGCAGATCGGAATGAGTGCTTTTGATGTAATTTTCTACAATATTTTTGTAGGGACATTCTGTATTGGGCATTTTTGTTTTTACCAAATGCCAATGCACTGTGAATGCTACTAGTATTACTGGCCGTGCTTTTTACTCCAAACTAATTCGATACGTAACAGTGTTAAGTGCTTTTTACCTGTAGTCTTTGGTAGTTGAAAAACTTCAGTTAATTGCCTACCATGTAAGCTTGACTAAATAGCAAGTATAATCCCATGTTATAACTGCTACACTGAATACTTAATGGATGTCCCATTTTCCAACCAAATGAGTACTTACATAAATAATTACCTTGTTTCTTTTGTATAACTTGCGTTGCCTACCTCAAAGATAATTAATTTATGTATGATTGAAATTATGCGCCGCTAGTTTAAAAAAGAGAACTGCTTTTTATAACTTTTTGAAGAAACAGGGGCGTGACCAATGATGAGGTTGTGGGTGGGCAAATTACTATAGACCAAAAACCTCCGAGATAGGCCTATGCTCAGTTTGGGTCAGGCATGCACAAGAACATTTTAGAATAGGCTTCGTCAAAAGTTAGACAGTGATACGGTGCTCTCCCATCGGCTAGGCTACTGAAGAGAACCAACATTATAAAATGTTTGAATTTCCATGCATTACCTCACGCTGGTCTTTTTGTTTTAAGCGTATTTTGGAGTAGTAAGTGTTTACAAACACATCGTAGTGTGTTACAAGTACGGTGCTGGGACATCGGAAATTTTCAAAGTGATCAAAGTTTGAAGCGCGCTCGAAAAAATACAGAAGCAAACAGATAGTTCAAAAGGCTCGTCTCCGTTATAACTGAGGAATGTCACGAAAAGGTTAAAACCACAGATGGTTTGATCAATTAGGTCTTATGTCAATAGATTCATATTCGTTAAGTTCTGATTGATACCTACTACTACAAGCTCAATGTGTTGTGTAAATGCATATACAACGTAAAAAACATTTTCTAACCGTCTGCTGGCTGTGATGTGGAAACTGCCAGCGAACGAAAAAACTTCGATTGCATTTTTTCTACCAATAATTATGTATTTCTTTGATTTGGCTTTACTGAAATTGTTCGTTGCCAAAATCAATTTTTGTTTTTATTTAAACTTTTTTGTTTTACTATTTTAATTGCTCATGCACTGGTGCATACTGTAGTGTACGAGATACTAACTCTTTTTTGCTTACAATGCAATGATTATTATGTATTTTCACTCAAAAATCATGATTTACTGCTATGCATTCAATAAACATTAGAAAAAATGAAAGTTCAGTTTTTGTTTGAGTTTAAAGACAAGCGTAACATTATTGAAACAGTTTTTTTGCATAAAAATAGCTATGATGCGAAATGAAATGCCATATACCCATGAAAGCCTAAATTACGTGAAACTTCATTATGAACAAAAAGCTGTTTTGACCCATGTGTGAAAATGTGCAATGATCAATGTAAAATAGTACTCCGCATACTTGTTTTCTAACTCAGTGGTCGGCAACCTTTTTCGCACAACGGACCGGTTTGAAACTGAATTGTTTTTGCGGACCGGCCTTTAAAAAATCAAAAATGTTTAAGCAATAAAACACTCATATTTATTCAGAACTGAAAATCTCGATCTTTTATTACTCTGACCAGAGCATTAAATTTTTTTCAATCTTGCTGCAGCAGCATTGCTCAATTTTTTTATAGTAGCTTCTCAAACCTGATTCTTAACGTTATTCTTTCTCTTGACCAAGCGCTGTTTGATTTACAAAAGATTTACGATAAAATGACAGCATAATCAAATGTTCGCTGTTCAATTAAAAGATTTGACTTTTCAATTTGGTTAGTTTTGTGATATTGAGTAACTTTGCCGTACTGGGTCACCAGCATTGAATTACTTAGCATTTTTACAAAAACGTCCCAAAATTGCGTCTCGCGTTATAAAAATGTTTTAAACTTAAAGCATTTATTCTGAAAACGCATACGGACCGGTAACAAACTTCACACGGACCGGCACCGGGCCGCGGCCCGGTGGTTGCCGACCACTGTTCTAACTGACCGGCTACCCAGTCAATTTCTGGCGTATCGGCACCAGTATGAGTACCACAGTTTGCGTAGCGCACTGTCTTACTGTAGGTTATACTTGTCCACTCCCTGACGAAACCTCTTCTGTAAAAAACAAAATGTATGCGTATCTCCATAATTTTTTCAAGTTGTTTGGTACCACAAGTAAAAAAATACTTGTGATTTTATTATATTGCTTATATCTGATGATGGAAGCGTGATATACCATTTTCCACTGGTTTGGTGTAAAATACGAAAGCACGCGATATAATCGAAGTTTGGTTATGTGAGTATTATCACATTGCGGTAGTTCGATGTAAAATTGCTGTTAAAACCGGGCTTCTTCAAGTTACTGGTATATTGATACATACATTGGCAATCGACTTAATCCAGCGGACAACACCTATGCTCATACTTTCTTTGGTACCACAAGTAAAATACTCTAAAGGGTTTTATAAATTTCATTACAACCTTTTCTTCACCACTTGCTAACAAGCATATTAAACCGGTGTTCGCTCATTAGGGTTGAAGATCTCATGTTTATGCGAAATTACATCGAAGTTTGGTATATTTCGCAGTAGTTGATCAAAACGATCTACTGTTTAATTCACGCTTCTACAATTGCAATTATTACCAAATGTACGGTATCAAAAATGTCTATATCAGTGGTTCTCAACGTTTTCTTCAGTCGTGGCCCCCTTGACTGTGACCAGAGTTGCTGTGACTCTGAAAGAACGTGGTACTTTGAGTATAATTTAAAGATTTGATTGTAATGAAGCAGTCAATGGTTTATTCTTCTCTTTAAGACTCAGTTTACGATGCAATTTGAAGTGAGAAAGAACACACAATGGAAAAAACACGCTTTTAATTAGCTTTGCGATACTTACACCTGCATCATTTTCCATCATAATTTTTTCTAGAAAATGGATTTTTTGTTAAACTGCCCGCACTTTATTTTACTCCACTTAACAAATTTGACTACGACTTTCAAATGCAGTACTTCGACCGCCGAACTTTCAAAATGACAAACAAAAAAATTATCGTGTGTCAAATTAAAAAAATTATCAAAATTTTTCACCCATTTTTTAGGACAGATTTGTCTCTTAAAGTTACAAATTAAATTACGGTTGAAATATTTTTTTTCGATTTGGCACGCCAGCGCGCTGAGTTGAAAAAAATACAAAAATTTTTCACCCATGCTTTAGAACAGATTTGTCTCTTAAAAGTTGCCCACTGATTTACCATTACAACAATTTTTTTCAATTTGGCGCCCTAGCGCGCTGCATGAAAAAAAATGATTGAAATTTTTCACCCTCGATTGAGGACAGATTTGTCTCTCAAAAGTTGCAAACTAATTCAGCGTTAGAATCTTTTTTTTCAATTTGGCGCGAACTAAAAAAAATTCAAACATTGCACACACGTTTCAGGACACAAACCAACTGGCATTTTTAAATTAACTTCATAAATCAACTTATATTCCAATAATTTTTTTCGATTTGGCGCGCCAGCGTGCCGAATAGGAATAAATATTTGAACGGTGAGTTAATTTGGTTGAGCTAAGGTTCTTTTAGCAGGCAGTTGTTTAGTATTCATTACGCTAGGCTAGGAATCCTGGTGTAGCCAGCATTGCCCTGGCCTAGTGTACTGCGTAGGCAGGTAGGTAGGTCTTGTTTAGGCCGTAGGCTACTTGGCCCTAAAGCAGTTTAGGTCATGTGCTAGGTCAGGATGCTTAGCCTAGCATTGCCTAAATGCCTATAGTACCGGTAGGCAGGTAGGCGCAGAGATGGGAATTTATCGCGATAATATATTATCGTTATCGCTCAAAATAATTCTGATTTATCGATATCGTTTTTGTTATATATTTTGTTATCGCCGATAAATTATCGCGATAAACGATTTTTTATGCGCGCAGTGTTTAAACTTCGAAGTTAATGAGTTGGCGCTATGGAAAAAATACAAGATGGTCATTAAGACTTGTCGTAATTTTAAAAAATGATCTCTTTGCTTTGTTCAATTTCACGGCAGAGTCTGAGCTACTCTCTGTTGAAAAATCTAACCGCAACATTTATCGGAAAAATTTATCGGCGATGCTTTATCGATTACCGATATCGCTTTAAGAAATTGAGATTTATCGGTATCGCCCAGGGCTTTTTTGAAGTTATCGATTATTGCTATCGCTTTAGTACAAAAAGGTTATCGTGCCCATCACTGGGAAGGCGAGGCTAAAAAGCTGACGTGAGTACGAGACTACTGCAGAGCAATGTTTGAAAAGGCTACGCTAGATTGAAAGTTGTTCAGGCATTTAAGGAAGAGACAGTTCGTTGATTGCTAGTTGGGGTTAGGGTCATAGAGGGGTGGGACTGTAGGAGAAGCTAAGGATCTCCCCGTACTTGAATTTTTTCAAATCGCTTGAAGTTTACCTCCGCAATGAGCTTCTTCTCTTTTTACTTTCAAGAAAAAGGTATAACCAAACAAGACCTCCTCTACCTGCCTACACACTAGGGCAATGCTGGCTACACCAGGATTCCTGCCTAGCATAATGAATACTCAACAACTGGCTGCTAAATGTACAGTACCTTAGCCTAACCAAATTAACTTAACGTTTAAATATTTCATTCCTATTCGGCACGCTAGCGCGCCAAATTGAAAAAAAGTATTGAAATACAAGTTGATTTGTGACCTGAAACGTGTGTGCAATGTTTGATTTTTTCTTCAATTCGGCGCGCTAGCACGCCGAATTGCAAAAAAAAATTTAACGGTAAATTATAGTTAGCAACTTTTAAGAGACAAATCTGTCCTCAAACAAGGATGAAAAATCTCCATATTTCTTTTAATTAAGCGCGCTAGCGCGCCAAATCGAAAAAATTATTTCAACCGTAAATCAGTTTGCAACTTCAAGAGACAAAACTGTCCCAAAACATGGGTGAAAAATTTAAATATTTTTTTTTAATTTGGCGCGCCATAAATTACCAACAACCGCACTGATACAACCATGGTGCAACTCGTGTGATTGGACAGCTCAATCATAAACTGAACACTTCTTGCATTTGAATCATACCGAAAGAGAAAAAGTCACTCTCCGCAATATAATACGATTGAGAATACAATGGAAAAGGTATGGCTTGCTTGCGTTCGACAAAATCTGTTAACTAGAGATGGCTCGGGCTGACTTTTTTGAGGCCCGGACCGCCCACGGCACGGAACCTCTAGCCCAGTAACTGTAACCGACCAGGCAACTCATACCAAAAAGAAAGCTCAGCCCGCCCAAAGCCCATTCTTTTTATGAACCTTTGATCACATTAATCAAACTTAAGGGATTTCAAAAGATGTTAGCGGCCCAGTAAAAAACACTAATAAAACTGGGCCGTTAGCGGATTAGTAAAAAGACCGGTTAACGGCTCGTTGGCGGGTCTGTTAGCGGCCCATGCCATCTCTACTGTAAACCTAATTATGAGAGAAAATGTTGCGTCATTAATTGATCTGCGTTGAAAAAAACGTAATTTGTTGTTCATTAAAAAAAGGACGCGGACTGCGCTGATGTTGCGAAGGTTCTGGAAAAAAAAACAAATGTAGCCAACTGTAGTTAACGCGTATGCCCTGTCATATTGCAGGGTGTGCGTTAAACATCTTGAATATCTAGAAAATACGCCCCTGGTTTTAATTTATGAGGCCTACGCTCGTGGCCCCCCAGAGACCACTCCGTGGGCCCCCTTGGGGAGCAGAGGGCCACAGTTGACAGCCCCTGGTCTATATAGATTAGGATTCAGTTAAATGAGGTGTTGGAAATTTTACCAAATTGGGGATTAGGATTTCAGTTTTTCCTGGGTAGGGTTTATTTTGTTCTTCAGCTAATTACGTAGTGTATGAATAAAGCTAAAATCTGAGAAAAAAACGGTTCGAATTCAAAACAAACCTCTATTAATAGGTTGCCAGCTATTGACCAGTCCACCTTGTCTGCTTAACATTGACAGCCTACCCAATCTGATTCTGCTTCCAGTATAGCCTTCCAACTAGACCTATTATTGAGCTCTTACACAGGCTAACTCATAAAATGTAGAAGAGCAAATAGCCTGCTATAGTCTAACTACGACACAAGCCTGAACTAATCTCATTGAGCTTAGAACTACCATGGTTGGCAAAGATGCAGCAGCCAGCCTATGATTGTGCAATCTGACAAAAAAACTTTCAATACTTTTGCCCCGCATCGCATAAAGGAAAAGTGAGCTGCAACAAAGCTACCATTTTAAAAATAAATTAATATTCGCGTGTGGTCAAAACTGCAACAGATAGTCGTCCCAGGTTGTGGTGAAAGGTTTATAGATTATGATACCGGTACGGTACCTTTCTTTTTTGTTGTATATGCTTTCTTTCTTCTCTCTTTGATTTCTATATTTTTTATCCTCCTGTCACGAGAAAGCGACGGAGGCGCTATGCTTAGGACGAATCCAGACTCGATTAGGAGTTGCCTTTGTTTCCGAGTTTTCCGCTTGAATTTTGCTTGTGACTTCTTCAGTTCTTCAATTTGCTGCTTGTTAGATTCCACCGAGCAGAGATAATTGTCGTGAAGCATCTTATCCAAGGACGCAACAGCAAAGCTTAGGTGGGAGTTGAACCATCAATCTTTCGATCATGGTCGTCGTAAAAACGACGCTCCGAACCATTCAGCCATGCTCTTCTCCTCTTCTGGTTGGCCTACTTTTACCCAACACATTTATTACTTTAAAGCATAATCCAGGTTCAGCCCTGGTCTTAATACAACAGAATCTTATTCAAATAGAATCATTAGAAAACACATTTCACTGATTGCTAGCACAACTAGGCTAGGCTGCAGTAACACATCTCATTACTTAATACACTGAAGCCTCATGTACAACATAACCTTCACATACCACAGTACCCGGCTACTAACTATAAGTAACAGTACACAACAATGAACTTTACACTTCCTGGGATCTCTACCTACGTAACCACTTCGCAGACTTAAGAAAAAGCACATGGTAGGCCTACAAGATTGCTGGGGGATTGCCAACTGACGCGTAGCGGAGTCACAATACACACTCCGTACAATCCTGAACCAATACAAAACTAAAAAAAATTCGAGAAAACTTTTAAAGTTGATAAAATTTTTTTTTTATACCAATTACCAAAGCAAAAACTAAGCGGATAAAGCAATTAGGGGGTGCTGCAGCTCTGCCAGTCCCGGCATCTACGAACGAGCCGTTTCAGAGCCACTGGCACATAGTTGTAAAAAACAACAAAACGATTTAAAAAGTAAAGCAAATTAAGCAGATAGAACTCCTCGAACCAAACTGCTGGTCCCGGTAATAGACACAGGTGTAAAGTACCGGTAACGAAAGTAGCTCTACTTAAGTAAAATTTGTCAGTAACGAGCACTTTTTAAGTAATTATATTTTTGTATACTTTCTACTTTCACTTGATTAACATTAACGTAATGTAACGCTACTTACTTACTTTTTATCTTAAAAGTAGTTTGTACGCTTGATAGGGCTCGTTTAATCTTTTGTGAATTAGCTTGGTTGAACAAAATGTAAGCTACAATCTTACAAACCGTGGTGAGACCTGAGCATGGGCGCTGTGTCGACCAAGGGCGGATTAAGAGATCGCGAGGCCCGAGGCAGATACAAGTGAAGAGCAAAAATAAAACCATCACGTCCGCAGATGTCCGATTTTCCGCCCAAAAACAGATGAAGAGCAAAAAAAGGTCATCACGTCCGCAGGCCGTAGTTTGAGCTGAAACTTCCCAAAATTTTCGTGTACAATCAAGCAGCTAAAAATTAGTAAATGCTCGGGCTTCCCAAAGTGCGGGGCTTAGGGCAACTGCCCAGTTTGCCCAATGCAGGGGCGTACCCAGGGGGGCGCTGGGTCCGCGCCCCCTACCCCCGCAGACAAATGCACTAATTAAAGGTTATATTCGTAAAGGACACCCTACGGGCGTGATGACGTTGTTTTTTTTTTTTACTTGACTTTGGGCGGAAAATTGGACATCTGCGGGCGTGATGACCTTTTTTTCTTGGCTCTTCACTTGTCTTTGGGCGGAAAATTGGACATCTGCGTGGGCGCGATCACTTTTTTTTATTTTTTGCTCATCACTATAGCCTATCCGGCTCTGCTGGCTTGGCTTTAAAATGCGCCCCCTCCTTTCCAAATTTCTAGGCACGCCCCTGCATTGCTTGATCCGGCTCTGGGGTAAACTGTTGACAATGGCAAGGACATTAGGATGATTATTCATAATTTTTCATCAAAAATTATATTTTACTCTCACCCAACGTTTGAAGTGTTTGTTTAAGGAAAAAAATAGGTTTGCAAAAAAATTTTACTTGGGTACTTGAGTAGTTTCAAAACCTGTTTACTTTGCACTTCTACTTGCGTAATGCAGTCATTTAGTACTTTCTACTCAACTTGCACTACATTTGCTTGTCAGTAACAATACTTTTACTTGATTACTGTTTCTAACTACATTTTACACCTCTGGTAATAGATTTGAATTACAATCGTGAAAACGATTCAAAAAAAGCCAATTGGAATGAATTAGAAAAAAATAAATCTGCATGTAGGCCTACATATAAATCTTGTAAATTTTTCATGATCTGTTGTTAACTTTTAAGGTATGAATGGTGTGATTAGAAATGGCATGGGCCGCTAAGAGACCAGCCAACGAGCCGTTAACCGGTCTTTTTACTGGTCCGCTAACGGCCCGGTTCTATCTTTGTATGTTACTGGGCCGAAAACGAGCCGCTAACAATTTTTGAAATCCCTTTAAGCTTGATTAATGTGATTAAAAGTTCGTAAAAAGAATGGGCTTTGGGCAGGCTGAGCTTTCTTTTTGGTATGAGTTGCCGGGTCGGTTACAGTTACTGGGCAAGAGGTTCCGTGCCGTGGGCGGTCCGGGCCTCAAAAAAGTCAGCCCGAGCCATCTCTAGGTGAGGTCGGTGTATTTTTGTGAGTGTTTAAAGGCTTAAATTACGCTTAAAGTGGAAAGCGCTTGTCAAATCAGTATTGCATACCGCGATCGTCCTTCAGATAATTTCTCACGGTCCGTAGTTTCCGGTTTAACCTACCAATCAAATGCGAGATACTCCATACGTAGATTTACCAACCGGCATTTCGCAATACAACAATTTGTAGGTCACGAAGTAGAGTGCAGGTACCGCTAGTTCAATGCAGAATGCAAGTATGTGTCTAGATGGTGGTGGAATGTTAGTCTAATAGCTGACTTGGTAAATGTGTTGGATGAATCTTTAAAGTAATCTCTTTGTCTAAATACCGGCAGATTATTTGGGATAGCACTGAGCGATAAGTGTACCAGTATCCAAATAGACTAGTTTAGGTTAGTGACATCTGCAGTAACCGAAAGATTAATGATTAAAATTGACTGTTTTGAGAGAATTACATCTTTGCTTATACTGCAACAGCATGCCAATACTTGCCACATCGGTAGGTTTACATGGCAGATGCTGGTGGTTAGTTGAGCTGCCATTGTAGACGTTAAGTGTGGACCAATATTCTGTAACAGTGTAAGGTACTGGTAAGTGAATAGCCTAAACCAACCTTAGCTTAAGAATCTACTTATCTTGTAATTTTATAATAAGCCAAAGCTTTTGCAAAAAGTTCAGTCCAAACTTCGCTAGACAGCTAGACGAGTCTAGTCTACTGCATCAGTGCATACCCCCGTACCATTATGCAAACACAGAAACAATTGTATTGGTAGCAAATCTTGCAGTTACACTGTATTGTATACCGGTAACTGGTAAATTTGATTGAATTTCAATGTTATCAAAACCTAACAAATCAGTTAGTGATGAGACAATTAGACTACGGTGCAGGGTGACACACTGTGCTGGTACCGGTACATCACAGATACTGGTACCGTATATTGCCAAAGTAGGCAGCAAGGTTAGTTTAAGGAAGAGTGTATGGTGCCAGCATTTTAAGTCGATGATTAACTTAACTAAAATTTTTCAGTTGAACAAATGGTGTAATTTGAAAATATATAGGAAGTGGCTATTTGTATGGGCCTGTAACATTTGTCTCTTAAATTCATTTTATTACCTGATTACTTTGTCACGCTCTTGTAGAACTGGGAGAGTGCGAAGGGATAAGAAAAAAAACCAAGCACTTAGTTTTATGGGCTCGTACGAATAGCCAGTGCTAAATATAGCTAGTCTATAACCTCAGTTATTTATTTAGTAAGTATTGGTACATATGAAATCACACTGCATAGGCCTACTACAATAATGTTATCGGTGTGTGATTACTGACCCAGGCTTATTTGTTGTTGCCTGGCACTGGTAAAGTAAGTCAATGGATTTTTCCAATGTTACCGATATGCTCTGGCAGTCTGGTCTAGCAGTGCAGTCACTCACAGTGATTTTGATTTGACTCTACAGTTCCAGGAGTTTTTAAGTGTACTGAAGCAAAACAAACCGAAGCCGCGACGAGAATTGAACCCAAAACTAGTGCAGCGCTTCCCTTCATACGCTGCGATCTATCCGCTGAGCTATCAAGAAGTCGTGGCAATCGAGCACAAAACAGCGCTTAAAAACCCACAACGTCACTTACGGCAAAATAGACCCTAAAAGCTATTTAGCCGTTGACGGCAAAATTTACACTACCTAGTTTTTATTCATCCATGACTGGTGTAATTGGCTAGGCTATTGATCTACTGGTACCAGCAGACCAGTATTAATTATAGTACAGTACCGGTATGTGACCTGGTAACCACAGACCATGTGATCTAACCTGTGGTGTTGTTATTGAAATACTCATTGTTCAATGTTGTGTTTATTACCGATACCGGTACGGCTTAATCAGTTGATCTCACTGTGTGAAAGCAGAGTTAATTTATCTAGTGTAATGTGTGGTGGTAATCTTCAAGCTAGCCAGTGGTAGACTAGGGTAGCTTTTGTCTATAGACCTGATAGAGCACCAGTATTTAAACTTTGGACAGTGTACTTCTCTTTTGGGCAGTCTACTGATTAGGACAAAACAGCGTGTTGGAGCTCACTGTACAACGAGCTGTGTTATTGTTTTTTTTTTTCGGACATTGTCTGAATTTTTTGCACCATGTCCAAAATATTTGGAGGCATTTCGGACAAAGTGTCCAAAAGAATTTTGCTTACACCACAACAAGTTTCTTTTTGCAAGTAAACCTTTGCCACTGTAACATCTGATGAGTTTTTTGCAACATTTTCGCTTGGCAGTAAGGAAAAATCACTTTTGCGTTTTCCGTATTTGGGAATCATGTCCAGACATTTAGAAAAATTGTGGCTACTGCGATCACGAGCTTCGTGATATGAACTCCCTTGAGACTTTAATGACAACTTGAAACAATTTGTTGTTACTTATCTTTTGTGTGAAGTTGTGAAATATTGCGCCAAAGCAGATTTTTGGAAGATGAGATTGATTATTGCGTCTTTGGAAGAAAATAATTTGAAAAGAATCATTTTGGTTTAAGCATTCCTGTGTTTTTGCATGGCTTTGGCATTATTAAAGTTTCGCTTTTAAAATTAGTCTTGTGATTTTGTAAAACGCAGTAATTATTAACATTTGATTTGGTAAACTTGTACCGTTGGTTCATAAATCTTGCCGAAAAAATTTTTAAATGTCCAAAATTTTTTAAGCAAATGCGGACATTTTTCCAAAATTTTACAGCAAAAAATATACCAGCAACGGGGCATCAGTGACTTGGCACTATTGCTTAATGTTTATTACTAGGAATGTACTCATACTGATGTTCAATATCAGAAAAACCGATGTATCCAGGGCTCCCAGAGTTCTGGATTTCCGGCATTTTGCACGTCAAATTGGCACCTATCGATATTATTCCAAAAATGCTTTTTTTCTGTAAGCACCTACCCCCCCCCCCCCCCCCCCTATCCCCTCGTGTGCCATCTGCCGGGATTTTTTGCGTTAGGTACTTGACTTTTCTCTCCTATGCATGCGTTTTTATATGAGTAAGAAAATTGACATAATTATCTGCAGTGTTGTAATGTGGTCTCATTATGCTGCAGTAAAACTAACCTCACAATTGTAAGATTGTTAACGTCATAAACCATGTTGACAGATAAGCAGCTCGCTTGTTATAGGCCATAAAAAGTTGAAATAGCATAATTGTGACATGACGCAATGTTGCATTGTGGTATGATCCTTGCGTAACTTTAGGTTATTGCACTTACACACGCTACCCGCTAGGAAGAGCTTATTTTGCAGGTAGGGCTTATGAAAATGATTGCGAAATTCAGATTCAGTTCGGTTTAAGTGGAAGTGATTAGACCTAGTTTCGGTTTAAGTAGAAGTGATCATAGGCGTGCACAGGGGCACGGTGCCATGCCCCCCCTTTTGGCTTTGTAATAAGGTACTAAAACCCAACTTTCCCCAGATCCCCTTAGCCTCCTGCTGGGGGCGAAGCAGGAGGCTAGGGGCGAAGCCCCCAAAACCTCGATTGTAGCCCCCCCTCATTATCAAATCCTGAGTGCGCTACTGGAAAGTGATTGTCACATATCAGAGCATTTTGCGTTTGTATAATACATAGTACATAAGACATTGTTACAGCTAATTATATAGTTAGAACACATTAAAAATTGCTTTTTTTAGGTAAAAAATGCAAAATTTTTCAGTGGCAGGGGGCTCTGCCCCCACGCCCCCGACATAGCCCTCCTGTTGCCACTTTCTGACCCCTACTTTTTCCGGCTTTTTCACCATTTTGGGCTGGGAGCCCTGTGTGTTGTGTATCGGTAGTTTCACTGATGCATCGGAATTGGTAATTTTAAGCTGATGTGAAGTAACTATTCTGCACCCGAAATCTCGAGCACACAACCATGTACACTAGTTAATTTTTTGAAACACCAATTTGTACATTTGTGTTTTTTAAGTACAATTAAAACTGCAATGATAAGAGCAAGGTCTGCGGGAATCGAAGTGACAGACCTAACGGTAAAAAATTACTTGAAGTTCAAAGTTTATAACGAAATTGGATAGATCTCTATGTCTTTTTATATAGGAAAATCTTTTTCCTATTAACATTTGTTAGCGGCTTTAATCAAAACGTTAAAGTGAGCTTTGAAGTTTGAGGTTGCATGCATTGCTATAGTTGATCTACGTTTCAGCCAAGTGCAATTAACACTAATCAAAATGGTAAAGTAATGTTGCAATTGTGTGAATGTTATTAGCACGATAAAACAGGTGTAGTGAACTTATAAATATAAAGTTTGCATTGCGTAAAAAGCGCACATTCTGTAGCCAGAACATACATAATCATTTATCATCCAGCGAATAAGAGGAAGCTTCTTATAAACTCTTCATAGCGACGTCTAGGCAAAGTCGTATTACAGAATAGCAGAGGTGGGCAGCTGTTTAAGTGACAGTAGCAGAAATTATAGCAAATCGTAAAAGTTGGGCCGCTAGCGCTACCACTCGAAAATTATTGCGCTGCAAGCGTTTTTGCAAGTGCCAGAAAATATTTGCGCCGCAAGCGCTAGTGCAACTGCGCAAGTTTGACATTAGCATGATATAATATTCAGGTACGGAATCCTAAAATATTGTGGAATATTTTCTCGATCTCTCATCCTCATCTTGCAGATTTTTTTGACTAGTCACTGCTAGCGTTGGGCAGTGTTTACAAAATATGCTGTACATTTGAAATTAAAAATCAATTCAGATTCGATTCCTATAAGATTTGGAATTTACAAAAGTTTCTCAAATGTCAATGGCGAAGCAATAAAATAAAGCGCAAGCGACAAAATGTCACGGGCACACACCCCCGTAAAAATAGTCACTTTGCTTACGGTAGATGGTTTCCAAGGATCGCTTATCCTTTCATTGCGAAACCTAATTGTTAAAATAGAGTTACGATTGTACTACGGTCCATGGAGCATTATTTAATAGCTTAAGTTTTGGGTATGTACATATCGCATTGGCACTATGTAGGCCTACGAAGAATGCTCAAATTATGTTTCCCACTGGACACTAAAGATTTTAGGTACTCTGTTTAGGCCTGCTTTAAAATTAAGTAAAATTCCTCTAGCTTCATTCTTGCGGATGTCTCTATTGGTAGAATAAAAAAAGCTGTGTCTCTACTAGCAAATAAAAAAATAGCAAGTTAGCAGCTATCTATACAAATGACAATGATTTCGGTAGAGCTTTAATTTGGTCTTTTCTCCATTCTTACCGTAACGAAAGTGACTCCAGGAATTTTCAGCAAAGTTGTTAAGATTTTTGTATTTTTTTGAATTTAGTTGCATATTTATTCTCTCGCGAGAAAGCGATCAATGCGCTGTACGAGCTCGCTTAGGAGTTGCCAGCCGTCTGTCTATCACACCAAGATGGGGGAATCTCGCTAAGTGGTTTTCCCAACGTCACAACATGTACACTTGCCGGCTTATTTTTTTCACTGTCCTTTTAATGCTGAACGTCAAGCAGGGAAGCTGTGAATACCAATTTTATAGTCATTGGTTTGACCCGACTAGGAATCAAACACAAATTTATAGCTTGCGAGGTGGATGCTGTTACCACTCGGCCATCTGAGCTGTCATGGGAAAAACATTTGAGAGAAAAAGTTTCAGAAAAAGACACCTTTCGTGAATCCAATCAACGCTTTGCAAGCTGCTGTAGATAAAACGTAATTTTCTCACGAGTCTCAATTTTATAAATAAGCAGACTTTTGAACAGAGGTGCGAAATCGGCAAAACAGTTTAAAGAATTCAAAGCAGACTTTCCAAAAGAGGTGCTAAAATCGCCCAAGCATTTTCAAAAACACCTGCTGTGAATCCAATCAACGCTTTGCAAGCAGTAGACAAAATGTAATTACTCCTCTGACGAGCTTTTTAAAACCTTTTCAATAGTTTTTTAACTTTAATCAAAGTTGATTAAAAAACAATAATTTTAATCGTATACGAATTGCGATTGCGCTCAAAACCGAAAAAATAATTGCATTGCAAGCGCTATCGCAAGTAAAATAGTTGCGTCGCAATGATTGCGGCGCGAGTGCCCACTTCTGCAGAGTAGTGTGTCTTTGTTTGCTTAAAACGTAGATTGCTGATTGTGTGAAAGGTCATGAAATGTCAGTAACATGCATGGATGGGCAAGGTATGCAAAACGTTAGCTTCGTTAACCACTGCCTCGTTGACACAGTTATGTACCTTCGTTAACGTTATTTCGTTAAATTCAGCCCCAATTTACGGAAGTCACTTAAAATCGTTAATTTTGACTTAAAACGACATTTCTTTTTACAAAAAAGCTTAAAATTTATTAATATCAATGTTTGCGTAAGCATTGAAGCAATTTTTCTGCTCACAAGCAATATGTTTTGTTGCTTTTATCTCGCTTTTTGACTTCATTGGTCACATTTTGCTAGCTTATCGATTTCAAACTTAACCAACAATAAGAGAAATAAGCGTTTACAAAAATTTAACAAAAGTTATCAAGCATTAACGGAAGTTAATTTAGTCCGTTAATTTGAAAAAGAAATTTAAAAGTAATTTCAAAGAGAAAAAAGTAATTTCAAAAAGAAAAAAGCCGATACATCGGCATTAGTAAAAACCGGCATCGGTACATCACTATTTATTACCATCCGTAAATACGGTAATCATATATGTAGGTTTTTCTTTAAAATTCCTGCATTGTTTTCAGACTTTGTGACAGTTACTTTTTGTAAAAATGAAATTCACTGCTTCCTTTTTTCAATTCAAAAATTACAGCTAATTAAACAACTGACTAGACTATGGTGTATCTTTAAAGCATGGTTGATGGGAACTTATGAAAGTTTAATTACAAATAGAATGGCCGGAACAAAACAAATCATGTTTAAAAAGAAGAATGGTTTTGATAACCAAAACGTTTCTTTTGTTTTTAATGTATATGATTTCATTTTGCCTTGGCTATTCTATTTGTAATCGTGGAAGATTTGCATTGATTTTAGGTCACTAAAACGTAACAGTTACTGGTATAGTAGCTAACACATGGATTATTTCATTCCAAGTCGTTCACATTGAGATTTCGATTAACACTTCTTCAAATGTTTTTCGGCAGGTTTTGTTGTTAAATATTTAGGTAAATTGTGTAATTAAAATATGGTTCATTCAATATTTGAATCATTTCAAAATAAATCCAATCCATTTCGTACTCCACTTTTTAATGTAAAATGTCAAGAAACAAATTCTAACGCTACTGCTCCAACAACTGCTGTTGAGCGTAAAATTAGCGCTGCATCGGTAAAAGGTAAGCTAAGAATTAAATGTGTTCTTATGCGACGGCAAAAGGATTTTACAAGAGAATGTACTTCACATTTCACTAGAGAATGTTCTTCACACTACTAATTCTGAAAGAGAAAGCTAGTGTTTGAACTTCTAGTCCATGCTTGGTTTTTTTTTAATTTAATTAAAGCAAATGAGCTGTGTAAAAGATTCATCAGTGGCAATTGCTCATTAACTGTGTATCTACCATAACATTAAAATTGTTCCTATAGGGTAGTGTTTTGAGACCATGTTTTTATTGCATTTCAGAGGGCGATAGCTGTGAATTTGGATCAGCAAAGTACTTTGCAATTTGCGGTTTTGGTGGTGTGCTAAGCTGTGGTTTGACTCATACAGCTGTAGTTCCTCTTGATTTGGTAAAATGTCGCATTCAGGTATGTTTGACCTTGCCTCTGTTTTTTTTTATGGTTTCATCGAATAAGGTGCTTTTGATAATCATCAAGAGGCAATTTTGATGTTATTGATGAAGTTCCACCATATCTCAAATAATTATTTTATGAGTAATCCAATATCTTAAGAATACAATAGGCTACCATTCATTGCAGTGCATTTGTTAATTTGAAGAATGTGCCACATGTAACAGCAGTGCGTTCTTTAAATGTTTTAATGTGGATGTTGTTTGTAATGTCTCGTTCTTTCATTTTTAGTTTGTTACCATGCTTTTCAAAATTTCACGATGCTTGTGGAGGTTGTGCATTGTGCTTTTTGTTTCTGAGGCGGGCATAAACTTTGCCTTTTTCCAAACCAGGTTATGACAGGAATTTCTATAAAAGTTAATATCATTAGTATTTAACTTTGCAAACCATTGCGTGTTAGTTTGTGTTCCCAATACGTATTAATTTTATAAGCATGTTCGTATTTTAGGTTGATCCCCAAAAATACAAAGGAATCTTTCATGGTTTTGGCGTTACCGTGCGAGAAGATGGCATTAGAGGTTTAGCAAAGGGTTGGGCTCCCACTCTCATTGGTTATTCGATGCAAGGTCTTTGCAAGTTTGGCTTTTATGAAGTTTTCAAGTCTCTGTATAGTTCACTTTTGGGGGAAGTGAGTAAACGCATAGCTAATTAACGCTGTGTTTTAAAAACTACTTTTTCTCTGTATATATTGTACTCTTGTAGCCTTCTGTTGAAGTATTGTCTTCAATGACCTTCAAATCACTTTCGTGCTTGTATCACCGCCGCGCTAATCATGAAAATAAGCATCAACAAACGTTATTAACGCAGTGAATGTTTTGGTGTATCGTAAACTGAGTTGATAGATATTAATCACAGCTCTCTATTGCGACAGAATTTCATAATAGACAAGACAGTTTTAATAAGGAGATTGTCCGTAGGCGTTCGTTGGTTAAATTGCTATCAATTTAACAAGTTTTTTATTCCTGCTTATACGTTGTGTACTCCGTTAAATGCGGGGTGCTCCGAAAAAAATACCATTTCTTCGATTGGCTGTAAAAAATTAACGTGGTTAGCACGGACTTATCTCAGGTTTTGTATTTTCCAAACTTTCAACATTTATAATAAATCATATCAAAACATAGTATGCAACTTGTACAGTACAGACATGGGGTATTCGAATACTGCATTCGTATTCGAATACAAATGAATTCAAGTTTCTGAGTATTTGTATTCGAATACATTTTATTAAATTTTGCCATGTAATCGTATTCGTATTGGAATTCTTTGTCAAAGTATTCGTATTGTATTCGAATTCTTTACCACACGAGTCAATTTCAAATAAACACGGCTATGAACTATGTTGTTTTATTCATGTTTCTTTTGAAGTTCTGCTGTATAGTTCAAATCCGATCAGTTTTAAAAGACCAGACTGCTGCAGGTAAAACGAAAAAGCACTCTCTGGTATGGGTATGGGGTACCTGTTTAAGCAGGCTTCTTTTTTGACAGTGTTGTTTGAACAGGGAAAGCGCTGACGGGATTTCTTTTATCTGTTTAAGTGACAAACTGAACTATTCTAAAAGAGCAGACAGCTGCAGCTAGCCGACATTCGAGTAGAAACAGATTGTTGTTCACAAAAAAGTTACACTTTGATTTTGGGTTTGACAAGTATTACTTTTAAAATATTGTGGTGCTACTTTTTATTTTCTAAAACGCTGTTTTTAAGGAAAAGTATTTAGGAATGTATTTGCGAATACTTTTTAAAGTATTCGTATTTGAATAAATTTCAATTTACTGTATTCGTATTCACCTAAACTTAAAGTATTCGTATTCGAATACATTTGGGCTGTATTCGCCCCATGTCTGGTGCAGAATATGACCGTGGGAAATGAGTCTAACTAGGTGTATAAACTTTAACCAAACTCCTAGTTGGCTTAATCACATTTGGGTGGATAATCAAGCACACTTTTTGCAAATGCATTGCCCCTACTTAACCCAAAACATTATAATCTGGAATGCCTAACTTGTTTCAATGTGATTGTTGTTGTTTTTTTACTTAGGAAAACACGTATTTATGGAGAACGTCGTTGTATTTGGCCGCCAGTGCATCTGCTGAATTCTTTGCTGATATTGCCCTTTGCCCAATGGAAGCTTGCAAGGTTCGAATTCAAACTCAACCAGGTTTCGCCAACACTTTGAGAGAAGCCTTCCCGAAAATGAAGGCTCAAGAAGGCTGGTCCGCGTAAGTGAAAAACTCTGCTTGATTATGAGGTCATTTGTTTTGAGTATTGTGCCTTAGGCTGATGCATTGATCGAAATTATAAGCACAGAATATCTGGGCTAAACATTACCTAGACCAATCGTAAGTTCAACAAGTTCAGTGAAATATTTAGTTTGGTTTGTGGTATTTCGCAACAGATCACAGCCATACCCTCTGTAATCTTCATAATATAAGGGGTAACTGATAATAAGAGACTTCTTATGCTGTTACGTTTTATAGTAGAGGTGTACAGTAAATATTTAAAATTAGAAAAAAATACATCAATAGAGTTCTGTATCGTAACTTCTAAAAAAGTTGTGTTAGTGGTGTAAAGTCAATCTTGGTTTGTAACTGATTTCTAGAGCAATCCTAAGGTCAAAACGCAGTAACGTTATAGATGTACTTCAGAAATTTTGTTTGGTAGTATGATAGCTGACTACATTAACGGCCGATTTTAACGCTGTGTTAAGCAATTAAAACAAAAGTTGATTATGTTCTGCATTCTGTAAGGAAAAAACATCAATCTTATAATTTTCTACCCGTTATTTTCTCTAGATCGCGTTGAAACTTGCAAGCATATGGTGTTACAACTTTTTTCGATGGAATTTATAGCCTTGCCGTGTTAATGTGCGCAATTTTATCGCGAATAACTGGAGCATACCTATGAAAGCAGATCACAACGAAAATTTTAACCGGAAAAATGTACACATTATTTATATTCAGTAATGTGAAGTCAGCTTGTATGTAATTTACACGTTAAACAAAGCTTGAAAGCGGATTATCTTACACCTTTACAATATGTAAGTCAAGATTTGAAGGACAAGTCGTTTTACTTGTGAAGCCGTTTAGGTAGTCATTTTGGTGCATTGTGCTTACCTTACAATAGACAAAAACTCGTATTACCTCAATCGATCGGTTACGCTGAAGTTTGCAATAATTTTAGATTGCAGTCCAGAATAGCAATATATTTCAAGTCTAACGCTTATACAAGTTGCTGAACATGTAACTGCATTCAATCGTCACATTGTTAGAAGTAAATTATTTGTTATTAATACAAAGAATTTTGAATCTGTAGGTCACTATGACCGTAAATGCAACATCACCCTATATAATTTTAACAAAATTGCTTATCCAGTAAAAAGTTGTCGGCAATTCAGTTTGTTTTAAGATCGTAATGTATCATAAAGCTATCAATAAGGACGGGATTAAATTGGTGACTTATCTCTTCCAAGTGGTTGGCTTGCAATGCATTCGTCTGTATCGTTTCTTAATAATCTCAAAGTACATTTATGTAATTTCCTGTAGTAGGGAGTAAATAACGCCGGTATCATACGAAGCTAACGTACACTTCGCCATATGTCTTGCATCACAAACAATTACTGTGTATGAAACCAAGTGAGCTGCGAGGGTAGCGTTAAAACTTTGGTAAAAGTGTGCTAACTGTTTATTGCATTTTTGACTTTAACTTATTTTTAGATTCTACAAAGGTATCGCTCCTCTTTGGGGCCGTCAAATTCCTTACACCATGATGAAGTTTGCTTGTTTCGAGAGGACAGTCGAGGCCCTGTACAAGTACGTTGTCCCGAAACCTCGATCTGAGTGCAGTAAGGCCGAACAATTGGTGGTTACTTTTGTCGCTGGTTACATCGCCGGTGTCTTCTGTGCTGTTGTTTCTCACCCTGCTGACTCTGTTGTCTCTCTCTTGAACAAAGATAAGGGAAGCACTGCGATGGAAGCTTTGAAGAAACTAGGACCGAAAGGTGAGTTACATTAATCATTACTTGTTTCTGGTGCGCGATATAAATGTTTAAGCATGACGTGGGCCCTAGATTGTTGGTTTGTTTCACTGCAGATAATTTTTTAGTAGACTTTGCTTCTATTCCCATTCAGAAAATAGGATATTAATGTTAGAATTTTTCCTCAGGACTTTCACGTATAACCAAACGTGTTGAGAGGCTGAGAGCTACCGGCAAGTTCTTTGGTTATTACATTGAGAAAAGTTTTAGGCGGGTCAGGTAAACGGCAACTTCTGGACCAGCTCCTTCCAGCGCCACCGGTTTCTTACTTAACTGTAATAGCCTAATACGAAAAAAAAAGTGAAATAAGCAATAATTGTTCTCGCACATAGTATCAAAAAGTAGTTTCGTTTTTTTAATGGATTTCCGACTTGGTATGTACAAAGTTTCTTCACTTCTGCGACGTTCTTTAGGGGCTGTGTTACCTTGACGCTGAACCGCCGAGTTGGGCCCCGCCACTCGTTACACGTTTCGTCATGGTAGAGCTAGTGTAATAAAATTTGACTTAATTTTGCAAATAAAGGCAGTCACAAATTATCGTCATTTTGTTTAATACCTTTTTTTGCTTACTGGGTACTGCTGATATAGTGTCTTCGCTAATCAAAAGCATTTATTTTTCAGGTGTTTGGAAGGGACTGTTTGCTCGTATCATTATGATTGGTACGCTTACTGCCCTGCAGTGGTTCATCTACGATTCTGTTAAGGTCTATTTCCGTCTGCCAAGACCTCCTCCCCCCGAAATGCCAGAAAGTTTAAAAGCTAAACTCGCTCAAAAACAGTAGATTAATATAGAATATTGTGTGGTATTTCCAACCTCGTAAAATTGTGACCACATTAGTCTCCTGATCTTTCCTATTAATTTACCGTAAAATATTTATTTTGTGAACATACCAGCAGCAACAGCAAAACTCAATTAGCCTATACCGGTCGCTATAAAACAAATACACCGTTTAGCCTATTCTGTTTTCTGATTTTTATTTCGAAAGTATTTTTGTGTGTTGGACGAAGTAAATGTCTGTTACACAAAACTGTGTACTGATAGCCTGATCGTTATTTCTAGGCGATTAGTCAAAAGTAATGTAAGTTATGTCTTTCCATGCAAAAAGTCAAAAAATGCGTTTGGAATGTTGCATGAAGACAGGGTAGGAACTAGGGTGGGGGATGCACCCCCCCCCGCGAGCCATTTTCAAAAAGGTTTTGGATGAATGCAATTTTTTTGATTTTTTCGAACTTTTTTGTTAACAGTAAGCCTTACGCTTTAAGCACGCATAATCGAAAATGTGAGGACACAGTGCGTCATATTTAGTGAAGGAGTCAGAATTAGGGGCTAACAATATAAGCAAAATTTGCTTGAAATATTGTTCAAAAAGCACAAAAATGGCCATTATAGTATTTAAATTTTCCGGGGGAGCATGCCCCCGAACCCCCTAGAGCCTTTTCGCTCCTTAATTTGCCTCAAATTTATTCTGTCGGAAAAATTGCGCTTAAAAAGAATGTCGAAATTTGGTGCCCCCTCTCCGAAAAAATTTCTGAATACGCCCTAGACATGAAATATTTTCAATGGGTTTATTTACGTCAGGGGTGGGAAACCGGTAAGTACCGAACCTTTACTGACGCCGAGCGAACGGACCTGGGTCACGCACATGAATAAAGTTTTTGCCGCATATCGCGTTGAAACTTCAAGACATACGAAACCGAACCCCCTCCCCCCGCGGAACTAGCTTCAAGTGACATACTTTTGTGGAAGCATATCGATGTTGTGACGTAATAATCGCAGCTCCCGCTTCACTATATAAGTCCAGACAAGCAGCATTTCGACCATTTTTTGTTTACCTTTTCCTTGCATTAGTGGATTTAATCCAAGTTAATCTGCCACTATTTGTTGCACGTGTAGGCTTATGACTTTTTTGGCTGGAATTGGAAATTGAATATACTGTAGTTTGAAGTGAGTTATTGTTTGTATTCCAGAAAATCAATTGCAGTGAACGTTCTAAGGTGTATTAGGGTTACATGTTGGGGTGCATTCGAGGCCATACTGCTACACTTTTAATGTCGGAGTAATGGTGGCTGTACATTTAACAGTTACGTACCGCCATATCAGCTTTAAAGGTGGATTTACGCAGAAGCCGTTTCTGCGTTTACGGTCGTAATACGTCTCAAATTTTGCGGCCTTAAAGACGAATGTTTTTAGTGCGAGTTGAAGCATCGAAACAAAGACGTGTTTTTCGTACGTTTTTAATGTACACGGTATCCGCATAGGAACAGAAAGTCGCACAGACATTAAATATGAATCGTCAAGTGGCACATGTTGCCATGTCAAATCACCATCATATGCTTTTATGCCTCAAATTGGCTTGCGAACAAAAACGACGGAGAAGGTAAGTGTTGATTGGATGTTTTTGCTTTCACTGAGTTAATGCATGGTTACCGGTAGGCCATGATTATCGGTTAATACGGCATAAACTCAGCAGTATACAGCTGCTGACTGCAGTAAGATGAACCTTTACTTAGTTTTGCACTCTTCATCTGACGCAGGGTCGCCAACGACTTGCCACGGGTGCGATGTTTCTTTAAAGTTCTAAGCTGCGGGGATGGGCCCCGCAACTCGTTTTACGCTTTGGCGTAGTCCTAATTCCGCGAGTATGTAAAGATTTAATTTTTTTGAATTGCTCAGGCAATAAGATTTATATGAAAAGATCCGAAAAAATACGTGTCATGCAGCTTACAATTGTTCATAAAACAGTTAATAGTTAATAACTGGGAGCTTAACTGCAGAGCATTACTGCAAGAGAAATACTAAATACAGTAGGCCTATATAGGTTAATAGGCTATGTAATGCAAAATCATTAATTCACCTTGCAGAAGGATTGCTGGTGTTTTCAATCATTATTCTTCTAGAGCATGTGTTCGAGAAATTTTTGGCCATCGACATTTGGGTGTGCATTCAGTGGTGGTCATTGACTGGGGGAGGGGGGGAGAAGGGCGGGCAAGACAGTGAAAAATGGGCTCCCCTGCTCAACAACGCAACATGATTTTGTGTGCATTCAGTGACGGTCATTGACTAAGGGGGGGGGGGGGCGGGCAAGACAGTAAAAATGGGCCCCCCTGCGCAGCAACGTGTCAATCTACCTTAAAATATGAAAGTTTTGTGCGTTTGCCTGCTGAGGGAGAGGGACATAGGTGGCGGAAGCGGGGGGCCCTAATTTACGCATTTATTTCTACAAAAATACCTCTGCATGAACATATTTAAACTTAATAAGCTAGCGATCGAAATTGAAACCCAGAAAAGAGCCTAAATCCAGAGATGTTTTCTTTAAATTTTTTTCGTGGGGTGGGGGGAACAGAAAAAGTGTAATCTCCTTATTGCAAAAAAACTAACTTGCGGCTTGTAAATATCAAATTGAACATCTTCACATACAACAGGCAAACCAGCGATTGGTAGCATCTAAGCCAGGGGTTCTCAACTTCTCAACCGTGGCACCCCAAAAGAACCACAGAGTGTTCTCTTGGTAGCCACGATAGTAGGAATCATTAATAAATTATAACAGACCGGTACTTTTAAACTTACACAATATAGGGTCCACGGTCTTTTAAAGGTACAGCCAAGGGGCCACAGCTCAGGAAAGATTGAGAATCATTGATCTAAGCTTTTAGTATGGAAAAAGCATTTTACTGTACGTTTTAAGACGAGGCGAGGTACAGTAGTAGTCGCAAGTGTCATTTATAGTAAACAATAGCAACTAAACTCACAACTAGGCCCCCCACCAATGTATTGTACATCCTACTATCTGCACTGACTTTGCAGACAATCACTCAAAAGAAATGCAGCCTATATTGCATTTGCAATGTAATTTTTCATAATGCGAGGGATGGGCCTAATTCTCGGGGAGGAGAAAGTTTTGCTTTTTTCAGACTTAATTTTAACGTGAACAACTAACCTTCAAAATCGATAAAATATTAAGCAGCTGTCATAAAAAAGCGGCGGACTGTGCAAAACATCCATAGCCTAGTTTTTAATTTTTTTTATTGTAGGCTAGACCTATTTACGTTTTTTAATTCACTTTGTTTTGCTGTGCAGTGCTAACTTTAGAATTCCTTTACCAACAAAATTGCTTTTCCTAGCCAGAGAAAGCAATTAAAACGTTTCGATTCTAGTTTTACATGTGGCGATGCGATTTATGAATTCTACTATTTTTCTACGCATCACCTTATCGGTGTAGAAAATAACGTTAGGAACTAGGTTTGAGTTATTTATCATCTAAACTTTATTTTTTCGTATGCTCCAAAAAAGCTTACTGCTCTCGTTGTTTCCGTCACCGTATACGTGACTTACCGTGAGACCTCTTTTCGAACAACACACGGCCACAGCGCTCTATTTTTCAATCCTTCTCTTCTCTTAATGTGGCGTTCTATTAGAGGTGGTGTTCAGTTAGACTAGAGCATGGTGCAATATTTTTTGACGGGCTGGTCAGAATTTTGGGAAGATAAGATTAATTAATGAAAACAAAAAAACTTATAACAGAGTTAACATTTAACCTTTGAAGAAAAAAAAAACATTAACCGTAACACATTCACTGATAAGTAATCAAAAGTTCAAAGCGGAAAATCAGGTGACGCGTCCCTGGGTAGCCGTCCTCGTCATTTTCTACACCTTCCCCTGTAGTAACATTACAGGTAGCGTTCAATCAGAAGGTGATGCTCTATTTTTCAGTTCTCTATAGTGGCGCTCAAGTAGAGGCTTTACGGACGGTTATGGTATTTGCAGTCGCTGTTAGGGTTGCTAAAACAATAAACTTTAGCTACACAATTACCCTGTCCACATGTCCAATTCATGTGGGATTTAGACCCACGATTCTTGGTTCTAGTTTCTGATGTCATAATTGAAAAAAGTGACAATGACATCAAAAATTTAATTGTGGTGCAGAAACTATATAGAAGCAAGAACCGTGGGTCTGAAGCCCACATAAATTGGACATGTCACAGCATGTGGACCGGCTAAATATGGGTCGAAGACGAAGGAAATCTGGTCATTGCTTTTGGCCCCCCCCCCAGGGCCCCCACTGTAGAAGTGCTTCCGCCATCGCTGGAGCGGAGGCGCGGACCCAGCCCCTCCCTGGGTATGCCCCTGCACTAAACAATGTGAACATAATCGTTTCTCAATTTTATACGCTTTTTGTTAAAAGTTTTTGCAGAAGTGTAAAATGCACTGCGGCTGTATTATCAATCGGAACTCACCGGCGCAGCCAGACATAAAAAAAGGGGGGACAATTTTTTCCATTGAATTACTGGTACAGAAGTTTCAGTCAGGCCTATCAGTTGATGTTGAAAAAAAAGTGATTCGATTCCATTGTCGAGCTATGAGTAATTCAAAAGTTTTCATGCCTCCACAACAATGGAACTGTTAATGCACAAGTGTTAATTAAGGTTTACTTTTTTTAAATAACTGCGTCAGATTTCTCCGGGAAGTAGCCCAAAATCGCCCTCTTTTTTCTCGCTTCTTTTCTGTACGTGTGCAACTGCTTAGATACCACTGACTGCCTCACACTGCGTTTATCGCAGTTTCAGGTGCAATGTTTAATGTAAATGGCTTTCATCGCTGACGTCAACATATTAGGGCAGTGCTATCGGACTGCAGCTATCAGTCGCACCCCGAAAAGCGGACTCTCGCGTAGTTTTGAAGTCTTGAGTTAAGATCTAGACTGCAGCAACTTGAGTAGCCGATGATCGCATGCTTCATGTATGCATTAAACATTTTTTTAAGAACAATGCGATCTCCTAACTTATAGGAAAAGTATTATCATCCTCAGTTCCTTATTCAAATAGAATTTTTGAATAAGGACCAGGGGTAGGCCTAATTGTGCTTTGTTATTTCAAGGTACAAAAATAATTCTTCTGGGAAAAAGCATCTATTGCGTACCGCTTTTTTTTTGGAATAGAAAAAAAACACATGATATGCATCCTATTGTTTTCGGTCAATAAAAATTTTTGTTGACTTGTGGCTGTTTATTAGTGCGCTAACACGCATTTTAAGCGGAAAGTTTGTTTGTTTGTTTGTTTAATATGTGAAAATAAAAAAGAGAGGCGCATTAACTGCAAAGGTTTTTTTGCGCCTGGGCATGTTACATGAATATATATCAGGGAAAAAATGAACAAAATTGCCAACCGTTAAAATTACAGTACGTACGAGACGTCACAAAAAAAACTGATTGGAAAAGGTAAGGAAACGTTATCTGAAACGACACCAGGCGCCATGGAGTCACTGCAAGAACTTAGAATTTAGAAATTCAAAAGAAGTCTTATATGTAATTAAGTAACACCATGATTTCGCAGTTAAGATGATATGTTTAATTTGTAAAAGACCTAGACGTAGTATTGAAGAGCAAAATTTACATGTAAAAAATTACGAATTATCAGAAAAATAACAAATTCTAAACAAAAACGATTGATGGGAGATTAGAATGATTAAATAAACTTTTTGCTGGCTATAATAAAACCGTAGTCACATTCAAAAGCTCACTTATTAGTCAGGATATAGAAAAGATTGAATTTTAACCCCATATTTTCTATACCATTTTTCAAAACAGTTCGAAAATAAGAATAGTTCGGACATTGAAATAAAAAGTGTTGAACCGACTCGGGGACTTCACAAACTTCGCATAAATCAGTTGGGTGTTTTCCGATACGATGTGAATGATAGTTCAGCCAAGAATGACCAGTTTGAAGACGAAAAATTGAATTTATTTGATGATTTTGCTTGGTTTGCACTTGAGGAAATAACCATTTTGTATTGACTGCCAGTAGTGCAATGAATGTAGATCTGATCCCATTTCTCCAAGCAGTGATCACGAATAATTGACTTGGCTTCAGGGTAAGATAATTAAGTCACAATTTCTTTTGTTTAAACACCGGTTTCCACTAACGATTCATTGTTTGATCAAAAGCCTTGAATTGAATAGCCTGTAAAACAGAGCAAGAATCAGTTACAATTAAGTTTTTTGGTATCTATTTACTGCTATCCATCGCATTGCTGTCAGGATAGCTTAGAGGTCTGCAGTGAAAACAGACGATGAATTTTTGATTGCTATTGAGGTTTTGATCATGGTTGCTGGAACGAAGAGAGCTGAATTTGTACCGAGTTGACTTTTAGACCCATCAGTAAACAATAACGAAAAGTTAATTCATTAAGTGTTAATAATTTCTTAGAAAGAATGTGACAGCGATTGATCGTTTGTTGCCTTTGATTGTGTAAAGTGTTGAGGGCAGTCAGATCAACGCAATGGCAAGACAATATGACAGGTTGTCGACACAGCTGCACTATTCTCACTACAACCCGTGTTTATTTACAAAAATTTGATTCAATTGATCATTCAACAAACTATTTCTTCTCCCTCCGCTTTTCTAGCGATTTAATCAATGGTCATGTTCAAGTGTAACTGCTCAGATGGCCGAGTGGTAAGAGTGTCTGCCACTAGAGCTGTAGACTCTGGTTTGATTCCAAGTCGGGTAAAACTAATGACTTTAAAATTGCTATTCACAGCTTCTCTGCTTAACGCTCAGCATGAAAGGGACAGTGTGGAGAACAAGCCGGCAAGTTTATTTGTTGTGCCGTTGGGAAAGGCACTTAACGGGATTCCCCCATCATGGTGTGGTAGACAGATGGCTGGCAACTCATAAGCGAGCTCGTATCGCGCATTGATCGCTTTCTCATGATAAGAGAAGAAATATGCAACTAGTTACAAAAATACAATACAAGTTACATCAGGGCCGGCGCCAAGGGGGCCTGTCCCCCTTAATCCACATGCTTGGCCCTTCCACTTAACAAGCTTTCCCTTTTGAAGACAGCGAAGACTTTTGTGCTTAATTTCAAACTTTGCCCCCCCCCCGCCCCCCGATAAACGCTTGGCCCTTCTAAGTCGACTGCTCAGACGCCGGCTCTGAGTTAAATAGTATTTTAAATGGGGATTCCATAAATTTTTTAAATCCGTACTTTGAAAGGGGGGGGCTAATCCTCCCCCCTGGCTGCGCCGGTGTCGGAACCTTGCCGTAGCAGCATTAGTAGTAGTCGCTTTTCCAGTTTCCATATTCCTTTCAAAATTTGCCGTAGTGGCAGAACAGAATTTAGTAAATAAAACAATGAGCTTAATTGATACATTAAGCTAAAAACAAAACCCTGTTAAGATGTTGTTTTTAACTGCATGGCTTTAGCGTTGATCCAGCTTAGCGTTTAAAATGCTCTTTCTGCTAACCATCAAACTAAGAGCAGAGTATTAGCGAGTGGCGATGCCTGAACAAACTTATGTAGGCTACTGAGTTATCAAAATTAACAACTTGAAGCTCTTAATGAAAGTACAGTTTTTTGCAAAGGTCAACCACGCGCATGCTGGTATCAAACATCTCAGGTGCAATATCCTTTGATCTCTCGTGCAATATCCTAGAGCTGACAGCGTTGCTTGAAGTTGGGCGCCAGATATTGGTGTACACTGTATTATTTGGAAACTGTTTCTAATTAATAAACCGATGAAAGAACCATAGCAAGTGGATAATTTCGGAATAAACATTTCGCCATTTAAAACACATCCCTACCAAACTATCCCTTACTAAACAAGTAAAAAACGAAAAGACAAGGCTATTAAAAACAATGCTAAAAAACTTTTTTTACATCACTGCCTACCCTGTTTACCTGGTAACTTCCTGATCTTCGGATTTTCCCACGATTAATGGTTTTCAATGCTCTGTGTGAATGATTTTAGGGCCCTGATAATAATTTTTGATGCTTTGTCGTCGCCTGAGTGTTGGTTATTGAACGTGATATGGGAGTATTGTGCACAAGCGTGCAATCACCAAGCATCTCGTTTAATGTGGTCCTGATTAAAAGTTTTCCTTTAAATTTTAAAATGATGATGTCAGAGGGTTTCACGCTCGTACAGATCTTATAGTAACGAATGTTCCTTGCTTATGTACTCCTTATCTTAACAATGTTAGAGCTGGCATACAATTTTTGTGCTCTCCCATCGGAAAAGCCGAGTGGTTAAAGATTCAAGAAACTTTTATAAATGACAAGAGAAATCTTTCTACAGAGCTCCATACTTAGGATGATACGTCATCCTCGCGAATTAAGAAGACAAATGCACAGAAAATCAGCACAGAGCATTATTATGTCGTTGCTTTGATTAAAACACAATGTAATTGACGCGTTTCTATCAGCGCTCGATCGTCACAGATCTTATCCAAACCGACGTAGCCTCGGGTAAAACTCAAACAGTTTGATAAAAAATAGAAATGTAAGACAAAAAATGCAGGAAAGAGTAATTAAGCAGCTCTCCTGATGTTTCAGCGAATGATGTAAGCAAACATTCCAACTGAGCTTGTAAGCGTAGGTTTTCAGATGCAGAATGCAAAGCACAGATGTAGTACCACTGGCATTATTGCAAAAAGTAATTGCGTGAATTCTATTAATTAAAACATGTTCAACTCGTTGGCGTTATAGCGATTTGTTTCTTGCCGATTGGGCTAATCTGGAAATAATTACTAAAGTAATTTAGCAGCATTTCTCGAATACGAGTTAGTGATTGATCCTTCGCTGCTAACCACGTCACTTCAAAAATCGAAGTTAAGTAAGCTCAGCATCAAACCGACAAACTTGGCTTGCGAACATTGATTCAAACTATTTGAGAACTTGGCTGAAGTTGATTCAGGTCAGAAAGTTTCAAGACAGAATTTTAGCAGTTTATGGCTAGACAAGTCAAACTCAAACTAAACATTTTTTAAAATAAATCCATAAAATAACATGACACCGCTTGAATTCATGCTACAGATTAATGTTACGCAAATTGATTAGAAATGGATTTGAACAAAAAGATGCAAAAAATAATGACTTTAAATTCAAAATTACGAACGAACAACTGCACAAAATTTGTGGGACTGAAGACATGTCTGACTACATTTTGCATCAGCAACTAAAATTCATTGCACATATAATTATATGATTATTAGCGCAAAGAACGACAAAGGACCTTAAATTGATCTACTAAACAGCGCAAAGAACAACAAAGGACTTGGAACATACCATAACAAAGAACTACAAAGGACTTCAAATTTGGGTTAGGGTTTTAGGGTCCTTTGTCGTTCTTTGCGGTATTTAGTACCTCAATCTGAGGTCCTTTATCGTCCTTTGCGGTGTTTCAGTCCTTTGCGATGTTTAGTATAGGACCCTTCTCTTGCTTTTAATTCTTGCCATAATAAAATGACCTTAAATTTGCATCGCCTTGTCACTGACAGCTTGACCGGAAGCTTGTACGTATCGCTTCGCTTATGAAATAATTGTTCGCACACAATAGAGAACATATGCTGACCGGTCAAGAATAATTTTACGAGAAACTCGTCAAATAAACATTATATTGACTTTTCTGCTTGATGATGTCACAATACTCTTTGTAAAGAAATCGTGAACGGCGGTTCTAATGCGAATTCGAATGGAAAGTAAACAGCTGCGTAATTAGGTCTTTTTGGGGGGGCAAATATCCAGGGTCTTTTTTAAAATGCCCAGGGTCTTTTTCCAGGTATACTGGGGTGTATCCAGGGGGGGCCGTTGGGGCCGCGGGTTTTTTTGCTCTTTACGTGACTTTGGGTGGAAAAGTAGACATCTGCGGACGTGATGACCTTTTTTTTGCTCTTCATCTGACTTTGGGCGGAGAAGTGGACATCGGCGAACGTGATAACCTTTTTTTTTGCTCTTTACTTGATTTTGGGCGGAACACGGACGCGGTGACCTTCAAAGATCCTGTCCTCCTTTTGCGCAGTGAAAATATATCCGGCCCTGCTGGCATGGCTTTAAATTGCGCCCCCTCCCCTTTCAAGTTTTTGGGCACGCCCTTGTTGGGCGATGCCCAGGTTCTCAGCAAATCCTAGTTACGCCGTGGTGCAGTGACCATGCTTCTTTTAGTTTTTAAATTCATTGTAGGGTTGTATATTGCATGCTTTAACGGTTCGCGTTTTGTCGCTGTTACCTTTTTTTCGGCCGAATGTCGTGATATGCGTTGTTTCTATGTATTTTGATGGTCGTTGAATGAAACACTACTACTACTACTACTACTTCGCCCTGAAAGTAAATAAATATATTTGTCCATTGCTGGGTTTTATGAGCAAACAAACGAATGCTTTATTAGCGCTGACATCGTGACACAGTGTCGCAATTTTGAAACGCAACAGCCAGGTCGGCCAGCCTGTGTTCTGCAGCAACTTTCGAAACAGAATCAAGACTAAGGGAAAGAAATTGTGATTGACCCAGGTTTGATCAGGTTAAGCAAAAAAATCTACGTATATTGAGTAAAGCAGTTCTAGATTTGTTAGAAAAGCTTTGTTCACTCAATATTTTGTCAGATTTATCTGCTGAATAAAAAACATCGTGAAGTGCGGTACGCGAAATACGTGAAAACATTAAAGCCAGGGTCGTAACTACCGAGCACAGGCAGGGCACTACTCACGAGTCCCACTCCCAAAAAAAACTCATTGATTTTTATTGCAAGAGGGGGGGGCAAAGGGTCAGAGCAGTCGACTTAGGGGGGCCAAGCGGTTATCAGGGGGGTCAAAGTTTGAAATTAAGCACAAAAGCCACCGTTTTCAGAAGAGTAAGCTTGTTGATTGGGGGGCCAAGTATGCCGATTGGGAGGGCAGCCCTCCCCTTGGCGCCGGCCCTGCCCGGCCACACACTGTACGCGGCAGCAAATAGAGTGGGAGAAACAGCTCAGATGTCCAGGTGGTAAAGAGCGTCTGCCCCTGGAGCTGTAGACTCTGGTTTGATTCCGAGCCGGGTCAACCAATGACTTCAAAATTCACAGCTTCTTTGCTTGACGCTCAGCATTAGATGGACAGTGTGGAGAACAAGCCGGCAAGTTTACTTGCTGTGCTATAGGAAAAGGCACTTAACGAGATTCTCCATCTTAGAGTGGTAGACAGATGCCGCAACTCCTAAGCGACCTCGTTAGAGCGCTTTGATCGCTTTTTCGTGATAGATGGATGAACATGCAACTAAATACTATACTAAATTTTTTAAAGAATGCCCCTAAAAAACCTTTTTCTAGAAGACGCTTCTTATACACGAAAAATAGCGGTCCTACTTGTGTGCACCCAAGTCCCATCAGACCCCCGGTTTCCAACCGGTGGGGAATTACCCACTAATGGGTAATTTAAGGTTTTCAGATGGGGAATTGAATACCTGAAGAATCAAACATTGTCCCGTCCCTTAAAGAAATGACCTTTTTTTTCTATTTTGCTCTGCAATGATGTTTTCTGAGGAATCTACGGAGGTGAAGACCTTTTCTTTGCTCTTCGACAAAAACCATGGTTTAAAACGTCCATGTTGTGGGTAATTGAGAGTCAGTCACATCAAAAGTGGCTAATGAAAAAAAAGGGTTGGGAACCGCTGCACCAGACGAAGTTACGTCTCTGATAAAGCCAATAACCAATCGAAAAATTGTTGCTACTCTTCGGCGGGAACCAGCTTCCAAGTTCAAAGCGAAATGATTTGTTTCATTGCAGGCTGAATATTTGTGACAAAAATGTTCCTGCTAGGCGACAAGTTGTTTTTGTGTTTTCTGGTGATTAACCAAGGGTTTGTCGGTAAGTAAAAGGTTTGATGACTACTACCCAGAGATGGGCATTTATCGCGATAATTTATCGGCGATAGTTATCGGCGGTAACTTTTTATCGATTATCGTTATCGCTAAAAATAGTTTGGATTTATCGATTACCGTTATCGCTTTTGTTATATATTTTGTTATCGCCGATAAATTATCGCGATCAACGGTTTTTTATGCACGCAGTGTTTAAACTTGAAAGTTAGTGAGTTGGCGCTATAGAAAAAACATGGTGTCCATTAAGACTTGTTGTAATTTTTAAAAATTATTTTTTTGTTTGGCTTAATTTCACGGCAGAGTCCGTGAACTGCTCTCTTTTCTTGAAAAATCTAGAAAAAACATTTTTGCAATTCGACTTACAACAAAAACTTCGTCAAACACATCAAAAATTTACCGCAACATTTATCGGAAAAATTTATCGGCGATAATTTATCGATTATCGATATCGCTTGAAGAAATTGAGATTTATCGATTATCGGTATTGCCCAGGGCTTTTTTGAAGTTATCGATTATCGTTATCGCTGTAGTACAGAAAGGTTTATCGTGCCCATCACTGCTACTACCCTACTAGGCCATCAACTGACGTGGTTCTACTAAAAAAGCTGTTCGATTGTTTGTACTCGTGTGTAGGTGACAGGGCAATTGTGATATTTTCAGTCGAAGAAGCTGTGATTGACTTTTCAAAAATTCAAGCATATCTGACCTCACAACTAACTGGCCTACCATAAAACTTCGGAATTTTTGCGTGAATTCCATTACAACTTGCTTGCACCTGTGATCTCACTTTTTCATTTATACCTAACTCTTACGACCTTGCGTCATACTTACTCCAACAACCTTTTTGAAGCAGAAAGCTTTGTGTTAGTGCAAAGCTCCGACAATTTCAGTTCCACAATTCGTAGAGTTGATGCACCACTGCATGCACTTACTTTCCCGATGCACATGCCTTGTTCACTAATCGGCTTTTTCAAATGAAGCTTCAAATGAACCTACGAGTATCCCATCACTCAAAAAGCTTCCGGATAGCCTATTGACAGGATCCTTGATAGTGCAACAAGCATTTCAGTTAGTAGCAGCCATGATGACGTGCCACACGCTCAAGTTTGTAGCAGCCATGACGATGTGCCATGCACTGCAGTTTCTAGCACATACTTGCCAATCGGGCTCGGGCTTTTCGGGCCGGGTTCGAACGTGGATTTTGAAAAGTTTTTGGGCTTTAATCGGGCCGGACGCCGGAGCAAAATCGAGATTTTCAGTGAGTGATGGGGACAGGGGCGGATCCAGGGGTGGGGGATGCATCTACCCCCACCAGCCATTTTCAACAATGCTTTGGATAAATAAAGTTTTTCTGTAATTTTGAACCTCTTCATAACCATGGGTGCAAATCCATAGAGGAATGTAACCCCCCAATAATCCGGCAGCATCCCCCCCCAATATTTTCATGTCCCAAAACTGGGCGTCACCGAACGTGATGACCTTTGTTTTGGTCTTCACTTCATTTTGGGCAAAAAGTTGGACATCTGCAGACGTGTCAATTTTGTCAAATCATCTCCCCCAATATCGAAAAATGGTCGATTTTGCTAAATCATTTCCCCCAATGCTCAACATAGATTTGCACCCCTGATCGAAACTGTGCTTACAAAATGCATCATATTTGATGAAGCACTCAAAGTTAGGGGCCAAAAATATGAACAAACTTTGCCTCAAAATTGTTCGAAAAGCGCTAAAATGACCATTACGGTATGCAAATTTTCAAAAATTTTTCGAGGCAGCATACCCCCGGACCCCCTAGAGTCGTTTTTGTTACTCAAGTTGCTCAAAATAAACTCTGCGGGGGGAAAACTGCGTTTGAAAAAGTGACAAAATATGGTGCTCTCTCTCTGAAAAAAAGTTTGAATACGCCCCTGACATGAAACATTTTGAAAGGGCTTATTTACGCCCGTTTCCGGGTTTAAATGTCTTTGTATTTAGTTTACGTTCAACCTAATTTAAAATCACATCCCCCCCACCAAAACTTTCTGGATCCGCACCCTGAATGGGGATTGCTGAAATAAAGCAAAGAGAGCACGTGGTATAAATATTGCTGTTCGTACTTGGGGTGACTGTGTATGGGTAGAACTCATTTTCTTTTTTATTAAAATTTCTTGAAAATGTATAGTGATGTTATTGATTTCGGGTTTAAATCGGGCTCAGACTGGCTGCTAAATAGGAATCGGGCTCGGGTCGGGTTCGGGCTTGAAAAATCAAGTTCGGGTCGGGCTCAACATCTTCAGCCCGTTGACAACTCTGTTCTAGCGGCCAGCCAAGATGATGTGCTATGTGTACTGCAGTTTGCAGCAATTATGACAGTGTGCCAAGTACTGCAGTTAACTGCTTTGTTGGACACTGTAGTACGTCTTTCCATACAGCGAAAGATCTAAGTTTTCGTTAGTTAAACGTGGAAAAAACTTTCATTTCAAACTCCCGCGATAAAGATTATTTGTGTTCGTGGAAGTCTTGGTCTTACTGCAAAATGTGTTTTGATTTATTTCTTTGTTTTGAAGTGTCATCCATTAAATGTTTTTCGGGAATTATTTACCAGGATGGCGATGATGGGCCCAGGCTTTTGAAGGAACTACCTTGTCCTGAAAGCCAGCAATCATGTTTCGCTATTCATGCCCACGCGACCATTTACAACAGACAAGGTAAGTAAATCCTTTGATACACAAGTTACTGCATTTGTCGTTCATTTACACTATTTGGCGAGAGCCCTCTAAGTGCATCACACTAAGTTGTGATTGGGCTTATTGTGTCTTGAGTTTTATAATTATGTTGTGATTTCGGTGTTCATGAATATTTCTGGACAAAAATTTTAGTTTTTAGCCAAAACTAAACGTTCGTAACTTGAACCAAATTTCATCCCAAAGTCGTGATAGTGTGTCATGCTGTAAATCATTGTAATCTCTTTTGTTTGCCAACCCGACATATTCATGAACCGATCCGATCAACCAAAATTTTTCATTTATATGTAACTAAAAAATTTCTTGGTTTAGCGAATGATGGTTTTACGCGTAGACGCAGGGAATACGGGTCAGGGGAGGCTAAAGCGGTGATGCCTCAATGGCTCTTGAGTCGAAAATAAGAAAGCGATTGAAGATGTCAAAACATAAAATTTACAAGGGAATAACGACATAATACTTGATGGCGTATACGACATAATACTCGTATTTTAACGATTTGAAACACTAAGTTTTGGGATCAAACTTTTTCAAATTTTTAGTGATGTAAACATTCGTTGCTGTGGCGATTCTGCAAGATGCTGTTGTCAGCGCGCGTAGCATATAACAGGTTTCATTATATTCTTGATCAAACGCGACCTGAGAGCGCAATCGCATCCTGTCTAGTTGAACTTTGCAGAGTTGGACTACATCAACAGTATTTTGCCCTTAGCTCAAGTTTTAAACCTTAGCTTAAGTTTTACGTGAAAGCAACGGTTGGAACAACAAAATTATCAGCATTTCACCCCAAAAAAATTGTAATTTATTTTGTACATAGTTGCATATTCATGCATCCTCCTATCACGAGAAAGCGACCAAAGCGCTATCGTCAAGCAGGAAAGCTGTGAATAGCTTTTTGAAAGTCAATGGTTTGTCCTGACTCAGAGTCAAACTCGAGTCTACAGCTCCAGAGGCTGACGCTCTTACCACCTCCGCCATCTGAGCTGTTATCATAAATGCCCCTTAAGAATTACAATAGAGTGCAACCTGTCAACGATTGAACTGTTTACTACCAATCAGCGCGGCTACATCTACTTTCGTTGTGTCAGTATGAAAGAGCTTGACATCATTTGCAGATCAAGGATCAATCCACTGGACTGACTACAGAGTACAGTATTTTTTTTAGCTACAACTTTTCGAACACAAACTCAGTTTTAAACTTTGAGCACCAACACTTAATATATGTTTGGTAAAATTGTGCAGTAGCATTTTGCATAAAACAGGCCTTCGTGTATTTTCACTACCAACCCCAACCTCGTGTGATTAAATCACCATGGGTCTCTCTATCATCCTAGCCCCTTGTTTCCTGCTCTCCTCTCTTGATGTTTCCTTTCTCCAGTCTTCCCCACCCTAACCGTTATATGCTACCCAATACCACATCCATTTTCATTCCTACCGAATACGCCACCCCAGTCAAACCATCCCCAGCCAACCTTGTATCGTCCAAACCACGCCATGCCCAGCCTCCTTGTGTCATCCCAGCCTCTTGGGTTATCCCAATCACGTCATTCCCACTCTCCTTGTGTGCACTTTATCCTACCTACCCATGTATGACCCTTACCACCTCCCCTTTGTATCTTCATCACCACCTTATTGTCGGTGTATACTTAAATTATTAAGACCATAATTTTAGTTGAAATCTTCACGGGAAGTTGTCAGTCATCGTGCCATGGTCTGTTCGCACAGGAAGGATGCAAAGAGCTGACAACCAGCTGGAATGTTCCGCAGCACAACATCAGCAAATGTGACCGTTCTTGCTGTGATTGGTCAGATTTGTGTAACGTGCAACTAAGCAGACCTTCCTTTGAATCACTTTCCGGTAGGTGACTTCTGCAGCATGTAGACATGCAGCAGGTAGACCGTATGACCACATGATGAGAAACCAAAATTAGCACATCAAAAATTAAAGAGTGGGCAAATGATTGAGTAGGACCAAACCAATTCATTCATCGGGATGTTAACAATTCATTTTGCCTTTTCTAGCAAATCATTTTAGCAACCGTAGAATTGAGCTGGATAATTAATTTTTTTTTTCTTGTAGAAATATGCACTGTAGTTGCTAAATGACAGCACGAGATCAAACATTCCAAACCGCTTCACTTTGTTGTTCTGCTGTTTTTGCAAGCATGTAGTAAATCTGTGCCAAGCACTGGTCAAACCTAAATTTCAAAACATTGTATTGACTGAACTTAACCTATACCATCGCAGCCTGCTTTGCATATGGAAAGGGCAAACTCAGGGGCGTATCCTGGGGAGAGGGGTGAAAAAGAGAAAACTACTTCTATGAAGAGTTAGCTTGGACCCTGTTACACTTCAACTACAAAGTAGTCGACAGATACACTTAACGTTGTTGAACAGTTGAAGCTTTTCGCTTACACCACTGCACCCCTAATACTCGTGAGGCTATTCATCGATCTATGAGCGTAAACGTTTTTCTTTTTGCGCGGTCAACAGGACCGGTGCCAAGGGGGGACCAGGGGCGACTGCCCCCCCCCCAATCGACATTCTTGCCTCCCCCAATTGACAAGCTTACTCTTTTGAAGACAGCGGCTTCTATGCTTAATTTCGAACTTTGCCTCCCCCCCCCCCCGATAAATGCTTGGCCCCCCTAAGTCGACCGCTCTGCCGGCGGCTCTGGCGGTCAGTTACTTCAAATAAATTAGTCTTTACCGCAATCTGGCCCAATTAAACAGCCAATCTCTCGTTTGCCTAGTATCACCATCAGCTTGCAACTAGAATCAAGCTATAAACTTCACACCTCAATTACCGCAATACCAGTCTCTACTGCTAATCCGCATGAAATACAATATTAACTTTTTCTATAAATTGCATTATTGATAATGATAATGAATGCGTGGAAGATTTTTGCTTAAATACAAAAACATAGGTAGCTAATAAATTGGGTAGGCTTATGCCTTGAATACCAATATTCGAGTCTCTGATTTGACCTATTCCTGGTGCTACCACTCCAGAGGCAGATGCTTTATCCTTTCGCCGGTTTGTTGCTTGAAAATTCCTTTTTTTCGCTGTTATTAAGCACATCGCTATTGGTCCGGTAGGTCTGGGTTCGATCCCCGAGCCGGTCGTATCATACATTGAGTCGCCGACTACTCGCCACCGCTGCGACGTTCTCTGGAGCTGTGTTACCCAGGCGCTGAGCCGCTGAGATGGACCTCGCCACTTGTTACGCGCTTCGACGTAATACCGCGAGTGTAATGAAGATTTTATTGTTTTAATATGTTGAACATTCCTCACTGGAGAGTCGGCGTATCTTAGCGAGCAATTGTCTTATCAAACCAAAAATCAAATCTTCATTATACTCGCGGTATTACATCGAAGCGTGTAACGAGTGGCGGGGTCCATCTCCGCGTCTTAGCGCCTGGGCTACACAGCTCCGAAGAAACGTCGCAGCGGTGGCGAGCCGTGGTAGCGGTGGCGAGCCGATTTGACCGAAATGGGATTTGAAACCCAGACCTCCCACACCGATAGCGTGGGCGCTAAGCAACTGAACTCAATTGTCTTAGAGACCATAATTACATGTTGCTGCTTTGACATTTCGGTATTAGAAAAGGCGGACGAATCACAATTCTTACTAAACTTGAAGTTAATAGGATTTATTGCTGCCTTGCCGACTCCATGTCGGTCAATCAGCGGTATTTAAGATTGTGCGCGACATAATCTCAATTGATTTTGATTGGTCACAGATGGAAAAACACGATGTTTCAAGGGGAAAAAGACGGTTCTAGGCAATGGAAGCGTAGTTGATGAAACAAGAGTAATTACGTGTCCGCGGAATCCCAAAGGAACAGGATCGGAAACGTCTTGTTTGAAAGCCAAGTTAACAACAGGTAAAACAATCGTGTGTGTGATTGGACATTTCAAAAACAATCGTTGTGTGTGATTGGACATTTGAAAAACAATCGTTGTGTGGATTGGACATTTCAAAAACAATCGTTGCGTGTGATTGGACATTTTGGAAATAATCGTTGTGTGTGATTGGATATTTTTAAAACAATCGCTGTATGTGATTGGACATTTTGTTAAAGATTTCTTTCAACAAATGGTGGATCGTTAGTAAGTTAACCAACTTCACTTGTGACTCAGATAAACAAGAACAGCATTGGTACAGCATGTGCTACCCAACTGCCATATGCGATGCATTCACTTGTGACGTCATGATCGACGCAATGCCCAAAAACCTCAAGGACACAGTTACGTCATGCAGCACGTCTTGTTGTCGTGGAGATTTGTGCAATCGAGCTTCTCATGTGGCGAACCCTTCCTTGCTTTTGTTGATAATAATCGCTGCTTTGTTGGTTCTCCGGTGATTACTGAGTTCCTTAGCACTTGTGATGTCATAAGCTTATAGAGGGTTGCAGGTCAAGTGCAGGTGAAAGGTCAAGTTGATTGTTTTGGGCGAATTGTGCAATCAAATTTTCTCTAATAAAGGTTATCTATTTGTCCGGTTGAATTTCTATGCCTCAGGTACGCGAGCAATGGTGCGCGCATGCACCGAGCAAACATAGCAAGTTCGATGTCATTAACAGTGGTAATTTTAACGGTTAAGGCAGTGGTCGGCAACCTTTTTTTAACGCGGCCCAGATCACCCTTTTAATAGCTTTTGAAGGCCCACTACATTCAAAACCACGACTACAAAACGAATGTACAACAGGACTACAAACTACAAAATGTAAAGCGCGTGCTTTTTTCTTCTCGCTCGCATCGATAAAGCGAGCATTGCATGAAGGAGATACAGATACAGACACACGTTGTGGTGATACAGTGATACAGACTTAAATTGTCAAGTAAAAGTATTGTTACCGACTAGCAAATGTAGTGCAAATTCAGTAGAAAGTACTAAACGATTCTGTTACGCCAGCAAAAGTGCAAATTGAACTGGTTTTAAAACTCAAGTATCCAAGTAGAATATTTTTTTGCAAACTTTTTTTCCTTGAAGAAACACTTCAAACGTGGAGTGAAAGTAAAATAAAATTTTTGATGGAAAATAATAATTAATTAATCACCCTAATGTACCAGTTTGTCCTTGTCAGTGTCGTCAGTCGACACAGCGCCCATTCTCATTTCTCACCACGGTTAGTTGAATTGTAGTCTACATTCTGTTCAACCATACCAATTCAAAAAAGATTAAACAAACCCTACGCAGCGTACAAACTACTTTTAATATAACAAGTAGGTAAGTAGCGTTACATTACAACTACGTTAAAGTTAATCAAGTGAAAGTAAAAAGTATCCAAAAAAATTACTTAAAAAGTGCTCGTTACTAACCAATTCTACTTGAGTAGGCTACTTAAGTAGAGCTACTTTCGTTACTTAACACCTCTGGTTACGCGTAATCGCTGAGCTCAACTGAATATGCAGTGCAACAACAGAACATAACAAGAAAGCAACAATAGTGTAGTCATAATTATGACACAATTAAGGTACGTGGTACAAACTCGAGGCATAATCTTACATCCCCCCAGTTTGTTACCCCACCCCAAAAAAAATATTGAGACTTTTGGGGTCCAAAGACCACTTGTGGGATCTAGTTCTAAAGCAGGGCGACGAATACGAGTCGATCGTCTTAAAGAAGGGCTGTCGGCAGCGTGGCGCAGTGGTTTGGAGCGTCGTTATTACGACGACCATCATTGCAAGGTTAAAAACTCAACTCCCAACCCAGTCTCGTTGTTGCGTTCTTGGATAAGAGGCTTTATGATGATTATCTCTGCTTGGTGGAATCTGGCAACCAGCAAATTACAGGGGTCAGAAAAAAAATTCAACCGGAAAACTGGGAAACAAAGGCAACTCCCAAGCGAGTCTGAATACGTCCTACGCGTAGCGCCTCCGCCGCTTTCTCATGATAGGAGGATAAAGATGAAGAAAATCAAATCAATCAATCAAATCAAATCTTTTTACGGTAACTTCTAAAGCGGGAAGGCTACATGCAACTTCAACTTCAACATTTATTCGCATACATGCACAGCACATACACTGGAGAAAGTGAAAGAGACTATACTCGTCAAGTCACTTACACCCAAACAATGAAATGCAATTAAACGTAATCCAATGAAGTAGTCAAGCTAGTTTGATAAAAACAAATAATCAGGAAACAAGTCAAACACACACATAAAACAAACCTTAGTCTTATTAGTTTACAGCTCGCTAGCAAAATGCTTTAAGAAAATGATACGGCAATAAAACTAAATTGCAGGTATTACTCACGTAATGTGCAGAATGAGGAGCACATATTACACGGGTGCATATATCTGGTTTGTACATATAACTAATAAACCGAAGTACCAACCATTAATTAGAGTTAATTAGGTAGGAATATTTCTAAAGCAGATGACTCTTCACAGCTTTTTTAAATTTGTTGAAGAAAATTCCTTCCATTCAAACCTAAGGCCGTTCCAAATTTTGTTTCCCATAAAAAGTAAAGATTTCTTTGCACTGTTTGAGTTTACATGGGGCACGAAATAATTCTTTCGGGTTGTGCTTCTAATTACGTGTGGATGTATGTTCTTGGTAATATTAAAAAAAGGAGAGAACAATTCTGGTGGCTTATTATGGTGATACAAATACATAAATTTTGCTATTTCAATGTATATATGCAGTGATAGGCACGATAAACTATATGCAGTGATGGGCACGATAAACCTTTCTGTACTAAAGCGATAACGATAATCGATAATGTCAAAAAAGCCCTGGACAATACCGATAATCGATAAGTCGCAATTTCTTAACGCGATATCGGTAATTGATAAATTATCGCCCATAAATTTTTCCAATAAATATTGCAGTAAATTTTCAATATGTTGGACGAAGTTTTTTTTGTAGGTCGAATTGCAAAAATGTTTTTCAAGATTTTTCAAGAAAAGAAAGCAGTTCACGGACTCTGCCTTGATATTAAACAAAACAAAGGGAGAATTTTTTAAAACTACTACAAGACTTAATGTACACCGTGTATTTTTTGCATAGCGCCAACTCACTAACTTTGAAGTTTGAACACTGCGTGCATCATAGGCGCGGGAAGTAGGGTGCCGGGGAGGCTCAAGCCCCCTCTAGATTTTTTTAGCTCCCCTTGAACCATTTGAGCCCCCCCTGACCATTGAACGAGTTATGCACTCAGTGCGAAGGGATTAATGCTAGCAACGTACATACTTAATGAAGCAAATATCTTTTATGGCGGTTTTAACCAACAAAGAATCACTATTTTTTTAAAAATCACTCAGTTGTTATTCACTAGGTCAACGTAAAGTCTGGTAAAATTTTCAGTGTTCAAAGTTCATTTTGACAGTGCTTTATATCAGCGTTCGCAAACCTTTACAGCAGTCATGGACGATGGACCAGTAGAAGTAAAATGGCTGCCAATTCTCATAGCTGCCAAACACTTTAGGCCAAACTACTCTGAATGCTCACGAAAGTCGCTGCTGGTCATGGGAATTACGCAAATCGTAAACGAAAGTGCGGTGAAGTGCAAAACAACGGTCCTCAATCCGTCAGATGTTCCGAATTCCACCAAAATTTATGTGAAGAGCTAAAAAAGGTCTTCATTGCCCGGACGTGTTACATCATGAACTGGAAATATTGGTGGTCGACCTGATGTGTGTACAACTGTACATGCCAAATCGACCGGCGATCGACAGCCAAGCATCCAAAGATCGTCCGGTAGATCGCGATCGACTGGTTGGGCACCTCTGATCAAGCTTTTATGAGCTTGAGCAAGTTCTCTTTTCTGGTTGAGTTTTTTAATGGTTTTGAATTTTTTCTATCTACCTAATGAAGTGGCTCAATCACTACTAAACTGGCACCGATGATTGTTACTAAAATTAAGCTAGAAGGCTACGGCTGCCTAGGCTACGCCTACTAAATACCTATGTCTACACATTTTACTACGTTAAAAATGATTCAGTGCTTTATTTTGATCGTGTGTTTTTTACTATTTTTAAACCTTAATGGGGCATTGTTTGTTACATGTAACTCTGATCGGTAAAGCAAAAGTTAGATCGGGCAAATTCTGTTCGCTTACTTTTCGGTTTTGTCATTTGAGGTATTTGCATTTTACAAATACATGCATTCACAAAATGCTTAATAGTAATTCGTGCATAATTAGAAAAGCCTAATGGTAGAAAGCAATCTTGTTTTCCATGATAAAAAATTATCTTGAAAAAATTCCGGTCACGCAATTGATGTCTATCAAGACAGGTCTGCTGTGTGTCCTGCTCCTAAAAACGTGCATTCGAGAAAAGGGGGGTCTGGGGGGCTTTGCCCTGTCCAAAGAACGTTCCCGCGCCACTGGCATGCTTAAAGAATCGTTTATCGCGATAATTTAACAGTAACTTTTTTGTAGATAACAAAAAATACGGAAAAAAAAAACGTGGCTTTCCTTTTCCTTAGTTAAATCAATACAACGGAAAAACCAGTGGTTTAAAAAACTTATGAAATTACCTCAAATTGATACTGAGTCCTACAAGAACTACAAAGCTTATCGCAACACGTTAAACAGGGCAATTGCTAATGCTAAACGCATCTACTACAACAATCTTTGTTGTAAAAACAGCAACGATCAAAAAACTTTGTGGAATACGGTAGGCCTATATGAAATAGTTAATCCTGATAACAAAGAATTTAGTCCCCCAACGCAATTAAAAACTAAGTCGGGTCATGTAACTTCGGATCCCCAAGTAATTGCAGATGCTTTAAACCAAGTTTTTACAGACATAGGTCCCAATATGGCAAATTCAATTACTCCAAGCTCACCCTCCTTCGAAAATTTTCTACACTTTTGCAATATCAAGAACGCATTGTTTTTGTCACCTTCTACCCCTGACGAACTAATCACCATTATCTCATCACTTAAAAATATAAAAACATTAGAAAATATTATTACGAAACCAAATTCATCAAACTAGCAAAAATTTCCATCGCTGAATTTCTCAGCAAACTATTTAATTTATGTTTAACCCGAGGAGTTTTCCAGAAGCTTTAAAAATTGCTGAAGTAGTCCCGCTATACAAAAAGGGCAATGTCTGCGAGCCAACCAATTATTGTCTAATCTCTTTATTGTCTCAATTTAGTAAGATATTTGAAAAACTTTTGTTTAATCGAGTCATCGAATATCTAGAAAAATTCAAATTATTATCAACATATCAATATAGTTTTCGCAAAAACTCTTCCACTATTCACGCCATTGCTGATATTCATAACAATCTCATGACGACCGCAGACAAAAGATTGTACTGTACAACTGTTGCTTATTTCTCAATCAATTAATCAATCAATTTTCTGGACCCGCTTATCCTTGGGGGTCGCGGGGGCAGCAGCTCAAGTTGGAGCCTCCAAGCATCTCGATCCTCTGCAACAAAGGATAGATGCTCTGCTGGGATGCCAAGGCGAGACCAACTAAGATCTTCTACGTAATCTCGCCATCGAGTTCTGGGACGGCCTCTAGGCCTTCGACCAATTGGTGTTGAACAGAGCAGTTTTTTGGCTGTTCTTTCCTGGGACATTCGTGTCACATGTCCATACCAACGCAGTTGCGATCTTTCTAGTCGGAGAAGCAGCGATTCGATGTTTAGAGATTCACGAATATCTGCACTTTTAACCTTGTCCAACAAGGTCAAACCGCTAATTCTTCGCAAGAATCCCATTTCGGCTGCTTGAACTCGAGACCTCACTTTCTCATTCATGATCCAACACTCATGGCCATAAGTCAAAATAGGAACATAGACCGATCTAAAAATGGATAGCTTTGCCTGGTGCAAAGCTCCTGTTTCAGTACCACAGATCGGTGGAGCTGACGCATTACTGCACTTGCTTTTCCGATGCGGATATCCAATTCGCTATTTTGTCTGCCGTCACTTGTGAATGAGACGCCGAGGTACTTGAATTTCTCTGACTGTTTTTCAGAGATTATTTAAACAATCAATATCAATGCACCAAAATAGCTAATTGCGAGACTAATTTGTTAAATGTCACTTGTGGTGTACCGCAAGGTTCCTCACTGGGTCTTTTACTATTCCTAAAGCACATCAATGACCTACCCTCAGCTTCAGAGCTCTCCACAAGGCCATTTGCTGATGATACGTATTTAAACAAGTCTGACGCCAATTTGGAATCGCTTCAGTCTAAAGTTAATTGTGAGCTTAATAAAATTAATAACTGGTTTAGACGGAACAAACTATCATGAAATTATCAAAAATTCAAATTATATACTAATCAATAAAGTTCCGTAAAATTCTATCTCGGCCCCCTTCACATTGACCATTAACAAAGCTTTAATAGAAAGGAAAAAAGCAGTCAAATACTTAAGATTATACATCGATGAAAACTTAAGCTGGTGATCACATATCAAAGAGTTGTCACTGCAGCTTGCAAGAAGTTCTGGGATATTTTACAAATTAAGAAAATTTGTGTCAATTGATACTTTACGCACTGCACTTTGTGCTCTTGTTTATAGTCGCTTGCAATATGGTATCATCGTCAGGGGCACAGCGCATAAATATTTATTGCAAGAAATTAATTTGATTGAGATTAAACAAATTGATTCGTATTTGTACATCAAATACAAAATTCTGTCGAATATCCCCATTGTACAAGAATCTGAAATTATTAAAGTTTACAGATTTATATAATTTCGAACTCGCCAAATTCTTTCATCTGCTCGCACACGACGAGTTGTCGTCGGGAATTTATGAAAACTTTACAAAAATTCAACAAATTCATAATCATAATAGGCCTACAAGAAGATCTAAAGAAATTGTATATTTCATACCTCGGTTTTTAAAATCACTTGGTCAAAATCATATTTTAACAGAGGCACTAAGCTATGGAACGAACTCGATAAAAATTTGAAGAAAATGCACTTCATAACTTTCAAAAAGATTTATAAAAACTACCTTGTTGCAAGTTACAGTACTAGATTCAATATTACCAATTGACTGTAGGCCTATATGAATCTAAAATTTTCTTGTTTCCTGCTTTAATTATTCGATTATTTTGTTTGTCTGTTTTCGCTTATTTATCTTAAAATGTCCTTATATTTAGTGCATTCAGTTTCTTTTTTCTCTTTTTTTGTAAAAATCACAACCCAATCCATCTTCTGATTTTCGCGCACTTAGTTTGGCTTGTCCTTATGTAATACGAATGTTCCAGTCAGGGGGCACCTCGACTTGAAAACCTAAAGGTTCTTCGGTGCTTCCTGGCCATTATTATTGTTTAATTCTAATACTTTGTTCATTTAATTGTAGTTACGGCCAGTGATGGGATTCAAAATTTTAAGAACAGGTTCTCTTTTGTATCGTACAACTTACTAACAACAGGTTCCCTCATAAAGGTCTAATCTCTGTAAAAAAAAAGCAAGAACGGGTTCGCTGATTATCCTGACATTCCAAGAACGGGTTCGCGCGAACCCGTGCGAACCCCCTGAATCTCATTACTGGTCACGGCGAAATAAACGAACTTGTCTTGTCACAATCCAGCCAAAGAAAGCACCAACAGCGTTGCCATATTTTTTGTTGGTTTATAGCCCAAATCTTGAAACTTCGTTTATTGACGCCCAAGTAATCATTATGACACAACAGCAACAACTTTTATTTTGCTTACTTAACAGCGCAGTAATGAATATTACGCAATTAATAAGTTTCAAACAATTTTTCGCTCATGTAAATTTGATAGACTATACAAGTAAGGCGTGGAGGAGACTGCGAAACGACTAGTCGAGTGGATATAAAGACCCCTTTGTAGATTTGGCCTATAGTTTTTGAAATCTTCGCCATGGTAGACGACGCAGAGTTCACGCCGCTTCATTGCCCATATATGGGCAATTTTAACCGAACAAGCGATTGGTCTGGAAATGATAAACACTTTATCAAAAAAATTTTGAACATGAGCAAAATATTTTGAACTGGGGGGATAGGGGGGGGTACAGCCCTAAAAAAAAACTTAACGGATTTGTGCGTTTGGAAAAATGGCCAAAAATTATTGGGGGGGCAACTTTTTCTTTTCGCTCCCCTGAGGGCGCCTATGGCTATAACAAGAATCGATGTGCTCGGTAAGCTACTACCACGATGTCCGAAAACATGCCAAAAAATCAATTTTGTTCCGCATGACTTGGTCAAGTTATAGACTCAAGTCAAGTTGATGCAGATGTAATAGACAGACTACGTAGCGGTGTTACCAGATTGGGCTATAAGTGGCAAATTGGGATACTTCCAAAGCGTTCTTGCGCCTAAATTTTAAAACTTGGGACTTTTTGAAATAGGCTACGTTTTGTAAGCATATACAGAGCAGACATTAGACCTTTATCAGATCATGATCTGATCTTGATCTTTAAGATCACGTTGCTTTGGTGATCTAATCTTGATCTTCTGGATCACGTATTTCAAGTGATCTTGATCTTCAAGATCACCATCTGCTGTAAAAATTTCTACTAAAGATTGTAGGCACTGAGCTGTATATCTTTACGTAGGTCATTTCTACAACAACAACCTGACAACAACAAACCGATCCAGCACAGGAATGCTACGGCAGAAATCAAGCAAGATTATCAAGGAAATCAACAATCCATTTGAGGGAAATGCAGCAAGTCCAAAATTCCAATTGATATTCCAAGCATTTCAATTATATACACATTTTAAGCTTTTACCAGTGTTGTAATGACTCGAGTCCGGACTCGGACTCGAGTCCGACTCGAGTCCGACTCGAGTCCCCTGTACAAAGGACTCGGACTCGACTCGAGTTCTCAATGAGAATTAAGGACTCGGACTCGAGTCATCCACCCGGACTCGGACTCGAGTCCAAGTTGGTTGAAAGGCAAAATCCGTTCTGATTTTTACTTTTCCGTGAACGGATTTTCGGTAATCCAATCAATATGTTAATATCTTTGGTGCCTTGAGTCCAAAAACAAATGCGAATTAGATGGATACAAAGTCTGTGTAACCATAACTAACGCATGGATTGGATATTGCCAGTGTTGTAATGACTCGAGTCCGGACTCGGACTCGAGTCCGACTCGAGTCCGACTCGAGTTTGGTGGACTCGGACTCGGACTCGACTCGAGCATTTTCAAATGGACTCGGACTCGACTCGAGTCACAGTCCCAAATGACTCGGACTCGACTCGAGTCCTTCAATGGGTGGACTCGTTACAACACTGGCTTTTACATTACAGAATTTAACAATTAGCCAAACAGACAAGCATAAAAAACAAAACGAAGTGTCTATTTCACCGAAAATTCCGGTTACCGAAGTTTGAAAAATCGTAGTTGCGTAACCGTTTTCGGTTCCTGTAGTGCGACTCTCACAGTAGGGAAACCGTTAGGGGATGTTTCCGGTTCCGTAAACCACGATTTTCGAACTTCGGTAACCGGAATTTCCGGTGAAATAGCCGGTTCCGAAACAAAAAGATACTGGTAGGTTATAGATACTGGTAGTAAATAAAATAATTGACAATCAGTGAGCTTAAGCCAAGTTACTAGTAGCAATAATAGTAATGATCTAACACCAGCCATACGTAAATGACAATGCAGAGAAAATATATAACCAAAAAAAAGAAGCAGTTTATGGAACAGTGTGGAGAAAAAGATAACTAGTAGGTTATATAGTGTTGGGAAACAGCAAGAAAGCAAGCAATTTCTATGCATTGCAATTTTTTATTACCAGTACTAATTAATCTTAAAAGCATCAGATTCACAGCTACACTTAAAAAGTTATCAATACTTGTATGAAGCTCAAAAATAAAAAAAAGGCAGTGTCTATTTTGCCGCAGCTACATAACCCCATATCACACGAATATTACATCTTATTCTATTCTACCGTCTTCACAAACTCAGTTGTTAACCCCAGGTTACATGAATTCGAATCAAACCGAAGCGATCCGAACTGAAGCCACCGAAAGGTTACATGAATTCGAATCAAACCGAAGCGATTTGAACTGAAGCCACCGAAACGAACCAAAGCTGCGACGAGAATCAAACCCAAAACTAGTGCACCAGTGCACTGCTTCCCATTATACGCTGCACTCTATCCACTGAGCTATCGAGAAGTCGTGGCAATGTAGCACAAAATGGTGCTTAAAAACCCATGACCAGTGTTCCCTCTAAGATTTTGACTATTGCGAATTTGCCCAAATGATAAATTCATTGAAATTTTTGCCCAAAGATTTCACTACTTTAAGGACCCCTTCACAAATTTTTTGCATTAAATTTGCTTTTCCAAGATGCAAGCTGCAGTCTTGCATTGAAATATTCAAGTTTTTCGTGTAAGTTTTTCAGTTTTGCATGTTGTAATAGCCTAATAATTTTGATTCAAAATAAGTAAAATTTGCCCAAAAATTTTGCCTTTTTCTCAAATTTCTCACTCGAGTGAACACTGCCCACGACGTCACTTACCAGACTTACGGCTCTCAAATTTCTCACTCTAGAGTGAACACTGCCCACGATGTCACTTACTGCAAAATAGACCTAAAAGCTGTTTTGCTGTTGACGGCAAAATAGACACTACCTAAAAAAAATGAGAAAAACACAGAATGGCAAGCAGTGTGTGGAAACAGTGGGATGCAAGAGTATGGGGCTCAAAAAAATAATAATAATAATAAAAAGACAGAATGGCAAGCAATTTCTTATTATCATGCATTAAATGGAATGGAAATTAAGGAGGCTACTCTGCAGATTACAATTTTTCAAGAAATAGTTTTGTTAACAAACAATACAAAAAGTCCATGTGTCTGTGGCATAGCTCAATGGAATAAGGAGTTTATCCTTGAGTGCTGAGGTCTTCAGGTCGAAACACGCAAAGGCTGTATTTACTCCATCTGCTAATCTCAGGAACACTGGTGCCATAGCGTAGTATACAGCCTACTACGTTATGCATTGCAGCGAAGAAAAATTGTGGCAATGGATGGAAAAATGTTTTTCATATATGCTAATCGTTTTTTATGATTACCTCGAAATGTCGTGATGTGCCACTAATCATACTTGTTTGTCCGGGACAAGTTGCACGCAAGGAATAAAATAATCAGTAACAAATTTTACTCTTTCGTTAAAAGCTAATGAAAAGGTAAATCTCTTAATTCTCATTACCGGTATGTATCGGTGCTTTTTTGCTGCCTCAAATGTTGGATCAAGCCATGTAATTAGCATACGTTAGCTATTGGTATTGCTAACTTGTAAACCAATATCTGTTTAGTACCGTACGCTGTATAATAAGTGATCTTGATCTTGATTTTCAAGATCACTGCGTTTGGGTGATCTGATTTTGATCTTCAAGATCACGAGTTTTGTCTTCAAGATCACCAAAACTCATGATCTTGCCCATCTCCGAGCATATATTGCATGTGCATAACCGCAGATAGTGTACACTATTTGGACTTTTCAAGTCTCATCAGTGCAGTTTGTTGATTGACACAACCAGCGCTTGAGAAGCGGGGAAAACATTTTTTACATGTTCCAAACTTGGAATATCTCACTGTAGAAAACGTTCTTTGCGAAAACGATTTTCCCATGAAAAAAAGGTGCGAATCGCAGGCTCTTGGATGAAGCAAGCTGCTAAAATACAACAGGAGGTTGTCAGAACAGTAGTCAGTCACATCAATAAAGGTATATGGCATGTACATTACTGCAGAATTGAGCCAAAAGCGTGGTCAGTACAGTTCCGTTTCTTTTTTGTCATACCTAGAATGTACAGCATCGCTTGCAATCCTAAGAGTAAGGAATCACTTCTTATCATAATTATAGAATGAGATACTGATATGTGCTTTCATCACACTGTACCAGTGTCACGTTTTAGGTCAAGTTAAAGGCTATTTCTGATATAAGCAAAGTATAATTATGGTGACTTTTTGTGGACATTGTGTAGCCCCTGAGTGCAATTAAGGTGGCTTTTAACAAAATGAATCTCAACCTCTCGCCGATGAAAGACATAATGTCAGCATATGCCTCCTTGGATTTAGTTGCAAGAAGTTGAGCAATTCGCTTATTTGCTCGTTTGCACTCTGGACGCATTTTACCAGTAGTAGTGAAAACCAGCAGAACGAAGGTGGCTTTTTAGACTTCCATTACTCTTTTATACTTTTGCTTTTTCTCTTTTTCTTGTTCAGTGCATATTTTACGAAGGGATTCGTTGGAGTTTGAGTGGGTGTTGGGATGAGTTACCTTAAATCGAAGAAAATTTTATCCAATTGTCCTCGTAATCCCCTTGCAGTTATATCAAATCTGGCTCCTTGATCTGTAGTTCCCTCTTCTATCACTTCATTGTCAATTGGCATTAGGGGTGGCTCAATTTGCACATCTTTACAAACTTCCTCAAGAAGTTCTGCTTCAGCATTTCACGTAGCATTATGCCTTATTATAACAAATCCACCTTTCTTGCTGGTGAGACAGTGATCAATATCATTTGGTGTACCATAAGCACACACTGATGGCAAATTTTATATTTTCGATTCGTTGCGCAAACAAATGGCATCGCGAAACTCCTGTTTATTCAGCACAAATTCGTGCTCTTTGCTGGGATTTGTTTGAAGCTAAGTAGATGCCCTTTTTTCACACACAAGCTCCAAAGCTCCTTTATGTTTTGTGTGATATTCTTTCCTCTTCATATATTTCATTAAGCTTACTTTTGTATAGTGTGATCTTTTTCTTTGATATGGTCTGCTTGGATAGAAGATATTCAGATTCTATTCCATCGAGTCTGTCAGTGTGTTGAAATATTAACTAATAATGATTGCAGCCTCCTTTCATTTATTTTGGCCCAGCTTTTGTTTTTAGACATGGACTACTAAAATATTTTTGTATTGTATGACACTATAATAGTGACTGCACTCACTGCAGGTACCGGTATGTCCTTTTTCAATGAGAAATTGTGCTGAAACAAGTGTTTTTTATGTGAAAACCGTAAAAATTCGTTGGCAGCTGGGGGCTCCGTCCCCATACCCCCTTGCCTCCAACAGCTGGGGCTTCATCCCCAACAATGTTTTCCTCTTTTGCAGTTTGTTAAATTGTCGGGCCACAATGATGCGCATAAACATAATGTCCATAATGGAGTGGTTTGAGCCTTTGAGGTATCAAAATAAATTTCGATTTATCATCCGAAAATTGGGTATCACAACATATCTTGGTATCTTTTTCTAACTTCCTTTTTTCGTGATGTCACTCAATGTTAAATAACTGCTTTTACAAAGGCTGTGAATTGTGGTCAGTATCTGTTTAAGTTGCTATTCGAGTTCCTCTAAATTCTTTGGGTGCATGACGCCTCTGCTACTACCAGTCTACTACGCTTAGAAGTTGCCAGCCATCTGTTTACCACATCATGTTGGGGGAATCCCGTTAAGTGCTTTTCCCAACGACACAACAAGTAAACTTGCCTGCTTGTTCTTCACACTGTCCCTTTATTGCTGAGCATCAAGCAGAGAAGCTGTGAATGCCGATTTTGAGTCATTGGTTTGACACGACTTAGAAACAAACTTGAGTCTACAGCTCCCGAGGTGAAGGCTGTTACCACTCGGCCATCTGAGTTGTTAAAACCACAAAATTTGTCAAAGCATTTTTTTGATAAGAGCATCCAAATCTGTAGCTGTAGAGCGTGCACAAAATTAGTTGTACAGCAACCACAAAATTTGCCGAAGCAATGGTTAAGTTAAGCAATGTTAATGGTTGCACTTTGCTGTAAAGATATTTTGCTCAAAAGAGCAAAGAACAATTATTGCCAAATAACACATGATCAGTAGACTCTGCATTGGTGTATTCTCTACTGGTTTATCTCTTCACATAAATGGTAATGAGTTGGTTCGCATGCCTCTGTAAATTATTGCATATAATAATTTAACACTTATAGAACAATACAAACCAATCAATTGATCAGATTTTTGTATTAAACTGAGTGAACATTGATGTGCTGAAATATCCACATACTTACTGCGTATTATGTGGAACAAACGATTTTTTATTTTCTTAGCTTATTAAGTGAATAATTATTCTTAGTTTTGTTTTTTTTTCTTGTTTCATAGTGTTGTGCACATATGTAAGACTGAAGCCAGCTGGTGAGGTGGCAGCTGTCTAGGTGACTGCATGGTCTCAGTCTCCTCACCTAGTGGTTCCGATTGTACACCTACAGCGACATTAATTCATTTATATGTTGCCACTTGGTGGAATGAATAGATGGAAATGAATTGAATCGTAATGCTTCTGCTTGCATATCAACGTATGGAACTACAGTTGCGCTCAAAAGGTTAAGACCACACGGCCGTTAGCTCAGTTGCTTAGCGTACTCGCTATTGGTGCGGAAGAACTGGGGTTCAACTCCCAGGTCAGTCAAATCAGCACAGTGTCACCAAGAGCTCGCCACTGCTGAGACGTTTCTTCAGAGCTGTGTAGCCCAGGCGCTTAGCCGCAGTTTGCTTCGGCGTAATACCGTGAGTATAATGCAGATTTGATTTGATTTGAATGAAAGTTGATTTTTGTTGGAAGATGATAAAACTTGGCCTAATGTTGTGTCACATTAACCTTACATGTTCCATGATCATTAAATGATACTTGTGAAGCCTAAATGATAAGATTTTGTGCCTATTTCTGGTTTTGGAAGCAAAAAATATTTGGTTTTACTCAAATTTTGGTGCTGGAAATAATGGCAAAAAAAAGGGATTATCAGTTGCAGAAAGGGTAGAAAAGACAAATTTCTAAACGACTAATGCTTAGCAAAACAGCGATCCACCAAACAATTGTAAAATTTTGAAATTTTGCGAGTTTTCAGAGCTTGCACACCTGCACAGGTCTGGAAGTCCCAGGGTTACCTCCCAAAGGGAAGATCACCTGATAAAATGGATAATAGTGGGTTCACTAATCAGTTCAATTTGTAGCAACTGCACCTTTGAGCAACAAGGCCGACCCAATTTTCTTGCTTGAACTACCAGGTGAACACTGAACACACTACCATGGTCCATTTTATCAGGTGATATTCCCTTTGGAAGGTAACCGTGAGACTTCCAGACCTGTGCAAATCCTAAAAACTCACAAAATTTCGAAATTTTACTTCTGCCTGATGGATCACTGTTTTGCCAAGTTTTTTTAATACTTGTCTTTCTGAGTACCCTTCTTTATTCAAAGTAACAATTTTTGCCCTTTTTGCAACTGATAATCTCCTTTTTTTGGCCATATTTTCGGCACTACAGTTTGAGTAAAACCGAATATTTTCTGCTTCCAAAAATCAGACATGCGCAAAAAAAATTATCACTTAGACTTCGCAAGTATCATTTGTCACAAAACAATGTTCATTGAACATAAAAGGCTAATGTGACGTAGCATTAGTCAGAGTTTCATCTATTTCCCACAAAAATTCAACTTTTATCTATGTGGTCTTTAACTTTTGGGCACAACTGCATAACAGTATAGTGTTTCTGTACAGACCAGTTACATCACCAGTATGGTGTAATGGTAGTCTGCAGGATATGTGGTAGTAGTGAAAGTTTTTGGAATAAATACTGATATTGTGCCAAGGTGTTTGGCTATATTGCAGTGATGATTATTATAGCAAAGCAGTATATATAAGAAGTTTTGGAGTGTATGAGCAGACGTTTTTTTGATGAAGACAACTATTTTCGTGGTATTTGTACAGCAACTGGAAATTGCTTAAAACATTTTTTTTTCAATGCAACTTTTGTTGATTAAACCGTAGCAGTTAAAGAAGTGCAACATGTATAAATTCTGTGAAAGTTTACACTTCTTTTTTGTTTCTTTAACGTAATTATTTTGTTCTCTTATTGTGATGCTCGGTAGAAACTTAGGTTGCCTGCATCAGATTTGTTTTCGGAAAATGTTTTGTATTTGTGTGTCTTCTTGTAAGCATTACTCTCTTCACCAAATCCTTAATTTTTCGATAGATGATGCATCTTTGATAACACTAAATGTTTGTTTGACACTGTTAATCTATCATTGCATTGAGTGTTATGATAGGCTACATTTCATCTGTCCACGTTCAAAAACGTTATGGATTTGTTAAAGAGAAAGGAAGCAATACCACGTACTTTTTTGGATTTCGAAGTATTTTAGACAAAGAGTTAAAGCCAAAAGTTGGGGTTGTTGTTAGCTTTGAACTGTACAAGAAAAATGAAAAAGAATCTGTCGCAGTCAGTATTCGACGAGCACAAGCTCCAAATAAGTCCACAAGTAGTGATGCTAGTGAATATATTAATGCAGTGGTAAGCTGGTTTAGTGATGAAAAGCGCTATGGTTATGTGACTTGTGAAAATTCTGAGGATGCTTTTCTTCATGTAAATTGCCTTCAAAAAGCTGGCGTGTCAACCGTAAAACCAAAGCAAAGAATTAAAGTCAAACTTGTAGAAAATAAGTATCCTGGAAAAAAAGCGGTCTCTGATGTGATTTTGCTTAACAATTCTCGTCGTTATCCAGAAATGCTACATCCTCGTGAACCGAAGTACGATAAATCCAACCAGAGATGCTCAGCTAACGATTTAGCAGAAATTCCTGAAAGTTTAGTAAACCACGAAAAAAGACGTGATGGTCCAAATTTTGTAAATGCTTTGGCAAATAACAGCTTTCCTTTTCCAAGAATGCCTCACCCAGGTCAACAGAGTCCTGGTCTACCCAAAGAAAATTTTTTTCCGACCCCAAATTCTTTTTATGGTCCTCCTTATCATTCTCACTACGGCGAAGATGTTTATGAGAGGCCAAATGCTTTTGACCAGCAGTATAGAATGCGTTATGAAGAACCTCCAAGAATGCCTGTTCCTTTCAATGCTTATCCAAATTCACCCAGTCCTTACGTTGGACCAAGGCCTTATGAAGCTGGTTTCTACAATGCCCCTCCAAGAACTCCCAACTCTTCCAGTGGAGCTGTCAGAATGCCCTGTCCTTCCACTCCTGGTCAAAACTGTCAGCAGGACTCCTATCCACCAAATATGAGAACTCAGCCTGGCTTTAAAACTTATCGTAATTCTCCATCACAGAAATTACCAATTACCAATCCTGAATATGCCAAAATCAAGCAACAAATACATCAAAAAGAAAATCTTTTGAAATCATTGAATTTGACGAAGTTGCCTGATGCTGGGCAACGTCTGCGTGACCAAATCAAAGATTTAAAACACAAAATGAAAAATTTGAGTATGCACGACAAGGAGATAGTAACTGAGGTAGCCTATCCCCAAACTTCAAAAGAAAAACCACGCAAGAAAGTTCCTCTAGTTGATGCTCTTCCCATTAAGTATGATACATCAGTTTATGCTAAATACAACCATGAACGAAAAAAGCAGGAAGAAATTGTTCACAAGGTAATTGTTGGGATTTTAAATCAAGGTTATATTATCCTACATGCCTTTTAATAAAATGTGACGATAGATCTCTACACTTTATTTTGGTCGTCATCATCCAGTTTCAATCCGGTGTGTTCCTTGTGACTAAGGGTGGTTGGATGCACCACATTCTCTCAGCGATCGCTTTCACTACATTTTGTCCGATTTGCAGCCTCCTCCACCTCCAACCCAATTCTCTTTCCACTCTCTTTAACTTGTGCCATCCATGTCTGTTTTGACCATCCTCGCTTTCGCTGCCCATTCACTTCAAGCAGTGTTTTCAAAACGAGTTTTACACGTGTAAAAGAAAAAATTATTTATGTCCAAAATTTCAAAGAGCAACCGGTAGTTCTTTTTCAAAACCAAATAATCAATTTCGACAAGTATTGTATGCTTCAAAAAAGCGATAGGAGCGTTGTTAAATAAATTTTATGCAGTGATTAAATTAAATAAGGTTACAATGTTGCTTCTATTTTTACATTTAGATCCACTTACAGGTGACAGTTGATGCCATTGAAAAGCTTCACAGTTCGCTAAATACTTGTCCATGTGCGACCGCGGAATTTTCTGATCCCGCTGGGTTGAAGGTATGGCTTTTGACGCAATTATCTAGATTTTTATGTTCTTTATTTTAAACTAAGGATATAACCGTTAGTGAATTTTTTGTATGCTAAGTGTCGAAAACTAAGCATTGAGCATGTACCGGTATGTAATATGTTTAAGCAAAGCGGTATTTTTGTTGATGTTATGTGTTGGTAAAAACTAGTTTGTGCAGACGATATTTGTTCACAAATTAGCGTAATATGTACAGAGTATACTGTAAAACGATACACAAAGCAGATTTTAAAGTGGTGTGCAATTTACATATTTCACGCTCAGTTTCTTCAAACGAAGACTTTTATTGTATACCGGTAGTTCTGTTCATGAAACTCAGCTACCAACTTGATGTGATTGTTTCGGTGTTAAGGCACAGTTTCAACGTTTGGGTTGGGCCAAGGATGCGAGCTGAGGCTCGGGTTAGAGCAGGGGTGGGCAACTTTTTTAGTCGGCGGGCCATATGTGGGAGGACGAAGTCCTATATCTTCAACAACGACTATTGTCAGAGCCGCTCTGATTGGAAGAGCAAAAATAAAGGTCTACACGTCCTCAGATGTCCTGTTTTCCACTGAAAAGGAGAACCAGGAACTAGGTAGGCTCTGCGTGTCCTCAGATATCCTACAAAAAACTAAAAGGTCTTCCGCTTGATTCGCGGTAGGAGTTTAAATATTTCTGTAAGTGCCGTCGGGTCGCATAAAATGGTCTTGCGGGCCGTATGTTGCCCATGCTTAGGTTAGAGGTTGGTGGTTGGGTTGAGGTGTCTTTACACCGAGGCGGTCTCGCCAAACCGTCGCTCTTTCGGTTGTGACTGGGTAAAAAAGGTTTTAGTATTTACCCATTGCTTTATGTTTTAGGTGACTCTAATGGTACATCAACGACAAGCTCTTGCATGGATGGTATGGAGAGAGAAGCAAATCGTAAGTGGAGGAATTCTCGCCGATGATATGGGTCTTGGGAAAACTTTGACTATGATTGCATTAGTTCTTCTGCAATTCCCACCAGCAGATTCATTATTGGTATGCAAAATTTCACAACTTACGGATTAAAGTTTTTTAGAATTTATGGCCAACATTTCACTTTTTGGGATTAATTAGTGTTTATTTAATCTGTCTTGAAATTACTGTGTCTTATTGCCATGCTATGTATTTTGTGATTTAAGGACATCGCTTTCGGCGCGGACGGTCTTGGGTTTGATCCCAGGCTGGTCGAATCGAGCACGCCTATGTTTCACCTCCGCTGCAATATTTCTTTCGGAGCTGTGTTGCCCTGGCGCTGAGCTGCGGAGATGGGTCCCGCCACTCGTTACACGCTTCGACGTATTACTGCGAGAAGATTTGATTAAAAAAAATTTTTTCTTGTGTGCCTCCTTTGAAGTGAAAAGAGTATGGTTCTGATGAGTTTTATAGGGGCGAAACTTACGAGTCGTTGATTAATGGTAGGAAATCTACTTTTGACGGAAATTCGTGTACGTTATGTTCTTGTCACATGAATTTTCAGAAGTCGAATAAAAATGATGATGAAATTGTGACGAGCGAAAAAGGCGATGCAATAGAAGAGAAAGGAAGTGAAACGGAAACGAAAACTGAAGATAACAATGAGACAGAAAATGATGATCAAAAAGAAAATTCATCCGAGGCACAACCGGATAGTTTTGACGGTACGATAAACAGCTGAGGTTGCTTTTGCGAATTAATGTACTAAACGGATTCGCATTTACTGTTCTTTCCCATTTGACTAAGTTTTCTGTGCTTTTAGTGATAATAATTTTTGATAGTTTGTCCCGGCCGGTTGGTATAGTGGTTAAAGACATGGCTATTAGCGCAGGAGGTCTTAAATTCGATTGCTGGGCCGATCAAATCAGACACTGTCGCTAACCCTGCGACGTTTTTGTGTTGCCCAAGCGCTGTGCCGCGGAGATGGACCCCGCTAATCGTTACACGCTTCGGCGTAATACAGTGAGTATAATCAAGATGTGATTTTTCATTTTAATTACTGTGTAAAACGTCAGAATTTTTGCATTTGCTTTTAACCTTTTGCAGTGACAAGTTTTTGTATTTGCAGGTATCTCTTGTAATTCCACGCTTATCGTGGCACCTGCTGCTCTGATATATCATTGGGAAAACGAAATTCGTAATAGGTGAGGTTTTTTGAAAATCAGAAGCTCAAGTTACTAATATATCCTTGCCGCTAAGGGTACGACTTCTTAATTATTTGAAAAACATTTAAACGATGTTTCGGAGTGTTTAGTGTGACAGCTTTTTTGGTGCTGTAAGTTTGTTATCGCTAAATTGATTAATCATTTGGTTTTTTATCTAGTGATGAGAAATAAGCGTAGGCGCTATTGGTAAAACGTATTTCAGGCTTAGCGGTTGTGACAAGTTTTCCTGATAATTTGCTTCGTAAACTCTCTGGTTGATAACTTCGTCAAACCGAAGTATATCCGTAAAACATCTTATATAAAAACATAAAAACGTGACAAAAGTAAGAGTTGAATTCAGCACCTGTCTAACGTTGTTGTCGTAAAAACTAGCCCCAACTCATTTTAACTTTCGTTTAATTAGCTGCATAATAATACTTATTCATTTTCGCAGATGTGATAAAGGGCTTCTGAGCATTCATTTATTTCATGGAAGTGATCGAGAAAAAGATGCGGAGAAGCTTTCCGAATTCGACGTCGTCATTACTACGTATGCCATAGGTTGGTGGGGTCATGCGTTGTCTGTCTGTCTTTTTCCTTATTGACAAAATGATATTTAGTTATGCGAACTGACCCAAGTAAGAAGTCAGATAAAAAAGATGAGAAAACAGAAGCTAAAAAAGGCGAAAAGCCAGAGGGGAAAAAAGATAAAAAACCGGAAGCAAAAAAAGATGAAACACCTGAGGCGAATGCTGATACAAAGTCAGAAGCCTCCAATGGTGGTAAGTAAAGTATTTACGATGGAAATACTCGTGTAGATCTGGCAAGGCTACTGAGCTTTATTGTCTTTTGAAAAAGTAGAATTCGTAATCTACGACTTGTCTTTCAACCTTTATATATGTGTAGCTGGGGAAGATGCCTTATTTCGTATTCGATGGAAACGAATCATATTAGATGAAGCGCATCAAATTCGAAATTATAAAAGTCGGACATCTGAGGCTGTTTGTTCGTTGCACGCTCAATCAAGATGGGCACTTTCTGGTAAGATATTTTTTTTTTAATTAATAACTGAGGTTAGTTCCAAATTTAATTGATCACAAAATTCTATAGGATGAGGGAGGCTACGAATGAAGCTTGCGCTCTCCGAGTCGGTACCTAACTGAGATTAATGGGTAATGCGATCGGCGCTAGCCGTGAATCGAACCTGTTACTTAAGATCTGTAACCCGCGCGTGTGAGGCGAAGCCATACTGGTTTAGCTTCTTATGCTGTGTTATTGACATTTGGCCAATTTCTATTTAGGAACTCCTATTCAAAATGACGAAAATGATATGTATGCAATGTTGAAGTTCCTGCATTGCAAACCATTTGATGAACACAAATTGTGGAAGCAGCAAGTCTGCAACAAAACTAAAGTTGGGCAGGAACGACTGAAAACATTGGTTTCGTGTTTTGTTTTGCGAAGGTAAGCAAAAATTAACAAACTTTTCGCTCAGCGTAATGGTTAGAGACACCGCTATCGGGGCGAGAAGTCTGGGGTTTGATTCGCGACCCGGTAAAATCGGGTGCAGTCACCAACGGCTTGCCTCCGCTGGAAAGTTTCTTCGGTGATGTGTTTCCGTGGCGCTGAGCCTGGGAGATGGACTCCGCCACTCGTTACACGCTTCTGCGTGTGCAGCTGGTATAATGGAGATTTGAAATTCTCTTAACTCTCATTATCAAACTTTTTGGGAAATCTTAAATGAACTATTGTTTTGCAACATATTTTCGCTGCTGGACGTTTCAACAACAAAATTCAGCTGTCATCGTTTGCAGTGTATGCTTGCAGTATAAAACTGTAAGACTGTTTTCGAGCGAGCAATCGATCAGAATGACCATCGTAGACAAATTCAACAAAAATACACAATTCGCAAAGACGCAACAATTTGCCACAATCTACGACGAGTTTCGTCCTTATGGGACTCATCAGGTGGATTCTGAAGATAGCGATGTAAAGTAAAATTTCAAGCCGAACAGTAAACAGCGTTGTAACGTTGTTATTTCAAATAAATGTGCTTTAGAGAAAAGAGCCAGAAAGGAACTGATGGTAAACCACTTGTGTTGCTTCCACCAAGGTCATTCACCACACATACTCTGAAGTTGAGTGATATTGAACAAGAGGTAAGGTTGACCTATGTTTGCAGTCAGTTTTTTTGGTTTTTATAAAGCAATTTCTTTGCTCAGTATTTATTCCGAGTTTATGTGTATAAGAATGTGGGCTCTCACACTCATAAACTCGGAAGCCTTTCGGTTAGCTCAGTTGTTAAACGCACGTTATCGATGCGGAAGCTCTGGGGTTCGATTCCCGGGCCGGTCAAATCGACACAGTGTCTTCACCGCTGCGACGTTTCGTCGGAGCTATGTTGCCCTGGCGCTAAGCCATGGAGAGGGGGCTCCGCAAATCGTTGTATGCTTCGGCGTCATACCGCGAGTACAATGAAGATTTTTGAGAATTCTAAATTGGTATTATGATTCTTTTTTTATAGTAATCCCCCTGAGTTTTTAAAAGTGAATCATCAGAATGTGTTTTTTTTCTCTGTTTCGTAGCTCACGCCGTAGGATTCCTTGCATTTGCAGTGTGGCATAAAACACAGTGTAGTGCTTGTGATTTAACATGGAATAAAATTTCAGTATGCTGCTCTCATCGTTTGGGCGTTGATCTCTTTTTTTTTTGTCCTAACATCATTTAATTTTTTTACTTCTAGGTCTATCGCAAGTTAAAAGAAGAATCATGTTCTGCTTTTCAAAAATACCAGTCAATGAAAGAGAAGAAAATCATTCCGCGTGACCGTTATGCTTACAGCAGACACTACAGCAGTTCTAAAGAGAAAATGTCTGCGACTAACTTATTGGTTAAGTTGTTAAGGTAATGTGTGATGAAAGAGCAATACTGAAAGTCTAAATCTGGTTAAGTGAATTTGCTAAATTGTTTTGAATTGCTCAAGCTAATTATTTTTTGGGCTTCGGTTTGATGTATTTTCAACGCTTTTCGTCTGATGCTTGCCCAAGGGACAAAATCTTCGGGGATGCAATGTATCTTTAAGCTCTGTAACGCCAACCAGCTATTTTAAACATACTTTTTTTCCTAAATACTGAGAAAAATTTTGCCGAAGCACATACGCTGCTTCGTTGATAAAAAATTGTACTATTGGCTTAAATTTTTGAAAACTAACTAAGACAGTACCGGAGAGCAAGAAAATCATTTCATTATCAGTAACTTTCTGCATTTCACTGATGCCCGCGACTGCTATTTTTAACCTATGTTACCTCTAAGCTCCGTGGCCGCCTAGAACCCCCGAGAAGTACCTTCGTTCGTACGCGCTCTGCAAAAGTATTGACATGACAAGCGAAATACGTTCTTTCAAAAACCGTATGTGTGAAATTTCAAAACATTTTGTAATTGCAAAATCAAGATGCAGCTATGGTTAGTAGTGGAGTAATAGTAATTCGGTATGCGAATAAACAGCGTTCGTCCAAAAGTGCGGGTTTTTCTGTTTTACGAATTTTTTGTGGCGCCAACCTTTTCTTTTCGAACTCTCACGATTTTCCATTCCTCGCACACAAAGCACGCTCTTGGAGAGAATATTACTTCGAACCCCCGCGGCGTATGCGTATTAAGCAGCATTATGGTAATAGTTTATTTCCTTTTAAACTTTATGTAGGAAGCATAAAAACGAACTGCTTAATTGTACCTGTTAATGCCTCAACAATAATAAACAAGTACTTTCTATTGTGGTACTTTCTTTGAAATAATTGCTTAACTTTACTAGAAATAAAACGCTTGAAAAGAATCCAAACGAACTCTGATTGGCTGGCAGCACTTCCAAATTGCAATAGCTCATTTATTTTGAGTTTAAGAGTATCGAAAGCTATGTCAGTTTAATACAAAAATGAGAGCCAATATTATTTGAGTATTTTCGGTACGTTTCAGTTTATGCTTAAACCCTTGTCAATCTTATTCAAATAGAGAAGAGCTTAAGCATACATCGAAACGTTTCGAAATTATTCAAATGTTTTAAACATTATTAGCTCTTATTTTCGTAATTAAAGTATTCAAAAATTCCATAAATTATCTTCCAATAATGTCAGCTTGCATTTTGCTTTTTTTGCTTAGCGAAACTTGTGCAAAAAAAGGCTTTTATTGAAAATAGTGGACTATTTTGGTATCGAATCCCAAACGTTGAATAGAAATTTTAAAGTTCATTTTTGTTTTATTAACTTGAACAGAAATGCCCTACCAAATCAAGTAGAATATCGTTGCACATCGAGCCTTAGTCAATTGACTTTAAGCTGACACCTTTCGCACAACATTTCCAGTTGCATCAAAGTTGAATCTTATTTGTCTTATGAATTTTGCCAGCGTCAACCAACAATTTCAATTTTTAAAGTGTTTCCATTAATATTTTTAGATTGCGGCAATGTTGCAATCACTTACATTTATTGAAGAACAGCTTCGATACTGAATTACTTGAAAGCGAGAGGCAGCAAGTTGCTGTGGAAGATTTGTTTGAAAGTTTGGCTCTGAGAGATGGTACATAATTTGTGTTGTACTTTTCTTGTATTTAGTTGCATATTAATCTTTCTATCTCGAGAAAGATATCAAAGCGCTCAACGAGCTCGCTTAGGTGTTGCCAGCTATCTGTCTACCGCACCAAGATGGGGGGATCCCGTTAAGTGCCTTTCCAAACGGCACAACAAGTAAACTTGCCGGCTTGTTCTCCACACTGTCCCTTTAATGTTGAGCGTCAAGCAGGAAAGCTGTGGATACCAATTTTAAAGTTATTGGTTTAGCTCGACACGGAATCAAACCCAAATGTGCAGCTCCAGAGGGAACGCTCTTACCACTCGGCCATCGGAGCTGTTAGCTGGTTGCGGTAGCTCGGTTAATGAGAATAATTGCTGTAGTAAGCAGAAAGCTCAATGACAGATTAGATACCAAATCATTGATTGGCATTAAAACGACTAAAACCTCTATAAGTTGTTTCACCATTCTGTTTGATTAAGACGGTGTATTCTCATCTTACAAGGTGAGACAGTCTGCAGAGGGTTTTTAATCTTGTTTTAATGTAGATAAATGAAAATATTTGTATTTTTTACAAAAACCAAACGGAATTCTTGTCTGGAAAAGGTCTTATGTCCGTTGCGTAATTGGCTTTCAATGTATAAGTCTGAATGCTCAGCAATTCTCTAACCAATTTATTTTTTGCTTTTAACAAACGGTGTAATGGTAACATCGCTATCGTTGCGACGATGTGACGCGACGATTACCGGATCGGTGAAATCGACACAGTGGCGACGTTACTTCGAAGCTGTGTTGCCCAGGCGCTAAGCCGCGGAGATTGGCCCCATCACTCGTTACAGGCTTCGGCGTAGTAACGAACGATATTTGGGCTACAGCTGAAACTCAGGCTTGGTTTAAAATGTGATTATTCCGTTAATACCTTTGTGTTTCGAATATTATAGAGGTCGTTTTTGATGGTAAGTTCCTAGTACAATGCTACGGCTCAGTTTTTCTTAAGTTATAGCTACTCTAACGGATGAAACGTGTCTTAGATATCATAGAAAACAAAAGTTTGAAAGTGGATAAGTATTTGGATAAAGACAAATCCGTTCATTTTGATATATCTGCTACAAGCAGCAAGGTGAAATTTGTAATGGATTCTCTTCATAAACTAAAGTAAGTGTTAGGAAGATATGGAATACTTTTTCAGTCTTTCTTACCCTGATTACGCTGACTACGAGTACCAGCGCATTGGTTGGTGTTTTACTTCGAATTGAAACGCAATGAGACAACGTTACCAAAATAAGCTCCTTTCAAAAAGTGCAAATCAGCTTTGCTTTTTTGGTTACTGTGCGTTTCGACGCGTAGACTCCGTTGTTATCATCAGAGTGCGTGTGTTATGCAGTACAAAACTAAATTTGTCTAGTTTTATTTTGTACTGATGATGGCAGCTGCATCTATGTGTTGTCGAAATGTCTAATTTCAAGAATCACTGCGTTGTTTATTTCTCCTTCAGCTATTTTTTTTACTGTGTTCGTTTTTTGTTTTTTCTAAATCCTTTTGACACATGAGTTTATGATGATACCATGGTATTCCATCGTTATAATCAAAATTCCTTTTTTTCAGTTTTGAAAAACCGAATGAAAAATCTGTGGTAGTGAGCCAATGGACTAGTATGCTCCGTATTATTGCTCACCACTTAGAGCAAGCTAAGCTGAGCTATGCCATTATTGAAGGTGGAGTAACTGCGCGCAAACGAATGAGTCTTGTAGATGATTTCAATCGCAATCCTGTCAAGCCAAAGGTAAGATTGTCTCGGAAAGGTTAATGACGTGAGCATATTCGTGTTGTGCGTGCTTGAATTTTAATATCAGTTCTTCATTATACTCGCGTTATTGCTCCGAAACGTGTGGCGAGTAAAGGGTCCCGTCCCACGGCTTAGCGCCTGGGCAACACAAACGTAACGGGGACGAGTCGTTGGCAACACCGTGTCCAATTCGACCGTCCCTGGTTATCGAACCACAGATCTCCCAAACCGGTAACCGAACCCGTAGTATCCAATTGCTTAGCTCACTACATGACAGCAAAGTTCTTCTGACGTATTTCATCGAAAAAATGCAAGGTGATGATTGATTGATAGATAGATAAGTGCTTTATTCAGCATAAAAGATTAGCATAACAAAACTGCAAAATTAATCCCACGGAATAAAAATGCACTGCGCAATCTTTGGCTGTGGAGTGCAGCGAAAGAGCAAAGCTCATCGTATCAAAACTGCAGCCACATGACCTGAACACACTTCAGCTAGGCTTGACTTGAAACTTAAAAACTACATGCACACTCACAAAAAATTGGTTCTTAAAATGCGATTCTTGACCTACCAGGGCAGTAATGTTGCAGATCAGTACAGATAGTACTGGCCTGGTCATACGAGCGAGCTAATCGCTACGTGTGACCACTTACTCGCAAGGGAAATCTACGTTTGCTACCATTATTCGTTATGACGTAATAGTTGCAATTTCTCGAAAAAGTGAAAACCTAGCGTGGAAAACTAAAGTAGAAGCTTGCAGCTGTTGGCAAGAACTCGTTATAAGTAAGCAAGTACGTTTTATTTTTATATGGGAAGTACGTAAATAACAACAGAAAAACAATAGCGTTATGAAGTGGTTGAATTCTAAAATTGTGATTTTCTTCGATATTTTTCGTAACTTTGAGGGCTTGTGGAACATGAGCCATCACAGAATCACTGCAATAAGAATGCCAACGAAGCGATATGATGTTGGTTTTGTGTTAGATGACGTACTTAAAAAACATGAAAGAAAGATAGTTATACTATAGGGGGAAGTCAATAAAATTAGAAAATCTAGGAAAAGTGGCATGAGCGCAGATCAAGTCTACCAACCCAAAGTGACGTTTCTCGCAGCTTAAAACTCGCGCGAGTAGCTCGCCTGTGTGACCACTTTTTGCGAGTAATTACTCGCGCGATTTACTCGCTCGTGTGACCAGGCATTAAGAGGGGGCTGTTCTGCAAGAGTTTGGCTCGTGAAAATACGGAAGTTTATTTTTTCGTAGATTATGTTGGTATCCCTTCAAGCTGGTGGGGTCGGTTTGAATTTGATAGGAGGCAACCATCTTTTCCTGCTTGATATGCATTGGAACCCTGCGTTAGAAAAACAGGTGATAATTTCTGCCCTTTTGCAAATAGTAATTACTCTGTAACTGGCAGATTGAGCTGTTTCATAAAAAAACAGCGTCCTCCCTTGTCTACTGGAAAAAGATGTGGCTACTTCCGCTGAGTGCGGCTGATCAGGGCTATTAGCTGGAAACTGTGTTATTCCGCTCTCTGCTTCATTTCAGGTGGTTATATAAGCAAGCTAGTTATATCGCTTGTAATTGGAGGATAAATATTCCGAAATAAATAAAAAAATAAGCAAATAGCAGTGCAATCGCACTAAGCGCAAGCGAAATCCACACTCTCAATGGCGGATCCAGTGTGGGGGATGCATCTCCCCACCAGCCAATTTCAACAATGTTTTTGATGAATAGAATTTTTTCATAATTTCAAACCATTCAACAATAATTCTTACGCCTTAAGGTCAGTACTTGAGTTGAGGGGGGATGCTATCCCCCCATAAAACATGCCAAAAGGTTCTGAATATTACTCCCCTTACAGTCCCCTCACATGGTCACATTTTCTAAAAAGGGCTTATTTACGTTCTTTTTCGGGTTTAACATCTTTGCATTCGGTTAACATTCAATCTAATTCAAAGCTGCATCCCCACACCAAAATTTTCTGGATCCGCCCCTGCACACTTTTAAATGTTTATAATATTGTCCAGGCTTTTGATCGAATTTACCGAGTTGGTCAAACGAAAGAAGTGTTTGTTCACAAACTTGTTCTTCAGGGAACCGTTGATGAACAGATTTTGCAGGTAAGCATAACTTCCGTTTTGGAATTGCGTTTTCCAAGCATAGTTTGATGACATTCTTTCGGATTTCCACCACGTAATGTCTCCATAAAGGTTAATTAATTTCCTTCGTTAGTAATATTGTTTCTTACTTTTGTTGGTAGTGGTGTGGAGCAACTACAGAAATTTAGTGCGTAAGTCGCCATGTCTTGCCAACCAAAAATTTGACCAGAAGCTCAAAAAAGGATAAAATTGTAGATGTATTTGCAAAGAATATGATTAGGTGGTCATTGCGAGACTCTCGCGTGGCTTGCCTTTGGTGCCAAATTATTTATCTTAAAGAAGTCTAAGTATGGTTTTTAGGCTTAACTTGTTTAACACTTCGTAACACTACCGGTACATTTTTCGTTTTCGAAAATCAAATCTTCATTATACTCGCGGTGTTATGCTAAAGTGTTTGACGAGTGGCGGGGCTCATCTCTGCGGCTTAGCGCCTGGGCGACACAGCTTCAAAGAGACGTCGCAGCGGTGGCGAGCCGTTGGCGCCGCTGTGTCCGATTCAACCAATCCAGGAATTGAACCGGAGACCTCCCGCGCGGTGGCAACGGTGAAAAATGTCACCATTGCCATTATGCCAAGCGGTTTCACTTTACATAATTTTTAGTTGCAAGAGCAAAAGTTGTCGGTCGCCGATTCAGTAATGGCTGGTGCTGATACGGAAAACAAGGTGAAACTCACTCTGTCTGATATGAAGATGCTATTTGGTCTTTAGTCCAAATGATACTATGACTTTCGACCTGCCATTTTGTTAATGAAAACTCTTGTTATGGTGAACTTGTCCAAAGGTTCTCTTGTGTTTTGAATTTTGTGGAATCGGCCTACTTTTTCTGTACCCACAAACAGTTCATATTTGCAATCAGCAAGAATCGTAGCAATAGCTGCGTTAGGTTAGGTGTTAATTTTTGTTTGTGCTTTGCCTGTGCTTTCAATTGAGTTTTGCTGCCATCTCTAGACATTTTTTGCCTATTTTCGCAACGTTGCTTGTACTGTTTCTTTCATTCCTTTTAATGTACATTTTGAAATGAAGAAAAAGCTTTGTATGCTGTTTGTTCAAAGATTGGCCTATTTTTGTCAAGTCACCGTTAGATTTAGCTGCTGCAATTTTCAGACAAATCGGAGAAAATCTGAATACAAACGCGGCTGTTTCGAAGAGTTTTTAGGCCCTACATTTTACCGAATGTTTAATTGGCGTAACAAAACACTGCAGCCTTAGATAACGAATAAATTTTAACGATTCCTTTCAAATTAAAAGGAGTGACATTAAAAACTTTGTGAAGTTAGTTCAACTTGTTTCGTATTGCCTCCCTTTTTTACCTGCAGTCACGTTTGGCATTAAAAGTGGCTGAAGTATTCATGGCGAAAAAAGGCTAACCCATGTTTCATTGTTAGGGAAGTTTATCCACATGGAAGCTGAAGAGTAGGACGTGCCGGTAATGAAGATCTTGTGCTGTGTCTTTGAGAACAATCGCCGAGTAATGAGTTGAAAATGAAGTTTGGTTGGATTATGTGTGGTGCTAATCTTGCTGATACACCCTGATCTGTCCGTAGTCCAATTTAGAGGAGCCAATATTTGCAAAAGCCCATTGGCTTTCCGCGTCACAGTTAAATGTTGATGTCATTATTGCAGTCTTACAGGGTAATCCAGAAAATGTTTTCAACTACTACAGTATGATGCAACCCCCCCCCCCCCCCCCCCCCTAAAAAAATTAGAAATGGCGAAAAACATTTTTTTGTCCAAGCCGCTTATTGCAGCTTAATATTTTCGTAGTAGTGAGGTACAGTGCATGCATCATGGAGATGAACTAGTTGAGCATCGAACCCGCGAAGCCAGCTCCGGAGCCCAATGCACCTACCACTTGGCCAACTTCATGTGCTGGCGAAAATTTTATACCCATGCGCACCACTTTTTATCGACTATCACATTCCTAGCGGTTGGTCTAATTTGACGCTGTAGCCACTAGGCCGCAGCTGCGTGGTACCGGTATTAAGTCATTGCACTACCGTACCTTTTCGTGCGGCATGCGGTTCTAATTTGGCACTGTGGACACTGCGGCCTGCGGGTATTCTCAGTTGTGTATGCACTGCACCACTGCAGGCAGTTTCCAGTATAGTGCACTGTGCATACCGGTCTATCATGGGTCTAGGGTGCCTGCAGTACGTAGACCTACTGTGTCTACAGTGCATAATTAGTACGTACCAGTGGTCTGGTAAGCCTAGTACAAAGCCTACCGGTACTTCTCTGTTCTTGCAGGGAAAGTGGAGGGTCGCCCGTCAGCATAGCCTACTGGTAGTTGCATTAGTGATGTCATACCAGTAGTCTAGCATCTAACAATGCCTGCATCTGATGTAAAACATTACCCCTCCTGCTGTCCTCTGGTTTTAGGGTGCTGGTAGATCTACTGAGTGTAGGGATCAGTGCATAAAATTTACTGAAGCTGTGAAGGGACAGTTTAAGCTTTAAACAGTTAAAGCAGAGATTGGAAGACTCAAGACTATGGATGTTACTACCCAGCAGGTAATGTCTGGTATCAGCCGCCAGGTTCAGTTAGGGTTAGGTTTGGTTAGGATTAGGTTCAGTTAGGGTTAAATTTAGTTAGGGTTCAGTTCAGTTACGACTCTAACCAAATGTAATCCTGACCCAAATCAAACTTGGGGGCTGATACTAGACGTTACCCCTACCCAATTATTTTATTTACTAACATATCTTTATGTTTTTTATGCTTGTCTGGTAATTGTTAAATTGTGTAATTTAAATACCATACTTAAATGTGTATGTAATTGAAATGCTTGGAATAGCAATTGGAATTTTGGACTTGCTGCATTTCCCTCGAATGGATTGTTGATTTCCTCAATAATCTTGCTTGATTTCTGCCGTAGCATTTTTGTGCTGGATTGGTTTGTTGTTGTTCATTTGAAAAGTGATTATTGGTATCTAGTAAATAGACTGCCGTAGTTCAGTAGTTGTTAGTGTACCGGTAGGCCTGTACTGTGTATCAGTACCAGTACAGTAGTTTGTACCGTACTTATTCTCTGTTCTTGTTGTCTTCTTGGCAGTAGCATAAAGTTAGTTGTTTATAATGGATGAACATCAACAAGATGCTAATTCTGCCTTGATGGAGCTTGATAAAGGTAAGATGAATTTAAGATTGTATTCAACTCTTAACCTTTACTTTAGTTTAGGCTAGTAGTCTTTGAAACATGCTTTATTTGTATATCGCATGTTTTAACTTTGTTGCTGTACTGTATCTTATTTTTAGCCCTGCTATTTTTTGTGTGCAGGTTCTTTATTGTTTTGTGTCTAAAAAATAAAATTGTTCTACTACTAGTCTCAATGCTCATCAGTTACTAGTCTAGTATAGAAATACATGTGCAATGCTTAATGTCCACTTTGGTCTGCTGGTATCACACTGTAGCCTACCAGTATGTTTATTTATAGTTTTGTGATGAGATAGGGAATTACAAGCATGACAGATTTCTTTAACATGGTAGTTACTAGTCAGGTGGTGTAGTGCTCTTGTCATGAACTCGTGGTTAATTATTATTGGTATTGCTTAAACCTGCCGGATCACAAGAACTGTTCCTCACAAAAGCACAAGGACCACTAAGGGCGCTACTGAGTTTTAGGCCCTAATCCCTTGCAATAACTCACTAGCGCCCCTATTGGTCCTTGTACTCTTGCAAGGAACTGTCCTTGTGCTCTTGCAGGTTTTAGTAGGACCCATTAATTATTATTGATTTTTTCTTATAATTCTAATAAAGCAGTAGTCTAGTTTTTTTGAGAAAATCTTTGAAGAATATGGCTACATTCTGGTATCTTAGAGGAAAATTTAGGTGCCGGTAGCGTTCTGGTAGTTCTTGATGTAGTATGATCGCGTGAATGAAACTGCTCATACTACTATATACCTAAGAACTGAGCCTATGCATTACACAGAAGTTAATTAAAGACTAGTGGCATGCCCACTGCCCAGTGGATTGTTTATGCTCGCTTTTCCTCAAGCTTATGATGTTGTTGTTGCTCAGATCCATAACTGAGGTTATTTTCACATTATATTGAATTGAAATTCAGCAATAGTTGAGGGCGATTGCAAAGTGAGCTTGCGCTGTTTGAGTCAGCAGCCACCCGTTATATATATTATGTCAAACGCGATCAACTCCAGCGGCAAATCGAACCCATCACAGATTTGTCATCTGCGCACGGTACCGCTATGCCATGTCGCTGACAAGAGGGTTGATTTAGGAAAGCTGATCCATGAAAAGAGTGTTGATTTAGGAAAGCTTCTTTACACACCAACCTCTCTGAAAATTTTTGACTATGTTTATACCTATAAAACACCAAGCAACCACAACCTGATGACCATTGTGAAAGCAATGCTTCAAACTGCTTTTCCACTTTGGTGTCCTCATTTAAAATTTACCACTTTGGTTCTTCTGAACTGTAAAGTTCCAACAAGTTTGATAATTTTTCCATAGTAGCATATTTCAATTTTGCTTTTTTCTTTGTAAATGCATTTGAAGTTAAGCCCTTTGAGTCTGCAGTATTTTCGGCTTTAGGGTTTTACACACTAATGCTCTATGCAAATTGCTAATTTGCGCCAGTAGCATAAGTTTTTGGTGATTTGCAGTGCCTTATATGCTTTTTAGCTGATTTCAAAAATCTGCATTTGTGTAAATATTTTTGTCGTACATTGAATTTATCTTTTATTGTTCCTCGTTGTCATTTTTTTTTATATGTGTAGGCTTGAGAGCACATAAAGTTGGAGAACAATGTGAAGCTATTGTGCGATTTCCAAGCTTGTTCACTCGTTTTCCTTTTCCAATATTGATAAATTCTGCTTTTTTAAAGCTCGCAGATGCATTCAGAACGGGGTAAATACACTTACAATTTAAAAAGTCTGCTAGCTTGGCACAATGACTTCAAGAGTAACTTTTACTACATGTATAGTTTTTGTGTCAAGCATCATTACCATGTCCTTTGATAACATGCTTCACAATAATTATCTCCGCTTGTATATTCAAATTAACTCACTAGTCAAAGCAGTAAAGTTAACGGTACTTTTAAGAGGTGAATACAATGGTTATTTGTTGATAGTTTTTTTAAGTGTTCTTTTAACACTTTACATGAAAATGAGAAAAAGAAATCTATTCTTTAAGTTGATGCTTTTTATTCTATAATTCCATTACGTAGATGACTCGTGCCTGAAAGCTGACTTGGTGCATTATTTTGTAAATTTGTTTTTTTTTTCTATAAACTGCCGTACTTACTTAGGTGCAAAACTATATGGCATGACTGACTCAGCGTTAAGGGACTTAAATCTTGGCTTTAACTCGCACACTAACCCCAACTCTAACCCTTTACTGAACCTAAACCCGAATCCTAACTCAAGCCCTAAAACCTTGTTTTAACACCCAGTTTATTACTTCGAGTTAGTCATGTCAAAAAGTACTGCCTGGTACGTGCTTATGTATTGGGATTGTCTCTGACCCACGAATTTAGCAGTGTCATGTTGCATACGTAAAACGTATTGGCTAAGGACTGTGTACAGAGTCATATTAAGTTTTTAATTGTGTTTATTAATTGCAGAAGCAATTTCATGCGTCTTTGCATTGTTCGTGTGGCACAACAAAGCACTAAACATCTTGATAAGATTCTGAATGTTGATGAATTTATGAAGAGAGTTTATATGGTAATACATAGCAATGACCCTTATGCAAGAGCATTGACTTTAAGGTATTGATACATATTTGGTATTTTATTTAGCTGTATTGTTTGCAATAGAGATGTGTGCTAAGCTATTATCAGTATTTGCAAGTAACCTATCGATTAATTATGTGTATGATCCAGGTTAATGAGAGATTTTAGATAATCAGACCATCTGAAATTAAATGTTGAGATTTGCATCACGCTTTCATGATCAGAATTTCGATGAATGTTTGGTTACTGTAAAACACAATTCTTTGATGATAAATGTTTGTTACAAATTAAGTAATGCCTAAATAATATGCTCTCCTAATTTTGTTGTGCTCAAAAAATGCTGTTTGTCGTTTAGGATGCTGGGAAGTGTATCGTGTATCATCAGTGAGAAGAAAAATGTGCATCATAGCATTCAGCTAGGTCTTGACTCTCATGATAGAATCGAGCAGGAGGCAGCCATCTTTGCAACCACGCAATTCGCATCTCATTCTCATGACTTTGCTTCTAGTATATGTAATAAGCTATCATCGATGTTACAAGGTAGGTTTTGAATATGAGGTCTTCATGATAGGATTTGAAGGATTAAAAGACAATCGCGTAGTGTTTATGTTCATGCTCCTGTACTGTAATTTATTCCGTTTGTAAACCATTACTTTGTGTTCAATTAAAGTAACTTCGAAACTATTAAATTGATTCTCAACTGTTTTTGGTTTCGTTTAATTATGTTGTGATTTTAGGCAGGGCATGCATTATTATAACCAGTCATTAGATTATGTGTACTTGCAGGTTTATCTACACCGTTGGAAGTAAAATTAAAGCTAATTCCAGTCATGCAACACATGCATTATGATGTTCAAGTGAGTAGTCAAAACGTTGCGTTTGCTTGTTGGCGCAGTGCTCGAAGATATCGGTGCGGAAGGTCAAGGCTTTGATTCCTGGCCATTCAAATCGAACGCAGTTGCCAATGACTCGCCACTTATGTGACGTTTCTTCGTAGCTGGGTTGCCCATGCGCTATGCCGGCCCGGGTAGTTGGGCTCCGTCACTTATTGCACGATTCGGCGTAATACCGCGAGTATCATGAAGATTTGATCTTGTTTAAATTCACTGTTTCAACGTAATGTGAAGATTTGAGTTGGATAAGGAGAGTAATTTCACAAACTTTCATTGTGTTGTTTGTGATTTTAGATATCGTCCAAGGCAAGAAGTATTTTACAAGATTTGTTGCCTTCTTATCCTGCTCAAGATTTTGTTCTAACAACACTTAACACTTTGACACAATTATCACTACACACTCTGGTCGATATTCCAGAACAGGTACAAGTCAACGCCAAATGGTTTAGTCAAAACTATTTGTGAAACCTCGAATTTGTTGCTTCGGAGGCAGTTTCTTTGTTTTGTTTTATGATTAGCAAATGTTTGTTGCATATTGCAGCGCAGTAGTGAGTCAAAAAGCGAAAAAGTCGTTAGATATTTTTACGGTTTGGCGGGTCTACAGATCCTATGTTACCGGTTCGATTCGCGGCTGTAGCCTACGCATTTTTCAGATGGCTGGAAGAGCGCATCTTGTTTCGTAGAATCCCTTTACTACTGTTGAATTTTCAGTCTGTTTTGTACAATTTGACTGCTAGAAATTATTTAAATGGACATTAATTTTGTTGCGCAGGTGTCTTTACTATTAAAGTATCTGAAATGTGACCCTCGTGAAGCAGTAAAATCTGAATCCCTTCAAAATTTAAATATTCTTGCGAGAAGTGCTCCTCATTTATGGACAGATGAAGATTCTTCAATGCTGTGTGAGGTAAATGCTGTTTCGAGAGATGTTTTACCGCCTTGTCATCTTCTGTCCCATTGTTTTTTACTGGAATGCTTTTCTCAAACAGAAATGCCAGCTTGCTTGCTAAGTGTGCAAGGATTTGTATCACGTTCTTATCCACGGAAGCGGTAGTAGGGCTCTCTCAGTTGTGAAATAAATATGCAGTCTTTTGCAGCCTTCGTGGAAAAGGTTGATGTAATCGTAGTTGGAACTAGTCTCACAAAATATTTCCATTCGCCCATTTAAGTACTGTCTGCCATGCTTTTCCTGATTATTTATTGTGTACTGTCACTGCAGGCATTCAATTTATCCACTTTATCCAATTCATTGAAGCGTGGCGTTATCCGAGTATTGAGTTCCTTAGCTGAGTCCAAGAATCTCACTAAAATAAACTTGGAAGAAGGTAGGATTTAAGAAAAAAGATGTTTTTCATTCGTTTCTGGTCGTGCAAGAAGTTGTATGTCAAATTTAGAGAAGTGTTCGGTTGTCCCATTTCTATTCTAACTTTCATGTTGCTTTTTGAAGTGAAACTGAAGTGTAGAATTTTTTTTTGATAAATGTTTTAAAAATGCAGCGAATTCAAAACTAACATTAAAAAGTTTCAGTGTATCTAGCTAACCAAACATAGATTTTGAAGGTTTAAGCTAATGACGTTCTTAAGTTTTGTTTGCGCATTGAGGCGTGCAAGAGTTACAGCAGCATTGCTCGTAAACCCGATGCGCTTTTACTAATCGAAATCAAATGCCCTTTTTTGTAGTGATCACGCAATCAAGGCGTTTGACTTTGATCAGTGAAAGCGAATTGGATTGACGAATGACGAGCATTGCCGTTGCATCTCTTGCTCGCCTCAATGCGTAAATAAAACTTAATTACGTCATTAGCTTAAACTTTGAACGTCTATTTTTGGTTAAGTAAATAAATTTAAAAATTTTTACTCTTAGTTTTGAATTTGTTGTATTTTTTAACACCTTTTATGATAACACGATTCTACACTTCAGTTCCCTTTTAGTAAAATCGGTTCACTATGCCGTAAATGGACACTAGGGTTTCTAGTGTGAGCATTAACATTGATTCTTTTTTATTTTTTTATTTTGCTGTGCTCTAGCTATGTAGTATATATTCAGCTGGTACAGTGATGCAAATCTTCCGCTTTTTGGCGAATTTCGCCGATTTTGTTGCCAAAAAAGTCAGTTTCCTGAATCGTCTAAATCCGTTGAGACAATTTGGGGGGTTGAGGGTGCACAATGCATATTCAGGTTGTTTGTATGAAATTAATCGATAATTTGTAATGGCTTTCGCTATTGTGATCTAATGCTATAATCAGAGTGTGATGACATATTTTTTTTAAATTGTCGTATTTTTGATATGAAAGAGGGATGTGGTTTGTCTGACTCATTGGATCCAGCGCGCACATTGCTTTTAGACTGAAAATCGTTGGCATGGCGATTGCATGACCCAAACACAACGGTGTAAAATCCTTGCCCCAAGTTTTCTGATACTGTAAAAATTGAATTATTTTCCGACTCTTGGTAATGAAGTAGTAGCAGTAGTAGCGTTTAAATTTAATCCATTTCTAGACTTTTGGATTGACGTTTTCTTACAATTGATAATTGAAATTTGGAAAATTGAAAAATTAAAGTTTTAACTGCTTGATGCCTTGATTACTAACTGCACGTAACTATTCTTTTTGCAGCGCCGTTAACACGCTGATTTTTAAAAAATCGTTCTGTTAAAAATTAAGATCAAAATTAATTGAATTAATAGTAGCTTACTTGGTTTGCAATCATAGGCGTACGGTTGACGGTTCCTAAGCGCGCTTCTCAATATGACTATGACACAAACTTAATGGTCTGTTATGCAGCAATAGTATTGGTTTAAACATATTCTCAACAGTTGCGTCATGGCAGCCTCAATTGCGGTGTGGTGGCAGCATGGCAGCAGCATGGTAAAACCTAACTGTCAGTCTACGGTTACTTAAACTAATAGTGGTTGCAGCCTCTTTTCATTTATTTTAATTTAATTCCTGCTTTTAGACATGGACTACTAAAATATTTTTACTTTTTTTATAGTGACTGCACTCACTGCAGGTACCGATATGTCCTCTTTCCATAAAAAAGTCTGCTAAAATGAGTGTTTTTATGTGTGAAAACCGTAAAAATTCGTTGATGGCTGGGGGCTCTGCCCCCAGACCGCCGGTTGCGGTCGTACACATGGAGAATCATAGCTATGAAAACATTTATTAGACTGGAGTAGTTTCAAAAGTGCAGCTATGTAGACATTTTAATTGCAGAAAGGTTAAGAAGTGTCTAGAGCATCGGCAAACCTTTTATAGAAACAAACAAGCAATCCGGTGCAGCAGTGTTTTGATAATGGTAACTGGTCCCACGTGACAGCGACGTCATATATAGAAACAAACAAAGCAGTCTGGTGATGCAGCGTTTTGATTATGGAAATCGGGCCGGTGCTCTACGCACTGCCGAAAAGTTATGTTATGGGCACATGCAACTTTTCACGCGAACCCCGTTTTCATGCAAAAAAAGGTTTGTAAGCGAAGTAGTGTTGGAAGAAAGTCAGTCATTTTGACTCTCCAGTCTCCACCTACTAAATTTTGCAAAATACGAATCTTTTCTCTCCATGAAATCAAGACTCTGGACATACAAAGGCAAAGCACCTGTTGGGGGGTCGAGGGGGTGAAACCCCCCAGAAGTTGATGAGCGTTTTTAAAAATCCTCGCCGATTTTCACTTCAGCCGTTTGCATCACTGCTGGTAGCATCCGTGTCAAGTATGGCAAAGCTGAGATTCGTCTTCCGTGCTTGGCGCTCGGCGCTGAACGATGTGGAGAACAAGCCGGCATGTTCACTGGTTGTGCCGTCTTTACTTGATTTCTTGATCTTACATAGATGCCAGTGACTTCTTGGCTAGCTTGTGACGTAATATCCGTTGCGCCCTCGTAAAAGGATTTATTTCCAGCAAAGCTATGCAGTGTTTAACAGCTCAGATGGCCGAGTGATATGGAGCGTTTGTCTCTTGAGCTGTAGACTCGGGTTTGATTCCGAGTCGGGTCAAACCAATGACTTTAAAATTGGTATTCACAGCTTCCCTGCTTGACGTTCAGCATTGAAGGGACAGTGTGAAGAACAAGCCGGCAAGTTTACTTGTTGTGCCGTTGGGAAAGGCACTCAGCGGGATTCCCCCATCTTGGTGTGGTAGACAGATGGCCGGCAACTCCTAAGCGAGCTCGTATAGCGCTTTGATCGCATTCTCGTGATAGGAGGATAAATATGCAACTCAATAAAAAAAAGTCTCCGTAGTGATCTCCCAGTCGAATGAAAGACCTGCGGGTAGAGCATGTAGCTCATACGAGTGACAGGCAGATAGCTGAATTATATATCATATGCTTTTTGTGCGTGATACTTGAATAGTGCTTACGTATATTAGTTGATACACTGTGTTTTAGACAGTCCCATTCTCCAACTTTGCCGACAGTGTTGTTATGACTTTGATCTTCTTCAAGCAGCTCTTGCTACTAAACTCTACTCTTCCTTGATCAAATTTTCCATTCATCTTCATTCGCGGAGACAAACTTCCTTGAAAGAAGAAGCGCTGGATGCGACGGAAGCTCTACTTCTTCTTCTTGCACCTTCAAGTGAAAATAACCCGATTGATGCCAAAGCTTTGAAGGTAAATTGTTCGTTGGAATTTAGCACGAACCATTTTGACTGCAATTAATTCTGAATTAATCTATTGTAAACCCACGATTTGATCATAACGTAAATTAATATATACTCGTAATATATCGGTCGGCAGTTGCGCACCTAGGGGGGTGGGGGTCGAAACCCCCCATTTTGAAACTGAACCCTTGTTTTTAAAGTGAAGTGTCCAAACTATGCTAGTGCAGTACATGCTGTTATTTCAAAACAGCTTAGACAGAATTTGCCCCGCATCATACTGAAGCCAAATCGCCTGGTTTGTGTAGTGGTAAGAAACATTGTTATCAGTGCGTGCGAGCATGGGCGAATCCAGGGGGATGCACCCCCCTCCCACCAGCCTTTTTCAAACATGTTTTTTGATGAATACAGTTTTTCCATAATTTCGAACTTTTTTGATAATAATAAGCCTTAGGCCCTAAGCACGCATAATCGAAAATGTATGAACAAAATGCATCATATTAGGTGAAACACTCAGGTTTAGGGGCAAAAAAATTAACCAAAATTTGCCGAAAATAGTTCAAAAAGTACTAAAATGGCCATTACAGTATGTAAATTTTCAAAAAATTTCCGAGGGAGCATGCCCCTGGACCTCCCCAGAGCTTTTTTTATTCTCAATATACATGTACTTTAAATGATTCTGTCCGAAAAAACACGCTTGAAAATATGGCAGATTTGGGTGCCCCCTCCTTGAAAAAATTTCGTGCATACGTTGCAAACATGAAAGCATTTTCAAGAGTTAACTAAATACAAAGACGTTAGACTCAAAACAAGCTTCATACGCTTGTTTTGAGTCTAACGTCTTTGTATTTAGTTAACACTCAACCTAATTCAAAATTTCATCCCCTCCCACCAAAATTTTCTGGATCCGCTTCTGAGTGCGGGATCGAGTTTTTTTTTTAGAACCCCCCTCCCATTTGAAATTTTCTGAGTGCGCCCCTGCCGGTCGGTGAGCTCGGTTGTTACGACATTGCTGTCGATGTTGGAGGTCTGGTGTTCGATTCCTGGGTCGGTCAAATCGAACACTGTGTCGCCAACAGCTCGCCGCCGCTGCTATATATCTTGAGCTGTGTTGCTCAGGCGCTAAGCCCCGGAGATGGGCCCCACCATTTGTTACACGCTTCGGGCTAGTTACGCGAGTATAATGAAGATTTGATTTTGCTTTAACTCGTACTCCGAAAATTTTGCGTCTCAATTAATCAGTCTTGCTGTAAGTAAAGCTGCTTATAGATTTCAAACATTTTTGCATCCTAACTTTTCTTTGTTAAAACTTACGAAACTGTTTTAAACTACTCATATTAGCCGAGTGCCGAGTGAATAAAGAGTGTCTCTGAAGCGGTAAACTCGGAGTTCGACGTAAAGTCTGATCAAGCCAACAAATTAAATATTGGTATTTAATGGCTCTTTTTCTGACGCTCAGCTTAAAGGGACAATGTAGAGAACAAGCCGGCAGGTTTGCCAGTTGTACCGTTGGGAAAGTTCGTTAGGGTATTCCCCAGAGGTGGGCATTCCGCAATTTGAAGCGCAAAGCGCTAGTTGCGCAACTTCCGCACGTGCGGAAGTTGCGAAGCGCTTTAACAAATTATTTTTAGCCATTGCGCAAGTTGCGCTGCGCTTCAAGGAAAATAAATCCTTCTTGCGCTTTATTGCGTTGTGAACTGAAAAAAATATATAATAGTGTGCGCATTATTGCGCTGCGAACTGAAAAGAATCTGGTTGCTTGCGCTTTGTCGGATTAATCAAAGCGCAATGTGCTGGAGTAAGCAGTTTTTTGTAACTGTTTTTAATAGAATAGCAGTTTGTTTCTTGATGCGCACATTAGGCCTATAGGTCTATTTATTGTAGCAGAAATTTTCAGCTCATCAGAAATATGGTACACTAAAGTCTTTTGCTTTTTAAAATAATTGCAAGTGCTTAAAGAGATCATTGAGTGTTGAATAAATCGTATTTACTTGTTGTGGAGAACTTCGCCGCATATGCAAATTATGATTTGCCGCGATGAGGTGCTTTTAACGGCACCCGACAATGCAACGTGGCGCAGTGGTTTGGAGCGTCGTTTTTACGACGACCATGATCGCAAGGTTGATGGTTCAACTCCCAACCTAGTCTCGTTGTTGCGTCCTTGGATAAGATGCTTCACGTTGATTATCTCTGCTTGGTGAAATCTGGCAAGCGGTAAATTAAAGAAGTCAGAGGCAAAATTCAACCGGAAAACTCGGAAAGAAAGGCAACTCCTAAGCGAGTCTGGATTCGTTTTAAGCAGCGCCTCCTTCGCTTTCTCGTGATAAGAGGATGAAGATAAAGAAAGCAATCATCAGCAACGCATTTTTTTTCGCTTCTTATTTAATTTTCCTGTTCATTGACCACGCAAAATCCTATCACAGTCACTTGCATTAAAATCGTTGTAGCCAACTGCGTGCTGTTAAAAGCACCTATAAAAATAACTCAAGAAAAAATTGCATTGCTTATACATCTACTCGTTGCGCTTTATTAAAATTTTCATTGCGAAAGTTGCGTTGCGCTTTTTCTTTTGTATAAACCTCATTGCGGAAGTTGCGTTGCGCTTTAATGCAAAAAAATTATTGATTGCGGAAGTTGCGTTTCGCTTTAATGCGAAAAACTAATTGATTGCGAAAGTTGCGTTGCGCTTCAGTCAATTTAAAAATTAGGTTGCGCTAGTTGCGTTGCGTTTCATGACTTAACAGAACTTTTGCGCTTTGTTGCGCTGCGCTTCAATCAATTTTTAAAAAATGCCCACCTCTGGTATTCCCCCATCTTTGAGTGGTAAACATATGGCCGGCAACTCCTTAGCGAGCTTGCTCATCGCTTCAGTTGCTTTCTCGCTTTCTCGTAATAGTTGGATAAAAATGCCACTAATCATGGTAAAATCCTTGCCAAATTATGTTTTAGATCGTTTTATCGTCGCTTTGTCGTCTTTGCACTTCATACAAAGAAGCTGATTCGCGAATTATCAAGACACTTGTTGCGCTGCTTATCAGCGGAGATGTGCCTGTGTATAGCGAGACTGGCCGAGTAATGATTGAAACAATGGCAGGAGTTGCCTCAACCAGGTAATATTTCGAGCATGCTGTACATAACTTTACGTTTTACTTCATTATTACCCTGTCCATATGTCCCAGTATAAATGGGCAAAGCCCACGAGCTTTCTGCATTATAATCAAATTTTTGACGTCATAATTCAAAAAAGTGATTATGACATCAAAAATTTATTGTGATGCAAAAACTCCGTTGGCATTTGGCCCAGTTGCACTGGATTAGTGGACAGGGTGATTACGTTGGACTTTGAACAGGGAAACGTTAAAATTCTGGGAAAGTCCAGGTGGAAAAATATCCGGCATTGTGTTTGTTGTGTTGTGTTCTTTGGCTATTCATAGTCTGAAATAGTTTTTGTTCGAATATTTGAGCGTTTTGTTTTGCATTTGTAAGATGCAATTATTTTTAAACTGAATGACTTTAATTTAATTAGGTTTGGAAGTTTGTATTGAATTGAGAGTTTTTGTTGCAGTTGCACGCCTGGGCTGCTTTCAAGCTATCATTCGAAGTTATTTACGCTGCTGCGCAGCACAATCGCAAACGAAAATGAAATCGCTTATCAGCAGTCTGTAAAGGTGAGAAAAGGTGCTCAGTTGCACCTAATGGATTTTAGGGTATCAGCTTGCATTTTGAGGTATATTTATCTTTAAAAATCAAATCTTTATTATACTCGCCGAATTACGCCAAAGCGTGTAACGAGTGGCGGGGCCCATCTCAGCGGCTTAGCGCCTGAGCCACGCAGCTCCGAAAAAACGTCGCAGCGGTTGTGAGCCGTTGGCGACACTGCGTTTAATGTGACCGGCTGGGGAATCGAACCTTAGACCTTCCGCACCAATATCAATGTGCTCAACAACTTCGAATTTTTGGTGTGATATTTCTCGTGTGATTTTTTAGAAAAACGTAGACCTATATGGATTTACAAGAAATCGGTTCTTTTCAAAATTGCTTAACTTTTTGTTATTTCAATAATTGTATTAATATATGTTCATGGACCTATTCAAAATGTAATAGGGTAAATGGCTAATTGAAAAATAACTTCTGCTATATTCCCGGTTAATCCGTCATTTTACCGTAGCAAGATTTGACCAGCCGGTTAGCTCAGTGCGAAACACATCGCTGTCGGTGCTAGAGACCTGTAGTTTTATTCCCGGGCCGGTCAAATTGGACACAGTGTCGCCAACGGCTCGCTTCCACTGCGACGTTTCTTCGGAGCTGTGTTGCCCAGGCGCTAAGCCGCGGAGATGGGCCCCGCCACTCGATACACGCTTCGTGGTAATACCGCGAGTATAATGACGGTTTGATTTTTTTAATTCGGAAGCTCACAGCATTCTGTTTCGACATCTCATTTCGTGAGCTTGCTGGAGTCAGGTAAAGTTTCGATTTTTGTGGGCTAATTTTTGCTAGGGCGCGAGCTTTCCAGGCCGCACCTAAAGAGGTGGTCTGCAATTGCGAGCTTTCGCAAAGATGGGCTTTAAAAAGTATCGTGTTTTTGTCGAAAAATTAAGAACTCGGCTTCACTTATGCCGAAAATGTGTCTGAATATTCTGTTGCAGGTTCAATTGCATCCAGCACGTTTTTTGATGTTTTTTTTTTTGTTAAAACAATTAAAAATATTGCCAGTTGCTGCTACTAACATTTCTTAGATTCAAAAATGTGCTTGAAAAAAAAAATTTTTTTCTGAAAATACCAATTGAAATTTTGCAAACCGTTATCTTTTTATTTAAAAAAAATTGCTTCTTATAGGCAATGCTGTGCAGTGTTCTGTTTATCTCTAACCAAGAACAAGGAAAATCATCGTTAAATAATCGATTAATCGATCGAATCGATTCCTCAGGCTTAGATCACTGGACTGTTTACAGAATAGCAAGGCAAGCTTGTAGAATGGTAAGTCATAAGTATATAACTCACTCATTCTTATTTTTTTCGTATTTTGTTGCGATAAAGTGTGTCATGTATTGTTTATAACTACAGCTCAGTATTTGCAGTTTCAATGCAATCGCATTTGCGATGCGTAGAGTCTATTCTTAACTGCACAACGTAATCACTAATCACCTTGTCCACAGTCCGGTTTGAATGGGAAACAGCCCATGAGCTTTCTACACCATAGTCAAATTTTTAATGTCATAATTGAAAATGATTATGACAACAACATTTTAGAGAAAAACATTTGGGAAAATAGCACTTATCAAAAGCACCTCCTAGATCAGGTACATTTACCATGTCTATTTTGAATGAATGGCTTTTTTGCCACCATCAAATTTTTAATGTGATAATCACGCTTTAGTTATTATGACATCAAAAATTTGTTTGCGACGCAGATTGCAGAGTCGGTGGTATGTTACTACGAAAAATAAACATGCGGGCAGAATAATGACGTTTTTCTTGTACTGCTAAGCAGTGTTCCCTCTAGAGTGAGAAATTTGGGAAAAATGCGAAATTTTTGGGCAAGTTTTACTGATTTTGAACCAGAAATTAATATTATAAAATGCTAAACTGAAAAAATTAAACAAAAAACTTGAATATTTTAATGCAAGACTGTAGCTTGTGTCTTGGAAAAGCAAATTTAACGCAAAAAATTTGTAAAAGGGGTCCTCAAAGTAGTGAAATCTTTGGGCAAAAATTTCAGTGAATTTTTCAGTTAGACAAATTCGCACTGGTCAAAATCCTAGAGGGAAGACTGCTGCTAAGCAACTTATAGTACACAATTTTAACAGGGTCAGCATGCTTGTGCCTGCAAGCTTTTTTCTCGAATTTTAAGCTCCGTGGCTTCAGAACAACATTATTTCTGGCTTGTTGCCTTATGTGACATGACAAACGCCGAGTCCATGGTGTTGGAAGGAATGTATTCATCCAAACCAGCCGGTGACGATGCAACTTCAATTAATAAACTCCATGAAGCCGTACAACTTTATCATCAAGCTATTACGTACCTCACTGTGAGTAAAGCTGATCATACTTGCGATGTTAAAACTGTTAATTTGCTACATTTTCATAGTGTAATAGCAACTTGGTTGACTCTCACATTTCTTTAACATTTCATATGAAAATTTTGTGCTTTAGATTGCCAATTCCGATAATTAATTGTATTTTCAGGACAAAAGCATTTGGCCGATGATAGAGCATTTACTGTAGTTATTAATAGTTGCACCAACCAGTTTGGAAAGGTGTTAATTACATCGATTTTCGAGTATTACAGAAATTGAGACATCAAAGGGCTCAACAGGAGAAAATAAAGCTAAAGTATAGTTGTAGATTTGCTATAGAGCGTGTGTCGTGTTAAAACAAAACTTATCGGTTGCACTACAAATTACTTGGTTCTGCTTTCTGGGCCCAATCCCCAATAACCTAAAACTACAGTTTCACAAAATTTTAATAGATAGCTGTAGATTTTCAAACTTTGAATGCTACATTTGGAAACATTTGTATTTGATCTTATTTCAGGCTGCAGTAAGTCCTAATCACAACCTCAGCTTTCAGTCCGAATTCGTCCGACTTCGTTGTGAAACATTGCAAGCTCATGTCCAGTTACTCAATGCATGTTCGTTGGTTCGATCCTGCCCCCCGCCTGCTATCTCATCCATGACGTCAAACGCTGAAAGTACATCCTCCGACACTCGAAATTCAAAAGACAATACAATATTAACCAATCAGGCAGGTTTGATACAAAGCTATAACTTCCATTGTGTTTGAATCAAATCGGCCGTGAGCTTTGTCTGTTAAGCACATTGCTATGTGTGCGGGAGGTTTGGGGTTCTTTTTCGAGGCCGGTCAAATCGGACGCAATGTCGCCAACGCCTGTGCTGCCCAGGCGCTAAGCCGCGGAGATGGTCCCCGCCTCTCGTTACACGCTTCAGCGTAATATGGGGAATATGTAAAGATTTGATTTGTATTTGGTTCAATTGATCAAGAGCGTTTGAGTCTACTCTACTTCATTGTCGTATATGGTATAGATGAAATCGTGCGCTAATTGGTTCCTCACCATTGAAAAAGGCTACTCCAATTTACACAGAACCTCTTTTGATTCCGATCCTCGCACTTTATCCATACTTGATATGTAAGTAGATTGAAAAATTAAAGTTTTGGGTGATTGATTTACTATTGCCATTGACTAAACATATTTTTTTATTCTTGCACTGTTTTCAAAATCCTCAATTCTTCCTGCGAATCTTCGTGTCCTAATATTGTGTTTTTGGTGATTAACTCTTTTTCCTTTGGACACATTGGATAGATCTATTTTTGTTGAGCCGTAAGCCAATTGCGCCGTCGTTATAAGAGCGGTTTTTGATTTTATTTTTATGTGAATGCAGTTGGATGTATGCTAGCCTATGCTGTAGACAAGCTAAAACTGTTTCGTCTGCACTTCGTGTGATTGTACTCGGTCGATTTTCCGTTACCTAACGGTCGAAAATTACGGCCTGCGTATGAACGGATTGTAACTCTTGTTTTGTGCTGCATTGGTAACTAGTAAATGCTTTTGTAGTTCCAGCAATCGCTGATTAGATGTCTCTCAATTAGATGTGTTATACAAGATAACCTAAAAAACTTTTCCCTGCAAGTCTGAAATCCGCTTTAAGCAGCTTAACCACTTCTTTGACTATTTTTTTCAGGTTACAACAGTCTTGTTCGATTATGGCATACGCAATTGATATTCTTTTGATTTCAAGAAGGTAACGTATTTATGACATAGTGTCGTCTAAACTGCTGATTGTAATCATAAAACTTAGGTTTTCTTTTTAATCATATTAAAGTGAAAATGCGACGGTGATTGAGGGAGACTGCGAAGTGAGCTTTTGCGGTTTTTGAACTGTCCGGTTATCTCGGTTGTCGAGCACATTGCTAGCGATGCGGGATTTGTGGGGTTCGATTCCCAGGCCGGTCAAACCATACACAATGCCGCCAACGGCTCACCACCGCTGCGACATTTTTTCGGAGCTGTGTTGCGTATGCGCTAAGCTGCGGATATGTGTGACGCCACTCGTTACACGCTTCGGCGTAAAAGCGCGAGTATGATGAAGATTTGAGTCTGCAGCCATCCTGTACTGCAAGGGATTATGTGTCTAATGCAATCGGCTTCTGCCGTGAATCGAACCCGTCACGTAGGATTTGTAACTTGCGCGCTGTACCGGTGGGTCCGCTGGCGAATAATATGCTTCGTATATATTGTTAGTTCCAGACAAGCCAATTCTCTGCGGAATATCGACATCTCATCTGAAACTAGCGAAGATGACCATTTTACAAAAGTAAGATCGCGATAAAATTCTAGTTTTTAAGTAGTTATCCTGAAACTAGGCTGTAAATATCGCAACGTTTATGGGTTTAGAATTTGAAAAAGGCTTTTTCAAGTGTGATGAAATCTTTGCAAGAGATGGTCAAATCTGACAACACATATCAAGCCTTCACACACCAGGTAAGATCATGACTTGGAGTAATAATTTTGAGTATGCTGCCATGTTGCTTGCGATACTTCCAATTTTAACTAGTCGCTGTTTCTCTATGGCTGCATGCAGCACGTAAAGCGGACGGTAGCTTATGCTAAAACTAGCTAGAGCATAGGTAAATTTTGCTTGTTACATGTTACTATTTAATATTCACCAAGGAGTTGTACAAAAAAATCAATAGCATTAAATAATAAAAAGGTAACCGCAGAATTAGTTCTTTGAATCTGCTATGTTCGTAGTAAAACTAAATATTTCTTCTGGTCGTGACTCTGAAACTAACGGCTTTTAAGATAATTAATGAGCGCTTTTTCGCGAGTAGAAATTTGTTAAAAAGTAGATACACTTTTTTTTCATCCAGTTTCAATTCGGTTTTCTCGTTCCCGAAGGTGGCCGGATACACCTCATCCCCTCCGCGATTGCTCTCACACCTCGATCTCCAGCTTCCTCGATCTTTAACCCGACTTTTTTCACACTCTCTTCCACCTGCCTCCTCCATGTCAGTTTTGGCCGTCCTCGCTTTTGCTTCCCATTCATTTACATATAATACTCCCTTTACTCCCATTTACGTATACTACAGTTGATAATATATAATACATATTTTGATGTGGTTACGGGCTAAATTTGAGTCTAGAATTTGTTTTTTAGCATACGGACTGCCTCGTTCGTTGCTCGACGCTCATTCTTTCTGTGCCTCATTCCTTCCCAAGATATTTTTTCCAAAGTTTGCAAACGACTAACATCAAGGTATTTCACTAAATGCATTCAGTTACATCTTTTATTGAAGAAGTGGACTGAACAGCATCACTTCTGAAGTTAGAACCCCTGGCTCGATCCCTAAATCATCAAATTAAGCAAGTGTTGCCAATGACTAGCCACACGCGACACTGCGACAGTATGTTAATTAGCAAGTTTGCTACCATGCCTTGATTCTGAAAAAAGACACCATCAGTTCATCCAACTGATCGAGAATAATGAAGCTGCGCCCTTTTGTGTTATTATAGCATTGTGTATTAGTGATTCAACTTTGCTTTTTGAATAAATACTATCGGTATGCTATTTCTAGCCAACAGCCAGACATTAAATGGTACAACGTATTATTATTAGAGCTTCTGGTTGCATAAGGGAATGCCAAGGACATGTTTCCACGAATTTCAACCCATGCGTTGTCTTTTCCAATTTTAATCAAAGTTTTAATATACATTTTTTCATAGCTCGCCATCTCCCCTATCCAACATGCTGGCAACGAACATGTAATGGTTGAAGTGAGCCAGCAATTAGCTCTTAAAGTTGAAGGGGTTATACAGCATGAAAACACTCAATCTTTTGATTCTGGAAGTGCAGAAAGTTCTGAGAACGGGCATGCTTGCACCCACAGGATGAAATTTCGAAATGTGGATAAACTTAAACTCACGTTGAAGAAGCATAAACAAGGAGCTTCAAAACACACTAACGTAAAAGTAAGTTGTTTTGAATTGCGGCGACAGCGACATGGCCAAGCGGTACCGCGCGCAGTTGACAGATCCTACCAGACGGGTTCGATTCGCGGCTGAAGTCGATCGCATTTGACATATGTAATTATGTATACTGGGTGGCTGCTAACTCGAGGAGCGCGAGCTCACGTCGCAGCTTCCCTCAATTAATGTTGAATTTTCAGTTCAATATAATTTTAAAATAATCTCAGTTATTCATTATTTTTTTATTGTTTTGCAACTTATACCAGGTTATTTAATAACAGGCTATTTTTAAATGATTTGTCGAAAAATTCAGTATTGATTAGGGAGGCTGCAAAATGAGCTTGCGTTCTAGTATATGTCAAATGCGATTTATTCCAGCTGTGAATTGAAGCCGTCACGAAGGGCTTGTTACCCACGCGCCGTACTGACCGTGCCCCTCTGTCACAAACAAAGACGAAGAATAAATATAAAAGATCTTTTATATTTAGATTGACGAGGGAAAGAGCACATTGGAACAAATAGTTGAACCTCATAATGACTACTTCAGTACACAATTCCTTCTAGATTTTCCCACAACAGGTATGCAGTTACGTGATTTTGAAAGACGAAATCAAAAAATCATTCTTCAGCAATACATTATAATTACTACAATAATATTTGTAATTTTTAGCGAGAAGCACATTATTTGTAGTCTAGACCCTCAAAATGTTAAGTGTGTCTAAAAATTAATTAATCATGCAAAAGTTAATAATTCATCTGATACGTTTACGTTGCTCTCTATATGAAAAAAGAATAGAAAAGTTGATATTATCTTATCAGATTCTGCTTTTTAAGGTATCTTTAATGTTTTGATTGAAACCAACGTAAAAGACGACCAGGGTGTTTGGTGGAAAACCGGACCAAAAGAAACAATTTTTATAAAATCTTACGATGATACGGCGAGGATCCAGCAACAGCAATCCGCCAGATCATCTCGGACCTGATGCTTTGAATATCGTGCTGAATATGAAGTTTATGGTAGCTTTAATTCGCTGATGGTGTCTTAGAAGCTGTGGCAGCTGTGAGCAAGTCAGTATTGCTCCAGTCGGTGTGTTGTTTTGGACTGCAAAAGTTGCCGAATAGGCCAATGTTTTCACATAATGGAGAACGCAGAGCAGTGGAGCACACGTCTTAATTTGAAGCTAAAGTGATTTCTCTACAAGTGTGCTAATTGTTTGCTTTTGTGCCTTATCCCTGAAATTCTTCCAAATACGATTTTGCGCGGTAAAAGGACATTCGAACTCTTGTTTATGGATTGTACCGTTAAACAACCTTTACAAATAAATGCTGGCGAACTAAAGCACTGCTACTGCTGCAAGCTTACTTAAGTATACATTGCCAACATTTGTTAGAACCGCACTGTCAGTAATGTTTTGTTGTTTCTTGTGCTATTGCTGTTTCACCGGTATTTCTGCAAATAAAAATTTTCGATAACTTGTTTTATTTTTGATTTGATTATTCTGTAAATTGCCTTGCAATGTCCATAGAGTGAATCAAAATTGTTGCACCTTCAAGCAATAGGCTATCTTAATACAAATGCAAACGCGCAAGTATGTATGCATAACTGCAGACAGTGAACACTGTTTCGACCTTAAGTCTGACCTCTTTCCCTTTGTGCGCGCTTTGGCACATTTTTGATTTATGCGTGGTTGAAGCATAGGCTTGTTAATAAGAGGTTTGAAATTTGGGAAAATTGCATTTGCCATTTTATTTCTTCTTGCCCAACTTTCATAATACAGTATTATCATTTTGCCAGTCGCACATTTTCGATTATGCGTGCTTAGAGCACGTATATTCTGTATTTTGTCGCACAGGATCGAGATGCTTGGAGACTCCAATTCGAGCAGCTGCCCCCGCGACCCACAAGGTTAAGCGGGTCTAGAAAAGTTTATGAGGCGTTAGACATATTGTTTTTGAATAGGTTTGAAATTATGGAAAAATTGTATTCATTAAAAACATTTTAAAAAATGGCTGGTGGGGGATACATCCGCCCCTGACAGAGGTGACAGAATCCACATTTAAAAGATCTGGATCCTAAACCTTTGCAATTTTGAGATCCAGATCGGATCCGCTAGTTCACAGCTACACTATAGCGGTCGGCAGCGTGGCGCAGTTTGTGTGAAGCGTCGTTTTTACGACGACCATGATCGCAAGGTTAACGGTTCAACTCCCAACTTAGTCTCGTTGTTGCGTCCTTGGATGAGATGCTTTACGATGATTATCTCTGCTTGGTGGAATCCGCCAAGCAGCAAATTAAAGAAGTCAGAAGCAAAATTCAACCGGAAAACCCGGGAACAAAGGCAACTCCTAAGCGAGTCTGGATTCGTTCTGAGCATAGCGCCTTCACCGCTTTCTCGTGATAGGAGAATAAAGATGAAGAAATCAATCAATCAGCAGAAATCCAGTACTAAAGCTATGAAATGTCACTTCAAAGTTGACGTGTTATGTGTTGATCACACCAAGTTCTAAACTGTCGCAAAGTGTGACACCGTAATGTAATGGTAAGCAAATACTTCGACAAACATCAGCAATAAGTCGTCAAACAAGCAAGGAATAGAACCAACAGTAACGGGATAAATGGACGGTTATCGAAGCACGTTGATCGGAAAAATCGGTTGCACAACCGAAAGTTTCGGAGAAATAGACACTTTCAGTTTGGAAAATTGGAATCACAAAGTTTTTTCGAAAGTTTGAAACCGAATAATCAGATCCGGATCCGGTTTTATTGTAAGATGTGGATCCGGATCCGAGAAGAAACAGTGATTTTCGGGTCCGGGTCGCTTCGGATCCGTTGCCATCTCTGGCTCCTGACTAGGCTGGCCCTTTTTTCGTGACGCATTTTTTCAAAAACGGAACGCATATTTACTGTTAAGTTATAGAGCAGGGGTGTGCAATTATGCTTACACAAAGGAGCCGCATCTGAAAAAAAAATTCAAACATTTTTGAAGCGGCCGCACGTCCGCGGATGTTCAATTTTCCACTCAAATTCAAGTGAAGACAAAAAAAAGGTCCGCAGTTGTCTAATTTTCCACTCAAATTCAGGTGAAGACCAAAAAAAAAGGCATCACGTCCGCAGATGTCCTTTTTTTCAGTGAAATTTAGCGCGGAGCTGTAGTAAAAATAAAATATCGTCTTCGGCTTGATTCACGTTTGGTGTTTATATTTCTGCAAGTGCCCGCGGACCGCATTTTGCCCACCTCTGGTTTGTGAAGTTAACGAACAGTATTTACAAAAGCAAATTTTGAATAAAAAATTCCGGGACAAAATAATAAACTGAGCGGGACACCGGGATCAAGGCCTAAAAACGGGACTGTCCCGGCGAAAGCGGGATGTATGGCCACCCTACTCCTGACCGCAAAACCTGAGCCTATACGCCGATTGTGCATAGTCAACCTCTCACTAGGTGGCACACTACCATCATGGTAATGTACCTAGGTTGTAGGGTCCCATACGGTGTTTAGGTCTACCGGGGTTTGTCCCATGTGGGTGAAAAAGATTTCTTCAATAAAAGTTCACTATTTTCGTTAGGCCTATTGCTTAGTTAACTTATTTCACTTTTTTTCACCTCATCGTGTGTGTCTTTGAATAGAACATTTTGAATGTGTACCATATTACACAGTTCAAGTGTTACAAGGTCGACTATTCTGTATTTCAAAAAAGCTAATTTTTGGCTGTATATAAATTTTCTGATGCATACGCATTAAGCAATTTAAATAAGTGTGTTTTTCAAGAAAATAGTTTAGTAATAAAGTCAATTCATTTTCATTCAAGTTAGTGGCAGACTACCGGTACTTAGCCAGAACAAAAGGCCAGAACTAAGCCATTGCTTGTGCAAATAAGGATTACTAATGGTCGAATTCTACAACTCTTTTTGTTGATTATCAATAGAAAAAGTCCCTTATTAGGGAAAAAGTTAGAACAGAATTATTAGGGAAAAAGTCCCTTGCGTTTATAGGACCACGAATTTGGCACAGTGTCCCCACAAAACTTATGAAGAACTCCTTTCCTCAATTTAAGAAAAATTTAGAGCTTATTTAATTGATCAACATTAAGTTATACTGTTACAGTGTTGTAAAATACTTATCATGCACTAAGCTGCTAAGGTACTAATTTCACTGCATAATCATTATGGTATTCAAGGGCGGCTTCAATTTTTAGTTATTTGAACATTGTCAACTTAAAAGTTGATTTTCAGTGAACATTCAAGTTAATCTACCATAGTGAAAGGAAAATGGAACCACTAAATCAACTGCAATTGTATTGTTTCTTGTGAAACACTAGTAAATAGGTCATATCGTGCTACCCTACTGTTAATCCAATTCTGCTATTTCTGTCACGTCTGTGTTATGTATCCAACAAAACCAAATTAAAGAAGTGTTAATTACTAGGTAGCAACATAAATGTTTGCTTGAATGATATCAGTATGATTGATGAGGATGAAAATAACCATTAATCATTGAAATAAAACATACCTTGTGTGAGTTGTTTTTGTTGCATGTCGTTAGATTTGTTGGTTTTGCTTTCTTGTATCAGTGAAGAAACGGTTTTGTCCAATATTATACAACTTCTATTCAATATTTTTTAGGCAGTGGCTATTTGTACAGGCCCGTGCAACTAAGCGCTTGGTTGATTCTATTATCCCTTCATGATAATCCCGATCCAGAGAGCGTGGCGATGTAATAACATTAAAGAAGTATCTATTTCACTGGAAATTTTGGTTACCGAACTTTGAAAGTCGTAGTTGCGTAACCGTTTTTGGGTTCCCGTAGTGCGATTCTCACAGTAGGGAATCGTAGGGGGAGTTTTCGGTTACACAGCCATGACTTTCAAACTTCAGTAATAATTGGTGTAGATTTTTGGCAGTGTTACATTAGCACATTGTAAATAATTCACTGGTGTGCACACTTCACTCTTGCACTGTGTTATGCATTTTTTTACTGGTATTGTATCTATTTTATGCATTTTATGGTACTACTACCTATAATGGTGTATCGATGTAATACGATGTGCTTATGCTTGCCTAAGTTACCATTTCTGTCCACTTTCGTGTGTGACTTGATTATATACCTGTTTTTTTTTATCGTGCCCCTTTGGTAGATTACGCTGAAGCTTTTTTCCAGCATTTTTCTTAAGGGGTTTATAAATACCATGTATTATTATTATTATTATTATTATTGATTGGTTGATAAAATGTTGTTGGCCCACTAAAATGCATTGGCCTTGGGAGCTGCAGACTTGGGTTTGATTCCAAGTCTGTTCAAACCAATGACTTCAAAATTGGTGTTCATAGCTTCCCTGCTTGATGCTCAGCATTAAAGGGACAGTGTGAAGTTTACTTGTGTCGTTGGGAAAGGCACTTTGTGGGATTCCTCCATCTTGGTGTGGTAGACAGATGTCTGGTAACTCCTGAGCGAGCTTGTTATGGTGCATTGATCGCTTTCTCGTGATAGGAGGATAAATATGCAACTTAATGCAAAAAATTTCACTTTGTATGCTATACTTCAAGTACAGTATGGTTCATGTTTGAATAAATAGCTAACATTATTCTTACGTAAGTACCGTAGATTTTTAAACTACTTTGCTACCTTTGCTGTTGAGAACATAGTCTAAGATAATTTGTTAAAAAAGCATATAGATACTTTATTTTGAAAATAAATTGCAGGTATTCAATATAGGTTGAGCTCTTAGGTTAGGGCAGCAATTTTTATTTGGGTGGTGCTTACAGAAGGGACCTCTTGGGGTCCAAATTGTTTTACCAAACTGTAAATTACATCGTAACTGGCACTATTGACAGCTCAGATGTCCAATTGGTAAAGCCGTCTGCCTCTGGAGCTGTAGACTCAGGTTTGATTTCGAGTCGGGTCAAACCAATGACATTAAAATTGGTATTCACAGCTTCCCTGCTTGAGTTCAGCATTAAAGGAATAGTGTGGAGAAGAAACCAGCAAGTTTACTTGTTGTGCCGTTGGGAAAGGCACTTAAATGGGATTCCCTCATCTTGATGTTGTAAAGAGACGGTCGGCAACTCCTAAGGGAGATTGTTATAGTGCATTGATTGCTTTCTTGCGATAGAAGAATGAAAGTGCAACTGAAATAAAAAAAATCTAAATGTATTAAAAGACAGTCACAAAAAATTCATCTGGGCTAATGCATGAAGTAGCTGTCACTTATGATTTTTTTTATTCGCTCCACTATTGATCCAAACAAAGTTATTTGCAAATACTAGTACCAGTATCAACTGCCGTAAGAAATCAAATGAACATTTCAAGAGATTTTTTTATTTTGCCAGCCTATATTGCATTGACGTTTTCCCTCTCTATCCAATACTGTTGGTTTTCATAGTATGTGCAGGGAGATTGACCTAGATCAGGGGTTCTTAACCGGGAGTAAATTTGCCTACCGAGGGGGTAAATTTTCTGAAGTATAAACTAAAACAAACTTCAATTTTCAGTATTAAAATGGCAAAAGTGTTGCACTGGGGATAAATTATACTCTTTTCAATCGGCAAGGGTAAAGAATACAAAAAAGGTTAAGAACCCTGACCTAGATCGATTTTTTATTGGTATGACCATAATTAGTCATTTCAATAAAAGTGTATTTTTGACCCATTTAAGCAGTAACTTTGTATGTTTTAAGATTTTGTAGACACAACAAAGAGATTGATTTTGAAAGCTGTTAGAAAGCTGTTGTTAAGGTTGTGATGCTTATGCTTTCTTCTTGAGAAGCTGTACATTTTTATGCTTCGTTCATCTAAATATGAACAAAGAAAAAGGAAATGAATTATTTGAGCAACAGCAGTCGCAATTACAACAAGCACTTAAGGAGATTTGCAGCAGAAAAGGCAAAGAAAAAAATCCAAAACTATCAGCCAAGATTTTCAACGAACTAGGATTGCTTTACAAAACTAAAAGTCCGGACAAGATAAAGTTGATACAAAGTGCTGCTTTGTTGAATGCAGCTATTATTCGACAACCAGACAATCAAAAGTTTCAAGATGATCGTCATGATCTTTGTGAGCATGTAATAAGTCGTGCCCGACAAGCTGCGCAGAACGTCTTAAGTTGTGCCCAACTAACTGCTCATAACGTCACAAACTTGGTAAGTTTTGCCGAAGATGTGGCAATCCAAATTAAACAAATGCGAGAACATGTTTGCGATCAACTAAAAAACATCAGAAAAATACCAGAAAATCTTCTAGACGACAGACGAAGCTTCATGGAAAAGACGTATATTAATCTAATCAAGTCATTGCAAGAAGAGTTGTCTGATCGATATAAGAAAATCATGGTTTTTGTTTCACGTAAATGCATTGAGCTAATGGGTCCAACTCCTTGTGAATATGCATTAGTGGGAATGGGGTCACTGGCTAGAAATGAAACCACACCTTATTCAGATTTTGAACATATAATACTATTGTCTAACTTAATGCAGTCTTGTGACAAAGACTCTCAAGCCTTAGAATACTTCCGTTGGTATTCGGTGTTGTTTCATGTCATTATCATAAATCTTCAAGAGACCATCATTCCTAGTGTAAGCATTTCATGTTTAAATGATTCATTGACAGCAGGTGGTGATTGGTTTTTCGATGTTCACACTAAACGAGGAATATCGTTTGATGGAATGATGGTACATGCTTGTAAATTTCCACTGGGAAGAACTCGGATAACTGAAAACAAACCTTGGACAACTGAGTTAATAAAATCTGTTGATGATATGGTGAAATATCTTGATGCGACTGAGGATCTGAAAAATGGCTACAAGCTAGGTGATATTTTGACAAGAACTTGCTATGTTGATGGAAGTGAAATTATATACAATGAGTTTCGTCAAAGAGTTGTATCGACTTTAAAAGAAAGTCCGAACAGTCTATCCAGCATACGTAAACAACTCGATGAAGATTTAGCAAATTTTAGTGTTGGGGAAAACCTGATCTTGTTTAAAGCTACTTCTAAAATAAATCTGAAGAAAGTTTTTTATCGCAGCATAACATTGTTTATATCAGCACTGGGCCGTTTGAATGATGTCGATGAGAACTCTAGTTTTGATATAATTAATGAGTTTCAAAACAGGGGCACTATCAATGAAGAATCAGCTCAAGCATTGTCCCATGCTGTGGCTGTTGCTTGTCATATCAGGTTGTTTCATTACATGCAGAAAGAGCGACAACAAGATACAATTAAAAATAAAACCCTTGACCTTAAAAAAAAACTTGAGAAGTTGACCAAAGCAACCAACTGTAGTTGTTTGATCAAGTGCTTAGCAACTGCTTACATCTTGCAAAATCTCATGAGACGAGGTGCTGATGTTGACAAATTAGATACGATGTTAAAAAATTTGAATTTTAGTGCTCGCTTGACTTTTTGCGATTATCTCGGCTTATGCGAAATAGGGCTATCAATGGCTAAAGTCTATGATGTTACAGTGGGAACAAGTTTTAATGAAGACAATTTAGTTGGGTATTTTCATCTTAGTCGCATGTACGCAGATGATGGTCAATACGATAGGGGTGTTACTCTTAGCAGTGAACTCAAAGAATACGTCAGAACACATTCAAATGTAAATGATCAACGTAATAGTTTGCTAATAAACGACGTGGATTTTCTGTTTGGTGTCGAAAAGTATAAACAGGTTATTTCTGAAACTGACTCTTTGCTCAAAACCAGATCGAACCCCAACATGATATTCCATTGTCGGTATTACAATGGATTGAGTAAGTTGCGGCGAAGTAAGTATTACAAAGCATTGTTCACATTTGGGGAGCTACAAAGATGTTTTCCTTCCACAAATTATTGTCACAATGTTGTTATGCAAGCATATATTATGTTCTATTTGTTACAGTGTTTAATTGCCATTGGTCGTTTCCGACAAGCGTTACATATGGCTAGAGAAGGTCGGAATTTTGCGATTGAAAATGAGCTTACTATATTTGTTGAGTTGTTTAGCCGTAAAAACTTCAAGAAGATCTTGAAGAATAATCTTGACATAAACCTTACCTTGCGAAGAATTTAAAATATTAGAAACAATTCAACTCTTGTTTCGTATTTTTAAAAATGTAATAGTGAAATGCAAAGGTAATGTAGGAGACGGTATAACCAAGCAGGTGGGTGCTCGTCTGAAAGCAGATTGCAAATACTTTAAAACGATTGAGTCTCGGTTTGATTTGCTTTAAGCGTTAATGAAATCGATATGTTCTTACTCCTGCATGTGGAAATATGGATACAGTTTTTAGATTTGTCTACATTCATATAATTAATCCGTTTTTTTTCTGCTTCATGTTTATCTATCTCTGACCCTCCTTGAGCTGTATTTACGTTTTTGTGTTGCTCTTAATTTCATGACATATACTGAGGTTTTGCTTGTACGTTATCATTTTTAGTGCAGTTGTTGAAGACATGGTGCGGGAGGCCTGGGGTTTAATTCCCGGGCCGGTCAAATCTGATGCAGTGTTAGCTAACCGTTCACCGCTGCTGCAACGTTTTTTCGGTTAATTCCGTTGATATGTAAATCCTTCCCTGCTTGTTTTTAAACAGTTGTAAAAAAGTTCGTGGTAAACCGCTTTTCAACTGCTATATTTTCTTTCTGCAAAAAGATTTAATGGTGCTGTGTTAAAAGTAAAGTTCATTTACCAATGATATTGGTGCCTTTTTTAAGATCTAAGCACTTAATCTTCAATGATTTATACCAATAATCACATTATTAAGGTTGAAGCCATCAAGCTGCATTATATTAATGCACAACTGGACATGAATTATGCAAAGATGTTGATATTTTTTGTGTTGTATTTAAGCGAGTTATTGCACTGTGCTTCCAGTTTCTCAAGTTCATAAATTTGCTATATTGGTGCATTTTGTAAAACAGCAAATCACCAGGAAATTTTGAAATTCAAGTTATTTGTGATATTATAGATGTTTGATAACATTCTGTCAACTGCAACTGATTGTTTTCGTGTTTTGCTACGTTTTCGTTTGCTATCAATGTTGTTGTTTTAATTCTCATTTATGTTCTGCATTTTGCTTGGTATTCTGCATTTTTCTTTACTGTTGCATAAGCATGTCGATATGATTGAATTGCACCTGAGATCTGACTTTCTGCTGTTTATTTAGAAAAATAGCACCACTAATACTGTGGCCATAGCTGGCGTAAGCGGGGGGGCCAGGTGGGCCCTGGCCCCCCCCACTTTTTTTTTTAGGGAGAGCTCGGGGGGGCCTAATTTACGCGTTTGTTTTTGCAATAATACCTCTCATAAATGTATTTGAAACTTAACGGCCTACCATCGAAATTGAAACCCAGAAAAGAACTTAAATCCGGAGATGTTTTCTTTAAAATTTTGTTTATGGAATTGAGGGAACAGAAAAAGGGTAATCTTCTTCAGAGTGTTCTCTTGGGAGCCACGATGGTAGGAATCATTAAGGAATTATAACAGACCGGGACTTTTAAACTTACATATTATCGGGGCCACGGCCTTTTAGAGGTACAGTCAAGGGACCCGTCTCAGAAAAGATTGAAAGTCACAGATCTAAGCTTTCAGTATGGAAAAACATTTTACGGTATGCTTTGAGCGAGGTGAGGTACAGTAGTAGTCGCAAGTGTCGTTTATAGCAAACAATAGCAACTAAACTCAAAACTAGGCCCCTCCACCAACGTACCAATATTGCATACCTTACTATCTGCACTGACTTTGCTGACAGTCACTGAGAAGAGATGTAGCTTACTGTATTTGCAGTGTGATTTTTCATAATGCGAGGGGCGGAGCTAATTCTCGGGGAGGTGGAAGCTTTGCTTTTTTCAGACTTGATTTTGACGTTAACAACTAACCTTCAAAATCGATGAAATAAGCAAGCAGTTGTCTTGAGATAAAAGCGGCAGACTGTGCAAAATATCTACAGCCTAGTTTTTAAGTTTTTTTTAATGTGTTTAAATTTTTTAATTCACTTTGTTTTGCTGTGCAGTGCTAACCCTAGCAATTTCTTTAACAACAAAATTGCTTTTTCTAGTCAGAAAAACCAATTAAAACGTTTCGATTCTAGTTTTACTTGTGGCGATGCGATTTATGAAGTTCTACTATTTCTCTCTACGCATCACTTTATCGATGTAGAAAAACATTAATTGTAGTTAAGTTATTGATCATCCCAACTTCATCTTTTCGTATACTTCAAAAAAGCTTATACCTACTGCTCTCGTTTCCGTGACCGTATACAACTATACATGCTATAGACCTACCGTGAACCTCTATTTGAGCGCCACACGGTCACAGTACTTTATATTTCAACCCTTCTCTTCTATTGTGGCGTTTTATTGGAGGTGGTGTTCAGTTAAAGCAGTGGTTTTTAACCTTTTTCCCCTAGCACCCCTTCTCAGAGGTTTCCTTAGTCTGCGGCCCAGATGTCCTGCTTTCCACTAAAAATCCGTGAAGAGCAAACAAAAATATTAAGAAAGGTCATCCTCATCACGTCTGTAGATGTCCTATTTCCACGAAAAATCAGTGTAGTGCAAAAAAAAAAGTTCATCACGTCCGCAGAAGTCCCTACTTTTCTTGTCCAGCCCCGGGCTAGACCTATAGTATCCTATACAGATGTACTGAGTACGCGTATGTATTGATCATGACACAAAATATCTTTATACCTTCTGAATCTAACACCCCCATAGCGCCTCCTGAGTATATTCTCTAAAAGTTAACCGCGCCCAGGTAAAGAACCTATGAGTTGGAGGATTGTGCTATATTTTTTGATTAGCTGGTCAGAATTTTGGGTAGACAAATTTAATTAATGAAAAGAAAAAACTTATAACAGAGTTAACATTTAACCTTTAAAGAAAAAAAAAAACTACCGTAACACAGTTACTGATAAGTCAATCAAAAATTCAACGCGGAAAATCAGGTGACAGGTCCCTGTGTAGCCGTCCTCGTCATTTTCATCACCTTTCCTGTACTGTCATTAAAGGTGGTGTTCAATTAAGACTATTAGAAGGTGGCGCTCTGTTTTTCAATCCTTCCCCTACATTGGCGCTCACATGGAGGTTTTACGAACAGTTATGGTATATGCAGTAGCTGCTGGAGTTGCTAAAACAATAAAATTAGCCACACAATTACGGCCTGTTCACATGTCCAATTTAGGTGAGCTTTAGATCCACGGTTCTGCATCACAATTAAATTTTAAGTGATTGTGACGTCAAAAATTTACTGTAATTGTGATGCAGAAACTATACCACCCTCCAGAAGTAAGAACCGTGGCTCTGAAGCCCACGTAAATTGGACATGTCACATGTGGACACACTAAATATGGGTTGTAGGCGAAGGAAATCTGGTCATTGCTTTTGGGCCCCCTCCACTTTAGAAATGCTTCCGCCATCGCTGACTCTGGCATGGTATTTTGACCAAAGTATGTGTACTTGACTGTTTTCAACGTAATGGACTTGGCTAAACATTGTTTTTTCATATGTTTTAGGTGTGGTTATGTTACAGTATATTTTGTATTATCTCTAATTTCTTTAAGACAAAATTGCATGATGACGAGTGGAAACGAACAGCTGCAGAACACTGATTATGATTATCTTATAAAGTTTTTAGCTCTCGGAGATTCAGGTGTGTATAATACCATAGTTTAGTTGTTTTGTTAAAACGTACTCCTATTCTGTGTATAAGAGTTGATTTGAATGTTAATTATCGAAAGGAATACTTTTATGGATAATACTGATGTTGATACGGCTTGTGCAAATAAAGCAAATCAACTATTAATGGAAATCCAAAGTCATGTGGAGTTTGAAGTGCTCAGTGTCTTCAATTGGCCAGCCATGCAGCCTTTTTCAGGATTTCATAAACAACTCTCTTCCCTAACTTACTCCTTTTTTAAGTAAATATACACCTTTGAGATTTTTAAGTGCTATTAAATAGGCATACATAAATGTGTAATAATTAAGGAAATCTATACTATGAATGAGCAGATTTTGTTTTAACATGCATTTGAATCAAATATAGTTTGACAGGTTTTTCAAAACTTGCTAAAGAACGGGACATTTACAAACAATTTTTTCGAAACCTCGAAATTCCTCGGGGTTCTCGAAAGCATTTCCTAGGCTTGATCATTATAACACTTTTTCTGTTTTAATACCTAAAGCAAGGGTTTTTGATTTTTAACAATTTGAGGAAAAATCGTTGTGGTTTCACAAGTAGTTTGAGATAAAAATTCCTCCAATTTGGAGAAAGAGCAAAAAGATAGAACAAGAATTGGAATTAGTTAATGAACATTTATGTTAATATGTCACACATATATTTCTTGAGAGATAAATACGAACATAAAGAGACTTGGCTATTTTTAATTTTTTCTATTCTCTAAACATTAAAATGAAAAAACAAATTTGTAATTGCTTAGCACGATGATCATGCTTTTTCACTGCCAAAATTAATGTGAGAACTTTTAGTGACAGTTCAAATTTAATGCATTTCAACCATTTTACGCAACAGCTTCCTGCACAAGCTTTTGTAATATTTTGGAAAAGCCAGTTACTTTTTCCCCTGCAATGATGCATTTTTTTGGAAATATAGACATAAGTGCCACTGAAACTGAAAAAAATTTCGTGGATCCCTACATTCATTCCTGGTAAAGAAAAGTTACAAAACCCCAAATTGCTCGTCCTGGCATCCTTGGAGGAAACTCTAGATGTGATTCAGTTCAAAATTGAGTGGAATTATATCATTTTGGCAATTTCTTTTGCGCCTTGTTAACATTCTATTTCTTATCAATTGTATTAATCCGTACTGTGATTACTGGTCATGCGTTGCGTTGGCACCTATTATGTGTTTATAGAAGAGTTATTTGTGATAAAGCGAATATATTAGTAGTGGTGGTGAACAGCAGCCACAATATGCGGTTTGGTCTGATATTCAACAGAAAATCTAATAATGAATCTCAAGCTTATATCAGTTTTCTGAGTTATGCTGCACACCTACTATTCTGATAAATTTGATAATTTTAAGATATTGTGATTTTCCCTTGTAATTTTTCATGTTGAGCTGATTTTAATTTGATCACAGGAGTGGGAAAAACTTCATTTTTATTTCAATACACAGACGGTGTGTTTGAAAGCAAATTTGTTACTACTGTTGGAATAGATTTTCGTGAAAAACGTGTTGTGAGTATATATTATTGTGATTGTTTTTAACTGGTGTAAGTTGAACTAGTTAAGTTAAACCCCAGGCAAAATCAAGTCTTCATTATCCTCGCGGTGTTACGCTGAAGCGTGTAATGAGTGGCGGGGTCATCTCCGCGGCTTAGCGCCTGGGCAACGCAGTTATCACAGCGGTGGCGAGCCGTTGGCGACACTTTGTCCGATTTGACCGACCCGGGAATCGAACTCCAGACCTTGCGCACCGCTAGCGATGTCTTTAGTCACTATGTCAGCCGAATAAAGTAGAAGCCTTGTGATATGGTTACAAATGCATTTTGGATAAAAATGTTGGATTTACAGTTCTACTTCCATTCATTTATTTATTTTCCTTGAATTGGTGTTATACGCAGAAGCGTGACAAGTTGGAGATTACCGTCTCGGTTACTGTTTCAGAGTTACAGACTTTCGGGTGTTGAATCAGCAAGAGCTCAGAGAATTCATTTACAGCTATGGGACACTGCCGGACAAGAAAGGTACTTTGAAAACAGCAGCTGATTGTACTTGTGCATTGAATAGCCTGTATTTATGCCAATTAAACTTTTAAATTATGTGTTATCACAAGATTTGCATTACTAGAAAATCAATAGAACCGGCCGTTAGCTCAGTTGCAAAGCGCACGCTAACGGTGCGGGAGGTCTGGGGTTCGTTTCCCGGGCCGGTCAAATCGGCACAGTGTCGCCAACGACTCGCCACCGTTGCGACGCTTCTTCGGAGCTGTGTAGCCCAGGCGCTAAGCCGCGGAGATGGGCCTCGCAACTCATTACACGCTTCGGCGTAATACGGCGAGTATAATGAAGATTTGATTTGATTTGATTTTAGAAAATCAATTCTTGCCTTCATAGTATCATACTGTATATGTTTCATCATTAAAGCAGAGCGGATTGTGCAAGAAGTGCTGTGAAAAGTTTTAAGTACTTGGCAGTTATAGCAAAGACGAAATATAACATGATACCGGCGTTAAAGCATCGTGTGTTTACAGAGTGGGTGTTGCACAAATACAAGAGCCGACTAGCAACTACAGTAGAATGCCTTTTTTATTTGTTCTTTTTCATTACGTTTGCACTACTCACTTGAATAATCGTAAAAAGCAAATTCTTTTTCCCAGCTTCGCCTTGAAATAGGTTTCATGGTTTTCAAGCCTTAAAATATGCAACGAAAACGTGCAATAAACCTTATCAAACTGGGTCTGGTTTAGATTTTTCGTTAAAAGCTACCATGTATTTTAAATTTAATTTTTCGCATTTAAATGAACGCAATTTGGATACTTAATTCGTTACTCGTAAAAGAGAACATGGTGCATCTTAATCTCACTACTTAAAATAAATTGAGTGTATTTGTAGGCCAGGGGTGGGGAACCGGCAAAGCGTAGCAGGCCGCATTGATTGCATGATACTTTCAGCGGGCCGCATTCACTCTCAATTTGAAAATTTTGTCTTAAAAATAGACACTATTTCGTCGCAAATTTATTTAGCATTCATGCTGAGTTGTTTTTTACCGGAAAAATCAGAGACTTTAGCGCGTTTTTTTGCCACGAAAACAGCATGTAGTTGAATGTAAAACAGTTTTTAAGAAATCTTAACGTTTTCTATTCTACCAGTTTGTTGTACACTTGACAAAATTCTGACGCGGGCCACATTCAAAACTTAAGCGGGCCGCATGTGGCCCGCGGGTCGCAGGTTCCCCACCCTTGTTGTAGGCAAAAGGCATACCCAACTGTTTGGGCGGTTGGGGTGTAGGTCATCATGACAGGGTTATTATGACATTATTATGATTTTAAACGCGTTTTCCTATAGTATGTAAAACAGTTTTATAGTATGTAAAACACATGTATTTTAGGCTTTTTGTCGATTTGATTAGTTTGAATTTGGCTGCTTTAGCTTTCGTTTGATTACATTTCGTGTTTTCATTATCAAGCTCATTTATTTTGTGCACATAATCCGATTTGAACTTTTGAAATGTTATGAAATCTCACTACTATGTTAACACTGGAGTACGAATAAAGTTAGGACTTACGCCGATCTTAAAAAAACAAATCCTGTCGCTCTAAATGCTATCGTCTTCGGGTTGTCTAACAAAACTGCTTAAATGTTATTGTGTTAATATGCTTTTATTGTTGCCACGTAGGACGGCATGGAATATCTATAAGCGTAGCCTTCGCATGTATTTTCTTGACAGCTATATTGTGTTGAGGGCCAGAACATGAGTTTCATGTTTCGGAATGGTTCTACGGTATATACTTTAAAAGATACGGTTTTTGGGTCTAGATCGGGATGCCTTATCTGTGGTACCGTATAAGAACTCTAAGGGATCCGTAATCCAAATGTAAATGCAATCCGAATAATACTTGTACGGCTATTCAGTATTAGTCATTACCATTGGTTTCTTATGTAAGAGTCGATTGGTCTTTTTAATAGCGGTTCGTGGCCTCAAAAAAGTGAAGGAACACTTCTGGTCTAAATAGTGCCCATACAAACTCGCCCCGTACTTGCACTAGGAGTATGTGTTAGAGTTAGTGCTGGGTTATCACGGGTTAGTAAGGACATTGGTTCGATGCAGCTCTGGGTTTTGTTTTGTCGCATTTACTTTCTCACACAACGTTGAAGAAGAAGTGGGGCGACGGTAATGGTGATAATGTTTTACAGAAGCGGTTTCTGGCATGGATTGAGAGCTGACTGTAGCATTTCATTTTATCTTCTTTATTTCAGATTTCGAAGCTTGACAACTGCTTTTTTTCGTGACGCGATGGGATTTTTATTATTTTTCGATTTGACCAACGAACAAAGTTTTTTAAACATAAGGAATTGGTTAGGTGAGTAATTTTTTATGTCCGTTTTTTTCGTCGATATTAGTTATGCCCCCAGTCGAATTGTCCATTGACATAGCGCACAGGTGGACCTGACTTATGCGGAGTACTAAAATTATATACTTTTTCGATGAGTTCGCCGCATGCCCCGTAAGCTCAACGTTGCAGTTGTCGAAAAATTGCATCTTTTGACATTCAAATTGTTGCATTGGTTGAATTATTGAATGAAATGCTGAGCGGTTATTTGTCATGAATTCAATATGACTGTTAAAAAATGCAATGTATTTTTTAAAGCAGAAATTTTTGCGATAAATTAAACCTATTTAAGGTTTAAGCGACTAAATTAGGGTTTTGTTCAAGACTTGAGATTGAATTTTATTGTCATGAAGTACTCAGCAAAACCAACCCGATTATGTTTTTATCATTATTACCTATAGAGTTCAGCCAAAACTTGCCTTGTTTTACTGTGTTTGTTTAATCAAGCTTCATCATTTCCTCGATCCCAAATATATATGGAAATATTCCTTCTGGTTGACATGAATTATAGATCGTGGATCTAATTTGCAGAATTTACAGATTCTTTTTTTGCAAAACTTACGCGTAGAATGGATCAAATTTAAATTGAATTCTGTAACACGAACTAGTTTTGCCAGCTTTCGAAAATGTATGTGCAGCCGCTTTAAGAAATCGCTGATGGGCTGCCTATGTCGAAATGATATCAGGCTAACCCGAAATTCCTGGCTCGTAAGTGTAAATAAAAAGCCTTTGGTATGTGTGATTTTTTCACTGTATCCTATCGGCTGATGTGATTGTATGTTGACTGTGAATTTGACAGATGTTTTAGGTCAGAGCTAACCAGCCGTTAGCTCAGTTGCTAAGCGCACACGCTAGCGGTGCTGGAGGCCTGGGGTTCGATTTCCGGGTCGGTCAAATCGGCACAGTGTCGTCAACGGCTCGCCATCGCTGCGACGTTTCTTCGGAGCTGTGTAGCCCTAGGCGCTTAGCCGCGGAAATGGGTCCCGTCACTCGTTACACGCTTCGGCGTAATACCGCGAGTATAATGAAGATTTAATTTTTTTTCTTTTTTTATTCAGATCAACTGAAACAACACTCCTATTGTGATAGTCCTGATATTATCTTGTGTGGAAATAAGGCTGATCTTGACGATATGAGAGTAATTAGCGAAGAAAGAGCGAGGCAATGCGCCGACAATTACGGGTAATTTTGTCTTTTAGGCTATAACATCTTTACATTTTAAACAGGTCAGATTGCGAAGTCAGAACTAACAACCCTGGCCTCCTTTTCACTGTGTAGTAGGTAAACCGCTCGGCGGTCATGATAATATTTCATAACCCTCCTTGTTAGAAGTCACAACGTTCCTCTTTATTTCTGCACGGTCAACACAAAAGTAAACGTTTAATAACGACAATGTTTAAGCAAAAAAAGTGAGCTGTTGATGAAAAAGAAAAAAGAAGCCTCAAAACGGTAAGTCTTATTGCAAGCAAGGAGTAATTGGAAATATTAAAAGCGTAGCATGGTTCAGTAACTAGAAAGAAAACGACGGTCGTAAACTCTTTGCTGGCCGCCAGCAACGGTTTCATACCATGTGTACTTCCTTGGCTGTAAGTTTGGTAGATTATCATCGAAATCTCACCATAGAAGTGCAATAATGTTTTGATTTGTTTTATCGGTTTCTCTTGAATAATTTTACAATCATAAATCCCTTGCGTACAGTCATGGTGTCAAATAAGGACATTACAGTCTAACAGAAAACAGTTGTATGATGCAATTGGATGGCATTGCCAGTTTCTATTGATTTTGCGACAGCCAAATGTGTTTTGCTCGCGAAATAAGCAATTTCTGCAATCACCAAAGGAGCAGAACTACGTCGTAAATTTACCTGAATTGGTGATTTCCTTTAAAGGGCGTGGATGTGCACTGCAGATTAAAAAAAAGATTAGAAGCGGCAATGCTAATTGCTTGATAAAGTCGTTATGCTGTTGTAAGCGTGATTTTTAGATAAATTACGGTATGAAATAACATTTTAATCCTTTTTTTTTGCCTTATGACATTTGATATATTCCGTTTTACATAACCTTTTTTTCAACTTAAAACGTTCTCTATTTGATTTTACGTCTGTGGTTTTCGTTACCTTTAATGAACTGTTTTGCGCGCGGTTAGTATTTTGAAAAACCAATAAAACGTCCAAGTGCTGATGTTTATTCCAAAGCAAGCATTCGAGGGAAAATTTTCAGCCAGTCGTGAAAAAACTTTCAAGTTGTCAGTAAAATCTGAAACGTGTTGCTCACTTACCAGGAAAAAAGCACCGAGATTGGTAGTGAGATCCATGCTTTGCACTAAGTGTTTTTTCGGCTTGGCTGCACTTTTTTCTTTGCTCGATTTCTCTGAAAACTACCTAGAGGAGTCAGGGTTACGAGTGGAGATTACGACCACTATATCCTGCTGACGACGATACTTCTCGGCGTGATTGACTGGGCGTAAAGACAGGGTTTTATGGTTCGGGTTAAGTTTGACAGTTAAGGGTTAGCAATTGGGTTTAGGGTCCAGTTTGGTATCTCAACACCGAATAGTTGCGTCCGCATTATTTTCACATTACTTTAATTCTCTACTCGGGCATCATAATTTTTGACTCCTTAGAAAAATATCAGCTCTATGCTTACCTGCATTAAAGTACAAAGCTGTATAGAACTGCTTTTCAACTTTCATGTGTCCACTTCGTAATTTTCTGTTTAGGCTTCCTTATATTGAAACGAGTGCTGCTACGGGCCAGAACGTGAGCGATGCTGTCACACAACTCCTCGATCTTGTCATGAAAAGGTAAGTTAAAGGTATCGAAAGGTGCTTTGGATTGGTTGAGATGTTTTTTTTTTCTGTCAGAATGTTGTATAGCTAGGGCTTCGGATACCGCTCGAGTTTGTGCATTTTTCTTATGTATACCGTTCATAGCTTCAGCGTTTGCGCCGTACCAGCGCTGTTCTAGAAATCCCTGGCGCTACTTATGTGGAAGCTAAAACCGTCTTGTGCAAAGCATGTTTAATAATTCAATATTATCATTTACTTGCATTAAAAGCGAGGATAAAACCTTCACCGACCAGCTACAGCCCTTTGTTTCCTGGAAGCAAAGCTTATTTCGTAAGCTCTTAAATGCAATATCGTATTGTATTTCGCTTGTCCGTCAGTATGTTTAATTTTAATCAAATTTCTACTCTACTTGTTTGTTAACGTTTTTGTTTTGTTGACGCCTTGTGAGTGAGAAAAAAAACATTTTTGCGTTGGTATATACAAATTTGATTTGCGTCAAAGCTTTTCGCCGGCGCCCGCCAACCCCTACTATGATCATTGGGCCAAAAACGATTTAGACTAAAATCAACTATATTAGCACAAAAAGCAACGTGTTATACTGAACAAACAGTATTCGTCTGTTGGAATCTGCGTATAATGTAGCATATATAATGAAAAATTCTCAATATTGCAAATGGTTAGCCTTCACTCAAATCATATACCCACATTTACAACCACTTCTAATAGCTCGGGGGTTAACACATTCTGACTTTTTTAAGTAGCTGATCATTGTTTTTTTTTTACTGCGTGTAATTTTGGCTTTAGTATCGGCACAAAGCGGCAAAACCTTCGTCTACTGCCTTCATAGCGTTTAGCATTCTAGCTCTTTTAATTCGCTCTGGTCTAACAATTTATATCCATTAGTTTGCACTCTTAAATGTTCAGAGCCGGTATATCATATTGTATGTATACTATATGCTAGCCAGTATAAAAGTACGTTAGGTCCTCGACTTACAACGTTGATCCGTTCTTATGTTTCAGTGTAACCCGAATTTCAATGCAAGTCGGAACATCATAAATAAATCATTTTATGCGCACTGTCACTGCACTCTGATACAATGTATTAAATACTCTATAGGAAGTGCTTTATTAGAAAAACAGAAAATCATTCCTTACCACATGGATTAAAGTAAATACACTGATTTTACTACGGGTCTGGGTACGATATTGTTTGAGTACGATATTGTTACTTTACCGCCAACTGCTTTATTCTTGTCTATGAGGTGCGGTTGTAACCATGAAACAGCGTCAGTCAGCACCGTCGTAGCCCAAGGACTCCTTGTATGCTGTTACATTGCAGTACCACTCACATATGAATAATGTCACTGAATGACGCTTATACAATCAACAGGATGGAAGAAGTAGTGGACAAGACACTGTTACCCGCGCAATACGGTGGTGGAAATTCCAACAAACAGAATTCGAACAAACTCGAAAAACCGGCCGAAGAAGAGTCTTCATCTAGCTGTGCTTGTTAAAATTGCTTTTTCTTCGTGCTTTCTCTGCTTTATGCCCTTATGTGCTCAGTTGGACAACGGTAGGCTTGTTGGGAGCATCTCTTTTGACGCGAACGTTTAGGCGCGACTGATTTTGACGCTGTTGCTTTTAGGTTAGAACACAGATTTATTTTGGCATTAACTCCTCCAGAGGTCCGTGTTAAGGTTAAAAAAGTTTTTTGCAGTAATTTTTCGTGATGTTATGGGCGAAAACAAAATTACGCTCAAAAAATTTGTGCGCCAAACAGTTCGCGAAATGTTGTGTACCGGCTTGTTTGAATCTGCAATTTCCGCATACTTTTTTTTTTTGCGGTAGTTTAATTGTGTTAAGCTTCTCCGTTTCCGTAAGACTGTACTGCTTAACCTCTGGGAAGTGTTACGCTTTATATGTAGTACTTGCTAGACCATTCTGCTCTTTTTGTGGCTGTCGTTGTTTTAACTTTTGCTAGCTGCGAAAAATTACAAATAAGCAAGTAAACAGTAGATATAAATAGTTAGTTTTATATTATGTTATAAAGTAGAGATAGATTTAATGAGCAATATTTATGTATGCAATATATTTGAATTCGTAAAGTAATATCTCATTTCATTCCAAAGATCACGATACCTAACTGCTTTTGCATTGTTTTTGCTTATTGTATTTGCACATAACTTTTTGCTTTGCTACAAGAACGATTTGACGCAATAGTTTGACGCAAAACGTATTTGTCGAGTGGAGTAATATTGTGACAAACTTGCTGCACATAATAATAATGTAAAACAGATGGAAAAGTTTAGTGTAACCTTTACCCCGGGCCCATGTGACAGTAATCGTAGTAATCGAAATTTGGATATCCCCACTCTTGGAAAAATTTCTTAATTCTACTTTTTCTCGTAAGATATCACCACGTTAACTTGGTCCGAGTCTAAAGACAAGCTAGCAAGAACAATTGGTTATGAATCAGATGGGGCATTTGATATGTTTTTAACCTTTTTTTTTAGGGGTTAGATTAGAGTTCCCATCGGGTGGTCCACTTCAACTCTGGTATTTATTGTATGATGCAAACTATATCCGACATACATTTTTGTCTTGTCATTTGTTACGAATGGGTAGTGACATATAGTCTTGCTCAATTTCAAACGTTGGATAGATTGAAAAATTTAGCACTTCAGTCTAATAAGTTACTGAAAGGTTAGCGCAAAGAATATTTGTTACGGTGAAACGATTTGCTGAACTCGATAACATTTACTAAACTCGGACTTGCAAATTTTAGCGAACTTATACTCGATAAAAAATACTTCAAATTTGCAGGCCCGTTTTCTATGCTGCGTGGGCTGCTGCTCCTAAAATTATTCTATTTTTCACCTAAACTCGAATTTTAGAAAGTCAAAATTTTGTTTTAAAATCACGGTATTTTTAATTATATGTCTGATTTGTTGAGAGTCTGCTCTTTGTGCGTATTGCAAAAAATCAAAATCTATCTACTGGTACGAAAATGCAGTGTTTGCTTGTACAAGTGCTATTTGTATATTACCAGTTGCCTTCATTGTTATTAGTTTTCTCGATGTTTTTAGTGCGCTAGTGTTTGATGCAGTTGTTACTTATGAAATAGTTTTGAACTAATTTAGTGTTGGCAGTAATTCTTGTAGGTGTTTTTTGTGTTAGTAGCGCTAATTTATGATGTCTTAACGAAATTTTGGTCATCAGTTGCATTGGAAAATGCATATAGAATGCTTTTCCAAATGTCGTTGTTATATTTCTGTCTTTTCAGTTACCAGTTTATATATTGGGCCTAGGTGGTTTCAAACCGAGTATAGCTAAAAAACGATACTGTTGTTTCATCACATGAGGATATGTCCGACAGGTGGCGCTCTTATCCTGTTTTTGAAACGACGGCATTTCATGCTCACAAAACTTATGATAATTATAATGTAGTACTTGTAGTAGTGTGTTAAAACTTGCTACATTTTTGTGACTGAAGTGTTAATTGCTCTAGCGTAAGAAGTGAAGTCTTAGTTGATCGTAAGTATGGCCCGGCTATATTGTGCAAACTCTGTGAAATCACTGACAGAAGAAAACATGGAAACTTTATTGGAGTTTAGCAGATCTGCGTCAACAGTTTTAATCAGCCTGAAATGTTTGAATAATTGGTCCGCATTTTGCTATTTAAGCCAACTGTATTCTTTTAAGTGGACGTAACTGGACTAGAGCAGTTAAAACTTTGTGAACCCTATTGCCAGTGATGTGGCATGTCTTGCATTGTACAGTGCTGCTCATGTTACCAATTCCAATGTGATGCTCTAAAAATTGTGTTTCAATTTTTCTTTCATGAAAAATGTATATTTTTGTGGAATTAATTTTTTTCGGCTTTTGAGACTCCTTCTGTTTGGGTTTTTTGTTTTGTTGGAGTATTGGTGTTACAATTTAAAATCAATGTCTTTCCGAATATTTTTCCAATGTTTTTGTTGCAGTTTTAATCTTGTGTTATGTATCTGAGTTGTCTGAATACGTAATTTTTATAAGTGGTAGTATATCGGTGCATCTACTTGTTTGACCGGTTAATTTTCTGCTGACGTTGTTAGCAATTAGTTGGACGTATAAGAAAGCGTAATAAACTATAATAAAGATCGTTTTGTGGGTGTAGTAAAACTTTAGCAAAAAAAGAAAACAGGAATGGATACGTAATTGCAGTGTCGAAGACTAGTAAAATCTGGCCATGCTCCCCTCTCTCTTTTAAAAACATAGAAGAATTAGTTGGCCTGTAATTTATAAACTCGTCTTGTTGCTGACAGGAGCATAGCAGTGGCGTAACTAGGTCTCATGGGGGGGGGCAAATGCCCAGGGTCGTTTTCAAAATGCCCCTGGTCTTTTTCCAGGTGTGCGTAATGCCTTTAAGCTAAGGTATAGTTTAAGCCATTTTGCGGTAATTTGCGCACAACTCCTTTGTTTTGATGAACTTCAATCTCGGCCTACGTAAATAATTTTGCCATGCTCCCCCCTTTAACTCTGCGCTTTAGTAAAAACAAAATTAATAGTGCCAAGTGACTGAGATATGCCAGACTGTTTTGATGGTTTCTGTAGCTTATGGCCAGGGGGGTAGGATGTGAAGAATGCCTCCTCCCACCAGCCATTTTTAAACTATGTTTTTGATAGTATACAATTTTTCCATAATTTCAAACTTTTTTAGTAGCAACAAGCCTTACGCCCGAAGCACGCATAATCGAAAATGTGCGAACAGAATGCATCATATTTGGCGAAGCACTCAGAATTAGGGTCAAAAATTCAAACAAAATTTGCATGAAAATTATTTAAAAAGCACTAAAATAGTCATAACAGCATGTAAATTTTCCAGGGGAGCTTGCCCCCGGACCCCTAGAGCTTTTCTAGTTTTTCAATCAGCTTAAAATTTGTTCTGCCGAAAAAATACGCTTGAAACAAATGTGAAAATTATGCCCCCCCCTTTTTTTTAATTTCTCGCTACGCCACTGCAAGCAGCAAATTAAAGAAGTCAAAAGAAAATTCAACCGGAAAACTTGGAAACAAAGGCAACTCCTAAGTAAGTCTGAATTCTTCATAGGCTTGGCGCCTCCGCCGCTTTCTCGTGATAGGAGGATAAAGATGTAGAAATCAAATCAATCACTTTCATTGGTAAATCCAAAGAAGCTCAAGCTCTTCCTCCCAAATTTTTACTTTAAAGCAGAGTTGTCGATGGACCGGAATAGGAATTTGTTCCGGCAGGAATACATCGATTTTGTAGAAATAGAAGCCGGAAAGGAACTTTTTTGTGGCTTACAGGAACAGGAATTCCGGTAAACTGTTTCAAAATGTTACAGAACTCTTGCCTTGATTGTTTGTTTCAATTTTCATCTTTTTGCTAATGTAGCGGCCGCTTCCTCTATGACGTCAACTGTGGCCGTCCCTTGGGAAGAGAGCCCAGCGGCAAGCATACACAAACGTTCTCTTGGGCTCAGCGTGTCCACCACCCAATTAATAGCACGCGGATGGATTTATAACCTTCCAATTAGTCCAATTAAACAGTCAAAATATCATTAAGAACACCATTTTAATCAGATTAATTCTCGTTCAAGTCAAGTAGACAAGATACCTTATTCAAATAGAATAGTAGTTAATGCAAAAACAGTTGCGAACAAAAACAGAACCCCGATTATCCTGACGTCGTTAAAAAATAACCTTAACCCCAAAAAAAAGTAATTCTAACGAAATAATCCCCCAAAGTTAAAATCGAAAGTATCGGCGCACTAGGCTAAACTTCGCAACTGCTAAGCTATCTATAAGGCAACGGTTTTTTTAGTCCAACACATCCCCCATAAATAACACTGCACTAACTAGGCCAGTTTAACACACGCACGTTAAACGAGTCGGTCTCAGAGCTAATCTCGCCTTTCCCTCATACATAACTAGGCTAACGAAACATTAAGGAAAAACCTCGATCAATTTATCATAACTTTTAGTCTAAGCAGTTCAGTTCATATCGGCCAAACGTCCATGTTCTTGCTGTCTGCTGCATCTTTCTTTGACTGGACATGTTTAAGTATTAAGTTGCAAGAGCATTGTTCCAACCAGTCCAAACCGGTTTAATCCAGTCGACGTGACGTCATTTCTTCCACGTAAGCTGAAATATCGTTTTGCAGGCTAGAATGATGTCTCCATGGCGATGACAAGACGGAGTGTCGCGGAGTTGAATATTGGAGAATTGGAGTGCAGAAACAGATAATTGGCAGAACGAGAGGGATTCAAGGCTAGACTAGTTGCTCAAGCACCACACTAATAAAAGTTGGTTAACTAGGTACAGATTCTGTGTGTATGATAATTTTTCATATTGGTATTGACATAATCGGTATTTACCGGCACTAAAAATAATCATAAACTGAATGATGACATCTTTTGCTATTGTTGTAGATTAGGAACATTTAGGAATTGTTTTTTTTTCAAATTTAGGAACAGAACGGAATAGGAACAAAGGCTTTAGATTTGGAATGAAATAAGAGACAAAATTCTTCGTTCCGGATAACTCTGCTTTAAAGGCTAAGCTACCCATTAATTCATTGATCCTTGATACTGTTAAATGCAGGCTACTAAATTGCAAGACAAGCACTTTTTCAATTCCTACCCCCCCGAAGTTTCTTGATACGCCCCCGTTTATAACTACCAAATTAAGAAATAACAAACGTTTCATGGCATAGATATCTTTGACTAACACTCAAAATTTGAGCGTGTTTGTGTCAATTTGTGTGAACAAGTTTTTAAAAAAATAAACAAAAACAAGCTTTCGCGGTAGGCCTACTTAAGTTTATCATTTTTCAATGGTTAACCAAGTGGTGGCTCGTATGTAGGGTTTCCCTTTTACCCGGATTTTCAACTTCCCGGAAAACGGGAAATTTTCAGAAATTTTCCCGGGAATCCCGGGAATTTTACGGGATCCCAAAAATCCTCGGGATTTCCGGATTTCGGCTAATTCCCGGGAAATTTTCTCGGGAAAATTTCCCGAGCTTGATTATTTAGCCACAAGAGTGACAAAGACATTTTTTCTTAATTTCACCATTTCTAATTCAATTTTTCACGTTTTTTAAAGTTGTTTTGACGAACTGAGTTCGAGTTTTTCACATTTTTCAACAAATTAAACAAAATATTTTCGATCTATCAAGCATTTGGTCGGAAAAACTTGTGGAAATTTTGAAAAATAATTTTTAACGAATAAAACAAATTTTTTCAACTGTGCATGCACGCATTTTTACGTCGGAATGATAGACATCAGTACCACTGAAACCCTTAAAATGGAGAAAAATTCCCGGGATCCCGACATAAATTTTCCGGGAAACGGGAAATTTCAAAACCCCAAATTTCCCGGGAAATTTCCCGTCTAGACTTCCCGGAAGGAAACACTACTCGTACGTAAGAGCTGCAGCACCTTCCAACTTTTTTTTATTTACTTAAGCTTTTTTTTTTTCATTACTCTTTGAAGTTCTATTACCAAATTATTTTATATTTTTTTTCTTTAATTTTTCAATCATAGGTGAATATAAATTTTAAATGGAATCTCTGTTTTGTTCTGCTGCTCAAGATTTTCCGTATTGCAAATGAGCCAACGGTGACGCAACGAAGGCTATTGATGACGTTTTTAGACTGACTGTTCAATTTATGTATGAACCGCATCGTTGGCAGAACAGAGCGGGTTGAGAATGAGACTACTAGCTCAGAGGTACGGCATACCGGTAACTGGACTAGTTTTTAGCCCTGCTACATCTCATCGAGTTAGCCCGTGTAAGAGCTCTATAAGATATAGATTTAGACTGGGTAGGCTTTCTATTTTAGACAGGCAGGTATCAGTAGCCTAATCAGTAATGGCGGCGCCTACCGGTACCAGTATGTGTGGACATTTAGACCACCACCAGGCTGTAAACAATGTAAATACTTATCTGCTAATGATTCAGACAGTTGATATTCTTGTGATAAGATTAGGCTAAAGTTGGTTGATGGTTGCAAAAACATGCTGTTATAACTGGATCAAGGATGCTACGGTTTGCTTACGCAAGTGTAGGTTTGGCAGGTTTTTAGGAAAGATTTTAGTTGTATTGAAAAAATCATTTTCCTCTACATTTTTCCCTGATTTTAGGTATGTACCGGTACCCGGCTTATTATATATATATTTGGGGATCCATGCTAGGCGGTAGTAGCTTATAGTACCGGTAGTATTAGTAATACTCTAATTTATTGACACTTACTTAGGAAGAAAACTCCAATGCACAGATGCACGCCGAAAACACAAGAGACAAGGAGCACCGAATAACCCTGAGGTTTTCTAGTCAGGTTGCTCCTTATTTGTGTGCATAAATCGTCGTTCACAGAAGACAAAACATAGATCCGTCTCGTACAGAATATAGTAAGAACTTAGCAACCAAAAGATTAAAACACGAAGCAATTACAAATATACCACAACTGTTGCTTAATCTTAGTACCCATCCAATATTTTTAACTTAAACTCTCTTTCAAAGTAATTAAAAGATTTTTTCTTTGAATCAATTCCCAATTTTGTTCCACAATTTGACATCACGATATTCGAATTTGTTTTGACCGGCGTTTTTAGAAACACGAGGTAGAAAATAATTCGACTTATCTTTCCGTTTAGTTTCATAGGTGTGCAATTTTTTCAATTTTGATAAACTTTTGTTGCCACGAGTTTGGTAATTTATTGTTAAACAGTTCATGCATAAGTTTAGAAAGCTCCGATTCATTAATATCTTATAATTTCAAGAACTCCAATTTTTTGTGCAACACATTAAAATGAGAAATTTTTTTACTCCAGGTAAATGCACGAACAATATTATTCAATTTCACTTTATTCTCTCGAAGATACTTTTTATTAGTTGTACCCACACACTTATGCCATAAGTTATCAGACTGCACACAAACCTGTAATAAGCATTGCAAGTGTATGATCTGTAACAAAGTCGCGTATAATGATGAAAAAACATATTACAACGCTTAGCCAATTGCAGTGATAAATCACGAATGTGAGCCGACCAGTTCAATTTATCATCAAACCATACTCTAGATATTTGACCAACTCACTTTTAGCGATTTCTAAATGAGTTGACCAGAACATGCGGTTGTTTATTGAATAATAAGTTTGTCGTTTTAGTGTAAATTAATGTTAGTTTATTTTGCTTAAACCATCGATCTATATTTCGTAATTGAGCGCTAACGCTACTTTCCAACTTAGCCAGATTACCATCAGACAGTGCTAGTAGCGTGTCATCCTCGAACAGTGTGGTAGAGAATTGCGATATCAATGGTTGATCATATACGTATGGTAAAAATAGAAGCGGACCTAGTGACGAACCTTGAAGAACGCCGCAATCTATTAGTCGCATTCCGGAAAGATCATCACCAATTTTAGTGTACTGAAAACGATCTGTTTAGTAGTTCTTCATTCATTTTAATGCAGTGCCTCAAAATCAGAATAGTTTTTCAAGCTTCCAAGTAGAATTTTATGATTTACCGTATCAAGTGCCTTGCTTGAATGTAAAAAAAATGCAGCAGCTAGAGAGGTTTTGATTGATTTTGCCAAATAGATCGTCGTATATTTTATTGATTGTAAAGTCGTTAAAGAAGTTTTTCGAAAACCAAATTGCCGACCACTTAAAAAATTGAATCTTGTGAGGTAAGAGTAACTTCTATTATACAACAACTTCACTAAGATTTTATTAGATTGAGATAGTATGGAAAGAGGGCGATAATTTGTGTTTTTTTTTTTGTGATCTCCCTTCTTGAGTATAGGTATCACTTCGGCCACTTTGAACGCGTCTGGATATACCCCATCGGTCAAGCAATGGTTAAAGATATCGTTGATAAAGACAGATATTTCAGGATTAGCGTACGAAATGCCTTTAAAAAAAATTGAATTTGTGGATAATAGCCCTTGATCTACTCCATGCATGTAGTGTGTACTATAATTTTTAAAAAAGTCGAAAAAATTGGTGTTGTTTCTACCAAATCTATTGGTGCTGTTCTATGTTTTGTGTTTCTTATCGTAGCCATACTGGTACATCTGTAAGGTAACTAACTTTTTCTATGGTTTCAGTATGAAATCATTCCTGTAGATTGTTATGATCTAGCAGTATCGTAGTGTATTTTTTTTAATTTTACCTGTCTGTGTACTATTATCTGACTGGCTATGCACATAATTATAGACCTATACATGGAAAGATTCATTTTATTATAAATAAAAAGTAGATCACAAGCGGCACGACACACGAGTTACAAAAAGAAAAAAATGCTGATTTGCATTTCAGATAGCAACCAGCTATTTTTTTTGTAGGGAACAGTGCTGCTTTGCTGCAATAATGTTTTCATTGGACTTTAGTAACTCTTGAATTAATTGCAAAGATTTTTTGCAGTGTTGGTGTGTAGCGTGTACGTAATAGTTTGCTAATTGAACCTTGACTTCTATGATGTTGGTTTGTGATCTTGTGCGGGAGAAATTTCTGTCGTCGGTGTTATCAACACGTGCTTTGAATATCATAGGCATCAAACTAAAGACCCGGAAGTCTGAGAAACAATACCACTGGTAACATAAAACTTAATCACGGCAAAACGAATACTACCGAACTATGTGCGTGAGACGTTTATTAATTTTTTTCTTGTTTTTTGGCGTAATTAATTCGCATGAAACCCGTAATTTTGTTCTGTGATGGTTTTGTATCTTAGTGGCATTGAATTGCATTTCATAGTGTTATTTTGAGGCTAGTTTTGCACTTAGCAAGCTAGTTTTCGTTTCAAGCGTTAAAGCGCTGACAGGAGAAAACTGTCGCAGCAATCGCGAAGCGAAATGCGAAATTTATGGGAGATTGTAAAAAAATGTTTTACTCAATAATAGGCCTACATCTCTACAAGTTTTGTTCCGCAGCAACATTAAGTGTTAAAATAGCTATGGCAAAGTAACAAATCTGATCGAGTAAAGTCTACTTTGAATCGTGAAACTATCACTGAGCCAGTTTTAAAAAAGTTATAAAAATGTTTGAAGCCCCGGGTAGCATTTAAAGAGAATATTTGCAAAACTGTCGTCTTCGGTCGGAATGTCGTTTTCGCGAGGTCAATGCTCTGTAAAGAGATTTTAGCTTTCACCGCTATTCTAGCGCATTTCTTGCATGTTTGGATAAGATGCTTCAGAGAAATTCTATCTGCACCCCCAGATCCAAATCAAATCTTCGTTAAACTTACGGTGGTATTACGCCGAAGCGTGTAGCATTTTTAACTTTTGTAGTAATATTTGATGATCTAAAACATTAATATGCTTGTCTTGATCAAAAAAATTAAATCAAATCTTCATTATAGGCCTACTTGCGTTATTACGCTGAAGCATGTAACGAGTGACGGGGCTCAGATGGCCGTGTGGTGGTTTGCCTCTGGAGTTGTAGATTCTGGTTTGATTCCGAGTGCGGTCAAACTAATGAATTTAATGTTGGTATTTACAGCTTTCTCGCTTGACGTTAAGCATTAAAGGGACAGTGTGGAGAACAAGCCGGCAAGTTTACTTGTGTCGTCGTTGGGCCTCATATCCGCGACTTAGCGCTTGAGCAGCACATTTCCGAAAAGAACATCGCAGCGTTAGTGAGCTTTTGACGACTCTGTGTCTGATTTGATCGGCCTGGTGATCGAAATTAGACCTATTGCATTAATATTGACGTCTTAAACAAGTATACCTCTTGTTTTTTTGGCCACGAGCCGCCTCTGCGTTGCCATCTCAATCGGTTATTAAAAAGAAGTATTAAACATGATGGCAGCACGTGTTACTGTCATTCTAAAAATACTGTGTGCCAGTGCTACGGGAGCATTCCCAGAGTTGCCTCATTAATTACTGATGTCATTTCCCAGCAGAAGTTGCATAACTGTTTTGATTCTTACGCAATATTGAATATTGTTCAAGTAAATACCTCTTCACATAGCGTGCCATGTTCTTCCTATAACCATCGGGTACGGATATCACGCTGATAAATAAATTAAAATCTACCTTAATCTCTTTAAAAATGAATGAGAAAAAAAGACTCTCCGAATATGCGCTGTGTAATTTTGACTAATGGATTTGTTGCAACATGTTTTAGAACCAAAAGACGACTTCTGCTAACGATTAAAAGCTTTTGCTTTGTTAGCCAAGAATGTGGGGTCTACATCCAGGTCGTGGCTTTTCAGCCCATGCACTCAGTGCAACCAGAAAGCGTTAGGGGTGACTGCATATATGTTGAAATTGTATTAAAGGTTAAAATCCTCCATCAATCGGATTGCATAAGTCGGCACGAATTTTTAGTTTCAGGTTTGAGGTTCGGTTTTTTTTCAGGTTCACAATCGGGTTTGAACTTAAAACAATTTGATATTTGGGAGGTAAATTTCAAGCTTTGAAACCATCCCCCTCTTTTATCTGATAGAAGTTTCTCGCTGCGCCATTGAGCTGGCGTTTTTATTTTCGAGTTTGGGCCTACCAAGACCCCACAATTCTGCTTTCGTTCAATCGCTTTTGAAAAGTTGTGAACAAGTCTGCATTTGTTGCAGAGGTTTTACTATTCTGCCAAATCATCTATACAAATGCAAATATGAGATTCTTTTCTCATTAGAATGCACGTCAATGGAAGTGCCTCATCATCAGTTCAAGTGCCGAATATTAGTTTTAGGTTTTGGAAAGAAGATTAATGCATAACAGCTGTAAATTGTTTAACTTCCGATGCTCATTGGAGGTGAAGCCACAAGCTTTTGAAAATTTGTTTAAGTCGCTTGGTGTGTTTGTCAGGGTCAAACAATTCGATTTTCTGTTCAAACGAAGTTACTTTGCAGGGACACGGAAGGGTGGCTGAAGTGGTGCTATTTAATTCTGTCGATTGCAAAGGATACTGCCATATCACATGCGTTTTGCAAAGTTGACCTAAAGGCCATTGGGACAGATTCATAAACTCCAAGTGGGAGCTTTGTAAGCCTGTCAAGTGGCGGTAAACAAACCTAGGTTTTAGCTGCTAATTGATTATAGGCTTCTTTTGGCAAAATCTGCAATGTTAGGAAAAATCGAGCTCGGGCTTATTGAATCGGGCATGAGCTTTAAAAATGCAGGGATGCAATAAAATCGGTGTCTTTACAAAAACGTAAGTTTGATTTTTCGTGGGAATTGGTATCTTTACAAAAGCCCTTACGAATTTGCTGTTGCTATTTTTGAATCTTTCACTGCCTTGGTTAACTTACTGCACATTTTTGTGTCGTATATCCGAAAAAAAAAAGCCATTTTGTTACCGAAAGTGTTAGCCAGCTCGGAAACGGATTGCATTATTACATTTTTGGAAGTTATTTTGACTGATTTTTCTAGTTTTCCTCGTGAAATATCACCGCGTTAACTTGGTCGGAGTTTAAAGAGAAGCTAACAAGAACAAAAGGGTTCGTGTTCAAGGGTCTGTTATGACTAGAGTTGGATCCATTCATTATTTTTCAATTTTTGAAATTTAAAATTCATTGGTTTTGAAAATACGAAATTCAAATTCATTAATTGACTTTGAAAAAATGAAATTCAAATTTATTGACTTTGAAAAAACAAAATTCAAATTCATGAAAAATTTGCGAGCGGATTCAAATTCATTGCGTTGCGAAAGCTTCAACTTCAATTTCACTTATTTTGAAAGGACCAGTGCAAAATTTAAGTTTATAGTGGCGAATCTCGTCACTTTCGAATCTCACCAATTCGTAAAACTTGATAATTTAGACTTGATTAGTCGATATTTGATATACGATACGATCAAATAGGCTGTAAAAAACAGATATTTTTGAGTAGTACAAGCGAATTGTTCAAAATATAGTTACTAAGAGAATTCGTAGGTGTAATCAGAGTCCGATCAATTACAAACTAATTGTTATAGTGTGATTGAATATAGTTTATTACACTTCCTCATGTAATTCATATTGTAATTGCAATTGAGTTTTGCGGTGTAAAGTAATTGTAATTTATAAGTACAGTAACTAAATACTGTTTTGAGGGTGCAATTGTCATTACATAAAATTGTAATTGATTCAACTCTGGGTCTAATTAACCGCAGAAGAAAAGTTACCAGATGCAAAAACATCATAGTTTTTATCAGAAAACAGTTGGCTACCTTTCTATTAGTGTTCTTTTATCTCTTGCCTGATGGCAAAATAAATAAACTTATTTTGAAAATTGCTGATGTAGAAGACAAATTATTCTTCTTTTTAGCAATTTTATAGTAATTTAAACTGCCCTAAAAACAATTTCAAAGAAACGGGGTCCCGTCAACCGGGTGTAAAGTTCACTCTTTCACAGGTTCACTGGGAAGTTACCTATTGCAAAAATAACTTTAAACCACCTTGCATCGTCACATAAATTTTATGGAACGTTTGCACTATGTGCTGATATAAACCACTTACAAATCGCTACTTTTGCTTGGTAAGTTCTAAGTCGAAAAAATCCAAATTCATCGAATGTTTTATCAAAATGTTCAAATTCATTGACTTTGAAAAACAAAATTCAAATTTGAATTCAAATTCGTTGATTTTGAGGAAACGAAATTTGAATTCAAATTCATTGACTTCAAAAAAACAAAATTCAAATTCATGAAGAATTCGTGAGCGGATTCAAATTCAATTCAACCCTATATTTAAAGAGTGGCTGCGTTATAAATCAGATGGAGCATTTGATAATTTCCAGTCCTGTCGCAATTGCTTTTGACTGTTTTTAGGGGGGGAGGGTGAAGGTGTAAATGAGAGTTCCCATCGGTTGGGTCCACTTCAACTCTGGTACTTGTGCTGTGCAAACCATATCCGATGTGCAGTTTTGTCTTCTCGTCATTCGTTATGAATGGGCAGTAGCATATAGTCTTGCTCAATTTTAAACGTTGAATAGATCAGAAAATTTAGCACTTCAGTCTAATAAGTTACTGAAAGATTAACGTACAGATTTTCTGTTAGGGCTGCCAGAAACATAGTTTTTACCTGCCGAACTCGAAACACAAACATTCTCCAAGTCGAAAAAATTTGCCGGTAAGAACATTTGTTACGGTGAAACGATTTGCTGAACTCGATAACATTTACTAAACTCGAACTTGCAAGTTTTAGTGAACTCATACTCGACAAAAAATACTTCAAATTTGCAGCCATGTTTTCTATGCTGCGTGGGCTGCTGCTCCTAAAATTATTCTATTTCTCACCCAAACTCGAATTTTAGAAAGTCAAAATTTTGTTTTAAAATCACGGTATTTTTAATTATATGTCTGATTTGTTGAGAGTCTGCTCTTTGTGCTTATTGCAAAAAATCAAAATCTATCTACTGGTACGAAAATGCAGTGTTTGCTTGTATAAGTGCTATTTGTATATTACCAGTTGCCTTCATTGTTATTAGTTTTCTCGATGTTTTTAGTGCGCTAGTGTTTGATGCAGTTGTTGCTTATGAAATAATTTTACACTAATATAGTGTTGGCGGTAATTCTTGTAGGTGTTTTTTGTGTTAGTAGCGCTAATTTATGATGTCTTAACGAAATTTTGATCATCAGTTGCATTGGAGAATGCATATAGAATGCTTTTCCAAATGTCGTTGTTATATTTCTGTCTTTTCAGTAACCAGTTTATATACTGGGCCTAGGTGGTTTTAAACCGAGAATAGCTGAAAACGATACTGTTGTTTCATCACATGAGGATATGTCCGACAGGTGGCGCTCTTATTCTAGTTTTTTATTTCAAGCAAAAGTATTACCGGTACTACTGTTTTTGAAACGATGGCATTTCATTCTCGCAAAACTTATAGTGTAGTAGTGTATTAAAACTTGTTGCATTTTTGTGACTGTAGCGATATTGTTCTAGAGTAAAAAGTGAAATCTTAGTTTCTCGTAAGTATGGTTCAAGGTATTGTGCAAACTCTGTAATATAATTAACAGAAGAAAACGTAGAAAGGTTATTGGAGTTTAGCAAATCTGCGTCTGGTTGTTTTCTACAACAGTTTTTAATCAGCCTGAAATGTTTGAATAATTTGTCTGTATTTTGCTGTTTGAACTAATTTTATTCTTTAAGTGGACAAACAGCTGCTAAAACTTCGTGAACCTTATCGCCAGTGATGTGGCATGTTTTGAATTGTACAGGTCTGCCAATGTGATGCATTGAAAATTGTGTTTCGATTTTCCGCTTCAGGCGAAGTGTATAGGGAAGGTGGGGTTATTTCGGACAAAATTTACTTTTGTGACTCTAGAGCAAGATTAAAAACGTGGACTTACGAACTCTTTGTACAAAATTGTAGATAGCCCATTGACTTCAATGTGAAATTGTTGGTCAGTGCAAGAGCCCCAAGCATTAGGCCATTACTTACAAAAATGCAAGGTGGTCTAGCACGTCCGAACTAGCCCCAATAGTGGGGTAGGTCCGGACAAGCAGTGGGGTAGGTCCGGACAAGCAGTGGGGCAGTCTTGGACATCAAAAAGAAGGTGAATTTATTGCGATGAAAAAGCGCTCTGCATCTTCCGTTGATAGAAAAAACAGCTCGTTTCAGCTAAATTCACATACACAGTTTCAAAAGTTCACAACAAAGAATTCAAACGAAATTAATCGAATAAAAGAAAGAGACTATGCATGATATCAATAGTTTGGTAAAATTGAATGTTCTATAGTTGAAAATTCAAGTTAAAAAGCGTAAAATGAACGTCGAGAAGACCCAGTAATTTGTGGCAGTGGCAATTTGAAAGCAACATCTTCTCGTGCTAAAATTATTTTCATATTTGATATAAATTCATTTTCAAATTTGAAAACAATATATTGACATGCTATTTCGAATGGTTTGTTATGTATGTCCGAATTGACCCCACGCTCAGCCCGACTAGCAAATGGCAAACTCATGCTATACAACTTCATTTTTTTTAAACTCATCTTGTCTGCGTGTTTTTCATATATGCCTGACTAGTACCGATACTATACTTCAGCTTAAACTGCTGCCACGTTGCACAAAACCTTACGATTTTGTTTCACCTGATTTTACTTTTTTGTTAAGAATCGTGAATATGAATTTCAACAAAAAACTACTTGATTTTGCTACCTTACCAATAGGGCGATTGAAAGAAAAGATTGCGGTGACTGCTATAGGTCGCATGATGCTGCAAAAATAAAACCAGAAGTGGTTGGTCCGAACTAGCCCCATGTCCGAAATAACCCCACCTTTCCCTATTTTTGTGGATTTAGGTTTTTCGGCTTTAAAGACTCCGTCTGTCCTCCGAGTTTTTTGCTTTGTTGGAGTATTGGTGTTACAATTTAAAATCAATGTCTTTCCGAATATGTTTCCAATGTTTTCGTTGCTGCTTTATTCTTGTGTTATGCATCGTAGTTGTTTGAATATGTAATTTTTATAAGTGGTAGTATAACGGTGCATCTAATTGTTTGACCGGTTAATTTTCTGCTGACGTTGTTAGCAATTAGTGGGACGTATATGAGAAAGCGTAATAAACTATAATAAAGATCGTTTTGTGGTGTAGTAAAACTTTAGCAAGAAAAGAAAAAAGGAATGGATACGTAATGGCAGTGGCATAGACTGGTGGGACCTGGCCATGCTCCCCTCTCCCCTTTAAAAACATAGAACAATTAGTTGGCCTGTAATTTATAAACTAGTCTTGTTGCTGACAGGAGCATAGCAATGGGAGCAATGACCTTTCTGAAATATTTCAAGTGTACCAGGGTTAATACAAGCATTTACTCCATACGTTTATTTCGCTCACATTTTAAAGCGAGCAAACTGTCTACAAGAGTAGGTGACCTTTTTTTAAGACGACACCCTTTACGACACTTTTGGCGGCTGGAAACCCAAAAATTTCACTTTAAAGGCTAAGTTACACATTAATTCATTGATATTTCGATACTTTAAATGTACCAAACTGCAAGACAAGCATTTTTTCAATTCCTAGTACCTCGAAATTTCTTGATATGCCCCCGTCTAAAATTACCAAAATAAGAACAAACGTTCCATGGCCTAGTTATCTTTGACCAACACTCAAAATTCGTGCGTGTTTGTGTTAATTTGTGTGAACAAGTTTTTAAAAAATAAACAAAAACAAGCTTCCGCGGTACTTAAGTTTATCATTTTTCAATAGTTACCTAACCATCTCAATCGGTTATTGAAAATAAATATTTAAAATGATGGCTGCACGTGTTAATGTCATTCTAAAAATACTGTGTGCCAATGCTACGCGAGCATTCTCAGAGTTGCCTCATTAGTTACTGATGTCATTTCGCTGCAGAAGTTGCATAACTGTTTTGATTCTTACGTAATATAGAAAATTGTTTAAGTAAATAGGCATACCTTTTCACGTAGCGTGCCATGTTCTTAAAGTTCATTCTATAACCATCGGGTACGGATATCCACGATGATAAATAAATTAAAATCTACCTTAATCTCTTTAAAAATATATGAGAAAAAAGACTTTCAGAATGTTCGCTTTGACCTTTTTTAAGACGACCTTTTTTGAAGACAACTTACGACCTGCGTTTTCTTTTTCAAAATTTTGTTTCGGTTATTTGACCAATTTTAGCCAACTTTGCCCAATTTTTTTCGGTCAACTCGATAATATTTCGGTCAAGTGTCTAAAAAAAGGTCTCCATCTTGCTTACGGCAATTTTCAAAAATTCAAGTTTGTTTTTTTTTCATTGTGACCGAGAAGGCCTAAAAAATTGCGGTCATTGCCAAAAAATTGCGGTCAATGACCGATACATGATGGAAAAAAAACTAGCTTACGACACTTTTGGCGGCTGGAAATACTATTGTAGAAAAACCTGTGCCCTTCTCACTTCTTTGGGTTGGCTTCGTTACAATAAAACTTCAGGTGTTTTAGTAAAATATATCTATTTTTTGCACTCATATATCTAATTTTTGGTTGCCCGGACAGCAGGTAAAGCTGCATTTTCCAAGCACAAAATTCAGTTTCCGATTGCACGTACTACACTTTCGTTGGTAAATCCAAAGAGGCTCAAGCTCTTCCCCCAAAAATTTCACTTTAAAGGCTAAGTTACACATTAATTCATTGATGTTTCGATACTTTTAAAAGTACCAAACTGCAAGATAAGCATTTTTTCAATTCCTAGCCCCGCGAAATTTCTTTATGCGCGCCCGTCAAAAATTACCAAAATAAGAACAAACGTTCCATGGCCTAGTTATCTTTGACCAACACTCAAAGTTCGTGCGTGTTTGTGTTAATTTGTGTGAACCATAGGCGCCCGCAGGGTGGGGCAAAAAGGGCAAATTGCCCCCCCCCCCCAGTAAATTTTTGGCCATTTTTACCAATCGCGCAAATCCGCTGAGTTTTTTTTAGGGTTGTACCCCCTCTACCCCCCCAGTTCAAAATATTTTGCTCATGTTCAAAATTTTTTGCCAAAGCGTTTATTATTTCCAGACCAATCACTTGTTTGGTCAAAATTTCCGATATATGGACGATGAAGCAACGTGAACTCTGCCTCGTCTACCATGACGATTGGCGAAGGTTTCAAAAACTATACAAAGCGCGTCTCGACAAAATTGCCAAGAGTATTATCACGCTGAGTTGCCAGAGCGATATACGATTTGAAGCAGTGCCACAAATATATGACGCCATAGTAAAAAGACAAAACATTTTGTTATTTGACAAACCGCAATAAAATAAGGGCATTGCGTAAGGCAGTGGTTTTCAACCTTTTTCAAGTCGAGGACCTCTAAGTTCAGCAGTTTGTTGATGCGGACCCCACAATTTTACGCCTAAAATCAAGTGAAGAGCAAAAAAAGAGGTCATTACGTCTGTAGACGTCCAATTTTCCGCCCAAAATGAGGTAAAGAGCAAAAAAAATGGTATTCACGCCCTCAGATGGCTTGTTTTCCACTGTAAACATCGCTGAGGTGCTAAAAAATCGTCTGTCCTTTTATCGCTCACCAAAGATTATTTTCTAAATTACACTAGTAATTAATAAACATCGGTACTGCAGACCCTTTAGCCCTTGTGGCCCCCTTAAAATCATTCGCGGACCACTTGGGGGTCCGCGGACCCCGGGTTAAAAACTACTGGTGTAAGGTACGGGAGTAAATTTTCCTTTTAGCCACTAGCTAGAAGTTATGTTAAAATGGAGGAAAATTTAGCATCAAAGTCAAAAAAGTTTTTTAAAACTATGTGATTAATCTGAAGTTGAGATATAGTGTACTAAATGAAGGAAGACATTTTTCAGATCTAGATAATCCGCTTCGACAGGGTCAGGACAAAGATCCTTTTCTACACTAAAAAACATCAAAACTTGTAGGAGCTATCGAAGTGAAGAAGAGGGTCTTTCATCGCTGGCAAAAACCGCCATTGCGATGGATAGACTTCGAGAGTTGTGACAAAAAAGTGATTTTTACTACAAAATAATAGATGTTTTCGTCCAAACCGATACGAGAGATGACAATCTCTTATGTTCATGTCTGTTGAAACAGATATACCCGAAAACATAGATGTGGCTCAGCTTGTTGATGTATTTGCCTCTACGGCCCATCGTCAAATGGAATTATATCAATAATAGTCGTTCTGTGCATTTTTTTTTTTCTTTCGTTGATTTCGTTAATATTTTCCTCTAGCATTTAATAGCGTAACTTTACACGAGTAGATTGGAAGCAAGAGCGTATTTCGAGGGGAGCATTTTGTCATGACCCCCCCTTTGACTCGGCGTTTCAGTAAAAAAGAACAAAATTAATGGTGCCAGATGATTGAAATATATCAGACTCTTTTGGTGGTTTTTTTACCTTATGGCCAGGGGCGGATCCAGGAGGGTGGGATAAAGGGTATGTATCCTTCCATCAGGTTTTTTCAAAAATATTTTTGGTGTATGCAATTTTTCCATAATTTCGAACCTTTTCGATAGAAATAGCCTAAGCCTCACGCCTTAAGCACGAATAATCGAAAATGTGCGAACACAATCCATCATATTTGGTGAAGCACTCAAAATTAGGGTCAAAAAATTTAAACAAAATTTGCCTGAAAATTATTCAAAAAGCACTAAAATAGCCATTACAGTATGTAAATTTACAAAAATTTTTTGGGAAAGCATGCCCCCGGACCCCCCTAGAACCTTTCTTGTTTCTCCATCAGCTTCAAATTTGTTCTGCCGAAAAAATACACTTGAAAAAAAGGGGAAATTATAGCCCTCCTCTATTTTAATTTTTCACTACGCCACTGATTGAACGTTTTCACTATTTTTTGCCGATAATAAGCAGTTTTCGGTTTACTCAAATTTGCTGTTTGGGGGATATTATAGGTCTACTATATGCCGTTCGCATAAATTTTCGCATAAGGCCAAACGGGACGTGTACAACTGCACATTAGTCCATTACGTGTCCAAATAAGCGTAACCACCAACCACTCATTTGTTGCTATATCAGTAGGCTTATCTGTATCACATTCAAAAATTTGGTTGGTGACGTCATAGATAACAACGTCACACTTTGCCCCCCCCAATATTTTTTTCTGCGGACGCCACTGGTGTGAACAATTAACTTTTTAAAAAATAAACAAAAACAAGCTTCCGCGGTACTTAAGTATATCATTTTCAATAGTTACCTAACTATCTCAATCGGTTATTGAAAAGAAATATTTACAATGATGGCTGCACGTGTTAATGTTATTCTAAAAATACTGTGTGCCAATGCTACGCGAGCATTCCCAGAGTTGCCTCATTAGTTACTGATGTCATTTCGCTGCAGAAGTTGCATAACTTTTTTTTTACGTAATATAGAAAATTGTTTAAAGAGAGGGGGCAATGGAAATCGAAAATTTTGATATTTTTGGTGTAAGATGAAGGAATTTTTTGTCTCTACAAAATGCAACCATTATAAAAAATCAATTCCAACTACTTTTTGAGATATTGAGCTTTGAAAAAACAGCCGATTTTTGTAGTAAAAAATATTTTTTGACGTCAGGTAAGCCTACTATGACGTAACAATGCCAGTTGAGACGTTGCATTCATAAATAAATCGCCAATTCACCATTGATAAATTTCTGTCGAATGACGCGTACGCTTTTAAAACCAGGTATGTGGAAACGGCATATCTGCAAACAGCTTCCGCTTCCACACATATCGCTTCCGCTTCCACACCTATGGCTTCCGCTTCCAAAAAAGTCACCGAAATTTTGCTAGTAAAAAACGACCAGTGCGTTGGTAGCCGATTGCGTAAACAGTAGCTTTTTCTCCAACACGCTGAAAGCTCTTGGTCAAACTTTAGCAAGCGTTTTTTTAAAGATATTAATTTGCAAAAAGCAAACAAAAGTGTAAAGGCATGATTGAATCACAATATCGCGTCACAAACCAGGGAGTTTTTTACTGCAACTTTGCTACGAAACTTACTCCCTTCAACACGAAAATGTTGATACACAGCACTCAGAGGCGTGGCAAAAATTTTTGAAGTCGCATGATTTCCACATTGTTTTCAAGGGTTGTTTTTTTTTTAGCAGAACTAATTTGAAGCTGATTGAGAAACAAGAACGGCTCTAGGGAGGTCCGGGGGCATGCTGCCCCGAAAAATTTTGCATTTTGTTCGCACATTTTCGACTATGCGTGCTTAGAGCGTAAGGCTTATTGCTATTGAAGAGGTTCGAAATTATGGAAAAATTGTATACATCAAAAACATTTTCCAAAATGGCTCGTAGGAGGAGGCATACCCTTCATCCTACCGCCCTGGATCCGCTCCTGGCCATCAGCTGCAAAAACCATCAAAAGAGTCCAGCATATTTCAGTCACTTGGCACCATCAATTTTGTTATTTTTTACTAAAAGACAGAATCAAAAGGGGAGAACCGGGAAGGGGGGGATGGCACAACGTCCCCCCTCTAAATACGCTCCCGACAGCACTCTATCTATTTCGTGATATGATTCTAATTGAAAAAGAGTCAACTATTGTTTTTAGCGCAATTGATAAATTAGTTGCTTTATTTTAAAACTGAGAGAAAGCTGAAAGAAAAAGAAAAATTTAATTCAATTTATTAGACATTATTTTACAATGCTAGATTTTTTACAATGCTAGAGCTTCCGCTTCAGTAGTAAGCTACTGAAGCGGATAGTAAGCTACTGAAGTTCAGTAGTAAGGGGTTTGGGGGGAGAGTAGTAAGCTACCCCAGCGGGGTCCGGGGCGGAGCCCCAGAAGGTATAGGCTAGCATTTTCTTAATTCATACTCTCAATCTCAAATACGATCTGAAAAAAGTTGGGGAACCGCTGCTTTAACATATTCTTAGCGCTTTCACTAACGCTTATAAAAAACTGCCAACGTGTTGTGATGTTAATATAAAAAACATTCAACTTCTTACGGTGCTTATGACGTGGGGAGGGGAACGTTTTGGCATCCCCCCACCCTAGGATAAATTTACTTTCTTTGCTGGGGGACGACTATTTTTCTGGGGGAGACATGTCCCCCCATCCCCCCTCTACTTCGCACACTGGACGTAGGTCTTAACATAACCAAGACGTAATTTCTCCAGCATTTCTTCGCATATGTCCCTAAAGAAAATTTTCATAAGAGCGGGGCCCCTCGACGGGCCTCTCAAAACATGACGGGCCCCGGTACTTTGTACCCCCTGCTCACCCCTCTCACCAGCCCTGCCAGCATTTCTCACGGTTTACCTGTAGCCAAACGTCAAAAGAACGCGTTCTGAGGTGAAGTACTTCAGGGGCTCCGGAGCTATTGTTGTTGATTTCGAGTTACATATAAACTAACGTGTGTTGATTTATTTGGTGTTTGAGGAACAATCATGCGGCAAGCTTGTGAGCGAGCGTTGCTACATTACTTTCCCCTCCTCTGTGAGTAAAGATTGACGCTGCAGGCCAGTTAACTCCGTGGAAGACAGTGAGAGAGAGATGTCTGTTGCTGGAGTGTTTGAAGGCGTGGTTGCACGGCGTCGTTGATTTCGTTGAAACGGAGAGAGAGCGAAAGAATCCAGGTTGAAGATTGCGTGGGTTGCGTTGTCGAGACCACGTCGGGTTGTCACCAATGTAGCCAAACGTCAAAAGAACGCGTTCTGAGGTGAAGTACTTCAGGCGCTCCGGAGCTATTGCTGTTGCTTCCGAGTTATACATAAACTAACGTGTGTTGATATATTTTGTGTTTGTGATACCAATCATGCAGCTAGCTTGTGAGCGAGCGTTGCTACATACCAATCACGAAAACTAATAATGTAAATACGGTAGGCGACCACCTCCACTGCAAAGACTGCATTGCAACTCAGCTGATACTGTGTTAATACGCGTTGTTTGAGAATTGTCTGCTGGTTCGATCAAATACGATCAGTAAATGCACACGCGACACACACGAACAATACAAAACATGAGCATGAGCGCGCACATACAATTTTGTTGTGCTAAATTCTAATTGTTACGTCATAGTAGTTTCATCTGACGTCAATCAATTTTTCCTGTAGTAAAAACTTCGGGCTAAAAATCGGGTATAAAATGGTTCATAAAATGAAAACGGGTGGCTATTTTGTAGAAAGTTTTGCGTAAAGTTCATGTCAGCACAGTTTGCTTGCATAAGCTGTCGAAAAAAGGCAATGTCAATTTCCGTTATACCCCCCTTTAAAGTAAATACTTCTTCACATAGCGTGCCCAGTGATGGACACGATAAACCTTTCTACAATAAAGCGATAACGATAGTCGATAATTTCAAAAAGCCTGGACGATACCGATAATCGATAAATCTCAGTTTCCTGAAGCGATATCGATAGTCGATAAATTATCGCCGATACATTTTTCCGATAAATGTTACGGTAAATTTTCGACGTGTTTTACGAAGTTTTTTTGTAAGTCAAATTACAAAAATGTTTTTCTAGACTTGGACTCTGCGGTGGCATTATCAAAACAAAAAGAGATATTTTTAAATTCCAACAAGACTTTACGGACCCCGTGTATTTTTTTCAATGCGCCAACACACTGACTTTGAACACTGTGTGCATAAGGAATCGTTTATCGCGATAATTTATCGGCGATAACAAAATATACCACCAAAGTGATATCGGTAATCGATAAATCAAAACTATTTTCAGCGATAACAATAATTGGTATTAAATTATCGCCGATAACTATCGCCGATAAGTTATCTCGATAAATGCCCATCTCTGAGCGTGCCATGTTCTTCCCATATCCATCGGGGACGGATATCACGCTGATAAAGAAATTAAAATCTATCTTAATCTCTTCAAAAATAAATGAGAAAAAAGTCTTTCAAAATGTTCGCTTTGTGATTTTGACTAACCTTTCAAATTGCTCTTGCTGCAACATTTTTTAGAACCAAAAGACGACTTCTGCTATCGGTTAGAAGTTTTTGCTTTGTTAGCCAAGAATCTGGGGTAGGCCTATACTTTCAGGTCGTAGCTTTCTAGCCCGTACACTCAGTACAACCAGAAAGCGTTAATCAAGGGTGACTGCGCATATGTGCTGAATGTTAAAATTGTATTAAAGGGTTAAAAATCCTCCTTCAATTGAATTGCATACGTCGGGACGAACTTTTAGTTTCGGGTTTGAGTTTCGGTTTTTTTCGGGTTCACAATCGAGTTCGAACTTAGAACAAATTGATATTTGGGAGGTAAATTTCAATCTTTGAAATTCCAAGTTTGTTTTATGGCAGGGGCGGTAGCGTATTTAGGGGTATTGTGCCATGCCCCCCTCCACCCTTTTTTGACTTTCACTTTTAGTAAAAAAAGGACAAGTGCTGCTGAGTAAGTGAAATTAGCCAGACTCTTGCGCAGTTTGTGCCCTTCCTCCTTTCAGAAATTTCTCGCTACCCCACTGGACTGGCGTTTTTATTTTCGAGTTTGGACCTGCCAAGACCCCACAATTCTGTTTTCGTTCAGTCGCTTTCGAAAAGTTGTAAAATAGTCTGCATTTGTTGCAGAGGTTTTGCTATTCTGCCAAATCATCTACAAATGCAAATATGAGATTCTTTTCTCATTAGAATGCACGTCAATGGGAGTGCCTCATCATCAGTTCAAGTGCTGAATATTAGTTTTAGGTTTTGGAAAGAATGCATAAAAGCTGTAAATATGTTTAACTTCCGATGCTCGTTGGAGATGAAGCCACAAGCTTTTGAAAATTTGCTTAAGTTACCTGTCTGGGTCAAACAATTCGGTTTTCTATTTGTACCAAGTCACTTTGCAAGGACACGGAAGGGTGGCTGAAGTGTTGTTGTTTAATTCTGTCGATTGCCAAGGATGCTGCCATATCATACGCGTTTTGCAAAGTTGATTTAAAGGCCATTGGGACAGATTCATAAACTCCAAGTGGGAGCTTTGTAAGCCTGTCAAGTGGCGGTAAACAAACCTAGGTTTCAGCTGCTAATTGATTATAGGTTTATTTTCGCAAAATTCTGCAATGTCAGGAAAAATCGAGCTCGGGCTTATTGAATCGGGCATGAGCTTTAAAAATGCAGGGATGCAATAAAATCGGTGTCTTTACGAAAACGTGAGTTTGATTTTTCGTGGGAATTGGTGTCTTTACAAAAGCACTTACGAATTTGCTGTAACTATATCTGAATCTTTCACTGCCTTGGTTAACTTACATCCTTGCGTCGTAGTATCCAAAAAAAAAGCCATTTGTTATCGAAAGTGTTAGCCAGCTCGGAAGCGGGTTTGCATTATTACATTTTTGAAAGTTCTTTCGGCTGATTTTACAATGAATAATAATTAAGCATAATAATATTTACACAAGAAGGACTGACTGCAATTAATGCATTTATTTTTAGATTTAGCCAGTGTTTGGTGCAAACAATTCGACCGTTTCCATTTACAGACCTGTATCTGCAATTAAGAACAAGTGATATATCCTTCAATTAAGCACACCTCAATAAAGTTTTCAATTGTTCATGCTATCTGCTTCCAAAAGCGGTTTGTAATTAAATGAAAGGACAAATCAGTTTTTTTAGCGCCAAACAACACAAATTGTGGGGGATATACTTCAAAAGACAAGCTGTATATCCCCCAACAATTCACACTCAGCAAACCACCCTTTTTAGTATTACCACTCTTCACAAAAGATAAAGAAGGTTAAGAGTCATTTTAATGCAACTGGATGACTGCGATCAAAATCGATAAAAATGTTGTGAGCTACATTCGATTTCATGTTCTTCCGTAAAAAAATCAAAAGATTGGTTTTGACTCTTTACTAGATAAATATTTTCGCATATTCGTGAAACAACAATTAATGCACACACACAAAATCACAAAAGATCAATAAACAAAAAGGCAAGGAAGCATCCATTAACCAAAACGGTTTTCGGGTCAAGATGCTTCGTGTCAGTACAATAATAATATTATTATTTTTGGTGAAGAAGTGCAGACGACAGACATGCGCAATTAAATTGATTTTTTTCTATTCACCATTACAAAAAATTATGCAGTTTAAGAAAAATTAAACAATAAATAATTGTGGCTTATCGTAGGAGATGCGAAAGACCATAACAGCGAGAAACTCTGAGGGTCGTCAAGTTAACATCCCCTTACAAGTTACTCAATAAAACTACAGCGAGGAACATTGTACAAAAATAGCAAAAAAACAAAAAGCAGAAAAATCTTTTTGTAAAGCAAATTATTTGAACAGGTTTATACAACAGATGGTATGAACCAGTGATGTAGGTTTCGAGACCGATTTTTTGTGGTTTTGGTCTCGAACTTAGGCTTATGGTCTTGGTCTCGACATGGTCCGGTATCGGTCTCGTGCTTTCAAAGCTGGTCTCGAGACCGAACATTTTTAGGTCTTTGTTACATAATGTAATTATTGTTTTTGCAGTGTCTGCGAAGTGCACAATTTTATTGCACCCTCACAGGCCACAGCAGCTGCTAATAAAACAATATCGCAAGTCTTGAAGCAGGATCAACAAACGAAATTCTATCCGTCTCTATCTCTTTGCGCTGCATGAGACAGGATATTGCACGTCAACGCATCAATACCTTCAAATCTAAGCGATATTAAAGGTGTAAGTGGAAAATCGCTGTCGAAGGAACAATATCAACTAATCAAATAAGTGTGGAAATTCTTTCGCCAAAATCAAACAAAAATTCTTTTTGTGAAAATTCTCATCTGGCAGCGTCCTGCTGGTTTTGGCGAAAGAATTGTCACACCTATTTAATATTGCTCCAGTTTTGTTTCACTTTGATGGCGATTTTCTATTTACTTTACACCTTTGATATCGCCTGAATTTTAATAAAAGGTATTGATACGTTGACGTGCAATATCCAAATTCATGCAGTGTGAAGAGACGGGAGGAGGGGGGGGCAACAAACAAAAATTCGGCAGCGCTATCACTGACAATCTTTTTTCGTTGCTTGTTTCGCATGATTTAGGTTCTTACACTATAGAGCGAAATTAACAAAACTCAACTTTCAAAAATTCCGCTTACAGTAGCCTACGTGTAAAACACGAAATTGACAAAGGCGTCGTTGAGATCGAGTAGCGTTACGGCAGCTATTTTCTTAGGTATAAGCAATTGCATTATTTATTTGAAGTTTTTGGAGACTCTGCAGATTTTAGAAATTTTTCAATTACAAAAAACAAATTCTTCTTGAAGTATTACAGTTTTATTAGTTGAGAATACAGCTGACGGTTCGAAATTGCAGCTGAGAATGCAGACGACGGTTCGAAAGTTTCGAAGTTCCGAGAATTGCCAAGAAACTTGTCAAGCATGCCAGAAAGAGACAATAATAGGAAACCAAGAAACGTCAAAGGCAACCCTAAGAGCACAGCTCATGAAATGTTTGAATGAAGTGGCAACAATAACCGTGCTTTCAAATGTTTTTGAATTTTGGAAATAGAGAAGTGGTGAATTCAGAGCCAGCGGCAGAGCAGTCGATTTAGGGGGACCAAAGTTTGAAATTAAGTACAGAAGCCGCGTCTTCAAAAGAGTAAGCTTGTTGATTGGAGGGGGGCAAGCATGTCGATTGGGGGGCCAGGCCCCCCTTGGAACCGGCCCTGAATGAATTTCTGCTTTTTTAAACTATTCAAGTACACACTACGTATAACAGCGGAAATGTTAGAAATCCTTGTTTACTTGAAATGTAATTTTTTGGAAAAATAAAAATAAATTGATTAAATTTGGTGATATATTCGTAGATTTATTTTTAGAGGCCAAATAATTGCCGGTCTCGGTCTTGGTCACGATTATTCCTGGTCTCGGTCTCGAACCAAAGGTCTCGAAAGACGACCGGTCTTGATCTCGAGAAAATTTTGCGGTCTTGATCTTGGTCTCGAAGCAAGTGGTCTCGACTACAACACTGGTATATGAACAAAACCGGCAATATCGAGAATGTAAAAACTTCAATTAGTTGCAAAATACAGCAAGTTACAGTAATAACACTGCACAACGCATACAAATAACCTAAAAATACTTGGCAAACAATTAATCACACAAGAAAATTTGTTTTTCAACTTGTTTTTAAAAATGATTTTTTCATAACTTTGTCTTTCAAGTGTGTCGGTACGTTATTCCGAATTTTGGGACCGATTATTTTTATGGATTGATCAGTTTTTACAAGATTGGTTCCATGAATGTAGTAGGAATTAGACTTATGTACACTGCGAGTAAAATAACAATGAAGAGAAGATGACTGGTGGAATAATTTAGAAAAATACTGTGGTAACAAGTTATTACTTAATTTTTTACATACGCCATTTACATTAAGAAGATTCATTTTTTCATACAGAGGTTTTAATTTAGTCTTGTAGGATAAATCCGACATAAATTTTATTGATAACACGAATGATAGCATTTTGCTTACCTACATTCGTTTCTTTAGAGATTCTGAACAATTTCCCCAGCTTATGATGGCATATTGCAAATGCGAATAAACGATGCTATAATATACGGTAATTACGAGTTTCATGGGAAGGAGGTTCCTTAATATATAAAATATACCGGTAGAAGAATTGGCAATTTGCAAATCAAGTAGATAATGTGCTTATTCCACCTTTGTTTTCCAAATACACGCCTAGATACTTCGTGCTTTCACGTTGCGAAATGCTGTAGATCCAAAGACAAACATTTAAAAATTGTTAGGAACTGTGTGGTTGGTATTGCATAGCAAAAAATTGGTTTTATTCAGACTTAGAGTCAGGCAGTTTACACTTGGCCATTCATCAATTTTTACTAGTTCTTGATGGGCATTGCTTTGCAGTGTCAATGGGTTTCATGAGCCATAGTAAGAACACTATTATCAGCCTACAACGTAACATCAAATTTAGAACAAAGTGTTAAATCGTTTATGTAGATTAGGAAAAGCAGGGGGCCGAAGACACTACCTTGTGGAACACCAATCTCAATAATTTTTTCTTCGGATATTCAGTCATTAAACCAAGTTGTTTTCGATCAGTAAGACAAGATTTAATCATATTATTGGCTACACCTCTTATACCATATTGCTCTAGCTCAGGGGTTCTTAACCTTTTTTGTCTCGTTTACTCCTCGCCGAAAAGAAAGTATAATTTACCCCCAGTGTACCACTACTGCTTTTTCAATACTGAAAATTAAAGTTTTTTTTAGTCTTTAATTCAGAAAATTTACCCACTTGGTAGGTAAAATTTACCGCCAGAGGGTAAATTTACCGCCGGTTAAGAACCCTTGCTAGCAAAATATCGTGGTTCACGGTGTGAAAAGCTTTTGCAAGATCCATAAAAATTCCGTAGACTAATAGATCTTTATCCCATTTACTCAAAACATACTCATGAAGTTGAGTGATAGCTTGGGCCGCTGAATAGTTTTGACGAAAACTAAAATGAGTAGGAGAGAATATGTTGCATTCATTCCTAAATTTGACAGAGCGAACTTTTACAACAGTTTCAAATATTTTATTAAATGGCAATAACAAGGAAATCGGTCCATATTAGTGAGATCACAACGCGTGCCTCCTTTCTGCAAAGGAATAACTTTTGTGACTTTAAGTATATCTGGATATCTGCCAGAAGAAAACGAAGCGTTTATCGGACGTTTTAAATGAGGAGCAATAATGAACTTTCGCATCTTTAATTAAGCGACAAGAAATATTTTCAGTCCCTACTGGTTTATTCAAAATTAGAGTATCAATGATATCAATTATTTCATGTTGGTCGGTTGGTTTTGAAAAAACCAGAAGGATTTACCAATAGAACAGAACCGAACTTTTTATTAAACGCCGTCAAAGCACACACTTCAATTACGCTATTATGAAACAAAAACACTGGCGTCGAGGTACAACGCGAAAGACCATTATTCTGCAGCCGAGGGCTGCATAATCGTCGAGTCTGCGCCTCCTCAACGAACAACAACAAAAAAAATAAAAAACACACTGACAAAAAACTTGAAGAGTACCGGTATAAATAATATACAAGCAAAATTATGATAGTGATAAATAATATTCGAGCAAGAACAGAAACATGGGAAAACAAACGGTTTATTTTATCACGACGCTACAGCACAAAAAGGATGACAGGTCATCAGCATTAATAGGTGTGAACTCTATTAATTGTCAAGATCAGTTTCAAGAAAATGTTGTTTAAGTGATTTAAGAAAAGTTTTTTAGAAGATACCATAGATTTATTTTTTAGATTAACGATTGGGCAGATTGTTCCAAATTTTAGCTCCAAATATACCTTATCGATTGATTGGTTTTAATGCAACAAGTTCAAATCAAATCAAATCTTCATTATACTCGCCGTATTACGCCGAAGCGTGTAACGAGTTGCGGGGCCCATCTCCGCAGCTTAGCGCCTGGGCAACACAGCTCCGAAGAAACGTCGCAACGGTGGCGAGTTGTTGGCAACACTGTGTAGATTTGACCGGCCCGGGAATCGAACCCCAGACCTCCCGCACCGATAGCGTGCGCTTAGCAACTGAGCTAACGGCCGGTATGCAACAAGTTTTTGGTACGAAATAGTTATTCAATCGAGCATTTCTTGTTGGGTATGTGTGGACTGCAGACAATTTTCTAAAATCCTTTAAATGGTCACCGCAAAACCCCGGTAACTTATTTAAGTTGAAGCCTTATTGAATAGGCTAGGCAGGCTGAAGCCTAGGGCCTCGCAGAAAATGGGGGGCCTCGGAGAAAATGAGGGGCCTCATCACGAACAATGAAGACCTTTTTTGGGTCTTCACCGATATTTTCAGTGAAAACACGACATCTGCGGACATGAAAACCTTTTTTTTTTTGGTCTTCACTTGATTTTGCGAAAAATTGGACCTCTGCGGAAGTGATGACCTTTTTTTTAGTCTTCACCGATTTTAGGGGAAACAATGGAACTAGCTTAGAGCCTCACATTGTCAAAATCCGGCCCTAACTGAATGCGTTGATCGAAAATTTTTTTCTTTGTTTGGATTGCGGATCGCTGAAAACTTTTTAGCCAATTTATGGCCAATGTTACGAAAGTGATTATCATTGTGTTACAAATGCCAGTTGGATCAGAAATACGCTTCCCTTCACTCTAGGCGTAAGTTGGCAAGACTGTAGATTTCTAAGATGTTGGTCCAGATAATTAAAAAGATTCCCGCTTATTTTCATCGAACTATCCAATTAGTGGCGTCATCAGCATATTGTTTGATATTATGCCTATAATTAGTATTGTATTTAGAGTAATCAATGTTCAAATCGCCCTACGTAAGGTATTTCTTATTACGAGTAAGTGAGGATATGTTACATGCAAAAGATTATGAAAAATGCTGAAGATTATTTTGTGGTTGACGGTACACTGATTCAATGGTAGCTACTAAATTGCTAACGCCTGGCAATTTCATATCGAGTCGACCCAAACATCTTCACCGTTATCAATATTCATACGTAATGACAGATTATCCGCACAGTCAATATTTTTACTCACGATGGCCGCTCCACCAGCCGAAGTAGAGGAGTTTTTGAAAAATGAACAATAACCATATGAATTCACAAGATTGCAATTATTGTTATTTAAACGAGTTCCACTAATGGAAATTACATCAAGCCTGAAGTTTATAAGAGATAAAAATTCTTTCAACTTTCCAATGTTTTCACTTAGGCTTACAATATTAACATGACAGACCAGCACGACGTTGTGAAGTGGTAATTTCATTGCTAAAATCCTCTAAACTTATATATTAACATCAAAAATGTAAGTTTGGTTGCCCCAGGGACAGCTATCAAAGTTGCCGTCGGAGGACATTCACTGAATTTCGTTTAAACAAACCATATACGCTATCAAAGAAATTTACAATATCTGACTCATTATATATAGCGATAACACTTATATTTTCATTTTCAAGAACAAAAATTTTACCATTCCTGGTCCAAACATAATTATATCCAGCCTCCTTGGCAGCTTGCTTAGTCTTCCAGAAAAGACGTTTACGTCGCCTCGTCAGATTTTTGTAGACAAACAGCTTGCTCATGCCAGGAATGGGAAACTCCGTTTCTTAGTATGCTATGCTCGCGACGTTTGAAAACTAGATTGCGAACGTCTCTGTTCACGAATCTGGCAATTAGAGCCGGAGGTTCAGCAGATTTAACAGCTGGGTTGAAATTTCGTTTTGCTGCTAATCTGTGGGGTGTGAGCAGTTGATATACCTTTTTTTTTTCAACACTAATACCCAAAGCCTTGCATAATTTAACGACAGTATCTACAGTATCTTCCTTATTTGTCTCAGGCACACCAACAAACTCTAAGTTCTGACGACGTTCATATTGTTCGGTGTTGTCAATTTTGAATTTATTCAGGTTACTTTGCTACTTCAAATCATCCGAATTTATATTAAGCTCAGCTATGTTTTCACGTTGTTTTTTGGTTAATTTCATCCAACTTTTCGACTACTTTGCTTAAGACATCATACTTGGAAGATAAAAATTCTTAACTTGATTCGAGCTCATAAAGTTCCGCCGTTAATGCTTCAAGTTCATGTTTCTGTTCCTCTCTTACAGTTAATATTGTTTCTTTGACTATTTCTTTTATTTGGTTTTGTAAAGTCTCGGTTACACGATTTACGCAAGTTAAAATCATTTTGTCCGCAGACGTGCTTGATCCGCTGGCTCTGTAGTAAGCATTTCAGCAACAGATGTTCAAGAGAAAAAAAATCGTTCTTACAATGCTAGCGTTCTTTACTGAAAAATTAAATTAGCCTACAAACGATGAACGCAATCATAAATTTTAACAAATAAGGAGGAACGAACTAAATAATTAAATGCAAAAAAGTACTTTACGATAAAACAAAAAGGCAAAGCAACTTGTAAGGCGAATGCCGTAACTGAAGTTAAATAAAATTGGAAAGAGGCAAAGAAAAAAGATTAGGTTGAAATAAGTATTTGTATGGTTAAAGGCGATAATCAATAGCTGCTAATTAGTTGCTTTTTTGTAACTTTTTTAAAAGAGACCCACCGCACGCTTTTCAATTCTTATTTCAGTTCATTAAAAAGTTTTGGTTCTCCGCATGAGAGCATGTTTAGCGCAATTGCTTTATTCACCCTTGTCGGAAACACCCGGAATTCTTGAATATTCTCGCATTATGTGCGTGGGTAGAAGCAAGTTTAGTAAATTTGCTTTCAACTATCTTCGGAAGGTTTGTGTAGTATACTTCGTGCATGGATTTTGGTCTAGCCAGCTAATGAAGAAAACAATGCGAAAAGCGGAGTAGAAATGGAAAAGTTGTAGGCAGGGCCGGATTTACCAATAGGTTAAGCAGGCTGAAGCCTAGGACCGCGGAGAAAATGAGGGGCCTCATCATGAAAAACGAAGATCTTTTTTTTTGGTTTTCACTGATATTTTCAGTGAAAACAGGTCATCCGAGGACGTGTAATCCTTTTTTGTTTGCTCATCCAATCAGTGTGATCAAATAGCTTAGGGCCTCTCATTGTCTAAATCCGGCCCTGGTTGTAGGCTATAAGTATCGTCTCGTCTTGGTCTTGAACAATTTTTGAATGGCAGTCTCGAAATTCCCCTCACAAATTTTTTTTCGCGCTATCATCTCTGTTCATTTTCTTCACTTCAACAAATATCTCAATCCTGCATTTTATCTTCTTCACAGTGGCGTATCTAGGGTATGGCGGTGGCATCCATGGTTCGGACCATAAGCGCCGTTGGACAGGAACACAAGAAGGGCGAAATCGCAATATGTTGTGATTAAGAAAATACTATTAACGTGGCAATAATAATACGAAAACTTGCATAGGTAGTCAATTTGGTAGTATTAGACCTGGCTGCAGGCTACAATGGAAGAAGAACTGGTTGTTGATACAACACTTGAAAATAACGAAAAAGAGACATATAAATTGAAGTTTTAAAAAACTGGATTTGAAACTAAATTTACGAAAATCGGCGAAGCATAAATAGCGTTTACCACCCCACAGTTTGGGATCATCACTCGTTTACGCATTTCGTTAACTTAGCAACGCATCATATTGCTTCGTAATCTTTGTCCCTCCCTTTACATTTTTCTGGTTCTGTTCCTGCCGCAGCCTCGCCCCCTTAATAAGTTATTAGGTTACAGGTTTTTCGGGTCTATGCTAAAGTGGAAACACTAGGCCTATTAATCAAAATTATAAGCCATTTTTTACATCATTAAGCGAAGTAATAAACGTCATTATAATTTAGACAGTTTGACAGCCCATTTTGCACTCTTGTAACTTCATCTGTTGATTGAGAGAATATTCATTAGTAATTGACGTCACCAAGTTTTTATGAGGGCAGCAGACCATGACAAACGATATCTCCGAAGTAGGCTACAACTTTGAACACATTTACTGCTTTGGTAAGCCATCAATCAAAAGCAGTCAATACTTGGGCTACTTGTTACTACCTCAACAAGCAAATTCGTTTTGGATTGCAAGAAATTTTGGTCAGAGAGGCACTCACACTAATCGATTAATGATGTTCTTCGACAAAAAGTTGTATGGCATGCAAACGCAACGAGAACGAATCAACCAATGGCCATTGTTTCCCTCATATTGCAAGAACATCGTGCGAAAGGTTTGCGAAGTAGAGACGTCATTCAAAAAGACTGCGAGCACGGCCATTGCAAGATTTAGAAAAAACGTCAAAGTTTTTGACATGCCCATTTACCCTGTCAACATGACTATTTTTCATGAGCCTCAAGTCCGTGGACTATCTGCGTCATAGTCAACTTTTTAATATCGCAACTGAAGAGTGATCATACTTACAGCTGGTTGTGACGCACAATTACCACGAAATTTTGGACCATAAAAAATGGACATGTGGACAGAATGGATTGCAAACACGCGTGCAAATACGGGGCACACAAATTTAATGACACCTTCATCAAATCTTGAAGGTCTCTAATCCATATGAAGTCACGGTAATTCAAATTCCAACTCTTCGAAAACACGGGACATGCGCATAGGCTTGCGAATGGCTTACCCTACGGATTGGGCCAAGCTTAATGGCGCACATACCGCTTTTTCGGAAAAACTGCTAGTTCAGAAGTTCTTTGCCCGAACTTTATTTTTCTTTCCACATCACTGCTTTCAAAATTGGGTTCAAACTATTATGACACATCGACCGTGAAGCTGGGGTCCTACTAATTACCGTAAAGAAGGACAAAGGACCTCAAATTGATGTACTAAACACCGCAAAGTACGACAAAGAACCCTAAAACCCCAACCGTAATCTAACCCTAACCCTAGCCCTAATCTTACCCTAACCCTAACTTAATTCTAACCCCAATTTAAAGTTCTTTGTCGTTCTTTGTTATGGTATCATTCCAAGTCCTTTGTTGTTCTTTGCGGAGTTTCGTAAATCAACTTAAGGTCTTTCGTCGTTTTTTGTGGTGTTTAGTTCATCAATTTGAGGTCCTTTGTCGTCCTTTGCGGCGTTTAGTAGGACCGATGAAGCTGTGATTTGTGACATTATGTGATAACTAGGGCGATTTTTTTATGACCTATAAAATCGAAAATATGACTTTATTTTTCAAAACATATGACTTTATTTTTAAAACAGCAAATTTATGCAGTTTTCCGTGATTAACATCTCATATGTAAGTCTAAACATGCACTTTGAACAAGAGCATACTCAAAAGAACGAAGAATTCACTTGAAAATCAGTAAAAAAAATTCAAATGTGCATCTTACAACATGTAAGGTATTCAACTGTTGAACACAATTTTATGATAGAATGCGACGTGTGCATCGGTAAAATTTTGGTTTTCATGAATCATGGACTTTAACATCGAAAATGACCATTCTACTACAGATGCTGATATAGGCTAGCTGGTATGTTAACAAATTGGCAAGCAATGCTGGAGAAATATCTGGTCTACTCGTCTCCACGATGGTTTTTGCACCACTTTTTTCTAAACTGATAATAAAAGTCTCTTCAAATGCTTCGTGAAAGTCGGCATGAAAACTTGAAAATGCTCATTGCCTCTCTTAGCATGAAATTATCAATTTTAAAGTCTACAAGAGGTTTATCTACGGTGGTACAGGGGTTTAACAATTTGTATTTCATAACAAAAATCAATGGTCATATTTTATGACCTAAAAAGAAAATGTGACTTTTTATGACTTTATAACTCCTTAAATACACCTCGTATCAACGCAGTTTTTTCGTGATTATCGGTTTCATAAGTTTTTGCGCTACTAAAAAAATATAACTTTAATGACTTGTATCCCCCCTAGTGATAACATAGCCAATGACAGCGGCGTTGCTGCAATGGAAGATAAGGAGACTCGACGAACGTGGATTATCTTACCATTTTAACAAAGTCGAAAAACGTTTTGAATTATAAGTTTGTACAAAATATGACCGAGACGGTGTTCAACGTCACGGTCCAAGTGCTGGGATTAAACTCAGCGATACCAATATTATGAAAAAAGAATCACGCTCCTTCAGTAAAAGTGAAACGAAATAACAAATCTGTTTGCTGACTTTAAATTGGTCTTAATTGTAGACACCTAATGTGAAATATTTGACTAGAGGCTAAAATGAGGAGAGTCAATGGCATCCATTGTTTGGGTGTCGTCAATGGAACAGATCTTTGTTCATGACAGACGATCCCGTAGACGCCGCCAAATGGGGACGGGGATGAAGTCTTCCCTGCAATACTACGAGCTATTCTTGCAGTTTGTACTACTTCGTTGTTTTGTTTTGGTGGTAGGCAATGAGAAATCGCATATTCAACAAGAAAACTTAACACAACCACAACAAATAGCATAAGGCAAAATACCAAAAAAGCAATAGCCCAAGGCAAATGCACAGGGGCGTAGCAATTGCTTCCTCCCCCACCCCGAAATTTCAAGCTGGCTACGGCACTGCAAATAAATCTCTTTCTCTAACAATGACAGCTATTCAGTGAGAGGCAGTAAAAATGAATTGGTACGTGCATGAGCAGTCGTACGAAGGAATGTCATCGCATTCAGAAATTATCAAGTTACAAGCATTTAGTGTGAGATGTCTTTGCGCAGACCCTTTAAACAAGTTCGTAGATCTCACATTGCACGCAGACTTAATCGCATTTAAAAAAGACTGGTCTAAGATCGTCTTTATTTTTGTTTACTTACATATTTTATTGTTGCATGGTTCATCTAGGCCAGAGATGGGCATTGGGCAACCTTTTTCGCTCTGCGCGCCAAAATCGGCGAAAATCATCGGCCAAATTTTTCCGCTCGCCCACCGATAGTTAGCATTCTCCCTTGAAAAACAAAAAAAAAGGTCATCACGTCCGCTGATGTCCAATTTTCGTCCCAAAATCAGAGGTGAAGAGCAAAAAAAAAAAGCGTCCGCTAATGTCCAACTTTCGTCCCCCCAAAAATTAAAAGGCCATATGGCTCGCGTGCCAGAGAAACGAGCTCGCGTGCCAGGGGTTGCCCATTCCTGACCTAGGCTATCATTTTATGTCGCAGTTACAATTTTCAGTGCAGACCTTCCAGACGAAACCCCAATGAACTCTTAATGTGCCTTCAAACTAGATTTAGTTTACACACCAAAAGGTGGGCGACCGTGATGCGTGTGGGCCGCGTGATGACTGCGCTCGCACGAGCACAGTCGATTTCAGTTAATTGGAGTGAGGGAATGTTAAACAACTCGCAATTTTTAAAGACCTCGCTATCGATGCGAGATGTCTTGGTTCGAATCCCGAGCCGGTGAAACCGGAAACTGTCGACAACGGCTTGCCACCGCTGCGATGTCGCAATACCGCGAGTATAGTGAAGATCTGACTTATTGATATTTCTATGCTACCATTGTTTCGACATCAGCCGCTTTGTGGTTATGATATTGAGATATGTTCTTGGCGGAGTGAGTAGAATACTGCACATGACTCAAGATTGCTGCAACCTTCTTGTACGTTCGTGCATGCACAGCCTGTGTGCGGCTGCTAAAGCGCTCAGACAGATACCGTATTCGTGTAACGCCCAGGATGTCAAGCAAGGATTGTTTTCTGAGATCAGGTTGAAAAGGCCGGAATTCAAATTCAGAAGAGTTCAATTTTACAACCCTGCAGGCCCAATCTAGATTTGAGGCTAAAAATTTATGCTTCTCTAATATAGTGCATTGACCTGCAATGACAGATTCGATAGCGATATCGAAAATTGTTGGAAATTTTGCGTGGTTGTTAAGCCTTACCGGTACGTGTTTATCACTATTAACCCATTAGTAAGACAAAGCATATAATATACTAGTAATAGCAGTGACGTTGCGAGAACCTTTAAAGGGGGAAGGGGATAAGCTGCAAAATCTACCAAAAGACTCTGGCATAGGTTATTTACGTAACTTAACAACATTTGTTCTTTCGTTACTGAAAGGAAAAGTCAAGCAGGGGGGCACAGCTTGCTTTCCCCTGCAGATGTACTTCCAGTTAAAGGCGAAAATTAAAAGCATGAGCAAACGCTTTAAAAAATTCCATTTTCAAATACTATTTGGCTTGCTATTTTTTTTTTTTTGTTTCACAGCGGGACAACGTTACGAATGACGGTAATGTTAATGTCGCGCTTTTAACCTATATCTGCGTCTCATGATAATGATGATATACAAACACTTCGGCTGCTAAATGCATATTATTATGCATTGCTGCAACTTTAAAACAGCTGAATGAATAGACAACGTAATTAATGGTATTCTACTTAGAAAATCCCATTATGAAGTGTGAAAATATTAATTTAATCGTGAAAGGCTTTTAATCATTCAGCTGCTGAGCGTTTCAGTTTTTACTTTCTACAATACTGTGTTGTTTTGCTCGCATACTATGCTCGGATTTCCGGTTATCTTTATGACGTAGTTTCCTTTATTAGAACAATGTCCAAGCATGAAACAGAACAGTATTTTTGCAACAAAATACTGAAACAATCAGCTCAATTTAAAATTGCTGAAGATTAATTACAGACAGTTAGAAAATTGTTGCGACAATGCCGCAGCAAAAACGAGTGAATTTAGAACAAAATTGAGTGTTTTGTATTTTTACGATGAGCAAAAAGTGTTGATAATCATTTTTTGTAGCAGTATTATTTTTATCATTTTTATACACCGTAGTAAGGTAAAAGGCAGACTTGATACTGAAGTTTTTATAAGATACTAATTAGCTTAGCAGTGCACAAATTTAGCTCAGCTAACTTGCGGGTGCATGTCATAGGAAGTGGATAGATGTGTTTTGGCGGACTGACCGCACTACATCATCATATTCAAATATCAAAAAAATCGAATCTTCAGTACACTTGCGGTATCACGCTGAAGCGTGTGCGAGTGGCCAGGCCCATCTCCGCGGCTTAGCCTGGGCAACACAGCTCCGAAGAAACATCGCAGCGGTGGCGAGCCGCTAACTGTGTCGAATTTAAGTGGTCCGGGAATCGAACCCCAGTCCTCCCGATTTACCTAACCAATTATAGTCTTGAGAAATTATAAAGAGCAAAGTCACTAGCAGAGTTTTAGGTTAGAATAAAATTGTTTCAAACAATTTTGCTTTTACTTGTTAGAGTTCGCTGCCAGGTGCTGGTTACAGCGATTGTGATTGAAGCTTCTGACGTGGGTAAACAATGCCTCGTGGAGGCGTGTCCACACATTTTTTAAAGTTTGTCGAACATGGAGTTGGCCGAGTGGTTCGTGCATTGGGCTCCGAAGCTGGCTTGGCGGGTTCGATGCTCAACTAGGTCATCTCCATGATGCATGTACTTCACTACCACAAAAATCCTAAGCTGCAATTAAGTGGCTTGAAATAACAAAAAAAAAAGAAGTTGTTTTTAGCCACGACACCGGTCTGGTGATGCAGTATCTCATTGTAATATCTCTCACAACGCACTAAACCACTAATGGCCATGCGGAATCGCGCGTACGTTCAGATCCTATTTACGTGACCGGCCCGATTCACGGCTGGAGCCAATCGCTATTTACATACAGCATATATCGGGTACCTGCTGACTCAAAGAACGCAAGCTCACTTCGCAGACTTACTCAATTACAATTAAATTTTCAGTTCAATATAATGTGAAAATAACCTCAGTTATTTAATAATGTTTTTACGACAGAAACTTCGAATACAAGCAGATATAGGGATTGTGAGTTCGCTATTCTAAAGCCAAGTTATGATAACTTCTGAACAGAACATGATTCATACTCCAGGTACGTAAAACTGTAAGTCTGTACACAAAGGCCTGCCTAACAAGAGTAAAAGCTTTATACATAGATGCTGCACATTATTTGATTAAAGGTGCGATAACACTAACTGAGACGTTGAGACCTTTGAGACATTGTGCAAGTTTGTCTTATTGTGACATGACTTTGTGCGGATGCGATGTCATAATAAGATCAACCTGCACAATTTCTCAAAGGTTTCAACGTCTCAGTTAGTGTGATCGCACCTTAAGAATTTATGGTTGTCCAAAGTTTTTTAAGCATGTGTGTCAGGGATGGGGAGCCATTGCAAAAAATGTCAGGCTCCAGCTCCGGAGCTCTCAAGCATTACATATGTGGCTCCAGCTACGGAGCTAAATTTTTTTAAGTGCAGCTCCGGCTCCAGCTTCAGTTCCGGCTCTAAAAAACAAGGTCGGCAAAGATTTGCTTTAGTCTTGAACTCAGATCATTAGGGTTAAAGAATTTTTTGTGAATGGTCGGAATGTAGTGAATTATATGCGCACAAAAGACGCAATAGAGCGTAATGAACCAAATTAAGTTTAATATTTCGACAAGCCTTATCAAAATAAAAGGATGTTTGTGTTTAAATACAATTAGGAAAAAAATTTGCAGACAATTATGAGTGTCATTCCGCATCATTATCACTATACAAAATATGGATGTAGGTTGATCTGTTTTTTGGAAACTGGACTATCTTAAGTATAAACGTAATATTGTCATTGTTGTTTAAAATATAGTATCCAGCTGGTTTGCAAAGAAAACAATGACAAATTTGTCAAGTTTAACGTGTAGAGCAGCCTATTAATCAACTATTGGTAAAGCAAAAATCCAATGACAACACAAGCTCACTGCAGTATGACTAAAAAGTAAAAACAATAAAGCGGCATCGCATGTAAGGTCACTTATCAGCAAGTGAAGCATCGCATGCAAGGTTGAATACTATTATCCAACAACATAACTTATGCTCACTGGTTGCTATCTTTAATGCCAGATATAGCTTGTCTAAATGTCCAGCAGGGTTGCCAGGTTTTGCAGAGTAAAATATACCAAAATGTTCCAAATTATATACCAAATATATACCAAAATATGTTATCAAAAATATACCAAATATATACCAAAATTTTGAAAAAAAATCATCAGTTTATCTGTAAAGATGAAAAGTAAGTGTTGCATTTTTGAATGACATAATTAATTTCTTGCTCAATCTCCCAACAGAAGTATTGTTACACTGAACATTTTACACTGAACTTCACAATTCACATATAACATATTGCTTCAGAAAAAGAAAATTCTAGAGCTTTTGCCTCATTGCAGAGATGTCCGTAGTCGCTTTTTTGAGACTCCGACTCCAATCCTGCTCCAAAATTACAAAATCCTACTCCAATCCTGCTCCGGTTTACGTCAAAAATCAAAACTCCAACTCCTGTTTTCACTCCTGTTACTCGAAGAATTTTTGCAAACTTTGCGATCACAATGTTATCCAAACTTTAGGCCTATGTTAAATTTCATGCAAGTGAGATTACTGGTGTTTAGAGACTGTGCGCGAACCGATGCCTCACAGCGAGCATAACTTTTGACAATGTTCGGGGTACATTACAATAATAACTTAAAGAAATGATTACTCCGGCTCCAACTCCTACTCCAGTTTTGACGTTAAACTTAACTCCGAGTCCAATCCGGCTCCGGAAAAATTTGCTTGACTCCGGCTCCTGAACATCTCTGCCTCATTGGCACATTGTGCAAAAAAAAATCGCCACTAGTAGTGTTGCCAATTATGTAAAACTGCATTGGTCAAATCCGTAGAAAGGATTTATTAGGTAATCCGGCAATTAAAGAGCTTTCTAGTAATCTTCAACATATCAGTTATATTAAATTTCTGAAATATACCAAACGCAGAAAAACACTACCAAAAGGCATAAAAATATACCAAATTTAAGGACATATACCAAACCATAATTTCACCTACCAAACGGTCCAAAAAATATACCAGATTTGTGAAATCTGGTATATAAATATACCAGTTGGCAACACTGATGTCCAGCATTTTCGTGGGCTTTTTAGGCCCACGAGATTTCTGCATCACAATTGAATTTTTGATGTCACAATCTTTTTAATTATGCCATCAAAAATTTAATTGTGATGCAGAGCCCGTGGGCCTAAAGCCCACGAAAATACTGGACATGTGGACAGGCTACTGATGTAACATTAAAACTTAATTCCTTGTAAAACATTTTTGAATTTTAAATTATAATGGTTGATTGCAACACCGAGCAATCCAAGCTCGACATGGACTGATTGTAGCCTATACACTAACACTGAGTGCATGAAAAAAGAGTAACCGGTTATAATTTTTTTCGTCTTTGCGGACTCATCAGGCGCGCAACTAAGAGAGCCAAAGCTCCAACTAAGCAAATAAAACTCAAAGCTTATATATAGATTAACAAGCCGAAGAGTACCACAAACAGAAAGTGCTCGAGGCCGGCACTCGATTAGAGAGAAAATCACGTGAAATTGAAATTTCAGGTCAATCACAGAAGTCGAAAAAATTAGAACAAGCATAATATAATTTAATTGCTACTAGAATACTAGATTTTGTCATGCATAGGCTTACAGTTGTTTTCATTGTCACAATTTTTTTTTTCGATGCTAGCATAGATACCATCTTAAACGTACCAAGATTTGCAACTTATGTGTCGTTGCACTACGCAGTAAGATGAAACACAAATGGCTACAGAATCAAAAAATTAAGTGTTTTTTTTCGGGGCCAAAACTTGAAGACTCGTTTTGGTCAAGTTTTTTAACCATTCGGAGCTGGAGCTAATTTTTTTATTTATGGCTTCAACTCCGGCTCCACAGCAAATGCAAATTAAGGCTCCAGCTCCGGCTCCATCAAAAATGCTTGGCTCCGGGGCTCCGAGCTTCGGCTACCCAGCCCTGATGTGTGTGTCACATTAAGTAAAGCAGTAAACACTCTTAAATATACATGTATTTCTATGTGCCCACATTCGACAAGGAACTGAAACGAAAGTCAAAAATAGGCTAATAAGGCTAAGTCAAACAGTAATTTATGTAGGCATACTAGCAAATACTGTGAACTGGAACTAGCCGAAAGCAATTGGTAGTTCACTATTAAAATGCTATTAACTCAAAACAGCACATTCAATGTCTTTGAAAGAGCGCAATAGAAAAACCTAGGCTACAAACAAATTTGTTTCTGCTAGAAACAAACGCCCAGGCCGTTTCGACGCATAAAATTAAAATCTTCGTCATACACGCGTTGTGACGACAAAGCGTGTAATGAGTGGCGGGGTCCATCTCCGCTGCTTAGCGCCTGGGCAACAGCTCTGAAAAAACGTCGCAACGGTGGCGCCACTGCGCTGATTTGACCGGCCCGGGATTTGAACCCCAGACCTCCCGCACCGATAGCGTTGCTTTGCAACTGAGCTAACTGGCCGCTATGTCAACGCATATTAGATCAGAATTTACTGAGAGCAAAGTAGATTTGGTATTACAGAAAATGAAAGAGGAGAATCCCCTTCCGATTGTGACACGTCTTCCCCACCCTGGGTGAGCGAGGTATACGGCGGCAACAAGCAAACCCAACTCTGGCACTTTCTCCTCGAAATGCTCGCTAACCCCGACTACCGCGACGTCATATCTTGGGATGGAGATGACGGAGAATTTGTGATCAAGGTAAGGGAAATTTAGTGTAAAGTGTGTTAGCCAAAAATAAGGGGCAAAGGGGGAGTTTTCTTTAACAAAAAGGCTTCAGCATCTGTCTGCAGTATTAGCTTTTGAATGGTTAAGAGCTATGGTGAAGGGGCTAATGATTTTACCTTGTGTGAAAATAGTTGCGAGTGTGCAAAAAAATGTCTATCCGAAACAACTGTTAACTTATATTAATCGTATCATCCAGCACCAATTTGTTGCTAAACTGTAGCATGGACAAAAGTAAAATTGCAGATTTTTACGGCCAACTTGGGTTGTTTCACTATTTTTAGGGGCCGCGATTGTAGTAAAAATCTATGGATATCTTTTTCTCCTAAGATATGAGATATCACGATCTCGGCTTGATAACTAGGCTCTTCAATATTTCCAAGATTGTTCATATCGCATGCTGCGTTTTATGAAGCCAGTGGTTCTCAATCGCTTATGGTTTGTGGCCCTTTGTAGAAACTCTCAACAGCAGTGGCCCCTTGCTCAGCAACAAAATTTATTGTCGGTATTTCATTCATAGTGGCTACAGCAGTCCGCTGGCCTTAAGTAGTTAATCATTATTAATAAATGTTGCGCTTGTAGTCCTCTGCTTGCTGTACCGAGGCCACAAGTTAAGAACTTCTGTCAAAAGGAAAATAGCAACGTTATGAAAAATACCGCTTTCGTTTTTCTGACTGACATTAAAATAGTTTCTGCTTTTTAAGAAGCCTCATGAAGTTGCTCGGCTGTGGGGAGAACGAAAGAGTAAACCAGCAATGAATTATGAAAAGCTGGGAAGAGCATTGAGGTGAGACAAACATGTATGTTTAGCGCATGCGTTTAGTTTGATCTATCAATTTGGGGAAGTTTTTATTGCCTTTGTTTGGCCATTTTTTTAGACAATACTTTCATGCTTAGCGGCTCAAAAATACATAAGAAGCTAAAGTTAGCAGTTCAGTCATTTTTGTAATGCCTGGACGGAGGGGTCCCCATTGGGTAATGAAAGTAGAATAGCTATATGATTTTTTAGATAAAGCGTCGTTCTAATAATTCAAGAAATGGTACAAGTGACGGCCAAGCTTAGCTGTAGCGTCTTGGAAAACTTGCTTCATAGCGATTTATTTTACCAAACGCAAGCACAGCAGCTACCGTAATACGCGTAGTAAACTGAATAATGGGAATAACAGGAACTAATTTTTTTTTCAGAAATTTGGTACTTTTTCCTAAACGCGTATGCTTAATGGTAAAAAAGATCAAGATATTTGTGGCATAAGGCTATACTATTTTCATCGACTCATTTAACCCATCAAAAACAGGAAATAACCATTTAGCGTTTTTTCAAAAACGCAACACAGTAATTAGCTTGGAAAAATTGTGTGTGGTAATTCAATTACCATACAGTTACAAGCAACCAAGAGCTTCAACGGTACTATGCTGACAAATGGGTAAGAGTGAAAAAATGCTGTTTCGGTTTGACGTTGACCTCACCTAACAACATAATACAAAGTCATAGCCTCGCCCAATGATAATGTTTACACAATTATAGTCTATGACGTTAGTAAAACTCTTATTCAAATTAGGCATTTAAATATAATTGCAAAAATAAGTTCTTCTAACGAGCCTACTATATTACGAAGTTACGGCATCTTAATGATTTCCATTTTGTTTTAATCTATAGTTTGTAAAAGGTTTTGGCGTGACGCAAGATAACATTGATAATTTAAATGTAAAACCGAACTAACTTGATGGATAAATGAGTGAAACCATCTATTAAAGAGAAGTTTTATGGATGCTGTCTTAAGGGGGAATATTCGCAGTAATTTTCGAGGGGGTGCAAGGATAATTTTTCCCCAGTCAAAGCGCAATTTTTAAAAAATCTAAGCTATAAAGGTTTTTAAAGAGCAGCGGGGAAAGCCTGGGGGGCGCATTACTGGTTAATCGGTTAAACATTAACTGGGAGTATAGGTCAAATGAATTGTTAACTAAATATAAAACGAAATTTAAAATTTCAAAACAATAATGCGCAATTTGGCTGTTGCTTTATAAAAATTAACTTAATGAATTTATTTTCAAATAAAAAAATCATCTATTTTTTGGGTACGGTGAGTAAATTTTCCGTGCACCATTACGTGCAAGCGGGCATAAAAACTGTGTGGTCCGATTTGAGATTTCATAAACTCAAAATTTTTGATTTATGTGAATACCTGCTGAGTATCACGTGAAAAGAAACTCACGATGCACTCACAACCCACAAAAACGAACTATTATTTTGATGCCAAAGTGGAAAAAAGAAGGGGCCTGAGGATGGTATGGTGTGCAAAAGAAAACGATTTAGTGCCACTAGTTTGAGCTATATTGCCTAACACTTTTCAGAAGAAAGTGCTAACAATTATAAAAAAAAAAAAACCTGACAAATAAAAAAGAAAATACTACAAGGTGATAGTAAGTAAAAACAAGCTGAATTATTTGAACAGCTTGTAAAAATGTTTACATTTTGTTTAAAAAACACAGAAAATCGAAAACTTCCGCCTAATTACAGTACTGGAAAAAAATTTTGAAAGATTTTTTCAAAAGCTGAAAAAACGCAAAAATGACACATTTTTACGTTTTTTCTTTTATTGAACGTTACAAAACTTGAAACAAACTCCAGGCAATCTAAGCATCTCCAACATGGTTCAATTTGTAGTAGTTGCACTAGTATTGGTGTGGTAGCCCTTGTTTTTAATAACTTTCTGAATGCGGCTAGGCATGGAATTTGTAAGGTTTGTGCAGACATTTTGATCAATATCTTTGCACCAAGTCTCTTAACGGTCCGCTTTAGCTCATCCAAAGCTGTCGGATTTGATGTAGAAACTTTCTTTTTGATCAGTGTCCATAAATTTTCATTGGGATTAAGGTCAGGAGAATTTCCTGGCCATTTGAGCCTTCTGACATTTTTGGTTTGAAACCAATTCGTGACTGATTTGGCCTTATGACATGGTGCAGAGTCTTGTTGGAATGTTGTGCATTCGTGAATGTTCATGAAACTCAGTGGATGACCATCCAAGACACTAATATAAATACCGTGAGGCATTCATTGTTTGTCCTTGTGACAGAAAGTAAAGACCACCTCGGCCTTGGCTAGAAAAAAAAAAACACACCATATCAGAATGTTCAAATGGCCAGGAAATTCTACCGACCTTAATCCCATTGAAAATTAATGGACACTGATCAAAAAGAAAGTTTCTACATCATATCCGACTTCGGATGAGCTAAAGCAAACCATTAAGAGACTTGGTACAAAGACATTGATCAAAATGTCTGCACAAACCTTACAGATTCCGTGTCTAGCCGCATTGAACCATGTTGGAGATGCTTAGATTGCCTGGTGTTTTTTTCAAGTTTTGTTACATTCAATAAAAGAAAAAACAAAAAAACGTGCTGTTTCTGCGTTTTTTCAGCTTTTGAAAAAATCTTTCTAAACTTTTTTCCAGTACTTCAATTTAATTGGAACCAACAAGATCACGCCATGATCTTTCATAAACCTTTGCGCGGTGGTTTATCACTGCTAGAGCTTATACAATAACCAAAAACCCAATCCTTTGTCTATTTCTTAAACTTTTCAACCTTTAAAATAGGAAGTAACGAGAAGATGGAATCTTGTAGTAGTAACAAAGTAGGGCTTACTATAAGTGCAAAAGAAAATTCGTCTGAGGTTGGACGAATGGGTTCGGTACGTGGTCAAGTCACTCAAAAGTTAAAAAAAAAGCAGTCAGCAATCATAGAGACCCCAGGGACTCAATGTCGCTGTAGTGATTTTCTACTCTAGTCTTCGTGGGTCGGAAGTCGCGGAAATGGACCCCATAAACTCGTGAAGCTCAACTACATCTAGAACGACTCAAACGAAGAGCATCATGATTTGCTTTAAATTTTTGCGTTAGCTTTACTGACCAGAGCTTACGCTTTACTGAAGAGGGCATAGTAATGGTGGGTGGCGGGTAGTTATAATTCCACAAAAAACATTAACTGATCATATGTTTTAAGGCACTATAATTACTTAAACTATTGCACAAATTTCATGACCACTAAAAAGTCCTGTGACAACCAGCACGAGACTTCATCCGTCTTGAACCTAGATGGTGCAATTGGCCTTCCGTTCAAATTTAGCTGTTTTTCGTAATTGAACGCACATATATATGCAGTTGTGCGAACGTATACACTGCACAGTTAAAATTATTATTATGAGTTAAAAACGTCCAAAGTCTTTGACAACCTCTCTAAATCTAATTTTAAAAACGCCTTCCATTTAAAGAGCCTTGATTTCTGTTCCTTCCGTAGAAATAATCAAAGCTGCTTCAAAACCATTTGGTGAATTGCCGCCAAACATTCTTTGCTAATTATTGCAAATTTTTATTAAAATGCAAATACTGATTTTCTTGAAAAGAAGATCACTCACATTAGCCATTGTATTTCGATTGTGGCAGCAGGTTTTATTTGGTCGGAAGTTTCACGGCGCAGCGGTAGAGGTAGGTTCTGCGGCACTCGGCAGTGCCGCAAATTGCATAAACACTAATTTGCAAATAAAATTGAATCAAATCAAAATATCGGTATATCCGGACAAAACCTCTCATGCTTTGAATAGTATATAGACTTTGCGTAGTCATTAACGCCAAAAAAACTTACAACGCACGTAAATAGCTCGACGACAAGCACGAAAGAAAAAACTCACCCCACCATAAGTAATAAAACATTTCAATATTCAAGCGGAAATAATGTTCTTTTGGTTTTGTAAATCTATTTTGGATTTCTATGAATTCATATATTGCGAGAAAAACAAGAACTACAGTAGAAAGATTTTACGCGTTACGAACTAAAAATAAATCGCTCGAGCTTTTCTTCTTTTATGGCAAAGCCTCAGCTTTGATTAACAAAAGGAAGAAATTTGTTGTTGGTGCACTCAAAACGGGCGCATGATCTGAACTTTTCAGCTGAAAATTTTGTTTCTGTGCCACCAATAATAATAGACTCGACGTCATTTAGTCAGCTGGAGTAATTTTTGCTCCTGCTTGGTGCCTAGAAAAGTTGTCGAAGATCTCTAATAATAGCTTGTTGCTGTAACTAAATCGAAAAACGTGATGGAAGAAGTTAATTTAAGTGAGGACTTAGCATAAGATAATGATGGCCCAATAACGTTTTCCTGCTTGCTTGTCTGCTATTCAATTAATTTGCTTTCTCGGTAAAGCTTTGAGCAAGCCGGACGTTTGCCTACTAAACAAGCAAGAACAAAAGGTAGATGATGGTTAGTAAATGAACTAGTATTTATTCATAGACGCAGTGGGCAATATAAGAAGCGTGTGATTGATTCAATTGAAAACAAGTGTTTTAAAGCTTACTAGTAGAAGGTTCAGATTTCACCAAGATCGAACAGATTGAACCAATGCAGATATGATTCGAAGTTCTAGGCAGTCATATTCTTTTGAGAAAATTAAGAGTAGGTGACTGTAAAGAGTCAATCGTTTTACTTAAAGCTGATGGCTGTAATAAATTTTCAGAAAAAAACTACTTTATCCGCATTAAGAAACTGTTCATCTCCGCATTAGCATCCTCCTATTTTTTTTAATTCAGGGGCAGAAATCTTGGCTAAATATGCATTATACAAGCCTGAGTGATTTTCAGCAAAGCAGTTCATTTACTGAGACTTAACATTGTTGCAGCAGCTTTTATCGGTTTCGTCATTTTCGGCCCGTTACCTACAGGTAGGATATGTCAGTTTGCTCAAAACAAGTTCTGTATGAGAATTTGAAGGAAATAGTAACAATCAATCGCAAGATTTATAATTTGGAAAGAGGTCGACTTCTTTAAACCATAAAGTTGCAGGGTACAGCAATCCCAAAATTCGATACATTTTGAGAAACTTCTTGACACTATTTACAGCTACATAGACGTACTATTGACACGAACGTTTTTGGCTCTCGATTGTGCACCGGGGCAAGTTATAAATGAAGTGAATCAAAAGTTTTGAAAAGGGTGTTTTGCAAAAGAGAATTCCACTTATGTTAATAGCAACCCTACGCAATCAGCAAACAAGACGTAATTTTTGTAAAGCTATAAATTAGGGGGAATACGCTGCTTGGCAAAGCGGATTTGGTCACAGGAAAACTGAGATAAAGGTTAAGATAGATGTTGCTAAGCTTAGTCGATAGTATTCGACTCTTAGCAATGAAATCGAGTTACTTAGCTTTTAATTTGTTAAAATATCTGAGAAACAGAGGTCCTTTAGGTAGGCCTGAATTTTGTGCGTAGCGCAAGTGAGATGCCTTTAACAACGTTGCACATACCGCATGGGTTTTCATAAATGCTACTTCTATTTTTTCACGCTCCCATATTCGTCTTAAAAGTTAGCCTACAATTACTTTTAATACACAAAAACCTGTTCACTTTTCATTAAAATTTGATCTTGTACGCGATTCCAATTTAAAAAATTATCTAGTGGCTTCTGGCGTAGAGTCAACTCATCATACCTGCATGTGTACCAACACAGCGTTGCCCCTGTAAATTCCGGTGCTGAAGTGTTGCATGAATGCCGTTTCGCAAAACTACTTATAGAAATGATTTAAGCCCAAGTTTATGGTATATCAACAGTTTAGCATCTTGTAGGTTACTTGTAACTTTGTGATAGTACCTAGCGCGTCAGATTAGCCACCCCTTTTGCTATCTCATGGACACTACAGGCCGTATGCCCCAAGTTTTCTACTAAGCTTTCTATTACTGGATATCTGACATAGCAGTCTGGCATTGGCTGGCACTTAGGTGTAGGTTATCCCTTGAGCAAGAAAAATAAACAGCACTACACTAAAAAACAAATGTTTAGTCTGTAATTGGCAACTTTCAAAAACACAATTTATCAGACTTTCTTCATTTCCTGCTTTGTAGCAAAAATTAAGACATTTTGCCAGCATAAATGTGATGATGATGTAAACCAGCTTTAAAAAAACAACTTCTTACCCATGAAGGGCTCTATACATGCTATAAGGACTGTTTTTACAACAACTTTTGAGCTTGAAAATCAGTCTATGAGTTTCGAGTAGGATCTAATGAAGACCCAAGGCTAAGGAATCTGTTTTGGCATAAAGATTTCAAATAACATTATAGCACCCATACTATGCAGCAACGTAGTCACTGATGTACTTCGTAAAACGCTAATATAAACGATATTATAGAATTCATGTATCCAGTTTGAAATTCTGTGCCACTTGTACAGGGTAACTTATTATTAACGCAAAAGATGCTAAGCTCTGTAGCATTAAATCACAAGATTTTCTAACCCTATTAGATTTCCGTCGTCGTACTTCATTTGCTTTCATACTTTGTTTCTACAGATACTATTACGGAAAACGTATTTTAGAGAAGTGCAAAGGGAAACGATATGCTTATCAGTTTAATGCTGAAGCGCTACGTGTAATGCTACAAAGAATTGAAAGGAAATCAAAAGGTATTGTCTTTTGTTTGAACTTATCTGCAGCTAGTACAAAACTAAGGGAGCTCCATAGTTATACTCATTCAAATAGGACTTAAATTTTTTACTCTTTCGATACGCCACAACATGTATCGAATTTACAAGGTCCATTGATATAGCAGAGCACGTTCAGAAGCGCAGATACGAACGTAATGACGAGCACTAGCAGCACCCAGTCCTACTTGACTGAGCAACAAAATGCATTGTTCTCTTATCTACCGGGTCTGGTGGGGCAGAGTTTAATTACGTTAATTGTCGTCAATGTTACTGAAACATAATTATGTTCAGAGCCGGATTAAGGGTTTCTGAGGCCTGGGGCTATGTGGCAGTCAGGGGCTTGTTTTGTCCCCGTCAGGTAAAGACCTGCTGAAATATGTTCCGTAGCCTACATACCAGTATTAAACCCATTCAAAAAACATATTTTCTGAATTTAAACAGAACGCCCTATTTTGCACGTACAAAGCTTCAGAAAATGTCATACTACGGAGCCCCAATTCCTGCAAATATACTTTCTATTGGCTGTTTTGTAAATGATTTTACGATTAGTTCCCCCAAGCCATGCAAAGCTTACGTTACGTTAACCTCCTTCATAGCCTCTATTTCGTATCCTAACATCCTTTTGCGTACCTGTACGAAAAATCGTACGGCATTTTGCGTGAAACTCTTTAATTTACGCTACTGTCTATGACAACAAAATAATCATAAATTTCAATGACTCGCTATAACGGCGACAGTTCTTCTGTGCTGCCCAACAGGTGCTATGCCACGGAGATGGATCCCCCGCCACATGCATTACGCTTCAGCTTAATCTTGAGTTAATAAAGATTTGGATTAATTTCCTTTTCGTTACAGGACAGAACGTTACATAACACACTGTATCAGATGCTAGGCTATTGATAGTTTTTGATTGTGATTTGTTGCAAAATTTACGCAGCAATGAACATTTATATCAATAATCATTTTGTTCATCCAGTTTGAATTCTCTTTCGAAAACCGTCAAATCGTTGCAGCCTACGATATGCTGTAGGACAATCACATTGCGTCAGAATGTTTTCAAGTATAATTTTTGGCAGTTTTTCGCTTTCTGTAATTGTGACCCAAAACATAGGGAGATTTGATTGGTTAAGAGGGGCTCGAGTAATTTCAAAGCTAGCTTCCGCATCCTGTTTCCTGCTCCAATGAATGCCTCAGCCGTTGGGCTGGTGACGCTGTACTGCTCCGAAACTCACAAGTTCGTAATCACTCTTTTCCGATTTCCTTCAACTGCCGCAGATTTTGTGATTTAAATTCAAGAGTAAATTCCTTGAAATTTTTCGCATTGATACAATCTTGAATTACTCTCTTAGCCCTAACCTAAACTGGATAGATTAGGCCTACTTAATAAAGGTTGGTAATTGACATTCAACTTTAAAATAAAATAGTTGATTGATGAAAAAATCACTTAGTTGCTCATAAAAGTTGTAATCGAAGGGCCTATTTTTTCGGTGGGCATGGGGCTGCAGCCCCATCAGCCCCCGCGTTAATCCGACCCTATATAAGTTCCATGATATTTTGTGCTGATTTTAACGGAGTTTTTTTGTTGAATAAGCCAGTTTTATGAAGTAAAGTTTAAACCGTCACGGTAGTATGAGAGGTATCGTAAATTTTGATCTTAGGCATACTCACTTTCTGATTCACCGTATACTGTACATGCCAACAACATAGAGGATCGTTGGATACTTATGCTAAATGCTTGAATGCGAGCCCCTCAAGAGACAACATTAAGAACCATAAGTTCTAAACAAGCATCATTTAAAATAATACTACGAGTGTTTACGAACATGGTAAAACTTTTCTACGCCAAATTCAGCATATGAGCGAGGACTACTGATAAAATTGTCATAAAGGCAAACTGCTTGTCGTATGAGCTGGGCAATTTTAAATTTGGAAGTTTTGACATTTTTCAAGTGAATCAATCAGCTGCCAACATTTTTTTCATTCAACAAGGAACATCAAAATTGGGTTTTCCATTTCCGTTGCTTGTTTATCGCCACGTCCCTAACTCCAGAACTCATGGCTTTGGACCAATCTGATTAAAATTTTCAAATATTCGATTAAAGCAAAATCACATTCCAATCAGTGGCGTTAGTTGACTTGTTGAAGGTAAAAAATATTAAAAATCTGATCCAACAAATCAATGACACTGTTAAAAAGTTTTTCCGATTCTTCATTCGCGTACAGGAAGGGCAATCACTGACTGCTGCCACAAACTCATTTAAATCCAATTAAATCTGCTGTTGATTGGTGATTAGTGCAAAATGTACGTCACACATTCTTAAGCAACTGATATGTCACAGTTGCGGCAAGCATGATAGTTGTTAGTAGCCTCAGCGCTTTAACAGTATAGTTAGCCCCAGCGCGTTGACAATGTAGCAAGCCAAATTGAGCGTGGATGCTGCTATTGCAGACTTGGTATCATACTTCTCATTTAGTAGTCTACGTAGGTCTGTGGTACGAGAATTACTCACCTTAAGGAATTTTAAAAGATGGGAAGTGTTTTTCGCAAAAACACGGCGTTGATATGATCGGCAATGCATTGTGGTATAGGTTTGGATAAAAGCAATGAACGTGTATTTTTCCTAAGGGGTCCATCTGTTTACCTGTTTTGTTCTATTTTGTAAAAGCCTTGACTGCAGTTTCTCAAAAATGGTGACCTTCCTCAACATGAATAACTTACGTAAGGCACTTGTGTCAAACAAATGAGTGTTAAAAATGTTATAAAAGAGCTCTTCATTTTTTAATGGTTTTATAATGCATTGTGCAACAGCCATTCAAACAGCTTGATTTGAAAGTGTGTACTAACTATGTACTGTAGCAACAAGCAATTCGTAGTTATTAGGCAAAGTATTCACGTTTTTGTAGAGGATTACAGCTTCAAAACAGATTTAGAAAGCGCCGAAAACATCTTTCAAATTTAGGTGGTTTTGAAAAAAAATGTTTTTGAACCTAACATTTAAAAGATGTTTTCGGCGCTTTTTAAATCTTTTTTGAAATTCTGTACCACCAAAAAGCTTTTCGTATTACAGCTTCAACAAAAACTCAGCTAACAAGAGAATCCAGAAGCGTTGCTCCGTCTTTGTTTGAATTTAATCAGCTAAAGTGCGCTATCTTTAACGCAAATCTCTTAACATTCAATTCTGTGGCTAAGGCGAATCCTTGAACATTCAATCATTAAACCCATGGGAATATATTTTGCTTCGTCCTTTTTGCTTGGGCTATTGGCCTACGAGATTACCTTTGCTCCAATACATAAATGAAATGAGATAAACAAAATAGTTTGCTTCTTTTCATACACAAGCACTTTGAACGTGGCGTTTTTTTCTTTTACGTTTGCTACTAAAACTATTTGCCCAACCAAGTGTAGGCAACAGAAAATTCTCATCCTTTTACTATTTTTCTTAGAATCCGTTGAAAGCCATACTGAAGTTGATTTATCGGATGATCAAGAAGATAAAATGATTGCAGCATCAAAAAATCAGCGTGACTCAGACGTGAAACCGGTTAGACCGATTCCAGTTCTCCCTGCTACTTTTCCTTATCCCTCACCATCTCTTGAAAAAAGTTCAAAGAACATTATACTCCCGCAACATCCATTTGTGAGCAATCCCTTTATGGTAGCTGCAGCGCCAATGCAAAATCGAATGGCGAAATTGGACTCGATAAACGTCAAAAACTTGGATGCCTTTCACCAAGCTATACAGGCTCAAAAACTTTGGTCTGAACAATCACAACTAGCCAAGTCTCAGCTTTATGAAGCAATGTATCACCAATTACTTGCCAATCCAGAGTCACTCGAAAGTCAAGGAAGACGATTATTCAACGAAAAGGTCCAGAAAACTGCGTTCTATTGTAGCTTTTTCTTGCTTAATTTTTCTTCGTCCATGCCACTGGCTTTTCGTTTACAGCAGTCGTTAACACTTAGTATCTGCAACTAGTTATGCGCAATTATCGTAATTACTTGCACCGACTTCAAGCAAGATACTTAACGCGGTAGTACCAACTCACTTACCAAATGGTAGAAATTCTCTCATAGGTTCGGCAAGTCGACCAATGTCAGTACGTTTTCTTTCAAACGATTTCGAATCGAAGCTTTCCAGAACCTAAGCAAAACAGATTTCATGCAGTAACTGTTTGTTTTATTATGCCCATAGGATTTTCTTTTGCGAATGTACCAGAAGAATTTGTTGGAGCAACGACAAAACACCATTCCTCCGAAGCAACACCCAGCACAACTAGCTCATTCTATTCGCCAGCCGCTATTGTTAACTCAGCAGCAACCCACAGTACCGCTACATCAGTCTCAGCTTAAAGTGCCAGGTAGATACTTGTTTTTTATCAGTTTTAGAACGACCTTTGAGTTCATTTTAGGTTTTCAAAAGAGTGTCAAATATTGGATAAGGGTTTGGTAAAATTATTCATATCAAAGAAAGGTTTGTGTCTGATTACACAACAGTTTTGATGAAGGCAGTATATTCAATAAAATTGCAAGACTAGATACCTACGTTACCCTCCACCGTTTAGGTAAAGGAAAAAGAGCACCTTTTGCAAAATGCTGGGAGTTATTGAATGCTCCATTGCATGAATTGATCGTGTGTAAACAAACGTTAGTTTGGGTTGAGGTTTTAGGCCACTTTTCGTAATCAAAGCATTATGTCGTGCAGACCCATGCGGATTTTCATCACTTCAGCTCTTCAAATCAGAGTATCAAAGTTAAAAATAGCAACAAAGTATTTCAACAGGCATGTTTTAGCACTGGTGCTTTTCTTCGAAAAACAAAAGTAATATTTTGAGGGTTGATGTAATAACTTCCGCAAGAGTCTGTGATAATAGCATCAGGCCAACATCTAAGCCTGAAAAGCGTAGAACAATGAAGCTAACTGTATATCTTTGATCTGCAGAGCCAAAGTCCAAACATTATTCCCCTCGTCATTCGCAACAATACGAATCGGGCGCTGTCGACAGTGCATTCGCTCATTATCGCTCTAACCGCTCACCGCATCATCAACTAGCAGGTCAGCAATAACTCGTGATTCGACGTTTTTTTTTTCAGGCCATGGATATCGAAACCTTAAATCTAAGTCACGAGATTAAACCACTTTTTTAGCATGATGGACTTCCGCTTTGCCTAGTAGGAAATAAGCATTCATCACGAACATTGCGTGCCTGCCAAAGCGAATAAGAAATTCAATATTTAACAATTTGGCTTTCATCTGACATAGCTTTTACACGTCAGAATAGCATTCAGCAACTCATCAAAAAACAATTAAATGATAGGCACTAATCAGCACTTGCTTCAAATTTGTTTCTTTTTCATGCTCAAAATGAGCAGAAGTTGACCAATGACCATTTGTTTGTGGACTTGATATTTTAACAGCTTAAACCAGGGGTTTTCAACCGGGGGCCATTAGCCTCCCTAGGGGGAGACATCAGACAGGAGGCCACAAGTGCAAAATTTGTTAACCTATTAACGGTAATTAAGCACTTCTGACCACCGTACAGCTGTAGCTGCAACGAAAAAAATACTGACAGAAAATTTCATTGCTGAAGAGGGGGCCACTAGTATTGAGAGTATTTTGAAGGGGGCCACAAATCATAAAGGTTGAGTGAGAATCACCGGCTTCAACTGTAGCTCTATCAAAACCACAACACCTTGATAAACCAATCGCTTGTTCAAACTAGTTTCTTACTTCACTTTTTTGAAGAATGTCGTGTAGTAATTTGTTAAATAAATAATAATAAATAAATAACTGAGGTTATTTTCAAATTATATTGAACTGAAAATTCAACAGTAATTGAGGGAGACTGCGAAGTGAGCTTGCGCTCTTCGAGTCAGCAGCTACCCGTTACATATGTCAAATGCGATCGGCTCCAGCCGCGAATCGAACCCGTCACGTAGGATCTGTCACCTGCGCGCGGTACCGCTAGGCCATGTCGCTGACTAAGGCTAATCTGTTTGTTTGTTAGAGGCTAATCTAAGTCAAAATAAATAATTCAGATAAGTAGTCAATCTTTTTCGATGTAGACTAAGAATGACATGTTCGCTTAACGTTTCAGACCCACCGTTAATTTCGCGAAGTGCTAATGGAAAGAAAGCCACAAACCGCTTAGGAAATCCCGAAGTATTCTCTTTTGGAAAGGAAGACATAGAAGTAAGACGAACGTTTTGCAGATTTTTACTACGGATTTCTCATGTGTTTTGGTTGGAAATGTTAATCAGTTTATTCATTCGTGGTTCGCAGCAAACTTTGCCACTGATTTATGCGTTACCGATACTATACTATGCATGCATTTATATTATCTGTGACAAAAAAAAATCCAAAGTTTCAACTGCCTCTTTAGTCAACAGCTTGCTCAGGGTGCAAAAAAAAATCATAACAAAGAGCCCTGCTCCGCTAAACTCATCGATATATTTTTAGCGATATGCATGGTTGCAAAATAGTTTTTTTCATACATGTAGTTCTTCTGTTAGTTAGTTGTATCTTTTGTCTTCTAAGACTATGCCATATATCTACTGTATTATGATAATTTTAAACAGGCATGATGAAATGGCGAAATACTTAGTTTTAACAGAACAAATGACACAAAAACAGGGTGTCCCAAAAAATGACACCATATGAGATGCAAATATCTCAAAAATTATTGCTCCAAATCAATGAAACTTGACAGGCATATGAGTTGATATGATTTATTTTAATAGATATTGTCATTTGCGCGTTGTCGGCAGTACAACACACGTGCTTACTGGTTTTCAGAAAATTCACAGATTTTCAGTGTGTGCTCCTCCCGCAACACGGCAAAGGTCTAGGCGATAACCGAGTTCATCCCAAACTCGCTGCAGCGTGTCTTCTGTAACAGTCTCTAACGCTGAAGAAATTCTCTGCTTCAATTCCACAACGTTTGTGGGCAGAGGAGGGAGGTAAACTAAGCCTTTTACATAGCCCCAAATAAAAAATCGCAAGGGGTCAGGTCAGGTGATCGCAGGGGCCATTTTAGCGAAACTCTGTCATCATTCCCAGCATTCATTCTCATTCAAGTAAGGTCGTACTGAAAGTTACCAGCAAGACGGTGCTCCACCCCACTAGAAACTTTCAGTACGAGCTTACTTGAATGAGAATGAATGTAAAAGGTTTAGTTTACCTCCCTCCTCTGCCCACAAACGTTGTGGAATTGAAGCAGAGAATTTCTTCAGCGTTAGAGACTGTTACAGAAGACACGTTGCAGCGAGTTTGGGATGAACTCGGTTATTGCCTAGACCTTTGCCGTGTTGCGGGAGGAGCACACACTGAAAATCTGTGAATTTTCTGAAAACCAGTAAGCACGTGTGTTGTACTGCCGACAACGCGTAAATGACTATATCTATTAAAATAAATCATATCAACTCATATGCCTGTCAAGTTTCATTGACTTGGAGCAATAATTTTTGAGATATTTGCATCTCAAATGGTGTCATTTTTTGGGACCAGCTCCGCCGAGTTGATGTAGTACAATAAGCAAATGCAGTCTCAGAGAATAACTTACTACGCGGGAGCACTCACGCGCTTTCATTCCTCTTTCTAAGTAAGTCCAACAAAGTATAAACGAGCGAAAATTTTGAAGTTTTTTCCAACGTATCGGTATGCGTAGATCTATAAGCTGTGCTCGGCAATGACGAAACATGTAAAAATACTTGAAAGAGCAATAATTTAATCGTAACTGTTACATATACGTAATCATTTCGCTAGGAGAGGAATAATGTTTACATAGAGGGACGCCCCCTCTGTTCTGTGGCTGCGGGTCAGCAGTAAAACTTCACCCAGAACAAAGCGCTACAAATCGCACGTTTTGTTAATGTTGAAGGGAACTGTCTCGTTGCAAAACCAGTGGTTCAGGTTTCAATTTTTAACCTAAAGTGAAACCGTTTTTTCAGTCATAACAGCGTTGGAAAGAATAGAGTCACGGATTTTGGGCGTTAAAACTGAATGCAAATTAACTTGCACAGGGCAATTGGCTTTATAAAGCATTAGGCACTGAACAGCGATGCGACATAACGTTTTCCGACTTCAAAGAAATTGTAAAGAGTAATCGTGTTCTGCGTAAAAGCATGCACGAACAAAATTAATGTTTTACTGCTTTGAAATTTTTGTTTTTGTGGATATTCATGATCAGGAAATTGCTGGAAATTTTGACCCTTCTACCACACACAAATTTTTTGATTAACTGTATTAAGTTCAAAATAGCTCAGACGATCAACAAGTTCATCAACAGCGTATGCACGTTTTCAGCATGCAGTGGATGCATTTGTCATAGGCTGGCGCTAAGCTAACCGGAACTGACAACACGATTATTGAAGATAGCGCCTTCACGTCATGTCACGAATGGTATTAATGCCACCGGAAACTGGTTGAATTTTTTACAGAGTTCTGCTTGATTTCCGTATAAAATATCAAATGTATTACGCTATATGAATTGCAACGCAAGCTAAAGCACTATGTGTCGCATTAGCTTTTCATGTTTCAAAAAATGATTAAGCAAGCAGATTTTAACGGTTTGTTAGCTGTATCACTGTCAATGTTTGGTAGCTTGCCACCATGTCAGCCATGCTTGTTGGGCTGCTGGCATAGTGTCTAGGTTGGAACGTAGTTTTTAAATGGTGATTATCACGAGGCCATGAGATCAAACCCCTACGAATTTCAATTCTCTTAGTTTTGTGCTAAACCATTTTTCCTTTTCAAGCATAAACAAAACTACGATAACCACTAAAAAATGTAAGCGAACACTTGGAGCCGATTTTTAACTCTAGCAAAGCAACAACAAAAATATTACATCACGTTTATTTTTACCTAATGCTAAAATCTCGCAGATAATCATTAAATGAGAATGTTTTACAGCTGTGGTTCTTAACCTTTGGGAGCTTATGTTCTATAAAACATTCTAATGAAGCTTTGGCCTACAGGGCTGTTTCAAATACAGCTTGTAGCACTGCAGCGGCCAAAATCAAATATTTATGCATTTTGCACTTACTGTATTTGTATTGAGGTATATCGACCCCATGATGCACCTTCGCAACCCCTATGGGGGTATAAAAAACCCATGTTTTAAAGCATTGTGGTTGCTAAAGTGTGTATGATAGCCTACATAACCTCAACCTCTACCCTTATATAGGCAATATTTATACATTCATGAAAATTTATAAAAATGTTTTTAGCGCTACAACGCTGATCTTGGCAAAAAACACGCAAGACAACCACCAAGGCAATCGAGATTTTTCTCAGCCAATGCAGCTGAACCCCGAAACAGAACCGGAAAAGGTGAAAATTTGTATCTGCTTGTTTAAGTTGATTTTCGTCTTCTTAGTTTGTTTAATTTTTTTGGTGAAGAAAATTATAATTTTAGAGTTTGCTTTGCTTTAGCAAACCCTGACGAGTGCTTTACTTTCAGTAAACACCTAAACGAAAAATGCTGGTGTTTGCTTTCATCTGTTGTTTTCTAAACCTTAATTAGCTTCGAAACTTTTTTTTCTAGTTCTTCATCAAGAAGAACCTAAGTCTGCTTTTCCTACTGGAACTGCGTCAAAGCAAGATGTTCCAATGATGGTGTTGAAGGGACCAACAATCGACGAGCTTCGAAGTTCATACAAAGGATTTGATAAAAGTAACTACATATAAGCATATACGAGCATTGCTGACGTTTGCTTCTTTAATTTGCAACCAGTAGTTGTTTCTATGGAGTTATAAGCCAGTTTACATCATATGTCTCCTAAGCGTGTTGATTCGCAGGAACACGTCACAATGATCTTGCAAAATTGAAAAGAATAAATAGGAATTTGAAAACTTGTTTAGAATAAGAGGCACAGGCTCCATGAGCTTAACAGTTTTGAATAACACGCCCAACTTCATGAAGTTTTAATGGATTTAGTTTGTTATAAAAATGAATTACACTTTTCCTTTTTGATGCCATGGATCGAAAAGCTAAAATTGCGATGAATGTTTCTTTGCCTATCACATCTTATGCTTAGGAAATGGAAAACTTCAAGCGACCTCCGCAAAACAAACAGCTAGTTCAAAAACTCGTTACATTGAACTGACCCGGCCTGACCATCACAAAGATTTCGAAAGACTTAGTGGAACGTCTAGTAAAACGACCAATACTTTGTCTCCACGACATTTTGATAAAGCAAAACGAGGTATGTGGGGATGAAATAAAAAAATAGCCAGAGACTGTCTCTTAAAGCAAATATTTTGCAAAAAACACCTGGAATTATTCATCACGAAAAAACAAGTATAAATCATTTCGTAGAAAATTTGTCTTATATTTCTTCTTGTATCAAGACTTTTCGAGTATTACTAAAATCAAAAACTACTTCTTAATAAACTCGGTGATGATCCAGAAGTAAAGACTTATTTAATCAGTTACAGGTCATGTCAAATGATGTCATATGCTTCGTCATGCAAGCGCGTTTTCATTACCTTTTTTTGCAGAAAAAGCAAGTTTTCGATCATCATACAACGATGATACTCGCAATCATCCTAAAATTGACTCCGAACAAACCGAGCCACTGAACCTCACTTGTCCCAAAATCAAACAGGATAAAGGTGTGTATTTTGTAAATTTGATCAAAAAGTAATGAGTAAAATATATCCGAAAAAGCTATTGTAGTAACCGATATTAGGCTTTATTAAACGCTAGTACATCCTGAAAAATAGAAAAACTAAATTGATACTGCCATCACATTAAACTACATTTACATTAACTGCAAGAAATACAACTAGTTTTACCGCTGCATCTGCTGCTATGCGAAAGTATTGAACAGCGTTGCTGCTAATACAACGTACTGTAATTACAACACAGAATACAAATACTTCGGAGTGCTAGCGGGACTGATTGCGCAGATTCTATACCAAACGTACACAACACGCAAGAATGGCTCTTGACGGTTGATTAAGCAAAGTATAGTATAGCGCAGCTATGTTATTTGTAAAATAGTTAACCCAATAACTAAAAAAGCAATGTCCTTCCTGGCCTACTGGACGGGGGAAGTCTTACCGATGAATGTATCTCACCTGAGGGCGGCTGATGAGGGCTAATAGCCCGAAACAGCGCTGTCCCACTCTACGATAGTTAACCCAATCGATTTTAATCGATGGTAAAAAGAGAGTGGTCACTTTAATGTTTTGATGTTTCTGTCATCACACTACACCGTGGTATACCTACAACACATGCTACAATGGACAACATACCAGAAGTTAATGAGTTTTCGACAGCAAGGGCAACGGCACACAACAAATCTTGCCTAAATTTTAAAAATATTTATTTACTGTAGAAACGTCTCAACAAATCAAGTCAAATTTCCTCCATGTTCCTTCAATTATTGAATCCCCAAGACGTTTCCATGGCACACCTGTAAAATTTGGACTTTCTCCTCCTTCCCCATTACGTCCATCCTCCATCAGTTCTCCGTCCACACCATATTCCCCAATGAGAAATCTCCACATATCTGATTCATGTAGTCCGGTCCCTCCAAGTCCGAGTAGAAAAAGACCAAGCAGTTCATCAATAAAAATGTCATTGTCTTCAAGTAATTTGATGGAATCAACAAACCCATTTGAACGGTTGGATCAAGAATCTTCGAGCAAAGCCAAGCTGGGTCGATATGCTTGTAAAAGTGAAACTCATGCCAAACATAATATTGCGAGTGACAAGCAGTTTTTTCTGGACTCATGGTGGCATCATCAACAAGAACATTCACATCTCCTTAACCCTGATCGTATTAGAAATGCAAGCGCTTCATTGCCATGCAGTCCTAATCATCAAATGCCACCAAAATGGCGGTTCAAACATCGTAAGCAAGACGACAATGCTTCGGCGTCACGCTCAGAACCACTGACACCAGAAATTAAACATGGCATGATATCAGCAGAAAAACGTCACCCAGACCTCATCAATTACGATGACAAGTTTGTAGTCACACAGACCCACGACAATACACTTGAAGCATATCAGAACAATGAGGAACTGATTGTCATTTCAAATGAAATGCTTCCTGAAGGTGAAAATGAACTCATGGATACCACAGAAGAGTCAAAGAGTACACCGTCTCTCAATTCAAAGAGAGCAACTATGAAGTTATTTCGTACTCCATCTGAAGAAATCAGAGAGATAAACGAAGGCCGAATGATGTCTGATGATAGCTCAGCCTTCAAGAATAGCATGATCAAAAGCAGTTTCCAACCTCCCATTATTCGTGTGGTTACACCATCTCAACATGAGTTGAAAGAGAAAAGTTCAACTTTAAATACAGGTAGGTGGTTGGCAAACATGCTAGAAATAAACTTCTTGAATTTCAAAACCTATAAGGTTTCTCAATTGCTGCATGCAATTGCTGGCTCTAGTTGTTTGATTGCTGCTGTTGCTTTTAATAAAAGAAATTTTTTTAATCAAAATTTTGTTGGGGTTGTCAATGTTTTTGACAAATTGTATGCTGAGTTAAACGGGCAATGAAAATTTGCATAATCTCATAGGCGTTTTCACGCAAAATTTCAAGTTGAAAACACTTGAACATGCTAATTATTTCGTCGCAGATAATTATAAATGAAAAATCATTTCTATAACCGTCTGATACTGAAAGTCAGAAATCAACAAAACGCTTATACTTGTCACACGTTTCATTTCATGAAGTATCTTTGCTGGACGTTTGATGAAGCAAATGTTAATAGAAAAAGCCAAAACAGTATTTCAATTTGCTGTATTACAAGTTAGGCTGCATACTGTAGTTTTTGAAATTTAAAACCTATTAAAACCTGTTTTACTAAGCACCTCCGAATGTCTACATTGTCTTACTTTCCACTTGTGATCAGGACATAGAAAAAAATTAAGATATTCATATTGTTTGCGTCAGAGATGAAAACCGGTCGGGTCGAGATTCTTCGACTGGCCGGTCAAGAAACCGGTCAAACTCTTCTTTCTTGCAACTAAAATACACCTAAACATAGGGTTACTATATTTTCATAATGAAAAAGGAGGACAGGTTCTTGGAGGGTCATCACGTCCGCAGATGTCCAATTTTCCGCCCAAAATAAGTGAAGAGCAAAAAAAAGGTCATCACGTCCACAGGCCGTAGTTTGTACTGAAACTTCCCAAAATTTTTCGTGGAAGAATGATTTGACATGTTTTCATTGTTGACAATGCCGAAAAGGACGACATCTGGGCATTTTTTGACGTCCTCGAAAGACAATTTTTTTATTAAAAAAGACTTGTCCTCCAAAAGGAGGACGTCAAAGATGACGTATGGTAAGCCTACCTAAACACCAACCGAAATATACACACTGGCATGTTATTTTTAAATAAAACAGTTTTATAACAACGGCATTAACAAATCACACCTTCTGAAAACAAAGGTTTGTTGTCTGTTTTCAACAGTGAGATTTGCATACGTATTAGCGTAGTTGACCTCTATTTTAGCAGGATTGTGATACCAATCTATGGTGATACTATTGTGGTGTCATTAGTCGTTACATTACCGTACCGCTCCATTGTAGCCTATAGGCTTTAGCTTCTTTCCATGTGCGCGGGCCGGTCGGGTTGTGATGTAACAGCCTGGGCTGGTTGTGGCGTTTGTTAAAGTGGGTTAAAATAAAAAAATTTTGGGCCTCTTCATGATATACAGGTTTTACCTCCTATCGATTTATGCTAACCATTCAAGCGGAATTTATGCACAGCGAGTAACATGTTAAGTAAATGTCAAAGTCAGATCAAATAAAGTCACATAATGCTAACTTTGTGTTTATCCAAGCGAAACAAATCAACAGGTGAAGTTTAGTTTCAATCAAATTCTGTTTTCATTAGATGAAATTTTACCTGTTCAGTACATCTAGTGACAAAGTTAGTGTAAACTACAGTCAGTCATTAGGTTTATTGAACGCTGAACATAAACGTTCAGTAAAAAAAAAAAACGGTCGATCGGGCCGCTCAGTGACCTGTCAACCGGCCGGTCAACAGGCGTAGATTTTGAATTTTACCGGTCGGGTTGAGAAAATCCTGACTGGTTCCATCTCTGTTGCGTAATCACAACTTAATACTGGTAATAGTCATCTGCTTGTCATGATAGTTGATGGTACTGTAGATCGTGAAGTACAATACAGTATTGGTTTCTATTACAGACTTTGAAAATAATAAGAATCAGACTTCCAACCAAAAATCAATCAGCTTCACAACAGCAGCCCAGAAAAACATCAGCGAAAGCGGATCTGAAGACATGATGGATAGTGACGTCATATTCGAAACTTCGAAAAACAATGGAAATCTGTCTGTCAACGAAGCTAGCAGCAAGCTGCTGCAGAAACCGTTTGTTTTGAGAAGGCAAAACGCAAGTGGGTTCAATCCAGAAAAAAGCGACTCTGTTAGTCATGTATCGACTGTAAAGTCTAAAAAAAGCAACAGTCTTCGCTCTGTCTCCGGAAATTTCATCAAAGCAATATTATCTACAAGAGACAAAGCTCACTCTTGTCCTCCAGTGCCCTCTGGTGGCGCCAACAACGAGCATGTTGGTTTCACGCAAACGCGCTGAAGGGATGTTTTCGACTTCGTGAACTACAATCCTATTCCCAGTGGGAGTAATTATGAACTGTAATGTTGCATGCTAACGATGAGCAGAACGTTAACGACTGACGTCGTTTGCTGTAAGATCACGTCATTGTACGCGCAGTTTTAATGCGTTGATTCTCAGGTGTTTATATAAAAGAACTTAAAGCAATTTGCATGTTACAAATTTCTTTTGTTATGTATCCGTTTTTGTCTTGTTTATTATTGTGTATTATTATCTACTTTTTGCTTATCAATATTTTGCCAAAAGTGAAGATAAACCAGTAATTAAGTGCAGTAAAAAGGATTTAAACTGATTTTCCGATTCTTGCAAGCTAGCGTGCGTGTGATTTGAACATTTTCTACAAAGACCAATCAAACGGCAGAATTGATAGCGGCGTCTGCCTCAGCAGTGTACTCGGGGCTTGATTATTAGTTGGGTCAAACCAATGACCGCAAAATTAGTATACGCAGCTTCCTTGCTTGACGTTCGGCATTAAAGCGACAAGTTCGATCGTTTCGTCCTTGAAAAAGGCACTTAACGGGATTTTCCCATCTTAGAGTGATAGACAGGTGGCCGACAACTCCTAGACACGTTGCGTAACATTCGTAGGTCTCACAAAATGACCATATATTTTCAGTGGGATCATAAGGGTACTCGGCGGGGTGGCCCAATTTAACAAAAGATCTTCCAAATAACGCCTGTGGCTCGAAGGAAAGAAATTTTTCATAACATTGGTCTTATAATAAGCTACAGGGAAATTATAGTAATAACCTTAATAGCCGAGGTAATTTCAAATTATTCAACTGAAAATCAACAATGTTTGAGGAAATATACGGAGTGAGCTTATGATCCGAGACTGCAATCACCCAAATTACGCATTAAATGCAATCGCCCCCTGTAAATCAAACCTATCACAATAAGATCTGTAATCCATAAACAGTGCACTAGTTCCTCACATTTTTCTAGCTTCAAACCCCCAAAACACATTGACTAAACCTATGAACTACTTTGTAAGAAACAAGTTGTAACGGACAACTTTTTTTTAGTCGTACACGTAGGTTGTAATTCATAGGGGTTACTACTGTTTTGCATTTCGGCTTTCGGATCCTTCGAAAAACCTTTGCAAATCTCTTGTGGCCTCATGGACTCCAGTTTAAACTCTTGCGCTAGGCAATGCCGCAAACAAATTTTATTTAAGTCTTTTGTAGTAACGATCAAGAACTTGTAGGCGAAGATTTAGCCGCTGGTGATAATGGATTCGCTTGCAACATGTAACCCAATATAATCCAGCAGATTTTCAGCTAATGGTATTTTGACGTGTAATGCCAATCAAACATGTCGAAAATATCACCGGAAATAATAGGAAATGTGATCATATTGACCAGTGGCCTAAGCAAGAATTTTTAATAGGGGGAGGGGGGTTGAAACACCAAGCCGGATTTTAACTTCAGTGTTGTCACTTATGACGCGGCTGCGCAAGGCAGAGATTCATACTTTCGTAAGTGAACAGCGGAAGCTATTTTACAATTCAATGCCTATACCACAATATTACATTATAGTATGTCGCCTATACGCCAATTACAGTATTATCGCATGTCGCCTATACCAAAAAAACTCATCGCTAACTATAGTATACTGTACGTGCACCAGCGGTACCGCGCACAGGTGACAGATCCTACGTGACGGGTTCGATTTGCGGCTGGAGCCGATCGCGTTTGACATATTATGCATATCGGGTGGCTGCTGACTCAAGAGAGCGCAAGCTCCCTTCGCAGTCTCCCTCAGTTCAAGTGTTGACTTGAAAATAACCTCAGTTATTGATCTAATTATTTTATCTACTACTAGTGCCAGGCGTGCAAATCTATGTTGAGCATTGGGGGAGATGATTCTGCAAAATTGACCATTTTTCGAAATTGGGGGGATGATTTAGCAAATTTGACACCCCCGCGCTGTTGCCCAAATGTTTGCCCACCACAGAGAAGTGCCATCAAGTGAAGACCAAAAAAAAAAAAAAAGAAATGTCATCACTTCCCAGATGACTAATTTCTTGTCCAAAATGTAGTGAAGACCAAAAAAAAGATCATGTAGTTTGCTGATGTGGGGCATGAAAATATTGGGGGGATGCAGCCGAATTATTGGGGGGATACACCCCCATCATCCCCCCTAGATTTGCACCCATGACTACTGCAGTAGCTGATGTCATAAGTTATGAAACACCGGCCAAGGGTCAACGCTTTTGGTAATGGCGATTGCGCAGGAGCGGTAAACACTATTGTGACGCAACAATCATACTTCGCAAATGAGCAACGTTAGAACAGTGGGATTGTGCTGTGATGTTACAACAAATGAAGGACGAAAATTATCCTTTTTTACAACTCAACAAATACCTTTATAAAGCACAAACGTTGCCAAAAATATGGGGAGGCGTTAAACCCTCGAACCCCCCGCCCCCTCTTGCCTACGCCCTTGGTATTGATGATTATATTAGTTTCTAAAGCAAGCTACATAGTCACCAACAAGTTTTATATAAATATTAGATCACGTAACTTCCAGATTAAACAGCAACATAAACATTATCGTGGAACATAAACGCGAATTGATAACTCAGTAACGCACAGGCTAAATACCTAAGTTACCGTTACAAGATAGATGGTACGCTTTGGGACTTTGGCAGATAAACTCACCAGTGCAGCAATCAGCTTCTCTCAGGGAATTTAAAGAAATGAAATGTTGTGTGGTTTTATGGCGTTTTATAACTGCTAAGGTCCTTTAACGCCAGGACTAAGTTTTGTCAAGAATTCATTGACGTATTTAATTCTCTGTTCATTTCATCCTCCGCGCTACACTTAATTGCTGAGCGTTTAGCAAGTGCAACAGCAGATACCAGTTTTAAAGTCTTTGGCTGGACCCGACTGAGAATAGAACCCAGTCTACCAGCTTCCACAGCGAACGCTCTGACCACTAGGCCATCAGGGAATTTAACAACGGTACCTAAGACCTAAGCGTACTCACCAAATACTTTTCAGCCACCAGGATAACAATAAATCCAGAAGAAATACGACGCTCATAATAAGTCCAAAAAGGAATAGTTTCCAACAGGAAATAAGTCACCCGAAATAGCTGTAAAGTTTACTAGCCACAGAATAAAAAATACGCTGCTAGCACAAAGCCGGCAAATCAAGACTGGTCTGGATTCAATGAAAATGTAAGCGATCTCACACACACGTTGTTCCCCGAAGCTGTAAAGCCAATAATCTCGTAAACTCAACGCAAATTCGGACTAGAAGCAACTTAAACGTGTCAAATGAAGGAAGAGCAGCATGATTGAACATGTGACATTTTAACTAACAGGCCGCTAAAGGACCTTAGTAGGTATAAAGCGCCATAAAACCACACATTTCATTTTATTTCAACATTACGTAACAGACTAATTTTCACAGTCGGATCACAAATGTGATGTCACTTCTATAGTATTTTAGCCTAGGCTTGTCTGCCTAGCTTGCTCCTCTCAAAAAACATATTTCAAAAACATTACTGCGCCATAAATTTGGATCTTTTATGAAGTTTTAAGCGAAAATGGCAGCCAATGTTACAAACAATATTCTGTTTAATAGAGCCGTTTTGAAAATTGATGATTTAATTAATTTTAAATGGATTCGAATTTCGAAATAAAATCCATTAAACAAGATCATTCTTTAAATAAGAATAAAAACGATTTTAGTTTGAACTACAACGTTTTTCGTTAAATAGCATGTTTTTATTCTTGCTTACCAAAGAGATGCATCGTAAATAAGGACAAAAACAGTTGTACTAAAAAAATAGAGCCACAGAAATTCTTGCTACTGGACGTTTTACAACATACAGTAGATTCAGGGTGTCGTCATCAGCTGCAGTGTAAGCACATTTAAATATATGTGTCTGCATTGCTTGAACCGCCGGTAATGACAGCCAAATTTATATAGTTGAAACGCCCAGTTGCAGTACAAGAATTTCCGTAGAGATTATTTTTCTTCCTTCGAATGAGATGGTTCGTGTTTTTGCCTGTAGTTCAATAAACCCAATTCCCACTTTGGTTCTTCCACTGTTGCTTTTGTGCTTAAACCGCTGTTACAGTATGAAGCATTGAAGAAAGGCCCAGAAGGTATATTTTGAGGTGAGTGATCACATCGTCTGTCTCATTCTTGTTGACGCTTACTACGTAGGAACTGCGGAAGTATATTGAAATAAAATGTGGAAGTTCCTTCACCTCATAAGGAATACGCTCATGACAAATTACGCATAGTCAGACGAACTACCCATGTAAAGAAGGAAAGTACTGTAACTAAGCAAGCACAAAAAATTAGGAAGCTTCTGAAAAACAATGTAGCCAGCCTTCGATCTCTCCGATTCAAATAGCTGTGATAACTAACGGTGAGGAAATGTAGACCTAGGATCAAAGACTAACTTCAAGCATTTGCTTTATGATTGAAATCCTAGATCTTTGGCAAATAAGATGTAGGCTAATTGGTAGAGCATTTGTTTTGCAGGCGAAAACTTTGAAGACAAGTTCAGGTCAAACAGCATTGCTTTAAATATTTTGAAGGTATTTCCTTAGTAAGCGGAATTAACTCATGAAGTTTGTGCACTACGAGTAACCTTTTTTTGTGAAATATCGAACACAAAATTTCTTTCTCGCATTGCAAATTAATTATTTCACTTGGAGAAATACAAAAAGGATGGAAAATGAAGGCAAATTAGACGTTGCTGCCAGAGCCAGGATGATGTCGCGTCGTCTTAAAGTTATGAACAAATCTCCTGCTCTAATCAAGTTGGAAGAAGTCGACGATGATGAAACGAAACGTTTGCTAGTAAAAGTGCGTAGCTTGTGTAAAATAGAAACTTTTCATTAAATATTAAAGTTATTAATCGGTTGTGATACACTTGTGTCCAATCTAAATGACTTGTTTTAAGTTGTTTATCCAAATGGTTGTATCCAATCAATTGCAGAGTGGGACAATTACAATACATTGCAGCCTAACAGTGGTGAAAGTAAAATGGTTTTCCTACCGGAACGCTGGTAATACAAAATTTTTTTATTGAAATTATTAGTTAAAATGACAAATGTACTTAAAGCTGACAATTTTTATAAAAGTTCGTAGCACAGTAATTATTCATTTTCACCTTTGAATCAGCCATGCCCAATATGTTGAGTGAGCTGCTCTAGCTTTTTACTTCAAGTATCAAGTTAATAAGCATATGTCTGAATTATGTTGGCCAGCAGAATCCCAGATGTGCTGTTAGCTGATAATGCTCAACAGTGCCAGCTGTGATCATACTTCTTGGATGGTCCGGGGAGGGCATGGCCTCCGGAAAATAATGCCAGATTGTCTGACCGTTTTCGTAATTTTCGTGCCTTTCAAAAAACTTTGGTATTGATTTTCCTTAAAACTCTGTAAACGTTCATTGCAGCTGCGACGCTTACAAAGTTGTGTCTTTTCTAAAACATACTTCCTCTTCGCGTGTTTGCTGAAGCATGAAATGCATATACGCGACTACAAAATGTAACTGTTCAATTGTGTTCTTGCAATTAGTCGTTAATTGTTTCGTTTAAAGGTTCTGATATCCAAGCTCACCTTTCACCAAAAGCGTAGTGGGGTATGCAGCGCCAGGGGCAAAATATTTTTTTCGGACAACAAATCTCTTACCGGAACGACGTTTCGCTTAGGCATACTTTCACCACTGAGCCAACACAAACGATCATGTTGCGCTTATTGAAATGACTTGCTATCACTATGAACTAGTATACAATATGGAATAACGAAGTTAAAGAAGAGGTTTCCCAAATATCTCAGTTTACTGTGCGTTTATTGGATAATCTTGCATTGACTGAGGGTATCAAAGTAATAACAATAATACATATTTATAGCGCTGTTTCCTGACGGAAAGTCAGATTCAAAGCGCTTGACAAAGTAACAAAAAACGTAACGTAACAGCGAAAACAATAGAACTAAGTACAGTAAATATAAATATGAAGTTGCGATGATAAATTTGAAAAAAATGGTCCCCGGTATTAATTCATATTGGCAAGAAATGCTTACAGTTTGGCTGACACTAAATGTAGAGTGAGAAATATAAATACTACGTAAAGTCACAGCAGAAAAAATTTAGTGCAGTATCGGTTTAAACTACCGCAAGATTTGCATTAAATTACTAACATTATAAAATTCCACACTTTATAAAATTACTAACGGTCGGTTTACCGTGAAAGCAAATAGCGGTTTGGTGGCAAAAATAATTTCTAAAATCACGGAAAAAAGATAGGTATATTTCAAAAATCACACTTAGGTGTCGAATGCTTCCGTGCAAAAAAGCGTTTTCAGCAGGAATTAAAGGTTTTCAGCAAATTAGAAAGCACTATGCTGTTACATTACGCTCAATCAATCAATCAATTTTCTGGACCCGCTTATCCTTGGGGGGTCGCGGGGACAGCAGCTCGAGTTGGAGCCTCCAAGCATCTCGATCCTCTGCAACCAAGGATAGATGCTCTGCTGGGATGCCAAGGCGAGACCAACTAAGATCTTCTACGTAATCTCGCCATCGAGTTCTGGGGCGGCCTCTAGGCTTTCGACCAATCGGTGTTGAACAGAGCAATTTTTTTGGCTGTTCTTTCCTGGGACATTCGTGTCACATGTCCATACCAACGCAATTGCGATCTTTCTAGTCGGAGAAGCAGCGCTTCGATGTTCAGAGATTCACGAATATCTGCACTTTTAACCTTGTCCAACAAGGTCAAACCGCTCATTCTTCGCAAGAATCCCATTTCGGCTGCTTGAACTCGAGACCTCACTTTCTCATTCATGATCCAACACTCATGGCCATGAGTCAAAATAGGAGCATAGACCGATCTGAAAATGGATAGCTTTGCTTTGGTGCAAAGCTCCCGTTTCAGTACCACAGATCGGTGGAGCTGGCGCATTACTGCACTTGCTTTTCCGATGCGGATATCCAATTCGCTATTTTGTCTGCCGTCACTTGTGAATGAGACGCCGAGGTACTTGAATTTCTCTGACTGTTTTAGTGGTACTCCATCAATTTGGAGAGAGCACTGCTTTGGTTGTCTGGACAGGCACATGGTTTCTGTTTTTGTTGAACTGATTTTCATTCCGGCGACAGAGCATGCATCCGAAAACTTGTCAAGAGCTTGCTGGAGACTATTTTGGGTAGAGTCGAGTAGCACAAGATCATCTGCAAATAACAGACGTTGTACAGTACATTCACCGATCTTTACTCCGCCACAAGACTCACTTTTCGTAACTATTTTATCTATATAAATAAGGAACAGAATAGGTGAAAGAGAGCAGCCTTGCCGTAGTCCCACACTTACTCTGAAAGGTTTCGTCGTTGCACTGTTAACACGAACACAGACCTCGGAATGCACGTACAGCGACTTAATGGCATTTAGTAACTGGCCATCAATGCCATACTGCAACAGCACCGCCCAAAGCTTGTCTCTAGGAATGCGATCATATGCTTTTTCAAGATCAACAAAACATGCATTGACCTCTTTTGCATATTCCCACGACTTCTCAAAGATTTGCTGCAAGGCAAAGATCTGATCCATTGTCCTTCGGCCAGGACGAAAGCCACACTGAGCATCCGTTAGTAAAGGCTCGACTATTTCACGGCATTTCTTTTCAAGGCATTTGGCATAGACCTTACCCGGGACACTGATGAGAGATATGCCCCTATAATTGGTGCATTTTCTCTTGTCTCCTTTCTTGTGGATAGGTATTATCACACTAGTTTGCCATTGCTTTGGTGCTTGCCCAGTACTACATGCCACCTTACAAACACGAGTCAGCCAACGAACACCATATATGTTCATTGCTTTTAACATTTCAGGTCTGATATCATCCTCACCAGGTGCTTTTCCAGTTTTCAATGATTTGATTACTGCATTCACATCTGCTTCGGTTATTTGAATATCTTCCCCAACCTGTTCCTCGTGAATTTGTATCGGTGTAGCATCAACTGGGTTTAAAAGATCACTAAAGTAGTCTCTCCACCGATTCAAAATATCTTTATCTTTCAGAGTCACACCATTTGAATCTTCGACAAAGAGAGCGGCTCGAGATCTTTTTCCACGCAAACGGCGAATGGTCTGCCAGAACATTTTATTTGCCGTTTTGAAATCATCGTCTAACCTTTCTCCAAATTCCTTCCAGGCCCTTTCCTTAGACAGTTTAACTTTTGTGGCTGTCGCCTTACGTGCTTCAGAGTACTGCGAACGAAGTTCAAGTGATGACTTTTTAGCAAGCCAGGACTTATAGGCCACTTTTTTCGCACGAATAGCTTCTTTAACTTTTTGATTCCACCAAGGAGTTATTTTCTCGCTACTCTTCGTCCCTCCAACACGCTTACGTCCACAACAGTTAGTAGCGGACGTAATGACTGCTGTTCGAAACAAACACCACTCAGTTTCAATGTCTTTAGTAGAGGTCGGAAGTTCTTTGAACTTAGATGCAATGTTGTCTGCAAATGCAGTTCGTACCTCTTTGTCAGCCAATGATTCCCATTTGATTCGATAAGTTTCTCTTGGTCGAAAAGTCTTTCGTTTTTTCAAGGGTTTCAAAGCTTTCAAAGTGCAGACAACTAGGTGGTGATCAGTTGACAACTCAGCCCTTCCTTTAACACGAACATCAGACACGGTAGAAAACAAGTCCGCCGAAACGATACAAAAATCAATCAGGGAGCGTTGTCCCAGAGAGTCTCTGTACCAGGTGTACTTATGAATTCTTTTGTGTTGAAAAAATATGTTCATTATGCACAGCCCATTGGTGGCACAGAACTGCAATAAACACCTTCCGTTCTTGTTAATGTCAGGGTCACCATGTTGCCCAATAACATTTTTCCAGGTTGCATTGTCGATGCCCACATGCGCATTGAAATCGCCCAAAAGGACAAGGGATTCTGATGAAGTTGCTTTTCCCAGTGCAACCTCGACTTCCTCCAAAAAGGCTTCGTACTGTGATTCTATGTTAGGTGCGTACACCTGCAAGATACACAGAGATCGCTCCTGCAGCCTTAGCTTTAGAAGACAAACCCTTCCTCCCAGTGGTACCCAGTCAACGACACATTCAGCTATGTTGGGGCTCACAAGTAAGCCAACACCAGCTTGAGCAGACATTGCTGCATCAACACCTGAATAGAAAATTTTCCACCCACCGTTCAACTCGACAGTTCCAGAACCCCGGCGCTTTCTTGATGAAATTCCCACAACATCAAGGCGATACTGTTGGGCTTCGCAAACAAGCTCCTGCTCTTTTCCTGTCAGTGACGAAACGTTCCAGTTCCCGATAGCTAGATCCCGGCAGTTTGGTCCAACTCAAGTACGTTTTCTGTGCGCTGCCCCCATTTGCCTCCCCAAACGCTGAGCGACTGCGTTGGTGGGTTTCCGGTGACGGTCAGCTTGTGGGGGAGAATGTAGCATATTTTTCGAACGAGTCCCTCTGCCTAAAACTCGAACGCGGACCTTTTTATCCTGCGCGCCGTCCGCCGCAGCATGAATATTGTTATTACAACTTTCCATTTAGCTACAGCATTGGATTGCAACTTGGTCTGTTTTTCTCCTTCGACCTTACCGTCATGGGTGACCCTGATGGAAGTGATTAAACACTACCGACGGCATTGCTCTAAGGATCATTGAAAACTCAAACCTCCCCACCACGTTAAGGTGGCAATCCATAGGAGAGGTTACATTACGCTGTTGTTCATATTCACGAAGCTAACTGTTGTTCAGATTCTACATTTTACTTTGCATTGCAGCGAGGAGGAAAAATACGATCATCAGCCAGACATAATGACGATATCAAAACTCGTATGAAGAGGTTTAATCTGGATGCGAGCAAATCAGAAAACTTCAGTTCTAACAAGTCAGATGATGACGAAGAAGTGAAACCTTCAGAAAGCGTAAAAGTAAACTTGAAGGAAAAGCTGGCAGCTCTTCAAAGTGGGTGACCAATAATGATAATCGACTTGACCCAATTAAATATTGTAGTTAAATTTATCAAGGTGCTACAAAAGATACCAAAGTGGTGATAGATTGGCCGCCAGTTTTTAAACATGGTTATTTTAAACGCATAAAACCAGGGATTTTTTAAGGAAAAAGGCTAGATGCCCAAAATAAAACTGTGAAGACCCGAAACGAACCTGCAGGGACTCAAAAGTCAAAAAATGCTGGTTTTCCTCCGTAGACTTTTCTAATTCTGAGGATCCAGTTTCATTAAATAAACTTTAACTCCTTACAAAAATCTGGTCTAATATAATTTCTGCGTTTATCAGGTTCAATGCAGCAAGGTGACAAGAACACACTCACGTTGGCTAATCATAGATTTGAAAGAGGCGGGCACGAATCAGTTCGAAATATTAAAATGACACTCTCAAGTCGAAAAAAGAACTTGCAAGAGCAACAAATTCTGAAAGCGCTTCAGAACAATCGGGCAAAAGAAGGAAGCGCTCCTGTTCCGCTTCCACGTCACAAACGAGTCATCAGCGTGCGTAAACGCTCCCAGAAAGAGTTACAACTATCGCCGAATGATGGTGGAGTAGAAGAAACTAATGACGACTCCGAGATGAACAAAGCGGTTCCAAGGAAGCCTCCGCGAAGGAAGCTACGTATATCAACCGTTCGCAGAGTTAATCGAGAAGAAGGTCACCAGCAGGTCATGGACATGATTGAAGAAAAAAAGACATCAGGAGAAGGTAAGACTTTAATGCATTTTGATTTGGTTCAAATCGTTAAAGTGCTTCCGGCATCTACTTGTCTTGTGATACAGTGTACAATATCATTATTACGTACTCCAGGCTCAGAGTTTTAACAAATTAAAAACGGCGTTTGTTACTCCTTTCCTTCTCAATTAAATTTACATAGCTTATCAGAATAATTGCAGTATGCGCCAATTCTCAGTATCTTTGTTAGATTTTTGAAGAAATTTTTTGCCAACACAAATAATAAGGTGCAGATAAATCTTGAACATTTGCAGTAAACTGTGACCACTTGAAAGTAAACTCCATAAAAATATTAGACCCATTTATGCTACAACTACCAATGCACCGTCACAAAATATGACAAACAACAATCAAATGTCCAAAGTTCTGATCAGACTTCAAACTGTCAAACAATGAAGGCCGGAAACATTAATTATATACAACACTACTAGCAGCTACCTATATACAAAGGGTTTTGGTAATTTTTAAATAGACACTACATACAACAAGAACTGCGTATCTTCTTCACCTTTCTTTAGCCGTTAAAGTAACAATAATTCACATGGCGTACAGGATATTGCGTCGACTGTCGTTGCCGTAATTAATCATAGAGCTTCGGTAAAGCATACTAAAACTTATAGCAACGGTTATGATATTGTGCTAGGCCAGGGGTGGGCAACCTTTTTTGGTCTGTGAGCCAAAATCGGTTAAAATCAATGGCCAAATTTTTGCGCGTCAACTAACATATCGTGAGAACCAGGGCCGAAAAAAAAGGTTTTCACACCCTTAGATGTCTTGTTTTCACTGAAAATATCGGTGAGGAGCAAAAAATGTCTTCACGTATACTCAGATGTCCTCTAAAAAAATAAATAAAATGCAGCACGTATGTTGATCAGTGAGACTTCTGCTGCTACATACCGTTGACTTGTTTCCGTGGCCTCGCTCGCGTGCCAGATATACCAGCTGGCGTGTCAAGTTCGGTACGCGTGCCAGGGGTGGCCCAACCCTGTGCTAGGTTCACGTCATACTTTGAAATAATTTTTGCCATCAGGCCCGTAACCAGAAACTGAGCTAAGGGGAGCTTTTTTTTAACAAGGGGGGGGCAAATTTTTTCGTTTACTCCCTAAAATACCAACTTTAAAAACAGTCAACTTCAGTCTAAGCAAGTAAAATTTATTTTTTTTTATGTAAGGGGCAGTAGCACACCCAGAATTTGGCAAGAGGGGCACAGTAGGGGGTCTGGGGTGAACCCCTAGCCGCTGGAGGCTAAGGGGGTCCGGGGGCTTAGCCCCCAACCGCCAACGAACTTTTACGGTTTTCACATAAAAAAAAAACACTCATTTTAGCACACTTTTTTATCAAAAAGGCTTGCGGAGAGTGCCGTCGTCATAAACAACGCAAAAATATTTTCGCAGTTCATCTCTAAAAGCAGAAGCTTGACTAAAATAAGTGAAAAGTGGCTGCAACTATTATTAGTTAGAGAAATTATAAACTGAGAGTTAGGTTTAAGCACCTTATTACAGAGCAAAAGAGGGGGGCAAGGCACCGTGGCCTTTCCCTGTGTGCGCCTATGGTAAGGCCTAACTAAATTATTGCCGATAAATATGTAAGTTGGAATTTGGATACAATGGCCGGTTGGCGTAGTGGTAACAATATCGCTTCCGGTGCGGGACGTTTGGGGTTCGATTCCCGCGCTGGTCAAATCAGACACAGAGTCGCCAACAACTCGCCACTGCTGCGATGTTTTTTCGGAATTAGAAGCTATGTCGCCCAGGCGCTAAGCTGCGGAGATGGGCCCCGTCGTTACATGCTTGGGCGTAATACGGCGAGTATAATGAAAGTTTGATTTTGATTTGCACGAAGTTTGTATGAGAAAAGCTAAAATGTTTTACGCTAAGAGATTACAATAGGCTGCTAGTATGTTGAAAAATCACTACAAAATTACAATGAAATTGCTTTAAAAAAACGTCACACTCTTTAACCGTTTACAATAGAGGCAATCGTGTGTGTTTTCTGCCTAATCTTAAAACAAATTCATCCAAATCAATTTTCTTAGTGCTAGATTTTTCTAAAGCAAGCAGTACAAGATTGCGCTGCCGCCCGAAAGTCATTGAACGCCTGTGAGGAGGGTCAATACGCGACAAAGCAGAAAAACTGCACTCCCAAAAGTGGCTACAGCTGCAGCAAGTTTATACACATCAAAAAAGGCACGCTTTTGTTCGTCAAGTCTATGTAGCGAAATGTTACTCTATTTCCATCTACTTTGTAGACCACCGAGTGGGTGAGAAATACGAACGTTGGTGAAGTTAAGGTCCGCCAACTCCTCACTTGCTTTAATTTCTCTTTTTAAGTGCTGACTATACCCGGCTTACTTGCAACTGTACTGACTAAAGCAGGTCTACCCAAGTATGACCCGGTCGTCATAATGCTGCTCTGATTATTTAATTACTGTATAGTCCCGCTCTTCCCGGATGTGCGAAAGTGGACCTTTATGACACAGCGGCTTTTACTTGGAATAGATCCACTACTGTGTACTGAGAGCATATGGATTGTCCGTGCACATTTTTAGCACTGTATCGTTGGTAATTAGATAAAGAAGCAAGCAAAATAGCCTATATCTGACAGGGAGGCCACAATTTTGACAAGGGGGTCTGGCTCCCCCGGTCCCCGTCTAGCTACGAGCCTGCTTGCCATGCCCGCGATAAAGAAGCAATCTTTGAAACAGTAGGGAGAGACAAATACAATGGCTAATTTCAAAAATGTTACAAAAATTTCTTTGGATGAGGTTCAATTGTTTCTAATCATGAACAAAAACTAAATAAAAGCTTCCGAAAAGTTAAGGTATTAGGGATTCGGATCGAGAGAACGTTATTGGCTAACCGGATTCTATACAAAACTCTGAGCAACATTAACTATTAATCTTGCTGATCTTAATTCAAAACTGAAGCGCTCATAATTTATGCGGATTCACCTGCTAATTTTAGCACATAAAATCAGATAAAAGCCAGGGACCTTCCACAAAATCCATAGATCGCGTTTGTCAATTTATACAAACCATTCTATTTCAGAGTTAGAGATAAAATTTAACACAATCATATTTTATGGCATTTTTTAGAACTAAATGAAGAACCACCAGGTCCAAAATCAATACAAGAAAAACCTGTTCCTCAAAAAAGAAAATTACGAATCCGTCGCTCCTCGAGCAAATTGACGAACCGTCAAAAACGGTCAGAAGAACGAGGAGAAGAAACTCCGAAGTCTTTCAGACGTTCGCAGCGATCTAGCCCACAAGAAGGAAGACAAAAAGTGTCCAGAGATAACATTATAGACATCATCAACGCGGGTACAGAAATAGTAACTGATGATGAAGCAGATGACAATAAAAAGATGTCCAAGCCAAAAAAGAAAAGATCATCACGAACGAAATATCGAGAAAAGCTTCTTCAAACCTATCTTGCTGCTGGAGAGCCGGAAGAAAAACCGGATGTAGAAGCAGAGGAAGGAGCTGCTTCAGTCGAACAAGAAGTTACCAACAACTGTACTTTGTCAAGCCCAAGTCATATCGCAGAAACCCCGACAAGACAAATTCCCGAAGATAGGCCTACACAAATATCGAAACCGGTTTATGAAGAATTGCGATATTCTGTTGACGATATTAACCAGGTGCTTGAGATTTCTGGCGATACTCAAGAACACCAGACTCCGAGCGATCAATTCGTGGATAAAGCTGAAACTACTTTGTTGGTGTCACCCGCTTCAAACGAGGATCATTCGCTAGAAGATGTTTTCAACGAAACAAACCAAGGTTCCACAGAAAATATTAGTTGCAGCAGTGAAAAAAATACGTTAGTAAATACAGAGGGCAGAAAACTGAGCGAGAATGAAATACCGCTACTCCAAAATCAAGATAACAATACTCCTAACTCCACCATTACTGATGCGGCTACACCAATCGCAAGTGCTGATTCGCCATGTCAAACCAACTCCGTCAATACGCGGGAAGAAACTGAACTCCAGAAGGTAGATCATACTGACGTAGAGCTCTCTAAAAATCACGCGAAAGAAGCTGGCGAATCCAATCAGCAGCTTAAAGATGACGAAAACTTGGGCGTAAATGTTTATGTTCATCCTACACTACATCTGGTTGAAGACAAAGGACTTGAAGAGAAAGGAACCGGTAACTTTGAAAATAAACAAAAAGATGTTCAACAAGACACTTGCATCAAGAGTTGCTCCACTGGAGAAAACACAGCACAACGAGTGACTGGCGTTGAGGACCCACACGCAAACCAGAAACAAGCTGAAGCTGACACCCAAATAATCAAAGAAGAACCGAGAAGTAAGATGAATAACAAACATTTAAAAGTTCTTAAAAAAGCAACCAGCTTCAGCGAAGGAATCATCAGCTCTAGTGACGTTAATCCACACAAATTTTTTCAGTTCAGAATAAAAAATTTTGAAATAGAAAAAAAATCATGCTATGTTCAAACTGACGAATCATTTATTTTATCCCAAGATATTGAAAGAAAACAGCAAGTTGTAAAAAACACCGAAAAAGAGAAATCAATTCAAAACTTGCCGATTTTGACTTCGGATGAAAATCAAGTGCAGGTTGCTCTTGTACAGGATGACAAGCTTTCTGAACCTCACTCACTGAAGCATTTAGAAGAGACAATTGTCGAAAGTAATTCTTCTGGAAATATTGCTTCCCTTCCAGCTAAAGAAACAATAATAATCGAAGAGACGTTTGAAACTACGGATACCCAAAGCAAAAAAAAAGAGGTGACCGAAAAAGAATCGGAGTCAGCGAAGGATAATCTATCTGAAAATGACGAGGAAGAATTTGAAGTCGAATATCTATACGTGGATGAAGATGGAAATGAATTGCCAGTAGACGAAGCTATGTTAACACAAGGCATATCCTTGCTTGAAGGCTCTGATGATGAACTTGAGCTGGTATACGAAGATGAAAGTGGCGAAGATGATTCAGAAGAGCTGACAGTGTATTTGGATGATGATGGGAATTATGTGGATGAAAATGGTCAACCTGTAGAATTGGATGACGACAGTGAAAATGAATGGATCTATGAAGTAGAAAACTAATGCTTGTTTGATAACCTATCAAGATAAAAACCGCTTCTCAATTCATTATGACCATGTTTGATACTGAGTTTAGCAGATAAAACAAAGCAACCGAGGAATAAAAACCGATTGAAGACCACAGCAGCACAAAATAATGGTTTTAGGTAGATCGCACCGAATTCAAACTTGAAACTCAAAGGGTGCCATTCTCTATTTTGAAGCTTTAAATTTGAGTCTATAGATGCCACTGTATTGTGTCGCGATACTGCAATTCTTTATTTGACATAGGTTTAAGTCTGGGTTACAATGTGCGTCTTTTAACTTGATGTTTATGAACTTGCATTTTGCACAGAAGCTAGTAGAAATGTATTGGAGCACTGCTTGCATTTATTTGTATTCTTTTATTGTAATAATTTTTAGCTTTATTAACGTATTTTACAGTTAAAGTGCATTATTCAGAAATATTTCCAAATTTGTATTAATTTATGTAAAATGTATTTGATAACATACTGACCATTACGCTGATGAAAATTTGTTGTAAAAATAACAATTGACAGTTAATGAGCTAATTAATATAATCAATTAGCTCATTAACAGCAATAGGCTAGTTGACAAGCAACTGTAAACAATTGCATATCTCTAGCAATCATTCAGCATAATTACTACGAAGTAATGAGGGTGTTGACTGGCTCATTATAATTAAACTGTTCTCCGTGCTGCGTTCTTGAAGCCACAGCTGTACAAGAGTATTCAGTTGTTCACAATGGTGGTTGTAAAAACAACAAAATTATAATTAAACTTATCCACAAAATCATAAATGAAAAACGATTAGATTCTAGCTTAACAGACCCGTAGAATCTTCCAATCAAACGTATTATAGGGATTAAATAGGGAATAGGGATTAAAGAGAAACAAACAAGTGATAAAAAAAAACAAAATTTGAAAAAATGCCAAATAAGATAAAAATTTTAAAAGATGAAAATTACTACAAAAATGGTAGTAATACAGGGTGACCCAAAAACAACGGGCCCCGTGTATTTAGAATAATTAGAATTGGGGCCCGTTTTTTTTTGGGTCACCCTGTATCAATTAAGATATCAATCCACGATCGGTTTCGCCTTAATTGAGTCTCATCGGGTGGATGTAGATAAACTAGAAACCATTAGAAACAAAAAGAAAAAACAACTGGTTAGTCTATCATAGAGCTGGCAGTAAGAAATCCAAAAACCTTTCACTTAGACAGCACCACCATACTTAAGAATTTTTTTTTCAGTTCATTATTCCGTAGGATAGGGTTACTATAGTTTCACTGCGCAAAAGGACGACAGGTTCTCTGAAGGTGATCACGTACGCAGATGCCCGATTTTCCGCCCAAAATCAAGTGAGGAACAAAAAAAAAAAAAAGGTTATCACGTTTACAAGCCGTAGTTTGAACAAAAACTTTCCAAATTTTTTCGTGTAACAATGATTTGACATGTTTTTTCTTTTCATAATGCGCAAAAAGGAGGACATTTGGGCATTTTTTAGCGTCCTCGAAGGACAAATTATTTTTTTCTAAATGTCCATGTCCTCCAAATGGAGGACGTGTGGGTAAACGTACCGTAGGATAAGGTGACTCTTCATATCTTGTGTGGCGTTCAAAGCACGCATCAAATATGAGGGCAATTCAAGCACAGCGAGTTCACCATAAAGGCAAGTCAGAGATCATTCCTTCATGTCAATCAAGGAATAAATGTGTTGAATTAGTAAGGGATCTCCAATTTTTTCTGAAATTTCCTATACTGATCAACAAAATCATACATATATATTTGATACTTGTCATAAATCACAAAATGAGCCTCATATTTGATGCTGCGCATTGAACGCCATACAAGATATGAAGAGTGACGTTATCCTACGGAATAATGAACTGAAAAAAAAATTCTTTAGTAGGTAGGTGCTGTCTAATTGAAAGGTTTTCTGGATTTCTTACTGCCAGCTCTATGATAGACTAACCAGTTGTTTTTTTCTTTTTGTTTCTAATGGTTTCTAGTTTATCTACATCCACCCGATGAGACTCAATTAAGGCGAAACCGATCGTGGATTGATATCTTAATTGATGCAGGGTGACCCAAAAAAAACGGGCCCCAATTCTAATTATTCTAAATACACGGGGCCCGTTGTTTTTGGGTCACCCTGTATTACTACCATTTTTGTAGTAATTTTCATCTTTTAAAATTTTTATCTTATTTGGCATTTTTTCAAATTTTGTTTTTTTTTATCACTTGTTTGTTTCTCTTTAACCCCTGTGGTTACGTTTGATTGGAAGATTCTCCTAAAACCTAAAAAGATAAACTAGAATCCAATCGTTTTTCATTTATGATTTTGTGGATAAGTATAGGAGATCCCAGGAAAAATTGGAGATCCCTTGTTGATTCAACACATCCATTCCTCAACGTTTTACTTGACTAAAATGGATCTGTTCAGGCTTGGAAAGCACTAAAACAAAAAATCAGAAAAAATCAAGTTGATTTTTTTGGACCCTCCTAACAGTATATTCAGCCCCCCCCCAAAATGTGAAGGCTGGCTACGGCCCCGGGTCGATCTCTAAAAAAACAAGGTCATTATGATCAATCTTCCCCCAAAAAAGATCTTATCGTTGGTGTCGAGCTCTTTTCTTCATGGCGAAGCGCCTTGCTTCTCTGAGGCCCTAGGCTTCAGCCTGCTTAGCCTGTTCGTAAACCCAGCCTTGCCAAAAGTTTTCGAAAAATGAAACTGCTCTACTGGATCTAACAAATTAGTCTGAGCTAGAAAATTTGAGTCAGAACGGATTAGTCTATCCCCAATCCACACGCACTCTTACCAAACTTAGCAACTTGGCTAAAAAAATACTTCTTAATTCAACAAACTCAAATGTTTTACGTTCATTGTTCAATTGGGTTTGATTCCGAGTCGGGTCAAATTAATAACTTTAAAATTGGTATTCACAGCTTTTCTGGTATTCAACACATCCATTCCTCAATTAAAATTGGTATTCATTATTCACAGCAGGGATACTTCTTCTAGATATCCCTGATTCACAGCTTCCAATGAAAATTGGTTTTCAATTAAAATTGGTATATCACAGCTTAAATTAAAATGTGGTACATCACAGCCATTCCTCAATTAAAACTGGTATTCAATAAAAATTGGTATTCACAGCTTCCCCTGGTATTCAACGCATTGGTATTCACAGCCGTAGATTTGGGTTTGATTCCGAGTCGGGTCAAACCAATGACTTAAAAATTGGTATTCACAGCTTCCCTGTTTAGCGCTCAGCATTAAGGGACAGTGTGGAGAACAAACCGGCAAGTTTACTTGTTTCGCTGTTGGGAAAGGCACTTAGCGAGATTCCCCCATCTTGATGTGGTAGACAGATGGCTGGCAACTCCTAAGCGAGTTTGTATAGCGCATTGATCGCTTTTTCGCGGTAGGAGGATAAATATGCGACTAAATAAAAATACAATATTGTTCAATCCACATGCTTCAAATTCGAGAGAAAAACTAGCTAGTCATGGAGTATACAACAGTAAATTGCCCTTCACGTCATACAGTATATCATCTATTCTCGTCTATCCACTGCAGACATTTAATAGCAAAGCTGAACCAGCATTAAAAACATGAGACCCAAAGTTTACTTCTTACAAGAAGGGATTTTTATGGCTTTAAACCTGTCTAACGGCCATGGTGTGAGGGTGAGATGAATATTGTATGGCACTGGCCATCAATACTACCGAAACTAATCAGGTTCGCAGCTAGGCTAGTAGCTAGAAAGCAGTTTAATTTAATCGCTAAAACCATTATAGCCTTTGTTCGATCTTACGCCTTCTTCGTTACTCTTCGCAAATGACGTCTTGGTCGCAAAACAAACTCACTAAGTCTAGCTTCAATTCTACATAGACCACAACAATATTCTACTTGTTTGGAACGAATAAAATCGAAATTATATTTGCCCTGTCCACATGTGCAATTTTAGCGGACTTACCGCGTTTCTTGGTTTTCGTCAGGGCGTCGAACCGACACGTAAACCAAAAACCCGTATTAACCGCTTCCTTTCATTGAACCCAAACCGAACCGTAACCTTTATAATTAATAGACGTGAACCTGAATCCAAGATCATCAAAAATATTGAACCTGAACTGGATTTGAACCGTTAAAATAATTTTTGTCCAACCTAAGCCCAGATCGGAGCGCATTTTTGCGACTGTGCTATCAATGGCATAAAACTAAGTGATCTATGTCTGATGATTTCGTTTCATTCATCCCGGCGCGTTTGGGTTGCAATGCTGTTGTTCTTGTTAAAGGGCGAGAATAACATAGCATCTAACTACGGTGATGCATGCAATTAGTGCTTCATTACGTAGTAAAATCGATTTATCTAAAGGTGAATGCGCAGACGGATTTTTTTTACCCAAAAATATAGGCTATAGCGTGATTTAGACCAGACTTAGATTTTACATACGGCGGAAAAAAGTCGAATAATTCTGAAGTTAATCTGAGATTATTTCTGCCACTAACAACATCCTTTATACAGAGGTGACGAACGTGTGGCCCGCGAACATTTTGGCGAGATCAGTACTCTTCAACTGTCTTTTCCCGTCTAATCTTTACCATGCGATATCAAAATCTGAGCCCCCGATTGAACCGATTGATTTTTATGATTCCGCGTATCACGCAGGAATCATAAAACGTACAGTACAAGCCTTCACTAGCGTAGCCAGGATTTTGCAATTGGGGAAGTTTTGAGAATGACATCACATTCGGCCATACGTTGTATACAGAAGCGGATCCAGAAAGTTTTGGTGGGGTAGATGTAATTTTGAATCAGTTTGAATGTTAACTAAATGCAAAAACGTTTAGACCCGAAAACGGGCGTAAATAAGCCTTTTGAAAATGTTTTCATGTCAGGGGCTTATTCAATATTTTTGTCACGGAGGGGGCGCTTATTTTCGTCACTTTTTAAGCGTAGTTTTTTTCGACAGATTTAATTTTAAGCAACTTAACTAACACAAACGACTCTAAAGGGGTCCGGGGACATGCTCCCCCGAAAAATTTTTAAAAATTTGCATACTGCAACGGCCATTTTAGTGCTCTTTGAGCAATTTTTAAGGAAAGTTTGTCATATTTTTGGCCCCTAACTTTGAGTGTTTCACCCAATACGATGCATTTTGTTCGCACAAACTCACAATTTTGAGTATGCGTGCTTAAGGCGACTAAGGCATATTGTTATGAAGAGGTTCGAAATTATGGAAAAAGTTTATTCATCCAAAACATTGTTAAAAATGGCTGGTAGAGGAATGCTTACGCAGCATACTCCACTTCTTCCCCTGAATCCCCCCTGGTTGTATAATAACAAAAAATGGCCTCAAATTTTAAGTGAAATGTTTTAAATTAAAAATACCGAAGGCAGTTATGGCACGATTGTTGTAAGGAAGTCAAAGGAATGCTTTGTGGTGAAACTGGTAAAAGACATTTAAATGCTGGCGATTTAGTTCTTTTGTGAGCTACAGTACGTACATCATTTTTGTTTGAAATCGTTTAGCTTTTTTTCTGTAGAAAGTCTGAGGGGCCGAGGACAGTTGCATGTACAGTAGCAGCACTGCCCTGCTAAAAAAATTGCGTCATTGCTTCATTAAGCATAACGGCAAAGAACGAAATTCAGGAAACAACGCTACGTATAAATTCTTGTTATTATGACAATTACAAAGCCAGATTATCAATGACAAAGTATCGAGCACTTCGAAATAAATATCAGAAAAAGAAGTAAGTATGACTGTCATTTTAGGCTCAATGGGGGGTTGTAACCCCCCTCGTGGCTACGCCACTGCAAGCCTTTCATCTGTTTCGGGATTCAACAGTTCATCCATTGTTACGTAATAATATCAACATAACTCGTGGTCCGTTGCAGCTTCAGTATAGTGCAGTATTCGGGTCACTATTTGAGAGAGAGCTTCGCTTGCCTTGCAGTAGTAAGGATTATGTAGGTTTGCAGAAATGAATTGGTGAGCTTGTAAATGGGGGGGATGCATCTCCCCCTACCAGCCATTTTCAAACATGTTTTTGACGAATACAAATTTTCCCCTCATTTTGAACCGTTTCGATGACAATAATAAGCCTTACGCCCTACGGCCCTAAGCACGCATAATCGAAAATGTACGAACAAAATGCATTATAATTTGTGAAACACTCAAAATTAGGGGCAAAAAACTTAAACATAATTTGCCTGAAATGTGTTCAAAAAGTACTAAAATGGCCACTACACTATGTAAATTTTTAAAGATTTTCCGGGGAAGCATGCCCCCGGACCCCCTGGAGTCTTTTTCATTCCCAATATACTTCAAAATAATTTGCAGGAAAAAACTACGCTTGAAATATATGTCGAAATTTGGTGCCCCTCCCTGAAAATGTTTCTGAATACGCAGCAGACATGAAAACATTTTTCAAAGTACTCAATTACACCTTTTCCGGGTCTAACGTCTTGGTATTTAGTTAACATTCAACCTAATTTAAAATCTCACCCCCCCCCACCAAAATTTTCTGGATCCGCTCCTGGCTTTTAGTAGGCCTACCACATATGCAAATATTACGGCTTTTTTGAGGGATTTGTTATTCTGTTTTTCTATCAATATTTAATTAGCTGCTTATTTCGATGTCTTTAGCAAAGAAACGAACGGTTGTAGATGAGAAATTTGCAAGGGATAAATTAATGTTTCGACTATAACCAAAGTCTCGTCAGCCTTGCTACGCACAGCCAATCCAGGCTAAACTCATTCCAGACTGTAAAGACTCTGTTTTTGCATTGCTTTACCTGTACATCTCGACTTCATCTCTTTTCTAGGTTGTGCCCTATTTTTGGCAGGCGACTGGCCCCAAACAACGATACTATTTTTGGCAGGCGACTGGCCCCAAACAACGATGTGGGTTAGTGGTTATAGGTTCTTTCATTGGGTATCGTTGTTTGGGGCCAGTCGCCTGCCAAAAATAGGGCACAACCTAGAAAAGAGATGAAGTCGAGATGTACAGGTAAAGCAATGCAAAAACAGAGTCTTTACAGTCTGGAATGAGTTTAGCCTGGATTGGCTGTGCGTAGCAAGGCTGACGAGACTTTGATTGTAGATGGGTTTTTAGGTATTACTTTCGGTTGTTCGTTACTGCTGATAAACAATTTTTTCGTTTTTCTATGACCAAAAAGTTTTGCGGCCCGCTTGCTCATTGGTACGTGACAAAGTGGCCCGCGATAGCAAGTAGGTTCGTCACCTCTGCTTTATGAGCTACAGCAGCATTCTAAAAAGCAATTAGCCCAGTGGCGTAGCCACAGAGGGGGGGTGGGGGTTGTTGGGGGTTACAACCCTACCCATTGAGCCTAAAATGACGTCATACTAACTTTTTTTTCTGATATTTACTTCGAAGTGCTAGATACTTTGTCATTGATAATCTGGCTTTGTAATTGTCATAATAACAAGAATTACGTTGCGTTGTTTCTTGGAACTTGTCTTTGCCGTTATGCTAATGAAGCAATGACACAATTTTATTAGCGGGCAGTGCCGCTCTTGTAACCTTCACGCAACTGCCTTGAGCCCCTCAGACCTTTTGTAGAAAAAAGGCTAACGATTTGAAGCAAAAATGATCTACGTACTGTAGCTCAAAAAAGAACTAAATCGCCAGCATTTGAATATCGTTTCACCGGTTCCACCAGAAAGCATTCCTTTGACTTCCTTGCAACAATCGTGCTTTATAACTGCCTTCGGTATTTTTAGTTTAAAACATAGGGGGGATTTGGGGTATCCTGCGTATGCGCCAACCCCACCAGCCATTTTCAACAATGTTTTGGATGAATAAAATTTTTCCATGATTTTGAACCTGTTCATAACAAATATGCCTTAGTCGCCTTAAGCACACATAATCGAAACCGTGCGAACAAAATGCATCATTGGTAAGCACTCAAAGTTAGAGGTCAAAAATGTAATAGTGAGGAGGGTTCTGAAGAAACCGGGAGTGGATTCAAGTTTGATTGCAGGAGTAATTGATAGATTCACTCCTGGACATGAGTAAAAACTGTACCCGGTTGTGAACTTGTCTTTTAAACAAGTGCGGATGAATAAGGGTAACCCTTGGGCAAGATTTAGAACCTGTTAGCCCCCAATAGCTGGGGTCACAGGCTGAAATCTTGATGCTAATCCAGTTTATTTGCAAAATTGATCTTGTTTGCTATGGCATGTTGCTTAATTAACTAATTAATAAATTTTGTTTCTGTGTTGCTTTGCTATGTGCGTGTGTTTTTGTTGTTAAATCCATTTGTTCTTTTGTTTTTTGTTTTTTTTGTTAGGGTCACGCAGCCATGCCTAGTCTTTTTGATGGGCATGCTTCAACGATTACCCGTTTTGCTGCGTGTGCCTTTTTCCGCGCTTGGCCAATACTTATTATGAACGTGTGTTTCTAACGTTATGGAGTGCGGAAATAAAAAAAAAAATAAAAAAGGAATCCAAAAAACTGGATACTTATCTTCGAGCTGGATTCAAAAATTAAAGACTTATTTCTCAAAAATTAATATCACCACTCTTGCTGAATGAGCTTTCGTTTAATACAACTTCATCAGATTCATCTTATTCAAATAGAATCAAATAAAATCTTTAAGATTCTATTTGAATCTTTAATCTTTAAGATTAAGATTCTATTTGAATCTTTAAGATTCTATTTGATTCTATTTGAATAAGATGAATCTGATGAAGTTGTATTGAACGAAAGCTCATTCAGCAAGAGTGGTGATATCAATTTTTGAGAAATTAGTCTTTAATTGTCATAAATGTGACCAATTTTCCCCAAAAAATGGTTTAACAAGCAGTAAAATGGCCATTACAGTATGCAGATTTTCAAAATTCTTTCGGGTAAGCATGCCCCCGGACGCATATTTATGTAATGTACCTAACACCAACAGAACCAACAATCTTATTTTATTCTATTATCTTGACGAACCCGATGGTTGATAACATATCATAAGCAAAGCCGCGACGAGAATCGAACCCAAAACTGGTGCAACGCTTCCCTCTATATGCGGCGCTCGAAGCCATTGCGCCACAGAACAGTTGTTGCAAGCTAGCACAACATGGCCTTTACGAACCCACGCTTTGTCCGAAAATAGCAAGGTTCTGCTGGTGCTGGGTAGTGGGTACGTTACATAAAAATGCCCCCCGGACGCTTTTTTACGTAATGTACCCAATTACAACAGAACTTTCTTTTTTCTGACGAAGCGTGGGTTTATAAACGCCATTTTGTGCTCGTTAGCGAGGACTGCTTTACGGCGCAGTGGATTAGCGCATAGAGAAGAAAACGCTGCAGTAGTTTTGGGTTCGATTCTCGTCGCGGCTTCGCTTGTGACATGTTTTCAACAATCGGGTTCGTGTAAATAGTAAAATGAAAATGTTGGTTCAGCTGGTGCTACGTGCATTACATAAATATGCCCCCCGGGCCCCCTTTAAAGTCGATTGTGACATAATACATTAAAATTAAATCTTTATTATACTCGCGGGCAGTGGCGTACGCAAGATTTTTCAATCGGAGAGTTCAGTGACGTCACATCGTGATGACGTAAAATATTACGTTATACTACGTCATCACTGGCAGTGTCAAATTAGGTTTTTAACGTTTATAATAATTTTTCATCAAACCGGACGGTTATAGCGCAATGTTGCAGATGTCGCTATCGATGCGGAAGATTTCGGGTTCAATTCCCACGCCGGTCAAATCAAACACAGTGTAGCAGGAGCGGATTTAGAAAGTTTTGGTGGGGGAGATGTGATTTTAAATTAGGTTGAATGTTAACTAAATACAAAGATGTTTAGACCCGGAAACGGGCGTAAATAAGCCCTTTCAAAATGCTTAATGTCAGGGGCGTATTTAGAATTTTTTTCAGGGAGAGGGCACCAAATTTCGTCACTTTTTCAAGCTTTTTCAAGCAAATTTTTGAAAATTTGCATACTGTAATGGTCATTTTAGCGCTTTTCGAACAATTTTCAGGCACAGTTTGTTCATGTTTTCGGCCCCTAACTTTGAGAGCTTCATCAAATATAATGCATTTTGTCAGCACAGTTTCGATTATGCGTACTGAAGACGACTAAAGGTGTGTTTACACAGAATACGATAAAATTTTTCGTACGTACAGTGACGTAGGCTTGGAAACAATTAGAGGTTATGACGTAAAGCTACGTCACTTTGCGCGGCATTCTAGAATACAATCGTTAGGTGCTTCGCAAAACAACCGGCAGGAAGCAAAACTGTTTGGGTTTGAATTGTGCGGAAAATATTTTCGTCAACTGCTCACGTCAAAAATCTTATGAAATTTCGTACGACAACAAATCGGACTAAAATCGCATTTAGTGTAAACAGACCTTAAGGTTTATTGTTATGAACAGGGGTGCAAATCTATGTTGAGCATTGGGGGAAATGATTTAGCAAAATCGACCATTTTTCGATATTGGGGGGATGATTTAGCAAAATTGACACGTCTGCAGATGCCCAATTTTTTGCCCAAAACGAAGTGAAAACCAAAAGAAAGGTCATCACGTTCGCTGATGCCCAGTTTTGGGACATGAAAATATTGGGGGGGATGCTTCCGGATTATAGGGAGGGATGCATCCCTCCATGGATTTGCAGCCATGGTTATGAAGAGGTTCGAAATTATAGAAAAACTTTATTTATCCAAAGCATTGTTGAAAATGGCTGGTGGGGGGGGGATGCATCCCCCACATCCCCCCCTGGATCCGCCCCTGCAATGTAGCCAACGGCTAGCCATGGCTGTGACGTTTCTTCGGACCTGTGTTGCCCAAGCGCTAAGACGCGGGGTCGGACCCCGCCACTCGCTACCATGCTTCGGTACTGCAGCGAGTTTAATGGAAGGAGTACAGTGAAGATTTGATTTTAAAAAAAGTTTGTCTGCAGTCATACTGTAGCTACTGCAGAGACACCGTATTTAAGGAAACTCCTACTTAGTACTTACCAACTGCTTCACAGTAGCAGCATGAATGACAAAAATGCAGTTCAAGCAAAACGCATCAGAAAAGTTGGACTACCAGTATTGTTGCATATCGCATCGTAATGAAAGTTTCGCGAGATTAAATTAGAAAGTTGGACCGAACAGAAAAAACATGATACGGTATGGTAGCAATTTCGGCATGCTCTGCACGAAGAAAAGTCAGTTTGTTTCAAAATTAAGTAAGAATTAATTTTTTCTGCAATTGTCAAGGGGGGGTGACTCCTGGCCCCCTCCCTTGCATACACCACTAGGAGTCATCTTAGCGACTGGGGAACACCGAAACGTCACAGCATTGGCGGGCTGTTGGCGACACTGTGCTGATTTGACCGGCCTGGGAATCAAGCCCCAGACCTTCCGCACCGATAGTCTGTGCGCTTGATCACTAAGCTAACGACCGGTACCGGCCAAGAAATTGAACTCAAAACATCCCGAGCTGATAGCGATGTCCTTGGTTAACCCCAACTGGCTGGTTTGGTTAACTCAAAGTTATGACATCGCAAGCGGAGCATTCACCTATGTTGGAACAGGCCCGCAATTGGAAGCAAATGCTTAGGAGGGCAAAAAATATTTTAGGGGGGCCAAATTACCTATACCAGTATCATGTATTATAGTAACCAATTTTTTGTAGGGGGGCAAAATTTTTTTAAGGGAGGTGGAGCCCCCCGTGGTTGCAGCTGTGCATTGCAAACATTCTCTTCCAAGAGTACCTCCTGCGCTGGAACGTTGTGTTGTCCAGCCTTGATAGCCGTTGAAAACAATCGCTTCATGACATCACAACACGACTCCAACTTGAACAACACCCATTGACTTCGTCCTGGCTTGCATTTTGTGTTAGTCGTTGGTTCAAGCACAATTCCCACCGGAAAAGTTTGACTATCGAATTTATTGCATCACAATAAAAGCTTCTCGAGGTTAATAAGCAAGTTGGATAGCACAGAAAAACATGACAGCAATTTAGGCAAACTCTGTGTGAAAAAAGGCGGATCGTTTCAAAAAGAGAGGTTTTTATTTTTTGAATTGTCGACCAAGGTTTTTGGCTTGATTTAAGGTACCGTAGGAGTTTTTATTTCTGTAAGTCCTTGAGGCCACATAAAATGGTTTCGTTGAGCGAATGAGAACCAGTATTACCATTCAAAAATAGTCTCCTGAATAATTTATTTTGTCTCCAACTTGAACTGATCGTCTCTTCTCAGCATTATTTTAGTTAACCAATTCTGATGTTTGTGTAGGCTGGATCTGAGGTTAGGTCTCTAGTAAAACCATTTGATTGCGTATTGCGGGTATATATATTTTTTCTGTGGCTTGTTGCGCTTGTACAGTTGTGTACCTTCAAGAACATGAGTTTTGAGTGGAAGCTCTACGGCAAAAAGCCTAATACAGTATTTGGATATATTGGCTGGTTATATTACATGTACTGCATTGTTACTGGATTATACATGCTGGATTCGTGGGAAAGATCAATTTTTAGTGAGTCATTTTTTTGGAATGTTTACCGGTATTTGAACAATGAACTGATGCTAAGCTGTAGACAAAATAATAGATGCCCATGGGTTCTGGTAATGTTCCCTATCAACCATTGACATTGTTACTGTTTGTAACATCACAATTACAACTATAATGGTCTACCAGTAGGCTATGGTAATGGCAGACCCTACAATAACCTGATACTAACTGGTTTAAAGTTATGGTAATCATTGAAAATACTGGTATATCTACTGTCTAGCTGTCGAAGAGTAATGGGTAAAATTGCAAAATTTACAGGTACTGCTCATACTGTAAGTGCTGTTTCTAATATTTTAGCAATAGTGAATTTCTCCAAATACAAAGTTTAATAAAATTTTGTAGTAAATGTTAAAGTTTTTTTGAGGGTTAAAAGAATATCAGTACGTGACCGAAGTTACCTTAATGTGAGTTTCCACAAATATTGCCTTTTACTGGTATTCTGTTTAACACTTTTCCGCAAGAATTTAGAAAATTCAAACTTTAAACCTTTGAGGAAACGATAAACTGTCAAGTAAACCATCCAGTGTAATAAGAAGTAGTTTAAAAACAACAAACCCCTTAATTGTTGGCTTTTTTTTATTAAACTCCTCATTTTATTTCAGATGCCACCATCATCTTGCTATTTTCAATGTCTTTCTACACAGCCTATATATTTCTTCCTCAACATGTTTACGCGATGCTGGCACATTTTGGAATAATCACAGCTTATGGTGCTGCATGATATCCTAGTTTAACTTGATGTAGTTTTGCAGTTGCAGCAGCGCAAACAAGAAAGTCTTTATTATTATTTGAACAGTTACTGTGTGTTTTTTGTTCCAATAACTTGACTGATAGGCTATATGACTTGGTTTTTCCTTACTTATCCATAGTATATATGTATTATATCCTATTGCTGGAAGCCTAATCAATGTCTACTTTAACCTCAATTATTTTCACAATTTGCTGGTTGCCACTATTTTCACCAGTGTATCCATTATTCTCTTTAGTATTTAACACAAATTATTGGTTGTAATTATACAAGTTATTGGTTGTAATTATGAATCAACATTCTTTGATCTGCTTTGTAACTAAATCAAAACTGGTCAAAAATTGGAAGTGCCATTACTGGTTTACCTTTCATATTTCTTGCGTATTGGGTTTTGTTGCGTAGACTATCACTAACCATTTGAGGATTTTGTGGTGCACTGGACTGGCCAATATTGTATGTCTACTCCTTGTTTTAAACGAGAAATGAGCCGTGATTGATTTTCCCAAGCACACAGCAACACAAAATCTGATCTTGGATTTGCACTAAAAGTCTGCAAGATCTCTTAAGACTGTCTGCAATACACAAATGAATACGATGTTACTTGTTCAGATTGTAGTGTATGATTCATTCAAGTTTAAAAAGTGTTGAGCATATTCTCCAATTTTGAAATTGTATTTGCGAATCATGTGGCATTTTTTCGGAATATTTGTGTTTTTAGTTGTTTAAGGATGTGCTATCAAGCTAATATTTCAATGAAGTGTTGTGTTTTTTTGTTTCTCCAACTTGATGCATCTTTTTTGTGGTCGTAAAATGAAATGCTGTTCGAAATCTTATCCTTTTCTTGTTATAAAATTTTTTTCCTTAAATATTGTTGATGTGGAAGTAAATTTTTTTCATGTTCATTAGCATGATTTTTTGATCAAATGTGTAGGCTTCTTTTTTTATTAAGCTCTACCTGTTCCCTCGTAACAATGTAAAAATTGCACGTTGGCATTATGGTTGTTTGTTGAAATGTTTTAGAGAGAGTTCTTAAACTGTATAATACAGTGTACACTCGCATTGACAAGATTATGTAATTAAACAAATTGTTGTTATCCAAAGGTTTTGTGAAATTAAAGCAATATTGAGTTACAAATTAATGTTATGGCAACCCTGTTTTATTATATAGCTATATATGATACCGGTACACAGTACCTAAATGCGAATGTTATAGCTTTCATCGAAATTTGATTAATTAACATGTGGTATTAACAAGCTTAATGATCTCGTGAGCGTTTTGCTTGATTTTCGATCACGGAGAAACGATTTCCTGTTAACAGCACCGGCACAGAAATATTTTGTATTCTGCAGTGGTATTTGTGTTCATGTAATTTTATAGTAATCCGCTAATAACTTGATGTAAAGTCGACATATTAGAACTTCTTAAAAAGTGTGTGACATATTTGTTTCAGCAAACCATCACTTTTCACTTTCAGCAATGCGACTGACTTAGTGACTTGCAAACATTTTTTAGTAGTAACTTGAGATTATGGGTGTTGATTGGTGACTTTGATTAGATGCATTTGCTATCTTCACTCTTTGCATTCACGACTTGGGTTTGCCACTTGATTTGGGACACTTTGAGGTTAATACCAACACTTTTTGGTGATGCATAATTTACTTTTAATAGAATTGTACTCATATGCTTCTCCATAAATGAGTTGACTCCAAAATGACGATTTTAAAATGCATTGGAATCGTGCTTAGACATTTTGCTTGTCTATCACTTTTGAGATTGATTTGGTTATTAAGAGTAAATTGTGTTTTTTTTTTTTCTCAAGATACCTATTGCGTCTCTCTAAAACACTGTAGTTGTTAACATTTGATATATCTTACGCAAGCCCATTGCTATGAGTTGGCTTATCTTAGGAACTGCTACTTCCAAATACTTTGATGACGAAGGTGTACGTACATATTCATCAACTGAGCAGGTTTGTATAAACTATACGGTTCTAATTATTTTGGTTAAGTTGTGGAAAGAAGGTTACTTACTGACCGCAAAAACTTTATCCTGACAATTGAATGGGCCTAGCGCGGTTAGGGAGATAGCAAAGTGAGCTTTAGACTCATTGAGGTGCTGCTCTATAGCATTATTCCAATCGCTTAACAGATTTTATAAAACTTTTGTTGTATTGTATGTTGCTTATTGTTTTGGGTGTGGACAGTGGACACCCATTTGTTAATAAGTTGTCAAAATCTGCACTTATACACTGAATTAAATATTCAAAAGGTTGCCTACATGTCTAGACGTTTTACATTAAGCAAAAGCTGAATAATATTCACCAAGCTTCATGATTGACGTAGTTAATCTCCATTCTCCAGTTTTGAACTTGTGTTAATTAGCTCTGGTTGCTGTTAAAGTCACATGCTGACTTTTTTGATCATCAATTAACAACTGCAAGATTGTGGGTATTTGGAGATGCAAACTTTTATTGTTTATGTATTGCTTTGTTTTAAGAAACGTGTTGAACACGATGTCTCTAGAAAATACAAAGATTTTGAGGAGTTTCGCGATGTAGCTCCTGAGTAAGTGGTTTGTGAGATTTCTTAAAACCACGTTAACCTCATTTCATTTGTGATTTATGTTATATGCTAGGTTTTAATTGTAATTTGGTAACTGGCGAATAGTTTTTTTTTTCTATAATCTCTATTTCTCTGCTGTTAGCTCTATGTACATTGAACTCTTTTATGTCATTAAATTTAATGGTTTTATTTTTTTGCCTCGAGAGAGCTACATAGCCGAATGAAGTGCTTGAAATAATAGCCACGGCTGTAGGTTCCAGGTGGTGATAGTGTGATTCTTGGCCAGATCGCGAATTTTGCATTTGAATTATTAATGCTGAGTCTACAGAGCAGTATAAATGAAGTTCATTGACGTTTCTTTTTTCTTTAGATGCGGGGTTAAAGCTAAAGAGTAACTGCACTATATTGTAATTTTGTTTGCCATGAAGTTTTTATTTTGTTTAAATGGGTTGTTTTTGCCTAGATAGAATCATTCTTCACAGAGATGTTCATGTTGCATATTTGTTAAAAGGTCTCGAACGACTATCAAGAGCATACGAGGTAAGTTTTCAACATTTTTGTTGAAAGACAATTTCACATGTTATCGGAAAACAGCTAAAGATACTGAAAGCAATTATATTTTGTTATAGGTTTGTAATATATCTGACGTCCAGATAATGCGGTTTCATTTTTGCTTTGTTTTGCCGACTAAGTTCTTAAAGTCTTGTAATCGTAATACTGCATTTAACTCTATTAAATAATCCCAATGGTCCTTCCTTTGCTAAGTTGTTATTTGCTTACTTATAATCTTGATATTTAGTGCCTAGACGCCAGCAGACCTTGGTTATGTTATTGGATTGTTCACAGTCTCGCTCTTTTGAACGAACGAATTCCAGATGAACTGAAGTCAAGGTAATCCGTTTTTCTTTTTTTACTAATCTGCCGAACCAGTCTGCAGGTTTCCCGTTGTTAAAATAATAAAATGATAAATAACTGAAGTTATTTTCAAATTATATTGAACAGAAAATTCAACAATAGTTGAGGGAGACTGCGAAGTGAGCTTGCGCTCTTCGAGTCAGCAGCCATCCGGTAAATATGTCAAATGCGATCGGCTCCAGCCGCGAATCGAAGCCGTCACGTAGGATCTGTCACTTGCGCGCAGTACCGCTAGGCCATGTTGCTTTCTCATTTTGACGATCTCTTGACAAGTGTCAGACGAAAAGTTTCGAAGACATGAACACTCTTAAAAGCAATTCTCAAGTTTTGTACCACTAACCAATTTTTTAAATCGTATTCTTGGTTTTACAGAATATGTAGTTTATATTACGTAATCTGGCTTTACACTGTTTGCTCTACGATGCATATATAAATTGCAGGGTTTGCCAATTTTTATCAAAATGCCAGAGTCCTACAGGAGGATTTGGTGGTGGTCCTGGACAGTCAGCTCATCTAGCACCTACTTACGCAGCTACTAACTGTCTGTGTACTCTGGCAACACCAGAAGCTTACTCGGTTATAAACAGGTTTGTAGTTTCAACGAAAATAGCATGCATTTAAATGATATCGGTATAAGTTAAGTAATTGTAGTAGGGTATTCTCATGGTAAGTAAAGTTTTTATCGTTTAAAATGGTGTTGTAACTCATTCGTGTCAAGCCTCTGGTTTATATTCAAAAACTTCATTTGTTGCGACACGCCCGACTTGTAGTACATTTGTGTTCCTGCTTAGGGTTGTGTAGTAATTATACTTTTGGTTTTTGAGATAGTACCTTTAACATATTCGTTTGTGCTATTAGAGACACTCTGATTGATTTTTTGTGGCGAATGAAACAGCCTGATGGTAGCTTTACAATGCATGATGATGGTGAAGCCGACACAAGGAGTGTATATTGCGCTGTATCAGTGGCAGCTTTAACAGGTTTATTGGAAAACAACGAAGACCTTTTTGCTGAATCCCCGCAATGGATTGTCGGGTAAGTGTGGTCGGATGCCTCAATAGTGTTGTTTTTACTGAAGGCACTGGGTTAGTTTCGCCTTGAAGTTTTAATATGGCATCTTTCTTTTTAGCCAGAAGATCAAAATGCTTGCAGAATCCAGCTAAATCTGCGGCAAATAGTCGTGCCGCCGAAAGTGTAAACAAATAATTAAATCAAATGAGTCTGCGTAAGTCAACTTGGTTGCACAAGATTGCTCAACACTATTCATTTGCAACTAGATTTCTGATAATTCGTTTTTACTAATGATATACGTGAAATTTTTCGCTAAGCAAAACCATTTTAGGTGCCAGACTTACGAAGGTGGGCTGGGAGGTTGTCACGGTGTTGAAGCACACGGTGGTTATACGTTTTGTGGCTACGCTGCCTTGGTAATACTTGGCCATGCCAAGTTAATCGACACTGACAGACTTTTGAATTGGGTTGTTCATCGACAGATGTCTTTAGAAGGCGGATTTCAAGTAGGTTCCAAGTATCTTAGCTTTCACACTTTAATTTTAAAATCACCGGCGTTTCGTGGTATTGACAATGCTGTGAGTGTTGCGATAAAGCAGTATTAACATGAAATGGTGATAGTTTTTCTAGCAATTGGCTGATGATAAATTCATCATTCCGTGTTGTCGCGAATTAACCGTAAAAAACTTGACCTCGCTGTTTAGTTGATTATATTATTGTTGTTAATGATACTATGAAAGAACTGGGGGATCAACTCTAGCTTTTGGGGGGGTTTAAAGCAAGACGCAATGCAGAGTTACCTTTTCCCTCACGTCACAAACTCTTTTATGTGCATGACGCGAAGAAGTTGCTGGTAACTGCTTACTATTCCTTTTCGCACACGGTTAGGCTTTTTATCTCACATCTTTACAGCAGCGACGCACAGATCAATGCATTGCTGTACTCTTGATCATGCAAAACAGCTGCGAAAACTCTTTTTACCGTCTTAAGTATAACCCAAGAGCCGAACCACAGTTTCCAGACTACAATCAAACGCTGCAGCCGGTGCCCGTACTTCCAGCTTTCGACTAGTCGCTGACTATTATTGCCCACTGTATTACAATATGTGGTTGTCCTTGCAGCTTAACGTGCCATATTACGAGAGTCTAAAAAAACACTAGATATACTTGAAGGATGGTTGATATAGCACTGTAAAGTCTTTTGTTACAACTCATTTTCCTTGACTCTGAGAATATTTTCTTCTAAACTACTCTCCGGATATAAATGGTTGTGATGCAATGTTTGTTTCCTACAAAAGACACTCTGTACGTCAACAGTATTAATGAATCGTTTTCAAGTTGGCAATTTCCAATTTTATTTTTTCAGGGCCGAACAAATAAGTTAGTGGACGGTTGTTATTCATTTTGGCAAGGTGGTTTATTACCTCTTTTGCACAACACCTTATCAAATGAAGAAAAAAAGATTGAAAAAATTATCAGCTCTAAGGTTTGTACACGAATCTTGAGTTACTTTATTTACTTGGAGCCTGTTTGAATTGGTTATTGATCACCAGTTTGATGGCAAGCGCTATTTGTTGTCTTGTCGGACATTTTAGATCTGATGCTAGAACTTGTTTTAACCAATGAATTGTCTTGTTTTTTCGATTGGTACTCGGTATTGCCTCTACGAGTTGTGGAGACGATTTGATTTTTTTTACGCAGATCTACGTGATTAACACAATAGTTAACTTGGCATTTTTCGACGCAAAAACTTCGGCTGCAGCTTTTGAGTTGTTTGACTCAAGCGGGACTTGAATTTATTCATTGGCCAGGTTGCCTTTTGACGTACTGGTAATCGATAATAATGCTTGAAGTAAGTTTATGCTAAGTGATATATACATACGTGAAGTTATTTTGAAGATGTATGTATGTTCACTAAAATCAGCGTTGGTGTATTTGACTCGACAGTGCGTGTGAAAAGTTTACTTATTTTTCTAATATTTAGCAAAACTGGTTATACGATCAAGAAGCGTTACAACATTACGTTCTATTGTGCTGCCAGTGTTCGTTTGGAGGTCTAATAGATAAGCCTGGCAAGTAAGTGCTGTTCCAAAATTTCGATTTAAGTTTTTTGACTATTTTACAGAAATGATTGGCAGTTTTGTCTTATCCTTCTATCATATCGTGTTTTCTGCCCCGGTTGCGCGTTGTCTATTGCTTTTTTTGTCACAATTTGTCCTATTGTTATATACCTACATTCAGGTTTCTGGCTCTCTAGTTCAGTTTTAATACTAAGATAATTGAGCTTCTATCATCGTAGCAGGTACCTGCACCACAAAGTGTCTTTTTCGAGAAAGGGAGGGTTATAACAGGCTAACAATAACATGAATAATTGAATATACTGCATTTGATTTGTATGTGGTGAGTTCTGGTGTTACTTGTTGTGCACCGAAAAATATAATCTGACTGAGATCTTGCATACACTGTTTTCATATGCTTTGGATTTACTTATTTCCAAACATTCCACGCGTTCATATGCATATAACTGCATATTATTTTTTGCTTGCAGATCACCAGATTTCTACCACACATGTTATACACTAAGTGGTTTGTCATCTTCCCAACATGGCCCTGATTCAGGATTGGTAAACATTGGGGCGAAAGTTAATCAATTAGTAAGTTGATGTGGTTTAAGTTGAAGTTTGCACAGAATACGATATGCGTCGGTACGAAATTATGTTTGCGTTGGGCATATTAAATCGATTTATATGTCATTTTTAGGGTCCACACTCCTAGAATTTAATTTTTTGTCGATTTTTGTGTTACTGTGCGGGTTTTGCCGTAGAGCTGTGCTAAGACTGACATAATTGTTACGTAGCTACGTCACGGTCAAAAACTTGTGTTTTGTTTACATCAGCTCCCGCCTCAAAAATGAGCAAAACTTGTACCGGTATCTTTCAAAAACTGTCAGTTTTCATATTTGAACTAACGTGTTACCTGTAGGATTAGCAATAAGGATATGCTTTCACCATCTAATGAAGTTACGTATCGCGATTTTATAAAGTCTGTTGTATTTTTCAGGTGCTAGTTCATCCCGCTTTCAACGTAGTAAGTGAAGCTGTTGTGAAAGCCCACAAGTATTTCAGTTTACTACCTCTTAGTTAACTTACGTGTGTTAACAAAGCGACAAAGACTGAGAATCAATCTGTTTTTCCACTTCATAAAAAAACGCATGTGCTTTTTCCGGATCTGCTCTTATCACTTTGTCCCTTTGCAGTTAACGTGCTTTTATTCAATATGTGGTTTTTGACTGCTTCGCGTAATTATAATAAAAGCGTTTGGAGTTCATATGCCGTTTTAGTGACTCTTCAATTTCATGATTTTTAATCCATGTGTTGTCAGCTGAAATAATTGATTTGTCGACCATCGTCCTTGTCACTGTAGTCATAGCGATTCACTGTAAGCCTAAGCAGTTATTGAAGACTGTTCTGCGCAATTTTGCCAAGTTTTATGCTACCTAATACTTCGCTTAAACTTCCGCAATGATCGAGTAGGTGACATTATGCGTGTGCTAGGTGTGGAGAATCCGTTTTCAAACTCCGTAATGCAACCAGGGCTGCCTAGTGCTTACTCCACTGATTTTTGACAGAGTTCAAGGCCTAGTTCATCACTTTTGGGGTTTGCTCAATGTAGTTTAAGTTTATGCTTAACCAACTGGCAAGTTTACTTCGACGATTTAAGCCAATGGCGAAAAAATAGTAAAACTTTTATTAACAAACTTCAACCCCCCCCCCCAAAATCGTGTGCTAGATTAGACTCAATATACCTGATTGCGCTGCGACAAGACACGACGACGCAGACCAAGGGCTTGAAGAGTGCAAGTCGAGATGAAAAATAAAATCTCACCTATGCAATGAAGCAATAGCATGGGATGTTCCTAATAATTACTACTGATGACCGGGAAAAATTTGCCTGTTAAAAAAACGAAATACACCGAACATGCTATTACTCTGCGTTTATTTCTTCGTTAAAACTTCACATAAAAAGCTTTCAAATGAACTATACCTAGTAGCACTTTCAATGCTAACTGAAGAGTTGATTCAGATCAAGACTGCTCTGCATCTGACTTTACAAGACTTGCATCGCTAACTGCATGAGTTGATTCAGCACGAGAATGCTCTGCATCTGACTTGGCTAGACTTTCATCGCTAACTGCATGAGTTGATTCAGCGCGAGAATGCTCTGCATCGGACTTCCCAAGACTTGCATCGCTAACTGCATGAGTTGATTCAGCACGAGAGTGCTCGGTATCGGACTTTGCAAGACTTGCATCACTGACTGCATGAGTTGATTCAGCACGAGAGTGCTCGGTTTCTGACTTGGCAAGACTTGCATCGCTAATTGCATGAGTTGATTCAGCACGAGAGTGCTCGGTATCGGACTTTGCAAGACTTGCATCGCTAACTGCATGAGTTGATTCAGCACAAGAACGCTCGGTATCGGACTTTGCAAGACTTGCATCGCTAACTGCATGAGTTGATTCAGCACGAGAGTGCTCGGTATCGGACTTTGCAAGACTTGCATCGCTAACTGCATGAGTTGATTCAGCACGAGAGTGCTCGGTATCAGACTTTGCAAGACTTGCATCGCTAACTGCATGAGTTGATTCAGCACGAGAGTGCTCGGTATCGGACTGTGCAAGACTTGCATCACTGACTGCATGAGTTGATTCAGCACGAGAGTGCTCGGTTTCTGACTTGGCAAGACTTGCATCGCTAACTGCGTGAGTTGATTCAGCACGAGAGTGCTCGGTATCGGACTTTGCAAGACTTGCATCGCTAATAGCATGAGTTGATCCAGCACGAGAACGTTCGGTTTCTGATTTCGCAAGACTTACATCGCTAACTGCATGAGTTGATTCAGCACGAGAGTGCTCGGTATCGGACTTTGCTAGACTTGCATCGCTAATTGCATTAGTGAATTGAGCAAGGGAATGTTCGGTATCGGATTTGGCAAGACTTGCATCGCTAACCACATGAGTTGATTCAGCACGAGAACGCTCGGTTTCTGATTTGGCAAGACTTGCATCGCTAACCGCATGAGTTGATTCAGCACGAGAACGCTCGGTATCGGACTTTGCAAGACTTGCATCGCTAACTGCATGAGTTGATTCAGCACGAGAGTGCTCGGTATCGGACTTTGCAAGACTGGCATCGCTAACTGCATGAGTTGATTCAGCACGAGAGTGCTCGGTATCGGACTTTGCAAGACTTGCATCGCTAACTGCATGAGTTGATTCAGCACGAGAGTGCTCGGTATCGGACTTTGCAAGACTTGCATCGCTAACTGCATGAGTTGATTCAGCACGAGAGTGCTCGGTATCGGACTGTGCAAGACTTGCATCACTGACTGCATGAGTTGATTCAGCACGAGAGTGCTCGGTTTCTGACTTGGCAAGACTTGCATCGCTAACTGCATGAGTTGATTCAGCACGAGAGTGCTCGGTATCGGACTTTGCAAGACTTGCATCGCTAATAGCATGAGTTGATCCAGCACGAGAACGTTCGGTTTCTGATTTCGCAAGACTTACATCGCTAACTGCATGAGTTGATTCAGCACGAGAGTGCTCGGTATCGGACTTTGCTAGACTTGCATCGCTAATTGCATTAGTGAATTGAGCAAGGGAATGTTCGGTATCGGATTTGGCAAGACTTGCATCGCTAACCACATGAGTTGATTCAGCACGAGAACGCTCGGTTTCTGATTTGGCAAGACTTGCATCGCTAACCGCATGAGTTGATTCAGCACGAGAACGCTCGGTATCGGACTTTGCAAGACTTGCATCGCTAACTGCATGAGTTGATTCAGCACGAGAGTGCTCGGTATCGGACTTTGCAAGACTTGCATCGCTAACTGCATGAGTTGATTCAGCTCGAGAGTGCTCAGTTTCTGACTTGGCAAGACTTGCATCGCTAACCGCATGAGTTGATTCAGCACGAGAGTGCTCGGTATCGGACTTTGCAAGACTTGCATCACTAACTGCATGAGTTGATTCAGCACGAGAGTGCTCGATATCGGACTTTGCAAGACTTGCATCGCTAACTGCATGAGTTGATTCAGCACGAGAGTGCTCGGTATCGGACTTAGCAAGACTTGCATCGCTAACTGCATGAGTTGATTCAGCACGAGAGTGCTCTGCATCGGACTTTGCTAGACTTTTATCGCTAACTGCATGAGTTGATTGAGCACGAGAGTGCTCGGTTTCTGACTTTGCAAGACTTGCATCGCTGACTGCATGAGTTGATTCAGCACGAGAGTGCTCGGTATCGGACTTGGCAAGACTTGCATCGCTGACTGCATGAGTTGATTCAGCACGAGAGTGCTCGGTATCGGACTTTGCAAGACTTGCATCGCTAACTGCATGAGTTGATTCAGCACGAGAGTGCTCGGTATCGGACTTAGCAAGACTTGCATCGCTAACCGCATGAGTTGATCCAGCACGAGAGTGCTCGGTATCGGACTTTGCAAGACTGGCATCGCTAACTGCATGAGTTGATTCAGCACAAGAACGCTCGGTATCGGACTTTGCAAGACTTGCATCGCTAACTGCATGAGTTGATTCAGCACGAGAGTGCTCGGTATCGGACTTTGCAAGACTTGCATCGCTAACTGCATGAGTTGATTCAGCACGAGAGTGCTCGGTTTCTGACTTGGCAAGACTTGCATCGCTAACTGCATGAGTTGATTGAGATCGAGAGTGCTCGGTATCGGACTTTGCAAGACTTGCATCGCTAACTGCATGAGTTGATTCAGCACGAGAGTGCTCGGTATCGGACTTTGCAAGACTGGCATCGCTAACTGCATGAGTTGATTCAGCACGAGAGTGCTCGGTATCGGACTTTGCAAGACTTGCATCGCTAACTGCATGAGTTGATTCAGCACGAGAGTGCTCGGTATCGGACTTTGCAAGACTTGCATCGCTAACTGCATGAGTTGATTCAGCACGAGAGTGCTCGGTATCGGACTTAGCAAGACTTGCATCGCTAACTGCATGAGTTGATTCAGCACGAGAGTGCTCGGTATCGGACTTTGCAAGACTTGCATCGCTAACTGCATGAGTTGATTCAGCACGAGAGTGCTCGGTTTCTGACTTGGCAAGACTTGCATCGCTAACCGCATGAGTTGATTCAGCACGAGAGTGCTCGGTATCGGACTTTGCAAGACTTGCATCGCTAACTGCATGAGTTGATTCAGCACGAGAACGCTCGGTATCGGACTGTGCAAGACTTGCATCGCTAACCACATGAGTTGATTCAGCTCGAGAGTGCTCTGCATGTGACTTTGCTAGACTTTCATCGCTAACTGTATGAGTTGATTGAGAACGAGAGTGCTCGGTATCGGACTTTGCAAGACTTGCATCGCTAACTGCATGAGTCGCAGGTTTAGAGGGAACTTGCTCGGATTTTGGGTTTATTTCTGCCAAGCGTCTGGCTAGCTCTGCAGAGTGTGCGACACCTGCCAATGGAGCTCTGCTTGAAGCATCCGAACTAGTTCTAAATGGTACAAATGAGTAAGACGAGTCTTCTAACGCCATTGAATCCACAATAGCCTGAACTTCCCAATTATCTTGCAGTATTTTCTGATTTGATTCTCCAGTAAGCAATGTTTCTTGTCGCGAATGGGAAGATTCGGCAGTTTCCTGAAAAAATGATTTCGAAATTTTATTTATTGCGAAAATCCAAATAAAATCACAGGATGCAGTGAAATAACATGAAGGTAGCAATGGTACAGAAAAACTATCATTGATTTTGTATTCTGAATTTAATTTTAGGCCTGTACGCAAGTGACGTATGCATGTGTATTGTGTAAACATTTAAACAAGCGTAAAAAGATTTGGGGGCACGAAAATGTGAGTATTTCGTTTCTCCAAACAGGCACGGACTGAGTACATAGCCAAGAATAAGATCACGAAGGTGATCAAAGCAACGTTTGTTGGAGAAAGCTACTAGAAGGCGTGAGGCACATAGTATTTTCACACTACATCGGCAATGTTGTTGTCCAAATGGCGGTAAGCAAGAATAAGATTTCATTGGAAAAGCATAAGCGTGGGTCCTTCGACAGCCTTCGGATTTACAGTGGTGAATCATCACAAACGATGATACATAAACCGATATAATGAATGATAGACTATTATTCTGACCAGCTTCACTTTTTGATTGTCGGATAGATTTCCAGAATTGAATGTAAGCATTCTGAGACCTTATTCTTGCTTACCGCCATCGGACAACGACATTGCCGATGTAGTGTGGAAATACATGTGCCTCTCGCCTCCCAGTAGCTTTCTCCAACAAACGTTGCTTTGGGCGTTTATGCAGACGTGCCACCTCACAGCTTACAAGTTGTTATTGCATCAGAATCTTTTTCTGACTTTGTTAATATTGCCACTGTTTTGATCAGCTCTAAATGGCGCTTGAAGCATTTTTTTACCAAAGTAAAGAAGCTCCATGCCTATCAGCTGCACGTCTTAACCTTGCATTTTGGCGATCGAGAGAAAATCACAATAAATCTTGTGAGAGAATTGGGTTTCTGAAGGAGATAATAAACAAAAGGATTTCTGATGTCCCGGCAAACATGAGTCGTACAGATTTTCGCCTGCGTTCGTACTTGTGCAATATGGCATTGAGCCGCCATTGAATTTAATGCAATGTTGTTCGGTATTCTATAGCAGTAACAGTCGTTTAAGTTTTGTTTTATACGTTAAAATTATTTCTTTTTTCTGTTGGTGTACAGTTTCGTTGAAGTTTCACAAATACAAACCAAAAGTGCGCTACATAAGTCTAAAATTTTGACTAAAACCGTTTTTTTTGAAATAACTTGTTTTCTATAGCTAATAGACAGCTGAAACCTCTTTAGCACATATAGGAAATTTGACTCCAATTTTGTTGAGCTACGGCAAGTGGTTCCAAAGTTACGACATATTTACAAAAGTTCGACTTCCCCGAAATTTCAATAGACGCGTGCAACCTCAAAATGACGTGATAATCGAAAAAAATTTGGCCCTAATTTTTTTTCCAAAACCCGACCTTGTGGCAACCCGGGCATTTTCAAATTCAAAAATTGTTAAAAAATAAAACACCCTAATACACATAATAACCTTTAACCTGCACAAAGTGCACACGTACCCTCTTTAATTAAAAGCCAGAAGAAAGAGTTGAAAGGTTTTCGTGTAAAGCTGTTAAAGTACTGATTAATCTTTTCCGCATTGACTTGAATTTGTCGTGAACGCTACTGTCCTTACAATATTTTTATGCCAATCATAAATAGTATTTGTTGCAAATTAATTGACAACTACCTCTGCAGAGCGAGCGACACCTGCCAATGGAGCTCTGCCAGAAGCATCTGAACTAGTTCTAAATGGTACAAATGAATAAGATGAGTCCTCTGACAGTAATTCGTCCACAGAAGTTTGGCATTCCAATTCATTTCGGAATATTTTCTGGTCTGATTCCGCAGGAAGCAAAGCTTCTTGTTGCCAAACGGAAGACTCATTGATTACCTAAAAACAAAGCAAACCTTTTCATCAGTTTCAAATTTAATATTTCAGTTCACATGAACCACTTAAACTTATGTATTTCATAATGGATCATGTATCAAACTGGGATAGCGTGTATTTGTCTGATACCTGTCAGCGGATCGACGGTTGAGCAGCACTGTTAGAAAAATATCACGTGCCCATTGATTGCCAATCTTGAATTCATGCACCTAAAATGCTTTGAATTCATAGCCATATACCTAAAATTCATACATCTAAAATGCTTTGAAATATACGAGTTATATATAGACCCGTATTATATGGACTTCTCAGTGATGAAACAGCATTGTCAGTTTTGTGCCTCTGCAACCAAACAATAAAAGAAAATCATTGACACCTTCCAACAATAAAACGATTAGCAGTATAATAATTGTTCAACAGCGCAAGAAATCTGCACAAAACGTAAAAAATGGTCAGTGTTCTAAAATACAAATCTAGCCGCGCACCACAACGCATAGCGTTTGTAGGAATTCTTATTAAAAATTGACCTCTTTTTGGTGATAAAATTTGGTTTTCCTACACACATTCCCTCTTACTGCACCTACCAAAACCTTAACATTTTTTAACAAGAACAAAAAACTTAAAATGCACACCTATCACTGCAAATTATAAGAATCTATTCATAATCATTCGAATCCACAGCAATTACATCAATGAACACAAAGTATTTTACCGGAAGTTTGCTTGACCGTTTTCTGGGTGATTTCCCATAGTTAGAAGCAGTTGAAAGCTAAAAAGTAGTTTGTTGACTTTAACTCCACAAAACTGAAGTTATCTGCTACGTCGATACAAGCATTGGTGTTTTTTTACAATTACAAGAACTGCATTATGAGTAGGATAAGAAAATACGGCAGGTTCTCCAAGAGCAAGTTCTGCGGGAAAAGTTAATTCCCACAACTTTTTGCAATAGGTTCTAAAAGCTACGAAAATTTTAGAGAAAATTAACTGATAAATACCTCTGCAGAGTGAGCGACACCCGCCAATGGAGCTCTGCTAGAAGCGTCTGAGCTAGTTCTAAATGGTATAAATGAGTAATATGAATCCTCTGGCAATAATGAATCCACAGACGTTTGGCCTTCATCCTGCAATATTTTTTTGTCTGAGTTCTCATAAACCAAGGCTTCTTGTTCCTGCCAATTACTGGAAGGTTTATCCATTACCTGAAACAATGATGGCGAAATTTTAGGATAAAACTTAGTTGCAGAAAACCAAGGCAAACAGATGCGAGGGGAGCAACATGAAAGTTGCAACAGTACAGCAGAAACATTCTTGCGTTTTCTATTAAATGCATGATTACTACCAGTGAAGCAAATGGCAATGTGCCCTATATCTTATTTCCTTACAGCCTCATCATTAGTTTGACGAAAATCCAACACAAAATGGCCTAGCGGTACCGCGCGCAGGTGACAGATCCTACGCGACGGGTTCGATTCACGGCTGGAGCCGATCGCATTTGACATATATAACGGGTGGCTGCTGACTCGAAGAGCACAGGCTCACTTCGCAGTCTCCCTCAATTACTGCTGAATTTTCAATTCAATATAATTTGAAACAAAAAGTGTCTTGGGAAATATTGTGCGCGATTAACACTTAAAATTGCCAGCATGATATCAGTAACAAAATTACCACTCTACTTGTTAACCTAACTATCACTCAATCTCCTGACAGGCGCTGTTTCGAACTTAATTCACGTCGGAAAGTGCAAGTGTTTTAATCGCAAAAGGACGTGCAATGCTCAACGCAAGGACAGGGAGCTCCAGATCAGACAGCTCACCCAGCTCAAAACAAAGAAAGCTGAGAAGCAAAGAAAATCAATATTTTCTGGTCTGATTCGTCACGAAGTAAGACTACTTGTTGCTGCCAAACAATGAAAGATTCATTAATTTCAAAAAAAAAAATCAAAAAATAAGATACAAAATAGGAGTAAGGAGATAACATGAGGGTATAATGGTGCAGCAAAGCATCATTTACTGGTGTTTTAAAGTTAAATGCATGTCATGTATTGTTAACGAGGGTTAAAGGCTTATACGCATAAATATAACGTTCATTTCTCTTTTTGAAAAATGGCAATGATATGAAAAGAGAAATGAACTTCGACCTCCCATAGTAGTACGTCAGTGATCATCTGTAACTGTAATTAAGATGAAATATCACTTACAAGATGAAAACGCCATCATACCTTGCGTTCTGTGCTTGAAGCTACTTGGGGTAACTTTTGATAGAAATGATCAGCTGGAGTCTGTTAAAATAGCTGTTTTTAACAGGTTATTAAATTGCTTTCAGATTTACCTTAGGGCACATGACCGTAACCTTGGCATGTAGCTGCTTACATTACAAACTGATAACTCCACAATACCAAGTTTTTTAAAAAGCTATTATGGCGCGCTAACGAACATTTTTCTCTGCATGGAGCTAAACCAGCGAGCAAGATTGTGATTGGTAAAAACCCAAATAATTCAACTGAGTTCACAAAATTTTTATGGTGGTATGATTATTGGAAAAACATAACAAGCGTGCATTGCAAACAACGGTTGATGAATAGTGAATTCCTTACCATAGATGCCGCGCTTGGCACTTCTTGATTAAGCTCCTGATAGCTGTAATTAGGTGAATCCTGTAAAGACAATATTTCTTTTAACATTTTGTTGGTTTCATCAATCAAACTTACACTGCACAAACCGTTGATAAAAATTTTCTGAAACGTAACGTCTTTGCAATGTCAACGAATTCACTAAGGCATATCTCGGACTTAATGGGCAATTGGGCAAGATTGCACATGAAGTGGCAACAACATACAGTACAACTAACAACTCGTTGCCTTGTTACAATTAATATTGGAGGAGGCAGCAAGTTTTTATTCTAAACAGATACCTAATCCTTTTCAGCTAAATACAACATTCTAACAACAAAATCAAATTACTAAAATGTTTGGTGGTCTATAGGTAGTTTTGGTCTGAGCCAAGCTAACAGAATAGTAATTGCAGGTAAAAATATACTAGTAAGGATATTTATTTTTACTATGATTACCAGCATAACCAATACATGAATACTTACCAAAGGTTCCGGGCTTGACGCTGATGGTAATTTCTCATCGCTTGAATCAACTGGAATCTAATAAAATAAAAGTATTTGGTGACTTCAATTTTCGTGCGGACGTTGCTTCATAAGTAAACACACTACGATAAGTTAGCAAGCTTTACTAAAAATTGTTTTTGAGAAGTAGTACCAGCAGATTAACTCTTTAATAAACCAGAGCCTGGCAAGATAAAAATAAGCATAAAAAAAAAAGAGAACAACGCAAGCTATTGTCAGAGTTTTGCAGATTTTAACTTTAAATTTTCGCTGAGTTTTACTGCAGTTTGGCGCTGCTTAAGTTTTTGTTATCAACTAAATGCAGCTAACTATTGACAAGCATTGCGTACCATAGGTTGTGTGCTTGACGTGATTTGAGGGAGCTTGTGATAGCTTTTGTCAGATGGAGTCTATGATAAAATAGCATCAAGATTAATCATCCATTCACAGTAATAACTTAATTTTCATCTGCACACAAAAAGTTTAGATGTTTCATGAAAAGCTATGACTAGACTTAACTAATCTCGGCCAAACTGACTAAATCTTAACTTTAACTAAATTACCAAACTAACTAAACTTTTGGGAATAGAATTGACCCCCTTTCTAGATAGAGTCTGATATGAAAAACAGATAAAATACTCTGTCAACTCAATTTTTTACTTTATTCATAAATAGTATGCAATGCAGTAATGATTGATATAAATGCCCTTACCGTAGATTCAGAGCTTGACGCTATTTGACTAAGTTCTCGATAACTGTGATCACGCGAAGTCTATTAAAATATAATTCACTTTCTTCAATAATAATCTTCGACATTCACAGGAGCCCTGCTTGTGCCATCAACGAAGAATGTCCACAACTTCTTTTTTTAAAAACACAAGTCACTACTATAGCTTTCGGTATAAATCCAAGTCTACGTGCCAGATAGAGATGCAAACAAAACAGTACCACAATCCCAGCAATTATTGACTTAAATAATTTTAACCTTACAAGAAAGACTGCAAAGTTTAGTGAAACGATATAACTGTAGCTAAGTGAGTTAAGTTGGGTCGATTATTATATTCGTTTGGTGAAGAAGGTCTTGGTTTTTTCGTGAGGTCGGATCTAAGAACGAATTAATCCCTACGGTTTGTCATACAATCGTCCTGTCAGCGAAGTATTACAATTAACTATTTTGCGACATTTAGCCATAATTGTTACACAATTGAGATTATGAATAATACCCTACCAAAGACTCCGAGCTTGACTCTTTTTGAGTAATTTCTTGATAACTGTGAGCTGGTGTAACCTACGAAAACAAAAGTCGATTTAACTTGAAATTGATTTATCGTAGATGAGCGCAACCTATAATTTCATTACGTCTTCCTAGAACATTTTATCCAAGCTCAGCTGAATGGCTTCTTCAGTTGCCTGGGTCCAACTAATTCTTTATTGTACATGAGAATCACTACTCACTAGAATCATGCTTTTGTCACCAGTTTTAACCTTTAATATTTTCTATTCAAAATTTGCGGCAACATAATTTGTTTTAACCGCTTTAATAAAAAAAAAGATCATATTAAAAATTTAGGTTCATGAATTCCTTTTATGAGTTACCTGCTCGTTGCTGTTTGAAGCAATTTTAAGCCATGACCTATTACAATCTGTCAATTTACCACTAGTTTCATTATTTATTTTTTTTTAGCAAAAGCAACTGGAACTTTTATCCACATTAGATGAAATTGCCTATGAATAAAAATAAATATAAAAAAAATTTTGAAAACACGCACTTCACAATGAAACGATTGCCTCAAACATCCAGCAGTTTCTGTGCTTTCTCGCTTGAGGTTAAACCCAATCACGAACGACTGTAGCTGACAGAAAACATCACTAGAGCCGCATATTTTATCACAAAAATACGAAATGAGCAATGTTAAACCATTTACCTTAAGCTCCGTGTCTGATGTAGTCACAAATATCTGAACGCTCGGTTCCGCTGGAGTCTGTGAAAATAAAACTTACTTTGAACCGTCATATCGAATTACCTGCGATAATCAGCTGCTAAATGCTAATAGTTGAGTCATTAACACAAGGTAAAAGGTCTACGAAATTTTACTAATAGGTGAATATTCCATTATCCATAATTCACGCTAAGTACAGCTTGCGCTTAACAAATACTAATCCCAACATGTGTTCGGTGCTTGATGCTGGTTTTGTTATAGCGAACTTTGAACGGCTATGATCAGATCGAGTCTAGTACAAATAATCATTATTCTTATTTGATTAACTTGAACAGCAGCAAGTACCAGTATACTGTTTGGTTACATACTGTACAAAAACTTTATATCGCACATTTCTCCGTGCTTTTTACATGAAAATATAAAGTACACTATACACGTGTAGGTTTATGGCAAAAAAAAAGCAAAACTGAAATTTCCCTCGGAGAAACTAGAGCCTGCAATTCGTTACTCGAAAAAATAAAAAACATTCCTGCCTTCGCCAACTTTATAAGATGAATCAATATCGCATAAATAAATGCAGCAGTAAGAGTAATGACAACTAATTAATACTACATTTAGGTTTTGTTAAAAGGTGATTTCTTTAAACGTTGTTCCTTTGCGCTAAATGGATCAAACATTTGAATAGGCCAAGCTTCAGAATGATAAACGAGAATTTAGGACCTAGATTATCTTAATAACAGAAGATATCTTACAATAGATTCCACGCTGGACTTCCTTCGGTCAAACTCATATTCGTGATAGCTGTGACCAGGTGAAGTCTGTTTAAACAAAATTGCATGCAACAATCTATCAACTTCAACAATTAAATCACCGTTCCAACTAACATTGAATCAAAAGCTAACCTTTGACGTACTATGCTATTTGTATGTTTAATCACTATTTAACACGAAGTACAGCTCCGGTTTGATATGCACTACCTTGATATGCGTTCTGCCCTTGATGCTGTTTGAGCAAATTTTTAATGGCTAATCACTATAATTACATGGGGTCCACAAAGGTCATTTTCGGCATTTCATTAACTTCAACAACAACATTATTCTTTTCACTAAGCCGTGTTTGATACATGTGCGACAAAAATGGATTACTACGGTACTGCTACAAAAACAGCAAAAACAACTTCAATTATTTGTCACATACCCTCAAAGCAAAAAAAAAATTAAAATTAAATTAGATTAACTCAAACAGCAACAGCAGGCTAAAGAAGTTAAAGTATTTGATAAAAATTCCTGAATAGTTGTAAGAAACAACAAGTGCAGTTGATACACGAATATTTCCTCACCATATCTTCAGCGCTAGACGCTTGTTCGGTTCTGGAGAACTTTTGAAAGCTATCTTGCGAGGGACTCTACAAAGAAACAACTTTCAAGAACATCAAGTACGGGTCCATTCAAAAGGCATCAAAGGAGAAAACAAACGTGCTTTAGCAACTTTAATACAATCAAATTTTCCCATAAAAATCGTATCAATAAATCACGGTAAATACAATAAATGGTCAAAGGATAAAATACATTACCACCATTGGTGCTGTGCTTGACTTTCTTGGATCAAATTCGTAACAGCTATGACCAGGTGAAGTCTGTTGAAACAAATCAAAAAACTAGTTCATCACAATTCACATCACATAACAGCAAATCTCACATATTTTACTTTGAAGCTATTTCAGTGCTACAAAGTGAATCGATTATCCGAACAAATCATGAATGCAAACGACATAATCCAGTCATCAGAGTCTACTGTTTTGGCAATGTCAGTCAGCTTTGGACAAAACTCCAAGTGGTAAAGAAGTGCGTTTATCATTTACTTTATCAATCCTAATAGCACGACGTACAGCTCGCAAGAGACAAACATTATCTTACTATGCGTTCTGCACTTGACGCTTGTTCTGTTCGGGAGAACCTCTGAAAGCTATCAGCAGATGGACTCTGCACACAAAGAGTTTTTCGTATTTCTTTCAAATTCAACAACATAACAGGTACCAGTATACTATACTATTGAGTATCAAACGATATACAGGGTGACCCAAAAAAAAACGGGCCCCAATTCTAATTGTTCTAAATACACGGGGCCCGTTTTTTTTGGGTCACCCTGAAAAATCCAAAAATCACTTATCACCTCTTTATGACATAATGTTATCGAGTACGAGAAGAAAAATGTACTCGAGTTCTCTACGCATCACCTTATCAATGTAGAAATAAACGTTAATTGTAGTTGAGTTATTGATTATCGCAACTTATCTTTCCGAATGTTCCAAAAAAGCTTACTGCTCTCGTTGCTTCCGTGACCGTACACGTGGCATACCGCGAATTTGAGCAGCGCATGGCCACAGCGCTCTATTTTGTTACACTTTTCTTTTCCTATTGTGGCGTTCTATTAGAAGTGGTGTTCAGTTTAGACTAGGATGGTGCTATATTTTTTGATTAGCTGGCCAAAATTTTGGGAAGATAAATTTAATTAATAAAAAGAAAAAACTTATAACGGAGTAAACATTTAACCTTTAAAAAAAAACATCTACCGTAACATCACAATTAAATTTGTGATGATTGTGATGCAGAAACTAAAAGCAAGAACCGTGGGTCTGAAGCCCACATAAGTTGGGCAAGTCACATGCGGACAAGCTAAATATAGGTGGTAGGCGAAAAAAATCTGGTCATTGCTTTTGGGCCCCCCACTCTAGAAATGCTTCCGCCATCGCTGATAACAGGTCTATGACTAAAAAGTTATGCAGCCCGCTAGCTCATTAATAAGTGATGAAGTAGCCCGCGACAGCAAATAGGTTCGTCACCCCTGCCTTAAATGAAATCTTTGGCAGAAGCACGCTTATAATAATTCACAGCAATTTACGATCAGTGGTAACAACTGACGCATGATTAGCTGCTTGTCATCGGCAAATATTATCTTACCATATGTTCTGTGCTTGACGTGAGTTCCGCTCTATGTGACCTTGGACGGCTATGGTAAGATGGAGTCTGCAAATGCCTATTTTTAGTATTCGTTTTACTTCACCATCAAAAAATACGAGTATGTAACACACTTTTTATTCACACAAATTGCTATCACAACGTTGCCTGCTCGTTTCACAAAAACTTTAAACCACACATTAAGCCTAGAGCTCCTTAGCAATTATCTACAGCTATGCGCTAACTGAAACTTTCTGCGCGAACTCTGGGCAGACTTGTGTCCGCTTCTTACAGTCACTCAAGTAAATTACCAGAAAGTGCTTCTGTTTTCAAATACTTTAAAAATAGTTATACCGCTTTTTGTGTTTCATTGAATATGAAACACATAACCGGTAATTAAACAACACGGCAGATAACCGCTGATACACAAATACCCTGCAAGAAATTCTGCGCTGGACATTATTTCATCAAATTTGAGATAACTGTGACCAGCTGAAGTCTAATTGAACAATATTCATATAGCACTGCAGATAAAAACTGATTAACAAATATCATACCAAAGATTCTGCGCTTGACTTTCTTTGATCAAATTCGTGAGAGCTGTGCCCAGGTGAAGCCTGTTTAAACAAACTTACACTCAGCAATCTTGACAAACCTGGTTGATTACACGTTCTTGTTGAAAAACCATTTCACTGTTTTAGCAATTCATCACCTTTTTGAATTACACCAACTTAGATGGAGTTTACCAAGACTTTTGCGGTGTTTTAACGTTCACAGAAAAGAAATCAATCACATTTGGCTGCGGCAACTACATACCGAGCCGGGAATACGAGTTTCAGTCACATACGGCTCATTTTGCGTCCCACAATAAGCAGTTGAACTACTCAGTCCAAACAGCAGTACTTGCACATTGACCAGAAAGGACTAGAACAGTGTAGAGAAGCAGCTACCACCGTCAACTTTCAGCATTTCAACCGTCTGAGTGGAGTACGGTCACAACAGCTGAGTTGGATCAATTACAACAAAACAGATCAATAACAGTTAAAATTGCATCGAAGTAATGAACTGGTGAACGAATACAGTATTGGCTCCGGCGCCAATGCACCGAGTGAATATCACCTCCAATCAAAAACAACGGTTTTTCATTTGGAAGTAAATTCCATGCTTTGAAGATGTACACTTGTCGTTTATTCCATCATTCACAATTAGTAGCAAGTACAAGACACCATCGGAAAATATTATCTTACCATGTATTCTGTGCTTGATGCTTGTTGGGTTCTAGTAGACTTGGGACGGCTATGATCAGATGGAGTCTGTAAAAAGGTCATTTTTTCGTATATCATACGCATCATTAGCGCAAAATACTATACAGATGGCAAATATTTTCTTACCAATTCTTCTGCGCTTGAAGCTTGTTCTGTTCTGGAAAATCTTCGATAGCTATCTTCCGATGGAGACTACAAACAACTCTTCCAGTATTTGTTTAATTTTAACAACACCATTAAGTACGAAAGTAAAAACTTTAATACGAGTCGAGTCAAACATAAGACTTGAATAACTTGTATTTACAGCTCTCCTGCTTCACGTGCAGTACTAAAGGGAGAATGTGGAAAACAAATCCACTTTCACTAAATGTGAGGTCGGGAAAACACTCAAAGTGATTTCTTCACCACAAATAGCCGCCAATTTCCAAGCAAGCTTGTGGAGAGCCTTTGTCGCTTTCTAACATAGGATGAAAATAGCTACCAACAATAAAAAAGAGTTCTCTACAGATAGGCCTACACTGAAAAGACTATTTAGTGCACTAACTAAAACTCTTCTGTGGATGGACCTCAAATTACAGTGATAAATATCTAATCAACAAACAACATATCCTACCAGTGGTACAGCGCTTGACTTTCTTGGATCGAATTCGTAATAGCTGTGACCAGGTGAAGTCTGCTCATGTAAAACTATATTCAACAATCTATTCATCACAACAATCTAATCACACTCTTTACAAATCACACAAAATTCAACTGTTGACAATGACACACTCAATCTATGCGACACTCAAATGAATTGCTCAATGGGTAAGTACGTCCAAACCAGACTTTTTGGGTTAATATAATGCTTGCAATGATTCGTGAATAAGTTTTGTGCGCGACTCTTTTGTTTCTTTTGAAGCTCAGCGTTCGCTATACTGTGGTTCGTTGCATTGTTACGTTCTGTTCTGTAGTGCTTTATCTTTGCCTTCAAACAATTACTTGTAACTCGCTTATTGCTACTATTCGTCGGTTACTGCACACCAGTAGTTTCTGTTGAGTCAGTCGTTTCAGTTCTAAAGTGATACAGCAAACAATACTTATATCAAACAGTATCTTTTATTGAAGCACTTTTTGCTTGTTCTATTGGTTTAGATTGATGGTGGCTTACTGGAAGATGAGTTGAATACATAGTTTTATGGAGCTTTAGTATCAAGCTCAAGATATAGGTCTGACATCTGTTGTGTGAGTTATCAGGCAGCGTAGAACAATCGAAGAAACATGAGCGTAGCGTTCAAAACTGATACACATATCACTACAATGCTTTTCACACCAATCATCTCAAATAGCTTTAAGTAGATTTAAATTCAATGAAATAGTATTCTATTCTCCATCATCATCAAAAATTGAATGCTTTGCAATATGTTCCATGCTTGAACCTGCCTAAAACTTAAGTCAACCGCAGTGAACTAACAAAACATATCATTCAAATAGTTTATCGATTTCAGTGTCCACGCAAAAACAAGAAGATAAACCACAAACAGTTGTTTCAATGCTGTGTAGTAAACCACTTCTCCCGATGGAACAGGGCCTAACTTGTTAATACAAATGACGAATCGAGCATCAAGCTTCGATCATTTTCACCATTTATTTCTTTTATTGAAATTCTACCTGTTACAGATGTTCGCTTATTATTTATTTGATAAATAGCCCCGTACAGCTGTAATTAGCACAGAGCACAGCCAGCCAATCACAAATACTGTCTTACCACGTGTTCTGTGCTTGACGCGGGATCCGTTCTACCTGACTTAGGGCGGCTATGATAAGATGCAGTCTGCAAATGCCTTTTTTAGAATTTGTTTAACTTCGACATTAAAAAGTACGAGCATGTAACACACTTTTTATTCACACAAATTGCTATCACAACGTCGCCAGCTGGTTTCACAAAAACTTGAAACCACACGTTACAGCTCCCTAGCAAATACCTACAGCCATGCATGCGCTAACTGAAACTTTCTGTGCACACCTTGCAAAGGCTTGTGTCTGCTTCTTACAGTCACTCAAGTAAATTACCAGAAAGTGCTTCTGTTTTCAAATACTTTAAAAATAGTTATACCGCTTTTTGTGTTTCATTGAATAATACCGGTAATTAAACAACACGGCAGATAACCGCTGATACACAAATACCCTACAAGAAATTCTGCGCTGGACATTATTTGATCAAATTTGAGATAACGGTAACCAGCTGAACTCTGATTGAACAATAATCATATAGCACTGCAGATAAAAACTGATTAACAAATATCATACCAAAGATTCTGCGCTTGACTTTCTTTGATCAAATTCGTGAGAGCTGTGCCCAGGTGAAGCCTGTTTAAACAAACTTACACTCAGCAATCTTGACAAACCTGGTTGATTAAACGTTCTTATAGAAAAACCATTTCACTGTTTTAGCAATTCATCACCTTTTTGAATTACACCAACTTAGATGGAGTTTACCAAGACTTTTGCGGTGTTTTAACGTTCACAGAAAAGAAATCAATCACATTTGGCTGCGGCAAGTATACACCGAGCTGCGACTATGAGTTTCAGTCACATACGGCTCATTTTGCGTCCCACAATAAGCAGTTGAACTACTCAGTCCAAACAGCAGTACTTGCACATTGACCAGAAAGGACTAGAACAGTGTAGAGAAGCAGCTACCACCGTCAACTTTCAGCATTTCAACCGTCTGAGTGGAGTACGGTCACAACAGCTGAGTTGGATCAATTACAACAAAACAGATCAATAACAGTTAAAATTGCATCGAAGTAATGAACTGGTGAACAAATATACTATTGGCTCCAGCGCCAATGCACCGAGTGAATATCACCTCCAATCAAAAACAACGGTTTTTCATTTAGAAGTAAATTCCATGCTTTGAAGATGTACACTTGTCGTTTATTCCATCATTCACAATTAGTAGCAAGTACAAGACACCATCGGAAAATATTATCTTACCATGTATTCTGTGCTTGATGCTTGTTGGGTTCTAGTAGACTTGGGACGGCTATGATCAGATGGAGTCTGTAAAAAGGTCATTTTTTCGTATATCATACGCATCATTAGCGCAAAATACTATACAGATGGCAAATATTTTCTTACCAATTCTTCTGCGCTTGAAGCTTGTTCTGTTCTGGAAAATCTTCGATAGCTATCTTCCGATGGAGACTACAACAACTCTTCCAGTATTTGTGTAATTTTAACAACACCATTAAGTACGAAAGTAAAAACTTTAATACGAGTCGAGTCAAACATAAGACTTGAATAACTTGTATTTACAGCTCTCCTGCTTCACGCGCAGCACTAAAGGGAGAATGTGGAAAACAAATCCACTTTCACTAAATGTGAGGTCGGGAAAACACTCAAAGTGATTTCTTCACCACAAATAGCCGCCAATTTCCAAGCAAACTTGTGGAGAGCCTTTGTCGCTTTCTAACATAGGATGAAAATAGCTACCAACAATAAAAAAGAGTTCTCTACAGATAGGCCTACACTGAAAAGACTATTTAGTGCACTAACTAAAACTCTTCTGTGGATGGACCTCAAATTACAGTGATAAATATCTAATCAACGAACAACATATCCTACCAGTGGTACAGCGCTTGACTTTCTTGGATCGAATTCGTAATAGCTGTGACCAGGTGAAGTCTGCTCAAGTAAAACTATATTCAACAATCTATTCATCACAACAATCTAATCACACTCTTTACAAATCACACAAAATTCAACTGTTGACAATGACACACTCAATCTATGCGACACTCAAATGAATTGCTCAATGGGTAAGTACGTCCAAACCAGACTTTTTGGGTTAATATAATGCTTGCAATGATTCGTGAATAAGTTTTGTGCGCGACTCTTTTGTTTCTTTTGAAGCTCAGCGTTCGCTATACTGTGGTGCGTTGCATTGTTACGTTCTGTTCTGTAGGTGCTTTATCTTTGCCTTCAAACAATTACTTGTAACTCGCTTATTGCTACTATTCGTCGGTTACTGCACACCAGTAGTTTCTGTTGAGTCAGTCGTTTCAGTTCTAAAGTGATACAGCAAACAACACTTATATCAAACAGTATCTTTTATTGAAGCACTTTTCGCTTGTTCTATTGGTTTAGGTTGATGGTGGCTTACTAGAAGATGAGTTGAATACATAGTTTTATGGAGCTTTAGTATCAAGCTCAAGATATAGGTCTGACATCTGTTGTGTGAGTTATCAGGCAGCGTAGAACAATCGAAGAAACATGAGCGTAGCGTTCAAAACTGATACACATATCACTACAATGCTTTTCACACCAATTATCTCAAATAGCTTTAAGTAGATTTAAATTCAATGAAATAGTATTCTATTCTCCATCATCATCAAAGATTGAATGCTTTGCAATATGTTCCATGCTTGAACCTGCCTAAAACTTAAGTCAACCGCAGTGAACTAACAAAACATATCATTCAAATAGTTTATCGATTTCAGTGTCCACGCAAAAACAAGAAGATAAACCACAAACAGTTGTTTCAATGCTGTGTAGTAAACCACTTCTCCCGATGGAACAGGGCCTAACTTGTTAATACAAATGACGAATCGAGCATCAAGCTTCGATCAATTTCACCATTTATTTCTTGTATTGAAATTCTACCTGTTACAGATGTTCGCTTATTATTTATTTGATAAATAGCCCCGTACAGCTGTAATTAGCACAGAGCACAGCCAGCCAATCACAAATACTGTCTTACCACGTGTTCTGTGCTTGACGCGGGATCCGTTCTACCTGACTTAGGGCGGCTATGATAAGATGGAGTCTGCAAATGCCTTTTTTAGAATTTGTTTAACTTCGACATTAAAAAGTACGAGCATGTAACACACTTTTTATTCACACAAATTGCTATCACAACGTCGCCTGCTGGTTTCACAAAAACTTGAAACCACACGTTACAGCTCCCTAGCAAATACCTACAGCCATGCATGCGCTAACTGAAACTTTCTGTGCACACCTTGCAAAGGCTTGTGTCTGCTTCTTACAGTCACTCAAGTAAATTACCAGAAAGTGCTTCTGTTTTCAAATACTTTAAAAATAGTTATACCGCTTTTTGTGTTTCATTGAATAATACCGGTAATTAAACAACACGGCAGATAACCGCTGATACACAAATACCCTACAAGAAATTCTGCGCTGGACATTATTTGATCAAATTTGAGATAACGGTAACCAGCTGAACTCTGATTGAACAATAATCATATAGCACTGCAGATAAAAACTGATTAACAAATATCATACCAAAGATTCTGCGCTTGACTTTCTTTGATCAAATTCGTGAGAGCTGTGCCCAGGTGAAGCCTGTTTAAACAAACTTACACTCAGCAATCTTGACAAACCTGGTTGATTAAACGTTCTTATAGAAAAACCATTTCACTGTTTTAGCAATTCATCACCTTTTTGAATTACACCAACTTAGATGGAGTTTACCAAACCTTTTGCGGTGTTTTAACGTTCACAGAAAAGAAATCAATCACATTTGGCTGCGGCAAGTATACACCGAGCTGCGACTATGAGTTTCAGTCACATACGGCTCATTTTGCGTCCCACAATAAGCAGTTGAACTACTCAGTCCAAACAGCAGTACTTGCACATTGACCAGAAAGGACTAGAACAGTGTAGAGAAGCAGCTACCACCGTCAACTTTCAGCATTTCAACCGTCTGAGTGGAGTACGGTCACAACAGCTGAGTTGGATCAATTACAACAAAACAGATCAATAACAGTTAAAATTGCATCGAAGTAATGAACTGGTGAACAAATATACTATTGGCTCCAGCGCCAATGCACCGAGTGAATATCACCTCCAATCAAAAACAACGGTTTTTCATTTAGAAGTAAATTCCATGCTTTGAAGATGTACACTTGTCGTTTATTCCATCATTCACAATTAGTAGCAAGTACAAGACACCATCGGAAAATATTATCTTACCATGTATTCTGTGCTTGATGCTTGTTGGGTTCTAGTAGACTTGGGACGGCTATGATCAGATGGAGTCTGTAAAAAGGTCATTTTTTCGTATATCATACGCATCATTAGCGCAAAATACTATAAAGATGGCAAATATTTTCTTACCAATTCTTCTGCGCTTGAAGCTTGTTCTGTTCTGGAAAATCTTCGATAGCTATCTTCCGATGGAGACTACAACAACTCTTCCAGTATTTGTGTAATTTTAACAACACCATTAAGTACGAAAGTAAAAACTTTAATACGAGTCGAGTCAAACATAAGACTTGAATAACTTGTATTTACAGCTCTCCTGCTTCACGCGCAGCACTAAAGGGAGAATGTGGAAAACAAATCCACTTTCACTAAATGTGAGGTCGGGAAAACACTCAAAGTGATTTCTTCACCACAAATAGCCGCCAATTTCCAAGCAAACTTGTGGAGAGCCTTTGTCGCTTTCTAACATAGGATGAAAATAGCTACCAACAATAAAAAAGAGTTCTCTACAGATAGGCCTACACTGAAAAGACTATTTAGTGCACTAACTAAAACTCTTCTGTGGATGGACCTCAAATTACAGTGATAAATATCTAATCAACGAACAACATATCCTACCAGTGGTACAGCGCTTGACTTTCTTGGATCGAATTCGTAATAGCTGTGACCAGGTGAAGTCTGCTCAAGTAAAACTATATTCAACAATCTATTCATCACAACAATCTAATCACACTCTTTACAAATCACACAAAATTCAACTGTTGACAATGACACACTCAATCTATGCGACACTCAAATGAATTGCTCAATGGGTAAGTACGTCCAAACCAGACTTTTTGGGTTAATATAATGCTTGCAATGATTCGTGAATAAGTTTTGTGCGCGACTCTTTTGTTTCTTTTGAAGCTCAGCGTTCGCTATACTGTGGTGCGTTGCATTGTTACGTTCTGTTCTGTAGGTGCTTTATCTTTGCCTTCAAACAATTACTTGTAACTCGCTTATTGCTACTATTCGTCGGTTACTGCACACCAGTAGTTTCTGTTGAGTCAGTCGTTTCAGTTCTAAAGTGATACAGCAAACAACACTTATATCAAACAGTATCTTTTATTGAAGCACTTTTCGCTTGTTCTATTGGTTTAGGTTGATGGTGGCTTACTAGAAGATGAGTTGAATACATAGTTTTATGGAGCTTTAGTATCAAGCTCAAGATATAGGTCTGACATCTGTTGTGTGAGTTATCAGGCAGCGTAGAACAATCGAAGAAACATGAGCGTAGCGTTCAAAACTGATACACATATCACTACAATGCTTTTCACACCAATTATCTCAAATAGCTTTAAGTAGATTTAAATTCAATGAAATAGTATTCTATTCTCCATCATCATCAAAGATTGAATGCTTTGCAATATGTTCCATGCTTGAACCTGCCTAAAACTTAAGTCAACCGCAGTGAACTAACAAAACATATCATTCAAATAGTTTATCGATTTCAGTGTCCACGCAAAAACAAGAAGATAAACCACAAACAGTTGTTTCAATGCTGTGTAGTAAACCACTTCTCCCGATGGAACAGGGCCTAACTTGTTAATACAAATGACGAATCGAGCATCAAGCTTCGATCAATTTCACCATTTATTTCTTGTATTGAAATTCTACCTGTTACAGATGTTCGCTTATTATTTATTTGATAAATAGCCCCGTACAGCTGTAATTAGCACAGAGCACAGCCAGCCAATCACAAATACTGTCTTACCACGTGTTCTGTGCTTGACGCGGGATCCGTTCTACCTGACTTAGGGCGGCTATGATAAGATGGAGTCTGCAAATGCCTTTTTTAGAATTTGTTTAACTTCGACATTAAAAAGTACGAGCATGTAACACACTTTTTATTCACACAAATTGCTATCACAACGTCGCCTGCTGGTTTCACAAAAACTTGAAACCACACGTTACAGCTCCCTAGCAAATACCTACAGCCATGCATGCGCTAACTGAAACTTTCTGTGCACACCTTGCAAAGGCTTGTGTCTGCTTCTTACAGTCACTCAAGTAAATTACCAGAAAGTGCTTCTGTTTTCAAATACTTTAAAAATAGTTATACCGCTTTTTGTGTTTCATTGAATAATACCGGTAATTAAACAACACGGCAGATAACCGCTGATACACAAATACCCTACAAGAAATTCTGCGCTGGACATTATTTGATCAAATTTGAGATAACGGTAACCAGCTGAACTCTGATTGAACAATAATCATATAGCACTGCAGATAAAAACTGATTAACAAATATCATACCAAAGATTCTGCGCTTGACTTTCTTTGATCAAATTCGTGAGAGCTGTGCCCAGGTGAAGCCTGTTTAAACAAACTTACACTCAGCAATCTTGACAAACCTGGTTGATTAAACGTTCTTATAGAAAAACCATTTCACTGTTTTAGCAATTCATCACCTTTTTGAATTACACCAACTTAGATGGAGTTTACCAAACCTTTTGCGGTGTTTTAACGTTCACAGAAAAGAAATCAATCACATTTGGCTGCGGCAAGTATACACCGAGCTGCGACTATGAGTTTCAGTCACATACGGCTCATTTTGCGTCCCACAATAAGCAGTTGAACTACTCAGTCCAAACAGCAGTACTTGCACATTGACCAGAAAGGACTAGAACAGTGTAGAGAAGCAGCTACCACCGTCAACTTTCAGCATTTCAACCGTCTGAGTGGAGTACGGTCACAACAGCTGAGTTGGATCAATTACAACAAAACAGATCAATAACAGTTAAAATTGCATCGAAGTAATGAACTGGTGAACAAATATACTATTGGCTCCAGCGCCAATGCACCGAGTGAATATCACCTCCAATCAAAAACAACGGTTTTTCATTTAGAAGTAAATTCCATGCTTTGAAGATGTACACTTGTCGTTTATTCCATCATTCACAATTAGTAGCAAGTACAAGACACCATCGGAAAATATTATCTTACCATGTATTCTGTGCTTGATGCTTGTTGGGTTCTAGTAGACTTGGGACGGCTATGATCAGATGGAGTCTGTAAAAAGGTCATTTTTTCGTATATCATACGCATCATTAGCGCAAAATACTATAAAGATGGCAAATATTTTCTTACCAATTCTTCTGCGCTTGAAGCTTGTTCTGTTCTGGAAAATCTTCGATAGCTATCTTCCGATGGAGACTACAACAACTCTTCCAGTATTTGTGTAATTTTAACAACACCATTAAGTACGAAAGTAAAAACTTTAATACGAGTCGAGTCAAACATAAGACTTGAATAACTTGTATTTACAGCTCTCCTGCTTCACGCGCAGCACTAAAGGGAGAATGTGGAAAACAAATCCACTTTCACTAAATGTGAGGTCGGGAAAACACTCAAAGTGATTTCTTCACCACAAATAGCCGCCAATTTCCAAGCAAACTTGTGGAGAGCCTTTGTCGCTTTCTAACATAGGATGAAAATAGCTACCAACAATAAAAAAGAGTTCTCTACAGATAGGCCTACACTGAAAAGACTATTTAGTGCACTAACTAAAACTCTTCTGTGGATGGACCTCAAATTACAGTGATAAATATCTAATCAACGAACAACATATCCTACCAGTGGTACAGCGCTTGACTTTCTTGGATCGAATTCGTAATAGCTGTGACCAGGTGAAGTCTGCTCAAGTAAAACTATATTCAACAATCTATTCATCACAACAATCTAATCACACTCTTTACAAATCACACAAAATTCAACTGTTGACAATGACACACTCAATCTATGCGACACTCAAATGAATTGCTCAATGGGTAAGTACGTCCAAACCAGACTTTTTGGGTTAATATAATGCTTGCAATGATTCGTGAATAAGTTTTGTGCGCGACTCTTTTGTTTCTTTTGAAGCTCAGCGTTCGCTATACTGTGGTGCGTTGCATTGTTACGTTCTGTTCTGTAGGTGCTTTATCTTTGCCTTCAAACAATTACTTGTAACTCGCTTATTGCTACTATTCGTCGGTTACTGCACACCAGTAGTTTCTGTTGAGTCAGTCGTTTCAGTTCTAAAGTGATACAGCAAACAACACTTATATCAAACAGTATCTTTTATTGAAGCACTTTTCGCTTGTTCTATTGGTTTAGGTTGATGGTGGCTTACTAGAAGATGAGTTGAATACATAGTTTTATGGAGCTTTAGTATCAAGCTCAAGATATAGGTCTGACATCTGTTGTGTGAGTTATCAGGCAGCGTAGAACAATCGAAGAAACATGAGCGTAGCGTTCAAAACTGATACACATATCACTACAATGCTTTTCACACCAATTATCTCAAATAGCTTTAAGTAGATTTAAATTCAATGAAATAGTATTCTATTCTCCATCATCATCAAAAATTGAATGCTTTGCAATATGTTCCATGCTTGAACCTGCCTAAAACTTAAGTCAACCGCAGTGAACTAACAAAACATATCATTCAAATAGTTTATCGATTTCAGTGTCCACGCAAAAACAAGAAGATAAACCACAAACAGTTGTTTCAATGCTGTGTAGTAAACCACTTCTCCCGATGGAACAGGGCCTAACTTGTTAATACAAATGACGAATCGAGCATCAAGCTTCGATCAATTTCACCATTTATTTCTTGTATTGAAATTCTACCTGTTACAGATGTTCGCTTATTATTTATTTGATAAATAGCCCCGTACAGCTGTAATTAGCACAGAGCACAGCCAGCCAATCACAAATACTGTCTTACCACGTGTTCTGTGCTTGACGCGGGATCCGTTCTACCTGACTTAGGGCGGCTATGATAAGATGGAGTCTGCAAATGCCTTTTTTAGAATTTGTTTAACTTCGACATTAAAAAGTACGAGCATGTAACACACTTTTTATTCACACAAATTGCTATCACAACGTCGCCTGCTGGTTTCACAAAAACTTGAAACCACACGTTACAGCTCCCTAGCAAATACCTACAGCCATGCATGCGCTAACTGAAACTTTCTGTGCACACCTTGCAAAGGCTTGTGTCCGCTTCTTACAGTCACTCAAGTAAATTACCAGAAAGTGCTTCTGTTTTCAAATACTTTAAAAATAGTTATACCGCTTTTTGTGTTTCATTGAATAATACCGGTAATTAAACAACACGGCAGATAACCGCTGATACACAAATACCCTACAAGAAATTCTGCGCTGGACATTATTTGATCAAATTTGAGATAACGGTAACCAGCTGAACTCTGATTGAACAATAATCATATAGCACTGCAGATAAAAACTGATTAACAAATATCATACCAAAGATTCTGCGCTTGACTTTCTTTGATCAAATTCGTGAGAGCTGTGCCCAGGTGAAGCCTGTTTAAACAAACTTACACTCAGCAATCTTGACAAACCTGGTTGATTAAACGTTCTTATAGAAAAACCATTTCACTGTTTTAGCAATTTATCACCTTTTTGGAATACACCAACTTAGATGGAGTTTACCAAGACTTTTGCGGTGTTTTAACGTTCACAGAAAAGAAATCAATCACATTTGGCTGCGGCAAGTATACACCGAGCTGCGACTATGAGTTTCAGTCACATACGGCTCATTTTGCGTCCCACAATAAGCAGTTGAACTACTCAGTCCAAACAGCAGTACTTGCACATTGACCAGAAAGGACTAGAACAGTGTAGAGAAGCAGCTACCACCGTCAACTTTCAGCATTTCAACCGTCTGAGTGGAGTACGGTCACAACAGCTGAGTTGGATCAATTACAACAAAACAGATCAATAACAGTTAAAATTGCATCGAAGTAATGAACTGGTGAACAAATATACTATTGGCTCCAGCGCCAATGCACCGAGTGAATATCACCTCCAATCAAAAACAACGGTTTTTCATTTAGAAGTAAATTCCATGCTTTGAAGATGTACACTTGTCGTTTATTCCATCATTCACAATTAGTAGCAAGTACAAGACACCATCGGAAAATATTATCTTACCATGTATTCTGTGCTTGATGCTTGTTGGGTTCTAGTAGACTTGGGACGGCTATGATCAGATGGAGTCTGTAAAAAGGTCATTTTTTCGTATATCATACGCATCATTAGCGCAAAATACTATACAGATGGCAAATATTTTCTTACCAATTCTTCTGCGCTTGAAGCTTGTTCTGTTCTGGAAAATCTTCGATAGCTATCTTCCGATGGAGACTACAACAACTCTTCCAGTATTTGTGTAATTTTAACAACACCATTAAGTACGAAAGTAAAAACTTTAATACGAGTCGAGTCAAACATAAGACTTGAATAACTTGTATTTACAGCTCTCCTGCTTCACGCGCAGCACTAAAGGGAGAATGTGGAAAACAAATCCACTTTCACTAAATGTGAGGTCGGGAAAACACTCAAAGTGATTTCTTCACCACAAATAGCCGCCAATTTCCAAGCAAACTTGTGGAGAGCCTTTGTCGCTTTCTAACATAGGATGAAAATAGCTACCAACAATAAAAAAGAGTTCTCTACAGATAGGCCTACACTGAAAAGACTATTTAGTGCACTAACTAAAACTCTTCTGTGGATGGACCTCAAATTACAGTGATAAATATCTAATCAACAAACAACATATCCTACCAGTGGTACAGCGCTTGACTTTCTTGGATCGAATTCGTAATAGCTGTGACCAGGTGAAGTCTGCTCATGTAAAACTATATTCAACAATCTATTCATCACAACAATCTAATCACACTCTTTACAAATCACACAAAATTCAACTGTTGACAATGACACACTCAATCTATGCGACACTCAAATGAATTGCTCAATGGGTAAGTACGTCCAAACCAGACTTTTTGGGTTAATATAATGCTTGCAATGATTCGTGAATAAGTTTTGTGCGCGACTCTTTTGTTTCTTTTGAAGCTCAGCGTTCGCTATACTGTGGTGCGTTGCATTGTTACGTTCTGTTCTGTAGGTGCTTTATCTTTGCCTTCAAACAATTACTTGTAACTCGCTTATTGCTACTATTTGTCGGTTACTGCACACCAGTAGTTTCTATCGAGTCAGACGTTTCAGTTCTAAAGTGATACAGCAAAGCAACACTCATATCAAACGGTATCTTTCATTGAAGCACTTTTTGCTTGTTCTATTGGTTTAGATTGATGGTGGCTGACTGGAAGATGAGTTGAATACATAGTTTTATGGAGCTTTAGTATCAAGCTCAAGATATAGGTCTGACATCTGTTGTGTGAGTTATCAGGCAGCGTAGAACAATCAAAAAAACATGAGTGTAGCGTTCAAAACTGATACACATATCACTACAATGCTTTTCACACCAATTATCTCAAATAGCTTTAAGTAGATTTAAATTCAATGAAATAGTATTCTATTCTCCATCATCATCAAAAATTGAATGCTTCGCAATATGTTCCATGCTTGAACCTGCCTAAAACTTAAGTCAACCGCAGTGAACTAACAAAACATATCATTCAAATAGTTTATCGATTTCAGTGTCCACGCAAAAACAAGAAGATAAACCACAAACAGTTGTTTCAATGCTGTGTAGTAAACCACTTCTCCCGATGGAACAGGGCCTAACTTGTTAATACAAATGACGAATCGAGCATCAAGCTTCGATCAATTTCACCATTTATTTCTTGTATTGAAATTCTACCTGTTACAGAAGTTCGCTTATTATTTACTGGATAAATAGCCCCGAACAGCTGTAATTAGCACAGAGCACAGCCAGCCAATCACAAATACTGTCTTACCATGTGTTCTGTGCTTGATGCGGGATCTGTTCTACCTGACTTTGGACGGCTTTGGTAAGATGGAGTCTGCAAAAGTCGTTTTAGTTTTTGTTTTTCGTAACATCAACAAATGCGAGTATGCAACACATTTTTTCTTGACATAAAAACAGTTTAACTAGCACAATGTAACGTGCTCGTTATATAAGAGATCGAAACTACGCACTAAATCTATTCGGCAAATACGTACTCCTGTGAACTTACTGAAACTTTACTGCAGACACCTGACAGGATTGTTTCTACAATCACTCAAATAAAATACTAAAATAGTGCTTCTGTCTTCAAAAACTATAAATATAATCCAATTCTTACAAGGTTTGTATCTCATTAAATAATAATAAACTAGCAAAGGACATAAGCAATAATGAAAACATATCCTACCAAAGATTCCGCGCTTGACTTTCTTCGATCAAATTCGTATTCGTGATAGCTGTGACCAGGTGAAATCTGTTTAAACGAATTTACATTCAACAATCTATTCACTGCAACAAATCATGCTATCACGCTTAACATTAACTCCAACCAAATCAATCCCATATGAATGTGGCAAGGATACACTGAATTAAGGTTTTGAGTTTAAGTCACATACTATTCATTTATACGTGCAAAACTAGGCAACGTAACTACTCAGACTCCACGGCACTATGTGCATTTTGATCAAAAATCACTGGAATAGCGTAAAGGAGCAGTCAACACTATCAGCTTTTAACACTCTAACCGTTTGAGTAGAGCGGGGTCAAGAACAGAGTTTAATCATTTACAGCAAAACCGATGATCAATGACAATTACAATTTATTGCATCTAATAATTTCGCAATGACATCACCATTATTTTGAACTAAAAATTTGAAATTACATTTGTCATCGCAATGACTCCAGTCTCGACTGCACCACAATATCCTCGCATAAACTATATCAGGAACCACAGCGGAAGAGAAAAGCAAAAAGACAAGACAGGAAATGCTTTGATGTAAGTACCAATGACATTGCAGCTTACCAAGCTCCAGTTGGGATGCAGTTGCCAAAACGGCACCTGCTTGGTGCCGCTGCATACACAACAAACAGATTGATGCCACCATTAACCATGCCTTGCATACGGTGACGTTTTTAGAATTTTTAGTACCACTAGCACAAGCATCGAAATGCCCACAATGACTTGGGTGTTTTTCAACCACATTCAAACACCTGCAAACACGCATCAATTGCTTCGGTCTGACAAACCCAAATAGGGAATGGCTTATTTGGTGGATAGCGACAATCATGCAAAAAAAAAAACGATTGCATGCCATGTACTAAAAACATGCCCCTTTCCCCATTCTCTCCGCATCAAATGGACATTTCGGTTTGCAAAAACCACCAATGTCCGTGACATGGTTGCTCGACGCCTGCCCAAAAGTTCATGGTTGTGCTTGCGTCCGAGTTATGGAGAGGCAAGAGGATAAATCCTTGGCTCCATAACCAATCAACGGAGTGAAGATCATTTCCAACCAAAACAACAATTTTTCATTTGGAAGTAAGCTCCATGTTATGAAGAAGTAAGCTAAGCTTATCACTTATTTACCATTTACAATAATTTGTACCACGTACATTGCACAACTTATGATGGACAAATATTTCTTACCATATGCTTTGTGCCTGAGGCTGGTTCTGTTCTACCAGATTTTTGATAGCTACGATCAGATGGAGTCTATAAATGTCGTTTTTAGTATTTTCTCACTTTAACAGCGTTAGCAAGTACGAGCGTACACAATTATACAAGTCTCTATCCACGCCAAAACATTTTAAACATTACAGGTGAGGCTGCTCATAATAAGTATTCAACAATATACACACTACAGCCATTGAGAAAAAATCTGCAACTGTGCGCTAACTGAAACACCTTCTGTGTAGAGGTGTGCTTCGCCTGTGACAGTCACTCAAGTGATAAAATAAAAAATGCTTCAGTCTTCACTACAACATGTAAGTATAAGTTAACTGCTATGCCGCTATTTGCGTTTCATCAAACGACGAAGAATAAGCACCAAAAACACAACCTACCAAAGATGCTGCACTTGATTTTCTTTGATCAAATTCTTGGTCGCTGTGACCTGGTGAAACCTATTCAAACAAAATTAAATTCAACAATTTGTTCACTTCAACTATCAAAGCACACTCCTAACAAAATACACATAATTCCACCGCTCACAAAACATTACTGAAGGATTTCCATGGCTATGCCATGAGACTAAACTTAACAGCTCAGATGGCCGAGTAGTATAGAGCGTCTGTCTCTTGAGCTGTAGACTCAGGTTTGATTCCAAGTCGGGTCAAACCAATGACTTTAAAATTGGTATTCACAGCTTCCCTGCTTGACGCTCAGCATTAAAGGGATAGTGTGGAGAACAAGCCGGCAAGTTTACTTGTTGTGCCGTTGGGAAAGGCACTTAGCGGGGTTCCCCCATCTTGGTGTGGTAGACAGATGGCTGGCAACTCCTAAGCGAGCTCGTATAGCGCAATGATCGCTTTCTCGTGATAGGAGGATAAATATGCAACTAACTAACTAACTAAACACTTTGATCTACTTGGGCCAAACATGCAGCATTGTGACTGTAAGTGATATGACATACATAATGCAATTCATGACCAATAATAATCATTAAGTTTGAAAACATAAAACTTCACGCGTTTTTGTTGCAAACGTATTTCATTAATTATTGAACAGTGAATGCGTCAGCTCTTCGGAAAACCAGAGCAAAGCATAATAAGCAAAAGTGACAAAACTTCTATCGTATTTCCGCTTTTTAATTTTGCAGTAAATTCCAGTTTAGAAGCGCGATTATCAAACTTTAATCACTCAATCACTCATCATTAGCATAAAATCCACCTAGCATTCGACAAATATTTTCTTACCACTTCTTCTGCGCTTGATGCTTGTTCTGCTCTGGATAATCTTACATAGCTGTCTTCCGACGGAGCCTACAAAAACATTTTTAGTACTGTTTAACTTCAACAACATTAACAAGTACGAGCATCCACTTTTGGAAAATGTAAAAGTGTTAAATATCACACATTATATCCACTAGACATAAAAACTTGAGGAAAAATATCCAAGTCAATGACTCTGGACTGGCAAACTTAAGACTGAATTACGAGTAGAGTCAAAAAATAAGACTTAAACTCCAAAAAAATCATATAGGCCACCAAGTTTCCTTGCTTCACGTGCAGCACTAAAAAAAGTGTGAAAAACAAACCGGGATTTTCACTATAGTTGTGCGGTCGGTAAAAGGACGCAATTGTCGCTTTTCTGAGACAAAAATGCCATCAACTGTAAAAATAAAGGACACACTACAGATATCTAGAGAAAAACTAATTGAAGTAACACTACACTAACTGAAATTCTTCTGCGACTGAAGCTGAACTTACTAACTTACTATGGTAACTAGCCATTTAAGTAAAAAACACCATTGCCTTTGCTTGAGTGAATGAAAGTTTCATAGAAAATACACTTGATGATTAACAAAACACCTTACCATAGGCATCGCGCTTGACTTTCTTGGATCAAATTCGTAATAGCTATGACCGGGGTAAGTCTGTTCAAGTATAACTACATTCAATGATTTATTCGTTTCCACAATCAAAATACATTCTTTATAATCGCACTGACATAAATGGAATGCGGAATATAAAATAGGACTCCTGCAGATTCCGCGTCTTTATACCTTGGGTCATATCACAAGTAGAGATGGCATGGGCCGCTAAGAGACCCGCTAACGAGCCGTTAACCGGTTTTTTTACTGGACCGCTAAAGGCCGAGTTTTATCTGTCGTTTTTTACTGGGACGCTAACGAGCCGCTAACAATTTTTGAAATGCGTTAAAGTTTAACTAATGTGATTAAAGGTTCATAAAAAGAATGGGCTTTGGGCGAGCTGGGCTTTATTTTTGGTATGAGTTGCCAAGTCGGTTACGGTTACTGGGCGAGAGGTTCCGGGTCGTGGGCGGTCCGGGCCTCAAAAAAGTCAGCCCGATCCATCTCTTATCACAAGCATGTAGAATAGTACATGGGTAAAATAGCTACAGACCGTTGTAAGCACTTTCAAATAGGCTAAGCATCTCATGCTTTTGCGTTAATATGCCCAATAGGTTGTGACCCCTTGGTGACTTGCGACTGTGATGCAGAAAACAAATCACAGAAAATATTCCGAAATAATGTTCACTGCGTTCCAAATGGGAATTGCGGTCAACAAGAACCACCATCTAACTGCTTAACACCTGCCCAATACTTCAAGTTGGTGCTTGCGTCCAAGTTACGGAGCGTAAGAAAATAAACCCAAGGCTCCTGAACCAATCCATGAAGTAAATATTACGTTTAATCAAAATTTACCATGATTTTTATTTGGAGGTTAACTCCACTTTGTGAAGAAGTATTATCGTTTATTTCATCTTCCATCATTATTACCAAGTACTAATACCTTACCATATGTTCTGTGCTTGATGCTAGTTCTGTTCTACCAGACTTTGGACGGCTATGATCAGACGGAGTCTAAAAAGTAGTTTTTGGTATTTATTTACCTTCAACATCAACAAGTAGGGGCATAATACACAATTACCCTGTCCACATGTACAATTTATGTGGACTTTCTGCATCACAATAATTATTAAATTTTTGATGCCATAATTTAAAAAAGTGATAATGACATTAAGCCCACAGCAATGAGGGCTTAAAGCCCACATAAATTGGACATGTAGACAGGAAAATAACTCCCTTTAGTTCAACATCATATGTAGCAGAGCATAAAAACTTGAGGTCACTGGTATTTAGTGAAAAATCTACCACAGTTGGCGCAGTTGGTATTTGGTGACAAACCGGAGACTGTCGTCAAAAGCTCGCCCCTGCTCCGACGTTTCTGTGTTGTCCAGGCACTATCGCTCCTCACACGCTGCCAAGTAATATCGCGAGTATAATGAACACTTTAATTTTTTGTTGATCCACCACATGTAAATAACTAAAAGTTTCTAAGCGGACGCCCTGTGCCTTGATGCTACAATCACCGAAGTAAATACTAAAAAAATACATCTTTCATTACTAACTTTGAAGATAATCTAACAGTTATAAGGCAAAGGCTACTTGTATTTAATTAAAATATTAAGAATAAACGCTAAAAACAACCATCAATCATACATTTCCTACCAAAGATGCTGCGCTTGACTTTCTTTGATCATATTCTTGGTCACTGTGACCAGAAGAAACCTACTCAAACAAAATTACTTTAACAATCCGTTCATTTCAGCAATCAAATCACACTGCTCGCAGCATGTTGGACATCCTGTAAACTTATTGCACACAATGATTTCCAAACAATGAAATTTATGGCTATGCCACGATTCGAAAAATTCTACACAGTTATGCTTAATGCAGTCTAGTAATAGCGCAGGAAATGATATCAACAACGTAATTCATGAGCATTGATTACAGTGTTACACCATTAATTCCGAAAAAAGAAAACTTTACAATTTGGTGTTAAAAATTTATTTATTGTATTTATTCAGCTAATTGGGTAAACCTCGGGCAAGCATCGTAATCGCAAGAGACAAAACATCACCTAAAGCTTCCATCGTGTTCACGATTTCTAATTTTGCAGTGAATTCGAGCCTTAGGAGAATTGCATCAATTGCTGAATTCATTCTTTACAATTAGCAAGAAATATTCCTTAAACATGACACATATTTTCTTACTATTTCTTCTGCGCTTGATGCTTGTTCTGTTCTGGAGAACCTTAGATAACTATCTTCCAATCGTAACTAAAAAGAAATAAAAATTTTTAGTATTTGCTTACCCTTAACAACAACAATAGCAAGTATACTGATGAGCAACACACCACGACTTGAAATATCGTCCATTACCCGAAATATTGTTACTTTATACAACAAAGCATTTTGTGATCAGTGAATAAAACATCTTACCAGTGGTACCGCGCTTGACTCTCTTGGATCAAATTCATAATAGCTATGACCAGATGAAGTCTGTTCAAGTACAAATACATTCGACATAATAAACAAAATCTAACCATATACCATAAAATTTTATATGTTTTACTTCAAAGCTGTTCCAGTGCTATAAAATAGACTAGTAATCTAGATGGAATAAAGGAACAGGGCCCAACTTGATCAAAGTAAATCATAACACTTGTTTCTGTCTATTACGCTTTTGAAGGAAATTCTATTTTGTAAAGAAGAACGCTTATCGCTTAATTTATAAACATTCTTGAATAGTTGCATTCGCCCAAGGGACAGCTTGCCAATTACAAATATTATCTTACCATACGTTCTGTACTCAATGCTGGTTCTATTCTGGCAGATTTTGGACGGCTATGATCAGATGGAGTCTGTAAGAGTCATATTTATTATTTGTTTAGCAACAACATCGACAAGTAAGGAAACTCTTCATTCACACAAAAATACCTCGAACATCACAAGTACTGTAGCTGGCTCACAACATATTTTAGAGTATACATTATACACCACAAACACTACAGCTATTTGAAATATCTACAATCATGCATTTACTCAAAGTTTTTTTGCTGATGCTATTGTCTTGCATGCTATTGTCACTGAAGTGAAAAACGACAAAATAATCCGGTGCTAACAAACTTCGAACACAATTTAATTTATATTCCATAATTAAAGCATGCGAAAAAATAATGAAAATACCAATTCACTAATATGTTTCCTACCAAAGATGCAGCGCTTAATTTTCTTTGATCACACTGTTGATCGCTGTGACCTGGTGAAACCTATTCAAACAAAGTTACGTTGAACAACCTTTGCATTTCATTAATCAATTCACACTGCTTACAATATAACAACAATGCTGTGAATTTACTGTACAACATGGCTTCCGAAAGACTCCAAAAATTTCATACTTAACGTGAATTACACCTCACAAACGACAAACAGTGCCTGTCTGGCAGCAAGCACAGCAGTTTGCTGGTGAGGCCGCGGTGCCATACGGTGTGGTAGGCTGCTGTGAGATCAACAAACACAGCACCAGCCTTCTTCTTAGCTGAACAGCTATCCTCGATTTTTCGTGATAAAAGAGTGATCTTTAACGGTTGATCTTTAGCATCGAAATCATGCTTGCCTTGGGGAAACATGGGATCTATGATCGATTTAATGCAAGCGTAGATAAGTCTCTCCATAATCTTATAGGGGATACACAACAAAGAGATTAGTCTATCACTTTTTGGGTCCCCAGGAAACTTCATTGGCTTTAAAATAGCGACAACTGTCTCCAGTATTTTGGAAGTCTTTGTTGACGCATGCAGGATGATAGGAACATGTTTAACCACGTCTTCAAGGCGGCACCAGCAAGGAGAATGAGCTCTGGAAATACGAAGTCAGGCCCAGGAGCTTTCCAGTCTTTAGTAAATAAAGGACACTGGAGAACTCCTCTTGCATAAAGTCATTAAAGATACTTTCGCTAGCAGGTGCTTGGATTTTCCAGAGTTCTGAGACTTCTTGGGCCACGAGTCTCGCTGGCTCATGGTCCTTTGTCCTGTACAATGCATTTTTACCAGCTGCGAAGCAATACAATTGGCAGAGATTGGACAAGGACGGCGAGAGTTTCTTCATCTTCCCGTAAGTTTGTAGATGGTGTTCCACACCAGTCCGCTGCTGCGTGTAAAGTCGATGGTATTAACCGCCTCTGACCAGCGCTCTTTACGCTTTACATCAAGCCGGGCTAGCAGGGCTGAAGCAGCAATATTAGTTGCTTTGTCTTGCGGCGCCCAAAGGAAGGTCTAGTAGTGCTGTTCACACTCAGCATCCCAACGGGGTCAGTAGTTCTTTCGCCGACCGCGTGGGATAGATCTTTTAGCTGCAGCAAGGATGGTGTTGCAGAAGTCCAGGAAGGCCTTTTTAACATAACCAATGTCAGATGAAAGTCCTTTAACAAGCTGATCAGTGATGAGGCTATACTGTTCCCAGATGGCCTTACGGAAGTTCCATCGCTTGTACGGCTCACTTGAAACTGAAGTCACAGATGTAGGGAACCGTTATCAAAGAGGGTCGATGTTGTGATCAAGGAAACTTTTCTATGGTACGTCTATCCAGATGCAAACTGTTATGGCTGGTACTCGCGAAAGCCAGGTCTGGATTGGTTTCAGTGTTCCATTGGCCAAGAAAGAAACTGGGGGCGTCCTTCGAGTTGTGCAATAGGACAATGCCACTGTTGGCGGCCCAGTCAGCCAAGCACTCTCCATTTGCGGTGATAGAATGACAACCCCAATCAGTACGCTGGTAGTTGAAGTCGCATTTGGTGTTAGGGATACGGGTGGTGGTTTGTAAACGTTAACAACATTTACACCATCAACATCCACGCACAACCACTTACTTGTTGATCCTTCTGGAGAAAGATCAGCAAGCGTCCAGTTGAGTCTTTCGCGGACAAACTTAGCAAGGCCATGCTTCCTGCTCAGAATCGAACCCGCCAGCGAAAAATTTGCAATCACTAGCCGGTCTGCATTTATACAGTGCGTCTCTTGCAAGAAGATCACAAGAACGTTGTATTTAGTGGCCAATTGGATAAGCACGAAGATCTTATTTGCGGTTATGACCTCGATGTTTAGCTGCAATATAGTGTGCACAGAGAGTCCGCATCGAACATTTTCGGGTTTTCTCAATTGCTTCCGGGGCAGAAAGTCTATCTTTTATCTACCCCGGAAGCATCCCGTGTTTATCATCATTTGCCTGAAAGCTTGCTTCCAGCTACCAAAGCGCGCTACGAGGGAGCTGACGACATACCATCAATGAAGTATAAACAACAAACAAGTAAAATAACGATTGACGAACACATATCCTACCAAAGTAGCAGCGCTTAGTTTTCTTTGATCAAATTGTTGATCACTGTGACCTGGTGAAACCGATTCAAACAAAGTTACATCAAACAACCTTTTCACTTCATTAATCAATTCACACTACTGACGGTATAAAAGCGATTAAGCATACTGTGATTTACTGGAGACAAACACTTCACAAAAAAATCAAAAATCTCATGCTTAACACAGACTACAACTCGCATTTGACGAACAGTCTCTCACCAATTCTTCTGCGCTTGATGCTTGTTCTGTTCTGGAGAACCTTCGATAACTATCTTGCGATGGAGTCTATTAAGAAATCAATTTCGCTAATTGTTCATTGTTTAACATTAACAACATCAACAAGTTTGAGCTTTTTTTTGAGTAACATAACACTGTTGCCAAAGGCTTGCCTCCGTTGCAATATGTTTTCCAGGCTGCCCAGGTGCTTGGCCGCCAAGATGGGCCACGCCACTCGTTACACGCTTCGGCGTAATAACGCAAAGATTCGATTATTTTACGTCATCGATCACGCACTTGGCAATCAATAAATGAATACCCTACCATTGGTACCGCGCTTGACTTTCTTGGATCAAATTCGTAATAGCTGTGACCAGGTGAAATCTGTTTCAAATACAAATACACACAACACAGTCAATAATCCATTCACTTCGACAATCTAATCACACGCCTTACAACACACACCCAAGTCAACAACAGTCACTGTTGACAGTGGATTGCCAAAACATTCAATAAATGCAGAGCTAACATCACTTTCCTCATTTGCAAACCTAAACCACACCTTCATAATTGGTAATTAAAAATGCAATAATGCTTTTCACAGCATTCATAAACATCGGCTTTCAATAATCTCAAACTTAACAAAAGTGCTTTATTTTCATATAACCATGATCAATGCCTGAATACTTTACAACAAGTTACATCTTACCATATGCTCTGTGCTTGATGCTGGTTCTGTTCGGGGGGACTTTGGATAGCTGTGATCAAATGGAGTCTATAAACAAGCATTTTTAGCCTTTGTTTAACGCAAACAACATCAATAACTACGATAATACATTTCTTTCCACACATAAACCCTTTAAACATTGCACCCAACCTGCTCATAACATAAGAATTTGACAATACACAACTGTGGCCGAACTCAACTTTCTCTACGGATCGACCTGTGCCATGCATGCTGTGCCATTTAAATTAACACCATAAATATGCTTTTTGCTTCACAAACTTTCAACATGCTCGATTGCTCACACAGTTTACTCAATGGTTTGGTGCATTTTTTCAAACAATAAATTTCTAAGATGACACTTCACAAATGAATACATATCCTACCAAAGATTCTGCGCTTGACTTTCTTTGATCAAATTCTTGGTCGCTTTGACCTGGTGGAACCTATTCAAACAAAATTCATTCAACAATCTCTTCATTAATGAGTCAAATCACACTGACAACAAATCAGCGCATTGTACAGCATGCAATCGACAAATATCATCTTACCATGTGTTCTGTGCTTGACGCTTCTTCTGTTCTGGCAGACCTTGGACGACTGCGATCAGATCGAGTCTGTAAAAGTCGTTTTTAGTACTTATTCAACGGCAACGACATAACAAGTATGAGCAACGAAATTTTTTAACACACGAGTAATAATTAGCACGAAACACACTGCAGTTGACAAATGTTTTCCTACCATTTCCTCAGCGCTTGATGCTTGTTCTGTTTTAGAGAACCTCACATAGCTATCTTGCGATGCAGTCTGTAAAACAAAAACATGTTTTTGTATTTGCTTACCATCAACAACATTAACAAGCATGAATACACTTTTGGACAAGCAAAAACCTTCAAATATCATACATCACCTGCCTGTGACATTACATCTTCAAAATCAATATAATTTAGCAGATGCATCTAGAGCAGTCAACTAGCAGTTCGATTTCAAGTCAAATGCAAGCATGACTTAACTCGTTTTGTTTTTCAGCTATCCCGTTTGACGTTCAGTATTACCGGGATAATGCTGTGGAAAACAAATCGTTTTGTTGACGATAAGGCACTACTTCACGGTATTTCTTCATTGCAAAGTGGTAGACAAGTGGCCAGCAACTCATAATTAAACTCGATGAGTGCCTTCGGAGCTATCCTGCTTACCGACAAACTACTGTAAGTGCTACCAAAAACAAGCATGCCTACGAAACTCATTAAGTCAAAACTTATTACAGTGCAGGTACACAAACTGAAACTCTTCTGGTAATGAACCTGAACCTAGAGTGCTAAATAGTTTTTTGATGTAAAAAACACGACTGTCTTTGTATCAAATAACTGCTTTTACTAAGTTAAGAACAAAAATTATTGTTCTAACACAAATACATGTAACAACGACGCAAGTAATGATCAGTGAATAAAACGCCTTACCATCGCTACCGCGCTTGACTTTCTTGGATCAAACTCGTAATAGCTATGACCAGGTAAAGTCTGTTTCAAATACAAATACACACAACATAGTCAACAATCCATTCACTTCAACAATCTAATCTCACTCCTTACAAAACATACACAACTCAACAACAGTTACTGTTGACAGTGATATCCTAAAACGTTCTATTTGTGACGCAACCACATGAATATCTTCATGGGCAAGCCTAAACCACACCTTCATATTTAGTGATTGGAAGTGCAATAATGCCTTTTATAACATTCATAAACATCGGCTTTCAATAACTTCACGCTCAACAAAAGTGCTTTATTTTCATCTAACCACCATCAATGACTGAATACTTTGCAACAAGTTACATCTTACCATATGCTCTGTGCTTGATGCTGGTTCTGTTCGGGGGGATTTTGGATAGCTGTGATCAAATGGAGTCTATAAACAAGCATTTTTAGCCTTTGTTCAACTTCAGCCGCATCCACAAGTCCGATAGTGCAGCATAATTTTATTAACACAGAAATGCTTTGAACATTGCACTTAACCTGTTCATAACATAAAAATTTGACAATGCACACGACTGCTATTTGCAAAAATACACAACTGTGGCCGAACTCAACTCTCTCTACGGATCGACCCGTGCCATGCATGCTGTACCATTCGAATAAATACCATAAATATACTTTTTGCTTCACAAACTTTCAACATGCTCATACAGTTTACTCAATGGTTTGGTGCATTTTTTCAAACAATAAATTTCTAAGATGACACTTCACAAATGAATACATATCCTACCAAAGATTCTGCGCTTGACTTTCTTTGATCAAATTCTTGGTCGCTTTGACCTGGTGGAACCTATTCAAACAAAATTCATTCAACAATCTCTTCATTAATGAGTCAAATCACACTGACAACAAATCAGCGCATTGTACAGCATGCAATCGACAAATATCATCTTACCATGTGTTCTGTGCTTGACGCTTCTTCTGTTCTGGCAGACCTTGGATGACTGCGATCAGATCGAGTCTGTAAAAGTCGTTTTTAGTACTTATTCAACGGCAACGACATAACAAGTATGAGCAACGAAATTTTTTAACACACGAGTAATAATTAGCACGAAACACACTGCAGTTGACAAATGTTTTCCTACCATTTCCTCAGCGCTTGATGCTTGTTCTGTTTTAGAGAACCTCACATAGCTATCTTGCGATGCAGTCTGTAAAACAAAAACATGTTTTTTTGTATTTGCTTCCCATCAACAACGTTAACAAGCATGAATACACTTTTGGACAAGCAAAAACCTTCAAATATCATACATCACCTGCCTATGACATTACATCTTTAAAATCAATATAATTTAGCAGATGCATCTAGAGCAGTCAACTAGCAGTTCGATTTCAAGTCAAATGCAAGCATGACTTAAACAACTCGTTTTGTTTTTCAGCAATCCCGTTTGACGTTCAGTATTACCGGGATAATGCTGTGGAAAACAAATCGTTTTGTTGACGATAAGGCACTACTTCACGGTATTTCTTCATTGCAAAGTGGTAGACAAGTGGCCAGCAACTCATAATTAAACTCGATGAGTGCCTTCGGAGCTATCCTGCTTACCGACAAACTACTGTAAGTGCTACCAAAAACAAGCATGCCTACGAAACTCATTAAGTCAAAACTTATTACAGTGCAGGTACACAAACTGAAACTCTTCTGGTAATGAACCTGAACCTAGAGTGCTAAATAGTTTTTTGATGTAAAAAACACGACTGTCTTTGTATCAAATAACTGCTTTTACTAAGTTAAGAACAAAAATTATTGTTCTAACACAAATACATGTAACAACGACGCAAGTAATGATCAGTGAATAAAACGCCTTACCATCGCTACCGCGCTTGACTTTCTTGGATCAAACTCGTAATAGCTATGACCAGGTAAAGTCTGTTTCAAATACAAATACACACAACATAGTCAACAATCCATTCACTTCAACAATCTAATCTCACTCCTCACAAAACATACATAACTCAACAACAGTTACTGTTGACAGTGATATCCTAAACGTTCTATTTGTGACACAACCACATGAATATCTTCATGGGCAGGCCTAAACCACACCTTCATATTTAGTGATTGGAAGTGCAATAATGCTTTTCCTAACATTTATCAACATTGGCTTTCAATAACTTCACGCTCAACAAAAGTGCTTTATTTTTATCTAACCATCATCAATGACTGAATACTTTGCAACAAGTAACATCATACCATATGCTCTGTGCTTGATGCTGGTTCTGTTCGGGGGGATTTTGGATAGCTGTGATCAAATGGAGTCTATAAACAAGCATTTTTAGCCTTTGTTCAACTTCAGCAGCGTCAACAAGTCCGATAGTGCAGCATAATTTTATTAACACAGAAATGCTTTGAACATTGCACCTAACCTGCTCATAACATAAAAATTTGACAATGCACACGACTGCTATTTGCAAAAATACACAACTGTGGCCGAACTCAACTCTCTCTACGGATCGACCCGTGCCATGCATGCTGTACCATTCGAATAAATACCATAAATATGCTTTTTGCTTCACAAACTTTCAACATGCTCAATTGCTCACACAGTTTACTCAATGGTTTGGTGCATTTTTTCAAACAATAAATTTCTAAGATGACACTTCACAAATGAATACATATCCTACCAAAGATTCTGCGCTTGACTTTCTTTGATCAAATTCTTGGTCGCTTTGACCTGGTGGAACCTATTCAAACAAAATTCATTCAACAATCTCTTCATTAATGAGTCAAATCACACTGACAACAAATCAGCGCATTGTACAGCATGCAATCGACAAATATCATCTTACCATGTGTTCTGTGCTTGACGCTTCTTCTGTTCTGGCAGACCTTGGACGACTGCGATCAGATTGAGTCTGTAAAAGTCACTTTTAGTACTTATTCAACGGCAACGACATAACAAGTATGAGCAACGAAATTTTTTAACACACGAGTAATAATTAGCACGAAACACACTGCAGTTGACAAATGTTTTCCTACCATTTCCTCAGCGCTTGATGCTTGTTCTGTTTTAGAGAACCTCACATAGCTATCTTGCGATGCAGTCTATGAAAAAAAAAATTTTTTTTGTATTTGCTTCCCATCATCAACATTAACAAGTATGAAAACACTTTTGGGCAACCTAGAAACTTTAAAGATTACTTATCATTTGCTTATGACGTTAAATGTAGAGATAGAGAGCTTAGCGGATGCATCTGGACCAGTCAACTAGCAGTTCGATTTCAAGTCAAATACGAGTATGACTCAAATGACTCGTTTTTTCTCAGATTTCTTGTTTGAATTATATTGAACTGAAAACTCAACAGTAACTGAGGGAGACTGCAAAGTGAGCTTGCGCTCTTTGAATAAGGAGCACCCGTTTTATACGTCAAATGCGTTTGGCTTCAACCGAGAATCGAACTCGTCCCGTAGGATCTATCACCTGCGCGGTGCTGCTACACCATGTCGCTGACAATTCAAGCTCGCGAAGTGTCTATGTCGCTTTCCTGCTTTAGGACAAACGTAAAGTGCTACCAACAATAAAAACGTAACAACATTAACAAGTTCGGGCTTTCTTTTGAGTAACATAACATTGCTGCCAACTGCTCGCCACCGTTGCGATATTTTTTCCGGGCTGCCCAGGTGCTTGGCCGCAAAGATGGGCCACGCCACTCGTTACACGCTTCGGCGTAATAACGCAAAGATTCGATTATTTTACGTCATCGATCACGCACTTTGCAATCAATAAATGAATGCTGTTAAGGCAAGTCACGTCAAACAAGGAATCGAACCAGTAACCTGTCCTGAGATGTGAAATCCGAATTATCACCGACTGTTTTGCAGAATTATTTCTTGCGTAACAATCGAGCTACTTAATAAGTAGTTTGTTTCTAATCATGCCGATAGAGTCTTTTCTCGTTTATTATTAACTCTGTGGAAAACTGTTGAGAATACTGTGTCTCGTGATACGAATTGTAATTTGCTGCACAGTTGCGTTTTGTGACTGCCGAGGTTAGCAGCATCCTGGCTATTAGAGAACTTTAAATGTACTGATACCGTAGATCAACTGAAGCGCAGTAACTGTAGTGAAAACTAAAAGCGAAAGATGTAAAAGTAATGATATTTTCTATTTGAATAAGATACTGTTTGAAGAGTACTACTGTTAGAGAACTGTTTAAAAATTGCTAGAGTATACTGTTAATGATCACTTGTTGTTGCAATCATTGTGTTCCCATTCGTCCTGCAAAACAGTCGATAAGTCCCATTGTGTAAATATGTTGTTAACGATGTTGTTGTGCATACTATTAATTCGTGAGGTAATGTAATTTCTGCAGTGTACTGTAATTATGAAATTTAAGTGTCCGTCATACGATTTATGTTTAGTTATTATTTGCCTTTTAATTTTCCTTTGCGTTTACTTGTTTCACACATAATTTATACCTGTTTTATTTAATAGAAACCGCTTAAACACCAAGCACGTTGACGACAGATAAAAGACGAGAAGTTGCAGTAACAAATACCCTACCATTGGTACTGCGCTTGACTTTCTTGGATCAAATTCGTAATAGCTGTGATCAGGTGAAATCTGTTTCAAATACAAATGCACTCAACACAGTCAATAATCCATTCACCTCGACAATCTAATCACACGCCTTACAACATACACATAAGTCAACAACAGTCACTGTTGACAGTGGATTGCTAAAACATTCAAATCGTGCAGAGCTAACATAACTTTCTTCATTTGCAGGCCTAAACCAGTTCTTCTTAATTAGTAATTCAAAGTGCAATAACGTTCTCGCAACATTCATCGACATTGGCTTTCAATAATCTCAATAATTTCAATCTCAAACTGAATTGCAGTTTATTAAATTGCTGCAATAATGCTTTTCACTACATTCATCGACATTGGCTTTCAATAATCTCAAACTTAACAAAAGTGCTTTATTTTCATCTAACCATCATCAATGACTGAATACTTTGCAACAAGTTACATCATACCATATGCTCTGTGCTTGATGCTGGTTCTGTTCGGGGGGATTTTGGATAGCTGTGATCAAATGGAGTCTATAAACAAGCATTTTTAGTCTTTGTTTAACTTCAGCAGCGTCAACAAGTCCGATAGTGCAGCATAATTTTATTAACACAGAAATGCTTTGAACATTGCACCTAACCTGCTCATAACATAAAAATTTGACAATACGCACTACCACCATTTGCAAAAATACACAACTGTGGCCGAACTCAACTCTCTCTACGGATCGACCCGTGCCATGCATGCTGTACCATTCGAATAAACACCATAAATATGCTTTTTGCTTCACAAACTTTCAACATGCTCATACAGTTTACTCAATGGTTTGGTGCATTTTTTCAAACAATAAATGTCTGAGATGACACTTTACAAATGAATACATATCCTACCAAAGATTCTGCGCTTGACTTTCTTTGATCAAATTCTTGGTCGCTTTGACCTGGTGGAACCTATTCAAACAAAATTCATTCAACAATCTATTCATTTCATCAGATAAGTCATACTGGTAACAAATTTGCACACTGCATTGCAAGCAATCGACAAATATCGTTTTACCATGTGTTCTGTGCTTGACGCTTCTTCTGTTCTGGCAGACCTTGGACGACTGCGATCAGATCGAGTCTGTAAAAGTCGTTTTTAGTACTTATTCAACGGCAACGACATAACAAGTATGAGCAACGAAATCTTCTAACACACGAGTAATAATTAGCACGAAACACACTGCAGTTGACCAATGTTTTCCTACCATTTCCTCAGCGCTTGATGCTTGTTCTGTTTTAGAGAACCTCACATAGCTATCTTGCGATGCAGTCTGTAAAACAAAAACATGTTTTTTGTATTTGCTTCCCATCAACAACATTAACAAGTATGAGTATACTTTTGCACAACCGAAAAACTTCAAATATCACACATCGCATGCCTGTGACATTACATCTTAGGTATCCAGCGGATGCATCTGGACCAGCGGACTAGTAGTTCAATTTCAAGTCCAATCTATGAAGTGAATAACTCGTTTGTTTTTTGTTTTATTTTTTCAGCCTTCCTGCTCGACGTTCAGTATCAAAGGCATAGTGCTATGGAAACCAGTCATTTTATATTTTTTGTCGACGGAAAAGACACTTCACAATATTTTCTTACTCCCAAGTAGTGCACCAGTTAACAGCAAGCTCATGGAGTGCCTTTGTAGCTTTCCTACGATGGGATAAAAGTGCTACCTACAATTATAAAGATTACAAACGAAGTTATTAAGAGAAAACTGATTACAGTGGAAGTCCACAAACTAAAACTCTTCTGTGAATGGACCAGAATTTATAGTGCTCAATGCTACATAGTGAATTAGTCATTTCAAGTAAAAATCACGCCTGTTTTCGCACAATGTCTTTATTAATTTCCATTAGAATAATTATTTTTAACACAACCACATTTAAGCACTATCCACGCAATGATTAGTTAATGTAACACCTTACCATCGCTACCGCGCTTGACTTTCTTGGATCAAATTCGTAATAGCTATGACCAGGTGAAGTCTGTTCAAGCACAAAATAAATACACTCAGCATAATCAAAAATACATTCACCTCAATAATCGAATCACACCATTTACAACATATACTATCACACATAAGTCAACAACAGTGATTGTAGGCAGGGAATTGCTAAAACATTCAATTCGTAAAAAGCTAAATTTCCTCGTGAACAGGCTTAAACCAGACCTTCTTAATTAGTGTGTGAAAGTGCAATAATGTTTTTCTCAACATTCATCAACATTGGCTTTCAATAATCTCAAACTTAATAAAAGTGTTTTATTCTCATTTAACCATGATCATTGATTGCAAGGTTTGCAACAAGTTACATCTTACCATATGCTCTGTGCTTGACGCTGGTTCTGTTGTGGGGGACTTTGGATAGTCATGATGAAATGGAGTCTATAAAAGTACATTTTCAGCTTTGTTTAACTTCAACAACATCAACAAGTACGGACAAGCAGCATGTTTTTATTCACACAGAAATGTTTTCAACATTATACTCAACCTGCTCATGACAAATGGTTTTTGCTTCACAAACTTTCAACATGTTCATTCAGTCCAGTCAATGGTTCAGAGCGTTTTTTCAAACATTATAAAATGCACAAGATGATTTTTCACAAATGAATACATATCCTACCAAAGATTCTGCGCTTGACTTTCTTCGATCAAATTCTTGGTTGCTTTGACCTGGTGAAACCTATTCAGACAAAATTACATTCAACAATCTGTTCACTTCAACAATCAAATGACACTTGACTACAAATTAGCACATAGCACGGCTTGCAATCGACAAACATCATCTTACCATGTGTTCTGTGCTTGACGCTTCTTCTGTTCTGGCAGACTTTGGACGACTGCGATCAGATCGAGTCTGTGAAAGTTATTTTAGTATTTATTCAATTTCAACAACTTCAACAAGTACGAGTGATAAAACTTTTTTTGAAATAAAAATACTTCCATCATCACATCAAATGCAGCTTGCTCATAACATAGGAACTTGATAACACATACTACAATTTTAGGAAATTTCATATTGTGCACGAACTGAAACTTTCTCTGCAAGCAAAGCTGTAACTAAAAAAGCAATGTCCTTCCTGGCCTACTGGACGGGAAGTCATGACGACTTCCTCTTGTTGGGTCGGAGGCTCTAAAAGTACATTTCTTTAAGATATATTTATTCGAACGGATGAGTGATCCTGGCAAGATCATTCGTTCTGGACGATGAATGTATCTTACCGGAGGGCAGCTGATGAGGGCTAATAGCCCGAAACAGCGCTGTCCCGCTCTATGGTACGTGTGACTGGAGAGCTTTGCACTGTTGGTGATGGAGAGCTGATATTAGCCTCCGACCCAACAAGAGGAAGTCGTCATGATTTCCCGTTTAATAGGCCAGGATAGGGGTGGGCAAACTACGACCCGCGGGCCGCATGCGGTCAGCGAGATCATTTCATGCGGCCCGCGGGCACTTACAGAAAGATGAACCTTGTACCCTAGTGAAATCACATGGAAAATAGGACATTTGCGGTCGTGATGACCATAAGCGCACGCAGAGGGGGCCACGGTGCCATGCCTACCCCTTGGCCCTGTAATAAGGTGCTAAAACCTAACTTTCAGTTTATAATTTCTCAAACCAATAATGGTTGCAGCCTCCTTTTGCTTATTTTAGCCAAGCCTCAGCTTTTAGACATAAGCTGCAGAAATGTTATTGCAGTGTCCATAGTGACTGCACTCCCTGCATGTCCTTTTTCGATAAAAAAGTGTGCTAAAATGAGTGTTCTTTATGTGAAAATTGTAAAAATTCGTCGGCGGCTGGGGGCTACGGCCCCAGACCCCCTTGGTCTTCAGAGGCTGGGGGTTCACCCCCAGGCCCCCGGTGGTATCCCCTCCCCCCTTTTGCCAAATTCTTGGGTGCGCCACTGGTGATAACCTTTGTTACCTTCCTTTTCCAAAGTAGTGCGGCCCTTGGCTTCAAAATTTTTTCCAATGCGGCCCTTCATGCAAAAAGTTTGCCCACCCCTGGGCCAGGAAGGACATTGCTTTTCTAGTTATTGCTCTTCACCCTGGTCACGTAAAAGGATTTGACCAGCGCGGTGACGTAAACACAGAAGTGGATACGTACCACAAAGGTTAAATTCTTTACGCTATATTTATCCGAAGGGATGAGTGATCCTGGCACGATCATTCGTTCTGAAAGATGAATGTATCTTACCTAAGGGCAGCTGATGAAGGCTAAAAGCCCGAAACAACGCTGTCCCGCTCTACGGTAAGCAAACCTGTGCAAAATTTTGCCTAGTTGAGCTTAGCATGCAGCCTTAGGACTGCAAGTGAAATGGCTTCAATGATGTAATTAACTACAATCGACTAACTTTAATTCTGAAAACAAAAAGTCCACACGTTTTAGTTGCAAACCAATTTCACCTTCACAAACTGATTACATTAGCTCTCTGCAAGCAACATAAACGCAAGTGACAAAATATCAATTCAAGCTTCCACCGTGTGCACGATTTGCAATTTTGCAATGAATTCCACTTTGAAAGCTACGCCAAACGTTCAATTCATTCCTTATAATTAGAACGAAATATACCTAGTAATTGAAAAATATTTTCTTACTATTTCTTCTGCGCTTGATGCTTGTTCTGCTCCAGATAATCGTAGATAGCTATCTTCGGACGCAGTCTATAAACAAACTCAAGACGTTAAATCTAGAGAATAGATAGCTTTACAGATGCATCTGGACCGGCAGACTAGCAGTTTGATTTCAAATCAAATGCATAAGGTGAATAACTTATTTATTTTTCGGCCTTCCAGTTTCTTGTTTAGTACTAAAGGGACAGTGCTGTGGAAAACAAACAGATCCTTTCATGTTTTAGTCGACGGAAAAGGCACTTCACGATATTTCTTTACCAAGTAGTAAACAAGTGGCCAGCACTTCTAAGCAGGCTCGTAGAGTGCCTTAGTCGCTTTCCTGCTTTAGGATAAAAGTGCTGCCTAAAATTAATAAAGTACACGCGAAAAATATTTAATGAAGTCTTATTGCAGTGCAAGTGCACAAACTGAAACTTGTCTGCGAATGGAATTGAACCTAGACTACAAAACAGTCTTTTAAAATAAAACACAACTGTCTTTGCAACACAGCGTTTACTAACATTTACCACAATTCGTTCTCTAACACAAACTCACTCAACAACGCAAGCAGTGATTAGTTAATGTAACACCTTACCTTTGGTACTGCACGTGATTTTCTTGGATCAAATTCGTAATAGCTTTGACCAGGTGAAGTCTGTTCAAGTACAAATACACTTAACGTAGTCAACAACATATTCACCTCAACAATCTAATCACATTCGTTACAGCACATACAATCACACATAATTCAACAACAGTCACTGTTGATGGTAAATTGCTAAATCATTCAATTCTTAAAGGGCCAAGATATACTTTTTCATAAGCAGTCCTAAATAGACCTTCTTAATTAGTAAGTGAAAGAGCAATAATTTTTTTCACACCATTCATCCACATTGGCTTTCAATAACGTGTTTTATTCTCATGTAACCATGATCAATGATTACATACCTTGCAACAAGTTACAGTATATCTTACCATATGTTCTGTGCTTGATGCTGGTTCTGTTCTTGGGGACTCTGGATAGCTGTGATCAAAAGGAGTCTATGAAAAAGCATTTTTAACTTTGTTACCTTTAACAACATCAACAAGTACCGCAATAGAAGATATTTTTATCAAAACAAAAATGTTTTAACCATTACACCTAACGTTCTCATGGCGTAAGAACTAGACAATACACACCACTGCCATCTGCAAAAACACACCTCTGTGTAAGAACTCAACTCTCTTTGTGGATAGACCTGTGCCATGTACGGTGTAATCGCTAGACTAAAAACTATAAAAATACTTTCATCTTTACGAACTTGAAAATGTTCACGCGGTTCAGTCAGTGGTTCTGTGCATTTTTTCAAACATTATAAAATGCCCTAGATAATGTTTCACAGATAAATACATATCCTACCAAAGATTCTGCCCTTGATTTTCTTTGATCAAATTCTTGGTAGGTGTGACCAGGTGAAATTTATTTAAACAAACTTACATTCAACAATCTGTTTATTTTATCAATCAAATGGCACTTGACTAAAAATTAGCATATAGCACGGCTTGCGATCGACAAATATTGTCTTACCATGTGTTCTGAGCTAGATGCTTGTTCTGTTCTGGCAAACTTTGGACGACTGCGATCAGACAGAGCCTGTAAAGGTCATTTCTAGTATTATTTGACTTCACATCCACAAGTATGAGCAATAATTTTTTTTTAATAGAAATACTTCCAACATCACATAGAGCCTAAGTCTGCTCATAGCATAAGAACTTGATAACGAATACTACAATTTTTGGAGAAAAATATGAAATTGTGCACTAACTAAAACTTTCTGTGCCAACAAACCTGTGCAAAATTTCTATCTAGTTGGGCCTAGAATGCAGCTATGTGACTGCAAGTGAAATGATATCATCAATAATGTAAATCAAGTACATTGATTATGATTAATTCTGAAAATACAAAAAGTCCACACGTTATTACTGTCAAGTGTTTCACTGTTAAATGCTAAATGCATCAGCTCTTCGGATGAACCAGAGCCAAGCGTCATAATCGCAAGCGACAAAACATTAATTTAGGCCTCCACCGTGTTCACGATTTTTCTTTTCAAACAAATTGCACTTGATTTTAACTATTTTTAAGTTTGTAGTAAAATCCACTTTGAAGGCACTACGCAATTTAAGTGTTAATATATATTTATACTTCTCTAATCATTTTCATTTATTGAGAAAAATTATTTCCTTCTTCATAATTAGCACGAAATACACTGCAGATGGCAAACATTTTCTTACCATTTCCTCTACGCTTGACGCTTGTTCTGTTCTGGAGAACCTTAGATAGCTATCTTCCGATGGAGTCTATAAACAAAGCATTTTCTTATTTAACTTCAAAAGCGTTCACAAGTTTGATTATGCTTTTGGGTAACGTATAAAAACTGTAAGTATCACTCACTACAAGTATATGGTGTAAAAACTTCAGCGGCCGAGTGTTTTCCTCTGGACTGCTACTGTAAGGACTTGATTAGAAGTCGAGTCAGACATAAATGTTAAATAACTCGTATTCACAGTTTCTCACTTTGACGTTCAAGATTAAACAGACAGTGTGAAAAACAAGCCGGCCCTTTCACTGATTCTGCGGACGGAAAAGGCACTGCATGGGATTTCTTCACATTTTAGTAGTACAGGGTGACCCAAAAAAACGGGCCCCAATTCTAATTATTCCAAATACACGGGGCCCGTTTTTTTTGGGTCATCCTGTAGAGATGTGGCCAAAAACACCAGTGCCTTTGTCGCTTTCCTGGGATAAGATAAAAAGTAAGTAACCATAAAAAGTGATTACACACTACAGATATTTAGTGAAAACCCATTACAGTGCAAGTACACAAAGCGAAACTCTTTAGCCGATGGACTTGAATCTAGAGGCCAATTAGCCATTTAAGCAAAATATATATATTTTTTTACAAATAATAACAATTCCTTTGCAAACTTCAAAAGTACTAAACCATAGTTAAAAACAATGCACTTAGTAATCAATAAATTAACACCCTACCAGTGGTACCGCACTTGATTTTCTTGGATCAAATTCGTAATAGCTGTGACCAGGTGAAGTCTGTTTAAGTAAAACTGCATTCAACAATCTATTATCACAGCCACACAAAAAACTACATTCAGCAATCCTTACGAAATACACACAATTCAGATGTTACTGTTGACTGTGATTTGCTGATTTAATCCATGCACTGCTAACAAAATTTTATACATGAGTGGGTCTAAAACTACACCAAAATTATCGATTAGTAATTGAAGGTTGAATAATGATTGCAACAGTATCTAGTTTCTACTTAACCACGCTTAATGATTGAACGCTTTGTAATAAGTTCCGTGCTTAGTTGTTACAAACTTAGGTTGGACGGAGTGTCACAACAAAACATATCTTGCGACTTATATTTTCATGCGTAGTAAAACATTAACAGCTACGCACATACCAGAATAGTTCACATGTTCTAGTTAAAGCTACTTGACTGCTAGTAAGCCAACCGCTTTTCTGGATAAAAGGAGGCCTAGCTCAATGATTGGAAATGACAAAGTCCGGTGATAATACGCCAGCACCATCGTTACCATTTATACCCATGAATTGATTTAGTATTCCTGAATAGTCGTAATTAGAAAGGAGTACATTTCGTCATTGACAGATAATACCTTACCATACGTTCTGTGCTTGACGCTTGTTCAGTCCTGGCAGACTTTGAACGGCTATAATCAGAAGGAGTCTGCATAAAATTCACTATAAACAGTTATTGCCTAATTTCCACAACATCAACATATGCATGAAAACTTTTTGAAAATCACCCGTAGCCTTCTCAAAAAACAAGAATCTGGGAATACGTAAAACTATTCACTAAAAAACACTTTTTACTTCACAAACTTTCAACACAATGTAATTATATTCCATCATTGAACCTAATAAAATCATTAAAAATTAAGATGACAATTCATTAATAAATATCCTACCAAAGATTCTGCGCTTGACTTTCTTCGATCGAATTCCACGTCGCTGTGACCAGGTGAAATCTACTCAAACAAAATTTCATTCAACAACCTGTTCACTTCAACGATCAAATCACACTGCTCGCAATCTTGTCAACACACTGTAAACTTATTGCTCAGAACAATTTCCAAAAGATTTGATCTATAGCAACACCATGATGCAAAAACAACTCGTAGTTGGTGAAATGACATCAATAACTTAAAACAGGAACATTGATTATTACCATTAATTCAGAAAACAGAAAATATATTTTACTTATTGTGTTACTATAATTTTATCAGCTCTTTGAATAGAGCAAAACCTATCATCGTGATCGCAAGAGACAAAACATCAAAACATAAATTCGGATTTTCACGGTTTTTAATTTTGAAGTAACGTCAACCATGGAGGCAATGCGCTTATCCACTGCTTGAGTATTAATCATTAGCATGGAATACACGATTTGCAACTCACAAACATTTTTTACCATTTTTTCTGTGCTTGCTGCTTGTTCCGTCAAAGAATACCTTACATAGCTATCTTGCGATGGAGACTATAAAAAATATTTCAGCCTTTGTTAAGAATTAGCAAGTAAAAAACTTTAACAACATTAACAAGTAGAAAGATAGGCCTACCCTTGAGCATTGGGCAACCCATGAAATCGATGAATATCATGTATTGCATTGTTACGAGACAAAACTATGTAGCTGGCCAAGTGGATGGCACTGGGCAAGTGGAGTAGGGCTTTGATTGCGAAGACGACTTGAGGAAGCCGTATTCAGTTTTCCTGCTTGACGTTCATCAGTGAAGATGGAGTAGATTGCCAATTGCCGATTTTATTTATTGTGAGATTGGAATCGACACAAAACGGAATATCCTTGCTTTTCGGGGCGACTCTTTAACGAGTTACTATGTCTTTGCCACTTTGCTGAGAGAAGACAAAATATTACCAATATCAACAAAAACAAGACACGCTACTGTTACAAATAAAAACACTGCGTTATAACTTTAAAGACAACTAAACTTTTGCATCACCAAGCCATTACCAAAAACAATGCACCTAGTCACCAATGAATGAAACACCTTACCAAAGGTACCGCGCTTGACTTTCTTGGATCAAATTTGTAATAGCTGTGATTAGGTGAAGTCTGTTCAAGAAAAACTACATTCAACAATCTATTCATCACAACAATCAAATCACACTAGCTACGTAGTACACGCACATATATCAACTGTTGACAGTGGTTTGCTGAACATTCAATTTATGCAGTGCAAACATGATTTTCTCAACGGATAGATTTAAACGAAACTTTCTTAACTAAAGATTAAAAATGCAATAATGCTTTCCACGCCATTCGCCAGCAATGGCTTTCAATAATTTTAACCTTAACAAAAGCGTTTAATTACCATTAAACCAAGATCAATGATTGAATTCTTTGCAATAAGTTCTATGCTTACCTCCATGCGCGCATTTTTGAATTTTTGAAAACTTGGGTCAGTCAAAAAGTTAAAACAAAACATATCTTTCAAAATGTTTATCGACTTTAAATTTCATTAGAACGTTTAAGATAAGCACATGAGTTAGTTCAAAGCTATTTCAGTGCTAAAAGCGGGACAACTTTTCTACATAAAACAGGACCTAAGGTCCTACCGAAATGAATGAACATGACAATATTAGCCATTTTGCTACCATGGCGTATACACTAATAGCCTCGAATAAATTCTACCACGTAAATTAGTACGAATAAACTCTACCAGGTAAATTAAACTTTAAATTTTAATAGAGCGTTTAACATAAGCACATGAGTTAGTTCAAAGCTATTCCAGAGCTAAAAACTGGATAACTCTTCTACATAAAATAGGATCTAAGGCCCTAACGAAATGAATGAACATGACAATATTAGCCATTATGCTTCTACGGTGTACAGTATATACTAATAGCTTCGAATAAATTCCACCGAGTAAATTCGTACGCTCATCATTTAATTGAAAAAGTTTATGAGTCGAAAGTGGCACGAAGCACAGCTTGCCCATCACTAACACTTGTTACCAACTTACCATGTGTTCTTTGTTCGACACTGGCTCTGTGCTAGGGGACTCTTGATAGCTTTGTTCAGAAGGAGCCTACAAAATTCATGTTTAGTATTTATTAACTTCAACAACATCAATAAATACGAGTACGCAAGCTTTTTATTTAAAAAAAAAACTAAAAACATTACATGCAGTCTGCTCATAACATAAAAACTTGAGAAAACACAGTACAGGTAAAACCATACAACTGAGCGCTAACCATAACTTTTTCAGCGAGCAAATCGTGTCCTGCTTGCTATGTCAGCCAAGCAAAAATGCTAAAAAAAATGCAGTCCTCGCAAACTTTGATCATAAATCATAAACCAATATTTGTGTTCATTAAAACATGAAAAGATGAAACGCTGAAGATAACGATTGACAGATTGACAAATACCGGGTGTCCCATAACATGTGGGACCCACATATTTGTCAACAACTAGAAAAATATAACACTAATTGATGTAATTTTTTAGATTTAAGAAGTTAAATGAATAAGAATCAATACCAAGTTAAAACTCACACCAAAATGTCTTGGACAACTGAACAAAAAACTTTTTGCGGGAGCACGTATTTGAGGACAAAATCTTTCAAGTCTATTTCAGCCAAATATCGGCGAAAATTTGATTTCAATAAAATTCCCCAAAAAAGTTAAATTCATCGATGGGTTAAAAAATTTGAAGCAAAAGGAATAGTAAATTAACTTAGTAAAAAGACAACAATTACAAGCAGACCACAGATCAAGGTTAAAACGGAACAGAATTTGAACGCTGTTAGAGAATCGGTTGGAAGAAGCCAAAAATAATCCATTCGCCTACGCAGCCAAGAGCTTGAAATTGCACGTTCGTCTGCTCACAGAATTTTAAGTAATGATTTGCGTATGTTACCCTATAAAATTCAGGTCCAACACGAGCAAACAGAAGCAGATGCTCATAAATGGGTAGTGATGTGCAAGTGGTTTGAAGAAAAGATAAAAAAAATCCAGATTTTTTGGAAAAAGTGTGGTTTAGTGATGAAGTTCATTTTTTACTATGCGGACAAGTTAACAGAATTAACCATGTGTTTTGGGGTACACAGGCTCCTGATCAAGTTTTCCAAAAACCTTTGCATTCTACAAAATGCACTGCGTGGATAGCAATATCCAAGCATGGCATTATAGGCCCTTTTCGGTTTGAAGATGAGAAGGGAAAGACAACCACTGTGGCAAAGGAACGCTACATTGAAAATCTCAAGACGTTTTACACAAGACTCAGAACTTGTGGTGGCATCAATGAAGAAATTCAATGGTTTCATTAAGACGGAGCAACACCTCATACGGCAAACATCACTATGCAATGGCTTGATGAAAGATTTCCAGAAAGGTTGATTAGCAGACGCCGCGACCCTGAGTGAGCTCCACATTCACCGGATCTGAACCCACCCAATTTCATTTATGGGGATTCCTAAAGGATAACGTGTATGAAAACCACCCTTCATCAATGGCTGAACTAAGCAAGCCATTACTTTCAAGATTCGGAAAATTGAAAAAGCAGAACGTGTGAAAGTCATGAACAATTTTGCCCGAAGAATCAAGGAGTGCCTAAAGCAAAATGGTGGTCATTTGGAACAAATGCTTAAATAAACTAAAAAATTGAGTTATTGATATTGATTGCTAATGTGCTTAATTGTTATTTCTCAATCTTTCAGAAAACACATTCGTTTTTTAAATGTAATGTGCATTATAAAACTTATTGCAGTTTTTATGAGTCACTCATTTTATGGAAACACCTTGTACATATCCCTACCGAAGATTCTGCGCTTGCTTCTTCTGGATCAAATTCTTGTTCACTTCGATCTGATGAAGTCTGTTCAATAAAAACTACATAATTATATAACAACTAAACCACCATCAAAATAATAACAAAGTCCACTGTTGATAACGACTTGTAAAAACATTCAATCTCGGCAGTGCCAACATAAATTTTTCGACAGATAGATTAAACCCAAATCTTCATAATCAGCAATCAAAATGAAATAGCGCTTTTAGCATCTTTTATCTCCAAGAGTTTTTCAGTAAAATTCCACCGAGTAAAGTACTTTTAACATTTAATTTATAGATATTCTTGAATAATCATAATTAGCGCATATCACAGCTTGCAATTGACAAATTTCTTACCATTTGTTCGGTGGTTGACACTTGCTCTGTTCTAGCAGACTTTGAACGGCTGTGATCAGATGGACTCTGTTAAAGCAGTTTTTAGCGTATTTCAAACCTCCAACAACATCAACTAGTACCAGCACAAATAATTCTTATTCAAATAAAAATGCCTTAAGCATTGCATGTAGCAGGCTTACAGCACAAGAGCTCAAAAATACACAGTACAGGTGGATGGCGAAAACATACAAAGGAGCGTGAACCAAAACTTTCTTCACGGACAGACCTAGGTCTTGCGTGTGATAGTCGTTTCGATCAAAAATTGACGAACACACCCGTCTTCACAAAAATTGAAGAAAATCAAACTTTTATGCGGTTATAACAATTATAATAACGATTCCTGATAAATACATAGTGCACATCCCTGATAAAACCATATCCTACCAAGGATTTTGCACTTGGTTTTCTTCGATCAAATTCTTGGTAGCTGTGACCTGGTGAAACCTATTCGAACAAAATTGCATTCAACAATTTGTTTACTTCAACAACCAAATCACGCTGCTTTCAACATATTTAACGCAGTGTAAATTCATGATTTATCGACTTCAAATTTCATGCCTTACACAACTCATATCATAAAAATAAACATTTTCAAAGTCATTCCACTGTGCTTCACAGCAAGGCTCTGATCAGGATACCACGGAGCCTATCATGATGAGCGCAAATAATACAATATGGCATCAAGCATGTAATGTGATTAAACATTTGATTTCACAGCTCAAATGGCTGAGTGGTAAGAGCGTCCGCCTCTGAAGCTTAGACGCGGGTAGGATTGCGAGTCTGGTCAAACCAATGACTTTAAAATTGGTTTTCACAGCCTCTCTGCATGACGCTCAGCATTAAAGGGACAATGTGGAGACAAGACGCCAAGTTCACTTGATGTGCCGTTAAGAAAGACACTTAGCGGGACTCCCCCGTCTAAATGTGATACACAGATGACCGGCAACTATTAAGCGAGCTCGCTATGATCGTTTACTCAAGATAGGAGGATAAATATGTTACTAATAAAACAAAAAAAGCCATTTTACTGTCTAATAAAACTCTATTGTAAAGACAGTACACTCATTGCTTATTTCACTAATAATTAGTTTATTCAATAAGTTATTAAGAAGTAAGGTACCCAGCCCGAATAAGGCCCATCATTTTGATTATTTAAAATAACTCGCATAAAAATTCAAACAAGTTAAGATTTTAGGATTAGTTGCAATTTTACAGCATTTTGGCACAATTTAAAACCATTTTTATTAGCGTAATGATCGTAGATTTGGAGTGTTAAACCGATTAGAGAAAGGACTGCGGCGGGCTTTAAAAAGGCAACATGGTCTTAATATGGCCCACCCTATAAAACTCGATTTTTGAAGCCACAGAAAAAAGAAAAGGACAGGTAGGACTAACAAAAAAACGGTTGCTAACAAACAAACAAACAGTTAACAAACAAACAAACTGATCCATTAAAAGTGCCGTATAAGTTGATATTTGTTTAAAATTGTGAGCGGATTGGCCAATTTAGAAGCGAACCCACTTCAAAAACCCCTAACATATTTCATTGTGCTATTTTACTAATCACTTATTAATACATTATTACCTTAGTTTAGTCTTTAGCTTGCAGTAAGTAAAGACATGTCAAATGCGTAATAAGACCCACACCTAAAGATAAAGGGCCTTGTTAGGGCAACCTTGCCTACCCAACTGAAACAAAATCCGCCGACGAAATACAAGCAAGAACAGCTAAACTCTCAGTAGACACAGAAAGTTGAAGTAGAAGCTACGTCATGAAATTCCAACCACTTTTTCAGCAGCTATAACTTAACAGTTATCCAAACTGATCTCGCGCTTAACGAAAACTTCCAACAGCAAAATTGGAGATCCGCAACTAAGATCCCACTGCATCGTAACTAAGCAACTAAAAGCGAGACAAACTACATACGAGTTGCACGTGATTATGCTAGGCGACGAAATAATAGAATTTGTTGTGCACTGCTAGCTACGGTTTTTGAAATACTTACGTTGGGCCTTATTAGGGCACGAGCCTTATTTGGGTTGGGTACCTTAAATATTTATCATATTACTTATAGGGCGGTAAGCTTGGTGTTGATATGTTTAGGTGAATGATATCCACTAACATTTAATAAACAAGTTGTGGCTCAAAACATCATCTTACAATGTGTTCTATGCTTGACGTTTGTTCTGTTCTGGCGGACTTTTCAATGCTATGATCAGATGCAGTCTATGAAAAATCATGTTTAGTATTTGGTCAATTTTAACAACATTAAAGGTGCTTACCAATAAGCGACACGCGACAGGCAACGAGCTACAACGCGACAAAAATTACAGTGTTATTGAATGTAGGAGATTTTCGCGTGATCGCTACACAGCAATTGAATGAAACAAAGGCGAGATAAAAAATTGTCGCTTGTCGATTATTGGTAAACGCACCATGAGAAGTACAAGCATGCTTTCTCAGTCACACATTTCAACTTTTTAAACATTACACTATATACATCCTAAAGATGTACAACGTTGATGTATGTTCTCATTATCTTTAGAGTACACACCACAAGTATTTGGTGAAACTATTTTTAAAGTGAAATACTTACTAAAGTGGTTCTGTGGATGAACCTGAACCGAGAGGTTAAAGCATTTATTTGGGTAAACAACTAAAAATGTAAAACTACTTTTTCAAACTTGAATTATTATCTAATTTTCTCATCATATTTCGTTATCGTTGAACCATAATGATTGAGTGATCGATGAATAAAAAAACTCACCATAGACTCTACACTGGACTTTCTTTCGGCATAGTCGTGATAACTATGACCAGGTGTAGTCTGTTCAAGCAAAATTACAATCAAATACCTATGCATTACAACAATCAAACCATGCTTCTTGCAACAATGTTTGCAAGGTTTACAAAGCAAACCATTTATGGTTATGAAATGTTAACCAAAATTTCCACCCAGGTAGGTCTAGATCCAGCCTGTTGACACGAAATAGAATTCCAAAATGGTTCGTGATCATTGACCTTTAGTAGTAATCCAAATCAACAACACATAAAAGTTGAAACATTCTTGAGTGAAAAAACTAACTTACTGTGTTAGGAACAGAACACTTCTTTACATAAACCAAAGCTAAGCGCCGTGATGCTAAATACAATACAAGGCTTCCACTATTTTCACAATTTTCGAAATAAATTTCACTTTAGAGGCAGTACGCTAATCACATATTTAATTCTACTTCATTAGCATAAAATACATCCTGCAATTGACAAACATTTTCTCACCATTTCTGCTGCGCTTGACTCTTGTTCTGTTCTAGAAAACTTCAGAAAGCTATCTTGCGATGGAGTCTACAATGAAATTATTTTAAATATTTGCTTAATCTCAACAACATCAATAAAAATGGGTATAGTTTTCAGCAGCACAAACAAATTTTAAACTATACAAATTGCATGCTTATCACTAAAAACTTGACAGTAGATAGCCGAGTGCATGCTTCTGGTTCGATAGAGTAAGACTTCCATTTTGATTTGAGTCAAACATGCGATTTTAAAAACCTACATTCACAGTTTCCCGCTTGAGGTTTAGCATTAAAGGGATAATGTGGAAAACCAACAGGTAATTTTACTTGTGCGGTCAGGAAAAGCATTTCGCGACATTTCATGAAGCTTAAGCGGGTACTATAGTAAACAAGAGGCACGCAACTCGGATGCGATCACTTTCAATCACATTTAAAATCACGCACTTAGCATTCAATTAATAACCTTACCACTGGTACTGCACCCGACTTTCTTGGATCAAATTCGTAATAGCTACGATCAGAAGCCTGTTTAAATAAAACTACATTCCACAATTTATTCACTTCAACAATCCAATCACGCTGTTTACGAAATACATCACAACCAATTGTGGAGAGTAATTTCCTTAATTACTCAACTTAAGCGGTGCTAACAAATGGATTTTAATTGACAAGCATAACTCTGAGAGGTCTCAAACAAACTGGACGTAGGACCACATCATAGTTTCATGAAAACTTTGTGAGTCGCAAATGAAAATGGCAGATAGTAGAAAGTTCATTCCTCAAAACTTTGATCTGACATTGTTCAAGGAAAATCGAAAAAAGGAAGAATAAAAAAGCCAAGCTGGTTTACAAGCAAAAAAGAAGTTTGGATTGCTTAAAATGTACAAGAGTTCTGACTGGATAGAATCATTATTCTTATTGGCATATTTATCCTCCTATCACGAGAAAGCGATCAAAGCTCTGTACGAGCTCGCTTAGGAGTTGCGGGTCATCTGTCTACCACACTAAGATGGGGGAATTCCGTTCAATGCCTTTTCCAACGGCACAAGTAAACATGCCGGCTTTCTCCACACTGTCCCTAAAATGCTGAACGTCAAGCAGGGAAGCTGTGAATACCAATTTTAAACTCATTAGTTTGACCTGACTCGGAATCGTACCCCAAGTTTACCGATCCAGAAGTAGACGCTCTATATCACTCGACCATCTAAACGGTAAAGAGAACAGTCCTGATCGGCTGAAAGAATCGGACAATAGAGAGAGAAGAACCCCGATTGCTCGAATGAGAAAGAAATTTAAAAAAAATTTCTAATACAATAAAAAAATTCTTGGAAAATCATAAACAAAGTGCTTTTTGTACAACTCTTCAAACGAATTTTTGTTTAATTTTTTTACCACTATTTCTGAGCACTTCAGTACAGATTAGGCATCCCCTTTTAATACAGGTTAGACTTCAACCTCTTTCGTGATTCGTAACTAGAAACATCCTACCTCGCAATGAAGTATTCCTATAGAAAATTTTAGTATTCATGATACAACACAAAATACAGCTAGCAATCAAGAAATATTATCTTACCATTTGTTCGGTGCTTGACGCTGGTTCAGTTCCACCAAACTTCTGATAGCTACGATCAGATGGAGTCTGTAAAACAATGATTTTTAGTATTTGTTTTACTTTAACAACATTGGCAAATGCGAATATACTTTTCTGCAACGTTAATACTTTAACTGGAGAGCACACCACAGCAGTTTGGTAAAAAAAACATTGCAGTAAGCCAACTGAAACAGTTCTATGGATAAACCTAAAACGAGAGCGCAAAGCAAGCATGGAAATAAAAAATTGAAACTACACCACTGGGTTAACTATTTGGGAATATTGTTCAATTTCCTCATCATGGTTTCTTATTGCTTAACGGCACATAAAAGCACAATGCAAATAATCATTGATAAAAAACTTACCAAAGACTCCGCGCTTGACTTTCTTCCATTACGTACAGGTGAAATCTGTTCAAACAAAATCACATTCAAAAATCTATTCATTTCAACAATCAAATCACGCTGCTTACAGCATAAATATAATTCAATGAATATATCAAACGTAGTATCAATAAACTTGATATCAATAATCATCAATAACCATAAATCATAAATCAACTCAAACGTAAGTGTATTACAGAGTATAAGTTATAAAAAGAGGTGGCCAACACTATCGTAATATTGCAGGAAATTCCAGTTTAGCACAAACAAGAGCTTGCAAATAACAAATATTATGTTACCATGTGTTCGGTGCTTGACGCTGGTTCTGTTCTACCTGATTTTTGATAGCTACGACCAGATGGAATCTATAGAAAAAATCATTTTTATTATTTGTTTTACTTCAACAGCATGATTAAAAGCGAGTTTACTATTCAGTCGGATTACAAACAGCTGAAAAAACAACAAACTTGCGCAAACCTGAAAAAAAATTAATCTAAGAAAATTTAATACATGGTGGAAAGAGCTACTAACTAAAACCATTTTGTGGATAAACCTGAACCAAAATAACGAAAAACTTGTTCGACAGAAAACAAAAAACATCACTACACTTTCAAACGTCAAATATTACTGTAATTGTACACATTCATTTCCTTGTCACTGACCAATAGTTAAATGCAAAGCAAGTAATGATCAACAAATATAACACCTTACCCTAGACTCTGCACTTGACTTCCTTCGATCAAACTCATATGCGTGATAGCTCTGACCAGGTGAAGTCTGTTTAAACAAAATTGCACACAACAACCTATTCACTTCAGCAAGCAACTTTCTCTGCTTCAACGTACATACAAATCAAACGTAGACACAAGACAGTCATTTGCCAATCCATTTACGCTGTGCTAACTTCAAACTCTTCCAGGGTAGCCAAGCTATCTGATTAGTGACTGCTAGTCAAACAAACGCTACAACATAGTCATCATAAAAATAATATCATCAACCACTAATCACGCCTTTTCAATGGCACCGATTAAAAAAATCAGTATTACTTAACAATCAATGAATGGTTTTTAAGAAGCTTTAGAAAGCTTTTCCCAACCGCATCCTAATCACACAATTACTTTTTTAAGTGTCATGGGTTAAATTTTCATGCGTAGGTTCAGGGTAGGAAATCGATATCCAAAAAAGTAAAGAAATAATCGATATTCGATAGTTCACCAAAAAATAAAGAAATAATCGATTTTGATGGTAGTCTAAAAAAGTAAAGAATAAAAAATATTGTAATCGATATTCGATATTACACTAAGCATTTATCGACTATCAATTACAATATAGCGGTGTACGCCAAGCATTTTTTGTGATGTCCTCACATTCATGCGGTAACTTACAGACAAACGACGGACATAATATATGCGAAGCAACTTTGCTATTAAAAATCTTTTTATTTTGTTTTTTTTTTGGCACAAAAAAGAATTATCAGCGAAAACAAGGTAATGACATACCGACGATTATTTTAAATTTTACTAAAGTGAGATAAAGTAACCAGAACAAAAAAAAATCGAATATAAAATATCGAATTGCGCCGAAAAAAAGTAAAAGTTCTGTTCTACAAAAAAAGTAAAATACTGGTTCTGTTCTACCAGATTTTTGATAGCTACGATCAGATGGAGTCTATAAAAGAGTTATTTTTTATAAATCCATCAGTCAACACATTACAAACTGCGTGGTAAAAAGTAGGTAATACATCATAGTAAATAGTAAAGAGAACTAATTACTGAAACTGTTCTATGGATAAACCTGAAAATTGTTGCATTTCGTAACAAGTGTCATTTTCTTGTCACTGAACAACAGCTGCGTGTAACGTAAATAATGATCGATCAACAAAATATCTTACCCTAGACTCTGCACTTGACTTCCTTCGATCAAACTCATATTCGCGATAGCTGTGACCAGGTGAAGTCTGTATAAACAAATTCACATCAAAAATCTATTTATTTTAACAATCAACTCCTTCTGCTTCCAACATCAGTACAAAAACATATCATCTTGTCACTGAATGTCTTACCATGTGTTCGGTGCTTGAAGCTCGTTCTGTTTCACCAGACTTTTGATAACTACGGTCACATAGAGTGTACAAAAATACGATGCTTAATTATTGCTGCATTTCAACAGCATTTACAAACGCGAGTATAGGTTACTGCCACAAACCTACAGCTTTTTTAAGCATTACAAGTTCTTGCTGAACATCCAAAAACTAAAAATATCAAACCACAGTTATTTGGCGGAAGAACCACTGCAGTTCAAGCTAACTGAAACGCTTCCGTGAAATAACTCAAACTCAGCTTGGAGTAAATACTTTAAACTAAACCATTGCCTTAACAAAATAGGAATGATATTCAATTTTCTCACCACAACTTTTTATCGCTCAATCATATATAAAATGCAACGCAGACAATCTTTGATCAATACAAAATCTTACCAAAGACTCTGCGCTTGACTTTCTTTCACTATAAGCAGGTGAAATCTGTTCGAACAAAATCGCATTCAAAAATCTATTCTTTTTAACAATCAAATCATGATGATTTTAACATAAAAACACACCAGGCAACAATAATTTTCAAAGAAAATGCTTGCGTAATGCCAACGAAAAGTTCTACCATAATGGCTAAGTCAAAGTGTGATTGTAAATGATATTAAAAAAATGTTATTCTTCAAATCATTTCTTCAGAGAAATCTACATTGCCTTATAAAACACATCATTTCTTCAGAGAAATCTACAAATCTCCGAACAATAATATCGGGATTCAATAGTTTCACGAACTTTTGACTTTTAAACGAAAAATCTGCCATGTGAAGCGGCATTCTTATCGTTGCTTTCAGAACTTAAATTTAGAACAAGCAAAAGCTTGCAATTGCCAAATATCAATTTACCATTTTCTCGGTGCTTGATGCTGGTTCCGTTCTACCAGATTTTTGATAGCTGCGATCAGATTGAGTCTATAAAAAATTAGTTTCATTGTTTATTTTATTATCAAAAACACATTAAATAACGAGTTTATTCCGAGTTTACCATTACAAACCTAAGACATACCCAAGACAGACACAACTTCAAAAAAAACACATACAAAATTAGACGCGAAACATAAACCCATAACAACTAGTAAACACAACAATACATGACACTCATTGGTTTATCAACCCTAAACTAAAATAAACAAAACGTTTTAAAACAACGTCACTGCCTTTGCGAACTTAAAATTTTATTAAACTTTGCAAACGCATTTTCTTCTCACTGTATACTAGCTGAACGCAATACACATAATCACTGATGAATAAAACATCTTACCTTAGACTCTGCACTAGACTTCCTTCGATCAAACTCATATTCGTGGGAACTGTAACCAGGTGAAGTCTGTTTAAACAAAATAATAATCAACAATCTATTCACTTCATCAACCAACTACCGTTCCTTGCAACATCAGTACAAAAACATATCATCTTGTCACTGAATATCTTACCACGTGTTCGGTGCTTGATGCTGGTTCTGTTTCACCAGACTTATGATAACTACGATCTGATGGAGTCTACAAAACACAACGCTTAGTTATTGCTTTACTTCAACAGCATTTACGTATACAAGTTCAGAGTATAGGCTGCTGCCACAAACCTACGACTTTTTTTGGCATCATAATATGTACTTGCTGAGCACCTAAGACCTGGAATTAACACACCACACTCATTTGGTGGAAAAACATTCACAGTAACGAAACTAAAACGATTACCGGTATGCCAATTTATTTGAACTGAGTTTGGAAAATAATTATTGGGGTAAGTACTTTAAACTAAACCATTGCCTCAACGAAATGAGAACGATATTCAATTATCCCGCAACAACTTTTTATCGCTCAATGATGTTTAAAATGCAAGGCATGCAATCTTTGATCAACACAAATCTTACCAAAGACTCTGCGCTTGACTTTCTTTCACTATGTGCAGGTGAAGTCTGTTCAAACAAAATCACATTTAACAATCCATTCATTTCAACAATCAAATCATGTTGCTTACAACATGAACATAAACCAACCATCATCATCGATATCATTCATCTATGCTTACGTCATGCCAACAAAAACATTCTACCAATACAGGCTTTGCTAAGGTGTGATAGTAAGTGATATGACAATTAAAACATACTGTAGGCTACTTATGATTATTGATTTCCATTACTTTTCAGATCATAAAACGCAAAACTTTACAACATCTTACAGGACAAACCATCTCATTGGGTTATGAAACAACGAAACAAATCACCTCTTACAAAAAGACACCATAATGCAAGTGGCAAGATTAAGTATCAAAATTACAGTCCCACGATTTCTGATTTCTAAACGAAAAGTCTACATTGTGAAACAGCATCCTTACTGTTGGTCTCATTACGCGTAGTTAGCACGAACAAGAGCTTGCGATTGCCAAATATCAACTTACGATTTGTTCAGTGCTAGATGCTGGTTCCGTTTTACCAGATTTTTGATAGCTACGATCAGATGGGGTCTATAAAAAATCGGTTTCATTGTTTTATTATCATCAAAATCGTATTAAGTAACGAGTTTATTCGAAGTTCACAATTACAAACTGTTGATAAAAACAAAACATACATAACTTCCCCCCCCAAAAAAAAAAACATGAAAGTACACAACACACAATTCACCATATCACTTAGTGGAAACAACTAATATCTAAAACTGGTTGGTATATCAACTCCAACCTAACCAAACAAACCATTCATTCTTGATATTTTATTACATTTTGTGAATACATTTTCTTTCCACCGAATAATAGTTGAACGCAATACACATAATCACTGATGAATAAAACATCTTACCTTAGACTCTGCACTAGACTTCCTTCGATCAAACTCATATTCGTGGTAGCTGTAACCAGGTGAAGTCTGTTTAAACAAAATAATAATCAACAATCTATTCACTTCATCAACCAATTACCGTTCCTTGCAACATCAGTACAAAAACATATCATCTTGTCACAGAATATCTTACCACGTGTTCGGTGCTTGATGCTGGTTCTGTTTCACCAGACTTATGATAACTACGATCTGATGGAGTCTACAAAACACAACGCTCAGTTATTGCTTTACTTCAACAGCATTTACGTATACAAGTTCAGAGTATAGGTTACTGCCACAAACCTACGACTTTTTATTAGCATCATAATATGTACTTGCTGAGCACCTAAGACCTGGAATTAACACACCACACTCATTTGGTGGAAAATCATTCACAGCAACATAACTAAAACGATTACCGGTATGCCAATTTATTTGAACTGAGTTTGGAAAATAATTATTGGGGTAAGTACTTTAAACTAAACCATTGCCTCAACAAAATGAGAACGATATTCAATTCTCCCACAACAACTTTTTATCGCGCAATGATGTTTAAAATGCAAGGCATGCAATCTTTGATCAACACAAATCTTACCAAAGACTCTGCGCTTGACTTTCTTTCACTATGTGCAGGTGAAGTCTGTTCAAACAAAATCACATTTAACAATCCATTCATTTCAACAATCAAATCATGTTGCTTACAACATGAACATAAACCAACAATCATTATCAATATCATTCATCTATGCTTATGTAACGTCAATCAAAACATTCCACCAATACAGGCTTCGCTAAATTGTAATAGTAAGTGATATGAATATATAAACAACATACTGTAGGGTACTTATGATCATCGATTTCCATTACTCTTCAGATCATTAAAACGCAAAACTTTACATCATCGTACAGGACAAACCATCTCATTGGGTTATGAAACAACGAAACAAATCACTTCTTAAAAAAAAAACAAGGTTTTAGCAGCATAATGCAAGTGGCAAAATTAAGTATCAAAATTACAGTCCCACGATTTCTGATTTCTAAACGAAAAGTCTACATTGTGAAACAGCATCCTTACTGTTAGTCTCATTACGCGTAGTTAGCACGAATAAGAGCTTGCGATTGCCAAATATCAACTTACGATTTGTTCAGTGCTTGATGCTGGTTCCGTTCTACCAGATTTTTGATAGCTACGATCAGATGGGGTCTATAAAAAATCAGTTTCATTGATTTATTATCATCAAAATCGTATTAAGTAACGAGTTTATTCGAAGTTTACAATTACAAACTGTTGATAAAAACAAAACATACATAACTCCCTCCCCCCAAAAAAATAACATGAAAGTACACAACACACAATTCACCATATCACTTAGTGGAAACAACTAATATCTAAAACTGGTTGGTATATCAACTCCAACCTAACCAAACAAACCATTCATTCTTGATATTTTATTACATTTTGTGAATACATTTTCTTTCCACCGAATAATAGTTGAACGCAATACACATAATGATTGATGAACAAAACATCTTACCCTGGACTCTGCACTAGACTTCCTTCGATCAAACTCATATTCACGGTAGCTGTAACCAGGTGAAGTCTGTTTAAACAAAATAATAATCAACAATCTATTCACTTCATCAACCAATTACCGTTCCTTGCAACATCAGTACAAAAACATATCATCTTGTCACTGAATATCTTACCACGTGTTCGGTGCTTGATGCTGGTTCTGTTTCACCAGACTTATGATAACTACGATCTGATGGAGTCTACAAAACACAACGCTCAGTTATTGCTTTACTTCAACAGCATTTACGTATACAAGTTCAGAGTATAGTTCTGCGCTGCTTGTTCTTCCGGTACGGTAAAAGCGGAGACAGAAAAAATCTACTCTTCAATTTTATTTTTGACGTTTCGCTTGGCAATGAACGCCAAGCTTCATCAGAAAATACAGTGACCTGGGAAGGAAATCAACGCAGGTCGAGAACAGTAAAACGTAGTAGCACTGATTTAACTGAACTGATTAAAAAGTTACAAAGTGTAAATTGGATCAACCCGATTAACTATTGCGTCACAAAAAGGCGAAATGCGTGAATAATCATCAAATTGCTATGTGTAATACGTAAAAGCCAGTATGTAAACTACAGTGATTATATTGCATTAAAATCATTCAGCCAATGAACGATAAACATTTGGGAGACTGTCGCCATCAGACCTGTTCATAACCTTAGGACGGGCATTCATAAACCAAGCTTCCGAGATGAGTCGTTTAGAATAATTGTTCTCCACTTTCAAGATTTCCGATTTCTCCCAATCAATTGTATGGTTAAAGTCCATCCATCGGGTTGATTTCCTTCCCAGGTCACTGTATTTTCTGATGAAGCTTGGCGTTCATTGCCAAGCGAAACGTCAAAAATAAAATTGGACAGTGGATTTTTTCTGTCTCCGTATTTTACCGTGCCGGAAGAACAAGCAGCGCAGAACTTGAGTTAGCCTAGCTAGCCTAGACTACGATGCCCGGTATACAAGTCCAACTAGTCCAACAAAATCTTCCCCACTATGCAGTGTTCAGAGTATAGGTTACTGCCACAAACCTACGACTTTTCTTTGGCATCATAGTATGTACTTCCTGAACACTTAAGACCTGGAATTAACACACCACACTCATTTGGTGGAAAAACATTCACAGCAACATAACTAAAACGATTACCGGTATGCCAATTAATTTGAACTGAGTTTGGAAAATAATTATTGGGGTAAGTACTTTAAACTAAACCATTGCCTCAACGAAATGAGAACGATATTCAATTCTCCCACAACAACTTTTTGTCGCTCAATGATGTTTAAAATGCAAGGCATGCAATCTTTGATCAACACAAATCTTACCAAAGACTCTGCGCTTGACTTTCTTTCACTATGTGCAGGTGAAGTCTGTTCAAACAAAATCACATTTAACAATCCATTCATTTCAACAATCAAATCATGTTGCTTACAACATGAACATAAACCAACAATCATTATCAATATCATTCATCTATGCTTACGTCATGCCAACAAAAACATTCTACCAATACAGGCTTTGCTAAGGTGTGATAGTAAGTGATATGACAATTAAAACATACTGTAGGCTACTTATGATTATTGATTTCCATTACTCTTCAGATCATTAAAACGCAAAACTTTACAACATCTTACAGGACAAACCATCTCATTGGGTTATGAAACAACGAAACAAATCACCTCTTACAAAAAGACACCATAATGCAAGTGGCAAGATTAAGTATCAAAATTACAGTCCCACGATTTCTGATTTCTAAACGAAAAGTCTACATTGTGAAACAGCATCCTTACTGTTGGTCTCATTACGCGTAGTTAGCACGAACAAGAGCTTGCGATTGCCAAATATCAACTTACGATTTGTTCAGTGCTTGATGCTGGTTCCGTTTTACCAGATTTTTGATAGCTACGATCAGATGGGGTCTATAAAAAATCGGTTTCATTGTTTTATTATCATCAAAATCGTATTAAGTAACGAGTTTATTCGAAGTTCACAATTACAAACTGTTGATAAAAACAAAACATACATAACTTCCCCCCCCAAAAAAAAAAACATGAAAGTACACAACACACAATTCACCATATCACTTAGTGGAAACAACTAATATCTAAAACTGGTTGGTATATCAACTCCAACCTAACCAAACAAACCATTCATTCTTGATATTTTATTACATTTTGTGAATACATTTTCTTTCCACCGAATAATAGTTGAACGCAATACACATAATCACTGATGAATAAAACATCTTACCTTAGACTCTGCACTAGACTTCCTTCGATCAAACTCATATTCGTGGGAACTGTAACCAGGTGAAGTCTGTTTAAACAAAATAATAATCAACAATCTATTCACTTCATCAACCAACTACCGTTCCTTGCAACATCAGTACAAAAACATATCATCTTGTCACTGAATATCTTACCACGTGTTCGGTGCTTGATGCTGGTTCTGTTTCACCAGACTTATGATAACTACGATCTGATGGAGTCTACAAAACACAACGCTCAGTTATTGCTTTACTTCAACAGCATTTACGTATACAAGTTCAGAGTATAGGTTACTGCCACAAACCTACGACTTTTTATTAGCATCATAATATGTACTTGCTGAGCACCTAAGACCTGGAATTAACACACCACACTCATTTGGTGGAAAAACATTCACAGCAACATAACTAAAACGATTACCGGTATGCCAATTTATTTGAACTGAGTTTGGAAAATAATTATTGGGGTAAGTACTTTAAACTAAACCATTGCCTCAACGAAATGAGAACGATATTCAATTCTCCCACAACAACTTTTTATCGCGCAATGATGTTTAAAATGCAAGGCATGCAATCTTTGATCAACACAAATCTTACCAAAGACTCTGCGCTTGACTTTCTTTCACTATGTGCAGGTGAAGTCTGTTCAAACAAAATCACATTTAACAATCCATTCATTTCAACAATCAAATCATGTTGCTTACAACATGAACATAAACCAACAATCATTATCAATATCATTCATCTATGATTATGTAACGTCAATCAAAGCATTCCACCAATACAGGCTTCGCTAAATTGTAATAGTAAGTGATATGAATATATAAACAACATACTGTAGGGTACTTATGATCATCGATTTCCATTACTCTTCAGATCATTAAAACGCAAAACTTTACATCATCGTACAGGACAAACCATCTCATTGGGTTATGAAACAACGAAACAAATCACTTCTTAAAAAAAAACAAGGTTTTAGCAGCATAATGCAAGTGGCAAGATTAAGTATCAAAATTACAGTCCCACGATTTCTGATTTCTAAACGAAAAGTCTACATTGTGAAACAGCATCCTTACTGTTGGTCTCATTACGCGTAGTTAGCACGAATAAGAGCTTGCGATTGCCAAATATCAACTTACGATTTGTTCAGTGCTTGATGCTGGTTCCGTTCTACCAGATTTTTGATAGCTACGATCAGATGGGGTCTATAAAAAATCAGTTTCATTGATTTATTATCATCAAAATCGTATTAAGTAACGAGTTTATTCGAAGTTTACAATTACAAACTGTTGATAAAAACAAAACATACATAACTCCCTCCCCCCAAAAAAATAACATGAAAGTACACACCACACAATTCACCATATCACTTAGTGGAAACAACTAATATCTAAAACTGGTTGGTATATCAACTCCAACCTAACCAAACAAACCATTCATTCTTGATATTTTATTACATTTTGTGAATACATTTTCTTTCCACCGAATAATAGTTAAACGCAATACACATAATGATTGATGAACAAAACATCTTACCCTGGACTCTGCACTAGACTTCCTTCGATCAAACTCATATTCACGGTAGCTGTAACCAGGTGAAGTCTGTTTAAACAAAATAATAATCAACAATCTATTCACTTCATCAACCAATTACCGTTCCTTGCAACATCAGTACAAAAACATATCATCTTGTCACTGAATATCTTACCACGTGTTCGGTGCTTGATGCTGGTTCTGTTTTACCAGACTTATGATAACTACGATCTGATGGAGTCTACAAAACACAACGCTCAGTTATTGCTTTACTTCAACAGCATTTACGTATACAAGTTCAGAGTATAGTTCTGCGCTGCTTGTTCTTCCGGTACGGTAAAAGCGGAGACAGAAAAAATCTACTCTTCAATTTTATTTTTGACGTTTCGCCTGGCAATGAACGCCAAGCTTCATCAGAAAATACAGTGACCTGGGAAGGAAATCAACGCAGGTCGAGAACAGTAAAACGTAGTAGCACCGATTTAACTGAACTGATTAAAAAGTTACAAAGTGTAAATTGGATCAACCCGATTAACTATTGCGTCACAAAAAGGCGAAATGCGTGAATAATCATCAAATTGCTATGTGTAATACGTAAAAGCCAGTATGTAAACTACAGTGATTATATTGCATTAAAATCATTCAGCCAATGAACGATAAACATTTGGGAGACTGTCGCCATCAGACCTGTTCATAACCTTAGGACGGGCATTCATAAACCAAGCTTCCGAGATGAGTCGTTTAGAATAATTGTTCTCCACTTTCAAGATTTCCGATTTCTCCCAATCAATTGTATGGTTAAAGTCCATCCATCGGGTTGATTTCCTTCCCAGGTCACTGTATTTTCTGATGAAGCTTGGCGTTCATTGCCAAGCGAAACGTCAAAAATAAAATTGGACAGTGGATTTTTTCTGTCTCCGTATTTTACCGTGCCGGAAGAACAAGCAGCGCAGAACTTGAGTTAGCCTAGCTAGCCTAGACTACGATGCCCGGTATACAAGTCCAACTAGTCCAACAAAATCTTCCCCACTATGCAGTGTTCAGAGTATAGGTTACTGCCACAAACCTACGACTTTTCTTTGGCATCATAGTATGTACTTCCTGAACACTTAAGACCTGGAATTAACACACCACACTCATTTGGTGGAAAAACATTCACAGCAACATAACTAAAACGATTACCGGTATGCCAATTAATTTGAACTGAGTTTGGAAAATAATTATTGGGGTAAGTACTTTAAACTAAACCATTGCCTCAACGAAATGAGAACGATATTCAATTCTCCCACAACAACTTTTTGTCGCTCAATGATGTTTAAAATGCAAGGCATGCAATCTTTGATCAACACAAATCTTACCAAAGACTCTGCGCTTGACTTTCTTTCACTATGTGCAGGTGAAGTCTGTTCAAACAAAATCACATTTAACAATCCATTCATTTCAACAATCAAATCATGTTGCTTACAACATGAACATAAACCAACAATCATTATCAATATCATTCATCTATGCTTACGTCATGCCAACAAAAACATTCTACCAATACAGGCTTTGCTAAGGTGTGATAGTAAGTGATATGACAATTAAAACATACTGTAGGCTACTTATGATTATTGATTTCCATTACTCTTCAGATCATTAAAACGCAAAACTTTACATCATCGTACAGGACAAACCATCTCATTGGGTTATGAAACAACGAAACAAATCACCTTTTACAAAAAGACACCATAATGCAAGTGGCAAGATTAAGTATCAAAATTACAGTCCCACGATTTCTGATTTCTAAACGAAAAGTCTACATTGTGAAACAGCATCCTTACTGTTGGTCTCATTACGCGTAGTTAGCACGAACAAGAGCTTGCGATTGCCAAATATCAACTTACGATTTGTTCAGTGCTTGATGCTGGTTCCGTTCTACCAGATTTTTGATAGCTACGATCAGATGGGGTCTATAAAAAATCGGTTTTATTGTTTTATTATCATCAAAATCGTATTAAGTAACGAGTTTATTCGAAGTTCACAATTACAAACTGTTGATAAAAACAAAACATACATAACTTCCCCCCCCCAAAAAAAAAACATGAAAGTACACAACACACAATTCACCATATCACTTAGTGGAAACAACTAATATCTAAAACTGGTTGGTATATCAACTCCAACCTAACCAAACAAACCATTCATTCTTGATATTTTATTACATTTTGTGAATACATTTTCTTTCCACCGAATAATAGTTGAACGCAATACACATAATCACTGATGAATAAAACATCTTACCTTAGACTCTGCACTAGACTTCCTTCGATCAAACTCATATTCGTGGGAACTGTAACCAGGTGAAGTCTGTTTAAACAAAATAATAATCAACAATCTATTCACTTCATCAACCAACTACCGTTCCTTGCAACATCAGTACAAAAACATATCATCTTGTCACTGAATATCTTACCACGTGTTCGGTGCTTGATGCTGGTTCTGTTTCACCAGACTTATGATAACTACGATCTGATGGAGTCTACAAAACACAACGCTCAGTTATTGCTTTACTTCAACAGCATTTACGTATACAAGTTCAGAGTATAGGTTACTGCCACAAACCTACGACTTTTTATTAGCATCATAATATGTACTTGCTGAGCACCTAAGACCTGGAATTAACACACCACACTCATTTGGTGGAAAATCATTCACAGCAACATAACTAAAACGATTACCGGTATGCCAATTAATTTGAACTGAGTTTGGAAAATAATTATTGGGGTAAGTACTTTAAACTAAACCATTGCCTCAACGAAATGAGAACGATATTCAATTCTCCCACAACAACTTTTTATCGCTCAATGATGTTTAAAATGCAAGGCATGCAATCTTTGATCAACACAAATCTTACCAAAGACTCTGCGCTTGACTTTCTTTCACTATGTGCAGGTGAAGTCTGTTCAAACAAAATCACATTTAACAATCCATTCATTTCAACAATCAAATCATGTTGCTTACAACATGAACATAAACCAACAATCATTATCAATATCATTCATCTATGATTATGTAACGTCAATCAAAGCATTCCACCAATACAGGCTTCGCTAAATTGTAATAGTAAGTGATATGAATATATAAACAACATACTGTAGGGTACTTATGATCATCGATTTCCATTACTCTTCAGATCATTAAAACGCAAAACTTTACATCATCGTACAGGACAAACCATCTCATTGGGTTATGAAACAACGAAACAAATCACTTCTTAAAAAAAAAACAAGGTTTTAGCAGCATAATGCAAGTGGCAAGATAGAGTATCAAAATTTCAGTCCCACGATTTCTGATTTCTAAACGAAAAGTCTACATTGTGAAACAGCATCCTTACTGTTAGTCTCATTACGCGTAGTTAGCACGAATAAGAGCTTGCGATTGCCAAATATCAACTTACGATTTGTTCAGTGCTTGATGCTGGTTCCGTTCTACCAGATTTTTGATAGCTACGACCAGATGGGGTCTATAAAAAATCAGTTTCATTGATTTATTATCATCAAAATCGTATTAAGTAACGAGTTTATTCGAAGTTCACAATTACAAACTGTTGATAAAAACAAAACATACATAACTCCCTCCCCCCAAAAAAATAACAAGAAGTACACACCACACAATTCACCATAACACTTAGTGGAAACAACTAATATCTGAAACTGGTCGGTATATCAACTCCAACCTAACCAAACAAACCATTCATTCTTGATATTTTATTACATTTTGTGAATACATTTTCTTTCCACCGAATAATAGTTGAACGCAATACACATAATGATTAATGAACAAAACATCTTACCTTAGACTCTGCACTAGACTTCCTTCGATCAAACTCATATTCATGGTAGCTGTAACCAGGTGAAGTCTGTTTAAACAAAATAATAATCAACAATCTATTCACTTCATCAACCAATTACCGTTCCTTGCAACATCAGTACAAAAACATATCATCTTGTCACTGAATATCTTACCACGTGTTCGGTGCTTGATGCTGGTTCTGTTTTACCAGACTTATGATAACTACGATCTGATGGAGTCTACAAAACACAACGCTCAGTTATTGCTTTACTTCAACAGCATTTACGTATACAAGTTCAGAGTATAGTTCTGCGCTGCTTGTTCTTCCGGTACGGTAAAAGCGGAGACAGAAAAAATCTACTCTTCAATTTTATTTTTGACGTTTCGCTTGGCAATGAACGCCAAGCTTCATCAGAAAATACAGTGACCTGGGAAGGAAATCAACGCAGGTCGAGAACAGTAAAACGTAGTAGCACTGATTTAACTGAACTGATTAAAAAGTTACAAAGTGTAAATTGGATCAACCCGATTAACTATTGCGTCACAAAAAGGCGAAATGCGTGAATAATCATCAAATTGCTATGTGTAATACGTAAAAGCCAGTATGTAAACTACAGTGATTATATTGCATTAAAATCATTCAGCCAATGAACGATAAACATTTGGGAGACTGTCGCCATCAGACCTGTTCATAACCTTAGGATGGGCATTCATAAACCAAGCTTCCGAGATGAGTCGTTTAGAATAATTGTTCTCCACTTTCAAGATTTCCGATTTCTCCCAATCAATTGTATGGTTAAAGTCCATCCATCGGGTTGATTTCCTTCCCAGGTCACTGTATTTTCTGATGAAGCTTGGCGTTCATTGCCAAGCGAAACGTCAAAAATAAAATTGGACAGTGGATTTTTTCTGTCTCCGTATTTTACCGTGCCGGAAGAACAAGCAGCGCAGAACTTGAGTTAGCCTAGCTAGCCTAGACTACGATGCCCGGTATACAAGTCCAACTAGTCCAACAAAATCTTCCCCACTATGCAGTGTTCAGAGTATAGGTTACTGCCACAAACCTACGACTTTTCTTTGGCATCATAGTATGTACTTCCTGAACACTTAAGACCTGGAATTAACACACCACACTCATTTGGTGGAAAAACATTCACAGCAACATAACTAAAACGATTACCGGTATGCCAATTAATTTGAACTGAGTTTGGAAAATAATTATTGGGGTAAGTACTTTAAACTAAACCATTGCCTCAACGAAATGAGAACGATATTCAATTCTCCCACAACAACTTTTTATCGCGCAATGATGTTTAAAATGCAAGGCATGCAATCTTTGATCAACACAAATCTTACCAAAGACTCTGCGCTTGACTTTCTTTCACTATGTGCAGGTGAAGTCTGTTCAAACAAAATCACATTCAACAATCCATTCATTTCAACAATCAAATCATGTTGCTTACAACATGAACATAAACCAACAATCATCATCAATACCATTCATCTATGCTTATGTAACGTCAACAAAAACATTCTACCAATACAGGCTTCGCTAAATTGTGATAGTAAGTGATATGAATATATAAACTGCAGGCTAATGATTTCCATTACTCTTCAGATCATTAAAACGCAAAACTTTACATCATCGTACAGGACAAACCATCTCATTGGGTTATGAAACAACGAAACAAATCACTTCTTAAAAAAAAACAAGGTTTTAGCAGCATAACGCAAGTGGCAAGATAGAGTATCAAAATTTCAGTCGCACGATTTCTGATTTCTAAACGAAAAGTCTACATTGTGAAACAGCATCCTTACTGTTGGTCTCATTACGCATGGTTAACACGAACAAGAGCTTGCGATTGCCAAATATCAACTTACGATTTGTTCAGTGCTTGATACTGGTTCCGTTTTACCAGATTTTTGATAGCTACGATCAGATGGGGTCTATAAAAAATCGGTTTCATTGTTTTATTATCTTCAAAATCGTATTAAGTAACGAGTTTATTCCGAGTTTATCATTACAAACTGTTGATAAAAACAAGACACATAACTTCCCCCATAAAAAACGACATGAAAGTACACTATACACAAGTCACCATATCATTTAGTGGAAACAACTAATATCTAAAACTGGTTGGTATATCAACTCCAACCTAACCAAACAAACCATTCATTCTTGATATTTTATTACATTTTGTGAATACATTTTCTTTCCACCGAATAATAGTTGAACGCGATACACATAATGATTGATGAACAAAACATCTTACCCTGGACTCTGCACTAGACTTCCTTCGATCAAACTCATATTCGTGGGAACTGTAACCAGGTGAAGTCTGTTTAAACAAAATAATAATCAACAATCTATTCACTTCATCAACCAACTACCGTTCCTTGCAACATCAGTACAAAAACATATCATCTTGTCACTGAATATCTTACCACGTGTTCGGTGCTTGATGCTGGTTCTGTTTTACCAGACTTATGATAACTACGATCTGATGGAGTCTACAAAACACAACGCTTAGTTATTGCTTTACTTCAACAGCATTTACGTATACAAGTTTGTATTGCCACAAACCTACGACTTTTTATTAGCATCATAATATGTACTTGCTGAGCACCTAAGACCTGGAATTAACACACCACACTCATTTGGTGGAAAAACATTCACAGCAACATAACTAAAACGATTACCGGTATGCCAATTTATTTGAACTGAGTTTGGAAAATAATTATTGGGGTAAATACATTAAACTAAACCATTGCCTCAACGAAATGAGAACGATATTCAATTATCCCGCCACAACTTTTTATCGCTCAATGATGTTTAAAATGCAAGGCATGCAATCTTTGATCAACACAAATTTTACCAAAGACTCTGCGCTTGACTTTCTTTCACTATGTGCAGGTGAAGTCTGTTCAAACAAAATCACATTTAACAATCCATTCATTTCAACAATCAAATCATGTTGCTTACAACATGAACATAAACCAACAATCATCATCAATACCATCCATTTATGCTTATGTAACGCCAATCAAAACATTCCACCAATACAGGCTTCGCTAAATTGTGATAGTAAGTGATATGACAATATAAACTGCAGGCTACTTATGATCATCGATTCTCTTCAGATCATTAAAACGCAAAACTTTACATCATCGTACAGGACAAACCATTGGGTCACGAAACAAATCATTTCTTCAAAAAAAAACAAGGTTTTAGCAGCAGATAGAGTATCGAGATTTCACAATCCCATGTACTCCAAATTCTAAACGAAAAGTCTACATTGTGAAACAGCATCCTTAGTGTTGGTTTCATTATGCATGGTTAACACGAACAAGAGCTTGCGATTGCCAAATATCAACTTACCACTTTTTCGGTGCTTGATGCTGGTTCCGTTCTACCAGATTTTTGATCGCTACGATCAGATGGGGTCTATAAAAAATTAGTTTCATTGTTTGATCATCTTCAAAAACGTATTAAGCAACGAGCTAACTATTCAGAGTTCACCATTACAAACAGTTGATAAAAACAAGACATACGCACTACAAACAGTTGATAAAAACAAGACATACGCAATTTTCAAAAAAAAAAAAACACAAAAGTACACAACACACAATACACCATATTAATTAGTAGAAACAACTAATATTTGAAACTGGTTGGTATATCAACTTCAACCTAACCAAACAAAACCTTCGTTAAAGTGATAAAGTAAAAAAACAACACTGTTTCGCAAACTTGACATTTTATTAAATTTTGTAAATGCATTTTCTTTTCACTGAATAACAGTTGAACGCAATACACATAATGATTGATGAATAAAACATCTTACCTTAGACTCTGCACTAGACTTCCTTCGATCAAACTCATATTCGTCGTAGCTGTAATCAGGTGAAGTCTGTTTAAACAAAATAATAATCAACAATCTATTCACTTCAACAATTAACTCCCTCTGCCAGCAACACACATGCAAATGCACTTTAGACCTGCCAATCCAGAATCTATCTACGCTGCGCTTGCTAACATTAACTATTTGCAAGTAGCCTAGTTTTCTGAATAGTGATTGTTAATCAAATAATACTACGGTACATCAGCATCATGGAAACAACATCAGTAATCCTTACTACCCACTATCGATAGCTCAAAATTAAGTAATAACAATAATGCCCAACAAGTATCAAATTTTTTCAAGAAAGTTCTAGAAGTATTTGCCTACCGCCAATTCATGAATCAAAACATTTTTTTAAATGTTAATGAATAAATTTTTATGTACAGGATGAGTAAAACTTCAGCACATTCCAAAAAAGTTCACAATCATGTCTTTGCAGATGTTTCACCGTATTATGAAACAAGCCGTATTAAGCTCAGATGGCGGAGTGGTATAGAGCGTCTGTCTCTTGAGCTATAGACTAGGATTTGATTCCGCGTCGGGTCAAACCAATGACTTTAAAATTGGTATTCACAGCTTCCCTGCTTGACGTTCAGCATTTAGGGGACAGTGTGGAGAACAAGCCGGCAAGTTTACTTGTTGTACCGTTGGGAAAAGCACTAAGCGGGATTCCCCCATCTTGGTGTGGTAGACAGATGGCTGGCAACTCCTAAGCAAGCTCGTATAGCGCATTGATCGCTTTCTCGTGATAGGATAAAAATACAACTAAATACTAAATAGTACTAATACTAAGTCACCTCGTCAGCGACATAATTTAGCGATCCTGAGCGCAAGGTGCAGATCTTTCACGACGACCTTAATTCACACCTGGGGCCGATCACGTTTGAAATAATTCTGTTGCTAAGGTGGCTGTTGACTCAATAAACGCAACCTTATTACACTCCGCACCTAGCATCATGAATGGAAATGAAAAATATATAGTACCTAGGCTCCCTCATTTTTCGCGACTCTTGATGAAGTATTCTTAGAATGAACTTCAACGTTTATTCATCGTAATCACGTTTGAAGTAATAGACCTACTGTTGCTAAGGTGGCTGCTGATTCAATAAACGCAACCTTCTTTCACTCGGCTCATTGTTGAAATTTCTGATCAATAATTTCAAATCACTATCTTCACGAAAACCACTAATCCGCGCCTGGCATCATCAATGAAAATGAAAAAATATACAGTAGTACCTAGACTCCTTCATTTTTCGCGACTTTTGATGAAGTAGCCTATTCTTGAGTGAACTTCATTATTCATTCATCGTAAGCATGAATGACAGTTAGCAATTAACAAATATGATCTTACCATGTGTTCAGCACTTGACGCTGGTTCTGTTCTACCTGACTTTTGATAGCTACGATCAGATGGGGTCTACAAAAAAGTAGTTTCACTGTTTTATTATCTTCAAAAACGAATTAAAAAATGAGCTTACTATTCGGAGTTCACCATTACTAGCTGTTGCTACCAACAAGACATACACACTTTGTAAAAAAAGAAACATAAAAGCAGACATTGAAAACAACCAATATTTGAAACTGGTTGAAGTATCAACCCCAACTTAAAAAAAAAAAAACACATTCACTAAAGTGACAAAGTAAAAAAACAACATCACTGCCTTTGCGAACTTGACATTTTATTAACTTTGTGAATACATTTTCTTCTCACTGAATAACAGTTGAACGCAATACACATGACGATTGATGTATAAAACATCTTACCCTAGACTCTGCACTAGACTTCCTTCGATCAAACTCATATTCGTGGTAACTTCGACCAGGAGAAGTCTGTTTAAACAAAATAATAATCAGCAAGCTATTCACTTCAACAATTAACTCCCTCTGCTAGCAACACACATACAAATGAACCGTGGAGCTGCCAATCCATCTACGCTGCGCTTGCTAACAATATCTCTTTGCAAGTAGCCTAGTTTTCTGATTAGTGACTGTTAGTCAAATAGTACTACGGTACATCAGCATCATGGAAGCAACATCATTCATCCTCACTACCCACTATCGATTGCTCAAAATTAAATAAAAACAATAATGCCCAAGAAGTATTAAATAGTTTCAAAGAAGTTTCAGAAAGAGTTGCCAACCGTCTACTTATGATACTGTACAAAACATTTTTTCAAATATTAATGGTTCAATTTTTATGTATAGAATGTGTAAAACTTTAGCATATTCCAAAAAAGTTCACCATCATGTCTTCGCAGATGTTTCACTGTATTATGGAACAATTCAGCGACGTGATTTAGCGACCCTGAGAGCAAGGTGCAGATTTTTCACGAGGACTTTAATTCACTCCTGGGGCCGATCATATTTGACATAATGTTGTTGCTGAATGGGTGTTGACTCAATAAACGCAACCTTCTTTCACGTAACACTTTCTTGAAATTTATGACCAATAATTTCAAATCACCATCTTTACAAAACCAATATTCAGCACTTAGCATCATGAATGGAAATGAAAAAATATAGTGCCTAGGCTCCCTCATTTTTCGCGACAATTGATAAAGTATCCTTAGAATTAATTTCATCATTCATTCATTGTCAGCACGAATGACAGTTAGCAATTAACAAATATCATCTTACCATGTGTTCAGCGCTTGATGCTGGTTCTGTTCTACCTGACTTTTGATAGCTACGATCAGATGGGGTCTACAAAAAAAGTGATTTTTATGGATTCAATCTGATAATACACCAGAATATCAATGCTAAGAAACAGATAATACACTACAATATGTGTGGTATGAAGCAGATAATGCACTATAATATATGGAGGAAAAACTAGTATCTTCAACCTGAACCTAAAAACAAAATGAATAATTTATTCAAAACAATACACAAAAACGCATCACTGTCTTTAAAAAGGTCGAACACAATTATGTTTTGTGAATATTCCTTGTCACTGAACAATAGTTTAATGCAATACAGATGATGATCGAGGAATAAAGCATCTCACCCTAGACTCTGCACTTGACTTCCTTCGACCAAACTCATATTCGTGATAACTGTGACCAGGTGAAGTCTGTTTAAACAAATTTGCATTCAACAATCAACTTCCCCTACATCACCGAACATCTTACCAAGTGTAACTTATATATCATCTTACCAAGTGTTCGGTGCTAGATGCTGGTTCTGTTTTACCAGATTTTTGATAGCTACGGTCAGATGGAGTCTATGAAAAAACGATGATTAGATATCGATGTCCTTTGATAGCATTTACAAGTGCGAGAATAGGATACTGTTACAAAGCTACAACTTTTTATATTAAAACTACAAAGCATTGCGATTTCTTACTCAACACCTAAAACCTGGTGGCACAGTAAGTAAGCTAAACTGAAGCTATCTCCACAGTAAGCTAACTGAAGCAATTGTGCGGATTAACCTAAACTGAGTTTGCAAATTAATTGTTGGGGTAAATATTTTCAACTAAACCATTGCCCCAACAAAATAGGAATGATGTTCAATTTTCTCATCACAACTTTTTATTGCTCAATGATGTACAAAATGCAATGCAAACAATCATGGATCAATACAAAATCTTACCAAAGACTCTGCGCTCGACTTTCTTTCACTACGAGTAAGCGAAGTCTGTTCAAAGAAAATCGCATTCAACAATCTATTCATTTCAATAATCACATGACACTGCTCACAAAATGAACATAAAGCAACCATCATCATCAAAACCATCCATCTATGCTTATGTAATACCAACGAAAGTTTTTCCCAATAGTTAGTTAAGTATTGTGATTGAAGTGTTATTATGACAATGTAAACATGCTTCATGATCATTAACTTCCATTTCTCTTTAAATCGTTAAAACACAAAACTTTACATAATCTTGCAGGAAAAACCATTTCATTGGGTTAAGAAACAAATCATTTCTTCAGAGAAATCTACTGTAGATTTAGCATCATAATTCAAGTCGCAGAACAATAATATCAGGATTAGACAGTTTCATAACTATCGACTTCTAAACGAAAAATCTGCCATGTGAAGCAGCATTCTTATCGTTGCTTTCATTACTTATATTTAACACAAGCAAAAGCTCGCAGTTGTCAAATATCAACTTACCATTTTCTCGGTGCTTGATGCTGGTTCCGTTCTAGCAGACTTTTGATAGCTACGATCAGATAGGGTCTGTAAAAAATTATCATCATCGTCATCAAGATTTATTGGCGGTAAAGCAGCACAAAAATTAATACAGTTTAAGGAAAAAGGAAAGACATGACCGCAGTGAGACAAGGAATGAACAACTGGGTGGCAGCTGACTAGGTGACCGAGAAGCACATTCGCCGTCTCCCTGCGGTCGTGTGTTTCCTTTTTCCTTAAACTGTATTTATTTAGTGTCAATGTTTGCTGATCTCCAAAATCACACTAAGCAACGAGCTTATTCGGAGTTTACAATTACATACTGTTGATGTTTTTGCATTTTGGTTACATATTCATCTTCCTATCACGAGAAACCAATCAATGCGCTGAACGAGCTCGGTGAGGAGTTGCCAGCCATCTGTCTATCACACCAAGATGGGGGAATTCCGCTACGTGACTTTCCAAACGGCACAACAAGTAAACTTGCCGGCTTGTTCTCCACACTGTCCCTTCAATGCTGAGCGTCAAGCAGGGAAGCTGTGAATACCAATTTTAAAGTCATTGGTTTGACCTAACTCGGAATCAAACCCAAGTCTACAGCACCCGAGGCGGACTCTTTCACCACTCGGCCATCTGAGCTGTTATAAAACATACACAATTTGTAAAAAAACTCCAACTTAAAAAATACCAAACATTCACTGAAGCGACAAACCAAAACAACATCACTGCCTCAGCAACCTTGAAATTTCATTGCGTTTTGTAAATGCATTTTCCTCTCACTAAATAATAGTTGAACGCAATGCAGGTAATGATTGATGAACATCTTACCCTAGACTCTGCACTAGACTTCCTTCCATCAAACTCATATTCTTGATAGCTGTGACTAGGTGAGGTCTGTTTAAACAAAACTGCTTTCAACAATCTATTTCTTTCTACAATCAAATCATTTCTTTGGAGAAATCTATTGTAGTTTTAGCATCATAATTCAAGTCGCAGAGTTCAATAATATCAGGATTGGACAGTTTCACAATTTTCGACTTCTACACGAAAAATCTGCCATGCGAAGCAGCATTCTTATCGTTGCTTATAATCAGCGCTTGCAATTGCCAAATGTCAACTTACCATTTGTTCGGTGCTTGATGCCGGTTCTGTTCTGGCAGACTTTTCATAGCTACGGTCAGATGGGGTCTATAAAAAAGTAGTTTTAGTGTTTGTTTATCTTCAAAAACATATTTAGTAACGAGCTTACTAATCGGAGTTTACCATTACAAACTGTTGACAAAAAAACAAGACATACACACTTTGCAAAAAAAACATAAAAGCACACACTACAACGCAAATAGTGATTAAAGAATAAAACATCTTACCTTAGACTCTGCACTTGACTTCCTTCGATCAAACTCATATTCGTGATAGCTGTGACTAGGTGAAGTCTGTTTAAACAAAACTGCTTTCAACAATCTATTTCTTTGCGAGAAGCATGCAAACCAACTATAGGCAGAAATTTGCCAATTCATTTACGCTGTGCTAAGATAAAACACTTCGCAAATAGCCTAGCTTTCTAATTAGTGATTGTCAGTCCAATGATATTGCAATACATCATCAGTCATAATACTGTAATAACGTTGAATATGACATTTTACAACTTCAAATTTAAAAAAAAGCTTTATTTGTAAGAACTGTTTGCAAGCTTTGACCAACGCATACTATTGATTCAAACACTTGTTTAAATGTTTAAGGCTTTCAATTATATGCAGTTGTGCAAAACTTTAGCAAATGCAAACATAGTTTACAACTATGCTTTGTTCACAACAAAGTTCACTTGCGAACGAAAGTTTCACAGCAAACCTCTATCACTCTAACATGAAATAGCAATATCGTCTAGCGCTACAGCAAATCTTACTCTACGGCTTCAATTCACGGCTGGAGACGAAAAAGTTATTCATGATACATGCCCTTGCCAAATGGGTACTGACTCGATAAGCAAATGCTTCCTGCAATCTCCTTCAATTAGCTTACTGCGAATTTTTCGCTCAATAATTCAAACAACTTTTTGACAAAACCAATAATCAGGGCCTAGGAACATCAACTGAATGCAATGGACAAAACACAAGTTCTCGTTTCTTTGCATATTTTAACTTAAAAACACTTCCTAGTGCAGTGGTTCTTAAACTGGGTTCGATCGAACCCCAGGGGTTCGATGAGTCGGTTGCAGGGGTTCGGCGGACATCAAGAAATTGAAGGCACCTACAATTAGAAAAACGCAACGTGGTCTAATTTTTTATTTTGCGCAAAACTAATGTGTAGTCTCTAGTGATTGGTATCATGAAAGTAAGTTTTTCATAACTAGACAAATATTGCGTTTTGCACAACCTTGGGTGTGCACTGCGCAATTATTACGTAACTTGAAACAGGTGCAAGGCACTACAAAACTGTTTGTAGTGCCTGCATGCTTTGCTGATGATGACAGTTGAATCTGTGTTGTCGGAACGTCCAGTTTTGAGATTTACAGTGGCGTTATTTTTCCTCCTTAAGCTATTTTCGTCCCATATTTATTGTATTCCGAAGTACTGTTTATACTTTACTTGAACTTGTAACCCTATGGTTAGGAGACTACCATTGTTAGATTTTGTGCTCTACTCGTTTCAAAACATTTTTTAACTTTAATTTTAGCAGGGGTTCGGTGAGCACCTGCATGAGACTTGAGGGTTCGGTAGCATAAAAAGTTTAAGAACTACTGTCCAAATGGTTTTGATGAAGTATTCTTGTCCCTAACTACATTACTCATGGTTATCACGAGCAAGAGCTTGCAATTGACAAATAACATCGTACCATGTGCTCTGTGCTTGACGCTGGTTCTATTCTACCAGACTTGGAATAACTACGATCAGATGTAATCTATAAAACAGTCATTTCTAGTATTTGTTTTACTCAGACGTAATACAGTATGATAAGAGTACTTAATACACTATTCTAATTGGTAAAATCAACCAATGACGAAAACAGTTTCGTGGATAAAGCTGAACCCAAAACACAACAAGGTCATTGAAACGACGAAGTAATGCCCTTCCTGACATACTGAAAGGGAGTCATGACGACATCCTCTTGTCGGGACGGAGACTATAACAGTTCTCCATCACCAACAGTTGCAACGCAACTCCAGTAATAACGTAATCGCAGAGCGGGCCAGCGCCGTTTCGGGCTATTAGACCTCATCTGCCGCACTCAGGTAAGGTACATTTACCGTTCAGAATGAATGACCTTGCCAGCATCAGTTATCCTTCCTGACAAACATACCCAAAAAAACTTTGACCTTTGTGGTACGTAGACTGCTACGTCACACTCCAGTTAAACCCCCTTACGTGGCCAGGGTAAAGAGCAAAAACTACAAAGTAACGTCCTTCCTGGCCTACCGAAAGGGAGTCATGACGACATCCTCTTGTCGGGTCGGAAACTATAACAGCTCTCCAAGTCTCCATCACCAACAAATGCAACGCAACTCCAGTAATGTCGTAACCGTAGAGCGGGACAGCGCTGTTTCGAGTTATTAGGCCTCATCAGGGGCACTCAGGTTCACCGTTCAGAATGAATGACCTTGCCAGAATCAGTCATCCCTCCCGATAAATATACCCCAAAAGACTTTAACCTTTGTGGTACGTAGACCGCTACGTCACACTCCAGTTAAATCCCCTTATGTGGCCAGGGCACAACTCAACAGTATAACTTAACAGTAAATTAATAGCCCGAAACTGCGTTGTAACCGCTCTACGGTTACGTTATTACTGGAGTTGCGTTGCAACAGTTGGTGATGGAGAGCTGTTATAACCTCCGATGGAGAGCTATTATAGCAGTCTACGTACCACAAAGGTTAAATTTTTTTGGGGTATTTTGATAACATTGTGTTTAGATGGTAGGAACTCGTATCTTATTCGAAGCCGTTGCTTTGGGTACATAATGACGTATTGGCGTAAAATTGGTGGAAGCTCGTCTTTATCTCGAGTCTGTGCTTTTTGTGTCATGACGAGTTTGTCTTGCTTTGCAAAGTGACTGGATAATCAGTTAGGATTAGCTCCGGAGCTTGTATACTTGACCGCAGAGTATTGTGCACCTGTCTGGTGTCGCAGTGCCCACACTCGTTTGATTGATCCAGTTATTAATAATGCATTGCGCATTGTGAATGGATGCCTACTTCCACACCAACGGATTACCTAACGGTTCTCGCTGGCATCCCACCTGCAGAGTTTCTTCGTAGACAAGCCGCACTAACCTTAGCTCGCCGAGCCTTGAAGCCAACCATTTCCTCCATCACAAGAACATCAGCCCAGAACTAAGGCAATCTCGGCGTTTGAAGTCAAGACATCCTTTAGTGCCCGCCGCCAGAGAACTACTATCCAATCTCAACCAATTGAACATCAGGGCGGCTGATTGGGCGGAACACTCATGGAGATCCGAGTGAAACAACTGCAACACCAGACTTCACCACTTCATTTACAACATCGACACCCCTCTTCCAGATATGCATCTCCCCAGGCGTTCCTGCGTGCGGCTAAACCATCTTCGCACTGGTGTTGGACGATTCCGCTCATCCCTGCACAACTGGGGAATGGTTCCATCTGCGGCATGCGACTGTGGCGCCGAGAATCAAACGGCAGAGCACATACTAGCTCACTGTCCTCTGTTTTCCCCACCTCATGGGATAACTGGATTGGTCCAACTGGATGATGACACAATTATTTGGCTGCATGAATCTTGCCCGGACATCTAAAATCATGCTCATACGATCGAACGAACGAAGCACCAGAGCTAGTCGCGGGATTATAGCTGCAATTAAGTATTTGATTTTAAACCTGGTCTGATTTATTCAGCTGCTTTTAGCAACCGTAACATATTCATCGGTAGGTATGGCTATCCTGGCAAGGTCATTTATTCTGAACGGTGAATCTACCTAACCTGAGTGCGGCTGATGAGAGCTAATAGCCCGAAACAGCGCTGTCCCGCTCTACGGTTAAGGTCATCGAAGTAAAAATTAAAACTAAAACAACATCACTCATACCAGTAAACTTTGTAAATATTCATGTTTTCGTCACTGAGACATATTTAAACCCAATGCGCAATAATCCACGATTAAAACATCTTACCCTAGACTCAGCACTTGACTTCCTGCGATCAAACTCATTATCGTGGTAGCTGCGACCAGTTGAAGTCTGTTTACATAAAATTACATTCAACAACCTGTTCATTTCAACAATCAACTGCCGCTGCTTCCACATGCACAAAAATCAACTGTACACAGTGATTTCCTAAATAGTGTATACATCTGCGCAGTGTTCACATAAAAATCTTCTTGGCAGGCCTAGCTTTCTGAATAATGACTGATTGTCGAGTAATGATACAGTATTATCATCAATCATTTGTACAGTATACACTTTCAATGATTTCAAATCTGGAAAAAGGCATTACTTGGATGCGAACAATCACTAGGAAATTTTGCTGCTTGCTTGCATTTAACAAATACTATAACTAAAAAAAGCAATGTCCTTAAACGTACCAAAAAGGTTAAATTCTTTAAGATATATTTATCCGAAGGGATGTGTGATCCTGAATAGATCATTCGTTCTGGAAACTGAATGTACCTTACCTGAGGGCCGCTGATGAAGGTTAATAGCCAGAAACAGCGCTGTTCCGCTCTACGGTAACTAATATTATCTTACCATGTGTTCAATGCTAGATGTTTGCTCTATTGTAGCAGACTTTTGATAGCTACGGTCAGATGGAGTCTATAAAACAGTGATTTTTAGGATTTGTCTTACTTCAGGAACATTTAAAAGTGTGAATACTCTTTTAGGTGTGATTATTGAAAAGGCTATGGGATTGTGACTAATAAGTCACAAAACCATTACCTTGTCAATCATCACATGCACTATTAAACAGGAAAGAAAAACATGACAGTCATTTGATGAAAATAATATTGCAGTAAGCTAAACGAAACGATTATGTATATAAACATTAAACGAGACTGCGAAACAATCACTGACTCAAAAAATCAAAAAACAAAGCAACTGCTTTTAGAAATTGGGGATGTTATCGAAATTTCTCATTAGAGTTTCTTATCGCAGATGATATATAAAAACAAAAGGCAGACAATGATCAATGAATATAAATCTTACCAACGACTCTGCGCTAGACTTTCTTTTACCACGAGCAGGTGAAGACTGTTCAAATACAATCACATTCAACAATTTATTCGTTACATCAATGAAATTATGCTGCTTATAACATAAACGTAAATATCAATAAAACACAAAACTTTACGCGCTTTTGTGCAAAAAAATCTCACGGTGTTATGAATCACACCATCTCTTCACGATAAGAACCAGGGCTTAGCATCATAATGCAAATAACAAACTGTAATATCACGATTCACAGTTTTCACAGTTTTTGACTTTAAACTAACATCTACTTTGTGAGCAGTGTCTTTGTCGTTTGTGTCGACACTCATATCTAGCACGAACAAAGGCTTCTGATTGAGAAATATAATCTTACCATGTGTTCGATGCTTGATGCTGGTTCTGTTCTGTCAAACTTTTGATAGCTACGATCTGATGGCGTCTATAAAAAATCATTTTTTAGTGTTTGTTTACCATCAACAAATGAATCACCACGAGTTTACGATTCAATCGCAAAACAAACCGTGTAAAAACAATACGTGTGCACACTCGTGAAAAAAACAACATAAAAACACTACTATATAAATCACTGAAAACAACTAGTATCTGAAACTGTTTTGACGATAAATCTAAACCGAAAAAACGGCAAAGTCATTAAAGTGAATACGTAACGACATCACTGTCTCGGCAAACTTGGTATATCATCAAATTCTACAAAAGTTTAATTTTTTTTCACTGATCAATAGTTAAACACAACGTATAATTAAAACAGCTTACCCTAGACTCTGCACTTGACTTCCTTCGATCAAACTCATATTCGTGATAGCTGTGACCAGGTGAAGTCTGTTTACACAAAATCACATTCAACAATTTATTCACTTCAACAATCACATCCCACTGTTTGAAACACGCACATATATTAACTGTAGACAGTGACTTTCCGCAACAATTAATAAATGCGATGCTGACACAAAAATGTACCCAGTTACACCTAGCTTTTGACTGGTGATTGTTAGTCGAATAATACTACTGCAATATCATCAATAATGACTGATATATTGTAACACTTTGAATGGCATCAAATGTAAAAAAAATAATAACGAACGATCATCAATTATTTCATGCAATTTAGTAGTTTTTGAAAAGTTGGTTCAACATGTCAATTTCCAAAAGGTTTACGCTTTACAATTTCCACGCTTAGGCTGCGTAAAACTTCGCATTTCGCAACAGTGATCGATCACTGCACATTTTGTAAGCAGTCTTTGAAACCTTGGCCATGAGCAATTTTCCAAAAGTTTATGCCTTTCAGGCTTTCACTCATTAAACGAAGTTAACTTTGACCAAGAGCAATCCAGTCTTTTTTCAAAAGTTTATGGCTTTTAATATTTATGAGTAGCTTGAAAAATTCAGCTCACGCAAAAAGGTTCACAATCATGCACTGTGGAAAACCTGTTGCATTGTGAAATGAACAGATCACTTTGTCAGCCACATACTCAACGTACCGAGTGCAACGTGCAGATCTTTTTCAATTACATTACATCATTTTCTTGCAGTCTCCTACAATCACCCTACTGCTGAACTATCTGTTCAACAATTACAAAAATTCTTCCTGAAAAACCACCAACTTAGGCCTAACATCATGAATGCAAATGACAAACTGTTCCATTATCCTTTCATCTTTTCACGATTTTTAACCAAAAAAAAACACTATCTTGGACTTAAGTATACTTATCATTTATTTCTTTATTCATAATCAGCACGAATGACAACTTGCAAATCAACAAATATTATCTTACTATTTGTTCGGTGCTTGACGCTGTCTTGACACCAAAAAAAAAACAACAACTTAAGCTTAAGTATTCTTATCGTTTATTTCTTCATTCACAATCAGCATGAATGACAGCTTGCGATCAATAAATACTATTTTACCATTTGTTCAGTGCTTGACGCTGGTTCTGTTCTGTCAGACTTTTGATAGCTACGATCAGATGTAGTCTATAAAACAGTGATTTTTAGTATCTGTTGTACTTCAACAACATTTACAAATGTGAGTATGCTTTTCAATCACACGTATCAATTTTTCAAACATCAGTCGGTGCATCTCCAAAAAATGTAAAAACCAGAAGAAAAAAACACGACAGTTATTTGGAGGAAAAAAACATCAGCGTAACTCGAGTGAAATGGTTCGGGGGATGACCTGAACCTAACAAACGACCATTTCACTGAAGGAAAAAACTAAAATATCATCAATGACTTCGCCAACTTGGAACAACATGTATTATAAAAAGTCTCTATGTTGTCACTTTGTCATCGATAAAAACACTTCAGACAGTGGTCGGTAACTAAAACATCTTACCCTAGACTCTGCACTTGATTTCCTTCGATCAAACTCATATTCCTGATAGCTGTGACCAGGTGAAGTCTGCTTAAATGAAATTACATTCAACAATCTATTCATTTCAACAATCACCACCCGTTCCTGGCAACACAATTCTGTTCTACTTAAATAAGTTTTAGATCAATGTTTGATTAAATTGCTTGCTGGTAAATAGGTGAACAGGCTTTGAGGTTAACACAGCACAAGCACAGGACTGCTCGTACCAACTGCTGATTTGGTCAAGTTTATATTGTTTCCAAAATGTGTGCTCCTACATTCAACCCAAGTTTCAACTTAAAAACACCTTCCTGCATTGAAGTACCATTACTGTTAATTTCATTATTCATGATTAGCACGAATGACAGCTTGCATTTGACAAACATTATCCCACCAATGTGGTCGGTGCTTGATGCTGGTTCTGTTCTACCAGACTTTTGAGAGCTAAGCTCGGATAGAGTCCATTTAAAAGTGACTCTTAGTATTGGTCTTACTTCAACAACAATTACAAGCTTAAGGAAAAATTTTAATCACAAACCTATTACCTTTTTAAAGACCACATGTACTTGCTAGGCAAGTAGAAATTGGGAAGAATAAACAAGCGTTATTGGGTGGAAACAATGTTACAGAAAGCTGGCTGAAACTTTAAACGAAACATCTTCCTTCGACAACATGATTTACAAGGAGTTTACGATTCACTCGCATTATAAACTGTACAAAGAACTAACAAACGAAATGACTCGTAAAAAATACCTAAAATTTCACAAAACACCACAACAATTGGGAAAACTAACTAGTAACTGAAACAGAACGAAAAATCATTGAAATGATAAACTAAAATACCATCAGTGTCCTTGCAAACCTGGAAACATCACCAAAATTCATAAATATTCATTTTCTTATCACTGAATTATAACCTATTACACAAATGCATAATGATCGTGGACAAAAATATCTTACCCTAGACTCAGCACTTGACTTCCTTTGATCAAACTCATACTTGTGATAGCTATGACCAGGTGAAGTCTGTTTAAACATAAAATTCAACAATCTATTGGATTGAACAAACAAATCCAGGTGATAGCAGCATGCATAAAAATCCCCTGTGGAAAGTGATTTGCCAAACAGTTTATGTACCTATCCTGTGCTCACATAAAAATCTTCCTGGAAACCCAGCTTCTGATCAGTCACCGTTAGTCAAACAAAACTACAATAACATCAGGAATCATTTGTACACACTTTCAATGACTTCAATGGTAAAAAAAAAGTATTATTCAACCATGAACCATCGCTATGCCCTAACAAGTTCTTGAATGCTTTGACCGAATGACAGCTTGCATTTAGCAAATATCATCTTACCATTTGTTCGGTGCTTGATGCTAGTCCTGTTCTACCAGTCTTTTCATAACTACGGTCAGATGGAGTCTGTAAAAATCATTTCGAGTATTTTCTTACCTTCAACGCCATATAAAAAAGCGAGTATTCTTTTAAGCCACAAACCCATAACCTTTTCAATCATCACGTGCACTTGCTAAACAACAAAATCTAGAAAAAGACACGCGACAGGTACATGGTGAAAACACTGTTACAGTAAGCCTACCGAAACGGTTCTGTGGATAAACCTAATCGAGACTGCAAAACAATAGTTAACTCGAAAAATCCACTGTTTTCAGAAATTAGGGATCTTATCGAAATTTCTTATCATGATTTCTTATGGCTGAAGCATATATAAAAGCACAGACAGACAACGATCGATGAATACAAAATCTTACCAAAGACTCCGCGCTGGACTTTCTTTCACTACATGCACGTGAAGTCTGTTCAAACAAAATCACATTCAAACAATCGGTTCATTTCAACAATCAAGAAACCATGCTGCTTACAACATTAACATAATGCAAGTGTTCACAATCATCAGCAATACAATACATTTATCTTGAAGTAATGCTAATATCAATTACTACTTAGTTATTTCTTAGCTGAGTCTGTTAAAGTGGAACTGTGAGGCATGCAACACTAAAAACATGGTTCATGATCAAATTGATCATTGAATTTCATTACGAATAGATCACTGATCATTTCCCGTTTAAAATCAATTAAACACAGAACTTTACAAAATCTTTGCCAAAAAAATATCTTACGGAGTTATGAAACAAATCATTTCGTTTCGAGACAAACCAAGCCTAACATCCCAATGCAAATGGCAAACTGTAATATCAGAATTCTACAGTTTCACGACTTTTGACTTGAAACGAAACCTTGTGAAGCAGTATCCTTATCGTTTGTTTTATTACTTGCATTTAGCACTGAGATTGGCAAATATCAACTCACCATTTGTTCAGTGCTTGATGCTGGTTCTGCTCTACCAGACTTTTGGTAGCTACGCTCAGATGGGGTCTATGAAAAATCATTGTTCGTGCTACAAAGCTTGCGATTGGAAAACACCAACTTACCATTTGTTCACTGCTTGATGCTGGTTCTGTTCTGCCAGACTTTTGATAGCTACGATCAGATGCCGTCTACGACAAAAATCATTTTTAGTGTTTGTTCACCTTCAACAACATGATTTACTTCGAGTTTACGACTCATTAGACCCATTGCAAACTCAGACTAATTACAAATGGTTCAAAAGTTTAACACATGCACAAACTTGTAACAACCTGTGAATAAACCTGAACCTGCAGAACGAACAAATTATTGAAATGATGAACTAAAATAACATCACTGTCTTTGTAAACCTGGAAGTATCATCAAATTTTTTAATTGATTAATGAAGGCTCGTACCGAAGTCTATACTGTCTAGCTACAATGCCAAGAGAGTAATTGAAGCTCATATTATATTAATGTAATGACGTATCATCAGCCTAATGGTTGTGGCGGGTCTTTACCGGAGACACGGTTTCAATCACTCGGCCATCGTAATCTGGTGCCAGAGCAGCCGAATTTCTCGTATATTTGAAAAAAGTATATTTGTTAAGACTAATTCATCATCCCACTATAGGAAGCCAGCCATTATTCAGCTATTATGACTGGCTGGCTTCCTATAGTGAGATGATGAATTAGTCTTAACAAATATACGAGAAAATGGTCTGCTCTGGCACCAGATTACGATGGCCGAGTGATTGAGGCCGTGTCCGCAGTAAAGACTCGCCACAACCAATAGGCTGGTCAGTGGTGATACGTCACTGGTCGGTGCGAGCGTGGGTTCGAATCCCACTCGTAATCAGATTTTTCTGATCACGTTCAATTTAGCCTAAGATCTTGGAGAAGTAGATTCAAGTTCAATTCGTTAGATAAATTCTTTAAATATTCAATTTTTGTCACTGAGCCATATTTATACTCCATGCATAATCATCGCTGATTAAAACATCTTACCCCAGACTCTGCACTTGACTTCCTTCGATCAAACTCACATTCGTGATAGCTTTGACCAGGTGAAGTCTGTTTAAACAAAATTACTTTCAACAACCTATTCAGTTCAACAATCAACTACGGCTGCCTGTAAATGCATAAAAATCAATTGCACAAAATGCACGAAGTAATCTGCCAAACAGCATGTGTATCTATGCTGTGTTCACATAAATATCTTCCTGGCAGGCCAAGCTTTCTGACCAATCACCGTCAGTCGAATATTACCGCAGTAATATCACCAATCATTTGTGAGCACCTTCAATGATTTCGATTGTAAAAACTGTATTATTCAAGCAATAAAAACAGCTGCATGGCACTGCAGTAGACCAATATTCGAGGGCGAATGCCTTCTTCTTCAGGTGATAATAACGGAACTACTGATGCAAAAATGAAAAAAATATAAGTAAACAAAACTTACCTTTCGCCCCCGAAAACTCGTGAAATAAATATTAGTCGACTACAGCGCCATACAGCTGTTTTTATTGCAAGGAAGTAACGGTCGACAAGGCTAAAACTATTTTTAATCTCTTATTCAACCATGAACAATCACTAATCACTAAAAAGTTTTTGAATGCTTCAAACGAATGACAGCTGGCACTTAGCAAATATCATCTTACCATTTGTTCGGTACTTGATGCTGGTTCTGTTCTACCAGTCTTTCGATAGCTACGATCAGATGGAGTCTACAAAACAGTGATTTTTGGTATTTCTTTCACTTCATCAACGCTCACAAGTGCGACTATTTTGAAAGTCACAGACCCATAACCTTTTCAAACATTACATGCACTTCATAGACGAATAAACATTGGAAACAACAAGCGAGAGTTTTTTCGTGACAACAATGTTACACTACGCTAGCTAACCGAAACGGTTCTGTGGATAAACCTGAACCTTGACTGCAAAACAATCGTTAACACGAAAAATCAAAAAACAAAGAAATTGCCCTTCCAAATTGGTAATATTAATCAATTTTGTTTTCATCGCTTCTCATCGCTAAACGGTGTATCAAAACACAAAGCCAGACAATGATTGATGAATACACAATCTTACCAAAGACTCCGCGCTGGACTTTCTTTCACTACGTGCACGTGAAGTCTGTTCAAACAAAATCACATTCAAACAATCGGTTCATTTCAACAATCAAGAAACCATGCTGCTTACAACATTAACATAGTGCAACTGTTGACAATCATCATCAAAACAATTCATGTATGCTTATGTAACGCTAACATCAATTTCTACCCAGTTATTCCTTAGCTGAGTGTGTTAAAGCAGAACTGTGAGTTACGCAACACTAAAAACATGGTTTCGTGATGAAATTGATCATTGACTTTCATTGCAAATAGATCACTGATCATCTCCCGTTTCAAAATCAACAAAACACAGAACTTTTTATAACTCCTGGCAAAAAAAAATCTCACGGTGTTATGAAACCATTCATTTTTTTCCGAGACAATTCACCCCAGCATCATGATGCAAATGGCAAACTGTATAATCAGGATTCCACAGTTTCATGACTTTTGACTTGAAATGAAACCTTGTGAAGCAGTACCCTCATCGTTTGTTTTATTACTTGTATTTACCTCTGCAATTGGCAAACATCAACTTACCATTTGTTCTGTGCTTGATGCTGGTTCTGTTCTACCAGACTTTTGGAAGCTACGATCAGATGGCGTCTATGAAAAATCAGTTTCAGTATTTGTTTATCTTCAGCAATATGATTTACTTCGAGTTTACGACTCATACGCAATACTAATTGTTTAAAAGTTCAACACATGCACAATTTTGCAAAAACCTGAGAACAAACCTGAACCTACAGAACGAAACAATTATTGAAGTGAAAAATCACTTCCTTAGCGAACATTTATGGTTTGTCACTGAACCATAATTGAACGCAATACACATAATGATAAAAGAATAAAACATCTTACCCTAGATTCTGCACTAGACTTCCTTCGATCAAACTCATATTCGTGGTCGCTATGACCAGGTGAAGTCTGTTTAAACAAAACTACATTCAGCAACCTATTCACTTCAACTATCAACTCTGGCTGCTTGCAACATGCATACAAATCAATTGTGGAAAGTCATTTAACAATCGATCTTCAGCGATATAACTTAGCAGTGCTTGTCAGCGATATCACTCAGCAGTGCCGCGCGAAAAATGAAACTTTTCATGACCGTAGCGATTCACCATTAACGTTTATGATTTTCGATAATCGATATTATACTCTTACCAAGGGCATGGCTGCGGATTCAATGAGCACAAGCCTCTTCCAGTTTCCTTCAGTCAGCCTACTGTTGAAATTTCACAAAACCGCTAATATAATCAATGCCTAGCATCATGAATGAAATTGACAAAACATAGGCTTCAACCTTTTTTACAAAATTTTACCGAAAACAACCTTTTTTGAGATGAAGTATTCTGATCGTTAATCGCCATTAACAAAGACTATCTCACCATATGTTCGTGCAATTAACAATCACTATCTCACCACATGTTCGGTGCTTGATGCTGGTTCTGTTCTACCAGACTTTTGATAGCTACGATCAGATGCAGTCTGTAAAACAGCGATTTTTAGTAATTTATTTTACTTTAACAACATTTAGAAAAGTGAGTATGCTTTTCAGTCACGTGTATAAACTTTTTAAACATCACACGGTGCATCTCCAAAAACGCAAAAACCAGAAGAACGAAACACGACAGTATTTGGAGAAATAAAAAAAAAAAACATTACCCCCAGGTGAGTAAAACGAGTCAGGGGATAAACCTGAACCCAACAAACGACTGAATCAACCATTGTTCCTTTCAACCCACAAACTAATAACCCTTTTAATCATCACATGTATTTGCTAAATATGCATAACCTGGAAAGAACACACGACAGTCATTTGGTGCGTGTTCTTTCCAGGTTATGCATGTTTAGCAGGTTCATGTGATGATTGAAAGAGTTACAAGTTTGCTTAACCAAAATCACATTCAATAATGGCTCAGATGGCCGAGTGGTATACAGCGTCTGTCTCTTGAGCTGTAGACTTGGGTTTGATTCCGAGTCGGGTCAAACCAATGACTTTAAAATTCGTATTCACAACTTACCTGCTTGACGCTTAGCATTAAAGTTAGTTAGTTAGTTGCATATTTGTCCTCCTATCACGAGAAACCAATCAATGCGCTATACGAGCTCGCTTAGGAGTTGCCAGCCATCTGTCTACCACACCAAGATGGGGGAATCCCGCTTAGTGCCTTTCCCAACGGCACAACAAGTAAACTTGCCGGCTTATTCTCCACACTGTCCCTTCAATGCTGAGCGTCAAGCAGGGAAGCTGTGAATACCAATTTTAAAGTCATTGGTTTGACCCGACTCGGAATCAAACCCGAGTCTACAGCTCAAGAGACAGACGCTCTACACCACTCGGCCATCTGAGCTGTTAAAGGGACAGTGTGGAGAACAAGCCGGCAAGTTTACTTGTTGTGCCGTAGGGAAAGACACTTAGCGGGATTCCCCCATCTTGGTGTGGTAGACAGATGGCTGGCAACTCCTAAGCGAGCTCGTACAGCGCTTTGATCGCTTTCTCGTGATAGGAGGATAAATATGCAACTAAGTAAAATAAAATAAAACAATCTATTTATTTCAACATTTACCCAACGCCGCTTGCAACATAATTTTATTCCACTTCAATAAGTTTTAGATAAATGCTTGATTAAATTGCTTGCTGGTGAATAGGCTTTGAAACTAACACACCGGAAACACTAGACTGCCAGTACTAACTGCTAATTTCATTACTGCAGGAAAACACAAGTTAGTGTGATGAATTTGCGTTGTTTTTTTTACTTAAGAGTACTATGCATCAGGTCAATTAAATACACTTTTGGTACGGTAATTCTTTATTGTTAGCTTAAGTCAAGCACTTGAAATATTTTAGAAAATGTAGGTTTCCACCTTTTCACAAACTTCAACTAAAAACACTTCCAGGTGATGAAGCATTCTTATGGTTAACTTTATTATTCACGGTAAGCATGAATGACAGCATGCAATTAACAAATATCATCCCACCATTTGTTCGGTGCTTGACGCTGGTTCTGTTCTACCAGATTTTTGATAGCTACGATCAGATGGAGTCTATAAAACAGTGATTTTTGGTATTTCTTTCACTTTATCAACACTCACTAGTGCGAGTAACCTATAACATCACAACTTGCTAAACAAGTAAAAACTGGAAAGAACACGCGACAGTTATTTGGTGAAAACAATACTACAGTAAGGTAACTGAAACGGTTCTGTGGGTAACTGGATAAATCTGAACCTTGACTGCAAAACAATCGATAACTCGAAAAAACAAAAAAGAAAACAACTACCCAACAAATTGGGAATATTAATGAAGTTTATTATCATCGCTTCCCATCGCTGAATGACATATGAAAACACAAGGCAGATAATGATTGACAAATACACAATCTTACCAAAGACTCCGCGCTGGACTTTCTTTCACTATGAGCAGGTGAAGTCTGTTCAAACATAATCACATTCAACAATCTATTCACTGCAACAATCAAATCACGCTGCTTACAACATCAACATGATGCAACTGTTCACAACCATCATCAAAACAATCCATTTACGCTAATGTAAGGCTAGCGAAAATTTCTACCCAGATATTCCTTAACCGAGCCTGTCAAATGGTGACAGTCAATGATGCGATACTAAAAACATGGTTTCAAGATCAAATTAATCATTGATTTTCAACAGTATTCAAAATCACCAAAACATAAAACTTTACGTATTTTTGGGCAAAAAATATCTTACGGTGCTACGAAACAAACCATTTCTTAACAAGATGAATCAGGATATATCATCGAAGGGCGAGTGTAAAAATGTAATATCAGCATTCCACATACAGTTTCACGACGTTTGACTTTAATCAAAACGCCTACCTTGTGATGCAATATTTTTATCGCTTGTTTCACTGCTTAAATTTAGCACGAACAAGAGCTTACGATTGTCAAATATCGACTCACCATTCGTTCAGTGCTGGATGCTGGTTCTGTTCTACCAGACTTTTGATAGCTACGATCAGATGGAGTCTATAACAAAATCATTTTTAGTATTTTTTTTTTACCTTTGACAATATAATTCACTACAAGTTTACGATTCAGTGGCATAACAAACTGTTTAAAATAACAACACATACACAAACTTGTAAAAAAAATACCTAAAACTACACAACGCACAATGCCAATCGGTGAAAACAACTAGTAACTGAAACTGTTTTGTGAATAAACCAGAACCTGAAGAACAAAAAAGTCATTGGCATTGATTACTTTGATGTAGATTACTTGAGTAATGTTTGGTAAAAATATTGCTTGTGTTGATTTGCCTAGGCAAAAAAAAACAAACAAATAACTTGGTAGTATAAACTTAACACCTTGCTTAAAGTACAATCTACGTTCACATTGTCGACCTTTAAGTTCAAGTAGCTTTGAGTATGAATTTGTCAGTAGTTTTGAAGCTTGATTCAAGTATTTTTCAGTCCGTTCGATCCAAAAATTTTACCAAGCTTTACCCAATTTTTTATGTTAAAGTTGACCAAGTATGTTTGGGTCAAAGTCGACTCAATATATTATTTTGGGTAAATCGCGTCCATTCAGGTTTAAGTTGGGTTGAGGCGTACCCAAAATTGTTTTTACCCAACAATCAAAGAATAGCTCCTGAGAAGTTTTAGAAAGCTTTGGCAAACCACACCCTAATAATACAAAAACTTCTTTAAATGTTTAAGGTTCACTTTTCATGTGTAGGTTGTGTAAAACTTCAAAGCCTACCAGAAAAGTTTACAATCACGTTCTGTTTCACTCTATTATGAAACAGTTCACCGAGTCAGCGACATGACTAAAAACATGGTTGACATGACTCAGTGACATGACTTGGCGATGTTGCGCTCAAGGTGCAGTTCCTTAGCGCGAGATTTAATTCTCGGCCGGAGCTGATCAATGATCATCACAGTGATGATATTTGATAAATACACCACTGCTGTGAGGCTGCTAACTCAAGTTTTAGAAGTCTACCGCTCAGAAGCAGATGCTTTATCCACTCGTCATCTCATTTTACAGCTCACTGGGCAAGTGGCTGAACTATTCTGTTCAAGCAAAGCACGGGTAAAATTTTCAGATACTTTCCAGAACTTATAAACGACATTCAAGGACTTTTCCACGACAACAAAAAAACAAGGACGTTCCAGGACTTTTCCAGGATGTGGCAACCCTGTCGAAAAGTGCAAGCTTTTTGCAGTCTCCTTACCTTACTGTTGAATTTTCTGCTCAATAACTTTGAATAACCCATTTGTGATGAAGTATTCTTATCACTAACTTCATTATTCATGGTGGTTCAATTTATATGTGTAAGTTGTGTAAACCTTTATCATTTATGGTTCAATTTCAAGTGTAGGTTGTGGAAAGCTTCATCATTTATGGTTCAATTTTCATGTGTAGATAGTGTAAAAGTTCAGAACCTACCACAAAAGCTTACAATAATGTTTTCGCAGAAAAACTGTTTCGCTGTATCATAAAACAAATCACCTCATCAGTGACATCTATTAACCATACTGCGCACAAGATGCAGATCCTTCGCGACGGCTTTAATTTACTGATGGAGCTTTGCAAAAATCAAATATTGTGAACATTTATTTTTTGTCACTGAATCATAATTGAACGCAATGCAGATAATGATAGAAGAATAAAACAACTAACCGCAGATTCTGCACTTGACTTCCTTCGATCAACCTCATATTCGTGATAGCTGTGACCAGGTGAAGTCTGTTTAAACAGAATGATATTCAGCAATCTATTCACTTCAACTATCAACTCCCGCTGCTTGCAACATGCATACAAAAAACATATCATCTTGTCACTGAATATCTTACCATGTGTTCGGTGCTTGACGCTGGTTCTGTTCTACCAGACATTTGATAGCTACGATCAGATGCAGTCTTTAAAAAAGTGACTTTTATTATTTGTTTTACTTCAACAACATTTGCAAGTTCAAATATAGGTTGCTGCCACAAACCTACAACTTGTTTAAGCGTCACATGCATCAGCTGAACATTTAAAAACTGGAAAGAAAACATCACAGTTACTAGGTGGAAAAACTTCTAGAGTAAGCTAACCATTTTCCAATAAAAAAGTCATGCTTTTGCTGAACACCTAAACACTGGAAATAACACACTACAGTTATTTGGTGGAAAAACTTTCCAGTGAGCTCACTGATGCGGTTCGGCGGATTAACCTAAACTGACATCGCAAAATAAATCGTTGAGGGAAAAACTTGACATAACAACACTGTATTAACAAATTGGAAATATTATTAAACTTTCTCGATATATTTTTTTACCGCTGAGTGATATATAAACCACAATCCAGACAACAATTGATGAATGAAAACTCTTACCGAAGATTCTGCGCTTGACTTTCTTTTGCTATCAGCAGGTGAAGTCTGTTTAAACAAAATTTCATTCAACAATCTATCCATTTCAACAATCAAATCACGCTGCTTACAATGCCAATTCAACTGTTCCCACTCTTTTCAAAACAATTCAAAACTATGCTTATGGAATGCTATCCAAAATTTTATCCACACAAGCTTTAACAAAGTCTGCTAAATTGTCATCATAACTGATACAACATTATCAACAGGCTTCATGATCACTGACTTTCACTGTTTTGCAAATCGTCAAAACACAGAACTTTACAAAGTCTTGTGCAAAAAACATCTCACTGTGTTAGTGTGCCATGAAACAAATCATTTCTTCAGAGAAACGGGTTTAGCATCATAATGCATGGGTCAAAACGATAGCATATAGTACAAAGATGACGATTCCAGGTATGTGGTAAGTAGCATCAGAATAACTAATACTGGATAAAAAAATATAGTATAAGGATTCCACAACGTCACGACTTTTGACTATGAGCTATAAGGTCACCTTGCGAAGCAGTAGCCTAGAGTTTGTTTTATTACTCATGTTCAGCACTAACAAGAGCTTGCAAAGAACAAAATTATCTTACCATGTGTTCTGTGCTTGATACTGGTTCCGTTCTACTATACTTTTGATAGCTACGATCAGACAGAGTCTATAAAAATCATTTTCGATGTTTGTTTACGTTGTAATAAATGATCAGGTACGAGCTGACTATTCAGTTGCATTATAAACGATTGAAAAAACACACATGCTCAAATTGGTAGAATAAATACATAAGAATACATAACATGTCAAGGAAAGAGCTAGTACCGTAACTGAAACTAATCCATCGATAAACCAGAACAACAAAGATTTGATACGAAAGAAAACATGAAATAACATCACTGTTTTTGCAAACATCGAATCTTATTGTAATTTGTCAACATTCTTTTCACTGAACAATAGTTGAACACAATGCAAATAATGATCGATGAATGAAACATCTTACCCTTGACTTTGCACTTGACTTTCTTTGATCAAGCTCATATTCCTGATAGCTGTGACCAGGTGAAGTCTGTTTAAACAAAAATACGTTTAACAGTCTATTCAGAGAGAGAGTATTCAAGTCCAGCAATCAACTCTAGATGCTTGCAATTAGGGATGTGCCGAGTTGAGTCGGAGTACTCAGCCGAGTCCGAGATTTAAAGCATTATCATATTGACTTTTTTTTTGCTCTCTATCCAAACTTCAGTCGAAATTAGGACTTCTACGGACGTGATGACCTTTTTTTTGCTTTTGAGTTCATATCTTGACGTCGTACATACTAGGACTCGGCCGAGTAATGTCGTCAATACTCGTTACTCGGCGAGTCCGAGTAATTTTCCTTCAGGTATGATACATCCCTACTTGTAATTCACTTACAAATCAACTATTAAACAGTGATTTGCCAATTCATCTACGCTGTGATAAAATAAAACTCTTCCCAAGTGTCCTAGATTTCTGGTTAATGATTGTTATTTGATTAATACCACAATGTATCATCATCGCTAGAATAATTTCATCAATCATTGGCAAATAGCTATAACTAAAAAACACTATTAAAAAGATCAACGCATAGCTTCTAAGCAGTTTTAGTCAGAAAGCTTTGGCCAATCGCCTACTAATGATACAAATACTTTTTCAAAGTTAATGGTTCAATTTTCATGTGAAGGTTGTGTAAAACTTCAGAACCTACCAAAAGCGTTCACAATTGTGTTTTGCAGAAAACCTGTTTCACTGCACCATGAAACCAATTACCACGTCAGTGACATGACTTAGCAAGACTGCGCGCAAGGAGCACATCTTTTGTGACAACCTTAATTCACAACTGGAGCTGACCATATTTGACATAGATACCGCTGCTGAGTGGCTGCTGACTCAATAAGCACAAGTTTCTTGCAGTCTCCTTTACTTAGCTCACTGTTGAATTTTCAGCTCTATAACTTCAAACAACTTTTTTACCAAACCGCCAATCAGAACCTAGCATGACGAATGTAAATAATGAAAGATAGCATCAAGTCTCCACCTTTTTCGCGATATTTAACCGTCTATTGCTAGATTATGGTCAGAACGAATGACATTATACAATTAACAAGTATGATCTCACCATGTGTTCGCTGCTTGATGCTGATTCTGTTCTAAGAGATTTTTGATAACTGCGATCAGATGAAGTCTTTAAAAACATCATTTTTTGTATTAGTTTATCGTCAACAACACGATTGAGTACAAGTTTACTTGTCAGTCACATTACAAACTGTTTAAAAAAAAAAAACAACGCATGCACAAACTTGTAAAAAGAAATACACTATATTAAACGCCGAAAACCACTAGTAATTGAAACTGTTCTGTGAACAAACCTGAATCGACAAAATGGCAAAGTTCTTAAGGTGATAAACTAAGACAACATCACTGTCGTTGTAAACTTGGACTATTCTTGAACTTGTAAATATATACTTTGTAGTGACTAAACATTAGTTGAATGCAATGCAGGTACTGATCAATGAATATTGAATAAAACATCTTACCCTAGATTGTACACTTGACTTCCTTCGATCGAACTCATATTCGTGATAGCTGTGACCAGGCGAAGTCTGTTTTAACAAAATTGCATGCAACAAATCATTCATTTCAACGAACCGCTAATCAGAGTCTAGCATCATGAATGGAAATGACAAAAGCATTAGAGATTTAAAAAAAACACTTCTGTGTGATAAAGTATTTTATCGTCATCTTCATTATTCATGGTCAGCACGAATGACAGCTAGCAATTAACAAATATCACCTTACCATGAGTTCGGTGCTTGATGCTGGTTCTGTTTTACCAGATTTTTGATAGCTACGATCAGATGCAGTCTATAAAAAAGTGATTCCTAACGGACATATCTGATAATGAACCATAATATATGTGGTAAAAAATAGATAATACACTACAACATATGGCGGAAAGAATTAACAACAGAAACCGTTCCGTGGATAAACTGAACCCAAAAATCAAAAAGTTTACACAAAAGAAAACCTAAAATATCACTGACTTAGCAAACTTTGACTATTGCTAAACTTGCAAATATATATTTGTTAGTCACTGAGTCATAGCTGAATGCAATGCAGATAACGAGCGCTGTATATTGGATAAAACATCTTACCCTAGACTCTGCACTTGACTTCCTTCGATCAGACTCATATTCATGATAGCTGTGGCTAGGTAAAGTCTGTTTAAACAAAATTGCTTTCAACATTTTATTCACTTCAACAATCAACTGCCCCTGCTTGCAACATACTTGCAAACCAACTGTTAAGCAGTAATTTGCCAAGCAATCAATTTATAATTTATGCTGTGCTCATATAAATCCTTTCCAGGTGGCCTAGCTTTCCGATCAGTAACGGGTAGTCGAATAATGCTGCAGTAATATCATCAACCATTTGCATACACAGCCAATGACTTCAAATGCAAAAAACGGTATTACTTAACTATGAACAATCACTAATCACTAAAAAGCTTTTAAAAGTTTTGGCTAACAGTGTCCCAATGATACAAATGCTTTTTATATATGTTTATGCTTTTCAGTCTTCATGTGTAAAACTTCGACACAAACCAGAAAAGTTCACAATTAAGTTCTGTTTTAAAAACCTGTGTCACTGTGTTACGTAACAGATCACCTCGGCAGCGAGATGACTTAGCGGTGACGCGTGCAAGGTGCAGATTTTTCACGACCGTTTCAATTTACAACTGGAGCGGAAGACATTTGACAATTGACATATATATGCACCGCCGCTATAAAGTGCGGGGCTGATGGTTCAATGAGGACAATTCAATGAGGACAAGCAGTCTTCTTCACTTAGCTCACTAATGAATTTTTTGCTCAATAACTCTAAACAATTTTCTGAAGAAACTTATCAGCGCTTAGCATCACGAATGCATACGACAATATATAGCTTTATGGATTCCTAAAGAAAAAAACACTTCCTCGTGAACTTCATTATTCATGGTCAGCAGGATTCAGAGGTTGCAACTAATATCATCTTACCATGTGTTCAGTGCTTGACTCTGGTTCTGTTCTACCCGACTTTTGATAGCTACGATCAGATGGAGTCTATTAAAAAGTGATTTTTTATAGACATTATCTGACAATATGTACTATAACACGTGGTAAAAAGTACTAATATACCATAATACATGTGGAAAAAGTTGATATGCATTATAATATATGTGGAAAATATAGATAATACATTGTGATGCATGTGATAAAAAAAAAATTATAACTTATAATACATGTGGTAAAAAGTAAATAACTGTAAAAACACGTTGATATAATTTACATGCGGTGAAAAGTAAATGATTCGTTATAACATATGAGGTAAAAAGTTATACAATATAATATATGTTGGAAAAAAACAGCAACGGAAACCGTTCCGTAAATGAACCAGAATCCGAAAATCAAGAAGTTTATAAAAAAGAAAACCTAAAATAACAACACTGTCCCTGCAAAAGTCAAGTGATTATGTATTTTGTAAACATTCATTCCCTTGTCACTGATTTATAACCTTTTCAAACATCAAATGTTTTAGCTAAACACGTGAAAACAGGCAAGAACACACAACAGTTGTTTGGTGGAATTAATATTACAGTAAGAGACTGAAACGGTTCCGCGGACGAATCTCCTCCTTGACTGCGAAACAATAGTTGACTCGAAAAATCAAAACTTATTATTTATTTTATTTATTCTCTGCACTGTGCCTTTAATACTGAGCGTCAAGCAAGGAAGCTGTAAGGAAGCAAGAATACTAACTTCGAAGTCATTGGTTTCACCTGACTCGGCATCAAAACTGAGTCTACAGTGCAGCTCCAGAGGCGGACGCTCTTACCACTCGGCTATCTGAGCTGTTAAGAAAAAACAAAGCCACTGCCTTTTACAAAGTGGGAATATTATTCCATCTACTAATCATGGTTTCTTATCGCTGAATGATAGACAAAACGCAACCTACATAATGAGTGATAACTATAAAATCTTACCAAAGACTCTGCGCTTGACTTTCTTTCACTACGAGCAGTTGAAGTCTGTTCAAACAAAATCACATTCAACAATCTATTCATTTCAACCACCAAATCACGCTATTTACAACATAAGCATAAAGCAACTGTTCACAACCATCATTAAAATCATGTATCAGTGCTTGTGTAACGCTGATGCAAACTTCTACCCAGTTAGAATGGCAAGTATTATCTCACCGTGCGTTCGGCGCTTGATGCTGAATCTGTTCTACCAGACTTTTGATATCTGCGATCAGATGGAGTCTATAAAAACAACATTTTTAGAATTAGTGTATCGTCAACAACATGATTGAGCACGAGTTTACAAATCAGTCGCATTACAAACTGTTAAAAAAAAAACGCATGCAAAAACTTGTAAAACGAAATACACCATATTAGATGTTGAAAATAACTAGTTACTGAAACTGCTCCGTGGATAAGCCTGAACCGATAAAATGACAAAGTTCTTGGAATGATAAACTAAGACAGCATCACTGCCGCTGCCAACTTGGACCACTCTTGAACTTGTAAATATATATTTTCTAGTCACTGAATCATAGTTGAATGCAGTGCAGATAATGTTCGATGACCAAAACATCTTACCCTAGACTCTGCACTTGACTTCCTTCGATCAAACTCATATTCGTGATAGCTGTGACCAGGCGAAGTCTGTTCAAACAAAATCACATTCAACATTTTATTCATTTCAGCATTCAAATCTCCGTGCAAGCAACTTACTTGCAAACCAACTATTTACAGGGCTCAGTGTTAAATTTTCTGCTCAGTAATTTCAAGCAATTTTTGTAAAAAATGGCTAAATCAGGACGTAGTATCATGAATGCAAATGACAATATATAGCATTAAGGACTTTTACGAAATAAAACTTCCTTGAGATGAAGTATTCTTATCAATATTCCATCCTCCATAATCAGGACAAATGATAGCTTGCAATTAACAAATATTATCTTACCATGTGTTCGGTGCTTGACGCAGATTCTGTTCGAGCAGACTTTTGATAGCTACGATCAGACGGAGTCTATAAAAAAAGTGATCTTCAGTAATTGTTTTACTTCAACAACATTCACAAGTGCGAGTAGACTTTTCAGTGTTTTAGCCTAACTTTAACCCATAACCATTTCAAACATCAAATGTTTTAGCTAAACTGGAAAGAACACACCACAGTTGTTTGGTGAAAATGATTTCTTATCGTTGAATAATGTGTAAAACGCAATGCAGATAAAGATCGATGAATATACACTACAGTCTTACCAAAGACTCCGCGCTTGACTTTCTTTCACTACGAGCAGGTGAAGTCTGTTCAAACAAAATCACATTCAACAATCTATTCATTTCAACAATCAACTCACGCTGCTGGCAATATAAACGCAAATCAATTGCTCACATTTATTTTCAAAACAATCCAAAACTATGTTTATGCAATGCTGACGACAATTTCTACCAATAAAAATCTCAGCCGAATCTACTAACTTGTGATTGTAAGGGATATAACCAGTGATGGGATTCAAAATTTTAAGAACAGGTTCTCTTTTGTATCGTACTTAGTAACAACAGGTTCCTTCATAAAGATCTAATGTCCGTAAAAAAAGCAAGAACGGGTTCGCTGATTATCCTGACATTCCAAGAACGGGTTCACGCGAACCCGTGCGAACCCCCTGAATCCCATCACTGGATATAACTCTATAAACATGTTTCATGATCATTGACTTTCATTAGTCTGCAAATCATTACAAGACAAAACTTAACATATTTTTACGCACAAAAGTATCTTGTGGTGCCATGAAACAGATCATCTTATTAACAAGATGAAACAAGGCTTAGCATCAAAATGCAAATGGCAAAATCAAAGTATTAAGATTCCACAGTTTCACGATTTTTGACTTTAAACAAAAAGTCTATCTAGTGAGCAGTATCCTTATCGTTTGTTCGCAATGCCTATTTGGGACAAACAAAAGCTTGCAAATTAACATTATCTCACCATGTGTTCGGTGTATGATGCTGGTTCGGTTCTACCAGACTTTTGAGAACTACGATCAGATTTAGTCTTTAAAAAAATAAGTTTTATTGTTTATCCTCAATAACATGATTAACTGCGAGTTTACTATTCATTCACATTATAAACCGGTTACAAAACAATACAAGCACAAACTTTTAAAAAATAAAAACACAAAACACACTGTGTTAATTAGTGAAAACAACTAGTCACTGAAACTGTTCTGTGGATAAACCTGAACCAAAAAACGGCATAGTCCTTAAAGTGATAATCTATAACAACATCACTATCTTCACAAACTTCGACTTATCTTCTTGCACATGTATATTTTTTAGTCACGGAATCATAGTTGAATGCATTGCAGATAATGATTCATGAATATTGAATAAAACATCGTACCCTAGACCCTGCACTTGACTTCCTTCTATCAAATTCATATTCGTGATAGCTGTGACTAGGTGAAGTCTGCAAATATAGAATTGCATTCAACAACCTATTAACTTCAACAAACAACTCCCGCTGCTTGTAACACATACATGACTTCAATCTACTTGAACAAGTTTTAGATGAGTGATTGATCGAATTGCTTGCTGGTATATAGTCTTTGAGGCTAATCTACTAAAAAACTCGACTGCATTGACTGACTGCTAACTCGATTACTGCTAAAAAAGCAAGCCGTAAAAAAACGGGCACAGGTAATGAATTTGTGGTTTTTACTAACCAAATATTAATTCTATTCAACAAACTTTTTGTATTTCATCAAGTATTAGTAGCGCTTAGAAGTATTATAGCTTAAGTACCATTAAGTGAGAATTAGATAATTTTGACCATGGCTGGATTAAGTAAGTTCTCCTTTGAGAAAGTGATGGATGAAATCAATAGTACTAAAGAAACTCAAGGGAGGTATGCTCAGCAGTATGTTCAATCCAATACAGCCAGTAGCTCTGCCAGCACTCGTTCCGTCTTGAATGACTTGTAACGTTGTCAATTGAAGGCAGTAGATGGTGCTATCCGTAAACTGGAGAGAATCGCTAAAATTCCAGTAAAGAGCATGCAGAGAATAGAAAGAGATGTTGATGATCTAGAGCAGTATGACCACAACTGCTTCATTCTTCATGGATACAACTCAGGGTAAGTACGGTGACTTCGAGAAATTTCTGTTGACCAAACTTAACTCTAGGCTAAAAATTAGACACAAAATCAAACCAATTAACATGAATACTTGCCATGTTATTCCTTCCAGAATTAACAGGTTACCTTCAATCATTATAAAATTTGTGAGATCAATCCGGGATCTCGCGTACGCCAACAAGAAATGGCTTAAGGACGAAAACCATCAGAGGAAACTTTTGATTACAGAATCCCTCGCGTGTCGACGATCACAACTGGTAACAGATGCTAAGAACACTTTTGGATTCAAGATTGCTTGGAACTTTAATGATTATAATGTATACATCTTTCACAAAAATTGCAGGCAACTTAATGATGATTTCGTTGATATTGATTGAATCTTAACGCTGAAGCATACTTGTGAGGTTTGTTTATCATCTTTTAATTAATGATGTTTAATTCATATTTTCCCCTATCCTCGACAACTTTTTGTATGTTTGTTTTTTTTGATGTATCTACGAGCTTAATGCACCTATCAGTAGTGTGTTGGTTCAGCCTAGATACCAGATTGAGAACTGACTGCACAAGAGAACCAACCCTTGAAAAGTGTTTTTCCTCTTATTGCTTTTTTATTTTAGTTGTTTGGTTTCTGCCTTTCTCATGCTTATATTGCCTAAACCTTTAACTACCTTGTGCAAATTCTATAACATTTCTATTTCTAAACGACAGAATTATCATTTTTACTGTTTAGGTAACACGAACTAGCATAAAAATGTTATAAGCAATTGAACAGCAATTCTAATACTTTTAATTCGAATTCAAATCATCTACATAACGCTTGGTTATGCACTCCTTGTGCTGCTGAATTTTCGCTCTTTCTATTCCTAACTGAGAAGCAATGTGCTAATCTGTTTTTAATATCCCAAAGCACCACTACCAACTGTTGACAATCATGAAGGCTACTATCAGGCTCAAGAAACCATTTCAACTTACAACAAACCATGATTATTATAACCTTCAAAAGGTGTTTTAATTCTTACACTACTGCAGGAAAGGCAAAAATGTTAAATAGCAGCAATAATGAATGCAACGTTTCAGCCATTGGTGTAATGTAGGGAATCTTGTGTTCGCCATATTTTCAGTATATTTAAAACCCCAATCTCAGCTTTGAATTTCAGCACCACATAATTGCAACAGAGGGAACCTTGAAAAAAGCCTCATTTAACTGGTAATTTCAAAAACTTGCAAAGTTTTGCCTACGTTTCCAAACCTAGAGTAATCTGCAGAGGAGGTGGTGCAGGCATGTACAGTAGATCAAACACAATGCAATATTCTCTCCTCGTAATGAACTTTGAATTATGCATGAAAAAATGTTTGAATCCCTCTGTATAATTTACCAACATCAACTCACCATGTGTTCGGTGCTTGACGCTGGTTCTGTTCTACCAGACTTTTGATAGCTACGATCAGATGGAGTCTATACAAAAAATGACTTTTAGTATTCGCTTACAACAACATTTACAAGTTCGAATATAGGCTACTGCAGCAAATCTACGATTATTTCAAGCATCACATGCATTAGCCGAACACGTGCAAAACTGAAAGAACATATCACAGTTTTATGGTGAAGGTTCCTTATCGCTGAATGATGCATAAAATACAATGAAGACAATGATTGATCCACAAAAAAATCTTACCAAAGACTCAGTGCTTGACTTTCTTTCACTATCAGCAGATACAATCTGTTCAAATAAAATCACATTCAACTATCTATTCATTTCAACGATCCAATCACGCTGCTGACAACATAAACATGCATCAACTATTTACAATGATCTTTAAAACAACCCGTTTACGCTCATGCAATGCTAACGAAAATTTTTTCCGTAAAGGAAACTTTTTGCCTAGTCACAATAAACATGGTTCATGATCATTGATTTTCGTTAATTTTCAAAATCAAGGTAACACAAAACTTTACCTTATCTTGTGCGAAAAATTATCTCACGGTGTTATAAAACCGCTCTTCTTTTTACAAAACAAAACAGGGTTCTGCTTCGTAATGCAAATGACAAAGCATAGCATCATGCTTTCCCAGGTCACGATTTTTGACTTTAAATCAAAACTTACCTTTATCCTGTCCGCATGTCCAATTTATGTCGGCTTTAAGCCCACATTGATGTATCACAATTAAAACTTCGATGTCATAATTGATCATGACATCAAGCCCACAGCAACAAGCCGGCATCAATCCGGGCCTAAAACCCACATAAACGGGACATGTAGACAAGGTACTTGCGAACTAGTATCGTTATTGTTGTTTTATTATTCGCGTCCAGCACGAACAAAAGCTTGCGACTGGGAAACATCAACTTACCACATGTTCGGTGCTCGACGCTTCTTCTGTTCTAGCAGACTTTTGATAGCTACGATCAGATGGAGTCTATGAAAAACCATTTCTATTTATTGTTTGTCTTCAATGACCAAGTGCACAATGATTAGTGATTGTTAGTCGAATAATACTACAGCAGTAACATCCATCTTCTTTTAAGACCTAACACGTTAACGTGGTGGGGAGGTTTGAGTTTTCAATGACCCTTAAAGCATTACCGTCGGTAGTGTAAGATCACTTCCATTTTTACTTATGGAGGTAAGATCGAAGGAGAGATACAGACTAAAGTAGTAATCCATCACTGAAGCTAAATGGGAAGTAGCAACAACAACATTCATGCTGCATTGAACGGCGGACAAGATAAAAGGTTCGCGCTCAAGTTTTAGGCAGAGAAACTTCTTCAAAAAATAAGCTACAGTCTCAAACGCTGACCGTCACCGCAAACCCACCAACGCAGTTAGTTAAGCGTTTGGGAAGGCAGATGGGATAGCGCACAGATAATGCACTAGAGCTGGACCAAACCGCCGAAATCTAGCTATCGGGAATTGGTATGCTTCGTCACTGACAGGAAAAAGGCAGAAACTTGTTTGAGAATCCCAGCATTACCGTCTTGACATTGTGGTTTTTTCATCAATAAAATGCCGGCGTTCTGAAACTGTCGAGTTGAAGGTTAGGTGAAAATTTTTCTACTCAGGTGTTGAAGCAACAATGTCTGCTCAGCGCAATAGGCTTGCTTGTGAGCCTCAACATAGCTGAAAGTGTCATTGACTGCGTACCACTGGGAGGAAGGGTTTGTCTTCGAAAGCTAAGGCTACAGAAACGACCTCACTGTGTCTAGCAGGTGTATGCACCTAACATAGAATCAAAGTACGAAGTCTTTCTGCAAAGGAGTAGAGGTTGCATTGGAAAAAGCAACTTTATCACTCAGAGTCCCTTGTCCTTTTGGGAGATATTGAGGTAACTAAAGCAGATGTGAATGCAGATATTGAAATAACTGAAGCGGATGTGAATGCAGATGTAAATGCGGTCATGTGCATGCAGATGTGAATGCAGTCGAAGGCAAAAACCTGAAACAGCACCTGGTGAGAATGATAACAGCCCGAAAGATTGAAAGCAATAAACGTGTGTGGTGTTCGTTGGGTGACTAGTGTTTGTCTGGTTACATAGAAAACTGGTCAAGCACCAAAGCAACGGCAAACCAGTGAGGTAATACTTATTCACAAGAAAGGAGATTGGAAAAAATGCACCGATTATAGAGGCATCTTTCTCATCATTGCCCCAGGTAAGGTCATTGCCAAGTCCCTTGAAAAGAAATGCCGCGAAACAGTCGAGCCTAAACTAAAGGATGGCTCTATGGAACAGATCTTTGCGTTAGAGCAAATCTTAGCGAAACCGCGGGAATATGCAAAAGTTTGGTTAGTTTCCTCACTGCGGCCTCGTGACTCCTCTGATGAGCTTAATGGGCGAAACAGCTGTCAAAAGGAGAGGCTTCGGTGAGTTTTGTCTACTAAATTGTTTTATTTCTGCAGTACGCACGCCAAAACGTAGGTTACAATCATTCACAATTTACAATAAATACAGGCGTTATGACGGAAAAAGACACATGCAGCAAAACGAGCAAGCGGTGAAGCATGTCAGCCGAAAGCTGACATGGCATGGCTGCATGACCTTAACAATCAAGATACACTTGGTAAACAGAAAAATACTAACAAGATATCAAAACAATGAACAAATAAAATGATCTGCGTGATAGGCTTATCACTTATCAGTAATAAGCATACTTGAATAGATGACAAGCTTAAAACTGTTAAGATTCCAGCTTGTCACCCCTGCTGAGGGAGGCTAACAGGTTGTAATTTCAACACAAATTGTGCTTTCTCATCTGCTGTATTTCTCTTGAGTTGCTTGCTCAGCTTCGGACGTAGCCTACGGGCCTTGGCGTTGAAAATTTTTCAGCCCCCCTCCCAACAGCTAATTCGTGAAAATGATGTTGCAGTAGGCCTAAACTAACTGAGACAGTTCTGCTGTCAAACCATACCAAAATAATTATTGAAGTGAAGAATTAAAATAACGCAACTGTTTTCACTGCTATTGTTAACTTTTCTCATCAAGGTTCTTATCGCCGAATGACACATAAAAACACAAGGCAGACAATGATTGATGAATAAAAAATCTCACCAAAGACTCAGAGCTCGACTTTCTTTCACTATGAGCAGCTGAAGTCTGTTCAAACAAAACTATATTCAACAATCTAATCATTTCAAAAATCAAATTAACCTGCTTACAACATAAACAATCTTAAAACATAAATCAACTGTTCATAATGATTTTCAAAAAATCCATCGAAATTTGCTTGATTATGCAATAGTAACGAAAGTTTCTACCCAGATAAGCTCGTCCGAGCCTTTTGTATTTGTGATCGCAAGCGATGCAACACTATAGACCAGGGGTAGGCAAACTTTTCAGACGAAGAGCCACATTTGAAAAAAATTTGATGCCGAGGGCCGCACTGATTGGAAGAGCAAAAAACGGTCTATACGTCCTCATATGTCCTGTTTTCTCCTGAAAATCAGTGAAGAGCGAAAAAAAGGTCTATACGTCCTCAGATGTCCGGTTTTCTACTTAAACTCAGTGAAGAGCAAAAAAGAAAATAAAGGTCTTGAAACACAGTAGGAGTTCATATTTCTGTAAGTGCCGTGGGCCGCAAAAAATGGTTTCGCTGGCCGCATGCGGTCCGCGGGCGGTAGTTTACCCAGCCCTGCTATAAACAATTAAACACGCTTCATGATCATTGGTTTTCTTACCTTTCGAAATCAATTACCTCACAAAACTTTACAATATTTTTTTATTACTAATATTTAGCACGAACAAGAGCTTGTGATTGACAAACATCAACTTACCACCGTTCTATCTTATCAGACAAATATGATCTTACCACATGTTCGGTGCTTGATGCTTCTTTCGTGCTAGCGGACTTTTGGTAGCTACGATCAGATAGAGTCTACAAAAATTATTAGTAGTGTTTGTTTGTTTATCTTCAGCAAGATAATTAAACACCAATCAGTCGGATTACAATCCATTTAAAAACAATTAATGCGTAAATACTTATAAACATTAAACAACATAAATACGCAAAGCATACTATGCTAATTGGTGAAAACAACTAGTAACAGAAGCTATTCCGTGGATAAACCTGAGCCTGACAACAAAGTCATTGACGTGAAAGCAAGACAAGAAAGTCATTGAAATAAAAGCCTAAAATAACATCACTGTCTGTGCAAACTTGGAATATCATTAAAATTGTATAACCAGTCATTTCTTGTCTCCGAATCAAAGTTCAAAACAATGCATAAGATCGATGATTAAAACATCTTACCCTAGACTCCGCACTAGACTTCCTTCGATCAAACTCATATTCGTGAGAGCGATAACCAGGCGAAGCCTGTTCAAGCAAACTTACATTCAACAATCCATTCATTTCAACAACCAAATCACGTTGCTTACAGCATAAGCATGAATCAATTGTTGTCAATGATTTCAAAACAATTCATCTATGCTTATGCACTACCAACAAAAAATTTCGCCCAGAGAGGATAACGCTATAAACAAATTGAATATGGCTCGTGATGATGGACTTCCAATACCCTGGGTTATTTTTTTCAAAATTTGACTTCGGTGAATTGACCTAATTGTCTACAAAAATTTCGGTCATTTCAATTTTTTTTCTGTCATGTTTGAAGTAACAACACGTTGAACGAAAAGTAGTCCATGAGCGATTGTTGCTTGTATATTAGCAAGATATTTACTTCGGTCAATTGACCGAAATGGCCTTATTTTTTCGGTTTTTACGAATTAACTTTGGACTATGACCGAAATTTTACCGAAAAAAAAAAAAAAAAAAAACAGGCCAATACCTTTCCAAACTCGTTGAAACACGAAACTTTACATACCGGTATCCTTGCGCGAACTATGTGTTGAAAAAAATCTTTCGAAATGTTTATGTTTCAAAAAAAACTTTCTTCACAAGATAAACTTCAACATAACATAAACAACGCAAGTAGCAAATTAGAATAATAGCGTTAGGATTCCACAGTTTCGTGATTTTTGACTTTAAACGAAAGGTTTACCTTTTGAAGCAATATCCCTATCGTTTGCTTTATGCATTACTCTAATTTAACACAAACAAGAGCTTGCGAGTGGCAAATATCAACCCACCATTTGTTCCGTGCTTGATGCTGGTTCTGTTCTACCAGACTTTTGATAGCTATGATCAGATGGAGTCTATGAAAAATCAGTTTTAGGGTTTGTTTACCTTCAACAACATGAGTTCAGTGCGTGCCACATTCAAACAACACACGCACAACAGGATAGTCCCAAAATATATACGAAAAAGCTTTTTCGAAAAAACATTCCAACCACTTAGCCATATTTTAAAAGCTGCCAAAAAAGGGTAATCGAGAACGGCACTGCCTTTACAACTATAGAACATTTTTATCCTTTTTCAAAATAATTTCTTGTCACTAAATGTTATGTAAAACACAATACCCTGATTGATGAATAAAAAATCTTACCAAAGACTCCTCGCTCGATTTTCTTTCACTATGAGCAGGTGAAGTCTGTTTCAGGTAAACAAAATTACATTCAACACCCTATTATTTCAGTAATCAAATCAACATGCTTACCACACAATCCCAAACACAAATCATTAAAATCAACACTTTACAACGATTTTCAAAACAGTCCAAAATATGCTTTTGTGATGCTAACAAAAATTTCTATCCAGATAAACTCATGCGAATTTTTTCCATTGGTGACCGTAAACGAATCATCACGATAAACCTGCTTCATGATCACTGATTTGGAAAATAATCAAAATCTATGATCATGAAGCATGTTTAATATTTTTATTCATAGTGTAATTAAAACACAAAACGTTACAATATCTTGTTATTATTAACAATCAGCACGAACAAGAGCTTGTGATCGACAAACATTAAATTACTAATACTATCTCACCTCGTGTTCGGTGCTTGATTCTGATTCTGTTCTAGCGGACTTTTGATAACTACGGTGGGATGAAGTCTATGAAAATTATTTGTAGTGTTTGGTTACATTCAAAAACATGAGTAAGCACCATTCAGTCGAATTATAAACTGTTTAAAAATAACACATGCATAAATACGAAAAAAAATGCACAAAAACACACAATATATTGTGCTGATTGGTGAAAACAGCTAGTAGCCTAACTGAAACTGTTCTGTGAATAAACCTGAACCTCAAGAATGAAAAAATTACTCCAGTGAAAAACTGAAATAACATTATTGTCGTTGCAAGCGTCCAATATTGCTGAATTTTGTGAACATTTTTCCTTGTCACTGACTCAAAGGTGAAACAGTTGAACGTAATGCAGATGATCGATGAATAAAACATTTTACCCTAGACTCTGCACTAGACTTCCTTCGATCAAACTCGTATTCGTGATAGCTGCGACCAGGTATAGTCTGTTCAAGCAATTACATACAACAATTTATTCATTTCAAAAATCAAATCACGCGGCTTACAACATCAACATGAATTAATTGTTTACAATGATTTCAAAACAATCCATCTATGCTTATGCAATGTAATGCAATCTATGCTTACGATAAAAATTTTCGCCGAGATAAGCCTCGGTGTGATATAACACTGCAAATACATTGAATATGAATCATGGCGATCGACTTCCTTTATTACTTCCAAAACCAATAAAACACAAACTTTACATGTACTTATGCGATGCAAAAAACATCTCGCGGTGTTATGAAACAGATCACCTCTTTACAAAATAAACTGCAGAATACTACAGCAGTGCTGAGTAATGTGTTTTTAACGCGAGTTCACCTGAGTCAAACAAGCTCACTGCCCGAAAAAATTCGAAACCGAGCTGTTGTGTGACAAACTTAAGTGCGAGATTATATAAAGGCAACGCAGGAATTTTTGCTCGCATGCTAATACAAAAAGATCTAAATTTCATACAGTGCAAACCTGGCTATTAAAATTTAGAAGTTATAGTACACTTTCTAAGTTATTCCTCAATCTTCTGTGCCTGTGGTCTCAACTCTTTCAACTCTCAAGGCTCATCATTTGCTCTATGATCTAACTGACTACGTCGTGCAGTTCCTTTTTCATGATTTTCGATCAACAAATTAAAATAATAAGAGATGAGAATGTGGTTGTTTTTTTCGGTTTTCATTTACAGCTGCTGCCTACCGGAAACGGCAAAAATGAGGCAATTAACGGGCAAGTACAAAAATTGCTTTTCTATACTATAATATCGAACTTGCCAGTTATTAAAATAAAAAATTCATATCAATTGCATTGCTTTTTGCACCAAGTCGCACGAAAAAAATGACTTGAGTTCAAGTCCAAAGCATTTACGAGACCGTGTCCTCAAAATCTGAACTCGCGTAATACCAAACACTGTTCCACAGTTTCACCATTTTTGACTTTACACGAAGTCTACATCGTGAAGCAGTATACTTATCGTTTGTTTCATACTCATGTTTTACATGAATAAGGTTGTGCGATTGGAAACATCAACTCACCATGTGTTCGGTGCTTGACACCTCTTCTGCTCTAGCAGACTTTTGATAGCTGCGATCAGATTTACTCTACAATAAAAAAATAACAAAAAAACGATATTTCATTATTCATGGTCAGCAAAATGACAACTGGCAATTGACAAATAATAATTATTTTACCATGACTTCGGTGCTTGATGCTAATTCTGTTCTACCAGACTTTTGATAGCTACGATCAGATGGAGTCCATAAAAAATCATTTTTACAGTTTCTATTCTTTCAAGAACGTGAGTAAATGCATGTCAGATTCATAATAAATTGTTTAAAAAGCAACACACGCTCAATAGGGTGTTACCGAAATGCATGGAAAGAGTTTATTTCAAAAATCATTTCGACCACTCAACCATTTTTAATATTAGTTAAAAGATGATGATCAAAAACGTCACTGCCTTTACAACTACAAAACATTCTTAAATTTTTTCAAAACAATTTCTATTTCAATGATATGTATAATGCAATGCGGATATCGGGTAATGATTGGAACAATGTAAAATCTTACCAAAGACTCAGCGCTGGACTTTCCTTCACTATGAGCAGCTGAAGTCTGATCAAACAAAATTACATTCAACACTCTATTCACTTCAACAAACAAATTACGCTGCTTACAACATAGATATAAAGTAACTGCTCATTATGATTATCAAAACAATTTATTTTTGCTTATGCAATGTTAACGAAAATTTCCACCGAAACAGACCCAGTTAAATTGTGACTGTACCTGATGTAACTCCATAAACAATTAAACATGCTTAATGATCATTGACTTTTATTACCATGCGTTCGGTGCTTGATGCTGGTTCTGTTCTACCGGACTTTTGATAGCTACGATCAGATGGAGTCTACAAAAAGTCATTTTCGGTATTTCTTTAAGTTGAACAAAATCAGCAAACACATGTTGGCAGCACAACATGATAAAGGAAGGTCTGATCATCAGAGGATTAAATGTAGAAGAAGCACATGACAAAAGAAAATGCAGGCATCGCTACAGATAACTGGTTGACTAACCACACTGGGAACATGGATAATGCTTTTCAGGTACCATGGATGATAACGATTTTCTTACAACTGAACCACTCATCAACAAAATGCAGATAATTAATGACAGATAAAATATCTTACCCTAGACTCAGCGCTAGATTTTCTTTGCTCAAACGCGTGATAGCTCTCACTAGGTGAAGTCTGTTCAAACAAAATTACATAAAGAATCCATTCATTTTAGCAATCAACTTGCACTGATCGCAACATAAACCAAACCAAAACATAAATCAACTATAACTTTACAACACATCATAGATAAACACAAATTAATTGTAACCTAAAATTAGCTTTTTGTCGATACTAAATTTATTTGATTACCTTGAAAATAATACCAGTGATCGTAACAGTGAAAGCATGCGGCTTCAACTGCTTTCACAATTTTATTACTGTAAACTAATTAAGCACCATTCTTATCGTTTATTTGGAATTTCGTTACTTAGATTTAGCTCAAACAAGAGCTAGCTATTGAAACATATCATCTCACCGTCGTTTCGGTGCTTGATGCTGATTTAGTTCCAGTGGGTTTTTGATAGCTACGAGCAGATGAAGTCTAAAAAAAACATTTTTAATATTCGATAACATTTAACAACATACCCATTCCACAAGCACGAAGTATTCGATTCAAACGAAAACACTTCATACAAGTGGCAGAATAAAACAAGAGGTTTACATCGTTACCAAGAATTTCAATTTGAACTAAAATCTACCACGTGAAGCAGTAGGCTCACGGTACTTTTTACATAGATTAAAATCAGCACAAACAGTAATTGGCTACGACAAATATGATCTTACCACATGTTCTGTGCTTGACGCTTCTTCTGCACTAGCAGATTTTTGATAGCTACGATCAGACGAAGTCTATAAAAAGTTGCTTTCAGTATTTGTTTTACTAAAAAACATTTACAAGAGCGAGTACAGGTTAATGCCACACACTTATCCATCCTATAACCTGAATACACAACAACCATCAACATAAAACGTATATTTAGCACGAACAAGAGCTTGTGATTAGCAAACATCGTCTTACCACGTGTTCGGTGCTTGAAGCTGGTTCCGTTCTACCAGACTTTTGATCACTACGATCAGATGGACTCTAAAAAATCATTTTCAGTGTTTATTTAAAATTCACTACTTACGAGTATACTTTATTGAATTTTAAACACGTTTAAACCTTATATAAAAATGCACAAACCACACAGTGCGTTTAGCGTATTGCTCACTACAGGTGATAAGTCAAAACCATTTGAATGAAACTGTTTCACCGATAAACCGGAACCTAGAGCGCCAAATATTCACTTGGGCGTAAAACTACAACAACATGGTTGACTTTTTAAACTTGGATATTATTAAAATTTCGCATCATATATTATTACTACTAAACTACTGTATATTAGAAAAACTTGCTCTTAATATCACTGAATAAAACATCCTACCAGAGACTCCACACTTGGCTTTCTCGGAGGAAATTCATGGTAACTGTGATGAGGTGAAGTCTGTCCAAGAGAAATCACATTTAGCAATTGATTCACTTCAACAATCAAGTCACGCTGCTTACGATATAAACATAGATCAACTGTACACAATAATATGCCACAAAAATCCATCAATGCATTCATAAAAACCTACCGCAAGTACAAGTAGGCTCAAATTCAGCCTTCTGATCAGTAGTCGCAAGTGGAATAATACTATCAACACTTTACCAGGGTTTTCAGCTGTGATCTTCGGCCCCCCAAAGGAGCCACGAGCATAGAAATTAATACATTTTTAATTTCTAGACCGGCATTTTTAAAATTACACTCCAGGGGACGCAGTTTTTAGCGTCACAGTCAAGAGAGCTAGAACAAAAAAAGGTTGGGAATCACTGCACTATACGGTAGATCTTCATTGATATCAACAAATCAGAACAGTGCTTTATACTTAAACAGTCATGAACATTGAGCAATGATAGAGTACTCTGCCGTAGGATCTGTGTTGATCCATTACGCAGTTAGTAAAAGCTTGAGTCAGCCCACATCCTAATGCAATACTACATAAGCCAACTATTACAGATACAAATCTAAAAATAATAACTTACTAAGGGCTGTTGAATTGCCGCCGTTTGGGGGACACTTTGATCTCCATAATCAGCAGGGGTCTGTATGAAATTTTCATTTTCAACATTGATTTAAAATTACAAAACACAAAAATAACTATAAAAACATTCATAACCAATGTCACAACTTTTAGCATAGATGACATAACTTAAATCTTGTATTAGTAAAAAAATCGTCTCTGTTTGCATTGCTAACTAATGCTTCTCTCCGAATAGACTTGACAAATCTGGTGTGGTTTTTATACAAAAAAGCTGAAAGATGGTCAGTCTTTTAACCACGCCACCATAAAACTTTGAACAGTGAATATATTTTACGTCATTTCGATTTTACTAAGCTAGCATATTTTTGTACTTGTTGCATGTTTAATTGTTTATCCTCTTATCACGAGAAAGCGATCAATGCGCTATGCGCGCTCGCTTAGCAGTTACCATCCCTCTGTTTACCATACCAAGATGGGGGAATCTCGTTAAGTGCCTTTCCCAACGGCACAAGTAAACTCGCAGGCTTGTTCTTCAAACTGTCCTTTAATGCTGAGCGTCAAGGAGGTAAGTTGTGAATACCAATTTTAAAGTGATTGGTTTGACCCGACTCGAATTCAAACCCAAGTCTACAGTTTCAGAGGCGGACGCTCTAACCACTCGGCCATCTGAGCTGTTATGATTGAATTGGCCATCTGAGCTGTTATGCACAGTATAACGATGAAGATTAATATATGCTACCATGGATTCGGCGCTTGACTTTCTTTGATTGAGTTCATGATAGCTGTGAGCAGGAGAGGTCTAATTAAAATAAAATTTTATGTAACAACTCATAGCCTCAAAATGCTCACACATTCAAATCACGCTGCACATAACACAGGCCTGCAGTATTGGCCAGAAATCATAAAACTATAGCGCAAAAAATAAAATATACTGTAGCATAAAATCCAGCAAGCGTTTGACAAATAGCTTTTGACCAAAGTTCTGCACTTGACGCTTGTAGAAAAAGTTCAGATGGAAGTTACAAGTACTCGCAGATGGAAGCTATAAAAAAGTAATTTCGACATTTTTTAACTTTGAAAACAGCATCCAGAAGTTATTTATTTCGCAATTTTACGCATATACTTATTTTCCAGTAAAACAGATTATTACTAAATCATCTATTTTCGAATATTTGCTAAAAACTTCAGTACGTTGACCAAAATTTCTTTTTCAAAAGGACCTGACCAAGGGTGCTAATGGTGACTGAAAAAAAATTGATGCACAGCCATTAACAAATTTGATGTGTAGTATCCTACCATAGGTTGTGTGCTCGGCGCCGTTTGGGGGATCTTTTGATTGCTGTAATCGGCAGGAGTCTGTCAAGAATGCATTTTAATGTTAACTTTATTAATTCCAACTTTATTTTTGACTACTTGTAAAGGCTCAATCATTATATGGTGAATGCACTAGATAATCACTTGAAATTTCACATTTATCTACTAATAATATACACCAAGAAAGTTACGTTTCTACATTTTTGTCCAAATTCAGAGATCTATAAAGTCAGACTGTACCCTAAAGAAACTTTTCCCCAGAGCTAACCTAGCGCTAAATATCACAGAACTTAAATTAAAAGTTTCTGTAATAGTTTAACTGCAGTAAAATGCATTTTTTTTAACAAGCATGCAATGCCAATCACGCTTTATGAATAAACAGTTAAAATATATGAATAAACACTTGAAATAGTATATCGCACCAAAGATTCTGTGTGTGACGCCCTTAGATCAAATTCTTGTTTGCTGAGACGAGGTGGTGCCTACAAAAACACAACTCTTTTTCACTTATCTTTGAATTGATTTTAACATACCAAATTCACACTGCTTACTTATTAATCAAATTTTTAAATAAATCTACATCAAAAATGTGCGACTACTTGAATTACTTTATCCATTCAATGGTAACCAAAACGTCCATTCAAAATAGATGTAAACCCAGTTCGTTGATTAGAAATTAGTAATACTCATCAAGCTATAGCAACATTGTTTAATGAACTCCATATTTTTTAGCTCTGCTAAAACAAATAAACTACTTAGTACAAAATTACTTTTACTACTACAGTCATGGCTTTTGACGATTAACAAGCGTAATTCAAATATTAAGAATAATCTTTATTTTCACCTTTGATTGTAATCACGTAATTATTTCTGTAATTATAACTGTAATCACTTAATTATGAGCATTAAGAAAGAAAGGATTGGCAGAAGTGTTGGTGCAAGCAGGGATGAGTTTATACGAGGGTTCAAGGATAAAAGCTAGATTTGGAACAGGAACATCGAACGAAATTGGGGTACGGATTGGTGTGCATCAAGGGTTTGTGCTATCACCACTGATACTTGCTATTGTGGTTGATGTTGTGACAGAACATGCAGAAGGATTATTGAATGAAATTTTGTTCGCGGATGATCTGGTGCTGATGAGTGAAAGTTTGGATGATTTAAGGGAGAGGTTCCAAAGATGGAAAAGTGCATTGGAAGACAAGGGATTGAAAGTAAATGTTGGAAAAACTAAGATGATGGTAAGCGAAACGGAAGGAGAATTTGTTTTGAGCAAATTAGATCCTAGTGGAATATGTGGGAAAAGGGTTGGGTCTGACGCTGTGTGTTGCACTCAGTGTATGAAGTGGATACATGGGAGATGCACGAAAATGAAAAAATTTGGGAATCCCTATACGTGCCTTTCCCAACACCACAACAAGTAAACTTATCTGCTTGTTCTCCACACTGTCCCTTTAGTGCTGAGCGTCAAGCAGGTAAGCCGTGAATACTAATTTTAAAGTCATTGGTTTGAGTAGACTCGGAATCAAACCCAAGTCTACAACGCAAGAGGCGGACGCTCTTACCACTCAGCCATCTGAGCTGTAACAAATCAACTTGTAATGCTGTAACGCAGATAATGGTTGATAAATAAATATACCATAACTTTTGTGCTTGGCGTTCTTTGGTTTAACTCCTGGTGGCTGTGATAAGAGGAAGCCTATGACAAAAAAAATCCAATTTATTTAATTAAAAACTCCACTGCTTGCAATATAAATAGAAAACTATAGAACAGCCCTTGACGCTGCTAGCGATTCTGGAAAGCTTCAATCACACACAATTAGGTTGCTCTGAAACAAATAACTAAATGCAACTCTTTTCCGATGTACTTATTCAAGTCACTCTGCTTTGTGCTTATTACATAATTGACATAAACCACCGCAATACAGCGTCTTATTGAAACATTACATCAACGACACGCTAACTAAAGTTTCTTGCAAGATCAAGCAGTAGCTGAAACAGCAATTTGTAAATCATTCATTTAAAAAAAAATTAATTCTTGATGATACTGGTGGTATTACGCCAAACCGCAGTATTACGGCGAAGCGTGTAACAAGTAGCGGGGTCCATCTACGCGGCTTAGCGCCTGGGCAACACACCTACGAAGAAACGTCGCAGCAGTGGCGAGCCGTTGGCAACACTGTTTCTGATTTGACCTGCCCGGGAATGGGACCCCAGACCTCCCGCACCAATAGGGAAGTGCTTAACAACTGAGCTAACCGGCCGGTGTTATTGAATATGACAAATCATAATACTTAAGGTTTAGCGTAACACATCTTAATTCCAAGCTCAATGCAGCAGTATCTTTCTCTAATCAAATCAGAGATTACCACGACCACAACAACCAATACTTTACCATAGGGCGTGTGCTGGACGCTGGTGGCAATTTTGGAAAGCTGATGTCAGATTGAGTCTACAAATAACGCTTTTATTTTAACTACTCATTGCATTTGACCACGTTGTTTTACAAACAAGCTCTACATACAACACGCTACCTAACACCTATTAAGAAATTCAACTTTTTACTCAAAAGCTGTGTTTCTGTGTGCTAAATCAACTCTTTGGATGGGCGTTATAAAATAATACAAGAAAAAATTTGCTACGGTATTTAGCTTATCACCACCATTAAATTTCAAAAGCGCTAAATTTTTAAGCAGCTTGCTTATTGCTTGACTATAAACGTTTTTAAAATTTTTCATGAAGTATGATTTTTCATTGAGCCAAAATTTGCATGAAGTCTCTAATATCCTACCATAAATTCCGCACTTGACGCTCTTCGATTGAATTCTTGGTAGCTTTGACCAGACAAAGTCTGAACCAAATTTAAATTTTCATTATTGATTTTTAACCAACGTTGTTTGCATATTTTAAAAAGCTTGGGGAGTCTGAGGTCATTCAAAATTAAGTTAAAATTGCCTAAAAACTTTCATCTTTAGTTGGAAGTATCTTGCTTAAACCATAAAAGAAAAAACAGTTCACATGTTCATGCTAAAAATAATTTCAGTTCTTAATACAGAAACCTAATCTTAACGTGTTGTAGATTATAAGTCAATAGTATACTATCAAGCCTAGGACAGTTTTAACGTTTAATAAGTTCCAATAATGTAGCATCACACTTTCACTGCAAAATTTGTGATGTACCGATGAATCAGTAAGGAATTTCCAAACTAAATCCTACTATTGATTCAATGGTTGAATCTGCCGCCGCTTGAGATGATATTCGAAAGCTATGACCAGCTGAAGTTTGAAAAAAATGTTTCACTATTCATAGTTTCAACAAAATGTGTTCATTCAACTAAGCAGCTCATAACATTTTATTGCAGTAGAGTCCACACATCTTCGCAAAACCATTTTCTAGTACGGGCAAATTAAGACTTTCTGCAGATAAAATTAAATCTAGAGACTTTTCAAAGTACTAATAGGAACCTAAGAGAAAATAATAACTGAAACAAAAACTGAAATATAACTATCTACGCAATTTTCAGATTGAAATTTTCCAATTGTACTAACATTGCCTCGCTTATTTTCTATAAACTAAAATAAAATTAATCTTCATCATATTTGCGTTATTACGCCGAAGCGTGTAACGAGTGGCGGGGCCCATCTCCGCGGCTTAGCACCTGAGCAACACAGCTCCGAAGAAACGTCGCAGCGGTGGCGAGCCGTTGGCGACACTATGTGCGATTTGACCGACCCAGGATTTGAACCCGAGATCTACCGCGCCGAAGGCAAAAAATAAACTGTTACAATAAACCAATAGCTAATGCGAGAGGGTTTTTCCACAAATTTCACTAAATTTAGGCTGACCTACCGTAAAATCCATGCCTGTAGATCCTCTTCGATTAAATTCCTGACTGCTGTAACCGGGTGATATCTATCAAAGCAAAATGAAACTCAGTATATTGACTTTTAACAACAAATTCACGCTGCTAACAACATAAAAATTGTAACTCATGAAATTCAACCAGCCCTCTAAAGTGACTGTAGCTGCAATAACTACCAGCACTGCCCAGTGTCTCCACTACTTTTCACGTTCAATAGTTATTGCATCATTATAATGTGTGGTTCATTAATTCACAATGCTGAGAAAAATCTTCGTGCTCAAGTCCCGAGAAATTTCGGGACCTCGGAAATTTTTTTCCTGTGTCCTAGTAAGACGAAAATTCGGGAAAAAGAGAAACCTTATCTTACAGTATGTTGTCTGTCTGATGCAGTTTGAGCGAACTTCTGATTACTATGACCATCTGATGAAAATTTAAAAACTATTTGTAAAGTTTCATTAACTTCAAAGATATTGCCAATTTCAATTCAAGAACGTGCGAAGATTGCGACTTAATTCAGCACAATAAACCTAATCCTAGAACTCAAAATATCGACTGTAAGTAAAGCGAAAATAAAACAATACCATTACTAGGCTTATCATATCTTCAGTCTTCCTTTAAATTTAAAGATCAACAGCGCAAAGAATTTCAATTGGTAAATTGAACTTGAATAAAAGAGAGTGACTGTCTTAGATAGTTAGACTCTCTTAGCCTTATAACTAGACTCTCTTAGCCCTATAGCTAGACTCAAAACCTTCATTGCTTAATCACATCGATAAGATCAACAATAGTAATTTTTTAATTGAAATCCTATAACATGTTTTTGAAAATTCAAGTTTAACAATGAGAGTGTTTCAGAGAAGTAAAACTAGCATTTCATGCAGTGAAAATAATAAATGATTAAAATAACCTACGATAGATTTCATGCTTGGCATCGTTCGATTGAATTCTTGATAGGTTTGGTCAGGTGAAGGCTTTGAACACAAAAATTATTTTAACATTTTTTTCCTTTAAAATAAAACATTATGCAGCTTACGACATATAGATAAAAGTACTAGTGAAACTTTTAATTTGAATTAATTTTACGTATATTATTTTGAACAATACTTTCAATTCAAATACAGTATTGTGAAAACACCACATATTTATGTTTCGACTATCAAAAAAGTCTCATCAAGCCTTGCTATGCACAGCCAATCTAGGCTAGGCTCATTCCAGACTGCGAGAGACTCACCTACAGTCTGAAATAAGTCTAGCCTGAATTGGCTATGCGTAGCAAGGCTGACGAGACTACTTATTCAGTTATAACGACTTGAATCCTGTCCAATAAACAGCTTTTCAACAAAACACTGAGCATTTATGCTACTAAGTAAATTGCCTGAAATACATTATTGTGCCATGGCCCATGGATTAATTGTTCCGGCAAATCTTGAAAACTTAACAAATAATTTATCCTAGAACAAGACTTTTTTATACAAGCGTGAGCCCAAACGGAGAACACAATTGAAACGCAAGTAAAAAAAGACTTTTTATACCATTTTAAACTAAGTTTACCATCAAAATTTGATACAAAATTATTAAAATCTGAAACTAGTGTTATTAACCATAAGCTGGTACAAAAATATAGCTAGTGATTGACAAAATATCTCACCATCGGTTGTATGCTTGATGCTGCTTGGACGAACTTTTGATAGCTATGATCAGCTGGAATCTAATAAACATATTACTTTCATTCAACATTTTGCAATTCAACATTTAATAGCTTAGTAATTACATTTTCGTTCACTTCATCCACACAAGCTAAGAAATCCAGCTGATTAATGCATGGTGGAACATACCGTAGAGTACTTAGTTCTGACACAAAATAACTTACCATGGGTTGAGGGCTTGACGCTGTTTGAGCGAACATCTGATAGCTCTGATTAGGTGGAGTCTATTAAAACATTTTTCATCTTTTCGTTAACTCTAACATCACTAATACCACACAAATTTGCAGCTACATTTAAAAATAACCACTTTCGACAATATCCTAGTTAATAACATGAGCCAGAAGAATCCACATGTTTTTTCATAAAAAAATATCACTGTGCGCTAAACATAACATTTCCCCAAAAAGGAACGGTCTTAGCATGCTGAATAGTAGCGATCAGAAAATGAACAATTGTCTTCATAAATTTACCATAGCTATAACACAACAGTAATTCTCTAAATTCATAAACAGCATCTGATCCAAATAATGATAAAAAATGGATAAAAACTATATTTTACCATAGATTGCATGCTTGACAAGGGTTGATTAAATTCTTGATAGCTTTGTTCAGGGGGAGTCTAAAAAGCGATTAGTTATTTTAACACTGGCAAACAGCAATTCTCAAACGGCAATTTATTTTACCATTGGCAAACAGCCACAGGGTACTACTCTCATGGCTTTCCACACTCAATAATTGTAATTCAAATACCACGAATATGCAACGCTGTAATTTTACTCATAACCAGCTGAAAGAAAAACTTGAAACATTTTTTAATCAAGAATTCACTAATATCTTTTAGAAGTCTTGAAAGCCTTGGCCCGTTACGTTAAGTTTTACGACAAAACGCCATATGGCTTTATCCTTAAGATGTCTCGTCGTATAGACATGAGCTCAGTACTAAAACAAGTGATAAAAATAAAGATCATACAAAAAATAATAAAAATCTTTACCATGAGTTCAAAATATGTTTAGAATCAAAATTTGTTTCACAATCTATAATACAGTATTAATGTCACTTATTAATCATAAGTTGTAAAAATACAATTAGCGAATCACAGTATCCTACCATAGGATGTGGGCTTAACGCTGTTCGGGGGAAGGTTTGATAGCCATGTTCAGCTGGAGCCTAAAACATTAACAAACTACTGTTTATAGCCATATTAAAACATTCCACTTACAACAGCACTCTGGGCAAACTACCGAACAGGACAGACCACGCTTAGTCGAGAAAAGGTCTGCCGAAGCTCCAAACCTTGCTAATAAATTAAATGCCCTGCAATAAGTGCTGTGCTTGACATTGTTCGATAAAACATTTTGATAATTCAGATCATCTGGAATTTATTACAAAAGTACTTCATATGTAGCCACACTTCTACAGCATTACTTCATAACAACGATAAAATAAATTCTGTAATACAACAGAATCTTATGCCCATCCTCATATTTTGAGTTATTGTATTCAGTCGTAATTAGCATATAATGCAAGTAAAGGTTGATAATATCCTACCATGCTTGAATCCGTCGGATGAAACTGTTTGTGGATTGTACCGGGAGAAGTCTGTCAAAGCAAAATTAAACTCAACATTTTATTGACTTCAACAATAAAATTTTGTTAGCTCAAATTATAGACATAAACCTAGAGTTGCCGAGGTTCATTCAGCAAGCTTATTAGAATGAGCCTAACGTGAAATGCATTTAGTTCTGAAGAATGATACCGTACCATAGGTTGGGGGCTTGACGGAGATGGTGGAAGCATTTGATAGCTATGATCAGCTGGAATCTATTCAAAACAAATATTTTAAACGTTAAATTATTTCAACAAAACTAATAGAGCGAGACAGCGCTGTTTCTGGCTATTAGCCTTCATCAGCCGCCCTCAGGTAAGAAACATTCCTCTTCCAGGACGAATGATCTTGACAGGATCACTCATCCCTTCGAATAAATATTTCTTAAAGAATTTAACCTTTGTGGTACGCATATCCACTCGTGTGGCTACGTCACCATTCCAGTCAAAACTCTTTACGTGGCCAGGGTGAAGAGCAAACAACCAAAGAGCAGCGTCCTTCCTGATTCGTCCTGGAAGAGGAATGTTTCTTACCTGAGGGCGGCTGATGAAGGCTAATAGCCAGAAACAGCGCTGTCTCGCTCTACGGTACGATTTACTGGAGTGCTTTGCACTGTTGGTGATGGAGTGCTGTTATGGCCTCTGACCCAACAAGAGGAAGTCGTCATGACTTCCCGTCCGGTAGGCCAGGAAGGACGCTGCTCTTTGGTTGTTAACAAAACTAATATCAATTTTCACTGGCATTTAAAAATAGAAATTTCACATGTAGCATGCCTCCAAACAAATCGCAAAAATCCAGATTTTTTCAGACAGATCTATCATGGTAAATATAAATGTAGAATCTTTCCCAACAATTTTTCTTATTTTCCGTAACTTGCACAAAATACAGCTAGCGTTTTAATATTTTACCATAGGCTGAGGGCTTGATGCTGTCTGAGGGAATCTTTGATAGCTATAATCAGCGGGAGCCTATTAAAAACATTATGTTCAATATACTCTCAACAATAGGCTAACAACAAGAACTAAACTACATCTACACTTTTTAGCCGTATATGAAAATTCTCCTTTCGTTAGTAATCTGCTCATAACATAGAACCAAAGTCTTTGCTTAAAAATGTTCTTCGACAAAGCAATGATTCAAAAAAGCTGAGTTAACTAGTGTAGATATTAGGCCTACACCTAAAACTTCTTCAAATACGAAAAACTGTGAAAACTGGGAAAATAAAGAACACTGACTATAACCACTTCAAAAACCACAAATAGCATCCAATATAATGATAGAAAAAAATATATTACCACAGGTTTCATGCTTGACAGCGATTGATTAAATTCTTGATAGCCCCAACCGGGTGAAGCCTTTAAACAAAAACTACCTTAATTTTTTTTATCTCAACGACAATTAACAAAGCTTACCACATAGACAATTACTGTAGAAACATAATACTATCCAAATTTGGCGGAAGAAACGCTTTGTTAAACATGACTCAACTGTCACAGCTTTTGACATCCCAAAATTTTACTACAGTATCAAGAATATAGTACTGTATATTTGTAGCCATAACTTAGTGTAGTTAAATCCTACCACACTTAAGTTTTTCAATCTAAATTTAATTTTTATCCTAATAACTATTTTGCCTGAACGGCCTTGGCCACTTACGTGCTATTTTTTCGAAAAACATCTGTACTTACATGGGTTTAACGGTGAGAGAGCTCAATCCATATCCATGCTGGTGAACGCCTGGGTTTAACGGTGAGAGAGCTCAATGTACCTTACATGTTGAGCTCAATGTTGAGCTCTCTGTACTTACATGAATATTTCATATAACGATGGGTTTGTTCGTATAGATATAAGCTTTGTTTGAGAAAGTATGACAACATGCAATAAAAAAACAGTACTAACACTTTTTTACAATTTTGACCTGGGTTTAACAACAAAACATCATCGTTTAATTTGAAATGTTTGTGATGTTCATGATTCGTAACTACAATGAAATGCACTTAGTACAGTAATAGACAAATAAATACCTCACCATAGGTTCTGCGCGTGGCGCTGTTTGGGGCATTTGTTGATAGCCTTGACCAGGGGGAAGCTATAATACGTTAATTCACCGATTTAACAACAACCAATATATTTCTTAGCCTCATCTTAAGGCTTTAATCTTTACATCTACGGTTCTGCAGCAGAACTCATAAAAACAAACCCAATGGAGAAACTCTACCACTATGTGCAACCCAAAACTTATCTTCGAATAGACCTAGTTCTTGTAAGCAACACTATAATTAGCTAAAGTTTAGCTAAAAGCTATCATTCCCAACATAAACAACAAAAACTCCTACTTTACTTTTAGCCACTATTTCGCTGCTTAGAATTTTGCCATACTTTACTTTGCATAACTACTCTGCATACTAAAATTTACAGTACTAAAACGTTTTAATTACAGCGAGTAACCCGAGCAGCTAGTGCGGACAAATAATAACTAAGTATTTATTTACCTCTCTATACCTGGGAAAAAAGAGTGACTCCAGGATTTCAGAGTGGTTTTACAGAAAGCAACACATTAGTGACAGCATGGAATAAAAGCACAATAAAAAAAACGTACGATTCTCAAAAACAGAGCAAGCGCAAGCTCAATGAAGAAAACAATGAAATATGCGGCAAGCACAAAAGGCAAAGCAAAGCTAGTTTAGCAACCTAGTAACCTTACCATGGGCGGCATGCTTGGTGTTTGTTGGGGAAATTGTTGATAGCTGTGACCGGCTGGGGGCTGTAACAAAACTACAGTTTCATCAATTCATTAACTTCACCAAAAAACTTTCTTAAATCAGTCATACATGAAGACTATCAATTTTAAGTGTACCTTTGCTCAAAACATGAAAACTGACTTATCACACATTTTTATTAAAAACTAACTTACTTTCGTGAGGTAACTAAACCCTTTTCCCTGGATAAAACTGAGCCTAGCGCAATAACTAGTGATTCCTGGAAAAGCCAAAAAAAAAACATTTCCTCAAGCGTTTTGACTTTTGCTAATTTGAAAGCAAAATTTTACAGCAAAAAAATCAAAACAAATTTACAGTAACATTGGTAACAACATACTAATATTAATTTTAAATCAATTTACACAGCAAGCAATGCAGTACAAGGTTTAATAAAAATTCTACCATGAAGTCCGTGCCTGACGCTCGTTGACTGAAGTCTTGATAGTTCTGACCAGTTGCTGACTGCAAAAATAAAATTACATTCAGTATTGCGCATTTGAGACTACAATAGGTTATGTATTTGATATAATGTTTATGTAATTTAACTATAACTAGCTGAAGTCTATTAAACTAGTTTTTACCACTTTAAAAGCTATAATATTTGTGAACACAAATTTTATCGTTGCCCTTGAGGGTTTACCTTAGCCTATTTTCCAAGATTCGCACTTCACTGAAAACATACCACTGACTTATCATTGTGGCATAAGATTCATTAGTATTGAACTTTATGAACTCCAAACTAAATATTCTATAAATCTACGCCCTTAAAACCAGAAACGTTTTTTTGAAATGATTTTGTTAAACCATAAACCTACATGAACCACAGCTAAAGATTTACAATACCATACCATAGGTTGCATGCTTAACGGCGTTTGAGGGAACTTTTGATAACTATGATCAACTGGAGTCTATAAAAAATACAAAATCGGTTTATTTGTACTATTGTTGTTCATTTAACGACATCAAATTTATTTTTAGGCCCACATAAACTCTGTCTTTTACTTAAACTCAACTTGCGGTATAAAAACGAAGAAAAGTGTTGATCCGTTCTAGGTAAAAAACAGGATCCTGTGAGCTGATTAAACTTTTTTCTAGACATAACAAAGTCTAAGGTGCCAATTAGCAATTTATTGAAATAACTTCATTGTCTATGCAATTTTTGACTTAATATACTTTCAAAGCTTTTATAGCAATACATTCCATTGAATTTATCAAACCATACTATCAGCGTAGAACTTACCATAAACAACGATTAAATTATTAAAATAAGCTGTGAAATTTCCTACCACGAACTCCATGCCTGACGCTCTATGATTGAATTCTTGATAGCTTTGACCAGGGGTCTATTAAAATATGATTCTTTTCTCTATTTTACTGACTTCAAAAGTCAAATCTATACAACTAACATTGAGCGTAGAGTACAACATTATATTACTTCACGCTAAAACGCTATATATCAGCGAGTAACCACAAATTTTACTCATTTCCGATATCCAAGCAGAGAAGTATAATACAATACACACAGACAGTGGCGTAACGAGAATTTTAAAAGGGGAGCATAAGCTACAAAAGCCATGAAGAGTCTGGCATACTTCAGTCACTTAGCAACATTTGTTCTTTTTACTAAAAGACAAGTAAAAAAAGAGTAAACCATGGCACAACCTTCCCCTTAAATACGCTATAGCACACAGTGTTCACTTAAATTACAGTTTGTGGTTTACAAACAATATCCTACCGTTGGTGGTGTGCTTGGTGCTGTTGGATGGAGCCTTTGATAGTTAGAATCAACCAGAGTCTATGATAAAAAAATTTTGTTTCAATTCATACGGACTTTATTTTTCGAACGTACTCTGCCATAAGCAAACCACTTCACGTTTTTGCCAAAAAGCATTCCCATGTGCTAAGCAAATCATCTTTCAAGGGTGCAGTACGATAAATAAATATCTTGAATGAAGTCGAACTGAGTTTCTATGACTTCCAACTTTGTTTACTGCAATTCTCAACCAATATAGTAGAATGTTCATGATCAATTTTCATTATAGTGAAACAAAGCTAGCGAATGAGAAACAACGCGCACCATAGGTTATGTGCTTGACGCTGTCAGGGGTAACTTTTGATAGCTATGCACAGCTGGAGCCTAGTAAAAACATCATTTTTAACTCTTTATTATTTAACACCAACCAGCGTTTTTTATAAACTATAACAACCAGTTTCTTTTTCAATCGGAATTAAGTTTCAAACTACGTTCGCTTTCTCCTTACTCATCAACCAGAAGAGTCAGGCGTTAAAAAGTTGGTAATAGTGATCAGTGGTTTGATAATGCAACTAAAACATTTTCTTCGCAATAACTTGAATATTTTAAATATTCATAGCAATAGAGAATCGTACTGATGCACACAATGTAACTAATGACAGATCTAAGATTCTAAACCATACCATAGGTTCCATGCTTGAAACCGTTTGATTAAATTCTTGATAGCTCTGACGAGGTGAACCCTGTTAAAAAAAATTAAATTTGCCTCAACTTTCAATCTATACGGTTCTGGCCGTTTTACATTACTACAGTACTACTTTAATGTATTTCCACCATACACGATTCAAGCTCAGTCCAAAGATCGTAAAAAAAATTGGGAAAGATTTTGCGTAACAATCATAATTTTCTTGGCTTGTGCAAGCAAGTGATGAAAACTGATGTTATCAAATAAAAAAAATTAAGAAATCAAGGCTTCTATGTAACGGTAATATTGCTTTCTCGTAAACATGTTTTTAGTGTTATTGTTCATATTTGCCAGTTCTATCCAAGTATTGTCTGTTTTCTCAATTTCTGGTCACTTTTATCCACCTTATCTACATTCGCCTGGTTAGCCTACATAAGGCAATACCATTGCGGGTTGACTATTATTTCATTCTACCACAATTTTTTAGCATTTACTTCTTCACCTTACTTAAAATGACAGTTTTTGATGAACAATTTCTACACGTTGTTAACATGGTCTTTATTCCCTATGATCACGTTTGAGAGCAAATTTTTTTCCGAAACGGGCTAGGTCTGATGAACTGGATTACTTGTTCACCATTTAACAACTTAAGCTGAAACCTTGGAGATTTGGTACTGTTCCAGCTAACGGTGGAGATGGTAGTAATGGTAAAACTTAATACTGCAAGGTATTTAATGCAGATAGTAATTGATACATGATAGCCTACCATGAATTCCACGTTCGACGCTCTTTGATTCAAAGCTTCAAAATTGTAGCCGGGCGAAGTCTATACAAAACAAAACTCATTTTAAATTCATTTTAACTAATGATAGTTTTAAATCTTCAGAGCAAGAGCTTTCATTGTGTACGGTTAAAAATGAAATGCAGTAAACCAGCAACTAATAAACAATGTCTTACCATGGGCGTTACTTCGGGAAACTTTTGATAGCTCTGACCAACGGGAACCTATTGAAAAATATTTTAAATTGTGTAATCTCTGAGCGCCAAAATAGTGATTAATGTTCACAAAAATATCCCGCTGTCTTAAATTTAGTTTGTCAAAAACCGCTGTGTTTTTATCATACAATAATTCACATGTAATGCGTATGTTGAGCGGTAAATAACTATTGAACATCTTACCGTAACCTCCGCACCGGACTCTCTTCGATTAAATTCTTGATAACATAAACCAGGGGCAGTTTGACAAAACATAATTCAACATTGAACCAACAATCTAGTGACTCTAACAATCAAATCACGCTGCTCACAACACGATCATTAAATCAACTGTTGACAGTGATTTGTTGAAACATTCATTCTACCAGCACTCACTAAAATTTCTTAACAACTAGGTCCAACCAAGTAGAGCATCAATCATGATCTTTACATTTTGATAGTTCCAAATTTAATCCAACTTTATGCAGAGGGGAAGAATTAACCGACCACCTAATCGTATTCTAGAGCCATTTTTGCTCTGTGAAAAGAACACTTAGCTCGTTTTAGCAACCGAGGGCAAGAGTACACACTACTCGAGTCAGCGTGTAAAGTGTTCAGGTGGTCTTGAACTCGAAACGTCAAACGTACACTGCTGACAGCATAATTACCCAGTCCACAATGTCCAATGTGGGCTTTAGACCAGCAGTTTTTGGTTCTAATTTCCGGATCATAATCAATTTTCTTCGGTCACGCATCAAAAAATTGATTATGATGCGTAAACTCGAACCAAGAATGGTTGGCCTACAGCCCACTTATATTGGGCATGTGGACAGGGCAATTGTAGATGAACCTGAGGGGTTCGTATGGTTCCGCTAAAAAGCTATTCTTCACTCGTTGAAACATGTTCTCCGACAAGCCTGTGGCAAGCATAAAAATTTGGTTGAAAAGCGAAGTATTAAAAGCACCACTTTTGTAGGTGATATTCAGGCTCAGCACAAGGTAGTTTTAAGCCTTGCAGCAGTAATTTTGTCTTTGGTTAGTCTTAACTATTCACCATGAAATAATAATAGTGATTGACAAATGTTATCTCACCATAGGCTGTGTGCTCGGCGCCGTTTGAGGAAAGATCTGATAACTATTAGCGGGTGCCTATTAAAAAATCAGTTGCATTAAACATAATTCTGAGTCATGATTATATGATCAAGCGGCGAAGTGGATGAAACATCTTCTTGAAAAGCGGTCGATCGTAGTTCCATTTTGAGTTGGGTCAAAGCAAAGCCACAACAACTAGCACAGCCTCCGTGTTAGAAGCTCTCAGCACTAAAGGGAAATTTGCAAACATTGCTTTATAAAAGCTGTGTGCTAAACGTCTCAGCTTAAATGTGCTGACCTCTATTAAAATTTCCTCTGGGAATTTTTGATGCTTCTTGATCTGCTGAATTCTATTTAATAAATATCTTTAAACAGTTCAGTAGCAGCTTCTAGACCACAAAAAAAAATATTTTTCAACTTTCTCAAGAGTTCTACCAAGGCCACCCAGAGAAGACGGTCTTTGAGCTGACGCCAGCACACATCTGTTAAAACCAGACAGTCCAGAGAAAAAACGAGTGTGAGCTATATCCAATAGCTTATACGTTTTCGTATCAAATCAGTACCATTTTGATTACTGGCGTTCCAAATAGTAGCCTACTATTGGGGTCCTACTAAACACCGCAAAGGACTGAAACACCGCAAAGGACGACAAAGGACCTCAAATTGATGTACTAAACACCGGTAAGTACGACTAAGGACCCTAAAACCCTACCCCTAACCCTAATCTAACTCTAACCCTAGCCCTAACCTAGCCCTAACCTAACCCTAGCCTAACCCTAAGTCCCTAACCCTAATTTAACATCTTTGTCGTTCTATGTTATGGTATGATCTTAAGTCCTTTGTTGTTCTTTGCGGAATTTAGTACATCAATTTAAAATCCTTTGTCGTTCTTTGCGGTGTTTAGTATATCAATTTGAAGTCCTTTGTCGTCCTTTGCGGTGTTTAGTAGGACCGGTACTATTGTACTGAATAATGGCTGAAAATGTTGGTTTAGCGTAGTATTACGCGCTATCGTCAACGTTCGATTACACGTGCGCGTGTAACCGATTGAAAACAGCGCAACAAAATCTATAAAACTTTATTAAATGTAACCGATACGTCTCTAAACATTACTACCAGTATGTGAAGCTCAAAACCGAAAATCTTAAGTGATATTTATAACCGTCTTGCGAATAGCACAGCTGCCGTAATTACTGACATACACCTCGTTATCTCCTACGCTGCAATGCAGTAACTTTTTAACAACTTGAATTATCCTTTTTCTGAAGCACACTTTAACGGCTATCAAACGCTTTTCAAAATTTTAACGTGCATCATGACTGCTTTCAACCTTTGGTAAAACTCGCTTTAAGCAATTTAGGTCAAACTGTGACGCAGACATTGGCTCTGGAGTGATGACGTTACAGTCGGGTCCACAGATTTTTTTGTAGGTTTTAGGCATGGTTAATAAAGTGCTTGACTGTTTACTAACAAAAAATAACGTTTTTGACTTTTATTAGTTCCAAAATCATTAAATGGCATTGTCCTTTGATTTGGCTTGCACAACGACTATAATCAATGATTTAGCATTAAGGCCATATAGGCTCAATAGCAATAGACTATGATGGAGTTTATGAAAGCTCGGGTGAACTGGAGTCTTAATGGTTTTTGGTTGGACAAATTATACTAGGGTACACGCTTAACAATGTCAAGTGTACGCTGCTTCGAACATAAGCACATGTCCACAAGACCACAACAAGTTTTTGCTTAAAACATATTTCAATTACTCCGTATCAGCAAGTTAAATCTGATCACACAAGAAACAGCATGATTAATTGAACAGGTTTAAATTTAAGATTCACTGTTTTGATGATTTTTTAGCTAAAAAAGTTTCAAACCAAATGTTCAATTATCACGGTTTGCGTTTCGATTTTTACAATTATCAAATAAAAATCGCGATTGGTAAAATAACTGCTTACCATATGTTGCATACTTGACATTGTTTGAGGGAATTTTTGATAACTGTGATCAACTGGAGTCTATCAAAAACATCATTTTCAAAACTTTATAAATATCAACAACTAATGTATTTTTCGGCCGCACATAACAAATGTAACTTTCACATTCACCTTGTTTTATAAAATTAATTGCAGCTCAGATGGCCGAGTGGTAAGAGGGTCTGTCTGCCTCTGGAGCTGTAGACTCGGGTTTGATTTCGAGACGAGTCAAAGCAATGACTTTAACATGGGTATTCACAGCTTCCCTGCTAGACGCTCAACATTAAAGGGTCAAGTGGAAAACAAGCCGAAAATTTTACTTGTTATGCCCTTGGGAAAGGCACTTAACTTAGCGGGATTCCCTCATCTTAAAGTGGTAGACAGGTGGCTGGCAACTTCTAAGCGAGCTCGCTATAGCGCTTTCTTGTTATGTCAGGATTAATAATATGCACGTATAAAATTGTAATCAGTCTTGCTCGTAAATGTACCAAGCTCACCTTTGGTAAAGCACTATTACTATGCACAACAAAACCTTACTCTGGTAGAATCGTAAGCCTATGGTGATTAAAACGCCCTACCATGGGTTCCACAACTGACGCTTTTTGACCAAATTCTTGATAGCTTTGACCAGATGGTGTGGTCTATTACAAAAAAATCTATTTTTATTTCAATTTTTTTAAACAAACTGCGGTTATTTCAATTTTTGCTAATTGCTTTGACAAAATATTTATGATATACTACTACCAATCAACAAATTTTCCTACCATAGGTTGTGGGCTTGACACTGTTTGGGGAAACTTCTGATAGCTATGATAAGCTGGAGTCTGTAAAAAATCATTTTCATTACCGGTACTTCATCGATATGAGCAACAACCAGAATACTTCTTGGACAAATCTACGAGAGCCAAAAACATTTAACTTTTACAAGTTCAGTCAAACATATAACAAAGGGTGCAGTAAATTGCCCAGTGAGGTATCTAGAACGCGTGGAAAGATTGTGAAAGAGCTTTTCGAGGGCTGCTTATTGCTTAAGGCAGGTTGCACAACACAGGGCACGCGTGTCCTAACCCTAACCCTAACTGGCAAGCCATACGCTCAAACGTGGCACTCGAAGAATTTGTGAACTAGTAATTCTTGTGTTTATAATAAATCGTACTAACTCCGGAGTATATCAAATGGACTCAAACCACCATGTTTATTGTTTATCCGCACATTTTTGGACATTGAATTGTTACAGTAAATATACTTATTACTTATTTATTCTGTGCTGATATTAGTTACACGTTATTCCACGGTACGATTTTTACGGAAGTTCGTTAAGATGATTTTGAAAACCACGGCACGCATCCTAGTTTAAGCAGTGCACCTCTGACTAAAAGTCATACACTAATTAACACAATTTTGAACAAACAGAGGGTGATGGCTCAAACACCAAACAGGGCGACAACAAAATATCGTGCTGTAACAACGAGTTATCGGGTGATAAATAACATCCTACCATAGGTTGCATGCTTGACACTGTTTGGGAAAACTTTTGATAACTGTGATCAACAGGAGCCTAATAAAACAAAAACATTTTTAACACTTCAAACAATAACTTACCGTACGCAGTATACAACACACGCTTACACGTAAAGTAACAATTTACACTTCACAGTGTTTTTGCAAAAACATTCTGATTCATAACCTGTACGCAGTGCTAACTGAAATTATTTCCAAATAGAGCAGAACTTGGCTCGTTCGTTAAAGAATGCCCTTAAAAATATCACTGACAACGTTCGTGATTGCTAAAACTTTCATTAGTTAAAAATTTATGAAACAACATCGTGTTTTTATAACTAAGAAAACCCCAAGCTTTATGATGAAATAATTTACCGTGGGCTGAGTGCTTGGCGCTGCTTGCATCGTTTGTATGCTCGAGTTAACTGGAGTCTAATAAAATTCGATTATTCAATAATGTAATTAAAAATCACTCGTATTAATGCACAGTGTATTCATACAAAAGTGCCTAATGCTTAGCGTATTAAGCTGCTTATAACATAAACAAAAGCCTAAAATCTTCATAATTTACAATGATGAGAGTCGATGAAAATCGTGGCCACAGATACGGATGAACCCAGCACGATATATAGAAACCAGGGCGAATTCGACTTCGAAAAAAGTTGATAGAGTTTTCAACGTATTCTTAACTTGGCAAAAACTGCTTGAAGATAGGCTAGATAGCCCAAACCCCATAAAAACTATTTGAAAGAAATTACTAAATTCGAATTGAAATTTAAAAATAAAGAACTTGAGCTCGAACTTAGCTTGAAATTTTCTAGTGAACTCGAACTTTAACTTGATTAAAAATGCTTGCTAGCTCTCAGCCCTGCAAGACACAAAGTGCAAAATTGCATGGTTTCCGCTGTATCAATGATTTTTAGTTCAACAGAACTTCAAACCTGTACAACAAATATTACTGTGCTTCGCATTTAATTGTAGTGTCCTAATAATAAAAAAATTTATTGACAAAATTAATATCTTACCATAGGTTGCATGTTCGACATTGTTTGGGGGAATTTTTGATAACTGTGATCAACTGGAGTCTATCAAAAACATCATTTTCAACACTTTCAGCACATAAACAACAACTAGTATGTTTCTTAACAAGGTATAAAAACATTCACCCAGTTGCATGTACGGTACGCTCTACGTGAGCGTCACATAAAATAGGAATTCCCCATCTAAGCACCGATTAAATTTTTTTGCTGGAGGAATCTTTATTTCAGTGTGCTAAATAATGACAAGTGCATATCTTACCATAGATTCCACGACTGATGCTCTTTGACCGAATTCTTGATAGCTTTGACCAGGTGAAGTCTATTAATTCAAACATTCATTCAACAAGTTAGTAACTTTAATAAACAAACTTTAGACATTGATAATGAATTTACGGAGTTTTGTTGAAACATTCCATACAACGCTAACCAAAACTTTTACCGAGATAGGCTTGTGCCTCAGAGCGTAGCAAGAAATTTTAAAAAAGGAGAAAAAACAACAAAAGCCATCAAAAGAGCCTGGTATATTTCACTCACTCAGCAGCATATTATCTTTTTTACTAAAAAGCAAAATCAAAAGGGGGAAAGGGGGGGCATGGCACAATGCCCCCTCCCCAATAAATGCGCTACTGCTGCGCCTAAGCACTTCATGTTGACGAGACCTAAGAGTTTTCGAGTAAAAATACCATCACTTATGTTTATTGACTTTGTCTAATAATTACGTCCATCCTCCCCTTACGACCAATAGTTGAATATTTACCCTTGACATTGGAGTCTAATAAAGTATGATAAAACATTGCACTGTTTATAAGTTCTTTCTAAATAACAAGCTTACGCAGCTTACACGTGAAAAAGTTTTCTTCTTTTTGCTGAAGCTGTTTTTGTGCGCTAAATGTTTTTCAGTTAGGCCTGAAGGTTCGTTTACCAATACGCGACAGGCGACAACGCGACACGCGATAATTTCTTATCGCATCTCGTTGGCTTCTTTTTGTGCTTAGCGATCACCCGAAAACCTTCTATAGTCACTTACATCACAATTTTTGTCGCGTCATCGCTTGTCGCGTATCGGTAAACGCACCTTAAATTCAAAATCACAAGCCATTAAACATCTGGCGTAAGAAAAAAACATCTGGTAAACAATCTATTGCAACAATATACTCGTTCATTTTTATTTTGTTGCCATAACCGAATCAAAACAAATCTTCATTATTCTCGCGGTATGGCGCCGAAACGTGTAACGGTTACACGTAACCAGTGGCGGCCCTAGCGGGGACCAACTCCACGGCTTCACCCTGGGAAATACAAAAATGTCGCAGTGGTGGCGAGCCGTTGTCGACAGTGTCCGATTTAAACGGCCCAAGATTCGAACCCAAGACATTCCGCGCCGCCAGCGATGTCTTGAACCAACTGCACCAACCGGCTAATTGAACAATAGCTAAATACTTTACCATAGGTTCCACGCTTGCTTCTGCTGGCAGTTTCTGAAAGCTTTGATCAATCGGAGTCTAATAAAATGCAAGTCCTTTTAAGCACTTACTGGATTTTAATTTCAAGAACCTAGCAGGGGATGACATATGCACAAACAAAAAATTCGCATGGATTTGCAGTGAAATTATGCCGTTTACTAAATAAATTAGTTTTTCGAATAGACCTGGACCTAAGATGACAAATAATGAAAAAATTAAAGTGATCACATTTCAAATTCACAAAGAATTTTGCTGTATACATAAACATATAATTTAATAAGAATATACTGCAGTCGGGATGAACCATTATCTTACCAAAGGTCGTGATATTGAGGCTGTTTGGGGAACTGCTTGATAGCTGTATTCAGCAGGAGTCATTCAAAAAATGTGAACAATTCGTTAGTATAACAGTTTTTATAGCCACATTTACATGCTTTATTTCTCACAGGCACACAGTTGTATCAAAAATGCAACAAAACAGAAATAGGCCTACCGCTTTTGTAAAATGTTATTATAATAGGTGCTAACGAAACCTCAACTTCCAAAGGACCACAATGGCTTAGCCTCGAATGCTAAAGAATGATTGAATTAAAAAATTAAAACAAAATAGCTGCCTTCACAAAGTTGGACCATGAATTACATCAAAGCTTGCTAATCACAAAGCTTAATGCTTATGGGTATTATTTTTTTATGACAGCTTTGAGCAACTTCATTTTTGTAATGCAGAATGCTCATTGCTCAAACAATTTCAAATTTATAACGAGGTTTTCCCAATGTTACTTCAACAAATAGTTTAGTTAGAATATACAATACATTACAGCAGGAGTAATCAAACATCTTACCAATGGTCGTGATATTGACGCTGTTTGGGGGATTGCTTGACAGCTATATTCAGCAGGAATCTATCAAAAAAATATCAACAATTTCGTAGCCATAACAGCTGTTTTAGCCACATATAAATACTTTATTCTTCACATAAACAGTTGTATCTTAGGTACAACAACAGTTGCATCTTAGGTAATAGAACGTCATTATAATAGGAGCAAACAAAAGCTTAACTTCCAATGGAACTGAATTGTTCAGCCAGTGATTGAATTAAAATGAAATAATTGCCGTCACGATGTTTAACTTTAGAATTACTTCGAAGCTTTGTAATGAAAAACTTTATGCTTGTAGGTACTATTCTTTTGACAGGTTTGAATGATTTCATTTTTGTGATGCAGTATGCTGATTGCGTTGTCTATTGTTTTTGAAAACGCAGCTAGTATCCGAGGAGTCTTGACCCAAATCAGACGCAGTACGTGTTTCTTTTTGCTTAAAATAAGAAATAACTGAGGTTATTTTCAAATTATATTTGAACTTAAATTCAACAGTAATTGAGGGAGACTGCGAAGTGAGCTTGCGCTCTTCGAGTCAACAGCCACCCAGTATATACGTTAAACGCGATCGGCTCCAGCCGCGAATCGAACCCGTCATGTAGGATCTGTCACCTGCGCGCGGTACCGCTAGGCCATGACAGCCTTACACAATATCCTCAAAACTATGATGCAACGGAGCAGTGCTGTTTCGAGCTATTAGCACTCATTAGCCGCACTAAAGTAAAAGTAAAAGGTACCGGTAGTTTACTCAAAATTGTAATTGGCTTCTGTGTTTCACTAATTCAAACAGAGAAAAACGGTAGGTCTTTTTATTCAACTTTTTGATTACCACCGTGAGTTATGAATAAATACCTTACCATAGGTTCTATTTTTCACGCTGTCTGCATTTGTTACATGTCTTATTTAATTATATGAAACGCAACTACGATTAACCGACAATACTTTACCAAGGGTTGTGGGCTTGATGCTGTTTGGGGATATATTTGACAGCTGTCATCAACTGGAACCTAATAAAATCTCAGCTTCAATATTTCATAAACATGTGCAACAATGAGTTTATTACCCATTCACATGTAAGAACTTTATCATTACATTCACCAGGCTTAATTTAATCCACCAAGGTATATATTTTTTCGATTTTTTTACAGCTAACCATAATTAACATGCGCTACTGCAGCTGAAAATAATAACAGGTGAATTTCTTACCATTGATTCCAGATCCGACATCGGCTGCTTGAATTCTTGATAACTCTGATCAGGTAAAGCCTATAAAAACAAACTATGTTAAATATTATACTGATGTCAGTAAAAAATAGTTTTAACCACAGGAAATCGTTCGCCCGACGAATAAATGTAAGATATGGGGAAATGAATGCACAAAGATTCCAGAGTAATCAATAGAAACCCCTCGAGGTCTCGGTGAGAACACTGTTTTGTTTGAGTTTTTGGCTGTTTGTTTTATGTTTTAAATTGCGCTACGTTAATATGTGTCTATTGTCTACTGTTCAATTTTATTGTTTAATTCGGAATCTTTGCGTAAATCATAGAGAAAGCGATTGAAGCAATTAATAACATTTCACCTTATAATCTGCATTTAGCGCAGTTTCCGGAAACTGTTGATAGCCTTGTTCAACTTCACTCTATTAAAAAATAAATTCATCATTTTTATCAGTATTAACTACTGTTTTTTGTTACAGCAACACCTAGACACAATAATCTTCACAGTAATGCAGTGATTACCCAAAATTGAGCATTTCACACACTGTCCTAAAAATGTTGTGTATGCTAACCAGTACTTCTATTCACATGGACCTCAACATACTGGTTACCAGTGATTGAAATAAATTGAAACAAAACAATCGGAAACACAATGATTGACACAATTTTACTTCATACCGTCATCACTTTGAGGGTTTGACTCCCACCCAAACCTCGTTGTTGCGTCCTTGGATAAGATCAATCAATCAATCAATTTTCTGGACCCGCTTATCCTTGGGGGGTCATGGGGGCAGCAGCTCGAGTTGGATCCTCCAAGCATCTCGATCCTCTGCAACATTGGATAGATGCTCTGCTGGGATGTCAAGGCGAGACCAACTAAGATCTTCTACGTAATCTCGCCATCGAGTTCTGGGACGGCCTCTAGGCCTTCGACCAATCGGTGTTGAACAGAGCAGTTTTTTGGCTGTTCTCTCTTGGGACATTTGTGTCACATGTCCATACCAACGCAATTGCGATCTTTCTAGTCGGAGAAGCAGCGATTCGATGTTTAGAGATTCACGAATATCTGCACTTTTAACCTTGTCCAACAAGGTCAAACCGCTAATTCTTGGCAAGAATCCCATTTCGGCTGCTTGAACTCGAGACCTCACTTTTTCACCTTGGATAAGATGCATCACCATAATTATCCCTGCTTGGTGGAATCTAACAAACTGCAAATTTAAGAAGTAAGAGGCAAATCTCAACCGGAAACTGGAAAACAAAGGCAACTTCTAAACAAGTCTGGATTCGTCTTATGTATAGCGCCTCCGTCGCTTTCTCGAGACAAGAGGATAAAAATGAAGAAATCAAATCATGCCGTAAATTCAACGTTTATAGGACCAGGTGCATCTGCTGTAACATAATGAATGCTAGTGGTGGTTGTGAAACTGCCGTTACCTCAAGAATAAGGATCGGATGGATAAAATTTAGAGAATGCGGAGAGTTGTTACGCGGGAGAAAGTTTTTTTTGAGAATGAAAGGGATGGTTTATCGAAGTTGCATAAGAGTAGCAGTGTTATATGGAAGTGAAACATGATGTTTGAGGGAGAATGAAATGACAATTTTGAGAAGAACTGAAAGAGCAATGGTGAGGTCAATGTGCAAAATAAAATTAGTAGATAGCAGGAATATGGAGGAGCTGATGAGATGCAGGGTTTGAAGGAAACGTTGGATAAAATGGCAAAGGCGAATGGAGTAAGATGATATGGACATGTGATTAGAAGAAATGATGATAATATACTGAAGAAGTTTTGTAAAATTAATTGCAGCTCAGATGGCCGAGTGGTAAGAGGGTTTGTCTGCCTCCGACCAACCACCTTTACTGATACGCAGGAAATGCCGTAATATCTGTCAAACAGTAAGCTACCCTACCATAGCTTTCGGGGCCGAAACATCCTCATCGAATTCTCGATAGCTCTCATCAGGTAAAGTCTATTAAAATGCAACTTTGTTTCACATTATATTAACAAAATAACGTTACTCACAACATGTATTTGCTTACTAAAATGAAACATAACAATTGTCAGTGCAATTATAAGTTTGCTTACGTACCAAAAATTCAATGTTTCAAACTGTTAATTGGGGTGAACACAACTGACATAAAGCGTGCGACACCGTTATAAATTATAAATAACCCTACCTCATATTCCACGGCTGACGTTTTCTCATCATATTCGTGATAGCTTTGATCAACTGAAGTCTGCTCAAATAAAAGTAAGTCGTCCTGATTTACCAACTCAATTGTAATTCTCATTACATAAAGCTAGAGATTGACATATAATATCTTACTATATGTTCTGTGCTTGGCGCTTCTTGGGGGACCTTTTGATCACTCTGATCAGCTAGAGTCTGTTAAAACAATCATTTTTAACAATTTTTGTCTTATAACAAAAAATGTTTTTATCAGAGAGGGAAAACAAGCAAAAATGCACAATTCTAACTCAATTGTATTCAAAACTCATAATCACAGCGTCGGATATAATTAAAATTTTATTCTACCGCACATTCATATGTAGAGGTCAGTAAAAATACAACTAAATAGCGTAGTAGAATAATGCAGTAATTTTAAAAAGAAATGCAACATTCTATCTCTAATCCAAAATTGTAATGATGCACAAAAAATACAAATGCAAAGTAGGGAAGTAACGATTAATCGGAATCGGAATCAGTGAGTATCGGCAATTTTTTGAGAATCGCCATCGGAATCGGTAAAAAATTTGGAATTGGTACATCCCTAGTGCAAAGAGATACAAAAAAATAAACTATCCACTGTTGACTATTAGTTTCAACGTAACCAGCCGGTTAGCTCAGTTGTTCAGCACTTCGCTATCGGTGCGAAAGGTCTTGGGTTCGATTCCCGGGTCAGTCAAATTGGCGCAGTGTCGCCCATGGCTCGCCCCCGCAGGGACGTTTCTTCAGAGCTGTGTTGCTCAGGCGCTAAAGTCAACTACAACTTCGCTCAAATCTACTGTCACTAATTTCAGCGTTTCAGGAGGATATACATATTTAATAGATTACATGTTGAAGCAAGGCTGATTATACTTTATTTTGTATTTAATAGATTACCATTACTGACAATTAGCATGCAATGCAGTAAATATTTCATAAATACCTTACCATATATTCCATATATTCCGTGCCTGAAACTTTTTGATCGAATTCTGGATAGGCCTGAACGGGTGAGGTCTGAAAAAACAAAGGTTTTCACCATTCATAGACTTTAACTAAAATAAGAAAAATTTAAACCAAAAGACCGAGATTGTTTCATGCATCGTCCAAAAAATCACATCTTCTCAGGAGCGGATCCAGAAAGTTTTTGTGGGGGGATGCAATTTTGAATTAGATTGAATCTTAACCAAATACAACGACGTGTAGACCCAGAAACGGGCGTAAATAAGCCCTTCAAAAATGTTTTTTGTTAGGAGCGTATTCAGAAATTTTTTCAGGAAGGGGCATCAAATTTCGTCACTTTTTCAAGCCTAGTTTTTTCCGGCGGAGTTAATTTTAAGCAAGTTAAGTAACAAAAACAACTCCAGGGAAATCCGGGGGGCATGCTCCCCCAGAAAATTTTAGAAAATTTACACACTGTAATGGCCATTTTAGTGCTTTTCGAACAATTTTCAGGAAAATTTTGTTTATAGTTTAGGCCCCTAGTTTTGAATGCTTCACCAAATACGGTGCATTTTGTTCGCACAGTTTCGATTATGCGTGCTTAAAGTGGCTCATGCATATTGTTATGAAGAGGTTTAAAATTATGCAAAAATTTGATTCATCTAAAGCATTGCTGAAAATGGCTTGTGGGGGGGATGCATTTCCCACATCCCCCCCCTGGATCCGTCTCTGCATTTTCATTATACTCGCGGTATTACGCCAAAATGTGTCACGAGTGGCGGGGTCCATCTCAGCGATTTAGCGCCTGGGTAACACAGCTCCGATGAAACGTCGCAACGTTGGCAAACCGTCGGCGACACTGTGTCGGATTTGCCCGCCCCAGGATTTGAATCCCAGACCTCCCTCGCCGATAGCGATGAGCCTAATAACCGAGCAAACTAGCCGGTTTCATGCATTCATGCTATCTGCTAACACGTCTATGCCAACATGGAACTTCTTTCAAGGCTGGCTGAACTTGTTGATTTAGTGAATGATCTTAAATCGTCATTAATCGCAGTTATTTAACAAAAAGCTCGATGAAACAATGAACAAAACTATGAAGATGCTTCTGTTTTAAGAACGAATAAATATAATTAGCATGAAAGTTAATAAATATAATTAACATGAAACCCAGCTAGCGATTGACAAGTATTATCTTACCAAAGATTCAGCGCTTGGCACTGCTACGGGTGACTTTTTAGCACTATGATCAGATAGAGCCTGTAAAAAAAGATAACTTTTAGCTTTTTTAGTTCAGAAGAATTGAGATGGCAGTTGTAAAAAGAGCGAAGAGAGCCATGGTGAGATCAATGTAAGGAGTGAAATTAGTGGATAGAAAGAATAATGAAGAGCTAATGGAAATGTTGGGTTTGAAGGAAACATTAGATAAAATAGCAAAGCGAATGGAGTAAGATGATATGGGCATGTGGTTAGGGATAGTGAAGATAATGTTTTAAAGAGAGCACTGACGCTTCAAGTGACTGGGCAGCGAAAGCAAGAAAGGCCAAAGCAGACATGGAGAGACAAGTTGAAGAAAGTGTAAAAAGAATCGGTTGGAGATGGAGGAGGCTGCAAATCGGACAACACTAAGTGAGGGAGTGAGAGCGATTGCTGAGGGAACGAGATGCATCTGGCCACCCTTGGTGACGAGGAACACACCAGGTTGACACTGGATGATGGTGATCAATAACAAAAATTTTAGTTTTCAGCTATATTTAGAAGCACTTACCTGCACATGCGGTCCAGCCTAGGCTATAACTTAAAAGAAAACAGTCTATCAGTTTTACTCCATTTTTTTACTCTGCACCAAATAATATTACCCTTTGGACGGACTTTCTCTTCTCTTCGGATAAGTATAGTAAATAGGAATCGCAAAGTTATTATTATCATCTTCACGATTTTCAAACACTAGTAGATGTGATTTCAATTTTTTTTTCACAGGTGGTTACACTTCATCAAAGTTAACATGAAATGCAGCTAGTGATTGACAAACAATATCTTACCAGAGATTCTGCACTTGGAACCGCTAAGGGTGACTTTTCAGCAGCATGATCAGATGGAGCCTATTAAAAACATTATTGACTTTAACAGCAACAACTTTAGTGTTTAACATCACATAAAGACATTGACAATCACGTATAATCCTACCTATTACATAAAACTAATATTACCTTTGAGTCGAACTTGATAACGTATCGAATTCAAAAAAAAAACGTAAAAAGAAATCATATCACGAACATAAAAAAATGGCATGCAATAGTTTCAACGTTTTATGACCGTATTTATATTACTTGAAACGTAATGAGCATGCAAATAATAGGCCTAACTGTATTACCATGTATTCCGTGTCTGACGGTTTTTGATCAAACTCTTTGTAACTCTGATCAGCGGTAGTCTATAACAAAACCTCATTTCTATATTTTGTTGTCTTGAACAAACAAATCTACGCTTCTTGCAACATACCAAGATACTCAAAAAATATCAATTCAAGCTAAAACGCTAGAACTGTGCGCAGAAAAAGCTATTCAGCAACAAGTTGTCAACAAAACCAAACTACAAAAATGAATTAATCGCGGCCTCTGGCATGTCTGTTTCACCCGAACCCACTCGCATTGACTAAGTAAACTAATATAGTATTCTTAAATTTGACTTAATAATCCCAAACCTGATCCAAGAATATTATGTTTTATTATTTAACTGTAATCAAATCAACAATCTGAGATTGAATACTTTACCAAAGGTTCCGGGCTTAAAACTGCTGGCATTTTTTGAAAGCTTGCGTCAGCTGAGGTCTAATAAAACAAAAACCCTTTTAAATATCTATCGCTTTAAACTAGGGAATTCTCAACCGAGCGCCACTGGCCCCCTAGGACACGGGTACAATAATCAGGGGGCCATAAGCGCAAGATTTAGTAATGGTAATTTACCACTTAAGACCAGCGCACGGTTGTAGCCGTTATGAATAAATACCGACAAAAATTTTATTACTGAGCAGGGGGCCACTGGTGTTGAGAGACTCTAGAAGCCATAAACCATAAAAAGATGAGAATTACTGATTTGAATTTTCAACTGCTTAACAAGCACAAACCAAGAAAAGTGTACGTTTCAGCAGAAATCTCTGTTTTCTAAACAAATCATGTCTTCAGATAACCTTCGACCTTATTTGTGTCAATGCGCTTGCAAGTAACATAAACCAACCGTTATCTCCTATTATATGCAACGTACATTAGTCATTTGTAATGCACTATACAACAAAGATTGCCAAATGAATAGCCTACCAAAGATTCCATGCTTGATATTTGTTGGGGAAACTTTTGATAGCTATGACGAGCTGAAGTCTGTTAAAAATGCACTTAAATTTATTCATATTTCAAAAAAAAAAGCAGTTTGGCACAGTGGTTAAAGATAATGCTATCGGCGCCGCAGGTGTGAATTTGATTCCCGGGTCGGTCAAGTTGAACACTGTGCCGCCAACGGCTTGGTACCGCTGCGATGTTCCTGTGTTGCCCAGGCGCTAAGCCGCGGAAATAGGCCCAACCACTCGTTTCACGCTTCGGGTGTAATGTGCCGCGAGTATAATGAAAATGTGATTTGGTTTTTATTTATATTTGCAAGTTTATTGTTTAAATCAATCATACATCAAGGTATTAGCCTTTGCGCGTGACCAAACTCGCAACACAAACTAGGAAATTCTACAAGATTTTTTTCTGGAGTGATTAGAGTATTTTCTACCGTATTTCTTTCCAAATAAACCTCTTCTGAGCCTAGGGTGCCAAATTCAAATTGAAGTGAAAATCTGAATAGTATCGAGTGTTTTGAGGTTTTACAGGTTTTGTCTAATTTCAGAAGTTTTTAAAAATATATTCTATTCCGCAAAATAGCATGTAATGCCACTGCATCATAGTCGTGAATCTTGAAACATCAAATCGCTGCTTTTCCGACTGGAAAGATCGCAAATGCGCTGGTATAGACATGCGATCCGGAAGAATAGACGAAAAACTGCTGTGGTCAACACCGGTTGGTCGAAGGCCTAGAAGCCGTCCCAGATCTCGATGAGAGATTACGTTGAAGATTTTAATTGGTCTCATCTTGGCATCCCACCAGAGCATCTACCCTTTGTCGCATAGGGTCGAGATGCTTGGAGACTCCAACTTGAACAGCTGCCTCCGTGATCCCCCAAGGATAAGCGGGTTTAAAAAAGTTAGTTGGGTAGTTAGGTGCGTCATAGTGATTGATAACAACCAACATCTTACCATGATTTGCGCGCTTAAAGGTCTTCTATCGAATTCTAAAAAGTCCTGACCAGGAGACGAGGCTCTTTCGTATAAGTCTAGATAGCTTTGAGCAGGTGAAGACTATTAAAATATAACAGTAAGCCTTTTCAAGATTTCAAAAACAAATTTACGCTGATAAGATAAACCCAAGAACCTGAGAATGTATAATTTCGTGCTACAACGCCAGCTATGACTTCCAGCTGGGCTTGGATAAGCTTGCTGTTTAGTCAAGAAAAGTGAAGTATTTTACACCACCGCGGTCAGCATGAGTTTTATCGTCTATCAATCGTAATATTGTACTAGAAAAGTCTTCTCTATTCTGTTATAACAATGCAGTCAACTTCAACAATTAACAAAAATCAGCAAATTTTTTCGAAAAAGTGGAAAAACGAGGATGATCGACCTTGCGGCTGACCATATTACGGCACAACTGTTTTGGTAAAAACACACAATCAAGGCTACAAAAACAAATGGTGCAAGCGTTACTTTCAGAAGCAACCCCTATATTGTTCAAATTAAGGAAACCATTGCTACTTTACCTCTGCCGGCGTCCTTTCCTCCTGTATGAGATGAGATCGAGATTGTGACTTGGCTTTTATATCACCTATATCTAAAAAGAACGATTTGTAATTTAAAACAGAAAAATAAATCCACAGTAATTCTCAAAACCGGACGTTTCGACAACATAGATGCAGCTGTCATCATCAGCAGGGTAGGCAAGGCAGTACAAAACTGCAAAAACCTCAAATTGCAAATACGGTACTTCTATTTATCTTAGCAATTCGTTGATCAATGCTGAGGCGTAGTGGTGCGAGTATAATAAAAATGCGGTCTTAATTAAATCACATAAAATCTTCACATGCGATCTTAATTAAGTAGGCTCAATTTAAAATCAGCATACTTTACCTTTGAAGCTTTCTTGGTATTGCAGCAGAAGCTCGGCGTCTAATTTATCAGGTGCTGTCTTTTTGATCTCGATTTGAAGTGAATCTTCTACTTTCGGAGCCAAGGAGGTTGCAGATGGAGTAACAGTGGAACCTGCGAACATAATCGCAATCATGAAATGTCACAGATATCACGCAAGACTTGAAAGAAGCTATTAAGACACCGACAGACGCAATATCGCAATAACTCCAAAATTTCGCGGTTCTACTTTATAGCTACATAGAAAGCGCTGCGTTTCTGCAGATTTATGAAAATCGATAATGAAAATGTTGGAAACTGGTTGTTCGAGTCACTCTACTCTCGAGTCACTCATGTTCAAGTCGAATCAAGTCACTGGCAAGGTTGCAAAAAATCGATTGTAATCGATGTTCGATTTCGATCTTCTTTACTTTTTGTTCATCGAATGCACTGGATTCTTTACTTTTTTGATTGAGTATCGAATATGGCCTTGTCTTTACTCTTTTTCAACTTAATTCGATATTCCATACTCGATTCTTTTCGTCCAGGTTGCTTTGTCTCACTTTAGTAAATTTATAATTATCGGTGTGTCATTACCTTTTTTTGCTGATAAATTTTTTTGTACCAAAAACCCCAACTAGAAATAATAAAAAAAAACAGAAAACAGAGTTGCAATAGCAAAGTTTCTTCGTATGTGTGGTCGCACGCAATGTCTACCGCTTGTCTGTACCGCATGACTGCGAGCTTATCACAGAAAATACTTGGCCATACCGCTAACTGCTCGGCATAATATCGAATATCGATCACATTATTCTTTACTTTTTTAAACTACCATCGAAATCGATTATTTCTTTACTTTTTCAAGTAGCGGTATCGATTCCCAACCCTGGTCACTCGTACCAAGGGATCGAGGCAAGCAAAGGCAAACGCACGCTAATCGATTAAGCCAGGGCTTTCCAAACTTTTCCGCTCACGACCCCTTTTACTCTTCGAAAATTTTTCGCGACCCTTCACGGTTAAAATGACAAATAGTGCGAAATATGCATTTGCGAAAATTATTGAAAGGCGAAAACTAAAAACAAGCTACCGTTACTCAATTCCTGCAAGTTTACACTTACGGTAAGTAGCTTATTAAAAGCAAAAACAAAAAAGCAAACACATTCATTTAATGTGATGGGTGCGATTGCTCTCTCCTACGAAGCAAATCCAGCCGTGGCTGAATATTTGTTAATGCCGGTCTCAAGACGGTTTCAATATAGCGTATGCAGGAACGACGTTTTGTTCTTGATTGCCGTCCACGTTGAAAATGCTGACTCGCACAGATACGTTATGACAAACGGCGGAGTGCGGTTACTGTTGAGTCCGATAATGATGGATATGCGACTCTATTGCTATCCATTGATCAACCAGCTATCCGTTATCCATTGCTTAAATTAGTTTTTAGTAACCGGTGATAGCCTCTCGCCAGTAGAGTTTGACATGGCGTCGCAAACCGAAGCGATAAAACAAAAAGATGCATCCATTTCTGCCACGTGATATCGAGTGACGAAACAAAACAGGTTATACATATAGACCTACAGCTGTGCCACGTGATAAGAATGCGGAAACATTCATCCGCTGCCTCACCATCTTGTACTAGCTTAGACATTGGCCAGAATCGCCAGCTAAGTTAAGAATGATGTTTGCGCAATTGCACAAGTTTTATAAGTGTAAAAAGTACAACAGTATAGGCCTACCACACGGAAACGGAATACGCAATGCTTTGCATAAAATTTGTATACTTCCTGCAATTCTGAAGCTTGTTGCGCTCCAGCTTGGGAAGCCTTGGATTAGGCCATTCGAATCTACTGTCACGTAAACCTACTCTCACTGGTTTGATTCCTAGTCGGGTTAAATCAATGATTTAAAAAATTGGTATTAAAAGCTTGCTGCTTGACGTTTAGCATTAAAGAGAAAGTGTGGTGAACTATCGTGAATAAGCCGGCAAGTTCACTAGATTTGCACCTAATGGGATTTTCTCGTCTTTAAGTGATCAACAGGTGTAAAGTCACCTCTTCGGCGAACTCGTTGTAACGCTTCCGTCGCTTTCTCGGGACAGGGCAGAAATGCTGCTAAGTAGGCCTATAACTACAGATAGCAAATTGGACATTCGCATCGGAAAAGCAGCGCAGTAATGCTAGCTCCATTGATCTGTGGTACTGGACGGGAGGTTTGCACCTAGGCAAAGTAATTCATTTCCAGATCAGTCTACGTTCCTATTCCAACACATGGTCCTCGTAAGAGCTAGATCATGAAAAAAGAATGAGATCATTACCCTGTCTACCGTACATGTCTAATTTTTGTGAGCTTTAGGCCCGAGGTTCTTGCTTCTAGTTTCTGGAACACAATCAACTTCCTACAGTCATAAATTTCGCTTTTTTAGGTACGAGTTACGACATCAAAAAATGGATTATGATGCAGAAACTACAACTAAGAGTCACGGCCCCAAAGTCCACAAAAATTGGACATGTGGACCATGGACAAAGTACTCAAGTCCTAGCAGCTGAAACAACGAAATCCTGTATTTCACAGAATTTTGATCTTCAGCTGTTAATCGTTTAGTCGTTCTGGGGTTGGATAATCTTGAAAGAGCTCCTACTGGGAAGATTTGTTCAGACACATGTATGTTTTCTTCAACCTGATGTATTCTCTTCGGAGGAGATGATTGGTCACGGAAAAAACAGCCAAACACTAAACAGCTGTTGTATTCAACAACCTGACAGCAGACAGTGTCATATAACAAAATAAAACTTACCTCTTTTTTCTAGCAACTTCTTAAAGTAACCTGCTGCAAAACGAGATACGTTTTTGGGTTGTTCTCTTAAAGTCTCTCGCGAAAAAGCTTCCAAAAGCTCTCTGAAGCCGCTTGGGACATGTAATGTGATGTTTCCATATTTTACAGCCATTTGCGCGTAGTCAACGCTAGAAAATGCAATGAATCAGCAATATTCACTGTAATATGCATGTTGCTACAGCTTCCATAAGCCAGTAAAATCAGATGATCGAGTAGATAGAACAGCTGCCTCTGGAGCGGAAGACTGGGGGTTCACTTTCGAATTGAGTCAGAACGCTGACTTCAAAAGTTGATAATCAAAGCTTCCTCGCTTGGCGCTCAGCATTAAAGGGCGATGTGGAGAACAAGCCGGAAAGTTCACTGGTTTTGGCCTTGGAAAAGACGCTTAATGGGATTGTCCCCTTCCCCCCACCTTAAAATGGGTAACACTTAAACGTGCTCACACACCGCCTTCGTCGATTTCTCGTGATAGAATGATAGAAGTGCTACTAATAATACAAATAATGTAATACCTTCAACAAAAACATAGTTAGGTTCAGCGTTTTTAGCTAGATTTGCAATGCCTAGCCCTAGAATATCTAACTGAATACAATTCTCTAAAATCAGTTAAGCGTCAGCGAAAACATCAAGCTAAATCGTAATGTTCTCTCAAGGTGTACTTTCAATGGTGTTTTTTTGAAGTAAGAATTGAGCATTGATGCAAATTTTCTTTTTTATTTTACTGTTTCAATTGTTCGCGCAATAAACAGCGACATTTCCCAAAACTGTACCGCACCGTGAGAGGGTTTTCGGTTCGATTGGGGCCGATTTGATTCATGACTGAAGAGAAAGCCATTGTCCATATTTTAGATGGCTGCTGACTGGACATAGATAAGACAGAGTAGCCTAATTCATCTTATAGTGTCCTCAGGCGCTGTCAAATTTTCTGCTCTTTGACTTGAAAATAACAGTCGTTACAACAGCCATGGTTCAAGTAACTGCGACACGATACCGACCGAAAATAATGATGTGAATTTCTTCAGAAAGTGTTTATAGTTTTAGCATGTACCGGTATCACCATTTTGGTTTAGACATGTACGCACCAGCAGAGCCTACGGATACTTTGACTGCAAATAGTGTAAACTATTTCCACTTTTAAACGTCATCATTGTCGACTACATTTTATGTGGGTCGCCTAGCCTAAGGCTCTTTAAACAGTTAAAGGTTGTACCGGTACTCATATACTGCATATCTGTATGTATATCAATTTAAACTTACAATACTTTGCCTCCTTTTCTTTTCCTGCTTCGCTTCTTTTGAAAATCCCATGAGTCAATCTGGAGAGTTTGCTTCATAGCGGTGTCCATTATTTTGATCTTGTTGCCGGTATCGCTCTGCTGCGTGAAGTGCTTGCTTAAATTATTTATCAAACTTACCGGTACCACTACAGTACGGGTAAGCAGAGTCAACAGCTTTTTCTTCGCAATATGTCTTGCTAACACAGTACCACTTGAGACAGGCTTGCTTCGATTCTTTTTTGTTTACAAATCTGCTTTGGGCAGTTTGGCTGAAACAAAAACTTTTCTAGAATTTCCCGTATCGTGTCTTTTTAAAAATAATAAACAATGCTTGCAATGGCAAAACAACTTTTCTAATATGGCTTCACAAATGCTGTTATTGTTACTTCACAAATCAACTGTTTGCGCATAAAAATATAGCCTGTTCCGTTGGGCTGGGTAATGAGCAATCACTCAAAGTAACCAATCAGCTCGCTTGCAAGCAAGAAAACGAAGAAAAGAAGCGATAAGAGTGTGAATTTTGCTCGACCGCTAAACGTCGCTATGGACTTGCAATGTATAAGCTCATCCTTGTTGCGAAGCACCCCACGCTGGTTTTGTGAAGTGCAATGATATTCTGCAGATCGTCAGAAAACGTGAATGCGTTATGTAGCTATATGGTTTGAGAAGTTTTGATTTCGTTTACGAGTGGTTTTACTGATTATCAATTCATGTTATTCAGATGAAGTGGAACTTGGTGAATACTAAATACAATGCAAGAGTTAACTGCAATCACATTAGTAGAATTGGTTTCGTGTGATTGATTAGACGAGGTTTTGACCTGTTAATTGCTAAAGCTGCTGAACGTGGACGAGTTTAAGCGTGTCATTTTCGATATTTGCGTACTTTATTAATTTTTTTGATTTGCTGTAAGATGCAGAGTGAAACAAAATTATGAAAGTCATAATCTATTGAAGTGGGAGTTAGTCGAAGTCTAGTCTACTGAACTGTGATAATATTCTGTGAAAAACAGTGATTTAAACTTACGCTAAAAAAATTATGGTAAATAATAGCAGTATGTTTTTATGCTGTTTATGAGTGTTTGTTTATTCTTTGAGCTCATGTCAAAGGACTATTGAGAGGCCACTACAGTCAGCACTAGCACTGGTTTCTGGCAATACAGATATCAGAATATTGCATACCGAACGCCCGTTTTTATGATGATCATTATAAAATTTCATTGTTACAACTTCTCTCTTTTTTTTGTAACGATTTCTCAAGATTATTTTTGCTTGGTGGTTTCACAATCAGCAGCAGCTTAACTAATACCAAGCAAAATTTTTGGTTTCTTTCGAAAAAATCTATTGAAAACGCAGGAAAGTAATCATAAAGTTTTGTTGTCACTGTTGTACGCAATATAGATGTAGGTCAGTGATAAAATCTTGCCATAATGTATTGTCTGAAATTGTAAAAAGCTATCACATTCAATCATGTTAAAATTAACTTGTGCGTTTATAATTTTGAGTTGGAATTCTTTCTTTATTGGATTTGGATACAGTAGTAAGTGGTATTGGCATATAGCCTGGTTATCGCAAAATTTTTAAAACCAAAAGTTACAGTAATTTGTTGTGATATGTTGTTGTTTCGGCTTCGTAATTTTCAGCATGAAGTTGAGCAATTTTTTAGATTAAAAATAATGCATTTGCAGTTTTGTTTTAGTGAATTCTCTTTGCTGTTAGCATTTTTTATAAATTATTTTGGTAGGAGCAATTACATTTACATGACAACAGTATGTATTGCATAAAATTAATACCTTAGCGCAGGAGCGTCTGTAGGGGAAGGGGCATTGTGCCTCGCCCCCCTTGTAACTTTGATTTTTAGTAAAAAAATCAAACAGTATGTATTGCAGTATGTATTGATTTTTAGTAAATTTTGTTTTTAATGTATTGATTTTAAGTATGTATTGATTTTTAGTAAATTTTCAGTATGTATTGATTTTTAGTAAAAAAATCAAAAGCTGCTAAGTGCTAACTGAAAATGCCAGACTCTTTTTCGATAATTTTTTCAGTTTATGCTCCCTCCCCTCTTTTTAAAATTTTTCGCTGCTGCACTACCGTAGTGAATTATCTCATTATGTCTTGAAAAAGTTAGCTTAGGTGTTAAGCGTACGCTGTCGGTACGGGAGGTCTTCGGTTCAATACCCGAGCCGGTCAAATCGGCACAGTGTCGCTAAAGGCTCGTTTTAAAATGAAAAAAATTCACAAGTCGTATAGCCATTTTTAAATTAACAGCTCATATGGCCGAGTGGTAAGAGCGTCCGCCTCGGAAGCTGTAGACTTGGGTTTGATTCCACGTTGGGTCAAACCAATGACTTTAAATTGGTATTCACAGCTTCCCTGCTTGACTCTCAGCATTAAAGGGACACTGTGGAAAACAAGCCGGCAAGTTTACTTGTTGCACCGTAGGGAAAGGCACTGAACGGGATTCCCCCATCTTGGTGTGGTAGACAGATGGCTGGCAACTCCTAAGCGAGCTCGTATAGCGCATTGATCGCTTTCTCGTGATAGGAGGACAAGCATGCAACTAAATACAAAAAAAAATACTCCAGACGGGTTTTGCAATGAGACCTACATTCATCTGCATCTGCTCGTGATATGATCTTAAATTTCAGTTTAAAATGCACTCTAACTTTTTTACATGCTGTTGCATTAGTTTTTTCTGTGCTATTCACTAAATTGTATTGTTGATGGTCAGATGTAAACCGGCCGTTAGCTCAGTTGCTAAGCGCACGCTCTCGGTGCGGGAGGTCTGGGGCTCGATACCCGGACCGGTTAAATCGGCACAGTGTCGCCAACGGCTCGCCACCGCTGCGACGTTTCTTCGGAGCTGTGTAGCCCAGGCGCTAAGCCGCGGAGATGGGCCCCGCCACTCGTTACACGCTTCGGCGTAATACCGCGAGTATGATGAAGATTTGATTTGATGGTCAGATGTGACAGATTGCTGTCAATATGCCAGGTAGAAGATTGTCATGTAGTTGTACTGCATGGTAGAGACATTTTGATCTGCTATTTGAAGTATTTTTTGTTTTAGATTGTAACTGCTGCGACAACTGCACTGACGCGAGCACATCGCCGTGTGTTATATGTGGAGATGGTTATTATCGAAACGAGACCAGCACCACTTGTGAACTCTGCCCTCTTGGTTTTTTGTAAGTCTTTTTTTAAGATTTTGACTGAATTGTGAAAAATCGACTTAATTTTCTTTTTTTTGCATTAACTGATTTTGTTTCAAAATTTATAAAATCGCAGTATAAAAGCACTAAAAACGAAAGATTGTTTTTCTTTTTTTAATTTTCTAATTTTTGGGCAACACAGTCTTTTTTTTAGGCGCTACAGGTTTACATAAAATACTCGACTCGCCCTATATTTGCATTAATTACATTTATGATTGACAAATTAATAAAATGCCCAAACACGGAGCAGGATTGGTAAGTAAATGTAAAATTTGAAAGCATAGAAATTGAGCCACTGCAAATAATAGTATTCACGAGTCGTGACAACCAACTTTTCAAAGTCCTTGAGTGGTTTTGAGCACCCTCGTTGGTAATTACGAAGAGCTTTTAAATCAGTGAAATTATTCCAAGTGAGTTTTCCCGCTAAAACTTGACGACAAATCGCTTTACGATTCCGAAGACGGATTGATCTTATCACACGATAAATCTGTTTTTTGTTTTGCTTTACCTGTGTTAATTACTGTAAAGGGTAAAGGTACGGGACAGCGAGTGCAAGCACACATTGTTTAGGCCATTTTCAATTGTTGGCCCATTACAATTTTCAATCACGAATGATTAAACACTGTTAAAGGACACAACATGACGAACAACACATACACAAAACCCTTCGCACTTCCGCTTGCGCCGAGCGCCTGGCGCGAAAGCTGCGAATACTATTTTTAAAGTCTTTAGTAGGTCTATGACCCGACTGGGAAGAAAACCCCAGTCCACCGACTACCAAGTGGACGCTCTTAACCGATACACCAAGTATGTGAAATATGTATTGTTTTAAAAGATGCCTTAGCCCACCTTAAAAATACGTGAATTATACAAAATATGTATACAGTAGCACAAAGAGGCCATTTAGTCAGTTTTGCTTGTAGATGATGGTCCTTACAGTACTATCACTTTTAGTAAACCTGTAAATGAAATTTATATTTTTTTGTTCTTGACAAAGCTTATGCTTTTTGTATCTTTTGTGAGCACGTTTAAGAAGTCTTGCGTAATCCTTTAACGTTACATTACTATGTTTGTTTTAGTCTTGTTTTCTTATGATGTACAACTCTTCTATTCACAGGTCTTGACCACCAATTGTGTAGCAAATCTTTCTTTTGTTAAGGTTTTACCAATGAAAACAATGTAGGTGAAGTTTGTGAACTCGTGTCAGCTTACCGCGTTACAGCGTGTGACGCTGTGAGCAGAAAAAGTGCTACTGGAACTATTTTCACTTGTTTTTTACGTTGCCTATAACTACTTAACTTCTCAAGAAACCAAGATCATAAAAGCGGTTTAATCTTTCATTTTCTAGCTAACAACGTTTCTGTGTTTTTAGTTGTCCCTCTCAAAGCAATAAAGCAATCGAATGTCCACAAGGTTATTACAGCAATCGAACTGGTTCATCGGAATGTTCGCGCTGTCCCGCTGGCCATCAATGCCAACGAAATTCCAGTTTGTAAGAAACTGTACAGTTGTATTTATTGCTACTGCAACATTCAAGTAGTTTTGAAGATCGCTGCTAAGCCGAAAAATACCAGAAGCGCGGCAGTAAACGCTTTTTCGTATAGGGCTACCATCCGTGCGTCATTCTTTTCGTCTGGGTCATCGGCAGAAATAACGCTTTGGGAGAGACGAATATGCGTACTAGTCAGTACTCGAGTTGTGAAAACACTTATGGGGTATGGTGCTAGGATTGCCATAATTTTCGGCCGAAAACAAAGTAAAGAGCAAAAAAAAGGTCATCGCCTCCGCTGATGTCCGATTTTCGGCGCAAATTCAAGTGAAGAGCAAAAAAAAGTTTTTCACGCAGAAGTAAAGAAAGGATGGTCATTATTTATAGGGGGATGGTTTACGCCAAAATTTTTTATGGGGGGATGGCATTCCCCATCAACTCGAGCACTGGTACTAGGGTATATACTGAATATTTCATGTATCTGCGGACGTTGTTTGAGCAAATTTTCAAAAGTTGAAGGAAAAACAAGGTGTTGCGGGTTCGTTTTTACAACACACTATTGATCTTTACAGAGTAGAAAACTTAACGGGGTCGAGATAAGTTTCTATAGATTTACTAGGGCATTTTAAAGCTACTTACTGCGCCACTACTTTAATATGTCTTGAGAGCAGGGATGCACAGGCACAGCACAGGGCACGCGTGCCCAACGTGGCACGCCTTAAGCGCTAACGTGGCATGCGCGGAGTTTGACAAAAAACAATTCTTGCATTTATAATAAATCGCAGCAACTCAAGTTTACATTTAAATAAACTCAAATCGCAATGAATTGTGTCAGTTAATACTTCTTTATTCAGATTGAAACGTTCCACCGATACAAGTTTCTTTATTTTTGACGTTTCGCTTTCCGTTCGGAAGGCTTCTTCAGAAATAACAAGCGCACACTCTAAACGTTTTTGGAAAAGCTCAGTTTTTTGGAAATATGTCAGAGAAAGTTTTTTTGGAAATATGTCAGACCCGACAAAACGCAAACTTGTCTTCTATTTTCATAATACTTCTTTGTTATTTTGCGAAGTAATTTTTGATGTTATTTGTATGTATTTAGCCGAAATTCGTATACAATACCCACAATTATTCGAAAGTGGCACGTAACGCGGCAAGATTATTTCGAATACTTTGGCACGTATACCCTCATTTGGGTTGTGAACCCTTGCTTTAGATGGTCTAGAACTTGTTTGTTGAACAAATTACTGCGATTGGTGGATTAAAAAATATAAAAGCAATGTTTTGCTGCGCGAGAAAATGAGATTAAATTTTTCAGAAGTGCATCCACCTCATTCAATCCAATTCCATGCAATCCTGGTTTCTATGCACGTGAAGGTGACGGATTTTGTTCTGCTTGTGCTGACGGATTTTATTCTGATGAGCAAGGAATGGAGACATGTGCAAAATGCCCCAGGGGTTTCTACTGTTCTGTATGTATATTTGCTTAATTCAGTTACATTTGAAGTTTCTTTGCAGAAGATGAAGATAGTGGTTTCACAGACATGAATATGCCCAATCTTATTTGACCTCTGTACTTTGTGGTTTCTTTCACGGGTGTCTGATGATTGGCGTGATGCCTTAAGAGGCTGCTCAAAGAAAATAAGATTGGGCATAATTAGGTTTTTGGATGTACATAGATATTTCAGCTTGTGGTAATGTACCTTGCTGCGTGTATTCCAATGAAAATGTTTCTGGTCAATTATTAAGACATCCTTATACTTCTAGGATTCTTCATCTTCTCCTGTGTTATGTCCAGCTGGTACATATTCAAGTGGTGGAAATACCAATTGCCTAAATTGCCCTGTTGGATTCTATTCCAACCATACTGGATCGTTTGAATGTTTGATTTGTCCTGGAGGATATAATTGCCAAGACGCTTCCGTAACTCCTGTTAAATGTCCTCCTGGTTATTTCGCAACTTCCGGATCGAATGCGTGTTTCATGTGTGAGGATGGATATTATAACGTGTTAATGGAGCAAGAATCTTGTCTTTCGTGTCCAAGTGGATTTTCTTGTGGAAATAAATCAGCTAATCCCGAACCCTGCCCATCTGGGTTTTATTCCCAAAATCGAGCAACACAATGTACAGCTTGTCCGTCTGGCTATTATGCCGTAGAAGAAAATTCAACTTCGTGTTCGAAATGCCCGGCTGGGTTTTACTGTCCAAATTCCAGTAGCCTACCTACTGAATGTGAGACGGGATTTTATTCAGTTGGAGCTGCTGTAGCTTGTACAGCTTGTCCTGAGGGCTACTTTGCCAATTCGACCGCCTCAACTGAATGCACTTCGTGCCCAACTGGTCACCAATGCTTCAATCCCTTTGATACACCGTCTTTATGTCTCGAAGGAACATATTCTTCCGGTACTTCAATGGCATGCTTTCCTTGCCCATCTGGGTTCTTTGCAAACGTATCTGGGCAGTCGTCGTGTCGGGAATGCCCCGCAGGTTATCAATGCAGTGACGCTGCTTTCAGTCCACAGGCTTGCCTTGCCGGATCGTTTTCTTTTGCTGGATCAACTTTTTGCACTTCTTGCTCAGACGGATTTTTTTCTAACGTGACAGCACGTAGCGATTCTTGCCACGAATGTCCGCCCGGTTACAGCTGTCAGGACTCGTCAGTTGACCCTGTACCTTGCCTTGAAGGGTTTTATTCATCAGGAAGACAAGTCTCATGTACTCCGTGTCCGATCGGATATTATTCCTCCTCAACTAGCTCTTCCTTTTGCGAAACATGTCCCAGTGGTCATAGTTGTGTGGATGCGGGTGAGGAGCCCCGTCGCTGCCCAAATGGGACTTTCTCAACAAGTTATTCTTCTACCTGCTCCAATTGCTTGCCTGGCTATTTTTCGTACGAAGCGGCTGACCAATGTACGATATGTTCTCAAGGATACGAGTGTGAAAACAGTTCTTCGAGTCCAATGCCTTGCTCTGCTGGTTATTATAGCAAAGAAGGCTTCGAACAGTGCTTGCCTTGTCCTGATGGTTATTTTGCAAATGAAACACAGCAATCAGAATGCAAGGTAAAACATAAAGAGTTTTTCAATTAACTAATATACAAATAATTATGGGAAATGTACTACGAACATCTGTTAGAAAGGAAACAAGTTGGTGTGAAAGAGAAAAAGAAAATACAACAAAGGCTAGAAACAAACAAAAAAACAAGCGAAAAGTCGATTTCTTCATCTTTACCCTGCTATCACGAGAAAGCGGCGGAGGCGCTATGCGTAGGACGAATCCAGACTCGCTAAGGAGTTTCCAAGTTTTCCGGTTGGATTTCCTGTGACTTCTTTAATTTTACCAAGCAGAGATAATCATCGTGAAGCATCTTACCCAAGGACGCAACAACGTGACTAGATTGGAAGTTGAACCATCAACCTTGCGATCGCGGTCGTCGGAAAAACGACGCTCCGAACCACTGCGCCACGCTGCTGTCGGTGTGAATATATGTGAATAGAAATAAAAGCTAAATTAATTAAAGCAGTTTGAAATTGTGTAATAAATTCTTTTTTATCAATTTAATAGATGACTGACAAATGTTTTTTTAGGCTTGTCCTTCTGGCTACATGTGCACCAGAAGAGCAGCGGAAATATGCCCAGCTGGTACAGTCAGGTAAGCTCGCGTCAGCCGATCGATTTAGAGAAATGAAGCTTCTTAGAAGTAAAACAAGTTTATTGGAAATCAATTTCTGTGTATTTATGTTACGAAAATTGTTCGTAGACATATTTTTGATTGGTTTAATGAAACTAAATATCAGTTGTAAAAACATTGGAACGTAACTTGTTTTGACGTAGTAAATACAAGGGTAGTAACGGACTTGTAGGAAACACAGTGATCTCAATGTTTTCAACATGTTAAAACCGTGCGCGAAGCTTTGTGGTGTTGAAACTTTGCGTGGATACTGGATAGTACTGTAGTAATTGGTAGTACTGTATTTCGTTTATTTTCTTTAACTAGAAAATAACAACAGAAAAGAAAGCACGACGTACAATAAATACCTTTAAAAGTTTGAGCGAAGGCTAGGAAGCATTGAACAACTGTTATGCTTTTAAGTCAAAAGGTGCAACATGCGCTGCACCTTAGTTATGATGTAGGATACTCGATTTAGGGAATAAAAACATTTAATTAAATAGCGGTATAAAATATGCAATACAACATACGATAGTGAAAAGACAAAAAAGTAGAAAAGGATAGGCTATATTTTTGTAAGCGTAAATGATTTGGCGAAAAATTGATAAGTAAATTTTTGTTGCAGCATTGAGCTGGCCACGGAATGCACTCCCTGCGTTCCAGGACATACCTACAGTGCCGAGCCAGGCAGAGCAGAATGTCTCACTTGCCCGGACGGGTATCTCTGCCCTGACCCAGCACAGCTTCCAAGCAATCAGGTGATTTTTTGAATTCTACTTTTGGTGTAAATACCACTTTACTACGTTCTAATTGCTGTAATAGCTGAAGTTATTTTCAAATTATGTAGAACAGAAAATTCAACAGCAATCGAGGGAGACTGCGACGTGAGCTTGCGCTCTTCGAGTCAGCAGCCACACGTTATATATGTCAAATGCGATCGGCTCCAGCCGCGAATTGAACCCGTCACATACTGTAGGATCTGTCACCTGCGCGCAGTGCGCTAGGCCATGTCCCTGACAGGCTTTACTTTGAAGCAATTTTGCAAACTCTACCGTGCAATTACTGATTGTTGAAAAGTATCAAATTTTTTCTATTGCTTGTACCCAATCATCTTGAAATGCTGTGTTAACTGGCAAATATTTTTCCCACTCAGTATACAATTACAGTAATTGCTGTGACGCTTAAATATCATGTAACAATGTTTTATACAGTGACCAGTTTTAACATCAATCCACTACTAGGATTAACATAATTTTACTTTTTGCCATTAACTAGCATATTTCTATTCATTCTGTTAAACCAAATAGCTAATGCTGTCGATAGTTTAACGAACTTTTACGCCAAAGCATGCAACGAGTTTTGTAGTCCATCCTCCGCGGCTTAGCGCTTGTGAGCAACACAGCTCTGAAGAAACGTTGCAGCGGTGGCGAGCCGTTGGCAACACTGCGTGTGCCATGATCGGGTCGAGAATTGCACCCCAGGCCTCCCGCACCAAAAGGAATGTGCTTAAGAACTGCGCTAATCAGCTAGTCATCGTTTTCTGAAATAGTTTAACATGTTATATTTGCTAGTCGTGCGTTGCCGGCTGGTATTTCAATACTGTGGATGGATGCAGACCTTGTTCTCCTGGCTCCTACTCCAGCAATTCCAGCAGTGATTGCTTGCTATGTCCAGCTGGCTCTTACTGCCCAGGTTAGTCTCTGACTGGCATAGAAAAAAAAAAAATTAAAAAAATGAAATCTTTGTTATACTCGCGGTCTCACGCCGAAGTGTATTGGGAGTCACTTCCGCGACCTAGCGCTTGCGCAACACAGAAATGTCGCAGCGGAGGCGAGGCGTTGGAGACAGCGTGCGAATCGAAAGCTGTCGCACCGATAACGATATCTTTAACCACTGCGCCAACCGGACGTTTTTCAACTGCTATAAAGGGCAAAGTTATTGCATGCTATTCGCCCTTGGTGCTCGGTTAGGAGCGCCCGCTTGGTAGCCGGGATGCTGAGGTTTTATTCCCGGTCGAGTCATATACTAAAGACTTTAAAAGTAGTATTTGCAGCTTCCCGCCAGGCGCTCGGCACAACCGGAAGTGCAAAGGGTTAAGTGAGTGTGTGTTGTTCGTTTTGTATATGTCCTCTAATAGCGTTCAATCATTCATGATTGATATTTGTAATGGGCCGTCAATTGAGAATGGCCTACACAATGTGTGCTCAGCACCCGCTGTCCCGTACCTTAATCTTTATTACATGCAATACCTGGGCTTATATAATCTTAGATTCCTATTGAGCTGATATCATAAATGTTTCCGCGTAAATGTCGGAATGGCTGATATAGCATAGGGCAGGCCTACAGGAGCCCAATCAGGGTTGGAAAAAATCATGAATTTTTGAAAAAAATCAAAAAAGTCGAATTTTTTAAATTTAAATCGGATTTTTTGTTATTTAAATCGGATTTTTTTTTAAGTAAAACAAACTTTTAGCATAATATCTACTGATAGGAGGTAGGAGGATGCTTACTTCTCACCCATTATTTGCTGAAATGATTATGGATTTGTAAGCGTCACATTTTTTCATTTTACTTAATGGGATAGAGGTAGGAACGTATTGCATCATACCAAATGTTTCGACGAGTAAAATTTTTGAGTATAGCATTTTCGTGAAATTAAAAATTAGAAATTTTATTGTGATGCAATAACATAGGTGAAAATCTAGAGGGAATGGGGGGATGCATCCCCGGCAGTATTCCGGCAGCGTCCCCCCAATATTTTCATGCTCCACATCAGCGAACGTGATGACCCTTTTATTTTGGTCTACACTTCATTTTGGGCAAGAAATTAGTCATCTGGGAAAGTGATGACCTTTTTTTTTGACTTCACTTCATTTTGGGCAAAAAATTGGGCATCTGCGCAGGTGTGTCAAATCATCCCTTTCAATCTCGAAAAATGACAAAAAATGGTAAATTTTGCTGAATCATCCCCCCCAATGCTCAACATAGATTTGCATCCCTGTGCAATAACCCAAAACCTGCAATCAAAAAGTTTGATCTTTGCTTTTGCATTAATGTTAAATGCCGGTGAATTTACTCTGGGTTTACTGTAAGAAACCACACAGTAGCATTATACGCATAATAGATCAACAAGCATGCATTTGTAGCTTAAATCATGAAGCAAAAATGCGAAAAAATCCTAAAATTTTTAAAATTTTACTTTTTTGATTTAAATCAAACCAACCCTAGGTCTAATGGCTTTATTGATGTTGTTAATGGTTAATATAATATTTTTAGATAAACCAGTAAATTGAAACAAAAATCAAATCTTCATTATGCTCGCCGTGTAACGCCGAAGCATGTAACGAGTGGCGGGGCCCATCTTCGCCGCTTAGCGCCTGGGCTACACAACTCCGAAGAAACGTCGCAACGGTGGCGAGCTGTTGGCGACACTGTGACAATTTGACCGACCCGGTAATTGAACCCCAGACCTCCTGCACCGATAGCGTGCGCTTAGCAACTGAGCTAACCCAACAATAATAATAAAATCAGTTCTTTATTATTCTTACGGTATTACGTCGAAGCGTGTTACGAGTGGCCCGGCCTTCTCCGCGGCATAGCGTCTGGGCAACACAGCTCCGAATAAACGTCGCAGCGGTAGTGAGCCGTTGGCGATAGCACCAATAGCAATGTCTTAACAAACTGAGCTAATCGACCAGTTTTCGAAAAAATAACTCTGTGATTAGCTGTCAAAAGTTTGAAACATGCACCAACAATCGTAGAAGATGTGCATCAAGATTGTAGAAAATCGTCTTTAAATAAAACTATATTAATGTTTAGATGAGGGACGAACTACATACCTGAGTTGCCCAGTTGGGTCATTCAGCATTGCGGGATCGTTAAATTGTACTCAATGTCCTGAGGGTCATTATCAAAATGAAACAGAGCAAGAATCATGCAACGTGTGTCTAGAAGGTGAGATTTGTGAATGTTACGTATATATTTGTTTGTTTTTTTACTCTTGGTTCGTCAGCAGTCAGCACGAGAAGCGGTGACGTCAAGGTCTGCGTACAGTAAATGTGATTTTGATCCGATTTACCATAGAGCGGGACAGCGCTGTTTCGGGCTATTATCCCTAATCAGCGGCACTCATTCAGGCATTCTTACCTAAGTGCCGCTAATGAGGGCTAATAGTCTGAAACAGCGCTGTTACGCTCTATGGTACCCTATGGTTGGAGTTGCTTTCGCAACTGTTGGTGATGGAGGACGTTATATCCTCCGACCCAACACGTGGAAGTCGTTATGACTTCCCATTCAGCAGGCCAGGAAGGACGATGTTCGTTTTTACTGCTTGATCCGATTTTTAGTCGTGCGAATTTTTTGACGTAACCAGTTGACGGAAATATCTTTTACACAAATCGAACCCAAAAAATTTTGCGTGTTGTCGATTATTTGCACAACACCTTACGATTGTTTTGTGCAAAACCGCTCAAAGTGACGTAGTCTTACGTCATAACATCCAACTGTTTCGTAGCCATCGTCACTTTACGTACGAAAAAACGTAGCAGAGTAAATAAACCTTTATGCGTTAATCGCATCTAGATTTGCTGTGCTGTTGCCTTTTCCCAAGTTACTTATCTAGAGTTTTGCTTTATCAAGTTGCTTCTGTCAGGAATCTGCCAAATAAAGTGAATTATTTCAAAGTATTTTATGCAAGAACGCAAACACGAACCTGATTGGAAATTGAATCTCAACTATAGCCTACTGATGTGAAAACAGTGCTTTCAATAGTAAAGTCTCAATCAGATGCTTTGAAGTTACACAAGTCCCATATCTGCAGTAGCTACATCAATCGAAAAACAGTTAAAACTTCCGCTCAAATGTAACCTAACAGTTTAAGCAACAGAATAAACGTTCTGTTCCATGAATTTTTGGCATTTTGGAATAAACCATTTCAGGTTGCAGAACGCACTACCATCTGCTTTGAATGCGAAGCTAAATTATCGATTGAAATAAGGTTCAAATTCTTTGCTTTGCGTAACTCGCTCTAAATTTTTAGGCTACAGATGCCCTGACCCTTCTTCAGATCCTATAAAGTGTGCCAGTGGAACTTATTCTGTGTCTGGCGCCACATATTGTAGCCCTTGTGTTATTGGCACTTATCAGGTAAAATGCATTTTGCTTTGTGTTGCCTTGAGTAAATGTCGGTCACACCAACTGCACTGATTGGTCGAAACAGTGTTCACTGTCTGCAGTTCTGCACACATACTTTGCACTTTTGCATTTGCATTCTGCTTTTATTTTCATTGAAAATTGATTACTTTCTCGTAGTAAATCAGGATGATAATTCCTGCTTTTGCGTTGCTACGAAAAGTATTTGTGAATGCTTCAGCTATTTCGGAGATTAGCTGCACTGTCATTAAATCATTCGCTCAATGTTTATGCTTAATGTGTATGGTATAGGCCAAAACAGATATTAGATCATGATTCAGACGTCGACGGCTGGTTAGCACAGTTGTTAAAGACATTTCTATAGGTATGAGAGGTCGGGGGTTCAAATTCTGGGTCGGTCAAATCGGACACAGTGGTTCGACACCGCTGCGACGTTTCTTCGAAGCTGTGCAGCCCAGGCGCTAAGTGGCGGAGATGGGCCCCGCCACTGGTTACCCGCTTCGGCGTAACACCGCGAGTATAATGAAGATTTGATTTGAATTGTCATAAAATTATTCGCTTATTTTTTACGCTTGTCTATTCTAGGTCAAAACAGATATTGGAACACAATTCAGACGTGGACGTAGCAATAAGTTTTTGCAAAAAGAACTTATTAAAGAAACATTCTAGAGCTCTAGTTTCCAGGAATAGCGTAAAAACAATTTGAGTCAGTCTTTGTTTTTTAGAATCTTGAGGGCCAACGCAGTTGTTTGTCCTGCCCCAAAGGACACTATTGTCCTGCCGTGGGCACAATGGAACCAGTAGAATGCCCAGCTGGGACCGCATCTGGTATAGTAGGGTCTGCAGAATGCACAGATTGTTCTCTTGGAACATTCGCCAATACAACTGGAGCTACAATGTGCGAAGTAAGTTTCCTAAAAACAGCCTTGTCAGCACCGGAACATAGCAACGCCCAGACAAATCGAACAGGGGTCGCCAAAGGCTCGCCACTGCTGTGGCGTTTCTTCGGAGCCGTGCTGCCCTGGGGTTGAGCTGCGGAAATGGATCCCACCACTCGTTACTTGCTTCGGCGTAATAACGCGAAAATAAAGGAAATTTGAATTTTTTATAATCATGATTATTAAAAACCTTAATGATTTTCGTGGTATTACGCAGAAAGGTCTAACGAGCGGCCGAATCCATTTCCACGGCTTAGCCCCTGGGCAACATTGTTCTGAAGACTCTGCATCCGATTGATCGGGCAAGGAATCGAACCCAGATCTACCGTGCCGACAGCGATGTATTCACCCACCACACTTTAAAACACGATTAGACGAGAAATTTTTCGCTATCAAGATCTTGCGTAAAGTTGTGAGTTCAAATTATGGAAATCAAAGCGGTCGGCCAGTTAGAGCTGGCAAGGATTTAGACAAGCGCATCTGTTATTTCACTTCAACCTGAGGCTTTTGAAATATTAGCTCTTCGTGCTTTGTCAATCCACGTTTCAAACAATAAGTTTTAATTTAATTAAGTGTAGCAACAGAAATATATTGAATTTAAAATTGCCTCGAGTAAGTGCGTAAGCTTGGGAAGGCAAAGTAACTATCATCACATTACGATAGTGTTTCAACCCACGTCTGTTTTTTTTTCAGTTTTTTTGTCATACTGCATATTTTTAAATGTGTTTGTCTAGAAATTTTAAAGTATATAGTTTGAAAGGATAAGCTACAATTTTAAACTCATTTAGTGTAGTTTCACTTTATTTTGCACTAAAAGTTTTGAGTAAATGGTACAACTGAGAGGTAATCTGTAATTTAATTAAAAATGTTACAACCAAGAAACAACTAAAAACCCTAGGGCAGGCGATTCGGCTTACGTTTTCACCATGGCATGAGAATCGACTCAGCGTAGGTCTATAGCAGACATGGGCAAACTACTGCCCGCGGGCCAAATCCGGCCCGCCGGTTCTTTTATTCTGGCCCACCGGAACTTACACAAACTTAAACTCCCACGGTGAATTAAGCGGAAGACCTTTTTTTTCCTTTAGAGATCATGGATGGCAGTGATTTTTTTCAAAAAAATAAGCCTCAGCGGTGCAAAATTGAAATAAACAACGAGGTAAAAACCTTTTACTTTATAGATCACATTCGTACGTGGACCGTGATCTCCGAAAAAAAAAGGTCTTCACCTTGTTTTCCAATCAGTGTGTGGCCCACGGCTTCAACAGTTTTTCCAAATCTGGTCCTTTGTGAAAAAGCTTGCCCACTCCTAGGCTATAGCGTTGACAATGGCACCGAACGTCCGCCCAAGCATTTTTAGTAGTTTTTTGGTTGTAATTTTCATAATTGAAGTTAAGAGTATATTCACTCTTTCAAGCGATTGTTATTATTTTTTTAGTTGTGTCCTGTGGGTCATTTTTGCCTATATCCAGACGTATCTCCGCAACCTTGCTCTCCTGGGACTTATTCGAACCAAAACAGCTCTTTGTCTTGTTCTCCGTGTCAAAATGGGACATATGCCAACACCACGGCAGCTACACAATGTGAGACATGTCCAGTGGGTCACGAATGCCCATTTGGCAGGGCCTCACCTACCCCTTGCTTCGCTGGTTCATTTAGTGATACAATAGGTAAGGTTTGTTCGATTTACTACTTTCTTAACATGATTAAGTGATCTTATTTATCATAAATTGATATTTTAGCGATTTTTTTTATTTTTAATTTTCATCTGACAAGAAAGCGTTGAGTTCTTGTGAGATCCTTTTGTCAACTAATGGAATAGAGAAAACCGCCTACTTACGTGTGAAAAATGTACAGTAATTTTATACCTGAGGGACCCGTTATCGCAGTTTTTAAGTACATCGCCATTGGTTCCGTAGGTCCAGGGTTCGATCCCCTGCATGATCACATGTAACACAGAGTCGCCAACGGCTCGCCGCCGCTGCAATGTTTTTTCGGAGCTGTGTCGCCCAGTTCTAAGCCGCGGAGATGGGCCCCGCCACGCGTTACACGCTTCGGCGTAATACCGCGAGTATAATGAAGATTTGTTATTAAGTTCTCGTTAGTACTTTAATTAAGTGAAATCTTACGTTCAACAAAAGCAACTTAAGTTAATCCAGAAATTTTTCAAAATAGGTATTTCTCGCTGTAAACCTTGTGAAGATGGAACTTACAATACTGAAGCTGCTCAAGAACGATGCATGTTATGTCCTGGAGGATCCGCCTGTCCTGCCACTAACGTAGAACCAGTTATTTGCTCCCCTGGAACCTACAGCCCTCCAGGAAATACTGCTTGCCTTGGTATGGGCTAAAATTTTTATTTGCAAAATTTTTGGTATATTTTTGATGGTTCTGCAGAGTGCAGAGTTATTTTGATTTAACGCAAGTTTTTTAATTTTAGAAAAACTTTAAAAGAGTTGTTTGTCCCAGAAGGTTTTCGTAACGCACACGTACGACTTGTCCAATCAGAGCCGCGTGATTTTCCCTCATTTGATTGGCCAATGTATCACCGCTTCGCAGACGTCCGGAACTATTATTCATTAAGCTCCAGACCTTGCTTCTCGTTCTCACTTTGACGCGATTAGTCACATTGACTAGTGCGTCACGAAAAGCTTCTGGGACAAACAGCTTTTTTCAAAGCTGCAGAAAAGAGTTATGACAGAGCGATTCTTGACGCCTAACGCGAAAACAGTTTTTTTCAAAGCTATTTTAAAGTTCTATCCCGATAATCAATTTTTTAATTTTGTTATTTTTCACAATACGCAACTGAAGTTTGCTCTTGTCTACAACACACGGAAAGAGTCACTACTTAATTGGAACGGTATACAGTACGAGTATCCGGTAAGCTCTGTTGTAAAGCACATCCTCATCGGTGCGGGAGGTTTGGGGTTCGATTCCCAGGCCCGTTTAAATTAGATCTGCCAAAAATGATCACAAAAGGTGATTTGCCAGAAGCACTTTGTTATATCAAAATCGATTAAAAACTCTTAATCGCTTGGTGCTTACTGTTTAGCTATTCTAGTTGAAATATACCTTTTAGCTAACTCTCAGCACAGCAGAATACTATACATTTAGTAGCCACTGTTGGTCCACAAAAGCATCGGGTCATAGCTGATCAGACCATAAAAAAATGGTCATGTAATCAATAAAAAAAATTGATATTGCTCAATTATGAGCTCATTCTTCTGCTTGTAGGCTGTAGCTAGCATCATGCTCGAAATACAATTTCCATTTCAAACTGACTAACAGCTTTTGCGAACATGAAAATAACATTACTTACCCTAATGTTGTTAGTATTTGTCCATACCTAATGCCTCGCAAAAAACACTAGCTGATGTGTATCTGGTATAGATGGGCAGATTTTGCAACAATACACAACCCCAAATGCTATAATGCAGAAATCTGATCGTGCATGGCATTAAGAGCACACCGTGCCGATAATTAATAGGCTATCTATCCCGCAACCAAATCCTAACCCTAAATTCAGGCGTGATCTTTACCAAGTCCATAATAACTAGTCAAATTTAGAGTTGCTTAAATCTTTCTATCTGTAGCTTCTTTTACATGGCTTTGTGAGTAGATAAATTCAAAAGATGTGGTTTATGGTTTGGAATGCCAAGATAGCAGTAACGCATCTAAAAACAATAGTAGTTATACTCCAATATACCACACTCAGGTGGTTGCATGATGGGGTCAGACCACATATGACATTTTTTCGCTGGTAGGCTACTTTAGCTGTGACACTGACTGGGGTAGAGGTAGTACGCTAGGTGTTAGTGAGGGCATTACCGGTTGTTGGTGGCGAGGGGTAACTTTGTCTTTAGACTAGAGTTAACCTTGCAAACCTGCATGTCAAATTTTTACGCGCGCCATTCAAAATTACGTGCTTCCTGAAAAATGCGGGCTCGGTACCAAAGGTCCCCCCTGGAATTCCCTCTCAACGGCCCTGTTCGGAGCTGTGTTGCCCAGGCGCTAGGCTGCGGAGATGGACCCCACCACTCGCTACACGTTTAGGCGTGGTACCGCGAGTATAATAAACCTTTGGTTTGATTTTTTGAGACACAAATTGAATAGAGCAACATTCGAACGTGCCAAGGCTTATGAGCTCTAATTGTAAACATCATTTTAAAAGTTTGTAACTTGACTCGGTCAGGATTTAAACCCAGGCTCTTTTAATTGCGAAAATAAGTAGCCATTATTTTTAACAGGGTGTCTGCTTGTTTTTCGTAACTACCTGTCAATGAGTATTATATTCTAATTTTAATTCTCGACGTTTTATCTGAAGTTTCAGTACCGTTAAAACTACAAAACAATAGCAATAATAAAAAGCCTTTGATTTCATTTTAACCTATTTATGATATAGTGTGACGTAGTGGTTCTCAACCTTGTATAGCTTGTGGCCCCCTTTTGTGGTCCCCTTTCTGGATACTCAACACCAGACGCCACCTGGTAAGCTATACAATTTTTTTTGAGCATTGCAGTCGTAGCGACTACAGCTGCCAGCTGGTCACAAGCGCTTCATTAGTGTTAAAAAGTTAATAAATCTTGCCTTCGTGGTCCCTGTTTAATGCGTGGTCCCCTAAGAGGCCCAATGCCCCCCGGTAGAGGACCCCTGGCCTAACGTCTCATTTTTTGTTTAGGTTGCGCACACGGATTTTACGCTACAAGCAATGGTACTTCTTACTGTTCCATTTGTCCTGCTGATCACACATGCGTTTTGCCTGACCTTGAACCCGTGCCTTGTCCTACTGGCATGTACAGGTAAAATCCTCTGTAGTAAACTAAAGGTTGTGTGCTATTGGTATTGAAGAAATATAATAAGCACCTCTCCGCCTGAAGATATAATTCATCATAGGTTTTACATTATGTTTTTGTTTAGTAAGGTTGAATTTGTACCCTGTAATTTAAACGCCTTCTAGTTTATTGTCTGCTTTTGTAATTTTGATAACCCTTTTTCTATTTAGTTATCACTATTTCGTGACAACTGTTGATATGATTAATAGGAATATTTTATTGGTTTTTCAAATCGGACAATGTTTACCTCTGGGTTAATATTTAACTGCAAAAATTGGGAAACGAGATTTACCTAACGAAATACATTAAAAAAGAACTAACTGACAACGCAAGAGAGTTTTCGTTAGTACGAGGTTTTTCTTATAGCTTAAGTATCAGTAAACAATGTTATCTAATGCAAGTAGTTACTGTTAATTATGTAATCAGCTAATTCAACATTGAGATTGTCTTTGATCTGATATATTAGGGCAGTTTTGAGAGTTGGTTTCAAAATGATGTGACCTCCTTAGAAAAAAGTTCATAAGATAAAGTTGTGTTTAGTTAAATGAATTTTTAAGATCTATTCTCAAAGTTTCACCAAGAAATGAAAGAGGTTTTGAAAATAATTCAACAGTTAGTTAGTGAGATTCGAAATTATCTTTGCGTTGCTAAAGATCCAACTCAGACCTGGAAGATTGGCTCAGATGCTGAGACATTGTTATCGGTTAGGGGTGGGTGCGGTTCGAATCCTGGGTGGTTAAATCAGACTCAGTGTCGCCACCGCGGCGATGTTTCTTCGGAGCTGTGTTGCCCTGGTGGTAAGCCGCGGAAATGGACCCTCCGTTCGTTACACGCTTCGGCGTAATACCGCAAGTTTAGTGACAACGAAGAGTTGATTTTTGAAGGCTTCAAAGGGTTGATGCTGTAAAGCTTAAGTTCTTGCAAAACATATTTAAAAGTACATTTTTCGTAATGTTAATGCTGTATTTCGGAGTGTAAAATTAATGGATCACTATTTAATTCATTTTTTTACAAACGCATCAAGATAATAATGCTACTATTGTACACTAAGTTAGTTTATTGAGGGTCTGCAAGAGGCAAATGTAGTACAGTGCACGAAAAAGAGCACACACTTACATCTGAACAAAGAAAATGGTAACTGCAAATGCAAAGCTTTTTCTGATATTTACACTCATAATAGTACTCACAAATAAAAATACAAAGTAGACGAAAATTAATTGGACTTTGAAAAAACAGACCCAGCATCTCTCCGAAAAATGCAATTATGTAGTTCAATCGTTATTGCAATACAGTGATGCAGGATTAAGAACTTCTGAGAAAATAAAGATAAAGCGTTTAAAGTTAATGAAACGATGACGAATGAAGTTGAATTTGAAAACATGAGGCTTTTCTGATAGATAAGTGCAGTATTATGTAGTTGGTAAAGTTAGTTTGATCGTCCAGTCGTCTTAGACATTGAGCCTATGATAAAGTTTTCACAGTTAGTTTCTTTTAAAGTGGGCTGAAAAACAACTTCTGAAACTTGACTAGATACTAGGGTTGCCCTTTTTCCCGGATTTTCAACTTCCCGGGAAACGACAAATTTTCAAAAAAATTCCCGGAAATCCCAGGAAATTCTCGGGATCCCAAAAATCCTCGAGATTCTTGGGATTCGGGAAATTCCCGGGAAATTTTTCCGGAAATATTTCCCGAGCTTAATTATTTTGCCATTTATTCTAATTTTCAGCATTTCTAATCTAATTTTTAGCATTTTTTCAAGTTGTTTTGACAAACTTAGCTCGAGTTTTTCAACTTTTTCAACAAATTAAGGAAAAATTGTTTGATCTTACAAGCATTTCATGTGAAGAAGTTGTAATTTTGAAAACAAAAATTTTTTGAGCAAAAAAATTTTAGCTTCGCCGAAATGCTTTTTTTACGTCGAAATGATGGATATCAATACCAATAAACCCTTAATAATGGAAAAAAATCCCGGGATCCCGACATAAGTTTCCTGGGAAACGGGAAATTGCAAAATCCCAAATTTACCGGAAAATTTCCCGTCCCGATTTCCCGAAAGGAAACACTACTGAATACATGTTTATCGTACAAAATCGTAATTAATTCGATCGTAAAATGACCTGCGACTTCAAATAAAGGTAATTTCCTTCGCCCTAGCGCAGTGCCACGAGTTGTCGGTGCAAGCAGCCTACTTGACACCTAGTAACACAGCTACGAACATAAAATGCTGCTGCAGTTGTGGCTCTTCAAGGAAATGCTAAAATTATAAAAAATGAAACTTAATTTAAATAGAATGTTATTATTATTTGTATGTCATTGTTTAATATTATGCAGTAGTTGCTGTTACTATTTTGCCTTTTTTTTGCCTTTGTTGTTCCTTTGTTGTTACTATTTTGCCTTTTTATATTTTGCCTTTGTTGTTCCAAGTAGTAAAGATTTATAGTTTTAAGTTTTAATTACGAAATTTTAAATTCTATTGTTTTGTCTGAGTGACATAGCAATAAGAACGGAGTTGTCATTGCGCAAAAGGAAGAAGAATTGCTTTAGTTTACTCAACATGTGGCTTGCTTGCGTAGTTGTTTGCGTCACTACAACAGAACGTTATATTAGCCTGTATCGTCACAGCAAACGAATTGTTATCACAGGCATGTAAAGACACGCTCTTTGGAGTCTCACACCTAGCCGCGTCATTCTAGCTTTTGTATGCTTCTCTTTATGTTCATAACTCTGAACTTGTATTTGTCTAATTTCTACGTTTCACCTCGCATTTTTCTGTGGCTTGTTCGTATTGTTATATAAGATCTTGCTTTAAAATATAGAAAATTATTAAATAGCTGTTAAAGGAAGAAAAATAAAATCGTAGTAAACCTCGAAATTGGATATTTCGACAACATAGATTCAGCTGCCATCATCAGTAGTGTAAGCAAGGCCGTACTGAATCTACGTCGCCGAAACGTCCAGTTTTAAGAGTTGCTGCGATTATATTTTTTCTCCTTAAGCTATTTTCGTCCCATATTTGTTGTATTAAGTAGAAGTCATACCTTAATCGTTGAAAAGCGTGATCAACTGATCGTAAAATGATTTTAGATTTACTGCAACCTTAGAATGCACAATCATTTTGAGTAGATGCAATTCGAAAAGGTGTTTCACCGTTCAAATGATAACTTATATCAGTAATTTCTGTTTTTACGCAGCGATTTACTTTATTTACTATTTTTGCGGTAGTTTTACTGGATGTACTTCAATGTACATAGTTAAAACTTTCTGTCGAAGCAAATCTAAACCTAATATTTTATGTTAGAATCATGGGATTCTAGTAGAAGGCGATAGATTTGGATTAAACTCTGCATTCGATGTGGAGTTTAGGATGCGATTTGGGTGGTAGTAGAGGTTTGAAAAATCGCATTCTTAATTGTATCATTTGTAAAAAGTTATAAGTCTCCTCATGTCTTGCAGAAACTGTGTTCTGTATTATCCTTAAAGTTTACAGCGTACGCATTATGAGAATTACTTTTTACCAAACCAACATTTGTTCTTCACAATTCTTTTTAATTTAAATTTGGGATTTTTATAGCTGGAAATAAACCTGTAAGATAACATACTTCAAACTTTTTTACGCAGTGATGAAATCATTAGTGCAGCAGCTGGTTGTCAGAATTAAACACATCAGTCAAAAACTAGTTTTGAAACGGAATATAGCGCTTATAGCGCGGGCATCAAAAATAACAACCAATAAACTAAAGTTCGAAAAGGACAACTGATTCAGATAAAACATTATCAATTTTGGTACTAAACACTTCGAAATTGTTCAACAGTATTTTGTTTTGCATTGGCAGTATTTTGAAATACTAGTATTGTATAGAAATTGGAAAGCTTGCTAGTATTATGTGAATTATCGAACGAAAGAAGGAGAACAATGAGAGGAATAACTCTGATTTCTCTTCAAGTAATCTTCTTGCTCACCCCAATCAATATTTTTAGCCCTCAGGGTTCGACAATATGTTCTACTACAGCTCAAGGAACTTTCTACGATGCAGAAATAGGATTGACAATAGCTTGCAGCGTAAGTATTTTTGTATTTAGTTTCATATTTATCCTCCCATCACTAGAAAGCGATCAAAGCGCTATAACGAGCTCGCTTAGGAGTTGCCGGTCATTTGTCTACCACACTAAAGATGGGGAAATCCATCTTAGAGCTTTTCCCAACGACACAAAAAGTAAACTTGCCGGCATGTTCTCCACACTGTCCCTTTAATGCTGAGCGTTAAGCAGGGAAGATATGAATACCAACTTTAAAGTCATTAGTTTGACCCTACTTACAATTCTACAGCTCCAGAGGCGGACGCTCTTACCACTGGGCCCCCTGAGTTGGCATCTTAAGTGAACCACTGTATCAGTTTTAAATTAAATGTGATTCGACACAAAGGAATTTTCTATTTGAATATGATTTTGAAGCTTTTGCCTTCAACTGCAGAGCCTATGTGGCTATACGGAATACGGATCGTTAAAGATGCGTTATTTTGTGAATTTACGATGATTTTATGTTTTGAAATAGCAATACAGTATGTATGTCTGCCATGACATATCACATGTTGCTTTTTCTTAAAACCTCAAAAACTGTAATTGCTTTTAAAAAATTGGTATGGATGACAATTTTCTACGATAGCGAGGTAATTTATCGATTTTTTATTTTGTCTACGTTTTTCTGTAATTTGTGCAGCGCAGTACTGCTTTACTGTCACTGATATGTTTGTTTTTTTTTTTTTTTTTTTCTTTTTGCGTTTAGTTGTTTTCAATTCTTTTGTTTTTGAAATCGACATGGTAATTGTTTCTTGAAACTCTGAACCTTTGGTGTATCAAAATATGAAATATATTTCAACGAACACAATGGCAAACTTATTGCAGGCTGGTGAGTACGACAACGGTACTGCATGTGTGGATTGCCCTGCTGGCTTCTCATGCGCGGGATTCAATGCTGCTCCACTCGCCTGCGCTAACAACACATACCAGAATGAAACGGGCAGTTCATCATGTCGACCCTGCCCTGGAGGTAATTGGTTAAGCTCAGTGTTATTTGCCCGTTGACGTAGCGGTGACGACATCGCTATGGGTGTGGAAGGTTTGGGGGTTCGATTCCTAGGCCGGTCAAATCGGACACAGTATCACTAACGGCTCGCCACCCCGGCGACGTTTCTTCGCAGCTGTCTTGCTCATGTACCAAGTCACGGAGGTGGACCCCGCCACTCGTTACACGCTTAGGCTTAATACTGCGAGTATATAATGAAGATTTGGTTTTAATGTTGGGATGCAACATTTTGTACTTGCTTTATTGTTGATTTCAACTTAAAATGAATGGATTGTGAGAACTTTCTCCAAACTTTTTTACAAATTTTTAATGTATTTGTTGTGTTCTCAGGACTTTTTTGAATTGTCGTACTAAATGCTGGCAAGAGTAAGCTATGGTGAAAAACATCTATCACGACGTTAGCATCTTTTGAAAAAATCAAAAGAGAAATAATTGTGAATATGTAAGAGCGCGCTGATACACACATTCCTAAAGTACATTTTGTCGATAATTTTTTTAATTAAGCCCGGCAGTATAGTTTGATATCAACAAGCCCTATTACTTTACTGCTATAAGCTGATACTGTTATAGGTCAGATGTGTCTTGATCCAGCTGCAACTCCAATTGATTGCGTTGCCGGCCAGTTCAGTCCGGAAGGAGACAGCACATGCAGGGTACGATTGGCAGTTTTCAATACTCCATAAACGCTGTTTCTTTCATTTCATGTATTTTTAGAGTATTGTATTTAGCGCTATAACTAGCTCGCTTGGGAGTTGCCGGTCAACTGTCTACCACTCTAAGATTGGGGAATTCATCTTAGTGCGTGTCCCAACGGCACAACAAATAAACTTGCCGGTTTATTCTTTAATTCTGAGCGTCAAGCAGAAGACCTGGGAATAGCAATTTTAAAGTCAATGGTTTGACCCGACTGGAATCAAGCACGAGTTCATAGCTCCAGAGGCGCAGACGCTCTTACCACTCGACCATCTGAGAAGTACAGTTTGAACGTTGAACTTCACGCAGCGTTGTTGGTAATCGAGTGATAAAGGGCTATGAATGGCTCTTTATGTTTGGGTGAACAACCTCATGTGGTTTTGGGGAACGTCGGAAGAGGTTTGAAATGTCGGATTGCACTAAATTAGTGGCTTCATTGTACATTGTTTGTTTGTTTCTTGTGCATTTTCGTCTCACACTATTGTACCAATACACTGTACATCGCGTAATATCTTTGTGCCACTAGTTAGCCTGTTTCCATGTCCACATTTTGCGGGCTTTGAGCTAGCGGGGTTTGCTCGAGTCAGATAAAATTTTCATTTTCATGGGCTAATTTTTCGAAAGTTGAGGACTTTCCTGGCCGCACTCGCAGAAGTGGTCTGCAAAAGTGGAGTTTCAGAAAGCCGTTCTTAGTCCGGCCCATGTTGAAAAAGCTCACGTTTTTTGTTGACATGGAAACAGACTAAAGATGTGTTCGCAGGGTCGTATTTAAAAAAATATTTCGGGGGGGTTTTAGTATGAATATTCACTACCGGTATAGCAAAACTTTAACGTAAATTTTTACGAAGTTGTGTACGCTATATTAACGCTTTCTGGCATAAACATTACAATGCTTGTTCAAGGGACAAATTAATGTTTCGACTATAACCAAAGTCTCGTCAGCCTTGCTACGCACAGCCAATCCAGGCTAAACTCATTCCAGACTGTAAAGACTCTGTTTTTGCTTTGCTTTACCTGTACATTTCGACTTCATCTCTTTTCTAGGTTGTGCCCTATTTTTGGCAGGCGATATTTCTAGGTTGTGCCCTATTTTTGGCAGGCCCTATTTTTTTTTTTAGGAAGGTGGGAGGTTGCTATGCTGCACTGATGAGACCATAATAAGGTCGAAACGCGTCTGCAGCTGCAAATGAGTGGGTTACCATGGGGGCTTCTAGTGATGTGGGCTAGTTAGGCTAACGGTAACTTGGTTGTGGGTTAGTGGTTATAGGTTCTTTCATTGGGTATCGTTGTTTGGGGCCAGTCGCCTGCCAAAAATAGGGCACAACCTAGAAAAGAGATGAAGTCGAAATGTACAGGTAAAGCAAAGCAAAAACAGAGTCTTTACAGTCTGGAATGAGTTTAGCCTGGATTGGCTGGGCGTAGCAAGGCTGACGAGACTTTGGTTATAATGCTTGTTCAATTTTTTACTTTGTCCCTGCTACCGCTGTTTTAGTGGCGCACCAAGAACTTGACAAAGTAGCGCAAAACCGGGGGTCTGGGGGCGGAGCCCCCAGCCGCCAACAAATTTTTACGGTTTTCACATAAAAAACACTCATTTAGGCACACTTTTTATCAAAAAAGGACGTACTGTACCTGCAGTTAGTGCAGTCTCTAATGGACAATACAAAAATATTTTAGTAAGCCTATTTAAAAGCCTTGGTATGTCCAAAAGCAGAAGCTTGGCTAAAATGAATGAAAGGAGAATGCAATTTTATTAACTTTGGTGCATTTGATTGAATGACGTGTAGGTGTGTTCTACAATCTAACGACAGAGCCAGCGAGAGCACGGAACCGTGGTTCTCCCTTAATGCGCCTATGCCGCTGGTCCTGGTGCTGGGCTTAAACTTACGAGGTCCAGTGAGCAAGACCCAAAATATAATCAGTCAAAAGCACCCACGTTATTTTTCATCAAAGGCGTGAAAAATGCGTGAGCTACGTTGCTCACAGTAAAGATCTGGTTTGCAGTGAGGGTACCTTAATTCACTATGCACTACAATCACTGCTGTACTTGTATGCATAGTTGTTACTTGTTGTTGTATAAGGGCTGTAAACTCAAGCAAAATCTTAGCCCGAATTCGAACCCAAAATTTTGCTATTTTCCGAACCTTGAGGCGCAGATTTTGCCGAAGTTACGTGCATTTCTTGTAAAACTATTTTCCTCTGACCAAAACTTTTCGAGTACAATGCAAATAGTAATACTATTGCATGCAGTGCCTTGAAATGAAATGAAATGTTGTGTGATTTTATGGCGCTTTATAACTACTAAGTTCCTTTAGCGCCAGGACTAAATTTTGTCAAGAACTCACTGACGTACCGTATTTTTATTCTCTGTTTATTTCATCCTCCGCGCTACACTTAATTGCTGAGCGTTTAGTAAGCGTAACAGCAGATACCAATTTTACAGTCTTTGGTTTGACCCGACTGAGAATAGAACCCAGTCTTCCAGCTTTCAAGGCGAACGCTCTAAACCACTAGGCCATGGCGCTAGTGATTTAGTGCCTTGATGCTTACAGAGAGTGAATATATAGCTTCTGTACGAAAAGCATGATTAGAGTTTGCGTAGGAAGCGGCTGACATTTGCTAAGCTGACGGTTAAATTTTCATATACCGGTAGACTAAAATCAAATTGGAACAAGCCCTCAGCTTAATGTTGCATTCATACAGGCTGCAGGGCAGGAACCTTTGGTGGAAGATCATTGTATTTGTATGTAAACTAATTCTCACAGCGAAGGATTCGCTGCAGCTGTGAGCACAAAATAAAAAAAAATTAACGAGTGTCGAAAAAGAGTAAGGTGGGGGGGAAGGGCGGAATTACATTGCTTTCTTATTTGCGTTCATGTAAACTCATATTTTGTTCGGTGAGCAAGCATTGATTTTATGTAATACGAAAATTTCCTTAGAAAATAGAAAAGTAAATTATTTGTAACGTTTGCACCTTTAATACGTTTCTATTTGCGCTAGCCCACTGAAATAATTGTCAATATCAAGCTTTGTTTAGCATAATTATGCAAACTGTGGCTTCTTTTTCAAACAATCAGTATCATCCGACACATAATCAAAGCCATTTCATTAGTCGAACCTGACGTTATTGTAAAGTTTGCAGTTAGCTGCCAAACTGGTAGTGCACCATCATACAGCGACAGTTTTAGCACAAGCTTGGAACCTGCTCCTTTTACGCCACTGATGAGCGACCACTAATAATAGCAATCAATTTAACAAAAAACATTTCATCTTTAAATCAGTCTCCATGCTTTACCATACTTTATTTGCAGAAGTAGTACACAAAGGCTTCTGCTTTTTTATGGGTTCGTGTCTCATATACTCCAATACGGTTATAGCTGGGTTAATTATATGGCAAATGCACGAAATGTTAAGGCACCCTGTGCCTGGAGCGCTAAACATTATAAGGAAGTGCACTATTGCAACGATAACTCGAGGGACAAAATGTTACATTCTACTACAGTCCTTGTATACTACATTTTTGATGATTACTGGACTTGTGGTGTCTTAGTTAAATTTACAAAAAACATTTTGGAAGGTTCGATGCCCCCATATCTCCCTTTAAATACGGCCTTGAGTAACCATATGGCAGATGCATCAAGTGCGACAACACCCCGCGCCTGGAGCGTTGGCCTTTATGATTTATCAAGAAACGCATACCGCAACAATGACCTGCGGGGCAAAATGTTACATCCTACTACTGTGTACTATGCTATGTTTTGATCGGATTGCAAGGCTTGGACCGTCATAGTTCAAACTTATATAAATATTTTGGGGGGTTTGAACCTCCTCACCCCCCCTCTAAATACGGCTTTATGCGTTCGTATTTATGACTAACGAGAGTCAAATTTTATTTCAAATTTTTGCTAGATTGAAATTTCCTGTATGCGGTTTCCTCAAAAATCAATTCGTTGTTTTGATGTTGCAACTTAATTTGCCTCATGTACTTGATTCCAACGCGAATTCTCAGTGCAAAACTTCTATTTACTGTAACTTTTTTGCTGACATATTAGTATCAGATTTTTGATTGCACAATTTTATTTGGTTGCAGGCTTGTGCTGCTGGTTTCTACAGTGAGAACAAATTTTCAATATGTGTTGCTTGTCCTGCTGGTTTTTCTTGCAATGGTGCCATCAGAACGGAATGCGTTGCTGGTACTTTCAGCAGCAGAGGAGATGGACAGTGTACTAGCTGCTCTAGCGGTAATTAAACCTAAATTTATTTGTGCCTAAAACCTGGTTTGCCCTACGCTTGTGCTGAAGCTTCCAATTTAAAACTTGGAACCACTTCATTTCACTATTATTTTTGTTGAAGTAACTATTTTTTCTCGATTACGACCAGAGAAATTAAGCAGTAATATGATGGAGCTTCTCGAGTACTAAAAATGTGGACCAATCTCAACATATGGAGTTAACATGAATAATTGTTTTGAAAATATGATTTGGTATAGCTTTATATAGCGATGTAAGTTACAATTTTGACCGCAATCTACAGCATCGTGTCATTAAATATTATCGATATTGTAGCCTGTTTTTAAAAAATAATATCAAAACTTTTCAAGTGTCATCAGAGTAGTTTGCTGACTGACACTTCCTGCGCTTTAAAAAACGGGAAAAATATTTTCTGCTGGTGGTTGCAAAACTTGGAATATCGCAATGAAGAAAATGCTCTCTGCGGAAACGATCTTGTGGTGATCAGAGGCGCAAACCGCTGACTTCTGGACAAAGCAAACTGCTACGATGCAGCAGTCAGCAGGATGTTGTCAGTACAGTAGCTAGTCACACCAATAAAAATATGTGACATGTGCTTAACTGCAATGTCATATATTTTTATTGATAATATCAAACAAAATGAACTTGCATTGTTAAAACGAAACGTTTTATCAATAACGATTTCGAAGTTTTTGATTTGCAACTTGGTCTGTTTTTACTTTCTTTTTGTTTTTAAAGTAAAAGGAGAACACACAAATGGAAACTCTGGCGCCACCACGTGTTTGTCATGCCCGGCTGGTTTTGAGTGTCTCAATGTATCAACAGCCCCAACACAATGTTCGGACGGCCAGTACAGTCCTTCGACTGAGGTAAGGGTTGATTTGTAAACTTGAGGTTTCAAAATGGATCAATACACGTTTACCCTGTTCACATGTCCGATTTTGCTGACATTAGGACCATGGTTCTTGGTACTAGTTTCTGTATCATAATCAAGTTTTTGATTTTAATTATGACATCAAACAATTGATTATGATGCAGAAACTCGAACCAAGAACCTCGGCTTAAAGCTCACGAAATTGGACATGTAAACAGGGTAAATAACACCGTTTTGTGTTTATTTGCGAAATTAAAACTTTTTCCAACAACTAAATTAGTTCTTATTGTGCGCAATGACTTCACTAGACCTCATTAACTTCACTAGACGTTTTATTCAATCTAAGATCTTGGTAAGATAGATTCAAATTCAATTCATTAATTAAAATTCTTTATATTGATTTATAAACTTGAATCACTCTCTTAGTCTAATATCGTAAACTTCAGCAGAGCTTTCATTGCTTAATCTCATTGGTTAGACATCCACACTGTCCACATGTCTAATATTTGCTGGCTTAAGGCCCGCGATTTTTGGTTTTAGTTTCTGTATCATAATCAATTTAATGACGTCATAATCATTGATTATGATGCAGAAACTACAACCAAGAACCGGGGGCCTAAAGCCCTTAAAAATTGGACATGTGCACAGCGTAGTGATTAACTGTTAAAATTTTCAGAAAAACTGTCTCGAGTGTCCAGCTGGATATTATTGCAACGACCCCGCAGAGACATATTTGTCGTGCCCTGGAGGTACCTATTCGACCGGAAGTAGAGGTTCCGCCGGATGTATCGACTGTCCTGCCGGCCAGTCATGTTTGGATGCATCAGTAGCCCCAGTTAATTGTGGCAGCGGGTATTATTCACCATTGGTACGTCATTTAAACTTAGACAAAAAAGTGTTGCTAAAGTTTTTTCTACAGCCGTCCATTTGCTTCATCTCGGAACTATTTGCCCATACCACCGGTCAATCGCTGCATTAACGTAGTATTCAAATATTGTTTGAGGTGACTTGCAATTTCAATTATTTGCTGATGGCTTGATTTGATGATATTTTAATTCAAACACGTCAAATGCCCTAGTTTTAAGAGCGTCCGGCTCTGGATCTCTAGACTTGGATTTGATTCTAAGTCGGCTCAAACCAGTCACTTTATAACGGGTGTTCGCACCTTCCTTGCTTGGTGCTCATCATTGAAGGGACAGTTTAGAGAACCAGCCGGCAAGTATACTTGTTGTGCCGTCGGGAAAAGCACTTAACGAGATTTCCCATCTTGGTGTTTTAGACCGGTGGCTGGCAGCTCCTAAGCGAACTCGTTATAGCGCTTTGATGGCTTTCTCGGAATAGGATGATAAATGTGCGACTAAATACGACAACAAAACTTGATTTTCAAGGTTTATGATAAATTTAGAATTTGTTGAGTCAACCCAACTTTTTTTTACGTTTAAAACAAACAGAAACAGTTTCAAGGCATGCTTGTAAGTTGTAATTGCTTTGATTTTGCGTAACGATTGCTTGATAATTCAAATTAGTCTGCAGAAACGGCTTTATGAAAAACAAATTTTGAAACGAATTTTGTGTAAATTTTCAGACCTGAAGTTGCAAAAAAGTTGCAGTTTTCATAGTTTTTTATGTTCCCATAACTTTTTCTATCAAACAGCTCACCCCTTAATATTTTTTATAACAGGGAGAGGCTACCTGCATGCCCTGCCCAGCAGGTAGCCAGTGCATTGACGCATTTTCTAATCCCACTTCCTGCTCAGAGGGACACTTCAGTCAAGCCGGAAACGGAACATGTTTCCCCTGCCCTGCTGGTAAGATTTGTCTGTTTTGCGGCATAATTCAGCGTAGGTCAGTTAAAGTAACGGAACGGCTAAGATTAGTAATAGGAAAAATTGCTGGTCTCGAACCCTACGCTCGTTGCAGTATTTCAATTCTTGTTGAAAAAGACTATTATCTTTTTTTACTGTTGTTTAGATCTGAGCTAGCAGTTGCTATTTAAATTAATGAAAAAACCTCAGGAACCGTAACGTACGCATTGTTTTGTGGTGTTAGGCAATTTATATAAATGCCTCGAACGAAGAATAAGTTGTGCTTCAAAGCGTGAAGCTTGAGTTTGATTCCTGGACATGTCCATATTACTTTGTATTTTGCACGTGTTAAAAAATACTAACAGCGCAAACTCGTGGTACACGATTATCGAAATTTTTGCTTGAAAACCAATTTTCGATAAAATTTAGGGTTGATACTGAATGGTGTAGAAATGCTAACTTAGTTTTCAAGTCAATCTGACCCTGTCATTGTTGATACTGAATGGTGTAGGAATGCTAACTTAGTTTTCAAGTCAATCTGACCCTGTCATTGTTTTTTATCTTTTCTAATACTTTCTTTCACTTACTTTGAAATTTTCAAATCAAAAAAATCAAATCTTAATATTCGCGGTATTACACCAAAGTTTTTACGAATGATGGGATCCGTTTCCGCGAATTAATACCCGGGCAACACAGCTCCGAAAAAACGTCGCAGCTATGGCGAGTCTGCGGCGACACTGCGTCTGATTTGACCGGCCCAAAGATTCGAACCTAAGACCTCCCGCACCAATAGCAATGCGTTAACAACTTAGCTAAGCGGCGCGTCTTCAAACTTTTACTTCAGGTTATTTCTGTGTCGACCCTGCTTTGAGCCCTGTCAAATGCGCTGAAGGATCAACAACCAATGGGAGCGTAGCTCAAACATCATGTGACCCCTGTCCGGAAGGCTTTTCTTGTTCTGACGCATCGTGAGTTGGTTTTAAACTTTATTCAAGCATAAACATGAATAACTGAGGTTATTTTCAAATCATATTGGACTAAAACTTCAGCAGTAATTAAGTAACTTGGTTTGCGATCTTTGAGTTAGTAGCCACCCAGTGTATATGCGATATATATGATCGGCTCCAGTCGCGAATTGAAGCTATCACGAAAGAACTGAAACTTACGCGCGGTACTGCATGGCTAATTCACGGACAGACCTTTTCAAATAATGATTTTTCTCAGGTTTATTACTATCTGTTAATTAGTTAGGTTTAATAGGCTTAGAAAAAGTACCGGTTACGTACAACTTTCTGAAATTTTACCAATTTTACGTTTTTTTCACAGAGTGGCGCCTGTTTCGTGCGCTGGTGGTGATTATACCCCGAGTGGTGCCTCTGGATGTGTACCCTGCCCTGCCGGGGCCAGTTGTTCTGAGGTAGGTTTTGAGTCTATTTTGTTTAGGGGTAGCTTTATTTAGCAATTTAAAACAAGACCTCCCTGCACCACGGACATGCGCTGTGCATTGCCATGAATTATATGTTTGTCAGAATCTATGCGGAAGAGCTGCTTTAGTCTTTCGCGAAGAACTTTTTGTTAGTTAGTTTAGACAACTGATACTTTGATTAACTATAACTAAGATTATTTCAAAGTATGTTGAACAGTAATTTCAGCAGCAATAGAGGGAGACTGCAAAGTGAGCTCGCGCTTTTTGAGTCAGCAGTCACCCGGTAAATAGATAAAACCGATACTATTCAAAATCAATCAATATTTTCACATTTAAATTTATTCTATCTAAAATCGATTTCGACCCATGTGGGTCATCCTCAGTTAGTGTGTAAAATAAATAAACTCTCAAACCGAGGCTTAAAAACTGTAGAAAAAAAACACGTAAATATTTCTGGTTTTAAGCGTGGTTTTGCCTCCCGGTAAATATGTCACATGCCCAATGCGATCGGCCGTGAATGGAATCCGTCACTTAGGATTTGTCCTGCGTGCGGTACCACTGGGTCTTGTCGCTTATAATACAGTAGTTGGTTAACCTCATTTTTTTCTATTGCGGGTAAGCTATGGATTTATCATATAGGAGATTGCCTAGAAATGGCATATGATTAACTTAGATGCGCTAACTAGTTTAAGTGCCTTTTGCCTTTATCAACAAAATAGTAAGTAAAATTGCAAACTTGTTCTCCATCTCTTTTAATGCTAAACGTCAAGCAGAAAAACTGCGAATACAAGTTAGTAAGTCTTTGGTGTGATCCCACTCTGAATCGAACCCGAATCAACTTTTTAAAAATAAACAGAACCTACTTGATCATGTAAAGATGGAGTGGTCGTCATTGCAGTCCTTCCACAGCGTGTGTTTACAAAGTGGTTTTCTTTTTAATCTGGTTTTATATTAACAGCTCTGATGATTAACAGCCCTATTGGCCGAGTGACAAGAGCATCCGCCTCTACAGCTGTGGACTCGGATTTCATTGCGAGTCGACAATGATTTTAAAATTGGTATTCACAGCTTCCCTACTTGACGCTCAGTGTTAAAGGAACAGTAAGGAGAACAAGCCGGCAAGTTTTTTTGTTGTGCCGTTGGGGAAGGCACTTGGCGGGATTCATCCCCATCTTGGCGTGGTAGACAGATGGCTGGCAACTCTTAAGCAACTCATATAACGCTTTACTCGCTTTCTCAAAAAAAGAGAACAAATCTGAAACTAAATAAAATAAACTAATGAATATTGCAGAGCACAGCTACCCCATGCGAACCCGGAACATATTCAGTATTAGGGCAAAGTAACTGCTCAAACTGCCCTGTCGGCAAGGCTTGCCCTTACACTAACCAACCCGTAGAATATGACTGCAAACCAGGTAACTGAAACTTGATTGTTAGTTACGAAACTGAAATCGATAGTTATGTATTTGATTATCGTCCATTATTGTAGGTATACAGCGTGCAGGTTTCTACATCATAATTGCATTTTTTATGTCAAAGTCTTTGTTCAATTATGAAGTCAAAAAGTTGATTATGATGTACAAAAACCAGCGTATTTTTGGCTGCGATTTCTAAACAGTAAATATAATAGTAAAAAAATCAAATCCTCATTACATTGGCGGTGTCGGTGTCACGCCGCAGCGTGTAACGGGTGACGGGGCCCATCTCGGCGGCTTAGCGTCTGGGCAACGCAGCTCCGAAGAAACATCGCATCGGTGGCGAGCCATTGGCGACACTGTACCCGGTTTGACCGGGTCGGGAATCGAACTCGAGATCTCCCGCACCGATAGTGTATTCTTAGCAACTGAGCCAGCCTGCCCGTCAAGTGTAATAGTGTAGCAACGAAATCGGGTCCGTTTGTAACAGTTTTGAAAACATCATGCCATTTGGAAGTATAACTTGAAAATAAGACCTTAATTGAGTTATATCGGTTTTGGATATGCCTTGCGTTTGGATTAAGGTAATGAACGACTGGCCAAACAGAAGTTGTCCTTCGTTTTTTTTGTGTTGAGCTCGCAGCCAAAGACTGGAAGCTATTTCAATCTTTTGGGCCTACTTTTTACTCAAGTTTTGTATTTATATTTGCGTGGATAGTAGAATTTTACATTGCGCTTTCTAAGGATTGTACATTGAATTTGTTTTACACAAAAAAGTTGCAATTTTTAGGAACATACTCTCTGGGCGACGCTACTTATTGCACAGCATGTCCTGCTGGCAAGGCTTGTTCTGATGTGGCCAGTGACGCAAGTACTAATTGTGGACCTGGATTTTACTCATTTGGTGGACAAGACACTTGCACTGAATGCCTAGCTGGTCAAGCATGCCCGGACACAGACGGAAGTGGCAATTTCTACTGTGCCCCGGTTAGTTGTAATTTTTATCAAATCAAATGTTCCTTATACTCGCGATATTACACCGAAGCGTGTAACGAGTGGCGGGTCCATCTCCGCGCTTAGCACTTCGCAGCGATGGCAAGACGAAGGCGGCACTGTGTTTGTTTTGACCGGGCCAGGAATCGAAGCCACAATTCTCAGCGCCGATAGCGTTCTTTAAACACAACACGAAGCGGTCGATACATGAAAAAAAAAAAAAGATTATAGTTTCTGCGCTACGTTTTCCGGTACGCGGCAAACGGCGACGCGACTACCATTGCAAACCATAGTGGCCTGCGATTACGGCGATATAAAATTTGCCAGCCTGCGTCCAGGATTGAAAAAAAATCGTTTGTAATCGATATTCGATTGCGATATTCTTTACTTTTTGTTCATCGAATGCACTGGAGCCTTTACTTGTTTAAATGAGCATCGAATATGGCCTTGTCTATACTTTTTTTTTTTTTGGCGCAATGCGGTATTCCATATTCGATTCTTTTTGTCCCTGAGATTACTTTATCTCACTTTAATAAATTTAAAATAATCGTCGGTATGTCATTATTTTGTTTTTGCTGATATTTTTTTTTGTGCCAAAAAAAAACAACCAAAAAAGATTTTTGATAGCAAAGTTGCTTCGCATATACAGTGTCCGTCGTTTGTCTCATTGTCTGTAAGTTCTACCGCATGAATGTGAGGCCATCACAAAAAATGCTTGACGTACACCGTTAAATGCGCAGTGTAATATCGAATATCGATTACAATATTCTTTATTATTTACTTTTTTAAACTACCATCGAAATCGATTATTTCTTTATTTTTTGGTGAACTATCGAATATCAATTATTTCTTTCCTTTTTTGGGTATCGATTCCCTACCCTGCCTGCGTCAAGCAAGCTAATACCGGGCGATAAAGCACAAAAATTGTACTGGTAGCCTACAATGCGTTGATATCGCGTTGGTTTAGTCGCGTTGCCACACCAAAGTTCAACGTCAAAATGAAATAAACAAAAAAATTAGATAGCTAATTGCGTTACCGCTTGTCGGTAAACGCACCTTTGGTTTAGAAAGAGTTGAAATTTTTTGTAATAAAGCTTTTTACATTTACAGGGAACGTATTCATTGGCTCGCGCTTCAAAATGCGAATCCTGCCCTGCTGGTAGTGCATGTCCTGTCACTAATAAAGACACCGAAATTGCATGTGAAACTGGATACTTTTCTGGTCCTGATCAAACAGTACGTACTTTATCATAGGTGATTGCTCTTTCAGCGGTGTTTAGTCTTGTAGTGAACCAAAACATGAAGCAGCCTTAGCGAATAAGTTGTGCCCAGAGTCTGCTTGCTTGTCATATCAGCTTCTCGGAATGTTTTTTCCTTTTTGTTAGTCGTCCAATGAGATGGCAGCTAGTTGCCTTATACAACTTAGTTTTACTAAAATAGTCATGCTATGACTTCATGTCGAATTTTTTAGTTGCATTATTATTCCATCCACTACTCAAAAGTGGTGGGAATCGGTCAAATACCCTTGCTCTATCTATCCTAATAGGAGAACTCATTGACCTCTGTAAGACGTAGGGCTACAAATCCACGTAAACACGACATTTTATACGCATTTTGATGTTGAATATCTTTGATTAACTTTAATAAAAAGATTATAGCCAGTGTGTTAGTAATCATTTTACAAACGTTCGGTAAAAACTGATACCATCATCAGCGTAAACTACAAACGCATTAAGCTTTACTCTGATGATGGTATACGTTTTTAGCTGGCTGTAATCTTTTTATTAAAGTTGAGTTCCAAAACTAACTTCATGCTCTTATATTTAGACTTGTACGAGTTGCCCTGCTGGGTATGCATGTGATACCACTACTTCTGCAACTGGAAATGCAGTGCAGTGTAACCCAGGTACCTACAGTGTTGGTGGCGCAGCTGAGTGTGAATCATGTAAAGCTGGCTCTGCATGTCCGACTATCTTTTCCAACATTGTCATTGCTTGTCCAGAAGGAACTTATTCTAAAGATGAAGCGACGGTCAGTATGTTACAAACCAAACGAAATGCACACGCATACCGCTCGCGTAGCGAGACTGGGAACAATTGTTTGCTTCATATTTCTTTAATTTGTTTTATGTTTTTCGACCATACGAAACTACCAAGGTGAAGTGACTTAACATTTTAATTCGTTTAATAAGCTGATAGTCAGTGGTTTGCGATTCTTTTTGTTTTAGTGCAGGGTGGGCAAGGTGGTCGAAATAAACAATAATTTTTTTTCTGTTTAGAATAGTCCAGTTGAAGAACTAGTCCAGGGTTTCTCAACCGGGGGGTATTGCCCCCTGTCACAGAACACTAACCAGGGGATGACAATCTTAAGATTCATTATCCTGTTAACGGTAATAAACCACTTACGACCAGCGGCGGTTGTAGCCACTACAAATGAAATATCGACAAAAAGTGTTAGTGCGAAGCAGGGGGCTACTGGTGTTGAAATTTTCTAGAAAGGGCCACAAACTATAGAAAATTGAGAACTACTGAACTAGTCCAACCTAATTTATTCTAGTTAAAATTTTTCATTTAAATTTGCATTGATTTTTTCGGCTTGATTAAATGTGATTAATTAAAAATTTTATTTTTTTCTTCAAGTTTATTTCAATATTTTATGTTTAGTTTTGTGTCCCTTGCCCCGCTGGCCAGGAATGTCCTCGTCCAGACCAGCTTCCTAGAGATTGTCCAGACGGGACATACAGCACAGGAAGACAGTCATCGTGCATCAATTGTCCTGCTGGTTATCAATGCTCTGACAAAACGTCCAGTCCTGCAATCTGCCCAGCAGGTTGAGTAATTTTGGTTTTTGAACACATATTTTAGTTGGGAATAAGCAACTGCTATGATGCTTGCACGAATAAAAATCTTTGCATTTTATTATTCCCAATTGTTTCACATGGTACTCTAACAGCTCCGACGGCCGAGTGGTAAGAGCGTCCGCCTCTGGAGCTGTAGACTCGGGTATGATTCCGAGTCGGGTCAAACCAATCACTTTAAAATTGGCATTCGTAGCTTCCCTGCTTGACGCTCAGCGTTAAAGGGACAGTCTGAAGAACAAGCCAGCTAGTTTACTTGTTTTGCCGTTGGAAAAGACACTTAGCAGGATTCCCCCATCTTAGTGTGGCAGACAGTTGGCCGGCAACTCCTAAGCAAGCTCATCATAGCGCTTTAATTGCTTTTTAGCGATAAGAAAATAGGCTAAATATGCAACTAAATGCATATCCGCCTCTAGTGCAAAAACGTTTTATAGATTCTATGTGTTGGTTGATATTTGGGGTTACTATCAAATAGAACGGTAGATTATATCAAACAATTTGACATGAAATTTCAAGGGCGAATCCCCCCAAAAATTTCCAGGATGGGGGGGGGCGAAAAATCAAAAAACAAGCCTATCTTTCAGTTTTGTGCGTTTTAGAAATATTGAAGCACAAATGTATCAATGTGTATGATTGATTATGGGTTTGACCAATGTATTTACACATTATGGACGAGCACAACATATATTATGAATGTGAGACGAAAATGGCTTACAGAGGAAAAGTAAAGCCAGAGTAATATTCTTAAAACTGGACGCTTCGACACCATAGATTCAGCTGTCATCATCAGCAGTGTAAGCAAAGCAGTGCCATAGTAAAAGAGTTTTTGCTCTCAGTTTTGCCTTCCTTGCTTACACTGCTGATAATAACAGCTGAATCTGTATTGTCGAAACGTCCAGTTTTAAGAATTATGGTGGCTTCATTTTTCCGCCACCGCATATATTATTTATTTAGTGGAGCCTCGAGCTGAAGGTGAACAATTAAACTAATACCATTCCTGCTGACTGCAGTTACATAAAATTTGTTCAAATGTTTAGTTTGACTAGTTGCTACCATATCTCTTTGATTTTTTGTTCACCTTTTTCTAATTTTGTTGTTTTCGGTACAAAATTTTTGTTTTGGCGTGTTACTTGCATTCCTATCTAGTTTTTTTTATTACAGGCACTTATGCTCCAGAGCAATGGTTTGCTCCTTGTGAAAATTGTGATGCTGGCTTTGCTTGCCCCGAAGGAAGTGTCGTTTCTAATCCAGACAATGGGAAATGTCCCATAGGTAAGTTGTGCAATTTTTTTAAAAAGAAAAATTAAATCTTCATTATTCTCACGTTATACGGCGAACTTGACGAAGCGTGCAACGAGTGACGGAGCTGATCTTCGCGAAGCAGCACCTAAGTAGCACAGCTCTGTAGATACGTCGCAGCGGTGGCGAGCGGGAGACGAATTGGCCTCACTGTGTTTGCTTCGACCATCTCATAATCGAACCCAAGACCTCTTGCATCGAAAGCGATGTCTTTAATTATTGCTATGCCAATCTGGCGATACCCAAACTTTTTTGTCATATATTAGCGGTTTTGGTTGGTTTGGAAAGTTTGAAATCTGAAAATCAGCCATTGGAACAGCAGAATAATCTTATTATTTCTTTATAATCAGGTTATTATTGCGTCAGTGGCGAAACAACCCCACAACCCTGTGAAGCTGGAACTTATGGCGCAACAGAAGAACTGCAAAGTGCAAACGATTGCACCGAGTGCCCAGCAGGTTCGTGTCGATAGTTTTCTGTGTTTTGGATATTAAAATCAAATCTTCATTATACTCGCGGTATTACACCGAAGCGTGTAACTAGGGGTGGGCACATCTCCGCGACTTAGCGACTGGGCGACACAGAAACGTCGCAGGGGTGGCGAGCCGTTGGCGACACTGTGTCCGATTTGACCGGTCCGGGAATCGAACCCCAGACATCCCGCAACGATAGCGTGTGCTTGGCAACTGAGCTAGTCGGCCTGTCGTTTTAGATATTACTAAAACTTTTTCCCAATTTTCTTAGTAGTCATTTTTAGAGGCTACCAGATAAGTTTGTAATGTGTGGTGCATTATTTAGGTTTAATTGCATTTCTAGCTTTAACAGCGTACATGAACGCTGGACAAGATCTAAAAGTAAGCAAAATCTTTATATCCCTAAATTCTCGACCTCTCGATGTCAAAATTCTTTTAAATACCAAGGATAAAAAATTTGTAACTCTGTAACTATTGATTTAAAACAACAAACTTTCAAAAATTTCAAAATCGATTACAAAAATCATCCAATGTTTATTGCTCATTTTGTCAGCGAAGTGGTTCTTTGTCCTTCGTGGATAATTTCTTCACCTATTTCGCGACACTTAAGCTTTGCTAGTCACCGATAACCTTTCAAAAGGTGTGACAATCATTTTAAGTGTATTTTTTTATGGCCCAGCTAATTCTATTGACTTGCTTTTCTTTTTAATGCCGAACGTGAAGCATGAAGGGTATGGTTATTAATTTTCCAGTTTTATCATTTTTTCGACTTAATTTGACCCGAATTGGAATCAAACCCATGCCGACTGCTCCAGAAGTTAACATCTATTTGATCATTTATGAAAAGTAATAAATTATCTGAAGTTCCTTCGGTTGTATTATTTTTTTGTATTTCAGGTTACTTTTGTCCCGAAGGCACAGCTGGGGTTCCGTCTATCACAACCTCCTCAGGAACTCCTAGTGTGCAGAACTTGTGTCCGAAAGGTCACTACTGTCCTGCTGGCACTACTCGCATGAATGAATTTCCCTGTGAAGCGGGCACATACAATACCCTGCTTGGTCAATCTGCTTCAAGTGCATGTATGAAATGCCCAGCGGGAAGATATTGTAATCAAGGTATGACTTCGATAACCTCTTACTTATGACTTCGATAACTTATCAAGATAACTTATGACTTTGATAGCCAGTATTGTGTGTTGCAAACATACCCGCTTTTGTATTCTATTAACTCCTCTTCTCCTACCTGCATGCCATAACGTTAATCGTTTTATTATCTCTTCCTTTTTCTTGTACCGTGTTATATTTCCTTAATCTTATCGTATTCATTATCGTTTTCGCGGTGCAGAGATAAAAGACACTATTACTACTAATATACTTTAAGTTTCAAACACCTCGGCACAACTTTATTTTCAACTCTTAAATGAGATGCTAAAGACTGAAGCTGTGTAAGAATTTCCGCTAAGCTGATAGCCGTTCTGCTGATTTATTTTGCATCATACTTTATCCCCAGATCAGTTCAAGAGCACCGCAACTATTATGCATTTTTTAAAGTTTTTTCAAACCTGTCAGTGTCAATCGCAAGCTTATGAATGAAGTAAAATTTTTTGGTGAAAAAATTGTAGTTTGAGTAACTTTCATTGCCTTGTGTCTGTGTTGTTTTTTTAGTGTTTTTGTTTCTAGGTTCATCTACTCCTGGTGATGCATGTCCAAGAGGTCACTATTGTAACGATGGCAACGGTCCCCTTAACGGCAACAGGCCCCCCAGTGCGTGTACAGCTGGCACATATACTGCAGAAGAAGGAGCTAGATGTAAGCGACCTTGAATAAATAAAATGGTTGTTTCGCTGTTGTGTTTTGTAAACATATATAATCGAGTAGCATATTATCTTTGTCATAGCACATTTTCGACAAAGGCAGAAACTGTAAAAAGGAAAAGTAACGACGTATTTTTTGTACTAGCAGGCATTTTTCCATCAAGATATTTTTCTTTTTATATCTAAAAACCGTTAAATGTTCTAAAAACCGTTAAATCTTACGCAAAAATTACTTCTTAAATTCCATATCTTATCCACGCTTATCGTAAATAGACCAATATTACAGTTACAATAGTTGTACACCGTACAAGTGTACAGTATATCATAAGTGCAATTAAGTAATTGCAATGCGGTATAAATTTTGAGAAAAGACTGGCTTAAACCACACGTCCACAAGTGTTGTTTTAGTAACGTCGTTGAAAAAGCTAAATCAAATCTTCATTACGCTCGCGGTGTTCCGTCGAAGCGTGTAACAAGTGGCGACTGGCGGTTTCCATCTCCGTGGCTTGGGGCCTGAACAACACAACTTCGAAGAAACGCTGCAGCGGTGGCAAACCGTTGGCGGCACTCTGTCCGATCTTACTGGGCCTGACTTCCCGCATCGATAGCGCTTCGTTACGACGAGCTGTCTGAAAAATCTAATACTGTGTAAAACGAGGCATGAATTCAAGTGCATTATTATGATTGCAGCATCTTCTGATTGTGTGGCTTGTCCTGCTGGGTACTACTGTCCAGCTGGCACTTCTGACCCAATTGCATGTCCCAGTGGCACTTACCAGCCTGACACCAGGCAGGGATCTCCTAACAGTTGTGTTAACTGTACAGCCGGTATGGTTTGCACCACAACTGCACTCACGGCCCCGGATGGTCCTTGCAGTCCTGGGTAAGTTCTCCATAAATTGTATTATCATTTTCACCCTAAAAGATACTTGTTTTACAATATTGTTTTGTAAGATTTGGCTTTATGTAACTGCGAGTGTAGTATTTCAATTACTCTTAGCTTGGAGTATTTGGCACTGTGCAGATTTACGTATAGAAAAAACATCAGTTGATGCTTTACAAAATGGATTGTTGATTTTTTATCATAATTTTATAAATAGCTTTTGCTGCGCGAATTTTGAACTGCTATGAGGTTTACGTTGCGAAACAGCTTTCAGAAAATGAGAAATATCATATCATCTAAAAACCACTCGATCATAATTGAGCACTTATTTAATTATTGTTTTGAGTTTGCATTTAATCAGTTGAGTGAGCTGTGCTTCGCAATCAGCTTCCACAAGTCGGAGTTTTACATTTGTTTCAGATATTATTGTCCCCGAGGTACAGCTCTGGCTACTGAAAACCCTTGTCCAGCTGGTACCTACACTGATGCGTATAACTTGACGTCACGTGATCAATGCACACAATGTCCGCCTAGATTTGCATGCTTAAGTGGTAAGCTGACAGTGTTATGATTTTGCTGATCGTTCCTTACACTTGCATTCGGTAAAAGCTGTACTGGCTGAATATTCCTGAGTCCATCAACTTGCTTTTTTGCTTGTGGAAGCTGTAGGAGCTTGCGTGATCGTTGGCACGATGGCCTTGTGAAACTTTGAGAAAATTATTGGGCAAATTTGTGGCAAGTTCAATTTCCTACGAGGACAATTTTTTGATTGATATTCCGTGACATTATCTTGTATAATCATTAAGGTAGATTTAACAGTTGAAATTACAAAAATAGGGCGTTTAATGGTTTCTTTAAGAAGGTAAATTCGTTCAAAATGTAAAACCGTTGTGAAAATTTCAAGATCAAACTCACGAAATTTCAATTTGTGTGAAGTAAATGTTCAAGCCCCTATGAAAATGTATTGTTCGGTTCTTCTTGATGATGATACTGCTACTAGCTTAGGAACCCAGAAGTGCTATAGAAATCCAGTGATTATTATTACTACGAGACAGAGATAATTAGAATGAGATACGTTACTTGTCGAGACACTGCACATTGCAGTAATTTAAACTTTAAAGGATTATTTTAACTTTATAATTATGGCTACGCATTAAACTGCGTTGCAGCCTTTTATGTTGTACCAGTTGTGACACGATTTCAGCAGCCCCATGTGTTGTACGAGTATGCCAGTAGCACTCCTTATAAATTCTTTGCTACGGTTGTGATTCACGGCGAGGGCCAGTTGTATTTGACGTATATTTGAGGTGGCTGTTCACCTCTTGGCTTACCCAAACAGCGGAAGCTCTCGCACTGATCAATTTTTGGTTCATTAACTCAAAAAAATATTCTCACTTTTTCATATTTTTTAGTTCAAATGCATTTATCATGAGTTTTTAGGAACCGGTGGGTTTAATTCTCCCGCACTGAACTGCGCTCCCGGATACTTCTGCAAGAATGCTACTGAATATCCGACTCAACACCCATGCCCTGCTGGGTCATATTCAAATAAAACCAACCTGGCCAATTCTGATGAATGCTGGGAGTGCCCCAGAGGATCCTACTGCCTTGAAAATAGCACTGAGCCTCAGGGCCCGTGTCCATCTGGTCATTACTGCCCAGCAGGTAACCAGTTTACTATAATAAAGTAAAAGTAATCAACAATATAAAAATGGCGATAAAGATCTGCTTTTCTAATGCACAGACGTGTTTGTCGCAAATCGGTTTCGCAAAGAAGTGGTAGGTTTGAAATACACAGAAGATACTGATCGAAAGAGTCATAACCTAATCTTATTGGCCATTTCTTCGCCGACCTTTCTGGCGAAAGAAAGTTGGGTTTTGATTTTTCGGCTACATTACTGTAAAATGCCGGTATACAGGCTGGTTATCACTTTAAGATGGGGGAATCCCGCTAAGTGGCTTTCCAAACAGCACAACAATAAACTTACCTGCTTGCTCTCCGCACTGTGTCTTCATGTTGAGCGTCAAGCAGGGAAGCCATGAATACCAATTTACAGCCATTGGTTTGACCCGACTCGGAATCAAACCCGACTCTACAGCTCCAGAGGCAGACGCTCTTACCACTCGGCTATCTGAGCTGTAAATATATGACCACGATTCATCAGTCTGCATAGTTTGCGACAGAATGCCGCTGCTTCACTTACCTCATGAGAGAGAATGTCCGCTGCCATCCTATCCAGTTTCGCCTATCAGTTTTTTAAAAATACTGCCAACCTGATGACTAAGTTTTGCCTTAATGGATTCGTAGTTACTTGTCAGGAAGTCTGAACAGTTACCCGATAAGCTTCAATATTTTGTTTTTTATAGGTACGAAATTCGACAAAGAATACCCCTGTCGTTCTGGATCTTTTTCAAACAAAACTGGAAACATTCGTCCAGAAGACTGTGATGATTGTTTGACTGGTTCCTATTGTAAAGAAGGCTCGAGTAACCCAACGCCATGTCCACCGTAAGATCTCTGTTTTATGACCTGTCTTTGTTTGGATTTATACTCAGTGCTGCTAGACCACGCCACTGGGTGATCTTCTAATGTTACCTACGTTTCAGCGGTTCATATAACCCGAATGTAAAAGGAGACGGCACAGAAGATTGTTTCGCTTGTGATGCTGGATATTACTGTCCTGACAACGGAACAACTGACCCTTCGCCTTGTGAAGCCGGTTTCTACTCGGTAAGAAATCAGCAATTCTGCTCATTTATTGAACTTTCTGTTTTTTGGTTGTACCTCTGGTGCACTGATTGCATGCTAAGCTGCTTTGTGTTTGCTTCTCGTTCTACTCTTGGGATGTAATAAGGCATACCAACTACAGAAAATTCCTTATTGTATTTTATTCGCTACCGCATGTCACGAGTTTTTTTGTAGGCCTGCTATTCCGCTACTTGAAAATGTTGAAATATAGCCCAATGTCCGTTTTTCCATTATTTGATGTTTTAGTGATGGATTTTCAGTTCCAAATCTATCTAAATTTGTTTTATTGATTGCAATGTTGAAACTTCGATAATAAGCCAATTTACATGCACAATTTAACAGCTCAGATGGCCAAGTGGTATGGAGCGTCTGTCTCTTGAGCTGTAGACTCGGGTTTGATTCCGAGTCGGGTCAAACCAATGACTTTAACATTGGTATTCACAGCTTCCCTGCCTGACGTTCAGCATTGAAGGGACAGTGTGGAGAACAAGCCGGCAAGTTTACTTGTTGTGCCGTTGGGAAAGGCACTTAGCGGGATTCCCCCATCTTGGTGTGGTAGAGGTAGACAGATGGCCGGCAACTCCTAAGCGAGCTCGTATGGCGCATTGATCGCTTTCTCGTGATAGGAGGATAAATATGCAACTAAATAAAAATTTAAGCGGGTTAACCCGGAAAATCCTACCCGCTTACGGCAAATGAAAATTTACGTCATTCTGCTTGCGTGAGCATTGCGGGTTGGAAATTACTCGCTTGTAACAGGTAAGTTCAACCCGCTGAACAGCGCGTTGAAAGAATAGAGGGTTAGGCAAAAAAATCTCCTAAACTAGAACTGAAGCGTGTAACCCGCATAATCAAATCCGCTCATGTAAATTGACTTCATGATGTAGAAAGCCTATGGAAAATTTTAATTTGAAAGTGACGTTAAGTTCTTGAACTCAATTTTATTGCTGTCTGGCGATGATGGTTTTGCGACTGATACCGTTTCTAAACTTGCGATTTTCCATTTGTTGATGCAAGAATAAACTTATAAACTTTAAGGAGGAAAATAAAACCACCGTAAATCTCAATACTAGATTTTCGATTATCAACCAACTATCACTTTTTTATACTGCCTTGGTTACACTGCTGATGATGACAGCTGAATATATGTTGTCGAAACATCCAGTTTTGAGATTTATGTTGCTTTAATTTTTGCCCTTGAGCCGTTTTTGTCTGATATTTGTTGTATTCCGAAAGTTAAAAACAGATTTACGGGAACCTAATTTGCTTTCCAGGGCACTGGTCTTGCTGAATGCCAACTCTGTCTGGCTGGTTATTATTGCGACGAAGCTGCTTTTCCTGATACCAATTTACAAAATAAGATCTGTCCTGCTGGTATGCATTGCCCAAATGGTACTGGAAACGCTCCGAATCTAAAAGACTTCGCTTGTCCAGCAGGATTCTATTGCACCGCTGGAGATATTGTAAGTTTGTAGTTTTGGTAATTTCCCCAACCTGAATCTTATTTTTACATATTAAGCGAGAGGGCATAAATGCAACCTAACTAATCAAGTTACGCAAATTTTTTGCAAGTCTAGGAAACCGAGATAAGTTAAATATTTCAGGACACAATTTTTTTTCTCATTGTATTAATAGCTTATACTGTTTTGCGTGTACTGATGATGATAACAGCTGAATCCATGTTGTCCAAACGTCCTGTTTTCATGAATCACTGTGATTTAATTTTGCACACTAAGCTACTTTTATCCCATTTTTACGGTAGGTTGAGATTCTGCTATTCACAAGCTACAGCATAGCAGCTGCATATCTTTATCTTAATTAGGTTGTTGTTATTATTAATGTCCACATGTTCAGTGCTCCGCATGTCCAAGTTTCGTGGGCGAAATTCGACGGGCTTTCTACGTTATTGGCCTTGATCACTTTTTTCTATTATAACATCAAAAATTTGATTATGACGCAAAGCTCGTGGACTTTTAGCCCACTAAAATGGGACATGTGGACAGGTTAAAAGTATACTAGGTTTTTAATCGGTCCTTCATTTAGGACCCTTTTCCTGTCCCTTGTCCTATTGGGACGTACAGTGGAAAGACTGGTTTGCAGAGGGAAAGCGACTGCGTAGATTGCACGGAAGGGTACTATTGTGACGTCACTAACTTAACGGCACCAGTAAGCAAGCAGTTTTTGTTTTGGAATGTTAAGCTATTAATGTAAGTAGATATGATAAAAAAGTCAGAAGCAGCAACTCCATCAAAAAAATCGGAAACAAAGGCAGCTCATAAGCTATCTGGATTCGTCCTAGGTACAGCGCCACCGTTGCTTTCTCGTTACAGGGAAATAAAAATGAACAAGTCAATCAATCCATCAATTTCTTTTGGTTAAAATTAGAGTGCGGATTTGCGTTTAGGGCGACCAGTTATTCTTCTGGCTTTAACTGTAGAACCAATTAGTCTTTAAGCTGTGCCAGCCATGAACAAACATTTAAGCCCACGTAATACCAAGTTGCACAAAACGATAATTTGGCAATTGACAGAAAAAAATAGCTCATTTGTTAAGCACATGTGCGGAAGATCTAGGGTTTGATTCCCGGGCAGGTCAAATCGGATACAGTGTCGCCAATGGCAGGCCGCCACTGCGACGTTTCTTCGGAGCTGTGTTGCCCAGACGCTAATCGCAGAGATGGCCCAGCCACTCGCTCCACGCTTCGGCGTAAGACCACGAGTATAACGTAGTTTTGATTTTAATTTTTTTGATTTGACAAATAAAATAACTTAATTTTTTTGCAGGCCGGACGTTGTCCACCTGGCTTCTACTGTACAACTGGAACTGGGGATCGGCATTCTAATCCTTGTGATCCGGGGACATTTTTAAGTGGTTCAGCAGCTGTGTCAAGTGAAAGTTGTACTACGTGTACTTCCGGTTATTACTGCCCTGATTACAACACTTCCGTTCCTACAATTTGCCCTGAGGTATTTGTTTATGTTTCCATTTTTTAAATATTTTTGTTTATCATTGATTTTTGATTCGTTGCTATGCAGATTATACTAATTAATTATTTGTACCAAATAATTTTTTTGTCAAAATCAAAATTCAAATCTTCATTATACTTGCGGTATGGTGTCAAAGCGTCTGACGAATGGCGGCAATGCTCGAGTTGAGGAGGGATGCAGGGGATGCCATCCCCGCGTAAAACAACACCATCTCTCCCATTAAACATTTTAGCGTAAACCATTCCCTTACAAGTATAATGACCATCCCTCTTTACTTCTGCGTGAAAAGTTGTACCATCCCCTTTAAGTGTTTTTACAACTCGAGCACTGAATGGCGGGGTCCATCTCCACGGCTTTGCGCCTGGGCGACACAGTTCCAAAGAATCGTCGCAGCGGTGGCGAACCGTTGGCGACACTGTATCCAATTTGACAAGCACGGAATTCGAACCCCAGACCTCTTGCGCTAATAGCATGTCTTTGACCATTACGCTAACAGGCGAGTATGCAAGTTTTTTTTGCTCTTGGTAAAATTTTGTTGACCAAAATATTTTTTAATTTAAGGGTTCCTATTGTCTTCCTGGTGTTTCCAGACCTGCGCCTTGTGGTGCTGGAACCTTAAGTAATCGGACCGGTGCTACGAGCACTCTGGAATGCACCCCATGTCCTGGGGGATTTTATTGTGATGGTTCAGGAGACACTAGCAAAGTGACTGGGCCGTGTGCTGCTGGACATTATTGTATTGAAGGATCACAAGAACGCGTAAGTAAAGATTATTATTAGATGAAAAAGTAGCTAGCGACGGCTTAATGTTTTGACTCTAAGAAAAGAAATGAAGTTGAGAGGTTTTGAACGAGCAATGTAACAAAGAGCCCTTACAATCTGTACTGGGTCTGTTCTGGATTGGTTGTGCGTGGCAAGGCTGACGACGCTTTTCTTGTAGTCGAAACATTATCATAATTTTGACAACCGATCAGATGGCCCTGTGGTATAGAGTGTCTGCTTCTGGATCTGTAGACTTGGGGTTCGATTCCAAGTCGGGTCAAACCAATGACGTAAAAATTGGTATCCACAGCTTCCCTGCTTGACGTTCAGCATTGAAGGGACAGTTTGGAGAAAGCCGGCATGTTTACTTGTTGTGCCGTTGGGAAAGACACTTAACGGAATTCCCCCATGTTAGTGTGGTAGACAGATGGGCGGCAACTTCCAAGCGAGCTCGTACAGCGCTTCGTCACTTTCTGGTGATAGGAGGATAAAAATGCCAATAATAATAAAAAAAAGGAACGTTGTACCGTGCAGTATCACTAGCCCCACCACGCTTTACAACAATGGAAAATCCCGTTAAGCGCCCTTTTAAGCGGCACAAGTAAACTTGCCTGCTTTTTCTCCACACTGTCTCGACAATAATTGTACGTTAAGCAGGGAAGCTCTGAGTAATAATTTTTAACTTTGGAAACCACATACGTGCCGTCTTGTCATGTTTTACGACCTTGTAGTCTATGCAAGGCTAAGATTTTTTGAAAATATTCCGATAAAACAGCCCAGGTTGATTTCTTAGCATTTTCATAGGTTTATGTTTGATAATTACGTAACACGCATCTACGTCATCCACAAACAATGGGTTCAAATCTTTAGGTCGGCCGTAGCAAAGTCGCAATTTTATTTGTCATGCAGCAGACTCTGACATATTATGAAAACTCGGCTCTTCTTTTTGCTTCTAGTACGTCTCATATATCTTGTAAGTCCATCTTTGTTCCTCTCTCAAGCCGGCATCGTTGTGAACTCGCTCTTATTCGGGATGTCCGAGGAGCTAATATACTACTATTGTTACTCTGGCAGTGCGCTTACTACTATTCATTCTGTATTGAACAACATAATCAAAATTGAATTTTACCGCTGATGTTTTTCAGCCAACCTTGCCGGTTGGATAGCGGTTAAGCACATCGCTATTAACGTGGTAAGTCTTGGGTTCGATTACCGTGTCAAATCGCACACTGTCCAACGGATTGCCACCGCTGCGACGTTTTTTAAGTAGTCTGGGTGCTAAGCTGCGAAGATGGACTCCGCTACTCGTCACACGCTTCGGCGTATAATAACGCGAGTGCAGCGAAGATTTGATTTTTCAGGCGCCGGTTAATAAAGTTTATGGAGATGAATGTACCAAGGGAGCTTACTGCCCTGAACAGAGTGTTTTACCTACTGCCTGTGAAGCAGGAACCTTTTCAAATATTACAAGTGAGATCCGTAGGCTTAACATCAATGCCTGCCACTTCCTGGTATGTTGTCCACTTTTGTGTTTAACAGTTGGCTCTGCGATAGTAGCTTTCAAAACTTAACAATGCTGGTTGCAAAACGATTATCAATATTAAGCTATTATATTTTTTTGCTATGAGTCGTCTGGTGCTTTATTACTACCAGTGTTTATGGACGACCAGTTCGTTTTTCATTATAGAAAGCCAAAGAATTTCTTTTAATCTTCAGTTCGTTTGTAGTAGTCTTTTTTGAAGTGGTGGTATGCCGAATTAATTTTTTATTTTAAAAGTATTTTGTGTATTTCTTCAGAGGCCAATTCATCAGATTCTTGCATCCCTTGCCCTGCTGGAAAATTTTGCTCAGGAATAAGCTCGGACGGTTTCACGGGCGATTGTTCCCCGGGATTTTTCTGTCCTGAGGGTTCTTCATCTGCGACTCAAAATGTGACTGAACCTGGGTATTACTCAGAAGGAGGAGCAGCAGTACCACGACCTTGTGATACAGGTGTGAGAGTAGTTTTTAAGGCAAGAAATTTTAAATGTTTCTTGCCTTAAATTTTATTGTAAGTGCTTTAAATTCAAATCTCATGCATTTGTTATGAGTGTGATATAGCATAGAGCTTTGTTTTACAAAATCGTTGATTGCGAGGCTTTTGTTCAATCACCACCCAAGTATTATGTATGTTTCATGATAATTAGGCCTGTCTCTGCATGAAGGATTTTGTCAAGCGATCCATCAGACTCTTGAGTAATAAGATTTTACAGAATAGTTAAAAAATAAAGTCACCTTCGTCGCCATCTTGAATTAGTTTTAAAGAATAGTTGTTATATTATGCAATCTTCTAGATAAAAAAAAGGAACAACCAAAGTTACTACCAGTGACAAACAGCAACAAAACATGCACAAATTGTAACAAAAGTAAATGGAACTGGTTATTTAAAAAGCAGTTTGTCGATTTACTTGTAATTTAAACTTATTTTATGTTCTTCCATTTTTTCAGTTATGCGTATGTCTTAAACTTAAGGCTTTTGTCTGTCGCGAGTTATGTAAAATGAAACCGTTGACATTAATCACCGGTAACTGGTTTTATTTTGCATATCTTTTCAAGATTTTCTTGGATTGAGAAATTTTCAAATCATAATTAGGTTTTGCATTGTTGGATTAGCTTAGTTGTCGAGCACATCGATATTAGTGCGGATGGTCCGTGGTTCGATTCCCGGGCCGGTTACATCGGACGCGGCGTAGCGAACGGCTCGCCACCGCTGCAATTTTTCTTCGGAGCTGTGTTGCCCAGACGCTAAGCCGCGAAGATGGGCCCCGCCACTCGTTAAGCGCTTCGGTGTAATACCGCGAGTAAGATGAAGATTATTGATTTCAGGTACTTACAGTCCTGGTTCAGCCAGTCCATCCTGTACACCATGTGACGCTGGCCAGTATTGTAATGAGACTGCTATGTCTGTGACAAAACAATGTCCCAAAGGTGGTTACTGTCCCAGAGGTTCTAGGGATCCAAAACTGTGCCCTGAAGTAAGTGATTGAAGAAAATGCGTAAATACTATCATTACCTAAGTTAGTAATTCTCCTACCTAGACGTTTTGCCGACATATTGCAGATTCATTTATCATCATCAGCAATGGATTCTAAGCAGTACAGAACTACGCTGTTAATGATGACAGCTGAATAGATGCTGTCAAAACGTCTATTTAGGCTACCGGCTCGATTTTGTTTTTTCTTTTCAAGCGATTTCAGGTCACATGACTGTGTAGCATTTCTGTTGTAGTTGCTTACAATTGCGTCTTTAGAAATTCAAATTAAATTAAGTTGCTGAAGTCGATTTTTTGAAAGAAGAAAAGTTGAACCAACTAGTATTACTTTCCAAACATCTTGTTTGTTAGGAAATATTTGTGTAATATTTCCTGCCTTGGGCTCAGGAGTGTTATTGTTTTTTGGGGGGAGGATGGGGGCATGCTCTGGGTAGCTCCCATCTTTGACTTTGTCTTTTAATAAAAAAAAAATTAATGCAAAGTGACTGAAATATGCTAGACTTTTTTGATGGATTTTGCAGTTTATGCTCTCTTTTAAAATTTCTCGCTACGCCACTACTTGTGCTATAGAGGGTTGTCAAGAAATTATTTCCTGCGCTGTTGTTGATCCTGTTCGCTAAGCAGGCTTCCAGAATTGCTTTTATTTTGATGTGGTTTGATCAGAATCTTTGACTTTCGGTTAAATTCGGAAACTTCAACCACTCTAGTTGTTGGTCTAGTAAATTCACACATTGGTCCTCAACACTAGAATGAACCTATTTTATGTTTTTAGGGCACTTATAACGACGAGTTGGGTCAACCAGATGATGTAGCCTGCAATCCATGCGACGAAGGTTACTTTTGTAGCCAGGTAGGTTATGATTTTCACGAGAGGTTGCTATAGTAGCGGAAAAGAATACTAGGACAGCGGAAGTCTGAAACACACATTGTGTAGCCATTGCTATGGCATTTGTAATCAAGAATGTTTGAAGTGTACAAATAAGTGAGGTTATTTTCAAATTATATTGAACTGAAAATTTGACACTAATTGAATTGAGACTGCGAAGTGACCTTGCGCTCTTCTAGTCAGCAGTCACCCGGTATATATATATGTGAATTGCGATTGGCTCCAACCATGCATCGAACCCGTCGCAAAGCCTCTTTAACCTGCGAGAGGTAGCCCTTGTCGATGTCGCTGAGAAGACGCACTAACAGTTTGGTGGGCTTTTGAAAAGCTGCTTTAAGATGATTGTCTGCCCGAAGTATCTTTACCATGAACAATGAATATGTTAGTTTAAGCGCAAAAATCCAATTTTAACGGGATAACTTTTGATATAATAACAACTCTTAAATGAATGTGAATTTATCCTATTTTCTTAATAGCAGAATAAAAATCAATCAGTCCATTGTTTTGTTGAATTGCGTAGGCTGGTCTGCCTGACAACGAAGGGCCATGTGAAGCTGGTTATTGGTGCGGTTTTGGTTCAATTACGTCTACCCCAAATGGATCACTAAGTAATGGTGGTCCCTGTCCAACTGGTCATTACTGTAAAAGTGGGACATGTTCCCCCAAAGCTTGCGACCCAGGTACGACGCTAAACTTTAATTTGCATTTTGATTCATGATGTTTGGTGAAAATGGTTTTCGGCTAAGACAAAACCAAATAGTTATGGATGTGCGTTATCACAGAAAAATCAATCACCATTATTGAAATTAAAAACCCCCAACAGGCTGTTTCACGGTGAGGCTCTTCAGGGGGAGACGTTAAAAACTGTAAAATGAAATCTTATTTAAATAGAACTTGATGTACGTTATTGTATAGAAATGCTAAGTGTAGTTGTAGGTTGGTTTTTGTGAGTAATGGAAGCAGTGCTATAACTTTGAAAAAAATTGGCAAATTTGAAGCAAAAAAATCAAATCGATGCATTTCATCCTAAGCGCCACTCCTAGAACTTTTTCAACCATGTTATAGTTATCTCATATAACACGCTAAAGTGGTCGCAATCTGGTAAAAGCTCTTTGCAGTTTTGGAAACTTAGCTTTATTGATGAGACATATAATCTGTAGGCTAAATTTCACGGTGGTTATCACCTTAAGCAGTGGTCGGCAAACCCCGGGCCGCGGCCCGGTGCCGGTCCGTGTGAAGTTTGTTACCGGTCCGTATACGTTTTCAGATTAAATGCTTTAAATTTGAGAGATTGTTGGACGACCTAAACGGTAGACGCAGTTTTCGGACGTTTTTAAAAATACTTCATAGCACCATAAAATTAACCAAGTTACGAAAGCAATCTTTTAATTTAACCGCAAACATTTGATTATGCTGTCATTCTATCGTAAGGTCATGCTATCGTCAAATAGCGCTAGGCTAAACAAGCTAGTTAAGAGAGAGAGAATGACGTTAGAAATCAGGTTAGAGAAGCTTCTATAAAAATTAAACCAAAGCTGCTGCTGCAGCAAGATTTAAAAAGTCTGATGCTTTAGTCCGAGTACAGGCTAAAGCAAGATCGAGATGTTCAGTTCTGAATAAATTCAAGCTGTTTTATTGCCAATTTTCTGAAACTGTTGTGATTTTGCAAAGGCCGGTTCGCAAAGAAATCAGCTTCGAACCGGTCCGCTATGCGGAAGAGGTTGCCGACCACTGACCTTATCTAATGAGAACAAGCGCAGAGTGAAGCCCATAATAGACATGGGCGAATAGTAATCATTCGTTAAAAAGTAGTTTAGTTTAAAGTTTAGTTTAAATGCATATTTATCCTCCTATCGCGAGAAAAGCGATCAATGCGCTATACGAGCTCGCTTAGGAGTTGCCGGCCATGTGTCTACCACACCAAGATGGGGGAATCCCGCTAAGCGCCTTTCCCTACGGCACAACAAGTCAACTTGCCGGCTTGTTTTTCACACTGTCCCTTTAATGCTGAGCGTGAAGCAGGGAAGCTGTGAATACCAATTTTAAAGCCATTGGTTTGACCCGACTCGGAATCAAACCCGAGTCTACAGCTCAAGAGACAGACGCTCTTACCACTCGGCCATCTGAGCTGTTAAGAAGAAGTAACGGATAGTAACAGATTCGTTTTGTCAAAATACCGATTCCAAATTGTATTCGTTTGCCATCCAGGGCCGAAATTAGGCAATGCGTGGCCTCCCCCGAAATCATCATCCGGGGCCCCGACGTCCAATTTTCCCCCAAACATCGGGTAAAGACCAAAAAAAAAAAGGTCTTTACGTCTTCCGACGTCTTTTGTAAAGTAATCATTTGGAACTGCTACTCAAAAGTAACGGTTAAGGTCATCTCCATTCTTGAGAAGATATTCTATACTTTTTATCCGTTACTTGTATCCGTTTAGGTAATCACGAATCCGTGTTTGAGGAAAAATTGGACGTCGAAAGGCGTGAAGACCTTTTTTTTTTTTTTGGTCTTCACCTGATGTTTGGGGAAAAATTGGACATCGGAAGCGTGAAGACCTTTTTTTTTTTTTTGGTTTTCACCTGATGTTTGGGAAAAAATTGGACGTCGGTACCCGTGAAGTTTTGGTAGAGATGTGCCTAACCGTTACTTTTAAGTTCTTTGTGATTACTTTTAAGTACCAAGTGATTACTTTAGAGTGTAAAGTAATCATGAAGAACTTAAAAGAAACGGTTAAAAGAAACAGCACAATTCTATCAAACCTTCACGTCCACCGAGGTCCAATTTTCCCCTAACTTCAAGTGAAGACCAAAAAAAAAAGGTCTTCACGCTTCCGACGCCCAATTTTCCCCCAAACGTCGGGTTAAGACCAACATAATAAAAAAAGGTCTTTCATTCGCGATTACCTAAACGAATACAAGTATTGGATATTAAGTATGTTTTCTCCAGTAATCGCTTGGAACCGTTACTCAAAGCAACGGTTAAGCACATCTCTAGCCCATTAGGGACTAAATGTCCTCAGCACTAAGAGAAGTTGTCGCACATTACCAGCAATTATAGCGCTATAATCATAGTGATCTGCTTAATGAAAACTAAACAATATGATAGATGTATAATTTTTTTTGTATTTGTGGTAACTATCTTCGTGTTTGAAAACATTTTACTTTACAGGCACTTATAACAACGTCACTAGAGCTACCAATGCAAGCTTTTGTATTCCGTGCGATCCCGGAAAAGTTTGTTCAAAACCTAACCTAACTTATCCTGACGGAGAATGCATGCAAGGTGAGCTACTTTCTCATTTCCAATTTTCTCTCTAACGTTATTTTTGAATGTTATTACCTATGACTTGGCAATATAATCCTGTTTCCGGGCGTGCATAAAAAACAGGTCCAATTAGAGGATATTATAGAGTGGTACAGCTATGTCTTGGGCAGTTAAACCACATCAGCCGCACTCACGTAGGAGGTACAGGTGCATTCATTCTTGATAATGCTGGACCTCGATCAGCCAAACACCCCTCCAAATTTATATATTCAAGAAAATTTAACCTTTGTGATACGCAACAGATCTACATATCACTCCGGTCAAATTTCACCGTGTGGCCTAGGTACAACTGTAAAACGACGCCGTCCTTTCTTACTGAGGCTTGAACGAAGTCAATTTTTGTCAGAAATTCTTGCAGCTAAAAGTGTCTATAATTTAGATTTTGACAGCTCTGATGACTGAGTGGTAAGAGCGTCCGTCTTGGGAGCTGTAGACTTGAGTTTGATTCCAAGTCGGGTCAAACCAATGACTTTAACATTGGTATTCACAGCTTCCCTGCTTGACGCTCAGCATTGAAGGGACAGTGTGAAGAACAAGCCGCCAAGTTATAACTGTTGTGTCGTTGGGAAAGGCACTTAGCGGGATTCCCCCATCTTGGTGTGGCAGACAGATGGCTAGCAACTCGTAAGCAAGCTCGTATAGCGCATTGATCGCTTTTCTCGTGATAGGAGGATAAATATGCAACTAAATGCAAAATACAAATAGGTTCAGTTATTTCATCAGCAGTGTACGTCTGGCAATACAAAATTGTATATACCTCAACTACAGTTAACTGCTTCCCACACCTATGGCTATTTGCAGCTACAGTTTCTACCATATTGTCGTGCTTAATATGCATCCAATCCGACATGACATGTAAGATATGTTTCGATTTATAAGTCGGAAAAAATATGCATAAGCATTGAATTGTATTCAAGAATGAATCACAGATTAGTAAGTTGTGCGTTTTATTTTTGCTATTTTTCCTGGTCAGTTTTTCATCCGTTTCAGGATTCTACTGCCCGGGGGGAGCTAAGCAACCCGAACCTCCTTCTGAGCCTGTGGATTGGGCAAAACCTTGCGAACCAGGCTATTATTGTCCAACTGGTACAGGCAACCAGTTACCATGTGAACCTGGGACTTACAATAACCTATCCCTTCAAATTGCATGCGAACCATGCCCCGCTGGATATCAGTGTAAAGGTATGTCGCTAAACAAAGATTTGTGTACTTATAGCAATTTGAAATTTATCTCAGTAGTGGAGTACATCGTTATTAGTGCTGAAGATCTGGGGTTCGATTACCAGGCCGGTCCAGTCGACATAGTTTTGCCAACGGCTCGCCACTGCTACGGTGTTCTGCGAAGCTGTGGTGACCAGGCGCTAAGCTGCGGAGTTTTTTGTATTTAGCTGCATATTTATCCTCCTATCACCAGAAAAGCGATCAATGCGCTATACGAGCTTGCTTAGAAGTTGCCAGCCATCTGTCTGCCACACCAAGATGGGGGAATCCCGATAAGTGTCTTTCCCAACGGCACAACAAATAAACTTGCCGGCTTGTTCTCCACACTGTCCATTTAATGCTGAACGTCAAGCAGGGAAGCTAGAAATAGCAATTTAAAAGCTATTGGTTTGACCAGACTCGGAATCAAACCCAAATCTGCCGCTCCCGTGGCGGACGCTTTTACTTGTCGGCCATCTGAGCTGTTCTAAAAAGAAAGTTGGACCCCGCCACTCGTTACAAGCTTCGGCGTACCACCGCGAGCTTAATGAAGATTTTTTTAGTTAAAAACTTAGGCTGGACATGATTTCTAGACTGGAAACGTGTTTGTGTTCGGTAGGCTCTCTTTTTCAGAAGTTTCATGGTCTTTTTTGATAATTTTAGTAGCGCTTCGGTATTAACATAACATAACATGACAAGTTATGGAAATAACAATAAGATACATAGAAAAAAGCGGCACTTTTCTATAAATTAGTTTCATTTCTTCACTTTTCATTTTTATCCTCCTGTCACGAGAAAGCGACGGAGGCACTATGCATAGGACGAATCCACACTCGCTCAGGAGTTGTTTTTGTTTCCAAATTTTCTGGTCGAATTTTGCTTCTGACTTTTTAATTTGCTGCTTGATAGGTTCCACCAAAAGTTAGACTGTATTCTTGAAGCCACAGTAAAACTATGTGGCTTACGGAAGGTTTATTTAGTAATTGACCAGCAGCCCACTGAGAGAGACCGCATGGTGACTTTGGGGGTAGATTTAGCAACAAATATGTAGCAGTTGCGATCGGCTTCAGTCTGGAATCGAACTCATGTCGAAGGTTTTATAAACCACGTGCGATACCGCTACAAAGCAATGCTGCTAACATCGGCGTTAATGTTTCAGGAAAAAACAGCAAAGAACCCTGCCCACTAGGAAGTTATTGCCCGCTCGGCACAAACGACACAGCACCTCCGTGCCCACCTGGAACATTTGAAAATTCAACTTTAACCCCTGACATACTCGACTGTAACTCCTGTACTCCAGGTATGCGTCTAAAATGATGTATTTTTACTTTTTTTCCTGCATTAAAGCGGGAAAAATGAAGGTGCCTTGAAAAACTGACTTAGATGTCTCAGTTTCAAGGGAGACATTTTTCGTTTGTTTTGTTGTTACATCATCATGTAACGATTGTAACCGGTGTGATGTAATAATAAAACCAACCAAAGAATTCTCAAAGGCATTGAAAATCAAACCAAACTTTATTTAAGCCAACTTAGCTTTAAGTATTTGGGTATCTTTGCTGGCTAGTCAGAGGTGTTTGGGGATGAATTGAAACCCAGTTTTTGGTTGCCGAAACTTTAAAAACCACCCAATGACACGTTAAAAATTATTATAAGTACTATTCTCTTGAACTATGGATCTAGGATACTTTTAAGCCTACTTGTATTTAATCTTACATCTGTTGTTGATTTTTTTAGGTTCTTTCTGTGATGAGTTTGGAGCGAGTGAAGTGAAAGGACCTTGTAGTGCTGGATATTACTGCAGGTGCCTAACTTACTGTTGTGGGTAATTAGTACGCAAGCAATACCACTCGACCATATGCTATACGAGTATAATTTATCACATGGCCCAGAAAAACAGTGCGAAGAACAAGCTTGCTAGTTCGCTTGTTGTGGAGTGGGAAAGACATTTGATAAGATTTCTTCATCTTAGAAAGGTGGATACTGTAGAAAGGCCGCAGCTCTTAAGCGAGCTCGTTGCAAAGCATCTGTTGTTTTTTTGCAAAAGAGGGAATAAATTTTCAGTTGGGCCGTGCAGTCTACTCGCCATGGTGGCCCAGTATAACGAAAGACTTGCGATGCAGCTTGTAAGTTATAGGGGGTTGTACTTATTATCACCCAGAAGTAACCCAATCTTTCGTCTGTGGAATCATTTTGAAACATGCCACCAAAAGTGAACTCGATATAATTCCGACTTCGAAACAGATTTTTGACTTGGGGTTTCGGGTTTAGACTAAGTCACCGTTGTGCAACTGTTTAGTACAGAGGCAAACTATCGCAGATTTAGGAAAGAGGGCAAGTTACAATTGACCTCAGGTTACTCAAGCTGCTGTATTGTTTAAGAATGTTTTAGGTATGTTTCAGGATAAGTTTCGTCAAGAAATAGGGGCGTTGGCCTGGTCCTCCCCTGCTGTTTACGCCACTGACTTAGTGTTTTCAAACTGTGTTTATTTAGATCTGGCGTGAATGTTAGTCAACCTTTCACTGAATTTTTTACCGGAGATGGTGGAATCTGTCCTGAAGGTTTCTATTGTCCCGAGGGAACCGGAGAGCCGAAACCTTGTGAAGCAGGCACATATTCAAATAAAGTTAGTTTTGAGTGCTTTGAAAAAAATATTTTTAAATTGCTGTGTTACAATGGAAAGCTAAAGCTGTTGAAAACATACAAATTCTTGAATATCGTAACCAACCGACAGATTAAAAAAGAAAAATTCAACCAATAGACTTACGAAAAATAACCGGTCCGTTAACTCAGTTCTCAAGACATTGCTATCGGTGCGGGAGGTCTGAGGTTCAAATCCCGGGTCAGTCGAAACGGACACAGTGTCGCCAACGGCTCGCCACCAATGCGACGTTTCTTTGTAACTGTGTTGCCCAGGCGCTAAACCGCGGAGATGGACTACGCCGCTCGTTGTACGCTTCGGCGTCATAACGCGAGTATAGTGAAGATTTACTTGTTTTGATTTAAACAGCAACTTACAAACGAACGTAGACTCAGCTTTTGCATGGAGTCTTCAAGGGGTGAATGGGCTGAGAATTGAAAAACTGTCATTTTGTTGTTTTGTATGCTGCAAGTAACTAAAATTTAAATTTCCAAAGCCATCCGCAAAATGCCTACGTGATTTTCAAATGACAATAAAATGACAGAGGTTATTTTCGAATTATAGTGAACTGAAAATCCAACAGTAATTGAGGGAGACTGCGAAGTGGCTTGCGCTCTTCGAGTCAGCAGCTCCAGCCGAGAATCGAACCCGTCTCGTTAGGATCTGTAACCCGTGTACGGTACCGGTGGGCCATGTAGCTGACCACTAAAAGTGTCGAAACTATGTTTAATTTTGCTGTGAAGCATTAGTATTAAGGCTAAAAATTTACTTGTGTTTCAGTTGGGTGCAACTACTATGGAAAATTGTACAGCTTGTGATAAAGGAAAGTACTGCACTTCTCGAAATCTTACAGAGCCGGAAGGAAATTGCACGGCCGGACACTATTGTTCTGGTGGTGCGATGAAACCAAATCCTACCAGTACGTAATTAAATCTTTAAATTGTTCCGGGGGGTTTTGAAAAATGCTGAGACAAAGCTACTACAACTATATGACAACGTTTTAAATTTTAACTTTTTTTCATTTTTAAAGTCAAAATGGTCATTTTAGCTTTGGATATTTTTTTTGAATGTGTAAAGTTATTTGCATTAACTTTTTATGTAGTCTGAAGGTGCGTTTATCGATACGCGACAGGCGTCACGCGACAAGAGACGATTTTTTTATCGCACCTTGTTTGTTTTATTTTGCTGTTTACCGATCACGCAAAAACATACATTCACTTACATTATAATTTTTATCGCGTTGTCGCACGTCGTTTGTCGCGTTTCGATTATCGGTAGACGCGCCTTAACACTTGAACTGAAACATCAGTGTAAAAACGTATATTTACTTCGCAGAACTGCTGCTGCTATGGGGTGTTTTAGACCAAAATTACTTCTTAATTCCTAGGTTGCTAAAGACTTAGCAGTTGGTTACTTAGGCTTATTTTTTGATTTTATGTCACAATTTTCTCGCCTACTTTAGAACATAACTTGAAGAGTTTGAAGAGTTGAGTTAAAAGATACAGTATTGTAGTGTGCAGTGGTCTTCTTGTAGAACTAAAAAATAAATCACTCAAGTTTTTTTTTAATTATTGAACTCAAAATTTGGAAGTATTTAAGGGAGAATGCGAAGTGCGCTTACGCTTTTCGAGTCAACAGCCTGTAGGTTAAAAATTAGCTTCATATTTGAAAAAAGGTTGGAATTTTGGGCAAATTTACGAGCTTTTGGTAAGTTTTTATGTGATTTTTTTCAATAGACGAAACTACTGAAGGTGGGGATTATTGCCCTGTTGGATTTTACTGCCCAGAAGGAACCCCCGAGCCTAGACGATGTCTTCCGGGAGGTTATAGCGACCAGGAGGGACTAAAGGAATGCACCCCTTGTCAAGCCGGGTATTACTGCCCAGAAGGTTCTACTAACCCAACTACTTACCCATGTGAGCCGGGTTACTACTGCCCTGAAGGTAAGTGTATTTGCATTTTGACTAAGACGTAAAATAGGCAAAAGAAGTTGACATAAAAATCAGTAAAAAATCTTTATAAAACAAAAAAGTTTAATAATGAAACATTCCGAACAACGCAAAACCATTATTCACGATTTATTTTGACATGAAAAACATGGTACAAAAAATAATAAACTGGGCCACTACTTGTTAATTTAACCAAAAAATTTGGGTTGTTTAAACCAAAAATTTTGAGTTGTTTTGAACCAATCGTTCTCGTAAGCCCAGTTTTTGACCATAAATTTACGTAAAAAAACATAGCATAAACTGCGTCACCTCTTTAAAATGGGGTATAATGAAGTTTTAGCATTGCGCAATCTTGTTGCGTCATTAATCAATGGCGTAACTCCCCATGTCACCAATATGGTTGCTTACAAGTTTTTACTATCATAATTGCGTATAAAAAGTTTTTTGATAACACCACCTTTGCATTTCAGGGACCGGTAATTATGAAGACTTTCCTTGCCCACCTGGTACTTACAGCAACCAGTCCACGTTGTCCAGTGCGGATTCGTGTTTCCCCTGCGACCCGGGCAAGTACTGTGTAGGCAACGGCAATACCACTTGGTCCGGTGATTGTGCCCCGGGTGAGTAACGCTTTCTTTAACTTTCAAAAATCACTCTTAATGGAAAAACAGTTATGAATTGTTTTGAGCAAAACGTGTACAGGTACAAGACGGCGTATACCTTGAGAACACAATTGCCCTGTCCACGTGTCCGGGTTAAGTGGGCAAAATCCCACAGGCTTTCTGCTTCATAATTAAAATTATGATGTCATAATCACCTTTTTCAATTGTGACATCAAAAATTTAATTATGATGTAAAAAGCCCGTGGGTCCCCCTGGACATCTGGACATACGGACAGGGTAACTATGCAGGTCATCATCAAACAACGGCTCATTACAAATAACTTTCATCATGAATGTTAGCACTCTTCAAGTCTGCAGCTCTCCGAAATAGGCTTGCACTTCAAATGCGATTGGTTCCAGCCGTGAATCGAACCCATCACAAAGAATCTGTGACCTTTTGAAAAAACTTCCTGCGGAAAAAGTGTTGCACAAATATGTACCTAACTTTCTAGTTTTGGTATTTTAGGTTATTACTGTTTGACCAACTCTACAACTCCTACTCCCAGTGGAATAACTAACTACACAGACCCGGATTCATGCATTTGTCCCGCCAGTGATGTGGGTGGAGTGTGTCCAGTTGGTTATTTCTGTCCTGAGGGAACAGGTCGGCCGAAACCTTGTACAGGAGGATATTATTGCGAAGAAGAAAGTAAGAAACAAACTTGTTTAGAATACAAAAAATATGAGACAAAAATAGCTTAAGGAGGAAAAATAAAGCGACAGTACTTTCTTTAAACGATTCAGCTGTCAGTATTGTACTCTCTTGCTGATTCTGCTGATGATGACAGCTGAATCTATGATGTCCTCCTTAAACTTGTTTCGTTTTACACAGTTTTTCCTTCCTAATTTTAGTCCTGATGATGATCCTAACTGCTATTGTTGTAATTTTTTTTTATTGTTGAATTGTTAGGCTGTTGAGTAGTTTGTCCTCATCTCATGCTTATTACTTAAAATCGTTAGATAGTTTGCTAGTCTTTGTCTGGAGCGGTAGACTAGGATTTGATCACGAGTTAGGTCAGAATCAAAAATTAGCATTCAGTGCTTACCTGTTTGACGTTCACTCGTGAAGGATAAGTGTGAAAAGTACTAGCAGGTTTATCTGTTGCGCTGTTAAGAAAGCAACTTAGTGGTATTTTCATCCAAAAGTGGTAGACAGGAGGCCGGCAGCAAGTAAGCAAGGTAATAGTGCTGTTTTCTCGCGATAAAAGATGATTGAAGGATAAGTAAAAGAAGATGCCTTTTTTTACTTATCCTCACAAGGTACGTTAGTGAGCTGTTATTGTTCTATCAGAGCTTTTATCTTATTTAAGTTAAAGCCACGATAACGACTCATCAGTTCTAGTGTACTTTACTTAGAAAATAGCGTAATTTTTACCTTTCGAAGATTGAAAACGTAAACGCTTTTGAATCACAGAAAACGGTAAACAGGTATTGTTTACAATCATTTTACAAACGTTTCGCTAAACACTCATACCATCATCAGCGTAAAACTACGGAGGCACTAGACTAGTAGTTTTGCACTGAAAATGGTATAAGATTTTACCGAAGCGTTCGTAAAATGATCGCAGATATACTGGCGATAAATTTTTTATTAAATTTTTCTTTGAATTTACCTTTTCATAACCACAACCATGGATTTTCAGCTTAGAGACTGAACCCGAAAGCCAGAATTTTTTTGGTTACAAATTCTTATATTCTATCTCATGTACTTTTTCATGATTCTCTCATGTACTTTTTCATGGTTCTTTTGTTTATTCGCATAATTTTGTGCTCAGAATTGAGTAACGTCACTGGACCTTGTCAAGCTGGATTTTATTGCAACTCGACTGCAACCCGACCAGATCCAGATGACGGAGTAACAGGAGGAGTGTGTCCGGAAGGTTCCTGGTGCGGTAAGTGCACTCATAAAACTGCATTGTACTCAATCTACTCGTAGCCACTGTTTCGACTTAGTAAGGGTCATTAGAGTAGCTCATAGCACTTATCGACGCATACCTAATCAATTACGAGAGTTTCCTAGAATAAAATCTCAGTTTTGGTTGAAGGTTTAGCATATTTATACAATTGGTTTGTTGCTGGTATTAGGTTTAGCTTTTATTGTTTGAATTATTTTGTTTTATGATGTTTTTTTGTTTAATTTCAGGTCCAGCATCACCTAATCCCACTCTTTGTCCTAGGGGGACGTTTAGCAATGGGACTGGTCTTGACAGTGAAGCAAAGTGTTCAGAGTGCTTAGCTGGCTTTTATTGCCCGGACCTTGGACAAACAGATGCAACCCATGCTTGTGAAGCTGGTAACTATAATTTGAATGTAGTCCAGGAAGCTGAGCAACGTTTGGTCACACTATTTCGAGATAACTGTTTTAAGCACAATCAATCTTCTTCGTATGAACTTGACATATTGGTATGTGTTTTCTTTGAGCAAATCTTCAGTCACACTAGGCCGCCTCAGCAGGTAAATTGCATACCCCATTGCGTATTGTGCTCGGTAGCATTTTCATCCTCCTATTTTTCGTGAGAAAACGACGGAGGATTGACAAGAAAATAGCTCATTAGCTTCCTATCACCTGCCTACTATTTGAAGATGAATGAATCACAATAAGTGCTTTACCCAACTTCATAACAAGTAAACTTGCCGGCTTGTTTTGCTCACTGTTCCTTTATTGTTGAGCTTCAAGCAGGAAAACTGTGAATGCCAATTTTAAAGTCATTGGTTTGACCCGACTCGGAATCAAACTCGAGTCTTTTCCAAATCGCAACTGTGTTCTTTCAGTCAATTTTCAATTCTTGCGGGAACCCCGCTTTAGGTTTCACCATTTACATGATAACAGTATTTTAAAGTTTGCATAAAGTCTATAATTATAAATATTACAGCCAAGAAACGTTTCGGGCAGGCGATTCGACTCACTTTTTCACCATGGCATAAGAACCGACTTAGCGTAGGTTTATAGCGTTGACAATGGCAATAGAAGCGAGCTAAAACGTTCGCCCAAGTGTTTCTAGCTGTTTCTTGCGGCTGTAGTATTTACAATTCTATTGCTCATTAATTTTGAGTGGTACCGTTTGCCAAACATGTAAATTGTGAAGTCTGTTTTGAAAATTTCATACCATTCCAAGCCCCAAACTTCGAATGCTTCAAATTAGTCTTTGCTTTGGCTACTAGTTCCTCGTCGGTCCAGAAAACTCCAACAAATTAAAAACAACAAATTTTGTGAAAAAAAATCAGAAATCGTATTTTTTAGGATACTACTGTCCCGCTGGCCAAAGCACCCCTGATCAGTTTCCATGTGAGGTTGGGTATAAGTGCCCTGCCCAATCTCCCGACCACGTGTTATGTGAATCTGGATATTTTCAAGATAAAACTGTTCAAGAGACTTGCGAAATTTGTGGTGCTGGTAAGCTGGTTTTGCAAAGTTTTAATTTTTACAGTTGGTTGTTCGTAATAATGATAAATGTACTGATTCATTTAATTTTTTTCACACCTTCTTATTTGCCATTCTTGGCCTTTTCGTCGTCTACGCGAAGTTATTTTATTCAGTTAATTTAGTTGCGTATTTATACTCTATCGCGAGAAAGCGATCAATGCGCTATACAAGCTCGCTCAGGAGTGGCCGGCCATTTGTCTACCACTCCAAGATGGGGGAATCCCGTTAAGTGCCTTTCCCAACGCCTCAGGAAGTAAACTTGCCGGCTTGTTCTCCACACTGTTCCTTTAATGCTGAGCATCAAGCAGAAAAGCTGTGAATACCAATTTTAAGTTCATTGGTTTGATCCAACTCGGAATCAAAAACCCGAGTTTCCAGCTCCAGAGGCGGACGCTCTTGCCCCATCGGTCATTTTAGGTCATTATTGTGTATTTTAGGTTATTATTGCGATCGAGCGGATGGGCCTATCAGTGACTACACGATCTATCCTTGCCCTGTTGGCAGTTACTGCCTTGAAGGAACAAAATTTGCCAATGAAACAAATTGTCCAGTGGGACGGTATGGTTCAAAAGAACAACTTGTTAGTCCGGACCAGTGTAACCCGTGCAAGATAGGACGTTACTGTCCTATTGAAGGCCTCACTGAAACAGATATTGGTGAGTATTTCTTCCTGGTACCGGTCGGTTAGCTCACTTGCTAAGCCATTGTTATTGGTGCGGTAGATCTGGGGTTGAATTCCCAGGTCGGTCAAATCAGACACAGCGTTGCGGACGGCTCGCCACTGTTGCGTCGTTTCTGTGTTGACATCAGTCGCGGAGGTGGAGATGCGGTCGCGAAGATGAAAGCCAAGCCACTGACATTATCTTCCCTGTCTCCATTAAACTCGACCAACTTTATTTGTTTTTTAGTAAATTTTACCTTGTCCACAAGTCCAATTTTAGTGACTTTTAAGTTCTAGTTTCTGCAAAATAATCAATTTTTTACTCATGATATCAAAAAATTGATTATAATTTACAGTAGAAAAAAACCGGGAACCACCGGCCTAAAACCCTAAAATTGGACATGTGAACAGAGTAATAATGTAGCATAGATTACGTCTTGCTAGTCAATTTTTTTTGCAGATACAAACCAAGATTACGAGTGCGGTGCCGGATATTTGTGCATAGCCAATGCCAGCATAAGTACTCCAGAAGATGGCGTAACTGGCCGTCCGTGTAGAAGAGGCCACTACTGCCCTCAAGGTCAAATTTACAAACTACGTTTTTAATCTGTTTATATTAGTTTATTTATTTCTATTTTGTGTTTATAATTTTTTGATCCCGTGAATTCCTGACTAAGCAGTTTTTGTTTGTCGCAGCTCATCTATACGATAAATAAAAGCACAAAATTTAAACAATAATTTTCTATGACATGAAACCGTGAAGACACAAGAAGTCTGCCAGTCAAACGGTTACCTTAGGAAGAGCTTTTTCGGTAGAATACTGATTATTTCTTTTTTTGAGGTTATGGAAAATGTTTTTGATTGTGGCTGAGGAAAAACTGTTTCCAGCAAAGAATATGTTACCTTTTTTTAATCAAAAAAAGTCTACTTGAGTTTTACGATAAGTCTTGACAAATTTCTTCAACGACATTATTTTTCCACGATGTAGGATATTGTCCCAAGCATCACCGTTATACTACCTAGTTCGTGTAATTTTTAGAAGCTTATGGGGTTATTTTTTTAATTGCATTTAATTTAGTAACTGAAATCAGAGTAAAATAAATGCATAGCTGCATATCTTTTTTTTGCATAAGTACATGTTCTGTATTGACTGTTTGAAAATTGAGTTTTTATTGAAGTTTTTGAAAAGTTGAGGTTAATTTTTGAAACAAAAAAATAATATTAGCGTCTCAAATTAATCCTAGTCATATAAATTTGAGGTCGCTGATATTATTTTTTTTACTTTAACCAGTTGTATTTTTCAAAAAATCGTTTGCGTTTCTCAGAAAAATCTCTCTGACATACATTTTTGCCTAATCAGCTTATCTCCAACACATATAAATGTTGGTCTTCATATTTTTGCGTTTGCAGGAACGACAGTTGAAATGGAATGTCAAAACGGAACATTTAACAACTTGACTGGTCGGCCAGATGAAACTGCCTGTGTCCTATGCACTGGAGGATTTTATTGTGATGGCCCTGGACTTGAAGAGCCGGCAGGCAGTTGTGCCCCAGGGTATGACGTTTTGTGTTAACTATTTATGTGACTATGGGTTGTTTATTAAAAGTGGATCAAATATTGCAGAGTGAGTTAGCGCTGTTTGAGTCAGCAGCGATTGGACATTTACGTCAATTACAATGTGCTCCAGCCGTGAATCAAACCCGTATCTTAGGATGTTATTGCACACCCTGTACCGCAAGATCATGTTGCCGTGACATTAATTGCTTTTTTTCAGTTATTTCTGTCCGGGAGGAAATACGGACAGGGCCCCTGAAAATAACACATGTACAGTGGGTCACTACTGCCCGGGACAGACAGCCCACCCATTGCCATGCTTAGATGGAACTTACAATAAAGATGAGGCTGCTACTGAATGCAGGAACTGTTCAGCGGGTTATTACTGTGTTGATGGCTTAAATGAAATACAGTGTCCTCCAGGTATGTTCAAAGTACTTACTGTAGGTATACCTAACATGTGAGATCAGTAATCTTACGTTTGCAACAGTTACAACAGTTGCTCTTACAAGTGCCGCAAGGTAGACTGATTTTGCTTTGTTTTTGAAAAAGGTAAAGGTACTAGACATTGGTTCCTTTAAGCACACAACTACCCTGTCCACATGTCCAATGTTCGTTGGCATCAGGCCCACGGTTCTTGGTGGTAATTTCTGCATCATAATCAATTTTTTGAAATCATAATCACTTTTTTTAATTGTGACATCAAAAAATTGATTATGATGCAGAAACTAACTAGAACTGATAAGCGCAGGCCCTAAAGTTCACAAAAATTGGACATGTTGACAGGGTAATTGTGTTGACCGTTCTTAAATGAAGGTCAATATTAATTTCCAATAATTAAACTCTGTTAGTGGACATACAAGGCAAAAAACACTCATGCACTTAACCCTTACCGCTAGCTCCAAGCGTTGATGGGAAGCTACGAGTACCACTGCATTTTTGAAGTCGTTTTTAAATGTGATTCGATCGAAAAAAAAACAGTCTTCTGCTGCCGAGCGGACGCTTGTAACTGATGCAGTGGTGTAGTGATGCATCTCGCACCGGCGTGCTTTGTGTTTAACGGAATAGGTGAAAAAATCTTTGTACGTCGTTGGTTGCTGACTTACCTCTAGAAAGTCTCTTCGAAAAAAATATTATAACTTTACACTGTCTCAGGGTACTATTGTCCTTCTGGGACGGGTACCAATTGGCGGTCATGTCCGTTGGGCACGTATGGACAAAGTGCTGGACTAAAAAGTGAAGAAGAATGCCAAGCTTGTGACCCGGGATATTTCTGCAATGAACCAAACGCTACTGGTACAACTGGAACGTGTGAAGCGAAATATTATTGCAGAAATGGCAGCTCATCCCCTACACCTTCTGGAAGCGATGGTCAGTTTATTTTAGTTACTTTTTATGATTTTCGCTGTCAAAGATCAAATCTTCATTATACTCGCATTATTACATCGAAGCGTGTAACGAGTGGCGGGATCCATTTCCGCTGCTTAGCGTCTGGGCAACACAGCTCTGAAGAAACGTCTCAGCAGTGACGAGTCGTCGGCGACACTGTGTCCGATTTGACCGGCCCGGGAATCGAACCCCAAACCTCCCGCGCTGATAGGTATGCGCTTAACAACTGAGCCAGCTGGTCGGTGTTTTGAAGAAATATTTGTTATTTTGTGTGCTAACAGAATTTGACTGCACAAGCTGAATGTGTTTTCTACGAGTAGTTTTTCCATGAATTTTTTATCAGTAATTACCACTGGCAGAACGAGAAATTTTAAACTGGGGGAATAAGTTTCGAAAGCCATCAAAAAAGTTTGGTATGTTGCATTCACGTAGCAACATTTATCTAGTGTTACTGAAAGACACAGTCAAAGGGGGGGGGGGGGGGGGGCATGGCACAGTGCTCACCACGTTAAACACGCTCCTCGCTAAAATTTATTTTCCGTTGCAATTGTGTTAATTTTTTATTAAGTTCACTGAATCGTTTAGAAGAAACAATAAAAAAATTAAACAATTCAAAACACATTTTTATCCATTTCCCTTAGTGCTGAGCGCAAATTGAAATCTTTTGAATCAGAGTTGTCCACGCGCCGAAGATGTTAAGCCCGACCCGATCCCAAATTTATCAGCGAGTCTGAGCTCGGATTAAATCCGAAGTCATAACATCACTTTAAATTTTGAAGAAACTTTAATAAAAAGGAAAATGAGTTATACCCATCCACAGTCACACAAGTTACAAACAGCAATATTTGTACAGTCAGCAATTGCGAAAACCCTATCACTAACTGAAAATGTCGGGGTCCGGCTCGACTAAAGCCCGACAATTTTTTGAAATTCAAGCCCTAGTCCGGCCCGAACCCGACTCGACCCGAACAGCCCGAGCCCAATTGACAACTCTGTTTTGAATGACCAAACCTGTGGTTGACCGACAAAAGTGGTCTGTGCTAACATCAGAATTATTATTTATATTTAGGTGTGAATGGCCCATGTTCTCCCGGTCACTATTGTCCTGCTGGGACAGATGTTGAAATGAACTGTCCTAATGGGACGTACTACAATGATACGGGACTAGCTAGTGAGGTGTGTAAAAAAAATCAAATCTTCATTATACTCGCGGTATTACGCCGAAGCATAACGAGTGGCGAGGCCCATCTCCGCGGCTTAGCGCCTGGGCAACACAATTCCGAAGAACCGTCGAAGCTGTGGCGAGCCGTAGGCGACTCTATGTCCGATTTGACCGACCAGGAATTTAAACCCTAGATCTCCCGGACTAATAGCAATGTGCATAGCAACTGAGCAATCTGGCTGGTAATATGTAGTGATAAAAATTAGTAAAAGTTCAGGGGAGTTGGAGTTCCCTCTTGAATCCTCCCATGCGCTTATGGAGCAAGATATAAGACCTTCGCAACGCATAATTCTTGAACCTTGTCTCTCGTGTTGAGCGCTTGATTGAAAAGCTGCCAATTGTAAATTTTTTCGTATGATCTGTGTGCGAATGCAACCCCCGATTTCAGCCTCAGAACGTGCACTCGTAAGCGATAGAAAATAAGTCTTCATGCATTTGGTTTGATTTTGTATAATGCATTTAGGAATGCCTTATCGTTTGCAGTAGAAGCCATGAAAGATTAAGAGCATGATTTTATTGCGGTGTTATCCACTGCTAAGTTAATTTTTCCAAGGCTGCTTTTCATGCTATTAATGCTCTACAAAAAAATTACTGTCACTGCGAATCTTTTATTTTTATATATCTTGTAAATATGTTTCTAATAACCGGTAAAATTATGTTTTAGGACGGTTGTCTACCATGTCTGCCCGGAAAATATTGCCTTGCTGGGTCAGACTACCCCACCGGTGATTGCTATGGAGGGTACTATTGTGTAGGAGGTGCTACTAGCCCCAACAACCCCGTTGAGGATGAAACTGGGGGACCTTGTCCCCAAGGATTTTTTTGCCCACAAGGAACGTCAAAGCCCAAATCATGCCTCCCAGGACAATATAACAATCTAGCCGGGCAAGAAGAATGCTTTGAATGCATGGCGGGGTAAGTGGGGTTCGTAATTGCGATTAACTCCTTTTGTAATTCATAAACTTTTTGGATGAAAAGTTCTCTTGGGTTGCTTTACAAACATTAGTTTACATTTTAAAACTTTGCTCTAGGCTAAAGAGTTTTTTGTCAAGAAGTATCGTAATTTTTACTGAAATTGTTAGTAACTAGCAAGACTATTCTTAATCAGCAATGTTTTGTTTTTGTATCTTTCCATGTAAGTGTTTTTCCTGCTTAGTAGTAACAACCACAAAACTTGCTCACGTACTTCTACTATTAGAACTTAAATCAGCATAGCGTGATGAAGTTTTTGATGATGCAATTTTTATTGATGTTTATCAATTTAATTTCTTGTCTTGAAACGCAAAAAAAAAAGAAAAAAAACACCCAAAACAAACCGATGCTTGTTTGGAAGTCTACCGGTTGATTTTTGCTTCTCTGGTTGTTGAGGACCGGGCGGTTGGCATAGTAGCTAAAGACATCGCTGTCAGCGCGGCAGGTCATAGATTCGATTCCCGTGCTGGTCGAATCGGACACTGCCTCGCAACCGCTCGTCACCGCTGCGACGTTTCCGTGCTGCCTAGACGTTAAGCGGCTGAGATGGGCTCTGCCACTCTCTGCCACTCGTTACGCACTTCGGCGTAATACCACGAGTATGATGAAGATTTGATTTTGATTTTATAATTGCTGAGAACTAATGAAACTTGTTACGAATGTTCCAAGCAAACGTTATTTCTAAAAAGCATCTAAGTAAAAACGAAGGTAAGAAGCTTGAGTGGGAGTCCAGCCTATTCTAGCAATCAGCAGCTCAGACGGCCGAGTGGTGAGAGCGTCTGTTTCTGGAGCTCTAGACTCGAGTTTGACTCCGAGTTGGGTCAAACCAATGACTTTAAAAATGCTATTCACAGCTTCCCTGATTGACGCTCAGCATTAAAGAAACAGTGTGGAGAACAAGCCGGCAAGTTTGTTCGTTGTGCCGTTGGGAAAGGCACTTAGCGGGATTCCCCCATCTTGGTGTGAAAGACCAATGGGCGGCAACTCGTAAGCGAGCTCGTATAGCGCATTGATCGCTTTCTCGTTGTAGGAGGATAAATATGCAACTAAAGATGGTAATACATGCTCTCGTGAAACAGCATTCTAACTGCTGTGTTTCACAATCAAATTTTACACATGACATTTTTTACAGATATTACTGTCCCGAAAATTCTTCGGATTATATTTCAAATGAGTGTCCACCTGGTTACTACTGCCCCAATGGTACCAAAAATGCAAATGACTACCCCTGTCCAGCTGGTACATTCAGTGACGCGTACAAGCTGCCTGATTTAAGAGGATGTAAGCCTTGCACACCTGGTAAGGAATTTACATGTATTTTCAAAGTGGTTTCAGTTTTTACTAAGTATTTTGGGGTTGAATTTGGGCTAAGTTTGACAAAATTTTGCTTTTATAGAGCTGGTAGAACTTATTTTTATTGCGAAGTAGGGTTAAAGGTCATTGGTTGGGATCATTTCATAATCCTTGTTATCTGCCTTCTGCTGGTATTGCACCTCCTTCACTAGTAATCTACTTTGAAGAAGGCTTTGTAATTTTCTCGACGTACTACCGTGAGTATAATGAAGATTTATTTTGAATCTCATCCACGTATTGTGAAAGTGGTTGTTCCGTTGAATTTGATTTCGCTGAACCGAAGTTGTAAACGCGAATTTTGCTAACGCACTTCTATGGTGCTATAATGGTCGTTATTTTGTTCGATTTTACTTTTCTGACTGAATATTACAGGTTACTACTGCCCTACCCCCGGAAAAACATCTCCCGAAGCAAAATGCTCTGAGGGATGGTACTGTACCAGTTGTTCTTGGTCGGCCACTCCTACTGTTCCAAGCTCGTTACCTTATCTAGGTAGATTTATTATAATATCACCGATATGTAATGGGCTGTAAGGGCTAGGTTTTGGAACTCCTTGTTTACTACAGAATGTTTTGAGTGTTTTTTGTTGCTGTCGGTAAAAGTGTTGCTTTTTGTGATATTTCTTACTAGTTCGATTTTTATATGTAAAACTTTGAAAATACTAAAAAAAAATGATTTCAAAACTTTAATTTTTGAAATCGAATAATCTAAATTTATTTATTCAATAATTTGTTGTGTGTTATATTTGCGAGTGTTATTATGATATGATCCTAAAGCAACAAATAAACTAAAATTGAAAATTTAGAAACGTCGTGTCTTTGTCCTGTCGACGAGTTCTTGAACTCGACTGGGGGCAGATGTAAAGCCGGATTTTTCTGTCCAGAAGGCAGTGAAGAGCCTCGCCCGTGCACTGCTGGTAAGTTCGGCTCGCTTGTTGTGCTAAAATTCAAATGCGACTCAAGCTCATGAACTGAACCCAAATTATCAGTAAAACATCCGAAGTACTCTCCAATTGGCGTGGCAGTTGAGCACATTGTTATCGGAGCGGGAGGTCTTTGGTTCGTTTACCGGGCCGGTCAAATCTGAGATACCGTTACTAACTCCTAGCCACCGCTGAGATGTTTCTTCGGAGCTGTGTTGTCCAGGCGTCAAGCCGAGAAGATGGACCCGCCACTCATGACATGCTTCGGCGTAATAACGCAAGTATAATGAAGATTTAACGTTTCAAATTTTTTTGCCTTAATGAAACTTTTACCTACTTTTCAGGTCGTTACTGTGAAACAGATGGACTTGGCAATCAGACCACTGGTCCCTGTGACGCTGGATTTTATTGCTTAGGAGGCGCTAGCAGTAAGACGCCGCGTGATGGAATTACTGGGGACGAATGCCCGTAAGTTGCCCTGTCTTGTAAACCACTTTAACATGAGGCATATTTAAGTTTAGTTATATTTCGTTGTAGCATTCTTGTGAGTGGAGCTAGATTTTGGCAGCTACCAAGCTTCAAGAAATTGTTCTCAGCTCCATCTATATATACATATATGATAGTTTTTGTATTCTAACTGATTGCTTCCAGTGTTTATGTCATTATCTTACTATTTTGGAGATCTGTGTAGTGTTTCAGTCACAGCGTTGTTTTGCAATTTCAATAATAATTATTAAAAATTTACTCCTAGGTTTGAAACAGTTGTATTTTTGCAGTGTGGGTCATTATTGTGAAGAAGGCACCCCTGATAAAGTGGCTTGCCCTCCTGGTACTTTTAGCAGCAAAACTCAAAACAAGAACGCAAATGACTGCACGCCTTGTACAGCTGGTAAAGAAGTTTTTGCTTGCAATACTGATTTGTTGTTAATCAAAAAATGTATTGATAATTGTAATAAATAGAATAAATGATTCTTTGTACTTGATTGTGGCCTCTAAAACGATGGGGTTTTCAGGGTCAATGAAAAATCGAATCTTCATTATACTCGCGGTATTACGCCGAGGCGTATAACATCTCCGCATCAAAGCGCCTGGGCAACACAAAAACGTCGCAGAGATGGCAAGGCGTTGGCTACACTGTGTCCGATTTGACCTGACCGGGAATTGATCCCCAGACCTCCCGCATCACTAGCAATGTGCTTTAACCACTACTCCAACTGTTAAGTGGAGTCCATGAGTTTGTATAAAATAGGCACCCTGTGTTTATCAACCTCTCCAAATAAGGTTCCCTGAATGGGGTACCATTTCTTTACATGGAAGGGATAATAGCTTCCATGACGGTGGAAAAATTGTTTTATCGGCAGGTGGCAACGATTAACTGCTGTACCGTGACATGCGTTTGTTTCCTAAAAAGTTAAAAGACAAGCGTATTTGCTACAATATTGAGACAAACGGTTAATAAACAAAGCATGCAAAGCATGCTGTAAAAATCTTTTGTTTGAACAAAAACTTATGGCTGCGTTAAAGGATAATGCCAAGGCTGTTTTCATTATACGTTTTAATCTCTTTGCTTCAAGTTCACAAAGTGTTGCAAGTATATCTGCTCCTGTTTTTCCATCTACATACTTTAAGTCATCGCTTTACATTTTTTTTTTTTCTTGTTTAATTTTGGTATTTATTTTGTTGATTGAGTAGCATGTTGACGGTGCTAATATGTACAACATTGTAGTTATCATTACTACTATTAACTATTTAGATGTTTATTTGCTTATTTTTATCTGTAGCTTAATTAACAGCTCAGATGACCGAGTAGTAAAAAGGTCCGCCTCGGGAGCTGTAGACTATGGTTTAATTCCGATATAGGCCAAACCAATGACTTGAACATTGATACTCACATCTTCTCAGCTTGACGCTCAGCATTAAAGATGCAGAGTGAAGAACAAGCCGACAAGCTTGCATGTTGTGCCGTTGGTAAAAGCACTTAAAGGGGTTTTCCCGTCTTGGTGTGGTGGATTGATGGCCAATAACTCCTGAGCGAGCTTGTTATAGCGTTCGATCGCTTTCTCGTGATAGGAGGTTAAATATGCAACTAATACTAAACTAATAATTATTCATTTTTTGTTCACTAAAATAATTGTTATCTTTTATTTTTTGTGTAGGTTTTTACTGCGTTGGTGGTGAAAGCAACGTAACGGGGCTTTGTCAAAAGGGGTACTATTGCCCACCGCGTCAGAATGACAGTGCACCTTTGGACTATGAGTGTGACCCTGGACACGAGTGTCCTGCTGGTCAAGGAGACCAAAAGGCATGCAAGAGTGGGACCTACCAGTCAGAATTTGGAAAGGTATGGCATAGTTTTGTTGCTAAGTATTTAAGCTACTTCATTGTAATGATGCAAAGTGGATTGGAAATTTTTTGAATATTGATTGCATCTTAAAGTTAGATTCGAAGTACACGGTGCCATATGGTGCTATTTAGCAGCTTAATATCTACCCTAATATTAAGGACTTATATACGAAGTCCACATGTCCAGTTTCCGTAGGCTTTAGGCCTGCGGTTTTTGGTTGTAGTTTCTGCGTCACAATCCATTTGTTGATGTCTCAATCACTTTTTTAATTATGATATGAAAAAATTGATGATGATGCAGAACCCACAATCAAAAAACCCGTGCCTAATGCCCATGAATATTGGACATGTAGACAGGGTATTGCCGCCTATCAACTGTTTTTACGATTGCTTGCTTTGCAGTAACCGCTATTATGATTGCTGTATAGCTGTGAATATTAGTTATTCTTATTTAGATACCGACATAGCTACATCCCAGCCAATTTCATAACTGTAAAACCAACAGTCTTATTTTAGAAAATATCCGGTTAGCTCACTTTGTTTCAGAACATGAATAGCAAAGTGAATTAGTAAAAATACCAATGTGCATTTCGTAATCAGTGCACGTTGTAAGAATATACAGTAGGTTCATTTGCCTGCGTCAGGAGAAGCACTGAGTTTTTACTTTTGGCCATGAAATAATAAACATCGATAACAGAAACCACAGCAAGGCAAAAATAAGGAAACAGCGACAAAACGATACACGTTAAGACATGCTTATACCACTAGTACAGCGAAAAAAGTAAAGAATTTGCACGGCCGCTGCATCTAACTTACTCTTTGATACTTTTTCCTTACAGGATTACTGCGACATTTGCCCAGAAGGTTACTACTGTGAAGCCATCAACAGCAGTGGCGTTATAACAGGTAAACTATGGTTATGAAATAAATAGGCATATGAATAAGGCATGGAATGTGGACCTAACATTTTCTTAAGGTTTTGTAGTGCTTTAACTTAGGGACGACGTGAAGTTCTAAATTTCTGATCTTTTCTTAGTGTTTTGTTCTTCAACTTGCCTTGGCTACGTGTTTATGGAATTAAATTCTTACTATGGGTCTGCTTTACTAGTTTCATTTTTAGATATGAAGCTTTTCTTGAGTTCATAATCGTGTTAGATCCATTATAGCAAAGCAGACGAATGTGTAAATTTGGTTGCCATTAGGAAAACGTAAAGAAAATCATCAGACATGGTTAAAGTTATGGAAAAATAAAAGATTGGTGGTCACTAAAGTTTGATTTTTAATTGCAAAACGGCCATCTGTTTGAGTTGGTATTTAAACATAATTATGATATCAGTTGAATTTTCAGCTTTTGATAAAAAAACAACAAATTTTTGTTATATTCGCGGTACTACGCCGAAACGTGTAAAGAGTGGTGGGGCTCATCTCCGCAGCTTAGCGCCTGGGCAATAAAGAAACTTTACAACGGTGGCGAGCCGTTGACGACAGTGTCCGATTTGACCGGCCCGGGAAAAGACCCCAGACCTCCCTCACCGAGAGTGACCTGTTTAACAACTGAGCTTACCCACCGGTTTCTAGCTTTTGATGCTGTTTACAGTTTAAGTAATAGTATTCTCTTGTGTCTTTGACAGGTGTATCCGTTCCTCTTGACTGTGACTTTGGTTACTACTGTCCCAATGGTACAGAATATAGAACTCAATATGGATGCCCTAAAGGTACATATGGAAATCAATTGAACAGAAAGAGTGAAGAAGAATGTATTGCTTGTACGGGAGGCAACTACTGCGGAAGAACAGGGTTAACTGAACCCTCTGGGCCTTGCTTGGAGGGATTTTTTTGTTCAAATCGGTCGGAAGTGAATGATCCCAGAGATAATATAACTGGAAATGTTTGCCCCTTGGGTCATTATTGCATCAACGGTACCCATATCCCTGAACCTTGTGATGCAGGAAGCTATGGACCCACCACAGGTAATTATTGTTATTTGGGAATCGTTGGATGCCTTGCATGTGTCTAATCTTTAAAAGATTTCCTGCTTAAATAAACAAATAACAAAATACTAATATCTTACGTCACTTATGATTTCTTCATAACTGACCAAAAACATTTTCATTGGAATACACCCAGCAAGGTGCATCACCACCAGCTGAAATATCTATGTGCATGCAAAGACCTAAATATGCCCAATTTTATTTTCTTCGAGTAGCCTCTTAGAGCATCACGCCCACCATCAGACACCTCTGTAAGAAATCACAACCTTGATCCAAATATTTACTCAGTAACATCGCCAAGGTTATCACAATCCACGAACCGGTTTTCGTTGTTATTGCAACTCATCAGGTGAATGTAGTGAGAACCTTGTTACAAATTAGCCCAAAACAGGTAAAAGTGAAATTTGGGTCTGGTATGACACAAGCCGTAGTATTTATTTATTTTTTCAAAGAATTAAAGGGATGGTAACCTGTAGACAATGCAAATACTTTTCATCTCCCACAGGGATCATATGTAGAAATCCAATTGCAGAAAGACTTTCCTGCATTAGAGCAGCCATACTAAACTCATAGCTCTAAAGTAGGAAACTTTTTATGAAAAAGGGGGTCGATTGGGTGACTGCAAACATGTTACATCATTTAGGATTTCTTCATAACTGACCAAAATACTAATAGATGAGGTCATTTGTAAATGAACAATCAAATCTTCATTTATACTCTCTGTATTACGGCGAAGCGCGCAACGAGTGACGAGATCCGTCTCCACAGATCAGCACCTGTACAACACAGCTCCGAAAAAAGATCGCAGCGGTGACGAGCCGTTGGCGACACTGTGTTCACTTTGTCCAGCTCAGAAATCGAACCCCAAACCTCCCGTACCGATAGCGATGCATTTAACAAGCTCGCTGACTGGCCGGTCATTCATGAAATAAATAATTGAACAGTGCTTTGAGGCAACCCATGCAATGAATTCGCTCTTGATGTCAGCAGTCATAATCGTAGAGCGGGACAGCGCTGTTTCGGGCTATTAGCCCTCATTAGCCACACTCAGGTAAAGTACATTCACCGTTCAGAATGAATAACCTTGCCAAAATTAATCATCCCTCCCGATAAATATATCCAAAAGAGTTCATAGTTTTTGAAGTATTTATACTTTATAGTTTTGAAATATACATCAAATCCGTTCGGCTCTAGCCGTGAATCGAACCCGTCCAGAATAATCTGGAACATACGCGATACCGCAGCACCTTATCGTCTACGTAGTTCACTAGTTTTCAATCTGTTTCGCATTCCAAGGTCGGTAGAAAGCCAAGTTCTCTTTGAAAAACATAAACGTTAAGTGCCTTTTATGCGGGTGATGCTGAGCAAGGGAATCGAACCTGCCTCTAGCAATTCTTCATTGCCTGACTCACCGTGCTGGCCAGTATTGTCTGCATGAAGGCGTAGTTATTTCCAATAAATTTTATTTACAGCGATGCGTACTATTTCAGCATCATTGTTTATGTTTCCAATTTTTACATGTATGATAATACTGATGTTCTTGATATAATTTAACGTCTATTTATCAAGTCGGAAAATTTACTTGTTGTGCCGTTGGGAAAGGCACTTAGCGGAATTTCCCCACCTTGGCCTTAGTAGACAGGTAGCCAACAACTCCTAAGCGAGCTCGTCATAGCGCTAGATCGCTTTCTCGCGATAGGAGGATAAATATGCGACGAAATATAAATACAATAATTATTTGTCAGGTTTAAGATCGCAAGCAGAATGCAGCGTATGCGATGGTGGCAAATATTGCCAGTATCCAGGACGGGATCAACCGGAAGGAGAATGTTTTCCACGTTATTACTGTCCAAATGGATCTATATCAGGAGATGGTAAAAAAAAATCAAATCTTAGTTACTGTATACTTGCAGTATTATACCGAAGCGTGGAGCGAGTGGCGGGGACCATCTTCACGGCTTAGCGCCTGGGCAACACAGCTGCGAAGAAACGTCGCAGCAGTGGTGAGCCGTTGGTGGAACTGTGCCGATTTCGCCGGCCCGGAGATCGAACCCCAGACCTTCCGTACCGATGGCGTACGGTTAGCAGCTGATCGGCCGTGATCCGATTAATATAAATTTTTTGTTTATTTTGGCCGAGCCGTGTCCAGCTGGGTACTTTTGTCCTGGCAATACTGCTGAAGCCCTGCCCGCCCGGGATACTATAACGGTGTTACGCGGAAGCGTGCAACGAATGACGGGTCCATTTCCGCGGCATAGCGCCTAGGCGACACAACTCTGAAAAACGTCGCAGTGGTAACAAACTGTTGACGACTCTGCGCCCGATTTGCCAACCCAGAATCAAACCCAAGACCTCTCACACTGATAGCGATGTGCTTAACAACTGAGCTAACTGGCTGGTAAAATGTCATTGTCGCCAGTGGTTTGACCGGTTTCAGTTTTTTAAGGATTGTTTTAATTATTGGGTTTACAGTCTTGTTTATCATGGCTTATGTCTATGTATTAGAGTGAACCAAAACCAGGGGATTTTTTATATTACACTCATTTTTACCACATAGTTCATGATGGGCTTGCTACGTTTATTGTGTTTACATGAGGAAAAAAAAAGAATTATTAGGCTATTTTACTTTAATATAAAAAGATGTTAGCCGTGGCATTTGTATTCTAATTTGCAAAGGTTTCGGTAAAAATTATGCCATCATTGAAGTAAAAACTGAAACCTATTGTCACTATAGTGTTATACCGATGATGGCTAAGTTTATATCGAAACGTTAGTGAATTAGAATAAGAATGAGCTAGCCATGATCTTTTTATTAAATTTAAGTTTCGAAACCCATCTTAATACCGAACTACGTCATTTTGCTTACTTATTCGAGGGTTGTATTGAGGTAAAAGTTTTAATACCTTGAAAGAGAGGATCAAAAATCAAAAACCAAATCTTCATTAAACCCGCGGTATTACGTCGAAGCGTGTAACGAGTGGTGGGCTCCATCTCCGCGGCTTAGCGCCTGGGCAACACAGCTCCGAAGACATGTCGCAGCGGTGGCGAGCCGTTGGCGACACTGTATCCGATTTGACCGGCCCTGGGATCGAACCCAGACCTCCCGCACCGATAGCGCACGTTTAACAACTGAGTATACGGCCGTGATCCGAATAATATGAATTTTTTGTTTATTTTAGCCGAGCCATGTCCAGCTGGGTACTTTTGTCCTGGCAATACCTCTGATGCCCTGCCCTGCCCGCCCGGATCGTACACTAATGAAACCTTGCAAGAAGAATGTGCGCCCTGTGAGGAAGGAAGTTATTGCAATGGCACAGGAATACAAGTACGAATACTTAGTTAATGCTAAGAACAAAGATAAAGCAACTAATTAAAGCTGGACGTTTCGACAACATATATTCAGCTGTCATCATCAGGAGTGTAAGCAAAGCAGTACAAATGCCTTGCTTACACTGAAGCTGATGATGACAGCTGAATCTACGTTGTTGTAACGTCCAGCTTTAAAAAGTAGGGTGGCTTTGTTTTTTCTCTGTAAGCTATTTTTATCACATATTTGTTGTATTCTTGCCTAATTCTTATTTGTGAGTCGAAGAGAGGTTCAGTGTTCTCTTGCAGTGGGCTCAACAACTAACGTTGGTTAGGGCTAGAGTTGAACCCAGTGTGGTGTCTGCAAACTAACTCTCTAATCACGTACCGTACCTGCTAGAGCTTAGAACAAGGAGTGCATCATCTTTTGTCGGTGGGCCGTATAACCAACTTTAGAAATCTAGCTGGGCGGCACGAAAAACTTAAATTTTTCATGTGCACAACGGGTGATGCATTAAACTGTAATTTGCTCGACGAAGCTGATAACTGGACGGGTCTAAATGCTTCCTTCACGTACCACTACTGTTACAATCAAATTACTGTTTCTAAGCTACAAAAAAATACACGAAGTTAATTCGTCGCTCTAATTAAGCTTTCGGATTAAGATTTTATGATTGATGGGGAAAAATGGGAGTTTTGTCGAGGGCCACTCTAAATGGCTTGGCGGGCATGGTAGTGGCCTGCGGGCGGCTTGTTGCACACCTCTGGTTTAGACTCTGCGTTAATACTGGTCCCATAAGAGCAAATTCGGAGAAAAAAATCTACGTAAGTTATTTTTGAACCCCAGTTCTCTGAGCTAATTAAATTTCAAGAACAGGCTTGCATGAACAGTTGGAACCAGCTGAATGCCACCTCAGGTTAAAATACTATGTAACAAGTTTAGCTGACGCTGCTGTTGTTTTTACCTGACAAAAAAGCAAGGACAGCAATCGATCATTTAGTTCTAATCTAGATTTTAATTACTGCGTTCTAGGATTGTCCTCAAGGTTATTATTGTCCCATCGGTACCACCATCTTGGAACCTTGTCCCCGGGGCACTTATGGGGACACCACCGGTTTAATGCGAGTAGAACAATGTAAATTCTGTGACCCGGGTTACTATTGTCCTGACCTACATGCAACAACGTACGAAGGTAGGTGGTTTGCGTTATTATATAATATTCAGCGCCAGGCATTGTATGGTTTATAGAAACCATAATTTGGTCAATATGTTTGGTTTATAGAAACCATAATTTGGTCAATATGTTTGGTTTATAGAAACCATAATTTGGTTAATATGTTTGGTTTATAGAAACCATAATTTGGTCAATATGTTTGGTTTATAGAAACCATAATTTGGTTAATATGTTTGGTTTATAGAAACCATAATTTGGTTAATATGTTTGGTTTATAGAAACCATAATTTGGTCAATATGTTTGATGTCCTTTTATTTACGGGGGCGACCAATTTGGTCTCGTAAATGCAAATGTATTTGGCCAAACATTTCAATCAAAAGTAGTTGGGATATATTTTCAAAAGAGCCAGTCAAATGAGACGCAGTGCCACTAACGGCTCGCCTCTGCTGCGACGTTTTTTATGTTACGCAGACGCTATGTCACGGAGATGGACCCCGTCACTCGTTACACACTTCGGCGTAATACCGCGAGTTTGACGAAGATTTTGAATATAGTTTTAACTTTAATTTATTGAAAAATTTGTATCAACTTTTTTCTGACGTTCAGGTCCATGCGATCCTGGATTCTATTGTAGAAACGGTTCCGACTCGAAGCAACCATCAGGAGGAAATACTGGTGATGCAGGAATCTGTCCTCCTGGACATTACTGCGAACTACGTAAGTATTTAGTGTGCCATGGCCTACGGCTTGCGGTTAGGCTAAGTTATTGCAATTTATATTTCAGTCATGGGTATCTGGCAGTTTTGCCTTTCTGAAAGGAAAAATTTGAGTCTTAATTTGACCTAAAACTCAAAATTAAAGCCCGAAAGTTGAACTACAAAAATGAATACTTGCTGTTAGTTGTAGAACTAATACGGTTGCACTGATTTTTTCAAAATTATGCCCCAGGCTGATATTATGGTACATTTCACCTAAATTGCAGCTTTGTTTTAAACATTTTGAGTAATCTTAGTTTTGGCTTGCTTTAGAAAAGAAATCTTTAAAATATCTGTAAGCTTTATGTAGAGTTGTATTTATTTTAAACTTAATTTTTTTTGCAGGTACTGGGGCTCCGATACCCTGTGACCCAGGTACATTTAACAACCAACCCATGGCCACTGGTCCAGAATTTTGCGAAAATTGTACTGCCGGGATGTACTGCAATGGCAGCGGACTGACAGAACCAACAGGAGATTGCTTTGAAGGATATTATTGCACTGGAAGATCGTCAGAAGGCTCCTTTTCCGTTGTAAGTTATTGATAACCGTTTTGTGTGGTTTTATGGTGGTTGGTTTTGATTTCTCATATCTTCATTTTTGTCCTCCTGTTACGAGAAAGCGACGGAGGAGCTTTGCATAGGACGAATTCAGACCGCTTTGGAGTTGCCCTTTTGTTCCGAGTTTTCCGTTTGAATTTTGCTTCTGAATTCTTTAATTTGTTGCTTCTTGGATTTCACCGAGCAAAGATAATTATCTTCAAGCATCTTATCTAAGGACGCAACAACGAGCCTTGGGTGGGAGTTGAACCATTGATCTCGCGATCATGGCGGTCATAAAAACAACGCTCTGAACCACTATGCCACCCTGCCTGCGAATAGCTTCGTATATAGCGCTGTCTCGGCCACCTATGTGTTTATTTGGCTCCTAAGGACTTTCTCTTGCCATTTCCACGATTTTTTCATCTTTTTTGGAATATCTGTGAGATAGGCTTTGTTTGATTGTTGAGAGATTATTGTTTTGCTAATTGTTTTAAGTATTTATCAAATACTACCACAAATATGATTAGAACAAATACCAGTGATTGATTGTTATCTATATTAATGTAACTTAACTGTTTTTTCTACTGATTTTGCAATATTTAATAAAATCAAAACTTGAAGCTAAATTTTGACAGAAATAGTTTTACGCTAGCTTCTGATGTGAATGAATAAACGACTAAAGTTATTTTCTAATAATATTGAACAGAAAATCCAACAGTGATTGAGGGGGTCTGCGAAGTGAGCTCAATTAGGCCTACTGTTGCATTTTCAGCTCAATTACTGTTAGATTTACGCTCTTCGAATGAGTAGCCACCAGGTATACATACCAATTGCTTGTGATTCTTACCATGAAGCAAAAAAATTTTTACCTCTGCCAAAGTGCTTAAATCGCATAAGTAATAAGTTATGTGCAATTCAAGGATGAGGAGCTCTAGATGAGAATGCTTGACTGACCACTAAGCAAGGAAGCATAATGCTCATAATTCTACGTTTTATGGTATAACTTTTCAATTGTAAAGTACCGATGAAAAGGTGCATCAATTTCCATTTGTAATGCATAGCTTTACGTTTTAAGAACATAATGCTTGGAACTTGTGAACTTCTCATTAGTTTTAGCGAAAAATTGCAGCCAGGATAACTGCAAACACTTTTTAATTTCTTGACATTTCAAGATGTTACTCATTCCATTGCCAAACGTTTTGATCAATGTCACTTTGTAACGTCAAGTAATTAAAAGATGTTTTAGTTATTCTGGCTGTATGTTTACGTTTTATCTATGCACAGGTCACTGACACAGGAGGACCTTGCTCTCCCGGTTTTTACTGTCCTGCAGGCAGTAGTATTGCTCGGCAGTGTGTCAACGGTTCGTTTACAAATGCATCTGCTATGGGTGAATGCATCCCTTGTGAAGCCGGCTTTTACTGTCCAGTAGAAGCGGACAGTCCTATCGAATGTCCAGTCGGCCATTACTGTGAATATCGAAGCACATGGCCAGAACCATGCAATAATGGAACATACAATAATGAAACGGGTAAGATGCAACGAATTTTGTTGTTTTGGGCGTAACACCGCAAGCGTGTTACATGTTAACTGTGCCCATCTCCGTGAGTTACGAGCGTCTGCCTCTGGAGCTCTAGATTCGGGTTTGATTCCAAGTCGAGTGAAACCAATGATTTGAAAATTGGTATTCACTGCTTCCTTGCTTGACGCTCAGCAGTGAAAGAAACAGACAGTGTGGAGAACGATCCGGCAAGTGGTTTACTTGTTGGGCCGTTGGGAAAGGCACTTAGCGGGATTCCCCCATCTTGGACTTGGTAGACAGGTGGCTGGCAACTACTAAGCGAACTCGCTATAGCGCTTTATTTGCTTTCTCGTGATAGGAAGCTATATGTAACTAAATAAAAATACAATACAAATAGTTGCCAGCCAAGCTGCGCAGCTTTAATGGTAGGAAGTCGCAGCTGAGTCAGTGGCAGCACTCTGGAATTAGATTGAAACAAATCGAACCCTTCTAATGTATTTTAAGCAGCAATTACCATGTCCACATGTCCAAATTGCCCTCTAAAATTGGACATGTGGAGAGGGCAATTGTATCTTTCCTGGCCATTTGTTAGGTTTATGTCAATCACAAGTTCAAGTTTGTGTTTGACATGTCGTGGCTTTGCCGGTTGGCGAAGCATTTGAAAACATCGCTATCGGTGTGGGAGGTTTTGGGTTTGATTACCGGGCCGATCAAGTTGGTCACAATGTCGCCAACGGCTCGCCACCGCTGCGACGTTTCTTCGGAGCTGTGGAGCCCAGGCGCTAAGCCGCGGAAATGGACCCCACCACTCGTTGCAGACTTCGCATAAAATCGCGAGAATGATGAAGATTTGATTTTTGATTTTAATGTCTTAGCATTTCACATTGCAAATATTGCTCCGGATAATCGAATTTAGCATTGATGATAGTATTGCAACCTAGTATTTACTATCGCTGCCAAATTTGCAATTTCACCAATTACTGTACGTGTTTTTATTGTAGTGCGTTATGTATTTATTACTGCGGTTAATCATTTTAGTTGATTTACTCGAGAAGGACCACTGCGATACAGATAAATAATAGCCGCTAATTTAACCGTACAGTACTGTGTCATAAAGAATTCAAAAACAGTAGAATGAAAAGTTCAAGTCATATTGAACAGAAAATTCAACGTTGATAGAGGAGACTGCGAAGTGAGCTTGCGCTCTTCGAGTCAGCAGCCACCCGGTATATATGTCAAATGCGATCGGCTCCAGCCGAGAATCGAACCCGTCCCGTAGGATCTGTAACCTGCGCAAGGCCACGTCGCTGACGAAGTTTAAGTTTGAGCTTAGGATTTTAACCTCATCGGGATGATATTATTGCAGGGTCAACTAACGTCGGCGAGTGTACGCTGTGCGACCCTGGCCAGTACTGTCCGGAGCAAAGGATGGAATACCCCAGAGGAACGTGTGCCCCAGGATGGTATGTTGACACAGTTTGATTGAACGAAGAGCTCGGGATGGTCCAGTGATAGGAGCGTTCACCTCTGAAGCTGTGGACTTGGGTTTGATTCCGAGTCGCGTCAAACCAATGATTTGAAAATTGACATTTGCAGCTTCCTTACTTTACGCTCAGCATTAAAGGGACAGTGTGAAGAACAAGCCGGCAAGTTTACGCGTTGTGCCGTTGGAAAAGGCACTTAACGGAACTTTCCATCTTGGCGTGGTAGACAGATTTGTAGTAACTCCTTAGCGAGCTCTTTATAGCACGTTGATCGCTTCCCGTAAAAGGAATGTAAACATGAAGCTAAATATTGCAACAATATAGATCTTGACAGCAAGTGCTAATAAATAGGGTAGTCAAATGGTCCACAAAAAGCTTGAAGTGTTAATTGTAACATCCGACTTTGTCTGCTCGAATTTTTTGATCAATTTTGTATCAATTGTCAGAAGTTTGAATTTAAACCGAAAGACCAGTTACTGTTTTGCTGAATTTATTTAAGATGTTATGAAGTTGCACTTGCCAAAGTGATTTAATTTGTCGTCTTTTCCTACAAGCGAGGCTTATGAGCTACATCGTGGGTAGCCATACAGGCATCTGGATCCCTTGCATCAGTATCTGCAACGCACAGAAAGTCCATACTCAATCAAATCTTCGTTATACTTGCGGTAACACGCCGAAAAGTGTTACGAGTGGCGAGTTCCTTCTTCGCGGTTTAGCGCCTTAGTTACACAGCTTCGAAAAAACTTCGCAGTGGTGGCAAGCCGTTCGCGACTATGTGTATGATTTGACCGGCCCGGGAATCGAACCACAGACCTTTCACACTACCACGACTCCAACTAGCCAGTATATCATGTATACCATTAGCCTACTAACTATACCTTACTATTGTTGTTTGTAGGTATTGTTCCCACGGTTCATGGATGCGGAAACCGGTTGTAGTCGGACTGGGACCACCTGGGACTTGTTCTTGTCCAGCAGATGGTGGAATAGGAGGTCAATGTCAAGCTGGAGAGTATTGCCCTGAAGGGTCTTTTGAGCCAATACCTTGTGATGCCGGTACGTGTTAGTTTAAAATATAAAATGAGTGATATGAAAGCTGCTAATGCAAAGATCTAAAAAGGTTAAATTCTTTAAGAAATATTTGTCCGAAGGGATGAGTGATCCTGGCAAGATCATTCGTCCTGGAAGATGAATGTTTCTTACCTGAGGCGGCTGATGAAGGCTAATAGCCAGAAACAGCGCTGTCTCGCTCTACGGTAATGCAAATTATTCCATGATGGCTGTTTGGAGATGTTTTCACAATTTTTTTGAAATGTAAGCATTATTGCTGTGTTAAATTGATGAGAAAGTCAAATTTCTTGTTGCTACTTTTCCATAAATTCGTATGGGCTCTCGGCCCAACGACTAGTTTTGATGAGAGAAGAGAAAATGCTTTTTTGATGACTTTTGCTAGTGCATTTTGCCTAACTAAGATGGTCGAGTAGATAATGCGTCTGCCTCTGGAGCTGTAAACTCGGGTTTGATTTAGAGTTGGGTCAAACCAATGACTGTAAAATTGGTATTCATAGTTTCCCTGTTTGACGCTCAGTAATAAAGAGACAGTGTGGAGAGCAAGCGGGCAAGTTTGCTTGTACCGTTGGGAAAAGCACTTAGCGAGATCCCCCCATCTTGGTGTAGATGACAGATGGCTGGCAACTCCTAAGATCGTTGCAGCGGTTTGATCGCTTTCTCGTTATAAGAGGATAAATATGCGAATAATACAAACATACAAATATTTTGGGGCATGCAAAAAATGTAAGCATTTATTCCACAGTAGTTTGAGTTATGGAGCTGACAAACTTTTTACGGTACTTTATTTCAGGTTATTACTGTGACCAAGCTGAGCTAGATAAAGTGGCCGGCCCGTGTAAGGAAGGCCATTACTGCACGGGGGGAAGTACAAAAGAAGCCCCTACTGGAGAAGCATTTGGTGATATTTGCCCTGCTGGATCCTACTGTCCTCTCAACAGTTCTACTCCGTTAGATTGTCCCAGTGGTATGTTAAATCAACTAGGGTATTTACTCTCAGAATAATACTGGTTGCAAATTTCTGTATTGCAAAAACTGCATCAGTTTTTGTGAAACAAAACCTGTTGTTTGAACGCACGAAAGTGGCAAATGTTTTATTTTTTGACCCATGTTGGCTGTTTTTAGATAACTACAGCCATATCGTCGATTTTGTTCTAGTTTTTTATTAGCAGTTATCCATTTTTTCCAGGAAAATATTCTGGCTTTCAAGGCAATGCTGATGAAGGTGATTGTGAATTATGCACGGGAGGTTGGTACTGTCCGTCACCTGGTTTGACTCAACCTTTCAGACAGTGTGAGGTAGGTTGGCTCTGGCAAAGTTAGAATCAGCATTTTCAACGTTAGGTGCGTTTAGCGATGCGCCACTGGCAACGTGCGACAACGCGACAAAAATGTAGTGCAAGTGAATGTAGAAAGTTTTCGCGTGACTGCTAAACAGTGAAATAAAACACACAAGGTGCGAAAAAAAAATTGACGCGTGTCGCGTTGTCGCCTGTCGCGTATCGGTAAACGCACCTTTAACGTTTTGCAATCGTATATGTTTATGGACTAACTAAGAAACACTAATTTTTTACTTCAAACAAAAATTTAGAAACAATTATTTTTTACGTTCATAACTGTGATTCTAAAAGTTTCACGCTAAATTTTGTGTCAGGTTGGCTTTTTCTGTCCCCCTGGATCAACGGAAAAAGCTCCCCCGACAAACGAATGCCCCGCCGGAACCGCTTGCCCGGAAGGGAGTGCAAAGTATGATCCGTGCTACTCCGGCACATACCAACCTGAAGCCCGTCGGGGGACATGTTTTGTCTGTGAAGCAAGTACGTCGTAGGTTTGAAATTTAAACGATTCTGTTTTTATATGTTTCATTGTCGCACATCAGCCGTATAGTTCAGTTCTTAAGCACATCGCTATCGATGCGGTAAGTCTGGAGTTCAATTCGCAGGCCGGTCAAATCGGACGCAGTGTCGTCAACACTGTTAACACAATGTCGCGTACAAATCGCCCCTTTTTTTTTTCGGAGCTGTGTTGCTCAGTTGCTCAGCCCAGTAGATAGATCTCGTTACACGCTTGGGCGTAATATCGCGAGTATAATGAAGGTTTTAACTATTGCATGTCTAAAAAAACTAACCTGTCGTTTTTGTACTTTATCTCAAGTAGTAGGCTACCGGTACTTAAAGTTAAGCTCAACTACCGTGGATATGTTGACGTGGGCTGATGTAGTGCCGAAAACGTTCGGTCAGCAGTATGTAGATAGTGTTTATACATTTCAGTTTAAATGCATCAGATTTTTTTGGTTGCTTTTCGTTGCAAATTTAAAAAACCAAAGAGTTATGACAGAGCTTTTCTTGAAGCCGAAAACGAAAACAGTGTTTTTTAAAGCTGTTTTTAAGTTTTGTACCACGAATCAACTATTCAAGTACTTGCGCCAAAATATTCCAGTGATTTTGATTATACCTGATGGCTAATATATCTCTTTTGTAGAGACATTAAAAGAATTTCAATGAATGAATTTAACTTGAATCTAAGTCTAACCCACCAATATCTTAGGCTAAATTAAACGTAGTCAGAAAAGATTACGTTTGATTTAGCGCAATATCTTGGTGAGTTAGATTGAAGCAAAATTCATTCGTTGAAATTCTGTATATTGATTTATAAGCTTGAATCACTCTCTTTGACTAATAGCTAGACTGGATGGACTTTAGTATATAAGCCTTCATTGCTTAAAATTCATTAATGTTGTAGAGAAATACTGTGATTATGATGAAGCAGTGGCCAATGGTGAGTTGGGGGTTGTTACTCCTCAAATCTGCCCCCCTGGATTCTTTTGCCCTCGCGGTACCAATTATTCCACAGAATTTCCGTGTCCTCCTGGAAAGTACAGTCCTACTCCGGGACTTGGAAGTGAAGACGAATGTTTGAATTGTGAAAGAGGTAAATAAAGTTACACTACTTATAAGATGAACTGCTGCTATCGTTGCGGTAGATCTCGGGTTGAAATCCCGGGCCGGTCAAATTGGACACAATGTCGCCAACGTCTCTCTACCAGTGCGACGTTTCTTCGGAGCTGCATCACCCAGGCGCTAAGTCAGGAAGATGGATCCCGCCATTTATGAAACGTTTTGACGTGCAGTGTTTCAGGTTCCGTACTCCGTAGCGTAAAATCTGGGTTCGAAACCACCAAAAAGCAGTATTGATATTGATCAGAAATAGCATACAGAGTTTTAAACGTTAACCTGATAAAAATCTGACTCGAAGTAAAGTGAGAAAGAACTAAACATCCAGAGCCAGCAACCTTACAAAGGAAAATGACAATTTTTTTTTCGAGTGAAAACAGCATCATTAATTTCAAATGATGAACACAATTTACCGAGTTTTTGAATACTTTAATTACAAAAATAAGAGCCAATAATAATGGAAGCACTTAAATATTTTTGATACGTTTCGATTTATGCTTGAACTATTATCAATCTTATTCGAATAGAACGCCACCAGTTACACTTATTTTTATTTGGATAAGATTGACAATGGTTTAAGCATGCTGTAAATTGAAACGTTTCGAAACCATTGAAATGTTTCCAATATTATTGGCTCTTATTTTTGTAATTAAAAATTAAGTTTAACAGTTTTGCTTATTAGTTATTAATGGCTAAAACTATACTTGATTTTGTAGTGGTACGGTAAATTTAAAAAAACGCAATTTTAAAAACTATTTGATTTTCCAGGGATGTATTGCGGTGATTACAACCAAACCAGCCCAACTGATATGTGCTATGCTGGATATTTTTGTCCTATCGGTTCGTCCAGGCCGGACCAAGAAAATTGTCCCATAGGTATGTATTCTGTGATAAAGTTTTGCAGTTCTATTGTAGTGCAAAAAAAAAAAAACACTTAAGTGCCTAACGACACGATTTGGAATGGTCCGCCACCCCCTTACTGTTTTTGGATGAGAAATCCGAGTTGTCTTTTTGAAAAGTACAGATTGTGAACTTGGCGATTTGTTCTTTTGTCTCTTTAATTGTCCCTCTGCAAGCGCGGAAGCTATAGTCTTTGGTTTGATCGAACTCGGAATCTACCTTTGTTGTGGCAGACGCTCTGACCACTAGGCAAAATAGAGCACTGTCTCCTCCATTTTATGAATGAAATTGAAACGTGAACTCGTTGTGGCCTCCCCTGACTAAGTGCGTGTAACCAGGCGCTGTAAACGTAAGTGGCACCCAGCACTGTAAACGTATTTGGTACCCATTTTTTCGACGTACAGCACCTTTTTTTTTTCTGCCATAGAAAACTTTTTCAAACTGCTTCAAAACTGAACCTTTCTAGGTTTTTACTGCGAAGCTGGGGCGACTGAACCAAGAGAGTGTCCTGAGGGAATGTATGGGGCTTCACCTAATTTGGGGTCACTTGATCAATGTACTCCTTGCGATCCGGGGTCTTACTGTGGTCGAGCTGGGTCAAACTCAACAACAGAAGTGTGCTTTGCTGGTAAGCAGGTTGTTTTTGTCAAAAAACGATTCATTAAACTCTGCATATACTTAATATAAGTTTATATTTTTAGGGTATTATTGTTCTGGTAACTCAACTGTGCCTAACCCTGTTGGGGAAGTGTTTGGTGATCGATGCCCCCCTGGCTCGTACTGTCCAAGAAACAGTAGTCAGCCTCGTTCATGCCCCAGTGGTAAGTCATGAGATTATTTATCAGTTTTTTCTCAACATTTTGATTTTTTACTATTCAGGCGAACTATGTCTCTTCGTTTTTTAGTAATCAGCTGCGTTTTGGCCATCAATTTTTCCACTTAAGGCTTGATAAGTCGGGAGAGTGCTGGTTATTTTGGGTTTGCTGTTTTGATTTTCTCTTTATTGTGCCGTTTGTAGCTATAGTCTTGCCCAATGGTTCTCAACCTTTTGTGGTTTGTGGCCCCTTCTGGATACTCTCAACAGCAGCAACCCCCTTATCTGCAATAAAATTTTCTGTGCTTATTCTATTCGTAGTGATTACAGTCGTCTACTGGTCCACTTGAGAGCTTAATTATCGTTTCGCAGTTAATACATCTTACGCTTGTGACTTCCTAGTTAGTGTCTTGTGGCCATTAAGAAGCCAATAGTCCACGGTTGCAATTCCCTGGTGTAGCCAGCTGTTTTTACTGTTTGCTTAATTTGATTGTGTTGCTCTGTTTTGACGAGATTTTTGTTAAAAAATGATAAATTTAATGAATTTGTTATGTAGTGTTGCTATTATAAATTGCAGGAACTTTCAACCCTGATTATGAGAAAGAGGAATTAACGGATTGCCGAGCTTGCACTCCCGGCTCTTTTTGCAACGGAACGGGATTGGATTCAGTATCAGGTGATGCTTTGCAAAAATCATATTGAATATTTTTAATAAAGTAACTTATTTATTCCTCTACCACCAGAAAGCGATTTTAGCGGTTTAGTGATATCGCTTAAGATTCGCTGATTCTGATGAGACCTAAAATGTTGAAACAGCATTTTCTGCATGAAGGAAATTTGTAGCGCATTGATTTTAAACCAAGTTAATCGTCTTGTTGCTCGTTATAATTACATTTCAACTATTTTCAGAATACCAAACATCTGTATTTCAAGATTCCACGTACAATAAAGTTTAAGATGTTTCATAAAGACAGAGTTTTAGGCAATTTATCGATAAATTGTCGTTATTTAAATGTATTTTTTTGTTACAGGAGAATGTTGGGAAGGATATTACTGTAATGGCAGTGCCACTGTGCCTACGCAATCAGATTGTCCACTTGGATACCACTGCCCCTCGGCTTCTCCTGAGCCTGCCCCTTGTTTAAACGGAACCTATGCCAACACGACCAGGTCGCCTGTTTGCCCAGACTGTCCTGCTGGCTCGTACTGCGTAGATGGTGCCATAGAACCACTGCCATGTCCGAAGGGACAGTATTGCCCGGACAAGACTGGTTTGGAAATGAATCTGTGCCCAACTGGTTAGACCATTATTTTGTTTTTACTGCCACAATTTTACGACTAAAGGAGCGTTTACCCATACGCGACAAGCGACAGCGCGATACGCGACAATTTTTTATCGCACATTGTTCTATTTTACTGTTTGGCGCAAACCTGCGAAAACCTTCTACATTCACTTACATTACAATTATGTTTGTCGCATGTCGCTTTTCGCATGTCGCGTTTAAGTAAATGCACCTTAAGAATGTTGTGTACGGTTGACAATAACTTGCAGCATTACGTTATTTTGCGTTCAAAACGCTAGAAATATATGCTTTAGCTTAGAATGTGAACATAACTTCGATAATTGGATGCGTGGATTCAAAATTTAAAACAACTACGGAGAACACGAAGTTCTCAAATGCACGCAGTGATATACAATATTATTGTGATGGACAATGGCAAAACGTACCTAGTAGACCGCTGGAATGGTTTTGATAATCTTCAAAATTGGTTTTCATCCTTCATATTTGCCCCTGGAATCCATTTATCGCTTTTTTTGTGGTCCCATTTTTCTACTACTTGTAAGGACACACCGACCGATGACCATTGCTTATATTTAAAGCAACAAGTGAAAAATTGGTTTGCTCGATTAGCTCAGTTGTTAAACACTTGGGTTCGAATACCGGGCCGGTCAAATCGTCACTGTATCGAGACGTTCGTCAGCGACATGGTCTAGCGGTACCGCGCGCAGGTGACTGATCCTGCGTGACGGGTTCGATTCCCGGCTGGAGCCGATCGCATTTAACATATGTAACGGGTGACTGCTGACTCGAAGAGCGCAAGCTCACTTTGCAGTCTCCCTCAATTACTGTTGAATTTAAGTTCAATATAATTTGAAAATACCCTCAGTTATTTATTTATTTATAGTTTTTTGTTTCTTCGGAAATGTGTTGCCCAGGCGCTGAACTGCGTAGGTGGGTCCCGTTACACGCATCGGCATAATGCAGCGAGTATAATAAAGAATTGATCTTTTTTTTCATTTGATTAGAAAACTCTAGAATGACTGAGGGAGACTGCGAAGTGAGCTTGTGCTTTTCGGTTTAGCAGTCATTCGAATGTGTTAATTGCGACTAGCTGTGGCCGTGAGAATCGAACCCTTGACACGAGATCTTCAACCCATGTGGAGTATGCTGTGTCACTTTTTTCGTTGGTATTACACTTTCTATTTGTTGCAGGAACTTTTAATGACCGATTGGGAATCAGCAGTGAGACTGAGTGCCAGGAGTGTCTGGCTGGTTACTTTTGTGACACACCTGGAAAGGAAGAGTGTTGCTCGGATACAGAACTCTGTGATGCTGGATTCAACTGTGTGTTTGGAGTGGACAGAAGCAATCCGGATAATGTTACAAACAAGGTGAAGTTTCATTCAAAAATTTTATTTTTTTTAAATGCAGTTTTAATTTCTTGTCAAAACGAGAAATGTATAAATTTTTGTCAAAATATCTTTCACACAATTCGAATCCTAACAATTTTGCTTTTTGTCGGTTGTTTTGTAAAAAAAGCACCTTACGTTTGTTTTCTAGAATGCTGCGCAAATTGACGTTGCTTTACGTCATAATCTTTTACTGTTTCGTAGACCATGTCACTTTACGTACGAAAAAAAACGCATCATATTCTGTGTAAACACAAACCCTTTATGCGTAAACACAAACATAGACATATCTTTCATGCGTATGTCTGGTTATAGCTACAATTACAATTAAGTGAACAATGTTTTATTGCTACGGAAATGGCTCGTTTGGATATTTACTGTATAACCAAACACAACTAGATTTATTGTGCTTGAGCAGTTCCGTTTATTTTCTCTTTTTTATTGCTCGTCCTAAACGCGAAAGTCGTTTGCAATAACAGAGATAATGAAGAAACAGAGGTTGACACTGTATCCGATCTGACCGTCCCGGTAATCGAAACCCATACCTCCGCTCCGATAGCAATGTCTTTAACAACTTCAATTTTAGGGTTACGGAGAACCGTGTCCTCCTGGCTCGCAATGTCCGAACGGATCAGCTGAATTATGTCCGTCTGGGACATACGCCCGTACCCCAGGACACGATTTTTGCAAAGTTTGCGATGCAGGTAGGCAATAGGAAAGAATTAAAGATTCTTGGATATAATCAGTAAATTCTAGTTTCGAATGTTGTAATGTCTAGTCTAAATCATCAGTTAGTTGCAAGAGGCACAGTTTGTATTTATGTTAAAATTTTTCAACATTCAACCAAGTTGATGAACCGAATGGATGGAAAGCCTACCTCTGCACCGGTAGATTCGAGGTTCGATTCCGAGTCGGGTCTAACCAATGACTAAAATTCGGCAGCCATGGCTTTCCTGCTTGAAGCTCAGCAGTAAGGGATTTCGTCAAAATATTCACTAGCTATTCTGCTGAGAAATCTACTTTGCAGGGACTTCCCCATCTTTAGATAATAAAGAGATGGTCAGCAAGTCCTAAGCGAACTCGTTATGGCGCTTTGATTGCTTTCTCGTGTTAGAAGGATAAATATGCAACTAAACGTAAAAATGAATTATTGTTTTGGAAGTTCTAATTTTGATGAAATCCTATTTTTATTGGTTCCGAGTTGAGATGTTATTAGTGTTTAACATCTGTGTATAATTTTTTCCATACTATTTTATATAATGCTGGTATTATGGTATCAAATTTTTTGAATTTTGATGCTGATTTGCCAGGATATTTTGATCCTGTATTGATATAAATCTGAGAAATCAATTATTAATATCTTTGAGCTATATTTTGACATTAAATGTTTATGAATATTAAAAAATTACGTAGGAACATATTGTTTCAAGTTTTGGTATTACCAATGTTTTATTTTTAGGCGCTTATTGCGACGGGGGTACTATTAACCCCGTGGAATGCATGAAAGGCCATTATTGCATTGAAGGTACTAAATATGCAACTGAATATCCCTGCCCTCCTGGCACTTTCAACAATAAAACAGGTATCTTGTTTTTGATGAATTAAAACGTATTTTTAAAGTTGTCAGTCATTCCATATCCAAAACTTAATTTTGCATTGCGGCTTTTTTTGCGCATTTGCGGTTATTAGCTTTCACTTATGTGATTTAGTAATTGCCTGCTTCTTTATCACCTTTGAGGTATTTTGTGCTTTGAGCTCTGATATAAACATTTCTGGAACTATTATCAGTCAATTGCTTGTTTTAATTCATTTATGGCAGGTTGCATGTGATATCTAGGAAGATTACTGTCTGGATTTCCCCAAGTGTCTTGTCATTGGGTGCTACTGTATTTTGTTAGCTTCATTTTTGCAGTTGGTCTAATCATTAAAAACTAGGGAACAGTTTGTACCCATTTGCATCGGTTACACATTTTACTGTGTTATGACATGAAACACTGGCAATGATAACCTCTAATTGGAACTTCAACCATTACGCAATCGTGTTGAAAACACGAATACCTGGTACTTTTATTATGAATGTCACCGTAAAGAGTTATCTGTGGACATTAGATAGTTTGTGGGCCTTGCATTGGTTTCATGCTTTGTTTCTAGGATTTCTTGCCCGTCCACGTGTCCAATTTTCTTGGTTCTATTATCTTCATCATAATCAATTTCTTGATGTGATAATCACTTTTCAATTATGACATCAAGATATTGATTATGGTGCAGAAACTAAAATCAAGATCCGAGGGCCTAAAGCCCACAAAAACTGGACATGTGGAAAGGTAATTGCGTAGGAAACATAGGCTTATACATCGAAACATGGAGCTCAAGCTAAAATGTATCCCTGGTCCAAGCATGAGGTGTCATCAGCATGTCAATGCGGTATACTCTGAATCTTTGAAAAGAGACAGTTAAATTATCCTCGGAGTACAATTATGTAGTTGGCAATGGTCAATATATACATGCCATGCAAGGCTAAACACCGCTTCAAAATTTCACATGATTGTTTGAAAACGAAATTTATTTTTGTTGCAGGTCAGTCAGAACTCAGCAGCTGTGATTTATGTCTCGGAGGAATGTTTTGCGATGGATTTGGCAACGAGTTTCCGGATGATTTCTGTCTGCAGGGTCATTACTGTTTATCAGGATCTGATTCTCCAGCTCCGGAAGTAACTGGCAGCACAGCAGGAGGAGGGTAAATTGATATATTCTGATTCTTTAATTTATAAATTTTGAGTTCTATCTCTGTAAGCTTGCTTGCTACTGCATGTATATATAAGACTATAATCATCAACTGTTTTTGCTTTTTGATTTCAGATTCTACTGATGATGAACTAAATTTTAGTTCGGAAAATCTAACGATTATTAATTTTACCAATATGGTTGTCGTTTTTTAGTAAAAACATTCCATTGAGTTGTTAACTGTGCTTTGTATCACTTTTTAAGCGTTCAAATTTGGAATATGTGTTGAAATCTTTGTTTTTGTTTTCAGAAATGGAACTTGCAGCACAATATTCGATTGCGTCTGTCCTGAATTAAACGACACTAGAGGGGGTCTTTGCCCTCCAGGTTTGTAAATGCCATCTTAATTACTTCCTAAAGTAGCTAAAACACCGATTAGAAAATCAAAACTTCATTATACTCGCGGTAGTACGCCGAAGCATGTAACGAGTGGCGTGGTCCATCTCCGCGGCTTGGCGCCTTGGAAACACAGAAAAGTCGCAGCCGTGGCGAGTCGTTGGCGACACTGTGCCCGATTTGACCGACTCGGAATTTGAACCCCAGACCTCCAGCACCCAGAGCAATGTCTTAATGACTGAGCTGACCGGACGGTTAAATGATTAGAAAATCAGTAGAATAATTCAGTTTTTGACTTTGTTTGTACCTATGCGAGATCTGAAATTCTTATTTTATAGGCTTATTTTGATCTTATTTCAATCTCCCGTCGAGATCAGAAAGTATCTGCGCTAGAAAACCATAGGGTTCTTCGCTGGTTCCTTGATTGCGAAATTTCAGTAAAGCTTGTTACGTATATTTCAAGGCGAATCAACCACAAATTATGTTCTGTAGGTAGCTACTGCCCTTATGGCACAACCCGCCCTTATCCTTGTGAAAGGGGAAAGTTCTGCCCTGACTTCGGGATGTCTGCGCCTGGAAGTAACTGTTCTGCTGGCTACTACTGTCCCTATGGCAGGTAACAACTTTTTGAAACGATATCGTTTTAGTGTTGTGCCTTGACAACGCGGGGAAACTTGACTGGGGTGATATGTAGCTCTGTTACGTACCACAATAGTTAAATTTCTTTGGGTATATATGTATCCGAAGGAGTGATTGGGTGATTCAAGGCAAGCATTCTGAAAAATGAGTGGGCCCTATACCTTTTTGATGAAGACTAGTAGCTCGAAATAACGTTGTCCCGCTTTATGGTAACTTTGGGAAAGTTGGTTTTTAAGGGAACTGGGTAATTTCACCATTCATTTAAATTGTCCGGTGGGGAAAACAATTATTCGAAAAGGGTTATAGATACTTCGCTACGGGTTCGTTTGGCGGCTGGAGCTGATAATATTTGTGACATATTTTGAGTGACTGCTGACTCGAATAACGCTAGTCTACTTAGCAGTCTCTCTACAGTATTCTAATTTTGATTCTATGATACTAAGCACCTTTTAAACCTGTTTTCTTCTCAAAACTTTTCCTCCGTTTAGAAAAATCTCTCATTCGATTTCATAATGTTTATCATCAGTAATTTTTGTCATGCATCAACCTCTTAAAAACTTTCTTTTGAGCCCCCGAATTATTGTGAAGCGCTATTTAATGATGATAATGAATATGCGGTCTTGTCCCCGTTCAGCAGAGGCGATGGGATTAACCTTAATAAACGCCGCTTTATCTTTCAATTCGTTCACTTAATAAATAATTCATATTCAAAAACATTTTCACCATACTCGCGTTATTACGCCGAAGCGTGTAACGAGTGGCGGGGTTCGTCTCCGCCGCTTAGCGCCTGGGCAACACAGCTTCGAAGAAACGTCGCAGCGGTGGTGAGCCGTTGGCTACATTGTGTCCACTTTGACCGGCCTGGGAATTGAACCCCAAACCTTCCGCACCGTTAATTTGCTTTTGTATATCTTCTGTATATTTATTTTTAATGTAAGTCTTATTTTTGTACATTGTTTTTTAGCTCCCGCCAAGATCAAGAGGACTGCCAGCCCGGTTACTATTGTGAAGCTGGTACTACCGAGCCAGCAGCTTGTCCTCCTGGCACTTACAGCGAAACACCAAATAATGTAGATGCTTCTAGATGTCTTAAATGCATTCCGGGCATGTATTGCAACAGTAAGTGACAATAGTTTTCCATAATAGTGTCTGATGATGACTAATATTTTAGGGTGTGTTGTTGAAACGTTTACTGTGATAAAAAAACTTTGTTTTTGGTTCGAAAGAGTTTTTTGTATATAGAACAGTTTTCTGCGATAAATGGCTTAAACCCAGAAAAAATTATTTTGATAAGTTTTAGCGAAGCACGTCTACAGCAGCGTGTTTCAATACCAATATGTAGCTCAAAAAGCTCAATGTTAGTCAAACTCATCTATAATAATTTCAACTAAAACAGTTACGCTGTCTGCGTGTCCAATTTTCGCTGCCTTTACCCGCGGTTCTTCGCTCTTGTTTGTGCTTCATAATCAGTTTCTTGATTTCAAAATCAGTTTTTTTAAGTATGACGTCAAACATCGATTATGATGTGGAAACTAAAACCAAGAAGCGGAGGCCGAAAGCCCACTGAAATTGGACATGTGGACAGAGTAATTGTGCGCTGTTTAACCTGTCCAAAGTTCAAAGTGGAAAAAATTGGGACTTTTAAAGTGTAAAATTTCGTTGTTTTACAGGTGTTCCAAGTATAACACCTACTGCCAACTGCACGGCTGGATTTTACTGCCCTGGTGGTGACATTGAACCAACTTATGTGTGCAGCATTAATCATTACTGTCCCGAGGGTTCTATCAATGAAACAGTATGTGAGGCAGGAACTCATCAACGCACCCCTGGTCTTTCGTTCTGTGATGATTGTCCTTCCGGAAAACTTTGTGATCCAGATGATGGTACGACTTAGAATCGGCCTTTTCGACGCTTATATTTTGACGTTATGTTCAGTTTTGCCACTTTTTGACACTACTTTATTTGGTGTATTTAGTTGCATATTTATCCACTACCACGGGAAAGCGATCAAAGCGCTATAACGAGCTCGCCTTGTAGTTGCCGGCCATCTATATACCACGCCAAGATGGGGGAATCCCGCTAAGTGCCTTTCCCAACAGCAAACAAGTAAACTTGCCGGTTTGTTCTCCGCACTGCCCTTTAATACTTAGATCCCACCCGGAATCAAACCCGAGTCTACAGCTCTAGATACAGACGCTCTTACCACGTGGCCATCTGAGCTGTCAAGAAATGGGTTTAATGATTTTTGTGCCATACATTGCAATACTACATACACTTATATGAGTGGACTATGGAATGGTGTGCTTGTACCAACTGACGTGAATCTTTTGGTTCCAATGCAGTTGTTTTAATTTTTTTCATTCGCAGGCAACTTAAACCCCGAAAATTGCCCGATTGGCTTCTACTGCCCGAAAGGAACACCACTGGCACAACCATGCCCTCGAGGAACGTTTGGAGAAAGAGATGAATTGAAATCAAAATCTGATTGCACTGCCTGTCCTGGAGGTAATATCACGCTACTTAATGCAAAGTGACGGCATAAACCTTATTGTGCGTGGTTAATGTAATCAATTTGAAGCAATTTGGTTACAAATACTACAGCCAAGAAACAGCTTAAACACTTGAGCCGACTTTTTGGTTTACTTATGATGCCATTGTCAGCGCTATTGGCCTATACGTCAAGCTAGGTCTTACGCCATGGTGCAAAATTTTTTTTGAAACAGTTTTGAATAATTTCGAGCTTTATTTTAAATCCAAGCTTATTTATTTCAAATGCTTCTGTTAAACAAAGACAACTGCTTGAACTACTAACTATTGTTTTAGTGTTAGCTACAGTGGCATTGGTCGGAAATTGCACTCAATCGTTGGATTTCCTGTTGACCTGCCCCTTCGTTTCTCTTTTCTTTTTTTCTTGCTTCTTTCTTATTTTTTTCATGGCTTTTTTTCTTTTTCTTCAATTTTATTGCCTTTTCCAACACTATCATTTTTCCTTATTCTCTTCGTGCTGTTTTCCTCTTTTTTTATCAATTTTAAGGCCTTTTTTTAACAAATTGTCATTTTTTTCCCAGATGATTTTTTCTCCATTTCCTTTACGATCTGCAATCAATTTTTTCTGTCCATATTTTAGGAAAATACTGTGCGAGTGAAGGAGCTAGTAATTACAGTGGAGAATGTTACGCTGGTTTCTACTGTACGGAGAGAGCAATCCAACCCGATCCTTTTAACGACACAGCTGGAATTTCTGGTAAATTTACTAGTAAATGCGACCAAATATACAAGACGGAGAAGCGGTTACTTCATCCATACATTTAACCTGTCTGTATGCCCGGTTCAAGCGAGCCAAAATCACTCTTTCAATTATGACATCACAATTTTGACTATGATGCTTAAAGCCTGTAAGCTTTTTATCCGCTGAAATTGATCATTGGACATGGTAATTGCATTGGGCATTCTCAAACGACAGCCCGCTACAAACACCAGCCACGAGTGGTTGAACGCTGTTTGTGGATATACAAAACATCACGAACATAACGTCGCTCTTACCGCTTGTGCCGAGCGACTGGTGGAAAGTTGCGAATATTTTTTTAAAACTTTTAGTGTGACCTAATCGGGAATAAAACTCCAGTCTTGTGGCTGCCAGCAGACGCTTCTAAGCGATACACTAATGCTGCCTGGGTTGTAATAATATTCACTCAGAGAACTTGTGTTAGTTTGCTGGAAGTTTAACGCATGAATCGCAAACGGGTATAGTAATTTATGGGAATAGTTATAATCAATTTGACTTAAGTCATTAAAAGGTTAAATTTTAAGAGAGTGTGCAAGCACAAGATAGCTGTGGTAACTGCAAGCTTTGGTTATTTTAGGGGATATTTTTGTTGGAAACGGTGTTTGCCCGATTGGACATTACTGTATCAATGGTTCTTCTCAACCGAGGGCCTGTCCCCTTGGAACATTCTCCAGAGAAGAACGCGTGGAAGCGGCAGAGAATTGCCTGCCCTGTCCAGCGGGAAAATATTGTGACTCAACCGGTAGGACAGAGGGAGACTCAGCACCCAACTGTACAGCTGGGTAGGTACTAGATGGCTTGAACTAACCATAAAAAAATTTTGATATTTTTGCTTTTGCTACTCTTGTTTTTGTTAAATATAGTTGTTGCACTGCAATCTTTGGCAGCTATCAATGTTTAAATTGTCGTGGTTTACAAACCGCGATTTCTTTCAATTATTGATAATAATTATACCTTAAATCATGGATACGTGTGAATATTAAGCATTCACTGAACAACGTTTTTCTAAAATTTTAACGCTTAAAAAAATGGTGATGTACAGTATCTTTGTGTTGTAATTGTTGATAAATACCATTGCCACGGAAACAATTTGCAGTAAATCCATGATCGATTATTAAATATTGTAAAGGTGAAACTGCAAATATTAGCAAGCAATATTTCAACACAAAGTGACAAATATTTTAAATATATTTTTTTTTTTAGTTTGTAGTGAAAAAACTTTTGTTGTAGATTTGTTTGTGTGTCACGAGCTGAAACACCGACACCTAGTGATGGAATAACTGGTTACCCATGTCCGAAAGGTTTCTATTGTCCAGCGGGTACCCCATTTCCCGTAGGATGTCCCCCTGGGTACTACAGTGAGACTGAAGGCAAACCCCAGTGCGATGAGTGTCCGCCCGGTACATTTTGCTCCAACTATAACACATCCACCCCAGAAGTGTGTGGGCAAGGTGAAATTTTTGATTTAGAGGTGTTTTATCCTCTTATCGCGAGATAGTGATGGCGGCGATACTATGATCTCGCTTAGGAGTTGTCGGACCTCCTAAGCGAGATCACTGTATCGCCTCCGTCACTCCTAAAGTGACAAAAACGATTTAGTATCCAAAATTTGAGTTTGTTGCTAGTTGGTTCGAGTTTACTCGAAGCTGCCAGCGCGATCCTTCCGGTTTGGCAGCTGCTTCAGCCAGAATTTGCCAAATTTACTTAGTTGATTGCTGCACTTCCATTTCAAGACAAAATTTTGCTAAATCGGACAAAATAAGGTCGTAAAAAGTCTAAACTGCAGCGGCATGTATTTTGATCCTTTGATTTCCCTTTGAGTTAAATGACAAAGATGGCGCTTGGAACAAATGCAAATCGTTTAGGATTCTATTGCGAAATTAACTCCACCAGTCCTACTCCATGTCCAGAAGGAACATTTAACGATCAGTTCGGCAGCACTGATGCTTCTGCCTGCCTGCTTTGTGAAGCTGGATATTTCTGCAATGGAACTGGAAATCCTGGGCCTGACGGTATGAAACGCTATAATTATCCTGTCCACATGTCCAATTAATGTGGGCTTTGGACCCGAGGTTTCTGGTTCTAGTTTCTGTATCACAATCAATATTTCAATGATTCAAAAATTGTTTAACATGCAAAAACTAAGACCAGGAACCGCACGCCTAAAGCCCTCGGAATTTGGACAAGGTAAATAAGGCTGTGAATAACTGATTTTCTAATACATAGTGTTTGGGGTCTTGCTGTTTTTTGAAAAGGGTTTATGTTCTAGTCTGTCTTAAGATAATCATAGTGGTGAGCATTAAGGTTTTTATTTATTAAACATAAAGCTTGCGAGATTTTCGCGAGCATAGAAAAATGCTATTCCAAGTTTGGAATTGATCTTGATCATTGCGGTTATTGTACTCTCTCAATTTGTGTTTGTATAGAGCTAGTAAAAATCAAATCGAATCTTCATCAAGCTCACGTTATTACGCCGAAGCGTGTAACGAGTGGCGAGGTCCATCTCCGCGGCTTAGCGTCTGGGCGACACAGCTCCGAAAAACATCGAAGAGGAGGCGAGCCGCTGGCGGCACTGTGTTCGATTTGACCGACCCGGTAATCGAACCCAAAACCTTCCGCATTGATAGCAATATGCTCAACAACTGAGCTAATTTATAATTGCCTCTTAAATAAATCAGCGATGTGAATTCCTCTTAAAAAATAATATTTGCAGGAGTTTGTTCCGCTGGGTACCACTGCAATGGGGGCAGCTCAACGCCGACACCTAACGGAGCGACTTCTACTGATAACCCGTACAACGGTCCTTGTCCAGTGGGCCAGTATTGCGAGGCAGGAGTTTCGGCTCCCAGAGACTGTCCCAGAGGCACCCTTCGCAACCGTACTGGAGGAGAATCAATAGACGATTGTGATCCTTGCACTCCGGTAAGATTTTTTGATTTTCCCGGAATAATTCCTTACTTTTTGTGTATTTTGATACTTTATGCTGTTTGGGTTAATATTTGCTTTTTAAAAAATTATTTTGCTCTATGAGAAGTTCTTAGAATTCAATACTAATCTTTCTCAAGGTCGTTTAGTCTATTCTTAATATATTTTCTTAGTGTATACTAAGAGCTCTACTGAATAGTAAGAGTTATTTTTCAAATTTTAACGAAAATTTGCAAAACAGTTTTTGAATTTCTCAGGGTTACTATTGCGAGCGTGAGGGCATATCTGAACCAACTGCCAAGTGTGAGTGCGGATATTACTGCCCCGGTAATGCGTCTAACTGGTCACCGACTCAGTACCCTTGTCAACCCGGCTTTCAGTGTCCTGAAGGGTCGATTCAGCAACAGCCTTGTAGCGTAGGTAAGATGGAGTTTTCACGTTGAAAATAGAGAATAGGCCTACTGATATACTCGCAAAAAGATATTTTTTTGATTTATTAGTGGAATTGTGTTGTTTTTGTTGAAATATTTGACGGCAGTGTGGCGCTGTGTTTGGTAACAATCTCCTTTTGGGCTCAGATGAGCGAGTGGTAAGAGCGTTTATCTTTGGACTTGTGAACTCTGGCTTGATTCCGAGTCGGGTGAAACCAATGACTTTAACATTGGTATTAACAGCTTCCCTGTAGAACATTCAGGGTTAAAGAGACGAGAACAAGCCGGCAAGTGGAGAACAAACCGGCAAGTTTGCTTGTTGTGCCGTTGAAAAAGGCACTTGGCGGGATTTCCTCATCTTGGTGTGGTAGACAAACAGCCGGCAACTCCCAGGAGAGCTTGTTACAGCGCTTGTCCGCTTTCAAATCATACGCTATCTTCGTAAAATTGTATTTTTTGTTTTAATATTATTTTTTCACCGTCTGCATTATTTGAAGAGCTTGTTTTAAGACTTTTTGATTTTACAAACACAATTAGTCAATGGTTTTTGGCGAAATGCGATGATGAATTTAGGTAAATTTAAACGATTTTCAATATACATACAATCCATTTTTTTAGGTTCTTATCAACCAAACCCCACCAACTGCGATTGTGATCTTTGCCCAGCCGGCTCCTTCTGCAACGACACCTTATCAGGGGGTCAAACACCTTGCCCCCCTTACTCTTATTGCCCCACAGGTATTGCAACTGTTTGTTTTTTTGTTGCTGTAACTTGAAAATAGGAGCACCCTTTTCTAGTGTGCCGTAGAATATTATGTATTTACTCAGTAACATTGCCAAGGTTATCACAATCCACGAACAGGTTTTTAATGATCAACCTATAAATTATCGCAAGTGATGATTGTTGGATGTTTAATGCTTTTGCTGGTTTGTTAGTGTTTTTGAGAAACTTTATTTTTTGGTAGTTTGTGCTCAAGGGATTTGGTTTTAACTTTGCCATAAACTTTGAAATGCCTTTTTCTTTTTCACCTTGTTTCAATAAGAGATGTTTTCAAATTTTGATTTATTTTTTTACCAGGCGCTAGCTACCCCTTACCTTGCCCCAATGGTACCTATACTTTCGACACTGAAGTTGGCCTTCGCGAGGAAACAGATTGTCGGGACTGCCCCGCCGGAAAATATTGCACTGGTGGCAAAATACAGGTAGATGGGTCAATCAAATCTTCATTATACTCGCGGTATTACGCCGAAGCGTGCATGTCACGAGTGGTGGGGTCATTTCCGTGGCTTAGCGCCTGGGCAACACAGCTCCGAAGAAACATCGCAGCGGTGACGGGTCGTTGGCGACAGCGTGTCAGATTACGCCGGCCTGGAAAACGAACCCCAGACCTCTCGCATCGATAGATATGAGCTGAAGATTGATGCAGCTTGGAATTCAGTGAATAAAATATTGCTCTTTGGGCTGTTAGTTGTTGGTTATGGAAATGAGTAAAGAAGTGTTAGCTAGTTTATACATACACTCGCACACTTTGAAGACCCGCACACTGACAGAGGTTGTGGGTAACGCGAATGTCATTTTGTCAGGGCCTGGTCTTTTCTGAAGTTGGTCAAAATCGGACAAAAATAGCTTTGTTGTTAAGCATATTGTTACCGGTGCGGGAGGTCTGGGGGTCTGGAGTTCGATTCCCGGGTCGGTCAAATTGGACACAGTGTAGCCAACGGCTCGCCACCTCTCCGCGTTTCTTCGGAGCTGCGTTGCCCTGGCGCTAAACCGAAGAGGCGATCTCCGTCATTCCTTACGTGCTTCGGCGTAATGCCTCGAGAATAATGAAAACTTGATTTTTTTTGTTTAATCTGTATTGAGAGTTTGACGCTAAATGTGTATGACTAGTTCAAAGTGTGTTTTAATGCTGGTGCTGTGAGCATCATAATTGAATGTAAAAAAATTCAAAATGCAAACCTTCGTTATACTCGCGTTATTACGCCGAAGCGTATAACGAGTGGCGCGATACATCTCTCCGCAGCTTAGCGCCTGGGCAACACAGCTTTGAAAAACCGTCGCAGCGGTGGCGAGCCGTTGGCGACACTGCTGTGTTCGATTTGACCGACCCGGGAATCGAAACCCAGGCCTCCTGCACCAATAGCGTTTGCCCTTTACATCTGAGCTAACGCCCGGTTTTAGTTGAATTTCTTTGAATTTAATTCTAAACTTGCGTGCAACTAGATATTTCGACAACATAGGTTCAGCTGTCTTCATCAGCAGTGTAAGCAAGGCAGTGCAAAACTAAGTTCTCAGTTTTGTACTGCTTTGATTACACTGCTGATGATGACAGCTGAATCTATGTTATCGCAACGTTTAGTTTCAAGAATTACTGGGGCTTTAGTTTTCCTCCTTAAACTATTTTCGTCCCATATTTTTGCATTCCGAAGTATAAATCTGCAATACCCTCCACGAGAATATCATTATTGGTAAGTCTTTATGTTTCATAGGATGATTGTGCTGCTGGTTATCTATGCATAAGCCGAGCCTACTCTGCTACTGCTGACGAAAACCTAGAGTCCTGCGGTTCTCGAGAGACTTGTGCTGGTCCCTGCCCAGCTGGATCTTATTGTCTGAAAGGAACCACTGAAAAATCACCATGTCCTGAAAACACTCTTCGAACAACACCAGGTAGAGCTGTTCATTGCTTTTTTTGGTTTATATAATAACTTTTTTGCTTTTTTACTTTATCTGTGCTTTGTTTGATACTTAAATCTAAAGCGGGGTTTATCAGTGAGTTGTTTCCGCAGAGAGCATTGTCAACAGTAGCCTATCGTTGTTTATAGTTTTGGAACCACACGTAAAAAATGCTTTTGCTAGTATTTAAAAGCTTTGGATTTGTGAGTTGTGATTTGCTAGTGTGTAAACGCTCTGGATTTGTGATTCAGCAAACCGCCCTCATCAGACTTGAGTCTTTTGTGCGTTGCCTCATCTGTAGTTTGTCGTGTTTGGTGTGAAAAGTTTGGTTGTCTGAAGTTTTAATACGCCACCCGGAGGTTAAGATAGGAGCAGCTCATTTATCAAATCGCAAGGATTTTTAATTGATCTAATTCATACAACAAGGCTGCCGTTACTTTCCAGTTTTCCGTGAAGTTTAGCTTCTTGAACTTACTGCTTGTTAACAATTTGTAGTGATTGTTCAAGCATTCTTTCCCAGTTTGCAAAACGAAAGCTTCGGTAGTAATTGAATCAATAACCTTGCAATCTTTGTCTGGTGCTAGGCCACTACGCCTCATTCTACGCTGACTGAATAACTTTTCTGGACCCACTTATCCTTGAAGGGTCGCGGGGGCAGCTGCTCGAGTTGAAGCCTACAAGCATCTCGATCCTCTACAACGAAGAGTATATGCTCTGGTGGGATGAGATCTTCAACGTAATCTCGCCATTAAGTTCTGGGACGTCCTTTAGGTCTTTAACCAAACTGGTGTTGAATACAGCAGTTTTTTGGCTGTTCTTTCCTGGTACATTCGTGTCACATGTCCATACTAGCGCAGTTGCCTTCTTTCTAGTCGAAGAAGCAGCAATTTTATGTCTAGAAATTCACGAATATTTGCACTTTTAATCTTGTCCCACAAGGTCAAACCGCTAATTCTTCGCAAGAATCCCATTTCGGCTGCTTGAACTCGAGATCTCGCTTTCTCATTCATGATCCAACATTCATGGCTGTAATTCAGAATATCAACCTAAAAAAATTAAATTTTCAGGTGGATCTCAATTGAGTGACTGCGAATTCTGCCCACCGGGTCTGTGGTGCCGCGAGGGAGACCCAGTAGCCGAACCTTGTCCTACCGGTTTCTATTGCCTAGGCCTAAACACAAGCGACTGTTACCAAGACGCTGGACCCCAGGCGTGCAGGATATATACATTTAACAACGAGACAGGTATGGCAGTAACGATAAATTACAGCGTGAAAATGTGTTAGCTTATCAAACCCATTTGTCATTTAAAGTATAAAGTTTGTTAGTTGACTAACTGCTGATTGACTTAATTTTCCCAAGGTTGTAGCGTCAACATTCTTGCAGGAAAGACACTTGTTGGTATTTTTCTAACAGAACCAAACTGACTTTGTATCGCTAAAATTTGTATTTCGAATGAGCAAAGTTTCATTAATGTTTGAAACATTAAATGTAACATCGAAAATAAAGTTTGTTTCAACTTATACATTTGTAATAGGTGCACAGAGCAAAGCAGACTGCATGACCTGCCCCGCCGGATTCTGGTGTAATGATACTGGACTTTCTGACTACAGCTTGTATTCTTGCGAACTTGGATATTACTGTGTTGGAGGTACAAGTATATTACTCACTACGTGTAGTTTTTGATTAGTAAGTCTACAGTGTCAAAGGCCAATTTTTTTGGTAGAGATTGCAAGTGATTATTTTTGATGCGGTCTAACTGTATTTAGTGAAGCAAACGATAAAAATATTCATAGAAAAATCAAAAACAAAAAGACAGCACTAATTTGTAAAAAAACACCCAATTTTCCGCAATGCTTTTGATGCTGACCTAGCAAAATAGCTCGGCATTTCCACAGAAGACAATAAAATGACTCAACTTAAAGTCTATTTCTTCTTATCAGTGAAAAGGCGAATTCTAACCAATCCGTTGAATCACTGGTTATCATATAAAATTATAAGGTCGCGATGATACTTAAAGTTGGCCAATACCGAAATTTACGTTTTATTTATTGTTTATCAGGCGGTAATGCACCCACCAAATGTCCAGCTGGAAAACTCCGCAACACGACGGGAGCCACATCCGTGGATGATTGCTTCCCTTGTACTCCAGGGTATTATTGCCCTCATCCAACAAATGATAGTAAGTTTAGCAAATCGATAGAAATGACTGGTTGCCGTACGGGTTAGAAACATTGCCGTCGGAACGGGAGGTTTTATGCTCGATTCCCGGGCCGGTCAAATTGGACGCAGCGTCACCGACGGCTCGCCATCGCTGAGACGTTTCTTCGGAGCTTTGTTGCCAAGGCGCTTCGCTGCGGAGATTGACCCCGCCACTCGCTACATGTTTCAGAGTAATCCCTCGAGCTTAATGAGATTTGATTTGGATTTAAAAATTTAAAATTATATCTTATTCTGCTCAAAAAGATGTAAAAACCTTTGAAGTTTTGGCAAAATTTAAGTTTGCTGCGAAAGGAAAGAAGTTTTTCTGAAAAAAATTGATAATTTAACATCATTTTTCTCAGAAACATTTGTGAGAGTTTCCTGTAGGGAATTTGGATTTTAATTATTTTATGTAAAAGCAAAGTTTCTTGCTTTATGCATTACTGTATTTTATCTTCGGATTAAACGACTCCAAGTTTCAAGCTTTTAGTAGTTACCAAAATAATCTGAAAAAGTTCAACAAATAAATAAATAATTAACCGAGGTTATTTTTAAATTATATTGAAATGAAAATTCAACACTAATTGGGGAGACTACGAAGTGAGCTTGCGCTCTTCGAGTCAGCAGCCACCCAGTATATATGTCGATTGCAATCGGCTCCAGCCGCGAATCGAACCCGTCACGTAGGATCCCTCACCTATACGCGCGGTGCCGCTAGGCCATAGTTAACATCTTTTAAAACACGAATAACAATGCATGCAAACAGAAAAACAACCGTTAATTTTTGGCTGATTTTTGTGTTCAACTAAATTTTTCAGCTGTTCAAGTAAAATATTTTAATTCTAGGTGACATAAACATTAATGGAATACCTTGTGAACGGGGCTATCAGTGTGTTGAGGGCTCCATTACCCCGCTACCTTGCCCTGCTGGTAATTACTGCGTCGAATTGACCAGTGACCCAACAATATGTCCGGCTGGTAAGTTGCTTATTTTGTGATTTTGTCTGTTTAGTGTTGAAAGCATTTTTAGTTAAATCAATATTTTTGCAAGGAACAACTTGGTGTTCCGACTATAAGAAAAGTTCTAGAGGCTTGTAATGACGTAGGTTAGTTGGGCTATCACCGGTAACTTGGTTGTGGGTTCGAAGTTAGAGGCTATTTTCACTGGGTATCGTTGTTTGTGGCCAGTCGCCTGCCAAAAGGAGGGAACAAGCTAGAAAAAAAATGAAGTCGAGATGGTGAGAATGAGCAACGTAACAAAGAGTCTACGGTCTGGAATGAGCGTAGCCTGGATTGGCTGTGCGTAGCAAGGCTGACGAGACTTTTCTTACGCTTTTGCGGTTGTTTGTCTATTTATTTTTTTTATTCGTAAAAATGCAGTTTTTTGGCGTTGGCATAAAATACAGCTGTTTGGTTCGGTTTGATTTGATTTGTGTTGCGCCCAACTTTTTTCTTGTTGTGGCTCTGCGTAGTTGTCCCATTTTAAGCGTCTCAGAACCACCGATCCAGAAAAGGGTAAGGTAAAACTATCAAGCGCAAAAAAAAATCGCGTGGGCAAATTTTATTCCCTCGTGTGAGAAGTTTTTTTGTCTAACTGGCATTCTTACTTGTAAATTGCTTGTATTGTGTTTGGTTACTTCAAATGTTAATTTTCTGCCCTTCTTTATTTTGTTAATATGTTAGACGGCCAGATAAGTGGCTGGTTGTCTTTATAGAAACTATGTCCTAGCTTTGTCAAGCTTTTGGGTGACTGCTTGACTCAAGACTTAAACAGTCACTTCGCAGTCTACCATGAGATTTCTCTTGAACACTGTGATCTTTATCTAACTCTTCTGCGTTTTTTTTTTGTTTTACTTCTTTTATTTCAACATGACTCCTAATGTAACAGCACTGAATTACACAAACGATAAGAACACATGTTTGTCAATATATTTAATTATACATACTTTTTAAATTGGCTGAACTTTATTGTTAACGTTAATTGTTGTGTTTCGGCAAGTAGTAACTGCATTTGTTGTTTGAATCCTCACTTTTCCTTTAGGTTATTTCTGTCCGGAAGGTTCGTATTCTTTCACACTTTGCGAATATCCCTATTACTGCCCCGAAGGCACGGGTACTCCCCTACCTTGCGATGTTGGCTATCAACCTCTTAACATATCGGGTCTACGAAGTGATCTCAACATTGCTTGCATGATCTGCCCAGCTGGCTCGTACAGAAACTCATCAATGGCTGATAAATGCGAACCATGCCCACCAGGCTACTACTGCCCTGAAGGTCTGTATGAGTTAGTAATGTTATTTTTGTGTTGTTTTTTCTATTAACATTGACCTTTGCCCCATTGAAAGTGGGCTAAAGCTCTGATAGAATTTGTGCAGACTTAACTTGATTTAAACCGACCGGTTAGCTCTGTTGTCCGCTGCGGCGTTTTTTTGAAACTGTGTTGCGCAGGCCCTAAGTCGCGGAGATGGACCACGCCACTCGTCACACGCTTCCGTGTAATAACTCGAGTATAATGAAGATTTGATTTTGATTTACTTTAATTGTATTTGCAAACAATTCAATTTGTAAGGTTGTCGCTTTTTGTGGTGCTAAACTATGCCTTTTTGAATTTTGCCAACTTTTTAGAGATATAAATACGAAAGCATTTGGAAATCATCTTTTTGAGTTCGATTCTAACCCTCGTCGTTTCAAATATTTATTTAAGATTTTTTAGAGTGGTGGTGGGGGCTAAATATGCACTTAATAGCAAACTCTTTTTACTTTAGGCACTGGTAATTTCCAAGAAAACCCTTGTCCACTTGGACATTATTGCCCCGAAGGTGGTCGTACTGAAGTAGGAGGCATTACTGGTCAGCCCATTCCTTGTCCACCAGGAACGTTTGGCCAGCAAGCCGGGTCAGAATTTTCAGTTTGTCAAAGTTGTGCTCCTGGAATGTATAACAACAAAGAAGGGCAAATTGCTTGCTTTCCTTGTGGCAGTTCTGCTGTGTCGTCAGGTGGCGCTACAGAGTGCACGTGTGAAGGTGAGAAACTTTATTTTTTGTTATTTAGTTATTCGCATTTTCTCCTTCTGTACCGAAAAGCAGCGTAGGCGTCCTAACGAGCCTACTTAGGTGTTGCTGACCATCCATCTACTACTTAAAGATAGGGGAAAACATTAAATCTTTCCCAACGACACCAGTAAACTTCCGGCTTGTTCTCCACACTGTACTTTTAAAGCTGACCGTCAAGCAGAGAAGCTGTGAATATCAATTTTTCTAAGAAAAAAAAAAAAAAAAAATACATTGACTCTAATCTAATTATATAGCATGATGAATGTGGTCACCCCGATAATAATCCATGTTTTCTCATGCGAATTAGGATAAATTTGAATGACTCAATTATTTACGCTAAGCTTTGTTTTCGCTTAAATTTGGGATTCTTGAAGGCCAAGTTGCGGCCAGTCGCTCGAGCGCAAAGTTTCTTCAGAACTGCGAAATAATGGCCGCGAGAACCGATCCGTTGACCAGTCTAGTCGGGACGGTTTCAAGATCTTTATTTTATCCCTCAGTTCTACTGTCACATATTGTAAAGAAGGCAACATCAGTATACTACAGTGTCTCGTTTTGGATGTCGTAACATAAGAATAGCTTTAAAAAAGCTATTTTCGCATTTTAGTAGGCTTCACGAAGCGCTCTATCGTAACACTTTTTATGTAGCTTTGAAAAAAGCCGTTATCCCAGAAGCTTTTTTTTTCAAAGTTGTTGAAAGCGTTTCGACAAAATGTTTTTTGTAGCCTAATGTGAAAAAGGCTTTTTTCAAAGCTATTTTTACGATCTGTACCGCCGATCAATCATTCCAGGTGCTGTAAACTTTAAAGTTTTACGCTCTTTAAACACTTTTATCTTTGATTCAATGACAGGTTTCAACCGAGCCTTCCAAGCCAGTGACGGTGCATGTGTTTGCATATCGGGATATATTTATTATGACGAAGTAGATCAAATTCAAAGTGAAGGTAACGACTGAATTGTGCTAATTAATTTAAGCAGTAAACATGCGACGAAAATATGTTAAGGAGGAAAAATACAGCTGCTGTAATTCTTAAAACTAGACGTTTCGGCAGCATAGATTTAGCAGTCATCATCAGCAAGGGAATACATACTTTTAGTTTTGGTCTGTCTTGCTTACACTGCTGATGATTGCAGCGAAATCTATGTTGTCGAAACGTCCAGTTTTGAGATTTACTGTGGATTTGTTTTTTCCTCCTTAATTTGTGCTAATCCTTCTAATGCAGTAAATTTGGGAAAGCAGCTTAAAGAGAAAAATAAAACCGCAGTAATTTTTGTAAGTGAACGTTTCGACAACATAGATTCAACTGTCATCATCAGTAGTGTAAGCAAGGCAGTGCAAAACTAAACTAGAATTTACAATTCTAACTACAAATTGTTGTACAACCCAGGCAACAGAATAAAATAAGTGATGGAACTATACCGTCATAAACTTACAAGCTAGAGAAAAAAGATCGTGTTGTTTAATTGTAAATTCTAGTTCAAAAGACTTTTTACCGCCTCGGTCATACTGCTGATGATGACAGCTGAATCTGTGTTGTCAAAATGTCTTCTTACTAAAACATGAAATTATTGTGATTTTTTCTTCTTTCCTAATCGTTCTATTTTGTTTCTAAATCAGATGTAAAACTGTAAAGTATTTCTCCTCGTATTTGCTGCGATCTTCGCTATACTCGCGTTATTACGTCGAAGTATGTACAAGTGGCGGGATCCATCTACGAGGCTTAGCGCTTGGACAACACATCTCCAAAGAAACGTCGCAGCGGTGGCAAGCCGTTGGCGACACTGTGTCCAATTTGACCTGCCCAGGAATCGAACCCCAGACTTCCACACTGATAGCAATGTGTTTAACCATTACGCTGACCATCCTGCCTACATTATTGCGTGAAATATTTGAATTTAGGTAACGCGCCATTTTCATGCGAGGCTCTTGTCGATATCCGTTGTGCTGGTGATGAAACAAGAGTTGCGTCAGACCGCGCGTGCGCAGTACCTGCAACCTACTCATGCGTATCAACTTGTGGAACAAGAGGAGGAAGTCTGAACGTTGATCTTGGGACTTGTCTTTGCGATTCTGTCACCGTACCTGAAGCAATTGATTGCTACGATTGCAACACCGTAAGTGATATTTTCAATACAATACACTTGCAATGTACATGTATTATGTGGTAAGAAACATCAAACTAACTTGCTTAACCAAACGAAAGTGCTCAATAATCTTATCGACTAGAGCAAAATATAATTCAATTTATTTTGTAGCATTTCTTTACAAACTCCCAACTGTCCGTTTCACGCTTATGCGATCATCAAGCAGTCTTATTCACATAGAATTGCAATCGTCAGGGAGTCTTATTCAAAAACAATTAATAATAATAAACAAGACTCCCTGATGATCGCGTAGGCCTATTCTGTATGAAAGTTTCAATACAATTTGTACTAAGTATTAATAGCATTTTATTGTTTCTCAAGAGAAAGATTTTCAGGTGCTGTGACAATCTTTCTTAGGAGTTGCTGGCCATGTGCTTATCGTAACAGTAAGCGAATCTTGTTACATGCCATTACCAACTTTACAAGTAGATGGAAATGTTTTATTTAACGGAAGCTTGATATCAGAAAAAGAAAACGAAATACTGAAACATCTTCAAATTCTTTAATTTAGAGATAATTGTTACGTATTTTGCTATCAGTAATTTTTATTTTGCAGTTGGGCTCTGTGATAGACACAAGTACTGGTACATTAACGATTACCACTACTTCCACTTCCAATTCATCTGCTGTTGCCACTGTGAATGTACCAGAAGTTTTTGGACCTGCTGATCGAGTTGTAGGCTCGGCTAACACTTTGCTCGTTCAAATGTGTAAGTTTCGCATTCATAATACTGTTACTCTCTTTCGGCAATAACGTATTCAGGAGGGCATTGTGCCATACCCCCTCCCTTTTGACTTTGCCTTTTAGCAAAAAAAACAAAAACAAATGGTGCTAAGTGACAGAAATATGCCCCGCTCGTTGGATTACTTTTGTAGTTAACGAACCCTTTTAAAATTTCTCGCAACGCCACTAACTCTAGCTTTCTATAAAAATACTGTATTTGACCGGCTTGATACATATGATGCGTATGACTTATGGCATTTTTGGAAAGTTTTTTTATTCTGAACAATACTACTCTGACCTGCAGTATGTTAACATTCGGCATTTAACGTTATTGTTTTTTGATGTTGATCAAATTGAACTTATGAGGCAATCATTGGAGAGACAAGCATTATAGGTGTGCGTCAAATCAAAATCAACGTTATGCTTGGGGTATTATTCGTCGAAGTTTATAACGAGTGGCGGGATCCATCTCCGCGACTTAGCGCCTGGGCAACACAGCTCCGAAGGAACGTCGCAGCAGTGGTGAGCCGTTGGCGATACTACGTCCAATTTGACCTACCCGGGATTCGAACCCAGACCTCCTGCACCAATAGCGACGTGCTTAGCAACTGAGCCAACTGGCCGGCGTTTGGCGTTCCATTATGGTGATGATGTAACAAATCAACCGCTAGTTGTTTTATTGTCATTGCAGCTATTTCAAGTTTTAACCTTGGCGAGCGCACTGCTGCAGATGACTTACCTTGCTGTGACATTCTGCTACGTTCAAAGCTGTGTCGCATAGGTGCTTATTCTTAACTTGTAACACCTTACTGCGTTTAAAAGGAGGGCAATTTTTTACTCTTACGCTGGGTGGAGAGATTAATTGCATTATATGTTTTTTTTAGTTTTGTGTTTTCTGAGTGTAATTTAAGTAATAACATTGCAGCCAAGAAACAGCTAAAACACTTGGTGGAAGTTTGGCTTATTTTTGGTGCCATTGTCAACGTTATAAACCTACGTTGAGGTGGATCTTATGCCTTGGCTCAACGTGGGTGCAATTTGTTTATTAAATCCGGATTTTACGGATTTTTTTCAGCTCCACAAGGAGTGTTCGCTGTTCCTCCGACATCTGCAGAAACCGCTGCTGCTGTCGTGAATGGTGATCTTCAACAAGAAATCATCAGTAGCTCACGAACACGAAGATCAGTGATGGATTATAATGATGATGGATTTGAAGATGATCTGACTATTAGTCGATATATTGGACGAAGGTAGGAATTTTTTATATTCTGAATGTTTGAAGTTTTGCAATACATCGTAATTCACCAACTAAAATAATCTGATAAAACGTTGTGATTTTACTAATTCGTAATTACAATACAAAAAATTAAAAAGTGCTTGCCACCGCTGCGATGTTTCTGTCGCCCAGGCGCTGTACCGTAGAGATGGACCCATCCACTCGTTACAAGTTTGGCCCTATACCGAAGATTTAATTTTTTTTAACTACAATGCATTTTTCTGCCTACTCGTTACCAATCCTGTGTTTTTTTGCAAACTTTATGATTTAAGATGGTAAAAATACATAAAAAAAGTGATACTGTTGTTTTTATTAGTATTCTGGTGATAGTTTATGCTGTTTCGGCTTGTCCGGAGTCCTCACGTTGTTAAAGCGGTCACGAGTCTATGTTTGGTTTTATTCATGTTCAACGTAACGTTTTTCGCTTACTTTAGAATTTTGCAAACTGTGAGCAATGCCACTACTGCACCTCCTACTGCCATAGATACATTATCCATCATTTCCAATCCAGTTCTGTGCTTGCAGGTACGAGAGTGGTCAAGTTTGTTTATCGTCTATCCAGTTGACGAAGCAGGATTTTTTTGTTTTATTGAAATGAACGTAGAGTAAAATAACGCTCGTCACCGCTAGAACGTTTCTGTGTTGCCAAGGAGCTAAGCTGCGGAAATGAACCCCGCAACTCTTTACGCGCTTCGGTATAATACCGCGAGTATAAAAAAGATTTAATTTTTGTTTTTTTAAATAACATTTTGTAATGGTGTAAGTTAACCGAAAAACGGTCGTTCACTTTGTAATGTCAAGATCTTGTGTTTCAGTTAGGAGAAATGCTCGTTTTCAATGTGTACATTGACCCTGTTGATCGAGCTTTGAGCAATTACCCTGTATATGTACGAAACCATCTTTTCAACACCAACCCTAGCTTTGATTACGGAGCTTTCAGGTAAATTAGCGGAAAGATTTTGATTGCTTAGTCAATTGCAAGCGCAGACCTTGTTTGTCAAAGTTATTGTAACTTTTTGAACCATAGTACCTATAAAAACCTATAAAACCATAGTACCTATAAGAGCCACCCGAAAATTGTGTCGCATTCATCATCTCTATCAAGGAATCGTACCCACTACGCAGGATTATTATTAATGACGTTGCCTTTAGGCTATGTTGCTCATGTTTTACCTATTGCATTCAATTTAGTTGAAGATTATTTTTAATTTTTGGAGCTACAGTTTTTATAAGTAAGGGTATTTTCAAAAAGTGGAGATTGAAGAGCAGCATATTGTTCAAGTCTTAGCTTCTATGCTAGTTTCTGCGCTTGGTTTCGGTTTCAATTCCCGTCTGAATGAGCTTCGAATTAACCTAGTTCAGTGGTTCGCAACCTTTCATGGTTTGTGGGCCCCTTCTAGAAACTCTCAACACCAGTGGCCTCCTGCTCAGCAATTATATTTTCCCTCGTTATTTTACCGTAGTGGCTACAGCTGCCCTTTGGTCATAAGTGGCTAATTACGGCTGACAGGATAACCACTCGTGGGCTTCTGGCCCCCTGGTTAATGTCCCGTGGCGCCCTAGCGGGGCCAATAGCCTCCGGTTTAGAAATTCAGTGCATAGCCGCCATTTTTCCAAGTTGAAAATGGATTTGTATTTTATGTCATCATGCCATTAATTTTTGCCTAAGATTGATCTCCACTAAGCCAGTAGTCAAAGCCTTCAAAAGTTTGAATAATTTTCCTTATTTACGCAGACAATTGGAAGTGTATGTGACGCAGTCGAATTGGAACATCAGTAATTTTGCGCACGTCTTCTTGCAATCTGGTATTTTTGTGTTCCGAGATTCACGAGAAACTGGCCAGGAATTGATTGTTAATGTACTAGCTAATGGTAAGTCATAAAACCACGCATTCTGTCCACTTGTCCATTTAGCGTGAGCTTTCTCACTCCCAAACCCCAATCTATTTTTAAAGCATACTAGTGTCGAAAGTTTGATTATTTTGGATTTTGACAGCTCAGATGGCGGAGTGGTAAGAAAGTCCGCCTCTAGAGCTGTAGACTCGGATTTGATTCCGACTTGGGTCAAACTAATGACTCTAAAATAGGTATTCACGGCTTCCCTGCCTGACGCTCAGCATTAAAAGAACAGTGAGGAGAACATGCCGGTTAGTTCACTGGTTGTGCAGTTTAGAAAGACTCTTAGCGGGATTCGCCCATCTTGATGTGGTAGACAGATGACCGGCAACTCCTAATTAAGCGAGCTTGTTGTAGCGCTTTAGTCGCATTGTCGTGATAGGAGAGTAATTACTCAACTACATACAAAAGTGCACTAGGTTATGAGAAATGCACTTGTAACTTTTGACCACGTCGCATACAAACTTCTTCCGCATAGACGCAAGAAACTCTTTTTCTGGGACGAACCTAGGATTTGTTAGAGGGTTGGGAATAGAAAAAATGCTCGTCCTTTAATTTTGTATGTTTAGAAGTAGCCTATCAAAGCACCACCTATTAAAGTGTATAACTACAAATTTAAAAATCTTGTGCTTCCGTAATATCTTCCTGGATTTGTTAATGTTTTTTGAAGATTTTATCAAAACGTTTCATCAGTTTATAATGCGTGGAAATTAAGTGACGTTTCGCCACGCGTAATAATCTACTCTTATTCAAATAATTGATTGGCGGTACAGATCGAACAGCTTTGAAAAAAAAAATGTTTGTCCCAGAAGCCTTTCGTGACGCACTTGTCACAAAAGAAGTTTGACAGAGCGTTTCTTGAAGCCTAACGCAAAAACAGCTTTTTTAAAGCTATTCTTCTGCTCTTACTGCGATGATGTTTCTTGCTCGAAATCGAAACGTCTGCGAATTTCGGTACAAACTTTAATACTATTGTAATTACCAAGTAATAGATTTTAAATTAAGACATGAACAATTTTTAATGCATTTTATTTTTAAGGTTTACTATGCGACGCTGCGAGGATCCAACCTGCCACCGTTGCGTCTATGACGGCTCTTGGAGTTGGAAAACAATCCGTTGGAAATTTAACTCCGGACTGGATTCTGATTATTGGTAAAGTTCAAAATCTTTTTTACGTTATCTCAACAATGCAATATAAAAGCAGTGTTAGATTGTGGTGGAAAAATAAAGCCGCTGCAATTTTTAAAAGTGGACGTTTCAACAGCATAGATTCAGCTGTCATCATCAGCAGTGTAAGCGAGGTAATAGGCCTCCAAGACTTTACTGTTTCTGGAGCTGGAGCTGTAGACTTGGGTTTGATTCCGAGTCGGATCAAACCAACAACTTTAACATTGGTTTTCACAGCTTCCCTGCTTGACGCCCAGCATTAAAGAGACAGTGTGGAGAACAAGTCGGCAAGTTTACATGTTGTACCGTTTTAAAAGGCGCTAGGCGGAATTTTTCCACCTTGGTGTGGTAGACAGGTGGCTGGCATCTCCTAAGCGAGCTCGTTAAAGTGCTTTGATCGCTTTTTCGTGATAGGAAGATGAATAAGCAACTTAATACAAAAAACAACATTTTTCTTTCTGTTTTCTTTTTCTAGTCCTCCTTGCCCTCTTCCTTGCTTGTGTGGTTGTTCTTGTGATTGCTGTGATCGTGTGGAGACCCAGAGATGCAGGAATCTTTCCCATGAAATACTGGATGCCTCGTTATCGGTCCCTGGGAGAACCCTATCTGCCACCACACAAGGGAACTGCTGCCCACCCTTCTCAAGACTCCAGGTATAACTAATTTTTAAAGGGGCAATAAACCCTAACTTTTCACTTTGGCTTAAAAAATAGCAAGAAATCATGTTTTCTGATGGCGTTGGATTTACATCCTGAAACGCCTTTGTTCAAAAGTCATTGCAGCTTTTTGACCACCTTGGAATGAAGATGCACACCATGGAATTTTCATCGGCAGCCCTTTTTTACGGACTCACTTTGTCAGTGTGCACTTTGACGTCATGGTGTTCTCTGCGAAATAAGTTTTGCCAGTCTTCTTAGGGAATTGTTGTGGCCAAGCACGTTAGAGATTCCATTTTAGTTTTGCTTTGCAAATTTAGAAAGTGCGTAGGTTTTTCAAAGTTTGCAGAACAACGGATAGTAAATAGTTATTTTGTTTTCAGTGAAGGGCTGGGTCTTGTTCGAGAACGTGGGGAGGCCGAGGGTGCTGAAGCCAGTGTCCTGAAGGGTAAGTTAGCTTTCACTATTTGCTCCTAAAAAACTTATAAAATTAAAAACTCAGTTGTACTTTCGCATATTTTTTAATTTTTTTAATTCATAAAATCCCATATTACTCTGCGATTTGCTGATTTTGGCTTACACCTATTCAGTTTTTTTAAATTGTTTATTGTCGTATCAGCAAAATTTATGTGTTTAATCTAAGCCAGTTTCTACTTAAATCTTGCAGTTAATCCTGTAGGTAAATCTAGCACTATTGCATAGATTGTTAGCTTGGTCGTTAAGACATTGATATTAAGGCGGAAGGTCTAGAGTTTGAATCCGGGGCCAGTCAAATCGGACACTGTGTCGTCAACAGTTCGACAACGCTGCGACGTTTCTTCGGAGCTGTGTAATTGCCCAAGCGCTACCCCGCGTAGATGGACCCCGCCACTCGTTACATACTTTGGTGTAATGCCGCAAGAATAATGAAGATTTTTTGTGGTTTGTTTTCAGATGAGAAATTACTTGAAGACTTCAATGTTCGCACATTGTACGATAAACTGGAAGATCAGAATCTACATTTGTCATCTCAGTTGGATAAACATCAAGATAGCATCCAAGGCTTCTATGAAAAGATCAGTAATCAGGCTGAAGGGTTAAAGGTAGGTGGTTGCTAATAAGTATTTTTCAATCGTCTTGTACGTGCTTGAATGATTTTGAAATTAGAATCAAAATTATTAATAATTTAGTTGCAAATAGTGCAGCCAAACCAAAATGAAATACCTGTAAACGAATCGTTTCGGATTTTAAAATTAACACTTTGCTACTGTCTTACACATAGGAAAGTTTTGCATGTTATTCAGTGTTAATTTTGTATTTTTTTATTCTGCTCGCTTTTCCGTTGTTACGAGTTGCCGCCTTCTCATCTGCGTGATTATCAACGTTTGAAAATGCTGCAGCGGTAGCGAGACACTGGCAGCACTACGCTGAATACTCTGATCTAGGAATCGAACCTACCCTCCTAGCCCAGAAGAATCATTAAAGCACTTTGTGATTTCAAAAAAGGATTTTTTCCTTAATCATAACACTAAATCGGTTTTATGTGCTCAAGGTTAACCTAGGAGGTGGTTTCAGTTTTTTCGAAGAAATCTTGCTGTAAATATCTCTTCGTGAAGATTCTGCAACGTTACAATTGCCTTGTTCACAAGTGCAATTTTAGTGGACTTTAGGCCCCCCGTTCTTGGTTATAATTTCTGCATCATAATCAATGTTTTGATGCCATAAGTAAAAAAAGTGAATATAAAATCAAAAAATCGATTGTGATGCAGAAACTAGAACCAAGAACGGCGAGCCTAAAACCCACGGAAAATGTGAACAGAGTAAAAATAGATCGTGCCGGAATTAAACCCATGACTACAATCATGCTGCTCGAGACCACTGTGGCAAGCTTACAGTGAAATTTGTTACAGAGCATGTTAAACAAACTGGATGTATCGAAATTACAAACCGCGGAGCTACTGAGATCCCAGGCCCCCGAAGTTGGTGCCACTGTTGTGAATACGGCTTTGCATAAAGACTTAAAACTAGCAGGTGCAGTTTAAGATGTTAAAAATTTTAAATGAATTCTTTGTTTTAGTTCCTTGCTAAGTTTAGTCGGTGCATTATATCATTTTTGCCTGCAGAAAGCATTTGAAGCTTTTTTGAGAATTTATCAAAAAATTATCATTTTAAGTTGCCTTATTTTTGTCAAAAATTTCTCTTGGTTTAATTTGTGGCTGATTAAAATCCGTATAGTCAGCACGAAGTGTTATTTTTCGTAAAGGTGGTCAATCCATGCGAGAGAAAGAACTGCTACAATCTTTGGAAGCTCTTATCAACAAACTCAACACTGGAAAGGTAATTCTATGGTGATTGAATTAGTTTAATTTCTTGCTGAAAAAAAAAAGTTTCAACGAATTACAGACCCTTGCGAAATTGCAGCTCACTTTTGGGCTGCCATTGTTTTCGAATTTTAGTACAGCTTCTGGAGCTGTAGACTCGGGTTTGATTCCGAGTCCAGTGAAACCAATGACTTCAACATTGGTATTCACAGCTTCCTTGCTTTACGCTCAGCAAAGGGACAGTGCGTAGAACAAGCCGACAAGTTTACTTGTTGTGCCATTGAGAAAAGCACGTAATGGGATTCCTGCATGTTAGAGTGGTAGACAGGTAGGCGGCAACTCTTAAGCGAGCTAATTAGCGCTTTAAACACTTTCTTGTGATAGCAAGATAAATATGCAACTAAGTACATAATCATTCACCAGAATTTCATTCCTTGTACTGCTTGATAAGAATCTGCCAAACAAAGTTAACCATCATGAAGCATGTTGTCCGAGAATTTAGCTGTAAAACTTGGGTGTCAGTTGAACCAATGATTTTGCATTTGTGTCATTTTTGCCATTAGCTCCGTAGCAACTACTATTTTTTAAATTATTTCTCATGTTATATGACATTTGTAGCCTGGTGTTTAATGTTGATCTAATTCATTAACATCTCAGCAAGAATTCACCTTTTGCCGCTGAAAGAAAAACGTTGATGAGTCTTAATGATTATCTAGCTCTTTAAGTAAAACACAAAAAAAATTAAAATCTATTCAACTGCTTCTTTTTGGCTTGGTTTTAAGGCGGCAAAGTTCTTAAGATTTAAAATCAAATTCTAGTAGTTAGTTAGTTGCATATTTATCCTCCTATCACGAGAAAGCGATCAATGCGCTATACGAGCTTGCTTAGGAGTTGCCAGCCATCTGTCTACCACACCAAGATGGGGCAATCCCGCTAAGTGCCTTTCCCAACGGCACAACAAGTATACTTGCCGGCTTGTTCTTCACACTGTCCATTTAATGCTGAGCGTCAAGCAGGGAAGCTGTGAATAGCAATTTTGAAGTCATTGGTTTGACCCGACTCGGAATCGAACCCAAGATTACATCTCAAGAGACAGACGCTCTATACCACTTGGCCATCTGAGCTGTTAATACCACTCGGCCATCTGAGCTGTAGTACTATGTTCCTTTAGTCAGATGATTTTTGTTTGGTGTTCTTGAATATTTTTTATCGTTTTTGATTAGATCACTGTTTCTGATGAGGTCCTTAACGATGCACGAAACAGATTGAAAGGAATAGATGACAAAGAAAAAGCTCGCTTGGATAAATCTTCAAACAAAAAGGTATCTAATTTTAACCAAATCGATTTTATATTTCTTTATGCAACTTGATAAATTTCCCTTTGCTTGTCTCTGGTCACCATGGACGTTTACAACCTGTCTTTCATGTTTTCACCTAATTTGAAAGTAACTTGAAATGGGTTTGTTTCCCAATTATCCCTTTCCGTTAGCCCATTGTAAACTCCAAGTTGGATAAAGAGCAAGACTAAAAAATAACCTTCCAGTGCATCACTGCAGATAGTGAGCACTGTTTCGACCGTTCGAGTCTTACTAGTGCAGTTGGTCTGACCGACATTTACTCAAGGCAATATGTTTGCCCGAAAAGGATTTTTTGCTTGTGGTTGGTAACCATACCAGTTACGAGAACTCGCAAAAACCCTCTCTGCCAAACGCGTTGGCTCGTGAAAAGCGGGGGACACGGCAGGCTCTACATCTCTGCATACAGCCCAGAAAACATAATGAATGTCAGCGCTGAGATCACAATGCTGTGTGCATACTTTCGCTTTTGCATTCACCTTCCAATACAGTTTCATTGTTTTGCTCATCTTAACGGTAACGGTTGCTTTGACGTTTATCACTTTGTGCCTGCAACGCAACTTTTTTCATTCGCTGTTATTGTTGCTTCTAATTTTGCTTTTGGGTCGTTCGTAAATGTGCTTGAACATCGCTGTATTTTTCAAAACTTCAGGATACTCAACGATCAGATGATTGGAAAGTTCAAGGCCAAGAATCCTTGATCCGAGATCAAGAATCTGACGTAGTGAATCTGGATCGGGAGCTGATTTCAGGAGAACGCGAAGCAATCTCCAGCCTCCTGATCAACCATGACGATCAGAGGAAGAAGTTAATCAGTGACATGAACGATAAACTTGCTTTCAAAATGCAAGGAGATCTATCTGAAAAAGAGGTGAGTTGAAAAATCCATGAACGCTTGAATCCAACCCGCAAGATTCTTGGCTAAGGTAACGTATTCAGAGTGGGATTTGAACCCACGCTTGCACCGACTAGTGACGTGTCACCAGCCCAATGGTTGTCCCAAGTCTTTACCTTGGAGTTATACGAGATTATGACGTTCAAAATACTATGAAAATATATTAAGGAGAAAAAGCTGTTCTTTTGGCTTTATTTTTCTTTAAAAGCTACATATGAATGTTTTCAGTTTATTGCAAATAAATCTCTTTTTTACTATTTTTGTTATTTTTTTTTGTTTTTTGATTAACCATTGATATGATAAAATGCTTTATCGCTTTTAGATGGAGCAACTTCTCTCTGAACACTCTCGAGAGTTGGAGAATGCTCTTGGCGCCCTGAGCAGAGAAAGAGAGAGACAAATGAGAGAATTGAAAGAGCAACTAGCAGCGAAGCGTAGAGAAAGAGCGAAGCAACTCAATAAAACACACAAAGAGCAATGCGAGAATGTTGGAATGCCTGGTACGTTTTTGATGAAACTATAGTGATTTTTTGTGTGAGCACATCGATGTTTAGCACTCTAATTGAGTTTTTGCATTGATTAGATGATTGGGTCAATAGAACCCGTGTCTTATTGGAGGAATAAACTCGGGTTCGAGTCCGAGTCGGGACCAACCAAAAACTCCAAAATTCACAGTTTCCCTGCTTTACGTTTAGCTCTAAACAGTAATTGAACAGAGTGAAAAACTAGCTGGAAGCTTGTATGTGCAAGTTGCCCCCATCTTTGCGAAAGTCATTCAAAGTCTTTAAGGATCTAGCGCACTTTCATGCTTTATGGGCAGGACTAGTTAAAACTGCACCTTTTCCGCACCTTAGTTTTATTTTTTCAAGCACATTTCAGCTTAGCTGTCATATTTTTTTAGTTAACTATAATACCCAATTCTATCCCCATAAAGTAAATGCCAGCGACATGGTCTTTGCGCAGGTGACCGATCCTACGTGACGGGTTTGATTCGCGGCTGGAGCCGATCGCATTTGACATGTTTACCGGATAGTTGCTAACTCAAAGAGCGAAAGCTCACTTCGCAGTCTCTTCCTATTACTGTTGAATTTTCAGTTCAATAAAATTTGAAAATAACTTCAGATATTTTTTCTGCAATTATTAATTTTGTAATTGCTCTGCAGCTCCACCTGGTGATGATAGTGCTCAAGATGAAGAGAATCTCAATCTGATGGAGAAAGAATTAGAGGCTGCTCTATTGAAGGAGAGTGCTGCAGCGTCCAAGGAGGAGCAGGAGTTGATCGTTGGATCAGGAAAGGAAGACGGATCAAAGATTTCTAAGTCCTTTGAAGATGAGCTGGTAATAATAAAATGAGAATCTCAAAGTTAAATTTCCAAAAATTTATTTTTAAAATTTAATTTTTAGTTTATATTCAAGTTTAGCGTAACCAGGGTAGTTTTGAAGCTGACATCTTGGTCTTTAAATATTTTTTACAGCAACAATATTGAAGTAGCCAGAGACAAGTTATTGTTTCGGCTTTAAGAAAAATCTTGTCAGCCTTGCTATGCTCAGCCAATCCAGACTCATTCCAAACTGTAAAGAATCCTAACAGTCTGGAATCAGTCTAGCCTGCATGGATTGGCTGTGCATAGCAAGGCTAACAAGATCTTTCTCTAATATTGAAGTAATAGTGTAGTAACTTCATTAACCTTGTGTTATATTTGAATTTTTGAATCAAGTACTTCGAAATTTTTTGTTCAAATATTAAACCCTGCGGCACCACCACCTGTATTTCTGTTTAACGTACAAACTTTTTACATTTGTAAAGGTTTGACTAGTTGGAAATGCTTAAAAAATTTAGTTAGAAGTTTGATCATTAAATTAATAAAATTTAGCTTATCGAAGCGAGATTTAATCGTTTTGTATTTTTAGCCCTTGTATGCGCTGTTCCTCATGTCCGTTTTTAGCTGACCTAAAACTCGGTTTTCCGGAGCCGAAATAATTTTTTGTTGGCCAAATAATCAAAATTTTAACATCCCATTGGAAAAAAACTAATTACGAGTTTTACGACGTGAAAAATTAATAGTGACGCACCGAACTCACCAGTGTTTGGTCGCTGAAAATGGACAGGGGAAAAGGTTACTGTGTTTTGACGGGACCAAATAAAATTTAGTTTTTGCAATGTTTTATTGTAGGACATGATGGTTCAAAGTGGTTTAATAACTGATGAAGTCAGAGAGAAGTTGCGACAACAAATTATTGATCAAGAAAACGACCTGGAGAACAGAATGAAGGCGAAACGGGACATGCAGGTAGATGAATAGAAAAATGTACAACAAAGCAACCAAATTGAAAGCAAATCAAAATAAAATAAATTTTTGTAGATGAAAGCAATGAGAGATCGCATGGCTGAAAGAAAGAAAAGAAGAATGAAGAAATTAAAAGATAAACAAGAACAAGAGAAAGCCACAGCGGTTAGAAACTTCAAGTCATTTGTCACTTTCTTATTATTACAACAAGGTTTTGTGCTACGCAGTATCACCATAAATAGACTCGGCGCGCTGTACAGGCCAAACTGTAACTACCCCAAGATGAAGGAATCCCGTTAAGTGCCTTTCCAACGACACAACAAGTAAACTTGCCAGCTTGTTCTCCACACTGACCTTTTGATGCTGAGCGTCGAGCTGGGAAGCTGTGAATACCAATTTTAGAGTCATTGGTTGACCCGACTCGGAATCGAACCCAAGTCTACAGCTTCAGTAGTAGATGTCCTATCCTCCCGGTCATGTACGCTTCATCTTCTCGGCGGTAGTATTGTTTGATAAAATTTATATTAGGGTATTAAGGTTAAATCATGATAGGGTAACTGCATTTTGAGGTTGCGAAAAGAACTGGTCAATTGTTGGGTTGTATTGCGGATGAATAAAGAAGGTTTCTTTTCCCAAAACACAACTTTTAAGTATTCCGTGTGACGTCGCGTTAGTAATGACGTCATTGGTTACTTCGTCTTTTGTAAAAGTATTGTTGACAGCTCAAGGATGGGGAATATACAGAGGAAATGAAAGAGCGCCATCAAGCGGAGATGGAAGCTCTAGAAGCAGAAATGGATGCGGAAGCTGCAGCCATGGAGAAAGACATGAATGAATCGATTGAATCGGAGCACATGGAGTCTCTCAAGGAACTCCATAGAGAGATTATACAGGAGGTGAGTAAATACACTAGAAAGGAAAACTCAGGTTTTGTGTTACGATGGTGAATTTCAAGAAGTCAATGATTTGAATTGTTTTTCTAGCCGAACGTATTTTAATGTAAACCAGCAATTGTGTGTAACAAATATTCAAAATGTCACTTAGTGATGAATTATGATTGCGTACTGTGCCAGGTTCTTTGCCGGTTACGAGAAATCCATTTTAGCGCGCATGGTTGAAACAGCGCACATTTTTCTTTTCGAATAATGAATTGAACTTGAATCTAAACCACTAAGATCTTGCTTAAATCAAACGTAATCACAAAAATCTGATTACGAGTGGGATTGGTAGCCATGCCCGCACCGACTGGTGACGTATCACAAGCTCAATGGTAGCGGCGAGTCTTTGCTGGAGACACGGCCTTAATCAGATTTTTTTGATGTTTGGTTTAAGCTGAGATCTTGGTGAGTTAGATTCAAGTTCAATTCATTACTTGAAATTTTTTATATTGATTTACAGTATAAGCATGAATCACTCTCTCAGCCTAATAGCTAGACTGTATAGACTTCGGTAAAGCCGTCATTGCTTAATCTCATTTTTTTGTCATGGTAGGAATTTAGTTACATGCATTTTATTATTACGGAACAATAATAGTGTATTAAGTGTTCGTGTAAATTTGTTGAAATTCCTTAGTTTTAATGCTTTGACGCGGTGCAGTTTGTAAACAGGTGCAGTTTTTGTAAACATTGTTATGATCAGAAGATCTTGGTTCAAATCCCACTCAAATCTATTGAATAAGTTGCTATATGAAATAGCAAATGAATTTTATGATGCACCAAGCTTAACTTCTCTATCGAAAAACTCGGAGCCAAAAGAAGCTGATCAAGAAAACAGGATTCGATTTTTGCTTTCGTCCAATTTCTGATGACAAGAAATAACTAAATTAGAAAAATAATTTTTTGGGTAATAATATTTACCAGAACAGTGTCTTTTTTTCAACTTTACATGTGATTAGATGAGCGACAAGCATGGCGTTGATCCGGTAAAGCAGCAAGAACTTCTGGATAGATATCGCAGAGAGCTGGATGATTATGACCATCTACATAATGTTCGCAAAGCTACACAGGCCCAAAATGTTAAGGTAAGTTCCAAGTATGACTGGTGTTGCAGCAACGTACAAAAAGTTTTACGAACCACTCTCAAAATGTAGTAAAGTGTTGCAAATTTTGCTACTAGGACAACATAGTTAAATTTTCTAAAAACGGACAAACTTTAATTTTTTGAAACTTGCTAAACTAATGCCCTTCAAAATACAATGAATATGGACGAAAACAGCTTAAAAAGAAAAGATATAACCACAGTCATTGCAGTTTCAAGAATTACTGTTGCTTGATTTTTCCTTGTTAAACTTATACAGTATTAATTTACGGATATACTTAAAATAAAACTTTAAAATAAACGTTCCTCTGTTCATCTTGTGTCATCATCATGATTCAGGCCCAACTGGCTGCAAGACGTGCTCGTAAAGCTGCCGAAATTCAAAAAGCGGCTGAAAAGAGGAAGAAAAAACAAGCGAAAGAAGATGAAGAGAAGAGACTGGAGGAACTTGCTCGATTGAGAGAGGAGGAGGCAGCGAAGGAGCAGGAACAGGATGATCTGGATCTTCCGAGTGTGATGCCAACTGATAATTTCGAAGTTCAGGTAAGAACAATTGAGGTTGTTGTCAAATTATATTGATCTTAAAATTCAAATGTAATTGAGGGAGACTGCAAAGTGAGCTTGCGCTCGTCGAGTCAGCAACCATCCGGTAAACATGTCAAATGCAATCAGTTCCAGCCAGGAATCGAACCCGTCACGTAGGATTTGTAACCTGCTTGCTGTACCTTTAGACATGTTGCTTAGGTCATAAAAAACTCATAGCATTTTTAAATTTATAATAATTAAGTAGCCCGACAACGAAGAAGTGTAAGTTCAGCTTCACGTAGTGCACGAAAATTGTTTACCGGTAATCACCTTTTTCGTCTTTCCGGAATCATCAGGTGCACAATGCCATAAGATTTATAGCCTCCCAAGGCAATCTAAAAACATCACAGCTGTCTAAAAACTCACAGCAAAATAAGTGCCCGGAGGAATTCTGAAGGCCTTATTAGCGAAGCTTCCACTCCCAACTCAAATTTATCTTAAATTTATTTCCATCAACCCCACTGACGACAGGGGAATTCTTGTTTCAAAACTAAGTTTTACATTTTGAAAATTACACTTGGACAAAATGGGTAAATTTATGTACCAGCTGTTGGCCAGGGGATAAAGATTGGGAGACTTGGGTTCGATATGCGATTGAGCCTTATCACAGACAATGAAAAATATTTATGCAATGCTGCAGCAGTTGCGCTTATAGCTTCTACAAGCTGCTATGGGGGGCGCGCAGATGAGCTCTGTAGACTTGTAGCACGCTTTAGCGTAACAAGCGAGTATAGTAAAGATGACTATAATAATATTATTGTAATTTTTGTGCGGTAACTAAATTTTTAAAGTTAAATATCACAGAATGTAATTTATCGTATCAAGAAAACTAACTTTATTGAACGGGACAGATTATATACAGGGTTACAACGATCTTGTTTGTATTTTTACACCAAGTAGTAAAATTGTAGCTGTTATGATCTGCCTACTAGCTCGTCAAAGCTCTAACACTGTTATCAACTTAAAGCTAAGTAAAGATACTTAACTGCTGTTTTCCCAATTGCAACCGAGTAGTGTAAACTGTGTTGGATTCGAAAAGGCATTATATGTTGGAATGACGGGCATACATAGTGCGCCTGTTTTTTTTTATGAATCTGTCAAATATGTTTTTAACTTACCAGGCGGTCAGCGCAGTTGAGGACAGCGCTATCGGGTGGGAGATCTGAAGTTGAATACCTTGGCCGTTCAAATCAGATACAATGTCGCCAACGGCTCGCCACCGCTGCGACATTTCTGCGGGCCTGTGTTGCCCAAGCGCTAAGCCGTTGAAATGGGCCCCGCCACTCGTTACACGCTTCGGTGGAATACCGCGAATGTGTTGAAGATTTCATTTGACGGTTTTTAACTTCTTGTTTGAATCCATTGCAGGCACTGGCCAAGGAGCAAGAACGTATTTTGGCTGAAACGGATCAACAGCAAGCAGCTGAAGCGGATAAATTGATGCAGGATCTGGATAAAAAAGAAAAGGAGGATTTGGATGCTTTGGAGAGGAAATTGAAAGAGGAGGAAGATAAGATGTTTACAGAAGCATCTGCTAAACATGAAGCGGAAGTGAGAGCAAGAACAGACTTAACTGAAGAACAAATACAACAAGTAAGATAAACAATAACAAGAAATGAAGCTAAAATTTTCGGCATCTGTTTTGTTTTAAAGCAATTGGCTTGTGGTTCAGAATGCATACTGTTTGAATAAAATGCTAGTTGAATGAAAAGTAGAATGACACTGTTATGTGCTGGGGAAGCTGTTCGAGTTGGAACCTCCAAGCATCTCGATTCTCTGCGACAAAGGGTAGATGCTCTGGTGGAATGCCAAGACGAGACCAACTGTTCTTTCGATCAACCTGTGTTATAATATTTGGTTAAAAGCAAAAACCTTCTCTGGTGTGATAGCCTGCGTGCTGTTGTAAACCTTAGAATTTAAACTTCTTTCAGCTTCTGGCCGCCCACCAGCAAGAGCTGGATGAACTTTCACAGTCTTTGAAAGTGCAGCAGGATCGTCAGAGAGCTGCTCTTCAGGAGAAACTGGCAGCTAGGAGGAAGAGAAAGACTACAGCACTGCACGCTCGACAAGAAATTGAAAAGGAAAGAGAAGAATTAGAACAACGAAAAGAAATGGCGCAAGTCCACGCAAAAACTGTAAGTTCTGCTAAAATTGACTATGCAGTTGTTTTAGCACTTTTGTGATATACAGATCAATCCAGCGTCTTAAACCTACTAAATCACAATTACCCAGTCCACATGTTCATTTTTCGTGGCTTTATACCCGCTGTTCTAGGTATTAGTTTCTACATCATAATCAATTTTTTTAGTGTCATCATTAAAAAAAGTGATTATGACATCAAAAAATTGATTATGATGCAAAAACTAGAGCCAAGAATCGCGGGCCCAAAGCACACTGAAACTGGACATGTGGACACTGGACAGAGTAATTGTTTAATATTTAAATGACTCGTTAATAGTCAATATATTTTCCTTTCTAGGCGAAAGAGGCTGAACGAAAAGCAATTATCGAAGGAATCGAACGCAATGGTGCGGCTGCTAGTGAAAGGATTATACAAAAAGTGCTGGAGAAACGTCACGCGCAGGTTAGTAAGTTGCCAAGCAAAGACGATATCAATGTATGTGTGGCAGATTCTCCTTTTCAAAAAATAATTTTGGTCTATTCTTAGGATCCCATAGCAGCAGTGCCAGTGCACTTTTACGAAAAATGCCGAAAATTTGAATATGATGCAGAAAATCTACGGCGACCGGTCTGCTAGCTCAGTTCTACCGCTGCAGCGCTGCAACGTTTCTTCAGAGATGTGTCGTCCAGGCGCTACGCCGCGCATATGGACCCCGCCACTCGTTACACGCTTCGGCGTAATACCGCGAGAATAAAGAAGATTTAATTTTTTTTAGTCTACGGGTTTTAGGCTCTCACCGAGGAGATTTTATGGTAGGATAAAGTTTTCCAAATATTCTCGTTATCAAAAAATTTGCAATAATTTTATCTAGCTTTGGTCTTCCTTAATTTCTGGTTAATGAAACGGCTTAGTGGGCTTCGAACCAGCTTTTAACAATGTTGATATAGAAAGAAAAATACAGTCACAATAATTCTTAAAACTAGACATTTCTACAACATACATACGGCTGTCATCATCGGCAGCGTAAGCCAGGCAGTACACGACTGAAAAAGTTTTGTAGTTTGCTTACACTTCTAATGATGACAGCTGAATCTATCTTGTCGAGATATTCAGTTTTCATAATTACATTGGCTTTATTTTTCTTCCGTAAGCTATTTTCGTTCGATATTTACTACATTCCAGTGTTGATTTATTTGTTACAATAACGAATTGATTGAAAGATAAGTTAGTTTATAACGAATTGATTGAAAGATAAGTTAGTTTACTATTTCATCTGATTTTGTCTAGGAATTGAAAAATCTGGAGGATGAATTTGCTCTTAGAAAGAAGATGCTGATTGATGAAGCTCTCAAATTGATCAAGGAGCAATATCAAGCAGATAGAGATGCTTTGGTATGTAATGGAAGAGGAGTTTTTAACCTGACAACGTAGACTAACGCTGAAGGCTTTTTTGCCTGACTTTCTGCAAAAGAAGACCAGCCAGTTAGCTCAGTTGTTAAGACATCGCTATCGGTGCGGGAGGTCTTGGGTTCGATTCCTGGGCCGGTAAAATTGGCACAGTGTCGCCAACAGCTCCCCACCGCTGCGAGATTTCGGAGCTGTGTTGCCCATGCGCTGAGTCGCGGAGATGGGCCCCGCCATTCGTTACACGCTTCGGTGTAATACCGCGAGTGTAATGAAGGTTTGATTTTATTTTTCACAAGAAATGGCAAAAACTAAAAACTAATATATAGTACAGTTACCGGCAATTTTTTTCTGAGGAGGTCTAGCCTTACATCTACGCTGTCCGCACGTCCAATTTCCGTGGGCTTTAGAACCACAGTTCTTGGTTCTAGTTTCTGCATCATAATCAAGTTTTTGATGTCATAATCACGACATCGAAAATTGATTGTGATGCAAAAATTAGATCCAAAAAACTGCGGACCTATAGTCCACGGAAATTGGACATGCGGACAGGATAATGCTGTGTTATCAATTCGCACAGCTGACTATATGTTTCAAAAATGTTCACATTTTTTGTAATTGCCATGGTTTGTGGAGCCATAACGTTGATAGTCAATTTTTGTAACATAGAACTGTAAAGCCGCAACTTGTACTTTTTAGGTTTTGTTTTACCTGACACAGAGTCGAACCTACGTTTCTAAGTCAAGCTTTGCTGCCAGAGCAGCCTGTATCGAAAATGTATCGCAAAAACCAAATGTTTATTATGCTCGTAATATTACCCCGAAGCGTGTAATGAGTGACGGGGACACCTCCGTGGCTTAGCGCCTGGGCAACATAGAAACATCGCAGCGGTGACGAGCCGTCGGCAACAGTGTCCCGTTTGACCGGCCGGGGAGTCGAACGCACGATCTCCCGCGCCGACAGCAATGTCTTGAATCACTGCGTCGAATCAAATTGTGTTTCAGCTATCCAAACATGAAAATGATTTGTTGCAATTGGAAAATTTGAGACTCCCCACCGAAGAATTTCAAAGAAGGAAGAAAGAATTATTGGAAAAACAGGAAGATGAATTAAAGTAAGGTTGCAATTTCAAATATTTTTCGCTGAAAATTTTTGTGCTTTCATATTTCTAATACGTTTTGAAATGGCATTGACTGAAATGCTTGTGTTGTAGTCAGATATTTTTTCATTCAAAATTTATTTTATTTGCTTTCACTCCGGTTCTAGTTCGTTCAAAAAATTTTTAAGTGCTCAGGTTTGCTTCAGATCAGTGGCACTCAACCGGGGTCTTTGGCCCACCTAGAGGGCTACGGGACTTTACCAGTGGACTACAAACGCACGATTATTAATGATAATTGATCATTTAAGACCAGCGGACAGCTGCAGCTACTATGAAAGAAATACCGACTAAAAATATTATTATTGCTAAGCAGGGGGCCACTGGTGTTGATCACCACTGGAAGCCGATGGTTAAGAATTTCTACAAGGCCGGCCACCCCCATGGAAGGTTGAGAAGTACTGGTTCAGATTAAATGAAAGAACTCTTGTGGGTTATAGTTCGGTTCTGCCTCTTGATACTAACATTTTGCAAATTGTTACTTTTTGGATTAATTTTTGTATACCCAGCTTGAGAATCAAACGCGGGATACCTAATTCTCTATTGGTATCCTAATGTTTTAACATTGTTAACAGAACATTAGACAAAGATTACAGCAAGAAATGCAATGAAATTGAAGAAGCAACAACAGCAGAATGGAAGCTTGATTTCGCTCAGGCTAAACTGAAACTCAAAGAAAATCATTATCAGGTATCAAAAGTGCTTAAGGCGTGAGTCTGGGTGTTTATTGTTAGCAATGTCTAGAGCACCGGCGAGCTTTTTCTTTTCAAATTGCTTTTGTGCACATCAACACAAATACGTCTTTGTTTCGAATATGCGGGAAGAGCAGGGCACACTATTGTGTTGTCTTACAGGAATATGCAGATGCTTTGCGGGAGCTTGCTCCCAGCGCTTCTCAACAACAAACAGCAGAAGAAGCTGAAGAAGCGGCCAGAAAACTGGAAGAAACCAAACAACAGCTAGAACTAGTAAGTAAAAGCCTGCTTGCCACTGAAGATAAATGAGAGTCAATCTTTTGTTGACCGGTTGCGTAGGAAACGTATTTCGTCTTAAGTTTGTCGCTTGGAGATATTCTTCAATGAGCGGGCTGGGGTCAGCTTACACAGATCAAATCCTCAGAACAATCACGGTATTACGCCGGAAGCGTGTAACGAGTGGCGGGTCCATCTCCGCGGCTTAGCGCCCGGGCAACACAGCTTCGAAGAAACGTCGCAGCGGTGGCGAGCCTTTGGCGACACTGTGTCCGACTTGACCGGCCCGGGAATTGAACCCCAGACCTCCCGCACCAATAGCTACGTCACTATAAAAACTTTAATATTTTTATACAAAAAGCCTGGCGCGTTATATAATAGCTTTCAACTAGCTGACGGATTTCGGTTTTAGGAGCGAGAAAACGCAGAGAAGCAACTTGCCGAAGAAAAGAAGATGTTTGAAGATGAGGAGAGCAGGAGGATGGCGATGGCAATGCAGGACTTTGAAAAAGAACTCGAATTGGAAACGGAGCAAGAAAAACGAAAAGCAGAAAAGACCCTTAACAATTTAGTGCAGCGCAAGGAGAAACTCTTGCAGGTGGCCAAAGTTTTTCGCATAACGTTTTTCGTTCTAACTTTTGGCATGTATTTCTGTTGGTGAATTTTAAGAGCTACATTCTTTTTGTGTTATATCGTAAATAGGAATTTTTAAGCTAGCAGCTGCTACGTTTCGTTGACAGCCACCGGTCTACCACTCTTAAGATGGGAGAATCCCGCCAAGTGTCTTTACCGTCGCCACTACAAGCAAACTTGCCGGCTCGTTCTACACACTGTCCCTTTAATGCTAACTGTCAAGCAATAATGCTGAGCGTCAAGCAAGGAAGCTGTCAATACCAATTTTACAGTCATTGGCTCAGAATCAAACCAGAGTTTACATCTCCAGAGGCAGACGCTCTTGACAACTGAATTGTTAAAAACTTAGCTTTTGTTGATATTTTTCCAGTTCATCCAGCCTTGCCTTCTAATGCAGGCCGAAATTACCATTACGAAAAATTACCATTATGAAATTACGAAACAACATAGATTCAGTTTTTATCATCAGCAGTGTAAGCTAGGCGCAGAGTAAGTAAGCAATGCTCACTGCTGATGATGAAAGCTAACTCTAAGTTGTCGAAATGTCCAGTTTTACGAATAACTGGGGCTTTATTTTTCTTAAAGCTATTTTCGTCCCGTATTTATCGTACTTCAATTATTTTTGTAGGACAAGAAGAATAAGATGCGAGAGGAAATGGAGAGAGCTGCAGCAGCCGGAGCCAGCGAAGAAGAGCAGAAGAAGATTTTGGATCAGGTAAAGCAACTACTGTCAAATTCGACAAAAAATACCTTGCCATTTTCGCATTCTCAGTTGCCAAAGCTGAAACAATGGTCTCGTGCCCTGCTATAACTGGGCAAGTGGGCATTGTTTTCTTATGACGTCGATTTGCGTGTATAGTAGTGTGACTAGGAAATATCATTATTGAATTTTAAGAATATATCTTCATGTTATCGCTTTATAATCAATTAAAAATGCGTTAAAGAATAAAAGTGAAATGCCTTCTCAGTTTTTACCATCTTGCTCTGTTGTTGAGCTTTTTGTTTTTCCTCGCCAAATTCAAGGTCACAATACAGCACCTGTGGTCATTTGCAAGGAGAGTACGTAGAAATTTTTGAAGGCGAGCGCGCAAAGGAAACCTGCCGCAGAGAGGCATGATTTTTAAAAGAGGCTTGAAGAGGGAGGGGGTACGCACATTAGTCCCTCTGTGTACTCCACTACTTCTGGGGTTTACAAGTCTAAAGGTGTTTTACGCCTCTTCATATCAAACGTACTTTTGTATACGATCCAAATTTTGATTGCAGCATGAAAAAGATGTGGAGAACCTGACCAATAAATTGGATCGTGAAAGACTGCGGATGAAGACTCAGTTGGAAGAGAGACTCAAGAAGAGGAGGAAAGAAAAGATCGAGGTACATGATTTTTTTTAATAAACGTTATGTTTGCATTTTGTCACGAGAAGCAGAGAAGCTCTGCAGTTATGATGCTATAAACAGGGCACTTAACCAGTAGTTAACAGCCGATGTTGAATGCTGATTTTTTAAAGCTTTATAATCGCTGCTTAGGTGAAATATATGTATCTAGGAAGACACTCATTTAAGCATCAAACCCGCGACATCAGTCCCAAGTTCAAAGCACCAACCACTCGGCCAGCTATTTCGTTCTTTTGAAATTTTATCGGTTTGGTTCGATTACTGGCATATCCACCGCTTAAGATAGCGGGAAAAACAATTTTTACTTGTGGTTCCAAAACTAGAAATATTGGACACCGCAGATGCTCTCTGCGCTGACTATTCAGCACTTTGCGACAACGAATTTGCAAGGGGTTTATGTAATGAATAAAGGCGCTTTGTGTTTTTAAGATGCTGTGTACCAGTTGCTAGATACAACTTGGGTTTTGTTTTAGACAAAGAAAAAAGACTTGAAGAAAGAAAGTGAATTGACGCAGAGAGAGATTGACGCAAAACAAAAAGCAGAACTGCAAAAGATACAAGAGAAACAAGTGAGATAATGTTGTTGCACTGCCGTTTGACAATTCAGCAAATTAATTTTTGCCTTTTTTTAGATCGAAACTCTCCAAAAAACAGCAAAAGATATGGAAAAAGCGGACAAAGAACGGAGAGCAATGGAAGATGCTGCTCCCAAAATTACTCCCAAAAAAGTTGCTGAGACCCCTCAAACTGGTAAGGGGATGATGATTATGGTACCCCATGAATATTTACCGTGTTTAGTGTTTACTCATGTCTACTGTTAAAAATGTTTTTGTTTTTTCTTAAATTTGATCACTATGACGAGCTGACTGTTCGGCAACGTGAGAAAATAACGCTTAAGTGCCTTTACTAAGAGCATCAAAGTGCTACATCAATGTGTTAATTGAGACTTATAATTTTATTTATTGTGTCAATACATTTTTACTTTTTGAAACAGCTCCAGAAGTTCCTCCTCCTGCTCCGGATGCAGATCTCTTCCTTCCTCCTGCTGATGCGGCTCTTCCAGTGATGCCTTATATGGCTCCTGCTCCGTCTATCAGGTACGAATATTATTTTACATGTTTGTTAAATTGATGTGTACTGTACAGTGAAGCCTTTTTCGGAGAGGCTACTAGCGTATGGTCAGCTTCTGTGCTTAAATATCAGTTCAAACACACGCGTAAAATTAGCCTTATCGTGCGGGGGGTAGGGGGCACAATTCGTAAGACGTTGAAGGGGACCACGGGTAACAGAGGCTTGATTTGCTCTGTTTTAACATTTGATGATTTTACAGTTACGTCACCGTGGTGCTATTTAACGATGTCAACCGGGAATGATTTTGTTGGGGGGCATCTTGCCTATGGCTATCAATATTTTAGGGTGCTTAGGGGTTTGGTTATTGAACTGTAGGTGACACAAAACCGGAATAGACAGATTGATCTCCATGAAATCTAATAAAAAAATCTTCATCATACTCGCGATATTACGCCGAAGCGTGTAATGAGTGTCGGGGCCCACCTCCACAGCTTAGCGCCTGGGCAACACAGCTCCGAAAAAACGTCGCAGCGATGGCGAGCCGTTGCTGACACTGCGTTCGATTTGACCGGCCCAGGAATTGAACTCTACACCTCCAGCACTGACAACAATGTCTTTAACAACTAAACAAACCGACCAGCTGTCTCCGTAAAATTTAGACGTTAAATGGATAACCTCAGTTTAATTACTAAACAGGTGTCAATTAAATGGTCTCGTATCAGTCTCTCATTCATCCATTATTTTATTTTTGTTTGAAGAGCAAGCACATAATAGGCGATAACAAATATAAGATGAATATAACGTTATAAAGCACATTTATGCATTTGCACCTTCGATGAAAGAGCTCGAAACACCATGGGTCCTGGCCCAAACAGGACCAGGCGCATTCGCCTAGTTTGCGCCCTCTCATCAAATTCATTCCAGAGTGGAAATTTCTACATATTTCATTCCAGAGTGTAAATGAAAAACTTTTGAGAAAAACTTATGGTGAACCAAATAAAAATACTTCAATTTTATATTCTTTTCAGTGAGAAAGATCTTCATGAGATGCTGAGCAATTCTCCTCTCTATCATACTCTCCAGGAGATCCAAGGAGTCCTCCATGATGAGAAGAAAACTGGAAGACTGAGCGATACGTCTGCGTCTGGCTTTGTTGGCCCAGGTTAGTTTTTAAATAGTTGCATCAAAGACATATTAGGTCTGTCCAAATTTCATGAATCGAGCACCAGCTCTTCTCAGTCCTCACTTTGACGCGATTACTCACTAACGAGTGCGTCTCGAAAATCTTCTAGGACAACAGCTTTTTTCAAGGATATTCTTTTTAATCTTTCCTAAAAATTGTGGATCCACCTTCGAAAAAATGTTCCCAGCTACGTAGTGATGTTGCAAATACTTGAAATTTCTCAATATGGAAAGATATTATTGCTTGCTCGTGAAACAACGCGTTTCAAAAAAGAATCAAATCTTCATCACGCTCGTGGTATCACGTCAAGACGCTTAACGAGTGGCGGCTTAGCGCTTGGTCTAGACAGCTCCAAAGAAACGTCGTATAGCAGTGGCAAGCCGTTGGCGACAGCGTGTCCGATTTGACCGGCCTGGGAAACGAACTTAGAATCTCTCGCACCGAGGACGATGTCCTTAACTACTTCGCCAAACGGCCAGTTCGCATTTTAAGTGTTCAATTTTTTTCAGATGCAAACAGCAATGACACACAATTACTACCAACTCCTCTGTCCGAGCTCAGTACTCGAGAATTGGTAGCTTATAAATTTGGAACATTCATCCTTACTTTGTTACGAACTCGCCGCACCTCCCACCCACCAATTAATCTGCTCGTTGCGGAAAAAGTACCGGCTCAGCCGGAACTAAAACAAAACGCCTTCCGAGGATCATTCTGGTAAGTTCACCTAACTGCAACATTAAGGTCGAAACAGGTCGGTCGAAACAGTGTTCGCACGGTCGAAACAGTGTTCGTACGTAACTTGCAATGTCATAGTGAAAAAGTTTTTCCGATAATGAATAAAATTTATTATCTTTATTTGTCAGTACCGGGCAATTCGGCTTATTTGAGTTGATTATATTAATTGTTGAATAAGGATACTGTTTTTTATGTTACCTCGGCTGGCAATTGCCATTTACTCTACGCGGTTGAATAGGCCAAAATTCCACGGATTTTCTGCGTAGCAATTCCTTTTTTCAATTATGACATCAAAAATTTGGTTGTGATGTGGAAAGCCCGTGATCTCTAGCTTGAACTGGTCATGTGGATAGGGTAATTGCTGCTTCAAAAATAATTTATCTTTTCTCATTTTCAGTTTTGACGAGGGTAATGCTGTTCTATACGTGAAACGTGAACGGCTTACTCATGATTCAATTGGTCGTCTCTCACTTCTGCTTGTCCACGCAATGGCGCACTTAGCAATCGGTGATTTCGAGAATGACAGCAGCACTGCATTCTTGCAAGAGTTTTATCAATGCCTGGCTGTGCTAAGTGACGATCTGTTCTTTGCCCGATACAAAGCGGAGCCAAAAGATTTCGAAAAAGGTAATTTCTTTGTTGATTCGTTTTTGTTGGAGTCGAATGTTGTAGTAAGGCCAAAGACCTTAAGGTCACAGCCTAGAACTTTAAAACTTTTTCGAGGTCAAGGCCAAGAACTTCACAAATCTGGCCTCGAAACCAAGTACATCGTCGAGAACTACATCACGGCTTAGAAACTACTCAAAATATCGTATCATTTGTATTTCGTCGTCGTCGTTTGGCCGATGATCTACTCCGGATCGAGGACAAACAACTGTAGAAGCCAAGGGTTTATCCTTTTACCACCCAAGTTGTTTTTAAGTATTCAGCTTGTATACTGACACTAGTAGGTCATAGTCTTAATGAATATTCATATTTTGACGATTCTTGCGAAATTGGCGTAACCTCAATATTTTCGATTTTTAAAACTTTACAAGTGTTAAGCCTATTGCAAAATTTGCTGTGTTTAATTCTCCATAGACTGGCTCAGAGTTTTAAAGTGTTGAAAATTTATGATTTCAGATGGCGCTGGGAAAGTTAATTTGAGTCAAGATCTTCTAGATGTCAAGCTCCCATCACGTGACTTGAGTACGCCCTCTTCTGATTCTCTCAGAGGAAGAGGAATTGAGGAGAGGATGGAGAAGTATGTCCACTCCATCGCAACATCATCAGCTAGAGAAGAATTGGGAAAACCAGAAATGAAAATCTTTGAGGTTGGTAGGAAGTGGAGTCATTAAAGTTTGGCTCTGGTGCAATCATAGGATCACGTGGTACTTGATGCAAGCATTGTATTGGCTGTTGTCAGTATAACTCATTGGAGGTCTACTGAACGCTGTCAAAGTAAAATGGCAGGGCGGAGAAAACATAGAACAAAGTATATTCGACTGAAAATTTAACACTTTTTAAGAAACACTGCGAAGTGAGCTTGCGCTCTTTGGGTCAGCAACCACCCGGTACATATGTCAAATGCGATCGGCTCCTGCCGCGAATCGAACCCGTCACGTAGGATCTGTTACTTGCGCGAGGAACCGCTAGGTCATGTCGCTGAAAACGTAGTCAATCTTGCACACTTTTTAATGTCTATCTCATGACAAGAACCGACGAACACTATTTTTGAAATCTTCAGTGTGAACCGACCGGGAATGAAACCCCAGATTACCGAGTTCTAAAAAATGGACTCTGATGAACTAAACGCCGGAACCGAACCAGTATAACTGAAATGTTTAACAATGTTTTTAGGCAAAGTCCAGCGGCACGTTTAGCGAAGTTGACGCAAAACTTTCTGCTCTCCTTCCTTCGACGCCTTCAACATCACAGTCAGTAAGGTATGGAATTTAAAATGGGAATCACCGAGTGCAGTAACTTTAGTTGATTGTGACTGTTTAATGCGACTTTCCTTTCCTCAGCGCTAAAATTTGAAACTCAATCTATTTAAAATACAATAAATATGGGACGAAAAAAGCTTAAGGAGGAAAAATAAATCTGCAGTAATTCTTAGAACTAGACGTTTTGACAACTTAGATTCAGCTGTCTCAGTTCTGTATTGCATTGCTTACACTGCTGATGATAACAGCTGAATCTATGTTATCGAAACGTCCTATTTTAAGAATTACCGTGACTTCATTTCTCCTCCTCAATCTATTTTCTTTTCCAGTGTTCGGATAATTTAAGAAAAAAATCCGTAGAAAAAAAGCGCTCAAAATAGCAAACGTGATCAAAACTGATCACGTGATCAAAACTGATCACGGTTAAACATTTCTTTGCTTTTCAGACGTCCCGACACTAGAGAACTTCCATCATCAGTTCACGATGAAGCGGATATTCTAAACGCAGAGTTTGTTGAGTTATCAAAAGAAGCCGAGCAACTTCACAGTGTACTTGGTACTGGTGACGAAAAAGACAAAATCACAGTGAGGAATCGCCTCAACAACGTACAAATTAAACTGTCTGATGTACAAAAAAGGTAATTGTGTAATCATACTTATTGTACTTCTATTCCGTTGCATATTTATTTGTCCTCTTATCACGAGAAAGCGATCAATGCGCTATAACGAGCTCGCTTAGGAGTTGCCAGCCATCCGTCTACCACACCAAGATGAGGGAATCCCGCTAAGTGCCTTTTCCAACGGCACCACGAGTAATCTTGCCGGCTCGTTCTCTACACTGTCCCTTTAATGCTGATCGCCAAGCAGGGAAGCTGTGAATGGCCTATTGTTGTTAAAGTCATTGGTTTGACCCGACTTGGAATTAAACCAGAGTCTGCAGATCTTGTATTTAAATATCCTGTGATATATTGGACAATGTGACTTAAGCTGGCCGAAAAACATGTGGAAAACCTAAACTGCTTTTTTCCAAAGGGCTACTCGTATTGGATAGACTTCGGTAAAAGTGTTCATTGCTCAAATTTTGAAATTGCTTCAAATTGCTTTTTTTCTAGACTTCGAAGTGTTCGCTGAAGAAAATGAAAATGATATAAAGAAACACCTCTTCATTTAGAAGCACTGTAAAACACGAACACTGTACACTTTATTTTGCACCGCAGTGTCCTGTAAATTGTGCAATTTTCGTAGTAGATTTTTTGGTAATTGAGCAAAGAAATGATATATAGCTAACCATGTTGCTTAGATTTTATTTAATTTGTTGCCTGTTGTAGTCGACAATAGCTTTTCATGACATAAGTCTTATCTGTGTTGCTTGTATTGTTCTATACTGTCGTTTCAAATTGGTGTATTTTTTTAAATGGTTCTTTAGCTTTTGGTAGGCTACTGTTGAATATCAAACACTGTATTTCGACCATTTTTGTGTAAAGCGTGGTCATTACGTGCGCATTAGATAATAAATTTTTAAACCCACAAATAAGGAATTTCTTGTTCTACGAAGCAAAAATGATTGTTGGTAAACGATTAGCATCTTATAGTTTGTGAAAGTACCAATATATATTGGCTGTAAAAAGTTAACAGAAAATATTATCGTCACCTATTTGCTTTGTAATAAATAATTCGATAAACAAAATGAGTTTGTTAAAATACAATTACCAAGTTAATTGCATAAGTTGTGAAGTAACTCATCAATTTAATCATTTGACCTTTACATCATAGCTTAGTGGTAAAAACTTCATCCACTCATGACCTAAGTCTGCTCTCTAGAGAAATGATGCCCTGGTCCAGGACAAAGGAAACTGCTAAGAAGCAACAGGAGGCTGTCAGTTGCCTCCACTTACTTATTGATAAAAATAATTTTTGCCCATTTGAAATGAATGAATTTCGAAAAAAAGGTGTGGACTTAATTCTATTCCGCCTGAGCTTTTTTGAAGCTTCAGAAGACTGCCGGGGACCCGTTGGCTCTGTTCTTTGTGAACGCAAATATGACTTCACACATACCCGCGCTAAAAGTTCAGGAAAGTAAAATCATTTTATTGCTATTTTGCTTCGATAAAACTAATCAATTCATGCGCAAACTGCGCGTTACTATCAAGACGGCACCTGTTTTGATCGTTTCTGCCTCCAAGCTTAAAATGAGCGAGCCCAAAAAAACGTCGTTTGAAGCTCGCAAGTTGGTCAATGGAGCTTAAAAAAGTCGTTTGGAGCTCGAAAATTAGTCGAAAAAAGGTTGTTTGTAGCTCGAAAATTAGTCGATTGGAGGTGGAAAAAACGTGGAGAAAAGGTTGTTTGGAGCTCGAAAATTGGTCAATTGGAGGTGGAAAAAACGAGGAGAAAAGGTTGTTTGGAGCTCAAAAATTGCTCGATTGGAGGTCGAAAAAGCTCGAAATTTTTCTTTTGTGTTTTATTTTTTGTACTCGCTTGTCTGTTGCTTATTGGTTCAAGTAATTATTGTCCGTAATCCCAGACTTAGTCATCCCAATTTGAACTCTGGGTGAAAGCGTCAAGCTTATTCAGAACCATTGAGCAAAAAAAAAAAAAAATTCGACAGTTTTGTAGGCCTGTCTTTCTTTATTGTTGTTAGTTTAGTTGTAGCTAGCTTTGGTTCTCGTAGTTGTGCAATTGATTAGTTTGGAAAGACGAAAAAATGATAACCGGTTAGGCTACCCTTTTTTGTGCGCTGGGCGTTAGTGTGCACCCGGCTCATGTGCTTGTCGCAAATATCATTATTACTGCCTTGCTTTAACCCTTCGCACTTCCGCTTGTGCAGAGCGCATAGCTGGAAGCAGCAAATACCACTTCATTAAAGTTTTTAGTATGACCCGACCGGGAATAAAACCCCAGTCTTCCGTCTACCAAGCGGAAGCTCGGTTAAGAGCGTGCGAAGGGTCAAGTGCATGTGTGTTGTTCGTCTTGTATGTCCTCTAACAGCGTTCAATCATTCTTGATTGATATTTGTAATGGGCCGACATTATTGAGAATGGCCTACACAATGTGTGCTTAGCACCCGCTGTCTTGTACCTTTGGCTTTACCTTTACACTGCTGATGATAACAGCTAAAATATGCTGTCAAAACGTTCAGTTTTAAAAACTGCTGTAGCTTGCTTCCTGGAGCAGCTACAGTTATGCAGAAATGGCGATTCAGTAAGTTTTCTCTACGACCCTCTAACAAACCACACAAAATAAGCAATATTTAATTTCTACATAAATAGACGCATAACGCAAGACATTGTAAGAAGGAATGGAACGTTTATTAAACTTCCGGATTATGTTTGAATATCCGCTTGGAAAGAAACCAAGCAGGATTGACTGTTGAAAATTAAAGCTGGGTAGGAGATCGAGGCAAACGACGTTGGGGACAGAACCGGCGCCAAAAGGGGAAGGGCAGGGGGTCTGGCCCCCCCAATCGACATGCTAGGCTCCCCCAATCAACAAGCTTATCCTTTTAGGACAGCGGCTCTTGTGCTTAATTTTAAACTTTGGTCCCCCCTGATAAACGCTTGGCCCCCCTAAGTCGACTGCTCTGCCGCCGGCTCTGGTTGGGGAAATTTCGTTACGTGCCTTTCTTAACGACTTGCCGACTTGTTCTCCACACTGTCTCAGAGTCCCTCTGCTGAGCGTCAAACACAATATTTTGACAATTTGTTTGTAAAACAATTCGTGTGCATTAGAGGATAGGCCTAAATTCTTATACACAAATACTGAAATTCTTGTTCAACGAAGCAAAAATGATCGTAGGTAAACGATTAGCACAATATAGTTCTTAAAAGTAGCAATACAATGGCTGTAAAATCTTAACAGAAAAACACCATCGTCAGCCATTTACTATTGTGATAAATAATTAGGTAAACAAAATGAGTTCGTTTAAAATGCTATAATCAAGTTATTGCATAAATTGTTAGGCAAAGCATCGCATTACATTTGATCATTTCATCACAGCTTTATGCTTAAAACTTCAGCAACTCACGTATGAAAAACATTAAATAAGTCAATAAGTAAAACAAAACCTAGTAATAATTCAAAAAAAAATGTATCATTATACAACTACAAAAAGTTTTCAATGTCCCAATCTTTATGAAGTTTTTTGAAGCGTTTCCGGCGGTAAATCACCAGTAGTAGCGGTTTCTGTTTCTTTGCTTGCTTTTCTTAAATATCCTCTTTCATGCTGAAAAATATGTTTAAAATTCAAAAATAAGAGATCAGATAATCACTTAGTAATAAAGACTGTTGGTTGATAAACATAAAAAATGATTCAAGTTCATTTACTCCCTAATTGCAAAACTTTATGCCCATTTTTGCCCAGTCTCTTTCTCCAGAACATTTAAGCGAGGTAGCTGATCGGACGTATCAGCTCAATAAAAATAACCCGTACGTTGGTCTATTTGGCCACTCTGGTCCCTGAAACTGAGTAGAAGCCCTTAATATGCAAACAAACTTCAACATTAACCTGATAACTCGAATCAAGAACAAAAAGTTATAGTCTATAATCTCCTTATCATACTTATAAAGTTTACTTATAACAAGGATTCTATTTGAATAGGATAAACTTTATACCACCTGAAGAGCCGCCAACGACGAAACAGGCTGTGGTGGTTTCATGATTATGTGATTTTAGTTTATAATACAAGTTCTAGCAAGTGACAGTTATAAAGCATTCCGCCACAGGAAGTTGAGACTTGCTTTAATTTAACTTATAACTCCAGAGCAACTCACCGCTTCGTCCATTACTTTGTCACTTTTTACTTTCAGATGAGCTGGGTCGTACAGTAATTTTTCTGTTTCTTTCAACTTTCTTATTGCTCGTCTGTGTTGTTGATGAAGCTTTTTGAGGTAATTCTGTGTTTCTTCTTCATTTCTAGATTATAAAAATTCGAGCTCATTGTTTTATTTTTGAAATGCGCTGGTTGCAACAGTCGTTGAACAGTTACCTAAGGAGAAAAATAAAGCCCAAACTCAATGTTTCGACAACATAGTTTCAGCTGTCATCATCAGCAGTGTAAGCAAGCCAACCTCCTTTCAGTTTGCACTGCCTTAATTACACTGCTGACGATGACAGCTAAATCTATGCTGTCGAAAAGACCAGTTTCAAAAATTTTCGTGGTATTGCTTTAGGGTTTTCGGAGTGGTGGCCTGCTACCCTATTCTACCCCGGGTGTAGCACGGGTAATATGTAACTAAGTAAACACAAACACGTCTAATTGGACAAACACATAACGAGCGGTTGCAGTTTAACGCCATATCCAGGACAACAGGTTTTCATACCTTTGTCATGAGAAAGTGACACTGTTTGACAATCTGGTACAAGCCACAAATATCACAAACTTGGTTAAAAATGCTTAGGAGCATCATAATGTCATAGCAAACTATAACTATCCAGGTCTAATCCTCTGCGTTTGTTACAAAAATGATATCGTTTCCCATTAACAAACTTCACTGGAGTCGCAAAGTGGCGGTAGAGAGCGGCCGGAGAAGCACATTAAAGCCGTGGCCACACGAGGCGAGTTCTCGCGCGAGTCACTCGCGAGAGAGAATTTCTCCGTGTGACCAGCTACTCGCAACAAAAAATCACTCGCGCGAGTGAAAATTTACTCGCGCGAGTAGCGAGGAAAATCCCCGTTTGCTTCAAATAGTCAGCTTGAAAAGCAAATTCGAGTTTGATTCCTATTCATACGGCAATGAGCAGCGGCGAATTACCACTAACAAAACCGAGCAGTAAGTTGATGGGATTGAGTAGTCATTAATGAGAACGCATTTAATGCATGCAAAGAATGTAATTCAGCTTTAAAAACAAAAAAATAAGACTATTTCACATCAAAGTCGGCTAACACCCCATTAACCTTAGCAAACTACCGGTAGTAAAGCACAAAATCGCAATCTCTTCTAGTTGAAGCTAAACCACAAGCGAAAGAAAAACCTCACATCGAACAACGTATTGATGAGTGGATAGTAGGTCAGATCATACAACTCACAAGAGGGAGAATTTGGATGGTCAAAGAAAATGTATTTTCGTACATGAAAGGAGAATGTGTTTTATGGTGGTAGTAACTAGGTCATGGATAAGTAATAGAATTTGGAACATTAAGGAAAACATAATTTTAGAAATTTAGACGAAAGAAGAATGTGTTATGTATTACTTCACAATCGTACTCTAAAAAGCAATTCCAGAAAGCGGGAACTGTCGCCACTTGCCAGGAAGTTCAAAGTTGTTTCCAGTTTAGTTTTACATAAAATAGACGATCTCATGACTGTGTCGGGCTTCTTTATGGCCGGTGAGATTAATGCAACCAATTCATCGAACTTAACTTGATCCATACGCAGCACATTCATGCTACCGGCCGGATCATCTAAAGCTGATTCTCGCAAAAGATTTATCAGAAGCTCCGAAATTCCCCCTTCCAGCTACCCATGCTTTCACCCACTTTCTTTTCTTTTTGGACCTAAGCTCTTTCAAGACCTCTTGCCATGTTTCGGCGCATGCTAAGCGAACTAAACGATTAACAACTTGGCGCTTAACTGGTGACATATTCACTAATAAGTAGCTAACTAATAATTAGCCTAAATCAGTGGTTTTCAACCTGGGGTCCGCGGACCTCCAAGTGGTCCGCGAATAATTTTGAGGGGGTCGCGAAGACTAAAGGGTCCGCACCTTCTTTTTACACTGCACAGCTCTGCATTCGATTTCGGGCGGAAAATTGGACGTGTGCGAGCGTGTTGACGTTTTTTTTTGGTCTTCACTTGATTTGGGCCGGAAAATTAGACGTGTGCGTACGTGTTGACTTTTTTTTTTGGTTTTCGCTTGATTTTGGTGATTTTTGTGGGGTTCGCAACTACAAATTGCTTAGCTTAAGGAGTCCGCGACTTCAAAAAGGTTAAAAACCACTGGTTTAAATCGTATAGATTCGCGAAACGACATTGGTTTAAATGGTGGGACTGTTGGCGCGAATGTTTGCTTAGTAATTGCCACGCGGCAATGTTACTCGCTGGTTGAAACTCGCGCGAGTAACTCGCTCCGTGTGACCACAGTTTAAGGCGCAATCACACTGAGACTTTTCAATGTCTTTGAGAACTTTTTGGTTTGTTTTATTATTGCACGACATATGTTGCATGACAACGTAACAATAAAACAAAGAAAAAATGCCTCCTTAACATTGACACGTCTCGGCCAGTGCAATTGCAGATTTACCCAGATAACTTTGTTCAGACGAATTTCGTCTTTATTATTAACATACAGGAGTTTAATGTGAGAATATAATGTGAAAAACTTAGAATATCGGGTGGCCCCGCAGCCCTCCACTGTTATACTCTGCTCTGCACAAAAGCGTTCAGATAGCAGAGTGCGTAGAGAGTCTGCTTATGAATCGCCAGATCGGGGTTCGATTCCAAGTCGGGACAAACAATGACCAAAAACTTGGTATTCCCAACTTCCCTGCTTGACGTTCAGTATTTAAAGGAAAGGAATCTGCAAGTTAAAGAGTCTTTTTTAAAAAAGCAGAGCAATGTTTAATTACCTCAGGTGAAAAGTAAATTATACTTGCTACAAAGCATTTTTTATAAAACACAAATATTGTCTCAATGCAGACTCTACTGCAGAAATAGCTTGAAAACCTGCTGGTCCTTATGCAAGAAGCATAAGAATAACAAAACAACACCAAGAATTTTGTGAAACTGACAAAATACCAAACATTGTGATGAACACTAGGGACAGCTTATTGCATATGCACTACAAAATGACGTCACTTACTTTTTCCGTTCGTCGTGAAGGCGCTTTACTGTTTTTTTCGATTTTCTTATGACGTCGCTAAACGTTACACCAGGCGGTGTGAGCTGTAGTTAAGGAGAAATAATTGCAACGAGAAATCCACAAGTGGGGTGAAGAGAAAGGTCCCCAATTTTCAAGTACGTGGGCAAGGTATGGTCACAATACCAACAAAATAGTGAGATTAGGGCCGGCCTATTGAAAATCAACACTTTACAACGCGAATATAATACAAGCAAATCTTCAGCTTAAAGCGTAGTGGCGGGATCTTGAGGTCATTAAGTATTTATCATCTCCAAGCTTTTGAAGATTGTTTTTATAGTAGACCCAAAAATTCAAGTTTTAGTGACTTTCTCCACAAAAACATCTGCTTAAACTGAACGAAATTGTAAGAGTAAATTAAAATGACCAAGTGTGTTTGCAGCAGGATATATTTTACTCATTAACCCCAAAAACGTTTTCCAAAATTTTTTATTGCACTTTCTCTGCCACATTTACATCATAATTTACCAAGCTTGTCAAAATGTTATACAATCTATTTTGACATAGGGCTTGCCAACTCCAACTTGCTCAACTCGTTTTCTTGCCGAGCTCAAACTTGAATTTAGGAAAAATTTGATCGAGTCTTGAATTTTTGAACTTGAACTCAATGGTTGTGAGTTGACATCTCTGTTATGACATCATAATGATTACCTGATTATGACATCATAATGATTCCCTGATTTCTTCTTCGGTGTGGAAGAATAGTGTTTGCAAAGTTTAAAAACACCTTTAAAGCTCTACGCACAACGTAAAAATTGAAGCAATGCAACGAAAATTCAAAACGTTAAACAGCATGAAAAGGATATGGTTCTCGCAGCACTTCAGTTCGCTTCATAAGCTTTCCAAGTGTTTCTTTCGGTCTTAAATTTTTCACATAAAGATAGTGTGCCACTAGAGGACTACGGCCGCTTAAATTGAATAAAACTCGCTCCATTTCTGGACCTGGGCCAGCGGGAGCGGAATCTATAAACGAATCAAGGGATTAACACAAGCTTTACAGAAGTGAGTATTCTAATTTAGTAGCATTTTTATCCTTTTATCACGAGAAAGTGATCAAAGCGCTATAACGAGTTCGCATAGGAGTTGCTGGCCATCTGCAAGGTGGGGAAATCTCGCTAACGCCTTTTCCAACGGCACAAGTAAACTTGCCTGCTAGCAAACGTTAGCAATTTTCAATAAACCTCTGCAGACGTCTCTTTTTCTTCCGCCCGACTATCAACAAATTTCCCGAAAACATACGTTTTGATTTAAAAACAAAACTTATTACGTCTATGTTGTAGTAACGCTGTGAAAACCAAAAACTTACCTTCAAGAGGCACAAGTTTTGGAATTGAAGTTTTGCTCGGTGATTTGACGACCGTCTCGCGGGTTCTGTCACTGCATATTGAATCCTTAACACTGTTCAAATCAACAACAATGTATGTAAAAACCAACTGTGTGGTCTGTGTCATAAAAATCAATGAATATAGAAATAAATAAAATCTTCATTACACTAGCACTATTATCAATGGCGTAGCGAGAAATTTTAAAAGTGGGGCCATAATTTCTACATTTTTATTCAAGCGTATATTTTTCGGCAGAACAAAGTTGAAACTGATTGAGAAACAAGAAAGGTTCTAGAGGGGGTGCGGGGGCATGCTCCCCCGGAAAAATTTTGAAAATTTACGTGCTGTAATGGCTATTTTAGTGCTTTTTGAATGATTTTCACGCAAGTTTTGTTTAAAATTTTTGCCCCTAAATCTGAGTGTTTCACCAAATGTAATGCATTTTATTCACAACACATCGCAAGTATCTGTAAGTAGCATACTCAGCAATCATGAGAAAACACGCAACCCCGCTACCTACCCCAAGTACACTACGACCTAGAGTGCACGATAAAAAGTAACCGGTTAATATTTATTTCGACCTATAAAGTCTCATCAGGTGCACTAATCCCCGTAAGCAGATCAGTCTGCCAGCACACTCTAACGCCTTGGAGGGCGGAGCTAGAAGCTAGCAAACAAGCAAAAAGCACTGCTTATATACACGTGATCGAGCACATAGGTCGAAACAAATATTAACCGGTTACCCTTTATCGTGCACTTTAGGTCGTAGTGTACTTGGGGTAGGTAGCGGGGTTGCGTGTTTTCTCACGATTGCTGAGCATGCTACTTACAGATACTTGCGATGTGTTGTGAATGTAATGCTTTTGCTCAGTCAACTGTCCGTTTCATAAGGCATTTTGTTCGCACATTTTCGATTATGTGTGCTCAGGGTGTAAGGCTTCGCTATCGAAGAGGTTCAAAATTATGGAAAAATTGTATAATTTACATCAAAAACATTTTTGAAAATGGCTGGCGGAGAATGCATACCCCTCATTCTACCCCTGGCCATAAGCTACAGAAACCATCAAAATAGTCTGGCATATTTCAGTCACTTAGCACCATCAAGCTTGTTCTTTTTTACTAAAAAGCGGACTAAAATGTTCCCCCCCCCAAGTACGCTACGGACTATTATGCCGTAGCGCAAGTGACAAGGTCCATCTTCGCGGCATAGCGCCTGGGCAACACAGAAATATCGCAGTGATGGCGAGCCGTCGGCGAAAGTATCCGATTGAAGCCAACACAAATTAGCTTTCAGACAAAATAAAGTCAAAATGCTAGTCGCCACAAGTATTTATTGAATATTCCAATACAAACCGATGGCCAATACCCTAAAAATGGTCTCATTAACCTGTAAATTTATTGTTGCATCTCGTGTAAGATTGTTAGCTGTGCTATTACGTTGATTTTCTTCCTGAATCACACTCAACTTCAAATCCCAAAATAAAATGATGATAAAATTGAAGCGGTTTCTCAGCAATCGTATATACTCGATAAGAAGATTGTTAGCACCGGTTTTCTAGACTAAACTGAAACATGAAGCAACTCCTACCAATTGTAGATGCGACGCACACAGAGCGAATTTTCATAGATGCAGGAGCGCATTGCCGATTAGGAACTGGGTTCGGCACACGGTCAGGTCACAATACAAATTTTAAAATTAGTGACGCAGTGATTAACCAACCTAGCAGCACTGCTTTATTGCCAGGTGATAACTCTCGAAAAAATTTAATCATCACCTAGTGACAGGTATTCAGCGTTGTGCAATGCTTTCACGTCACGCGTGAGCGAGTCATCCTCACTCACTACACGGTCCATTCAACGAACGAAGGTGCTATCCTCACATCTCAACTCAGATATAAGTCAGGTTTCTTCACGTAGCTACAGAAGCAGGACTGATCATCATCGTCGCGACTACCTGACTCAACTTTCAAAATTTATATTTACAATACAATTTTACTTTTGTGGTACGTTAGAACTTTCGCGAAGCGTAAAGAGTGGCGTCACGCCGTCACAATTTCCCTTCAATTTTAAAATATTTAACGACTGCGATAATAAGTAGCTTACATAGAATTTTCATACTTAAGCGTTCATGCTCTCCAAACTCTTTTAATATTTACATTTTTTTTTCTGTATAACGATAAACACCAAATTAAAACCACTCAGAAAACGATTCAACATGCAGACGCTCATCTTTCATTGACTTACAAAGTTACAATATTAGTTTAATGATCAATCGAAAGATTAAAATCAAACGGTCCAGGCTCTACAACAAACACGGGCAAACTACGGCCCGCGGGCCAATTCCAGCCCGCCGGTACTTTTATTCTGGCCCGCCGGCACTTACAGCAGAAACTTAAATTCCCACCACGAATTGAGCGGAAGATCTTTTTTTCCTTTAAAGATCACGGATAGCAGTGATTTTCAAAAAAATAAGCCTCAACGGTGCTAATTTAAAATGAAAAACGAGGTGAAAATCATTTATTTTGGAGATCACATTCGTACGTGGACTGTGATCTCCCAAAAAAAAAAAAAAAAAGAAAAAAAGGTCTTCCCCTTGTTTTCCAATCAGCGTGCGGCCCGCGGCTTCAACAGTTTTTCCAAATTTGGCCCTTCGTGTAAAAAGTTTGCCCACCCCTGCTCTACAAGATAAAAGGCTCCAACGAACAACTTTCAAACCGTACGATTAGCAGGTCAAATGACTGGTCTTCCCACCAAAACAGAGCCAGCGTGGCGCGTGCCTTACAACTGGTAAAATAACCGTATTCGTGTATACTGTAATCTCCCACAAGATTGGGATTGTCATATCTACTGTATTTAATTCCACAGTTAGAATTTTTATTGTTTTTTTAAGCGACTTTGATGTGAATTTTCATCACGAAAGAGCGTCATACAAACGTATTATTCTCATATTGCACCTTACCTGGTAGCGGTAGTATCTTCTATTTTAAAAACTATCTGGGATGTTGCTTGGTCAGTAGGTGGAGCTGTTGTACTTTCTGATATAACATCATCTATGTCAAACTTCACTAAAAATAAAAAAAAACTCTTACATAAAGAACATAGATATTCATTCATTACATAAACATATGCATAGACAGCTTGACAAGGCCAAAAAAAAACAAATTTAAAATCCTTGAACTTCCCAAATTATATATAACTGGATAAACTAAACCAAATGGACAACTCTGTACATCTATAAGCAGGGATGTGAAAACGGAAGCTGGAAGCGGTCATATTTTAATGGAAACGGAAGCGCGAAAAATATGCCGCTTCCGCTTCCACATCATTCAAAAAAGCATACTGTAAATAACCTATTAGATATTATACTTATTCAATTTATTAAACATTATTTTATAATGCTAGATTCGCATGGATGCCAGATCTTATCATAGGCCATTACTCTTCGCTTGACTTTCAGAAAGTACTAACGCAGAATCGCGTTTTCTTTCACCTTTCTCTAAATTTTAAAATAAAGCAACTAATTTATCAATAGCGCTAAAAGCAATAGTTGATTCTTTTCCAACTATAATCATGTCACAAAACAGATGGAGTGCCGTCCGTTTTCCGCCCAAAGTCAAGTGAAGAGCAAAAAGTCATCACGTCCGCAGATGTCCAATTTTCGCTCAAAGTCAAGAAAAAAAGATCATCACGCCCTCATGTCCTTTATACGCATATCACCTTTACACCCGCTGAAGTTTTGTGCATTTGTCTCCGGGGGCGGGCGGCCCTCCCTGGTTACGCCCCTAATGAACTGCCTTCGTAGGGTTTGAGCAAAATGTAACGAAAACAAAAGCAAAAATGAACCGACTCTTGAGAAACCCAACTTTGGCCCACAGAAATACGCAGGCTGATGCGAAAACCCACTACAATGTTCCCCTCGACCCATTTAGTTCTTTATTTGCCGTAAATTTCAAAGATGCAGCAAAAGCATGTGCCTGATATCAAAATCAAATCTTCATTATACTCGCGGTAATACGTCCGAGCGTGTGACGAGTGGCGAGGTCCATCTCCGTGGCTTAGCGCCTGGACAACACAGTTCCGAAGAAGTGTCGCAGCAGTGGCAAGTCGGCGACTGCGTCCGATTTGACCGGCCGGAAACCGAACCCCAAACCACCCGCACCAGAGCGATGCGCTTAACAACTCAGCTAAACGGTCGGTCTGATACAAATAATAGTATTTATTATGATTTAAACAATAAAAATTAAAAATTTCAACAATAACGCATCGTAAAGTTGTCGCAATAACATATGTAAAAGCACAGCAACCGATGCGATTTCAGCAAAGAACTCGATTTAATAATGCTTCAAATTGAACAAGTTATTCCAGGTGTGCAGTGGAGATTATAAAATTATTTTCTCTGCATCAACAAATAAAATATGCGCCTGATTGAGGGTGAGAAAAATAAATAACAGACTAATCTATGCACAATAGAAGTCACAAATAATAGGCTGTGCTCATGAAATGCTGCTTTTACACGTATCATTGATTCTTGTATCAATTACCCAGCCTTGCTTCACAATGCGAGAAAATACTTCACTGAATTCTACATTCTTGTCACTTTCAGTGAATAAAAAATGACATTTTAAAATTTTACCATTTTTTCCTAGATATTTGCGATAATAGCTTCACCAAACATGCCTTAGATAAACATAAATTAAAAATATAAAGAAATCAAATCTTCATTATACTCGCGGTATTACACCGCAGCGTGTAACAAGGGGCGTAATCCATCTACGCGACTTAGCGCCTGGACAACACAGCTCCGAAAAAACATCGCAGCGGTGGCCAGCCTTGGCGACACTGTGTCCAATTTAACCGGCCTGGGAATCGAACCCCAACACTAGCACAACTAGCGATGCGCTTAGCAACTGAGCTAACCAGCCGCGGGTCAAGTTATGCATAAAAACTTGATGTATGAGAAACACTGGATATTTATTGTCTTGTTTTCTATTCTCTGTGTTAGTTTCCACAAATTTTTTGGCGCTGACGTCGGCAAATGAAATAGAATTAGCTTAAGGAGCGAAAGAATCACTCAAATGTCTGCGAATCAAGGGTTTTTGGTTCTAAACATGGCTTCCACCTGACGAGCCTTCAAAACGCAAAACCAGTCATACAATTCATTGATTTTGGAATAACTTCAGTTCGCTTTTACCGACAAAATTTCAATTTTAACTGATTTATACTGATATTTTTTTATCTCTACAAGAATTAAAACCGGTTAAATTATTTTTATTTCAAAACAAACTTGATTGTTTTGATTGTTGAATTATATGACTTGTTTGTTCTCCACATAATCAGTGCACCAACCGACCACCGAGCAGAGCAGTATGGTAAATTAGGAAGCCGTTCAGCATTTCCGAGAATTTTAAAAAATCCAAAAAACAAAACTGAAAAAGTTCTGCATATTTATGCATTCATGAACAAAAAATAAGACAAAAATGGATAAAAATACAGGGGCAGATGTTTCGACTTGCTTCCGATGCCATTGTCAGCTATGCCAAGCTAGATGTTAAAACAACGGTGCAAAAAATATTTCCTTCAAAAATACTCTATTTGAAACAATTAAGTCAAACATGTCATGAAAAATAGCAAAAAAACATTTAAGGGAAAGTTTGAAGCAATAAGCTGCAAACTTGAATGCAACTGATATTAAAATTTGACTCTGATTTCATTTTTCTTTCGGCTTTCAGTGCTAACAAAAAATGTAAGCGATTATTTTACTACTTAAAAAATACGCCAGTTTTTAAAATATTATTTTGATTGTTAAATTATATAAGTTAAATTAAATTATTAAAGTTTTTAAAATATTATTTTAAAACCTTCACGACTTCAAATTTTAAAATCAGTATTTTGGATAAGAACAATTCAATTTTCGGAAATATGCACTATCATCGCTTGAATCATTCAAAGAATTTTGAGACTAAACATTTTGAAGTTTACTTATGACACAGCAAAAGGTGAAAATTGGCGAAATTCATCAACTGTTTTATTGAAAAGAAGGCGGTGATTACAAGAGTGAAACCGCTATTGAAAATTTGCACAGTGGCATTCCGACATTGAAAATACATGATTATGAATTGAGACGGTATAATTTGGGAAAAAAGTCAAAGAATGACGGGAGCTATCATTTTACTATGTAACAGGTGGGTTAAGGGACCTGTTAAGTGATTATTCAATTCAGTAAACCTGTGCTTTTCCGCTAATTAATCCCGAATTAGATCTTACCTAAGGCCCTATTTTAAACTTTATTCACGAGTAAATAAGCAGTTGAGCGAAGTTCATCGCCAATCTTTCTGCACATTGTTACATAAACGCCATTTGAAAACAAAGCACATTGCATATTTGATAAAAGCTTCTTCGTGCAAAGCGACTGATCATTAACATTTCATAAACCGTGCAAATTGATTTTCGCACGAAAAACGGAAACACTTTAGCACGCACGGAAGCCATACGGCGTTGGGAAATTATCAAAATTTTGTGATACTCACGGAGCCCTGTAAGAAAATGAACCTATAATCACGTCACCACATTTACATATCTTCCAAGCATAATTAAAGATACGATTTGAAGGTGAAAGTTCTAACCCTTACGCGAAAAAGATCAATCGTACTGCATATCCAAAGTAAAACCCACAAAGCAGGAAGAGTTTTAAGCACAAAATTTTCGAATTTACATGACTCTTTGTGTTAGCCAAGATACCTTTTTTGCGTTACAATTATGTTTTATTACAATATCGAAAATTAAACCAAGTTTTGGCCTTTGAAAATATAAATGTAGATAGGGTGACGGCGTCAGCCACAATTAAGCGTCGGCCCGTTATACTGTCAATCAAGAATGAATAAACGAACTTTAAATAAATAACGTGTAAGTGTAAAACACATGCTGTATTCATGTAGTCATCCAACAATCCAAATTTCCTGTTTGTGCCAAGGGTCTAACCGGAAAGCCGCGAATATTGTTATTAAAGTTTTTTGCGTAGCCCAACTGGAAATAAAACGGAAATCCAGCAATTAACAAAGTATTTCAGTGATTCAATTGGTGTCGATTGGGGCATTCAGGCCTGACGTTTGCAAGAAAAACTCTGGACTCCTGTTTTTTACCCAAGCTTTATGCCAATATAGGAGCCCGATAAGTTAACAATTAACAAACTAAATTTTTACATCAGAAAAATACACTTTTCACCGTTAGAAAATAACTTGCAGAGTAGCAGCAGTTTGAATAACACGCTATAAAGCAAAAATAGTGAGTTAAAACAGTCAGCAGCAACAATAGTATACCAGCAAAGAGCAGCCGGAATGCATTCATAGCGCCACATAAAAGTTTCCTTTAAAGCGAGTGATAAAGAAGACACCTAAGTTCGCTGCCAAATGCCGACCAGTTAGCTCACTAGCTGAGCACATCGCTAGCAGTGTGGGAAGTCTGGGGTTCTGGGCCGGTCAAATCAGACACAATATCGTCATCGCTGCGACGTTTCTTCGAAGCTGTGTTGCCCAAGCGCTAAGCCGCGGAGATGGATCCGCTGCTCGTTACACGTTTGGCGTAATACCGTGCTGTATAATAAAGATTTGATATTTTTATGTACTGGAACGATCAATTCCACGTGAGTAGTACATTAAAAATCCGCAGTTAAAACTAACCATACTAGTACTTCTATAATTTAGCTGAAAATTTGCATGATGTGTTGAAAGCTTCAGGAAAAAACTTTCGAAAAAGTTTGCGAAAAAAGCAACTATATGCTTGAACAAATCGGATCACTAATTAATTTCTTCCTGCACTATAAAACATGTTTTCTACTGGTAATCAAGACCCAAGGGAGGCATTGGAGAATATGCGATAAACCGTCGTTCCATTAAAGATACATTTCTAAACAAATGAGAGCCGTAAAAATTGTGTAACTGCAGTTTGACGATAAAAAAGTGAAATCTACAACTAATTACATGTGATAGAACATATTGTGCATATGTTTTTACTCCATTATTTTGGAAAATAAATTGTGATTAGTTAAAACAAGTCTTGCCCAATAAAGTGACACGTCAAAGATTTTTTCGCCCATATGAATCCAAACGCAGCTACACGTCAACGCATTCAATACAGCAGCGAAGTAAATCACAGTGCCGCTGGTTTCTAAGCGAATTAGTATATTGTACGCAGTGCTTTGATTTCATGAATTACAAAACTGAAGCCCATTGGCCTGGTGGATCACGACATCGTTATCGGTGCGGCAGGTTCTGAGTTTGTTTCCTGGGCAAGTCAAATCTGACACAGTGTCGCCAACGGCTCGCCACAGCTGCGAGGTTTTTCTTCGGAGCTGCATTGGCCAGGCGCTAAGCGGCGAAGATGGCCCCCACCACTCGTTACACGATTCTACGTAACATCACGAGAATAATGAAGATTTGATTTTTGATTTGAAAAGTCCATTTTTATTGGATTTATAGATAAATGCGGCCAAGCCCTTGCAGACTGCTGCATTTGCAATCATTTAAAAATCTTATGTTTATAAATGGGTAAACAAGATGGCATTGCAACTACCACCAAACCACTTATGTTTTGATCACTAAAGTTGTGTGGTCAAGGAAATGTGAGAGGGAGAAAATAGACATGCACAATAGTGGCTACTGGTGTGATTTACAATCACTCAATTACAAGTCTACAATTAGGAAACTAAACCTGTAGATGTACAGCGCAAAATCAACAACAGAGACACGGCCATACCACAAACCTCTTATCGCTGCTATCATCAGACCTCACACGCTAAAATGACAATGCCCGATTTAATTAGATAAAAACTTTAACTTTGTGTATCATCAATGCTATTTCTGTTCCTTCGAAGTCGCTAATCCTATTCAGAAATGCACAAAAGTGATGGTAAACTGCGCTACCATAGTGACGCCGTCAGAGTATGGGGTAATAGCCGAGACACTGAGGCATCCATTTTGTGCCAATTCTAAAAATGTGCAAGACTTTCGAGAATCACGGTTATTGATGAAACGTGCCAGCGCCAGCTTAAAACTTGCAATGATTGCTATTTTCAAGTTTTACCTCAACCAACAAATGACAAACACCCAGCATATCCAGAAAAAAATATTTACATAAAATCAGTGCAAACGCAAGCTCTAGCTAGGGTTAGTTTTTTTGCTTTTGGCGTGAAACATCTGCACCTTACCTTGACGTGAAATAATACGAATAAATATTTGTTAAGAGACAGAAATTTAATTGCAAGTTTATATCTCTATGAACAAATGCAGCAGACATTATTTTTTCGCAAGTTTATATAATATACGATAATACAAAAGGGTGTTCTTATTAAAATCTTCGTAAACTTCATTTTAAAAATTGGTCTAGTTTCAAACCACCCAGATACAAAAATTGCAAAAATTAGGTTTGAAATAACCAATGACGTGCAATGACGTCATAACACCCGTGGCCGATGTCTAGTGTTGAAAAAAATGCAATGTTTTACTTTTGCAAGTAGATTGTATGTCTTTTAACACATCGTTTACGAAAAAGCAAAAACTTACAACTATTCGATTGAAAAAATTAAAAAACTCTGTCTAAAGATCAAATATGTGCGCAGCAGCTGGTGGTGCATGTTGCAGAATAACCAAGATGGATTCTTGCAACGCAAAAACTACGACCACAGCAACGTAAATGCAAGGGACAGCGAGCAGATTGTGCTGGCCATGATTACGCTTCGGCCCATTACACAACAACCAAGAACGATTGAACGCTGTTGTAGAGTACGACAGGCAAGAGTTTCACCCTTCACACGTCTCGCATGCGCCGAACGCTTGACGGCAAAGTTGCGTTAACTTATTTTTACAGTTTTTAGCGCGATCCAACGCGAGTAGAAACCCAGTCTTGTAGCTTCAAATTATTGAACAGAAAATTCAACAGTAATTGAGGGAAATTGCGAAGTGAGCTTACGCTCTTTGAGTCAGCAACCACCCGGTATATACCGGTATTTCAAATACGATCGGCTCCAGCTGTGAATAGAACCCATCACGTAGGATCTGTCACCTGCGCGCGTAACCGCTGGGCCATGTCGCTCGCCAAGAGGAAGATGAATAGAGCGTCTGATTCTAACCAAATAACGGTAAATAGCAGTGCGACAAAATCCCTTCAATTTGCACCGTCATGCTACTCATAACACACTTTTTTCGCCGAGATTTTTTTAGATCGAAGTAATTTTGACTTTGAGCATTGAAAGTTATTTCCATAATAAACATTGCGTATTTAGTCAACAGTGTTGTCACGACAATCTAAGTAGTTAACAGTTAAAACTGTTACAATTTTAGTACAAGTAAATTTTTTTGCCAGGCCCCACGCGATTTTGAATCATTACTAATAACATATTAACAAGGATTAGAAGGATACTTTAGTAATTTAATAGTGGAGAATCCAAAGTCATGTACAATTATAGTCTTTGCAATACAGAGCAACGGTGGTGATTTGCCGTTTGCGTGTAAGACCACAAAAACTTGGCACGAATTTGACAAAAAAGCAATGACATTGAATCAGTAACTAACCCCTCAAAACAAATGTAATTAAAAAGTCTAGGAACTAACACGCACGGCCAAGTAACTAAAAATATCAGAGCAAAACGAAATGATTAAAACATGGCTATAACACAATCACCTTCTGTTGCAAAAATTTCAACGGGATTTGTAAGCTTCTACGGTAATCACTTACATGTAAAAAGAAAAAAATGTATGTTCAAAAATATGATTTAATATCAGATTAAAAGCATAAAATTATAAAAACTCACTACAGACTGTTTTCCCTAATGAGTTCATCAGGTGAGGTTCTAAAGATTAATTGAATGTTAAAAAATTTAAAGTTTCCTCGCACGCATGCTCCGCTCTGACTAAGTCATCGAGCACTTTCGTCACCTGAAGACCCTCAAACCTTGAAGTTAAAACAGAAAATATTTTACAAAAGTCTTTTTATATAAACCAATTAAATATTAAATATATATTAAAAAGAATAACCAAATCTTCAAAACATCCAAAACGTTTTGAGTGCTGTCTTGAGCCAAAAAGAAGTTCAGCTCATATAGCGCTAGCAATTCACTATGCTCAACCCACATACAGGGTGTCCCAAAAAAAATGACACCGTTTGGCGTCATTTGGATCACAAATGGTGTCATTTTTTTTAAGACACCCTGTAATCTATTCAAAAACATAGGTGCGGGAAGTCTTGGTTGCGATTCTTGCGCCGGTTAAATTGGCACAGTGTCACCAACGATTCCCACCACTGTAATGTTTCTTCGGAGCTGTGTTGTCTCTCACTAAATCGCGGAGACAAGCCCCGCCACTCGTTACACGCTGCGGCGTATTACCGTGAGTAGAATGAAAAGTTGACCTAATATTTTACGAGAACACATGACGACAAATCAAAAAATATACTAAATATTCAAACTGGTTGTTCAAAGCCACACTGACAATTTCAGAGGCAGGCGTATAGAGTCATTTAGAAGGCTAGAAATCACAAAGTATCTTTCAGTTTTGTGCGCTAGAAGTATTAAAGTTCTAATATATTAATGCATAACTTCAAAATGGAGAGGAAACTTTGCGTTCCTGATCCGCCAGTGAACTTTGCACCAAAACTTAATTACGGACTACATTTAAAGAGTGTATTTAAATTGGATAAAAATACCCTCAACCTGGGCATCGAACAGAAGCTAGCAATCTTCTAATTTTAGTATTTAGTTGCATTTTTATCTTCCTATTACGAGAAAGCAATCAAAGCGCTATAACGAGCTCGCTTAGGAGTTGCCAGCCATCTGTCTACCATACCAAGATGGGGGAATCCCGCTAATATCTTTCCCAACGGCACAACGAGTAAACTTGCCGGCTTGTTCACCACACTGTCCCTTTAATGCTGAGCGTCAAGCAGGAAAGCTGTGAATACCAATGTTAAAGTTGTTGGTTTGACCCGACTCGGAATCAAACCCAAGTGTGCAGCCCCAGAGGCGGATGTTCTTACCACTCGGCTGTTTGAGCAGTTAATTATTACTAACACCTCAGACATCGCATTACTGGTATGCAAAGATACAATCATCCCAGACAAGGAAAAATGTGGATCAATTTTCAAACAATAACAATGCGCAATGCTAACTCACTGTTGTTAAAACCTTACTTATTTTGCTATTTTTTTACCACACAAAACCTACTTAATGCCGCCATTCAATTGCATTGACCCAGTACGAGCAATGAAGTAGAGACGGTGTAAGGTCTACTAGTGTCAAGTACATTGAATAAGTTCACTATTAAACACAGGGCTTTTGTTCAAGGCTGAGATTTTGGAGATGAAGTTTCTTACGTCATTTTTATTTACAAAAGTATTTTGGGTGAAGAAAAATTGAAGAGAAGTCAACAGCAACGCAATTAACTTGAAAACCTACACCAGATTATCCAATGTAAACAGATTATGTGCATAAGACTTGACACTGCATTATACGACATGGCCTAGCAGTACCGCGCGCAGGTGACAGATCCTACGGGACGGGTTCGATTCACGGCTGGAGTCAATCGCAAATGACATACGTACCGGGTGGCTGCTGACTTGTTCGCAATCTCCCTGAATTAATGTTGAAATTTCAGTTCAAAATAATTTGAAAATAATCTCAATTATTTACATTACACTAATTTTTAAACGAATAAAGCCTCTTTTTCAGTCAGTTGGTACTTCCGCTAGTTGTAAGAATTACAAAAATTGTAATTACAGTTGGAAAAAATTTGTAAAAATTGGAAACATCAACAAAATTTTACACTAAGTTACATAAACTTCAAATTTTTTCTAAATTAAGAGTTATTTGTTACAAAACTTATCATGACAACATGTAACATTAAAACAAATCCATATTTCAAACGCAGCGAAATGAAGAAACAGAAATACATAAACAAGCTAGAGCATTGAAAAGCGCAGAGAGAAGACGTCCTAAGGGCGGTATATAAAATGAAGAATAGTGAAACACATTTACCAAAATCATGAATTGATAAAATGGTTTGAGCTCGCATCGCAGTCACCCTAAACACATTGTTACATTCTTTATTCATAAACCTATACTTCTGTAATGCATTACAGTAAAAACAGACAGAAAGTCTACAGAATACAAAATTAAAGGGTTAAAAAACCAAAATCAAATCTTCATTATACTCGCGGTATTAGGCTACGCCGAAACGTGTAACGAGTTGCGGATCCATCCCCGCGGCTGAACACCTGGGCAACACAGCTCCGAAGTAACGTCATAGCGGTTGCGAGTCGTTGGCGACACTATGTTAGATTTGACCGGCCCGGGGATCGAACCTAAGACTTTCCGCGCCGACAGATACATCTGCAACCACTCCGCTAAAAGGCGGGGGAAATTAAAGGGTTAAATCAACCTTAATTTTTTATGGCAAGATCTCTCTTTGCTCGTGACTTTTGATGATGTCATCATCTTTAAAACAAATGCCTATGACATCACTCTAAAAATTCGATGCAAAATATTTGCATAATGTTTAAAAATTTCAAAACTCAGTGATGGCTAGGTAGTGTGATTCCAAAAAATAAAACAAATGAATCACAATCAAATGACCTAACGGATTTTGTAGCAGCTATTTATGTAATGTATAACGTTTCAGTAATCTGCTTGATGACAGAACAAGAAAAAGAAAACAAATTGCCAGAGAATAAAAATAACTAATCACTCCGTCCTTGAGAACGAATCTCTCACCAATTGAAAAGAACTGTAAACAGATACATTTGTGTAAAAATAAAACATATGACAACAAATGCGAAGCCATTTAAGCTGATGTTACTACATTGAAAAATCGTTTCCATTGATCAGATTTCGAACATGATTCCCACAACAGTTTGAAGATGCCCAATACAATTGTAAAGTATATAAAAACATCTGGATTTACGGCAATAACACCGTAAGATGCTAATCTGTTACTGTTGTTAGCAGTGAACACAAATTTCTAGACCTGTACAAGCAACGAACAATAAAGTTTTTCACCAAAAAAGACGCAACAAACGCCCCTGAACTTGTTAAAATTTGACACCTGTGAGTACAATATAGCCTAAATGTAGCCAAAATAAAATGGAAGACGTAGAACAAGTAAAAAAAGTGTATAAAACCGAAATTAGTGGACTGCTTTCACTCTATCTTTGTCTACAAATGGAACATATTTATTTTTTTTTATAGGAGCAAAAAGACTAGTGGTCAATCTTTTTCAAAACTTCAAAAAGAAACTTCGATTGTTTTTAGCAATTGCAGCTTTTTGCACTAAAACAAGAAGTAAAAAATCACTACAAAAAATGGTGCAAAATTTTAAAAAGGACGCAAGCATAGGAAAAAAATCAGTGCCTCCAACAATGATTGCGAATGAGCGGAAAACGTACATTAGGAACTGCAAGCACTTGGTCACACCGAGCAAAGAATATTATTGCATAATCAAAAAACTGAGAGCAATATACCACATTTCTTCCGCAGATTTCCACACAAAACCTGAAAACGCAGACCCCTATTCGAGAATCATCAACATAAACTATTAGGTAATCCTTCAGTTTTAAATGAAGTGAAAATTGAAATCTAGCGCCTGAACAGTGTACACAATTGCACAACTGGAATTATGCAGTCAATTCAAGTTTTTAAAACAATCAAGCCAAATCTAATATAGCGAGCAGAATTTTTTAACAATCCAGAGTTAGTCCCGTTTCACCTCATGAACTTGCTACTTTATTCATTATAAAAATACAGAAAGAAGTACCGACTAATTGACAGGTTCTGGCAAAGTTAAACTAGCATAATCAAACTGCAACTCAATTTAACCCTGAGCCCAGGAATGCGCAAAAATCTTAAAATTAAGCTCAGAAGAAAAATAAAAACCTAAAAATTTTCTTTAAAAAATAAAAAGACCGAAAATAAAAAAAGTAAAAAATGAAAAACCAAAAAAATAAAAAAAAGATCAAGTTTTAAGCGATGGCGTCATTTTTAGCAAAGAGGAAGAAATTACTGTTGTAGAACACACAATATCACAATTAGAAGATGCACATCTAGCAGGTTTGCAAAATGCTTAAAATTTTCAGTTGAAAAAGTGACAAATGTCGTTTCAGCGACATCATGCGTTAATGTTTGCTCAATAAAATTAAGCCTTAAGTAACATATATTCCATTATTAGCAATAATTTACTGTGCTCTATGCTTATGTCCAATAGGTAGACCCATTTACAGTAAAATACATAACACATCATTGATCTTAGAAATACGGCTAAGTGTTATAGTTCAGAAAATTATGTATGTTAATCTACCAAGCCAAGGTAACTTTAAAAAATGATACTGCTGCAATAGTTTTGCTCCGTCAATAAAACTGTATCGCCACAACAAAAGAAATTTGTTTTACCATCTTCAGTCAAAGAACTTGACAGAAAAAAATACTGAAGGAGAATCATTTTAGCTTGTTGTTTCTGAAAATCTTACTCAAGCAAACAAGTTCATTAAAGAGCTCAATTGTCAGTCCAGATAGTTTTCAACATCATATTTAAAAAATATATAATTGTGTCATCAAAAATTTGAGCATTAAGCCAAAAGCTCACGAAGTAGCAGGACAAGAGACAAAGAAGTTTAGCTTTTACCTGTAGCTAATGCATGTCAAGTTACTCCACAAAAAAATGCAACAAAAGTCAAGCAGTATCTGTTTACTGAGAGCAAAACTATGACGAAACCTGATAAGAATATCAACAAAATGTTGTGGTTAATCATACAGGAAAGTTTTACCACAAGATAAAAATTCTTATAACAAAATATTCCAAAACCGAATGTGCTACTAGGCTACTATCTAATGTTTGATGTACATAAAGCCGTGTTTTCGCGCTAAAGACAAAATATCACGCAGCATCAAGGGCTAAGCAGCACCTGGTACCTAAACCCGAACTCGAACTCTAATCGTTTGATGACATACTGTGACGCTGATGACGTCATTGATCTAAATTGACCATAGCCACAAAAGACATGAAAAAACCACGTAATTTCTGCCATTTTCCAAGCAAATTCAGCTGAGTTATGCAACTAATTAAAAAAAGGCCAATCAGTTAAGCACAGAAAAATAATGCAGCAATATAATTGTGAATTTTGGTTGGTAGCTCGTGGAATATAAAGAACAATTTAAAAAGTTTTAATCCATAGAATGTTGAGTATGCAAATAGTCTTCTTGCAGGTAAAATGTAAATAAAAGCTATTTTCTAACCGCAAATCACTTATGCTGACATTATGATGAAGAATTAATTTCATTTTTTCGTAGCATTTCCGTCACTTATCATTAAGCAGCGCAAATTATCAAATTGTGAATACTGTCCAACTTTATACGGAAACTTACATTAACACGAAGTGATAATCAAAAAATTAAAATGAACCAGCGCGTCGCTACCAACAATGTCCTGCAGTTAAACATAATTAGCAATTACGCATACAGCAATGTCAATTTTAAAAAGCATAAGTGGAATGCTTTCAACAAAATAATTTACAAAAGCGTTGAGCAGAAAGGTGAAATTAAAATCAGGTAGAAAGTAGTAGATTGTAACAAAACCGGCCGGTTAGCTCAGTTGTTGAGCACATGCAATGCGCGCAGAAGGATTGGGGTTCGATTCCCAGGCTGGTTAAATCGCAATAGTGACGCCAAAGGCTCGCCACCGCTGCGATGTTTCTTCGGAGCTGTGTTGCCCAGGCGCTAAACCGCGGAAATGGATCCCACTAGTTATTACACGCTTCGGCGTAATAGCGCGAGTATACTAAAGATTTCACTTTTTTGACGGTTTACTATCAGAGAGAGTCCAAAAAAATTGGGGTCGCAATTCCGACACGATGGAAATGCACCGAACCATAAAACTATCACAGCCTTCTTTTTCACGCAACTGCCTTTTACCTTTCCTTTTTTGAGTTTATCTTCGGCGACGCATTGTCAACTAGCTCAGTCTGAGAAAGCGAGAGAGTATTACAGAAGCAGAAAAAGAAATTAAAAATATTTACACAAAACTTTAAATATTGAAAACATACAAAAAAAAAAAAAAAATGAAGTTAGCCTAGTCAGTCAGCTTTAATGAAATATTTAGTTGGTAAAAATCCAATTTAAATCGCTAAAAATATATATATGTAGAAGAAATTCACAAGAGCTAAAAATGCGTTTAAGCTAAAAGTACGAATAAAATGAATAATTATTAAAGAAAAGAATCTATTAAAAGAATCCGGAAAAAATGGTTGAAATCACAATCAAGAGCAAAAAAACAGCTTAATATTGCTGCAACACTGCGTGTTTCAACACCACAAAAAAACTTTCGCCAAATTTTTTGCATGACGTTAAAATGTACGCGAGCAACAAAAATGAAGTTCCAAAGTAAACAAAAATTTAAAATCACCAACTCAACAGAAAGTTTCGAATATATTAAAATAATCTTCTATAGGCATTTTAAAAAAAGACTTACTGAGACAACTAAATTGTAATCAAGTTAACTAAATCGGAATCTAGATAGCTATATCGGAATCATGAAAAAGAATATTCATCTAAATCGTAATGTAGCCCCTGTCGGTACTCAAACCGATACCCTCTTCGCCAAACCGGTTTATCAAATAAGATCGTTTTTTTTTCTTCAAACTAATGTGCGTTTGCCACAATTTCAACAACCAAAAACATCCGCACCCAAATTCAGGATTTTTGCGAGAAAATAATCCCCTACCAAAACTACAAGTGCAAATTATGATTTAAAATCTAATCGAGTTTTCTTTTGAACCGAAATATTTTTCACCAAATAGAGATCGGTATTTACAATGTTTTTTACCTTAAAGCGATTGCCGGTCCCAATAAATTCGTTTTGAAACAATTAAAGAACTACTTTGATTAGAAATTAAAGTAATGATTTTTTTCAGGTATTAACGTCATTAATTGATTTTAAAAGGTTATCGATTTCACTTAATTGTATTTGTGCTTTATATGACTGTTTATATGGCAATGGAGAGATTGCAAGTGCATCGGCAACCATTGCATCGATCGTCTTCCAAGCGAGTCTGTTGTGAGTTAAATCCAAGTGATCAAAACTTGGCCCAAAACGGTTCTTGCATTGCGGTGCAATGTCCGAAAACGACTATGGCACAAGAAAAGTTCTGGTCTGAATCTACCACCAAGTTATGTGCCCTAGATCCTGCTGTTCAAGAAAGATTGGGGCAAGATCCTTATGTGATACAGCAAAGACTTCAAAACTGCGAACACTGTTACCGAAACAAACATGAAAAGCTGCATTTGTCCCACCAGTCTACTACTGCAAAGCAAATCTTAATGTCTAGTACATCCATAAAAACCGAACTGAACAGCAGAAGTATTATTTTCTATGTTTTTCTTTTTTGTTTCCTAATTGGCAGCGCGTATGCCCATCCAACCAAAACCAATCAATCATCCAAAAGCGATTTCTCAAAACGAAAATTTTCATTGTCAAGCAAATCCATCGATCACAGCGACCACGTCAGCATTAACAGAGTCCGCAATATTAGAAGTGCGTTAACACCGCCGGTCAAAGCAGACAAAACAACACCCACCAAGAGAGAAATCAGCGCCGTCCTAACCAACAGCCATCGAGACCCCCAAAGACTCGCCTCCAAATCGGGATTCTATGTGGAAATCAAGAAAAATGGAAAAGTAAAGGGAACAAGGAAAGAGAGTGTGTACAGTAAGTTAAAACCGAATTTATTTATGTATGAATATTTTTGTCTATAGTCACGACATCGAAGCAGGGCAGCGAACGCGAAGCTGAACTTTTTTTACCAAACTAGAAAAGCAAAAATCTCGGAGCGAGATCTCGAAAAAGGTTGAGTGAGTTTTGAACTTATCCTAAATTTGACAAGAACTACTTGAACTTGGCTTTATCTCGGTAAAACTACTGAAGTTGACACGGAAGTTTTTGTAAACTAGATTAAACTGCTGGCGTGTTCGCAGCCTCGCATCCAAGTTGAGATAATCGAACACAAGTCTAGTGGCCTATAGTAGTACGATCTATGCGTTACTCATCTGCGACCCGGGTTCGATTCTCGGCTAGAGCTTGTCACGTTTTATAGTGGGTGGCTGTTGACTCGAAAAACGCAAACTCACTTTGCACACATTTAACTGCTATTGAATAATTTGTTCAATAGTTTAAAATAACCTCAAAAATCAAATCAAATCTTCATTACACTTCCGGTATTCCGCAGAAGCGCGTAACAAGTGGCGGGGTCCATCTCCGCGGCTTAGCGTCTATAGGCAACGCAGCTCCGAAAAAATGCCGCAGCGGTGGCGAACCGTTGGTGACAGTAAAACAACCTCACTCATTCATTTTCGGACTTACGTTACGATTGTTGTTTCATCAGCAAAAAGGGAGCCAAGAAAAGCATTTTTAAAATCTATGGCAAAAATAATTGCAACTTCACTGATCATTAAACCTCCCAAAATTTCAGCAGCAGTAAGAACTAATTATACTTTACGCTTTACTGGTCATACCAAGGGTTAGTCACAAAGATGAAAGAAAGTGTATAGAAAAAGGGTTTGCGGTGTGCCTATCGCCAATTTTAACGCACAGTGAGCTGACCCACCTGTTAACTCAAAAAAGCACTCAGCTATGGCGAAAAAATTCACTTGTCTCACCCAATCGTTAAAAAGTTCGGTAAATTGTGATACAACAAAGTTAGCAAATTAATTATGTCTCCAAAATGGGAAAATTTAAATTACTGTTCACAGAAGCTTTTAAATTTGAAATTCTTACGATGCAACGCTAAAAAATATATAGGCCTACGTATTACGCAATAGAGTTACTTTTTAATCATTTTGACTGTAAATATTATATAGCAGTATATATATCGTAGTTCAAATCATAAGTAAAATACGTTAAACTGGAAAAAAATTGTTGTTTATTTTGACCTAGCAGCCTACGTATTTTGGGCTTCGTCTGCGGTAATACGTCACGAGACAATTATAAAAGATTAAGCATTTCTTTGAGCTTGTGCAATCGCAAAGCAAAATCACAAAAGATCGTTGCGTAAGCAATGATATTTAGGGCGTAAAATCTGAAAATTGCGTCGAATTTATTATTTTAAAATCTCTTCAAATAATTTTAAAAGTTCAAAAGCTAGCTGGATAAGCTGAAAGCAAACATCAACAGGTTTTTTAAATAACTGATAAATATAGTGGTTTAGTACTCAATCTTACTTTAAAATCAATCTAGCCTTGGTTTGTGTTAATTCTACTGTTTAACCCGAGAAAGCCTTGCTTTCACTTCAAAAATCTCATGCAAATGGCTTAAAAAAATGGCAATGCACATTTCCGGTAAATAAAACGCAAAAACGGTGAAATAGCAGGTTAATGCTGAGTTTATATAGAATAATAGCAACCAAGAAAAACAGAGGTAAATCTCAGATTTTGCACATTTTGGCTTCATCGTTAAATGTTTCAGGCCGCAATTTTTCAGTAAGACCCCAAGAATGATACCGAAAATAAATGAAGCCAGCTATGTTGCTTATGCAAGGCCTTGGCTTTGTTAGTATAATTCATAGCATCGTAATACTGTATACGCAGCATTGCACACTTCAAGTTAAACTCGTACAAAACATTATACGTCCATGCAAACCGCAACCACTGACAGCAGTGGCAGTGTTCCGAAATGCAAATCATGATGATGAGAAAATATTCGAAATTACTTTGTATGATCACAATGCGATAATCCAATAATCGAAAAAAATTGCTACTTTCACTTTGAACACCAATAAGAATGAATGAAACAGAATTACATCGATATAACTCTAAGAATCCATTTTTTGAAAGCGTTGTTGGATTTTCCCGTAAGCGATTCCAGGTTTTAAAAGTTTTGACAACTGTGCAAAAATTTTAAAATTACGTCCTAAATTAATGACGAAAATCCACTTTGTAAATATAAGATTACGGGGCAATTTTTGACGTCGGCTAACGCAACTTTTAAATAATTCAATCGCAATCTAAAAACGCGAGCATACAACTGCCCAGCAAAAACCTTAGTGGTTCATTTTTACTGCACAGAATTAAATGCTTTAACGAACTAAAAATTTTACTTCGCAGTTTTTGATTTTCAAAGCAGTCATCTAAAAAAAAGCCTCCCATACAACAGACTCCCTCCGTGAATCGAACCCATTTTTCAGAATCTTTAGTTCACGTGAGGTATTGATCAACTGTGTTCTTGACAAATTGTTCCATTAATCGTTTGCATATAAACAGTGCGGAGACGTAGGAAGTGTTAAAATCGGAAAAACTGTCCTGGCTTGGGGGGAAAAGGTGATTTTTTGTTTTAACACCTGCATAGTAATCTGTCGCAAACAATGGGAAAGGTGTCGTTAACTAAGTCATGAACTGCAAGTCTGAACTCTGGCAAACAATACATCTTGTGAAAGAAACAACTACCTGTCCACATGTCCAATTTTCGTGGACGTTAAGCCCGCACTTCTCGGTTCTAGTTTCTGCATCATAATCAATTTTTTGAAGTCATAATCACTTTTTTACCCATGACATCAAAAAATTGATTATGATGCAAAAACTAAAACCAAAAAGTGTAAGTCCACGACAATCGGACATGTGGACAGGGCAATTGTGTCCTTTTGCACTGCAAGGCATGGTCACGTTTTTTTTGCTTCACAACTTGAGGAAAATTTATTTGCAAAAACTAACAGGCAATATTCGCTGTAGCGAAAATAGAAAGCAATGCAAGACCACCTATGATGTTGTTTAATTAATCACCGATCTAAAAGGATTGAAACGATTGAAGTAGCAGATCTAGAGCAATCTTTCCTTAAATGCCAATTTCCTGCTTTTTTCTGTTGAAACATTATCTTGGTAAATTCGCTGCAAATGTTTTGGCATAAACAAAAACAGAGTTTCAAAAAAACCTTTAAAAATACATCACAACCGAAACATTGCTAAAAAAAACGCCAAAAAATCAAAACCCACAGTCTTGTCAAAAAGCTTTGACCCCTATAAAGGTAAGACGGTATAACAATTTCCAATCACCTGCATTTGCTGTTACGTGAAGAAAGGCGCAAGGATGGTGTACAAATGACGCTTTGTCTAAACAAACGTTCGAAGTTTTCCCACGATTTCCCTTCAAGACTGCGTAGTGTTATTATAACTTTAAACCGTCACTTGTCTCACTAAATTTCAAACAATCGCCGCCAAAAACAATGGGACCCTCTTAAATAACAATCAGCAGAGCCTTATCTTTTTGCGGTAGGTGCCCACTTCAAAAATCATCCAAACAAATAACCCAAGCCCAGTTACATATCTGCCTCTTTCAAAATTTTGATTGTTTCGAAATTTTCATAGAAAAAGATTGCTGTTTCTATAATTTTATTAAATGCATAAGCCACTCTGATTAAACATAAACAAATGCTGCAAATAAAACATATTATCTAGCAAGTTCATTAAAATTTTCTATCAACGACTGTTACTTTTAAACGTAGTTAACTATTCGACCTAATTGCCATTGAAAAGTAAATATAACCAGTATTCTATTGTAAATTTTAGATAAACTGGCTTTTAGAAGAGAAGCGCAAAAAATGAAAACAAACCTGCAATTTTTCCATCTCCGTTTTGTGGGGTGGAAATTTAGCGAACTAAAAGTTTCGGTTTTGCAAAACCCGTGCTAAAATTGACAAGCTTACAGACAATTTTTAAATTAACTTTGAAATTACGTGAAATACTCCCACGAGCGTCTTTTGTAGTTATAAACAATTAAGCTAAGAAATCTTAACGTACACAATAACAAGATTCTTGTATATAATTTTCAAATATATTCATCAAGTTTCGCAATAACCCTTCTCCTTATAGATAAAAGTTTGAAAATAAAATGGCAACACTTATATATGACGTCATAATTTTTGAAACCTGACAGAGTAAATCAAAAATCAATAGAAAAAGTCTTCAAAGAAGGACGTTGTTGATACACACATCAAACTAATACGCTAGCTTCCCTTTCTAACTGTGGGAAGAAGGACTCGTCACGGCTCAGTGCACACGCAAAAACACAACCACTCGGTCAGCCAATGCGTCATAATTAACGAACAACACAAAAACAAAATGACACAAGTTGTAAAAGAATTAAAAAAAAAATCACAGTTACACCAGAACATATACAAACGCCAACGCAACCAACTTCTGGCATTAATCCTAAAAGCATTTTCACTATTCAACTGAACAAATCAAATCAAAGATCTTCATTCTACTCGTAGTGTTGCACCAAAGTGTGCGATGAGTGGCGGTTCTCGTCTCCGCGGCTCACTACCTGCACAAAATAGCTGCGAAAAAACGACGCAGCGGTGGTGAGCCGTTGACCGATTTGACGGGCCTGAGACTCGAACCCATGACCTCCAGCGCAAACTAATACTCGACTCGACATATAATAGCGCATACCTGCACACAGATTGCGCGTCTACACCTCTACTACTGTCAAAATCGTAGACTGCCAGTCTCACACATTAAACCTTTCAAGGGACATATAAAAAAAGCTCTATATGGCGCAACTTTAAACCGTAACCGATTTGTCACTTTAAAAACATGCTGGTACACAAAATTTGCAGATAAATAATCAAAACATACGTTCGGAAAAATTATTTGTACTTTGATCTTGTTGTTTTCACATAACAACGTCCGTAATTCTATTAGAACTAATTAAAACTGCAAACGAATCACAACCGGTATAAAATGAATATTAATGTTAAATTTTTTTTCAGGTGTCTTCGAGTTGATATCGATCAAAACCGGTATCGTGGCAATACGATCCAAGAAAACGGGACGATATCTGGCAATGGATAACAAGGGGAGGCTAAGAGGCCTGGTAAGTTGATTACATAAACAATAATAACTAAAAAAATGGAAAATTGTTGGTCATATTGCGTCATTTTACGTCATCTGAGGCAAATACTCCAAACCAACGCCTAAATAAAGAGGCGAACCCAAACTCTTTTCGATACTGAAAAATCTTCAAACAGTGTAGTAAATTAAGCGATACGTAATAACTTAAAAGCTGTTTAGCTAACCAAAACAAGCTACATTATCAAAACAACATAATTTTGCACAAAGCACCTCTCTTCTTTAGCCATATTAATCTAATTGGGGACCATTAAGTACTCCACCTAAATATTAATGTACTACGCCTATAGCCCTATTCATACCTGTAACGGAAAAAGCCGATCAAAGTGGTAAAGAAACACGAATTTCAAGAGCACTGCTTTATGATTAATGGGTGTGCCGAAAATATGAAACACACCTTAAATTACCAGATAGCAAAAGCGTTGAAACACTACAAGTCGAAACTGCAGCATGGAAACTTGTTTAAATATAAGCTCATAGGAAGGTCAAACCAGGGCTAATTTTAAAAGCAATGTAGACCCAAACCAAAACATTCCCTGCTGTAATCCCCCGCTGACGCCTTGTCCCAACCCTGCAAAATCTTACATTCATTAGCAAATAAGGTTTAACGCCATAGGTACAAAGCATATGCTAAAACATTGACATTAAGATAAGTGAAATTTGTTATTTTTACGCAAGTTATACTTTTACTAATTAGGCTACACGCGCCCTGGCTGGTTTAATGCCTGTTTTTAAAGCGATTTGCCGCCAAGATTGGCCAAGCGTGTCCTTTGCAATTTTTGAAAATGGAGTTTTGGGTAGGGTAGAAATTGCAAAAAGGTAAATTACGCCCCGAAATTTGTTCTTTTTTATTAAACTTTGTTATTTTTTACAGAAAATTTACACTCCTGCGAGCGATTTTCACGAAAGCCTGGTCGAAAATAACTTCTTTGTCTTCTATAAAGAAGTTACTGATGGGGTGGGAAGAAACAGAAAATTGAAAAAGCAAATATACCTGGGGTTCGATCACAAAGGACGCCCTAAAAGGGGAAGAAAGGTCCATCGGAATGACAGCGCAGCGCATTTTCAGAAACTCAAAGCGGAATACCCTGTGAAAAAGCGAAAGCGAACAAAGGCGAGAAAGAAGGGAAAAAAAGCGTACAAACCGCGAAAAATATCAAAAGTCAAGGTGTAACGACATAAATTAGACGCCAAAGAGCGAGGATCAATCCAGTCATTCAAAGAAACTTCCTACTTTGCTGAAGGAGAACTAAAATGTCCTGAATGTGGAAGAGCAATACAAAAACATAACCTGCTTTCTTGCAGCAATGCAGACTATTGCAAAAACTCTGCCGAAAGAGCTTTCTAAAAAACTCTTTGCTAATTTCAATTATTTATTTTGCGCCTCAGCAAATGCTTGTTGCACTGTTGCTATGACAATCACATAATTATGTGTATGAAAAAATTGTATTTATGAAAAACATCACCATTTTGTCAATCGTAAGTTTATGTAAAAAAAGTCTAAAATTAAAGTCAACATTTTAAGTATAAATGCGATGCAGTTACGTTCTGTTTGCCAGGATACTTTCTTCAACTAGAACATTCGTAAAAAAAATAGGAACACTGCCGTTTTTACTTTAGGAAGTGCATATATATGTCGATTGTTAATATTGTTTTTATTATGAAAGCACAAAAATGTTTGTATTTATCATTGTATGTCTTCAATGTTTTTTTTGAGCGCACACGTTTCAACGTGTTCTCGTCTTTCTTGTTGTACTTTTTTATTTAAATAATGTTAAGATTCTATGAGAACATAAATGTAATGTTTTGATGTGCGTTTATGGATTTTTGATCAAGGCAATAAATAAAAAGCAAAAGAATAAGGTCTCATTTTTGAACATAAGTAACATAGGCAGGCTAGCAAAGCAAAAGACGGAAAAAAAAGATCCACGGAATACAATAAATATGGAACGAAAATAACTGAAAAGAAAAATAAAGTCACAGCAATTCTTAAAACTGGACGTTTCGACAACATAGATTCAGCTGTCATCATCAGCAGTGTAAGTAAGGCTGCACAAAACTGAAAGTCCTTCAGCCTTGTAATGCCTACCGCTGCTTGATTTACTATTAGGTTATACATGTGTGTACTGTTGAAAGGTCAGGTGAAATAATAGTGGTCAATATGTATAGATATGATAAGGCCTTCGATATACAACTCAAACGCGACGTCTAGCGGAAATAAATTTCGTGCACGATCATTTGATAAATGTGATTGCAAAACAAGCGCAACTGTAAGATGATATCAAGTGGTTTCTATTTGGCTTTAAACAATTTTTAAAGGTGTTCTAGGGACTAATTTGTGTCTTTGTAACAAAAAATTGGAACCGCAATAAAACCAGATCCGACAAATAATAAAAAATTGAATCCATATTCGACGCTCAACAATCTTTTTACAAAAAAACGAGGTATCAAACTAAATACTGCATATTAAACTAGCATAAATTTCATTAACAATTTTAATGTTGTTTTTTGAGTGAAAAAAGCGCACCATCTTTCATTTGCCCGTACTCTCTATCATACGGAAGAACACAAAAAATATAATTCATCCTTTGTTAATTATTTCTTTCTTAATGGGACTGATATAGGAGACTGGTGCACACCAGGACCATTACCTTGTCCACATGTCCAATTTGCATGGACTTCAATCAAGCAGTTTTTAGTTCTACTTTCTGCATCATCATCCATTTCTTGACGTCATAATTAAAAAATAGGTAATTATTTTATCAAAAAATTGATTATGACGCAAAAACTAGAACCAAGAACTGTGGGCCAAGTCCACGAAAAATGGACATGTGGACAGGGTCAACGTGAAATCCAACAGAAAACTGCACTTCAAAGAATTCCAAAACAAGAAGATAGATTGAAATGTTTTTTCAGCTCGGGAAGCAAAATTAGAGCTTTTTTTGCAAGTGTTTTTTTGATGTGTTTTCAAACATGTTTCCTATACGAAGTCTTTTTTAGAAGAACACAATTGCTCCATGTCCATTTTTCAGGCCAAGTGGACATTTTGCACCATAAAATTACCGTTTCAACGTCGTAACTAAAAGACAAGTAGCTATGACTAGCAAAAATTGACCTAAAAATGGTCATGTAGTCTGGCAATCAATTTTTATTTACAAGTAAATTGAACTTAACAATGCGTAACATAGGAAATTGTTATGCACCAATTTAATAAACAACATGGTAAGTAAAAAATCAACTAAACCAACTTGAATCTGCAGTTGGGAAGTCTGATTGAGATCCAACTATCGACATCCTCCTCTGTTCGAAAGGACTTTTGCTCCTCCTGCCTCCAGGATCTTGTTGAGGATAAAGCTTCTCCACAGGCCAGGATTTCCAGTGACCGACCGGCGGCTTCACGCCTGAAAAACACGAAAAAGTTTTAACACAAGAAGTGAATTTTGTCAACAACTCTTTAAAGTTTGCCATGGGCGCCATTTTACTCAGATACGCAACTGACGTTTGGAATAAACTTGAAAATCATCTGCACTCGAAAAAAATGGGAAGAAAAACGCCTTTTAATAAGATTAGTTTGCCATTGCTGCTTGAATGTATCTATTGTCATCCATATTCGCTCACACCTATCACGAGACCACCATCTTGATTTACTAGAAAAATATTGCGGAGAACTGGCTGATATATTTGGTGGAGTAGAAAATAGCTTTGCTTTAGGCAGAAAAGTTTTTTTAAAAAAAGGTTACACGTTCAAAACAAATCTATAAGGTTCAAAATCGACATGCAAGAACCCAAAATGCCATTTTCCTCCACATTTTTTCTTGAATCTAGGGACTGATGTTAAATTTTAGGAACCTAACAAGTGTTAATATCAATCCCTAAAATCAAGAACTCCTCATTTGGGGTCTCCACAAGTTCTTTCAAATTGTACCATTTACAAAGAGTTATTTTCCAGCAGTTAATCACCGGAAATCCATTGATAAATATGAGATGACATCTCAGCGATAAATTCTTCTCCAAACCGATCATGTGATTCGGGAAAAGCTTCGAAGAACGTCAAGTAGACGGCTTGAGATAGACATCGAGGGTATTCCTATAAAAAATGAAACTATATGCTCTGATTTCAAATAAAATCTTCATTATACTCGCGGTATTACGCCGAAAGGCGTAACGAGTGGCGGGGCCTATCTCCGCGGCTTATCGCCTGGGCAACATAGAAACGTTGCAGCGATGGCAAGCCATTGGCGACACTGTGTCCGATTTGACCAGCCCAGGAACCGTACCCCAGACCTCCCGCACCGATAGCGATGACTCTGGCAACCAAGCTAACTGACCACCTCATAATAAATCACTTTCCATGCACAAAATCTGGGGAATCGTTGACCTTTCAGATATTTTTTCAACTTCGAGAAAATTGTTAAAATTTGTTAGGAGTTAAATCAACTACATTTAAATTACTCTAGGAAAAATGTTAAATCAGGTTAAAATAAAATTTTCCAACTTTTAAAAGGTTGAGATTGTGATTTGGTATGCTCATGAAAAGCAAAAGGCAACCCATACTTCTTTGTAAACTCTGTTTATTTATCAAAAGATGCATGAAGAAAGTATTGTAGGTGGATCGGAATTTAATCCTTTCCGTCTCTCTACTTTTAGATGCCAGTTCAACATATACGATACGAGCTCGCTTAGGAGTTGCCAGCCACCTGTCTACCACACCAAGATGGAGGAATCCCGCTAAGTGCCTTTCCCAACGGCACAACTAAATTTGCCGCCTCGTTTTTCACACTGTCCCTTCAATGCTGAGCGTGCAGCAGGGAAGCTGTGAATACCAATTTTTTAGTCATTGGTTTGACCCAACTCGGAATCAAACCCAAGTCTACAGATACCGAGGCGGACGCTGTCACCACTCGGCCATCGGAGGATCAGTCACGTGTACACGGCACCGCTACGCAACCCCCAAGAGCTATTGACTCTCAGTGAGTGATGCATGTCTATTCTGTGCGACTTGAGTCCACAGCTATTTGCCTGATGAGTTTCTTGCGCATTGAACTATTACTGGTGGCCACGTTGATTAATGTCGCCAGCGGTTGAAACGTCATGTTAGCGGCGGTCAAAGACAATGAGACCGACTCGCTCCGTCTCACTGGGCTGAGCCTACTTTTATAAGAGGTTCCTGTGCTTTTTCGTTCCCATACGTTCATGCCAAGGAAACAAAACATGAACTTTGCTGGTTTTCCATTATCTCGAAACTTTTTTTGACCTTCGTTGCAAGCTTTTCTTCTGAGTTATAGTTCTGCTACAGTTGTTTAATATTCATGCGTTCTTTGGGCCCATTCTTTCGCTCCCACATGTTAATTTGTTCGGCTTACTCACGAGTTTCTACTGCACTTCGTAGATAATCCTACTTCGACTTCTAGCTTTTGACTTAAATAAATGAAATGTTGTGTGGTTTTATGGCGCTTTATAACTACTAAGGTCCTTTAGCGCCAGGACTAAATTTTGTCAAGAATTCACTGACGTATTTTATTCTCGTTTATTTCATCCTCCGCGCTACACTTAATTGCTGAGCGTTTAGCAAATGTAACAGCAGATACCAGTTTTAAAGTCTTTGGTTTGACCCGACTGAGAGTAGAATTCAGTCCACCAGCTTCCAAGGCGAACGCTCTTAACCACTAGACCATGGCGCTGCTTTTGACTTTGAAATTATAATTCCACGCGCACTTACTAATAACGTCTTGCACTCCCACGCTTTTTGCTTTCCTGCGCTGCTGCAGTCGCCCGCTTTTTCGTATTTCTAATTGTGTTCTGCCATCGAGCGCTTTCTGTTTTGTCCCACTCTTCGGCACTTTGGTTAGTATGTAAGCAATTAAGCTATGGTTTTCGTTCCCTTAGTTATCGCTTACGAGTCGTTGATTAATTTGAATTTCGTTTTTTCAAATTCAATGAATTTGAATTTCGTTTTTTCAAAGTCAATGAATTTGAATTTCGTTTTTTCAAAGTCAATGAATTTCAATTTAATTTTTTCAAAGCCAATGAATTTGAATTTCATCTTTTCAACGTCAATGAATTTGAATATTTTGATTAAACATTCGACGAACTTTGAGTTTTTTGATTTAAACCTTACAAAACAAATGCAGAAATTTGTAACTGGTTTATATCAGCTAATGTTGCAAACGTTCCATAAAATTTTATTGAGCCAACAGAAAGTTTATGACGGCACACATGACGCTGCAAGGCGCTTTAAAGTTGTTTTTGGCCACAGTAACCTCCCTAGCGCACCTGCTGGAGAATGGACTTTACACTCAATCGCTCGGATTTCATATCTTTAAAGGTTTTTATAGCATTTTAATTTGAAGTGAAGTTGCCGAGAATGAAATTCGTCTTTACGTCAGCAATTTTTGGTCTTCTCGTTAATTGTTCTTCGTGTTTTCTAATAAAAATTATGTTTTTTTTGCATCTTGTACTGTCATTTTTGCAGTTAGCTACACTTTTACTTTATCTTACGCATTTCTTGAGTAAAAAATTTTGAACAAGTTGCTACTCGCTAAACCTACAGTACTTAAAAATACTTCTTGTTTTAAACGCATAATTATAATAATCTGGCTGACCGAGTATGGAATTAGCAGAGGTGGCTGATGAGTGGCGATACTGGTGAGTACACTGGTGACTGGTAAGTTGGATTAAATTTATATTTTGAATTTGAATCCGCTCACAAATTCTTCATGAATTTGAATTTGAACTTTGTTTTTTCAAAGTCAATGAATTTGAATTTCGATTTTTCCAAGTCAATCAATTTGAATTTCGTTTTTTCAAAGTTAATGAATTTGAATTTAAAAATTAGAAAAAAAAAACGAATGGAGAAAACCCTAGTTAGAGCTAGTTTTGGCTCTCTTAGTTGTGCACCTAATGATTCCGGATGGACAAAAAAAAAAAAAAACAATAACCGGTTACCCTTATTCGGGCACCAACCGTTAGTGTACACCCGGCCCATGTCGTGCTTGCGTTGCTCAGTGTCACAAACAATCATCATGATTAGATCCCTGGAGCGCTGGAAGGAGAGAAGATGAGAATTCTTCAAGAATGTGGGACAATGCACCACTCGCCGCGTTCCTCGTTGAGCACTTTGCTGTGTTGTCTAATTCAGAGTACAATGCTTATACTGTGCGACTTGAGCCAATTGCTACTCGCCTGATGAGTTTCTTGTGCATTGAACTATTAGTGGCCAATCAATCAAATTAAATTTGTTCATGTACAAATTTCCACTACAATCATTAACAAAAGTAACAGTACAGCAAAACAGAAATGTGTACATAGGAGGACAGCAAAGGGAGCAAAGCTCATCTCAGTCACTGCCACCTGAAGTACATAACCATACTAGCAGCGAGCGTAAAAATGGAATTTAAACAAAATTGAAATTAATACACGAAGTAATAACCTTGTGCCTGCAGACTGTAGTTATACCATAATTTACAAGTCTTTAATTTAGGTATCCTACCTATTAATCATTATCATGCATACAGGACAGTTGTGCTCAAAAACATTCATATCCAAACTGGTTTAGTAAGGTATCCCAACTGAAACACATGAAAAACTTCCAAACATCAAGAAGTGATAACATGTAAAATATCATCAGAAAGACCTGGTGGACATAGAGTCTGTTTTTAGTTGTTATTGGTATTATTTTGGGAATATTTGGTAACTAACATTTCTTTGATTTCACGTTTGAACCAGCTGAAGCTGAGATTCTTCCATTCAGGCTGTATAGAATTCCATATTTGAACACCAGCAAATTGCAGATTATTTTTACCTTTGTTCGTATTTGCGGCAGAAAATAATTTTTCTTGAAGGCGTTTCTAGTTTCGTAACAGTGAGTGGCAGCAGTGGAGTTAAAATATTTTTCAAAAGTGATGGGAAGCATTTGAATGTGATACTTATACATAAGTTTAGCCAATTCCAAATTATAGATGTCTCTAATTTTGAGAATATTCTGCGAGTGAAATAATGAATTATTTGTTACAGCGCTTTTATAGGTCACTTTACTAATGATTCTGAATATTTTATTTTGAATGACTTGCAATGTTTTAGTAATTGACTCGCAGGCACTTCCCCACGTGAGAATATCAGATATAAATGCGGGTAGATAAAACTTTAAAGATGTGTGTTTCCCTTGGACTACTTTTGCCTGCATCCCATCGTGAAGAGCTCTCAACCAAACTTTTCCAGCACACACCACAGTCCTTCTCTTGACACTGTATCAAAGGCTTTCGTGAAGTCTAAGAACACAGCGTAGAGTTCCATGTTCTGCTCCATGCATTTTTTTGTATTTGCGGAGGCTGAATATCATATCTATGGTGCTTCGATTGTTTCGGAAGCCACACTGGGCCTCAGATAGGAGTTTGTTGCATATGTCTTTCTCAACACGGTTGAGGATCACTCGAGCCAGGATTTTTCCAGCAACTGAAAAGAGTGAGATTTCTCTGTAGTTGCCGCAATCTCTTCTGCTATCCTTTTTGAAGATAGGGACAATATTTTCGTCTTTCCAGTTTTGTGGTATTTCTTCATTTATCCTGGTATGTTTCATCAACTTAAGAAGCTTCTGCTGAAGTTTCCTCCCTCCATATCCCCAGATCTCTGCGGGAATACCGCATCCACCTAGAGTTTATTTTCTTTGGTGGAGGCGATTGCCGCTGTCACCTCATCAAAGTTCGGAGTTTCATCTAAGCTTCTATCCGCAGTGATATCTGGAAGATGATCTAGAGCTGTCTGATCCACCACGCCCGGCACATTTAACAACTGATTGAAGTGCTGCGCAAAACGATTCAGAGTGTCCTCCTTCTCCTTTAGAGTTGTCACTTTATCTTGGTAATAAGTTGTTCTGTTCCTCTTTACTGTGGTCCATAGATCTTGAAGGCCATTATAGAATGTCTTCATGTCAATAGCATTTGCAGCCCTCTGCTTTCTTCTCCCACCACTTAGACTTCATGCTGCGAATGTACTTCTGTAGTTGGCTGCGAGCTCTGATCAGACGAGCAGTGCTGGCACGGGTCTTTCGCTGTAGTACTTGTTCCTTGGCCTTGTTCTTTTCATCAAGGAGTGTGTTTAACTCCTTGTCATTTTCATCGAACCAATCTAGGTGCTTACATTTAGGCTTACCTAAAATCCCATTTGCAGTCTTGTAGGCAGTTGTCTTCAGTAGCTCCCACCCTGTCTCCACGTTCTTGTCATCAGTACCATAATCCATGTTTTTGTCCATCTGCATTTGGAGCTTCTGTCTGCACTCACGATGCCTTAACTTTCTCACATTTAGCTTGGATGGTGGCTTTCCTTTGGATTTATTCCTTGGTGGTCTTATTTTAAACGCTAACTTGGAGCATACCATGTTATGGTCCGTTGCGCAATCTGCGCCTCGCATCACCCTTGTATCCTGGACATCACTCCGATCTTTCTGCTTTGTAATTACATAGTCTAGGAGGTGCCAGTGCTTAGATCGCGGGTGCATCCATGTAGTCTTGTGGTGCTGCTTATGTTTGAACACTGTGTTTGTGAAGCTCGTACTCCGAACAAAGTGCTAAAAGCAGCTCACCATTCGAGCTACATTTACCAGTACCACGTGTCCCTATGACACCCAGCCAGTTTTCTGCCTCGGTCCCAACCCTTGCGTTGAAGTCGCCAGCAATTATCAGCTTGTCGTTGATGGAAACATTCTTGATAGTCTCTCTCAGGTTGCTGCAAAACTCTTCTTCGTTCTCGTCAGGGTTTGTCAAGGTCAGAGCATACACACTTACAATGGTCAAAATGCATTTCTTTTGGAGTGGTATTCTCATTGTCATGATTCTGTCATTGATAGGTGCTGGATCTTGGTCTAGGCTATGAGCGATGGAGTTTCTGATTGCAATCCCCACCCCTGATTCTCTACGTTCATTTCCAGCCCTTCCGCTCTAGAAAAATGTATAGCCATTCTCTACAAAGCTGTCATTTCCAGGTAACCGGGTTTCACATAGTACAGCTACATCAATATCATATCTGTTGAGCTCCTTTGCAACTAACAAACGGAGTGACAAACTGCAGTGACAAACGGAGTCAAGCAAGGATGTGTTTAGGCCACGACACTGTTCTCCCTCCACCTTACCGCTATGCTACATATGGCATTCAAAGATGACCACAGGGGGATTTACATCCAAACAAGGCATGATGCGGATCTTTTCAACGTCTCCCATTTTAATAAGCTAAAACACGCACTTCCAAACACCAGTGAGGGAAATGTTGTTTGTAGATGACAGCGCCCTTTTGGCTCATTCTGCACAGGACATGCAGATCCTAGTGGACAGGTTCTCCAGAGCTGCAACCTTAACATTAACATTAAGAAAACGGAGTGTTTATATCAACCAGTGAAATTGCTCAACAACCCACCCAAGCCAAAAAATATCACCATCAACAACATACCTCATGTACAAAGAACCGATTTCACCTACCTTGGTAGTACCGTCTCAAGCTCTTCAAAAATCGATAAAGAGCTGAAAACAAGAACTGGAAAGGCAAGCGCGTCCTTTAGCAAACTACGGGAGGGACTGTGGAACAATAAGCATGTGTCAATCAAAGTGAAGTGCCAGGTTTACAGAGCAGCTGTGGTACTATCAAGTCTCCTGAATGGAGCTGAGACTTGGACCAATTACAGAGCCCAGGTCAAGAAGTTGCATGCTTTTCTGATCAGACAACTGAAAAATATTATGGGCATTGTGTGGCAGGACAAGATCACGAATGTAGAGATCCTGAGACGTGCAAACCTGCCATCAATGGCTGACATTCTGATCGAAAAGAACCTGAGATGGCTAGGTCATGTCCAAAGTATGGAGCCCGAAAGACTCCAAAGACAACTGTGTATTCTCAACTCCATGATGGAAAACGTGTCCAGGGTCACCCTAGACTCCGCTACAAGGATGTAGTAAAAAGAAACATGAAATGGAGACAGATCCCTATCAATAGCTGGCAAAACATCGCTGACAACAGAGCTGCCTGAAAATCCGCAATCTCATCCAAGCCGAAACCATGAACAGTCTTTGTCGAATCGACTGACTGCAAGAAGATAAAACTATAATATAGAGATACAAGCGATTTTTTACTTCGGTAAATCCGAATTTTGTAGAAAATTTCTGTCTTTGGGAAATTTTTTCGCACAAACACTGAACATGATGGGCCCAATTTAGCTTATCGTCAATGAAAATTCCGAGATATTTTGCAGCAGTAGATTGTTTCAGAGGTTTATCGTTCATGGTTAACTTAAATGCTTTAAGACAATTTTTTCCAGGTCCAAATGTAATGCATGTAGTTTTGTTACAGCTCAATGTCAGCTTGTTCTTTCTTAGGAACAACTCTACGTTAATTAACTCTTTTTTAATTTTTTCTTGTAATTTGGATGGGTTTTTATTCTGCATTATAAGAGCTGTGTCATCTGCAAACAATCTTACTTCAAAGTTGGAAGCACTCGCAATGTCATTTATGTGGAGATAAAATAATGTTGGGCCCAGAGTTGATCCCTGGGGAATTCCACATTTTACCTCCTGGTTGTTGGACATGACGTTGTTTACAAAGACATACTGATTTCTTTTATGAAGGTAGCTTTTTAATAGTTGCAGGATATTACCTCTTATTCCATATGTTTCTAACTTTTTTAGCAAAGTATTGTGATTAACTGTGTCAAACCCTTTTTTTAGGTCTAGTAAGATCATGCATGTATATTTTTTATCGTCTGTGGCTTTGTTGATTTGAGAAAGAACATCTGCTAGCAGGAGAGAAGTGGAATGGTTTTTTCGAAATCCAAATTGATTTTTATTTAGAACTTCGAATTCAGACACACATTTATCAAGGCTTTGCAATATTAGAGTTTCAAATATTTTTGAGAATGTAGACAAAAAGAAAATTGGTCGATAATTGTTAGGCTTCTTGGTGGAGCCACCCTTGTGGACTGGAATGACTTTTGTTAATTTTAGTTCATCAGGAAACACACCTTCAACGACACATCTATTATAAATCTCACTCAATGGAGCTGATATCACTTCACTTGCTGTCTTAATATATGAGACAGGGATATTGTTAGGCTTTATTGCTTTATTAGAATATAGTTGATGTATGCATTGGAATACTTCAATAGATGTAATTGATTGGAAAAACATTGAGTTCTGATGTGATGATGCCACGTTGGTTAATGTCGCTCGCGGTTGAAACGTCAGGTCAGTAGCGGTCAAAAGCAATGAGACCGGCTCGCTCCGCCTCACTGGGCTGAGCCTACTTTTAAAGGAGGTCCTTGTGCCTTTCTGTTTCCATACGTTCATGCCACTGAAACAAACATGAACTTTGCTGGTTTTTGATTATCCAAGAACTTTTTTTGACCTTCGTTACAAGCTTTTCTGAGTTGTTTAGCAATCATGCGTTCTTTGGGCCCATTCTCTCGCTCCCACATGCAATTTGTTCCGCATACTCACGAGTTTCTACTGCACTTCGTAGATAATGTTACTTCAACTTTTTGCTGTTTCATTTTGACTTAGTAAATTATAATTCCACGCGCACTTGCTAATAGCATCTTGCATTCCAACGCATTCTGCTTTCCCGCGCTGCTGCAGTCGACCGGTTTTTCGTGTTTCTAATATTGTGTTCTGCCCACGAGCGCTTTCTGTTTTGTCGCGCTCTTCGGCACTTTGATGTGTATATAAGCTATGGTTTTTGTTCTCTTAGGTAGAGCTAGTTTTGGCTCTCTTAGCTGTGCAGCTGATGAGGTCGAAAGGACAAAAAAATGATAACCGGTTACCCTTATTCGTGCACTCAGCGTTAGTGTACACCCGGCCCATGTCGTGCTTGCATTGCTTGGTGTCGCAATTAATCGTCATATCTTCAGGGTGAAACATATTTCTTTTAAAATTATCTAACACCCATCATGATCGTGCCTTGGGTTATATTGTGTCTAGCCACTGTAGCCACTGGCAAGCAATTACGTAATGCTGGTCGTTTTTATATTACGGAAATTTAGTACCGGCAGTAGCGTATTTTAGGGGGGCATTGGGCAATGCATTATGAGGAGGAAAAATAAAGCCGTTGTAAATCTCAAAACTGGACGTTTTGACAACATATATTCAACTATCATCATCAGCAGTGTATGCAAGGCAGTACAAAACTGTAAGAAATAGCATTTAAAATTCTAACTACAAGTACTAGCATATCCCAGGCAACAGGTCAAAGTAAGCAGTGTAATTATAACGTCATACACCAAAAGCTGATAAAACGTTGACTCCAAATCCGCTCACCTTCACTTATTCAATTGTTTATTTAACTACGTGTCTTTTTATTAGCTTTTGGTTTATGACGATATAGACCTAATCACACTGCTTGTTTTGACCTGTTGCCTGGGTTGTGCTATTACTAGTAGTTGGAATTTTAAATTCTATTTCTTACAGTTTTGTACTGCCTTGCATACACTGCTGATGATGACAGCTGAATCTATGTTGTCGAAACGCCCAGCCTTGAGATTTACAGCGGCTTTATTTTTCCTCCCCAAACTACTTTCGTCCCAAATTTATTGTATTCCAAAAATGCATCATATTTGACGAAGCACACAAAATTAGGGTCAAAAAAATTTAACAAAATTTGCCTGAAAGTTATTCAAAACGAACTAAAATAGCTATTACAGCATGTAAATTTTCAAAGATTTTCTGGTGGGGCATGCCCCCGGACCTCCCTTGAGTCTTTCTTGCTTCTCAATCAGCTTTAAATTAGTTCTGCCGAAAAAAAAATACGCTTGAAAAAATGTAGAAACTATGCCCCCTCCCTTTTTAAATTTCTCGCTACGCCACTGAGTATCGGTACCTTAAAAGAGCGAACAAATTCAGCAATAACTTCTCTACCGACCGGTTAGCTCAGTTCAGCATATCGCTATCGGTGCGGAAGGTCTGGGGTTTGATTCCAGAGTCTGTCCAATTGGACACTGTGTCGCCAACGGCTCATCGCTGCGACGTTTCTTCAGAGTTGTGTAGTTCAGGCGCTCAGCCGCGGAGATGGGCCCCGCCACCGTTGCACGCCTCGGCGTGACACTGCGAATATAACGAATTCACCAGGTACATTGAGTTGTAGAAACAAGGAAGCATCATTGTTTTATTCAAATGGTACTGAACTCAACTTAACAGCAATACAAACAACTTGTCTTGCAACAGCTGAATGGAGTGGAGAAAAAGAGTTAGAATGTTGGAAAGGTTTGTTTGTTATTCAAAGCGTCATTACCCACATAACTAGAATACTGCTTAACAAAGACAAGCTTCTGTTAACTATACTTGAACATTTTTTGGGTGAAAAACTTGACGTTATTGAGGTTTGTGCGCTGGTTGAGGTAGGATACAATCTCCATTTAGAGGAGTAACAATCTAATTCATTCAGAGAAATAATCGCATTGCTATCTCGCTTCAGACTTAATTACAAAAAACCGTCATTGCTTCTTTATTTTATTTCTTTATGAAGTCATAAACATCGCAGTGATGGCGAGCCGTTGGCGACAATGCGTCCAATTTTACCGGCCCGGGAATCAAACCCCAAACCGTTAGCAATGTCTTCAACCACTACGCACTCCGGCCATTCAGTATGACCATCAGTTATTGAAAAGATAACTAATCCTCGATTTATGATAACTCCGCTTGATACCGCAAAATTGATGTCTAGATCTAATCATATTCTAGTATATATTCCACTTTGCTTTCTTGATTGACCGAGAACACAGTCGAGGTGATTACTGACTTTACTTTGGAATTTGATGCAAACAATTCTTTGAAAGGGAACTGAAGTGCAAAATTGGCTGATCTTTCTCGGAAGTTTTCTCACGTTTTACCCGAATATTTAGAAGAGTTTTCCGTCATTCTGGATTAATTCTCTTGGTTCCGATTTAAATCTCAATTTGTTATTTGCGATGATGACGAAACAATAGATTCAATTTCGATGACAATCACAAATCCAAATTACCTGATGGGCAACATTTCGCTTACGTTGGCAACTGATGTATTTAACAAATTTTTCCTTCATCTCTATGAAACCTACTGCTTCCACTTTAAACTTTCCGAAGGAACAACTAATGCGGTTCGCTGGAAACGGTGTGCTGTATTACTTATTATTCTCTATCTTTTGAGCTCAAAATAAGAGCGAAACCGGTCGTGGATTGCTACCCTGTTTCCTGCATTGCAATTTTTTTGCGATGCTTTCTTGTCATCTACCCTCTCCTAATCTTTAAGTTTTATATCCCGTTACTTTCGAAATTGCGTTGCTTCATGCACTGACTGTACTCTAATTGTGCATTGTGGGAAGGCAAGATATTCTCGCTTCGAGGATTTAAGTGACGTATCATCATCACGGAATCGATGCAGAAGAGTCTATCTTGACCAAAAGCCTGCCAAACTCGGGAACCTGGGCGCTCCCTAATTTGTTCTTTATAATTAATACAAGGGTAACCGAAGTAAGCCTACCAAAGTGGTCATTGGGCAGTCCACACTCTGATGTTAAAACTAACTTGTAGGGAACAAAACAGAGCAGCAAGGCAAAATGCCATTTTCCTTTATATTTTTTTGATGTTGAGGAGCCGGTTTTCAATTTTATGGATCCAACCTTGAAACGCCAAAAAAAACCCTTACACAAAATTATTTTATCTACCGTATCAGAGCGCACATTGAATCGTTTTTTTTTAAATAGTGATGTGTGCCTACAGTACAGATCAGGTAGTGATATATGCTTTGGTACCATTAAAATCTTGAGTGTTTTTGTTTAATGAGCTTCATGTGGTAACCCCATACTTCTGAAAAACCGTTGCGTCTGATAATCCGGTGCGCCTTATGTACGAAAAAAACAATCAAAGCAATTTATTGACAGTGCGCCTCATAGTCCATAAAATACGGTAGTCACATTTTTACGTAGGATGTTACAATGGACGATGCTGGACGATATGAAGCTCAAGTGACATCAGTTGTTCCACCAAACAACCACAAGATTTACTTCGATGTTATGGTTGTTGAAAATTACTGCAACATAGTTCACTCGAAGGAGTCGTTACAGTAATTTTCGTTATTTTACTGTATATATGTTGCCTTTCATTATCAATTCATTCTGCTCATAACCATTTAAATTTGTACATAAACGTAAGTTGCGATACGCAACAGCGCGATGATTTTTCATCGCACGTTGTTTCTTATATTTTACTGTTTAGCGATCACGCAAAAACCAGCGAATTCCTTCTACAATCTAGATTCACCTACATTATAATTTAGCGCATCGGCAAACGCTCCTTAACAGCGTTATACTGTCTTCATTGACGAGCTTGTCAATGCAAGAATTCCATAATAAGTCAAGGACTGCTTGTAATGATTATGACGTGGTTTATTGTAGCAGTAGATTTATGAGTTATGGGGGATACTAAGTGTAGTGTTTTTGTAAAAAGACCAGCTGGTAAAACAAGGAAAATCAAGCCACACAAATTCTTGAAACTGGACGTTCCGGCAGCATAGATTCCACCGTCATCATCAGCAGTGTGTTTGCTTGCACTGCTGATGATGACAGCTGAATCTATGCTGTCGAAACGTCCAGTTTTAAGAATTACCTTTTCTTTCTAAACTATTTTCGTTCAATATTTATTGTATTCCAAGTCACATGCTTTGCCGCGTTGTTTTTTTGCAATTTTCTATTTTTGTTGCTTTTCAATTTTTGTTGCTTTGCGATGATGATGCTGCTGATTTAAATTTTCTTCAATACTGTGAAAAATAAATGCTTGTATTATGTGTGAGTGATCAGTTAAATCAATCAGCGTAATGAAATTGTTTGATTGATGTGATGATTTTTTTTTACCAAAACAGAAAAATCCAAAAGTCGCGTTTCGATTAAGCGAATTTCGACCAGCATATAGACCAATCGCTTAGCTCCGGTGTTAATCACACGCTATCGGTGCAACAGATCGGGAGTTCAATTCCCGGGCCGGTCAAATCGAACACAGTGTCGTTTCTTCGGAGCTGTGTTGCCCATGAGCTAAGCCGCGGAAATGGGCTCCACCACTCGTTACACGCTTCGGCGTAATACCGCGAGTATAATAAAGATTTTGATTGAATTGTCATGAACACGACACCATGGATTCGGTCCTATTAAACACCGCAAAGTACGACAAAGGACCTCAAATTGATGTACTAAACACCGCAAAGAACGACAAAGGACCATAAATTGATCTACTAAACACCGCAAAGAACAACAAAGGACTTGGAATCATACCATGACAAAGAACGACAAAGAACTTTAAATTAGGGTTAAGCTAGGGTTAAAGTTAGATTAGGGTTTAGGGTCCTTAGTCGTCCTTTGCGGTGTTTAGTAGGACCCGACCACTGGGTCTCAACCTTTTAAGGCGTGATCACACTAACCAAGACGCGAGACCTTTGAGACATTGTGCAGGTTTGTCTTGTTATGACAAGACTTTGTGCGGATGTGACGTCATAATAAGATAAATCTGCACAATGTCTGAGTTAGTGCGATCGCACCTTCATGGTTTGTAGCCTGGTTCAGCAATAGAATTTTTTGTTGGCACTTTATTCGTGGTGGCTACAGCCGTCAGCTGGTCAATGGTCATAAATAATTAATTATCATCGTCAAAAGTTTCAATCTTGCCCTTGAGGCCCCTGGTTAATGTCTCGTGGCCTCCTAGGGGGCCAATAGCCCAATTTGAGAAAACCAGTGCTAGGAAACTAAGGATCCTTGTTTCACACTCATATGTTTTCCGAAACACGCAGATCTACATCCATCTGATGAAACGTGACAATAAATTGCTTTAAAAGTCTTGACCACCTCATCCTTTGATTTCAAATCAAATCTTTATTATACTCGCGGTATAACGCCAAAGCGTGTAACGAGGAGCGGGGCCATCTCCGCAGCTTAGCATCTGGATAACACAGCTCTGAAGAAACATCACAGCGATGGCGAGTTGTAAGCGACAATCACCCAGTCCACATGTCCAATTTATGTGTGCTTCAATCCCACATTGATGTGAGCTTGTTGCCGTAGACTTTCTGCATCACAATTAAATTTTTGGTGTCGTAACTTAAAAAAGTGATTATGACATCCAGTCCACATCAATTTGGGCCTAAAGCCCACATAAATTGGACATGTGGACAGGGTAATTGTGTAATTGCGTACCCCAGATCTGCAGCAAGGATAGCGAATTGTCTTTAACAACTGAGCTAATTGGCCATCTCATGATAAATCACTTTGCATTAGTGGTTCCCAAATCGTTTTAAAGCCCGCACCCCTTCGGCAAGGAAAACTCATTCTCGCATTTCTTGCACAAATTGAATTATAATAATCCCTAACTGTATATTGCTAATAACAACAGGTACAAAATCCATGCGAGTAAAAATAATCATTAGTACATGAACTACTGTAAAACAAAACTAGCAGAAAACTGAAGAAAAAGAGGTAGGATATACCATAACTACCGCTGTATAAATTGACTCACCAAAAAGGAATCTACACCCAACCTTGCCTCCAAGGCGAACTAAATCCAGGTTAGGCTAACAAAGCCAGTCACTAGTTACTACAATATTTTACCTATTCAACTAGGCTTGTCGTATTCCCCTTATTCAAACAAAAAACAGCTGTTAAATTAACTACTCTCACATACTTGGCTAAGGGTAAACTCTCCTATCCCAAACTATTCCCTAAATTTAGCCAAACTAGCAACTCACACATCACCCGCTCTCTTCCAAATTTAAACTGAAGAAGACGCAGACAGTGTTGCCAGATATTTTTTCCTAAAGTAGCCAAAAAAGTAGCCAATCACCTAATAAAATAGCCCAATTTTAGTAGCAACGTAGAGTTATGTGAATAAGAAGCTGATTAACTTAACTCAAACATGTTTACCGTTTGTGTGGTTGATACCAATGCTTACCTTCTGCAAAACCGATAATGATGAACGCAAAAGTTTGTAGTATTGGTAAGGCTATCTATTTAGACCATAGGTTTTCAAACTTTGTGTAGTCGCGACTCCTTAAGTCAAATGAAATATTTTCGCGACCCACCGGACAGACTGAAGCAAGAGATAATAAAAATTAGATTGACCTAATATGTCCTCAATTAGGTAATAAATGACGCGGTTTCGCACTCGTATCAGTCGAAAGCTCCGACAGCCGAGTGGTAGAGCGTCTGCTTTTGGAGCTGTAGACTCGGAATTCGATTCCGAGTCGGGTCAAACCAATGACTTTAAAATTGGTATTCACAGCTTCCCTGCTTGACGTTCAGCATAAAAGTGCTATTGTGGAGAACAAGCCGGCAAGATTTCTTGTTATGCCGTTGGGAAAGGCACTTAGCGGGATTCCCCCACCTTTAAGTGGTAGACAGGTCACAGGTGGCTGGTAACTCCTAAGCGAGCTAGTATAGCACCTCCGTCGCTTTCTCGCAAAAGAGGATAAATATATGACTAAATAAGAAAAAAACAAGGAAAGAGTTTCTGCTGGTCGAAACGATACGTTGTCGAGGGGCGTGAGTTTGCTTCCGCTTGTAGGCCTATATTCGCTGTCGTTTTAACAACATGGTGACCTGGAAGTGCCTCAGCATATAGTTTGGTTTTAGCATCTGCATCTGCTCCAAACGCAGAAGACTGCTTAAACATCCACGTTATAATGCGAGCAACATTTAAATGAAATGAAACTACTCGCGACGTAATTTCGAAATTTATTTTTGACACGCTTGGCTTTCATCTCCTGGCATTTCGTTATATTTTGAAAAAAAAACGAAGGTTCAATGCAAGGGCAATCTTTATCACTTCATATATACAAGAACGAATCTAAAAAGAGTTTGATGCGTTTACTGCGTTGCCAATGCAATGCATGATCTGTTCTATGCTGCATTGCTGCCACTCTCGCCACTCCTACTACAGTACCTTCGTGTTACCGAGCGAGAAAAACTGATAACAACAAGCAACTAAACTTTGGATGCAATGCGTAAAAAAATTTAATGATTTCAAAAATTTTATAATATTCACGCCGCGACCCACCAGCCAGATTTCTGCGACCAACCGGTGAGTCGCGACCCCCACTTTGAGAAACGCTAGGACACAATCAATCAATCAATCTTTCTTTTATTTCCGATCGCCATCAACTCGGATTGAAGCGAAAAAAATGCCAACACGGAACAGAAAAAGGTTTGTGCAACAAAATGAAAAGCATATTTAAGCAATAACTAGGATGCTTGGTTGCACAACCTACTACCTAGAGTTTTGAAAAAAAAGTGAGACCACCAAAACATTCACAAAAAAAAAAAAAAAATAAATAAATAAATAAACAGCATCGCCAAATCCTAACTACCGGTACCGATATAATCAATAGGCCTATTACCGAAAACATGCAACTCTTTTAGGCCCTATTTCACACTGGATTTTTACAAAGAAGGCTAACTGCAAAGAAAATACAAACACTGTTACAACATATAAAAGGTATCGGTGTGCTTAAAATTTCAAAGTTGGTGAAATTTTATGCGTATTAAAAATCATGTCACTGAAAAACTTGGTCATTAGACATTACTACCGTACGTCATGACAATTATACTTAAACAACCATTGTTTGAATTGATTTTCCTTTAACCATTTATCATTAAACTCTTTATTATACTTCGCCCATTTGCCCATTGTCCGCTGCCTCACGTCAACGGTAGGCCCACGTGCAGTACTGCAGTAACCTAATAGGCCTAATTAAAGAAATTTAGAGCGAAACACCTACAACTTAGCTAAAAAATGCAAAAGTTTTTGACTGCTATGCCGGTAGCGTACTTTGCAACAAAACGCTGACAGTGCGGCCTTAGCCCAGGGGTGTAGTGCCAAAATAAGAAGTGGGGAAACGCACCTGCAAAACTTACTGCCTACCTATTAGGCCTAGCCACCTAATTAACACCAAAATCCTGCGCATCTTTCAAAAAGTGGGCCCCCCCACTACACCCCTGCCTTAGCCCCTTTCCCCCTTACTGTATATCTATCTTATTGGAAACTCATCAGAATAGGCCTAGCCTATCTATTTCGTTGGGCTTCGTGCTCCTTGACTTCACTTCACTAGATATGCGACGGAAATCAAGAAATTGAAGAAACTCATTGTTACTAAAGCTTATTATGACATCATCAAGAAATCCCACAATTGCGATTCATCATATTAGCATAATTATGCGGAGTGCGCTGCACAAACATGATGACTTCGCTTAGTTCCACGATTCGAGCTAACAACCAAACTTTCAATCCAAAACAATTTGTAGGTGAAAACTACATAGCCCAAAAATAAACTTGTAGCCCAATTTAAGATCAAAAGTAGCAAGTCGCCAACCCACATTTTTTGGAGCCAAGTCGATATGAAAGTAGCCCAATTGGCGAGAAGTAGCCCAATCTGGCAACACTGGACGCAGACATGAGCAACCAAACACAAGGAAAAGACTATGACGTGACAGATTAGACAATGAACATTATTAGCCCATCGCACACAGGCACATTTCAGACCTCACCAACACGCAACTAGAGAGAATCAACGATACCTCTCACCAGCAATAAAATTGGCAAGTTCTTCTCGCACCCTCAGAGGGTACGAGCACCCCTAATTGGAAATCTCTGCTTTACATGCATAAAATCCGGTGAATCATTGACCATCGACAATTCACAGTTTTAGTCTATTTTTCTACTTCGCCACAGGAAAATTGTTAAAACTTACTACGTGTTAAAATTAAATCAACTTAATTTAACTAACTCTAGGAAAATGTTATATCAAGTTAAAATAAAAGAAGAATATTTTAACTTTTAAAAGACAACCCACCTACTTTCGTGTAGAGGAAACTAGGTCTATTTATCAAAAGATTCAAGAAGAAAGTAGTGTAGGTGGATCGGAACTTACTCGCTTCCGTCTCTCTAGTTTTAGATGCCAGTTCAACATTGTCATTAGCTTCATTCTGTAGTCATATATATATCACAAGGATTCTGCTCCAAACTCTGAGAGTGTTAGATTCTGTGAGATTACTTGATCCAAGTAAATAAATAACAGAGGTTATTTTCAAATTATGTAGAACTGAAAATTCAACAGTAATTGAGGGAGACTGCAAAGTAAGCTTGCGCTCTTCGAGTCGGCAGCCACCTGGTATATATGTCAAATGCGATCGGCTCCAGCCGTAAATCGAACCCGTCACGTAGGATCTGTCGTTTTGTCATGTCGCTGACCGACACAACCCCAAGTGCTATTGACTCTCAGTGAGTATGCCTATTGCAGACTACAGTGTCGAAATGCAATTTACCAAGCTTTTTATCTTCAGGGTGAAACAGATTTCTTCTAAGTTATTTACTTTTTTGCTATCCCAAAAATTATCCCCCACCCACCATGATCGTGCCTTGGGTTATATTGTGTCTAGCCACTGCAGGTAATTATATAACGCAGTTCATTTATACAGTATAATACGGAAATTTACTACCTAAGAGCGAACGAAGCCAGCAATAACTTCTCTACCGGCCAGATAGCTCAGTTGTTAGGCGCGTCGTTATCGGTGCGGGAGGTCTGGGGTTCGATTCCAGAGTCGATCAAATCAAACAATGTGTCGTCAACGGCTCGCCACCGCTTCGACGTTTTTTCGGAGCTGTGTAGCTCAGGCGCTTAGCCGCGGAGATGGGCACCGCCACTGCTACACGCTTCGGTGCGATACTGCGATTTTATTGATTTGCTTTTTTAAATAAACGTTTATGCGCTTGTTGTAGGATCATCATCAGTCATTGAGACTTTTCCTGCTCTACCAGAAAACAAGTTGGCAAGGTATTATTCTGGTTTGCGACTCTCAACAGAAATAGCACATTCAACTCAGCAACATTCGTGCCAATGGAGATTTGGTACAATGAGTCCAATCGTCTTATGCGACAGATCAAGTTATATTTACTGCCGAAATATTACTAGTGTCGGTTATGCGTTGACTTGTGTTGAACGGAACAGTCGAATATACACCAGCTTAACAATCACTGGTCCAATACAACAGTCCTCAGTTGCTCGTCTACAATGCCGCAGATATAGCTATTACAGCTACAGCGATATGGCGTCGCTTAGTCTCACAGTCACAGGTTTGATTTTCACTTGTAGCCTAATTATGGTAATGAATTAGTGTTCTCGTTCATGTTTCTGGATGTATGTATCCAAAAAAATGATGCCTAATAGTCGCCATCAGCCAAGAAAAAGCAATCATCGACTGATGAGAGGTAATAGCCCGAAACAGCCCTGTCCCACTCTATGGTACCCTATTGCTGGAGTCGTTTTGCGACTGTTGGAGGCGGAGGAAGTTCTATCCTCCGACCCAGCACGTGGAAGTCGTGATGACTTCCCATTTAGCAACATAAGAAAGCCATTGTGGTTTCAATGAATCAGATGTGTTTAATTTGTTCAAAGACCGCTTCAAAAGTTGTTGGTTCATTGATTTCTTCATCTTTATCCTCCCGTCACAAGAAAGCGACGAAGACGCTACACACAAAACGAACCATACTCGCTTAGGAGTTGCCTTTGCTTCTGATTTCTAAAATTTGCTGCTTGTTAGATTCCAACTCACGCAAATAATTATCGTAAAGCATGTTATCCAAGGACGCTACAACGAGGCTTGGGTGGGAGTTGAACCAATAAGCTTGCAATCATGGCCGTCCTATACACGTCGCTCCAAACCACTCGGCCACGCTGCCAACGAGGTTTGGTCGAGCATTCTCTTCTTCCGATCAAGGGCAAAGAGCTGCGAATCTGAGGGTCTACTCTTTTGCCGGACAGTCGAAACCAAAAACTAGCAGTGATGTTGTTAAGTCAGCTTTTGGTGTGGTCATCCAAGAGCAACAGATCATGTGTTTCTCTTTAAGCATGATGTGTACGTGGAAACAACATGGTCTGCTGTTTGTGTATAATACTGTATATATGACATTTCAATGTTAAAGAACTTCAAAAAAATCAAATCTTCATTATCCTTACGGTATTACGCCGAGGCGTGTAACGAGTGGCGGGGTTCATCTCCTCCGCTTAGAGCCTGGGCAACACTGCTCCGAAAAGACGTTGCAGCAGTGGCGACATTGTGTTTAATTTACTCGGCCCAGAATTGAACCTCAAACCTTCCGCATCGATAGCGATGTGTCTAACAACTGGGCTAGTTGGGAACTTCATTTTTTTTTTAGATTGCGCTTCATCTGTCCCAGGACTTGTCGTTGACTCTACATCTGCGACATACAATTCATCAGGTACATTGAGTTGTGGAAGCAACGGGACATTGTTCAACTCAAATGGAACTGAACTCAACTTAACAGTAATACAAACAACTTGTCTTGCAACAGCTGAATGGAGTGGAGAGGAAGGGTTAGAATGTTGGAAAGGTTTGTTTGTTATTTAAAGCGTCGTTACTCCACATAGTTAGAATACTATTTAACGAAATCAAGCTTCTGTTAACTACACTTGAATATTTTTTTGGGTGAAAAATTCGACTAAGTTTTTACATTTTATTACAAGTATTGAACTATTGAGTTTTTCGCACTGGCTGAGGTACAATCTCCATTCAGAGAAGTAACAATCTAATTCATTCAGAGAAATGATTGTTTTGCTATCTCGTTTCCGACAAAACTATAAAAACCTGTCATTGCTTCATTTTATTTTGTTATGAAATCTTGAAAATAAGAAAGCGAAAACCGTTCGATCTCAGTGAAACTATCCAAAAAAAGAAAAAAACTTCTCACTATGCTCGCGGTACGACGCCGAAGCGTTTAACGAGCGGCGGACCCATCTCAGCGACTTAGCGCCTGAGCAACACAGCTCCGAAGAAACATCGCAGTGATGGCGAGCCGTTGGTGACAATGCGTCCAATTCGACCGGCCCAGGAATCAAACCATGCAACGTTAGCGATGTCTTTAACCACTACGTAATCCATGCAGTCAGTAAGACTATCAGTTGTTGGAAAGATAATTAACTAATCCTTGATTTGTAATAACTCCGCTTGATACTGCAAAATTGATCTCTAGATCAAATCATATTCTGGTCTGCATTTCACTCTGCTTTTCTAAATCACCAAGAATATAGCCGAGGTGATTACTGACTTCACTTTAGAGTTTGATGCAAACAGTTCATTAAAAGGGAACTGAAGTGCAAAATTATTTTCCAAAGTGTTAACACAGGGGTGGGGAACCTTCAAGGCATAGCGGGCAACATCGCACGCATAATATTTTCAGCGGGCCGCATTTACGTTTCATGCGTAAAGAGCAAAAAATAAGTTCCTCCGAAAATTAAGTGGACAACAAAAAAAAGGTCATCACGTCCGCAGAAGCTCAATTTTTCGCCCAAAATCAAGTGAAGAGCAAAAAAAGGCCATCACGTCCGCAGGCCGTAGTTTGAGCTGCGTAACTGCGTTTTGACATGTTTTCACTGTTCAATATGCCGAAATGTTAAAAAAGGAGGACGTATGGTAAGCCTAGCATTGCATGAGCCGAATGTACACGCGGACCACATTTAATACTTAGGCGGGCCGCAGGTTCCCTACCCCTGTGTTAACAAATGCAACGATTTCAAAACTGACAACAAAAATTTTTAGATGTAGTTAGTCAATCAAAAATGTGCGCTTACAGTTTAAGGCAGAAGTGGGCAACTTCTCTAGTCGGCAGGCCAGATGTGGAAAAATGAAGCGTTTGGTGGGCCGGATTATTACCTGAATAGTATTCAATTATGTAATCACATATTCAGTATTTATTCTAGTTTTACATGCGTACTATGGCAATTGTTCGTTTCATAAGCTCGCGCCGACAGTTTGGTGAGAGCGTAGCGATCGGTAACTGTCAGGAATGAGGCTTCGGGCCAAACTACAGGACATGGTTGGAATGGACACAGTCTGCGGGCCGGTCTAAACCTTTTTCACGGGCCGGACCTGGCCCGCACACCGTATGATGCTCATGTCTGACCTAAGGTGACGTACTACTATACTACTACGTGTTATTTACGCGTCGAGGCGTGCTTTGCTTCGACTGATTGAAGGTCAAACGCTTTTCTCAGTCATAATGCAGGAAAACATGATTGAAGACCTTTGACCTTTGCACAGCCGAAGCGAGTTTGGTTGACGAGGACTGCAGCTGTTACAGCGTTGCCAACTTGGATTATTTTAATCTAGATTTGGACTATTTTCGTATGATTTAGATGTAATAAATACCCATTTGAAGGTTAGATTATTTTTTAGATTGTTTTAGCATTTCATTTAGATTTGTTTTGATTACTTTGAGAAATGCTAGTTTGCATTGTTCTGTAGTGGTAAAGACAGTTCACCAGTGCCTAACAGCACATATGAAAAGATTTTTTTATTTTTTGCTCATCACTTGGTTTTGCGCGGAAAATTGGACGTCTGCGGACGTGAAGACCTTTTTTTGCTCTTCACTTGATTTTGCGCGCAAAATTGGACATCCATACGGACGTGAAGTCCTTTCGCGCAGTGAATATATGGTAAACCTATTTTACATTATATTACAATTTTCGTTTATTCTTTGAAAATATAACTTTGGTATGTTTGGATTATTGTGTGGATTATTACTTTTTAAATTTAGATTATTTTAGATATTTTTTGTTGAGATTTTAGATTGTTTTAGCTTTGAAGATTTGACAACACTTCAGCTGTAACTCTTGCAAGCCTCGACGCACAAATAAAACCTCAGTACGTCATCACTTTTACTCGTCCATTTTTGGTTAACTAAGCACATTTAAAATTTTTTCGTGTCAGTTTTGAATTCGTTGTGTTTTCAAACACCTTGAATGAAAATAATAATTTTGAACTGCAGTTCCCCTTTATATATTAATTATTTCATAATGCAAACATTCAGCTCCAAATGTAACTATTCATGGAGAACTGACCGTCATCGAAGGTGATGATCTTACTTTGTCGTGTGACTACGTTGACGTGGTTCCAATTGGAAACAAATCGACTTTTCATTTTGGAGACATAGTGATAAATTTGAAGAAGGTTCGTACTGTGAAAAACACAGAACTAGGCCGTTATCAATCTCATTATCTTCTTTTTTAAAGCATACCTTTCCATCTCCAGCCCAACTATCTCAGGTAGCTTTGAACACTTCCAACATTTATATTACTTATCATCTCGGCCTTGATTATCTTTTCGGTTTTACCCCAAGGGTTAATCGCAACTTCTCAAACTTCATACGTTTCGTTTTCCATTCCTGTCGGTGGGACCTTTTTCGTTTCATAGCAAAGTCATCCCCATCACCAACACACGAAACCTTCTTTTACCCAGCTTCAAACGTTTTTGTTGCATAGCCCAGAGTAATTTTTGCCATCCATGCCATGCTGCATTTGTTTTTTTCTTCAAACTTCTATGTTTAAGTCGGCATCTCTTCACAGTAGATCCCACATTTGAATATATTTATTTTTGCTACACCAATATCTAATTATCTACTCCCTGCAGTTTGATGCAGTTGCCTTAGTATCTTTCTTCACTAGCACAAAAAATCGTTTTCTTACCTAATTTTAATCTCTTTATGCCCTTTTTTACAACTCTAGCCTGTCATGAAGTTCTTCTCTTGAGCAAAAATTGAAACCATTAAAAAGATAGTGTGGAGAAAAAGCTTGTAAGTTTGATTGTCATGCTGTTGAGAAAGACATTAGACTTCCTCATCTTAGAGTGGTGCACAATGCACATGTGACCACGAAGTCTAACATGCAAACGCAGTACCGCCAAAGATTCACCACCCCTGCAGAATCTTGGCACTTGTAGCTATGTTGTCCGGAAGACGAGCACCGCTAACTCGAGACATGCCTTTGTGTACAACATGAGTATAACTATCAGGTGCCATATGTGAAGAAATGGATGTAAAAAAAGTACCTACTTTTTTGCCACATTTACTTTTAAAAAAATGCATTACATAATATATCTTCACATATGTTATATCAGAAATTCCTACATACAATTCACAAAAATGTTGTTTGATTTTGGCACGTTTACAAATCAAACCGTTATGATATATTTCATCAGAAATTCCAATATGTTTGAATCAACAAATGCTGCTAGTTTTTGGCACATTTGCAAATCAGACTGTTCTGATATCAGAATTTCTGGTACGTTGGAATAAAAAAATTCTAATCGTGTTTAGCACAATTTACCAATCAGACTGTTCTGATATATTATATCAGAATTTCCGATATGTTTGAATCAAAAAACTTTACTCGTTTTTGGAACATTTACAAACCAGACTTTTCTGATATAATATATCAGAATTTCTCATGCAAAACTCGATATTTTATTAAAAAAATTCAAATCGAAGAAAATTTGACAACGACGACCTTATGGGTCTGAAGGGGAAAACAAGGACTAAAGAACTTTGTGCACTGCCTAAGGCGCTACAGTGTACTGGGGGGGTTGGAACACTGTGTAAATTCACGTTCTACTTGTTAGGTATTTCCTCTTGTTGCTTTACGGTCTTTTTGTTAAAATTCGTTTCTCGTAGTCATTGTTTTTGCTTTCAGACCTATAAGGTCGTCTTCAACTTAGCAATTAATTGATTTTGTTGTGTGGATAAATATAGCTGAGCCTTCTCTCTTTGTTGTCAATTAACTTAAAAGGCCCACCAGGTTGCATGGATTTGCGAACGTAGGATTGTGATAGAATCGCCTTCCTGCCTTAGGGTGCATAGATTTCTAAAAATGTTGCGCCTACGTGACTAAATTGTTTGTTATGTGTTGCCGAACTTGTGATTTTATTTTTCCCACCAAGTGGTACACAAAGTATTTTTTGAATTCGTAATTTCAGTAGATAAGCTGTCCCAAACAGCACTTTAGCTGATGACTGTACCAATGGAAAGGGTTAGCCAAAAGTCTAATAGGCCTAGGCTTATTTAAATAGCAGCTAAAGTCATCTACACCTGTACAGTGTGGTATGCCAACGTCAATTTCGTTGCAGAATGATTAACTTGCTAAGATTTAGCTTGTTGCACATCTTGGCATTTGCTGATGTTAACCTGGACTGTTTTGCAAAGCGATTAGCCCATAGGCCTATTCTAAAACCACAGGTCAAAACAGCTTGCATGACTAACAGTAGTCTTGACATGCTTTTTCAACTAGACCCTATTACAATCCAAACTTACTTTATAGTCCAGTCCACTGCAATAACAGTAGATACTAGATAGTTATAGATACCGGAATCTGCCTGTACCCTTGACCATTATTGCAGATACGGCAAACCAACGGTTTTACTACCGTTGTCAAATTTTCGTCGATTCGAATTTTTTAAATAAAATGACGGGTTTTGCATGAGAAATTCTGATATATTATATCAGAACAGTCTGATTTGTAAATTAAGAATGTGCCGAGTCCGAGTATTAAGGCATTATCATTACTCGGACTCGGCCGAGTATTAGTTGATACTCGACCGAGTACTAATTTGTAAACAATTAACGTTTTTTTTTTTACTTAAACCAAAGTTACCAACTCAACGGTAGTAATTTACCTTACAGCACAAAACACGACCGTTAATTCATGAACATTATTGTCTTTTTTGCTTGATAAGGTACCTACGGGGTACTTTGTCATTATTTCATTTTATTGCCCAGATGTTGCCATTCGACTGTAAGCTCAGTATACCTAAACCTAATACCATTGTTTGATTAATCCAATGATTCTGAAGCAGCTAAATACACGAAAACCAAGAAGGCAAAAGCGTACTTCCCATCGCGCGTGACGTCATAGACACTCGGACTCGGGCTCGCAGAGTAATGTCGTAAATACTCGTTACTCGGCGAGTCCGAGTAATTTTCCTTGAGACACATCCCTATTGTAAATGCGCCAAAAACGAGTAGAATTTTTCAATTCAAACATATCAGAAATTCTGATATAATATATCAGAACAGTCTGATTTGTAAATGTTCCAAAAACGAGTAAAACATTTTGATTCAAACATATCAGAAATTCTGATATAATATATCAGAACAGTCTGATTTGTAAATGTTCAAAAACGAGTAGAATTTTTTGATTTAAACATATCAGAAATTCTGATATAATATATCACAACAGTCTGATTGATAATGTGCCAAAAATGAAAAAAGTTTTTTGATTCAAACATATCGGAAATTCTGATGAAATATATCAGAACAGTCTGATTGGTAAATTGTGCCAAACACGATCAAAATTTTTTTATTCCAACATACCAAAAATTCTGATGTCAGAACAGTCTGATTTGCAAATGTGCCAAAAACTAGCAGAATCTTTTGATTCGAACATATTGGAATTTCTTATGAAATATATCATAACGGTTTGATATGTAAATGAGCCAAAATCGAACAACATTTTTGTGAATTGCATGTAGACATTTCTGATATAACATATGTGAAGATACATTATATAATACATTTTTTAAAAGTAAATGTGGCAAAAAAGTAGGTACTTTTTTTACATCTATTTCTTCACATATGGCACCTCATATATAACGCGCAAGAATCAGTTTTCTTTGATTACCATTTTCAAAATATGTACGAAAACAAACGTAATAACAATGACGATTCTATTCCTAAATATTTAGGGCTGTGACTTAACAATGCCAAATTTATCAAGATCAGACATCAACATAATTGTGTCGTGTCAAGCCTTGACTCCATTCAGTAAACTTTATCCAACAAATGGTCGATCAGACTCAAGAACGGTGAAAGTATTGTGTAAGTAGTAATAAGAGGTTTAATATGTCCCATATCAGTAAGAGCTCTGTAACCCTAGTCACTCCCAGACGGTGTTTCATAACAAAAAACAACACTCAGCCACAAAACTGATACATGCTGAAAGCATTGCAGCAAAGCTCGCTACCGAGCGAGCTCTTAGGCACCGACAATCTTAAAGATTCCACTACAAATTGTTGATTTATAAAGAATTCGGTAACTTGAATATCGAACGCCCGAGCGCCAGAAGCGCTTCCAGTATGAACATCATTCTTTTGATATTTCAAGTCATTCTTTTGATATTTGACTACATTGACCTGGCGTTCAGGCGTTAGATGTTTATGTTCCCGAATTCCTTATAAATCGATAATTTGCACTTGTATAATATTTAAGATTATTGGTACCAAGTAACTAGCTCGACAGTGAGAGTTGCAACGGCATGAAAGTTCGAATAAAAATATGATCAGTTATCTTGCTGGTTGATAAGGATTTTGTTTCTGTGTCTCAACCCACACCAAAGCCGTGGCGTAAACCTGCCGTTTAAAAGTCCAAAAGACATAAAGTGTGACAGTGAACGAAAACTGCATATAGTCTGCCAAACTCTGCTTGCATCGCATTCATACTTTGTGAACACAAAACATAATGCCAACGAGGTGCTGAAGATAAAACGATACAAAGAAAATGAAATCAACACAGAGAAACTTTGTCGTAAGTGATGGCAGAGATTCCATGGTTGATTTGGAGATGTGAGCCCAACCATGGCGGCTACTGGTTAATATGCGTTATATTTTTTAAATGCAACTCACCGCTTGTTTGCTTATGGTATCAGTAAACAATGATACCTTGAAAGCATTGCAAATTCGTCCAGCGTGCTGTTAATGCAAAGCGTTTTTACTAACCGAGAATACTAACGACTGAATTTAGATGAACCTTACCAAGACCACCCTACGACTTGTACATGGATGGCCAACACTACTCAAATATGCAAGGTATCATTTCATGCTAATTCTGATATCAAAGTGAAGCAAATTACTAAAAATGGTAAGTCCTAAAGTTGCGAATAACCGTATAGTGTCAGTATCAGTTTTATCCTCCTATCCCGAGAAAGCAATCAAAACGTTTTATTATTATTGTCATAACGAGCTCACCTAGGAGTTGCCGGCCATCTGTCTACCACTAAAGATGGAGAATCCCGTTAAATGTCTTATCCGACGGCACAACAAGTAAACTTGCCGGCTTGTTCTTTACACCGTCTCTTTACTGCTGAACGTCAAGCAGGGAAGCTGTGAATACCGATCGTTAAGTCATTTAGACAGGTTCATACCAGGTAAAAACTAGCCGATTTTTGGGTCAAACTTTTCTCACTTGATTTTACTACTATGGGTCACACACTTCAAAAAACGCGTGGGGACCACCTCGATTTGATCCTCAAAATCAAAATGGCGGCCTAATTGCCAAAAATGGTCTCAAAACGGTACATACTTGTTTGTTTTTGACTTGTTCTTGGGATGGTTTGGTTTCAAAAGTCGTTTTGTGGAATAAATAACTGATTGGACGTCTAAAATTCAACATGGCGGCCATTTATTGCCCCATTTTTTGCCTCAAAATGTTTTGTTTTTAGTATCTCGCGTTCTAGTGGGGCTACGACAATAATTTTTGTGTCCAACGACAGGTTTTCGAGGTTAAGGAAATCATTTTTTTACGTCTCGTTAGCATTAAGTCAAAAATTGCTTCTTTATATGATTCTTCGGGCAACTGAGACCTTGACTATCGGTTTATTAACCAGCAAAAATTTTGTATTAACGAAGTGAGACTTTAATACAAATGTAAAAATACAATTAGGATGTATAAAATTTAATCTTCATGTCTTTTGCAGTTCTAACGACGTAAGAAGAAAATAATTATGCCAGGAAAAATTTTAGAGGATGTCACGTCATGGGCAAAGGCCCAAAATGAAGCCCAGGATTGCAGAAGATAACGTAAAAGATTTAGAGGCTCACAAAGACCTAGTAGGCTAGGCATGTTTCTCACATAACATTGCCCGTCTAGTTTCACACATATTGTGCCCAAAAAGTTATCCGGCATCTTTTATGAACGATATAATTCTCATGAAATGATGGAGATAAGCAACCTAAAACTTTTAAAATTCGAAATACGGTGGTTCGGAGCAAGAGATTGCATTAATAGTTGCCCATTTTGTGGCTTGCTCTTGAAGTGACGAAAATCCTTCGGATGTTATTTTGGCAATAAGATCATAATTGCGAAGGACATATCTCTTATCGTCTGAAGTACTCGCACTCAAAAATGATGTTAGTTACTGGTTATTCTTTGCTCAAATTATTTTGATTCGATCTGCAATGCTGAAACAATGTGCACTAACTATTTCAAAAGACCCTTTTCTAGTAAAATTACGCAGTTATCAAGCTTTGTACCGGTACTACTTTTTTGATCTCACCTCGACTGGAATCGTTTTTGCAACCTAAATACACAAATTGCCTAGTCTCTAAAAAGTTAACTCCGTGTATTCGTGTATAGCCTACCGATAACTCCGTGTACAGCCTACCGATATTTTAAAATTATTAAGTCGTAAAAGATACAATACATATTGTAGTATCAGTATTCCGCAGTCTAACTATGTTGATGCTCTCCGAATTTACGCGCTCGAAATTGGCTCCATTGATTATGACGCAACAATGCTAAGCTAATTGTTTCTATTTTTCACTTCGCTATCAGCTGCATCTAGGATTAACGGTTGCAATAGCTTGTTATATTACTGGCACAGTATGTGTAAAATTAGACGGGCATTTATAAGAAAGTATTTAAGAATGTATGTAAGAAACATGCCTAGTCTCCTAGGTGTTTGCGAGCCTCTAAATCTTTTACGTCATCTTCTGCAATCCTGGGCTTCATTTTGGGCCTCTGCCCATGACGTGACATGCGCCAAAATTTTTCCTGGCATAATTATTTTCTTCTTTAACCGTTAGACCTGTAAAAGATACGAAGACAGACAGAACAGTTTATTTTGTCGATAATTAATCCAATAGATATAGCATCACCGACGGGAGACTGCGAAGAGACCATTTACGGTCTTCAAGTCAAGCAGCCACTCTCAAATTTGTCAATGTTTGACACGTCAATTCGAAATTACAAGCTAAAAAAAATTGATAATTGACAATACAAAAATAGAAAAAAATACAAGTATTTTCGAAGCTTAATGGTAATTTTCGAGCAGTAGATTTTTGTAATTGATCTTGAACTTTCCGAAAGTTTGTTGTTTTAAATCAGTGGTTACAGAGTTCCAAATTTTTGTTTCTTGATATTTAAAAGAATTTTGACACCGGGAGGTTGAGAATTTAGGAATATAAAGATTTTGCTTATAGTTTTAGATCTAGTGTAGCGTTCATGTACGGTAGAGAGCGGGGCAAATAGGCAATTAACATGGGAGGGAAGAGTTTGTTTAGAAAACTGGTACATAATTTTGTCCATTTCATAATTAAATAGGTCAGCGAGTTTGAGAACACCATATTATTTGTAAAGCGGAGTAACGGAAGTTTTACGACTTGCATTAGATATTATGCTGATAGCTTTATTCTGCAATCGCTGTAGTTTTTGAATATATGTTGGGTATGTGCTGCCCCAAATTGGAAGACCAAATGAGAGGTGAGGGTGAATAAAAGCATAATAAAGAAGAGCGGAGGAAGGAAAGAGATGACGGAGTTTGGTCAATATGCCAACTGATCGAGCAATTCTACCTTCAATGTTACGAATATGAGCTTTGAATTTAGGTTTATTATCAATCGTCACGCCAAGGTATTTCGATGACTCGCAACAAGTACTTGTTTTGTTTTCATACCTTAAGTTTAAATCTATACTAGCAGCATTTACTTTAGAAGGTATTATACTGGCAAAAGATTTATTTGAATTTATTTGTAATTTGTTTGCTCCACCCCAGCTCAATAAATTTTGTAATTATGCGTTACAATTAAGCTCAAGCGCCTTTGGGGAAATATCACCCAATACAATTTTATACATACCTAATTACATTTTATATTCATAATAGAAGATTAAATTTTATACAGCCTAATTGCATTTTTACATTTGTATTAAAGTCTCACTTCGTTAATACAAAATTTTTGCGCTTAATAAATTGATAGTCAAGGTCTCAATTGCCCAAAGAATCATATAAAGAAGCAATTTTTGACTTAATGCTAACGAGACGTAAAAAAATGATTTCCTTAACCTCGAAAACCTGTCGTTGGACACAAAAATTATTGTCGTAGCCCCACTAGAACGCGAGATACTAAAAACAAAACATTTTGAGGCAAAAAATGGGGCAATAAATGGCCGCCATGTTGAATTTTAGACGTCCAATCAGTTATTTATTCCACAAAACGACTTTTGAAACCAAACCATCCCAAGAACAAGTCAAAAACAAACAAGTATGTACCGTTTTGAGACCATTTTTGGCAATTAGGCCGCCATTTTGATTTTGAGGATCAAATCGAGGTGGTCCCCACGCGTTTTTTGAAGTGTGTGACCCATAGTAGTAAAATCAAGTGAGAAAAGTTTGACCCAAAAATCGGCTAGTTTTTACCTGGTATGGACCTGTCTAATTGGTTTGATCCGCGTCAAAATCAAACCCTGAGTCCACAGCTCCAGAGGCAAAAACGCTCTATCTACTCGGCCTTTGTTCCGATTCAACTAAGAATTGCATTTGGATACTTGCTAATTTTAGGAACTTTGACAAACGGAATTCTTTCGCCAGCTTATCCTGATGGGGAGAACATGGTTTCTTTTCATTTTGGATTATATGAGGTAAAGTTTAACTTCATTGTTGGTAAAAATAAACATTATGGGCATTGTTTGAGTAAACCTAAATATCATGATTTGTACAGTGTTGCCAACGACTCGCCACCGCTGCGTTGTTTCTTCGGAGCTGCGTTGCCCAGGCGCTACGACGCCACTCATTACACGTTTCGGCGAAATACCCCGAGTATAATGAAGATTTTATATTCAATAACCTAATTTTACTTGTAATGATGGCTGACAATTTGAAGACATAGTTCTCTCTTCAAACAGATATTCTCAATTCGTCAACTGAGGAAGTTATAGCATGTTTTTGTTTTTTGTCAAGTCTGTTTCATCTAGACTACATTTTTACCACGGTCGAAAGTTGTCATGGTTGAGATTCATTTTCTTTCTTTTCAAAACATGCAAACTAATTTAGCACTGACAATTAACGCAGAGTAAATTTTGATGTGGCTAGCTGTAAATTTGAAATTTACATCCTACAGGTACAGTATTCTTAAAAATTAAACAGGTATACTTTCGTTCAAAATTTTTGACACATTACTTCAAAGTCAGTGTTTTACTGAAGGAAAATGTTAAAAAATCGTTGTTATACTCGCAGGACTACATCGAAGCGTGTAACGAGGTTCATCTCCGTGACTTAGCGCCTGGGCAACACAGCTCCGAAGAAACGGCACAGCAGTGGAGAACCGATTTAATCTGCCCGGGAATCGAACCCCAGACCTCCTGCACCAGTAGCGACGCCTTTAACAACTGGACTAACTGGCCGGTTATTTTAAGGGTCTAAAACTAACTTGTAGGGAACAAAACAGAGCAGCAAGGCAAAATGCCATTTTCTTTTGTATTTTTTTGATGTTGAGGAGCCGGTTTTCAATTTTATGGATCCAACCTTAAAACGCCTAAAAATCCCTTACACAAAATTATTTTATCTACCGTATCAGAACGCATATTGAATCGTTTTTTTTTTCAAATAGTGGTGTGTGCCTACAGTACAGACCAGGTAGTGATGTATGCTTTGGTGCCATTATAATGTTGAGCGTTTTTGTTTAATGTGCTTCATATGATAACCCCATACTTCTCAAAAGTCGTAGCGTCTGATAATCCGATGCGTCTTATATATGAAAAAAAACAAAACAAAGCAATTTATTGACAGTGCGCCTTATTGTCCGTAAAATACGGTAGTTACATTTTTGCGCAGGATGTTACAATGGACGATGCTGGACGATATGAAGCTCAAGTGACATCAGTTGTTCCACCAAACAACCACAAGATTTACTTCGATGTTATTGTTGTTGAAAATGACTGCAACATAGTTCTCTCGAAGGAGTTGTTACAGTGATTTTCGTTATTTTACTGTATAATATGCTGTCATTCATTATCAATTCATTCTGCTCATACCCATTTTAATCTGTGCATAAAAGTACGCTCCGATACGCGACAATTTTTATCGCACCTTGTTTGTTTTATTTTACTGTTTAGCGATCACGCAAAAGTCTTCTACATTCACTTACATTATAATTTTTGTCGCGTTGTCGTATGTCGCGCATCGGTAAACGCATTGTAAATTTGTAACAGCGTTATACTGTCTTCATTGACGAGCTTGTCAATGCAAGAATTCCGTAATAAGTCAAGGACTGCTTGTAATGAATTATGACGTGGTTTATTGTAGCAGTAGATTTATGAGTTATGGGTGACACTAAGTGTAGTGTTTTTGTAAAAAGACCAGCTGGTAAAACAAGGAAAATCAGGCCACACTAATTCTTAAAACTGGACGTTCCGGTAGCATCGATTTTACCGTCATCATCAGCAGCGTAAGTGCCTTGCTTGCACTGCTGATGATGACAACTGAATCTATGTTGTCGAAACGTCCAGTTTTAAGAATTACCTTTTCTTTCTAAACTATTTTCGTTCAATATTAATTGTATTCCACGTCACATGCTTTGCCGCGTCTTTTCTTCAGTGTTTTTATTTTTTCTTCATGCAGCGAAACGTAAAACTGAGTACGCTCGCAACAAGCAACTATTTGTTTCCTATTCAGTTTTGAAGCTATTGAAGTGAAAAGCATTTTGTTGCTGCTTTGCGATGATGCTGATGCAGTTGATTTTAATCTTCTTCATTACTGCAGAACAGTGGTACCCAATTTGTTTTAAAGCCCGCACCCCTTCGGCAAGGAAAAATCATTCTCGCACCCCTTGCACAAACTGAGATAACTGTATAATAATCCCTGATCATACATTGCTAACAACAACAGGTGCAAACTCCAAACAAGTATTAATGAAAAAAATAATCACCAGTTCATGAACTACTGTAAAACAAAACTAGCAGAGACCTGGAGAAAAAGAGATGGGATACACCATAACTAACGCTGTAGAAAATGACTCACCAACGAGGAATCTACACCCAGCCTTGCCTCCAAGGTGAACTAAATCCAGATTAGGCTGACAAAGGCGGTTACTGCAATATTTTACCTCTTCAACTAGGCTTGTCGTATTCCCCATATTCAAATAGAAAACGAAAAACAGCTGTTAAATTAACTACTCTCACATACCTGGCAGATAACCTAATCTCTCCTATCCCAAACTACTCCCTATATTTAGCCCAACTAGCAACTCACACATTACCCGCTCTCTTCCAATTTTACACTGAACAAGACGCACACATGAATAACAAAACACAAGGAAAAGACTATGACATGACAGACGTTCAGCAACGTCATGAACTTAGTCAATGAGTCAATGAACATTACTCAATCGCACACAGGCACATTTCAGACGTCACAAACACACAGCTAGGGAAAATCAACGATACTTTTCACCAGCGGTAAAATTGGCAAGTTCTTTTCGCACCCCTAGAAGTCTCCTCTCGCATCCCCAGGGGGTGCGAGCATCCCCCATTGGGAACAACTGCTGTGGAACATAAGTGCTTACATTATGTGTGAGTAATCAGTTAAACCAATCAGTATAATAAAATTATTTTATCGATGTGATGAGTTTTTTTACCAAAACAGAAAAATCCAAAAGTCACGCTTCGATAAAAGTGAACTTCGACTAGCATATACTGTAAACCGGTCGCTTAGATCAGTTGTTAAGCACACGATATCGGTGCGACAGATCTGGCGTTCGATTACCGGGCCGATCAAATCGGACACAAAGTCGTTTCTTTGGAGCTGCGTCGCCCATGAGCTAAGCCGCGGAAATAGACCACGCCATTCGTTACGCGCTTGGACGTAATACCGCGATTATAACAAAGATTTGATTTTTTTAGAATTCATATAGATGTTTACGCTTCCTTGTCTCTTTTTAATTACGATGATAAAAAGTGACTGTGACAATCAAAGGTGTTTTAAGATCAAATGAACAATAACTCATAGCGGTTGGTTCAGCTACGTTATTCAACTTCAGAAAGTCTGGAGCAGTGCTTCTCTACTTGTGGGCCGCAGAACCTTTAGGTTTAGGAATTTAACAAAATACACATTAATATCACAAAAGGGGAGGCGAGATTTGATTGACCATTATTTATCAGAAAGATGATATTTGCGATATGTCGTCTACTCACAGCGAATTGCCATGCCGACGAAGCAAAGATAATTGCTTCCGAGCCTCGAAGACAATGAAACAATCCTGCTCATTGCATCCTACCGGTCAATCGGCGCATTGGTTAGAGATATAGCTAACGGTGCAGAAGGTCTGGGGTTCGGTTCCCCGGCCAGTCAAATCAGACTCAGTGTCACCAACATCTCGCCACCGCTGAGATGTTTCTTCGGAGCTGTGTTGCCCAGGTGCTAAGCAGCGGGGACGGGCCCGCATCGTGACACGCTTCGGCGTAACACCGCGAGTATGATGTTTCTTTTGATTTGATTTTTTTTAGTTGAATCGTCATGAATACGATAAATGGATTTTTTGCTCTGACTAAAATTCAAAGCCACAAACAATACACACTTCTGGCAACGGACAAAATGCAGTTGCGCCAGGCCACTGGTTCTCAACCTTTTATGGTTTGTAGCCCTGCTCAGCAACAAAATTTTTTGTCGGTATTTTATTCATAAAAGCTACAGCCGTCAGCTGGTCATAAGTGGTTCATTATCGTTAACAGCTTGTATCTTGCCCTTGTGCCCTCCCAGGAGGGCCAGTAGCCCCATTTGAGAAAACCAGTGCTAGGTAATCACGGTTCCTCGTTTAAACTCACATGTTTTTTGAAACAAGCACATCTAGATCCATCTGATGAAACTTGCCAATAAATTGCTTTAAAAGTGTCGACTGCCTCATCTACATACTTTGATTTCAAATCAGATCTTCATCATACTCGCGGTATTACGCCGAAGCGTGTAACGAGTGGCGGGGTCCATCTCCGCGGCTTAGCGCCTGTGCAACACAGTTTCGATGAAACATTCACAGCGGTGGCGAGCCGTTAGCGACACTGTGTCCGATTTGATCGGCCCAGGAATCGCACCCTAAATCTGTCACACACCGATAGCGATGTCTCTGGTAACCAAGCTAATTGACCATCTCATAATAAATCACTTTACATGCACAAAATCTGGTGAATCATTGATCCTTGAGAATTCACAGTTTTAGTCAATTTTCTTCTTCGTTACTGAAAAATTGTTAAAACTTACTAGGAGTTAATTAACCGAATTTAACGTACTCTAGAAAAAATGACATAACAAGTTGAATAAAAAGAAGAATATTCTAATTTTCAAAAGGTTGAGATTGTGCTTCGATATGCACATGACAAGCAAAAGGCAACCCACCTACTTTCTTGGAGAGGAAACTAGGTTTTTTTATCAAAAGATCCAAGAAGAAAGTACTGTAGGTAGATCGGAATTTACTCATTTCCGTCTCTCTAGTTTGAGATGCCAGTACAACAATATTACTAGCATCATTCTGTAGTCATTTATATAGCACAAGAATTATATTTCGACATTAGTTATGTTTCATCTCTATTGCGTGCAAAGCACAACAGTCAAAAAATTTCGGATAAGAAATCGCTAATTGTTGAGAGGCTACAAACTTTGACACTGTTGGATTCTGTGAGACTATACTCAATCCAAATAAATAAATACTGAGGATATTTTCAAATTATATTGAACTGAACATTCAACAGCAATTGAGGGAGAATGCAAAGTGAGCTTGCGCTCTTTGAGGTAGCAGCCACCTGGTACATACGTTAAATGCGATCGGCTCCAGCCGCGAATTGAACCCGTCACGTAGGATCAGTCGTCTTGTCATGTCGCTGACTAACACAACCCCAACCCTACCGTCTTTCAGTGAGTAATGCAGGTTACAGCGCCGAAATGCAATTTACCAAACATTTTGCATCTTCAGGGTGAAATAGACTTCTTCTAAGCTATTTACTTTTATGCCCATCATGATCTGGCCTTGGCTTGTGTTGTGTCTAGCCAATGCAGGTAATTATTTAATGCAGTTCATTTTTAAAGGCATATTACGAAATTCAGTACCTAAGAGCGAACGAATTCAGGAATAACTTCTCCACCGACCGGTTAGCCCAGTTGAGCATGTCGCCAACGGTGCGGGAGGTCTGGGGTTCGATTCCCGAGTCTCTCAAATCGGACAATGTTTCGCCAACGGCTCGCCGCCCCTACGATGTTTCTTCGGAGCTGTGTTGTACAGGCGCTCAGCCACGGAGATAGGCCCCGTCATCGTAACACGCTGCGGCATGACGCTGCAGATACAATGATTCTTTTTTAAATAAACGTTTATGCGCTTGTTGTAGGATCAACATTAGTCATTGAGACTTTTCCTGCCCTACCGGAAAACAAGTTGGCGAGGGGTTATTCTGGTTTGCGACTCTCAATAGAAAGAGCATATTTAACTTCTCAATATTCGTGCCAATGGAGATTTGGTGCAATGAGTCCAATCGTCATACGCGACGGATCAAGTTATACTTATTACTGCCGAAATGTTACTGGTACCGGTTACGCGTTGACTTGTGCTGAACGGAACAGTCGAATCTACACCAGCTTAACAATCACTGGTCCAATACAACAGTCCTCGGTTGCTCGTCTACAATGCCGCACACGTAGCTATTACAGCTATTACGATTTGGGGTCGCTTAGTCTCACAGTTGCAGGTACGATTTTCACTTGTAGCCTAATTATGGTAATGAATTAGTGTTCTCGTTCATGCCTCTGGATGTATGTATCCCAGAAAATGAGGTCTAATAGTCGCCATCAGCCGAAAAAAAAAGCAATCATCGGCTGATGAGAGGTAATAGCCCGAAACAGCCCTGTCCCGCTCTATGGTACCCTATGGCTGGAGTCGTTTTGCGACTGTTGGAGGCGGAGGAAGTTCTATCCTCCGACCCAGCACGTGGAAGTCGTGATGACTTCCCATTCAATAGTTTAAGAAAGACATTGTACAGTAGTTTCAATGAATCACATGCGTTTAACTTGTTCAAAGACCGCTTCAAAAGTTGTTGTTTCATTGATTTCTTCATCTTTATCCTCCCGTCACGAGAAAGCGACGAAGACGCAACACATAAAACGAACCAGACTCGCTTAGGAGTTGCATTTGCTTCCGAGTTTTCCAGTTGAATTTTGCTTCTGATTTCTTTAATTTGCTGCTTGTTACGTTCCACCTCGCAGGAATAATTATCGTAAAGCATCTTATCCAAGGACGCTACAACGAGGCATGGGTGGGAGTTGAACCAATAAACTTGCAGTCACGGCCGTCCCAACACGTCGCTCCAAACCACTCGGCCTCGCTTCCGACAAAATTTAGCCGAACATCCTTTTCTGATCAAGTGCAAACAGCTCTGAATCTGAGGGTCTATTCTTTTGCCGCACAGTCGAAATCAAAAACTAGCAGTGGTGATGTTAAGTCAGCTTTTGGTGAGGTCATTCAAGAGCAACAGATTATGTGTTTCTCTTAATGCATCATATGTACATAGAAACAACGTGATCTGCGGTTTGTGCACAAAACTGTATATATGACGTCAAAATACTAGGGAACCTCAAAAAATTAAATCCTTATTATACTCGAACTCGCGGTATTACGCCGAAGCGTGTAACGGGTGGCGGGGTCCACCTACGCGGCTTAACGCCTGAACAACACAGCTCCGAAAAAACATTCACAGCGGTGGCGATTCACAGCTCCTCGGATTAGCGCCTGGGCAACGCAGCTCGAAAAGACGTCGCAGCAGTGACGACATTGCGTCCAGTTTGACCGGCCCGGGAATCGAACCTCAAACCTACCCAACCGGTAGCGATGCGTTTAACAACTGGGCTAGTAGGGAACTTCATTGTTATTTTTAGATTGCGCTTCATCTGTCCCAGGATTTGTCCTTAACTTTGCATCTGCGACATATAATTCATCAGGTACATTGAGTTGTGGAAGCAACGGAACATTGTTCAACTCAAATGGAACTGAACTCAACTTAATGCAAGTAACTTGTCTTGCCACAGCTGAATGGAGTGGAGTGGAAGGGTTAGAATGTTGGAAAGGTTTGTTTGTTGTTCAAAGTTATTGGTCATTACTCCACATAGTTAAAATACTGCTTAACAAAATCCAGCATCCTGTTAACTACACTTGAACATTTTTTTGGGTGAAAAATTCGACAAAGTTTTTACATTTTATTACAAGCATTGAACTATTGAGGGTTTTGCACTGGCAGAGGTGCAACCACAATTTAGAGGAGTAACAATCTAATTCATTCGGAGAAATGATCGCTTTGCTATCTCGTTTCAGACTTAATTACAGAAAACCGTCATTGCTTCTTTTATTTCTTTACGAAATCTTGAAAACAAGAAAGTGAAAACCGTTCGATCTTAGTAAGACTAGTCAGCAAGAAATATGAAATTCTCATCACACTCGCGGTATGACGTCGAAGAACCACACGAGTGGCGGGCATCATCGTCGCGGCTAAGCGCCTGAGCAACACAGCTCCGCAGAAACATCGCAGTGATGGCGAGCCATTGGCGACAATGCGTCCGATTTGACTGGCCCGGGAATCGAACCTCGCTGCGTTAGCGATGTCTTCAACCACTACGCACTCCGGCCATTCAGTAAGACTGTCAGTTATTGAAAAGATAACTAATCCTTGATTGTGATAACTCCGCTTGATACCGCAAAATTGATCTCTAGATCAAATCATATTCTGGTCTGCATTCCACTCTGCTTTCCTGAATCACCAAGAATATAGCCGCGGTGATTACTGACTTCATCTTGGAATTTCACTGACATTTAAGTGCAAATACTGATGCAAACACTTCTTTGAAAAGGAACTGAAGTGCAAAATCATTTTCCAACTGAAAATGTTAACAAATACAACGATTTCAAAACTGGCAACAAAAATTTTTAAGTGTTTTTAAGTCAATCAAAAATGGGCGCTTACAGTTTAAGGCAGAAGTGGGCAACTTCTCTAGTCGGCTGGCCAGATGCGGGAAAATGAAGCCTTTGGCGGGCCGGATTATTACATGAATAGTAGGCCTATTCAATATCTCAATCACATATCTATTCTCTAATACAAGAAATGAAATGATAAATTTATCTACTAAAGCAATTGTTACAGTTTTACATGCGTACCATGGCAATTGTTTGTTTCAAATACACCGACAATTGGGTGAGAGCATAGCGATTGGCAACTGTCAGGAATGAAACCTCGGGCCAAATTACCGGACGTGGTTGGAATGGATACAGTCTGCGGGTCGGTCAAATCCCCTTTCACGGGCCGTACCTGGCCCGCCGGCCTTATATCGCCCAAGCATGGTTCAAGGTGATGACGTACTAAGGTTTTGTTTACGCGTCGAGGCGTGCAAGAGTTACAATGTTCGCCACATAATTTGCTTCGACTGATTGAAGGTCAAACGCTTTTCTCCAGAGTCATAATGTAGTAAAGCATGATTAAAGACGTTTGATCTTTGAATAGCCGAAGTGAATTTGGTTGACGAGGACTGCAGCTGTAATTCTTGCAAGCCTCGATGCACAAATAAAACCTCAGTACGTCATCACCTTTACCTTTAAACGTCAATTTTTGGATAACTAAGTACATTTAAAATTTTTTTCTGTCAGATTTGAATTCGTTGTATTTGTAAACACCTTGAATGAAAATAATAATTTTAAACTCAGTTCCCCTTTATATATTAATTATTTCATAATGCAAACATTCAGCTCCAAATGTAACTATTCATGGAGAACTGACCGTCATCGAAGGTGATGATCTCACTTTGTCGTGTGACTACGTTGACGTGGTGCCAATTGGAAACAAATCGACTTTTCATTTTGGAGACATAGTGATAAATTTGAAGAAGGTTCGTACTGTGAAAAACACAGAACTAGGCCGTTATCAATCTCACTATCTTCTTTTTTAAAGCATACCTTTCCATCTCCAGCCCAACTATCTCAGCTAGCTTTGAAAACTTCCATTATTTGTTTTACTTTTTATCATCTTTTCGGTTTGACCCCAAGGGTTAATCGCAACTTCTTAAACTTCATACGTTTCGTTTTCCATAGCTGACGGTGGGACGTTTTTCGTTTCATAGCAAAGTCATTCGCACCATCAACGTACGAAATCTTTTACCCAGCTTCAAACGTTTTTGTTGCATAGCCCCCAAGTAATTTTTTCCATCCATGCCATGCTGCATTTGTTTTTTCCTTCCAACTTTTATGCCTAAATCGGGATCTCTTGCACAGTAGAGCCCACACTTCAATGTATTTACTCTTTGCTACATTAAGATCTAATTATCTACACCCTGCAGTTTCATGCAGCCGTCTTAGTATCTTTCTTCACTAGCACAAAAAATCGTTTTCTTACCTAATTTTAATCTCTTTATGCCCTTTTTTACAACTCTAGCCTGTCATGAAGTTCTTCTCTTTAGCAAAAATTGAAATCATTAAAAGGACAGTGTGGAGAAAAAGCCAGCAAGGTTGATTGTCATGCTGGTGAGAAATACATTAGACTTCCTCATCTTTAAAGAGTGGTGCACATGTAACCAAAAAACACAGAGGCGTCAAAGATTCAACACCCCTGCAGAATCTTGGCACTTTTGTAGCTATGTTGTCCAGGAAACGGGCACCGCTAACTCGTGACATGCCTTTGTGTATGACGTGAGCATAATGCGCAAGAATCATTTTTCATTGATCACAATTTTCAAAATATGTCCGAAAACAAACGTGCTAACAATAACAATTCTATTCCTCAACATTTAGGATTGCGATTTGACAATGCCAAACTTAACAAGAGCAGACAACAACAAATCTGTGTCGTGTCAAGCCTTGACTCCATTCAGTAAACTCCATCCAGAAAATGGTCGATCAGACTCAAGAACTGTGAAAGTGTTGTGTAAGTAGTTATGATAGGTTTAATATGTCCTACATCAGTCAGGGCTCTGTATGGTTTGTAACTCTAGTCACTCCCAGACGGTGTTACATAATATAAAAAACGCAAAAACACAAAAAAGAACACTCAGAGTCACAAAATTGATATATACTGAAAGTATTGCAACATCGCTCGCTATCGAGTCAGCTACTTGGCACCAGCATTCGTACATATACAACAACTAATTGTTGATTTAGAAAAAATTCGGGAATTGGAATATCGCTTCCACTGCGAACGTCAATCTTTTGATATTTGACTTCATTGGTCCGGCGCCCGTGTGTTAGATATGCAAGTTTCCGCATTCTTTATAAATCAACAATTTGCTGTTGTATTAGTGCCAAGCAACTAGTTCGATAGTGAGTGTTGCTACAGCATGAGAGCACGACAAAAAAATGATCAGTTATCTTGTTTGCTTGATATGGATTTTGTTTGGGTCTCAACCCACCACAGCTGTGGCGTAAACCTGCTCGTAATTATTATCGTTTGCTAAACTCTGCTTGTATCGCATTAATTTTTTTGAACACAAAACATAATGTCCATGAGGCGCTGAAGATAAAACGATACAAAGAAAATGAAATCAACACAGAGAAACTTAGTTGTAAGGGATGGTAGAAATTCCATGGTTGATTTGGAGATTTGAGTCCAACCATGGCGGCTAACTTGGTTAATATGTGTTCTACCGTTTAAACACAAATTACTGCCTGTTTGCTTATGATTTCAGTATACAATGATACCTTAAATGCATTACAAATTCATCCAGCGTGCTGTTAATGCAAAGCGTTTTTACTAACCGATGAAACTAACGACTGAATTTAGATGAACCTTACCAAGACAACCCTTCAACTTGTACATGGATGGCCAACACTACTCAAATATGCAAGGTATCATTTCATGCTAATTCCGATATTAAAGTGGAGCAAATTACCAAAAATGGTAAGTTCTAAAGTTGCAAATAACTACATCATGTCAGTACAGTAGCATTTTTATCCTCCTATCCCGAGAAAACAAACAAAACATCATATTATTATTATTACAACGAGCTCACTTAGAAGTTACCGGCCATCTGTCTATCACTAAAGATAGAGAAACCCGTTAAAAGTCTTTCCCTACGGCACAACAAGTAAACTTGCCGGCTTGTTCTTTACACCGTCTCTTTACTATTGAACGTCAAGCAGGGAAGCTCTGAATACCAATTGTTAAGTCATTGGTATGATCATTCTCAAAATCAAACCCTGAGTCTACAGCTTTAGATGCTGGCGCTCTATTTACTCGACCTTTATTCTGATCCAACTAAGAATTGCGTCAGGATACTCGTTAATTTTAGGAACTTTGACAAACGGAATTCTTTCGCCAGTTTATCCTGATGGGGAGCACGTGGTTTCGTTCCATTTTGGATTATATCAGGTAAAATTCAACTTTATTGTTGATAAAAAAACATTAGGGGCATTGTTTGGGTAAACCTCAAGTATCATGATTTGTCTAGTCACAAACACAGGCAGTATAGCTCAGTTGATAAGCACATTGCTATTGGTGCAGGAAATCTAGGGTTCGATTCCCCAGCCGGTCAAATCGACACTGTCGTTATCAGCTCGTCACCGCTGCGATGTTTCTTTGAAGTCGTGTTGCCCAGGCGCTAGGTTGCGAAGATGGATCCCGCCAATCATTACGCGCTTCGGCGTAATACCGCAAGTTAGGGGCGCACCCAGCATATTGTAAAGGAGGAGGGATTCAAAAAACTCGATGCCGCAGTCAGGAGCGCCTCCAGAAAATTTTGGTGGGGGTATGAAATTTTGAATTAGGTTGAATGTTAACTAAATACTAAGACGTTAGACCCAAAAAAGACGTAAAAAGCTTTTTGAAAAATGTTTTCATGTCTGCAATATTGTATCAGAAACTTTCCGGTAGGAGGCACCAAGTTTTGACGTATTTTCATGCGTAGTTTTTTCCGACAGAATTATTTTGAAGCAACTCGAGAATAAAAAAGGCTCTAGGGGGTCCGGGGACATGCTCCTCCGGAAAGTTTTTGAAAATTTACATACTGTAGTGGCCATTTCAGTACTCTTTGAACAATTTTTAGGCATAGCTTGTGTAAGATTTTTGCCCCTAAACTTGAGTGTTTCACCAAATATAATGCATTTTGTTCGTACATTTTCGATTATGCGAGCTTAGGGCGCGAGGCTTATTGTTATCGAAAAGGTTCGAAATTATGGAAAAATTGTGATCACCAAAAACGTGTTTAAAAATGGCTGGTGGGGGGAACGCATTCCTTGCATGTCTTTCAAACCGCCCCTGCCCGCACTGATAACAATGTCTCTTATCACTACACCAACTAGCCGATTTGGCTTCTGTATGATGAGGCACAAATTCTGTCACAGCTGTTTTGAAATAACTCCACGTACTGCACTTACACAGTATAGACACTTCACTTTAAAAACAAGGATTCGGTTTCGAAAAGGGGGGTTTGGACCCCCCAAACCCCTCCCTGCAAGTGCCACTGCCGCGAGTATAATGAAGATTTCATGTTCAATAACCTAATTTTACTTGCAATAATTGCTGAAATATTTAAGACACGGTTCTCTCTTTAACACAAAGTTAGTGTAAAATTTAACCAATAACTTCCTCAAATGATCAACTGAGGAAGTGATAGCATGCTTTTGTTTTTTGTCAAGTTTTTTTCATTTAGAGTCTAGACTACATTGTTACCACTATCAGAAGTTATCATGGTTGTTATTCATTTTCTTTCTTTTCAAAACATGCAAAATAATTTAACATTGACGATAAAGCAGTGTAAAGATGATGCGGCTAGCTATAAATTTAAAATTTACAGCTTAGGTGCAATACATTTCAAAATTAAACAGGCGCACTTTCGCTCAAAATTTTGACACATTGCTTCAAAGTCAGTGTTTTACTGAAGGAAAATGTTAAAAAATCGTTGTTATACTCGCAGGACTACACCGAAGCGCGTAACGAGTGGCGGGGTTCATCTCCGTGACTTAGTGGCTGGGTAACACAGCTCCGAAGAAATGTGGCAGCAGTGGGCAACAGTGTCCGATTTGACTGGCAAGGGAATCGAACCCCAGACATCCCGCACCAGTAGCGACGTCTTTAACAACTGAGCTAACCGGCCGGTAAATTGAAGTGCCTAAAATTATAACTTAAGGGACCAAAACAAATTGCAAGGCAAAATGCCATTTTCTCTATATTTTTTTATGCTTAGGACCCGATTTTCAGTTTTATGGATCCAAATGGATCCTTGAAACGCCTTAAAAACCCTTACACAAAATTATTTTACCTACCGTATTTTAAGGACCACAAAGCGCACATTAAATAGTGATATTATGCTTTTTTACCACTAAAATGTTGAGCCATTTTGTTTAATGAGCTTTACTTGGTCTTTAGAAAGTCTTTACATGGTAGACCCACACTTCCAAGGGTGCAAATTTATGTTGAGCATTTGGAGGGGATAATTTAGCGAAATTGACCATTTTTCGATATTGGGGGGGATGTAAATTGGCAATTCAAAATTGATCTATACATCGTATGGGGAGTTTTCCACTTTCATGAAAAATATTGGGGGATGCTACCATTGCATTTCCCCATCCTCCTGGATTTGCACCCATGCACACTTCTTTAAAACCCTTGCGTCTTACAGTCCGGTGCGCCTTATGTATGAAAAAAACAATCAAAGCAATTTATTGACAGTGCGCCTTATAGTTCGCAAAATACGGTAGTTACATTTTTACGCAGGATGTTACAATGGACGATGCTGGACGATATGAAGCTCAAGTAACATCAGTTGTTCCACCAAACAACCACACGATTTACTTCGATGTTATTGTTGTTGAAACTGACTGCAACACAGTTCTCCCGAAAGAGTCGTTACAGTGATTTTCGTTACTTTACTGTATAATATGCTGTCATTCATTATCAATTCATTCCACGCATAACCATTTTAATCTGTACATAAACGTAAGTTGCGATACGCGACAGAGCGACAACTTTTTATCGCACCTTGTTTGTTTTATTTTACTGTTTAGCGATCACGCAAAAACCTTCTCCATTCACTTTCATCATAATTTTCAACGCGTCGTGGCATCTCGCGCATCGGCAAACGCTCCTTAACAGCTTTATACTGTCTTCATTGACGAGCTTGTCAATGCAAGAATTCCGTAATAAGTCAAGGACTGTTTGTAATGATTATGACGTGGTTTATTGTAGCAGTAGATTTATGAGTTATGGGTGATACTAAGTGTAGTGTTTTTGTAAAAAGACCAGCTGGTAAAACAAGGAAAACCAGGCCACATTAATTCTTAAAACTGGACGTTTCGACAACATAGATTCTACCGTCATCATCAGCAGCGTAAGTTCCTTGCTTGCACAGCTGATGATGACAACTGAATCTATGCTGTCGAAACGTCCAGTTTTAAGAACTACCTTTTCTTTCTAAACTATTTTCGTTCGATATTTATTGTATTCCAAGTCACATGCTTTGCCGCGTCTTTTCTTCGGTGTTGTTTTTTTTTCTTTATGCTGCGAAACGTAAAACTGAGTACGCTTGCAACAAGCAACATGCTTTGCTTCCTGTTCAGTTTTTAAGCTAATGAAGTGAAAAGTATTTTGTTGCTGCTTTGCAATGATGATACTGCACCTAATCTTAATTTCCTTCATTATTTTAGACCGTGAATTTTGTTTGTATTATGTGTGATTAATCAGTTAAATCAATCAGTATAATAAAATTATTTGATTGATGCGATGAGTTTTGTTACCAGAAGAAGAAAATCCAAAAGTCGCGCTTTGATAGAAGCGAATTTCAACAAGTTTATCGACCGGTCGGTTAGATGTGTTGCTAAGCACGCGCTATCGGTGCGGCACATCAGGGGTACGATTCCCGGGTCGGTCAAATCGGACACAGTGTGGCTGCTTCGGAGCTGTGTTGCCCATGACCTAAACCGCGGAAATGGACACCACCACTCGTTACACGCTTCGGCGTAATACCGCGAGTATAACGAAGATTTGACTGGATGTTTTTAGTTGAATCGTCATGAACACGATTCCATGGATTTCTGCACTGACGAAAATTCAAAGCTACAAACAATGCACAGTTACACGCTTCTGGGTCTCTACCTTTTAAGGCGCGATTACACTAACTGCGACTCTGAGACCTTCAAGTCATTGTGCAGGTTTATCTTATTATGAACAGACTTTGTGCGGATGTGACGTCATAATAAGATAAATCTGTACAATGTCTGAGTTAGTGTGATCGCACATCGCACCTTTATGGTTTGTGGTCCTTGCTCAGCGATAGAATTTTTGTCGGTGTTTTATTCGTGGTGGTGGTCACAACTGCTTAATCATTACCCTTCACAGCTTGAATCTTGCCCATGTGACTTCCTGGTTAATGTCTTGTGGCCTCCTAGGAGGGGCCAATAGCCCCCATATGAGAAAACCACGTGGGGCTAGGTAATTACGGTTCCTCGTTTTACACTCAAATGTTTTCCGAAACAAGCACATCTAGATCCATATGATGAAACGTGAAAATAAATTGCTTCAAAAGTCTCGACTACCTCTCTACATACTTTGATTTCGAATCAAATCTTGATCATGCTCGCGGTACGACGCCAAAGCGTGTAACCAGTGCTGGGCCCATCTCCGCCGCTTAGTGTCTGGGCAACACAGCTATCACAGCGGTGGCGAGCCGTTGGCTACACTGTGTCCGATTTGACCGGCCCGGGAGCCGTACCTCAGACCTAAGACCTGCCGCACCGATGTCTCTGACAACCAAGCTCACCGACCATTTCAAAATAAATCACTTTACATGCAGAAAATCTGGTGAATCGTTGACCCTTGACAATTCAGTTTTAGTTATTTTTTTCAACTTTGTCACTGGAAAATTGTTAAAATTTACTGGGTGCTAAATCAACTTAATTTAACGTGCTTCAGGAAAATGTTATATCCAGTTAAAGTAAAAGAAGAATATTATACCTTTTAAAAGGTTGAGATTGTGATTAGGCATGCACATGAAAAGCAAAAGGCAACCCACCTACTTTCTTGAAGAGGAAACTAGGTTTATTTATCGAAAGATTCAGTAAGAAAGTACTGTAGTTGGATCGGAATTCACTCATTTCCGTCTCTCTAGTTTGAGATGCCAGCTCAATATCGTCATTAGCTTTATATTTCGACATAGGTTATTTTTTATTTCTATTACGTGTAAAGTACAACTGTCAAAAATTTTTAATTAATTAAGAAAACGTTAATCGCTAAAAAGGGCTACAAACTTTGACTGTGTTGGATTCTGTGAGATTGATTACCTGATGCAAATAAAGAATTACTGAAGTTGTTTTCAAATTATTCTGCAGTCATTTTCATATCACAAGAATTATATTTCGACATAGGTTATTTGCATGCAAAGTACAAACGTCAAAAAATTTTGATTGATTAAGAAAACGTTAATTGCTAAAAGGAGCTACAAACTTTGACAGTGTTGGATTCTGTGAGATTAATTTCCTGATGCAAATAAATACTGAAGTTGTTTTCAAATTATATTGAACTGAAAATTCAACAGTAATTGAGGAGACTGCAAAATGAGCTTGCGCTCATCGAGTCAGCAGCTACCCGGTATACAGGCATATGTCAAATGCGATCGGCTCATACCGCGAATCGAACCCATCACGTAGGATCTGTCACCTTCCCACGGGATCGCTACAGCATGTCGCTGACTAACACAACCCCCAAGTGCTATTGACTTTCAATTAGGTAAGTTCCTCAAGTAAAATTACTCTGAATTGCCGAGTAACGAGTGTTCACGATGTTACTCGGCGAGTCCGAGTATTTATGACGTCATGCGCGATGAGAATTAAGTTTTTGCCTTTATGGTTTTCCTGCATTTACTGCTTTAGAATCATTGGGTTAATCGGTTTATTTAGTTTAGGCAACTGAGCTTACAGTCGAATGGCAACATCTGAGCTATACAATGCAATAATGACAATGTACCCCGTAGGTACCTTATCACAGTGGCGCACTAAGGGGGGGAAGAGGTTTGTGGGGTCGACCCCCCCTTTTGAAACCGAACTCTTGTTTTTAAAATGAAGTATCCAAACGGGAAGTGCAGTTTTGATGAATACAACTTTTCCATAATTTCGAACTTTTGCGATAACAATAAGCCTTATGCCATAAGCACGCATAATCGAAAATGTACGAAGAAAATGCATCAGATTTAATGAAACACTCAGATTTAAAGCAAAAAAGTTGAATAAAATTTGCCTAAAAATTGTTCAAAGAGTACTACAATGGCCACTACAGCATGTAAATTTCCAAAAATTTTTAGCCTTTTTTAATATCATCAGAGCCTTTTTTATTCTCATTAAGCTTCAAAGTGATTTTGCGGAAAAAACTACGCTTGATAATATGTCAAATTTGAGCGTTTCCTCCCTGAAAAAATTTCTGAATACGCTGCAGACATGAAAGTATTTTTTAAAGGGTTTTTTACGTCTTTTTGGGGTCTAACGTCTTTGCATTTAGTTATCATTTAACCTAATTCAAAATTTCACCCCCCTACCATTAAAATTTTTTGATCCGCTCCTGAGTGCGGGATCGAGGATTTTTTCAGCAAAAAAGGACACCTCTGCAATATCAAGCAAAAAAGACCGCAATGTTCATGAACTAACAGTCGTGTTTTGTGCTGTACGGTAGATGAAACACAATTCACCAAAGCATCATTAACATCAGCGAAATCAATCACATCAAACAAAAGGCGAATATTATCGCTAATAAAAATTGAATTAAATTTACAGCCTTATAACCTTAACCTACATTACTAGCAAACTTGATTTGAGAAATCAAACTATTTACCACAGCGGTACAGTTATTACCAGTGCGAAAAAATTTTTGAAATGACTTCCAATGACGAAGTGAATGCAGCTTGTCACAGTACAGACTAAAATAGCACTTAAATTAATGGCTTCGAACGACTGCCAAATGTTTAAAAAACCTTCGGACTTTTGACCAGTATCTAGCAACGTGCACACTAATTTCATTCCCATTTATTTAACGAGCCATTTCACTCCAAAAATGTCAAATAAATTTATAAGCTGTTTCATTGACAGCTATATCTGGAGCTACAGGCGATAAAGCATGATATTAGAAAATTAGACTGATAACTTGAAAGGATTCGAAGTGTCGGATCTTTGCACTTAGCACGAAATTAGCCCAAGTTTGGAATTACAGAAACTTACCGGTACTTTAGCAATGCTCAAAGTTTATTTGAAAAGATTGAGATAGTCGAGTTTTTGTGACCACTGCACAGACTGTTTTGTATTTAAAAGAAATACACCAAAATAACAAATTAGACCAGCGCTTCTCAAACTATGGGTCGCTACCCCAAATGGGGCCGCGAAATAAACTTTTGGGGTCGCGAAACATTAGGCCTACTACAACAAAGTTGTTACATGGCAAAGATGTTTGAGATTTTGGATAACAAAAAATAACCAATCACAGCAAGTGTTGCATTTTTAAGATTTGCGTACTTTCTGACTTAAATAATGTCCTGGACGGCATTCATAGGAAGGGTTGCAAGAACAGCAGCCACTTCAATCCGCATCCTATGGATTATTACCGGTCCATTGCTTTACCAACCGAACATTATAATCACTCATATAACAGAACAAGTGATGCATTGACCATAAAAAAAGTCTCGTCAGCCTTGCTACGCAAAGCCAATCCAGGCTAAACTCATTCCAGACTGTAAGGACTCATTTTTTGCTTTGCTTTACCTACACATCTCGACTTTAGTTCTTTTCGAGGGAAGAAAAGAAATAAAGTCGAGATGTCTAGGTAAAGCAATGCAAAAAATGAGCCTTTACAGTCTGGAATAAGTTTAGCCTGGATTGGCTTTGCGTAGAAAGGTTGACGAGACTTTTGTTATAGTCGAAACATTAATTTGTCCCTTGCAAAGTGATGCATTGTTACGCCATCATTGCTGTAACGAGTAGCTGAACAAAAGTGTCTTTATTGTTTGTATTCCGATTCAGAGGAATTACTGAAAGAACCATTTTATTGCGTCACTCTGGAAGCCTACGTTCAAGCTAAGTTCTCTGAGGGCATAGAGCAGTTTTAGAGTGAAGTTCAAAGCAGTTAAACCAATGAAGTCATTATGGAGTGGTCAGGTTTAGATTCATGTGGCAGCATTGAAAGCACGCAGAAAAAACTAATAAATGAAAAAGAAAACATGATGACGCATTTTCGCGATATGGATTTACAAGCAGTCATAATAATGAAGTTATAATAATGAAGAAAAACCACTAATTTGTAATGAAACTTTATCTGCGGAAAGCATGAAACCCTCCAAATTAACAACGCATTTTGAAAGTACCCATATTGGGGTCGCGTAGAAATATTTTTCTCCGAACGGGGTCGCAGAACAAAAAAGTTTGAGAAGCTTTGAATTAAACTCAACCTCTTTGATCTACACTAATAACAATCAAAATAAAAAGTTGTTGTCAACGTTAATACTTTTTGAGCGCGACCCAAATTTGAGTTTGACAAATTTCATAAAATTTCCGGTTTATTGTGACTTCAATAACATTTAATATCAAATTAAATCCTCATTATGCTCGCGAAATTTCGCCGAAGCGTGTAAGGAATGGTGGGACCCATCTCCGCGGCTTAGCACCTGGGCAACTCAGCTACGAAGAAACGTCGCAGCGGTGGCGAGCCGTTGGCGACGCTGTGTCCGATTTGACCGACCCGGGATTTGAACCCCAGACCACTCGCACCAATAGCAAAATCTTAACAATTGAGCCAGCCGGTGCAAAAATATATTAGTTGTTTTCGCCTTTCATAATTTGAAGGCCCCGCACTCTTATCCTCCCCAGGCCACGCAATGTCTTAATCCACCTCTGTTCACAATGCCGAAATAGGAATAGTAGGAAAGTCTATCATAGAGCTCAACAATCATTGCGCCATAAAACAAAAACAAGGTTGTGACGTCATACACGTTTAATAGAAATTTGGTTTTTAAATTTATTGCCACGCATTATCAAAAAAGTTGAAAACTTGTTTCTTCAGCCATCAAGCAGTTACGGCATGCAGATTGCAGTACCGGGATAAAAAAAAAAAAAAAAGAGAAATACTACCGTTGAGTTGGTAACTTGGGTTAAAGAAAAAAAACAAAAAACAAACAAGCTTTCATTGTTTACAAACTAGTACTCGGTCGAATATCAATTAATACTCGGCAGAGTCCGAGTAATAAAAATGCCTTAATACTCGGTCAAGTACTCGGAATAGATTTCTACCCGCCGTAAGCACAGTTGCAAAGCACAGACTATCGGTGCGGGAGGTCTGAGGTTCGATTCCCGGGCCGGTCAAATCGACAAAGTGTCGCCAACGGCTCGCCATCGTTGCGACGTTTTCTTCGGAGCTGTGTTGCCCAGGCGCGGAGATGGGCCCGGCAACTCGTTACACGCTTCGGCATAATACGGCGAGTATAATGAAGCTTTGGATTTTTTGATTTGATTTGAAATAGATTTCTTATAAGCTATTTATTTTTATGTTAACCCACAAATTATCCAACATCTACCATGATCGTGCCTTGGGTTATATTGTGTCTAGCCACTGCAGGTAATTATATAATGCAGTTCATTTTTATATTACGGAAATTTAGTACCTAAGAGCGAAGAAATCCATCAATACCAAGCAACAACTTCTCTACCGACCGGACAGCTCAGTTGAGCACGTCGCCATCGATGCGGGAGGTCTGGGGTTCGATTTCCGAGTCTGTCAAATCGGACACGGTATCGCCAACGGCTCTCCACCGCTGCGACGTTTTCCGGAGCAGTCTTGTCCAGGCGCTCAGCCGCGGAGATGGGCCGCGCCACCGTTACACGCTTCGGCGCGACACTGCGAATATAACTAGTTTTTTAAATAAACGTTTATGCGCTTGTTGTAGGATCAACATTAGTCATTGAGACTTTTCCTGCTCTACCGACAAACAAGTTGGCGAGGGGTTATTCTGGTTTGCGACTCTCAATAGAAGAAGCATATTTAACTTCTCAATATTCGTGCCAATGGAGATTTGGTACAATGAGTCCAATCGTCATACGTCAAGGATCAAGTTATGCTAATTACTGCCGAAATGTTACTGGTACCGGTTATGCGTTGACTTGTGTTGAACGGAACAGTCGAATCTACACCAGCTTAACGATCACTGGTCCAATACAACGGTCCTCAGTTGCTCGTCTACAATGCCGCAGCTCATCGTCTTATCGCAGCAGCTACAGAGATATGGCGTCGCGTACTCTCACCATCACAGGTTTGATTTTCACTTGTAGTCTAATTATGGTAATGAATAACAGTGTTCTCCTTAATGCCTCTGGATTTATATCCAAGAAAATGAGGTCTAATAACCACCATCAGCCGAAAAGAGGCAATCATCGGCTGATGAAAGATAATAGCCCGAAACAACGCTGTCCCGCTTAATTGCACCCTATTGCTGGAGTTGTTTTGCGACTGTTGGTGGCGGAGAAAGTTCTATCTTCGACCCAGCAAACGGAAGTCGTAATGACTTCCATTCAGCAACACAAGAAAGCCATTGTAGTTGCAATGAATCAGATGTGTTTAACTTGTTCAAAGACCGCTTCAAAATTTGTTTGATCAATTTCTTCATCTTTATCTTCCCGTCACGAGAAAGCGACGAAGACGCTACACATAAAACGAACCATACTCGCTTAGGAATTGCCTTTGTTTCCGAGTTTTCTAGTTAAATTTTGCTTCTGATTTCTTTGATTTTCTGCTTGTTAGATTCCACCTCGCAGGTATAATTATCGTAAAGCATCTTATCCAAGGACGCTACAACGAGGCATGGGTGGGAGTTGAACCTATAAGCTTGCAATCATGGCCGTCCTAAAGACGCCGCTTCGAACCACTGGGCCTCGCTGCCGACAAAGTTTGGTCGAGCATCCTTTTCTGATCAAGTGCAAACAGCTCTGAATCTGAGGGTCTATTCTTTTGCCGCACAGTCGAAATCAAAAACTAGCAGTGGTGTTGTTAAGTCAGCTTCTGGTGAGGTCACCCAAGAGCAACAGACCATGTGTTTCGTTTCTCTTAAGGCATGACGTGTACATAGAAACAACGTGATCTGCTGTTTGTGTACAATACTGTATATTTGACATTCTAATGTTAAGGAACTTCAAAAAAATCAAATCTCCATTATCCTTGCGGTAATACGCCGAAGCGTGTAACGAGCTCATCTCCTCGGCTTAGCGCCTGGGCAACACAGCTCCGAAGAGACGTCGCAGCGGGGGCGACATTGTGTCCAGTTTGACGGGCCCGTAATCAAACCTCAAACCTCTCCAACCGACAGCGATGCGCTTAACAACTGAGTTAATTGGGAGCTTCATTTTTATTTTTAGATTGCCCTTCATCTGTCGCAGGACTTGTCGTTAACTCTATATCTGCGACATACAATTCATCAGGAACAGTGAGTTGTGGAAGCAACGGGACATTGTTCAACTCAAATGGAACTGAACTTAACTTAATGCAAGTAACTTGTCTTGCAACAGCTGAATGGAGTGGAGAAAAAGAGGTGGAATGTTGGAAAGGTTTGTTTGTTATTCAAAGCGTCATTACCCACATAGTTAGAATACTGCTTAACAAAGACAAGCCTGTGTTAACTATACTTGAACATATTTTGAATGAAAAATTCGACAAAGTTTTTACATTTTATTACAAGCATTGAACTATTGAGTTTTTGGCACTGGCAGAGGTACAACCACAATTCAGAGGAGTAACAATCTAATTCATTCAGAGAAATGATCGCTTTGCAATCTCGTTTCAGACTTACACAAAAAATCCGTCATTGCTTCTTCATTCTATTTCTTTATGAAATCTTGAAAACAAGAAAGTGAAAACCGTTCGATCTTAGTAAGACTATTCAGCAAGAAATATGAAATTCTCATCACACTCGCGGTATAACGTCGGAGTATCACACGAGTGGCGGGGTATCATCGTCGCGGCTAAGCGCCTGAGCAACAAAGCTCCGCAGAAACACTGCAGTGATAGCGAGTCGTTGGCGACAATGCGTCCGATTTTACTGGTCCGGGAATCGAACCTCGCTGCGTTAGCGATGTCTTCCACCACTACGTAATCCGGGCATTCAGTAAGACTGTCAGTTTGTTGAGATAACTAATCCTCGATTTTTGGCAAGAAACTGCAGTTTGATGCGAAATCCATCAAAAGATTATTACTGCTCACACTTGATTTTAATCGATTTCAGCGGTTAAGCTATTATCACTACAATCTTATTCAAATAAAATCCAATTCTATTTAAACAATCTATATTCTATTTAAATTAGATTTTACTGATGATAGCTTAACAGCTGAAATCGATTGAAGTAAAGTGAGAGTAGTAATAACTTTTTGACGGATTTTGTATCAAGCTGTAGTTTCTTGCCAGTACAGTAATTAACTTTTGACCTTTCGATGCGAAATCGTCAATCTAACTTTGTCAGGGTGCTTGTGATTCTCTTTATCATTTACACAATGAACTTCTCTAAACCTCGATTTGTGATAACTCCACTTGATACCGCAAATTTGATCTCTAGATCAAACTATATTCTAGTCTATATTCCACTTTGCTTTCTTAATTGACGAAGAACACAGCCGAGGTGATAACAGACCGCACTTTAGAATTTGATGAAAACAGTCCTTTAAAAGGGAACTGAAGTGCAAAATTATTTTCCAAAGTGTTAACAAATACAACAATTTCAAAACCAACAACAAAAATTTTTAGATGTAGTTAGTTATCCAAAAATAGGCGCTCACAATTTAAGACAGGGGGCGGGGGGGCAACTTCTCCAGTCGGCGAGTCAGATGTGGAAAAATGAACCTCGGTGGACCGAATTATTACCTGAACACAATGAACACTGAACAGTATGCAATATCTTAATTACATATTCAGTATTTATTCACTAAAGCAATTGTAGTTTCACAAGCGCGCTATGGCAATTGTTTGTTTTGTAAGCTCGCAACGAGGTTTGGTGAGAGCGTAGCGATCGGCAACTGTCAGGAGTAAGGTCTCGGGCCGAATTACAGAACATGCATGGTTAGAATGGACACAGTCTGTGGGCCGGTCAAAACCTCTTTCACGTACCGGATCTGGCCCGCAGGCCGTATGTTGCCCATGCCTGGCTTAAGGTGATGACGTGCTATAAAGCTACGGCTCAGATGCCCGAGTAAACAGCTCAGACGGCCGAGTGGTAAGAGCGTCCGCCTCGGGAGCTGTAGACTTGGATTTGATTCCAATCCGGCAAGTTTACTTGTTGCGCCGTTAGGAAAGGCACTAAGCGGGACTCCCCCATCTTGGTGTGGTAGACAGATGGCTGACAACTCCTAAGCGAGCTCGTATAGCGCATTGATCGCTTTCTCGTGATCGGAGGATAAATGTGCCGAAAAAGCTTTATTTACGCGTCGAGACGTGTTTTGCTTCGACTGATCGAAGGTCAACGCCTTTTTTCTTAGTCATAACGCAGTAAAGCAGTGGCTCTCAAACTTTTTCTTGTCGCGACGCACTCTCAAAGAATTTTTAATCTCGCGACGCACTGGTGTAAATGTAAAAATTTTTGAAACAAAATATTGTTTTTGAAGTTTGGCGCATTGTAACTGCAAGATTTTTTGTCACAACGACCACTCCGTTCCTCTTTTTTAATTCTGGGGACTTCGCAGGATATCATAGGCTACAATATGGCGTTCTACATTACAGTCGTTGCTGGGAATACTGTCCATGAAGTTTTTGGTATCCAGTCCCTCAACTACCAAGCAAAAACCTCGAGCCACTAACTTAATCGCAAGCTATAAGGCCTCTGCTTTTAATGCAATCTTCCAGAGAATCGTCATCTTAAAACGATAAAAGCGTATGGATCTGCAATTACTCAGCATTTTTCGTTTTCGTCAATTGGTGCATGCGCTGGAGCACGCTCTATAAAACGGAGTTCATTTTAAAAACAGATGTTTATGAACTCAATAAGGTCACAAGCTGCGCAACTAAACCACATATCAGGAACAACTTGGTATGGAAGCTGGAGCCAATGTTGTCCGACTACAAGGCCGTCGCTTTTCTAGAGTCTTCTAAAAAATTTAAATCAAATCTGTATTATACTCAAGAGGAATATGTCGAAGCCTGTTACAAGAGGCGGGATCCATCTCCGCGGCTCAGCACCTGGGCAACACAGCATGAAGAAACGTTGCAGTGGTGGGGTCGAACCCTTACCTCCTATACCGAAAGCGATGTCGTTACCAACGGGTTATTGAACAAAAAATATACAGCAACATCAAATGCATTGAAAATTGAATTATTACAGCATAACAATTGGGCAAAGCGCATAAAACATCAGTTACTGTTGAGTTGAAAACAGAATATTCCGAAGAAAACAAAAGTTGGGAACTCTTATGAAATCAATTAAAACCGTTTATTTTTGCGAAAAATGGAACAAAATTGTGGATAAAATTTAGTCCCATCGTGCAATCCAAATTATTTTGCGACGCCCCTTAAACATTTAAACAACGCACCAGGGCGTCGCGACGCAGTCTGAGAACCATTGCAGTAAAGCATGATCAAAGGCGTTTGACCTTTGGATAGCCGAAGCGAGTTTGGTTGACGAAGACTGCAGCTGTAACTATTGCTTACCTCGATGCGTAAATAAAACCTTACAACGTTAACACCCCTCTCCTATGGATTGCCACCTTAACGTGGTGGGGAGGTTTGAGTTTTCAATGATCCTTAGAGCAACGCCGTCGGTAGAGTTTAATCACTTCCATCAGGATCACTCATGGCGGTAAGGTCGAAGGAGAGAAACAGACCAAGTAGCAATCCAATGCTGTAGCTAAATGGAAAGTTGTAATAACAATATTCATGCTGCATCGGACGGCGCGTAGGATAAAAAGGTCCGCGTTCGAGTTTTAGGCAGAGGGACTCGTTCGAAAAATAAGCTACAGTCTCCCCCACAAGCTGACCGTCACCGGAAACCCACCAACGCAGTCACTAAGCGTTTGGGGAGGCAAATGGGGGCAGCGCACAGAAAACGTACTCGAGTTGGACCAAACTGCCGGGATCTAGCTATCGGGAACTGGAACGTTTCGTCACTGACAGGAAAAGAGCAGGAGCTTGTTTGCGAAGCCAACAGTATCGCCTGATGTTGTGGGAATTTCATCAACAAAGCGCCGGGGTTCTGGAACTGTCGAGTTGAACGGTGGGTGGAAAATTTTCTACTCAGGTGTTGATGCAGCAATGTCTGCTCAAGCTGGTGTTGGCTTACTTGTGAGCCCCAACATAGCTGAATGTGTCGTTGACTGGGTACCACTGGGAGGAAGGGTTTGTCTTCTAAAGCTAAGGCTGCAGAAGCGATCTCTGTGTATCTTGCAGGTGTACGCACCTAACATAGAATCACAGTACGAAGCCTTTCTGGAGGAAGTTGAGGTTGCATTGGGAAAAGCAACTTCATCAGAATCCCTTGTTTTTTTGGGCGATTTCAATGCACATGTGGGCATCGACAATGCAACCTGCAAAGGTGTTATTGGGCAACATGGTGACCCTGACATTAACAAGAACGGAAGGTGTTTATTGCAGTTCTGTGCCACCAATGGGCTGTGCATAATGAACACATTTTTTTAGCACAAAAGAATTCATAAGTACACCTGGTACAGAGACTCTCTGGGACAACGTTCCCTTATTGATTTTTGTATCGTTTCGGCGGACTTGTTTTCTACCGTGTCTGATGTTCGTGTTAAAAGAGGGGCTGAGTTGTCAACTGATCACCACCTAGTTGTCTGCACTTTGAAAGCTTTGAAACCCTTGAAAAAACGAAAGACTTTTCGACCACGAGAAACTTATCGAATCAAACGGAAATCATTGGCTGACAAAGAGGTACGAACTGCATTTGCAGACAACATTGCATCTAAGTTCAAAGAACTTCCGACCTCTACTGAAGACATTGAAACTGAGTGGTGTTTGTTTCGAACAGCAGTCATTACGTCCGCTACTAACTGTTGTGGACGTAAGTGTGTTGGAGGGACGAAGAGTAGCGAGAAAAGAACTCCTTGGTGGAACCAAGAAGTTAAAGAAGCTATTCGGGCGAAAAAAGTGGCCTATAAGGCCTGGCTTGCAAATAAGTCATCACTTGAACTTCGTTCGCAGTACTCTGAAGCACGTAAAAGCGCGTTTACCGATGCGCGACATGCGACATTTTTTTATCGAAGCTTGTTCATTTTATTTTACTGTTGAGCGATCACGCGAAAACCTTCCTCATTCACTTACATAATAATTTTTGTCGTGTTATCGCATGTCGCGCATCGGTAAACGCACCTTAAGGCGACAGCCACAAAAGTTAAACTGTCTAAGGAAAGGGCCTGGAAAGAATTTGGAGAAAGGTTAGACGATGATTTTAAAACGGCAAACAAAGTGTTCTGGCAGACCATTCGCTGTTTGCGTGGAAAAAGATCTCGAGCCGCTCTCTTTATCGAAGATTCAAATGGTGTGACTCTGAAAGATCAAGATGCTATTTTGAATCGGTGGAGAGACTACTTTAGTGATCTTTTAAACCCAGTTGATGCCACACCGATACAATTTCACGAGGAAGTGGTTGGGGAAGATATTCAGTTAACCGAAGCAGATGTGAATGCAGTAATCAAATCATTGAAAACTGGAAAAGCACCTGGTGAGGATGATATCAGACCTGAAATGTTAAAAGCAATGAACATATATGGTGTTCGTTGGCTGACTCGTGTTTGTAAGGTGGCATGTAGTACTGGGCAAGCACCAAAGCAATGGCAAACTAGTGTGATAATACCTATCCACAAGAAAGGAGACAAGAGAATATGCACCAATTATAGGGGCATATCTCTCATCAGTGTCCCGGGTAAGGTCTATGCCAAATGCGTTGAAAAGAAATGCTGTAAAATAGTCGAGCCTAAACAAACGGATGCTCAGTGTGGCTTTCGTCCTGGCCGAAGCACAATGGATCAGATCTTTGCCTTGCAGCAAATCTTTGAGAAGTCGTGGGAATATGCAAAAGAGGTCACTGCATGTTTTGTTGATCTTAAAAAAGCATATGATCGCATTACTAGAGACAAGCTTCGGGCGGTGCTGTTGCAGTATGGCATTGATGGCCAGTTACTAAATGCCATTAAGTCGCTGTACATGCATTCCGAGGTCTGTGTTCGTGTTAACAGTGCAACGACGAAACCTTTCAGAGTAAGTGCGGGACTATGGCAAGGCTGCTCTCTTTCACCCATTCTGTTCCTTATTTATATGGATAGAATAGTTAAGAAAAGTGAATCTTGTGGCGGAGTAAAGATCGGTGAATGCACTGTACAACGTCTGTTATTTGCAGATGACCTTGTGCTACTCGACTCTACCCAAAATGGTCTCCAGCAAGCTCTTGACAGATTTTCGGATGCATGCTCTGTTGCCGGAATGAAAATCAGTTCAACAAAAACAGAAACCATGTGCCTGTCCAGACAACCAAAGCAGTGCTCTCTCCAAATTGATGGAGTACCACTAAAACAGTCAGAGAAATTCAAGTACCTCGGCGTCTCATTCACAAGTGACGGCAGACAAAATAGCGAGTTGGATATCCGCATCGGAAAAGCAAGTGCAGTAATGCGCCAGCTCCACCGATCTGTGGTACTGAAACGGGAGCTTTGCACCAAGGCAAAACTATCCATTTTCAGATCGGTCTATGTTCCTATTCTGACTTATGGCCATGAATGTTGAATCATAAATGAGAAAGTGAGGTCTCGAGTTCAAGCAGCCGAAATGGGATTCTTGCCAAGAATTAGCGGTTTGACCTTGTTGGACAAGGTTAAAAGCGTAAATATTCGTGAATCTCTAGACATCGAATCGTTGCTTCTCCGACTAGAAAGATCGCAACTGCGTTGGTATGGACATGTGACACGAATGTCCCAGGAAAGAACAGCCAAAAAACTGCTCTGTTCAACACCGATTGGTCGAAGGCCTAGAGGCCGTCCCAGAACTCGATGGCGAGATTACGTAGAAGATCTTAGTCGGTCTCGCCTTGGCATCCCAGCAGAGCATCTATCCTTTGTTGCAGAGGATCGAGATGCTTGGAGGCTCCAACTTGGGCTGCTGCCCCCGCGACCCCCCAAGGATAAGCGGGTCCAGAAAATTGATTGATTGATTGATACGTTATCACCTTTACCCTTAACGTCTATTTTTTGTTAACTGAGTACATTTTCGTTGTATTTATTAACACCTTGAAGGAAAAAACAATTTTAAACTGCAGTTTCCCTTTATGCATAAATTATTTCACAATGCAAACATTCAGCTCCAAATGTAACTATTCGTGGAGAGATGACCGTTATCGAAGGTGATGATCTTACTTTGTCGTGTGACTACGTTGACGTGTGGCCAATTGGAAATAAATCGACCTTTCATTTTGGAAACATAAAGATAAATTTGAACAAGGTTTGTACTGTGAAAAACACGGAACTAGGCCGTTATCAATCTCATTACCAACTCTCTCAGCTAGCTTTGAAAACTTCAAATCAAAATCAAATCTTCATTATACTCGCCGTATTACGCCGAAGCGTGTAATGAGTTGCGGGGCCCATCTCCGCGGCTTAGCGCCTGGGCTACACAGCTCCGAAGAAACGTCGCAACGGTGGCGAGTCGTTGGCGACACTGTGTCGATTTGACCGGCCCGGGAATCGAAACCCAGACCTCCCGCACCGATAGCGTGCGCTTAGCAACTGAGCTAACGGCCGGTTTTGCTTTGAAAACTTGCAACATATATTTTACTTCTTATCATCTCATTCTTTATTACCTTATCAGTTTTACCCAAGGTTTCATCTAACTTCTCAAACTTCATACCGTATGCTTCGTTTTCCATTCCTGTCTGTGAAACTTTTTCCGTTTCATAACAAAGTCATTCACAGCACCAACGCACGAAACCTTTTTTTACCCAACTTCAAACGTTCCTGTTGCATAGCCCACAAGTAATTTTTCCATCCATGCCATGCTGAATTTGTTTTTTACTTCCAGTTTCAAAATCGGATGATGGACTACACTTCAATGTATTTATTCTTGCTACATCAATATCTAATTATCTATACCCTGAAATTTGATGCAGCCGCATTAATATCTTTCTTCACTAGCACAAAAGATTGTTTTTTTACCTGATTTCAATCTCTTTATGTCCTTTTTTACAATATTCTAATCTTTTTATGCCCTTTTTTTACAACTCTGTATGCTCTTTTTTACCTGACATGAAGTTCTTTCTCTCGAGCAAAAAATAAAATCCTGAAAGGACACTGTGGAGAAAAAGCTCGCAAGTTTGATTGTCATGCTGGTGAGAAAGACATTAAATTCCTCATTTTTGAGTGGTGCACATGTGACCACGAAGTCTAAAATGTAAACACAGTACCGCCAAGGTTCATCAGCCCTGCAGAATCTTGGCACTTGTAGCTATGTTGTCCAGGAGAAGGGCACCGCTAACACTCGACAAGCTTTTGTGTGTAACATGAGTATAACGCGCACGAATCATGTTTCTTTGATTAGGCTACAATTTTCAAAATATGTCCGAAAACAAACGTATTAACAATAACGAATAACGATTCTATTCCTAAATATTTAGGGTTGTGACTTAACAATGCCAAACTTAACAAGAGCTGACAACGTACTTGTGTCGTGTCAAGCCTTGACTTCATTCACTAAACTTTATCCAAGAAGTGCTCGATCTGACTCAAGAACTGTGAAAGTGTTGTGTAAGTAGTTATAATAGGCTTAATGTGTCCTATACCAGTCAAGGTTCTGTAACCCTAGTCAGTAATTACTCTCAGAGGGTGTTTCACACAAAAAAACATTTGACTTCAATGGTCTGACACCCGGGCGTCAGATATTCAAGTTAACGAGTTCTTTGTAAATCAATAATCACATTTTGCTGTTGTATAAGTAAAATTGTTGGTGCCAAGTAGCACAGCTCGATAGTGAGAGTTGCTACAGCATGAAAGTTCGAATGAAAATATGATCAGTTTTGTTGCTTGGTTGATAAAGGTTTTGTTACTGTGTCTCAACCTACCAAAACTGTGGTGTAAGCCTGCCGTTTAAAAGGCCAAAAGACATAAAGTGAAAATAGTGAACGAAAATTACATATCATTTGCCAAACTCTGCTTGCATCGCATCAATTTTTTTGAACAACAAAACATAATGTCAACGAAGTGCTGAAGAGAAAACAATACAAAAAAAATGACATCAAAACAGAGAAACTATGTTGAAATTCCAAGGTTGATTTGGATACTTGAGTCAACCACGGCGGCTACTCGGTCAATACGTGCTCTATTTCTTAAATACAATTTACTGCTTGCTTGCTTATGGTTTCAGTAAACAATGATACCTTGAATGCATTACAAATTCATCCAGCGTGCTGTTATTGCAAAATATTTCCATTAACCGATAATATTAACGACTGAAATTAGATGAACCTTACCAAGACCACCCTACGACTTGTACATGGATGGCCAACACTACTCAAATATGCAAGGTATCACTTCATGCTAATTCCGATATTAAGGTGAAGCAAATTACCAAAAATGGTAAGTTCTAAAGTTGCAAATAACTATATTGTGTCAGTATTAGTAGCATTTTTTCCTCCTATTCCGCGAAAACAAACAACTCTTTATATTGTTATTATCATAACGAGCTCACCTAGGAGGTGCCGGCCATCCGTCTACCACTGAAGATGGAGAAACCCGTCAAATGTCTTTTCCGACGGCACAACAAGTAAACCTGCCGGCTTGTTCTTTATACTGTCTCTTTATTGCTGAACGTCAAGCAGGGAAGCTGTGAATACCAATTATTAAGTCATTGCTTCGATCAGACTCCAAATCAAACCCTAAGTCTACTGCTCCAGAGGCAGGCGCTCCATTTACTCGGCCTTTATTCTGATCCAACTAAGAATTGCATTCGGATACTTGTTAATTTCAGGAACTTTGATAAACGGAATTCTTTCGCCAGCTTATCCTGATGGGGAGAACGTGGTTTCGTTCCATTTTGGATTATATCAGGTAAAATTTAACTTCATTGCTGGTAAAAAACATTAGGGGGATTGTTTTGGTAAACCTTAAGTATTATGATTTGTTGTACTTTAAACACCGGCCGGTTAGCTCTATAGTTAAGCACACTGATATCGGTGCGAGAGGTCTGGGGTTCGATTACCGTGCCGGTCAAACCGGACACGGTGTTGCCAACTGTTTCTTCGAAGTCGTGTTGCCCAGGCGCTACCGTATGTTGCGGAGATGGGTCTTGCCACTTGTTACACGCTACGGCGAAATACCGCGACTATAACAAAGATTTCATATTCAATAACCTAATTTTACTCGTAATGATTGCTGAAAATTTTAAGACACAGTTCTCTCTCTTTAAACAGACAGTTAATGTAGAATTTAACTAATAACTTTCTCAATTCGTCATCCGAGGAAGTTATAACATGTTTTTGTTTTTTGTCAAGTCTGTTTCATCTAGACAACATTGTTACCACAAGTCATCGAAAGTTGTCGTGGTTTAGATTCATTTTCTTTCTTTTCAAAACATGCAAACTAATTTAACACTGACAATTAACGCAGCGTAAAGATGATGCGGCTAGCTCTAAATTTGAAATTTACATTCTAGGTACAATATATACGTAAAAATTAAATATAAATGTAGGTTGACCGCTACGCCAAACAGGGAGCTCAATAATACACGCCAGAAAATAAACACAGAAAAAATTAAACAGGCACAATTTCGCTGAAAATTTTTGACGCAATACTATAAAGTCAGTGTTTTACTGCAGGAAATGTTAAAAAATCGTTGTTGTACTCGCGGTATTGCTATACTCGCGGTATTGCACCGAAACATGTAACGAGGTCCATCTCCGTGACTTACCGCCTGGACAACACAGCTTCGAAAAAACGTCACAGCGGTGGCGAGCCGCAGGCAACAGTGTGCGATTAGACCGGCTCGGAAATCGAAGCCCAGACCTCCCGCACCAGTAGCGACGTCTTTAACAAATGAGCAAACCGGCCGGTAATTTTAAGTGCCTAAAACTAACTTGTAAGGAACAAAACAAATTGCAAGGCAAAATGCCATTTTCCTCTATATTTGTTTGATGTTGAGGGGCCGGTTTTCAACTATTTGGATCCAAATCAAAATGGGTCCTTGAAATGCCTCGAAAACCCATACAAAAAATAATTTTATCTACCGTAGTTTCGAGAACATAAAGCGCACAATAAATCCTTTTTTTCTCAAATACTGCTCGTGCGCGCAAAGATCAGGTAAAGGTGTACGCTTTGTTAACCGTAGAGCGGGACAGCTCTGTTTCGGGCTATTAGACATCATCAGCCAGACTCAGGTATCAGGTACACTTATTCCTCAGGATGCTTCACCTTCTTCAGCCAAACATATCTCCGTTTTTATGTACCTTAAAAAAAATTTAACTTTTGTGGTACGTAATAACCACGCAGCCACGCCAGTCAAATCCTTTACGTGGTCAGGACGAAGACCAAAAACTATAAAGAAATGTCCTTCCTGACCTACTGAAAGGGAGTCATGACGACAATCTCTTGTCGGGTCAGAGGTTAAAACAGCTCTCTATTACCAACAGTTGCAACGCAACTCCAGTAAAATCGTAACCGTAATAACATTGAAGGCTAATAGCCCGAAACAGCGCTGTCCCGCTCTACTGTTACGTTATAACCGGAGTTTCGGTGCAGCTGTTGGTGATGGAAAGCTGTTATAGCCTCCGACCCGACAAGATATTGTCGTCATGACTCCCTTTCAGTAAGTCAAGAAGGACATTACTTCATAGTTTTTTATATGCTTTGTAACCATTAAAACGCTGGGTCTTTTTGCTTAATAAGCTGGGTCTTTTTGCTTAATAAGCTTCATATGGTCACCCCATACTTCTAAAGAACCGTTGCGTCTTATAATGCGGTGCGACTGATAGTCCGTAAAATACGGTAGTTACATTTTTACGCAGGATGTTACAATGGACGATGCTGGACGATATGAAGTTCAAGTGACATCAGTTGTTCCACCAAACAACCACAAGATTTACTTCGATGTTGTTGTTGTTGAAACTGACTGCAACATAGTTCTCTTGAAAAAGTCGATACAGTAATTTTCGTTATTTTACTGTACAATATGTTGTCGTTCATTATCAATTCATTCTGCTCATACCCATTTTAATTTGTAAACTACATAAAGATACGTTCCGATGCGCGACAATTTTTATCGCACCTAGTTTGTTTTATTTTACTGTTTAGCGATCACGCCAAAACCTTCTACAATTAGTTACATTATAATTTTTGTCGCGTAGTCGCATATCGGCAAACGCTCCTTAACAGCGTTATACTGTCTTCATTGACGAGCTTGTCAATGCAAGAATTCCATAATGTTTAATGAGTCAAGAACTGCTTGTAATGAAATTATGACGAGGGTTTATTGTAGCAGTAGGTTTATCAGTAATTAGTGATACTACGTGTAGTCTTTTTGTGAAAAGAACTTGTAAGAAGACTAGCTGTAGTCAGTCTTTTTTGCGATTTTTTCTTTATGCTGCGAAACGTATAACTGCAACGCTTGCAACAACCACCTTTGCTTCCTGTTAAGTTTTTAAGCAAATGAAGTGAAAAACATTTTACTGCTGGTTTGCGATAATGATGCTGCAGCTACTTTTAATTTTCTTCATTACTGTAGGACATAAAATGTTCGTATTATGTGTGAACAATCACTTAAATCAATCAGCATAATAAAATTATTTGATTGATGAGATGAATTTTTTTACCAACAAAAAAAAATCCGAAAGTCGCGTTTCGATATACGCGAATTTCGACCAGCATATAGACCGGTCGCTTAGATCAGTTGTTAAGCATACGCTATCGGTGCGACAGATTTGGGTACGATTCCCGGGCCGGTCAAAACGGACACAGTGTCGCCACGGCTCGCCATCTCAGCGACGTTTCTTCGGAGCTGTGTTGCCCAAGCGCTACGGCGAGGAAATGCACCCCGCCCCATCTTACACACGTCGGCGTAATATCGCGAGTATAATGAAGAATTTACTAGATGTTGACGCTTCCTCGTCTCTTTTTAATCATGACGTATCCCAGGTCTTTTAAGACCAGATGAACAATAACTCATAGCGGTTGGTTCAGCTGAATTATTCAACTTCTGAAAGTCTGGAGCAGTGCTTCTCTAATTGTGGACCGCAGAACCTTTAGCTTAAGGAATTTAACAAATTTCATATTAATATCACAAAAGGGGAGGCGAGATTTGATTGATCATCAGTTTTAGAAACATGATATTTGTGGTATGTCGGCTACCCACAGCGAATTGCATTGCCGACGCAGCTAAGATAATTGCTTCCGAGCCTCGAAGCCATTGAAATAATCCTACTCGTTGCATCCTACCGGTCCATTAGCACAGTGGTTAGAGATATAGCTAACGGTGCGGCAGGTATGGGGTTCGCATATTTAATTATTTATGTGATGTACCCAACACAGCAGAACCTTACATTCCTATTCTATTTACCTGTCTTCACGAACCCGAATGCTAACCACATGTCACAAGCGAAGCCGCGACGAGAATCGAACCCAAAACTAGTGCAATGCTTCCCTAAATACGCTGCGCTCTAACCTGTTTTTTTCAAAATTTTGTTTCGGTCATTTGACCGATTTTAGCAAATTTGCCCAACTTTTTTCGGTCAACTCGATAAAGTTTCTAAGCCTCATGTAGTGCATTTCTTCAAAAACTCAAGTTTTTTTCGGCCATTGTGACCGAAAAGGCCTGAAAAATTTTGGTCAATGACCGACAAATGACCGAAAAAAAAAAAAACAAAAAAAAACAAAACAACCTAGGCTCTAACTCATCGCGCTACACAAAAGTCGCAGTAATCTCGCAAATAATGGTCTTTATAAACCGACGCTTTTTCAAAAAAAAGCAAGGTTCTGATGGTGTTAGGTACATTGCATAAAAATGCTTCCCGGGCCGGTCAAATCGGACACAAGGTCGCTACGACTCACCATCGCTGCGACGTTTCTTCGGAGCTGTGTTGCTCAAGCGCTAAGTCGCGGAAATGGGCCCGCATCGTTACACGCTTCAGCGTAATGCCGCGAGTATAATGAGGTTTCTTTCGTTTTGATTTTTTTAGTTGAATCGTCATGAACACGATGGATTTTCTGCCCTGACCAAAATTCAAAGCTATAAACAACACACACTTCTGGCAACGGACGAAATGCGGTTGTGCCAGGCCACTGCTTCTTAACCTTTGATGGCTTGTAGCCTGCTCACTGCTCAACAATAAAATTTTCTGTCGGTATTTTATTCGTAGTGGTTACCGCCGTTAGCTGGTCATAAGTTGTTAATTATCGTAAACAGCTTAAATCTTGTCCTCGTGGTCCCTGGTTAATGCCTTTCCGCCTCCTAGGAGGGCCAAGAGCTCCCATTATGAGAAAACCAGCGCTAGGTAATTACGCTTCCTCGTTTCAAACTGAGATGTTATCTGAAACAAGCACATCTAGATCCATTTGATGAAACTTGCTAATAAATTGCTTTAAAAGTCTCGACTACCTCATCGGTACACACAGAAACAACGAAAAACCTTACTGTGAAAAACTTGTCTCGAATATCCTGATGAACACTGGTGAATAAAGCGATATAACTTCCAGCCAAACGAGTGAAAATACGATCTTGTGCTTCTTGATTACTCTGCAAAATATTCAGAGTTGCCTATTCAATAAATATTTTTCAGAAAGTAGTATCAACTATGATACATCATTTAGAATTTCTTAATTATTGACCAGAAGCATTTTTATTGGAATGCCCTCAACAAGCAAAAAAAAAAAGATTGAGCATATTTACGTCTTTGGATGTACATACATATTTTAGCTTGTGGTAATGCACCTTGCTGAGTGTACTCCATTGAAAAGTCAATAATATGAAATATGCACAAATTTCTGAAAATCATAACATTTTAACAACATAGTTAGTTATTTAGTTGGTAGATACAACTAATAAGGAACAAGTACTCCATTGAAAAGTCAATAATATGAAATAAGCACAAATTTTTGAAAATCATAACATTTTAACAACATAGTTAGTTATTTAGTTGGTAGATACAACTAATAAGGAACAAGTACTCCATTGAAAAGTCAATAATATGAAATAAGCACAAATTTTTGAAAATCATAACATTTTAACAACATAGTTAGATATTTAGTTGGTAGATACAACTAATAAGGAACAAGAATTTTACAACTACAAGAAGCCAAAATTGTGTCAATACTAGCAGTTCTTCAATAACACAAATGCAAAAATAAACTTGGATCTGATTCTCAAAAATAGAGAAGCTAAGATGGTTCATTGGATAAGTGCAACAACATGACAGGTAAGCACGACAAAGCATAAATAGGCGAGACGGCTTCGGGTGTTGCAAGCGAGTAACTAGTATTTCTCACAGTATAAGCACAACTGACAAAACAATTGCTGTTTTAAAAAAATCAAATCTTCATTATACTCGCGGTATTACGTCGAAACGTGCAACAAGTGATGGGCCCCATCTCCGCGGCTTAGCGCTAGGGCCACACAAAAACGTCGCAGCGGTGGCGAGCCGATGGCGACAGTGATCGATTCGACCGGCTCGGAAGTCAAAACTGAGACCTCAAGCGCCAATAGCGATGTCTTCTTTACCAGTGGTGTAAAAAGTATTTTGAAACTGTACTTAAGTAAGAGTATTGTTACTGACGGCAAAACTACTTGAAGTAAAGTAGAAAGTATTGACTAAAAAAAGCACTTAAGTAAAAGTAGAAAAGTAGTCATTTAAAAACTACTCAAGTAAAAGTACTCGTATAACGTTTTCAAACGTTAAAGTGTCAACTACACACTTGCCGATGCGGCGATGATGGACTTGCTTGAAAGTGGCAAAATGGTGAAACAAAAGAAATTATTACCGCCCAAATGGCCGATTGGATAGAGCGTCTGCTTCTGGAACGGTAGGCTTGGGGTTCGATTCAGAGTTGGGTTAAACCAATGACTTAAGAATTGGTATTTATAGCTTCCCTGCATGACGTTTAGTATCGAAGGCTACAGCGTAATTCTTATCGCATGGAGTGAAGTTTCAAGGCGATGACGAGACCGAGTGTTATGGAGTTGAATAATGGAGAATTGGAGAGTAAATACAGATTTTAGGTGCAACGAGGGATTTCAAGGCGACACTGTAACTCAAATGCCACAATAGTAAACTACTTCTACTTTTCTAAAGTAAAAACTACTCAAGTAGAGTTACTTTATACTAAAAGTACTTAAGTAAACGTAAAAGTAGCCAAAAAAAACTACTCAAAAAAGTACTCGTTACCGAAAAAAACTACTCAAGTAATCTACTCAAGTAAAAGTATTTCGTTACTTTACACCACTGTTCTTTACCCACCCTGCCGGTTATACAAAAAAATTTTGGATAAAATTTAAACAAAACGCAATAATCTTTCGGCACCTCAAACATTTCAAGAAAAATCCACCAGAAAGCATCTTGCAACATCGCTGCAGAGGCTTCGGAGAGGAACAGTTTCTTCCACAGCGGGAGGAACCCTTTCTGCACAAAACAGACAACTTTCAATGATGATAGGCCTATATTGAACGATACATTACACAGTTACCCAAACAACATGACTTTTTACATGGGCTAGAGCGCTTAATTTTTTGCTAAATTAAATCAAATTTTCAACATACTCGCAGTATTACGCCGAAGCGTGTAACGAGCGACGGGGTCCATATCCGCGACTTAGCGCCTGAGCAACACAGCTCCGAAGAAACGTGGTAGCGGTAGCGACACTGTGTCCAATTTGACCGGCCCGGGAATCGTACTCCAGACCTCCGGCACCAAGAGTGATGTCATTAGCCACTAAGCCACGTCATAATAAATTCTCATTAACTTGCCGACTTCGACATGATAAAAGTGTAATACCATTAATCAGCAATTGCCGCTACGGTAAAAACAAACGTGAACAGTTGCCCCAATATTCAAACTAGTAAATGCAAAAACTTAAATAAGTAAAAAAAAAAAGAATTTGAAGGTAGTGTGCCTGGGCTACATTTGCCATGGGTTCGATTCACGGCTGCGTATTTCATGTAAAAGCTGGCTCAAAAAGCTCAGCTCCATGCTTTTTTAAGTCACATGCAATGACTTGAATACAGCCCAGTGATTGAAACAAAAATCTATGCTCCGAAAAAATTATTTTAATATATTGAGAGTAAATTCAGAGACGACAGATCTATATAAATCATATAAAATCAAAAAAAAATATCATATCTTCATTACGCTCGCGTTTTCACGCCAAAGCGTGTAACGAAAGGCGGAGTGTATTTCCGCGACTTAGCACGTGGGCTACGCAGCTTCGAAAAAACGTCGCAGCGTTGACGAACCGTTGGCGATGTTGTGTCCAATTTGACCATCCCGGGTTTCGAACCCCAGACCTGTCGCACCGATAGCAACGCTAAAACAACTGAGCGAACATCATTTAATGTACAACAATTCTATTAAATGCTTCAAAACTCACATTAAACAGTTGAGATTCGGTGACTTTGTTCAGAAGTTGAGGAGCTTCAAGTTGACTCGGTAATTCAGTGAGTTCTCTTGATCGAAAACCAGCAAAGGAAACGAACTAAAAATTAAACAAATAGCAGAGTTAACTATATGCACAGATGGGCATTTATCATGCCCATCACTGACTTAACCAGAAATCAATTAAATCTTCATTGTGCTAACGTTTTGACGCCGAAGCGCGTAACGAGTGGCGGGGCCTAACTCCGCGGCTTAGCGCCTGGGCAACACAGAAGCGTCCAGCGGTGGCGAGCAGTTGGAAAGAGTGTTGAATTTTTAACAGCTCAGATAGCCAAGTGGTAAGAGCGTCCGGCTCTGAAGCTGTAGACTTGGGTTTAATTCCGATTCGGGTCAAACAAATGACTCTAAAATTGGTATCCTTAGCTTCCCTGCTTGAAGCTCAACAATAAAGGGACAGTGTGGAGAACAAACCGGCAAGTTTACTTGTTGTGACGTTGGCAAAAGTACTTAGCAGGATTCCCCCATCTTGGTGTGGTAGACAGATGGCTGGCGACTCCGGAGCGAGCTCGTTATAGCGCTTTGATCGTTTTTCCGCACCGACAACAATGTCTTTAACAACTACGCAAAGCGGACGGTCGATATCAACCAAAGCTAAACCTAGCATTGTTTCGTTTTCAGTCAAGAAAGGACAGAGTTGATTGCAAACAGTAGAAAAAAAACAAGATGAAAGTTTTACCAACATTATTAGCAAAGAATTGCTACATTTCGAGCAAGAAAAGTCTATAGAACAATGAGATTAAAATACAGAAACCATGCGGTCATCTCTCACCGACACATCTCTGGTTTTAAGAGCTTGAGCTTCTTCTTGCAGAGCTTGTTTCATGTCTTTTCTCACAACTCTACGGCTGGGATGTAACTTAATAGCCACAGCACTGGCAGCTTGCTCAAGGTACTCTGAATATAAAGCACAGTTACTCCCGCTATTGTCACTGCCATTAGTTTCGAACTGAAATTCAAATCAACTGTTCTACAGTGAGTACCAACAAATACGTGCTGATAAACGTCCGAGATGCAAATTCAATTGTTTGATCGTGTAGTTTTCATATGGTGCCAACCCCAAGGTAGGCGAAAAAAATCAAATCTTCATTATATTCGCGGTATGACGCCGAAACGTGTAACGAGTGGCGGATCCACCTCCGCGACTTAGCATTTGGGCATAACACAGCTTCGAAAAACATTACAGCGGCAGCGAGCCGTTGGTGACCTTGTGTCGGTTTTGACCAGCCAGGGAATCGAACCTCGGACCGCCTTGTGCTTAACGATTAAGCTAACCGACCGGTGTAAGTTGTCCAAAAGCTGCATCACACCTACGATGCGTGAAATGAGACAAAACCATCAATTTACATTGGTTTAACGCAATATAGAGAGCATAACTGATTTGCATTAAAAGGGCACTGAAGTACAAAATTATTTTTTCACTTTAGGTATTTATAAATACGGCGCATTCAAAAATGGCATTAAAAGTTTTTAAACGCTTTTAGTCAACGAAAAATCGGCGTTTAAAATTTAATATCATGACATAAAAATATAAATTACACATTGACGCGAGCAAAAGTTGCAGCTGCAATATTCGACCTTCGGCCAGACAAAGAGTTGACGAACATTGCAGCTGTAACTTTTGCACGCATCAATGCGTACAACGTAAGCTTAAAATGTCATCGTCTTACAACTTGGAACGCCGATTTTTGAATTCCTCATACTTTTTAATACCTTTTATGAAAAAAAATAATTTTGTACTTCAGTTCCCTTTTAAGATATTTCCATGTCTCACCTTTGCTGGGCGCGTGAAATAAACCTTGCGCGAGCCGAGACGAAATGTTATCCTCAGCAGGATTGGTCATGAAATCAGCAAATGCATTCAACCTTTGTTCATAGTCGTTCATTGCTGCTTGGATTTTATCAAAGTTTTCAAACGCAAGAGCTAAAATACAAAAAAATAACCAGTTGGTTTGATGTAGCGTAAATTAAAATGTGAGTGGAGCAAATAGAGTCATTAGAAGCAGATCTAATATTTTACAAAGGAGGGCTAATGCCAAGGAAGTGTCCAGGGCACCGGCAGGCTTTTTCTTTAATTTGCTCTGCGTACACACCAACACCAAACTTGCATTAACTTTAAGTCTTTAACCCTATCCCCAATTTCCTAACCGTTTTCTAATACCCCTAACTTTTACGTTATAAGGAACTGCTCATGACGTCATATCAGCGTGACACCAAAGTCACGCAAAGAAACAAACAAGCAGTCCGGTACTGCAGCGTTTCGATAATGGAAATCAGTCCGGTGCTTCAGACACAGCCTAATGCAAAAACCAGATAGGCCTACCACGCAGCAGTTTTGAGCGTCCAGAAGTATGAAAGCATCAAACCTTCAACAAACACAAAAATTCACTGAAACCGCATTAAGGTGCATTTATCGATACGCGACAAGCGACGACGCGACAACTTGTTTGTGTCATTTTACTGTTTTCACTTATATATATTATAATTTTCATCGCGTTGTCGCATGTCGCGTATTGGAAAACGCACCTTTAGTTAAATAAACGTGAAACAATAGTTTTCTTGGCTCCATTATTTACAAGTTAAGTTGGCAACAAAAACATTAATAATGTAAACAACGTACGCGCTCCGTCAGCTAGTTCTGCATCAATGCATTCCTTTGTGAATGAATCCAGTGAGAGTTCACTTATGTCAAGTACACCTTCTGACGTTAGTCGCTGAGGCCACTCATCCTATCAACAGTAATTATTATAATTACATTAATTCAGATTAGAAAGCTTTATTATAGAATAGGCCACAAGTAACTGCAGTTAAGATTAAGTAGAAAACAAGCAGCCAGAATAACTGCAAACATTTTTTAAAATTACTTGACGTTTCAAGATGCTACTCATCCCATTGCCAAAAGTAAAATGAGCAAGAAAGCAGCTTAAATAATACAAACAAATTCTCATATTCAAGCAAAAAGCATCTCTCCTGCTTATTTTACTTTTGACAATGGGATTAGTAACATCTTGAAACGTCAAGTATATAATTTTGCAGTTATTCCGGCCGCATGTTTTCTATTGAAGCTAGTAAGAAGTTGCTAGCATTATGCTCCGCAGTTAAGATTATTTTACTTTAATCAGATTAACGAATAAAATTTCCAAAAATAAACAAAGCTTATTGGACGAATCTAAAAATTCTCATTGACAAGTTTTCAAAATAAGACATTTTTTTTACCAAGCCTTAATAACGAGCGTTTCATATAATGGCAAACAAACGCACACAGTTCGAAAACTGAACCCGGAACTAGTAATCGACTAATCGAAAAATATCAAATCTTTATTATACTCGCGGTATTACGTTGAAGCATAAACGAGCGGCGGGATCCATCTCCGCTGCTTCACGTTTACACAACACAGCGAAGAAACATCGCAGCGGTGGCGAGCCGTTGGCGACATCGAGTCAGATTTGATCAACCAGGGAATCGAACTTACGACCTCCCGCGCCAATAACAATGTCATTGATCACGACGCCAACCGGCAAGTGCTTATTGCACGCTTAGTTTTCGACCAGTTTTCAAGATTGAAAATCATATCAAGAATATGAAAACCACGCACAATATCTTCAACTTTCAAAAAATCCTCGAACGTGATGGGAGGGTGCCGGAGCGCAGGAAGTTCTTTATCTTGTTTTTCATCCACAGAACCAATTCCAGCCATCAGGGCTTTCACTTGAGCAGTTTGGAACGCATTTTTCGATTTTGATTTTGACATCTTCTAAGTTCAATCAACTACAAAAACAGCGTGAAGATAAACAAACATTTGCGAAATGCAGAATAAAGTGAAAATGAGAAGTCACTGGCTGGTTAGCGCAGTTGATAACAGGGCTGCGAACTCGAACATTTTGCCGAACTCGAACTTGAAAAAATATTTTTTCTGAACTCGAATAAAAATATTCGAGTTCGAGCTCATAAGAAAAATATATAAATTGTTGAAAAGAAATTAGAGATCACTACAAAATATAGTTTGTTGTTCAATTGTGACCACAACACTGACAATTTCGATGGTACTAAACAGCTGACGTATAGTCTTGATTCTTGAACCTACTGCACGAGCGAAATATTTTTATCTTTTTGATTGCATCATCAACCGGCGGTGAAAAAGTTATCTCGATTTTGGATATTCATCTGCCTGAACTCGAACTCGAAAAAGCTTATTTTTGTCGAACTCGTAAGTAATTAAATTAGAGAACTCGAACTTGCTAAAATAGGTTGTTTGAACTCGAAATCGAATAACATTCGATCGAGTTCGCAGCCCTAATTGATAAGCACATCACTATCGGTGAGGTAGGTATGGAGCTCGATTCCTTGGCCAGTCAAATTGGATACAATGTCACTAATGGCTCGCCACTGCTGCAACAACTTTTCAGTGCTGTGTTGCCCAGGTGCCAAGCCGTCAAGATGGATCCCACCACTTATTACATGCTTCAGCATAATTTTGCAAGTATAATGAAGATTTAAATTATCGATAATGTTTAATTCTTGAGAATATATTCTGTGCTAAAAACGGAAAAAGTAGGCAAACGCAATATTTCAACCTCAAAAATTAGAAAAGTTCTTGTTACCATGGCCAATGCTAGCACAGAAGTGTTTAGCAAGGTCAACGTCCAGACAACCCAAGGAGAAGATGTCTCTCCTTTGAGGTGATAGATTCAAATTGTGAGCAGACATAACCATTAACCATGTGAATATCACACTCTAATTGTGCTACTGGTCTAAGAAAGTCAAAAAGCCGAATTGCCAAATAGGCTAAATCGCATGACATCCCATGTCAAACACGCAAATCTGCATATCATATATCTATATTTTGTCAGCAACATGGCCTAGCGGTACCACGCGCAGGTGACAGATCCTACGTGACGAGTTCGATTTGCAGCTGGAGCCGATCGCATTTGACATATTTCACGGGTGGCTGTTGACTCGAAGAGCGCAAGCTCACTTCGCAGTCTCCCTCAATTACTGTTGAATTTTCCGTTCAATATAATTTGAAAATAACCTCAGTTATTTATTTTATTTTATCATAAATGCCAGTACTCGAGTTGAGGGGGAGTGCAAGGAGATGCTATTCCCCTGGAAAACAACACCATTCCCCCATAAAACATTTCAGCGTAAACCATTCCCTTACAAGAATAATGACCATTCCTCTTAACGTCTGCATGAAAAGTTTTACCATCGCCCCACAAGTATTTTTACATCTCGAGCACTGATAAACGTTAAACAAAAGTTATCAATGAAACAGTAAAAACTTACATTAACTCAACGCTTTGATCATCAACCAGTCTGATTTTCAGTCAAAACAGAATAAACAAACAACTACTCACAATGCAATGCATTTAAATCACAGAAATGAAACATTTGACTACATACATCATGTTACAAATTTAATGAACAAAATAAACTATACTGGTAGTGCAGTTAGGGCTAGCAGCACCACAGGATTTATCATAAGGCTATTTAATTACTCAAACGTATTTAGTGTTTTCCTTACACCCTTATTACGTATTAGACTACAAACTGTGTCAATATACCTGTATACACAGTAAATTATGTCCCACATTAACCTAGACTAGCCTAATTGGGTAACGCCTAGTACCAGCCCCCAGGTTCGGTTAGGGTTAGGTTTGGTTGGGATTAGGTTCGATTAGGGGTTATAACTATAACTGCACCAAACCCTAACTAAATTTAACCTTAACCAAACCTAATCCTAACCAAACCTAACCTGGGGGCTAATACTAGACGTTACCCGCCTAATTAGTCTATGCCATCAACGATGTGTTCAATCACTAGGCCAACCAGCATGTTTTCATTGAATTTTCTGTTCAGCATAATTCTGTTCTCCATTCTTGTTAAACTGTGAATGAGCACTAGCAGTGATATTTTTTATGAGATTTCAGAAATATAGCTAAGTGGTAATCACAAAATTGCCTATCACCAATTTGTTATGAACAAAGACATTGCAGAAATAAGAGACTATCGGTGCTACTTTTGCAGCATTAAGCTTCTCAGCCACCATTTTTTAAGATCTAGGTCTAGTATAAATCAAGTCTATTCATTTGACATTTTGGTTCAAAATTCACTTTTCTAGTTTCATATCATTGTATAAGGTATCACATTAGCCTGCAAATGCTGAGTTGGAATTATAGCAAACGTCAGCACAAGCATGCACTAATCACATTTGATTATTTAAACCATTGCTAAGAGCCTATATTCTGTATTGCAACTCTGTTACTTTCTAACATTAAAACAAAAGTGCAAATATTAACAGAAAAATTTAGACATTTGATTTTCAGAAAAAAATTTCACAAAAAAAGGGACTAAATTTATTGAAGTATTTGACCCACTAGCTTCATCTGTACATGTGACTAGTTTTCCATATTTGATAGAAAATCTGTGAAGTGCCACACACAACAGAATTATTAGTCTAGCTGGTTGATTATGCATAAGAAACTCTAAAGATTTATCGTAGACACTTTGACTAAGAGATATTTTTCTAAGTGCATTCTTTCCATTTTAATCTGCTGAATCTGCATATGCAATTACTTGTTAACACATGTGCTTAACAGTAATCCTATTGGTGATTAAGTAAATCTGTTAATGGGGTTCTTTCGCAAATTCCATTATTTATCAATATTGTTTTTGTTGCTGCTTAGGTACACGGTAGCATGAGGTTGAGCAATAATTTGATTTGTAGCGTTTATTGATGAAGCCATTAAAGTCTCCGAACCAGTGTTCCCTCTAGGATTTTGACTAGTGTGAATTTGCCCAAATGATAAATTTATTGAAATTTTTGCCCAAAGATTTCACTACTTTGAGGACCCCTTTTTCAATTTTTTTGCATTAAATTTGCTTTTCCTAGATACAAGCTACAGTCTTGCATTAAAATATTCAAGTTTTTTGTTTAAGTTTTTCAGTTTTGCATTTTATAATATTAATTTCTGGTTCAAAATCAGTAAAATTTGCCCAAAAATTTCACATTTGTCTCAAATTTCTCACTCTAAAGGGAACACTGCTCCGAACTCTATAATTCATGTGCTGGTATGTACTTATATGCAGATGATGCCAAACTTTTTGGCAATAATGTAAATGATCTTCAATCATCCCTTAGCAGATTATCTACCTGGTTATGGGAACATCAACTTTTTCTCACCCCCAGTAAATGTGAACATTTGTGTATTTTCCTCTCTCTCAAGTCTCACACTCATAATTTTTGTGTTGATTCGTACAATATTCGTTCAGTTACTGCTGTTAAAGACCTTGGTGTGTATATTTTCAGGGGTCCTACTAAACACCGCGAGGAACTACAAGGTACTTTTAAACCTTCAAAACGCTTGAAAACACTGCAAGAAAATACAAGGTACTTTTAAACCAAGCACAAAGTAGTTGAAAACACTACAAGGAACTACAAGGTACTTTTAAATCAACTACAAGGTTGTTGAAAACAGCACAAGAAACTATCAGTACAAGGTACTTGTAAATCAACTACAAGACTTTTAAGGTAATTTCAAACCAACTACAACCCCCCGACCCAAAAACTAATAAATTTACACAGTCACTATGTTTATGAACCATTGTTACTCAGTCTGAATCCCATTGTTATTCAGTCACCATCACCATGTTTATATATTTTCCATAGGCCAAAATCGCACAGCACGCGATCTTTGAACTGTTGAATCACAATTTTTTATGACATGTTGTCCATGTGGTATTGGTACTGATGGCATGTGCTTTTCCAATCATGATATGAAAAAGTTAAATATGATGCAGAAAGCTTACACGTTTTTAGTCTGCGAGAAATGAATGTGAGAGCAAAATAGTAAACTACCAGTACTGTATGCGAAATCCATGCAACCAGCATGTGGTAATGCCAAGAAAACTCATCCACCCAGCTTCAGTCCGTCTTGCTAGTCTAGCCTAATTACTCGACAAAATGACGAGATGTGACGAGCCCATACTAAAGCGTGGATGCCATTTGGATTCTATTTTCTCTAAATCAAAGTTTGGATTCGTTAAACATGCACCTCCAACGATTTCTGATGACAAAAAGATAAAAAATTAAAAATGATGAACAAATCAAAAATATTAGAAGTTGCGAAACAGGGGAATACCGTTGCTATGATGCTGAGAGATGTTTCAGGTTATATTCGCGTAAATGGTTTTACAAAGCAGTACATGTTTTTATGTAGAGCCAGTCAAGAAAAACATGATTTAATAAAATATGAATGAAAATGAATTTTTATAGTACAAACTATTTTAAACTTTGTAATTTTTATCGTATCTTGTTTGAAAAAACTAAATAATTGTAGCGCGATTTTAGCGACACTGTGTGGACAAATTTTACTTGAGACGTCGCTAAGTAAGCAAAGCTCATCACAGTACATAAACGCTTTCAATGAGCAGATGAACCGTGCTTGTAAGTCCTCATTTTGCAAATTACGGTACGAATTTGGATTTTGCAAGTGGTAGAAGTGACAGTGTAAACAAACTGTGAGAAGGAGCTTTAGGCTACTCTGACATGCACGCATAGTAGACTAGACTTTTTGCATAGGAGTTTCAGCATATTCTGGAAGCCTAGACCCAGACTAGAATTGTAGAATAGGCCTACCGATACTGTACTCTAAGTCTGGTAGGGGGCTCGTCTAGGGTAAGCTGTCCTCGTCTAGAATGACCCATCTGTGTAAGGCGATAAACGACGCGGACGGCTTACTCTACATGAAACCCATCTGGTAGTGCAGTTTCCTGGTTTCTTAATGGTTTAAAGTTATTGAAATGCTGATACAACTTGATAGTCAAGAAGTCTAGCTGTGTAGTAGCTAAGCTTTTTCAAATGCTGAATAAGGACTGTGGGGTAGATTCAAAATATTTTCAGTTATGTACTGCCTTGCTTAGGCTTATGCTGCTAATGGTGATGACAACTGAATCTATGTTGTCAAAATGTACGATATAGTTTTAAGAATTGCTGTGTTTTTTTTCTTGAATTATTCCCTATGGTTATTCAGTTTTTTTGAATGTAGCAATAAATTGTACTCAGTACTGGAAGGTTATGTTGAGGTTGTTCAATTACTGAGATGCTACTTTACATTCAAAGCATTGCTTATCCTGTGAGTGTATTTTTCTTGTTGTTATCGTATTACTTATATCCTTATATGTGGTTTATGCTGTATTCTATTGGAAAAGATATTGAGTATTAGTAAAAACTAAAATTTCACATAGCTGTGGTCTTGTGTGCTTCGTCAATTGCCATTTCTTTGGTGTAAATTTGACTTGATGTTTGGCCTTGAATTATGCTTCAATATAACTCATTTTTGCAGTTTTTTATGTTACTGAAGAGATAATGCAAAAGCTGAAAAAAGTGATAGTTTAGTACAAATCTGCCGTTTTCAGGAAGAACACAACGTGGGCAAATTTTGATTTTTTTTTTGTGTAAATTTGATGTTTAGCCTCTATTCTTCATTATGCATGAAAATCAAATTTCTATCACAAATAACTTTTGAGATTTTAGCAAAATGAAATGGAAAAACACAACGTCGTGTTTTTTATTCCCAATTTTTCAGGAAAAACACAAGGTGCCAGGGCATGCGTAATAATCGCAGTTATTGCATAGCATTGGCAAAACAATGTTAGGAAAAACTTGGGCATGGGTAACAATCCAGTAATTGCACTTATTGTGTAACATTGGCAAAACAATCAAACACAAAATGTTAATTTACTCAAAACTACAAAATAGCTCACGTTGTCTTCTTCCTGAAAACGGCAGAAATGTTTGTGAGTACCAGTAGTTTTTAGTGAGTTATAGAGTTTGTTCGAGATATAGGCTTGCCAACTCCTGGTCAGTGTTACGAGAGTAAAATTGTGCGTTGTTTCATAATGTTTGTTACAGGGTCGTACTTTTGTGGATATCTGCAAACCTTCTGACACTGTTGCTCGCGTTCGAGCATATCTACTTCACAGATTGCATGAAATTGGACATTCCAATCATCAGTTTCGGTAAATTTTTGTTTCATACTGCTGTTAAGCATTGTTATCATTTTTCTTTTAACCAAACAGACCACATATACCCAGTGATGGGCTCGATAAACCTTTCTGTACTGAAGCGATAACGATAATTTCAAAAATGCCCTGGGTGATACTGATAATCAATAAGTCTCAATTTCTCAAAATGATATCGATAATTGATAAATTATTGCTGATAAACTTTTACGATAACTGGTGCAGTAAATTTTAAATGTGTTTGACGAAAATTTTTTGCAATTCAAATTGCATATCCATGTTTTTCCTAGATTTTTCAAGAAAAGAGAGCAGTTCACAAACTCTGCCATGATATTAAATAAAACAAAGAGATATTATTAAATTGCAACATGACTTTATGGGCACAGAGTATTTTTTTTAGTGCTAACTCACCCACTTTGAACACTTTGTGCATAAAGAATCATTTATTGCGATAATTCATCGGTGATGACAAAATGTATTACAAAAGTGATATTAATAGTTAATGAATCCAAAATATTTTGAGCGATAACGATAATCGGTAATAAATTAATGCCGATAAATTATCTCGATAAATGCCCATCTCTGCATATACCAAGTGGAAGTGGCACTTTTTAAGTATTTAATGGTCAATGGACTCTGTATCATTGCAGCATTTAAATTGGTGTTTATTTGTTTAATCACATATTTATCTTATCATGAAAAAGCAATCAGCGCTCTTAATGAGCTTACTTAGGATTTGCTGGCCCCATCTCTCTCCCATACCAAGACGGGGGAATCCCCGTTATACGCCTTTCCCAATGGCACAGCAAGTAAACTTGTCGGCTTGTTCTCCACATACTTCCTTGATTGGTAAGCATCTGACAGGGAAGCTGTGAATACCAATTTTAAAGTCATTGGTTTGACCCAGCTCTGAATCAAACCCGAGTCTGCAGCTCTAAAGTCGAATGCTCTTACGACTCAGCCATCTGAGCTGCATTGCATAGCCTCTTAGCTGGCTTGAGCATTAAGTTTATGACGAAGATTGCTAATTTTATAATGCTGCACAGTTATATCCTCCTGCCAAACTTAATGGCATGATTATTTAACCAACTTGGTGTTCAAACATCTAACCCAAACACTTACTTCCAGCTTAAGCCTAACACAAACCCTGATAAACTAAGCTCTAATCCAAACAGCTCAAATGGCTGAGTGGTAAGAGCGTCTGCCTCTGGAGCTGTAGACTCGGGTTTGATTCAGAAACTAGTCGAACCAATGACGGTAAAATTAATATTCACCGCTTCCCTGCTTGACTCTCAGCATTAAAGGGAGAGTGTGGAGAACAAGCCGGCAAGTTTACTTGTTGAGTCATTGGAAAAGGCACTTGGCGGGATTGCCCCATCTTGGAATGGTAGATGTATGGCTGGCAACTCCAAAGCAAGCTCGTTATAGTTCTTGACTCGATGACCGCAGGGTCCATTCGCAACTTCCCGGTCGCCATACCCTGTACTTTGTGTTGTATTAAGTTGCTTTTACCGTATTAACTGACTAAAGGTATGTTTTTGCGACGAAATAAATCTGTTCTGTTCTGTTTTGTTTATAGCGCTTTGATTGCTTTCTTGTGACAGGAGGATAAATATGCAACTGAACACAAATACAAACCATAAAACCCTGTCTCAGCATTGACGCGGAGTTGGTCACTCCTAAATGTCCTGTTACTTTTGTTGATCTATTAATGTTGTTGCTCATTAAATATTCAAATCATGTCAAAGAAATCATATCTTCGTTCTACTCACAATATTAAGTCGAAGCATGTTACAAGTGGCAGGGTTCATCTCCACGGCTGTGGCATCTGAGCGACACAGTTTCCAAGAAACGTCGAAGCAGCGGCGAGCCGTTGGTGACACTGTGTTCGATTTGACCAGACTCGGAATCAAACCCATGACCTTCCACACTGATAGCGATTCTTTAGCCTTTACACCAATTGGCTGGTCTTCAAATAATGTTAAGCTTTGTTTAATTTTGCAGTTTGAAATACAAAGGAACATATCTTCGGGATGCGTACACTTTGGAAGAATACAAATTGCTGAACAATGCTGTTATCCATATGGTGCCTTTAAATGACATCTCTGAGGTTAGTTATAGCCTGCTTGCATTCTACAGTATGGATGACGTTGGGGATATTTATAATTATTGTAATTTATTTTGCTTTTTCACTTTTGTTTTCGTAACTTTCATCCAGTGTTAAATACCTAGCTTGCTTGGAGAAAGCAGTTGTTTATCCAACAAGAATAAACCTTCAATCTTGTGACTACAAGCAGCTGAGATTAACCAAGTGTACCAAGTTCCAGATACCAGTACACTATATAAGTACATTATGTATATGCTGAAGTTGGTAGCCTGATATGCGCATTGGCATTTCTATAAATAGAATTGCTTATATGGACTATTGCTTGAGAATCTGAATAATAATAGCTATGCGTGGAGAGCCAAATTTTCGTATGACGCTGTTGGTTATGTCTTGGAAGTGCCTTTAAGTTAGCAATGTATTTGCACCATCTTACAAGTCTTCTGGTGAATAAAACAGGACTGCACTGTCTCGCATAATTTTCAATATTTCGGATATGAGAGAGAGATTCATTTTATTTTTGCCTTTAGTGAAAATATCATCAGAAACAAATATGGTGCTTCAATAGCAACAAAATTGAAACGATCATCATAATACGATGAAAATTAATTTCATTGTTGAAGACCAAAAAGCATCGACTAATTGTCAGGTTTTTAAATCAAAAATTCAAGATGCTTCCTGATAGTCAAATATAGGATGCATAATCTAGTTTAGTCATTTAAAGTCCTATGATGTATGCATAGTTATTGTGGCATTACAGAAGTCAGACTAATAGTTATCATTAGAAGTAGGTCTCGCATTTCACGATGCATTTAGCTCTAGTAACATACAATGTTTGGCTCTAATCTAATAATGTGAGTTGCGGCTTGCTTGGAAATAAAAGAAATGTTTGGTAAACAAGTTGGGGCAATGCAAAGCAGTGGTTCAAGTATTATAATGTATGGTTTTATAAGTTTACCGCATTTTAGGCCTGACTTTGTGATGCAATGTAAAAGCATAATTGAATGAATTCAAAATTCTTTCCTCTCATTAAGAAAAGGCAACGTCCAATCCTAGACGTTTCGACTTTCCTTGAGACTTGTTAACTGCAAACAATACAACTGCTGAGTGCTGAATAACGCTGTTTTAGTGGAACAAGGACAGAAGATTCCATCAACTTTCTGACGCTGAGGATGATGACGTGGATGATATAGTGCAAAATGCGTTGAAGTCCGAAATAAAACTGCTCAATATTCGTGAAAAAGTTCTCAAAGCTTTCAAGGTGACATTCTGTGTAGACAATAAACTGAACGTAAATTGGGGCGCATAACCCAAACCCTGAAACCCTGTGATAACGCGCAGTAAGCCACGTCGAAAATTTTTGTCTCATTGAAATGTAACGTCAAACTAATTGTTCTGGAGTGAAAATTGTAACTTCGTCATAACTAGCAATCTTTATTTTATAACTTTGTTTTGATGTGCTTGTAGTATTGCTGCACTAAGTACTCTGCTAAATAGTTTAGCAATATTGGAAAAGAGGTGTTTTTTTTTTCGACACGTGTTTAATGCATGGTAGGAAATGGTATTTTGTGAAGTATACAATTAGCAAGAAGTATGATGTTTATTTTTTATCATGACGATGATTGGCTTACTTGTGGCTTAATTTTTTTATGATATTTCAATACACCTTAAAAAATAGCATCTGCATAACTGCAAGCAAGCCAGTGTCTGGTGGCTTGTGAATTTACGCTGGTAAGTAAGTCTAATTTTGTATTTACTTGAAGATTGTCGTGATGATGCAAATAATTATGGCTTTCATGGCTTTATTTACCAACTACTGGTACTTCTTCTTTGCTTATGGCTTCGTTCTTCTGGTTTCAATGTTCTTTGCTCCGAGCTTCAGCCGTGTTAGTGGATGGGTTGGAACTAACAGTGTCAGGTATTTTTTAGAATTTTTTTTGACTCTTAATATTGTTATAGACTTTTGTTTTTTTTATACTACATCACTTTTATTTCTTGCTTACTGACAATGCGTGTGAGCAATGAATTATCTAAGTAAAGTCTAACCAGTCTAGGTTTAGGCTAAGTTAGTGATTTAGGTTCTGACAATGCTATGAATTGATCTCTGTTATCCTAAGCCTTGGTGGGCAGGTCAGAATCATTTTGTTGAAAATTATTTTCTGAAAATGGCCTTCTTTTATCGTTAAATTGAATTTCAGGAGAAAAGAATACATGATTGTCATGATTGTTCTCTCCATAGCTTTGATTGGATCCAGCATAGCTTTGTTCACACTGAATCTCATTGAATTACTGGTATGTTGTTTTTTTTTTGCTTAATCTCAGCATTAGCTGTAACTTTTGCTATTACCGGTACTAACTTTTGTGCCGCACTACTAACTTTTCTTTATTATATTTGTCTGGTAATGGTTATGCTGTATTTTATTCTTTAGCTGTGTTTATAGGAGACACGATAATAAAGTTTGTTTGGCTATTCGATTATTTTTTTGATAGAAATTCTATTTTAGCGTTTTTTCTTTTTTATTCAAAATGGCGTTTTTCTTTTTTGAAAAAAGGTGACACTTTCCCACTTTTTGTGTTTTTGTTTTTTGTTACTGTAGCGAACATATTTTTATTAGGGTTCTGCTTATCCGACCGAACGGTGCCTTGATCAATCTGCTACTTGCTTTAACAATGCGGGTTCTGATGAAGTAGAGTCGGGTGTGTGCCGAGATAATGAGCGACGCTGCTATGAATCATCTGTGTGGACTGGTATGCAAGGGAAAAATGTTTTTGAAAATCCTCATCTTAAACAACTTGAATTTCGTCTCACCTCCGCTGATGTTGTTCTGTTTTTCTGTGTTTTCAACACAATCTACTTTAAATTTAAAACGACGTTGTTCGTCCTCGCCTGCTGAATGGGATGTCATCACGACTTCCACGACGGGGTCTGACGGAGGGTGATTGGCTCACTTAAGGTCAATCATTTTGACGAATAAATGTACTTTTTACCTGACTGAAGCTGATGGGGGCTAATAGACCAAACAGCGCTGTCCCGCTCTATGGTGCCTTCTTAAATTTATAGAAAAAGGTCGCCGACACTGCCTGCGGCTATAGCAGCAATTTTTCTCAATAAATCACATTTAATTGGAATGTTCTCCCAAATTTATTTGGTATTAATAACTGATCCACACTTTATAAAGTTGTGTAATCTTTTTGTATTTTCAGCTATCTACTACTGTCTTGTTATCTTGTTCATGATTGCAACTGGTGCTTTGAGTTCATTCCTCTTGCATAACTTTAAATTTAATCCTGGTGATTACATCGAAAGATACTTAGTCCAGGTAATATTACTACTGCTTTGTGTCGTGTCGTCATGCAGTCTATCAGAAGTTTAGAAAGTTAAAGATTGCAGCCGGAATATTATTAGTCCCTGGCTTGATACCTGAACTAAGCAACGTTCCTGGAGTAGACACTTAGCAATCTACTTACGATCTAGATATCCGTCTTTCATGCTAGCCCAGTCCTACTTAAAATTCACTACAGAATTTACGTTAAAGATTGTAGTTGGTCTCGCATTGGCATTCCACCCTTTGTCGCGGCGGATCGAGGTTCTTGGAGGCTCCAATTCGAGCAGCTGCTCCCAAGGATAAGCGGGTCTAGAAAAGTTGATTTAAAAATGTTTGGCTATCTTGGATAGAATTCTGACGGCTTGTAGTGCTAGATTGCAGGTAATGTGACCCTGGCGCTATTTGCTGCTGCATCATATTTTTTGTTTTTATTTTGTGCTGAACACGGGAGGTATATAACTCAAACTCTTTTTTTTTGTGCTGTGAGAGTTTTGCTTTTTTCAGTCTAGATTATATTTAGACCCGCGACTTGCATCAGATTTTGGACGCTGCGCGTTCCGGTAATTCAAGCCAGAAACGCGGTGCTGCATTTGAACTGGCGACGATGGCTTCTTCAGCTGATGATAATAAGTTCGAAATTGTAGCAGAAGGAGGGTAGGTGGCGATTGCTACAATAAAACACTTAAAACCGTGCATCACACTCCTAGTTCTGTAGGGAAAAATAAGCCAAAGTAGTTCTTAAAACTGGGTGTTTTGACATCAGAGAATCTGCTGTCATCATCATCAGTGTAAGCAAGGCAGCACAAAACTGAAAGTTGTGCTAACACTGCTGATGATGACTGCAGAATCTATATTGTCGAAACGTCCAGTGTCAAGAATTACTGTGACTTATTTTCCTCCTTGAGCTGTTTTCGTCCCATATATGTTGTATTCCGGATTCTAGTTCAGTTTTAAAGTGCTTGGCGACTATAAATTGTCGAAATTAATGGAAAAATTGAGCTGCATTTATATTTACCAATCATTTCAACTACAAAGTGCTGCAAGCAGAAGACCTACTGCAAAAAATTTAGACAGTATAGTTCTGGTACTATATATAAAAGGTGTTATTAAATTGGTTTGTATTCCATGGACTAAAGCGTTTTCATTACTGTTCTTCGCAATTTTGCGGACTAAAAAAAACGAGCTTTTTGCAAAAATTTTGGCAGCATTTTAGTTATTCGATTTTGCTTATTGTTAGGCTGGTTGTCAAAGCTTGGATTTCTAGTACAGAACAATTCTGTATTATTACTTGTAATGTCAATAGTTCTTTGTCAATATGACGTCATCAAGGCTCGCGCGTTTCCCAATTTATTGATCTTTTGTTTGTATTACATTCAATGTGGTGGTTACGTGAACAAAGTTATGGTGACACTGTGTGTTTAGATCACTAAGTGCGTTTGTCTGTGAGTAGAAATTGGATTAGCTGTTTCGCTAAAAAAATAAATGTTCATTGCTCAATGCTCATGCAATTAGGTATGGCGTTTCTGATGATTAATTCTGTATCCTAATCGAGATTAAATTCTGTTATTTTTTTTGCAAAATCGAGATTTCTTGGGTTTGGTGGTCATTATTGCGCCTGAGTATGACTTTAGAAGTGAAGTTTTCTGAAATTTTTATGACATTCTTTCTTAGTGTGAACCTACACAGAATTGTCATTTTTTCTTTGTTTGATTACTTTATTATCAATTCATGTATAGTAATGTTACATCAACAAAAGTAGCCACTACGACCGCTCTAACATTAGTTTCATTGCTGAATTGCTCACCAACATCTCCATTTTTGTGCTTCCGCCTCCTGTGACCATTTTCTCTTGCATCATGGTTCCAGTCATATAGAAAATTCTGTGTTTTTCTTAGGTTTTTTCTCATAAGGAAAATGTTCAGGACCCAAAACAAATCTGTGCAGACCCAAAATAGACCTGTGTGGGGGCCTGAGACCAAAATAAAACAAAAAACTTTTTTCCTCAAATTTTCAAAGTTTTAAAGGCCGAATTTTCATTTTAACGCCTCAAAAAAATATGCTGTATTTGTCTTCCAACTTTTAAGCCATCAAAACAATATTACCTCGTAAGGCTAGTTAAAGCAGAGTATAAAGGACCAGTAAAACGTATTTTCAGCTTGGAAGTTCTGATATCTCTGGCTTTATCATCTGATTTGACCACACAAGAATATGCGAGTGAAGCCATCGCTGAATGTCTCACTGTCCCTGCCATTCAAGATCAATTCGTTGAAATAGGAGGTAAATATTGAATTTAATTAAATAAGGACAAACATTTTGATGCTATTAGTAACAAATTTTTCTGTGTGCTATCGGTGCGGGAGATCTGAGGTTCAAATCCCGGGCCTTTCAAATGGGACCAAGTGTCGCCAACGGCTCTCCACCGCTGCCACGTTTCTTCGGAGCTGTGTTGCCCAGGCGCTAAACCGAGGAAATGGCCCCCGCCACTCGTTACGCGCTCCGGCGTAATACCGCGAGTATAATGAAGATTTGATTTTTTGATACTGCTTTGTTTTTCTGGTATGACGGTTATGCCTCTCATGCCAACTTCTTTTTTGAAGTGTTGAGTGCATTTTTGCTCAATTGAACTGACTGAAATGCCGTTACAAATGGGCTACCTGGAGAGCCTTAACGTGAAATTACCGGTTTGTTTTTTACACTACGTTTTTGTTGCTGAGTGTAAAGCATGTAAGCAGTGCAGTGTGCAAACTAATTTTCGGTACTTGAGTTTGACCCAACTCAAAATCGAACACACCTGATCTACCTTTTCAAAGGCAGATGCTCAGTACTGAGCCATTTTGTCGGTAATAAGTGTAATGGTAAAAAGATTTCTAAGATTTCCCGTAGAGAGCTGCGAACTTTTTCGAAGAAAAAGGATTAAGAACTATCCATTGACCCCGAATGTTTGTTAAGAGTAGCAATTCTGAGTGCATTTGAATTTGATGTTTATCATACTAAAAGCTATGCGACTTATATTGTTCCTGCAGGTATGAAAACCCTAACTGTTCTACTCAATTCAAAGAATCCACGGACGAATTTTGAAGCGATTGTAGCTATATCGTATGTGGTGTCGGATTCAGATGATAATAAATTGGCTGTGGTGTCTGGGCACGGGTATGTTTGGTTTGTATCTTATTGTTTCAGGAAATAAGAATTTTCATACATATTTATCCTTCCATTATGAGAAAGGCAGCAAAGCGCTATAACAAGCTCGCTTGAACGTTTTTCTCCATCTGTCTACCACTCCAAGATGGGCAATCCCGCGAAGTGCTTTTCCACGGCAAAGCAAGTAAACTTGCCGGCTTGCTGTCCACACTGTTCCTTTAATGCTGAGCGTCAAGCTGTGAATACCAATTGTAGAGTCATTGGTTTCACCCTAGTCTACAGCTCCAGATACAGACGCTCTTACCACTCGGTCATCTGAGCTGTAGCTCGATTCAGCCTTGTGGACCTACGTTTTGGTTCTTAAACATTTTTACAGTTTTTTGGTGCTTATCTGGTTGGGTAAAAAAAAATCCAAGATGCTTGCGTTGATAACAAGCCTGAATTTGCGTTGTATCAGATTTGAATGTTTTTGCGTCAGTTCTTTGAGTTTTGGTTATGGCAAGAACACTTAATTCTTCAGTTTTTTTCTGTCTGATTTATCGGGTGCAAATTCTCTGAATGTGTTAATTACGTCACACCCGAATTTTTCTGCTTTTAATTGTGTTATTAAGCTCGCTTGAGAAAGACGCACTGCACAGTTTCCAGCCGGAGGGCGATAGAAAGTTCGTTTGTCGCAAGTTGGTTGACTAACAGAACCTAGTTACTTCTTAAATACTGCAGCACAAAATAAGTTTTTCAATTAAAAAAATTGATTTGTAATTTAAAAAATAAAGTTTTGTATTTTAAGATTAGTTTTTGGTTTTACGCAGCGGTCGTTCGGTCGGTTGAAGCAGCAAGTGCTTCTGTAGCAGTTAAAAATGATGGTTGAATGTTGACTTTTGGCTAATTTGATGTTGTCGCCAACGCCTCGCCACCACTGCGACATTTCTGTGTTGGCCTGGCGCTAAGCCGCGGAGATGGACCCCGGCACTCGGCACACGATTCGGTGTAGTATCTCGAGTATAAGAAAGATTTCATGACGAAGTAAATTCTTAAATATCTTTCTAGATTGGATGATCTTTTATACGCTTGCAAATATGCCAATTCACACTGCAGAAAAATCTTGGCTTCCATTTTTTTGGAGTTGGCTTATTTCGCTGAAACTAGGTAAGCGCAAAAAATGGAGGTTTCAATATTATTGTTTGAAGTTTAGTGTCTAGTAAATTGTACTATTGGTTGCATTCCTTTGTGTTGTAAACAGTGCTGGTACATACTTACCATGTCCGCATCTCCAATTTTCAGGGGATTTAGGCCCGCAGTTTTTGTTTCTAGTTTCTACATCGTAATCAATTCTGTGATGTCATAATCACTATTTTTAACTGTGACATCAAAAAATTGATTATGATGCAGAACTTAGAGCCAAGTACCGCGGGTCTAAATCCCTGGAAAATTGGACAAGGTAAATCAGACCTCTTAGAAGTTCTGTTAATAAGCAATATAGAATAACTTGACATGTGATATGCGATACAACCATTTATGTTTGTTGATAATATGCTTGCGAAATCTTCGCCTTCACATGTTTGGGTGCTGACCGTTATAGACTGCAAGTTTAAGGACATACTAAATTAATAATTTCAAGAAAACAGCTCACATTATTCCTTACTCCTAGGGTTAGAAGGAAAAATTATGTAGCGTTTACATGCCTTTGCCAGTCTTGTGACAAAGCGGACGCTTTAAAGTTGGACTGTGCATCTATCTAATGTTGTAGTTCGAGTGTATTAGGGTAACATTTATTCAGAATAGTTGAAGAGATTTCCCGTGTTTTTGCAGAACCATTTTAGCTTCCCGTAGTATTCCTGCTGAGTGCCTTCTCCATCTTTTGCGCCGAAGCAGCCTCCTTACCCAGGAAAACATAAGTGACACTGATATGGACACCATCCGTCTCTCACTCCAAACTTTTGAACTGCTTGCCATCGAAGCACCGACGCTTGTGGCTAGCCAGGTACAGTATTAAAAAAAATAAACAAACCTTCATCATACTCGCGGTATTACACCGAAGCGTGTAACGAGTGGCGGTGTTCATGTACGCGGTTTTGCGCCTGGACAACACAGCTCCGAAGTAACGTTGCAGCGGTGATGAGCCGCTGATGGCGCTCTGACCGATTTGATCGGCCCGGGAATCGCACCCAGACCTTCCGCATCGATAGCGGTGTTTTATTAGCCGCTATGCGCTAACCCGTCGGTTTAATAGCCTGGTATTTTTTATTTATAAATAACTACCGGTAAATTGTGGAGTGGATTGACTTCTTCGTAGAGATCGCCTTTTCTGTTTTCTTTTTTACGCCAGTAAAAAGTTGCAGGTAGTTATCGGTATGTTAGGTGAAACGGTGCTGCTTGGCACACCAACTTTTTGAAGATCGGTTTGTTGGAACATCGCAACCACGCAATATGATCCATTAATTGACTTTATTCATATCTGTGTGTAGAGTTTGTTTTATGTATTGGATCGTGTATCTTGTATTTGTGCAATTGAATTGTTACGGAAGTGTATCTAATTTTTGGTTTTCTGTTTTAACCATCTTTTTTGTTTTTAGTGCTGCTAATACTATTCTTTTATTGGCGAACTTTTTAGAACGAGATCAACGTTTTTAATCTTAAACATTGCTATTTTTCAATTTTGCAGGAAGAGCTTCTTCCTTATTTGCTTGCGGTTGCCACGGCAACAGTGGACAAGCAAATACAACTTCTAGCGAGCAAGCTACTCCTCTACTACACACATACCCCAGAGGTATAATGCTTCATATTGTATGTGGCTAAAAAAAAAAACAGTTTGATGCGCCGCTTTTTCACAGTCATGATTGCAAGGTCTGTGATTCAACACCCACCCAAGCTTCGTTGCAGCGACCTTGGATAATTTGCAAATTGAAGAAATCGATCAAATGTAACTTTTGGAAATAGCGGAAAGTCCTAACCAAGTCAGGATTCACGTTATGCTCATGATGTCTTCATTTTTTTTTTTTTTTGTTTGTGACAGGAGGATAAAACTATAAAGATTGAATGTAATAACTTTTTTTGTGCTAGTTGTTGCTTTGGTTTAACTTTAGTTGTTGCGTCTGTATATTTATGATTTATCTGAAGATTTGTACCTTCTTCAGCAACGCGAGCTTAATGTTGAAATCAAGACAAGTAATATCAAATCAAAGCAAACAGCAAAAAGGACTTTCTGTTTGAATGAGACACTTCCTGACGATCGCATCAAGCGTGAAACAGGCTGTTGAGATTTTTAATAAAGTTTTAATACTGATTTTAATCTGATTTGATATATTTATGATTTGCATTTTTACATTTTCTTCTTCAGTCTTGTGATTCTCTGTGCTCGACATCCGAACTCACAGATAAACTTCTTTGTTTCGCACATTCAAGCGATCCAGAATTACTCAAAGTTCTCGCCACTCTCTCATTCCAAATCACTCAACATTTTAAACACAGGTTTATGATTATATTTTTGTTGTTCTTTGCCAAAGTGGTAAAAGTTTTAGTTCAAACTTGATGGATTAAATTCTAAAAGAGGCCAAAAAGTTGCAACAATTATTTAAGACGTTTCGATCTACTTTTAAGCCATCTTCAGGTTTAATTAAAAGATCTTTTTTAAATTGTTAGCAGAAAATTGATAGACTGTAATCAAAGCGTTGCCAATACTCGTTATGAATGTGTTCTACCGACATATTTTTAACTACACTACTTTAGTTCTTATTGTAGGTGATAAAAGTCAACAAATTATGATATTTTTTAAAATCAAATCTCCATGATACTCGCGTAGTCGCGATATTACGCCGAAGCGTGTAACGAGTGGCGGGGCCCATCTCCGCGACTTAGCGCCTGCGCAACATAGCTTCGAAGAAACATAGCCGCGGTGACGAGGCGTTGGCGACACTGTGTCCGATTTGACCGGCCTTGGAATCGAACCCAGACCTCCAACACTAATGGCGATGTCGTCAACAATTACGCTAACGAGCCGGCATAGTTTTTTTCCAAAATTGACCTAATTTGTATGACAGGGATCAGCTGCTTAATGATGGTTTTCTGGAGTTTCTTACTTACTTACAAAACTCAGTCAGTGACAGGGAAGCATGGAATCTCGCTGATCAAGCTATCACTAATATACAGGTAGGTCTCTACATATAGCTCATTTATTAGTTGCTTGTTCGTGTTTTAAATCGTTGCAATGTAGAACATGTAAAGTGGGAGACTGCAAAGGTCATAGTGACCAATGCTATAAGGTTGATTTATTCCTTTGCATTACTATTTATCTGCAGATATAAGGTGTTGCTTTTTCCTTTTTATAATCATCAGTAGGTTTATTTGTGAGCGGGCAGTGGGAAGAAACAAGATACAGTATTTTAACTTTAAGGAATGTAGAATTGACGAAAGCTGTGAAGTGACCAGTGTTTTGGTTCGAATCAAACTGCTCCATAAAGCATAAATTATGTTTTTATTATATGTTTTGTTTAGAATAAAGAAAAACCGAATGAAGATATTCAAAAAGCTTCTCTTCGACCATCCAGTGCTGCATCCACGAAGTCCAACTCCTTGCATCGCTCTTCTTCTCACACCTCGCAAGAGCAGTTGGATGTTGAGGTGGAAGTTAATGTCCATTCCGAGCCTCACATTGAAGAGTCTGGGGGCCACAGAGAGAAGAGCAGGATTGAGAAGGAGAATTCCGGGATAAGGAGAGAGAGTGAAAGCGAAGGCCAACCTGGCACGTCATCAAGCACGTGATAAATCACATCGTTTTTAACAACTTTGCTTTGCACTGTGTGCAACCATGCGTATAAACCAGTTTAGTTTCTACACCTACTCTAGGTTTGTAAATAAGTAATTAAGTTTCAGCTCTGTATAAACTCTCTGCAACTTTTTTCTCTTTGTAGTTACGGTAGTGTCTAGAGCACCGGACAGGTTTCCATCAACAAAATGCTGCTGCACCATACTGCTTGTTTGTTTCTTTGCATGACGTTGGTGTCACTGGTATGGCGTCATCAGCAGGAACATGAAACCTAAATAGTTGGGGCATTAGGGGAGTTTGGACCTACGGCTACGTGTTTATAGTTAATTTTGGACAAGAAGGTTTAAAACGGAAAGTTGTCCAGTCACCTATCCATTCTTAATGGATCTTAGCTTGTAAATGCAGGTCAGGTGATCTTATGTGATTCGTTTATAAACAGTTCGAATAATATGCGTAATGGCTGGATTCTCGTTCGAAATGTGGGTTAATGTTTTTCACAATTACTCTGCTGTAGGTACACTTCATGCAAAATCATAAAGACGACATAATTATACTAAGCCATTAGTATTATCAGTTACTGGTACGTGAACTTCTGTGCTTGGTTAGCCTGCAATTACTGCTCTCTGTATGGCCTTCACAGTTCACAACCCGCAATAAAATTGACGCTATCACTACGACGCTATCACAAAAATTAGATTTTTAATTCTATGACCATGAATAAAACCCATTTATTTAGTTTCGAAACTTTAAGGCTAAATCATCATTATAGTCCAATAAAAGTATCTGCTATTTATTTGAAATTGATTCTGGTACAATTGTCAGTATGTCTATTTTTGAGTTGTCAACGTGAAGATCTTGTTGCATTAACCATAAATAGATTTTTAAGCATCACTTTCAACGCTTCGGGTCCCGCCCTGTTGATTTAATTTCACCTTACTGCCGTTTCAATCAACCAAAATCATTTCCATAAAACGCGGTGAACTTCAGTTTATTCGTATTCATTGAATTTCAGTTCATTCATAAATTCTTGAGAATGATTTTCTGATTATGAAATTTAGTAGCCTAATAATTATAACTAAAGCGGTAACAAAGTTAGATGCTTTTTTTAAATTTTTGTAAATGCAAAAGCATATTCTTAATGATTGTAATATCTGCTAGAAATATTGTGGCTCAGCTTTCCCAAACCTGTCTTTTAGACATTTGGCAATGGCTTAGAATTTGTTTAGTCCTTTTGTGTTTGTAAGTGTTTTGCGCTTTCGCAACAGAAGCATTTTTACACCTTACGCCATTAGTACTAGAATCGCTTTTTTGATGTTGTGTAAAATAAATATTTTAGCTTTGTATGGTATTAAGCGACAATGCAAAACTTTACATACTCCACTTGCAACAATTGCTAAAAACTATCGCATCATACTGCGCATAATTTACCTTCGGCATTGTTAGAGGCAATTAATTTGGCCACCTACTTTCTAACCGAGTTATCATACCTCTGAAAAACCTGAATGATTTGTTGAAGATGATGGTGAAGTGACAGTGCTTTCCGCTATTTTAAGTGTTTCATGGCTTTTTTTGGAATATAGCTGCATTTTTTGTACTGTAGTTGTGTTTTGTTGCACAGTTTTATTATTACGTCACAAATTTTTGATTTTGTTTAATTTCAGCTCTGTCCGTAGCAAAACGCACATATGTACAAATTGTACGTAGGCCTACTTCGTGTGTAGCATGCCGAGTTATTGAAATGCATCATCAAAATTCGTATCTTAGCTCTGATCGAGTGATGGTTTAACTTGAAAGCTGATACTTAGGTTGAAGCCAAGGTTATGTGAAACGAAATCGCTTGGATCTTGGGGTCTGTTTTTTGGGAAATGCGGAGCAGTTTTCTTATTTGGATTTATTGCAACGTAATAATACATGGAAGTTGGACACCTCAACTCTTTATTGTAAACCTGTTTTTGCTGTTGTAGACGTTTCGGAGATGAAAATTGCTCCGCTCTCGTCTTTAAATTCGACCCTACTTATCACTATGGTAATGTTTGGTTCGCTCTGTTATTAAGGTATTGCTATCGGTGCGGCGGCTCTGGGGTTCGGTTCCTGAGCCGGTCAAATGGGACACAGTTTCGCCACCGCTGCGAAGTTTCTTCGGAACCATGTTGCCCAGGCGTAAAACGCGGAGATGGGCCCTGCCACTCGCTACTAGGCTTGGACCCGTTCGTTGTTTTTCAATTTTTTAAATTCAAATTCATTATTTTTGAAAAAACGAAATTTAAACTCATTGACTTTGAAAAAACAAAATTTAAATTTATTGACTTCAAAAAAACGAAATTCAAATTCATTGACTTTGAAAAAATGAAATTTAAATTCAAATTCATGTAGATTTTGTGAGCGGATTCAGATTCATATTTCAAAGTCAAATTCATTGCGTTGCAAAAGCTGATTTCAACTTCACTTATTTTGAAAGGACAAATGCAAAATTCAAGTTTATAGTAGCGACTCTCACCACTTTCAAATTCGTAAAACTTGGTAATTTGACTTGATTAGTCGATATTTGATATACCAGACTATCAAATAGGCTTAAAAAAAAACAGATATTTTTGAGGAGGAAAAATAAAGCCGCTGTAAATCTCAAAACTGAACGTTTCGACAACATAAATTCAGCTGTCATCATCAGCAGTGTATGCAAGGCAGTACAAAACTGTAAGAACTAGAATTTACAATTCTAACTACAAGTAGTAGCATAACCCAGGCAACGGTCAAAATAAGTATTATAATTATAACGTCACAAACTAAAAGCTAATAAAAAGACTGACGGAGTTAAATCAACAATTAAATAAGTAAAGAGGAGCGGATTTGGAG